>OX336388.2:1193411118-1196246118 GCA_946902985.2 Meconema thalassinum | reverse complement strand
CGAACTGACATCACAGTACATCTCATCCGTGTCAGTGTTCCACCATAGTCCAAGCAATGGTACTATCGTACCTTCAGTTGAATCTGCGTTCGTTTTAAGTTTGGTACTGGTCCACCCACGAAGATCAAATTTTGCCTCAGACATAACCTCAGTTGCTTCTTTTACAAATTTCCTTAGCTCAGCTTCCGATTCAACACTTGTCACGCAGTTGTCAACATAGAATGACTTCTTCAGCTTCTGAGAGGTGTCTCTCAGTTCTTTTGGTGCCATGTCCAAGTGATGGCACCAAGTAGCACTTAATAAGAATGGACTAGGCGCTACCCCGAACACTACCCTGCAATGTCTCAATACCATTATTTCTTGCGAATCCAAACTTTTCCACCAAAGGAATTTTAAAACTTTCCTATCCTGCTGTGCTACACTAATCTGCAGGAATGCCTTGGCTATATCAGCTGTAACACCAATAGCATTCTTTCTGAACTGGAGTAGCAAATTTGGAATTATTTCAATTAAATTTGGCTCTGTCTCCAGGCAAGAATTTAACGAAGTTCCACGAGCATCACGACATGAAGCATGAAATACTGGGCGTATCTTGGTTGTTTCACTGGATTGCTTTATCACTGCATGATGCGGGAGAAAATATCCTGGCGCATGTTCTTCAGATTCTTCAACCCTTTCCACAATGCCCTCCTTTTGCCAGTTATCAAATACGCTATGGTATTCTTGCAACTTATTAATTCTCGACAGATGTTTGGTTACTGAGTGCAGCCTCCTCTCGGCAGTGGCACGATTGTCCATAAGCTCCGGATGTTCCTCCTTCCAAGGTAAGCTCACTTGATACCTCTCCTCTTCATTAATGGTTAGCTGCAACAACTGAGAGGCCTCCTCTTCTTTCTGCTCTTGGCATTTCGCTTCTACTGGATCCCGGATCCCTAGAATGTCTAGTTCCCATAGTTTCTTCAGATTAACATTAGTGAGTCCCACCACTTGGTTACCATTGGTATTAGTCGTACATCCCATGATGGTCCAACCTAACCGCGTTTCAATTGCCACGACATCCTCATCAATTTTCACGGTAGCACCAGTCCATAGTTTACCAATGATGTCTGCTCCTAATAGGATTTCAATATCTGGTACCTCATGACCTTGATCTGTGAGTGTAATGTTTGCTTCCCTCAACTGAGGGAATATCTTCTGCGTTTCCAGTCGGGGAACAAAATTACAAATGTTCTTCTGGTCTAACAGCGACACAGTACATTGAAATTTCTTATCTAAACCTTGCAATCTGACCTCATAAATCTTATGTGCCTGCTCCCGCAACTCACCTCCACCAAACAGGTTGTGATTTAACGTCTCTTCACCTATACACTTAAGGTTCAGTGCTTTGGGTACACAATCTAAAATATATGATCTCTGAGAACCAGAATCCAATAGAACTCTTGCTAAATGCGTTGTTTTGCCACCAACTATATTTACAATAAGTGTTTGCAACAATGTGTGTCTGCCTTGATGAGCTAATAAACTATCCGATCCATTACCTTGTGAATTTGGCCCCTAGCTTTATTCACCTTGCTTTCTTCAGAACACAACTGTGGGCACATTATTGTAACATGGTGTTTATCACAAATCAAACATTTAACAAAACATTTACATGTTTTAGCACTGTGGCCTGCATTAAGACACAAGAAGCATCTTCCTTTCTGTTTCAGCAGGTTCTTTTTGTCATCTCCCGTTAACCGTTTGGCCCTAAAACATTCCAAAGAAGTATGTGAAGATTTATCACACCATAGACATGCATCATTACCCGAACGTTTACTCTCAATGGCTATTATACATGCAGCAGTGGGTACTCTATCAGTCTTGGAAGTAGAACCTTTTGTATCACAGCAATGACTGAAACCAGATCTGCAAGTACGAAGCGCTCTTCACTCTCGACCTCTAACCTCAAAAATGTCAGTAAGCTAGCAAGAACCTCCTGATCCTCTGACTTAATCATGTTGTTACGAGCTCTTTCCCAAGCTAACATAACATCTTCTGGCAGTGAAGATTCCACCAAAGGGTACGACATGGCTGCATATTTTTCTCTCGTGACTCCTAATGTTTCCAGAGCACGTAATTGGGTTTCTAGTTTATCATAAGTGTGCTTAACGACATACTTTCTCCCCTAGTGGCTTTATTCAGAACAAGAGATAAAAGTTCGCGTACATATATTTCAATAAGAAGCTCATCTCTTGCAAAACGATGGCTTGATGGTAATTAGCCCCTAATGGAAGAAAACTTTCAACTAGCTCTCTAGCTTTTGAACCTGGTGCCATTGCTTGAAGAAGATACTGAAATTTATCTTCTTCATCTAAAGTGGGATCGGCATCGATTTTCTTAAACTGACCCCAGAACCCAAGCCAATTCTAGATATTTCAATCAAATTTCTTAGGTTCAAGTCTAGGAAGAGTGAACCTTCTATTAGGTAACTGAAGTGCCATGACACTATTCATCTCAGAGATCTGTTCGGCCGCTACAGTTTGGAAGAGATTGTCATACCTTGTTTTAATAAAAATGTACTCATCCCTATAACATTCTGCATCTTCGTAATCTTTCTGGTAGGCTTCATCTTCATCATCATCCTTAACTAACCAAGCTTTCCGGATTTCTTCATCCAGTCTAAAGAGACGATTCGCCTTGTACTCTAGCATTTTGAACAACGCTTCCACTTCTATTTTATCTGTGATATCATCACGTAGATTTTCTTTAAGCTGACCGATAGCCCATGTAAACAAGCATCTTATTTGTGTTCTTTCTTTCTTCATCTTTTCCCGTCCTGTCACAGTCGCCATTATGTTAATGTTTTTTAGCCTATTTTCAATTTTGAAAAAATAGGCTTATTAGATCACCTTTTGTCTGTGTGTGTGTGTGTGTGTGAGGTGTGTGTGTGTGTGTCCCTAATAAAATCTAAACGGCTGGAGCGATTTCAATGAAACTCGGTAAGTTCATAGCACTATTCCCGGCGACCTCGATCGTGCCCTTCAAATTTTGTTACGTCTCACCAATCCAACATGGCGGCTGTGCGAAATATGTCACTAGCATTCAATATCTCCGAAACTATTACCGATATCGCCCTGAAATTGTGTACGGTGATAAAGGGCACCACTAGAAGTTCACCTATGAGACTTTCAAAAACCTGGTGACTACAAAACCAACATGGCGGTCAAGCGAAGTTGAGACTTTTAAATAGACTTTTCTCGCGATTTAATTATCGAAACGTAATGAAACATGGTACAGCAAATGTTTATACACATTGTAATGCACTGGAGTCTAATTTAGTTCAATTGTTTACATAACCTCAAAATGGCGGCTGTGCGAAATATTTCACTGACATTCTATATCTCCGAAACTATTACAGATATCACCCTGCAATTTTGTACGGTGATAAAGGGCACTGATACAATTTTACCTATGTATATTTCATAAACCTGTAAAGTACAAAACGAACATGACGACCAAGCGAATTTGAAATATTTTAATAGACTTTTCTCGTGATTTAACTCTCTGAGCGCAGTGGAATGTGGTACAGTAAATGATTTTGCAGATTGTAATGCACTGCCATCTAATTTAATTCAATTGTTTACATAACCTCAAGATGGGGTTGTGCGAAATTTTAAAATTAAGTTTTTATTTATTGTGTCGTAATCATGCGATCGAAGTGAAAGTTTGAATAATGAACCTAGGCAATAATTGTCCTTGAATGGTTCATAACACTATGGCCTATACATTTAACAATCCAACATGGCGACCATCCAAAATATTTAGACGGTTCTCAATATGTATGAATCTTTTACAGCAACCAAACTGATTTTTTTTTATGTTCATAGAGACTATGAACATATGTTCACCTATAGGACTTCAGTAACCTGGTGAGCACAAATCCAACATGGCGGCGACGCGAAGTATAAATATTTAAATGGACGTTTCTCGCGAATTAACTATCCGAGTGCCGTGAAACGTTGCACGTTAAATGCTTTTACAAATGTTGATCTACTGGCATCTAATTTATTTCAATTGTTTGCATAATCACAAGATGGCTGCTGTGCGTAATTTTAAAATCTCGTTTTTACTTCTTGTGTTCTAATCATGCGATTGAAGTTTGAATACCACACGTACACAATAATATTAATGTAATAGTACAAAAATAAAAATCTAACCTGGCGACAATCTGAAATATTTAGACGGTTCTCAATATCTACGAATCTGTTACAGCAATTAAACTGATATTTTGTATGTTGATAGAGGCAATTAACATGAGCAGGATATATGAAAATAGGCTTTATAGTTCTTCACGGAACTACTTTTTTTTTTATTGCTGCAGTAGGAAAAATGAAGACTTTATTTAGAACTCAAACTCAACGGTCATTTATTTATATCAATACTTGCTCACTACTCTTAGCAACTTTAAATCGTGAACAGTAATAATCAGTAAGTACAATGAGATGTATATTCCAAAGAGAAATACAAGACCCTTGATTCCCGAGAGCGCCACCGCACGGCACGCGTCGCTGCAAATGGCTGCAACAGCACAATAGCAATGAACAGCTACAAACCTTATTTATCTTTATTGTGCACATTGTTGTTGTTGATGCTTCATTTGGAGGCTTAAGACATCTTGGTCAGCAGCCCCGTATACTTTGATGTGCATTCAATTTGTACAGATGACCGATGTTCCACTCCTAAAAACAACAGTGTCCAGTCTTTAAAAGCTTGGCGTGCTTGCTATGCTTTGCCGCATGCCGCCAAGCTGGCTCCTGCCTCTATTGGCTGGGCTGCCTGCCCTGACAGCTAGCGCTGTGACAGCTCTTTGCCGCGTCTGGCCTAATCAAGTTGGGATAGCTAGCACACCGGACGTAATGTAAACAAACGGTTTGTCCAATGCGTTGGTTGCCCGATACATCTATGTACACTGTGTTTTGCTTAGCATTAAAACAGTCAGAAATACTGATAAAGTATCATGTAACTCATTTAAGGCATTGCAATTTTGGTCACAATATTGGTTATGTTCTCCTTGTTTTTGTTTTGTTTCAATTTTTTTTCATATTTACAATATACTGAATACTGTTTGGCGTTCGGCTGATCAACCACAACACAGCAAAGGCAGTATGGGAGAGAGTGAAATGGAGAAAGCGAGAGAGAGAGACAGAATCTTCCCCCACCATCGTTGCAGGGTCGTCCGCGCCATAAGCACACTGGCATGCAGTTGCCGTGCTGTATGGACACCTCTACCTTAAAACAACAATGCAACCTGTGTTAATGAGTGTTACTGTTATTATGGGGGTATTTGATTAAAGCACCAACCCAGCATTTTCCTAGAGTGAGTGTGTGAAACAATGAGAAACCAATCTCAGACTGGCTGTTGTCAGCGCCGGTTCTCCGAACGAGCAGTAACCCAGTCCAATTACGGAGTGTGCCTATGTGCACTGGATCTTTATTATGCAAGAGATCATCATCATCATTGTACAGTTCCAGTTACTCGGGTACTGTTTATGATTTGATTTATTGAACAATCTCCGTCAATCAATACAATGATTATGTGCTACAACGCACTAGTTGTGGGACATGTTTCGAACCCTGGAACGGTCCTTCATCTGCCACAAAATTGACGCCGTTAAAACATTATGCATAAAACACTGAACAAAGTAAAAAGAACATCATGCACATACAGTCACTCATAAAAACACACTACAGTCTTGAAGAAATTAAACATAATACACATTAAAAACTTTAAAATATTTTTGTATAGTTCATTCTCTTCCTGTCTTCAGTTGATCAGACTATTGTCATGAAATCCTGTCCATTTCAAGAGTCCTTTGCTTGGCGCGGTATAAGATGGGAAGTTGTTCTTATGGTCAAAAGGTGCCATTATTTGTATGAGGACGAAAATCACGCAAACATTCCCGTTGAGCGGCTCGAAAATGAGAACTTAATGTTCCAGAAAACAAAATCCTCTGTGGACAAGAAGAAGAAGAAGAAGAAAGAAAGAAAAAAGAAAAAAAGAAATGAAGAGAAGAGACTGAACTATACAAAAATATTTTAAAGTTTTTAATGTGTATTATGTTTAATTTGTTCAAGGCTGTATTGTGTTTTTATGAGTGACTGTATGTGCATGATGTTCTTTTTACTTTGTTCAGTGTTTTATGCATAATGTTTTTACGGCATCAATTTTTTGGCTGATGAAGGACCGTTCCAGGGTTCGAAACATGTCCCACAACTAGTGCGTTGTAGCACATAATCATTGTATTGATTGACGGAGATAGTTCAATAAATCAAATAGTAATTTGTAATACGGACCAAAATGACACCAAATATTCCCAAGTCTACTGTTTATGAGCCTCTTCCACTTCAACCTGCCCATATACAACTTGTCATGGAGATCATCATCCACTGTCCATCCTCTGGTCGCTAGATCAACCTTGATCATGTCCATCCATCGGGTTCTAGGTCTTCCTATAAGGCATCCAACGTTTAGAATGAAGCATTGGTCTTATGGCACGTTACGACAGGGTTGCCATTCCATGAGAGGAGGCAGCAAGGGAGGCAGTACAAAGCGCTTCGCGTACACTTTCTGCACATTCAGCGATTGTGCAGTGACGAAGACTTGAATTAAGTACTGTATAATAATACTTAGAGTAGGCTAACATAACACATACAACGAAATTGAATTAAATTAACTAACGTCATTATAAAGTCATTATAAAGTCATTATATTCAACATTCCTGCTATTCTTGCGAAGTGTATTACTTAGCCTCTTTTTGGGTGGCGACAGTACTGGGCCCTGTCCACTCTCACTACGTATTTTAAAAACGGTAGTCTTTGATATATATGTGGCCAGAGCAGTTTCATTGACTAAATTATTTATACTTTCGTTAGGTTTAAGATTCTGAAAATAACTGAACACATTAATTACGAGCTGTTTTTCCCTCCTTCTGAGCACTTGACTACGCTTTCTTTTCACAAAACTATCCATTGTTGTACGTGAAATACGTAAAATACAACACGTTAAGTCTAACAGAACTGCTGCACACACACTCAAGATAGAGACTGCTGAACAACTGAAATACAAGCTCGAAGGGCACAGTAATAAAGCTGTGAATAGCAAGCTGCACCCCGATGTCCTTCGAAACTTCATTGATATAATCCGCGGTCAGTGAACAGCCCGGTCTGTGTAAACAATTAAACCTACACTCTGGGTAAGCAGGTAGAAAACGTCTTCCAACATTCCTCTACAACTTTCAAACTGACATGACATGGTTATCTTTAAAAATAGAAAAGTTGGCAGCATACGAACTTTTTCAATGCTGCTATGCGGTTATGGGAGAATATTGAGAAGTTTTACCTACATGAAAATTGTAATATTGCCAGTATAAAATATTTCAACAATCCATCATCAAGACGGCACATTTAGCTACACGTGTGTGAAAAATAGGCATCACAAAGTCAATGCAACATGATACAAGATCGATTTTACTAAAAAGGGGACACAATTTATCGTTTTAAAAAAAATATGGATATCTAATTTTTCTAGCATTTCTATAAAGTTTACGTAGTTCTAATATAGGACAAAAAAGATCGGGAAAACATAGTTCTACCCGAATATGCTGTTTTTTCAACAAAGAAAAATTTTCGACTGCAATGGCAACAGTGGATTGCTAGAAAATGACAGCGTCATACATGTCTCATGTGCAACAGAAAGAGAGAAGAATATCCCTATCTAACCAGTGCTTCATTCTAAACGTTGGATGCCTTATACAAGTCTTTTTCCATCCACCTGTCTTTCCAAATGCAAGAGATAATTGAGGATATTATAATACACCGTTTGAGGGGTATGGGGGAAATGCCTACTCTCAGTCCTGAACAACTAGGATGAATCACCTTCCCAGATCACATCTGGGATTGTAACTCCTGACCACGGTCAGAACTATGATCAATGATCAGACAATCAATGATGATGAGTCTTCTCATGAATAAATCCACCGTTGTGGACAAACAACAACAAAGATCTGCACAAAGGCACCATTCGGAATCGGTGGGGGGTCACGTGGAAGACCTAGGCAAGTCGGAGCACCCGAAAGCCCAACAGACAGTCGACAGACACCTGACAGACAATGGACAAACCCAACAATGTAAGAAGAGACTTGAGTTCAACAAATCAGGAAAATTTTCATATTTTGCAACATTAAACATTGATTCACTGATGTGATGGATCAACATAGGATTTTAATAATGGCAGACCAGGACCCAATTGAATCAGGAGGTTATCGTCTCTACAAAGGACCTCCAGGACAAAGAGTAATGAAGAATGTTCGCCAATTTGGTGTAGGTTTTCTTATTCATAGTAGCATAATAGACTCAATCGAAGATTTTTCTTCAAGCTCTTCGAGGATGGCACTTCTGACAGTTAAAGTAGGGAATAAAACTTACACTTAATGTCCATGCACCAACAAATGACAAAAACAGTAAAGATAGAGAAGGAGTTGAAAACTTTTGGGAAGAACTTGATCAAATATTATCGAAGATCCCTGATGAACATATAAAAATCTTACTTGGAGATTTCAATGCTAAGATAGGCAGAGAAAAGAAGTATCGTACAGTTGTATGAAAATGGCCAGCTCATAAATTAACGAACAAAAATGGCCAAAAATTAATTGAATTTTGTGCAGATCATGGACTCAATTTGGAAACCACTAGATTTATGAGGCGACCACATAAACTTATGACCTGGAAATGCCCTTACGTAAAATTGGGAGAGTTTCAAATTGATCATGTTGCTATGGATAAAGATTATCATAAAGAAATTTATAATGTCAGAGTCCTCCGTGGGGTAGACATTGACTCGGATCATTATATCTCAAAAATAAAAATCAAGTTAACACCAAAAAGGAAACACAAACATAATCGTCTCAAAATAAGGAGAAACTATGATCCCAGTTACTTGATAAATAATAAATTATATTTAGAGAGATCCAAAACACTTTTAAATGACAAATTAGAGACAATGGTCAACAAACTTAAAATCATAGCTGAAGAAATCGCTCCAATTAACAGGAGAAAGAAACATGCGTGGTGGAACGGGGAATGTGACAAAGCAATTCAAACAAGACACAAAGCATGGTTAAATGATCAACAGAGGAAAACAGAAAAATCTCGAGAAGAACTAATTAACGCCAGAAGACAAACAGCTAAAGAAATTAGGAGAATTAAAAGAAATTATCAAAAGGAAATGCTTAGAACTATAGAGGAAACATTCAATCAGCATAAAACAAGAGATTATTACAAAACATTCAAGCAATATCAATCTAAGTTTACCCCTCCCACACTTATGTTAAGAAATAAAAATGGAAGAATGGCACACAATAATCAAGATAATGCTAACATCCTTGTAGGATACTTTAAAGAGTTACTTAATTGTAAGGATCCTGTGGAACATCTAGAATTTAACCATAACCCAAAAAATAAAACTCCATATAAAAGATTATACCACCAGTTTACAATGAAGTGAAAACAGCAGTATGCACTTAAAAACTACAAAGCAGCAGGAGAGAATCAAATAGTAGGAGAAATATGGAAGAATGCTAATGATCAGACTATTCAAAACCTACATAAATACATCATTGATATTTGGAACACGGAGAAGCTTCCCGAGGAATGGAATACAGCGATAATTCACCGGCTGCTTAAGAAAGGTGATCGCTCCGATCCAAATAATTATCGGGGGATATCCTTGCTTGATATTACATACAAGATTTTATCTAAGATTATGTACACAAGAATCCAAGAACAACTCGACCAAGAACTTGGAGAATATCAGGGAGGATTTCGACCAGGTAGAGGCTGTCTGGATCAAATTATTAGTTTAAAATGGATAATGAAGCACCAAAGAGTTCGAAATAAGGGTCTAGTCATCACGGTTGTAGATTTTAAGAAAGCATACGACAGTATCCATCGTGAATCATTACTGAAAAGCCTTAAAGAATTTGGCTTACACCAAAAACTCGTTAACCTCATTAGTATGACTTTCAAAAATACGAAGGCAAAAGTTAAATTTAGAGGTTATTTATTTATTTATCGTATGAAGAATGCATGTAGATGGATTTTACATATATATATATATATATACAAAATGAATGGACAAATGTGCAGTCACAAGCTCGTACAATTTTATAATTCTAGGTCTAGTTGTTTGACCCATTCTACTGCTCCCTTCGATGTATGGTGGACGTCTATTATCGTTCCTTCGAAAGCTCGAAGAGGACAGTCAGCAACAATGTGAAGGATTGTCTGTAAGGAGGCACCACAGTCACAATTTGCAGAACTAGCCCATCCCCATTTGTGCAGTAGGTAACCACATCTGCCTTGTCCAGTTCGAATCCGGTTGATGATCCTCCACTGTCGCCTGGGGAGGTCGAATCCTTGTATCCGCTTAGAAGGGTTCTCAACTAGATGTTTGTTGATTACTGAAGACTGCTCCCACTGTATTTTCCATGAATTGTTAACATTGAAAGAGGATCCTTCAAGGTTGACTGCTGTGCGCCATGGTGGTTTCCTTGATTTCAAGCGTTGATGTTCTGCTTGTGCAATATCGTGATGAATGGGTAGCTGGGGATTCTGCTGAATGTTTTCCCATAAATTTAGGAGAGCATCTGATCTTCTTAGGGCTGGAGGTGGAATGTTGCTGAGAACAAGCAGCCATAGCGTGTTCGTGCTCCGAATACATCCCGTGATTATTCGCATTGCCTGATTGAGTTGCACATCTATCTTCTTAGTGTGAACACTATTGATCCAGGTTGGACAGCAGTATTCAGCAACAGAATACGATAGGGCTAAAGCTGTGGATCTTAGAACTTGAGTATTAGCTCCCCATGATGTACCAGCAAGTTTCTGAAGTATATTATTTCTAGTTTTGACTTTAGCAGCCACATTTGATAGATGCTGCTTAAAAGTCAGAGTTCTGTCTAGTGTTATTCCCAAGTATTTTGGTGTACTGCAGTACGGTAACACTTGGCCTCTGAATTCGACTTCTGGTTTGTAATTAGATTGTCTGTTGCGTAGGTGAAATGCAGATACAACTGTTTTCTGAGGATTTAGGTGGAGGCACCATTTCTTGAAGTATACACCCAAGGCTTCCAGATCAGCGGATAAAGTAGTTTCAGCGTCAGAAAATTCGGAGCACTGAGTCACCAAACAAATGTCATCAGCATACATGAATTTTCTTGAAGATGTTTCCGGTAAGTCGTGTATGTACAGACTGTAAAGGAGGGGAGCCAGGACAGATCCTTGAGGTAAACCATCGTTTAATGTAAACACTCTACTTCTGTCATTATCAGAGTAGATCTGAAAGTACCTATTACTTAGCATATTGTTAAGTAAGGCCACAAGTTTACGACATGGGATAACACTCACAAATTTCAATAGGAGTCCTTCTCGCCAAACAGTATCATAGGCCGCTGACAGATCCAAAAAGGCAGCCACACTTATTGATTTCTTCTCATACCCATTCTCTATGTGCGTAGTGAGAGAAAGTACCTGATCGCTACAACTTCTCCCAGGTCTGAATCCTGCTTGCTCTATAGGAATGTGGTTGTTGATTGTTTCAAAAATTCTATTATAGATCAGGCGCTCAAGAAGCTTGTATGTGACACTTAGAAGTGCTATTGGACGATAGTTTTCCACTTTTGTGGGATCTTTATTTGGTTTCAGTATGGCTATTATTTTTGTTTTCTTCATCAGAGGTGGGATGTTTCCAGTTTGCAGGATATTTGAAAGGAAGTTGGTTAGCCATTTTACTGTAGCTGGTCCACAGTGAACCAGAAATTCAGGGTATATTCCGTCAAATCCAGCTGCTTTCCCTAGTTTCATACTTTTCATTGCATCTTTAGTTTCCTCTTCTTGGAATGCAATGGAGAATTCAGAAGACTGTATGGCTGCTCTTTTCTTGGTGTTCAACTGTAATTTGATATCCCTTTTGGTTTGATTGTCTTTTGTGTTCTTGGAAACTGATACTAGATGTTTAGCAAAATCATTCAGGTTGATGGCAGTTTTCGATCTTTTAGTTGCAGGGTTTGATGAATCTAATTTCCTAATGATAGACCAGGCTTTCCTGCTAGAGTGGGTGAAATCTAGGGATTCTACTGTTTCATGCCAGATCTTTCTTCGACTCTCATCCAGGGATTGGAGGAGACCTGCTGCATTGTCAGAAGTAGGATGTTCTTCATATTCTCTTAGCAATTCCTCGTTCTCTGCACTCCAACCAGGGATGTACTCTTTGCGGTATCCCCTAGGAATGCATCGCCTGGCTGCACCTTTAATGACCCCAACAAATCTGCTGTAGTTGTTGTATGTTGGTTTGATCCATCTGATATTGGAGTCTGTTTGCTTTGCAAATTCAGTCCAGTTGGCTTTCTTGAAGTTCCATCTCGGTTTAGGATGTGATTGTATAACAGGTATAGACATCCCCACCTCCAAGATAACAGGTCTGTGTTGACTATGTGGGAAATCGTTGAGCACCGTTCGTCGAACTTGCGTGAGTGAATTGTGAAGCTGAGTTATGAAACATAGATCTGGGGTGTAGCCACGAGACCAGCGAGCTGAATTAAAAGTAGGCAGGTCTTTAGCATCATAAATCAATTTCAGGTTTTCCGTTTCCATCCAGTCCACAAGAGCTTTGCCGTTAAGGTCATTCTTGTTGTATCCCCAAAGATGATGATGACTGTTGAAGTCGCCAAGGAATATAGTAGGATGTTGTTGAGATGGTAGAGGGGGATTAGGCCAATTAGTATTTGGTGGCTTGTAAACATTAACTATCGTCAAGTTTTCAATTTTGACTGCAGTAGTAAAAATTTCATTTTCAGAGTTTACTGAGAGTGGCTGGTAATTTGTTATATAATTCTTGACGTACGTTGCAAGGCCGTAATTTTGATGGCAGTTATAGGCTATCAATTTAAAGCCTGGTATTTTACCTCTACTCTGTAACTGTAGTTCGTCTGCTGTGTGTGTTTCTTGGAGCACGATGACATCAACTGCATATTTCTGCGAGAGCCTGGAAAGATAATCACATTTCGCTCGACTTATCCCTTCGATATTCAGTTGACAGATGCGCAGAGATGGTCCAATTCTAAGAACTTGTGGGTCCTGAAAAGGACCGCACATTTCCTTTGTGTTCTTTCTTTGACCGAGAGGTCTTTTCCGACAGTTCGGTCTCATCTTATCGCTGTTGCTTTCTTAGCACCACCCGGGGGACACGTGTAGGGTAATTGAAGGTTATACCTACGGACGTGAAGCAACGTAGACCCCCAATTTAGAGGTGAATTATCAGAATCATTCACTATAAGAACTGGACTCCGACAAGGTGACGGACTTTCACCATTGTTGTTTAATTGTGCATTGGAGAAGGTTATACGTGAATGGAACAAGAAATGTCAACCAACTATCAAGATCGGTAGAAATATTAAACTCAACTGTCTTGCTTTTGCGGACGATTTAGCATTACTTGCAAATACAATAGAAGAGGCTAAATTTCAAATTGAACAACTAAAAACTATAGCAAAAAAATGGGAATACAAATTTCATTTGAAAAAACAGAAATGATGCCAACTTTTAAAGTTGATCTACCAGTCGTTCAACTGAACAATAATAAAGAGATTAAAATTCATCAGAAATTCAAATATCTTGGGGAAATAATAACATGGAACACAAATGAAAAAGAAGCAATAGAATACAGAACAACTAAATTTAAACAAGCACAAAGACTTACCTGGCCAACCTATAAAAAGAAATCTCTTTCGATAAACGCTAAGCTGAAACATTATAATTCCATAGTTAAACCAGAGGCAACTTATGCTAGTGAAACTTTATTCAAATTGAATGTAAAATCTACAACAGGAAAATTACAGAAAACTGACAGAAGAATTATTAGAACAATTATCAACAAAAAACACCAAGTTGATGGACAGTGGAGATTGTTGCCTAACAACATCGTCTATCGAGAATGTGAATCAATAATAACTGCAATGCGTAAAAGAAGAATTTCCTTTTTCTGTCACATATCAAGACTACCAGAAACCAGGATATTGAAACAACTATTTGAGTACTTTTTGAAAAATAAAATCAATAATAATTGGTTCAAAGAAGTTCAGGATGATTTGGAAGAATTGGGTATAACTCGGCAACAAATCAAAGACAGAGAAGAGAAGAACAAAAGCATAAGTCTCAAACTAATAACAGTTGAACGGAAACAATATACTATATCGGACACACAAAGGGCTTCCAGGTCGGAGAGGATGAGAAAGTTCTGGGAGGAGAAAAAGAAGAAATGTACTCAAATGTATTGATTTAAGTGCTCCAATGTGGGCGTAAAATATGTAAATAATAATACCGTTATACAACCCCCCTGGCACTACAGTCCATGAAGGGCCTAGGCCTACCAAGGAACCACTGCTCAGCCATTTGGTCTGCAGATATTGGGGTGACACGTTGTCAGCGCATTGGGTCCCCTCGGCCGTTAATCTTGGTTTTTGTGATCGGGGCGCTGCCTCACTACCAGACAGCTACTCAATTGTCCTCACGAGGTTGAGTGCACCCTGTTCCAGCCCTTACGCCGGTTTCTAAAATCCCTGACGGAGCCAGGAATTGAACTTGGGACCTCCGGGTGTGAGGCAGGTGCGCTACCCCAACACCAAGGGGCGGACATATCTATATCTCTATTTATATAAGAATGAAAGTTTGTCTGTTTTTTTCTGAATTTCTATGGAAATTTGTGTTATTTATGCGCTTCAGACTGTTTTATGAGGGGTGCGCGCGAAAATATTTTTTTGTCTGTCTGTCTGTCTGTTTGTTTGTCTGTCTGTGGACAATTTTTTGTGTCCTTATAACTCGAGAACGGCTGAGTGGATCAACGTAAAATTTGGTACAGATATCCTTCAGAGGCACGACACTAATCATTGATGTAACTCTTCTTTGTACCTCTCATAAAAGGGGGCCTCCCCCTTAAAATACTTGCTGAAATAGGCGTAGAAGGGCGAGACAAAGCTCATTTTCAGCCCCTCAATGTGAGAAACAAAACTCGGGAACCACATTTTAAGGCCCTAAAACCAACAGTTTTTGAGATATTCCCAGAAAATTAATTTCATTTAATACAATAATGAAAGAAAGCTAGCCGGTAACCATGGCAACAGAAAGTCACAGGTCCATCTATTGCTGTAAGACGCAATACAATTCCATTTATTACCTTACTGAGATAGTTTGCAAACGGCTAGAAGGTTATAACAGAACCAAATTAAGCTGTAAAATTCATCAATACACTTAAGGGGGTCAAGGGGTACTCTAGAATTTTTTCACGCGATTTACACGTGCTGGTGTGCTACGGAAGGTCTATTATATCCCTATCCCTATATTGTTATATTCTTCTTCTTTAATCGTATCGGCCAACTAAGGACCATGTTATTTCAACTGGCTTCTCTGGGCTTTGATCTTTGCCCAGTGTTCCTTCATACGTTGCCGGTGTTGCTCTTTTCTTGCTTCCGTCCACATCTTTCCCGTCTTCAACTTCGGTTTTTCTTGAAAACCCTGGTGGTCGTGTAGTTTCTTCCTGAGGGGATTGCGTTCTTGAATATCCCCACAGGTAATTTCCATCTCTTGCAGGTCACTTTCCACCTCTTCAAACCAGGCTGGCTTGGTCTTCTTATTTTTAAAATAATTAAAGATCCGGTTCGTCAATCGTGTGGGTTTCATTCTAAGCAAGTGGCCATAAAATGCAATCCTCCTTTTCCTCATTACATCAGAGATCTTCTGGACATGAATATACAGCTCATAGTTATGCCGTCGTCTATATTCACCGTTGTCTTTAATCGGGCCAAGAATTTTCCTCAAGATCTTTCTTTCCTTGATCTCCAATTTTTCTACCAGGCCTTTCTTGTTCATGGTGAGGCATTCCGCTGCGTACAGAGCCTCTGGTCGTATGACAGTGCAATAATGCCTAAGTTTTGCGTTCAGGGATATTGACTTTTTGTTGTAAACGTCCTTGGTGAGTTGGTACGCCATTTCCATTTTGTTCATGGGCGAAGTGAAGGTTTCTTTCTCACATACGTTGGGTTCTACCCACTCGCCAAGATATTTAAACTTATCTGTCCGTTTGATTTTCCCCTGGTTTACTTTTAGCTCCCTTGGTGCTGGCTTGATGTTAGTTATGAAGTGTGTTTTCTCCAAAGAGATCTGAAGACCAACTTTTGTTGCCTGTACCTGCAGCTGGTTAATTTGTTTTGTGGCCATGTCTAAAGAGTCGGAGAAAATTGCAAGATCATCTGCAAAAGCTAGGCAATCAATAGAAAGGTTCATGTTCTTGTAACCCAGTCGTACTCCATTTTGGACCCCATCGTTCATTTCTTTGCGCCACTCGCGGATGACTTTTTCAAGTGCACAGTTGAAGAGCAGGGGTGAAAGCCCATCTCCCTGCCTAACTCTTGTCTTAATTTCGAAAGAGTCTGAAATTTCTCCTCTGAACTTGACTCTGGAGGTTGTGTTAGCTAAGGTCTGTTGAATGATTGCCTTGGTTTTATTATCCAATCCAAATTCCTTTAGAATTTTAATAAGAGCTATTCTATCAATCGAATCATAGGCCTTCTTGAAGTCGACGAAGGTTACCACAAATTTCTTGTTCCTTTGCTTCAGATAGAAAAGGATGGATTTCAGATTCATAATTTGTTCGGCACATGAGCGCTCTTTCCTGAACCCTCCTTGGTACTCTCCTAATTGTAGATCAAGTTGTTGTTCTGCTCTTATCTGTAGAGCTTTTGAAATAATTTTGTAAGTTATCAGTAGGAGGGAAATGCCGCGGTAGTTGTTAACGTCCGTTTTGTCACCTTTCTTATGCAGGGGATGAATCAAGGCAGAAGTTATATTATTATTATAATTATTATTATCATTACACTACGGAAAGGAAGACCCCAGAGGACTGGAAAAAGGGAATAATTGTCCCGATCTTCAAGAAAGGTAGTAGAACAGAATGCAGAATCTATCGGGGAATAAAACTTATGAGTCATTGTGCAAAGATGTTTGAGAAAGTTTTGGAAAGGAGAAATAGGACAAGGATAGAAGGAGGGATGAGGGAAGAACAACATGGCTTCAGAGCAGGAAGGTCCACAGTGGATTTGATTTTTGCTGTAAGGCAGTTATAAGAACAGCACTATGAGTATGGAACAGATCTACTGATGGCCTTCCTGGACATTGAGAAAGCATATGACAGTGTAAGCAGAAACAAAGTATGGAAGTCCCTGGAGGATAGAGGAGTAGAAAAATGGACTATACGGAGGATAAAGGAGATGTACAAGGGAAGCGTGAGCTGTGTGAAAGTGGGAGGACAGAGATCGGACTGGGTGGAACAGAGAAACGGCCTGAAACATGGAAGTGCACTGGCACCGTTACTTTTCATTGTGGTGATGGATGACATAATGACCCGAGTGGCACAAGTAATTGGGGAAGGAAAGATGAAAGCAATGGTGTTAGCGGATGATTTGATGATTTGGGGAAACAAGGAGGAGGAGGTACAGGAACAGTTGGACGTGTGGGAAGGAATAATACAAGGATATGGGATGAAATTTAGCATAAATAAGAGTGAGATGGTGATCACAACAAGGAAGAAGGAAAGAACCACAACGGGAATAACAATTGGTGGGGAACAGCTGAAGAAAGTGGAGAGTTTCAAGTATCTGGGAAGCCTGATACAAGATAATGGAAGCAACGATAAAAAAATGAGCGGGGTAGACAGGCAGAAGCATTCCGGAGGAGTGCGAGAAGCATGTTATGGAGCAAGGATGTCCCTCAGAACAGAAAAAAGATCATATATCGGACGTACTATGCCCCTATCATGACGTATGCCTCGGAGACCTGGGCTATGAAAGGAAGGGAGAAGAGCAAAATACAGGCCAGTGAGATGAGGTTCTTGAGAAGCAGTATTGGAGCTACAAAGATGGACAGAATAAGAAATGAGAGGACCAGAGAATTAATAAAGGAGGAACCATTACGGGATGGGGTAGAGAAATCTAGACTTAGATGGTATGGACATGTAAAACGAATGGAGGATAAGAGGATACCCACGAGGATACACGAGACGAAGTGGGAATGAAAGAGACCGAGAGACAGGTGGCTGAAAGGGATGGAAGAAAGCGTGAAGAAGAGAGGAGAAGACTGGACAGGGGTGGAGGCCGAGAGATGGTGGGAAGACAGAAGACGTTGGAGTGGCCTGTGTTCCAAACAGACCCGGCCAGTGGCTGGAAACTGTGCAAGAGGATGATGATGATACTACGGCCTACAACGACGAGACAAAGCTCATTTTCAGCCCCTTGGTGTCAGAAAAATACCTCGGGGCCCCTAAACAGCCGTAAAGGGTCCCCGAAAACTACATTTTAATGCTCTAAAACCAAGAGATTCTGAGATATTCCCAGAAAACTAATTTCATTTAATAATAGTACATTATGCAACGAGCCTATAATGGCTATAATTAAGGCACGAGTATTTTTATAAAACGAGCGTATGAGAGTTTTATGATTTCCATACGAGTGTCTTAATTACCATGATAGGCGAGTTGCATACGACTGTTTATGTTCGACGATAATTATAACTTTATTATATGTTTTAACATAAATATTCATAAATATCTGTTCAGTCACTAGAATGTTGTGATCGGGTGCTGCGGTGGGTAGTACATCTCTGTTTTCCAAACTCTCTGGACAACCGACGCATGCACTCTCTGTGCTTCAATGCCATATGTTCAGAGTGTGCTCCAGTATTCAGTAAAACTGTCACCGAAGTCGTTTCAAAACCACGCGCTGTGTAGAAATTGATTTGGGGATATTAAGGTACAGTGCCATTTCTTGTCTCATATTCACCAGTTTATTTACGCGAACATATGGACGGTGCAATTTCGGTAATTTATATAGACATGTTGGATTTTGAGCGCATGCGCGAAGGTATCCTTATCTAATTGGTCACACAACTGTTTCTTGAGCTCTGATTGGTGGGAGAAACTGTTTCATAATGAAAAATAGTGTTATAATGAGCCTCATTATGATACAGTTTTCTGACACATAATAGTTAGGGTCGAACATAAACTAATGTAGGAATGCAAGCCAGTAACCATGACAACAGTGTCTCAAAAAGGTACATCCAACTTTCCATCTATTTCTGCAAGAAGTAATGCCACTTCATTTATTAAATTTCTGTGAAAGTTTGCAAATGGCTATAAGGTTATCACGGAACCAACAAAAACTGTAAAATTCATCAATGCGCTTAAGGGGGTCAAGAGGTACCCTCGATTTTTTCACAAGACTTAAACGTGCAATGTGTTGTACAGAAGGTCTATTATATCTTCAAACAGCAACATTATTTTCAAAAATTCCTGAATTGAAAGAGTTTATTTTTTATTTTATTTTTTTGCTTTTAGGAATTTGGGCCATTGGAGGCTAAAAAACCTGAATTTTCATGCACCACAAGCCTTTATAATTTATTAGAGGGGTCTTCCTCTGGATGCGCACTTGACACAACAGTGAGGGTCAGTTTTTATGTGACGTGTATTGCATTTCGTCTACGAGGTTTTCAATTTTATTTTCACGTTAGGAAGTACACGTTAGGTAAATTAGTTTCAGAGCATATTTACAACTAATCATTTATCTTTGTCAACAAACAGGTTCCAAGCCCCTAACCATTGCAACAGTAGCTCAATTGATTACGTCTGGTTATTAATACCGATGACCGTTTGAAGAATGGGTACTTCTGCTAGTTATAATATAATAACCATATATTAATTTCTACATCCAAAGCCATAGAATTGCTAGGTATACTCTATCATTTCTCAGAAATTTCAAATCCTACAGCTCTTTGCTTTTATTACCTCTTCATAACCCAGTCCATTGTAAAGTACTGCTCTCCCATAGGGACAACTTATTATCTGTCAAATTTAGACATTTTAAACAGAACTCAATCCTTCTCTGTCGTCATTGTAAGAAACCCCACCTCTAAGCAAGTACTTTCAGCCATAAAATATCCTTCCCTATGAATGAGACGACAGAGCAAATGACCTCCACTCCATTTCAAATGGCCATTTCCATTTGGACTGTTGTAACAATTCAAATTACGAGCTCCCTCCCATTATACCAGACTCAAGAACATTCTACATAAAATATATTTAATAATCCAACGATCCTTCCAAAACGATACAAACCATGTACAGCAGTGTGACAAGGAACTGTGAGCACATGAAAGTGGTAGACTGTCATCTTGGCCATTGATGACATGGCTATGAATAGGGACCCTGATTTTTGGTAATATAAAAGGCTTCAAAGTGGAGAAATAAAAAGAAAGTGAGGTGTGAGTGTGCTTAACTATGAGTATGGTGCATGGATTTTGTTAAATACTGAACACTATAGAGACATTTGGAGGAATAACAAACAATTTATCCTAGGTCTTTGTTTTTTATTTTTGCAAAAGAACTAAATCTCAAATGTATTATATTTTCTGAGTTCAATACCTAACCTAATATTTACTTCAAGAAATAGTTTCCACGACTATCTTTTCTCACTACCTCGTGAAACTTATGCTGTCCCCAAAATACTTGTATAAGCAGAGCATTGTGTCCATGATTTCAAGACTTCAACCAATCAAGTTCGAGAAGGAACTTCGTTACCTCCCATATCTAATGAAATATTTATATTGAAGATTTCTTATTTCCCATCAAACGACAGATAGTGGAATGATTTCAATTAATTTTAAATTGACTGTGTTACTCATTTTGGTCCGTATTGACATGATGTAATCAAAATAAAAGATTAATTAATTTTAAAGTAAATAGATTTAAAACAAATCTTATTACCAGCATTTTGTTGGTAGGTATTTAGCATTTTAGAGTAAAACTAACACATATCAAAAGAACTTCATTTCGCGTCTTAAATATCAAACAAAAATACAGGTTTATTTGGGGTAAATATATCGTTAAGATAACATATATATATTTGCTGAAATATTTCGCGGATATCACTAAAACAAAAACTCTGGGACTATGAACAAGGACAGAATGCTCTTGATTTGGATAGGCCTATGTTTTGTTATCAGATTTGTTTCCTTTTAATTTTATCTCATTGTTATACTGTCTCTTATTCATCATCGACTTTAACTCGTATCCGAGTATAAATCTTCTTCCTTCAGTCCAGTTTGTGGATGTGTTTACGGTGACTTAAGAGTCCAATCCTGGCATAGAACAAGCGTCCACATAAGTCACATAGTATTGCTGGAGGAGGACGTGGTTGGGCTGCTCGAAGTTTCCTAGCTTGACGCTTGGCCTCTTCATGTGTGCGTCGATCCCTTTCAAACGTCTTTACAGTATCCAAGATGGTGCGGCGCCAAGTTGAGCGGTCTTCAGCCAGCATGTCCCAGGTTTGTGAATCAAGACCTGTCAATTTCAGGGTCTGCTTAAATTGGTCCTTGTAGCGCCTCTTAGGACCACCATGAGGTCTGGTGCCATAGCATAACTCACCATATAGCATTTGACGAGGTTATCTCACATCATCCATCCGATGGACATGACCAATCCATATAAATTGGTGACCTATTATGGATGATTCTATGCTGTTGATTTGAGCCATTTCCAGAACAGCAATATTGGTAATGCGGTCTTCCCATTTAATCCTCAGGATTGATCGAAGTTTTTGTAGGTGGAAACGCTCAAGCTTCCTAAGATCACGTCGGTAAAGGGTCCAAGTTTCACAGCCATACAACAATGTAGAAATTACCACTGCTTTGTACACCATAAGCTTTGTACTCATGGACAGATCTTTATTCATGAAGACCCGGTGCGCTAATCGTCCATATGCTGCATAGGCTGCGCCAATTCTCTTATCCACATCCTGCTCACAGAAATGGTACTGCCCAGGTACGAGAAGTGGTCTACCTGTTCCAATGGCAAATTTGAGATGGAGATATTGAACTGAGGAAGAGGTGTGCCTCGTGAAGGTTGTGCCAAGACTTTAGTCTTATTGACATTTATGGTAAGACCAAAGCGATCATGCACTTTTGTAACAATTAACTGACTCTTGCAGCTCTTCTGGTGTGAGAGTTGGCGACGCAGCATCATCTGCATACAACATGTTAGTAACCTGAGTTTTCCTCAAGGAGCGGAGACGAGTTAGGTTGAAAAGCTCTCCATCAAAACGATACTTGACCTCCACACCTGGGATGTTCGTGGGTGAATCATAAAGCATTGCAGCCAAGTACAGCGCGAAAAGCGTTGGAGCCAGTACACATCCTTATTTCAGTCCATGGGTAATAGGAAATTCATCGGACATGTTATTCTGATGGCAAACCTGACCTGTCATGCCATCATGGAGAGCCTTGATTAGATCTACAAAACGCTGAGGGCAACCAAACCGCTTCAGCACCGCCCACATGGCTGGTCTTGGAACCGAATCAAATGCCTTTTCCAAGTCATAAAAGACTAAGAAGAGTGGATTCTGTTGTTCTGTACATTTTTCTTGTAGCTGTCTCACACAGAAAATCAAGTCAATTGTGCTTCTGGAAGCTCTAAATCCGCATTGGGACTCTGGGAGGATCTTCTCAGAGATAACCTTGAGGCGGTTAAGGTTCCCCGCAATTGATAGCAGTGACATGTGAGATTTTCGAAGTGAAATGCCATGTCCTGTGGTTCGGATTCCACATAAAAAGGAGGTCCCGTGGCTCATGATCTCGAGATTAACGGTCACGTTAAACTACAAGCTTCCTTCCTTTCCTTTGATAGCAGTGATATACCACGGTAGTTGCCACAAACACTGCGATCACCCTTTTTAAAGATAGTGACGATAGTGGCATTCTTTAGGTCTCCAGGTACCTTTCTTGATTCCAATATTCTGAGGATAAGGGTGAAAATCCTTGTTTTGAGGGAATGTCCTCCGGCTTGAATTAGTTCCAGAGGGATGTTATCTGGGCCAGGTGATTTTCTGGGTTTCAATTGGGTGAGAGCTGCACTGAATTCATGATAAGTAGGAGATACTGCCAACCACAGTTGTTCAGGTTGTTACAGCACATCACAAAGGAAGTCTTCAGCAGCTGCTGATGGACGATTTAGGAGATGGGAGAAGTGCTCCTTCCAGCATTCCAAGATTTCTTGACTATCAGTAAAGGTAGTAGAATTATCAGCGCTTTTCAGTGTACCTGATGATGAGCGAGATGGTCCATATATTTCCTTGAGTACTGCATAGAAGTTCCTCAAGTCTCAAGCATCCGATAGTCTCTGCAGTTCCTGAGCCTTCTGTTGCCACCAAGTATTTTTAATCTGCCTTATCTGCGTCTGGCATTTACCCTTGAGTTCCAGTAGTGTATCTCTCTTTGTGTTGGAAGTTGGGTCTTGAAGATGGGCAAGATAGGCATTCCTTTTGGCATTGATGAGAGACAGAATTTCCTCATTGTTGTCATCAAACCAGTCTTGTCTTTTCCGCACTATAAAACCAATGGTTTCCTCAGCTGACTGTGTGATAATCTTCTGTAGTGTGGCCCATTCTTGCTGAATGTCATTTGTTACTGGGTTTTCTGATAACTGGGTGACGATCCTGTTTCCAAAATGTTTATACATGGATTCATCCTGAAGTTTGGATGTATTAAACTTCTTTCTTGGCAAATTTTTGATATTCCTACGTGGTTTAGGTCTGATGGATATCCTGAGCTTACATATAAGAAGTTTATGATCTGTCCAACAATCGTCTATATTCCTTGCTGTTCTGGTAATAAGAGTGTCCTTATCACATTGCCGGGTAATGATATAATCAAGAATGTGCCAATGTTTGGAACGAGGATGCATCCACGTGGTTTTGAAGCGGTTTGGTAGCCGGAACTGCGTGTTGGTATTGAAAAGTTCGTGTTCTGCACAAAGACCAAGAAGCAACAGTCCAATGGGATTACATTTTCCAAGTCCCTGTTTGCCCATCACATTATTCCATAGCCTGTGATCTTTCCCAATTCTGGCATTGAAGTCACCGAGGAGCAAGAGTTTTATCTGCAGATGGTACCTTGCAGATGATTTCACTTAGCTGATTATAGAACTGGGCCTTTACCTTATCATCAGAATCTAAGGTAGGAGCATAGGCAGAGATGAGTGTCATAAAGGAACCTCCTGAGAGTGGTATGCTGAGTCATGAGCCTTTCGCTGATTGCAATGGGCGTAAGTTGGTGATAATTTACCAGTTTGGTCTTCACAGCGAAGCCCACACCATGAATACGACATTCACCCTCCTCCTTTCCTTTCCAGAAGATGGTATATCCTGTTCCAGATTCAGTAATCTTGCCTTCAGAAGTCAGCCTAGTTTCACTGAGAGCAGCATTGAGCCTTGATAACTCAAGGGTTACAAGAGCTGACCTTCTCTCAGGTCTAACGTTATTGTCCAAATCAAGCAAAGTTCTGATGTCTCTTATTAATACAAGTATGAAGGGTTCACATAGCTGTAGATTGTTCTTTGATTAATAAATTTAAAACAAATGTATTAAAGCATGTATAATTTTCAGGAACAATGGGAGAAATTACCCCTTTGGATTTTTCTCCCAATAACGGTTCTTTGTTTAGCTTCTCTAAAGATGGGAAGGCAACATGTCAAGTAGCTGGTGTAACAATCAGCAATGGACTGGCTTGGTCACTTGATAACAAGACTATGTACTACATAGATTCCCTCGCGTTCAAAGTTGATGCATTTGACTTCAATGCTGAGAACGGGGACATAGGTAAGTACAATAAATACATACATACAAACATACATACGTACATACAAAGGGATGCAAACTAGCTAATATATAGGAAAGAGATTTGGAATTGCTTGGGTAGATTTACTTGAGATTTACTTAAATGGGGTAAAAACTGAACAGGAAGAATGACAAATTGGTTGGTAAAATTATCCACTTTATATATTGAAACACCCTGACCGAGAGAGCTTATCTTCCAGCAATCAGCCATGTGGCAATGGAATTACCAATGTTTAGGCACTGACTTCCAATATTTTCACAATATTTGGACATAATCTGCAGTTCTGTCCCATATGAGAAGATGAACCAAACATTTTGTCAAGCCTCGGATTGATAAGTATTACTGGATACTTCTTCGTCTTGACAGTTTGATCCCTCTCTAAATGGTGCCATTGTTGTGGATGCATGCTCTCCTTGCTCCAGAGGTGCCAACCTTTGAAGTGGGTTGTTAGTAATCCCAACATTAACTTTCCCCCTCCTTGAACATTTTTTAGTCAAATCCAAAACATGCACTTGCACCTCATTCCCCTTCCCATCAGATTTGCTCATTACTTGTCAGTTTCTTCTATTGAATCAAAAGAGAGTCCAGTGTAGATATGATTAATGTAGGCCTGAATTCTGTCTAATTTTTCCTAACATCACTGAAAACTCTTTCTGTGCGAGCTACTGTGAGTCAGCACTGCAGTACCATACTTAAGGTTTTATATTTCTCTTTATAATGTCACTCATTTGTAATAATTACCTCTTTGACCATATGCTGTAATTGTGGAATTCAGCTCTTTAAAATTACCTCTAATGGTGTCTGAGTGGCGCTGAACATTGTCAAGAACTAGGGACAGTTATATACTGAAGCTGCTAAATGATGTGAGAATGGCACTGCAATCCTCCCGAACTAGAGACAGTAATATTCTTGTTAAATGGTGCCAAGCATGCCGTAACTGTTAGTTTTTACTGCAACTGACCTTACTTCCCACTTTAAGTGTCGCTTAAATACCACGTCACAAGGTATCCTTAATTTGTTACTTTATTCCCCTTTAGTGCCACTTGCATACTAATTCTACTTCTAAGGTGGAAGTTGTCCTTTCTGTATGATAAACACTGTGTGGGGCAGAGGCGCATCCAGAGGTTCACCTTGGAGGTGGCACTCTAGGATTTCAGAGTAGCTAGAGAAAATATGTAATAAAATTACTAAATTTGTATTTAATCTACACACACTACACATAACATTCAACCACCAGATTTTATAATTCTACAAGAAATTCATTATATTAACATGGTTTATTGGTTTCAGTTTCAATAACACAAGTCATTGTCATTATGTAAAAAAAACAACAAAAAAACACCTTTTTAATTCTACAGAATATGTACATTTCCACATTTTAATGCACATTACACAGTCAAATATGTATTAAAACATATGCAATCATAGTGACTATCTGAAGACAATATACATGTCTACTAAACAAATGTTACAAAATGTGTACATAGTACCAACATTGTCAGTCACTGACTCACAACTAGTCACATAAATAAAAATACTGGTCACGGCCAGTCAAATAGTCAAGTAGTATAGGAAGGCACTCCATGGCACAAAGGATTATGAAATATATTTCTACTTCTATCTGTCCTAAACATAAAAAATTGTATGTCGATGTAGCGATTATATTAACAGAGTTGCCATTACATACTATATGATAACAAACATTGACCACATTCATGAATGCAGGCAATACAGCAAAGATTTTACTTGCAGTGCAGTTTGCAGAAACAATCATTTTTATCGGCAATATCAATGTAGCAGACAACTGGTTTTTCGGGGGGGGGGGCACTTACACCTGGTGCCCCCCTCTGGATCCGCCACTGGTGTGGAGGGAGTGTGGAAAAACCAAATTCATAATGGCCACTGCCTGTGCTGGAGTTCAAACCCCAGACATCAGAGCAAGTAGCTCCCCATTGCAGTTGTGAAGGGTGGTCTAACACACTATAATGCTGCTGATATTACGGTATATACAAATTCTTCCAGGATTATGCAAATTCTTTTTATGAAAGAGAAATGACTTATTAAAATTTTTTCCTACCCCCTTCTTGGAAAATGTACGATTTAGGTAGAAACACAAACATTTTCTTAATTCAAACTTTCTTTGTTTCCAGCCAACCGGCGCACGGCATTCGACTTCAAAGCTAATAACATCAAAGGTTTTCCTGATGGAATGACAATTGATACTCAAGGAAATCTGTGGATTGCTTGTTTTGATGCTAGCCAGGTTAGTGTTTTACTGAAAAGTTAACATTAAAAGCAACCACGTGAGTTAGGCAGTTAACAACAAATCAAAGCATCTAGAAATCATACATAAGGGTACACCATACTACAGTGTTAGAGAGGGCAATGTGATGGGGATTCAGACAGAGAATGACCAAAAATAATGGCATATTTAGGATGGATGGAATTAAGAGCTGCTTATAGCAATTCATAGAGAGAAATCCTGGGGTGATACAAGGTCCAATTTTAACATGGTTAACATAAAAATAGTATGAAATGATCGTGAGAATGAAATAAATTTGAAGCTTAGGAGGAGCAACGGGGTAAGTTTTCTTCCACAGATGGAGGTGGTATTGAAACCACATTTTTTTATAACCGTCAGCCACATAGTTTGTTGGTATTCCTGTATATAGAAAGCATTTTGGAATAATGCGATTGAATATTATTTGAACAGATTGTAAGGAGGTGCATTAAAATGATGATATGCTATGTTCGTCGAGTGAGAATTATCAGATCCAGGACAATACAAGAACAAATACCATCATCATGATCTTCTTCTTCTTCTTCTTCTTCATCGCGAATGGGTCTCTTAGGACCACGCAGAATCAACAATGGTTAGCCTTTCTTGCAGCCCAGTACTCCTTCATACGCAACAAATGGGTTTGCATCCGTTGTGCAGACCAGATATGGTGGTATGGCCATCTTTCTTCCTCCTCGAAACCCCGTGTGAGTGCAAGTGTTCTGATGACATTTCGGTCTAGGAGATTTGGCGATCCTGATTCTTGCAAGTCTTTTTCAGTCTGTTTGTACCAATTTGATCTAGGTGTTTTGTTTTTCAAGTATGTGTGAATTTTGTGAGTTAGTCTATTTGGGTCCATTCTTTCCAGTTGCCCCAAGAATTGGATTCGTCGCATACGCATTTTGTCTGTGATTTTGGAGATGGTTTTATATATTTCAGCATTTGGCTTTGGAAGATGAACACCATCTTTGATTCTCGGCCCTAAGATTTTCCTCATTATTTTACGTTCCTTCACTTCCAACTGATCTCGAAGTGTTCTATGTTGAAGAGTGAGAGTTTCTGAAGCGTAGAGAGCTTCGGGCCCGATCACTGTTGTATAATGTTGAATTTTGCATTTCCAGGAAAGACTCTTTTTGTTGTATTTTTCGTTAACTGAAAAGCAGTTTCCATTTTTTGAATTCTTGTTGTAATGGACCTCTTTTCATTACAATTGTCAGTAATCCATTCATCCAAATATTTAAATTCCTTCACACGAGATATATGGTCAGTACCAAATTCAATTTCAGATGGGGCATTCTTTATATCTGTCATAAATTTTGTTTTATCAAATGAGATTTGCAATCCAATTTTCTTTGCTTGTTCTTGTAGAAGTTCAAGTTGGTATTGCGCATCAGAGATGTTTTGGGCAATTAATGCCATGTCATCAGCAAATGCCAAACAGTCTAATTCTATGCCTTTAAGTTTTGGTCCTATCCTATGCGTCGGTGCACCTGCTTTTCGCCATTCTCGTACAACCTTCTCCAGTGCACAATTGAAAAGCAACGGGGACAATCCATCTCCTTGTCGGACTCCTGTGTCAATGGGGAATTCTCTGCTCAGTTCTCTCATAAATTTAACCTTAGATTTGGTTTCCATGAGTGTTTCCTTAATAATATTTGTTGTCTTTTGATCTAATCCAAATTCTTTGAGTATTTCGAAAAGGGATTCACGGTCGATGCTATCATGCGCCTTTTGGAAGTCAACAAATGTAATGACATAGTGTTTGTTCGATGTATTGCGGAAATATTTCATTGAGTTTTTTAAATTGATAATTTGTTCCACACTCGACCTGCCTTTCCTGAAGCCACCTTGGTATTCGCCGATTACTGGATCCAATTGAATTTCTGCACGATTCAGGAGAGCTTTAGACAAAACTTTGTATGTTATGGATAGTAATGAATTCCACGATAATTGTTGGGATCCGTCCGATTTCCTTTTTTGTGCAAGGGATGTATGAGTGCCATCTTCCAGTCAGCGGGGATTTTTTCAGTTCGCCAAACTTCTTCTAAAATTTCTTGGAGTTTTACAATGAGATTTTCTCCTGCATTTTTCCACAACTCTGCAACAATTTGGTCTTCCCCCGACACTTTGTTGTTTTTCAATGATTTAATTATCTCTCTTATTTCCTGAACGTTGGGTGGATGCGAATCTTGGTTTTGTTGTGTGTGGATAAATGTGAATGTTTCTTGGGGTTTCTCACAATTGAGCAATACCAAAAAGTAGTTCGCAAGGATTTCACAGTTTTCTGTGTTACTATGAGCAATATCCCCATGTTCATTTTTGAATTGAAGTGATGGAGGGGAATATTTAGTGAGCTTCTGGCAAAAAGTTCTATAGTAGTTTCTAGAATTATGTTGTTTGAAGTCAGCTTCTATTTCTTGTAATATTTTGTTGTCATTCTGCTTGCGAATTCTTTGTATTGATTTTGTGACTGTTCTTCTGACATCCTTGAGATCTTGCAGAGTATTAGGAGTTTTGTTGCAAGACCAATTGTGCCATGCCTGTTGCCTGAGCCTTACAAGGTCATCACATTCGGCTGTCCACCACGGATGTTTGCGTGTTCTCATGTGTGGTGCTATTTTCTCGGCTGTTTTTATCAATCCTGCTTGGAGCTGTTGCCAGTTTTGTGGATTCAATTGTTGAGTCTCGTTTTTAAATTTATCATTACCTTGAATATTTTGAACGTCATATTTACGGGGTGGGATTTTCTGAGAGAATCCCCTTTTCTCTGGAATAATATTTAATGAAAATTTTGTAGGGTAATGGTCAGAATCCAGAGCTAACCCCTTAAGGACTTTAAGTTTCATTATTTCGAGAGTATTTACTCTGGAGATCAGCACATGGTCCAATTGATATTCTCCTAACAGTGGGTTAGGTGACACCCACGTCTTGGACTGAGAGGTTTTCTTTTTGAAAAATGTTGATTTGAAGAATAAGTCATGGTTCTTGCAGATTTCAAGAAGACGCATACCATTCCGATTGGTCTGATTATGTCCTGACCATTTACCTACCCAATATCCATATTTTTTTTCTTTGCCAATTTGGGCATTAAAATCACCCATAAGTATTTTAACATGATTCCTCGGGATTCTTTGAAGTATATCATCTAATTGGTTCCAAAATTCTTCGACTTTTCCTATAGCCTTTCTGTTGGTGATAGTAGTTGGGGCATGTCCATTAATGAGAGTGTAAATTTTGTTTGCTGATTTTATTGTCATGGTGGAGAGACGACCGGAGGGAGAGTGGAAGGTTGTAACTGAATCAAGTAAGGAATGATGGACTATAAATCCAGTACCAAATTGTGGGCAATTTTTCATAGCTCGTTCTCCTGGCTTCCCTTTGTAAATCCTGTAACCTTCAGAATTGAAAGGATTATTCATCTGTAAATCTAGATTCTTGAAAAGCAATAATCTTGATTTTACGTTCTCGTGATTTGTCTAAAATGGATTTGAGTTTCCCCATCTTCAAGAGAGAATTTACGTTAAACGTCATTAGCCAAATCTTTGACTTAGGTTTAATTTTCTTACGGGGTGTCGAGGCACTCCGACTTACCTCATCGTACACGTCTGTGGTCTCCCCAGAATCCGAATAGACCACTTGCGGTTTTTCAACCGTGGGATTTGACCCACTGGGGTAAGTGGTTTTTGAACGTGCTACATCCATGTTGATTAACTTGGATTAGGGATTTGAATAGAATTGAGGTTCTAGTCGGGTTAAGCTCAGAGTTCCACTTCTGAGTGTTATTAATCAGCCGCCACTAACATGTGGAACAGACGCTGTCGGAGTATCGCCACTAACATGTGGAACCGTCATACCCCTAAGACTGATATATGGCCTCCATATACCTTTTACTCATTTATCCGAGCACTGGGTTGCCCCTTCCGCCAATTATGCTGTACCGAAAGTTACCTTCTCCACCATAAATGCCGTTGAGGTCTTCACCGTTACCCTGGTAAGGGGCCCATACATGGTACTACCAGTCGGGCCAACTGGACAATGTTTTTTTTAAGAGGTGTTACTCCTCTATCACTCACCTTTTGTTCTGGCTTGTGACAGGCAGAGCCTGGCTTCCCAAACAATGGGTCCAGGTTGGCATGATCTGTATATTGCTCCCGCAAACCTCTTCCACTTTTGTCTACCCAAAAACACATTGTCTTTAAAGATGGTCTTGACATTGCCTCTTCTCCCGATGTCTTCTTTTACTACATACTAACCACCTTCTTCTTGGTCTTCAAGTAACTTCTACATCCATCCACTTTCTCGTCACTCCATTCTCATAAAGTGTCCAAACCGTTTCATCCTTGATCTGACAATTTTTTCACATAATGGTTCTTCTATTTCAGCCTGCGTTCTTATTATTTAATTCCTTAATTTACCTCTTTTCATCGTCCTTACCATACTGTGAAGAAACTTAATTTCCGCAGCTTAAAAATGGCTTTCTTCTCTCTTGTGTATTGCATATGTTTCAAGGCTATTGGGTTATAGTGGTTATTGGGAAGAAATAGCTCTTATAGAGAGTCATTTTTGAGCGAAGTGGCACCTTTGCATCCCATAACAAGTTTTGCACTTGATTGTAAAATGTGATTCAGTTTGTGACTTCCGGATGAAGACCGGCATCCCATGATGCTTCCAAGATAAACTGTTCCACATTCTCGAATTGATCCATGTAATACACACATTATACCACCCAACCTTTTATGCTACATCTGTATAAAATTCGTAACATTCCAACCTGAAAAGAACCAAAGCATATAAAAGGTTATATACATTCACTCCCATTGTCATATAGTCTTCCGAATACATTGAAGTGATTTTAAGATATAAAACATTCATTTTGGTTCCGTATTGATATACTAATAACGTTTTAATGGGCTAGGGTTCCGCCTGAATCAATACTTTATTAAAATGATTACTATGTGGTCATTAGAAAATGGTACGGTACATGTTTCGAGGACTAATATACATTTTTGTCCCCTTCATCAGCCAATATTAATCACTAAAAAAGAATATAGATATATGGATCATATCCGACATAAACATTCGTTCTAACCTCATGCTAATTGGAAACCCACTCCTACTATTTCGTATATCCTTTACTCCTACCAAACTTGATATTGGCTTTCACATCTCTTCAGTAAGGCATCTTCATTCGTTTTCTACACAATAGTGATTTATTGAAATACCATATTAATATTACCATCACATTACATATTGATTCACAACGGAACTGTGTTTGCATTGACTAGTGATTATTCATATGTCTTCAATGATGGTTACAGACCATGAAGAAGCATTCCACATATTTCTTATGAAGTGCACCCATCGCTACTTATGATTGCATGAGTTTTTGGTTTTAACAAACTAGCAAACTCTTGCAAACTAGCGAAAGTGAAAATTCTTCATTTTATAGGAGAGCTAAAACAAGTTTTATCTACTTCTATGAAATCCATTTATTTTCTTTTTCGGTCACTTTTGCTACCAAGTACACTCATTAACCAACATATTTATAGGGTGCTTTAATTTTAGATCGTCTTAATTTTAAGAGCATACATGCCAGTTTTGTTTCCTTGCCAGAGTGATTAGTATTACAGTTGCACAGTGTCTAATCTGCAATTCAATTACAAAATCAGAATTTTACAGTATTGTGTGAGAAGCAGTTCAGGCTTGTTCATTGGACCTGGCATTCCACCTCATTACTTACTTACTCTTACTCCTTGGCGCTACAGCTCTTGTAGGGCCTTGGCCTCCCGGACAATCTCCACCCATTCTTCCCTGTTGACTGCCTTGATTCTCTATCTTCTGACTCCCATCTTTCTCAGATCCTCCTCCACGTCCAGCCATCTTGTTCTAGGTCTTACCCATCACACTACGTCCCCCTGGCTTCCCATTGAAGATCTTCCTTACCATCCTGTTCTCTGTCATTCTTTCTACATGTCCCAACCAATGCAGTCTACTACTTTATATTTCCTCTACTATATCTGGCTTACTATACAACTTTCTAATCTCCATATTATTTTTTTTACACAGGGCTACATGACCGCGTTGTCACAGCCCCTAAACTTAAGAACCAACCGTCCATATTATTTCTGATTCACCAGAATTCACCCTCTTTTATTGGTCCATATACTTTTCTGAGTATCTTCCTTTCCCATCTCCTTAACAATTCCTCATCACCTTGTGTCATAGTCCAAGACTCCGAACCATACATCACAGGTCTCACTACTGTACAATATACAGTCAACTTCAGATTTCTCATTACCCCTGTACATTAATCCTCACAAGAATGTGAGACATTCGCTTGCCAAGTGAAAGTTGCAAGACAAGACTTGAGGAATTTTGCCAAGGGATGTCCAAACCACGCAATGTAAACATAAAGGGTACTCCAATGAGTTCGTAAAACATCTCTGTTCTGTAAATGGAATACGGTTCAACACAGAATTTTCTGTTAAATAAAGTGTAATTTGTTTCAGTTTCTGTGTTTGACAGGTTCCGCTACATGCAGGTTGATTAACAAATACAGTAAATAGGCCAATATTCACGTGATTGGTAATCTTTTCCATTGTGGACAGGTCCCTTTAAAGACTGGTTTTACTGTATATACTGTACCTTGAAAACTTTATATTCTGCCTCCCAAGTTACAGGAACAAGAATTATTTGTGTTCATAACCATCTGCAATCCTTATTGTTTTCTTGGTTGTTACAGGTAATAAATGTGGATCCTAGAACAGGCAAACTACTGAAGACAATTGCTATTCCAAGTCCACAGATCACCTCTGTTGCTTTTGGAGGGAGAAATCTAGATGAATTGTATGTGACTTCAGCATGTATAGCTCTGAGAAAAGAAGAACATCCTTCAGCAGGATGTACATTCCGAGTCTTAGGAACAGGAGCTAAGGGTTTACCTGGACAGACTGTCATTCTATGATCATTCACAGGCATAGGGTTCTCCAATGAAGTTTTCAATCCTTTAACAGGAATATTTTGCAATAAAGAATTTTTACATAGAATCTAAAAAGGCAGTACTGAAGAAATGGCTTCTAAATTTTCTATATAAAGAAGTATTTGTGGAATTTTAATGGAACATTGAATGTAAGATTCATACCGTTTTCCAATACACCTGACCATTAAACACGAAGACTGAATAACCAAAACAAAATGAAAGTTTGTCTGTTTTTTCTGAATTTCTACGGAACTTTGTGTTATTAACATGTTTCAGACTGTTTTATGACAGATGCGCCCAAAAATATTTTTTTTGTCTATGGACAACTTTGTTCCCTTATAACTCGAGAACGGCTGGGTGGATCAATATAAAATTTGTTGCAGATATCCACCAGAGGCACGACATCAATCATTGATGTAACTCTTCTCCGTACCTCTCATAAAAGGGGGCGTAACCCCTCAAAATACATGCTGAAATAGGCGTAGAAGGGCGAGACAAAGCTAATTTTCAGCATCTCAATGTGAGAAACAAAATTCGGATGCCCTAAAGGGCCCCAGAAACCAAATTTTAAGGCCCTAAAACCAACAGTTTTTGAGATATTCCCAGAAAACTAATTTCATTTAATAAACTAATGAAAGAACGCAAGGCGGTAACCATGGCAACAGAATCTCAGAGGTCCATCTACAGTATTTCTGTAAGACGCAATGCAATTCCATTTATTACATTACTGTGAAAGTTTGTCAACGGCTATGAGGTTATCACAGAACCAAATTAAGCTGTAAAATTCATCAATATATATAATGCACTTAAGGGGTCAAGAATATTTTAACGGGATTTACATGTGTGGGTTTGGTACGGAAGGTCTATTATATCCCTAGCCCTATATTATTATTATTGTTATTATTATTATATTATGGTGTACAACGATGAGACAATGTTCATTTTCAGCCCCTTCGTGTCAGAAACAAAACTCGGGAGACCCTAAAACTATATTTTAAGGCTCTAAAACCAACAGTTTCTGAGATATTCCCAGAAAACCAATTTCACTTAATAAACTGATGAAGGAATGCAAGCCGGAAACCATGACAACAGTATCTCAAGACGTAACATCCAACTTTCCATCAATTTCTGTAAAAGCAATGCCACTCCATTTATTACATTTCTGTGAAAGTTTATAAGGTTATCACAGAACCAACTTAGACTGTAAAATTCATCAATGCACTTAAGGGGGGTCAATGGGTACCCTAGAAAATTTCCACATGTGCAATATGTTGTACAGAAGGTCTATTATATCTCCAAACAGCAACATTATTTTCAAAAATTCCCGAGTTGAAATAGTATTTTTTTGCAGCTTTTAGGAATTTGGGCCATTGGAGGCTAAAAAACCTGAATTTTCATGCACCACAAGCCTTTATAATTCATTAATGGGGTCTTCCTGCGGATGGGGACTTAACACAATGGCGAGGGTCGGTTTTTATGTCTACGAGATTTTCAATTTTATTATCACGTCAGGAAGTACACGTTAGGTGAATTTTGTTTGAGAGCACATTTTAACTAATCATTGCTTTTTGTCGACAAACGGGTTCATCGTAAGGATGATTTTGTTTGATACTGTGTGGTTGATACATCCATATTTGGACATCTGGGTGATATGTTGTAGTCAATAGAGTTAGTTTGCCTTGTGGCCACTAGGTGCCTTTGCTCTCGCATATATACGAGTATATATACTAAATACACCTACTGTATCTATAAATATATGATTGTTTATTCAATTTTGTTTCTTTTACGCATTTCGTAATGTTTTTTGACGGATGCAAGAAAGAAGTGGATTTGTCTTTCTGTGTATCTTTATGTACGCCTATAACTCGTATTCGAATGCTTGGAGCATCGTGAAAATAGGTATGGTATCCATGAGAGTCAATACACCAATCATTTATAAAACTCTTCACCGTACTTCTCATAGAAGGGTGGGTATAGGAAAACTCGTTTCAAAAAACATGCTAAAATAGGCGAAATATGAAAATTATCCTAGGACAACCAACGCATATGTTGGGCTTCTCAATGTGAGACACAAAATTCTGGAGTCTATAAAGGGTCTCCGTAAACCACATTTTAAGGCCCTTAAATTAATAGTGTCTGTGATATTCCCAGAAAACTAACATCACGCTGATAAACTTATGAAGGAATGACAAGTCCCTGACCATAGCAACAGTAGTCCAATTGAAAACGTCGGGTTATTAATACCGAAGACTGTTCGAAGAATGGATACTTCTGCTAGTATTCTTTTATATTGGAAGGGGACTGCCACCTTTCTTGTGTTATAAAATATGTAGGCTACTATTAGGATCAAAATTATGATATTTTGAGAAAGATTTATTAAAATGAATAAATGTTCCTAGAAATCTGCTGCTTGCCAACCCGACAAAACAAATACAGTGCACTCCTGATAATTAGTAGTAATTAATGCGAGAACTTTGGCGAATTATTGAAAACCGCTAATTATCTGCAGTTATTTTTGTTAAACCTAGAGAAACAAAAGCAAAGCAAGCAAAGCCAACTCCGTACAGGCCATGGAGGCCCTGGGAGTAGTGGAAGGTAGAGGCTTCCACTTTTTGTGACATCGGCACTAGATGGGATGGAGTTGTCAGCTCCACGCCCGTCCGCCTTCGCTCCCAGGAATTACCCTGGTACTCATTTCTGGTGTAGGCTGAGTGAACCCCAGGGCCATTTGCGTTTCCGAAAGTGGTAGTTTTGTTTCTAAAATCCACTACTGGGTGGGGATCGAACCCACTCCCTTTCAGTTAGAAGCTCAGCGCCTCTACCGACTGCGCCACGCAGCCCCCTAGAGAAACAAAACCATTGGAAAAACATATTGAATGTATTTTATGAGCAAGCAAATAAATAATTACTGTATAACACTTTACATTGTATTGTAAGAGACACTAGAGGAAAATAACAAAATGGTATGTGGGTTATGCTAACATTAATAACTAACAAGGGAAGTATCAGGTAAGACAGATCGAAACCTATCTTGAAACTTTGTGGACGCAATCGTTGTACTATACGAGGACAATGTGTGGAAAATCAGCCTCAAGATTGAACTGCAAGGCTCCAAAATTGTACTTGACATCCTGGTATGCAGGCATGAAGGCTGACGGAGCTGGACATCCCTGTGGAACTCGTTATTGCTGGAAAAGTGCAACACACCCCAGCTGACAGGAGTGTGCGGCTGCTTCCAACCAGCCTTGACTCCCTGGGCCTTTAGGGCTGTACGTTCTAACATGTAAGGTACTTGCTACTTCCCATTGATTTATATGAGAGATTCGCCTCATGATTTCGGAGCCTTGCAGTTCAATCTCGCGGCTGATTTTCCACATGTTATCCACGAAGTTTCAAGACAGGTAGATAACACTAGCCTGTGAATTTCAACTTTATGTTTGTTGCCTAAAGTAAATAAAGTGATTTTATATAATGGCCATGTACTGAATCCAAATGTTCAATCCGTTTACTTCTATCACATCAGTTTTTTGTTGTTGTTGGTGAAATCGCTTTAAATGTATTATATAATTTTATCACCAACCTTTTCATTTCAAATTCGAAAACAATATTTAAGAAACACAAATAGCTTAATTTATGTGTGTTGTTGTTCACACATGCCACTAATTGTTTTGTCTTGTTTGGATGTGTAAATTAGCACAATGTATCACACACAAAAATTTCAACACTTACTTCGTAGTTGAGAAAGTCCTCCTGCTCCCCTTTCTTTTATGATTGTCTTCTGGTATTTCATGCTTTAACATTCAACAACAATCAATAAGCATACTGATCCTCCAGCATCCCTCCTTTCAAACTCCTGCAGATCTTTGTGAAATTTTTCGCCTTGCTCTCCACTCAAAAATCCTCAATTTTTAGGGAAATAATCGAGGTGAGAAAAGAGGAATTGAATTTTGTTACTCCATATTACAACCGAGTTCCTTATATGCTTCAAGCATCTACTATGATTCAGTAATTAGGATCTTGTTGTTGCCAAGAAATTTTAAACTACTACACAGAAAGAAAGTGGCTGAGGAGAGAAGAAAGTGGATGGAAGAGTGGACAAAGATGATGGAGGATAGTGAAGGTACAAAAAAGGTCCTGTACGGGATGGTAAAAAATAAGAGGCAGAAGGATCTGACGGATTATGTTAGAATGGTGAACAAAAGGGGACAAGATATAGAAAATAGGGAATAACTGAAGGAAATGTGGAAAGAATATTTTGAAGAACTTCTGAACCCAAATGGAAACCACGGCGAGGAGGAAGAAATCGGTGAAGAGGAAGATGGACTGCAAACAGAAAAGGACTTAACATTGAAAGAAGTGGAAGATGCAGTGAGGAAGATGAAAGGAGGGAAGCCACTGGGTGTGGTTGAGTTGAGTGTGGAGATGGTGAGAGCAGCAGGAGAGGTGGGGATACAGCATGGAAGGAAAGGAAGACCCCAGAGGACTGGCAAAAGGGAATAATTGTCCCGATCTTCAAGAAGGTCGTAAAGCAGAATGCAGAAACTATCGGGGAATAACATTGATGAGTCATTGTGCAAAGATGTTTGAGAAAGTTTTGGAAAAGAGAATTAGGACAAGGATAGAAGGAGGGATGAGGGAAGAACAACATGGCTTCAGAGCAGGAAGGTCCACAGTGGATTTGATTTTTGCTGTAAGGCAGTTACAAGAACAGCACTGTGAGTATGGAACAGATCTACTGATGGCCTTCCTGAACATTGAGAAAGCATATGACAGTGTATGCAGAAACAAAGTATGGAAGTCCCTGGAGGACAGAGGAGTAGAAAAATGGACTTTACGGTGCATAAAGGAGATGCACAAGGGAAGCGTGAGCTGTGTGAAAGTGGGAGGAGAGAGATCGGACTGGTTGGAACAGAGAAATGGCCTGAAACAAGAAAGTGCACTGTCACCGTTACTTTTCATTGTGGTGATGGATGACATAATGACCCGAGTGGCACAAGTAAATTGGGGAAGGAAAGATGAAAGCAATGGTGTTTGCAGATGAGGAGGAGGAGGAGGAGGAAGTACAGGAGCAGTTGGATGTGTGGGAAGAAATAATACAAGGATATGGGATGAAATTTAGCATAAACAAGAGTGAGATGGTGATCACAACAAGGAAGAAGGAAAGAACCACAACGGGAATAACAATTCGTGGGGAACAACTGAAGAAAGAGGAGAATTTCAAGTGTCTGGAAAGCCTGATACAAGATAATGGAAGAAATGATAGAGAAATAAATGAGTGGGGGAGACAAGCAGAAGCATTCCGGAGGAGTGTGGGAAGCATGATATGGAGCAGGGATGTCCCTCAGAACAGCAAAAAGGTCATATATCAAACGTACTATGTCCCTATCCTGACTTATGCCTCAGAGACCTGGGTTATGAAAGGAAGGGAGAAGAGCAAAATACATGCCAGTGAGATGAGGTTCTTGAGAAGCAGTATTGGAGCTACAAAGATGACAGAATAAGAAATGTGAGGACCAGAGAATTAATGAAGGAGAACCATTACAGGATGGTATAGAGAAATCTAGACTTAGATGGTATGGACATGTAAAACGAATGGAGGAGAAGAGGATACCCAGGAGGATACACGAGACGAAGTGGAAAGGAAAGAGACTGAGAGGAGGACCGAGAGACAGGTGGTTGAAGGGGGTGGAAGAAAGCGTGAAGAAGAGAGGACAAGGGTGGAGGCGGGGAGATGGTGGGAAGACCGAAGACGCTGGAGAGGCTTGTGTTCCAAACAGACCCTGCCAGTGGCTGGAAACTGTGCAAGATGATGATGATGACACAGAAAGATACCCATGCTTTTTCCTTTTCATCCATAGTGTGTTTGAATGCTGCATCAGACATCAGTTTTCTGATGTCAGGACCATTAAATATACCATCCTTTTACTCTTGTAGTGGACATTTCTGGAATATGTACTTGAAACAATCTCCTTACTTAAAGCCTTTACAAACTGTTTCATGGAGAGGTGGCAGCACAACTTTAGAAGGACTCTCAAGGTTTTGGCGCACAACATTCTTAGAACTGTCTTCCAAATTTTCTCGAGGTTGCCAGTCTTTCATAGTCCAGAGATTAACTGGTGTTCTGCAACCCCACAGACAAAGAAAGCATGGAAATTTCGTAAAACTAGATGGTTGACCCAGCAGCATTGTACTTGTTAGAGCTTCGAAATCACAACAAACTTGTAAGTTGTGTTCACTGTAGTTCAGTCGCAAATTTGCGTATGATTCTTAGAGGATCACTGAATAGGCAACAGCCCAGCAGGCATTAAATCTCAAATGTTTCTGTTATGAAGGACACCCTTTAAACTTCGCTTTGAATCATAAATGAACAGTCTCCATTTACTTGGGTCATAGTTTGGAAGTCCAAATTTTAGCATATGATCTTTCACATGACTGCAATATAAAAGATGAACATCTTCGGAGAAAAAGGATTGAAAACCAATTTCACATTGTTGGTACCAATAGAATAAGGTTTCTGGGCGCAGCAAATATTTTTCTTGGAGTCTATAACCTAACAACTCTGCTAACTCTTTAGGGAGGGCAAGATCCCTCACTAAGTCATTTTAATTCATTCTGATGTTAAATAAAAGTAGTGATAATCCATATCCTTGTCTTACACCTTTCCCAACTTTTGCTTCTACTCTTTCATTTCCAATTAATGATGTCTGATTTTTGTTAAGGTGGTACAGAATTCTTCTGCTGTAGTCTATTTTCATCTTCCTTAGGATTTCAAACAACACATTCCAGTTCATGTCATCGAAGGTTATCTCTTCATCAATGAACACAATTCCAACTGATCTGTCAATTTCCAGGGCTTTTTCGATTATTACTCTTACACTGAGGATGGCTTCTTGTGTGCCTCTTCCTTCCTAAATCCAAATTGGTCTTCTGAAATATTATCCTCTCTATTTGATGGTTGATAATTTGAGTTAATAATTTAGAGGTATGGGTGAGGAGGTTCAATGTTCTTCACACATCTGTGCTCTGGGCTTTTTTTGGAATGGGAACTAGAATGGTTTGTTCAAAATCCTTTGGTATTTATCCTGTTGTATACATTCTTACTGAACTAAAAACTCTCAACATTCTACTCCACAATAGAGTTTCAAACTGATTTAGTTTCATATTCGAATGACACACAGACTAATGAAATGCGAGAGGAACTAGACAGGGTGAGATTGTGTGTCTCACCAAGGAGTGGCCAACACTTCTATCGCATAAATATAATGGCAAGGTTGTAAGTTAATTTTCTCTAACTTCCTTATGCATTTGCATAAGAAACATCCAGTGTCCTTAAAATATTTTGAATACTATTGGTTTTCATATTCTAACATAATGTAGCATACTCTGAAAAACGTTTAGCATGCTAAAAATACCGGTACCCTAAAAACATTCAAATTTTGTAGGCATTAATTTCATCGCAGACTAATGTACCGTATATACCCGAATGTAAGACGACCCCGAATATAAGACGAGGCCTAGTTATCAACTGCCTCTTACAGATTTTTTCAAAAAAATACTCGCTAACTCATAACTTGCACAATATATACCCTTAAGGTCGTGCTTTCATTTTTATAACGTCTTGTGTTATCGGAAATCCCTCTGCCCGCTTTTCCAAGACATACTCTATAATTTCTTTGTTCAAGAATGGGAGACGTTATTAAATTAAGATACCTTGATCACTCAATTACTGCTCATAAAACTGACTGGTTGTTCTTGTAAAGATTGTTTTAAAACATATTTCCGTATGCTTTCGAACATATAATTTATCTGCTTAAAATGACGTGTATGCGTAAATCCTAACCTCAAAATGTACGCTATTCGTATATGCATGGTAATTAAACATAAGAAACCATATTTTAATCTTCATTAATGCATTGATTTGTTGCAAGTTACTAGATGCCAACACCACATACTACTTTGCAAATAATAATATATATTTTTTTTAATACCCTGAATATAAGACGACCCCAAATTTTTATAACACAAAAAGTGGGAAAAAACCTCGTCTTACATTCGGGTATATACGGTAATTATTCATTCTTTCTAGTTTTAGATCATACATTTCTTAAGAAAACAATATCGGAGAATAAAAATAAAAGTTTGTCTATAGAGACACTAGTTTGGCTGAGGTAAACTTTCGAGACTTCTGCTTCATCGCTTCCACACTCGATATCATCTGGATCTCCTTCTTCCTTACCAACGATCAAATTCTGAACGATATCATCCTTAATCGCCTTTATTGACGTCTAACCACTCAATTATGTCACTTTCTTCTGCATCTTGGTATTCATCCAAGTTTTGCAGTAATAATGTCATCTGAGCAAGACTACCCTGCACCCCAGTGCATTAAGTTGCTCTCTGTGAATTGCAATATCTCGTATTCCGTAGCTTTTCTTAAACCGGGTAAGCCAGCCAGAAGATACTTTCCCCTTCTAAGCCAAGAGTAACATGAATACGTTTTGCTCGGCACACAGTGGGCCGGACACAGGAATACATTCCGCTCATTTCTTATTTAACCACCGTTTCATGGCTTCATCTTGATTTTCATAGTTCAATGTTCTCATTGATTTTTGGGATGATCAACAATCACATCTAGCAGAAATTTGATGCCTTTTCATGTCTCTCACTGTTGTTTCACCCACGCCAAACTTGCAGGCTCGCTTTTCTATGATTTTCAGTGTTTTAACTAATGGTTATACTTTTATATTTTATTTTACACCACTCAAATTGAAAACTGTCAGCGACAAATCACAGTTGAAAACTCTCGAACTGACTTATTCACACTTCTCGAACCATTCATTTATCCGTCATGACTGACATGTCAATGACCTTGAGGTGTGGCTGTTGGGAAAGGAAGGGTAAGTTCGGAGTGAAATTACAATGCTCTTGTATTGCCTTGGCTTCGAAGATGAAGGAAATCTGTGCTATACCACCGTGCCAACATACTCGTATGTTTCCAAGTTTGCTGCATTCTAGTAGCAGTGTGCAAGTAGGCCTACTGTTACATCACAGGGAAACAAAGTCTAGTCTTCTCAAATCGCAATGATTTTGTCTCCAATGCAATCGCATAACATTAAAATTATTTCAAACGATTCAGAGAGTATTTTACTTACTGTGATGATTAGTTGCTGTGAGAATTATTACTAAAAAAATATGCTTTGAGACCCGTGAATAGGGAATTATCTGCACGCGAATTTTATCACATCTTATCTAGATTAAATTTAAGAGTTTTTAATGATGTTGAAATCAGAAGTCGCTTAGAAATAGCTCACAGTGTCTATAGAATAATGTCATCTTGCTTCAACAATGACAACTTAAATCTTAAGCTCCGTCAAAGAATGACTAGAACTTATGTCTGGTATATGGTACGGAGGCTTGGACTTTGAAAGCTAGCAACATGAAGAAACTAGAGGCATTCAAAATGTGGACCCGTTGAACAATGCAAAAAATACCCTGGACCGATAAAGTTACGAACAAAGATGTCCTCAGAAGAGCAAACAGTGATTGTCAACTTTTGTCTGGAATTAAATTTCGCAAGACTGCCTATTTAGGTCATAAACAGTACTTAGAAGCCAAAAATACCAGTTGCTTCAACTAATATTACAAGGCAAGATAGATGGCCGGTGAGGCCATGGCAGAAGACAAATGTCCTGGCTTCAGAACATCTAGGAGTGGTCAGGGATTCGATCTGTCGGAGAATTGTTCCGGTTTGCGGAAGATAGAAAAAACGCCTTTGCAATGGCGATCACAAACGTTCGGGGACTGAACATGGCACTTGAAGAATACGAAAAAGAACTATGTTAAGGGTAACCAGGAAGTACGAATCACCATAAACTGCCACCATTCACACTTTCTCTTGCATCTCCTGACGTTTTCAAGGTACTTTCTTGATATTTTCTGGAGATGTTTCGGAATCCTTAATTTAAGTTTTTATTTCACTTTTGTTATCACAAGTTGAACAGAAAGATTTTTATGGGCATTTTTATTGGAAAAAAAAAGACAACTCTGACATTATATTTGACCCTTTTTCTCATTACCAACCGATGGATTTAAAATGAATTTTCTATTATAAACTCATCAGTTGTGGTTAATTTCTGGGAACAACAATAAATTGTCTATCTTATTCTGGTAATAAGATATGATTTTTTAAAATTATGTACATTTTTTCAAGCCTTTTGCAGTGTGTAATTTCATACAATTCTGAAACTAATGATAGTACTTAAACAATAAAGTTCCCAGGCATCTTAGACTGTATGTGTAGAAAATTCACAAAGATTGGTGCAACCAGTCCAGAGAAAATGGTACATTTACATTCATTTATTTTGTGGGAAATCGAGAAAAGAAAAATAGTAGTGAAATGACCTAAATGGTTGTCATGGCAACAATTGTTTGTCATCTAGGCCTCCTATATGGTTACCATGGCAACAAGTTTTCATAATCTAGGCCTCCTATGTGTTTACCACGGCAACCATGTTCGTCATCTATACCAAACGGCAGGTCAAGACCTAAGCGGTCCCTTTGATGTTCTGATCTGTTAAAAGGCTAACGTACAAGTAAATAGTTCCCACTCTTTCTGCTTGTATTTGCAGTGCAAGATTTGTCAGCGCATGTTGCTATGCTTCGATAAACCTACTAGATTACTTTTAAGAAATTCCTTGGTATAAATCTATGAATAAATTAATCATTTTCTCATTAATTGGGTGCTGCACGAACGTCGCTTTTCATACGAATAATTGTGTGCGTGAATATAGTTTTTAGTGGTATTTGAAACGATGGGTATTTCGTCTTCGTATATTACTCATCGTTTATATGTCATACCTTGCCTAAAACAAATAATGTTATGAATGAATGAAAATCCACAGCCTGCTTCCAGTCTCCGACCGGGTCAGGAATGGAATGAATGAAGCCCCCATCTAGCGGTGAGGATATGAATTGTGCCGGCTGCCGAGGCCTGACGCATTCCTCTGGGGCAATGATGAAATGAATGACAGATGAAGTGAAATGATAGTGGAGAGTGTTGCTGGAATGAAATTTCGACAGTGAAAACCGGAGTACCCGGAGAAAAACCTGTCTGCCTCCGTTTTGTCCAGCACAGATCTCACATGGAGTGACCGGGATTTGAACCACGGACCCAGCGGTGAGAGGCCGGCGTGCTGCCGCCTAAGCCACGGAGGCTTACACAAATAATGTTATAATGTTTTCAATAATCACATGATAACGTAAGGCTACAAGCAGAATTTTTTTTTAAAGTTATCACAGAGCCTTGGGTTTTGGCTGGGTGATCCAACACGATAGGAAAACATACTTGGTTCGGTGAATATACCGTAGATTAATTCGTAATTGAAGTGAACCAAAGGTCCAAACGCAATCAAGTCGTTTGTGGTTAAGGTAGTTTCAAATATTCAATCAGATGCGCGCCATGCTGGAAACACAAGACGGGACAGAGAGAGAGAGAAGATGCGCGGAGGGATATTTTTCTCAGGTCTTAACCTGACGTTTGGTATAGGTCTCCTATATGGTTACCATGGCAACAAGTGTTCGTCATATGGGCCTCCTATATGGTTACCAGGGCAACAAGTGTTTGTCATCTAGGACTCCTATAGGGTTACCATGGCAACAATGTTCATCATCTAGGCCTCCTATATGGTTACCATGGCAACAATGTTTGTCACCTAGGCCTCCTAAATGATTACAATGGCAACATGTTCATCTTCAAGGCCTCCTATATGATTACCATGGCAACCATATTAGTCATCTAGGCCTCCAATATGGTTACAATGACAACAAATGGGTGACCTAAAAATCTTTTGCACCAACAAAAAGGTACAAATGAGATTTCACTCCATACTGAAACCTGTCCAAACATTTGTCATAAAACTTTCTTTCTTTTTAAAGCTTGTTAAGAATATATATCACAGAGAGGACTTGGGGGATTGTTGCTCGAATATGAAATTGTACACTACTTTACTTGCTAGCAATAAGCCATAATACTACTTTAAATTCATCTAATAAAGCAAGAAACAATATATGTATTAGAAATTAAAGGTTATAAAATTAAGAGAAACATTGCAGGGAAAGTTGTGTAAAAACACACATTGGCTTTAAGGGAAATTGGTTACAGGAGAGTTTTGTTTTGGGAAACATAATCATCAACAACAAATCCAAATTTTTGAATAATTTTATTTCATAACAACATACAAAATATACAACAAGATGTAAAATATTAAGTGTTTAGTTACCCTGTTACTGTGACTGTGTGGTAGTTCTGAAAGGCAGATATTGGAATAAATTGGCTCAAACAATTACACTTTGTTTGGTCCCAAATGAATAAATTCATATTGTACAGTACAAATGGATACAGAGAAAATAAAACACAGTAAAACATCATGCTTATCCAACAAGATCAAACTTCATTCATAACATCAAAAAGACAGGTGAGAACAGATGTCGAAGAGATATATACAGCAAAATGTTCAGTCTTGGAAAGGCAATGTATCTCTCAAACCACATTACAAGTTTCACTGAAGAGGGATTTCTGTAGTTAGGGTCATGATCCAGATGGGGCTAATACTCGTTATCTCAATATCCTCGAGCTAGCTTCAATTTATTAATATTGCTTTTAAGAATTACCGGTAAATATTAACACATAAGCCAAGCTTGATTTTGATGCAATTGTTGACATTGTTTTACTCCTCCCTCCAATAAAAAATAAATAAAATAGTTCTGATAAAACTGAAAGATAATCTGTGAATGTTGAATTACAGTATAAAATTCTCTGAATATACTTTGCCTTCGACAGATATCCAACTTCTTGCACTGTTTGAGCAGCAGAAAATGGTTCAATTATTTGTCCATTGGTGGATTGTATGTCTGCCTTGTTGTGTTTTCACATATTTATGGAATAAAATTTAATGTGATAAAGCTTGGTAGTTTTCTCAGGTATGGACTTGCACCCTCCCCCATTCCCAGCAACGTCACTGAAAGAATTGAGGATAAATTCTAAGTCCCGACTAATAAATGCCAAAATCTCGGTTTCTCAACTGTTTCACAATTTTTGTTTATTCCTCATTAGACTTCCTTTCACTGCTTGCTCTGCAAGTTTCAGTTTCCAAATGTAGGCAAAAATACAAGGGCAGAGGTATGCAAGATACAGTATATTGAACATGGCTATTGGCAAGAAAACTTGTATGTATACCTCATGGCAGGTACTAGAAACAAACCACTAACAAATTGCAAAATAGCAGAACAAAACGAAAGGAAACTGAGAACAACAAGGAAGGAAGGAAGCTTTTAGTTCTACGTGACCATTAATGAGAACAACAAATTACATCAACACACAGACAAGTTAACAGATAATAAACATTGCTGCACACAGTATCCAGCTTGTAATACCAACTTGAAGATAGAATAATTTTTCAATATCTTAGGTATGAACAACAGGCAAGTAGAATCTCAGGAAAACAGGTCCTTTATTAGTTAAGATGCAATGACCAATCAGAAGGCCATCCACAATTAGCTCGCTGAACAAAACTGTAACTAGTTTCCTACCCGTTTGAGGAACAACAAAGCAATACAAACAAGTGAAAGAAGCCACACACTTGAAAAAATGTAGAGGCTAGGTGCGGTTATTAAGATAGCATGTATAGTATACGAGGTGGGTAGAACACATTCTGGAGGTGATTTTCTCGAAATGCTTCATGAGCGGCCATTTTCCAAGGTCATCTGACAGCCCCAGTGTTGAGAATTTTATGTAGGTAATGTCAAAGATTTTTGCCAAGTATGTTTATTTACGATGTTATATGTACATTAGCAGATTCCTTATAACTCAGGGCATTAATCTACACAAATATTGTATGAACAATATTTTGATCAATCATAAAGCCATATACTGAGTGTGAGGTCACACGAGGACTTCATACAATCCTATTTTGAATATGCACTGATGAGTATTGGAACATACTCCCCCTCCCAGGAATGGGTCTGGCCAGACATGATAACATGGTTTTCTAAACTGAAATACCTTTTTTGTATTAACCCCTTTGGTATGGAACACACCTGGAAGAATAACAAATGAGCTCAAAGACATCTGTTCATCAGTATTTACAATGCACAAACATTCAGTACCATATCAACTATTCTTCAATCATGCATGATTACATATTAACTTTAGAAAAACCCTTGTGCAATAATTTATTGTCGAATTAAAATGTGATTGAATACTTTAATGTTGTAAGAAAGATACAATATTATTTTCTTCTACACGATGATAAAACAGTCATTTCTATTTGATAGAAAATGATGAGTATCAATAAACAGTTACAAGGAATGTCTGAGTTTTAACGTTCATGTTTTCAGAGTGTTCCAAAGTTTGGAGTGATTCCAAAGGAGGTTAAGGGAAACTCATGATCAACAGTGTAAGAACTAGGTATCATCAAAGAACATCATACAATGTATGCTGGTGACTCTGTATACTTGATACTGGAGTGTTCAAAAGTAAAAAATAGCAAACTTGTAGATTTATATGGCTATCATAAGCCATGGGACCTTTCTTTCTACATGGAATTCAAACCATTGGACTTTATTTCGAAACTTTCACATGCATTGAACCCATCTGCCTTAGTGAGAAGCAAGCAGCTAGAACACTTTGTTTAAATGTGTTACGGTAGTCAATGGCTCAATGTTACATGGCATTCAATTTACAGGAAGCAAGAATGTTGGCATGTTGAGACACAAGGCCAGGCTACCTTTGGATTTGGAAGACAAGTGGGTTCAACCCCCACTGTGAACTTCCTTGAAATGGTTTTCTGTGCTTTCCCCATTTTCAACCTCAGGCAAATGCCAGGACAGTATCTTCTAGTAGACAATAGCCTATTTCAGTTATCTTCACTCATTACCCTTTCATTAACTCCTCTAATGAGGTTGGATATCTGGCCATAGACACAATCTGCCACATCAGAAAATTCATCTCTGACACGATAGAAATGGGAATAATAATGGGTAGAAATTTGTGAATTAAGCAGAATTTGCAAACATGTGGCTCATTTTCCAACACAAAAAGGTAGTGTCTAAGAAGGCTGTCCTTGTTCCATACGTGTATGATGCAGTGCCTACACGGCACCTTTTGGTGATGCCTAATACCTAACACAAGTCATGTCCTGTAGAATATGTTCACTTCCTAGATCCTTCTCCACTACCTCTCTGGTTATGAGTATTAAGTTTTGGAATACAGTACGTCTTTGAAAATTAATATAATAGATACTTTTATATATGTTATAATGCATTTGCAATTAAATTACTGACTAGGAGAATTTAATTGTTTATCAAGGAAAATCCTTTAACTGGAGTGAAAATAGATAAGATCATCATTTTTCTTTACAGTCACGTAAGTTAAATTATGTTATTTTTTTAATCTCTTGTGATGCAATAACATACTTTAGTTTCATGGAGAGGGTGATCTTAAAAAAAAAAAAAAAAAAAACATTTTTATTACATGTCTACAGTTATTGCATAGCATCTATCTCATGCCAATGCAATCATTTTTAAGATGTCTTCTTCAAGAACTAAACATGCAGAATCAGAGTTCTATCCCCACGTCAGTCAGATACCTTCATAATACATTCACAATTTTTTTGAATTTCATCCTGAAAATGAGTACCTTCAACAGTCTAAACACACAAAGAAACACAGAAAAATAAGATTTTAATGCGGGATCATAAACAGGAATACAGTTTAAATACTGCTCATTACTGCAATATTGATAAGAATGCAGACATACAGTGGGTTGACAATTTACTAGGAATTTCCAAAATAATCTTGTATTTAATTATTTTACTATGCTTTTACCACATTTAGAGTGTTGACTTTCAAAACATGTATTTCTGCATTACACTGTTGACATTTTGTTCACTACCCTTTCCGTCGATAACAGTCTTCAACTTTCAAGGATCCATACCTCATCATGTTAACCCTTCTGCTGTAGATGCTCTTTTAGTATGCAAAGATTGGTGCAACAGTTTTGATTTCAACCATATAATTTGGCCTCCAAATTCACCTGACATCAATCAACTCTATATCTCCAATGAAGGCTGTATTATACATAGCCTGGTATAATGTTATTAAAGGTTTCTCAAATGAGATCAGAATATAAATTTCCTAATTTGTTGTCTATCCACTGACCATACATAAAACAGTGAAAATATTTTGAACAAGTTTCTTAGCCAGAATCAATAGATCAGAAAACCAATTTCTAGCAAATAAATCTCAGAACGAACTCACCTGACCTGGCATTTAATTACTTCGTAGTGCACACAATTCCAATTTAATGCACAGAAATGGTGTGTTTAGCACATCTGTGTAGTTGAGGACAGTAAATACAACAGGCTATCACTAAAGCCCTGCGCATATAAACATAATGTTATCCACATCCGCACGTTTATTATCCGATACTGTCATTTAAGTAATATTTTTAATTAGATAAAGCATAATGTATTAAAGCACCACATTTAGACATTTGAGGAGAAAGTCTTATTATGTCCCAATACTCACATACACATCAGAAATGTGGGTTATGAAGAAGAGACGGGTGAGCAGGATCCAGGATTGCAAAATGAAATTTCAAAGAAGCAGATTAGGAAGAAATGAGAGAATGAGGGAGATTGTGGAAGAAAAACCCTTACAAGAGAGCATAGAGAAGTCAAGAATGAGTTGGTACGGACATGTTAGGAGAATGCAGGATGGCAGGATACCAAGGAGGATGCATGAGATGGAAATGGAGGGCGAGAGACCACAATGAAGGCTAAGAGATAGGTGGATTGTGGGTGTGAAGGAAGGAGTGCAGAAAAGAGGAAAGGAGTGGGACAGAGTGAAGAGTGAAAGGTGGTGGGAAGATAGAAAACGATGGAGAGGGTTATGTTCCAAGCAGGCTCAGCCAGGGGCTGGAAACTGTAGAAGATGATGATGAGATGAAAGTCATTCCCCTAAGCTATGTAAGTCATGTGCTATTTTTAAAATGAATGTTATACAGCCAGAATTGCAATCCTTGTCAGTTCGGAGTGTTAATTATTCTTAATGACATAATTTGAATGAGATTAGCTTAAATCCTCATCCTACGTTTGTCATGAAAAGAACATAACGGAAAAATATGATATGTCATAAACATCCGGGTCCAAGTAATGATATTCAAACAAGTTGGGATTGTATTCTAAAAACTATCCACAAATTTACTTCAAAGATTAACTGCAGCCTATCCTGTATACACACAGCCTTGTGAACTAAATCCGCATTGTGAAAAATTTTGCGGATATCCTCGGTTATTTGCGTCCGCGCAGGGCTTTAGCTTTCACCGACCACATTTGGGCACAAGAAAGGATAAACCTCCCGAAATTCTGTTAATGTACCTATGACATTTTACTCCAAAATATACATAAATGCACTGCGATCAAATGACCACCATGTTCTCTGAATTAGGGTAAAATGACATGACGGCCTTAGAGTTACAACTTTTGAGCAAATTAAAATAAATGATCTGATCATACCTACAAACATGATCTCGGTATTCTTTTGAGACATGATGCTATTAGCTGTGATCACACGACCATGACCAGAGTGTCGTAAGTGACAAGCTGTCAAAATGCTGTAATCTGTTAAATACTGTATTAGCATTGGAAGTTACACTAGATTCTATTCATAGCAGAACTTAGGTGTAAGATATACCCCTTTATTTCTATCACCAAAATTGTCACTTATGACATTGTGGCGTTTTGGGGACAATATCAACTTATATTAGATGGAATACAATGTAAAGAAGAAAATGCAACAAAAGCAGTTCAGTACTTGATCACCCTCACCTACCATATAATTTCTGTGTCTAAGGTAAGTTTCTCATATCTCCTCAGTTTGCAATCTCCACCATTATGTCCAATGCAATCAATACGTAACTCTTAAACTGCAACATTCGAGTATGACATTTCCACATGTTCCTAACAGCAGGCTATAGTACCATTCATCTTTACCGTATTTACACCTAAAGCCAAATATTTATTTCTAGCATTACAGTTTGATGTTGTCCTATTGCTTTAAGCCCTACTTTAGGTGGGGGTTGCCAACAAAACTGCTTTAATACAAATGAGTTCGACAGGCCAATAGCATTACCATACTGTAATTATTCATGTACCTACTGTATTGTTTCCTTATATACAGGGTTCGTCACCAATTACAATTATTCAGTTACAGTATCTCCTGATCCATTGCAGAAACAAAGATTCAGTTGTCACTTTTAAGAATGGTAGTAAGGAGTTGATAAGATAAAATCCATGATGCATTTGGATCCATTATTACAGAAAACAATGTACATGTACAATGACATCCCAAGACATCATTAACCACTGCATACACTTTATACTGTATTAATTTCTGCCACTAGTTAGCAGCTACTACAAATTAGTGGTGTAATTATTTTTGATATCAGGTTGGTACTTTTAAAGAAAGAAAAACACATTACTCAAAAGGTCATAAAAGTAGTGTACTACAATAGCAATCATGCCTAAATTCAGCAAGTTTGTATGCTCCTTTCTTCTATTTTTACAAAAGGACTTTTCTATTTTAGAAATATTCACACCTGTCAATTTGTCAAATAAAAGACCGTTATAATAGGGCCCCGAAATAAGTATAGTTGTTTTTAGAAAACTTTGCGGTTAGCTATACCACAGAAAAACATTCTACATTTCATTATAGGCTCTTAGTTATCATTTATATACATTTGAACATTGTTATAATGACATCTAAGGGACCTTAAAAACTATGTTGTTACAAACGAGTGACGTTGTAACCAAGATTTACCATATTTTCAATTTAGTGAGGTGGAAAATGAAAAAGAACAAAGTTAATTAGCCTTATTTTATATACTCACTTTTAAACCTAGATGAACATACAGATTGTGGAGTACTCACCACACTTCTTTACTTAGGAGTGAAATTAGTCTGCTGCCTCGTATTTGCTCATACACACTTTCTAAATTAAGTTCAATGTTCATTATTTCAGTTGCTATTTCACTGCTAGCTTCATAGAACATGTTCACTTTTCTGTCTCTCCACCACTCTCGTCCCTCTTCCAGTACATCCTCCACTTTCACTCCTCTTTTCTCAACGCTCTCTCTCACCGCATCCATCCATCCACCTCATCCTCGGACTTCCCGTGACTTTCTCAGTAAATAATTGCTTCGGGACTCGGTCTTCTCCCATTCGCATCATGTGTCCATACCATTTTATCTTCACTCACTGTAGGGATAGGCACTTTAGTTATTTCTTCTTCCTCTTCCTGTCCCTCCCTCACTTCATGGCTGTCATACTTGACTTCACATGCAATTTCGTCTTCAGTTTGTTCCTCGGTTGTAACTTAGGTCATCATCAATATTGCATACATTTGACAATCAAACTGATTGAGAATATTACTGTACAGTTGATTTCTCGCAGCAATGCAGATAACGATAGATCATCATTGAATGCATCTTCAGTTTTGGCAGTTTTTAATTCTTCAGTTGTGATTCCTGCATGGCGGAAACAGTTCTTGATAGTTTTGGTTGTGACCTGGCTACAAGCTTTGGTTATGTATCTGATTGCATCCATCAGTGTAATAGAATAAATCTTCTTAGTGGCATTTCAGACTAATTACTTCTTGATCCATGGACTTCAATAAGCTTGACATATTTGCAGGAAGAAAAACAAGCCTAATGTTCTCCAGGCTTGAGAGTACAGTACGGGCTGGGCAGTTGTCAACTAGAACCACGATCCTTCTCTTCTGATTTCTGATTTTTAAGCTCCTGATCCCAACACCTCATTTCAGCTTCAAATGATTCGGAGGTAATCCAGGATTTCTTTACTAACACTGTAGTGTACTGGCAGATTTTTAAATGCTTAAAACACCTAGGATATTTTGATTTACCTATCATGAGAAATTTTCTCTTCAAGGTTCCATCTGCGTTTGCTCAAAACTGGACTTTTATTCGGTCTTTACATAACTTGCCACCAACATATTTTCCGCCTTTGAATTTCAGAGTTTTGTCAGGTGTCTATCTAAAGAAAAGGCCAGTCTCATCTGCATTAAAGATGTCACATTCAGCATAACCTTCACACACTTCAGGCCACACGATAGTAAGGCATTGTTGGATTGTTTGGGTATTCACACTGTTGGCTTCACAGCTCACTTTGCCAAAAGTAATGTTTTGGTTGAATCTGTCAATCCACCCACTGCTGCACACAAATTCTATATTCTTCTGCAAATTCTTCTACTTTCACCATAAGCAGAGCTCCACTAATGGGTACATTGTAGCTTCTCTGTTGTTTAAACCACGTAGTTCCATTCAGGTTTTTGTAACCGTTCAAGTTTCGATCCATTCTGTTTAGATGCAGCAACAATCAATTTTATCCTTGCTGATCCAAATAGTTTGGACTGTGGAATCAAGCAGCCCACATTGACGACACACTTCACCTTTTCTTCATTTCATTCTCAATTTCAAGGATCACTATTTTTTCTTCCAACGTTAAAACTTCACGAACTTCATGAAAAATTGCTATGGAAACTGACTTCAGATATGCATTGTTAACAAGTTCTGTGGAATGCGTAAGGGTTACAATGAGGAAGGCAAATCTACGGTATTAACCTTGGTTTTGCCGGTGGTGTTCAAGGAGGAAGCAGTATGCACTAATGACAGAAGGGAAGGGAAAAGAATTTGCCAGGTTACCAGATTTCAACAAAATATTTCCTTGTACATTGGTTCTTGTAAAATCTTACTGCAAACTGAGGCTGAAACACATAAACGTTTGTCGTATTATGCAAGGCTGAGAAACATACTACTTATGAGGAATATGTCCGTACCGCAGAAAACATGGCGTTATAGCCGAGTTGTCACTGAAATCTATGTTGTTATAACAATGTTCAATTGTTTATAAAAGAGAACAGAATGTACAGTAACTGAAATGGATCAGAAGATATTTGGGGTAACTAACCCTGTATACAACTACATCCTACAGTATACTTGTGATGAACATTCCATGCGTTAATGCAATCACCGATTTTCTCCATGCATATAATACTTTGTTCTGGTGTTGTTCCTAAAAATACAATGAGTACCATTACTTGAGCAAAGATTATGAATCTGGAATGTTTTCTCACTCTCCGGGAATATTATAACTACCGTACACATTAAGATAAATCAGGCATCACTTCTTTTGACATAATATACAATAAGGGAGTCAAGATCTTTTCAACAGAACTTGATCTTGTGCAGTCTGTAGTGTAGGCAATCACACCACTCAGGTTGTGATTCACATCTACATGAACATAATGTAGCTCTCGCTAGAAGTAGAATATATCTCTGCACATTTTGGGGTAAGTTGGTATAGGGATACCACCAATGGTATGAAGCCACTGAGGACAGGTCTTTACTCCCCTGATATACAAGATAGGTTAATTTTACATTCCTTATGCTATTTGACCTAACAGTTTCAATGAAAGCAGTGTATTATAGATTTTTATTGCTTAAGCTGCCAAAACCTGCCAAAACTCAATGCATTTTGTCTTATGGAACTGTCTTGATCTAATCTAAACCAATCCAATTTACTGGGAGTCAATTTTGCAAAAGTTGTACCAAAGTACAGCCGTGGGACTTCTTTCATACACAGCTGAGTATAAAAATGGAAGTTTGTCCATGAAAATTTGTCCTTTGCATAATTAGAGTCGGTGTTGAGTTTACATGTGTTTGTCGAGCACATGCGCTTGATGACACGGTTCACGGCGAAAGGACAGTTTCAATTGCTGGTGTCTGAGCTTCACAGCTATTGGCAACCAGCACTATAGACTTAACGACCTGTTGAAGTGAAGAGGTGTTTTGTAGAGAGTTCCAGACTCTTATGTTCTTGGTCAGTGTTTCACGCTGAGGAGACTGTGCAGTTCATTGCAGGTGTATTGCATGTGAAACTTAACTTATGTACAACATGTACAGCTTTTTAAAAAGTATAACTAAGGTGAGGCTATGCCTCAAAGAAGTGCCAAACAGGTGTGTTGGTAAAAATAAGGGAGTGTTAGAAACAGTGTAAGAGGGTACTGTAAATACAGTAGTACCCCGTTAACACATACCTCATTAGTACATTTTATCACATATAACGTCATAATTTTCAAGTCCCGATTCTTATCTGATGAAAATAACGTAAAAGTACCTCATTTATCACGTTGCATATTTTGCAGCTCATCGCTTAGTATGATCGTATTTCCATCAGCCCTGAAAGCATTCTTTGTTCGCCCATAATGGAATATGAGCCCGGCCACTCTGAGATAACATTCATTGCCAACAAGCGGGCGAGGGTCAACTAGCGGCGACTCAAAAGTACCGTAAGTAGCACGCGCCGACAATAAGCATTGTTCGCTACTGACCAATAGCTGACGGTTGTTGACCAATAGAATGCTTCCTCGATCACTCCACATGGACTCGAAAAGTCCCGCCCTGGCGCGGCTATTTTGTGTCTACCGCAGTTATCAGTGTCAAATGTTGCACATCTGCACATGGTTCTGCCCATATCTCTGCTTTCATTATGTCTCGAGCTAAATGTACCAAATGTTTATGTGACTGAGTAGGTTACAGTACTGCATTCACGCGAATACACATTACACTACTGAAGAAGCTGTGAAACCTAGTGATCATTCTGTTCCTTCATATTGGAATAATGGATAGGCCTAAAAAAGTAGTTAAATCATTAACTAGTGATGAGAAAATGAAAATTCTTGAAGTAGACCGTAATCCTCACCTTAAGCGCTTGGAACTGGCACGAAAATGAAAACTCGCTCCTTCAACGTTAAACACTATTGTTAGCAATCGAGACATAATAGCAGTTGTGTACAAAGACAATAGGAATGGAAAGAGAAAATGTGTGTGCGAAGGAAAGTTTTCTAAACTGGAAACAATGCTCCTGCAATGGTTCAACCAAGCCCGTGCAGCAACATTCCAGTGGATGGAACCATAATTCGTGAGAAAGCGAATTACCTCACAAACCAGATGGGAGTAGCAGACTTTGCGGCGTCAAACGAATGGATCGAGCGGTTCAAGAAAAGGCATGGTCTTGTTTACAAGTGCGTGCGGGGTGAAGCAGCAGCTGTTGATAGTGGCACAGTTGAAACGTGGAAAATGAAACGCTATCGTCCTTGTTGAAAGAGTACAAGACCCAAGACGTATTTAACGCTGACGAAATGGGTCATTTTTCAGCCTTCTGCCCGACAAGACGTTGGCGTATAAAGGAGAAATTTGCCATGGTGGAAAATTGAGCAAGGAAAGGTTAACAGTCCTTCTTTGTTGCAATGAGAGAAGTTGCTTCCTCTTGTAATCGGTAAAGCAATGAAGCCTCGTTGCTTTAAAAATGTAAAGAGCTTTCTTTCCATGTCAATATAAAGCCAATGCAAACGCTTGGATGACTACTTCTGGTTTTGAAGATTTTTTTGCGAGCCCTAGATGCAAAAACCGGGAGTAAAAATCGAAAATTTTAATTAATAATTGACCGATGTGCTGCACACCCTGTGAATGTTCCCACAAGGAATGTGAATGTGGTTTTCCTTCCTGCCAACTGCACAAGTCAGCTTCAGCTCCTATTCAAGGAATCATTCATTGCATGAAGAAGTACCGGAAAATGTTATTGCAAAAAATGTTGGCCAACATCAGTGGTAAACCCAATAAGATCACTGTTCTTGATGCTATGCATTTCTTGAAAAGTTCTTGGGACTCTGTGGAGCAAACTACAATTAGCAACTGTTTTCACTAGGCAGGATTTCGCTTTTTTCATGAAACTCCGGAGATCGAAGAAGAGATGGAAGAAGAAAATGTTGAAGAGACTGAAATTCCAAACTTTGACAGCTATGTTCAGTGTGAGGACAACATTGCCATTTGCCAGACTGCGACAATCGACGATATTTTCCAAGAGCATGAGAAGGAAAAGAATGATGGAGAAGGAGAAGAAGAAGAGGAGGGGGAGGAGGAAGATGTGGTACCAACCATACCAATCTTAGAAAGGGCATTGGAATCGATGGACACTGTCCTAAGCTTTATTTCAAGCTTTTCAGTTGACGAAACCGTCATGGGCACACTGTCAAAATTAGATGCTATATTGTATTTAATTGGACAGAGAAGTCGTAAGCAAACGACAATGGATATGTTTTCATGCGCCAGTGATTTGTGTTATTTTGTTAAGTGTGTAAATAGTGTGTAGATATGTTAATTATCAATTTGTTACATACATACATACATACATTTATTTGAGGTTAAAATCTATTTGTGTGTGTTGGCTAAGATACATCAGTTGACCTGGTACGGTTTGCAACTACGAAGTTACAAGATTATAAAATAGGTAAGTGTAATGCAAAATTTATAACCAATTTAAAAGCTTTTGGTAATTATGTTTGTTTCTTACATTTATGTATAATTTTCGGAGTTGTGAGGGACATTTGGACTAGTTCTAATCAGTGCTGTGTTTTGCCATGTTTTGAGATTTGCTTGGGATCGCGTGATGGCGGATGTTGGTTTTTTTTTCTGTACATGCGCGAGCATGTCCAACCCCAAAAAAACTTCGGTTATATCCAATCGTTCACGTCAAAGAATACGGCACTTCTTTTCCACAGAACATCAAGAAAAATATGTATTTAAGCTGAAATCAATAAACAAAAATATTTCAACTCGTAGCCTACTACAGTATTTGAATTGAGTACGGTACCGGTATAGTACATTTTTCTCTTATTTTCAATGCTCTTGTTTCTCTGTGCTGTGTAAACTTGTTCTGTAATACAATAACTCTGAAGGTTGTTTAAAATTGTATATTCGATAGCACGTACTTCCGATTAACGCGTTATTACACTTTTCCCTTACTGAAACAATTGAATGAGGTTTAATTAGCATTTTTCAGTAGTATGTTTTCCCGCTTTTTACGTTCAAATTTTTCAGTCCCTTGAAAAACGTACTAACGAGTTTCCACTGTATATATATTTTTAGGGGTTTATTTTCTTGTGTGTGTATATATATAGCCTATATATACAGCCAGATAAAGGTGAAAGGAAGATTGTAGTTTTACGTGACCGTTAATCTCGAGATCATAAGCCACGGGGCCTCCTTTTTACGTGGAATCCGAACACAGGACATGGCATTTTACTGTGAAAATCTCATATGCATTGACCGGGAATTGAACCCGGTCCGCCGGTGTGAGAGGCCAACAGCTTGACCGCTGCGCCATCACGCCCTTCCAGATAAAGGTGGTTAGTCATACTTGAATCATATCAATTGTGTGGATAGATTAACCTTTCCTGCCTTTTTATTCCATTCACAGGGAGTTTGGTAAGACTCTGGTACAAATAAGCAAAGCATGTCATTCATGTCATATGCCAAGTAGCTGGGGGCTTTATTTAATTATTTTATTCGGTGAGCGCCCATATGACGCAAGGCTGGTACCCATACTTGCCGAGATTGTGTAAAGGGGATTTTTTTCTGGCTGGGTATGCGGCCTGTAGGCAAAGTTCTAACCATCAATGGTGTCAAACGTGGGTCTACATTGAAAATAAATTACACTGTCCTCATATTTAAGGAATATTCTTTGTCCCCCTACCAATTTGTTAGATTGTTAGAGTTTCAACTAAAGTTTAATTTTTTTCAGTCATAACATTATTATGTACAACAATACATTCACTATAGCCATATGATAACTACAGTATATCCACTAAGGATGAATGCCAAAAGTTCAAGTTTTCTGGAAAATGGAAAGAAATAGAGAGTACTGTGGGTATAAATGACTATTTTAACATGAAATAAATTATTGCAATAATGTCCTGAATCCAACAATTAAAGGTGATTTTCCAGTTAATGTTTAACAAAAGTCACAAAAAGTGGGAGTTACGATAAACCTTTGTAGATCTACTTACGATCTGGTGGTATTGTATGATCACTGATCAGGTATCTGCTATTTCCTTTTCGTTTGCAGTCTTTAGCGAACTTTAGAGAAAAATCATTGTTTCTGAAGAAGCACAATAAATTAACTACAGAAATAAAGAAGTACAATGGCATGCAATTAGCTAAAAAAATATATATATTAAAACATTGAAAATAACTCGAAATGGAGGAGCCACCTTATTTCGCAGACTTTTAGTACCATTTTTCAGTAACACCACAACAACGTCAGAGTCTTGATGGCATATGTTAAAAAATCAAAGAACCTTGAAGTACACAAGGGGTTACAGTTTACTCCTAATTTTCGGTCGGAGCTTTCTGCATGCACTTTAGGATACCCAACAAGCTATGAACCATAAATTCGGGGACATTCACATTGATACATAAATTGTCAGTTATGTGGAGAGCTTGGCCGTGTCACAATTGTGGACAAACCATGAGGTGAGTGCTCTGCTGTGGACCAGCCGTGCCTCCAGTGCGTTATTACTACATTTGCTTCAATTTGTGAGCTGTCAAGGACACCAGCAAAAATTGCTAGAAAAATTGTACACTATGTTGCAGACAGTGACAGCAACCACTGGATTGATATAATTGCTAAAAACCACAGGCAAGATAAAACTAAAATAACAACACTAATAATAATACAAATAATGAAGCTGAAATACACCTTTAGGACTCCATGTTACAAATGTTCAAGGTCAACAATTTCTTTCAAAAGTCGTACAACATCATAGACATCATTAAGAAAGGATTCTTATGTACAAGAGGAACAATTATACAAACATTTGTCGAATGGCAAGAATGGGACAAATTGGAAACAAATCACAAAATTCTTGGTAGTAACTGTCAGAAATCATTTATATGATCATCACAGCCACTGCCATCGTAATGTCCAGGCCGCAAGGCTCCTGTAGTGACGTCACGGTTAGGGTCGTTTCAACCACAGCAGCGAGTCGGACGGCTCCTTTCACATGCAGTCACTCCAAAGTGAATATAAATTCATATTTATAGGAAAATTTTAATACTATTTGGAGTTCACATGCAGTTAGATAAGTTATCACTAAATAGGCGCAATTATCGCTCCGCTAGTTCGAATCCTGCCATTGTAGTGGACATTTTACGAGTGAACAAAATGGTACATCGTCTATGAACTTACTAGGACGTTGACGCACACAGACAGGGCAAAATTGCAGCATTTTGACGACCTGTAAATGTTATATCAATAAAAAGAGGCATTGAAACAGTTAATCAAGATGTACCACAACGTCGATAAATCGCATATGGCTAAACTCGGGATTGAAGGAAGGAAACATTCGAATATTTCAATACACAAAACAATTTGCAGGAACCGTTTGTTAATGAAATAAATCTATGTACCCACCGAAACAATACATAGACAGGTACACTTTTCTGTGCCTACTGCCAGAAAAACCCATTCAAGTTCGAACTGAGCTTAGGTTATAAAATTCGACAAAACTTCAGAATCTCTTGCAATGATAAGATACCAAATTATTATGTTCATCTCTAATTCTGTATTTTATTTTCCTTTCTTTAAGAGAAACAACCCCCCCCCCCCCCCCCCCCTACTGCTTTCTTGAACACTATGCCCCCAAAAATCATTATATATGGTAGTAAGAGAAATATTCATTTCTAGACCTTGTTTACCAGAAATAAAACAACAGAGAAGGTAAATTCCTTTCTGGATCTCTGCCCCCACAAAAACTACCAGTATCCTTACTCACCAGTAAAACATAATAACATTACAAAAATACGAGCTATTCACTTCTGGACTTGCATGAGAAAAAAAGCTAAGTAAGAAATCTGCCATTCTTGACAATCAGTAAAACAAAGTTACGAAAATTATTCCTTCTCTCTAAACAATACCAGCAAAATCCAGATATAAAAAATATACCGTACTTTTGCATTTTTGTATATTTATGCACTAAAAAAACAACAACATTGCGGCTAAAAGCCACTGTTACCTTAATGGGGATCTTCTTCAAATAAATATCTCTTGTACAATATAACTGTTATCCCCCTTGACCTGTCAGAAAAATGATTACATTTCAAAAATCAATGTCACTTGACTCAGGATCCTACAAAAATCTAATGTAAAAATCACTGTAGTACAACTTGATTTCATCTCACAACAAGTAGTTCCGTGAAGAACTATACAGCCTACTCATGTTAATTGCCTCCATCAACATACAAAATTTCAGTTTGAAGGTTGTGATAGATTCGTAGATATTGAGAACCGTCTAAATATTTCAGATGGTCGCCAGGTTGGATTTTTATTTATGTACTATTACATTAAGATTATTGTGTACGCATGGTATTCAAACTTCAATCGCTTGATTAGAGCACAAGAAGCAAAAACGAGATTTTAAAATTTTGCACAGCTGCCATCTTGTTGTTATGCAAACAATTGAAATAAATTAGATGCCAGTGGATTAACATTTGTATAAGCATTTAACGTGCAACGTTTCACTGCACTCGGATAGTTAAATCGCGAGAAACGTCCATTTAAATATTTATACTTTGCGTCGCTGCCATGTTGGATTTGTGCTCACCAGGTTACTGAAAGTCCTATAGGTGAACATATGTTCAGAGCCTATATGAACATAAAAAATTTCAGTTTGATTGCTGTAAAAGATTTTTAGATATTGAGAACCGTCTAAATATTTCGGATGCTCGCCATTTTGGATTGTTATATGTATAGGCCATAGAGTTATGAACCATTCAAGGAAAATTATTGCCTAGGTTCATTATTCAAACTTTCACTTCGATCGCATGATTACAACACAAGAAATAAAAACTTAATTTTAAAATTTCGCACAGCCGCCATTTTGAGGTTATGTAAACAATTGAACTAAATTAGATGCCAGTGCATTACAATATGTATAATCATTTACTGTACCACATTTCACTGGGCTCAGAGAGAGTTAAATCGCGAGAAAGGTTTATTAAAATGTTTCAACTTTGCTTGGCCGCCATGTTCATTTTGTACACTACAGGTTTATGAAAGTTACATAGATAAACTTGTATCAGTACCCTTTATCACCGTACAAAATTTCAGGGTGATATCTGTAATAGTTTCGGAGATATAGAATGTCAGTGAAATATTTCGCACAGACGCCATTTTGAGGTTATGTAAACAATTGAACTAAATTAGACTCCAGTGCAATACAATGTGTATAAACATTTGCTGTACCAAGTTTCATTACGTTTGGATGGTTAAATCACGAGAAAAGTCTATTTAAAAGTCTCAACTTCGCTTGGCCGCCATGTTGGTTTTGTAGTAATTAGGTTTTTGAAAGTCTCATAGGTGAACTTCTAGTAGTGCCCTTTATCACCGTACACAATTTCAGGGCGATATCGGTAATAGTTTAGGAGAAACTGAATGCTGGTGAAATATTTCGCACAGCCACCATGTTGGATTGGTGAGACACAATAAAATTTGAAGGGCACGGTCGGGGTTGGCCAGAATGGTGCTATGATCTTACCGAGTTTCATTGTAATCGCTCCAGCCGTTTAGAAATTATTAGGGGGACACACGCACACACAGACACAAGGACAAAAGGTGATCTCATAAGCCTATTTTTTCATAAAATGAAAATAGGCTAAAAATGAACGACGTTCACAAAACAGGATCTTCTTCGAATAAACATAATTATTAGAGATACGGGAAAATCGCAATTGCGATATGTGCAAATTTTACTTTTTTCTCCTTTTTTCAACTACCTGGTAATTAATATGACTATGTATACCCAAAATTTGCGAAACTGAATGTGCGACAAAGTGCGATAAGTAAGGGTTCTTGCGAATTATTCCCATAAATGCGAAAAGTGCCGAATTTACCGATTAATGTTGAATATTATGTTTTATTACATTTTCGCGCCGCAACTTTGAAATTTGCGAGTTCTCAGCAATGAAAATATCGGCTATATAATCAATATTTACGAGTGAAAATCGATATGTACGAACATCGATTATTGTTGTGAAAACAATCTATTACGGTAAAAATTAATTTGAAAATGGTGCTGTTATTATTGCCGCATAATATCGACTGTTTATCGCCAGTAAAACGATGATTTTGGAGAAATTATTTCGTAGTTTCAGTTGGTTGTGCTAATAAAAGGAATATTCTAATCGTTTGTGCCGATTCTATTTAAAAATTAGAGCAATAAGATTATGCTTATATAGGTTTATATCGTGCCGGCCCTCATTTGTTGTATTTGAAATGAAAATGAAAACTCGCAAGTACGTATCGTTATATAAATAGACAATTTTTGTTAGGCGTTCTCTTTGCTTTGGGAAATGTTGTATAATATGATGAAAGTATTCTCTACCATGTGTGAGTTATAGGTTATGTTACATGTCGTCTGGCGATTTCTCCGTGAATTCGGATACTGTTTTACAGATTGTCAGTCAAGAGTCGCAGTGTGGTCAGGAAATAATGAGGGAGTAAACATACATTTTATTATTTAGTTAATTATCCATTGTGTGATATTTACACAAAATTAAGTAAATGTATGATTCACATTATTACTTCCTTTTCAATGAGGGCCATGGTTGAGGGGCATTGAATTTCTATTTGCCGGTGGTTTAATGGTCAAATGGCACTTCTTGAAGCCTACCTCATAAGATAAGTTATTAAAAGAAATGAATGGAACTTGGCAAGGAGTTAGTAGGAAAACCACACAAAAGGATTTCATAGACATCCTCAGAATTTGAACCAATTCGTCCATCGAGTTCAGGACAGCCTGGTATTGTCGTCATTCCACCTGCCACACAGTAAACTTCGTAAGACAAGCATTGTTGCCTGACCACAGCTCGCTTTATTCTAACAATTGGCACCTTGGTACCAGTGAACTAATACAACTCTCTGCCGGCCCTCAATATTTGAGTTGCTGCACAACACCTGATATTGTTGATTGCATAATGAGAACATGACCTTTGGATCTTTTGAGCATAGCTTAGGTACCCTCGGCTCACGTCATACAACCAACCGACAGCACTTGAACTCAATCTTGCCAATTAGCCAGGCTGATGACTTTATTTTCAGAGATCTCACATTTCTGAAAAATGTATGATGTCAAGTTTCTACATTTCTGTAATAACTTACTGATATTAGGATTTTAATACTTCTAACACTCCCTTAGTAAAAATAAAAAAAAGTCCTCTCGGCACGCCGGAAGGCGGGGGTAGATTTCACCGGACAAACTTGGGGATAGGCGAAAATAGGCAGAATATGCAGGTTTTCGTAGAAGGATCAGACCTCATTTATTGCGAGAAGATATTTTATAATTGGAGCTTAATTAACTTTGTTTTTCGTCATTTTATGCTTATTTTAAACATTTTATTGTCTTATGGGAACGGTAACCTTCTTGTAATTTGGGGTCCATTTTTATACTTGTGGTCACACTGTCCTTATGCAAGGTTTCGACACTGATGTGTGACTATGTAACGGTCTGTTACTTCTTCACGCAAAATTATATCTCCCGCAGAGATTTTGGTTGGTTGCTCAGTTTAGTGGCTGCGACAACGCGGTCATGTAACCCCGTGTACTTAGGGATGGCTGTATTAGTCTGTAATTCAGGTAAGGACTGCAGACGGTCAATTTCAAGCAGTAGTTCCTAATGTTGCTACCAGGTACTACCGTCAACGACACCTAGCTGTGAACTTGGCTACTAGATGCCACCGCAACCAGCAACTCGCAATGAACGTTGGAACTTCCCCTCCAAAGGAAAGCATACTGAGGGATTTTTAGCGCTCTTAGAAAATCCGACGACTTCGGCCGACTTTGAACTCGCGACCTTGGGCATAGACATTCAGCATGCTACCAGTTACGTCACCGAAGCCGCTTCACACTTAGTCAGATGAAATTCTGAATCTGATCTCGTGCAAGTGCATTCGTTATCTTGGCAACGTCTGATGGCTCATCCCTCATCAATTTAGTAGTGTTGCCATGGCAACCTCTGATAGCTCTTGGCATTTTCTGATAATTCCGAAATCATTTTTCTCATCCCTTGGCGTAATGGTGGGTCATATCAAAAATTCTTTCAGACAAAAGTTTTAGGTAATTATTAGGGGAATATTGTCCATTTTGTACGGTTTTGATAATGTGCCTATTAAGATAATGTTTCCCGAAAAACCCACTTTTTCCCACCCCTTTGGTCAATGGTTGGTGCTATAAAAAAAACTCTTCAAACATAAATTTTTGGGCTTTATCCGACACATAGTATGAACGTTGAACGGATTCGATATGTCACATATTAAGAGAGTTATAGCAATATTTCACTTTTTCGAAAAAAAAAAAAAAGGAAAAAAAGCCCCCCATTTTCACCCCCTTCGACCGATTTAGCCCAGTAACGAACTCGACCGAAATTTTATAGGTATACATATTCGGTAAAAAATTCAAAGTGTTTGGTGCAAAATTACGGCAGTTATCGTGTCCACAAGAAACTGATATATATATATATATATATACATACATAAATTATATATAAACTTTTGAACTGACGGTGGTTATGGGGTCTGGGGGATGTGAAACGCGAAGATATGTCGAAATTTTCCGGAAGTCGAAACATGGTACCCATTGCAATAGTTAGCTTTCTAATGAAATCTACCTCTGGTTGGTTCCTCAGTTTAGGTGCTGCGACAATGCGGTCATCTAACCCCGTGTACTTTGGGTGAGTGTAGAATCTGTCTGATAAACGGTGTGAATTGTAATGGCTGTATTTGTCTTAATTCAGGTAAGGACTGCAGACGGTCAATTTCAAGCAGTAGTTCCTAATGTTGCTACCAGGTACTACCGTCAACGTCACCTAGCTGTGAACTTGGCTACTAGATGCCACCCCAACCAGCAACTCGCAACGAACGTTGGAACTTCCCCTCCAAAGGAAAGCATACTGAGGGATTTTAGCGCTCTTAGAAAATCCGACGACTTCGGCCGGCTTTGAAACCGCGACCTTGGGCATAGACATTCAGCATGCCACCAGTTACGTCACCGAAGCCGCTTCCCACTTAGTCAGATGGAAATACTGAATCTGATCTCGTGCAAGTGCATTGTCATGGCAACAATGATGGCTCATCCCTATCAATTTAGTAGTGTTGCCATGGCAACCTCTGATAGCTCTTGGCATTTTCTTATAATTCCGAAATAATTTTTCTCATCCCTTGGCGTAATGGTGGGTCATATCAAAATTTCTTTCAGACAAAAGTTTTAGGTAATTATTAGGGGAATATTGTCCATTTTGTACGGTTTTGATATTGTGCCTATTAGGAGAGATATGATTAATGTTTCCCGAAAAACCCACTTTTTCCCACCCCTTTGGTCAATGGTTGGTGCTATAAAAAAACTCTTCAAACATAAATTTTTGGGCTTTATCCGACACATAGTATGAACGTTGAACGGATTCGATATGTCACATATTAAGAGAGTTATAGCAATATTTCACTATTTCGAAAAAAGCCCCCCATTTTCACCCCCTTCGACCGATTTAGCCCAGTAACGAACTCGACCGAGATTTTATAGGTATACATATTCGGTAAAAAATTCAAAGTGATTGGTGCAAAATTACGGCAGTTATCGTGTCCACAAGAAACTGATATACATATTTATATACATATATATACATACATAAATTATATATAAACTTTTGAACTGACGGTGGTTTTGGGGTCTGGGGGATGTGAAACGCGAAGATATGTCGAAATTTTCCGGAAGTCGAAACATGGGACCCATTGCAATAGTTAGCTTTCTAATGAAATCTACCTAAAACCACACACACACACCAGGAGACTTATATTAAATGTTTATGCCGTTTATCATAAACGCCCATATTTCCAATCCTGCACATGTTTGAATTAGTTTCCGTGCATATTATTTTGAACCTGTTTATTGTACCTGGTGACGAACTTTTAAATGCTACAAAATGCTAATTTTTAAATTTCAAAATGCTCCAAAATGCTATTTTTCAAAATGAAAGTGCTACAAAATCAATTTTAAAATGCTATTTTCTCGTATCTTTAATAATTATGTATAAAAACACTATGTCCCCCTTGGCCTCCTGTCAGAGAAATAAGGTTCAAGAACCACTTTTTCGAATAAACTTGTATGTAGCCTACCAAATCACTGCGGTTCCACTTGACCACCAGAAAAATGTATGGTATAAGATCCAAAAATCAGGGCTACTTAACAGAGGATCTTCTCTGAATTAAACCACTACTTCAGCAAGAAAACAAAACAAATCTCACCCTATTTTCAGATAAAAGAAGTTAGAAAACATAACAGAACACTTTTGTCATACAAAACTAAAAAAAAAAAAAAAAAAACCTACTGTCTTCCTAGCACTTCCTTGAACGATTATTTTTTGTACAAAATAACCGATATATCTTGCTGACCCTTCTTCAAATAAATAAAAACACTATGTCCCCCTTGGCCTCCTGTCAGAAAAATAAGGTTCAAGAACAACTTTTTCGAATAAACTGGTATGTAGCCTACCAAATCACTGCGGTTCCACTTGACCACCAGAAAAATGTATGGTATAATGTCCAAAAATCAGGGCTACATAATAGAGGATCTTCTCTGAATAAAATAACTACTAGCTGACCCTTCAGCAAGAAAACAAAACAAATCTCACCCTATTTCCAGATAAAAGAAATTGAAAAACATTACAGAACATTTTTGTTATACAAAATTAAAAAAACAACTGATAAGCTACTGTCTTCCAAGCACTTCTTCGAATGAATATCTTCACCCCATTTATAAGGTGTGTAACCATTAAGAACATCCTAATCTAAGTGTCAGCATTTCAGTCTGTATTAAGCTACTGTTGTGATACGAGCACTAGATGTTAACCTCTTATGGAGTAAACTACAGTACAGAAAAATTAATAACTAATGTAGCCTATCTACCTACCATAGGCCTACATGTCTACATAAATTCTGCTCTGATACAGATATATTATCTTGCCACGGTGGGTGAGTGGTTATAGTGTCGGACTACCAACCCCAAGCTTGCAGGTTCGCCCCTGGCCATGGCAAGTGATTTTTGAAGGCGACAAAAATCATGACACTCATGTCATACGTTGTTGGCATGTTAAAGAACCCATTTGAATTCAGTAGGCCGTGTTCAATGGCAAAATTAATCTCGGGATTTTCCGCCAACACAAAGTTCCTCCATTCTCTACTTGAAAGCGCTGTAGTGTCAAGGAGTTTAGATATCTAACCTCCTTGACTTTCATAGCGTTCAAAGGAACGATGAAATTCGACATGCAAGCTACCCTCTGGGTGTCAATTAACAAAGCTTGCACCAGGCACCCGAGGCCATACGATATTAATTAATTAACAGATATATTCAGAAATTTTGAACATCTAGTGATGATGTGAGTCATGAGTTGGATTATAATAATTATTAAGAGAACCCTAAACAATGCAGAGTAGGCTACTATATCTAGTGACTTGTTGACTAGTGGCTACATCTGACTCGTATCAAGTTAGGTGTGAACGATAATCTAATGAGATTAAACTTACAAATATTATTTACAGGTAATCACACCAAATATTCTCTCTCCTGAAATGTAGACCTATGTCTCGAAAGGGAAAATACTCTTAATTTGTAGATCACAAGTTTATAATTTTTTATCTGATAAATTTTGATTGTCACTATTCACCACTTTAATGTTAAATGCCTGAGAAAATCCAACATCACTCTATGCTATTCAACACATCACATTCTAAACTACTCGTGGCTCATGCTGCACAACGTAAGCGATCTTTAACTGTAATCAATGCACAGACCATTCTTGTGTTCCCTGTAATGCGCAAATCATTTCTAGGAATTGTAAGTATCCATTACTTTCTTAAATTTTCGACGGTGGGGAAGAAAAAACAAGGCACATACCCTAATCATCTCCACCATAATAGTTGCTTTTGCAACTGGTAACACAACAACTTTTCGGCATACCAGGGATCTGGGTAGGAATAATTGTTTCAATGAACGAACAGAATATTGTATTACCATCTAAAAAGCCTGCATTAGTCGAAAATAAGTGATGTAAAGGTTCTAACTGAACCATAAAATGCAACATGCATGCAACTCAAACTTTTTATATAGGCTAATAACCTACCAACAAAATGAACATTTGCCTCAGAAAACAAACGGAGTAATCATCATTCTGGATCACGTAAGTAGTAGCGTTCTTACATATTGCTTTTCACTCGGACACTAATTAAAATGTATAATCAACACACCACAAACCACACACAGTTAAGCAAATGGCCGTTACTTCTCTCACCCTGTCGATCAGCTGATCACGTGGTCATGGCCGCTGCATGGCGGCCTGGACATTACGATGGCAGTGTCGTAGTATATACATTTTCTGTATCTTCAACTGTGGTTTACAAGTATTCTAGCCTATTGTAAGCATACCATCTAAAACAATTGGGTTTTGTAGAAAACCCAAATTGGAGTAAGAATAAATACTACTGTCCACCCTGTATTTTCACTATTTGCTTTACATTCCCAACTTTACTGGTGCATGATGTCATGATCATGCAAACTCTTCACATTCTAGACTTGCCAGATCGATGTTCAGAGTTGGTGGTTTATAGCATTTAAAAATCTGTAATTAACCATTTACAATTGTATAATTTTTTACTGAAGAATAAATATTTTCATGAAAACAATCTTATTTGAACATAGTACTACAGAATTTTTTAAAGAAAATGAATTTGTTTTCTAATCAACATACAGCACTCTCGGTAATTCGCGGTAATTAATGCACGAAATTCCGCGAATTATTGAAAACCGTGAATTATCCGCATTTATTTTTGTTAAGCCTAGTAAAAACAAAACTATTGATTAAAGTATTGAATTATGCTTGAAACGCAAAATAATAATTAAAACACTTGATTGTAGTGTCTTATAAGACATGTTAGGCTAGAGGCAGGCCTATGTGGATTATGCCTACAATTATATATATTAAAAAAAAGTCATCCCATTTTGTTTCTTAGATCGTTTATTCTAATTTTCGAGTGCACGTTTCCGAAGAAAACATTATAAGCGAACGAAAATTCATTTTGTTTTTCTATATAAGAGATAAGTGTGACTAGAGACTGTGGGAAACTTTCGGGATTTCCGTTGCATCACTCCCGCACTCGATATCAACTGGATCTCAGTTTTCCTCACCAACAGTCAAATTCCGTGGTATTTCATCTTTGCTTTCATGTCTTAAAACATATAGTCTTTATCGGTAAGCGCTTGCTTTTGTAGTGGTACTTTTCTCTCATGACTGGTTGACTGCATGAAGAGCATCCAACAAACACGCTCTCGGTCTCGCGAAAGTTTACGTCATTACGCAATAATCGCTGTTTACAATACGCTGTCCGCGCATCCACCCTTCACAACTCACAGGTCAGCGACCTTTGAGTGTGGCTGTTGGGAAAGGGAGGGTAGGTTCCCAGTGAAAACGCATTCCTCTTGTATTGTTTGGGCTTCGAAGATAAAGGAAATCTATGCTATACCACTCGCGGCAACCTGCTCGTATGTTTCGAATGCACAAGTAGGCCTATTGTTCCATCACAGAGAAACGCAGTTCAGTCTTCTCGAATGTCAATGATTTCGTCTTTACGCATTGCGTCGCACGAAAATTCTTATAAGACGGAGAGATTGCTTTACTTAGCATGATGATTAGTTGCCGTGAGAATTTCTATGTAAAAATATATTTGGAGGCCCACGAATTAACCGCAAAGCGAATTATCCACACGCAAATTATCGGGAGTGCACTGTATATATCACATTTATTTAGTGGAATAATGATATTATTCTGCGTTTTAAGCTAATTTTGCATTTTATTGCACATTTAAAATAACTAAATTCCAAGTCATCACACACGAAGACACATCACTGATAAGTTTTGAATATATTTTGTATTTATTACTGATGCTAAAAACCACAAACTCGATCAGTTTCATTTTGCATTGAAACACACATGAGAGGAAATTACTTCAAAAATAAAGGGTCTCATGTACAAACTTCAAGAGAGCAATGAATGGATATGTGGGGGTTGCATGTAGGTCAGATTCCTTATTTGTTTCCAACACATGCAGTGAGAAGTCCTGAGCTGCCATACACAGTGGAGAGGTCAATTATACTCAAGGATTAATTATTGTTATTACTAACTAGCTTAAAATTTCACAAATACCAGTATAATCAAAGGATATATCGCTCCTTTACTGCAACAGACACATAACTAGAAATCTGTAGTTTTTCAGTTTTTACTTCAGTATAGTGCTGCAAAATATTCTTTATAGATTGCTACATAATTTGTTGTGCCAGTTTCCAAAAAAAATGCAATTACATCAAGAACACTGATACTTTCTAATTGTGTTGGTGACTGTTAAACTCATCTGAACCTATAAGTGATAAATCAAGAACACTGATACTTAAATTGTGTTAGTGTCTGTTTCTGAAGCAAAGTAATAAATCCCCAATTCAGTATGGGGTACCGTCTCATTATTGAAATAGTGTAATCCACAGGTTAGTAACTGCCTTTAAATCTTTAATTCAGTTTCCCACAAAAACGTTATTGTTTTCATTACGTCACTGTTGCAGCAAATGAGCGATATTGTACAGGCTTGCACAGCTGGTTGTTATGAAAATCCAATGTCTTCCTTTAGAAAGGCAGTCTTTTGAAATACACGTATTGGCTTATTTTCAACTTCCCTTCACCTTGGGGCAGTAAGAATTTCCTACAAAAACCCAAAGCATTGCTATGCTATGTAGGTTAAATTATTTTGAGAAAAACAAAAGAAAGCCAGGGCTGTTCTCTTATTTTCATATGCATTTCGCTATGAAATGAAACATCGATCTGGTGCTGTATCCTTATTAATTAACTCACATTTACGTTGTAGCATGCTTTTATCTTGAATAAGGTCAATAGGACATTCAAGTTTCCACATCCTAAGACATCTACAACTCAACATTAGTGAAACACAATGGATCAAAACGAACATCTAGGATACAATGAGTACAAACTCTAGTTTCATACTTAACAAAGCCCTATTCAGTCATGAATATGACTATATGAGACTCATCACACAGACTTACTATGATGATAATCATCACATAAATGGTGTTTTCGAAATCAATACGATGCCGAGTCTCCCCAGGACAATGGAACTCCCACAAACTGGGCTACTTTAAACGAGCAAGAGGAGATGTTACCTGAGGTCGTCCTTGCCTGCGTATTTCTCCAATGAGCGAGTGAAGATGTGCTTGACCTTGCCACAATTTGAAGTGGCAGCCGAGTCCAGGTAGTACTTGAGAGGCAGGTATAAGTTAGAGTACAGCTCTGTGCCCAGTTGATACTGAAACAAACACAACTCATTTGAAGAAGTTCCTTTGCATGTCATCTCAAAGAAACATTACTACCTATGTGATGATGATATTGTTCCTAATGACTGATATTAGGGATTACCCTTTAGTGGAAACACAGTCCTACATTACAATTAAACCATAAACATATACCTAACCTAACCCCGTGGCACTACAGTCCATGAAGGGCCTAGGCCTATCAAGCGACCGCTGCCCAGCCATTTGGCGTGCAGATATTGGGGCGACACATGGTCAGCGCATCGGATCCCCTCGGCCGTTCATCTTGGTTTTCGTGACCGGGGCGCTGCCTCACTGTCAGAGAGCTACTCAATTGTCCTCACGAGGCTGAGTTCAGTCCGTTCCAGCCTTCACGTCAGTTTAGAAAATCCCTGACGGAGCCGGGAATCGAACCCGGGGCCTCCGGGTGAGAGACAGGCGCGCTATCCCAACACTACGGGGCCGGCACATAAATATATACAATAAATCCTATTTTAGACCAATGGGGGAGGGGATGATGATTCTTCTTCTTCATTTCCCGGTTCCAGTGATCTGGGTCGGGGTGTGAATTAAGGACCTCCATACTTTTCTGTCTCTCAACCACTCTCGTCCCTCTTCCAGTACATTCTCCACTTTCACTCCTCTTTTCTCAATGCTCTCCCTCACTGTATAGCCACTTCATCCTCGGCCTTCCCCTTTGGTGCCTTCCCGTGACTTTCTCAGTAAATAATCGATTCGGAACTCTGTCATCTCCCATTCACATCATATGTCCATACCATTTTAGCTTACTGATTTCGATCTTGTCTTGTAACTTCGGGAATCCTGTTTTCTCCCTAATTTCCTTGTTTCTGATTTTGTCTCTGCGGGTCTTTCCAATGATACCTCTAAGGAACTTCATCTCCGCTGCCTGGATTCTACTTTCCTCCCGTTTAGTTGTTGTCCACGTGCCGGCTGCATACGTCAATATAGGTGTGTAATATGTTGAAAACAAGATCTTTTTACATTTGTTGGGAACTTCCTGGTTCCACACCAGACCCCTCACACTCTGGTAAAACCCATTTGCTGTTGGATTCTCTTACTAATTTCCTCATTTATCCTTCCATCATCTGTTAGGACACTCCCTAAGTATTTGAAGCTTTTCACAACTTGTAATGGTTTTCCATCTACTGCAATATTCCCCCTACCATCTCGCACATTTCCTGTCATCACCATCGTCTGAATCTTCTCCACACTGATTTTAATTCCATGCTCTTCTATCTCCTGGTTCCAAACATTTACCGTATTTGCTTGCATATATCTCGCACTTTTATGACCGAAAATATGTGCGAAAATTTTCGGTGCGAGATATACGCGGGAATGACCATATTCCCGAGAAAAAAAAAAAACAAAAAAAAAAAAAAAAAAAAAAAACAAAAAAAAAAAAAAACACACACCACAAAATTTGCATTATTGAAACAAGGCAACTGGCATACGGTACGGAACTATTCATTGTCACTGCCGTCACTTCTGCCAATTTCCGAGGTACTCTCGCGTGCATCATTCTGGTCATCATCCCATACTGCTTCATCCTGACTTCCGTCCAATGCACTTGCGATGCACGTCTTCAAGAAGCTCTTCACAACAATGTCCGTCGACACCATTTTTTCCTATTTGTCATGGTTATGCGACATTAAGAACCTACGAAAAAGACGTCAAATGCTCGTTAAGGATGATTCAAGGCAGAAAAGGAATTTAGAGCGCAGACACTTAGCGATCGATACGATCGATCATCTTCCATATCGATTCCTTGCTACATTCACGAGCGAGCTTGAACTTAGCCGACCGGGGCCGAAGACTAACGATGTACCGCATGCTTTAACACTCATGCCGCGCCGCATGTTTGCACGTGGCCGAGCTCTGATGTGACGCAATGCGCAAAGGCGAAATCATTGAGATTCGAGAAGACTGAACTGCGTTTCTCTGCGATGTAACAGTAGGGCTACTTGCGCAATCTTCGAAACATACGAGCATGTTGGCGCGAGTGGTATAGCACAGATTTCCTTTATCTTCGAAGCCAGAGTATCGGTACTGATGTCTACAAGCCAACTGACGGACAACAATAAAGGAAACCTCTGCCGCCAAAACGAACGATAACATTGCGTATTGATGACTGTTGTGGCGAGCTAATCACGCGAAGGTATCGCTTCGGGTAAGTTCCTGGACAATGACGACTGTTGTGGCGATAAACCTAATTTTGAAATATTCTGCCAGTTGAGACAGTCCAACATTATTTCCCAATTTGACAGCATGGTGTCGAGGGATTTTGACAGTTCTTGTGAAGGAACATTTGCCAGTATTTAGTAAAGCCTGCCAAAGAACTTAAGGGCTCCTGCTGCTAATATTACTGATGATTGATCCTAGCAGACAAGAATAATCCACCACCTTGGTGACTTCCTTTTGTATTGCAATATTTGTTGGTAAACCTGTTGTTAGGACTTTGTCTTACTGATATTAATATACAGTTCCACCCTTTCACTCGTTTTTTTTAAAACTTTCTGATACGAAATCCTCCGAGTCAATCTTACTTTCAACAATCAAAATGGTGTCATCAGCATACCTCAGGTCGTTTATGTTCAGACACTCATCTTATATCCATAAGAGGTCTCATTCAATCCAGCTTCTCCCTTAATGCACTTAGCATATAAGTTAAACAGCTAAGATGACAGTATGCAAACTTATTTTACCCCCTTACAGTGAGTGATTCCAAGTCTTCAGACTCAATTCTTACAGTGGCTTTTTGTGGCAAATAAAGGTTAGGCAGTAAGACAATGAGATGTTCTGGTACGAAAGGCGTTCAATATATAACGCAAGACATTATTTTTCTAAAAGCAGGTTGGTTTTATTGAAGATTCAAACACACCATGTTATTCCCCAATCCATTGGTACAATACCCTATTTTTCAACTTAGTCTCCGTTCAATGCTATGGCCTTACGCCACCGTAATGTGAGGGCCTTTATGCCTGTATGGTACCACTCGACTGGTCGATGTCGGAGCCAACAAGAAATTGTCACCTTCAGCCTCATAACGAGCAAGCAATTCCGCACAGATATTCCTTCTTGGCTCTTTATGGTCTTCCGTTAGGTGTCGAGGAACCCAGTGGGAATGAAGCTTTGAATACTCCAACTTGTCTCCGTAGACATTCTGCAAGCACCTATGAATGTCTGTGATGCCCTGGTTTCAGCCAAAAGATAGGCTGCCCTTCCAGCATTGCTGCTTGCCTGCCTGGATCGCGTTTGCTCTCTGTTTGGTATGCACCAATGTTACAGACGGCATTTTCAAGAATAGTTCTAGTGCTGCCTCCTATCGGAAAGTAATGAAACTCTAGGAGACGAAGTGGGAATATTCAAAGATGTCCCAAACAAGATTTCAATTTTTAAAAACAGAAATTGGCAGGGGAAAAAAAAAGGTGTTGCATTATATATTGAACGCCCCTCGTATATCCATCTGTGTAATAGTCTTGTGTAGTTCGCGAAAGAACTAGTTCGGAAGAGCGGGTCCTACAGACAAACTACAGAACTAGTTCCCAGATCCCTCGCTTGTTAGTTCGTTCGATCATTTCCCGCTGACCGACTTTTAACAGAGCGAGAGCGCGGACCGTCACGTCACCACTTATTGCACAATCACGTGGGCTTTGTATCGTTCAGTCAGTTCAGTTGATTGAGTGTATCTGTTGTTAGTGGCAAGATTGCCAAGTTTTGGCGCGGCGATTGCTCAATGTTGGTTTATAATAATAACAGTATAACACAATACCAGTGCTAACACGCTAATAGGTAATAACTACCTTATATTTGTAATGTACTGCAATACAGTGGCGGTTCATAACTTGAAGTTACTGATAGTTAACTGATTTAGATGTGGGGATAATTCCACAGTTTTATTTAACTTAGTCATTTTGGATTATTTGAAAATATGTCCAACTATTTAGAAAATCGGTGAACTGGATTAACATTACCATTTTAATGAACCGGTTGATATTTTGATATTTATTTTTCTCGATACATGGTGATACAACTACTTTTACCTGTTTTTAAGAAATGAACATTACTATTTAGAAAATCGGTGAACTGGATTAACATTACCATTTTAATGAACTGGTTAATATTTTGATATTTATTTTTCTCGATACATGGTGATACAACTACTTTTACCTGTTTTTAAGAAATGAACATTATGACGATGATTCACAGAGAAAACTGAACTTCTATGGACAATAACTCTGAACTTAAAAAACCTATTCCTCCCATTCATGCCAAAAAGATCATGTACCCAACGGTTTCAGAGCAGCCAAATAATGAATATCACGAAGCAAGTAAGAAATGAAACGAAAATTGCGGGGGGAGGGGGGTACGTCTTATCATCACCTAGTGACAAGTAGGAAATGGAATCGGATGACCCGCCGATATACGCAAAAAATGATGATGATAATTGTTGTTTTAAGGGGCCTAACATCTAGGTTATCGGCCCATGCGAGAATAAAAATAAAGAGAATAATAAGTGTATGCTTCTACGAACACATCGTCCATACGGTACTGTTATTCTTTTAGGTATGGTACCGGTATTTCACTAATGATAAACAAATGACGACTTTTGGCTTTATAAACAATAGAAAGAGAAGTTTTCTCAGAAGGAAAGACATAGACCCCAATTAAAAGGATGGCCAACAATAGAGTGAGATAGAAGAAGTTAGTAGCTGCCCTATGTTCCTACAAGGAATAAAAGGAAATAAGGAAGGAATAAGGAATTTCACTAATGTTTCAATACTCATATTTTTGTATTTTTTAAAATCTTCGAATATCAAAATGTAAAACACATTACTACACATGCAACATGTCAGTATCTAATACATGAACTGCACGTGCAACGAGCATAGTAACTGTTACAGTAGCCTACAGTATTGCTTGAAACGAGAGCAATGTGGATGAGCAATCACTGTGTGTGTGTTAGGTAGTCAGCCCTAAGGCTGGTTGGATCCTCAAACAGTACCGCCGTTAGGTTATGTGAGTAGATACCCACAAAAACCCAAGGCAGCGCAATATTGAGGCGTACTAGGCAAAAAGAGGAGTGAGGTAGTTTGCCATTGCTTTCCTCACTGAGTCAGAACAGTAGTACTAACCCTATGAGTAGAACCTTTCACAACATCCACAGGCACTGACTGTGCCCTGAATGTCATTACTAAGCACCACCCATACTTCAGTAGCATCCATATAATCACAGCCATGAGTAAGACTGAGACATCGGTGAAAAGCCACCTTTTACTCTAGCCTGTGCCAACAGACAAATGCAAATGTACTGAATTCATCAAGGGATGGCAAACAGGTGACGAGCATAGTAACTGTTACAGTAGCCTACAGTATTGCTTGAAACGAGAGCAATGTGAATGAGCAATCACTGTGTGTGTGTTAGGTAGTCAGCCCTAAGGCTGGTTGGATCCTCAAACAGTACCGCCGTTAGGTTATGTGAGTAGATACCCACAAAAACCCAAGGCAGCGCAATATTGAGGCATGCTAGGCAAAAAGAGGAGTGAGGTAGTTTGTCATTGCTTTCCTCAATGAGTCAGAACAGTAGTACTAACCCTATGAGTAGAACCTTTCACAACATCCACAGGCACTGACTGTGCCCTGAATGTCATTACTAAGCACCACCCATACTTCAGTAGCTTCCATATAATCACAGCCATGAGTAAGACTGAGATATCGGTGAAAAGCCACCTTTTACTCTAGCCTGTGCCAACAGACAAATGCAAATGTACTGAATTCATCAAGGGATGGCAAACAGGTGACGAGCATAGTAACTGTTACAGTAGCCTACAGTATGTGAATGAGCAATCACTGTGTGTGTGTTAGGTACTGCTCGGTTCTAAGCTCTGTGAACTTGCGGGATGAAGGGGAGAGGCAGGGTAGGAGCAGGCGAGAATTGAGAAGCCTGTCAACAGCCCGCCGTGTTATCTGACATTCTCGTATATTCCAATACTGCTAACATGGGTCTTTTCTGAAACCAGTGTGGCGTTGGGGATGAGTCACTGAGTCACCGACTAATGTATTTGCTTCTGTTACTACGCAAGGACCGAGAAACCTCATCACTCGTCACCTCCACTTAATTGTCTGCGATGCACATTCCTCTCAGGTCCACGCAGCTTAGACTCGAGCAGTAGTCAGCCCTAAGGCTGGCAATACTGGTGACGAGTAATGAGTGGTGACAGACTGCTATAGGAAACAAAGAGCGTGTGCAGTGGCAGTACTGTAGCAAGGCGAGCGAACGATCTGTCTTACAGGGAATTCGAGATGGGACAGGGAATTCGAGATGGGAACTAACGAACTAAAAGAGCGTACTAGTTCGTTAAGGAGCTGCGAACTAAACTGATCGCTCCCAGCCGCGAACGAGTATGCGCAAGACTACTGTGTAAGCACAAGGCTTTTTTACAATACCTGAAGGACATGTGTAATAATAATAATTTTATTGGTTTTACGTCCCGTTTAACCACTCCGGCTTTTAGAGACGCCCGAGTGCCGGAATTTTGCCCTGAAGGGGATCTTTAACATGCCAGTAAATCTACTGACAAGGCTTCCTTGCATTTGCGCACTAGAACCGGGCAAATTTGCTCTATTCCCGATCGGGATCGTAAGTTGCCGCATGGCCAGTATCGTCCCCCACCACGTGCACTCAAGGCCAGGTCTCTCCGCTGAATGAGAATCTTAAGTCTCGATAATACCGGTACTGAGTGGGAACCTTAAGTCTCGGTGTTATTGACGTTATTTATTTAAAGGTAAAAGCAGACTCACTCAAGCCGATGCACGTGTTAAGTCAAAGCCATCCGTAATAACTCCGGAATGTAAACCACTATTATGAAAATTATTAATGCATATTGGAAGTGATCATGTTCATGCAGTATATCGCCTATCATTTAGATTAATGATGCTCTAACATAAAGTGTTTTTGTTTTCTTGTTTGACAAATAAATGAATGTCGGTTTTGGTTCAAGTATCTGCATGAATTCTTAATATTTAATAGGATGGCGTTTTGCATCAAACGCGCAGGCATTAATTTACAATTAATTTAAACATTTGATGCCTACTTGACGGGATATTCATGTACCATATTCAACATCAAATATCTACCCGCCTTCTGTGGCATGGCTCATAATTCAAGGCCACTGCCACCTCCTTACCACTCCTGTCCTCAGTTACAAATATAAACACACTACTACAGACACCATAATAACTCAGGTTATTAGACAAAGTTGACATACAAGAACACAAAAATGATCACTATGTTGTAGCCCCTAAAGTAAAACTCAAATAATTGATGTAGCGGAGAAGTGCTGAAAGAAAGTCACACGTGTAAGGCTCATGAATTATTAGCCCTACTGACTAGGAATTTGCTTTAAAGAATACTTTCAACCTTCTTCTCCACCTTGTAACTGGTTGTTATTCGAGACAACTATAGTGCCAAAATTAGCTACGATGGTGAAACTACACTTGCAAAATATTTCGCTTAATATGTTTCAACTAATTTCATCTACTAAAAACTCGACTTTGTGCTTGAAAGCAATACCAGTTTGTGACATGCGGTGTATTAATCATGTCAGCGCAAACACCTCACTGATTTGTCCATAAATGCCAAAGATATGACAGTTTGAGTGAGAATAGTGTGACAGGAGTTGCACTGAGAACAACTCATTACCGCGGGAATGTCACTTTGTCCGATACTCCACAGTCTCGTTCGATCACAAGGTAATATCTTTGCTCTATCACCCATGATGCAATGTATGAGCACGTGCGGTGGCTTAAGCATATGGCAAAGCCATTATGACGAAAGGTAAAATCAATCTTATTCTTGAAGGTGAACATTACTTTTTCTTATGTCAGACGACTAGAGAATATTATTCAAACTAGTAGGAGCATTTGAGATAAAGAGAGTCAAGTATCCAACACAAAAGTTTTCACTGTGAATGTTTGTGACATTTTCCCTCTGTGTATAAGAGTCTCAGTGGCTGAATTGGTTACGCGTTGGCCTCATGAATGAAAGGACTGGGGCTCGATACTTGGTAGGGGAAATAATTTTAATTTTTTTCGTTACGTTTTATTGTTTATGTCGACCGCTTTACCAGTATCTCACTACAAAAATTATACGACAGTACACAGTTGCATCTCAGGGGCTTTAGTAATATAGCGAGTGCATGAATTTTCAGGTTTGATTACGAGAAAGTTACATAGTGCTTGAATGTGGCATTACGCAAACAAATTTTAATATGTACACGTCAAATAGAATTTTCTTTTGCTGAAAAATAATGACCAAATAATACCGACTGACGATCAAAATCTCCTTCGATATGTTATTAGGATGATATGCTCAATACACCTTAGGTAGTCTGTTAATATGATATCGTTGAAGTTGAATGGATTATTCCAATTCGCCGACTCCAGTCAACGGAATGAACAATTTCCATTGAATCCTTACACAACAAGCCTCAGTGCCTTCAGGCAGCGCCATATTGCCCAAGCGAGAAAGAGCGATTATGTTGAGAATTATCGTTATCGAGACCACATTATCGGTAATACCAGTTCTGGAACCAGCATTTCTATTATTCATTCTCGTCCAACGAGACCGATCTGAACTCGAGAGCTTTTTACCCGGCTCTATTGCGCACCCTCAAATGCAGCTGACTGTGCCAGGATATGAACCTGCAACCTTGGGCCCAGCCAGCCAAAGGTCATGTGGATCTCGTTCTGAAATTGTTTAGTCTTTTCCACCATTATATAAACATAGCTAAGTATGTCACTAGTTCCCCTACCCCTTTAAAACTAGCTTGAGTTTTGGACAGTTCACGCTCCTGTAATACACGGAAGAAAAAGGAAATTGCAACACCCTGAAGGCATTGGTCGTTTGTGTTGATTTTCAAGATATGGAATGATGCCATGTAGGTATGTAAACGATCAAAGTTTCAGACCCATTGGATTGTTGCTACAGGTCTCCCCAAGTGATTGGTCGCGGAGGAACCAACTCCAGTATATGGACTCTGGTGTAGCGTAGTTGACTTGCAGTCTGTGCAGTGAAGTGTTCCCTGTCAAACATGCCTCGACGACAGGGAAGAGCACGCTATCAACAACTGTCGCCGTTTGAGAGGGCTTGGATAATTGGGCTGTGTGAGGCTGGATTATCGCTAAGGACTGTCGCTGCACGTGTTGGCTGACAGGCATCTACGGTACAACATGTATGGCAGCAGTGGTCAAATGAAGGTACCCACACTCATAGACCTGGCACAGGCCCAGCGCGACAGACAACTGTGAGAGAGGATCGCCGCATCATTCGGATGGCCCGGATGGAACCCCCTGCTACAGCAGCGCAAATTCGAGCAGCTGTGGCACTCCACGTTACACAACAAACAGTTGGTAATCGCCTGCGTGCAGCTGGCTTACGATCCCGTGTCCCTGCAGAAGGTGTTCCATTGACCCCACAACAGGGACGTTTAAGACTGGCCTGGTGTCGAGAACGATCGACGTGGGTTGACGAATGGCATAGGGTCGCCTTTAGTGATGAATCGCGCTTCTGTCTTGCCCGCAGTGATCGCCGGAATAGTGTGCGCCGACGTACTGGGGAGAGGGGCCACCCAGACCTTATTGTCGAGAGGCACACAGGGCCAACATCAAGCATTATGGTCTGGGGAGCTCTTGGCTTTAATGTGAAATCACAATTATAGCCCAGGAATTGTAGGTTTTAACCTTGAAAATTTTTTAGTAAAGCTGAAAATTGGTACAGTTGTCCTATTCGATGTTCTTAACAACATATTAGAAGTCCCCGGTCTTCCTGTGTCGGCTTCCTGGATTTCCAGCCGTTTGAACTCCTGGAATGCTGGAGAAGTAGGTGGTGTCGCTGGAATGCGCATTGTAAGCGAACGATTTGGCTTACAGTGCTCTAACATGGCTTAAATTAAAGGAGAAAAATAAGCTATAAGTTAATTTATGGGTTGGCCTGTTAGCGATACTTCCGGTCTAACAGGAAACGAAAAAATGCAGCGAAATTAAAAAAAAAAAGTGCCACGTTTTTCTTTTTTTGACGTTTGCTGGCAAACTATCACGGATATCGCAGACGAGTCTTCTATAAAAGATGTTGGCGACAAAATAAGCTTTAATTTGATGTATTTATAATCGATGTCCAAATAATAGTTGCCGAGCTATAGCGGTGTAAACAAAAGATTGTTACGTCATTCTCTTCTCCGTCTGCGCTACACACACACACTGCGACCGGGACGCGCTCTGATTTTGCATTGTTACATCCGACAGGAGCTTCCTTTCTCTATGATAAATGAAGTGCTTCCCCCCTTTTCAAAATATTTCACGCTTAAACCCACCCCTCTCAAAAAATCCCCCCCCCCCAAAAAAATAATGTATTATTTATCAAATAATTCAAATAATTTTTGTTAGAAACCAATTTGTAAACAAAAGAGAATGTTAATTTTATCACAGCAAAGTAAAATGGTGTAACATACTGAAAATAATACGAGGGCAATTCAGAAACTAACCTCCGATTGGTCACAGTGCGGGTAGTGGGGGGAGTAGCGCGCCATCTGTGCATTCACGCGCTCAGCAGGTCAGTCGGCAGCAAGCCGTAGTCGAGTGAACATCGTACCTGCGCTAGTTTAGTTTTTGTGGCAGTTTGAAATGTGTGCTGTAATAGAAAATCCCGCCAAATGTGAAGTGCGTGCTGTTATACGTTTTTTTACAGCCAAAGATGTGGGCACATTCAGATTCGCCTACCAAACCAAAAAAAGCCCGGCAAGATTTTTCTGCCAGAAAACTGATGGCAACGGTGTTTTGGGATGCCAAAGGGGTGTTGTTGGTTGAATTCATGGAACGTGGGACGACCATTAATCAAGACGTGTACTGTGAAACACTAAAAACATTACGACGGGCTATACAGAACAAACGCCGTGGTATGCTGGCTTCCGGTATCGTTTTTTTGCACGATAACGCCCGTCCGCACTCTGCTCGCAGAACAACAGCCCTTCTTGAGTCCTTCAAGTGGGACGTTTTCAACCATCCACCTTACAGCCCAGATCTGGCGCCAAGCGATTATCACCTCTTCATGCATATGAAGAAATGGCTCGGGTCCCAGCGGTTTGACGACGACGAAGAGCTCAAAGATGCGGTCACAGGCTGGCTCAAGCCACAAGCGGGTGATTTTTATGCAGAAGGAATTTCAAAGCTTGTGAAGAGATACGATAAGTGCCTCAATCGTTATGGAGACTATGTCGAAAAATAGTGCAAAGATGTAGTTGTAAGATGTATATATTAAAATATTTTTACTTAACTTGGTGTATTTTTTTCAATCAACCGGAGGTTAGTTTCTGAATTGCCCTCGTATATACCTGCAAATATGTACGCAGTGAATGCTGCCGGCATGCGTCGGACGTTGGCGGCAAAGTGGCCAAATCGAACGAAGGAGTAACCGTCTGTCTTGCGATAGTCCTTCCATACAGATGCACACGAAGCTCGTTTAGAGAATTGAAGCCCTTTCCGTTGAGCAACTCGAGAACAAATTTTTCTCCAGCTATCTTGATATCTTCCTTGGATGCGCCAGGCTGATTGAAAACTTCGACAGTTTTCCGAAGATCTTCGTTGTTTTTGAGAATGCCCCATGGACGCTTCTTCCCTTTGCTAAAAATTGCCGAAGTTGTGTCACATCCGCTCACGGCATGTGCAAATAGCACACAACTTTTTATCTCGCCGTTATCTTCCTGAATGTTTGTGATAGGGAAAATCTTTCCAAGAGATTTTGAGTTTCCAGGGCTGTAAAAATGGATGTTGTTGTTCTCTCTTGCTTTTGCCAACAACATGCATAGGACATCAATGCCTGACGCTATAACAGTAACAGCATGATCTTCGGCATCTAGAGACAACGATACGTCGACAATTAGTGTATCTGCGTCCCCTGTCGCCTGACGAACAGCAACTCCAGCATTTCTAAGCGCCTGTGTCAACGTAAAGATGAACCGTCCCTTGTTTTTGGTGTTACTTAGAAAGTCTGCATGAGAAGTGGAAACCATTGTGTTGGAATCGAAGACGATGTCTATGGACGTCCGCTTTCCCGCACGGCGTGCCTGCTCCTGGTTCTTTGTGCTTGGAGTCTGATCGTAGTTGCCAAACACAATGGTAACGTTTAAAGGATAGTGCTTGCTTATGTACAACTTGTAGGACTGGATTATGTCACCAAAAGTTGCAGGTCTTGGCCATACAACGGTATGCAAAAGCAGACCTCCATCAACGACTACTTTGCGTTGTTCTTCAAAATATTTGGGGGCTTCTGAAGATTTGAAAAGGTGTTGAAGTGCTGACTTGGCTGTTTTTTTTTCAATAAGGATGAATCGAAGAGAGCTGGAGGCGTCGGTGCAAGTTCGTACTTCAAGAACTCCACGATATCCGCTTCCGATTTCATCACACATATATTCGCATGAAAAGATAGTGCGGGTTGACCGGGACGATGTCATCACGAATTTTTAGTTGGCACCCAACAACTGACAAAGGGACTACGCGGCTTTATCTTGCGAGCTTGAGACACTAAAAAACTTTTCCCCACCATTTGTTGTATTTCTTCTCCACCAACTTCTCGAGCCTTGTCGCAGTTGAAGCTGTTGTCTGCAACTACGCCAGTGGAAAGCGATTGAAGACTTTCTTTATTTCAATCCCACGGAGAGCGATCTTCTACCCACGAGCGAAACACTTCTGCATGGCGGTTCTCCAGCTTCCGCCGCGAGTCTCTCAACTCAACATGCTGTTCCGAGGATTTTGTCTTTATACCAGACACATTTTCTACAGCTTCACAGATCGGGATGCACAGTGGAAACGCCGAGACAAAGTGAGCCAGCGCGCTATCGTCCACTCCTCGTCCTCTTGTTAAACCTCAACGTGATTTCACAGGCCGCATAAGATCCTGTTCCATGGCCATATCTGACCAAATTCCAGCCCAAAAATCATGCGAGCATCGGATGGAAAAGTACCCGTTCTTCCTGAAGTTGATGTACTGGTTCACGGGCATCTTCTGATTTAACTTAAGCATTTGATGCAGGTACAAGTAGGCTGACTTAGCATTGTGAATATGCCCTGCAGCGTGTAGGGCATGGCAACATCTTCGATACGCAGTACAAATGGAGGTTCCAATTTGATGATCTTTCTGCCCGAATAAACAGCCAACGATTTCCACTTGCCTGTAGTACTCCACCCAAAGCTTCCCTGTCCGGCTAGCTTCTGACAGAGTCTTCATCTTGTCTTCCATGTACTCCATGACCCGAGTTACAACTTGATATTCGCATACTTCTTGCGGTGATAGTATTCCTTCTAAAACCTTTTAAAACACAAACGACCATCGGATCGTCGAGTGGCTTCTTACACAAAATGCAGGCTTCAAAATTCATTTTTATGACAACAACACAATAAATAACACTTATACGGCATAACACACATGGGCCAACGACTAACTGTTTAAAATTTAGAAACAAAAGAAAACAAGAAGCTCCGCCAATTCGACGCATCAATGCTGCTGGCGAACGCGTCAGTTGGCCGCTGAGAAACAATGCAAACATGGGCTGATTCAGGTCGCACGCCATTGTTTAAATCTCTATAGCTCGGCAACTATTACTTGCACATCAATTATGAATACATCAAATGAAAGCTTATTTTGTTGCCAACAACTTTTATAGAAGACTTGTCTGCGATATTCGTGATAGTTTGCCAGCAAACGTCAAAAAAAGAAAAACGAGGTACTTTTTTTTTTTTAAATTTCGCGGCAATTTTACGTTTCCTGTTAGACCGGAAGTATCGTTAACAGGCCAACCCATGAATTAACTTATCACTTTTTTTTCTCCTTTAATTTAAGCCATGTTAGAGCACTGTAAGCCAAATCGTTCGCTTACAATGCGCATTCCAGCAACACCACCTACTTCTCCAGCATTCCAGGAGTTCAAATGGCTGGAAATCCAGGAAGCCGACACGGAAAGACCGGGGACTTTTAATATGTTGTTAAGAACATCAAATAGGACAACTGTACCAATTTTCAGCTTTACTAAAATTTTTTCAAGGTTTTGACTGTTTTTAGACTAAAATTCCTGGGCTATTAGTGCTTGTTGAGGGCACTATGACTGCTCGACAGTACGTTGACAGGGTACTCAATCCAGTGGTTGCCCCTATGATGGCGAACATTGCTAATGGGATGTTTCAGCAGGACAATGCCCGGGTTCACACTGCACGCATCTCCAGAAAAGCTCTCCACGACATCACAACCTTAGAATGGCCCTCCAGATCCCCGGACCTCAGTCCTATTGAGCATGTGTGGGACATGATGGGTCGACAACTGGCCAACCGTCCTCAGCCACCCACAACTCTCGAACAACTGACCCATGCAGTGCAACAAGCATGGGCCACAATTCCTCAGGAAGCGATCCAGGGCCTTATTGACTCCATGCCTCGACGAATTCATCAATGTATTGCAGCTCGTGGTGGGCACATGCTGTATTGATTGTTGTCCAAACTTGCAGTCAGAGGGACCTGAAAGTCTAATCATCGAATCACAACCGAACACTCGTCCTGCATGTTCAATTGCAGCAATGTAGCGCCACTCCTTCTGGGTGTTGCAATTTCCATTTTCTTCAGTGTATTCTGTATAATATTCTGCATCACCTTGGTTGGTTGGTTCCTTAGTTTAGGGGCTGCAAGAATGCGGTCATGTAGCCCCGTATACTTTGGTTGTGTGTAGAATTTGTCTGATAACCGGTGTTAATTGTGATGGCTGTATTAGTGTGTGTTATCTGTGACTCAGGTAGAAGGACTGCAGAAGATTCATTTTTTCAAGTAGTTCCTAATTTTGTTGCCAAATGCTACTGTCCACAACACCTAGCTGCGAACGTGACTACTAAATGCCATCGCAGTCAGCACCCGGCGGAGAACGACACTAATATAGCGTTATCAAACTAACCTACAAATTTTAGCTTCCACAAGTGTAGTCAGTGGAAGGTTCTTTTTCATGCCATAAATCTATGACATGGGATTGCCGGCTTTACTTCTCCTCCGAAGGAAGGCATACTGAGGGATTTTTAACGCTCTTAAAAAATCCGATGACTTTGGCTGGGTTTAAACCCGCAATCTTGGGCATAGAAGCTCAGCATGCTACCAACTACGCCACCGAAGCCGCTCTGCATCACCATACTGGCAAGTGATACAGTATGGTATTTTCATCAGATCTCCTTTTCTTAGTATTGGAATAAAGATCGATTGTTTCCAATCAACTTCTCTGAAAGTCTCTGTTCAGATTTGTCATTAGGTCTCTGTTGTTCGTAATTTTGGATTCCTTCCTCCTTTTACGTAGCTACTTGAATGGCTTCAGATGATATCCATTTTGATTTTTTCTTTCCTTCAACCCTTGATGATTATGGTTACATTCTTCCTTTATGATATCCTTCATTTCACACCCCAATTCTTCTAGTTCACTGTCAAGCGGATTTGAGGCTTCAAAACAATTCTTAATAGATATTCGAAACCTTACCAAAATTATTTATTTGTTGTATCTTGAGAGATGGATACCCTTAGTGTTCCGTCCGAGTTTAACGAGTAATTTGCACATCAAAAGCTCATTATCGGATTCACATTCTGCACCTGGCCAAGTTTCTGCTGCTGTAATGGAACTTCTCCATCTTCTAGAGTTGACAGTATAAACGTAGCCTTAAAACAATACATTATGCTGAAAATGATGAATCTTGCCCAATTCATATTGCAATGGAAAATGAAAATCATGCCTTTGAGTGTAATGAACAAAATGAAGGAAGGAGAACTCACATGTGTTACTTTCCTCCTGATCAGTGGATGAGAGATTTTCAAAGTGAAATATAACGTCCCGTGGTTCAGATTCCACATAAAAATGGAGGTCCCGTAGCTCATGATCGCGAGATTAATAGTCACGTAAAACTACGAGCTTACTTCATTTTCTCTCTTCTCCCTCACAGCAAATTTCATTAGGTGGTTGTTTTAATACTTGATCTTACCTCCTCCATAGCTTTAAAGATGGCTCTAAAGAGAGGATGTTTGGCAGCATGGAAACTGCCCCTGCTACCATGAAGAACTGCAACACCGTTCTCATCTGCACTGTGACACACACTCATGTACATGCAATGGTCGGGTCGATAATTGTAACGGCATGGATAAATGTACAGCTTATCTGAAACACAAATCAAACAAACCAAATTTAGTCTCCTTTCTCAATATTGGCAAAACATTGTCCATTAATAGGAAATGCCACAGGTTTTATTTTGATTAAATGACAGGTACATCATCATGCTTAAAATTATCATATTTCTCCAAATACTAGACAAGTTTTTGGTTCAACATGTTCATACCTGCCAACTTTTGAAAAGGGCTATCAGTAAAACTCACGCGCGACAAAAAATTTAACGATTTTCGACATACCCCGGCTTGACGAAAATAATAATACTTCTGGGCTACAAAATACAATAATTCATGCTTTAAACAGGATATTTCAATGAAATCATATCTACTTACATGATTTGTAGATGAACATAACAATCAAGAAGAAATCCATGTTAATCAGCAGCAGGCGTGGTGAATATTGGTTTGGAGCATACATAACAGGACTTCCTTGATAAATTAAGCCGATATACGATAATTGAAAAAGGTTTTACACAATAAAACTTGTTTAACGTAACACAGGCAAGAAATAATATAATACACACTGCAAATCACATGCTAGTTCGACTTTAAAGTCATGGTTGTGGCCTTTTTAGCTTCCAGCAAAAAGTCTTGAGAAAATGCTTTGTCATAACAGGGACCAGAACTCCTGGTCTTCAAAATAGAAATAGACTCCAGAGATTCATTGGACATGGATGACCTGAACTGTGTTCTATTTTTCTTCACAAGGCTGAAAACACGTTCACATTCTGCATTGCTATGGGGTATGGTGAGAATAGAGAGCATTACTCTAGAAATTCGGTTATACTTAAGAAGTCCATCGGCTCCACGAATTCTTGATATTTGTGCCCAACTGGAATCACTTGCAGCATCTTGATGTGCAGCCAAAGTGTCATCTACCTGAAGAGCTGTAAACTGCCTCTGAAGCTCATTCACCACCTCATCGGTAGTTTCATTCTCTTCCTTGCATAACATGATAGGAAACTTTTCCAAGAAAAAACGAACGGAAGGAAACTGTGCATCTTCAATTTTGTCTAACCTAGCAACTTGAGCATTCTTTAGCACGTCATCCTTGAGTGGAAACTTGTTGATGATGTAGTCACAGGCAGTACAAAAGTAGTTTCTCACTGATGAAAAGAAAAGGGATTTATCTGTATCCTGGAGATCATTCACTATGTTCAAAGTTTGAATGCCAATAACTAACTCATCATCACTTCTTTGATTTTGAATCAAATTGTACTCAACTTCAAGCAATGAGGAGCTTTTGACAATTTTGGGCTTAACAAACTTGGTGAACAGCTGCTTTAGCAAATCCATTAGAAGTTCTAATAACAAGTGAACTTGTGGGGAAGAAGTCTGAAGGGCAACATTCAATTTGTCAAATACAGGAATAGTCACATGAAGAAAAGTGCAAAAGGCCTTGTTTAAGTTTGAGGACAGGAACATAAACAATTTTTCCTCACGAGTTGTAGCAGAAGTCTTATTTTTTAGGATGGGTTTGTCACATTTGGAAGAATATGCTATTTTTTAGGGGCATGTGTAGTAGCAGAATCAAGAATTCTCTTCTTCTGATACTCTTTGGATCCACTTTGTTCAACTTTAGGTATTCTGAAAGATGTCAAGCTTGTGGAAATGTTTTGGGTACATAATATTACTTCCTCCTTGAAGAAAGAAAGAAGAGGATCCCACTGGTCCAGTAGTCTATCCAAACATCTGCCTAAAGATAACCACCTAGTACATACATGCTTCAGAATTTTCTTTGCTTCCTTATTGTGCAAGTTCTGAAATTTCTGAAGGCGTTCTTTTCTCTTTACACTCTTCTCTAAGAAATAAAATATATCTACAAGGATCTCATCCACTTTAACTGGTAATCTTCCAGCACCTTTTTCAGCTGCTAGATTAATCAGGTGGCAAATGCACCCTATGATGGCAATACCTGGTTGAACTTCCTTCAGAACTGCTGAAACCCCATTTTTGTATCCTATCATAACAGGAGCATTGTCGGAGCAGAAAGCCACACAGTTTTCAATTGGTATATTATGAGAACTCAGCTGTGATAACATCAGGTTACCTATGTTTCGCCCTGTTGAGTCCCCGTCCAACGCTGGTATGGATAGCACAGTGCTCACTACTTTTTCCTGCCGAACATCATAGAATGTAACAACAATAGGATACAACTTGGCATTCGTATCATTGCTTCCATCCGTTGCCAAAGAAAATGGTCCGTTCTGAAGGCACTTAACAACTTCAGATGATGCATTTTTTGCCATTTTATTTACAATGCACGTCGTTTTCGTGCGACCACAACTATATTTCTTTGCAACTTCTGATGTGGGAAACATCTTCTTAAATAAAGCGCCAGCATGATCAGCCGCACTTAAGGGCACATTGTGTTCCACCAAAAAGGAAGTAAACAGACACTCGGCCCTAATTACGTCACTGTCAACGTTACCAGCCTTGGCAAAAAAGGTGTTGATTTTCTTGCTATCTTCCTTCGATTTAACATAACTTATGTGTTTACCGCACTTCACACGATTACTTAAATCGTTTTTTCCACCATGAGCAATATTAATATCACACGCACATACCGTGCAAAAGGCAAATTTTTCTCCCTTTCTTGATTTTAGTATGCACGGAAAATCAACCGAGTATGATTCTTTAAATGTCTGGAAGTACTGTTTCTTGTTGTATTTGTTCATTCTCGATATCTACTAAAACATCGAAAGGAACCTGGATCACTAAACGTCACATAAAATTATGACATAAATCGCATAAAACACAGCCAACACTTCATTAAAACAAGTCAAAGCACACAAGTCAAATGAACACGACGCCAACCTCGTAAAGAAAGAATATGCACATGGTAGAGAGAAAAAAACACACACGTGGAACGAATGTAATTAGTCCAAGGAATACAGGAAACTGCGAAGCACGAAGATATAGCACAAAAACTCGAACACTTCATTAAAATATGCCATAACCTTAAAATACGAAAACATTCAAAGAACGCCAACTTCGCGAACAATAAACAACTCACGTGGTCAAAGAATATCGTTTAAATCGCAACGAGCGAACGTAGGGGAACAAAGAATTTGCGAAGCAGAGCGTGTCGACACCTAAGATTCACATGGAAGAACGGTTATCCCGGCTTCAAATTCAATTACAATGACGACACAAACATGACTCGGTTAAAAGTACGAATCAACTCAAAGAACGAGTTATCGACTATCGTGGACTTGCCTTCGACCCACGCAAACAATCGATTGTACGGAAGTGGGAGGGATTATCGAATGTTAATTATCGTTTCAAATTTTTGTCCGCGAAATCGTAAAATGACACCGTTCATCCGTAAAACCGTAAAATGCTGCAATTTCCGTAAATTTTACGGATAAACCGTAAAAGTTGGCAGGTATGCATGTTCAATCCAGCAAACTACAGGCGGTGGAGATGAGTTTTTAAGAATTATGATTCAGAAGACAAGGAAGGACAAAATAAAACAGTTCAAGTAGAACAATCTCTTAATGAGATCTGTGTTGAAGCCAGGCTGAAATGGTTCGGTCATCTCAAAAGAATGGACACACAAAGAACAGCTAGAGTGTGGTTTGAGAAAGAACTGAAAGGCAAGAGACCAAGAGGTCGACCGAAGAAGAGATGGATCGACCGGGTTAGAAATGATCATGAAGGGAGAGGTCTGGATGTGCAGCGGATCATGGAGGAAACATTCTTGGAAAGAACTAAATGGAGAGCGCTCATTCACCGCACCCGGGAAACTGGAGCCGGTTCATGATGATGATTGTGAGGCGAGAAGGTATACAATAAGCCACCACCAACCACGCACACAGTCGATGGCGAGACAGGGGAACCGAAAAGGGCTCCCCGTATGCGAAGAGTGTGGACTGGCTTAACCTCAAGGGGACGTGGACCCTAACCAATGTTGAGTACTTATCGCTCTTTGAATTAGATGGAGAACCGACACATTTCGAGTAGAGGTTGTATATCATCAAAAGATGAAATTTAATAAAAGGAAAATAACATAACAAAGGGGCAGGATGGACGCATGAAAATGGAGAATTAAAAAAGCTTGTAGTTTAATGTGACCGTTAATATCGCGATCATAGCCACGGGATCTCCCTTTTACGTGCAATCCGAACCACAGGACATGGCATTTCACTTCGAAAATCTCACATGCATTGACCGGGAATCGAACCCGGTTCGCCTTGGTTAGAGGCATACAGCTTGACCGCTGCACCCCCCCCCCCCTCCCCCTATGGAGAATGAGGATGATAACGGGGCTGTAATAAAATGTACACATAATTATCAAAAGGTAAAACATAAAATATAAAAACACACAATCAAAGAACTATGAAAAGGAGAAAGGATCTTGAGGTAGAAAAGCCTAATATTTGCCAGATTGGAGATCGTACCGGAATGACTCGAATCAATAGCAAGGGAAAATAGATGATTAAATAGTATAATAAAATAATACTTTCGTCCCATCAAAGGTTAACTACAAGAACGTAGTCAGAATAAATATTCCAAGAAGCTTACGAAGTCATATAACCCATGAACTGTATAACACCCCTTAATTCAACGTATGTCACTCCACAAACATAACGACCCAGGAAAACAAACGACACGCGAACACAACCAACTACAAACCGCATGATCAAAACAACGAACTACATAATGACAAGACATGTCGGACATACACAACCCTTAAGAAAATATTACAGTTCGAGTTAACCGCTACAAGAAAGAACACAAAATTTCCCCAAAGAAGAACAACAAAGACTTCATATACTTCCTGAATAAATCTTCTTTTCGGACGAAGGTATGAGATTCGATTATCTAATGGGAAACAAAATGAGTATCAATTGCACATGCAAGAAACAAACATACCACCACCCAAAAGAATAACCGATACATCTCATTTAATAACTAGTGAGATCGCACATTGTTTCTGACTGGATAAAACAAAGCGAGAAAACAATAACAAAGATTCCATATCCAGTTCAGAATCCCAATTAACAGATAACATTTTCCCACCTACAAGATAATAAAACAAGCTTATAAGGAAATAACCAGGAGGATGATGAGGCCCTAAATCATTTACCCAACAAACAAATATTAACATATTAACACAAACAATAAACAACAACCACATATGGCATTAATTAATCTTCATCTTCATCAACATAACACCGTCTCCTCAAGGTAACGCCCGAAGTCACTTCGCATCCCCCTAGTAATTTATTCAGCTAAACAATGAAAATGCACGCAGGGGAAATAATACATAATACGAAAAGACAACAAGAAAAAAACAAAACAACAAGAGTCCCTTAAACGTTAACACCATTTAAAAAACCAACGCAATCTCTCACCATGTACATCAATATAAAGTGGAGGAACATGAACCAAACAAGACAAGATAACCTCAAACAATAACAATCGCCAATCTAGCCTTGATACAGAAAGATTCTCGGGACATTTTAACACCAAAAGATTGGAGGACATAACTTGATTTTAATCCAAGGCTTGTTGTACTTTATGCATTGGGAAACTTTCAAATAGAATATAAAACTTTTCCCTGAGACGTTCTCTGAAGTTCACAAGTCGACAACTCCAAAATACTTATCATCATGTAAGCAACTGGTCTTCTTCCAAGATAAAGCTTTCAGAATACAATCAGGAACGTGGAGATGCAAGCGAGAACTTTCCGATAAAACAAGACAAATTTAAACCTCGTTACGAAACACATATTACACAAATCATCTTAACTTCTGTCGTAATGGCTTCTCTCCTTTAATTCTCTTTCGGTAATAATAAGGTCCATTCTTGGGCAACGTAGCGTTCCTTAAATTCAGATCTCTAAGAAATACGAGAGGGGGCGTTTTATTTATCCTAAGATCCGATGTCATTTAAAACATTGACCGGCAGATGGCAGTCTTTACAATATAGAGGAATCTTCACGACCAGTTTATAAAAGAAACGGGTCAATGATGATGATATTCAATCCAAAAATCCAGGACACCATATAATTGTGATGTAACTATTTGAAATAATATACCACTATTATGCATTTCTCACAGTGTAGGCAAACTTTGTGTTGTTGATTCATTAAGGGGCTTCGTATCATCGCAGTCAAGTAGCCTCGGTGCAATGTGTGTAATGTCTGATAACCTGTGTTATTGTGATGGCTGTATTAGTGTGTGTACTTATAATTGAGATGAGCATTGAGATAGGTGGTGACCATGGCCTTAATTTTAGTGAAGTAGGGGAAGTATTTTAGAAATTGTTTTCGTCATGTTTTATAGTTTATGTCAACCCCTTTACCAATATCTTACTACAAAAATTTTACGAAAAAACACAGTTGCATCACTGAGGCACTAGTAATATAGCGCGTGCATGAATTTTGAGATTGGATTCCGTGAACGTTACTAGTGTTTGAATGTTGTATTACACAAAACTATCTTAATATGTACGTGACAAATAGAGTTTTCTTTTGTTAAAATTTCATATTTTGTTAAATATCGAGGGCTATCATATGAAGTGATGCGAGCACGGATCATTGAAAACTCCTTCGATATTCTATTAAGATGATATGCTCAATATAGTCTGTTAATATCATAAGATTGAAGTTGGGTGAATTCTTCCAATTCGCAGACTCCAGTCAATCAAATAAACAATTTCCTTTGAATCCTTACACAACAAGCCTCAGTGTAGTGGTACCATTGCCTTCAGGCAGCGCCATATTGCCCAAGCGAGAATGTCAAGAATTATCGTTACCAATCACATGTTACTGGTAATATCAGTTCCGGAACCAATATTTCCGCTGTTCATTCTTGTACCACGAAACCGATCGGAACTGAGGAGCTTTTTGCCCGGCTCTAGTCTGCATTATACTCAGTCATTCTGAGCTAATTTGTGTAGTCAGGTGGAGGGGGCAAAAGTGTCAACAAATAAATTCACAACCAAATGACATAACAAAAACAATTCCTCCAAAAACATTGTTTTATAGACTGTAACCAGTACCATGCAAGAACAGCCATTTCTAAATTTATTTTAACTAATCGATTGTTATGACGACAATCAATATTTGTAAATATCGATTTTAGGTCGTTAGTTTAATCGCTAGGAACTGCAAATTTCAAAGTGTAGCATAAAAATGTTCTAATAAGAAAACACATTCAATATATTTTTGGTAAATTGGGAATTTTTTGCATTTATGGGGAAAATTCCCAAGAACCTAGAGTTAACGCACTTTGTCGCACATTATCATTATAGTCAATAAATAGATGAAAATCAAGAAAAAGTAAAATTCGCATTTATTGTAGTTGCGATGTTCCCGTGATCATGGATCTAGTAAATTAGAAACTAACCAAAATCTTAGAATTAATTATTCAATTATTGACTTTATTGTATTGGTGTAAACATTTTCTTCAACTGAGATTTACTTTGGTCAACTTAAGCAAAGATGTTAGGGACCACTCGTTGATTTGGTGGAGTTTGCTAAATTAACTGGCCTTGTTTGGACCCCAGTATTTCTCCCCTCTAGGAAGCAGATTAATTTAATTGAGATGAGCAAAATTGACAGTTGTGTGACGTATGTACACATAAAGCGGACACTCCACCACTCATCCACCAAGGAAGCTTAAAAATATAAAAATAAAACCAAACACTAAAGTTTTGACGAATTACTACCATAGGGTAGCAGAACCTTTCATTAGAAAGAGCTTCTCATTAGTATTCTACATGAACACACCTGGGTGGAAGTGAAAAATAATGTTGATAATATCCTGGTCACCCCAAGTGATCTTCAGCTTGTACTCTTTGTAGATGGGCACCACATAGGAAGTCCAACTGAATGTTCTCATACGAGTCAGGTTCATAAGCATCACGCCTGAGTTCACACCTGGAAAGGAAACAATGACATGTCATTATAACACAGAACTAAAATACATAATAGACTCAGTATCTTGCATTCTGAATCCTAGGCGTTGTTTTAGCTGCAGTGTTGAGACAGTTCTGACTATCTCCTCAGACGAAACTTAAACAGTCAAAAAATCTATAAATAGTAGTTTATCTAACCCTCCTACAATGTTTGTCTTTTTCCATGTTTTTATCCATCTTTTTCAACCAAATATTTGTTTGTTGACAACCAAAATGAGTCTAAATCACCATATATTTTCTCATGTATGTTGTGCCATCATGTATGGTACACACAAGTATTTGAAAGAAATTTTTACAAATAAAGTTTCACAGTACAGTATCTGCTGTCTGTACATTCATTTCTTTTGCAGCTGTTTTGGAATATGTAGCAAGAAAAGTGCTGTTGGTTTGTTTAACCATCACAAGGAATCAGCATGTTATATTTAGACCTATCATTGTGTCTACCCATCTAAGAACAACTTTTAAGATATATTTGGTTTCAACATTTACTTAACAGACTGGAGGTTTACAGGAAGGTGGAAACATTTTAATACTGTATCTATTTATATTAGTTCTATTAACAAACATAATAATCAATTTACCTTTCTTTTAAGACAAATACATTTATCCCATATGATATTAAATTGTTAACATTTTCGTCCAGGAATTTGTTTAACTTTAGAGGCACAGTCCAGGGATATTGAAAATTCCTTAGTGAAACCTCATATCAATCTCAAAGAACATTGTACCTATACTGAAAATCCTATGCCCCAAGGCTTGAAAACAAATGGTTAAAACACCGTAATACAGTGTCATATTTACCCCAAAGGAGTTTGTAGTAAATATCACTTAACTCTCTCTGAACATTTGGCATTTCCTTTGTATTTACGAACCGATCTCCCTTGGTGAACTCTAGTTGTCTTTCGGTGCTGATGCTATTATGTCCTGTGGACTACAATGTTTTTAATTTTCCAACCTTGATGTTAAGTCATTCAATCAAAGTCAGTTAAATAAAGGTTGTTTGTTGTTATTGATTCATTTAGGAGCATTGTGACATGGACAACAATGTTTTTAATTTTCCAACCTTGATGTTAAGTCAATCAAAGTCAGTTAAATAAAGGTTATTTGTTGTTATTGATTCATTTAGGAGCATTGTGATGTCGTGGTCATGTAGCCCTGTATACTTGGGTATGGCTACTAATGATATGGTAAAAAGTTAATTTATGGTGATAAATAGTTTGTAACTTATTGCCACAATTTTATGTTGAGATTAGGAGGAATTCTTACCCAACTTTCCATAGTATGGATGCCTGGCAAATCGGTTATACCAGCCTGTGTTTGGATCCTCATGTTCTGGTGTTAAGGCTGCAATCTGAGACGAATTCATAAGTTTGAAGTGCCGCCATACATCTTCCACAGGCCCCAGGAATAGCGTGTCAGTATCTACATACAGCAGTGAGTCTATGTGACTGAGCACCGTCTGTAAATATAAACAAGAGTGTCACAAAGCTCCATAAAGCTTTGCAATCATCCACTTATTCTACAATTAAAAAAGCTAATAAGCGGCTAGAGGAAGATGTCTAAAAAAAACATCAAGCAGAGAGTTTCAAGAGTTGAAAAAAAAATGTGCGAGGACTGTTGATGAGGACAGCCTTAGATGAGCAGTGACCTGTGGAGCACTGGACCTTTCCAGCCAATAAAAAGAATAATGAAACAGAATAAAACTCAGGTCCGAAGCCTAAACGGCAAGTTTGAATGTTTACTAATAAAACTTAACAATTCTCCGTCTTTGCGAAACATGTACCCAATTGTATAAATAGACTATTAATATTGTATTGAAAAGACGGAGAATTGTTAGTTTTATTAGTGAACATATTCAATACGGACCTGAAAATGGATAATATTATTCTGAAGTTTGAATGTTACTTAATACCAAAGGACCCAGGATATTCTTGTGATGGTTTTTGTCCTCGGATAGAGCATAATGACATTGCATTAAATTTCAAAGAAAATTTGCATTTACAATAAAACAGTAAAATCCTGTGCAACTCTTTGCTCGAATTTTCAATTTAGTTACTGAATTCTGAACTCAAACATTACACGATAGAAACATTAATAAGGATCCATAATGTGTCTAATGTGTTAACTTAGTAAGGTTACAAGGCAACACCAATTGAACTGTGATACTCTATTTGTAATATAACAAGGAGTCAAAGCAGTTAACCACGAATTGCAATTAAGATACCCAAAAAATAAGTTTTGCACTACAAATTTGCTACTTTCTTTCATTCCAGTTCTGTTTCCATGGGTTTGTTAATGTTGCATATTGACCTCTTAACAGTAATATTATTTTATGGATTACTTATAAAAGAAAGAAAAATTTACTAAAAACTCCTTACAATATCTTGGAAGTATTCTTCATTCATTTTCATTTGAGACTGTTTTGACTTTTGGCATCTGTTTGCGAACATGTTGCCTCCACAATCCCATTAGCAATTGGCACTGTTGCTTCCTCTGCTTCTTCTACACATCGTTACACAATGAATCTAACCGTTGCCTCCCAGGTCTGCCTCGGCTGCTCTTATCCTCCATAGCCAAGTTCATTAACCTCCTAGGTAATATCTCCGACCCCATTCTTATCACATGATCCCACCATATGAGTTGGCTCACACGAACAGCCCTCATCCAATGTGTTATGTACATGGACAATAATTGTTATTTATTCCAATGATCTTTCTCAAGTACCTTTCCATCACTGGTTATCTTCAGACAATTCTTAACTGAAAGAGGCTCACTTATAATCATTACAAGAACTCAAAATATTCAAGTCACTATGAAAAAGGCAACTGTACATCTGTTAAGAGGTGCAATGAACTACTGTATAAGCAGATAATTATCAACTAGTCTCATCTTTCATTGTAGATTTACAGCATCCAATTAAGTTCAACAACAATGAATAGCATATTTCATCTTTGAACCCTAATAATACACAATGAAAATTATCTCATGTGAAAAGTATCAAGTAGAGAAAGCCATCCAAGCCAAATGTAGTAGCCTGATTAGCAATCAAAACCTGTCTTGAGCCATGTCTCCAGCCATCAAGGGTGGGGAAGAGGATGCACCTGTCTCTGACAGGCAGCTGAATCTTAATGACACTGTTTGAAAACACAATCTAACTTCCACAGTACTATCAATAAAATAATAATAATATCGTATGGCCTTGGGTGCCTGGTGCAAGCTTTGTAATTTGACACCCAGAGGGTAGCTTGCATGTCGAATTTCGTTGTTCCTTGAATCACTATGAAAGTCAAGGAGGTTAGATAATAGATATCTAAGCTCCTTGAACACTATAGCGCTTTCTAGTAGAGAAATGAGAAACTTTGTGTTGGCGGAAACTCCCGAGATTAATTTTTCCATTATGAACTCGGCCTACTGAATTCAAATGGGTTCTTTGACATGCCAACATCGTTTGACATGCGTATCGTATTTTTGCCGCCTTTCAAAAAATCACTTACCACGGCCAGGAGCGAACCTGCAATCTTGGGGTTAGTAGACCGACACGCTATCCACTCACCCACCGTGGCAAGCTATCAATGTAAGGATCATATAATAGTGCTTAAGAAAAGAAAGTACAATTCCATACACTGCCTATGTCTGAAGCTCATGCAGATTCAATTCTTATACTAGCTAAAAAGTATAATATTAATAACTTATACCTTCCACTCTATCCTTTTAGGTGCGAAGTACCAAAACATTCATGTATTTCACTTGTAGTCAAGGTCGTGTCAACTCAAAAGAGTGCTTAAGATTACAAGGTATTCTTCAGATCATCTCTAAGGTTCCATTTGCATAAGGCTAAGGACATTCTGCCATCTGTGTGGTAGTGTTCAAGAAAATTAACAACACCATTTAATTCCATACAAATCTCTTATTCAATCCAGTGCTACAATCTGCAGCTTGGTTTCAAAATGTAGCACAATGAACTTGAATGCTGCTTCTGGAGGTTTCAGTACAAATATCCAAGGATGATTCATTTCTTCTTCTACAAGTACTACTTGTTGTTTCTCTTCCTTGTATCCAGGGTTACTTGGATTAATGTCACTATTAGTAGAAGCTTTTCAAATGGTTAACACAAGTTTGCCCAATTAGATTGGGCAGGGAGTTACAATTAACACATCTGTTAAGTGGTAAAATTAACTACTACATTTGTGTGAGAAGTTTTTTATTAAGTGTATAATAATATCATAAAATGACTATATGTGCAATATTTGGTAATTCATCACGATCTAGCTTAGATCCAATAGGATTTTACGGCCTGTCTAGTGTCGATATAAATAGCGTTATCTCACAAAGTACTGTACCTCCCCAAATCCCGTACATATGGTTGACAGGCACTGACATTTTGAGTTACATACAGAGGCTATAACACTCGCCTCTTAAGAGACAATTAATCACTCATATGGAAGCATTTTCAAAACATTAATGCAATTGGATGTTACAAAAGTGTGTGGGGCCACGACATAATAACTCTTCATTTTACGAAGAGAATAAGTTTCAGCATAACAGTACATATGGAATTCAACATAACATTCTATAAAGTCCTCACTGTTCACATTCAGTACGGCATTATAATTGAGCCAAAGTTGTCGGATTTTTTAAGAGCGTTAAAATCCCTCAGTATGTCTTCCTTTGTAGGGGAAGTAAAGTCGGCGGGCCCATGTCATTTAAAAGAACCTTCCACTAACTAAACTTGTGTGAAGCTAAAATTAGTAGGTTAGATTTGATAACGCTATATTAGTTCCTACGTTCGCCATCATGTGCTGGCTGCGATGGCATCTAGTACCAACTTCGCAGCTAGGTGTTGTTGACGATAGCATTTGGTAGCAAAAGTAGGAACTACTTGAAAATTGATAATCTGAATCACAGATAACACACACTATTACAGCCATCAGAATTACTGTAACACCGGTTATCAGACAAATTCTATACACACCCAAAGTACACAAGGCTACATGACTGCGTTGTCGCAGCCCATAAACTAAGAGAACCAACCATTATAGTTGATCGAAAGATGGTTCATACAAAGCTCATGTAGATTGAGATCCTGACACATACAGTATGGTGCATCATCAACTCATGTCTTCATCATCATCTTCATTTCCCGTTTCCAGCTTCCTGGGTCGGGTTGTGAATTAAGGACCTCCAACGTTTCCTGTCTCTCCACCACTCCTCTCCTGTTTTTAGTACTTCTTCAGGTTTTCCTCCTCTCCTCTACATACTCCCACACTGTATCTGCCCATCTCTTTCGGGGCCTTCCTCGTGGTCTCTTCCCTGTCATCTTTTCACAGAAAGTTTTCTTTGGTACTCTCTCCTCTCCCATTTTCATCATATGTCCATACCACTTTAACTTTGTTGTTTCTATCCTGTCCTGCAGCTTCAAGATTCCTGTCCTTTTTCTAATCTCTTCGTTTCTAACTCTATCTCTTCTGGTCTAGCCCTCTATACCTCTTAGGAATTTCATCTCCGCGACTTGTATTCTACTCTCCTCTCTTTTTGTAGTAGTCCACGCTCCAGCTGCATATGTTAGTATGGGTCTGTAGTAGGTTGAATATAATACATTTTTACATTTCTTTGGGACATCTCGGTTCCACAGAATACCCCTTATGCTCTGGTAAAAACTGTTCGCTTGTTGTATTCTCTTTCCAATTTCCTCAGTTATCCTTCCATCTTCTGTGATCACACTTCCCAAGTACTTGAAACTTTTAACCACTTCTAGAATTTTCCCATTCAATTCTATCTTTCCTCTTCCTTCCTTCCTCTTGACATTACCATTGTCTTGCTCTTCTCTGTGCTTACTTTCATCCCATATTTCTCTATTTCTTGATTCCATACATCTAGTTGTTTTTGTACTTATGACATCGTAAATTAGCATACATTGCAACAAAAAAACAACAACTGCCAATCATCTACGTATTATTAATACAGGTGCTGCCAGATGTCCTGGAAAATGGTTGCTCATGAAGTCTTTCGAGGAATTTACCACTAGAATGTGTTCTATCCAAAGTGTAGGTTACTTTAGGTAACACTGAAAAATGGGTTCTAATATTAATCTCATCATGTAGCAATGCCATTGTATCAGGCTCATTATCTGTTTTTAACAGCAATAAACTGTAAATAGCAATTTATTAGTAAAATACAAAGACAACTTTACAATCTAGTTAATTAGACTCAAAACAATTTTAACTACACTCAAGTCGCAGTTGATTATGATTCGTGAGAAAGGACCTCCGTATACTCTTACCAACAGAAACACAATAAGCTATACATTTCCATGCACTTACTGCTCCTGCCTACCTGTTCTAAGCACTCTACAGATTTCTTCTCTCTAATACAAGGTGATTTAGGATTTATCCACACAATTTTGTGGATGTCACAACTAAGTGAGTTTTCCTCCAGCAAACCATAGGGCCTTAGATTTAGTTTGTTAAGGTACATGAGTTTGGAAAATTTCTGGTAATTGCCACTGTTATTTAGTGGGTGAATCTTACTGCAGTAATATTATACTTTGTTTGTTTTGGCCACTGCTAGCATGAATACACCCATGATCAGAATTTACTTTACAGCAACTGATGATGTGTTTTCTTGTATATCTTAGAGAGGATCTCAGTATTACGATAGGTTTTGTCCTGTGTATCACCTTGTACGTCTAACTTCATCATGCATTGCTGGAAACATGCAAAATATTCACATTTAGTATGATGTAACTATTACATGATTGCCACCACTTCTAATGAATATAGGAAGTTTTCACATTTATTGAGAGAAAACTATGAAATTCAAAATAAATAAAACTTTGCTCTTTCCAGCCATTTCAAACAGTTTCAATGTAATTTCCCAATTTAGTAACACTCTTCTTTACTATACTGTATGTAAGTCCTGTATGTGGGATGGCAGTTCATTCTGAGACAATAGAAATACTGCCAGTACTATACAGAGCTCATCACATAACTTGAGGGCTCCAAGTGTGTTACTGCACATATTGGAAGGGTTAAAATTTCATTTTGAGAATGTGCAGCAATATATTTTGTTTGTTACCAAGAACTGCACGAGCTCAATGATCTGATGTCCTTTGTGGAAAGTTTAAAGGACTTGTAGATTTTTCCACTTCTAAAGGACTGTGCGACTCAAAGTGGGTCAGAAAACCCAGGTCAATACTGATAATGCTCTACAAATTGTAAATGTACCTAAACAAGTGTCTGGGAATGATCTGGATACCCTAACTAAATAAAAGTTCTGCAAGATTTTTTATCATCTGCATGCTATCATGGACATATGAACAAATTTGAAGGAAGGAAATTCTGCAATTATGGTTATCTATAAAATTGTACATTTGCTAATACATTGAAAATTAATGCCCTCGATTTTTAGTCGAAAAATAATCTTGGTTTCTGCATGTACTTGAGTAAAATTTCTTGGCTGAGTCAAGAACAGACCCCTGGCTTCAGGGATGACAACTCACTACATTGCGAAGTGGTCTTACCTAGTCCTTTCTGTGCCTAACTGGGGCAAGATAACTTTTCAAAAGTGTACACAAAATATACTTATAAATAACATGGCACAGCAGCTGGAAAAATATAAAACAGCATAACATATAAGTTACCACATGATGTATAAAAGAGCTTTGGATATCATCTCAAAAATTATTTATCTATGGACAGCATGGGAATTGCTATTGATGTGAAATCTGAACCGGTGGGTGTGACTTTTTACCTAAAAAATTTCACATGCGTTAACGAGGGATTGAACCTGTCTGTCTTGCTGAGAGGCATGAAGCTTGACTGCATGCTAAAGGAGAACAAGCAAACTGCAACAGATGACAACAAGAAGGCATGCATGTGACGCACCCTTTGACAGTTCAGTCCTGTACTGGTGTTGGTGCTAGCATGAAACCAGGCAACAAGGAACACATAGGTTATTCAAATCTACAGTACAACATCAACAACAGCAAACATTACTCCAACTTTTCATAATGATGAATGTATGATACAAAAAGGATTATGGGTCAGATAGTTCAATGGTACATAGAAGCTAAATTTCCAAATTGACAAAACAAAAAAACAGTTTCCATCAAAGTTTGACATATGCAATAGGAGTCCCACACCAGATCCTTTTGAACAAATATGCTGCAAATTGAGGTACCACAAACAAGTGATCCCAATGTATCTACTTGTATTATTCAAGGAAGGTGAATAGGACTTTTGTAAATGATATGGTACTACTTATTTAATGAAGTCCATTCTTGTTTTTAATAATTTTATTAATGCAGCCAATGGCCATGTACTTTTCTTTTCAGGTCGGGTCAGGGAAGGGATATTAGAAGGAAATCGGCCGTGGATCTATTGAAAGGAACCGTCCCGGCATTTGCCTGGTGGTGAAAATGGGAAACCACGAAAACCATTTTCAGGACGGCCGAGGTGGGATTCGAACCCACGCTCTCCTGATGCCACCGAGGCACGAGGTAGCGCGTTAGTGCCCTCGGTCACCGCGGCCGGTATTCTTGTTTTTAAAGCACTTGGTAATCCTGAATACTGTATTACAAGTACAGTGGCATAATTATTTCACAAAACTACTAATTTTTATCAAATGAAACATTTGATGGTGGATCTGAACTTAAAATCACATCACAGATATTTAAAAGTTTAGTCCCTACAACATTGACCATTGACCATGGTATTAACATAATATATGAATATAAATACAAAATGTAATCATACTGTAATATGCAACACTGAAAGACATATACACATTTTTTCATTGCAAGATTCCTTACGAGGTTTGGGTGATAAGAAGTGCTCAATATGCTACTAAGTAGTAACTAAGGATTGAAGGTGATTTCAAATCAGATCTCATGAATATTAACTTAAAAGTCAAACATTAGTATAAACTTTATGCATATTCGAATGGTAGCCCATTTCTGTCGCCGTGAACAACTATACCACCATCATAACTACCACAGAAATTTCTCATCTTAATATTAATTAATTTTAAATTTTATTAGGAATGATGATGTATATCTTGCCGAGGAGAAAACACTGGTACTGTATAATGTTGAAAATAATTATATTAGAAATGTCTTGAGAGTAAAACCACTCTTAAACAGGTACAGGCTTCTACTAATCGCTTCTTGGTCATCAATGCAGTCACGAAAATCTGATTCTTAGAATACAATATTTTAGCTGAAGTGTGGAATGAGAAGCTGGTTGAATTTCATTCATATTCGGATATATAAAAATTAGGTCATGGTTAGTAGTTGGAAGTGTTCTTATTTGGGAAGGGGAAATATATGCACAAGGTGAATCAAGAATGATGTTTTGCATCATAACTTCTTTCTGTACCTCCATCAACACACAGGCAGGGCTGCCGAGAAGGGGGGGGGGGGCAAAGGAGGCAAATGCATAGGAGCCAGTAAGCGGTGAGGGCCCGTTAGTGATTCTTTACATTTTCTTGCGAATATTGTTTTATTTATTTTAAATTTATTTTGATTTAAAACCTGGTAGGACAAGTGTAGGTCTAAGTGTTATTGAATATATTGTTCGAAGAGGTGCCCCTATAATGCGTAATAACCTTCCAACTTGTAGCTGTTATTAATGCCCCATGTTGGTAGCGACAAATGTAATGGTTTCTATAGCCCTCACTTTTGCGTGACAAGTGTTACGGTTTGACTTTGCCTAAGCTATGTTGTTTTAATGGGCGCCAAGACCTCAACGCAATGCTGAAATCTAAATTTGTATTTAACAACGTCTAGCTCTGGTAGAACACCTTCAAGAATCTATTCACTCAGATCGTGGTATGATTTGATCATTAACCCAACAAACAATTGTATCAGGAGAAGGAATTGGTCTATATCTAATGCTACCTACTGAAAGCAAAGATTGCGTTGTAAAAGAATTGAATTTATTATATAAAACAAGTATAGCAAAATTAATAATAATAATAAGTTTAAAATTTAAATTGGAGCGTTGCGATTTTAATATTACCGATAGAAAATTACGTGAAAACGGAGTCTGATAAATTATTGATTTTACTCTTATTCCCAAGCTATGAAGTTACTGAAATATTGAATATAAAACAAAGAGAAACGAGAGATTGCGTATTTCTGCGTCATCCGCGCTTACCACTGGAAATGGCCGAAGCCTTTCCCTCGTACTGGATGATGCTGTGAGCTTCCCACAGTCTCCTGGACATCATCATCTTCGTCGATGTTTGATGATATACTGGTAGATTTCAAGATTCTATGGTCCGTACACTCGTACAACCACACTGGTTAAGTTTTACAAAAGTTAGTCCTCCACTCCACGGAACATCGGAGCGACTCCCGCGTGCAACCGTACTCGTTAAGTTCTACACAGATTGTTCTCGCTCCCCGGCGCGCCGAACGATATATGCACCCGTAGGCTCCCCACCTCGGTACCGACTTCCAGCTTACGTGGTCTCCACTGATTGGCTCTGCCACCCCGCTACTTCCCCTTCTCTGGCTCATTACACACGGCGCGCGGATGATGAAGTCGATTTCCGTTCCAACTATCCGCCTTTTCTTGATGCTGCGACCCAAGCTTGCGTAATACTTCTTGACAAGAATCAGCCCGTATCTGAATTTCCAGTGAGTCATGTCTCTCATAATATTCTAACTGACGAAACTCCGTAAAATTCCGTAATCACATAATTTTCTATGATATTGTCGTTCGTAATAATTTGCTTGATAGCGTTTTCTAAGACATAGAAAACCTATCTGTATGCTTATAATTTTTATAAAATGCTCCGAAAATACCGTAATAATAATTATAATAAATTAATAATAATAATAAATTAACATGAAAAATTCTCTTGGCTGAACAATTTGCCGCGCAAATAAATATAGAATGGCTTCCTACTGACTTATGCCAGTGGCATAAAAACCCCTCGAAAAACACGTTACATATTCGCCTCGGATCATTTACCGTGACGACGGTCCATTATCCGATTATCCCAGACACGTTAATAAACCCCATCCAAAATACATATTACATAAATGAAATCACCCTAAATTACAGATATATACACTCATAATTTTTCTTCACGCACTTTGCGTCAAAGTTTGTTGTCACTATGGATTGCACTTTGCAACCAGTCCAATGTTTCTCATATAGAATAGTGTTCCACGGATATTTCCGCCTCTCAAATTTCTCTATGTTGGAGAAATAGACATAATTAATGTGTGAGCACTATGTATTTATGATGTCATATCACACGCATTGAAGGTGTTCTGATATATTTATGTCACCATAGAACTTCCTAATTTCACTGGAGGTCCCTTCCTTATGGTGAAATTTAATCTCACTTATCACTGAGCACACGATCACACTATTGTGGCAACGCCTCGTGACCATAATACTTAATCTCTCTTTAAAGTAGATTAAATTAATATTGACTTCTGAAAAAAAAAACAGTAAATGCGCATTACATATAACACCAAATATTTCTGTGCCGTAATTGCCCTGTCTTGTTAAGTTCCCGTAGACCATATTCTACTTAATACTAGTTCTCAACACAGACCATTTCTCCTCACACAAATAATACCTTTGTACAAATTACCTTAAATTACACACTTACAAATCTTACATGGCGAGACCGTAAACAGAAATCACGTGTGCTGATATGTATGAGTTTCATGAAGGACTGTCTCGCCTTCTGATGGCCCATCTTTTGCCTCGTGGACGCCTTAAGCAAAAATACCCTGTTCAAGCGCTCACCCATCTCTAGGAGGCAAATGGGAATTCACCAGCGCTACCAAATTCTGGCCTTGGTGTATCGAGACATTTTAGTGCTCAAGAGCATCCGACAATCCCGTCATATTTCCCTGTACCTTAAAAACTCTCATTTACTTACATACTACCCCCCTGTGTGACTTCTGATACGCCTGCCTGGAAGACCATCTCCTCCCACGCACCAAATAGGCTGGCTCGCCAGCAAAACATCCTCACTTTATGACACATACTTAATGTCATCACGTTGCTCCACTAACATATTTCTCAGTGTCTGTAACGATGCCCTGTTGCTACTGTCCACACATGAACACATTAAAATACCGTCCTCTGCTTTAACCACAGGATAATCCCTACATAAATTAGTGTCCCTCGATAGCATGTCTGCAAGAATGTTATCTTTACCTTTAATATATTTTACTGTGAATTCGTATTCCTGCAGAGCAAGAATCCACCTACTAACTCTGTTAGAACTGAGTTTACAAGTTCTCATATACAGTAATGCATGGTGATCTGTGTGGATCTCAAATTTCCCCCCTACTAAATACATTCTAAATTTCCCTAAACTGAAAACAATACCTAAAAGCTCTAACTCAGTAATCGTGTATCTTTTCTCTGCTGCTGTCAGTCCTCGCGAGGCTAAAGATACAATGCACAGATTACCCTCATCATCTTTCTGACATAATACTCCAGCAATGCCTATATGTGAAGCATCTGTCATAACCACATATTCCTTATCTTTTAACGGATATTTCAGCACTACAGCTTTCTCAAAACCTTCCTTCAGCGCTCTAAAAGCCTGATCATGCTTGGACTCCCATCTCCACCGAGTCCCACTTTTAAGCAATTCCCTGAATGGTTCTACCAACCCTGAGTATTTAAGAACGAACCTCCTGAAAAAGTTGCAAATTCCCAGGTAAGTTTTTAACTGTTTAACATTCTGTGGCACCTCTGCGTTAAGTATCTTATTAACCCTACTTTCTTCTGGTGTCACACCTCTACTCGACACTTATGACCTAAAAATGTCACTTCTGACTGACAAAATGACGACTTAGACAGCTTCAAAGTGAACCCTGCCTGATCTAACTTCTGAAAAACTATATCTAAATGACGTAGATGCTCCTCAAAAGTGCGTGAACTAATTACCATATCATCTATGTAAATGGTTACAAACTCTCCTGTGTCATCCCCTAATGCGATGTTTAAAGCCCTAATTAAAGCTGCTGAACTACTCTTTAACCCATAAGGTGTTCTACAAAATTGATAAAGGTTATATTTATGACTAAAAGCTGTAAATGGTCTATCTTCGTACATAAGTGGCACTTGCCAAAAACTGGAACTCAAATCTACACAAGTGAAATATTTCTTCCCCTCAAATGTTTGCATTATTTCCTCTATTGACATAGATTTCAGCTGATCTGAACTAATTCTACTGTTAACCAAACGAGCGTCTAAACAAATACGAACCGTGCCGTCGGTCTTGGGTACTGCGCCCGAAGAAACCCATCAGTACTTATATCCAAAGCCCGAAAAAGGATTGCAGACATGTAAGTTACCCAGCTCACAAGCTTATCATGCCTACTAAGTAAAATTGGGAATTCCAGGAACATACAGGATAAATATTATTCGTAAAGAAAATAGTACTACTAGACAAGGTACAAATTTCTACTATTATTTACATTTAGAACAACCGATAAAACTCCAATCTCGAGGGGTGATAAGGTCTAATCTATAGTGAGCGCCTGTATCTATACCTCGCAGTACTATTTTCGACGATGACGACAATGAAAACGGAATCAGTTTAGATAAAAGTTGACTAAGTTGCTAAAAAGCACTAGCCGTTTATTAAGCTAATAAAACATGTATAACAACTGGCTTCCTCCCTTAATATTGTGTCTCCCTGACACTTCAACAAAAATAACTGCAAAGATAAATTTGCACGTGGCATTACTATCGTAAGAAAATGTGAAACGGCGTGACATTAAGTATTGCCCTATTTTATACAGGTCCGCTTCAACTATGAACCGTAGTTCCATATCTAATCAAATTATTCCTGAACTATGTGCATATATACATCTTTTTATGAAATTCAAATTTTACACTCCATAACGTCGAAGATTAAATTTTCTTCCTCCAATAAGTCTTTCATCTACTCCATTTCTCTTAAACATCAAATTCAAATTCAAACAAACACCGCAACTATCGTGTTGAAAGTAATAAATACTCGTCATAATCAATTGAACATAAGTGACAAACATTTAAGCTAAGCACTGTTCCTTTTTACCTTTATCTATATATCATGAAATTCTGAAATAAGTGCTGAAATTCTTTACTGAGTTAACAATCTTCTGATAAACGTGAATACTGTAAGTGCACGGCATTAACCTTCGTTTCCACACTTCTCCTCCATAATTATACAACAATTACTTTCTCTCTTAAACACCCTGTACAGAAACTTCCTTTACTACACTCTCATAACTTCACAATTATTGCATTCAATACTCGAAAAACTTAAGAGACTCCCCTGCGTCCCTTCGTAAACTTACGTAACTCCTTTACGTTCATATCTCCTTAATCTGCACGGTAATTCAACTATAAACTTCTACTTCAATACATATACTTCCTTTACTTAACATTTCTCCTCTATAATTGATACAACATCGCCTCGTGCTCGTAATTTCATTTCTGTAATAAATCTCTGTACTTTCACCTTTCTAATCACCCTGTGATTTAACTTCGTTAACTTTCCTCTTCACGTGTTTAAATTCAGCTTTACATTTTATTACAACTTTTCAAGAAATATCAGTAAATATTCATATTCTTAACAAAAGATATAAGTTTGACTTCATTCCATTAATATTTGTTTTACAAATTCATTTATGTTTTTAACGCTCTAAATTTCATTAGACATATGTGTTTAAGCTTTTCGTAATACTTTCGTTCATAATAAATTTCTGACACTCGAATCAACATCATGAGTTGTCGAAATATTCTTTACACTTCGTGACGTTACTTCTTAAGTATACTGTACTTAAATTTGCTCCAATAAATTTCATTTTACTTCAATTATAATCTTACTCCTTCTTTACTTCGTTCAACGTTCTATTCCTTTTATATAGTTTACTCTACATTCCATTTTTAACGCTCTAAATTTCTTTAATACAATTTCTTTCAATAATTTGCTTTCCTCTAAACAATTCCTTTATATTCCCTTTTTTAACGCTCTGAATTTCTTTAATACAATTGGTTCTAAGTTACTCTGAACAATTCCTTTATATTCCTCTCAATTCCTTTATATTCCATCGCTGCGATAAAACAGATTTAATTAAATTAAATCTAACGCAAGTGTGAAAATATTTACACGATTTTACTTTACTATAACCTTAGTGTTAATAGCATCATCATCATGCCAAAATTTCGTCCAAGTGACTGAAATTTTCAAGAACACGGCAAAATAATTCCGTAGAAAAATATGAAAAATCACAATGACAAGATCTACACAAATTTAATTACTTTGACAAAATTATACGTTTTAAATAATGCAGTTACGAAAAATGCTGTTGAAAATATGCGGTTGAAAAATATGCGGTTGGTCAATTGGATAATCACACAACTAAACTACAATTCTACATTATAAAAGACAATTTTCTCACTACCTTGTGTTGACTTCTGTACTGCTAAAATACTTGCATCGCTCCTTCCAAACCAAACTTGTCGTGTTCATAGCCACGTCCACAGCTATGAAGACCGGTTCTGTGACAGCACCAGCTGGACTCGCCGTGTACAGCTCTGCCAACTCCCCGTCTCCCCTCCGCTCCAAGTAGGCCGGCTTCGATTCTCCATCTCTTCAGAATAGACATCATGGTTTCTTCAGAATAGACATCGGTTTTCTTCAGAATAGACATCGGTTTTCTTCAGAATAGACATCACGGTGTATTACTGTCGTTTATGCAAGCGTTTCCGTATCTCAAGATGTGTTAAAACTCTCGTAGAAAAGTATGAGTTTTTCTCGGTGATATTGCGCTTTGCGTAGATATTTGTAGCGTCTTTCATGCTAGTGAATCTGGAATTCAACTGACATCCTTGTAGTCTTCAACTTCCCTATGCTTAACTTAGCACATGTTAATATTCATATTCTTGATAATATACTTGAGACCTCCCCGTTGCTGCCTGGTAACTTGCATTTTCAATACAGTGTTCAAATAAGCTTCTACACGTAGAAATACTGAGTAGCTTCTTGTCGAAAATGTTTCTAGCTATGTGGAACACTTTGCATAAGCACTGCAATATATAGTTGTAGCTTGCTCCCAAGTTACTGAAATTACACTCTTCCTTACTTCCAACCTTTGTGAACCGTAGCACTCTTATAAAGATACTCGTTTATGCTCGAGGTCTTGTCTCGTTCAAATCTCAATTGGAAAAGAACTCTCTCGTCCTGCTCTCCGCATTCCTCAAGTTCTCGTCTCACTTCCTCTCCTCCCGTGGTGTGACGTAACTCCTACCACCTCTCCTGACTTCCGTCCACAGTTCGACCTTCGCCTCTTCCCCTCTCTCATGACGTAACTCTCGCTTCAAGTGGCGTGATCTTTCTCGTAATGTGAACCTCCCACTTTCGTATAATGGAATATATGTCCATCTTTAAATCATTCCTACTTCCTTGCTTTTTATAAATGCATAAGATCTATAGTATTTCACTCATTTCCATACAGTTTTTCCCATATTACTCAAATTTTTAATAAATAAAAATTTTTATCCACTCATTTATTTTCTGAGGTCTTGGTTCATCTCCCGATCAGTTCTTGAGTAATGACCTTCAATAAATTCTGGCGCAGTACCGTGATCAAAGAATTAACATATGGACTGTTAGAGTGCTCAATAATCCCATCTTCAAGCATCTGATTAATTTGTGCCTCAACTGCACTCTGATAAGCGAAAGGTACAGGATATCTATGTCCTGTGAATACTGACCTATCAATAACGTTCAATTAATGTGTATAGCAATTGGCCATACCAATGCGATCCTCAAAAACTCTCCTATTACACAATAACACATCATAGAGCCGAACACATTGTTCCACCTCTATATTTCCCTGAAATGCAGCATCACGTAACGAGTCCTCTAGACTATCGTTCGTAATCACACTGCCCACAAAACATGGAGAACCCCGCTCTACGGCTGGCGATATCTCATTTAAAGTACAAATTACACCTACAACACTAGTCCTCTGAATATGGTCATTGAACGCAACTTCTACTTCAGAATCTCCCCATTTAAATTTCAAACTCCCTACATCATAACATAAGTTACCAGACACTCTACTTAGCCACTCTGAACCCAAGATAACACTGAATACTAAATTTGGAATTACAAGACAAATCTGCTTCTCTACATGATTATTAATTTTAATGTCTACTAAAACTTGCTTAGAAATTACTTTAGACCTCTTCCCAACAGCTGTGATAACAAAAGTGCTTTTAATTGGCATCTCCTCAAAATTTACTCCAGTTCCTTTCATTTTATCATAAAATGCACTACTTATGCAACTCTTCATACAACCACTATCAATTAAAACATCTGTGTACGCCTCGGACACGTTAAATTTAACTATGGGGCTCTTACTAACCACTTCCTGAATAATACCTTCATCATTTAGTTCATGTAATAATTCATTTCTTACATTTAGGTCATAGTGTTCCTGTATAATTGTATGGACAGGGCATGCTACAGACTGAGATTCTGACCTTACTTCCCAGCCTGGTTCGGGTTTAAAGAACCGCTACAGCTGGCCGTAGTACTACTAACTACTGAACTGGTCTGGTTGTTCTGGGCTGTGTTGTCATTGTTTGGCTGTATATTACTACCACTAGGCTGTCCTCTTCCTTGACCCCTATTCTGGTTGTAATTATTGTCATTATAATTTCTCCCTTGATTTCCCCTGAAATCATTGTTTCTCCCTTGATTTCCCCTGTAATCATTGTTCCTCCCTTGATTTCCCCTGAAATCATTGTTCCTCCCTTGATACTGATTACCATAGCCATTTCCTCTGTTCTGATTTAGCTGATTATTATTATTTCTATTTTGAGCGTTGGCTCCTTCGGCACCGTTCCCTTGAACTTCCTGATGCCTGGCTTCATTAGGCCTATTATTATTATTACCCTGGTTCCTATTGAAATTGTCCTCATAGCCCCCTCTCCCTAGTGCATCAAATGTGCTCAACAAATTTTCTACTTGTGATATAGTCTTTACATTCTGGATACAAGCAGCCTCCTTGATCCTATAGGGAAAGTGCCTAAGTAGCAACCTCACCACATCACTTTCCTCCTTCAAGCCATCAAGATATTTACACACTAATACCTGCCCTAAAAAGTATTCGGTCATGGTGGAGCTTCCTTTAGGGTTATATTTACCACACACTACTCCCTCACGATGCTGCGACTGAATAACCTCATTCCAGAACTTTTCACAGAATTTCATTTTAAAATCATTAATATCAGTAAACTTGTCTCTGTAGACAGCAAACCAATTCCTCGTTTCCCCCACAAACACTTGTTCTAAAATTTCAACTACCTGGCACCACTCAATACTACCATTTTCCAACCTCTCCCCGAATTTATTTTCTATAGTGTTCATGAACTCCATTGGGCACCCCTGTCGATTGCTGAACTTACCCAGTTCTACCTCCCTGTGTGTGCTATTCACAAAAACTGGCCTATTCTGACTATTTTCTTGCCTGATCCTAGCTTTTAATTTTAATTCTAATTCTGCGATTTTCTCCTCAGCCTTCCTCTCAATACTGTTTACTGTTAATTTAATGTTTCCTTCTGATTCTTCTACTTTATCATATAGCTTTGCTTGTTTCTCCTCAATCTTGCTAATGCTCTCTCTATTACTCTCTCTTAAATCATTTACTTCTGCAACTATTTGCGAGTGGACTTTCTCAATTCTACCCCCGAGCTGTTCCTTACCCTCTTTAGTTGATACTTGAATCTTGTCAATTTCTCCCCCCAATTTCTTTTTAACCTGCAGTGTTTCTAATTTAACTAATTCCTTTAAATTTTCAGCCTGTGTGCTGATTCTACTTTCCAACTCCTCCTGTACTTTTCCTAATTTCTTGTCTACATCTGCAATGATCTCTTTAACCTTCTCTTCCATTACTCCTCTGATTTCTCCTCTAATCTGCTCCATTTTCACACTAATTTCCTTACTGTTTTGTTCTAATTTAGCATTTAAAGTTTCAGTACTCTCTCTATTTTCCCTACTGTTTTGTTCTAATTTGGCGTTTAAACTATCGCTCAATTCCCTATTACTCCCTTTATTTTCCCTACTGTTCTGTTCTAATTTAGCGTTGTTTTGTTCCAGTTTAGCATTTAAAGCGTCTGTACTTTCTTTATTTTCCCTACTGTTTTGTTCTAATTTTGCATTTAAGGCATCACTACTAACTTTGTTCTGATACATGAACTCGAGAAGTAAAGTTTTTAATTATGGTTGGCCGCCTACACTCCCTGTTTCAGTATCGGGATTTACCTCTGCTACCCCGGTACTACCATCACTCGACATACTGCTCGTATCATCACTCTCCAGTTGATGACCACTACGTAACCTCATCTGTCTTTCTTTCTCATCCCCCATAATGATATACACTGATACAGACAAATAACCCCCAAAATACAGGCACAGAAATATATATCCTTCTCCTTCCACAAATGTTATTAGGATTTCAGCCCCCAAGTTGTCGGCGACAAATGTAGCTGTTATTAATGCCCCATGTTGGTAGCGACAAATGTAATGGTTTCTATAGCCCTCACTTTTGCGTGACAAGTGTTACGGTTTGACTTTGCCTAAGCTATGTTGTTTTAATGGGCGCCAAGACCTCAACGCAATGCTGAAATCTAAATTTGTATTTAACAATGTCTAGCTCTGGTAGAACACCTTCAAGAATCTATTCACTCAGATCGTGGTATGATTTGATCATTAACCCAACAAACAATTGTATCAGGAGAAGGAATTGGTCTATATCTAATGCTACCTACTGAAAGCAAAGATTGCATTGTAAAAGAATTGAATTTATTATATAAAACAAGTATAGCAAAATTAATAATAATAATTTTAAAATTTAAATTGGAGCGTTGCGATTTTAATATTACCGATAGAAAATTACGTGAAAACGGAGTCTGATAAATTATTGATTTTACTCTTATTCCCAAGCTATGAAGTTACTGAAATATTGAATATAAAACAAAGAGAAACGAGAGATTGCGTATTTCTGCGTCATCCGCGCTTACCACTGGAAATGGCCGAAGCCTTTCCCTCGTACTGGATGATGCTGTGAGCTTCCCACAGTCTCCTGGACGTCATCATCTTCGTCGATGTTTGATGATATACTGGTAGATTTCAAGATTCTATGGTCCGTACACTCGTACAACCACACTGGTTAAGTTTTACAAAAGTTAGTCCTCCACTCCACGGAACATCGGAGCGACTACCGCGTGCAACCGTACTCGTTAAGTTCTACACAGATTGTTCTCGCTCCCCGGTGCGCCGAACGATATATGCACCCGTAGGCTCCCCACCTCGGTACCGACTTCCAGCTTACGTGGTCTCCACTGATTGGCTCTGCCACCCCGCTACTTCCCCTTCTCTGGCTCATTACACACGGCGCGCGGATGATGAAGTCGATTTCCGTTCCAACTATCCGCCTTTTCTTGACGCTGCGACCCAAGCTTGCGTAATACTTCTTGACAAGAATCAGCCCGTATCTGAATTTCCAGTGAGTCATGTCTCTCATAATATCCTAACTGACGAAACTCCGTAAAATTCCGTAATCACATAATTTTCTATGATATTGTCGTTCGTAATAATTTGCTTGATAGCGTTTTCTAAGACATAGAAAACCTATCTGTATGCTTATAATTTTTATAAAATGCTCTGAAAATACCTTAATAATAATTATATTAAATTAATAATAATAATAAATTAACATTAAAAATTCTCTTGGCTGAACAATTTGCCGCGTAAATAAATATAGAATGGCTTCCTACTGACTTATGCCAGTGGCATAAAAACCCCTCGAAAAACACGTTACAAACTGATGGAACAAGAGCCTTCGTGAGAACAGTTTGATTTTCAAAACTATAGAATGGAGAATGTGTTCGTACAGACTGGTTAGTATGTAGTGATACATATCAATCAATATATTCTTTTCCTTGCAGATTACTTGGTCACAACCCTAAGTTTCATACATCAGATTTAGTTACTGACGAAGGCTGGCAAAAAGATCGTTCTTGGCGTAAGTTGTATAATAAGCTGTCAGTTCATGAAATGAGTGCCAGTCACAAACTATGCTATATTGAGGTTGTTACATTTGAGAGGCTTGGACATCGTGGTCATTTAGCCTCGTGTACTTGGGTATGTGTGGAATTTCGTGTGATAACCTGTTTTTAAAATTATGACTGAACATCAGATGCTTTTTTCAGAATGGTATTGTCTTTCCAGAATAGCTAGTAGTTGACAATAATAATTAAGTGTATTTCAAGGGGGGCCCGAGCAAAACATCGCATATGGGCCCTTAAATCCTCTCGGCGGCCCTGCATACAAGTACAGGGGAATATGGGGCCTGTATAAAATGCAACTAGTATTTTTCCTCCGTGCTTTAACCTTCCTTCGGGCGCGGTGTATCAAAATGATCACACAACATATTCACTCAACTTAATTGTGTTTGGAAATATTTATTAAGCATTTACATGCAGATCCTGAAATAGTTAACCAGTTACATTTCAAAAAAACTGATATTTGAACTCAGAATATTTCAAATTAGTGATGGTTTTTATATCACAAAAAAATAAAAATAAAATAGTATCTTACTTACAGAAACAATACATCAATTTGATATTTGAATGTAAAAGAATGTTGAAATTACCCCAAAATAAAATAAACGCATTCTACATTCTAAGGTGAATTACTCACGATGTGGAGTAGACAACCAAATAAACATACCGGTATTTTTGCAATAAAAAAGGAAGAGGCGCGATGTATAAAATTGATCTTGACAACATAGCAGTTAGTCACATTATGCAGTTCATGGCAATGGAGAGGGATGAGAGACAAAAAGTTATTATCGAGAAGAAACCTTTACTCCCGATTGTCGACAAACAATCGATAGAGAATGTCAATATGTATCGATCTGATCAGCTGCGCCCGATGGAAGGTTAAATAGTTAGAAGTTATGGCATCTAGCAGTACAGTATTTTTTTAAAATGGAACATATCAAAAATAAGAACACAAATATGTAGAGAAATATATTTTAAGAATTGGATTTTCACGACTGCATTGATGAAGGAAGGAAGCTTGTAGTTTAACGTGACCGTTAATCTTGAGATCATGAGCCACGGGACCTCCTTTTTACGTGGAATCCGAACCACAGGACATGGCATTTCACTTCGAAAATCTCACATGCATTGACCGGGAATCGAACCCAGACCGCCTTGGTGAGAGGCATACAGCTAGACCGCTGAGCCACCACGCCCCGACTGCATTGATGACCAAGAAGGCTTTCAGTTATTAAGGCATGTTGCGTATATTGAGTAAAAGCTATATAGATGTACTGTAGGTTAGACAGTTACATTTCATGATGAGTGCGGGAATCGAATTCCCAACCTGTGGCTTTGGCCACCAATGCTACTAATTGAGCTAACATGGTGCGACTGTATGGTAGCTCCACTGATGTCTCCTTGCCAAGAAAGTTGATTGTCATGCCACATTCTAGCTCACTTCGTAAGTTATGGATAATGATACCCGCAGGCTCCATGATATATTATGATAAGGTTCATCAAGCTCAATAGCTCAATTTGGTGCAGTTTGCGTGGTCGCATGTTTCATACCTTTGGATTGGTTAGTCACTGAAAGTACATTAACAAATTTAATTGAGTGTGAATTTAAACTCCAGCAAACCTTTTAGATTTTTGTTGTGTCGTTTGCGGAGTTTCACTTACGTGCACTAAGTCAGGCACACCAGTGGCCTCCTGGTAAACCCTGCCCGGACCATTGCTGGGGTAGCACACCTTGCACACTAATATTGCAGGAAGAAATACGTCATCATTATCATCATCATCATTGTACAGTTCCAGTTTCCCGGATACTGTTCATGAGCCTCTTCCACTTCAACCTGTCCATATACAACTTGTCATGGAGAACATCATCCTGTCCATCCTCTGGTCGCTAGATCAATCTTGATCATGTCCATCCATTGGGTTCTAGGTCTTCCTACAAGTCTTTTTCCATCCACCTGTCTTTCCAAATTTATTTTGGCTGATCTTGTAGGCTCCATCCTCATCACATGCCCGTACCACCGTAGTCTAGATGTGCTGACTCGGTCTAAGAGGGATGTCTTTATTCCAGCTTGTTTCCTCAACTCCTCGTTCTTTAACTTGTCCATCTTGGTCTTCTGGATGGTGGATCTAAGAATTTCATCTCTGATGCTTGCAGTCTTGATGCATCTCTCTTTGTAAGGGTGCATGTTTCAATACCATAGGTCAATATTGGTATAAAGTAGCTGTAAAACATTGCCTGTTTAGCTGGTTTTGGAATCATGTCATCCCATAGAAGTGTCCTTACTTGTTGGTAGAATTCTGATCCCTTTTGCACTCTATTGATAATTTCTTTACTGACCAAATTATCACTGGAGATTACACTTCCAAGGAAAACTGTCCACACTTGCTGGACGCCCATCTCTGTTGACTGACATCACCACTGTCTTGATCTTGCTGATGTTGAGGTTATATTCCTGGAACTGGGATTTTCATACATTGAGTCTGGTCTGTACTTCTTCTGTTTCACCCCAAATCATGATGTCATCAGCAAAGGCCACTGCATGCAATTCACCTAACTTGTCTTTGACGTTCATTATATTATCCATAATAGTGATGAACAGTAATGGGGACAGTGCACTGCCTTGTTGAACTCCACTCTTGGTCTCAAACCATGATGATTGTCCTTCCCCAATTTGTACACAGCTAATACAGTCTTTGTACAGGATCTGAACTTTCCCTACTAGTCCCTCAGGCATTCCCAGATCTTATCTCTTATAACACTATCATAGGCCTTCTCTATATCCAGGAATACAATGACCAGATTCTTGCCTTTCTCCCAATATTTTTCCATCAGCATGTGGGTGGTAAAAATCAGATCTATTGTCGATCTGTTATTTCTGAAACCATATTGCTCCTCCTCCAACTGTGGTTCTATGATGGTTCTTAATCTTAGTTCTTCGATCTTCTCCAGAATTTTCAGCCCATAAGACAGCAGGGTTATTCCTCTATAGTTGGTGGGTTTCCTTCTGCTGCCTTTCTTAAACAGGGGAATTATAACACCCTTGCTCTAATCTGAAAGTATTTTGTTGTCTGTCCATGTGGCATTGAGTACTCTGTGCAGCCATTGTATGCCCTGGATGCCAGCTGCCTTTATCATGTCTGCATCATCTGCACCTGAAGATTTTCCTTTAGGCATAGATTTTAAGGCTGCCTCAGTTTCCGTCCAAGTGATGGGAGGTTCTTCATTGTAGGCGCGAGTTTCTGGTTCTATATTTTGTTCTTGAACTGGTCTATTCAGTAGGTGGTCAAAATAGTTCTTCAGGACTTCTCTCATGTCACTATCTGTCCTAACCAGATTTCCATTTTCATCTTCAAGGGCCTTTATTGTATTCATTGGTTTTCTTTTACCCCTGATAACACTATACAGTAGTTTCCTATTGCCTCTGCTGACCTCCTCCAATTTCTGAGAGAATATCTTCCAAGCCTTGGTCTTTTCTTCTGCAACTGTTCTTTTAGCGCCCAATTTCTTGTTTCGGTACATTTGTTCGAGGTTTCTGATCTTTGTCTCGTCTCTAGTAAGTTCAGGTTTATTTTTCTTCTGGTCCCTTTCTTTCCGCACAAGAAATACATATACTCAGAAATGATTCACAGCAGACTACGATAATGACATTAAAAGAAATATATAGGTGGGCGTCAAGGCTAACTGCTTCATATTTTAAGCACTGATGAGAAACTTTCTGTGCATGCCTGATCCATATTTCTTTGTATTTCTATACCAACCAAGTTATGATGCAAATAATCATTCATGAATCACAACATATACATATTACCGTATCCCTAAATATGCACCTTGTATTCATTTTTGAAAACACAGTAGTTATGATAGAATGATGGTATGCAGCAGATTGCAAAGAACACAGATGTATGGAAACATGTATGGTAAATCATTTGGCATGCAAGGTATGCAGATAAGAATATATTGCTTACTGGCAGGAAGAGTCGCTGAGATGCACAAGGTTTGAACAATCGCCTCCATTCGTCTGTGTTGCCCTGAAGAGGGAAAGTCACTGGATGTACTTCATAAGTGAAGGAGTTATTGGTTACTGCCATCCATTCATTTAACTGCAACATGAAATTAACAAATTATGCGGGTTACTTCTTGACATAACTGTTAGAAACAAATTCATTTGGAAGGTTATACAGTTTATTTTAAACATAATATGCAACCACCCCCAGGTGCAACCAAGCTTGTTATTTGGTGCAAATAATCCAATAACAATAATTTTAATCAGAGTTCGAATCAGACTTTTGACGAGGGGGTGAAATTTGAGTGTTATACTGAGACGACGTAAAATTCAAAATTACTACAGAAACATAATAAACTACAAACATATCTTATATTACCGGTTTATATAGCAAATTATGCCACCAAAACACTTTATTGTAGGTAACTGATTATTATCATTATTGAGACAGGAAAATTAGTGTATTGTAACGGAACACTATTTCTATTCACCAAATTTACATGAAGAGTTTACTCTGTTGTGGTAAAATTTCCAGGGTCTCTTTCCAGTGAGGAACAAATATTGCAGTATCATGTCCAGCCCTTATCCATTCAACTGTGAACATCTTGCAGGTGGGGTTCATTGATGTTAATAAACATCATTGATAACAGTGTACTTGTTTGTATTCTGTTCCGTAGTTAAGTTACAGTGTTGTGTTGTTCAAAACATTGAAACCTCTTTCGCACTCGGCAGAAGACATTGGTATGACTTGCAACCTTTTCCAAAGTTATTTCAATGAATCGATGATGAACACATCTTTCTTCATTTCTTTGAACTGATGAAAATCTTTCAAAGTTTTCACATTTACCGAGATGTCACTTGTAAGTTTTAACGTACTGCACAAAGGTTCGATTTTTTCATCACTGAACAACTTCATTCAAAACTTCACAGCCTTTAAAATATGAATCAGCACTGGAAAATCTTACGTTCATATTGTCCAGTGGACCTTGAGGAAGTTGTAACTTGAAAGTTATGTATAATTTTTCAGCCTTCACAGTAGGTCCAAGGATGGTGTCCTCAGAATGTTTTCGTATGTGAATGTTAAACTTGAGCAGCCTGAAGGTGGATACTTGACAAGACTTTCATTGCTGCAAATGCATCAACACATGCTTTTATTTTGAAAGAAACCCCTATCACATCAGATATTTGTAAAATGTAGGTACCAAGAAAGAGATTTTATTGTTTCCAAACTGTCCCTAAATAGAATCAGAGCTCCAAAACAAAGTTCCATAATTCATGTTAAGGAGAAGGCCAGAAATGTTGCTCAGTTTCATGAACATACTTTGAAAGCAGATACAACTGGGGATAGTGACAGGTAACCTCTAACTTGGGTCAAATTAAGAAAGGGTCAGGGAAGGGGTTTTGGAAGGAAATCGACCGTGGATCTGTTGAAACGAATCGTTCTGGCATTTGACTGGTGGTGAAAATGGGAAACCACGAAAACCATTTTCAGGACGGCCGAGGTGGTAATCGAACCCACATGCTTCCGATACCAGCGAGGCACGAGCTAGCACAAAAGCGCTCTCAGCCACCGTGGCTGGTCTCATCTTATATATTAACATAGGCTTCATTGGAAGAAATTATATACGATACCATATGAAAATAATTGGAAGAAACTTCACCATTTACTAAAATAAAAATATATCTTGACAAGTAATTCTGCTATGACTATGTTTGTTAGCTTGAGACACTATGCACGTTACGATGCATCATCCATTGAACCCCAACTTACTTTCATCTGTCATGCGTGTATTTAAATAATTGCGAATATATCTTTGCACTAAGGTCATATTTCAGCTTCTACTAAAACTGAAATATCTTAAAAAGTAATTTCACAATAACCATTGCGCCCCAATTTATTTCATTCTGTCATATGTGTGTTAAAATAATTGTGAATGTTCCATTTTTTCCAAGATCACTCTCTGGACAAACCTGCAAGTTGGCCGTAGCGAGAGGAAGAGTGATTTAAGTGTTCTGTAACATGTTCGTGCATAGAATTATGTTGGTAGCACTTACTATATACAGTGTGCTAAGTCTTAAGCTTGTTCCGTACAAATATTTCGATACATTGAATCTAGGGTTCAAAAGATTTAGAGATAATTAATACACAATCGGTGGCTGTGGTGACTCATATAATAAGCAGTCATATGTCCTAAAGTGTACAATGCACATAAAACATTTGGATGAATTCCATTTGTAGGTATGGAGGTTACATGCAGTTAAAACATATAACTTATCAGTATGTGTCGAATCATGTTGGCAACACTGCCACTATGAGCTAAATATGTGCCAATTTTGGAAGAAATCCATTTGTTAGCTTGGATGTTATATACACTTAAACATCGAACCTATCAGCACATATACAGTAGGATCAAGTTATTAGCACTGTGATATATGGGCTCCTGAAAATTAATTTGAAATATTATAGTCTATATGTGTGCCAATTTTGAACAGTTCCCATGAATACCTTCTGAGATATACAACTTAAGAGTTCATATTTCAATTGTATTCTTATGAGCAGTTTGTAGCACTGACACAATTTTCACATAGGCCTTGAGATGTTCTTGTATAGATCTTTATTCATACCAAATTTTGTTTCAATAGCTGCAGCCATTCAGGAGTTGATACAGTTGGACACACACTGACAGAAAGACAGACACACATTTCTCGGGATTGATCTCACAATCTACTTTTTCATCATTTTTGTTGTATAATACGAAAAGTAGGCGGACAGACAGCTATGGAAGGGGGTTGTTCATTCCCACACCCGGCCTGCTGGAGTGGAGAATCGATGATGATGATGATGAAGAAAAGTAGGCTAAAAATGAAAGGTGATGAAATGTCTATTGAGGTCACTAGTATAAAGATATGTGAACAGCAAATGTCATAGGGAAAGGAGTGCTGTTGGAGTGCTGAAACGAATACTGAGGTTGTTTTATTTATTTTTTCTCAGACTCACCTCACACTACCTTCGTAAACACACAATTACCGGCAGCCCATCCCCCTCCTCCTGCATACTACTCCAGCATAAAACATTTGCCATGCTAAGTGGCACTGGCTTAGACTAGTAATGTCTGGGGGAACTTGCTACAGTCGCGTGTCAATGTTCTCAGCCAGAGATGTATTCAGCACAACCTCTGCACAGTTTCATGCCCCTCTCCTACCGCTGAGCTCTCAAGATCAAGTGCAGACTTAGTCACCAGGATCTGTACTTTGCAACAGGAGCAAATACACATATCTCACTACCATATTAGAATTTCTTCACAAAGATTGTTTAATTTTTCACCTTGTCAATACTACTGGTAATTTGTTTATACATTTTAATATCAGGCTCCTTGAGCCCTTCTTCAGTATTTATAAATTCATTTAAAATACATTAAAATATTTAAACATCTCAATATTCTATAATTAAAAACCATAGTTTAAAAATATTCTTGGTGTGTGCTTTTTAAAATAATGCGCTGTTTAAATTTGAAAGTACTTCAGTCAAAATAAAGCCTCCGTGGCTTAGGCGGCATTGCGCCGGCCTCTCACCGCTGGGTCCATGGTTCAAATCCCGGTCACTCCATGTGAGATCTGTGCTGGACAAAATGGAGGCAGACAGGTTTTTCTCCGGGTCCTCGGGTTTTCCCTGTCAAAATTTCATTCCAGCAACACTCTCCACTATCATTTCATCTGTCATTCATTTAATCATTGCCCCAGAGGAGTGCGTCAGGCCTCGGCAGCCGGCACAGTTCATATCCTCGCCGCTAGATGGGGGCTTCATTCATTCCATTCCTGACCCGGTCGGAGACTGGAAGTAGGCTGTGGATTTTCATTTTTTCAGTCAAAATAAATGTCACGAAAGCTTGTTGTTAATTTTTTGTTTTCACCTGTGAAAACATTGTTAGAATTCCATGCTTATTCCTGGTGTGACCTGAATTTTCTATACATGCTGTTTAATTTGTAAAAGCAGTGAATTTATTTGATCTGAATCTATTTGGTTCTGCTCTGCTATATTTGTGACACAAGTTATTGCAAAACTTTACATACATACATTGTTATTTCTTGACTCAAGGAACTCTCTAAAAAATCAAAGAATAAAGGAATGTTCCCGACCAGGCCACCAGAGGCGCAGTCAGGCACGCAACAGATGTCACTCATACGGAACGGAACATACCGCCCACCTAATTGATACAATTATAAACGAAATTAAATGATCAATACATTGACTCAATTCCTATGCAAACAAGAGTTCAAATGTCAATAGTTTTTTCATCATCTGAAAATGGAAGGAGACAGAGCTTCCTCACTGGCCTCTGTATTGTTCCCTTGCTAGTTCGCAAACTAACCACTCGAACCAATCCATCGGCACCAGGATGAACCTTGTCCACGACTGCTGTATTCCATACAAGTGGAGGGAGGTTGTCGTCCTTTATTAACATCACAGCCCCAGGCTGAAGGTTGGACTGAACTGAAACCCACTTTGGTCTTTGCTGCAACTGTCCCAGGTATTCTGCAGACCACCGCCTCCATAGCTGCTGTTGGAATCGTGAAACCATTTGCCATCTGGACAACCGGGTAATCTTAAGGTTACTTAGGTCTGGCTCCAGAATAGCAGTAAGGCTTTCCCCAATAAGAAATTGTGCTGGAGTCAAAACAGGAGGATCGTTGGAGTTATTGGAGATAGCTAGGATAGGTCTGGAGTTTAGACATGCTTCAACTTCACTAAGGATTGTACTTAATTCCTCGAAGTTCAGACAGGCTGTTCCTACTGCACGCTTCAAATGATATTTCATCGTCTTGATTCCAGCCTCCCACAAACCACCAAAGTGAGGAGCACTGGGTGGTATAAGATGCCATGTGAAACCAGTTGTGCTGGCACACTGCTAAACAGCGTCATTGTGTTGCTGTGATTGAAAGAGTTTATGTAACTGTTTCAGCTGTTCCTTGCACCCACCAAATTCGTACCATTGTCAGAGTACAAATTTGCGCAAATTCCTCTTCTCGCGATGAATCTGCTTAGAGCAGCGATGAAGGCATCTGTCGAAAGACTGATGACAAACTCTAAATGAATAGCCTTGGTGGCTAAACATATAAATAAAGCCATGTAGCACTAGTTCTGACCTTGGATCTTGTTGATCCTAGCCGAATGAGAAACGGACCACCATAATCCACTCTCGAATTCAAAAAATGGACGAGATGATTCCACACGTGGTGCGGGCAATTGTCCCATCAATTGCTGTGATGCTTGTGCCCTTAACTTGAAGCATCTGACACACTTGTGAATGACTTGCCGGACAGTACTTCTTCCTTTAGGAATCCAAAACTGCAATCTGATTGACGACAAGGTTAATTGAACACCTGCATGATGCAGTCATACGTGTTCATTCCCAATAATGAGTTGATTCAACTTATGTTTAACTGGCAAAATAAGTGGGTGTCTTTGATCAAAAGGTAATGAAGAAGCCTTCAATCGACCGCCCACCCTGAGGTATTGTGATTCATCCACAAACGGATGAAGATCCTTGAGTTTGCTCTTATGTTTTACAGAGTGGTGGACTTGCAAGTCATGCAATTCTCGAGTAAATTCTTGTTGCTGAACAAGTCTAATGTAAACACGTAATGAGTGTCGCAATTCTTTGTGAGAGAAGATGCCAATTTCTCTGCAGTGCTTGGAATGTTTGAGGTTAGCTGCAAATTGAAAACAGAAGGTGATTAGGCGCTGAATCTTCTGAAGTGAAGAAAATCTTTCCAAAATAGTGTCAATTGTAGTTGGTGTGGTCGCTAGCAAGCTGACTGCAATTTGGCACTGTTCTGACGATGCAGTGTTTGTATCCTGGAATGACTGTTGCGGAGGCCATGCTTCTGTAGACTCAGATAGCCATACTGGACCTTGCCACCAAGAAGTTAATTGTTTGAGTATTTGTTCCCCTTGACAGGATATCTGCTGGATTATCCTTCCCTGAAACATGTCCCCAGTCTAGAACACTCGATGCATCATGTATTTCTTCAACGCGGTTGGCCACTGATGTCTTCCAACGGTTCGAAGGGGAGTTAATCCAAGCCAATACGACCGTGGAATCTGTCCACAGATGTGTGCTGTGTATGCTAAGTTGAATGATAGACTTGATTTTCTTCATTAGATGTGTCAGGAGCATTGCTGCACATAACTCTAGGCGAGGAATAGACACTCGCTTCAATGGTGCTACCTTCGATCTGGAGGATTTAATTTCACCGAAACATAATCCGCCATGTTCACACATCGTAGATATACACAAGCACCATATGCTGATCGTGAAGCATCCGAAAATCCATGCAATTGTATGTTCACTAGTGTACCTGTTCCTATTAGTGGGTGAGGTACTGAAATGTTGCTTAAATCTGACAAATAATTATATGTTTGACGCCATTCATCTTGGAGACCAGTAGGTAGAATTTCATCCCAACCAATTTTAACTTGCCACACCCTCTGAAGGAAGATCTTGCAGGACACCACGACTGGACCTACCAAATCCAATGGATCAAAAATGGAGGCTGTCACTGCTAGTATTTTCCGTTTTGTCACTGGCGGCTGCTCATCGATGTTGAAGGAAAACATGAATTGATCTGTAGATGGTTGCCACAGAAGCCCTAATGCTCTAATGACATGATCATTGTCCATGGGAATAGATGAAATGGTTTCTCACATGTCTTCAGGGACTGCTAATACCACCTCACGGCAGTTTGAAGCCCATTTCCGCAAATGGAATCCACCTCTCTTCATCAACAGAAGTAATTCTGATTGTAATTCTAGTGATTCTTGTATTGTCTGCACTCCACTCATCAGGTCATCCACATACATTCTTGTTCAACAACCTTAGCGGCCTTTGGCAGTTGAGCTTCTTCCTCCACCGCTAATTGCTTGATACACCTGGTTGCCAAGAAGGGTGCTGAGGCTGTACCATAAGTCACGGTAGTCAGTCGATACGATTGAAGTACATCTTGAGGAGACTGTCGCTACAGAATTCTCTGAAAGTCAGTGTCCCTTGAATCCACTTGTATGTGGCAGTACATCTTTGCAATATCTGCAGTGCGGAACCTTGTGATAATTGAACATAGATCTGGTTGTATGGTCGGTCCCACCATTAACATGTCATTCAGTGATATGTTAGTGCTGGACTTAGCTGAAGCACGAAGACTATGCGTGTTTTAGTTGTTGAACTTGATTCCTTTACCACTGCATGATGTGGCATGTAGATTAAATGTTTGTTGTCCTGGATAATTGATGGGTGAGGTACTACTTCCATGTGTCCAAGCTCTTCATATTCCTTCATGAATTTCTTGTAGTCTTCTTGAAGCATGGGATTCACTGCTAGTTTTCTTTCAATTTGCTCAAACCTACAATTGGCACCTTGGCAGGGGTCACCTAACTTCATTGTTGAACTGCGGAATGGAAGTCGCACAGTGAAACGGCCGGTGTCATCCCGTTTTGTGCACTGTTGAAAATGTGCTTCACACTCCTTTTCTTCAACAGAGAATGACTAGCAGTTCAGTTCCTTCAATTGCCAGAATTTCTGTAATTGAAGTTCTAGATTGTCCTGGCTGGACACGAACATAGTCACGCTTGATGGTCCATTGCTGATCTCGTTAATGTTTCCAGATAATATCCACCTCAGAGAGGTTTCTTGGATCACTGGTAGACCTGGTGCTTTGATTCTTCTTTCTAGCAAAATATCGAAGAATAACCCTGCTCCAATCAATATATCTATGGAGCCTGGCACATTGAAAGAAGGATCTGCTAGTTCCAAATGACCTGGAATATCCCATTTCTCAGTGTTAAGATCTCTCATAGGCAGAACCCCTGTGACCCTTGGTAGACTGAAACATTGAATTGTGAAGTGAAATTACCAACTCTGGATTGTAGATGAACTGACACGCTGTGGGAAGCCTTGGAGATTGAACTGTTAATTCCACTGATTGGAATAACATTGTTCAGGCATTTCAATCTTAACCGTTGAAAACACGACTCAGATATGAAATTTGATTGTGATCCGGAGTCTAGAAGTGCCCTGCACTGCTGCAAATTACCACTGTGGTCATGTACATAAAAAATGGCTGTGGATAATAGTACCTGCCTTTGAGTACCCTGCTTGTAAGCACAGTAACTATTGGTGAGCGGGATCTGATTGCTGTTTCTCGAAGTTGCATTGACATCACATTCTAAGCTACCTTTACCACAATTGTTGTTGCCACGATTAGGTGTTGGGTTGATTTTGTCCTTGTGAAGAAGTGTGTTGTGTTTCTGCTCACATTGGCGACACTGACTAAGCCTACATTGTTGGTAGTTGTGACCTGCGGTCATGCAGTTGAAACACAGTTTATATTTACGAACTAATTCTTGCCTCTTGGTAACATCGTCACTCTTAAATAGCTTGCAATTGAACAATGCATGCTCTTGCCCACACCTAGGACATGATCGAGCCGTGGTAACAAAGGAGTTACACATTTTCTCTGATTTCCCTTTGCCTGAGACAGGTTTTGGAGAATGGGAAAGCTTGTTGGCCTGACTTAACATTGCCTCTAAAGCATGACATAGTTTATCTAAAAATGCAAACAGTTCTTCAGAGATCGGAATCTGCTTAGCCGGAGTGTGAAGTTCCCACTCTCGCCTAGATGTTGAATCTAATCTATCTACGATTAATTGCACAACAATGGCTTCTTTGAATGCATTTTCTACTATATCCTGAGCTTCTACTGAGTTCAAATGTCCCTTAAATGTGTCTACCAACGATCGCAACTCACGTGCTGATTCTTTGTGAATTGCATCAGCTTCTAGTAAACCCTTGATGTGTTTGCTTACTATGAGCCTCTTATTGTAGTATCGTGCAATTAATGCTGCCCATGCTGCTTGATAATTTTCAGAAGACATTGGAAATTTTTGTACAATTTGGAGTGCCTCTCCCTAAGTGACGAATTTAGATAATAACATTTTTGAATGTTGGTTAGATCTTCTTTGTTGTGTATCATAGCCACAAATGTATCGTGATATTGTACCCACGTTGTGTAGCCACTGTCAAAATTAGGGATGTTTATTGGAGGTAATTTCATAAATAATTTTAATCTACCTGCTTGTGAACCTGCAGAATGCAATGATATACCATCATCAACTGGCTCTACCCATACTTTAATTCCGGCAACAATATCCCTGTACGTGGATTCGAAACTATCTCTGTAGTCTACATGCTCCTCAGTTTTGTCATCGTACACTTCCAAGTCTGACTGAATGACTATGAAGTCGTTGAAAATTTCCTCAATGGTTTTTAACCTGCCTTTTATCAGCTCTATACTCTGACAGTTATCAAACTGCTCGACATATGACTGAATGCGCGTCAGCCTGCCCTTCAAAATGCCTCGCTTCTTTATCGATACGTTTAAATCTGTAGCTTCCATAGTTGGACTGTATATGAGTAAAGGAATAGAAAGGATTGCTAGACCTAACACATACCTTGACTTGGACTTGAACTTTATTTAACTGTTTAATGCACTATGATACTGTAGTATCCACGTCACGGTCAATATTCGCGTGCGGAGGACCAATGTTTTATTTATAGAAGCAGTGAATTTATTTGATCTGAACTCTATTTGGTTCTGCTCTGCTATATTTGGGACACAAGTTATTGCAAAACTTTACATACAAACATTGTTATTTCTTGGCTCAAGGAACTCTCTAAAAAACAAAGAATTAAGGAACGTTCCCGACCAGGCCACCAGAGGTGCAGTCAGGCGCGCAACAGATGTCGCTCATACGGAACGGAACACATGTACTTCCATGTTGTAATATCAAAAGTAAAAAATGAAATACAGTACTTAAAAACTTAGCATTTTTCTAGGTTTATGCTATGTCTTGTGTGGGGTTTCGCCTAGGAACACCAAGCTGGCTCATCAGCGGACTCTTGGTGTCTGCGCCTGGGCCGTGAAAGTCAATATACCATCTTTTTGACAAATTATGTTCCTTTGTTAAATTTTCCGTATTATTCAACAAGGTGACGTGATACAGCTCTCTTAATGTTGTTAAATGGTCCAGTTTACATTGTTGTGTTAATTTTCCTGTCAATAGATACTTAAAACATGTTGTGACCTTTTTTACGTGGCTTGTCAACCAAACGACACTGAGAGAGAAGGTGTCTCACGACACCTTGTTGAATAATACGGAAAATTCAACAAAGGAACACATCAACAAAAGATTTTAAAGTTTATCGTTTTGATTACAGTGTAGAAGTGCATGTATAGAAAATTTCAGGACACACCAGGAAGGAGCATTGAATTTCAACAATGCTTTCACATACAAAACAATAAAAAATAAAAAATGGATCAACAGTTATTTTGACTCAAAGTGTTTTTAAATGGGCAGTTAAGAAATGATACAGATTTCTGCATAACTTTCACTGAACAATATCATGTGGGTTATGATTCCGAGATGTTTAGTCATGTAATACTGCAAGCCCTTTGTAAAAACTATGGAGAAGCGTAACAATATTAACACATAGCAGGCTAAAGACTCTCACCTTTTCTTTGAAACTAGGCATCAATAGGCCATCAGCAAAGACCACAATCAGAAGAGGTGATTTAGTGAACACAATAGCAGACTTTATCATGACTAGAGTTTCAGCAAGTCTGTCCCCACAGGCCACAACAGCCAGCACAATCTGCTGTAACCTGAAATGAAAATCAGAAATACATGAGCTTCAACATTATAATATATAATATCGTATGGCCTCGGGTGCCGGATTCAAGCTTTGTTATTTGCGCCCAGAGGGCAGCTTGCATGTCGAATTTTGTTGTTTTTTGGAGCGCAATTAAAGTCAAGGACTATAGCGCTTTCTAGTTGAGAAATGAGGAACTTAGTGTTGGTGGAAAATCATGAGATTAATTTTGCCATTATGAACACGGCCTACTGAATTCAAATGGGTTCTTTAACATGCCAAGAACTTATGACACACATGCCGTGATTTTTGTCGCCTTTCAAAAATCACTTACCACGGCCAGGAGCGAACCTGCAAGCTTGGGATTGGTAATCTGACACAATAACCACTCACCCACCGTGGCAAGCTTTACCATTAAGTTCAAGTGTATGAATAAGCATGGACTCCATAAAATATATTTACTTGCGACTCCATATAACATATTTACTTGCATATAAGACTCCCCTCCCAATTGCTATCCCAGTGAAGCCCAGGCAAGGTGGTGGTTATTCTTTTAAGGGGAGGAACAGCGAGGTCATCTGCCCCTCTTAACACACACAAAATTATACAATATTTAGATGATTTTAAAATTTGGTGGTGGACACCTAAATAGAAAAAAAGATCTAAAAATAATAAAACAAAAAATTAAATAAAACTAATAATGATAATTATAAACAAAAATATAAGGTATACCGAAGATCATAATTTCGAAAAGGGTCTTTGAGTAAAAGAGCCGGCCCCATGGTGTTGGGGTAGCGCGCATGCTTCTCACCCGGAGGCCCCGGGTTTGATTCCCGGCTTCATCAGGGATTTTAGAAACTGACGTGAGGGCTGGAACGGGGTGCACTCAGCCTTGTGAGGACAATTGAGTAGCTGTCTGATGGTGAGGCAGCGCCCCGATCACGAAAACCACTCGGAAGTGATGGGCTCCATATCGGCAACACTGCACAGCTTTCTCCGTATCGGCTACCTGCAGAACAATGTCTTATTTTCGCGTACAAATACAAACCGATATAAAATAAGTGAATTAATTTACGTATTTCACAGTCATACAGCACAACCTTTTGATATATAAGGTTTACAACGCGACCAAGATCTACATTTTCCAATCACCCTGAGCCAAGAAAAAGTTACCTTACAAAGATGATAACAACTTTGTTTCTTGGACACACAAATTTTTGAAATTAATAAACCAGTTATAAAACATTCCAATGTATATGGTGTTAAAATTTGGATTCAATCTGATGACGGGTTTTTGAGATAATAATTCTTAAATGTGACGCACGGTGAAACACGCTTAAAAATGGGCACTTTTTGTGTTCCAACTGTGATAAAAAATATTAAAATATAAATTAAAAATTCCAAACCTATAGACTATGAACTAATGTACAATAGAACGACGAAAATGATGTTATTGGATTTGATGTAGGTCTATTGGTTACTTCACAAACAACCTTCAAACTCGAGTGCACATAATATTTTGGTTGACAGTAGGTTTAAATTGGTACGGTTTTCTTCTGTAAGAAGAATCTCTTAACCGAAAAACTTTAAAGAAGTTGGAGTTTGAAAAATCAATCGAGGTGTTGTACATGTGGTTTATGCAACAAAGACAGAGAGGGGGCTCTGATTTCTTTTTAACTTCGTTTTACAGGCAAAAATATTAACCATTACTTAGCCTATATGAATTTACTTTGTTAATTAAATTAAATTCACTTTTGACACCTGTTAATACTTAAAATGTTATCTTCTTCAATGTAACATGTTTACGGCCCTTCGTCAGCTTTGGTAGCTTTGCTTAACTTCCACTATGAAGCTGACGAAAACATTAATTTAATCGTTTTACAGTACAGCATTTCTTTTTCCCACATCAACAGTCTGAGTTTTCAATAGTTCATGGTGGTCGCGGTCCTGTTCATCTTGAACTATCGAGACTTTAGGCCTACTGTAGTAATAAATGGTAACTTGGTTAAAACCTAGCTGTAACTTATTCGCTGTTCCACGATTGCCATACTTTCGAAGCTGTAATGTAGGGCCAAGTCATCTACATACAGTGATGGAACTACCGTGGGTCCACAAGCGGCAACTATGCTGTTTATGGCAATTGCAGATAAGGTGACACCCAACACCAAACCCTGAGGAACTCCATCCTCTTGGGTATAGTATTGCGACATTGTCCTACCAACACTTGCTCGGAAGAATCAGATGTTTGCAATGAAAATTGGGAGCATCGTGATATGAAAGCCTATCCCATGTCATGATTTCCTGAATCTGGTAGTGGTTCACTTTAGACCATCCTTTGTATAAATATTTTTAAAAACTGAAATTACCTGTTTTAATATGCGGGAGGATATCAGGAGAGGATTGAGTATTAGATGTTCACTGCTCCGCTGTCATAGACCCGCCATCCCGCCCAAATAGCGACACGACTTATATAGTTGAAATCGAAGTTCTCACCCCCATCTTTCTCACTGAGTCTGTATTGCCAACTCCACGCGTTTGGTACTACTGTATTTCGCACGTGATGTATGAAATCACTAAGTGAACTCAATTACAGTGTTTATTTATGTATTTATAATGTTTTACATACAAAAACAGACCTAACCTGGGGCTTACGCCCCAGACCCCCTTGCTTGTAGTACTAGCAGTAATTTTCCACAAGATAGTGCCTAACTTAGTAGCGAAGGCATGTGGTGAATTTCTTTATTCAAGTTGGTAACGTAGTCACATGATCGACTTTCGGGTGTCACATGACTGTCAAAGATGGCGTCCGTAAGTGAAGAAAGTGACGAAAAATTGCATTCTTTCCGTGAAATAACAATTATTGTGGTGCAGCAGTGGCTATTGAGTATGAAGAGATTGTGAAAAGACTCCCAACAACTCCCCAAAAGGTATGCATATCATAAATGATATGCACGGAAATGTATTCACGCGACATGTCAGGGATAGAACAACATCGGCCATAAAAGCAATGCAAGACATAATGCAACTGGGAAATCTATCTTTACAAACCGCAATGAATTTATTCAGAACGAAAATAACTCCAATAGTGACATACGGCATTCAAATAACTTGGGATCATTTGACACAAAGTAACCTTCGAGAGATAGAAAGAGTTAAGTCTACTTTCCTAAAGAAAATTCTGCACTTATCAAAATACACGCCATCTCGTCTAACGTACGTACTAGCAAGGGAGACTTTCTTCATAGAAGACCTGCGTTTGGAGAACTCCCTACCATCAACAGTGCAATACCAGAGACTGATCGAAGAACTAAACCTCAAGCGTAATGACATATGGCCTGATTTCTACTCCACAGAAGCTCTTATGTCGACGGACTGGATGAATGCCAACTTTGAACTGCGGCATACGATCACCCGTTTTGCAGTCCACGGTTTTCATTTTAAGATATGCACAGCAAGAGGATTTCATGACCCAGGCCCCCAATGCACCTGCTCTCTGTGTGGTAGTGCTTGTGATAGATATCACGCCATTTCCTGCGCCCAGAGGAAAGTATCGCTAACACGCTTCTGCTGCGAATAACTATATATATAGCAAACAGAACCTGTCAGACACTTTGTATATAGACACTTTGATGAGTAAGATTTAAGTTATTAGTATTAGTTTTGTATCTCGGCATGGCTATTTGCTGCAATAAATGATTATTATAAATGATATATTTTCAATAAGCTAAGGTGTTAAAAGTTGTTAAAAGTGATGAAAAGGGAGGATGGTCTAAAGTGAACAATAAATCTGAATCTTTGCTTCCTTAGTAAAGTCAAGTCACTGCTTTGATTGTGGAGAGCGGCTTCTTTGGCAGTTGGGACATGCAGGGAGCGGTGTACACCTCTCACTCTCACATGTCCCATTGCCTTGGCCTCGGCAGAGCTCCTGGCAGAAACATGCCCGAATTTCTGGCATTACCTGCTTAGGTACATCACCCTCAAAATGGAGAATGAAAGCACCGGTGTCGACAGACAGGTAGCGAGGAAACCTGTGTATGGGGAAACGTGGATTGAAAGTTTTCCGAGGACACTCTAGAGACTGCTTTTTAAGAAAGCCACCCTATGAAGATTTTTTGAAACGTTTAGACGACATGCCCTAAATCTTCCTCCCCAAATACTGCCTACTCCGAACGTGGGTGCCATCCAGCCAAGGCAATACCTACCTTGCGATAGTAAGCTGCATTCCTGGGTAGTTAACTAATACTTTTTGGATCAGGGCACTTTTTAAATTCAAAGGAAAATGCTTAGGCCTAATGTTTATTTTAAGCAATGCTATTTGAGTCTATAACTAAATTTGTAGGCCAAGGTTTTTGGAGAAACCGTGAAATTAGACATATAGCATAAGATACTTGCACTGTACGGTACACTAGCTCCCACACGCTGTGCTTACCTAACTTTGGTCCTTGTTTTAACTGCAATTTGAAATGTTGGTTATAAGATTGTCATATGCTTAATATTTTCATGAATAAAAATAACAAATTCGTCAGAAATCGAAATCCTAACCTCTACAATACATGAATTAGCCAAAATACCTTATGAAACGATGAGAAATAAATCAGGGAGCAATGTTTTAATAGATATTTCCTCTTCCACTGTCTGTGACCCACCCAGCCATCCCAAATAGGATCACGACTTACATAGCCAAAATTACAGAGCTGTGGCCGACATTAGTCCAAATCAATTATCATCGGTTGCGGTCGTGAGTATTCGGGTCTCTTCGTTAGCCCCACTGGTCAGCTGGTCTGTCATCAAAACAATACTGCCAACCTCGCCCTTACGGTGCCCAGCCCCGCAAGCTGTGCACCCCTGACCTTCTAACCTTCGTTTTGTCCAATCCAATGGTTTTTGACAATGGTTACAGCCTAACGCGCCCAGATCAAGGGTTTTGTGTCAACCGTGCCCCTCTAGCTGTGCAAAAACATATTTTGCAACGTATTCTTAAAATAGCATAAATAAGCAATAAGTATTTTTCTTTGGATACAAAAAGTGCCTCCGACCCTACTTTTCTAAAGGGGTCTATGGCACATAAAACCTGTTACTTAGAAGCCCCTCCAGTTCGGCCTTGTTTGAACAGAGAAACTAAACAGACATTATGCAATAAAACAAAAAATACTCCAAAGGACTGGTAATTGCTAAACAAAAGGTAACTTAACCTAACTAGCCTACTACGTAACCTAAATTATTGAGACCAATCGCTAGAGGCAACAAAATATAAATATTAAAACTACAGAACAGGAGACCACGCCGTCGTAACTTTCAACAAAGTATATTACTGAAAATATAGTATTTATGATTGACAAACCTTTCTCTGAGATGTTGGGAGTCATTTTACTTTCTCAATTGCCACTGCTGCACCGGAATTATTCCTTTTAATTGATTATTTACGAAAATAACGCTTTGAGCATTGTCGTCATTTCACTATGTACGCCATCTTGGACACTACGTCATACGTCATGTGACACCCGAAAAACGAACATCTGAGTACGTTACCAACATGTCCAATACAAAATTCACCATATGACACGTAAAATTTGAAATTGTTACAAATTTCCACTAAGTTGGCATTCCTGACCTAGTAAGCAAGATGGCTACAAAAGACTTCATTTCTGCTATATAAGTTGTGTATCTATTTGGGATGGCTGGGTGGGTTTATGGCAGTGGAGTCTGGGGCATAAGCCCCAGGTTAGGTTTGTTTTTGTATGTAAAACATTAATAAGATAGAATTTATGTCCGCTACTAGGTTAGGCACTGCCTGGTCGAAAATTACTGCTAGTACCACAAGCAAGGGGGTCTGGGGCGTAAGCCCCAGGTTAGGTTTGTTTTTGTATGTAAAACATTAATAAGATAGAATTTATGTCCGCTACTAGGTTAGGTACTGCCTGGTCGAAAATTACTGCTAGTACCACAAGCAAGGGGGTCTGGGGCGTAAGCCCGGGATTAGTATAGATCGCGAGTCCCGGCGGCACCAAATATCCCTAAGACAAAATGGCGGCGTCCGTGACGTCATCAATGACGTCACGAAATACTCCTCTAGCAAGCTTACGGGAAAAGCCTGGGGAATAGGGGGTTTTGGGTGGGGAACAACAAAAAACGTGAAAAACGGGATGGGTATCGCGATCTTTACTTGAGCCCCCCGCTCAAGTAAAGATCGCGATACCCATCAAAAATTTGCCATTTCACCTCATTTTCAAACAATCGCGATACAAAGAAAAAGATCCACATTTCACCGCATTTTTTAAAAAAAGCCGGTATCGCGATCTTTACTTGAGCTCCCCTGCTCAAGTACAGATCGCGATACCCATCACAAATTCGCCATTTCAGCACTTTTTCAAGCAATCGCGCTACGCAGTGAAAAATAAAGATCGCGATACCCATCACAAATTCGCCATTTCAGCACTTTTTCAAGCAATCGCGCTACACAGTGAAAAATAAAGATCGCGATACCCATCACAAATTCGCCATTTCAGCTCATTTTCAAGCAATCGCACTACGCAGTGAAAAATAAAGATCGCGATACCCATCACAAATTTGCCATTTCTACTCAATTTCAAGCAATCGCGCTACGCAATGAAAAATAAAGATCGCGATACCCATCACAAATTCGCCATTTCAGCTCTTTTTCAAGCAATCGCGCTACGCAGTGGAAAATTAAGATCGCGATACCCAACACAAATTTGCCATTTCTACTCATTTTCAAGCAATCGCGCTACGCAATGAAAAATAAAGATCGCGATACCCATCACAAATTCGCCATTTCAGCTCTTTTTCAAGCAATCGCGCTACGCAGTGAAAAATTAAGATCGCGATACCCATCACAAATTTGCCATTTCTACTCAATTTCAAGCAATCGCGCTACGCAATGAAAAATAAATATCGCGATACCCATCACAAATTCGCCATTTCAGCTCTTTTTCAAGCAATCGCACTACGCAGTGGAAAATTAAGATCGCGATACCCAACACAAATTTGCCATTTCTACTCATTTTCAAGCAATCGCGCTATGCAGTGAAAAATAAAGATCGCGATACCCATCACAAATTCGCCATTTCAGCACTTTTTCAAGCAATCGCGCTACGCAGTGAAAAATAAAGATCGCGATACCCATCACAAATTCGCCATTTCAGCACTTTTTCAAGCAATCGCGCTACACAGTGAAAAATAAAGATCGCGATACCCATCACAAATTCGCCATTTCAGCTCATTTTCAAGCAATCGCACTACGCAGTGAAAAATAAAGATCGCGATACCCATCACAAATTTGCCATTTCTACTCAATTTCAAGCAATCGCGCTACGCAATGAAAAATAAAGATCGCGATACCCATCACAAATTCGCCATTTCAGCTCTTTTTCAAGCAATCGCGCTACGCAGTGGAAAATTAAGATCGCGATACCCAACACAAATTTGCCATTTCTACTCATTTTCAAGCAATCGCGCTACGCAATGAAAAATAAAGATCGCGATACCCATCACAAATTCGCCATTTCAGCTCTTTTTCAAGCAATCGCGCTACGCAGTGAAAAATTAAGATCGCGATACCCATCACAAATTTGCCATTTCTACTCAATTTCAAGCAATCGCGCTACGCAATGAAAAATAAATATCGCGATACCCATCACAAATTCGCCATTTCAGCTCTTTTTCAAGCAATCGCACTACGCAGTGGAAAATTAAGATCGCGATACCCAACACAAATTTGCCATTTCTACTCATTTTCAAGCAATCGCGCTACGCAATGAAAAATAAAGATCGCGATACCCATCACAAATTCGCCATTTCAGCTCTTTTTCAATCAATCGCGCTACGCAGTGAAAAATTAAGATCGCGATACCCATCACAAATTTGCCATTTCTACTCATTTTCAAGCAATCGCGCTACGCAATGAAAAATAAAGATCGCGATACCCATCACAAATTCGCCATTTCAACTCTTTTTCAAGCAATCGCGCTACGCAGTGAAAAATAAAGATCGCGATACCCATCACAAATTCGCCATTTCAGCTCTTTTTCAAGCGATCGCGCTACGCAGTGGAAAATAAAGATCGCGATACCCATCGCAAATTCGCCATTTCAGCTCTTTTTCAAGCAATCGCGCTACGCAATGAAAAATTAAGATCGCGATACCCATCACAAATTTGCCATTTCTACTCATGTCTAAGCAATCGCGCTACGCAAATCAAGATCGCGATACCCATTACAAATTTGCCATTTCCGTCCAATTTTAATATTTCACACACACACACACACACACACACACACGGTTTTTGTCAATAGTTACAGCCTCACCTGCCTAGAGGAATTCATTTTTGGTGCCCCTCTGTGGCCACAGCCAAAGGCTGCACCTACCCTCAAACTTCTAACCTTCGTTGCGTCCTATCCAATGGTTTTGACAATGGTTACAGCCTAACCATCCAGACCAATGGTTTAGTGTCAACAGTGCCCCACTAGCTGCCGCACACCAACCCACAGACTTCTAACCTTCGTTGCGTCCAATCCAATGGTTTTGACAATGGTTACAGCCTAACCGCCCAGACCAATGGTTTAGAGTGAACAGTGCCCCACTAGCTGCCGCACACCTACCCACAGACTTCTAACCTTCGTTGCGTCCAATCCAATGGTTTTGACAATGGTTACAGCCTAACCGCCCAGACCAATGGTTTAGTGTGAACAGTGCCCCACTAGCTGCCGCACACCTACCCACAGACTTCTAACCTTCGTTGCGTCCAATCCAATGGTTTTGACAATGGTCACAGCCTAACTGCCCAGACCAATGGTTTAGTGTCAACAGTGCCCCACTAGCTGCCGCACACCTACCCACAGACATCTAACCTTCGTTGCGTCCAATCCAATGGTTTTGACAATGGTCACAGCCTAACCGCCCAGACCAATGGTTTAGTGTCAACAGTGCCCCACTAGCTGCCGCACACCTACCCACAGACTTCTAACCTTCGTTGCGTCCAATCCAATGGATTTGACAATGGTCACAGCCTAACCGCCCAGACCAATGGTTTAGTGTGAACAGTGCCCCACTAGCTGCCGCACACCTACCCACAGACTTCTAACCTTCGTTGCGTCCAATCCAATGGTTTTGACAATGGTCACAGCCTAACCGCCCAGACCAATGGTTTAGTGTCAACAGTGCCCCACTAGCTGCCGCACACCTACCCACAGACATCTAACCTTCGTTGCGTCCAATCCAATGGTTTTGACAATGGTCACAGCCTAACCGCCCAGACCAATGGTTTAGTGTGAACAGTGCCCCACTAGCTGCCGCACACCTACCCACAGACATCTAACCTTCGTTGCGTCCAATCCAATGGTTTTGACAATGGTTACAGCCTAACCGCCCAGACCAATGGTTTAGTGTGAACAGTGCCCCACTAGCTGCCGCACACCTACCCACAGACTTCTAACCTTCGTTGCGTCCAATCCAATGGTTTTGACAATGGTTACAGCCTAACCGCCCAGACCAATGGTTTAGAGTGAACAGTGCCCCACTAGCTGCCGCACACCTACCCACAGACTTCTAACCTTCGTTGCGTCCAATCCAATGGTTTTGACAATGGTCACAGCCTAACCGCCCAGACCAATGGTTTAGTGTGAACAGTGCCCCACTAGCTGCCGCACACCTACCCACAGACTTCTAACCTTTGTTCCGTCCAATCCAATGGTTTTGACAATGGTTACAGCCTAACCGCCCAGACCAATGGTTTAGAGTGAACAGTGCCCCACTAGCTGCCGCACACCTACACACAGACTTCTAACCTTCGTTGCGTCCAATCCAATGGTTTTGACAATGGTCACAGCCTAACCGCCCAGACCAATGGTTTAGTGTGAACAGTGCCCCACTAGCTGCCGCACACCTACCCACAGACTTCTAACCTTTGTTGCGTCCAATCCAATGGTTTTGACAATGGTTACAGCCTAACCGCCCAGACCAATGGTTTAGAGTGAACAGTGCCCCACTAGCTGCCGCACACCTACCCACAGACTTCTAACCTTCGTTGCGTCCAATCCAATGGTTTTGACAATGGTCACAGCCTAACCGCCCAGACCAATGGTTTAGTGTGAACAGTGCCCCACTAGCTGCCGCACACCTACCCACAGACTTCTAACCTTCGTTGCGTCCAATCCAATGGTTTTGACAATGGTTACAGCCTAACCGCCCAGACCAATGGTTTAGTGTGAACAGTGCCCCACTAGCTGCCGCACACCTACCCACAGACTTCTAACCTTCGTTGCGTCCAATCCAATGGTTTTGACAATGGTTACAGCCTAACCGCCCAGACCAATGGTTTAGTGTGAACAGTGCCCCACTAGCTGCCGCACACCTACCCACAGACTTCTAACCTTCGTTGCGTCCAATCCAATGGTTTTGACAATGGTCACAGCCTAACCGCCCAGACCAATGGTTTAGAGTGAACAGTGCCCCACACCTACCCACAGACTTCTAACCTTTGTTGCGTCCAATCCAATGGTTTTGACAATGGTTACAGCCTAACCGCCCAGACCAATGGTTTAGAGTGAACAGTGCCCCACTAGCTGCCGCACACCTACCCACAGACTTCTAACCTTCGTTGCGTCCAATCCAATGGTTTTGACAATGGTCACAGCCTAACCGCCCAGACCAATGGTTTAGTGTGAACAGTGCCCCACTAGCTGCCGCACACCTACCCACAGACTTCTAACCTTCGTTGCGTCCAATCCAATGGGTTTGACAATGGTTACAGCCTAACCGCCCAGACCAATGGTTTAGTGTGAACAGTGCCCCACTAGCTGCCGCACACCTACCCACAGACTTCTAACCTTCGTTGCGTCCAATCCAATGGTTTTGACAATGGTTACAGCCTAACCGCCCAGACCAATGGTTTAGTGTGAACAGTGCCCCACTAGCTGCCGCACACCTACCCACAGACTTCTAACCTTCGTTGCGTCCAATCCAATGGTTTTGACAATGGTCACAGCCTAACCGCCCAGACCAATGGTTTAGAGTGAACAGTGCCCCACACCTACCCACAGACTTCTAACCTTTGTTGCGTCCAATCCAATGGTTTTGACAATGGTTACAGCCTAACCGCCCAGACCAATGGTTTAGAGTGAACAGTGCCCCACTAGCTGCCGCACACCTACCCACAGACTTCTAACCTTCGTTGCGTCCAATCCAATGGTTTTGACAATGGTTACAGCCTAACCGCCCAGACCAATGGTTTAGTGTGAACAATGCCCCACTAGCTGCCGCACACCTACCCACAGACTTCTAACCTTCGTTGCGTCCAATCCAATGGTTTTGACAAAGGTCACAGCCTAACCGCCCAGACCAATGGTTTAGTGTGAACAGTGCCCCACTAGCTGCCGCACACCTACCCACAGACTTCTAACCTTTGTTGCGTCCAATCCAATGGTTTTGACAATGGTTACAGCCTAACCGCCCAGACCAATGGTTTGGTGTGAACAGTGCCCCACTAGCTTCTTTACTTTTTTTTCTACGTAGCGCTATTGCTTGAAAATTAGCAGAAATGGCAAATTTGTCCGATCATTACTTTTTCTGCGCGGGCGAAAATTTTCCATTTCACCTAATTTTCAAACAATCGCGATACACAGCAAAACATCCATGGGATGTTGATCCTTCAACTACCAGAAGCACTGTAATAAGCATATGAAGAAATACAACACTTACCCCATTTGACACCCGAGTCCAACAGGAACTTCATTAGGTGTAATTCACATGCACAGACACTGCCTTCTTACATACACACTACCAACCATCAAAAATACCACAATCACTATAAATATACCATCCACATTACGGTATACCATACCTAAATCTTATTTTAATTTATTTTCGCAACGCATAAGTAGCGCAACCGAGCATTTCAAAATCTCCCCGGCGACTAAATTTCAAAATGGCGCCTGACAAGCACGGCGCATATCAGCTGGCGCACATGAGCTGGCCAATCACAATCGAGAAAATGAATTTCAACTCACCAATCAGGGAAGTATTTTTACCACGTCATAGGTGACGTCATTGAGATCACCAAAAGCTCACTAAACCCCGGGACTCGGGATATATACTACAACCGTAAGCCCCAGGTTAGGTCTGTTTTTGTATGTAAAACATTATAAATACATAAATAAACACTGACAATTGGCGCAATTTTTCATTACATTACTTTATCGACGCTCTTTTGTTTACTCGTTCTATACCCGATGTGAAATAGTACCAAATGCGTGGGGTTGGCATTCCTGACTTGGTAAGCGAGATGGCTACAAAAGACTTAATTTCTGCTATATAAGTCGTGTATCTATTTGGGATGGCCGGGTGGGTTTATGGCAGCGGACGAGTCAACATCTATTATTTTAACATCTCCGGATACCATTACTAAAGGTACTTCGGCAAATTTCATTAACTATTTTTTTTTATACCTTTGGTCTCCTGTTCTGTAGTGCTATATAAATAACTTTAAATAAAATTAAGCACCAAATTGTAACTTTCTAAATGGTCAAGTTTTCAACCAACTGAACAATTTATTTGTGATCCGAGGGCGGGAGATGAATATAGCAGAAGATAAACAATAGTAGCTTAGTATAGGAGATAGTCCATTGTCTCTACAAGAATGTTTGCACGATGGAATATATCGAGCAGTTTAATAAGCAAATAAGATGTTCATCATAGGCTATGTGCAATCATGCAAACAACTTTTTAAACCAGTTGGAAATAAGGAAACCATTAGATACATCTGAATCATTAAATGTCCTGAACACTTTAATTCATGCCTAATTTGTTCATTTTCCTTCTGTTTACACCTGAATCGACCTCCTTACCTCTCATTTTTTGGACTAGTATAAAGATGAAGATTCTTATTGATCTCCGTTATGTGGTGCGAACCTTCCATGCGTTTTTCTTTGTGAACTGTCAAATCTGAAATATGATTTTCTTCGTAATTACTTAATTTAAGGCCAAATGCACTCATATCAGTATCTCCATAACTCTTTTTCTTATCAACAATTCGGACTGAATTTTTATTTTGTCCAAAATTCCTTAATTTTAGGTCCGATGCACTTAAACTGCCAGTCTCTTCATGAAAAAGGTAGTTCATAATAACGTAAACAAATATTACACACACAATACAAGTAAATATGAAAACTCTTGATATTGATTTCATTACGCTTATTGGGTAAAAATAACAAATACTGTACAATGAATGACAAGTTGACAAGTTTACGCCTAAACACGATGTTTAACAAATACACGCCATAGTAAACAATACAGCTTGACCAACATTATAGGAATTAAATTCCTTTCTATTCCTACTTACTCGCAATTGTTACAACTGTCTACAGGACAGAGCGACTTTTTTGCCATCTGCACCATCAATTATCATTATTATTATTACTCTAAAGATCCACTATCAATTTAAGTTACTGTCAGTATCGGAGTTTTGAAAATAGGTCCGATTAAAAAATCAGTTCAAGGGTCCGGTTCCCGACCGCCCCGAAGATTTATTCTTTCGTAGGTAGGGTAGGTACCCATGAGTTCCAACCGTTCCAACCCTACGGGTCTGCTCCGTCGGTCATGCCGTATCTGGGAGATTCATGAGTACCTATTTAATGTCATATTTCGCAAGCAGTGAGGTCGTTCACCTTGCCGTTATCACTAGCTGCTTGTCATCATTCTAGGTATTCCCCGTCGGGGTTTCCTACTTGTCAGTTGTCACGTTTATTGTTAGCCTTGTGTTTGTATCTGTAAAATATAGTGCGACCGATCGTGTCACGGGATACGTATAACTGAGGTACATGTGTACATGTGTAAAAAGTTGTAACTATGGAGCGTGTAGACCTAGGAAATGAAAATTGCACTCAATTAATTCTCTCTATACTTTGTAAAAGTGACAATAACGATGACAATATTGTGATTTAGACAATATTGTTTTCCTTCCGAATATATATGGCATCAAAATCTACCCTCTAGTAGATGCGAAAGTTCTGTGTTGCTATAATCTAGAGTGTGAGTATAAATATACATACATACATACATACATACATACGTACATAGAATTTGTCTGATAACCTGTATTATTGTGGTGTCTTTAGTAGTATGTGTATTTGTAATTCTGGTGATCATTGGGATGGAGGCGGACGTGGTCACTACGTAACGAGGTGGATTCCGAAGGCAGCTTTACTCATAGTCATTCCAAAATAGAAAGTGAAGAGGTGTAGTCGTAAGTTGTGCTTCGATATAATTAGGTGCCTACGGAGAATCTAAAACCATAGCGGCGGCGGCCGATATTTCCCGCGCTATTTATCGAATTTGGACATACGAGGTGTCAAATTACTCGGGCAAAGTTCCCTTTCGTATTGCCCATGTATTTACCCAAAACTTCAAGGTCATCGACCCAAGATTTTATAAACTAATACTTGGATTTGTACGTGTGAGGTGTCGTAGGACTCGGGGTGACGCCCGCTTTCCCATGGCCCACTAATTTACCCAAATTGCATCAAACGGCATGGTCATCGACCTGAGAATTCTCAAACTAATAATCGGAGAGGGTCACGTGAGGTGTCAAATGACTCAGTATGACGCCCCTTTCTCATGGCCCACTCATTTACCCAAATTACCCAAAACGGCAAGGTCATCGCCCTGAGATTTCATAAACTAATAATCGGAGAAGGTCACGTGAGGTGTCAAATGACCTGGTGCAAAGTTCCCTTTCCCATGACCCATGAATTTACCCAAAATACCCGAAACTGCAAGGTTATCGCCCTACGATTTTATAAACCAAAACTCAGATTGAGACACGTGAAGTGTCACATGGCTTCACGAACCCAAGATTTGTTGAATTTATATAAAAACCTAATTTAGGATTTAAATTAATGCACGTAAGATATTTAGATTTTGTGATTTTTTATTTTCTATTTTTTATTTTAGATTTTTGTTTTATTTTAGATTTTTTATTTTAGATTTTGCAAAAAGACCAAACCAAGATTTTGCAAGAAGACCAAATCATAATGTCATGACTGGATTTTTCGGTAACTAATTACTAAAGAAAGACATATAAGGATTTGTATTACTTGGAATTACATTCCCTTTACTATGCATTTTTAGATTTAAGTATTTGGATTTTAGATTTTAGATTTTATATTTAAACAAAAGACCAAACTGTAAAGTCATTGACTCGAAATTTTAGATAACTAATTATTAAAGAAAAACATATAAGGAATTATATTACTTGGGATTATATTCCCTTTACTATGAATTATTATTTTTTAGATTTTAGGTTTTAGAATTTATATTTTAATATTGGGTTTTTGAATTTAGATTATAGATTTTGGGAAAAGACCAAACTAATATTGACTATTTATTACACATGGCTATGTAGGCAGAAAGATGATTTCACTACACGTTAACACTAATTTTTTAGGCCTTGAGTGGGGTTGCGATAAGAATCTTATGATCAGACACGAGTTAGCTGTGAGATAACACTTTGGCGATTATGCTCGTTTGGACCAGTGGATAGGGTTCTAGAGAGCAGCCCGACATTTTGGTTTATATACAACAGATGCTTAGACATATATAGAAACTGAGTGACCATGTTGTCTTTTACACACAAAAAAAAAAAACGTGACATTATACCAGAGACGATTAGGATAACCATGTAGAGCTTAGCAAAACGACGCTGTGTAACGATAAATGCTAGTCAACAGGCGCTGGCAATTACTATACATATAAACATGGTTACCATAAATTAGCGAATATTCAATTCAATTTCCTAAAATCATTTTAAGATGCCCTCAACCCTCTATTAAACACCAAGTTCACGAGACTGAGAACCGCAATGTTGCAAAGTTTTGTAAACACTCAAGTACACAGGACTAATTAAATGAATAACTGTCGGGTTGGCCGAGTGGTCTAAGGCGTTTGACTTAGGTTCAAATTTCCTGAATAAGGAAGCAAGAGTTCGAACCACTCATCCGGCATAACTATTACCTCAACATCGGTTGGCAACACTGAATTATTATGATACTCAGTACACAAAACCGCAAATTAAGTGCATTATTTAAGACCACTCTTTACAAACATAGCCGATGACTGTCGATGGATAACGATTGCATTAGGAGGGGGAGGCGGGTAACAATTAAGAAAAACAGACAATACACATAAAATATTTTTAAATTTAATGTTTTTCAATTATATACACAGAATACAACTACTTATCTTTACCATTGCTTGTTATAGTTTTAAACACAAAGCTAGCAGTAGATTTGTTTTTCCACTGCGAGCAATAAACGATGTTTAAAAAAAAGAGAGAGCTTTAATGGATTTATATGTATAAAAACCTCATCAGCACCACCATGATAATCATTATCACTGTTACTATTTAGTCCTTTTTGATTTTCTTGCAATACTACCTCTTGCATAGTCTGTGTTGCCTTTGAAACTGTTGGTAGTTCTTGAGACGTGGAAGATGGATTAAACATACCTTTTAGAAGAGGGGTTAAACGTTTCTCAATAAACAATGCACTATCTTGAGTAGCAATATATCTTTCTTGTACTAGATTTTTTGCATGTCGATGATTTTTTTCAACACCCAGAGTGTTTTGTCTGGAGCACTACATTGATGATTACTCACACTTAATACCTCACCATTTTTACTTTTCATATTGCCTCAACATCTTTTTGACCTCTGTTTTGAGCATCTCCAGAATATTATTCCTTTCACATTTTGTCGTCTATAGTTATAAGAGTAGCCTTTATAGAGTACCCGTTGTTTACCTCGGTTACAGTAGCGTAGCCAGGATCGACCAATGGGAGGGGTTATAGGTACTCAAGCCAAATTCTACAAGCATTTCGTCCCGCACCATGGTCGCGAGGGCAGTTGTGGTAAGTACGGGTATCGTAGGTTCGAATTCCGGTGCTGACAGCGGTTATCCTGAGTGTGCTTTTCCCCGGGTTTTGCCACACTCCCGACAGGAAATTGCCGGGATAGTGCCTTGCTCAAGCCCCGGAGCGTCTTCTCCATCCCTGTCCCAGATACATTTACACACACAACTACAATCATCACAGCAATACAGGTTGCCGGACAGCTTCAACACAACACACTCCCAACTACACGGGGCTGAGACCAAGGTGTCTCAAGCCCCTCAAATGAATTAACAATAACTCTACAAGTATTTCCATTTCTCTATGAGATATTACACAAGAAAAGTTTCATGAATTTTGATCCCGAATTTTTCGAGTAATACCATATGCTCAAAAGACAAAAGCAAATCAGTTCTTTAAAAAATTAAGTTAATTTTTGACTAAAAGTCTCACCTCTATGGTAAATCTAGAACATTCCTGTTCCCCTGACAGGAACAAAATATACTCAATATCTGTGCTACCAACATGAAGACTATGTATCTCTCAACAAGAGAAATTATTTACAGAGGTCTCAGCAAAAGTGGGCATGTCCTCTCACGATGTATCATGTTGATTTATGAGTAATTCATTACCGGTAATCATTTTTATGTTTATTCAGTTTTTCCAACAAGATCCTGTGCTTTATATTGCAATTAGCCCTGAATGCCTAAAGTATCATTTTCGAAGATTTTTGTCACCTACCAAGGTCCTTCTTATCTTACGAATGCTACATGCAGCCGGAAAAAGGATTAATTGCTTATACTACTCAGGCGACAAATTTCACTCATTCGTAACTGGGAGATAACCGTAATTCGGGGAATTGCTGGACATAATATTTACGTAATAATATTAAGCAACTCGGCTGATGGTCATCTCATGCTAAAGATGTTAATAATGTTCCCAAAATTAGTGTTAATGTACCCATAAAATTTTCTAAGTCTTTATTAAAAGCGCGTTATTTTAATCAAAACTAGATTAATTTACATATAACTTCTCTCCCGCCAAGGAAAGAAAAAAAGCTAATATTATCCCGCTGTGTGGAATTCAAAATTATATGGCGCTAGCCTCAGTTTGAAATAAGCTATAAGTTATTTCGCGGGGGAAAAGTTAGATTGGCAACCCAGGAAGGACGGAGTTGTATTACCACAGTCTATAATACACAGTCGCGAAGCTTGCTGCGTTACGTAATTGCATCCTCTTTGTAGGTGAAGCGACACTAGCGCTCGCGGCGGCCAGCAGGCTGGCAACTACCTTGAGCACGTTATTCGCGGTCAGATGATTTCATTTTTGCAATTTTTTTTTTAAATTTTAACTCACCTGAGTGAGTATTTCCATTTTAAACATAGGTCACGTTAAATCACCAACTACTACAGAAAGAAGCCACAATGTTGATATACTGTACACTTTTAACTCATAGAAACATAAAAAGAATGCTCCGTTTTTATTAGTTCAGTCCTCTATAAGTATCTCTAGTATGACGTATTTAATGCGTCTTACGTAGAATTCATAGTCCCTACTAGTTTTAAATTCATGTATTTGTTTTAATGATAGTCGCTGGCATCTCTACATAAAACCAAGTTCACGATTCCTGGATGTAACGGGTAATCTCTAAATCCACTGAATGAATTTTGATGCGGTCTTCACCATTCAGTAAAGAATTTCTCGAGGAAGGTTTCTGTAGGAAAACATTCACTTATGATCAAAGGAAGCAGCGCAGTAACGATTTCAGTGAATCGTGTCGAAAGAAAACCGACCGCCCGTGCTCCTTTTAAGTTTACGCTGGGTAAACCATAAAAAATATCCATATACTATGAATGTAAGAGTTGGTCAGCATGAAAAGTTTTACAAAGAAGTCCGCGACAGCATATCTTTATCTTTAATACATCGCCAACTATAAGTGATTTTACGTTTTAATTTCTTCCAACAATCTCCATTCAGTGGAAATTTAAATTACTAGCTTCGGAGCGAATTTACGAGCTAGCGAGTGAGCCCATCGCCCCAGCTTCGACCAGCATTAACTGTCGAGTCGCGTCGAGTTAAGACTTCAGAGAAGAGTAGACTAAAAGTGTTTGGAGTTTCTCTGTTCACCCCGGCTTTTCTGAATTGCGTCTGAGACCTACCGTCCGTGCGCCTTTTAAGCTTACGCTGAGTAACCCCTGTAAGATACCAGGCGAAGCCGGGGCGGGTTGATAGTAAGGGTATAATATCAAATTCTTAACCATATCAAAAGCTAGTTATTCCGTAAAATTGAATAACATTATAGTTAATTAGTAAAAATACCAGTGTGACTTGTGAAACGAAAAATATAAAAAGATCTTAAGGTCTTAAATGGCTCAATTATAGGTACTTCGTATTTTTAGGTAGATTTCATTAGAAAGCTAACTATTGCAATGGGTACCATGTTTCGACTTCCGGAAAATTTCGACATATCTTCGAGTTTCACATCCCCCAGACCCCAAAACCACCGTCAGTTCAAAAGTTTATATTTATATAACTTATCAGTTTCTTGTGGACACGATAACTGCCGTAATTTTGTACCAATCACTTTGAATTTTTTACCGAATATGTATATTTTCTGTGGGTTTGAAATCATTCATTCCTGAATTTGGCAAAATAATACAATGCCAATTTTACAAAATATCGGCAATAAGAATTGTGTACCATACCTGCACAGCAGCCATGTGGGAGACCAGGTATGTCATAAGAGAATTAACAAACAGTGTACCACATCTAAGTTTGTGAGCATTATCCAGACGACATAAATTGGCTTGCTTCCAAAGGATTCGAGGATAAGTTTATATTATTGTGCAAAATCTTTATTCATTAAATAAGCTCTCTGAGTATTAAAAAGCCATTTTCTACATCTGAAAATTAAAATGTCGGCACGCGTTAGAGATGACATCTTTTACGTTTACTTAGCCTACCGTATGTCTTAATTTTCAAAATGCATAGATATTTATATTTGATTTGCAGCCAATGGCCACCGCAGGGCATTTCACAAGAACGCCCGTAGGTTCCCCAATTTCAATGTCAAGTAGTTCCAACTTAAGCTACCAGAACTGAAACCCAACGGCGAACGTTTGAACTTGATAGAGCGTGTCTAACCCAATAGCCTACAAATTTTGGCTACACACTACCAATTGTAGGTGTAGGTTCTTTTATATGCCATAAATCAATGACTTGGGCCCGAAGACTTCGACTGGGTTTGAACCCGCGAACTTGGGCATAGCAGTTCACTATGCTACCGACTACGCCACCGAAGCCATGCATAGATATCCTACCGAGATATCCTAAAATTTGGTGGAGAGGTTCCTTGAATAGCCTGGATCAAAATACTAAAAGTCCCAAAAAATCCCTCGTGGGGAACATGTCGCCATCTTGGAAAAATGGCCGCCATCATGGATTTCCTATCCAGCATCGCATTGAACGTCATAACTCGGTACCTAAGGGTGATAGGGACATGCGGATTGGTCAGGATAACTTACCAGAATGTAGGCGATCATTTTGACACTACTTAAGCTAGATAACAATCGAAATAGTTATTATAAATCACTTAAACGAACTCTCATAGGGTAGCGTTAAAAGCCATCTTGATGTTCAATGTAGATTTTTCACCTTTTACAGTCATGGGATTGAAAAACGTACCGTGATAAATGTTGTTAAGCACATCAAAACGCACAAAAATATGTAATCAGCACTTTCGTAAACCAAAAATTACGGGTGTGAGAAGTTGTCAAACATGCGCATGCAACTCGAAGAGCGGCGCGCCGAGGAGGAGGCTTCACAAAGCCGGTGCAACCGGTGCAACTGGTGATGTAAACATATCCTGTAGGCGCAACTATACCCCTTTTTTAATGATAAGTAAAAATTTGACACTTTTATATGGAAGGAGAGTATCTTAACCTAATAAATAATAAAAAGCAATAACTAATTTGTTAATACAGTAACTTGCGCTTTAAAACTCTCTTTCTTAGCTCCGTATATTATATTTATATAGAAAAGGAAAGATAAACGTTTCTATTAGAAAATAAATTAAGCAGCTATTTGCTTATTTGCTATCTTATACCACACCATAAACACACTAACGTTTAAGCACATTACAATTTCTTTTGTACAAACACGACAAACTGCCATGGGACGCTGAAGTGCGGTGTACATGTAAAGGAATAAGGCCAACTATTAATTATATAGTACGTGTTTAACATTGGGAGATGTTAATGCCCACAACACCATCTGGGGCTCCGCTACCACTAGCGGTAAAGGGAGAGATTGGTCATGTGTTGGTAAAAAAAACGTGACGCTTGCCTTAATCTTGACGCCTTTCTTTGGTAAGTTTGAAATTTCAGAAGAGTTGACTCTGCGGCGAAGAGGTGGCGAGGATCTGCATGGCAATTCTTTGGGGTTGTCCTCCTGTTCCTCACTCGCCATATCGTCAATAGTATCTGGCTCTGGCTTGTCAGAACAACCATCACCAGTGAAATTGCTGCTTATTGCTGGACAGGAGAGACCTTGTCTTCGGCAACCGCAAGATCTGCTGCCGCATCCTGTTTTGCACTCACAGCTGATGAGGTTTATGAGAAAGTCTGGTGCGGGAGGAGATTCTGTCGGAATCGGTAAAAATTTGCCTATTCTGTTCTTCTTCCATCCCCACTCTGTAGGTGGAAGAGAGATTCAGCGCCATTCATGCACTTGGTGGTAAACTCTCAGGCTTTGCTGTCGAGATGCTGCTGATTTTGGTGGAAGACTTGAGGGGTCAAAGTCTGCATGGAGACATTGTTGGGCAATGGTCTTAAGGTACTGACTATACCTTGTCTTGATTAGGCTATCTGTAGTTCTACCTCCGTATAACGCTACGAAGAATTCTTCCCCTGCCTTCACGATCTCTTCCACTGCAGCGTCTGCGCTGTTAAAACAGCAACTCTTTGGCGAAGACCTGGGTTATTGTTTAAAGTCTTAAACGCGTGTACTTTCCCCTACCTGTAGGGAGTCGAAAGTGTGTCGCAACCGGACATGGCATGGAGGAAGAGAAGATTGACGGTCATGTCCCCAAGAGCCTTCTGAAATTCCGTAGAGCCAAAGAGTTTCTTCGGATGGGCTTTTGATGGTGACACCAGCATATAGACGTTTCTATCGCGTTCTGCAAGGCTCGAAAGAAGTACCAAATATCAGTATCATCTCCAACAATTGCCACTGCTTCCTTGATCGCTGTTGTCACGATGAGACGAATAGCATCAGACTTGGCATGAATAGCTGGAATCCCCTTTTCTTCGAAACAAAGACCTAAATGTGCGACGAATCTTGATTTGTTTGAGGTGTTGGCTAGGAACTGATGCTGCGACGAGACCATTTGCACTTCCAAATCCACCAAAACTTCAGAAGATGACGTCTCGGCACGTCGTCTCATGTGCTCCATGTCTTTCGTGATACTTTCAGAATAGCAGTCGAACACTACAACAGCTTTCCCTTGATAGTTCGCCTTGATGTACGAAGTGTAGTTCTTACAAACATCATCGGAGGTTCCCGATTTCGGCCATACCACCCGGTGCAGGAGATCTCCACCATCAAACACGTAGGTTACGTCTTCGGGAAGACAGATCATTGGTGCACACAACTTCTCTATCACTGTCCGTCAAGTTGATTTTGTGACTTTTCTGATAGTTGAAGCATCGAACAGCGCTGGCACCAATAATTCCAACTCGTATTCAAAGCAAGATTCCAGGTCCTCTTCATTGTGAGCGACACACGCAATCCGATGAAACAGCTGGTTCGGATTTACAGGTACGGTCTCGCCTCGGACAACAACGACATTGCTCATTGCTGCAAGAGTGACAACTTTGTCCTTTCGTTGGAGTTTAACTTCGGCGAACGATTTCCCATCCAGTTTCTTCAAAGTCGCGGATCCTATCTCCCAAGCTGAGTCGCAGGTCACCGTTTCGTCACATATAACACCGGTTGATACGGACAACAAAATATCTTGAGGTTTGTTGAAAGGAGAATGTATACGTAGCCATTCTGTGAAATTTTCGAGATGCTTGAAGTCTCGCCTTTGGCAAGCTTGCCCAAGTTCCACGTGTTGCTGGGACGTGCTCGTGTTCACGACAGCAAAGGATTCCAAAGCTTTCACCATCTTCATTGAAGCTGGCATTGCATGTCTCCAGCGCGCAAGCATGGTTGGTTGGTTGGTTCCTTAGTTTAGGGGCTGCGACAACGCGGTCATGTAGCCCCGTGTACTTTGGGTGTGTGTAGAATCTGTCTGATAACCGGTGTTAATTGTGATGACTGTATTAGTGTGTGTATCTGTTTTTTTAATTCAAGTAGGGACTGCAACTTTGAATTTTCAACTAGTTCCTACTTTTGCCGCCAAACGCCACCGTCAACGACTACTAGGCCTAGTTCAGAACCAGCTACTAGACGCCACCGCAGTCGGCTCTTGGCAACGAACGTAGCAACCTAAGAGCGTTGTTTACATTCTTAACCTATCCAATTTAGTTTCACACAGGTGTAATTAGTGGAAAGATCTTTAACATGCCATAAATCTATGACATGGGACCGCCGGCTTTACTTCCCCTCCGAAGGAAGGCATTGCGCAAGCATAGTATCAGATATACCATGCCCTCGAGTCAACCCTCCTGTTGTCTTAAAATTCTTCATCAGGACTTGTTCGATGGTCATATTCCACTCCGGAATTTTGATGAACTACGCACGGTAAAGAATCCTCTTTCCACAAACTTCTCGAAATCTCTGGTTGCCATGGTCATCTCCGGGTTCGCCATTTGCTGGAGATAGACGTGGGCAGACTTCGCATAGTTCATATGCCCACCATCGTGCAGGAAAGGCAGCATCTTCTGAACATAATGCAAATAAAGTTATTGTTTTTTATTATTATTTATTAGGTTATAAGATGCTATCCTTCTATATAAAAGTGTCAAATTTTACTTATCATTAAAAAAGTGGCATAGTTGCGCCTACAGAATTGTTTACATTATCAGTTGCACCGGATTTGTGAAGCCCCCCCCCCCCCTCCTCGGCGCGCCGCTCATCGAGTTGCATGCGCATGTTTGACAACTTCTCACGCCCTTAATTTTTTGTTTACGAAAGTGCTGATTACATATTTTTGTGCGTTTTGATGTGCTTAACAACATTTATTTCGGTAATTTTTTCAATCCCATGACTGTAAAAGGTGAAAAATCTACATTGAACATGAAGATGGCTTTCCGCTACCCTATGAGAGTTTGTTTAAGTGATTTATAATAACTATTTCGATTGTTATCTAGCTTAAGTAGTGTCAAAATGATAGCCTGCATTCTGGTAAGTTATTCTGACCAAACCGCATGTCCCTATCACCCTTAGGTACCGAGTTATGACGTTCAATGTGATTCTGGATAGGAAATCCATGATGGCGGCCATTTTTCCAAGATGGCGGCATGTTCCCCATGAGGAATTTTTTGGAACTTTTAGTATTTTGATCCAGGCTATTCAAGGAACCTCTCCACCAATTTTTAGCTTGATAATCTAATTTTCCTCACTTTGCCCAAATTCTGTCTAATATTCCTGCACTACTAGCAATAAACATTGAAACAAGGTTAGCGCCTTAAACACAACTAAATTAAATTTACAGATCTTAAGCACGGATACATGCTTGAAATCAAGAATTAAGTTGCTTTTGCAAAAAGGAGAATTAGTGACGCAGCTTTTGAATGGCTGACAGGGAGCAAATCCTGTCATACCGGGAAAGAAAAAAAGGGGAAACTAAAGAAGTTATCCAAAAAGACATGACCTATTAAGGGGGCCAGTAGCTGACAGGGGCCTAGTCCTGCAGTACCCTATGAAGATTGTTATATTTGAGTGGTTGCCAAGATGCAACAGAATAACTTGCAAAATAAATGAGATGGCAGACACAGAATGCGTGAACTGCATGTACGATTTACTGAGAAGTTGAGATGGCAGAAACAGGTGGGCAAGTAACCTATAACCTGAACGTGAACCATGAAAGAGAAAATGCACAGGCAAAGTGCAATGAAAGATGCAGATATGCACAAGAAATACTGAGATTATTCTCACAAGAAACATAAGAATGGCCAAAGTAAGCCGATATGTTATTCCGCCTAGAAGGGGACGGGGAGAAGATCACAATGATATCAAAATTGAGGAATCTTCTAAACCGGGCTTGTATAAAGCTAGCATGATAACAGAGAGCATGAAATAACAATAAACATAATGTGGTTACAAAGTAGTTAACTTGAAAGAGTGTGGTTAACATCCCACACGTGTGCGTAGAACACTTGAAAAGAAATAGTTCATTTCCAGTTGTGGTTTCTTTCACAAAAGTACTTGACGGAGTTGTAGAACACTTGCGGAATAGTAAGGCTGACCCTAGCTATCACAAAGATGAAGTGACAATATTCACTTAGTAGGAATAGATTTCCGTAGCACACAAAAATGTATACTTGACATCTTAATGTTCGTGTCGCAGGAACACGTTGAAGTTTGATCCAAGTTGGATTATTTGAAAAATGTCTTTGACGACATGGCGAAGGTTAAGTTAAACACTTCTTGACGCAGAAAATACATATGTGAAGTTTTCCAAGTTTATCGTCCGGTGTTCAAGACGGGTGGCTAGCATGTCGCTAACGGAGAAATCACATCGAAGATGGGTCTGCCAGCAGCTTAAATAGCAGACAGAACAAACTTCTCGAAAGATCGATGTCCGGCCATTGGCGAGTCCCAAACACGTTGGCAGGAAGAAGTGCGGTAAGTGGCCGGAGAGAGGCTACGTCATGGAGACGGCCAATGAGAGCGTAGCATACCGAGATCAGCAGGAAGACAGAATGCCACGAGGTATGAGAAAGGTGACCTATTAACATTTGGAAAAATGTCTTAAAGGCGAGATATGTATTGTAACACAACAGGTGAGTACGAAAATAATTTTAAATTTGATTGAATTAAACAAGAAAGTGAAATAAAGAATTAATTGTCACGAACACATGGTGACGAAAAATGAGGTTATGAAATCAAATACTGGTCTGACTTTCGACAAACCAAAACCTACAAAATTAACAAGTTAATCATTCGCAAATGTGAACAACCACCGTTCACTCATTTTATTATACACAGAATATATATTGTAATATGCTTTCAGTCATGCATTATTTTACCACCAAACTTTCAGCTGTTTTTTGGACGGCTGGACAGCGTTTACATGATATGTTTCCCAAACTTTAAAATTTTTACATGAATGTTCGTTTGAACTCTTGACAACATTCTAGGCTACATCATTCACTAAAATTATTGACATACACATTTAGAAAATATTTTTTTAAACTTTTTGTATGTGTTTTTTTTGGTGAAAAATATTTCTTTTAATTGGGAAGTATAAATGATACACAAAATGTTATAGTGTAGGTTGTTCATATCCGTACAAAGCACAATAATGCAAATTTTCATGAAGATATCTTGAATAGTCTTTGAGATATCATGTAAACGCTGAGTGAAAATAAAGTTTCCGGGAAACGAGCTTCAAACTTACCTAAGGGTAGAATTTGGATCAAAAAGCCCCCGCTGCATAAACTAAGCCCTCCTTCTGGTTGTTTTTTGCTGCTGCTTCTAGTCTAAGCCTTCTTTTGCATTTTCTTTCTTCTTTTGTAGCTTCATGTGCACGTTTATTTCCTGACCGAACCCGTTTGTCATCCTCATCATGAAGCATCTTAATTCAAAATTCCCCAACCTTTAGCCCTAGCTTCTCCATCACTTGAAATCTAGCCATCATCCCATCATTGAATGTCAAACTGCAATCTCAACAGTTTTTCTCCCAGCAAATCCAGTTTTTGGACATATTTTCCAAATTTTGGAGTTGAGCGATTCGTTATTATTTTGGGTGTAACCACCGACACATCTCATTAGGAGCTCTTTCTGAAAAAGATTTTTGAATATTGGCTTTATTGCCTCGATTATAGCAGGGTCAATACTGTTCTAATGAGTGTACTGCTGTACAGATCCCTCGGCCACAGCTTTCTGATATGGGCACCATCTACCCTTTGGGCAAAAATAGTGCATTGGTTCCTTATCAGTGGATCGCTTATGGTACCATATTGTCCATATTGCCTGTCTCATGTCATCTACGGATGAGCTATTGCCTCTTATGGCATTGCCATAATAAACTGTGAGGGTATTTATCACAGAATGAGTCAATCTGTTTTTCCCACTTAGAGGTTTTCTATCACTAAGCTTTTTTCCCTTCATGGTCTCTTTCAACTTACGCAACTGCGTACCCATCCTGTTGTGAACATGACCAACGCATTCCCTTTTAGCAATATGATTTGCTTTCCATATGGTTTGTCTTCTGCTACAGCTTTGTATGTCTTAGTGTTTCTATCCCCAATGTAGTTTAGATATTGCAAATTGTGCTTATCGACACTGCTCTTGAATATTACTCACATACCTTCCACCTCCATGTTACCTGCACTACCCTTATGGTTTATGTTACAAACTTCTTTATGACATTCCAACCACTCATAATACTCTATAGTATCAGTCTTTTCCTTCCACTGTTCACACCCCTTGCACATTTTTGACAATACCTGTGTGCCTATCACTTAACCAGACTTGACACCAATTACTGTACATACCCCATGTTGTGAACTATGTCCTCTCGTCGACCAAGTTCCATCGCAACTCACAGATATGTCCCTGCTTGCTGTGAAGTTTACTTCCTCTTCAGCTGTCCTATGTAGGGATCATTGACCCACTTCAGATGTAACTGTGTGAATATGTTTGTTCACCAGACAGTATATAGATATATTTATGGTGATGGCATGTTCATGAGCCCACAAAATACATATATACCTGCCAAACCTTGTCCCAAACACCTCATGGCATAAATAGCTTGTCTTTGTTTTTCCCTAATTTATTACAGCTGTCAAAAGCACCAATTTAATTTCAGTTGCTACAAATTATTTTAACATTGCAACCTAACCCTACTATCAGGTCTACTTTAATATTTACATTACCTCCACACACACAACGCAGGCATTCTTCAAGTTTATGAAACATGATATTTAAATTAAAAAGCATATTTACATCACTGGCACAACTGCTAATAAAACTGGTTTTGCTGGAAAGCTTTCTTGCTGAAGCACTACTACGAACTTGGTTAGGAGAACCATGTGCTTGAGCATTGTTTCCAATATTTGTGTATTTGTTTCCATGGAACCCCGCTTTTTAGGCCTTATAACCTTACGTCTCGGCATTTACGTTCACCTAGTAACGGCAACACTATATATGCACAAATGTAACTTCTTTCACACCAAAACAATTTCAATATTTGCACTCGCGGTAAAAGTAAACAAAGATAGACAATAGAAAATCGAAACTGCAGTTCCTCAAAGAGTAAAAGAACTTCAGTGTATTCCATGGAAACAAGAGAAGAAGCGAGAAAATAAAGGATAAATATGGCAGTAGGTGACACGCTATGAGGGTGGGGCAGTCGGAAATTTAAAGAGACTCTTAGGCGACAGCCACTTACATTTAGGGGCATATCTCAGGAAGTATTGAAGATATCTTCAATTTTCTTTCATCAAATGAAAGATAAACGACCATTCATTCAATTAAATCATTTCAAAAATTGCATTTTTTTGGCCCTGAAAGGTGTACCTCCCCCCTTACATCACAGAAGTGACAAAGAGGAAATCTGACATTCTACGGATCGGAGCGTGGAATGTTAGTGTTGAAGATAATGAATATTTCTCGTACTTTCTAATTTCGCTCGCATGTAAATATCGTTTGTCATTTGTCAAATGTATATTCTTTGACTTTATGTTATTTTCCTTTTGTCTGTACTTAGTATACTGTATCCTGTGTCTTGCTCAATACAATCTAAGTCAACATGTGTTCGGGTATTTTAATCCGTTCATCCCGTGTTTGACTGATACAATAGAAACCCATGCATAGCACAAGTAGTTTCAATAGGTTATGGGCCCAGTCATAACGGTGTTCTGTGATCATTATCTTCAGTGAACTTTAAAGTGAGAAGGCAAAATGAGTGAACATGCTTCTAGCCCTTGTGCCTATGGGTTTCCGAAAATGAGTGGTCGGGAGGATTATTCGAACTGGTCTTTTAGGATGTCAAATTATCACAAATTGTCAAATTATCTCAAAAAGCATGGATTGAGGGCCAGTGTCCGAGGCACAGATGTGTCGGAGGGACATGATCGGCGTGACAAGAGAGCGCTGGTGGATATATGTCTCATGGTGGCTGTTCACAATTATCCCCATGTTCGAGACTGTGCAAAAGCTAAGGATGCCTCGTATGCCCTTGAAAAAGCTTTTGAAGACAAAGGAAAGTGGAGGTATATCACGCTGATGCGAAATCTGTTCTCGCTCAAGTTATCAGATTTCGATTCCATGGACAAGTATATTGGTAAGGTTATATCAGTTACACAGAAGATAGCAGCTGTTGATAAGCCTGTCGCTGATAAGTTTGTTGCTGCTATGATACTTCGAGGTCTTCCTGATGAATACGATAACTTAGTTATGGCCTTAACCTCAACTTCGGAGGAACTACAGTTGGAACGCATCAAGTCTATCTTGTTGGACGAAAGCTTTCGCCGAAGTCATGGTGATAAGTCAGCTGATGGGGCAGCCCTGTAACACCAAGAAGGAAGTCAGGTATGTCAAGAAACCAAAGAACTCTAGTGAAAAAGCGGTTGACAAAAGTCGTTGGAAGTGTTGGATTTGTGGTGAAAAGGGTCGCGGAAGAGACACTTGTCCACAGAAGACAAAAGTTCAAAGTGCACCGAAGTGTCAAAAATCCAATAAAAGCCTGGTTTGTGCTTTAACTGCTCGCGTACCAAAGAATTGTTTCGTTATTGATTCTGTTTGTAGTGCTCACGTGCCTCTTAATGTTAAACTTATGTCAAATTATAAATGCAATGATGATCCTGATATAAACATTGAAATTGGTAATAATGATAAGTTGTCTGTACAAGGAGTTGGTGACATTGCACTGAATGTAAGCGACAGTATTAATAATCTGTCAGACGTGATGCATGTTCCAGGACTGATTGTTAACTTGCTGTCGGTAAGTCAGATGATTACAAGGGGTGCTGTTTTTGTGGTTAACAAAAATGGATGTGAAATCTTGGATTCAGAGAATTGCTCAGTGAATGGTAGCGTGCTAGCTACTGGTTCAGTTTTGAATGGTCTGTATTACCTGAATGTTAACCAAGATATGTCTGCCCTTGTTGGTGATGTTTCTGATTACAATTTGTGGCATCAGCGGTTGGGCCACGTTGGGCAACAGAAGTTACAGGTCTTAAGTCAAATGTCTGATGTTGTTAAATTTAAGGAAATACCAAAGGAATTGTGTGAACCATGTGTTCTCGGGAAGCAACAAAGGCAGTAATTTCCACAGGTAAGTCACTCGAGGAGTGAAAGTTTTTTGGACTTGGTGCACTCTGATCTGTGTGGGCCGCTACCTGAGACCTGGAATGGTGTTGAATACATGATGACAATAATTGACGATTTTTCAGGAAGATTTTTGTTTATTTTTTGAAACAAAAATCTGAAACCAAGGAGAAAGTCAAGGATTTTGTTGCATATTGTGAAACTCAGAGAGGTAAGACACCAAAGATTTTTAGATCTGATAATGTTAAGGAATTTGTCAATTCTGACCTGAACAAATATTTCAAGGAAAAAGGGATTGTGCAACAGAAAACTGAATATTAACAAGCCTCCAATTTTCGACCCTAATTCCGATCTATCATCGCTAGGACAACGTTGGGTGAAATGGGTGAGATGTTTTGAAAGGTACGTCGTGGCAAATGATATTACAAAGATATACGCAAAAAAGCGCTTCTGCTCAATCTCGCTGGTGATGAAGTATCAGATATATTCGATAGCTTGCCCGATACTGGGGTTACTTATTCAGATACTTTAGTTTCTCTTAATTCCCACTTCCAGCCAAAGAAGAATCTTTTTAAGAGGCATATTCTTTTCGTAAGGCCTACCAGAACCGTAATGAAACAATTACAGATTTTTCGGCCAGATTACGGAATCTTGCTTCTACGTGTGAATTTAAGGAACGACTGGATTTCGAATTAACTATGCAGTTATTAGTGGGTGCAAATTCAGTAACTTTACTAAAGCACATACTGTCCAAGTCTGGCATTAGTTTTACTGCCGCATTAGAGTTCGGCCGAAATGAGGAAATCGTCCCGGCTCAAGCTTCGGATTTTCAGGACAAGGACATGAATCAAAGCGTAAACAAGGTTAAGACAGAAAGAAATAAGACGAAACGTGCGTCTTCAAATAGCCGCTTGTGCTTTTATTGTGGTGGAAATTGGCCTCATTCACAAGGAAAAACCTGTCCTGCAAGGGGTTATGTTTGTAAATTATGCAATAAAACTAATCACGTTGAGAAAGTTTGCAAGAGCACTAAGCGAAAGAAGGATAGACTCAAACTGATACCGGTAACAATATAGATTATATTGATGGAAGTTCATCAGATTCAGATCCCTCAACTCACTCTAACAGCATAAATAGTGTGTCCGGCAACAGCTCGTCACCTCCCCGAGTAAATATTTCCCTTTTGGATAAAATAATTTCATTTGTTGCGGATACGGGCTGTTCTGTCAACATAATTGATTCTGCAACGTTTGGTTCTCTGAAACCCGTTACGATAACGGAAACAAAGAAACGCTTATTTCCCTAACAATCGAAGGCAAAATTGAAAGTGTTGAGAAAGTTCTCTGCAACGGTAACCTACAAATCACATTCCACTTTAGCTAAGTTTTATGTAGTCGAAGGACATGGTGATTCTTTGCTGGGCTACCAAACTGCACAAGATCTGAATTGTGTTAAAGTCTTTTGTGCCATTTCTTCGGACGAAGTAGAGAAACGTTATCCATCTGTTTTTAACGGTACAGGCAAATTCAAATATGGCAAGATTAAACTGCATATTAATCCTAATGTCCCTCCAGTAGTACAGATGCACAATCGAGTACCATTCCATCTCAGGCCTAAACTTGAAGAAGAACTTCGTCGCTTGGAAGAGCACGACATCATTGAGCCAATCGTTGGCCCAACAACCTGGTATCACCAATTGTATTAGTACCCAAGGCAAATAATCCCGAAATGTTGCGCATCTGCGCCGACATGCGCACAGCAAACACTGCAGTTCTGCGTGAGAGACACCAACTGCCGACTATCGATGAGCTAATTGTGTCTTTGCGAGGAGCAGTGATTTTATCTAAGTCCGATCTGAATGATGGGTTTCACCAATTTGAACTAGACGAGGTCTCTAGAAGCATTACCACTTTTTACACCCATACTGGCTTATGTAGATACAAAAGGCTTATGTTTCGTATATCTTCAGCCCCAGAGAAGTTTCAGAGTTGCATTCGAAATCTGATATCAGACATCACAAATGCCCGGAATATTTCCGATGACATTCTAATTTTCGGGAAATCAAAGGCTGAACATGATGCAGCCCTGGAAGCAGTTCTAAGAAGATTATCAAATGCTGACCTCACACTAAATAGAGGAAAATGTGTGTTTTCTGTTGAGAAACTTAGCTTCTTTGGATATGAATTTTCTAAAGATGGTATCCGGGCAGATCCCAGGAATGGAAACCATTAGCAGCCTTCCAGAGCCGAAATCAGTATTTGAGGTGCGTAGCTTCTTGGGAACAGTTGCATACTGTGCCAGATTCCTGCCGAATCTGTCCACGATCTCTGCTCCACTACGGGGTCTGATAAGTCCACCACCCCTCGATTGGAAAGATTACGACTTCGCCTTCAAGGATACGATTTCATCTTAAATTATCGCCCAGGTGCCACTAATCCTTCTGATTACTTCTCTCGTCAACCATTCTCTCCTCCAAGCAAATCCAATCGTGCTGAGAGGTACGTTAATTTTGTTGCTAATCAGGCTGTACCTACTGCATTGTCTAAGGAATTAATTGCCTAGCACACCGAAGAAGATAAAGCCCTTAGCCTAGTAAAGCAAGTTGTGGTGGCTAATTCTTGCAAATTGAAGAATTCAGATTTAATCAAACCTTACATTCCATTACTTCCCGAGATCTGCATCACTCAAGATGGCTTTTGCTACGAGGTAATAGGATAATCATTCCTAGTTCTCTTCAGAGTAAGGTCATACACCTCATACACAAGGGTCATCCAGGCATTGAGAGAACTAAACAGCTCCTCCGTAATCGCTGTTGGTTTCCTGGTATTGACTCGAGAGTTGAAGCGAAAATCAAGAGTTGCATGGCTTGTCAGGCAACCACTGCAGTTAATCAGCGAGATCCAATCAGATCCACTCCCCTACCTAACCAAGCTTGGACTGAACTTTCTATAGATTTTGCTGGTCTCTTCCCTGATAATAAATACCTGTTAGTCATTATAGATGAATATGCTAGGTTTTCCCTGGCAGAGACAGTATCTTCAACTAATGCTTCTTCCATGATAAAAAATCTTACGGAAATGGTTTTCCGAGTTTGGAGTTTCAAGAATTTTGAAGTCTGACAATGGACCGCCTTTTAATAGCCACGAATATTCTACATTTCTTCAAGCAATGGGTATAAAAGCCCGCCATATAACAACTTATTGGCCAGAAGCAAACGGGAACACAGAGAGGTTTTTTCGAACGATAAAGAAAACAATACAGGCAGCCGTTTTCGAGAAGAAAAATTGGACAGATGAATTGGATGGCTATCTTCTCAACTACAGAGCTACACCTCATGCAACTACTGGAAAGAGTCCAGCTGAGTTACTCTTCAAGCATCCTTTCAATGTTGGGTTCTTACCCCCTATTGATGACGCAGAGGAAGACTGGGATGTTAGAGTGGCAGATGCTTCAAACAAAGCAAAACAAGCAGAATACGTAAATACCTCGAGGAACGCAAGGTATCATTCTCTGGCACCTAATGACCTAGTTTTATTGAAGCAACAACCTTTAAACAAATTTACTCTGGCTTATGATCCAGATCCCTACAAAGTAGTATCTGTAACTGGAAATCAGGACACAGCAGAATGATCAGACCGACAAGTTGTAAGGAATTATTCCCTGTTCAAGAAGCTCCCACTACAAGCAGGAGACTCCTCAGAATCTGCACCCCCTGCTGGAGAGGAGGTTAGAGACAATGAAGGCAGTGGATATTCAAATACTGGTACTTCGCGTCTACCAGAGAACCCAACTCCTCTTCGCAGATCGTCTAGAATTACCAAACCACCGAAGAGAACAGAGGACTATATAACTTCCCGGAAAGGGAAGGGTTGGATTGATTCCACGTAGGAGGATGTAAAGAGTTGGAAAAATAAACATGCAGTCAGATTGATACATTACAGTATACAGCTGAACAAAATGGCGCAGGTGAACGTCACAATCGTACCATTATAGAAGGGGGTAGATGCATGTTTGTTTACAGCAGGATGTTCTGAAAAACTGTGGGCAGAAGCAGCCAATACGGCAGTGCATGTTTTGAACAGGAGTCCTCATAGTAAAGTTGATAATGCCATACCAGAGGAATTGTGGACTGGTAAAGATGTAAGTCATGAGAATATGAAAGTATTCGGTTGCGATGCTTATGCCCATGTTCCAAAACAGGTGCGTACTGGCAAATTGGAACCCAGAAGCAAATGTTTTGTGTTTGTTGGGTACGATGGGGAAAAGAAAGGTTACCGTCTGTTTGATCCCAGTAAACCTAAAGATATTTTTGTAGAGCACAGTGTTGAATTTGTAGAACATTAATTCACCAGGTATACTGAGAAAAATGTTGAAATGAGTGATGTAATGTATTGTCCGTTGCATGACATTGTAAATAATGATGAAAACCGAATTGGACAGGATAATAACCTGCCAATCATTGAAGTTTCAGTTGCTGGTCAGGTTAGTGACAACATTGATGTTCAAGGTATTGCTCAGGTTAACGAAGACATTGCCATAATTCATGATGATGAAAATGATGAAATTGACCAGTTTGGTGTTCTAGAAAATGCAGGTAGGAGGTACCCTTTAAGGGAGAGACGTCCAAAACAATTTCCTGATTATGAGGATTTGGTGAAAGTGGTGGTTATGTGGAACCAACCACTGTGTCCGAAGCACTTAACGGTAAGGATGGCATGCAATGGAAAAAGGCGATGGAGGAAGAACTCAAGCTATTTCATGATAATGATGTATGGACATTAATTGAGAAACCCGATGGAACAAATATTGTAAGATGAAAATGGGTGTTTAAAGTGAAACGTAATACTGATGGTAATGTGTCTAAATTTAAAGCACGATTAGTGGCTAAAGGTTGTTCTCAACGGTACGCATTTGATTATCTGGAAACTTTTGCACCTGTAGTGCGGTATAGTACTGTGACCGAAATCCACCATGTTGGTGATGTTAAATTGCCGAGATTCGCAAAGCAACCTTGGAAGTATATGATGAATGTAACATATTGTAGTGTATTCCAACATGTGTTTGTAGCAGACCCAGAGCTAAAGAAACATTCTTCATAATTATTCTAGCTGATAAATGGACCTATCCTTATGGCATTGAGCTAAAATTTAGCACAAGCGAGAGTCGAACATCTTCAACTCCTAACGGCTTTGACAAGTCGTGACGCATTAGATGAGGGGTGGAAATTTCTCCACGCACCGCTATGAATCAGGTGACTAGGCAGCGTGGACTCTGTCAGTTCTAGAACACGTTCATTCGAGAATTCTTTTTCACTGGCTAAACTCATGTGTGCGCGAAGATGAGGTTTTCTAATACGTGTGGAAAGCGTGTGTTTGCACTATTTAACTAACCATCACAATCTGGCTGGTGATACGCCGATACTTATAATAATTTCTTTACCAGTGTTAAGTAAAGTAAATTCAGTGTTTCCTACAGGTGGCAGAAATACTGTAAGTAAGAATTATAATATTATTCAGCGGACACATTCACAGCACCATTAGCGGACTGGAAATATATTCACCGTAGAACGCAGGCCAGTAAACATTGATATACAACTTGTTGCAGCGCATAACAGATGACAGATCTCGTCATATTATTCTGCCAGGTCATATTATTCTGCCAGGCACACAGATATACAATGTTGAACTTTCTTTTTCGACACGATAGCTGTACTACATGTAACAGAATAAGATCAATATTTAATTGGATTAATAGCAAGTGCATTCATGAATAATGAACAATATTGCAATTACACCACCTATTCCACACTGATAAAATAGTCGGAACATTTCACCATCAGTGGCGTACAACTAATTTTGATTTAAGGGGTTGTATGAAGTCAACCACGATGCCACTTGTAATTAAGAACAGTAACATGGGAACACTAATAAAGACTTTATTACTATTCAAGACGATAGCTTAAACCATCAACAGGGAAGCTTAATGACCAGGATGAGTCCGAGTTCTGGGGGACCGAATTCACGTTAGATCAGACGTCACGACAAGAGTATCGTAAGCGGCGATCTTGCAAAATTAAGTATAGGACCAAGATTAACCACGTCGTGGGAAATCACATAGGCAACACATTCTCCGTAACCCTGAGCATGCTTTCAGACCACTTGTCTGAAATTATATGACAAGCCATTACCATGTTATCATAATGTTCTCTCTTCCAGGTGACTGATATATTTCGAATGAATTCCCAAACTAAACAGCAAATAATTTATGGATATTAAGAGTAATTTCACACATATATTTAAGATATTTAGCAAAATGTTTTATGGTTGGATTCCATTTTTTATAATCTTATTCTAAACTTAGTTTCGTTCTTACTCATGGCGTATTATACATTTACGGCGGTTGCAAGGGGAACATTAAACTTTTTGCAGAGCTAATTTTTGAAACTTGATAATTAATTCTTGGTACAGTAATTATCATCTGGATTCATGATGTGTGATCCTAAACCCTACAGTAATTAATTCAGATTGTATAAAATACGAAGCCGATAATAATCGTAGACATTAAGAGATTCTGACCAGTCTTATTATTGCCACTTAAGGATTACTTGACATTATGTCAAAAGGATTTTGGAAATGGTTTTTGAATAAAGCACAATTATTAATAAGTTGTAGACACTTTATAGTGGTCTAAGAGCAGCAACTGTTGGAAATGAGATATTCCATTCCAACGCTTTAATAAATTAATAATAAATGAATTTCTTCGATGATATAAATGTTTGTGATTATGCCAGGATGCAGGGTCTATGCAGTCCTAGGTCAAACGAATTAGTATGTGCTTTATTATAGTAATTATATTTATATTTCCAACTTTGAGAAATAGTGCAATGACAGTTTTTTTCTCGTCCAATTTATCGTCATTTTGTGCACTGTTGTTAGCGTTTAATGAGCTGGTCAATTCAATTTAATAACTATGCAGATCTTAGGTAATTCTACTGTATTCCTATATCTTTGAATGTAACTGTTAAATCATCGCAATCTGAACAATTTAATTTCTCCCATAAGCATATGTTGAATCCAATTTCGTATTTGAGAATGACTTGAGTGATTAGAATTCCCCTGTAAACCAATGTTTTGAGAAATTACGATAGATTAATGCTAATTTGAGCTGATATGTTTTCCATAAGGAAACTTGGAATTATTGTGGTGATATAATGATAATAATCATTTATTTGTCAATAATTAATTTAATCCAATTAATTAATTAATTAATTAACGGTCATTAATGTCAATCGAATATATGTAAATATCAGGGATGTGTATAATTTTTGTGTGAATTATTAATTTAGTCTGTTTTATGGGAAGAAAAAATGTTTAATTATTTTTTCTACAAAGCTGAAACTGATAGTGAAGTGTTTTTTTAAAATTCATATTCAGCAAAACAACGAACTCTCGAACTATGATTAATTTTCTTTTGTGAGAACTTCCCATTTAAGTGAAATAGGACAGCTCAACGGCACAGATGGACATTATGGATACTTGTATCCCAACCTAATGATTTGCCTTGAGTAATAGGAGTGTTCATATCTTTCTTTTGTCCATCTGCTCTAAAATAAATTTAGGATCTCGATTTTAACAAGTTCTAATTATTCCTGTAGTTTGGAACTTCTCCTGAGTCAGTGATACTTTTTCTTTTTCTTGTTTGTGAGGTATTTGTCCTGTTGAACCTTGCATGCCTATCCCTTAAAACGACCCGAGATATTCGATCTCTTGCCTGCCCGAGCTAGTTGTTTTTTTGTATTGGACAAATATTTCCAGGACTTCATTTTTTTTCTATCGCCTGTGTCCCTTCTTCGGTTTCTCGTTGAAATCGCCGGGCCAACGTGACGTCGGGAAAACGGGCACAGCGATTTGGCACCCTAAACGTGTGGGCAACGTTACGTAAGGCAGCATTTTGATGCCAAGCGTGATTAGCTCGACGGTTTGGTATTTTTTTCAGTCCATTATTTTTGGGATAGTTGGATAGTCAGACAGAGTTCTGATATCTAGCAATGTCATTGAATCGGGAATTTTTTATTCAAATCTAGATGTTGTTTGTTTAACTTATCAGGTAAAGATAAATGTCAGGATAATTGGAGGTTTGAGAAATCGTTGTGCTGGATTTGTTAGACGTAAAACATGTTTGGAATTCATTCGAATATATTCAGTCTCATAGTCTTGGTTCGTCATCCTACTATTAAGTTTCCCTAGTCTATATATATTTATATATTTGTGTAATTATAATGACTGGCGCAGCAGAAGCAGAAGGACCCCAGGGCATTCTTGCTCAAATCCAAAGGGGCTTTGACAGACTGTATGATGGATTCAATGTGGTAAAGAACACTTTGGCTGCGGATAGACAGGAACTTAAAAATAGTTTAGCTACTGATAAGCAGGAACTTAAAGATAATTTGGCTGCTGATAAGCAGGAACTTAATGCACGAATAACTACATTAAATGAAAGTTTAGCTACTGGTAAGCAGGAACTAAAAACCGATATTGACAATTTATCAAGCAAAGTGCAGTTGATTAAAGATGATACACAGGATATTCATGCTGATATATTAAATGTAAGAACTGATATATTAAAAGCCAATATGGAAATAGAAAGTATTAACTATTCTATAATAGATATTAAATCAGATATTCAGTCCTTAAATACAGATACTCAAATGGTATCTAGCGATGTAAAGAGTTTAGATGTCCGTTTGCAAACGCAAATTGCGCAAGTGCAGGCAGATGTTGAAAAAAGTAATTCAGCCTTAGACAAAAAGTTAGATGCTTGTGATACAAGACTTACCCATAATCTCAAAGTTCTTAGAAAGGAATTGCATACCCACGTATCAGGTCAAGTTAACGCTGTCAAGACACATTTTGTAGACAGATTGCAAGGTTTAGAAAATAAGTTAACTGACAATTTAGATGGTTTAAGTAAATATTTATCAGAACATAAGGAGAGGGTACAGCAGAAAAATGAAACAGTAGTTAAGAATTTGCTAACAGTCACTGACACTAATTCTACGGAGATAGCAGATATCAAAGAGAAAGTACACCAGCTAACCTAGAAATGTAACAACGATTTCGAGCACGTGCGTAAATGAGCTACAGACACAGATGAGGAATAGTGTAATTATTACAGCGGCAGATATGGAAAATAAACGCAAGTTAGAGCACGACATGACCACAATTCGGATATCGAATCTGGAAACCGAACTATGCAACATGAAAAATAATGTTAGCCACACTTATGAGCAACCAGGACAAATATTACGATCAGATAGTCCCAATGTTTTAAGAACATCAGATAGTCCTAATGCTTGTGGAACGTTAGATACGGAAGGGAATAGAGCCAATTGAACTACGAAGGGACACGTCACAATAATTCGAAACATTGATGTTCGACCTCGCAAGTTTAATGGTGGTAATAACTTGACACCGATGGAATTCCTGAGAGATATTCGGGATTACATGGATGAAAATAGGATATCCAGGGACAGAGAGCTCAGAATAGTTGAAAGACACTTGGAAGGAGTTCCTTTAAATTGGTTTAGGGCATTTAGATGTTCGTTTGTTAATATGGAAGACTTTAGTCAATCATTTCTGCACCGTTTTTGGAGTTCAGATGAAGAATTGGATATTAAAGCGGAAATGTACTCTAAGAAATATGCCACGCCCCATTCGACTAGATATGCGAATTACTTCACTGCGCAGCTTGCAAAGCTACAGTTTATAACTCCACCTTTACCACGCCAGGAACTGATAAGAGCCATAACGAGGCAATTTCCCATCGAAGTACAGCGCATGCTCATAGTATCGGGAGTAGAAACCCTGGAAGATTGTGAAGAAGTTCTTAGGCGTATGGATCACGCTACTCTCGGCAATAATGGTAGACATGACAGAAAGGAAAGTCGGGAAATAAATGCAGTCTTAATGGATAGGACAGCCCAAACAGAAAGACCAGCGCAACAAGAAGAGAAGACATCGGGGGATTCTGACCACCGGCAAGACGATTATAACCACAATCGTAGAAACGATAATAATAATCAGAGAAATACCCCGTAAAATCGAAGATATTCGGGGTATCGTAACAAAGGACTAAATAACTGGTACCAACGCGGGAGGTTTAACAGCTACTCCAACCAGAATAATAGGTCTCAAGAAGAGAGGAACAAGCAAAACAGTAACAATTTGGACACCAGGTATCAGGAAAGCCGAGAATATATAGAACAATTAAGAATGACTCGACCTTCAGCACCAACAGAAGAAGAGTTAAACTGAACCAAGAAAAAAAACAACGTCCAATGAACAATAGGTAATGAAATTCTAATCAACTCGGACATCGTACAAATTCAGGAATTATACGAAATAAAGGATGAAGACCTCATATTTGAAAATGAAGAAGTACGCTGAGGGATCAGACACGAATTACCGATTATTTCTTTAAATATAATAAGATCCCAAATAAAAGCGTTAGTGGACACAGGGGCCATGGTTTCTATTATATCACAGTCATGCTTAGACTTGCTCCAGTCAAAAGGAAAACTTGACATTCTTCCTGCATCAACTGTAAAGATTAGAGGAGTTATCCCTGACAGGATAATTAAATGTAAACAACAGGTAATGTTAGAAATGGAACTTGCCGGAAGGAAGATACAACACATCTTCCTGGTCTCATCAAATTCAAATTTCGATATCATAATCGGAGTTGATTTCATATCTGACAATGGTCTGGTCATTGATATGAAGAACCGATATATATATATTACTTCCACCGAGGGACTGAAAGAAGAGGCTCGTGAAGGCGTAGTATGGGAGTTTGGAAATATGGATGTCATGAATGAAATAATCAATTCAGTGGAAATAGAGCATAGGAATATAGAAGGAGGAAAAATCAATCCAGCAACTCAACAGAAGTTGAATGATTTATTAGAAGAATATGATGATATTTTCAATAGCAAACCTGGAATAGTTAAGCATTTTGAGTATGAAATCCAGTTAACTGATGGTACTCCTTATCGAAAGAAATTATATCCGATTCCGGAATTATGGCAAGCTGAAGTTGAAGACATGATCCAGAAGATGGAAGATGATGACATCATTTGTCGAATGCCCACGCCTTTCCTAAATCCACTGGCGGTTGTGCAAAAGGCGAATGGACAATTACGCTTATGTCTAGATGCGAGGTGATTGAATGAACGTCTGCTCTTGGAACATGATAGACCTACAAAAATTCGGGAAATTTTGAGGAAATTTGAAGGAAAAACATATTTTTCTACCATCGATTTGACTTCATCATTTTATCACGTAGCGTTATCTGAAAATTGCCGCAAATACACTGGTTTTCTATTTAATAACATAACCTATGCTTTCAAGAGAATGCCTTTCGGTTTAAAGAACAGCGGTCCTGTGATGATAAGAGCATTGGATTCCAACCTAAAGCAAGAAGTCAAAGCGAATGTGATATGCTACATATACGATATAATAATTGCATCTACAGACGGGGAACAACATTTACAACACCTCAGATTATTGTTTGATAATTTGAAAGCAGCCAACTTCAAAGTCAGCCGTGACAAATGCAGTTTTTTCACGCAGAAATTAAGTTTTTAGGTCACATCATCGACGGACACGGATATAGGCCTAATCCTACGAAGATTCAGGCAATTGCGGAGTTTCCTCAATCGAAGAAAGTACGTCAAGTTAGACAATTCTTAGGAATGTGTCAATTCTTTTCGATGCACTGTCCTAACTATACGGAGGTGATGGCACCACTCCAGAATTTGTTGAAATTAAACAATAAATGGAAATGGAGCGAAACATGTAGTGAGGCGTTTGATAGAGCTAAACAAATGTTGGTTGATCATATTAAATTGGAATACGCCGATTTCTCTCGTAATTTCTTCATAGAATCGGATGCGTCAAAGATTGGTGTGAGTGCTGGTTTGTATCAAATGGATGCCGAGGGAAAACATCACTATCTTGCATTTGCCAGCCGCAAACTTAAAAGCCATGAAGCCAATTATACCGTGACAGAATTGGAAGCATTAGCTGCCATATACGCTTTACAGACTTGGAAAAAGATATTGATAGGATATAAAGTCACAATAATCACCGACCATCATGCTTTGCAATTCATGTTGAAAACAGACCTCGCTAATGATAGAATTAACAGATGGACCTTATTCTTGCAGCAATTTAACGTGGACATAGTTCATCGATCTGGCAAATTGAACATATTAGCCAATGTTCTAAGTCGTAATCCTTGAGGGGAAGACATACACTTGATTGAGGTTGTTCCGGAAGATGCAGATACGTTAGATCAACTTTGAAGAATCGCAGCATCACAGAAGAGATATGAACCCTTGAGGAACATGTATCGTTTCCTAAAGAAGAGAATGGACCAGCATGATCCGAATTTCATCCCAACTTCGAGACAAGCGGGAGACTACCACATCGTGGGAGACGTTGTCATGAAATATGCGGACAAGGATCATACGAAATTGAGAACTGTCTTACCACCCAAACTTGTTAATAAAGTAATCTGGCTAGTCCATCGTTCAACGGGACACTCCGGACTGGACAAGACCCTGCACGCAGCTAAAGAAGCTTTTATTTGGAATTGTATGAGGGAAACCATACGCAAGGTTATAAGGTCCTGCGATAATTACCAGCGGAGCAAATACATTTCGAAGCTTGCTAAAGAACCACCGATTGCTATAATTCCGTCCCGACCGAGAGAATTATATGCAACGGACATTTATGGCCCACTTCCAAGATCATTTAGAGGAAACCAGTATATCTTGGTTACAATAGATCTATTCTCTAAACTGGTAATGTTGCACCCGATTCAGAAGGCTACATCGCGATATATCATTTGGCAACAAGAGAATTGTGTTTTCAAAGAAGCCGGCACACCCGAATTCTTATTAAGTGATCATGGGAGCCAATTCACAAGTCAAGAATTTCAGCAGGCAATGGTAAGGCTAAATGTAAAGCACATCCTCAATACTATCAGATATCCTGAAGGAAATCCTGCAGAAAGAATAATGTCTGAAATTGGAAAATTCTGTCGACTTTACTGTTCGGATAATCATGATAAATGAATGAAGGTTATACCCATCATTGAAGAAACTCTTAATTCGACTATACATGAAAGTACATCGCAAGTGCCATACATGTTACATTATGGATGTAAACCAGAGAGAGTATGGGATGGGATTATTTCCACAGCACCGGAAATAATTCAATCAATTCCCACGTGCATAGACATGGCAGGAAAGAGCTTGGAACGCCACGCCGAAAAGAGAAAGAAAAGACAGGCAGGATGAAAATTCAGAGAACCTCTACGGGAAAACGGTTTAGTCCTGATAAGGAGACCAGTATCATCCAACATACCCATGAGAGTCTATAACAAATTCGCTAAGCTTTATTATGGTCCAGTAAAGATTGTAAGAGTATTCGGCAACAACAGTTATCGTTTGGCAGAAATACACTCCGACCGAGTGATTGGAAACTACAACGCTGGAAATCTAAGAAAATATTTCAAACCTGAGAATTAATACTGGACAGACATGTTTGATTTCTTCACATAATCTTAGCATAATGATGTTTTATAAGTTCTCTGACCAAAACTTATAAAAACCAGGAGAGGGGAACATGTGACCGAAATCCACCATGTTGGTTATGTTTAATTGCCGAGATTCGCAAAGCAACCTTTGAAGTATTTGATGAATGTAACATATTGTGTATTCCAGCATGTGTTTGTAACAGACCCAGAGCTAAAGAAACATCCTTCATAATTATTCTAGCTGATAAATGGACCTATCCTTATGGCATTGAGCTAAAATTTAGCACAAGCGAGAGTCGAACATCTTCAACTCCTAACGGCTTTGACAAGTCGTGACGCATTAGATGAGGGGTGGAAATTTCTCCACGCACCACTATGAATCAGGTGACTAGGCAGCGTGGACTCTGTAAGTTCTAGAACACGTTCATTCGAGAATTCTTTCTCATTGGCTAAACTCATGTGTGCGTGAAGATGAAGTTTTCTAATACGTGTGGAAAGCGTGTGTTTGCACCATTTAACTAACCATCACAATCTGGCTGGCGATACGCCGATACTTATAATAATCTCTTTACCAGTGTTATGTAAAGTAAAGTCAGTGTTTCCTACAAGTGGCAGAAATACTATAAGTAAGAATTATATTATTCAGCGGACACATTCACAGCACCATTAGCGGACTGGAAATATATTCACCGTAGAACGCAGGCCAGTAGACATTGATATACAACTTGTTGCACCGCATAACATATGACAGATCTCGTCATATTATTCTGCCAGGTCATATTATTCTGCCAGGCACACAGATATACAATGTTGAACTTTCCTTTTCGACACGATAGCTGTACTACATGTAACAGAATAAGATCAATATTTAATTGGATTAATAGCAAGTGCATTCATGAATAATGAACAATATTGCAATTACACCACCTATTCCAAACTGATAAAATAGTCGGAACATTTCACCATCAGTGGCGTACAACCAATTTTGATTTAAGGGGTTGTATGAAGTCAATCACGATGCCACTTGTAATTAAGAACAGTAACATGGGAACACTAATAAAGACTTTATTACTATTCAAGATGATAGCTTAAGCCATCAACAGGAAGCTTAATGACCAGGATGAGTCCGAGTTCTGGGGGACCGAATTCACGTTAGATCAGACATCACGACGATGGATGCATTACAAGAGTATCGTAGCGGCGATCTTGCAAAATTAAGTATAGGACCAAGATTAAACACGTCGTGGGAAATCACATAGGTAATACATTCTCCGTAACCCTGAGCATGCATTCAGACCACTTGTCTGAAATTATATGACAAGCCATTACCATGTTATCATAATGTTCTCTCTTCCAGGTGACTGATATATTTCGAATGAATTCCCAAACTAAAGAGCAAATAATTTATGGATATTAAGAGTAATTTCACACATATATTTAAGATATTTAGCAAAATGTTTTATGGTTGGATTCCATTTTTTTATAATCTTATTCTAAACTTAGTTTCGTTCTTACTCATGGCGTATTATACCTTTACGGCGGTTGCAAGCGGAACATAACACTTTTTGCAGAGCTAATTTTTGAAAGTTGATAATTCTTGGCACAGTAATTATCATCTGGATTCATGATGTGTGATCCTAAACCCTACAGTAATTAATTCAGATTTTATAAAAATACGAAGCCGATAATAATCGTAGACATTAAGAGATTCTGACCAGTCTTATTATTGCCACTTAAGGATTACTTGACATTATGTCAAAAGGATTTTGGAAATGGTTTTTGAATAAAGCACAATTATTAATAAGTTGTAGACACTTTATAGTGGTCTAAGAGCAGCAACTGTTGGAAATGAGATATTCCATTCCAACGCTTTAATAAATTAATAATAAATGAATTTCTTCGATGATATAAATGTTTGTGATTATGCCAGGATGCAGGGTCTATGCAGTCCTAGGTCAAATGAATTAGTATGTGCTTTATTATAGTAATTATATTTATATTTCCAACTTTGGAAAATAGTGCAATGACAGTTTTTTTCTCGTCCAATTTTTCGTCATTTTGTGCACCGTTGTTAGGGTTTAATGAGCTGGTCAATTCAATTTAATAACTATGCTGATCGTAGGCAATTCTACTGTATTCCTATATCTTTGAATGTAACTGTTACATCATCGCAATCTGAACAATTTAATTTCTCCCATAAGCATATGTTGAATCCAATTTTTTATTTGAGAATGACTTGAGTGATTAGAATTCCCCTGTAAACCAATGTTTTGAGAAATTACGATAGATTAATGCTACTTTGAGCTGATATGTTTTCCATAAGGAAACTTGGAATTATTGTGGTGATATAATGATAATAATCATTTATTTGTCTATAATTAATTTAATCCAATTAATTAATTAATTAATTAATTAACGGTCATTAATGTCAATCGAATATATGTAAATATCAGGGATGTGTATAATTTTTGTGTGAATTATTAATTTAGTCTGTTTTATGGGAAGAAAAAATGTTTAATTATTTTTTCTACAAAGCTGAAACTGATAGTGAAGTGTTTTTTTAAAATTCATATTCAGCAAAACAACGAACTCTCGAACTATGATTAATTTTCTTTTGTGAGAACTTCCCATTTAAGTGAAATAGGACAGCTCAACGGCACAGATGGACATTATGGATACTTGTATCCCAACCTAATGATTTGCCTTGAGTAATAGGAGTGTTCATATCTTTCTTTTGTCCGTCTGCTCTAAAATAAATTTAGGATCTCGATTTTAACAAGTTCTAATTATTCCTGTAGTTTGGAACTTCTCCCGAGTCAGTGATACTTTTTCTTTTTCTTGTTTGTGAGGTATTTGTCCTGTTGAACCTTGCATGCCTATCCCTTTAAACGACCCGAGATATTCGATCTCTTGCCTGCCCGAGCTAGTTGTTTTGATTTTTTTTGTATTGGACAAATATTTCCAGGACTTATTTTTTTTTTCTATCGCCTGTGTCCCTTCTTCGGTTTCTCGTTGAGGCACAGTACATTGGGATTACTTTTTGCTCTTTCTGTAAATATGGTTCTGGAAGTTCATCATCTTGATATTTCAACAGCTTTTTTGAATGGCGTTCTTAAAATGAAATTTTTATGTACCCCACCCCCCCAGAAGGCTATGAGTGTGACAGTAGTGAAGTTTGTAAGCTTCGAAATGCTGTTTATGGTTTGAAGCAAGCACCTCGCACTTGGTATGAGAGGGTTCATGAAGTTCTTACCGAAATCGGTTATAAGAAGTCTCTGTATGAACCATGTGTATATTACTGTAAAGATTCATCATCTTTTGTTATTGGCCTCTATGTTGATGATTTTTTTGCATTCTTTAATAATCATGTCCAAGTGGAGAAACTGAAGTCTGTGTTGCATTCTCATTTTAAGATCAAAGATTTGGGACAAGTCTCTGAATGTCTGGGGATGAGAGTTCAAAGAAGCAAAGATTGTATTAGATTGGATCAGAAGTGTTATCTGTTAGATGTGTTGGATAGGTTTAACATGTCAGATTGTACTCATGTGAAAACTCCAATGGAAACAGGTTTGTTGGAGAAATCCACATCCTGTGACGAATCCTACCCCTATCAACAGGCTATTGGTGCTTTGTTATACCTTTCCATTTTTACCAGGGTAGATATTGCATTCGTAACTAATTATTTGAGTTAGTTCAATAATTGCTATGGTAAGGAACATTGGACATGTGTCCAGAGAGTGTTCAGATACTTGAAGGGTACGGTGGATGTTGGTATCATGTATAAAAAATCAGAATGTGATGTCAAGGGTTTTGTTGATGCTTCTTTTGGAAATAATTTAACTGACGGGAAATCTGTGAGTGGTTATGTATTTAAATATGCAGAAGGCCCAATAAGTTGGGAAAGTAAGAAACAGCCAGTTGTGGCACTGTCTAGCACTGAAGCAGAATACATAGGTCTGACTTTAGCATGTATAGAAGCTCTGTTCCTTAGAGGTTTCTTTCAGTTGTGTAATGACAGGGTGTTCAGAGGTTGGCTGAGAATGAAGGTTTTCATCAGAGAACAAAGCACATAGATGTGCGCTATCATTTCATTAGCGACATCTTAAAGAAATGCAAAGTAAAGTTGTCCTATATGCCTACTGCTGAAATGATTGCTGATGTATTGACAAAAGGTCTGCAAATTCATGGCCATGTGAAATGTATTACAGGCATTGGGGTTTACTAAGTGCAGCATAATAGAGCATTGCTCGATTAAGGGAGAGTGTTGAAGATAATGATTATTTCTCGTACTTTCTAATCTCGCTCGCATGTAAATATCGTTTGTCTTTTGCCAAATGCATATTCTTTAACTTTATGTTCTTTTCCTTTTGTCTGTACTCTGTATACTGTATCCTGTGTCTTGTTCAATACACTCTAAGTCAACATGTATTCGTGTATTTTAATCCGTTCATCCCGTGTTTAACTGATACAATAGAAACCCATGCATACCACAAGTAGTTTCAATAGTTAGAAGTCTGCTACGAAGTGGAAGGTTAGAATTCTTAGAAAGGAAAATGGATAGGTTGAGGTTGAATTTGGTTGGGATTAGTGAAATGCACTGGCATGAAGAACAGGACTTTTGGTCAGGAGACTATAGGATCATTAGCACTAAATCAAACAACGGCTATGCGAGAGTAGGTCTCATATTAAGTATGAAACTTGGATAGTGGGTGGAATATTATGGACAATATATTGAACGAATTGTTGTAGCTAAAATCAATACAAAACCTACGTGCACCACAGTGGTACATGTCTATATGCCTACCATTCAAGCTGATGATGAAGGTGCTGAAAAGGTTTATGAATAAATAGATGAAATTCTGAGGTATGTCAAAGATGATGAAAATCTTATAGTAATGGGAGATTGGAATGCTGTGGTAGGAAGAGGAAGAGAAGGGATTTCGGATTAGGTGAAAGAAATGATCGAGGAAGCAGGCTGTCGGAATTCTGCACCGAGCATGAGTTGGTCATAGCTAACACGTTATTCAATAACCACAATAGAAGAATATACACATGGATGAGACTAGGAGATACAGGGCGTTACCAACTCGACTTAATTATGGTCAACCAGAGATTTCGAAACCAGATTTTGGATTGTAAAACATATCCCGGCGCAGACATGAACTCTGAACACAATCTGGTTGTTATGAAATGCAGATTAAAGTTGAAGAAACTGAAGAAACGTCACAAGCCAAAAAGGTGGGCAGACTGAAAGAGAAGGATGTAAACGAAAGATTCAAGAAGAGTATAAAGGAAGGACTAATGAAAAACCCTAAACAAACTTCAATTGCAGACGAATGGGCTCTTTTGAAGAATGAAATAACAAAATCTGCAAAAGAAAACATTGGTAGGAAAGAAAGAATATGTGTTGTGGATTACGAAGCACCACGGCCTATCAACCAGTAGCATATGCCTAGTCTGGTAGCTTAATATTAACAAATAGCTTATAAAGATAATAGCGGAAACTCGGCCGTAAAAGCATGCGCTCGTTTGGAGACAGCGATCACAGTGCCATCTCTTGGTGCGAGTTGACAGCATTACTCGCCTTGTGGGTAGATTATAGGTTAGGGAATAACCCACCCACCAAGGGAAGATGATGAAGAGAAGGAAGTAGATTTTGGAATTGGAAAAGAAGGATAGAAGAATAGGAGGAGAGTCCCACAAAAGTAATAAGTTGAAGTTTAAATACACTTAGAAGAAGTTGCCAATAGAAATTAACTCTCGGATACCTAAAGTAGGTACGAGCTTGGTCGAGGCTAACGGGAACCGCAGCTAGGACTTGAGCGGTTTGCGAGAGAGAGGCTTTAGTATATTTCCTCCCAAGCACGTATAAAAGTACTATGGGGAAGGGTGATGGTCTGGCAAGACTGAGAGAAACAAATTTACTGTATGCCTTCTCAAAGAAATTAAGTTTTTCAAAGTGATTCGAAGAATGCCAATGATTTAACTCAGGTTGGGTATTTTCAATTTCCAAAATTATGGAGTTCCTGTAAGGGCGACCAAGTATCTCTAAGAAGAAATATGATAAAAGATTATGCCTTGTTGGGTAATCTTGGTAAACGAACCAATGGTTGCATTGGACAATGGCTAAGCTTTTACTCAGCGAGGAGCCGGCTAAATGTTTAGACAAAAAGAAACACTTCTTTTTTAGAAAACTGACCATAAGTTTTCGGAGAGGGTCTCCACAAGCAGGTAGTTGGCTGAGCGAACTTTACTTGCCTTACTGGCCAATTAGAATTAGCTATTATCGCTAAGAAGAACTTTAGTAAGGTGAAAATTAAGAGTTCTTGCTCAAATGCAACAAATGGTGAAAGCCCTATTAAAGATTTTAATATCATTGAGTGAGGAGAGTCAAGGAAGACAGGATTTTGCCTAAACTTTATATTCGAAAATGAAAAAGCAAAGGGAAAAGATTTGTTTATTTTACAATTAGAAAAAGTTGAGGAAATTAACAATTATGTAATATAATTTTAATTAACATAGTTAATTTGAACTTTTTAATAAATAGGGTCGCAGACCTCTCTACATTAAACGGTTGCTCCAGGCAATTGATAATTTGCAAGGTTTCAAACCTTACAGGTTTCTAAAATCTTTATAAGATTTGAACAAATGAACAATAAAATAATTAAAGCTTGAACGTGAATTGAAGTACCAAAAGTGCACCTTAAGAAATTCCGGAGAGAATGTTCTAGAGAAAGTGACAACTTTGAAAATAACAATAATAACAACGTGAAAAATAAAATAGAAGTTCCTATAACTTCTTATATTTATACAGAGTTAACATGAGAATTATGCAAAGAGGGCAGGTCACTTACTGTGAACCTGAAGAGTTAATCAGAAGGAAGGTTCTAGACCTCTGATACTTTGAATAAGACTCGCCAGTCAAATGAGGCAGTTTTCATTTAGCGAGACCAAAAAATAACTCACTCAAGAGTTGAGAGAATTGTTTTCCCTGCTTTTGAAGGGAGGAACAATTTAAGTTTGAAACGTGTGCTGGACACGTATCATAAAGATTATACAGAAATACTTAATGATAAACCAACAAAAATGGAAGGGCACTTCTTAGAATGACACCTTATAGAGAAGTTTCAATTTTATAAATAATGGTTGTTAGTAGAAGGTTAAGGAAAGATCATTGGGATATAGGATCAATGTTCATGGCCGTATTTAATATAACCGGACGAGCGCGACGCGGTAGAAACGTGGAGAAAGCACTGTTTATCACTGTAGTCTATGAAGATGGATTCAAAGTTCACTATGGAAACACTAAAGTTTATGAGAAAAAAAGTTATTGCAATTATGGAAAGAACTGATTGCACTATATAGATGAGAGTCTATTTCTTGAAACAGTTTTGATTTACAATTGAATGCGCCATAGAAAGTTCCAGCGGTGGACGAACATTCACTATTGTAGTAATTTAGTTTTAAACAGAATTCTCCCAAGTACATGAGAAATGCATGACGGCAGGACTCGTAGATTGAGTACCGAATCTGGAAAGTTCCAGAACAATCTTAGTAGTAAAGTGGGGTTAAAGTAAATCCAGCGGAGGAACTTGCTTTGTAAGTTATAGACAGTGGGTATTAGATAATATCCCACGCAGTGAGAAGATTTCTCATTTGGCGAGCATAAGAAATGCTGCTTTTCACTGAGATCAGCTTGATTAAACAAAAGCTCAACATGGAAAATCCCGCGGAGGATGATTTTGCCCCAAAATAAGTAATTTCACACTGCCTATAAAAGATAGTTAAAACACGAGGAAGTTAAAACCATGAAGATGAGGTTAAAACTTTGAAGAAGGTACTTATCTTTGTTGCATGGCGAAGGTGAAGTTCCTCACTGATGCTTTAATGCGCCAACATGGCGTAGAACGTAGAGAGTGTCTCTTGGTTTGAGGAGACCGGCTCTAGGTGAGCCCTGACTGATCAAGTCAACTGCCGACTGAGAAGTGAGTGAAGCTCAGCGGAGCACGGAGGGTCCAAGAAAAAGGGGAAAGAGAGGGGTTAGGAGACAAAAGGAGAACATATAAACATAGCCAACATTACAAAAAAAATTGATCTTCTCTTGCTGAGCTGGTCTTCAAGGAGTTGATAGATGATACTAGCGCAGCATGGTGAGCAAAGAAGTAGACGTAGTCCTCTTGCTCAAGGAGAAAATAGCTGACGATGGTAACGAGATCTGGTAGCCAAATGGATAAGTAAGTCCTCTTGCACGATGAGGAATTGAGTAGCTTCAGAGGTTCGCTACTAGATAGCGCTAGGTGGATCACAGAAGTTATATATCTGAAACATACTTATGAAGACATAAGAGACATGCTCAACAGGGAGAAAACAGATGATCACTGTTGGTGTTTGGCAAGGAGGAAGGAAAAAATGAACATGCAAAGAGCAATAGACATTATATCTCTCGTACCGTGTATTCAAAGAATACACCACCTTGCCACTCACAGCTAGCATTTTAGAGTGCGAACCGACAAAAATTGCATTGCGAAGTCAACATATGTCTCGGCTTGATATTTAGGCAGCAAATAACTTAAAGATTAGTGTTAAAAGAAACAAAAGATACTTGGTTCTGTACAATATTTATATAGAATTCTAAAAAATACTGGACTGTTTCTGCATATGGTTTGCTTTGCCATAGGCAGTAGAACTGAAGGCACTGCACCAGGCCAAATACTGATAATTACAAGGAAATATTAGCACATTGGTTATAATCTATCCTTTTTGACATACTGGTATTTAAAAACGAGTTGAACACGTTTAATTACATTAAAAGAAAACAGTTACCTTCTTATATATTTCCTAATAAAGTCAGTAAAATTAAAATTTGTGTTTCTGAACTTGTTAGATTACACCAACCTCCTTAGCATTAATAGTGCAATACGTACACTTTAGAGGCAGATGACCTCGCTGTTCCGCCCCTTATAACAACAATAAATAACTACGTACACTTTCAATCGGAAATATTGAAGCATGTTGTTAAATGTTAGGCCTACTGTACCGTAGAGTCACCACGTTTTATAAAGGCTGTTATTTCAATATTAACATTAGGCCTACAACCTACAAAGATCTTACCCTTGACATAACAAGTTTTTGTTCCTGAAATCGTTCTCCACAAAGTGGTCTGAGCATACAACATGAGTTCTGTTTAAATGTTCTGGGCCATTCCTTTTCAATACGTCATCTAAGTCAGCTCTTCGGCTTCGAATAACCCACAGCGTGCATCTATAAATATATAAAGAATAGGCTAAAATATGCTAAATTATATTGTAAAAGCATTCTGTATTAAAAGAAAACCGAACTATCAGTGTAATGGTAGGCTACTTGTTTACAATAATTTCTTGGGAACCTGAAGAAAGATTATGGGTCACTTTGTTGTTTATAATTATTACAGCCATATATGGCACAAACAGGGCCGTGGAGAGCGGCGACGGGCCCTGGGGCTGGAATCTCCCGGGCCCCCCCTCTTTAACCAAATTCTGTAAATTTAAATTATAATCCTCGTAAATTTGCACAAACTGATTTTGCGCATTTTTTTTGCACAAAATGTTCATCACGAAATCAATTTCAAGAACATAAAAACCAGCAAGCAATGATAATAATAATAATAATAATAATAATAATAATAATTGTATTAAATTATATTAAATTATATTAAAAGGCGGAAAAAAGGCGAAAAAGGGGAATTGCCTTTTTCAGCCACATAGTAAGACTACCAGACACCAGACTACTGAAACAATTATTCAATTTCTTTTGGAAAAGTAAATCCAAGAACAATTGGTTCGTTGAGGTCAAGAGTGATTTAGATGAGCTAAATATTACAATGAAACAAATTGCAGAGAGAAAAGAGAAGAGGATACTGAGAAGTAGGGATACTAGATTGAAATTAAAAACAGTCAAACGAAAACAGTACACCTTTACAAATGAAGAGAGGGCGGCCAGTTCGGAGAGATTAAAGAAGCTCTGGAAGGAAAAGAGGAAGTTGAGAAGCCATTACAACTAATATTGTAAAGACTGTAGTGTATATGGATTGATTTGAGTGCTCCAATGTGGGCGTAAACTATGTAAATAATAAAAAATAAATGTTTATACCTGACATGCGCGTACCAATGCATTATTTTGAATTAACAAAAATAAATATCAGAGTAAAGCCATCGAAAACTAGATAATAATTTTCATTAGTTCTTATTCTATTTAGTTTTGGCATTTGACAGATCTAAATTTGCCCCGATGAGGTAACACTGTAAGCATGCACAGAGTTCAGGTTTAAAGTTCTGCAGATCCTCTTTGATATAAATAATTTTAGAACTTCAGTGATACTCGTAAAAGCAATATGCTCGTTTGTAGTACACAAATATGAAAAGAAAATGCATTTATCGGACCGTAATTTCATCGCTTTTACAGTATTTAACTTGGAATAAAAATTCACAATGAAAAAAAGCTGTTGTCCATGAACTCGGAAACAGATGGGTTCGAATTCCACCGTCAGTGATTCTAAGCATATTTTCCATGAATCATCGTTTTAACCCTATAGCCAAAGGCTGCAGTTGCACCATCGTACATTCATTTTCTCCCCAATTCTATCCCAAATTAATTAAAAATATATTATTAACTTCAGATATAGATTGTCGGACAGAGTTCTACACGCACAGTAAGTAGAAAGGACTGTTGACCACGACGTCCTCAGACCCAAAACTTAATCAACAGGAAGTTCAGTTCACTGACCTGCATGTTAAAAGAGGTGGAAAGTTTATACTGTACAATGTGCAGTACTACGGCCTCTGTGACATATGACGTAATCTCTTTTCATAATGAAAACATGATTAGAGGTTTGAATCCCGATGCTGACAGAAGTTATCCTGAGTGTGGTTTATCACACTCCCTCCAGATAAATTCCGGGATAGTAGGCTAGCTTATTTCATGTCCAGGGACACCCTAATAATTTCAGTAATAGTCGCAACGGCTAACACTTTCCCAGTCGGCAACTAAGAATACGGCATGCGATTGATCATGTCACAGAGGCCATAGCACAGCACAGTGTATACCCTGCTTTTCGTCCAGCAGTGGGTGGTTTTAAGAGGATCTAAGTTTCTACTCTCCAAGACAAATAGTTACAACAATGTTGCCAATACACCTCTCTTGTTATACAACAACCACTAGCCTCCTCTTCAGTCTACACAATTCGAACGTTTTTTTTGTTTGTTTGTTTGCTATTCTGTTCGTTGTTTGAGAATCTTGTAATTTACTTCAATAATAATTGTGAAAACTACTGCTTTACAGTCAACATCATTCAATAACGTAGAGGCTTTCCGAAACAAACCGGAAAATTAATGCGTCAGCAAATACGGAATTATATCTACAGTAGGCTACTAGTTGATACAAACGATTCCCAACGGAGCGACAATAGTTCATTACCCGCCAGTGATACTAGACCCACTAGTTACTAAGTGCACGGGTTAAATGCCGTAAACCCCTAAATGAATTAATAACTGTAACGACAAATAGGCCTATTACTAACTGTTCAGTAAGACTACGAATGACACCGCAGACGGGAAGCCGAATCCTGCATTTCTGCCGCGGCTTCGTCAGGACCCGGAGCCATTTCTAAGTCGTAGATAAAGAGAGCAACTCATTTTATGTTTAACAGTATTGAGACGTTAAAGCGTATCACGGAAGGGCTTGATTCGCAAGGGAAAGTATCTGTTCGCGTCCTGAAATATAAGTGCTTTGCAGATCGACGCTGCTCTTTGGAATAAACGGCGTAGAAATGTCCAATAATAATAATAGCCACTGCACCAGCACAAAACAAAATTGTATTTATATTATAATAATATCGTCTGGCCTCGGGTGCCGGGTGCAAGCTTTGTTATTAGACACCCAGAGAGCAGCTTGCATGTCGAATTTTGTCGCTCCTTGGAACGCTATGAAAGTCAAGGAGGTTAGATATCTAACTATAGCGCTTTCTAGTAGAGAATGGAGGAACTTCGTGTTGGTGGAAAATCCCGAGATTAATTTTGCCATTAAGAACACGGCCTATTGAATTCAAATGGGTTCTTTAACATGCCAACAACGTATGACATGCGTGTCGTGGTTTTTGTTGCCTTTAAAAAGCACTTATCATGGCCATGAGCGAACCTGCAAGCTTGGGGTTGGTAGTCCGACACGTTAACCACTCACCCACCGTGGCAATACTTCAGCTTAATTTTCTTCTAAATTAAGCAGAGTTCGAATATTTGGTCTTAGGAAAATCTGCGCGGTTGCCTACATGCAATATATTAATTTCTCCATCGCCATACACACCAGACACCACTGACGTTACTTATTATTGTTTTAAGGGGCGGAACAGCTAGGTCATTTGCCCTTACCACTGACGTTCCATGAGAGGAATTGGAAAACAACGTTCAGTGCTCTAGCTTAATTGTCATTTTTCTCCTGGTTAATCAAACACTCAGTCCAGAAAAATACTGGAATGTTACCTTAGTTTCAGCCTTTGGATACAATTCCCAACTTTAGTACCAATAGTAATAGGGTTTCAATAAATCCCTTATTTAGAAATGATTTGCACACGAACCCAAGTACCTAGGATTGTTGATCGTATTGAATGAACCAGTAATAATAATAATTATACAGCACCTAAACATACAGATTATTTAAATGTTAGCATTGGTTTCCTCAATTCAGTATACGAGAAGATGAACAATTTCGCATGAATTTCTTCTATCTACGTCTGACAACAGAATCATCCCACCCTTTCGCAAGCTATTTAGCCAACAATGATAATTTTTCACATAATGCGAAAGTGAATTACTAGGGAACGATGACCTCGCTGTTCCGCCCCTTAAATCAACAATAACTATAAAGTGAATTACTGTGTGGACGCTACTTTAAAATTTATTTCACTTACAGCAACTGCCTGCACGGCATACGATATGTCAAGCTAGACAATACATACATTTCAGACACTAACACCTCTAAATATCTAAGCTCGATGTGACGCACCAAACTTGAAACTCTTGAGCTAGCTGACCAAACACACCAGGGCAGCCCAGGCTCTCGTGGCCTTGGCGAAATAAGTGAAGGGATGAGAAAGTTATTTGAAGGATTGGTACATAAGCCGAATAAGCTAAATTTAGAATCCCCATCGCCGAAGTTGACCGCTTTGAGACAGTTGTTCTTCCCACAAGCGCTTTGTAACGGAAAATATTGTCCACTTGACAGAATAAGTTTTTCAATCCTCGTAACTTTGTTCACAGACAGTTCATTGCCAGTAGAAAATTCAAGTCACATAAAGGCAATAATAATTCAATGCCTAATCGGGCCCATCCTCCTAGGACGCCGGGCCCCCCTGGTAGGGTCGGGCCCCGGGGCACCAGCCTGCCTGACCCCCCCTCTCGTCGGGCCTGCGTGTGGGACATGATGGGCCGACAAGTGACTCGTGCGACTCTTCCACTCACAACTCTTATAGAACTGTGTGAATAGGTTGAGCAGGCGTGGAATAACGTATCCCAAGACAGTATTCGCCACCTGTATGATCGACTGGATGCAAGAGTGAGTGCCTGCATTGCCGCCCGTACTAATACGGGTGTTTCAGCATGGGTCGATACCTGGTATCTCTGAACCGCTTGACCTATTGATCTGTATATTTAATCATTTCATGTACTCCATATGCACTGTTGCCACAATAAATCTTGAGTGAATTGGTAACCACTAAAAGGGTGACCTACTTTTTTCTCCGGCAGTGTAAGATAACATCTGTTGACTCCATTGCCGAACTTCATGCATCCCACCAAAGCGGATCGGGTTCGATTCCTGGTTAACGCATGTGACATTTTCATCACGACTGGTATTATGGATTCCACGACGTCACGTGGCTCAATATAGCGAGATTGATGACCACGTAGATAACATCTCAGTATTTACAAGGAGTGACTTCCTGTCGCTCCGCAGCGCGCGTAGGTGGGTTTTGATTTATAAACATTCATGTTAAGGTTACCCATCAACAAAATTGATCTTCAGTCGGTCAACACAAGAGTGTCCAAATAAACTGGGCAGAAAGTGGTGATTATTTTATCGGCCTGTTATCAGAAGGAAATGTATATGAATTATTTATACATTAACACACTTCTCTAACAAATGAAGGGGATTTAAATGGATGAAATGTTTCGCTCGTCAAGCGAGCATCGTCAGATCCAAATATACAAGACATAATAGCTCTACAAAACACTACCAAACCCACTAATGGTCGCTGCTCTCCAACAACCCGCTAAACGCGCGGCAAAATCATAAAAAGTGTGGCTACTATGCTGATAAATACCAGAGCACTAAGCACCCGAAAACAGAACTATAAGCCTTGGTATTTATTTAAATATTCTGCATAATATTTTGTTCAAACTACTGTACTTTCAAAAATATATTTTGTAAAACCTGGTGACTTATTGACTTGTACACAATGAAATATTGAAACAGAAAACATTCCAACTACATACATATTCTAATATGTAGGCCTACTGGCATTGTGCATAATATTGAAATATGATATGATACCAAAGTTCTGCGTTCGAACATCTCAATTCCATAATTCAAAATGATATTAGAGTTGCCTACTAAAACTTGGACATTGAGTCCAATACTTACTCTGAAAAGGTTTGGTGATGGTTTTATAAATTTATTAAAAGTGTAGGCACAATACCAGTACATTTGTTTAGTAATAAAATTTCCTTGGAAACAAGTCCTTAGAGGATTGTTAAGGTAGGCTACTCATTGATATCAAGGGGGTGAAGCTGATTCCTGCCCGTGGTGCCCCTGCTAAGGTAGTTGGAATTATATTTCCATTACCGAACTGAACGTCAGCAATCCAGAAGCAAATCAAAGAATGGTGAAAATTAATATAAACCGGCCCTTTTCAGCGCCAAAACTGACAATCATCTCTGTCAATATTGAAGGTCTTTCATCAACCAAGGAAGAGTTATTAAGCCAGATATGCCATGATCAGAAATGTGATTTACTATGTATTCAGGAAACCCACCGAGACTTGACTCTCCACCGTCCAAAAATCAAGGGTATGAGCCTAATAGTTGAACATCCTCATCGACATTATGGCAGCATTATCTTTGCCAAACCTAATATTCAGATCGTCTCCGCAGGAATTTCCATTGTAGATGACACCGAAATTCTTACAGTAGAGCTTAGCAACTGTTCTGTAACATCAGTTTATAAGCCCCCAGGTACTGTATTTAAATTTGTAGAACCCAGCAACTTCCAGCATCAATCTGTGAAGTTTGTTGTTGGTGATTTCAACAGCCGTAACACAATATGGGGTTACTCAACTACCGATGAAAGTGGTGAGGCCGTGGCTGAATGGGCAGACTCATATGATCTCAACTTATTGCATGATAACAAACTTCCAGCATCTTTCAACAGTGCAAGATGGAGGCGTGGATATAATCCCGATATGATATTTGTGAGTGAAAACATATCTCATTTATCAATAAAATCAGTGGGTCAAGCTATTCCTCACACGCAACACCGGCCTATTATATGCCAGATTTATGCTGCCATTCGACCACAGTCAGTTCCTTTCCGACGTAGATAAAATTTTAAGAAGGCTGATTGGGAGAAATTTACCATTTCTCTAGATGAGAATATTCTAAATATTGAGCCAGTTCCTGAATTATATGACGACTTTGTAAATATCGTGAAGTATTGTTCCCGTGTTTCAATTCCCCGAGGCTGCAGAGCACAATATATAAAAGGTCTGACTTCGGAAACTGAGGAACTTTTGAAAAACTATCTTGACCTCTTTGATAATGACCCATTTGGTAACGATACCCTTCAAGCTGGGGAAGATCTTTTAACAGCGATTTCCAAGAACAGGAACGATGCATGGTGCCAATTGATGGAGGAGACGGATCTAAGTAAGAGTAGTCAGAAAGCCTGGAGACTCCTTAAGTACCTGAGTTGTGATCCAACAACAAAAGAGGGACACAAAAATATAACAGCTAATCAGATTGCTCGTCAGCTCGTGGAAAATGGTAAATCTGACCATCCATTACGCAGGTCAGATCATAAAATTGCTCGGTCAGAAGAACTCGAGATTAGTCAACTTATGCAACCTTTTTGCATGGCAGAACTGACGGCAGCCATTGATAGTTGTAAGATCGGCAAGGCAGCAGGAGTAGATGATATCAGATTAGAGCAGATCAAACACTTTGGGGAACGAGCAAGAGAATGGGTCCTAGCTTTCTTCAACAACTGTTTGAAATCCTGCAATTTCCCAAAAACCTGGAGGAAATCACGAGTCATACCGATTCTGAAACCTGGTAAAATGTCAACTGAACCTCAAAACTACAGGCCAATATCCTTGTTGTGTCACCTGCTTAAAATCTTTGAACGAATGTTACTGAACCGCCTAGTTCATGTCGTAGAGCCTGCTCTCATACAACAACAAGCAGGCTTCAGACCAGGGAAAAGTTGTACATCCCAGATCCTTAACCTCACTCAATTCATTGAGGATGGCTTTGAAACACGGAATATCACGGGAGTAGCTTTTATCGATTTGACCGCTGCCTATGACACTGTCAATCATCGTGCTTTGTTACAGAAGATTTATGGAATCACGAAGGATTACAGTTTCACAAAACTTATTGAAAGTTTCCTTCAAAACAGGAGATTTTATGTGGAATTCCAAGGACAGCGCAGTCGATGGAGACGTCAAAGAAATGGCTTACCTCAAGGTAGTGTTCTATCACCAATGTTGTTTAACGTCTACACTAACGACCAACCACTTCCAAGGAACACTAGAAGTTTTCTTTATGCCGACGATCTAGCATTAGCTTGTCAGGGGAAATCCTTCGAAGATGTTGAAGCTCATTTAACACAAGCATTGACTGAGTTGGATGTCTATTACTATGATAATCAACTTCGTCCAAATCCATCAAAAACTCAGTTGTGTGCATTTCATCTGAAGCACAAGCAGGCTCGTCGTGAACTTAACGTCTCTTGGCAAGGAACACGCTTAGTTAACACTTCTCATCCAAAATATCTGGGAGTTACCCTCGATCGTACTCTGACCTACAAACAGCATTGCCGGAATACCAGACTAAAGGTGGAAGCTAGGAATAACATCCTACGTAAGATCACTGGTAGCACCTGGGGCTCTCAACCATCAACCTTGAGAACGACAGCGCTTGCAACATGTTACAGTGTTGCAGAATATGCATGTCCAGTGTGGTACAAATCCACCCATGCAAATAATGTTAACAAGGCGCTTAATGAAACATGTAGGCTTATTACAGGTTGTTTGAAGCCTACACCTCTTGCAAAACTTTACCAGCTTGCAGGGATAGCACCACCGGATATACGTCGTGAGGTAGCAGCCAATGAAGAGAGAGCTAAACAGGTTAATCAGTTTTCCCATCCGTTGTACGGTTATGTACCAGCCACCCGTAGGTTGAAGTCCAGGAGAAGTTTCCTCAACACCACTGCAGTCTTGCTAACTACACCAGCTACAGCTAGAAAACAATTGTGGACTTCTCGGCTTGGGAATAACTCTCTATGGGATCACCCTTCGGAAAGCCTCCCATCTGGACATGATCAGAAATGGATCGTGTGGAGGGCACTTAATCGTCTCCGTTCTGCTGTTGGAAGATCTAAGGATAACTTGCAGAAATGGCACTTCCCCGTCGACTCCACCAACTGCGACTGCGGTATGCCCCATACCATGGAGCATCTACTGAATTGTCCGCTGTGCCCTGCCACTTGTACAGCAGAAGATCTTTTACTAGCAACTTCCAATGCTATACAGGTTGCACATTTTTGGTTGACCGTGGTTTGAAAAGACATTGTGTGTTGTATGGTTTACTTCTCTTTTTTTTTTGTTTTTTTTTGTTTTTTTTGTTTTTTTTTGTTTGTTTGTAAATATGTATGTAATTTTAGTGTAATCCAGTATTTTGTTTGCTTCTGACACGAATAAATAAAATTGATATCAATGGTAGTATGCTACAAATATAGCCCCACTTGAACATTACATATTTTATTGGTTGTAAGTCACATACAACTGATGATGATGATGATGATGATGATAATTTTAAGGGGCCTAACATCTAGGTTATCGGCCCCTACACATACAACTCAACTGATTTGCAGCAAATTTTGCGTATAGGCTATATTGTATTTCTCAAGAAATAATTGTACATATTTCCAGAGTCGTCAGTGTTGCCAACTATATTGTTACGATCTACCCACTTTTGGAATAAGACTCGTTATCTTATAAACTAACTTGCTGTAGTTGTTGTTGTTGTTGTTGTTGTCATTGTAGTATTATTTAACAACTTTACGACATCGCGGCTATAGCCTTGGGTGTATGTTTGTAATCTGTCTGATAACTTGTGCCATTGTGGTGCCTGTAGTAGAGTATGTATTTGTAATCGAGGCAAGTATTTCCGACCGTTAAATCCATCCGCCTCGTAAGAATCTGATCCCACATCATCTTCTGACCCTTTAAAAACGAAAGAATAAGATTAGAAGTACTATGAGATATTTCTAGAGGAAGTTCTATCTGACCGAGGTAGACCCGTGCTCGTTAAGTCACGTCCCACGATAGCACGGGAGAGCTAAAGTCTGGAGATGGAAGGTTCGAACCCCGGCGCTTACAGTGGACATTCTGAGTGTGTTTCTATCCTATGGATGGTATGTTATTCCAACGCCCGGGGCAGCTACCCCAATCCTAGACCCTAAAAATTACATTTACAAACACTACTTCCACAGAACCACAGGTTGTCAGACAAATACAGTACACCCCTCATCCAAGTATTCAGAACTAAACATCAAGGTATCCCAAGCTTAACAACTATCAACTCTGTATGAAGACAGGTGCATTGTAGTTCTCCACTACATGATTAGCTGAGGTTCTAAAACTAGGAAGCTGCATTTTAATACATAGCCCCTGTACTTGCATGCATACGTCTGCCTGTCCCCTAGTAAACGCACCCTTCCAAGCTCCAATTGGATTACACCCCCACGTAAATAGCCAATCCAGCTCAATAATGACATCCCCTTTCATTGCTGCAATTGGATCTGCGTGCGGCTTATGGCACGCAAGTGCTACGTCTTAACACGGTGTCTGTGTCCCGTTAAAGCTGGCATATATTGCTTTCTATCGTATTATATGTGTGTAATTTGGCTCACCTTCGAACGTCTTGAGGAAAAGAAGTGCCTCTCAACGAAACAGAGGTTATTTTCCAATCCAAACTCCCACCTTATTAACAATAGTCTCTCGATTTGGATCATTATTTCGATCGAATCTAGTTTGCTATACGTGAACGAAAGCTGAGTGGATTTAGGATGTATTCTGCGTAAGCTGCAAGTACAGATATAAAAGATTAAAAATGATTACATTTGCAAATAACTTAACTGACATAGAACTCAGCGATTTTTCTAGGTTTGTGCCTTGTCATGTGTGGGGTATCGCCTAGGACACCAATCTGGCTCACCACCGGGCTTCTGGTGTCCCCGCCCGGACCCCTACAGGAGTGGCGATCCAGCGCGCTACCTCCCTCTTTATGAAGCGCCACTGCGCCTCTTTACTGCGAGAACTTAAAGCTCAAGCTGCCGTAACCTCCCTATGAAGGCTTTCAAAAAGATGGTATATTGGCACAAGCCTAGAAACCTAGAACAATTCCTGAGTTTTAATTCACTGGCCGAGAAAGCCACTACACATTCTTTTTGGAAGCTTTCATAGGGAGGTTATGGCTGCTTGAGCTTTTATTTCACGCAGTAAAGAGGCGCAGGTGCGCTTCATAAAAAGGGAGGTAGCGCGCAGTTCGCTACTCCTGTGGGGGTCCAGGCGGGGACACCAAGTGCCCGCTGATGAGCCAGCTTGGAGTCCTAGGCGAAACACCACACAAGACACGGCACAAACCTAGAAAAATTGCTGAGTTTCAATTCACTGGCTGTGAAAACCAATATACCATCTTTTTGGAAGCCTTCATAGGGAATTTATGGCTGCTTGAGCTTTTAGTTCTCGCAGTAAAGAGGCGCAGGTGCGCTTCATGAAAAGGGAGGTAGCGCGCAGTTCACTGCTCCTGTGGGGGTCAGGGCGGGGAACCAAGAGCCCGCTAATGAGCCAGCTTGGTGTCCTAGGTGAAACGTCACAAAAGACACGGCACAAACCTAGAAAAAATTTTGAGTTTTGATTCACTGGCTGTGAAAACCAATATACCATCTAATTGACATAGACATAATAGAATATAAACAATACACAGAATTTTGTCTTTTATGGGAATTTGCCCAATGTTAGCGTTTTATACGTGTTTCACACTGTTTGATGACGATTCCACGCAAAACAAGCTCTGCTTGCTTTAATTTGAGAACGACTGTGTGGATCAAAGTAAAATTTGATATCTGTACCCTTTACACACATAATTCCAATATTTCACCACACTACATATTATGGGGAGAACACTTAAAAAATATTATAAGTTTTCGTCGCATGAAGTGCATTAAACTGACCGGACAAATCAGTGTTTACATATCGCACCCCCGGAAGGAGACTGCTACAAGTCAGAACAAATACTTAGGCCTACACTTTAAAGCTATCAATCCTTGTAATGGAATATAAATAAAATACTGTGTAACCACATTTCTCAATGATGCTTGAATCACTGGCAGGAAAAAGTTTCTTCTGTCATAATATGTTACCACAATACACAGAATGACAGTTTAAAAGCAGAAATACAGTACGCTGTTGGCAGAAGCTTCAACATTGCATTTTGCTGTCATATAGGGAGTAAAGAAGAAGTTAGAGTTCTGTCAATTTTTCAGCATGTGGAGCGTGCAATGCACTATCCAATGAGTTATATATCTCAAAATTAGGTATTTTTGACTTAGGGCAGTCTTCTTCTAGAGGTGCGATATATTTACAGCATTGTCTAAGAAATAATGTAAGAGCACGTTGAGATATTCGGGTGAAAGGGGGGGGGGGATTATTTGCCCGGGCAAAGTCCGTACGATTTCTAGTGATTAGATAAAATAACAAGAAGTTCCGTGACGAACTAAAGAGCCTACTTTTCATGCCAATGATTATTCTATAGTACATGAACCTATCTAGAATAATGACGAAATTAAGTTGGTAATATCGAAATGTCTAATTAGGTCGAAATATTCCTGGTATAATGTAGCCTAATAGAGCACTACAGTTGGCAGCCCTGGTGACTAAATATATTTTTAGTTCCATCGCTTAAGGTACGGCATACAAAATTTGATTTAAGTCCAATGGACGTTACATGCAGTTAGACATTGGATCTATCAGCACGCGTAAAAGCATGTTGGCAACAATATCCTGTGTGTGCTGTTAGAAATAATCGGAAATATTATGATATCTTGTTGTGCCAATTTTGGATGAAATCCATTTGTTAGTATAGAAGTTACATGTATTTTAAAATTGGACCTATCAGCAAGCATAGAATCATGTTGGCAGCACTGACTTATATTAATTACTCCAAATTAATCTAGAGTGTCAGGTGCTATACGTATGCAAAGTATAGAGCTGTTGGCTTGCATACTTTCTGATATATTGATATTAGGGTAAAAAAATATAGACAGCATTTAATAACAGTTGGCAGCCCTGATTGCTCTTAAGCATACTTATAGTCATATCTGTTATGTTACACATAGCACATACGAAATTTGGTTTAAATCCAACTGTTACTATAGAAGTTACATGTATTTAAAAATTGGTCCTATCAGCAGGCTTAGAATCATGTTGGTAGAACTGAAGTATGTACGTTACTCCAAATTGATCTAAAATGTCAGGTACTATACGTGTGCATAGTATAAAGCTGTCGGCTTGCATACTTTCAGATATATTGGTATTTGGATGAAGAAAATAGAGAGAGCAATTATTAACAGTTGACAGCTCTGGTGGCTCTTAAGAATACACTCAGTCATATCTGTTTATCTACACAAATTACATACAAAATTTGGTAGAACTCCAATTATTAGTGCAGAAGTTATATGCATTTCAAAATTGGACCTATCAGAAAGCTTAAAATTATTTTGGCAACATTGTCATATATGGCCTCCTGGAAATTAAACTGAAATAGTATTATCTACATATGTGCCAATTTTGGAATAGCTCCCATGCATACCTTCCATGATATCCAACATGGAGCTCAAATTTCTTGTGCGTTTTTTCAGCAGTTGGTGGCACTTTAATCTTTAATCATAATAAATTTGGTTTCGATTGCTGCAGCCGTTTAGGAGTTGATAAGGACACACACACACACACACCCACAGCCGGACAGACAGACAGACATTTTCCCGGATCGATCTCATAAGTCTACTTTTTCCTCAATTTTGCAAAATGTGAAAAGTAGGCTAAAAATCAGACTAATTGGATGGAGCTGTTGATATAAGTCGGAGACAACGAAAATAGAGGGAACTAAGCGAGCATGAATATCCCAATATCACTTGAAACAACCAAGGTGGACTGGGTTCGATTTCCGGTTAATACATGTGGGATATTTGAGGTGAAATGTCTCGTCCTGTGGTTCGGGTTCAACGTAAGGAGGAAGACTGGTGCCCAATTGTCACGAGAATAACTAACACAAGCTTTCTTTTGCTGTCCTGCATCTTCAAATAGGTTAGTTAGTTATTGTTGTTTCAAGGAGCGGAACTACGAGGTTATCATCTCCTATCTTGAAATAGGATAAGAGTTGCTGCTCATTTTTCATAGAGGTTTTTCTAACAATCACCTGGTAAACATAATTGATCAACTTAGCCTACTAATAGCAGGAGCAGATTAACTCGTTGTTGACCTTAGAAGTAGAAGAAGAAGAAGAATCATATCCATCATCACCATCACCCTCATTATTATCATTATCTTCTTCTTCATCATCATCATCATCATCATCATCAACTTGATAAAGCCTTGAGTATGCTAAAGGTAATGTGCCCTTCCAGCATGGAATATGCAAATCACAGTATGCCAGCAATGCTCAAATCGGGATTTTCGGGGTTATGGTATGTTCTCCCAATCTGTGAATTACACATTTTGGATTAAATAGAGGATACACTTCCAAAATAATAAACCAAATCAACTCCTATTATAAACTTTTAATTATACCAATATCTGGCGCTACAACAAATTAAACAAATAAAATACTGACCCATACTTCTAACTTGTTCAGAGTGCACAAGGAATACATAAAATAAAACAATGTTAAATCAGAATAAATGATTTCCTACAAACCAACAAACTTATAATTCTTTTCACTTCCATAAAGTATCCCTTTTAAAATTCAATGTAATCACGAGCTCCCAACGGCTCGATACTTTTACATACTCTGTGTTATTCTTATACAACACCTCACTTCCTATTATATGAGTATCTTATAATCAAAACAATATGTAATTCTTATTAAAGTACTGTTACTCCTTCACTTTAATTTTTGGGCTTTTCACAATGTTCTTATGTTACCACCTCTCTCAAGTTAACAAATTCACTACAGTGATTGGGAAAACACCTGTGTACTCCCGAGTTATAGAAGACTACTTGAACATGTCAAAAATTATGATCACTCCCGAAATCTAATTGTCTTCATTGAACTCGTGAATTCTTACATCATATAACATTGCATTAGGGATTTATTATTATTTGTCTTAAAAGACCATTATCTCATAAGAAAGCAACGATCTGAACTTGCAAGCGGTATCTTTCATCTACAAGAACCTCGGTTCGAATCCCGGGTCATTAACAAACTCTAAACACTCATGGTGTATTATTACTTCAAACAGACGGTCACCCGACCTACCGCACTTCCGTTAATAGTAAGGGTCGGACCGTACCACTCAGCGTGATTTATTGTCCGGGAGCAGGACCCCAAGTCTCGCCCACAGAGACGGGCTACACTCTGCTTATACAGCTATTTCTTATACGCAGTTCTTTGAACAGACCTGGCTTTTCATTCATTTATTTTAACAACATTATTTAGGTTCATAGACCACTCTCGTAACCTTGGCATTTATTAATTATGAAGTGTCCTCATTGGTGGGTAAGAATAATTCAATACAACAACAATATTTAGGGGCTTCACACAAACGAACCTGGGTTCGATTCTTTCACTGCCTCGGGAACCACATCCCATACTGGAGGACTTATACAACGTTAGCGACTTAGGGCGACCTTTGTCTAACCTGCGCTCATTATACAATAAATAGCACCCTTTTATAAAATACACACAACTGCCTCGTGATTACATCACTATATGGAGGACTTATCATAGCTCAATTACCGCGATCTACTGCCCCTCATAATTAATTTACCAAGTACATTTAGGTTCAACGCCTTCCTAGCGTGACAAATTACTTCAATGCGCGACATGCGCTATACATTACTTTACGGCCAAGTTTTTTTTTCAAAGAACTGATAAATTCAAAATCAACATTTGATCTACATCTCAATTTTTATATTAATCCTCTCCCGTGGCAATAATCGCTATACTTTAAGACCATGTATTCACAACATGTATATATTCTTTTACAGGAGCTCAAAAGCTACTACTTTCATATAATTCAACTTAATCTTCATTTATATAATTGTTATTATTATTATTATTACGCTTGCTTTCATATCATTAAACCATTTATCAAATACACAGATATTTTATTTCATACATTTCCTCTAAGGGATTTATTCACTTCACATAATCATTTTTATACTTTCTCAATTTGTATTTGTTCAGATCGCGCTCTTATTCTGTTATTTGTTATTCAAAAACAACCCTATTTCTCATTCTCAGGTGGATTGTACACAAATATTCCCCAACACATAACATAATGAAATGGTTACTTACATGATCTGACGGTCATCCACCGTATTTTCCAACGATGTTTCATCTCGCCCACTTAATGTGTTTAAGCCATCTTGATTAATCCCATTTCACACAATAATAATAATAATAATATCGTATGGCCTCGGGTGCCTGGTGCAAGCTTTGTTAATTGACACCCAGAGGGTAGCTTGCATGTCGAATTTCGTCGTTCCTTTGAGCGCTATGAAAGTCAAGGAGGTTAGATATCTAAACTCCTTGACACTACTACAGCGCTTTCAAGTAGAGAATGGAGGAACTTTGTGTTGGCGGAAAATCCCGAGATTAATTTTGCCATTGAACACGGCCTACTGAATTCAAATGGGTTCTTTAACATGCCAACAACGTATGACATGAGTATCGTGATTTTTGTCGCCTTCAAAAATCACTTACCATGGCCAGGGGCGAACCTGCAATCTTGGGGTTGGTAGTCCGACACTATAACCACTCACCCACCGTGGCAAGCATTTCACACAATGACATTTCATGACACACATATAACTTATATACCTTAAACACTGGTAACATTTTGAATACAATTCTGTATTCTTCTATCATACACAAATAAATTCACTGAAAATTACTATACTAACACAAATTTTCTATATTTACATTACACTGCTTCTAATCACTGAGGCTTTGATTTGGCCTTACACACGTGATTTCTTGCTTCCCGTTTCCAAGCGTGAAACTCTTAGATGTAGGCTCCCTATCTGATAAGAAGTTGAAAGTCTCGATCAATCTACCCCTCCCTGGAACGGTAATTCTTCAGATCCGGTTTCCTGACTATTCGGCTTTATTTTTAACTAGCTCGAAGTCGTTTCTCTCTAGACACTATTTAGTTTGTCTAGATACAGTTTGTCCTATTTACGGCCTCTCGAATATTTATCGGTGAGCTATGATTCTTTAGCATTTACTGCTCTTCCTTACTGTTTTTAATCACTGTTCGTTTGTCTCCAGTGAGACAATGTCTTGGATTAAATTTTCCCTTATTATTTTCTTCGCTCTAGACCCTATCTTATTCAGAATACTAGGCGGCACTTATTTCGTCCGACCCTGGTCGGGTTCTTTAACTTTGCTAGAAATGTTCGTTTCTCTATCGTTGGTACTTCAAACGTTACGACACTTTCAGTCGTTTTACTAAACTGTTATTTGAAGACCTATCGCCTGTTCTTTTAAGTTCGCAGCCTATTTTGACTGTAATACGGAACTTTCACTATAAGACTGATACTGGCGGAACTAAATCCTGTACTAGGATTTTCCTAAGTCTTCACACGGCGATACTATGATGATACTTCTCGGCCACTCCTTACGGGTGCACGTTGGTGATACAGAGTATCACGACCTCTCGAGGTCTAGTAAGTACTGCATGATTTGCCTGGCACGGCCAGGGCTTTTATACAAATCGGCGACAAAAAGATAAATTTCTTGTCTTTTTCAGAACCAACTTTTGAAGTTATGGTCGCACACATTTGGAAATTATATCTCTGGAAAGCTTGTTTTCTAAACGTAAACTGATTTCTTTGTACGAGAAAATCGATCGTACAATTCCGAGATATTAAATGAAATTTACTATTGAGGTACGTGGGTTTTGAGGTTGATTTTTAATCCCCTCCATCTCGGGTCTCGGGGAACTTTTTATGACGTATGGCCACGTTTGGACTTCTTTTCTAGGCAATTATTAAAACCTTTATCTCCACACAAAATTCTCTATTCCGAAATGATTCACAATGATGTATTTCTTTAGTTAATTATATGCTCGCAAGTGCTTTAAATCTAATTCTTCTTCTTCTTGCACAACTGCGACGATGCCAATTTACTGCAACGTAAGATCAATTTCCGAAACATGCTCGCAGTCACTCCGAACGGAAAGTTCCACTCGTTCTAATTATAGCCATGATCGGCTCCTATCGGTGCGTCATGCGTGATATCATTTCCTGGCCACCTGGACCCTTACTTCTTGCACAACGTTATGCTCGCCCTCTTGTATAAACTCTTTCTATGTTCCACTGAAGACTGTATATTTCCTTCCTTCTTTTTACCAAGATACATGGATTCGACCCCTTGAACCAATGGTACATGGGTTCAGTAAACAAAGCCGCTGGCTTTGATGGCATATATCCAGAGTTTCTTAAAACCATCGGACCAAAAACAAAGTTGTGGCTTATTGAATTTTTCAATGAGATTCTAAAAACTGGAAAATTACCAAAGCTGTTCAAACAGGCTAAGAAAATTGCTATCCTGAAACCGGGAAAATACGGATCTGATGCTTCTCACTATCTACCGATATCACTACTCAGCATGACCTATAAGCTACTAGAAAGGCTTATTCTAAATCGCATTCAAGAGGCCGTTGATCAAATCATCCCCATCGAACAAGATGGCTTTAGGAAACAACGGAGTTGCTGCGACCAGGTCCTAACATTGACAACCAGGGCCGTGGAGAGCGGCGACGGGCCCTGGGGCTGGAATCTCCCGGGCCCCCCTCTAAAACCAAATTCTGTAAAATCCTCGCTAATTTGCACAAACTGATTTTGCACATTTTTATTTGCACTAAATGTTCATCACGAAATCAATTACAAGAACATAAAGAGCCACCAAGCAAGCAAGCAATAGTAATAATAATAATAATAATAATAATAATAATAATAATAATAATAATAATAATAATAATAATAATAATAATAATAATAATAATTGTAGCATGCTGAACTGCAATGCCCAAGATCGCAGGTTTAAACCCGGCTGAAGTCGTCGGATTTTTAAGAGCGTTAAAATCCTTCAGTATGCCTTTATTCGAAGGGGAAGTAAAGCCGGCGGGCCCATGCACTACAATTGGTAGTGTGTAGCCAAAATTTGTTGGTTATTTGGTTAGAAACGCTCTATCAAGTTCCAATGTTCTCCGCTGGGAGTCAGTGACAGTGACGTCTGGTAGCCAAAGTTGGAACTACTTGAAATTGAACTTGTTGGGGAAACTATGGGCGTTAAAGTGAAATGTCCTGATATAACCATTGGCTGCAATTCATATATAATACAGTAATAATATTTCAATGATATATTCCACTAAATCCAGGCTATATTTATTATCATAAGCAGATCGTGAATTACTGTTGTTGTTTGAGTCTTCAGTCTTTTGACTGGGTTGATGCAGCCCTCCATGCCTCCCTGACCTGAGCTAATCGTTTCATCTCTACATAGCTACCACACCCTACATCCAAGGCAATCTGTTTAACATTTTCTAACCTTAGTCTACCCCTACAGTTATTGTCCTCGACCCTTCCTTCCATAACTAAGCTTGCTATTCCTGGGTGTCTTAGTTTGTGTCCTACCAACCTATCTCTTCTCTTCATTAGCAGTCGCCAGAAACATCTCTCCTCTCCCACTCGTCTTAATACCTGATCTTCATCATTCATCATTCTCCTGTAACACCACATTTCAAACGCTTCAATTCTCCTCTTTTCTGCTGCACCAATAGTCCAAGTTTCACTTCCATAGAGCGCCACGCTCCAGACAAAGGTTTTCAAAAATGTCTTCCTAATACCTAAATCTATATTCGATGTCAACAGATTCCTTTTCTGTAGAAATGCTTTCCTTGCCTGAGCCAACCTACTTTTTATATCCTCTTTGCTTCTTCCATCACTGGTTATTTTGCTTCCTAAGTAACAGAAGTCTCCTACTTCCTACTTCCTTTAGTTTTTCCCCTGCAAATTTGATGTCCATAGAGGTTTCCGATTTATTGCGACTGCATTCCAATATTTTTGTTTTACATTTATTAATTTTCATCATGAATTCATTCCTTAAGACGGAGTCCATATCATTTATGAACACATTCAAATCCTCAGGCGTGTCGGCCAAGATGACGATGTCATCTGCAAATCTCAGAGTTGAAATTATTTCTCCTTGAATCTTCACTCCACTATCAATATAAATAAGTTAATGCTGGTATGTAAAATTTACAACAGTGAAAGTGGAGGAATGCCTCCAAAATTATTTGCAAATTCAATGTTTATACCTGACAAGCGCGTACTAATGCATTATTTTCAATTAACTAAAATTAATATCAGATTAAAGCCATCAAAAACTAGGTACCGTAATAATTTTCATTAAATTCACTATACTGTTTTGGCGTTTGACAAATCTAAATTTGTCTCGATGAGGTAACACTGTAAGCTTGCGCACTGTTCAGATGTAAAGTTTTGCAGATCCTCTTTGATATCAATAATTTTAGAACTTCAGTGATACTCATAAAATCAATATGCTCGTTTGTCGTACACAAATTTGAAAAACGTTGCATTTACCGGACCAGTAATTAACTTTGGGAAAATACTCACATTGAAATAAGTGGCTGTCCATGAACTCGGAAACAGGTGGGTTAGAATTCCACCGTCGGTGATTCTATGCTTATTTTCCATGATTCATCGTTTTAGCCCGTACATTCATTTCCTCCTCAATTCTACCCCTACGTCATAAGAAGAGGCAGAAGACCTCGTAGTTCCTCCCCTTAAAACAATAATATCTAACTACATCATAAGACCCACAAATGAATCAACAGGAAGTTCATCTCACTGAACTGCATGTTAAAAGAGGTGGAAAGGGTATACTGTTCACTGTGCAGTACTACGGCCTCTGTAGGCTCTGTGCCATATGACGTAATCTCTTTTCATAATGAAAACAAGATTTTTACACAAAGTCAAGACGTATTTTAAAATATGTTTTACATATAGTGTATTTATGTTGACATTCTTAAAATGTGCTGCCCTTGAAGAGTCACGCCCTTGGGTCTAAGCCTAAACATTGATGTGTTATGGTTGAACGGCGATCACACATCTTTGTACATTAAACAAAGCAAAATATATTTTCATAATTAACCACAGGTATACAGCACTCATACTTAATTCGAGTTATTATGTGCTATCAGTAGATTGCAGGTGATCATTGATTTGTTTTCACAAAATAAGAAAATGTGAATTTGAACTATATTCTGTAATTGGCAGTCAGTGGATTTCTTATAATTTAATATTGCTTTGCAGTAAGCAAAACTAGAGCCAGGTTTTCCTAAACATCCTCAATCCTATCTATGACTGGTGACCATCGGGGGCGGATTTAAGCCAAGATTATGGGGGAGTGGACACACCGGGGGTCCTCCACTGGAAAAGGTTGCAAAAATTAGGTCCAAATTATTGAGTTATAGGATAGGCCATTTGGGTGATTATTTTTGGGATATTTTGGAGTAAAAATTTGGTGACCATTGACATTTAGTGGCTATAGAAAAGACTCTCCGATATTGAAGTAAAAGCTCTCACATCTTCAAGTAAGACCACGCGGTGTAGCTCTCCAATGACCGTGATGTGGGCCTACAGCAAGTCTACATATCGGAGGTTCGAATTCGGGAGCTGACAGCGGCCATCCTGAGTGTGGTTTTTCACACTCCCTCCAGACCAATGCCGCGGCAGTACCTTATTTCAAGTTCAGGGATACCTACCCTACTCTTAACCCTAATAATTACAGTAATAGTCGCGACGGCCAACGCATTCCCAATCGGCAACTAAGAATGCGACATGCGATTTATCATGTCACAGAGGCCATGGCACAGCCCAGTGTATACCGCGCTTTTCGTCCAGCAGTTGATGGTTTTCAGAGGGTCTAAGTTTTTACTCTCCAAGACAAATAGTTACAACAATGTTGCCATTACACCTCACTTATTATACAACAACCACTAGCCTCCCCTTCAGTCTACGCAATTCGCACATTTTTTGGTTTTCTATTTTGTTCGCTTCATTAATATTTGTGAAAACTACTGCTTTACAGTCAACTTCATTCAATAACGTGGAGGTCTTCAGAAACAAACCGTAAAACTAACGCGTCAGAAAATACTGAATTATATCTACAGTACTATTTGATGCAAACCATCCCCGACCGAGCGCCAATGGTTCATTGCCCGCCAGTGATACTAGACCTACTAGCTACCAAGTACACGGGTTGAATGTTGCAAGCCCCTAAATGAATTAACATCTGCAACGACAAAAAGGCCTTTTTATTAACTGTTGAGTAAGACTACGAATAACACCGCAGCCGGGAAGCCAAATCCTGCATCCCTGCCGCGGCTTCGTCAGGAACCGGAGTCATTTCTAAGTCGTAGATAAAGGGAGCAATTAATTTTATGTTTAGCGGTACTGAGACGTTAAAGCGCATCACGAAAGGGCTTGATTCGCAAGGGAAAATATCTCTTCGCGTCCTGAAAAATAAGTGCTTTGCACATCCTCCTAGGACGCCGGGCCCCCCTGGGAGGGTCGGGCCCCGGGGCACCAGCCCTGCCTGTCCCCCCCTCTCGTCGGGCCTGGGCACAAATACTCCCAGTACCAACCATTACAATTGGATAATTAGATCATCCACAGGTGAATAATTTCTTTAATTGTTTGGTTCTATCTCACGGTTGTAAGTCAGCTGGTCTTACGTTGCCAACTCGGACCGCTAGGCAGTGCTGGGGTGCGCTGTCTCCTGTTTTGGCGAGGAGTTTCCGCTATTATCTTTATAAGCTATTTGATATTAATCTATGCCAACCAGAGAGTGTAACAATAGAAAGACGGAAATAAAGAGGGTCGTAAAAAAGACGTGTTGTCCACCACATAAATTTGGTGCCGAACCACGAGAAACTTGAGAGTTTGCACGAACCAGGAACACTATCTCAGTTTCGCATGCAAGTAGAGGCTTGGATATACATATATACGGTAATATTATTTCCTTTTTTAGTAGTTATAACCTGGAAACTACCACTATAAAAGGACCTCCATTTTGTCAGAGAATTGCATGCCCAACACGAGCGCACGGAATACGGAGTAATACAACACACACTAGTGCCATCTGTCGGATAAGCGATAATTCACTTCTTAGCAGTAGACGTCATGGAGGACAACACAACGGCTCAGCTCACGAAATTGAAACGCAGACGAGCGACTTACCGTTCTAACGCGACGCATTTTATAAATAAAATTAATTCCTTTAGCCAGTCCACGGAATTAGATGAAATTAAACATTTCCACGAGCGTCTTCAGGAAACCTTATCGTCCCTAAATGCTCTAGATGGAATCATCCAAGGCTCACTCGATGACGCGGAATACGAAAACGACATAGTAGCTTGCGAAGAATATCTGGACAACTCCAAACGGGCAATCAGAAAGGCCACGGGCCTCATGGAACAGATATGTGCTGGGAGGGAGACAAATTTAACCTCTCAGTCTCCTAGCACCTTCGTTCGACCCTCAAATACACAGGATATAAATAAAGCTTCCTACTATCAAATTTGCAGTCATTCTCGGGGAATATAGAAGAATGGCCAGCATTTTGGGAACAGTTTGAGTGCTCCATTGACAAAAATTCTTCAGTGTCCATCATTAATAAACATGTGTTTCTCCGCGGATACTTGGAAGGCGGACCTAAACGTCTTGTAGATGGGATATCCATAACAGCAGGTACGTATGAGCAGATTAAACAAATTCTGACTGCACGATATGGCGATAAGAATAGAATTATTCAATCTCATCTCGATTACTTAGAAAACCTCGAAGTTGCAGTCTCAGAAGCCCCTGAGGTATTAAATGCAACCTACATTGTCACAGCCGTATCGAAGCTTTGAAATCACTAGGAGAAGACGTCGACGCATATGGTCGAATTTTGGCACCCAAGTTACTGAGAGCCTTTCCGGAAGACATATGCCGCCGCTGGCTTATCCATGCTAAAAGACTAGGCATACAAGAAGGAGACACCAGCCAACTGATGGTGTTCCTCAACGAAGATGCTGAAGGAGCCCTCAATGCGCAAAAGATACGGGTTACCACTTCAGTGCCCACAGCAGCCAATCTTCACGTTCATACGAAACCCAACAAACAAAAGGAAATACAGAAACGGGGTATAGATCCGTTCTGCGCATATTGCGAAAACCGAGGTCACTGGGGTCAAGATTGCCAGCAGATGAAGGACCCCCAGGCGAGGATTGAGAGATTAAAGACAACAAATCGATGCTTTCTTTGCCTCCGCCGAGGGCACAATAAAACCAACTGTTTCAAGAAGGGGAAGACGACTTGCACCAAATGTCGTGGGCCACATCACGTGTGAATCGGCTCTGAAGGTAACAACTTGCGAACCTCCGTAGGCATGATAGGGGTCGCCACGTACGATTTCACTCACCTACAAACGGTACGTGTATGGATCAAGGGGCCGACAGGGCGAAACAAATTAATCCGTTGCATCCTGGACGCGGGAAGTCAATCTAGCTTCATCCTCAACTCTCTGATTGACTCGCTGCAGCTTAATGTCACTGAGCGCAAGACTCTAGAGATAAGTACGTTTGAATCACTCTCCAATACTCAGTACACTAGAAGGAAGGTCTGCTTTGACATGACGGGTTATTCAACCAGAGCTCAAGTCTCGATTACTGCGTTCGAAAGCCACAGCACCTACACCCCACAACTGACCGCTCCTCAAGACATAACCACGCTAGCATCGTTAAGGAAGATAAAGCTAGCAGATCCGAGAGATGACCACGCCACGGATCTTCCAATCGAGGCACTCATAGGTGCTGATTCCTACTGGCAGATAGTAATAATAATATCGTATGGCCTCGGGTGCCTGGTGCAAGCTTTGTAATTTGACACCCAGAGGGTAGCTTGCATGTCGAATTTCGTTGTTCCATGAATCACTATGAAAGTCAAGGAGGTTAGATAACAGATATCTAAGCTCCTTGAACACTATAGCGCATTCTAGTAGAGAAATGAGGAACTTTGTGTTGGCGGAAATTCCCGAGATTAATTTTGCCATTATGAACTCGGCCTACTGAATTCAAATGGGTTCTTTGACATGCCAACATCGTATGACATGCGTATCGTATTTTTGCCGCCAATCACTGGCAGATAGTTACAACAAGAGAACCCATTAGAGTGTCACAATCACTGGTCATCCTACCTACTATCTTTGGGTATATCCTCAGTGGAAATATGTCAGGCGTCACAGTGAACGAGATAATGGTCCATCACATTTCTTCTGTTGTAAATGAAATCTCTGATGACAGTCAACGTCAGTTTTGGGAGATGGAAGCTTTTGGCATTAAGGAACATCAAGGGCGAACACTGTCACCCAAGGATCGCGCTATTCTCCAAGATTTCCATAACACCTACAGTAAGGAGTATGGGAGAAGAGTTGTCTCGTTGCCTAAGAATGAGGGCGTTCTCTTTTCTTCCAACTTCACAATAGCAGAAAGGCGATTCTCATCATTAAAAAATAGACTACAGGGGAATGATGAGCTGAAGTCCATTTACCATAAACACATGTTAGATTATATACGGAGAGATCAAGTAGAGGTTGCCCCTCACAATGACTTCTCTGGAGATGTATATTATCTACCCCACCACTTCGTAAATAAATCCAACGCGAGTAGCACAAAATACAGAGTCGTTTTCGACGCATCCTCTCACGAAATAGACTCTCCATCACTAAATGTCGTGCTCGAAATGGGTCCTAACTTGTAACCAGAAATTCTAGGGACACTGTTAAGATTTAGAAAACACTCCAAAGCAATTGTATGCGACGGCGAGCAAGCATTCTTACAATTGACACTCAACGAAGATGATAGAGATTTTACGAGATTTCTATGGTATCGTGTCGAGCAGAGGGAGGACGGGATTTATGACACATCAAACGAGTTAATATCCTATCGTTTTAAACGCATACCCTTTGGATTGACGTCTAGTCCATTCCTTCTGTCGGCCACTATAAGGGAAACATCCACACTGAATCAGGACAGATATGCAGCTGCATCAGAGTTAGTGGACAAATCTATGTTTATGGATGACTTCATTGCAAGTGTAGATGATGACACAAAAGTAATTGCCATATATCAGGAACTCACCGCACTTTTGCAGCAAATTAAACTCTCACTTTCCAAGTGGGCGACCAACTCGGAACCGTTAAAAGCGTTATGGCGCAAGGAACATCTGGAGGAAAGAAGAGTGACGAGCGTTCTAGGAGTAGACTGGAATACAGTTGATGATTGTCTCTTCACTAACAAGGAGAAGATTCCAAACGATCTCATACATAAACCAGGAACCAAGAAGAACATTCTTCGTGCCACCGCCCAGTTCTACGATCCAATTGGACTTTTCGCACCAGTGGGAATTGTTGCCAAATTAATATTTCAGGATACCTGGCTAAGAGTATTGACCTGGGACGAATTACTACCTCCAGATATAGCTAAGAATTGGCACTCTTGGCTTACAAAACTTCACATGTTGTCTTCTGTACACATTCCCAGATGGATCGGGATAGGGAAAACAAGTCATAAATCACATGTGCACGTATTCTGTGATGCATCTGAGAGGGCATACGGAGCAGTTATTTATATGAAATCAACACGGGACTATACCGCCTCCGCTCGCCTAGTTTGCAGCAAAAACAGACTTGCACCAGTGAAGAGAATCACTCTTCCAAGATTAGAGCAGCTAGCTGCACTTATAGGCACGCGCCTCCTGCGCTACTTTTGTGAGGAAACCGGTTTTGATCTCAACATGGCTACCCTGTGGAGCGAGTCTACAGTGACGTTGGGATGGATATAAAACGACCCAAACAAGTGGAAGACTTTCGTTGCCAATCGTGTAACAGAGATAATTAGCCACACAACTCCCAGTCAGTGGCGACACTGTCCCGGAGACCAAAACCCTGCAGATTATCTCACGCGAGGAGTAGACGCAGACCAGCTACCATCTTTAGGCACGTGGTGGTGTGGTCCCCACTGGATTACTCAGAGCGATACCTGGCCACCTGACATAACAACGGAACACCTAACACTACCAGAAATCAGAAAGATGCCTAATGTGTTTTTGATCACCGCCACTGAACCTATATTAGATGTATTAAGGTTCAGCTCATATTGGAAACTGATAATTGTTACTTTCTGGGTTTTACGGTTTGTCAGAGCGATCAAGGAAAGAGTACGATATCCCAAGTATCTGACAGAAAAGGAACTAAATGATGCTCGACTAAACTGGATTCGTCAGGTTCAAGAAGTGTGTTTCGGTCTGGAACTCACAGCCTTGAAGAAAAACCTTCCACTTCCCAGTATGTCCAAGATTGCAAGATTCAATCCATATATTCAAGACGACCTGATTCGACTTGGTGGTCGACTTCAAAATGCAGATCTGACGCAGACAGAAAAGCATCCAGTGCTTTTGGATGGGTCCCACACTTTCACGCGACTTCTAATAAGGCAAACCCACATCTGGCTCCATCACTTAGGTGTACGGATAGTACTGTCAGAGCTACGATCAGAATATTGGATTCTTCGAGCCCGGCAAACCATAAAGAAAGTTCTGCGCACTTGTCTGCCTTGTAAAATGCCACACAACCCCTTTGGCCAGGCTACTGAAGCACCCTTGCCAGCCGACCGTGTGAAGCCCTTGCAACCCTTCAAAGTGGCTGGCATTGACTTTGCAGGGCCTTTAAATATCAAGGTGGGGAGAGAATCGAAGAAATGCTAAATTGCTCTCTTCACGTGTGCATCTACAAGGGCCTTGCACCTGGAATTATGTTCAGATATGATTACTGAAAAATTTCTCCTCGCATTACAAAGGTTTGCAGAAAGACGAGGGTTGCCACACATAATCTATACGGATAACGCCAAGACATTCCACGCTACTAACAAAGAATTGTCTTCACTATGGCAACACCTCACCGGACCGTCCGTCCATCAGTACCTAGCACAGCATTCCGTCAAATGACGATTCATTGCTCCACGGGCGGCTTGGTGGGGAGGTTGGTGGGAGAGGATGGTTGCACTACAAGACATTGTCAACCGAGGAAAGTCTAAATACCATCCTAGTGAATATTGAAGCCGCCATCAACTCACGACCCATCACTCAAAATGAAGACGGAGCAGAAGCTCTGACTCCCGCCCACTTCTTGACCGGACAAAGGCTAACTACCCTACCAACTGGACCAGAATAAACGTTAAGAACTAACCTGACAAAGGAGTTTACTGCACGACAAAAGATCACTGACGACTTATGGATGCGCTGGACAAAGAAATACCTCATGTAGCTGAGGAGCTTTCATGAAGTTCGTCATCCTTGAGGCAACATTCCGCAACTGCGAGTTGGAGACGTAGCGCTTCTGCAAGAAGACAGCCAACCCCGACACATGTGGAGGAAGGTCCGCATAGCGGAGCTCCGAGCTGGGAGAGATGGAGTGACAAGAACTGCATTACTCAAGGACTCAAAGGGGACTATAATAACTCGTCCAGTGCAGCTGGTCATCCCCCTGGAGATAGACCAGGGTGGGGAGGATGTTGTGGATTACGAAGCACCATGGCCTATCAACCAGTAGCATATGTCTAGTCTGGTAGCTTAATATTAATCTATGCCAACCAGAGAGTGTAACAATAGAAAGACGGAAATTAAGAGGGTCGTAGAAAAGACGTGTTGTCCATCACAATAGGTACAAAAGCGTGGATCACTCAGGATATACTAGAATTAATGGATGAAAGGCGGCAACACAAGAATGTAAGAGATGAAAAGGGAAAGCAGAATACAGACGTCTGAGAAATGAGGTTAACAAGAAGTGCAAGAAAGCGAAAGAAGCGTGGATCACTCAGGATATACTAGAATTAATGGATGAAAGGCGGCAACACAAGAATGTAAGAGATGAAAAGGGAAAGCAGAATACAGACGTCTGAGAAATGAGGTTAACAAGAAGTGCAAGAAAGCGAAAGAAGAATGGTTGAAAGGTATAGAAAATTGTCTGAAATTAGGAAAAGTAGACACAGCTTATCGAAGGATTAAGAATACTTTTGGAGAAAAGTGACTAAGTGCTGTAATATTAAGGACGCAGTTGGAAAGCCTCTAACAGATAGGGAAGAAAAGGTCGAGAGATAGAAAGCTTACATAGAGTGTTTGTATAAGGGAAAGGAGATTGAGAATCATGTAATGAAAAGAGAAGAAGAAATTGATGAGGATGCGAAAGAAGACTTAATATTGAGATCAGAATTTGACAGAGCATTGGAAGAATTAAGCAGGAACAAACCACCAGGCATAGATGATATACCGATTGATTTGCTATGCTGCATAGGTGATGATGTTCTGATCAGGTTATTTCACTTGGTGTGTAGGATATATGAGGCAGGGGTGAGGTACCCTCTGATTTCAAGAAGAATGTTATCATCTCAATGCAGAAGAAAGTAGGAGCTGACAGATGTGAAGATTACCGTACAATCAGATTGATTACTCGTGCTTCAAAGATCCTGTCTAGAATAATGTACAAGAGCATGGAAAGCCAGATAGAAGCGGAGTTGGGTGAAGACCAGTCTGGCTTCAGGAGAAATATAGGAACAAGGGAATCTGTACTAAGTCTTAGGCTGACTTTGGAAGGTAGAATAGGGTATGATAAGAGAACGTTCATGGCATTTGTAGACTTAGAAAAGGCTTTTGATAACGTTGATTGGGCTAAATTGTTTGACATTTTGAAATCTATTGGAATAAAGTACAGGGATGGGAGGGTGATCTACAATCTATACAGAAACCAGACAGCAGTCATTCGAGCTGAAGGACATGAGAGAGAAGCTGGTATTCAGAAAGGTGTAAGGCAAGGCTGCATCTTATCACCCATACTTTTCAATCTTTACATTGAACAAGCGTAGAAGGAAACTAGAGAAAAATTTAACGTGGGAGTGAAGATTCAAGGAGAAATAATTTCAACTCTGAGATTTGCTGATGCCATCGTCATCTTGTCCGACACGCCTGAGGATTTGAATGAGTTTTTGAATGGTATGGACTCCGTCTTGAGGAAATAATTCATGATAAAAATGAATAAATGTAAAACAAAAATATTGGAATGCAGCCGAAATAAATCAGAAACCTCTATGGACATCAAATTGGCAGGTGAAACTGTAAAGGAAGTAGGAAACTTCTATTACTTAGGAAGCAAAATAACCAGTGATGTAGGAGCAAAGAGGATATAAAAAGTATCTTGGCTCAGGCAAGGAAAGCATTTCGACAGAAAAGGAATCTGTTGACACCGAATATAGATTTAGGTATTAGGAAGTCATTTTTGAAGGCCTTTGTCTGGAGCATGGTACTCTATAGAAGTGAAATTTGGACTATTGGTGCAGCAGAAAAGATGAGAATTGAAGCGTTTGAAATGTGGTGTTACAGGAGAATGATGAAGATCAGATGGGTAGATAGGGTGACAAACGAAGAGGTATTAAGACGAGTGGGAGGGGAGAGAAGTTTCCCGCGACTGCTAATGAAGTGAAGAGATAGGTTGGTAGGACACATACTAAGACACCCAGGAATAGCAAGCTTAGTTATGGAAGGAAGGGTTGAGGACAAGAACTGTAGGGGTAGACCAAGGTTAGAATATGTTAAACAGATTGCCTAGGTTGTAGGGTGTGGTAGCTATGTAGAGAAGAAACGATTAGCTCAGGACAGGGAGGCATGGAGCTGCATCAAACCAGTCAAAAGACTTAAGACTCAAACAACAACAACAACAACATGGGCAGTTTTAAGTAAGAGCAAAAGTGAGAGCAAAGTGGTAGAAAGGGGGTAGCAAACTGGTAGAAATGTGATAGAAAAGTGGCAGCAAAGTGGTAGAAAATATTACATGTATTGTTAAGACATGGTTTGAGTGGTTACATGGACCCATTACACAATCATTTTGGCACGACGAAGCTCATTTTCTGTATCCAATAGTTCTTCCTCATTTATTCAGTATGGCCAGCCTGTTTACGGGTATGCAAGTTCTGAAGTCGCTGGTTTAACTTACTGGGATTGTTCCAGTGAACAAATTTAGCAAATGATTTTTAGATGTAAACAGAGCATTACCATTATCATCATCATCGTCATTATTATAATCATCATCATCATCATTATTACTATCTAATCCTTTTTGTTCCTCTTGCAATGCAACCTTTTGCATAGTGTGTTGCCTTTGGTAGTGTTAAGGGTTTCTTTGACGTTGACGACTGTCCTAACATGACTTTTTGAGGATATAATAAATGCTTTTTTAACAAAAAATGCGCTATCTTGTGCAGCAGTATATTTTGCTTGGACTTGCTTTTTTTAAAATCTTGGTTAGAGGGTTTTGTGCATTTTAATGAGTATTATTTTGAGATTTACAATGATGATCGTTTAAAGTATTGTAATAAATAAGGATACCTGTTGAAAGGCTTTTATTTACAAGAACCTTGCTAGGACGAACACAATGCTATGAACTAGCAAATAATACAATGAACAAGCTTGGAATACAAACCCACTGCATTGTTACAACATCAGCAGCAACGATGCCATAATACAACATTCCCCCCCTCCCTTATTATTTAATAGTTCAATTCGTAATCCCTTAGGTATAATGGAGCTCTAGTATCCCTTTTGGGCCTCCGTCTCTGAGGTTATGATATTTTCGGAACGTCTTATACTGTAATTCCATTATCCAAGCATACTTCATCCTCGGGATTGCTACGTTCTGATGAACGTCCTGATTCTCTGACGGGGATACGCTGTGATGAGGCTTCGAATGGTGGGGCTCTGAAGGATCTTCGTCGTGATGGAACTCGGATGGATCTTCATCGTGATGGAACTCTGATGCACCTTCATCTGGTGGGGTTTCCTCAGGTTCTCCCCCCTTTGGGCCAATTGTCTTAGAGAAACGGTTGTTTCATTTCCGTCTTTCCTTCTAACAAGACCATATTGTGTGTTGGCTTCGAGACGTTCCACTTCTTCAACTAAATCGTCATATTTGCTTGCACAAACGTTTTTTTTCCCCCACTAGCACCGTCTGTCCAGGAATTAGGCAAGCTGGCAGGGTGTCACCATTTAGCGACCTTCGATTGTGACGAAAAAAATCTTTCTTGAGGCGTGCAGTTAGTGGCTGTGCAGAGAAGTGATCGGATGGAATGAAGGGCCTCCGGAAGAACATCCTCCCTTGTATCGGGAGTCAGACGTTTATTTTTGAGTGCCAACAATACTGTTTTCCATATCATTCCGTTGTACCGTTCCACCTGTCCATTTCCTTGCGGATTGTAAGGGGTTGTCCTGCTTGTGGCTACTCCATTTGTGTGTAAAAACGATGTTACCTCTCTTGACATAAAAGAAGACCCACGATCCGGATGAATAAATGATGGCATTCCAAATATTGAAAATAAACTAAACATACATTTTACAACAGTTGCCGCAGACAAATTCCGGCATGGTAGGCAAACGGGAAACGCGAGTATTCATCAACGACTGTTAGGATGTAGCGATTATCGGGCTTAGATGGAAGAGGACCTATAAAATTTATATATGTACAGCCGTTCAAATTGGCTCGTCGATTTAATTAATGTTCCTTTATTTTTCAAAATTCTGGGCTTCACTTTAGCACATATACGACAAGCAGAGGTCATTCATTCTCTTGATTTCTTCGATTGAATATGTTAGATTTTTACTTTTAACCCAATGATACATCCTTGATATGCCAGGATGGCAAAGTAAATTGTGAAGTTCAAGCAACCTGCTTGAACTACTAGAATTGCAAACTCTCGACAATGTACGAAGGTTTGAACTTAAGTAGTGGCAACTATTTATTATGAAGAGGTACAATAGTGGTACATGTTAGCAACCTGTACAGTCCTTCATAGCAGTCACCAGTGTGGTGAAGAACCCTTTGCCAGCGATGTGGAAGTCGTAGTTTAGCATTCGCCGAGCCCGTTCTGTTGATGGTGTGCATGGAGCGGTCTACAGCCTGTCGAATCTCTGCAACAGTCCGGATGCGAGTGTCACGAAGTGGTTCCATCATCTCGTACACGAGGATCACCATCACCTTCACCGCACTGGGGGTCAGACGGACTTTCGGGGTGAACCATGATGCCGCCATTCGTGATGACGCGATCCTAACGCATTACGTTCCTCCACGGCAGACCATCAATGCACAGTATTATTGTTCGTTTTTGGAGCACCACCTGCGCCCAGCATTGCAACAGAAGCGGTCACACTCTCTGTGGCAAACACCCATCATGTTGCACGACAATGCTCGACGAGCTGTGGCAGATTTGTTCGGTCGATGGAGCTGGAAGTTCTGTACCATCCACCATACTCCCCTGACTTAAGTCCTTGTTACTCCTATTTAATCCCTAAGATGAAGGAACCACTTCGTGGCACTCGCTTCCGGACTGTTGCATAGATTCGTCAGGCTGTAGACCGCACCATACACAACATCGACAGAACTGGCTCGGCGAAAGGTAAACTACGAATTCCACATCGCTGGCAACGGGTTCTACACCACGCTGGTGACTACTTCAAAGGACTGTAAAGGTTGCTAACGTGTACCACTTTTGTACCTCTTGATAATAAATAGTTGCCACTACTTAAGTTCCAACCCTTGTATCTGCTTTTACATTTTCTTTTCCCGGCCGGTGTATTATGTCAAACTTGTATGGTGATAGCTCAAGGAGCCATCGTAGGATTTTATCATTTATAATCTTACGGTTTTGTTTATTGTTGAATACAAAAGATAACGCCTCCTGGTCCGTTAATAGTTTGAAATGTCTGCCTAGTAGGTAGCACTTCCATTTCTTTATAGATTATACGATAGCGGCTGCTTCTTTTCCGTAGGACGAATGAGATTTTTCTGCTTGTGACAGTGTTCTTGAAAAGTTGCAACGGGACGCCCGTCCTGACTCAACGTGGCAGCCAACGCTACATCAGAGGCATCTGTTTCAACTATTAGAGGCGATTGGTCTGATACAGTAGTGACTAGGGATTTAGCTATATCAGTCTTCAGCAATTTGAAATCTTCAGCACCTTGATGACTTAGTGAAAAGGTGAAGCTATCTGTAAGATGACTTATTTTGTCAGAGAAGTGCGGTATCCATTTAGCATAATGAGCAAAGAGTCCAAGAGCGCGCTTTAAAGAGCGAGTAACTTGCGGCAGAGGCAAGTCCAACAATGGCTTCAAACGATCAGGGTCAGGGCGAATTTCTTTATGAGAGACCAGATAGCCTAGAAGATTGACTGTAGACTTTGAAAATTGACTCTTATTTCAATTTATGACAAAACCATATTTATCCATAACAGAAAGAAAACGCTTAAGTTTCAAATTATGTTCTGCTTCATCTTTACCACAGACCGTAATATCATCCAGATGAGCAAAAACTCCCCAACAGACCTTCCTCAGCTATAAATAACTCCATCTATCACTCGTTGAAAATAAGCCACTCCGTTTGTTACTCCAAAAGGAATTGTATTAAAATGATATAATTTCCCCCGAGCTTCAAAAGCCGTAATTTATTTTTCTTCTTCTGATATCTGAATCTGATGGTAGGCGCTCTGAATATCCATGGTAGAAAAAATACTATAGTTAGCTACTTTGCGTATTAACTCATCAATTTTAGGAAGAGGATATGCGTCTGGAAGAGTGTATTTATTTATGGACTGAGAATAATCAATGACGAGCCTTTTTATATGTCGATTTTCACTTTCTGTGTGAATGACGACGACTTGAGTTCTCCACGGAGAGTTACTCTCCTCAATAATACTACCATCGGGCAATCGAGAAATTTCTTCTTGTATGAACCTTGTATCTGCATCTGAGTAATATCCGGACTTGGTGGCAATAGGCCGACAATAAGGTGTCAAGTTACTAAATAATCGAGGCGTTTCAACCTTAGCATACGAAGTTAAGCCGCAAATTGACAGAGGTGATCTTTCACCGCCAAACACCATCTGCACACTAGAACGATTCTTCAGCAGATCATGACCAAGCACAACATCGGCACAGAGTTCGGTTAATATATTAAGTCTAACATTACGATAAACTTGTCCCAACAGTTCGAGAGAGACCAGAGTATACCCTTTCACCTTAGATGCAAGAGAGGTCGATGCCATTACTACACTTCCCTCATCTGGGTAGATCTTCAATTTAAGGCGACGGACTATACGTCTATAAAACTATGAGAACTGCCAGTATCAATTAGACAGTGAACCTTTGAGCCATTTACTTTGGCTGAGATGACAGCTTTACACAAAGAATTTATGAAACCATTATTTATACTTGACAAAACCATAGATGATGATGAATAAATGTTTTTAGATACGGTCCGGTAATGTTTTCTTTCTGCAAACCCTGGCGAAGAGACCTTTGATATCACAGCTTTTACAAATAGCATCTCTAGCAGGGCATGCCGGGCGAGAATGCGATCATTTCCACAGAAATAACATTTTCTTTATTTCTGTGTCTTGCTATAGCTGACAACATATGCGCTGGATCAGGAGTCTCGTCATAAGGTTGTTCAGCATCTTAAACTGGCAAGGACCCAAACATTTTTTAGACATTTCTACGTTGTTATATTGTATAGATTGCTTTTGAGCCAACTCTAAAGCCTTGGCATGAGTTTCGGCATCCCCTAAATTCAAAGATTTGTTTTCTAAGAGGCGTTGTCGAATTTGTGGTGATAGTGGTCCGTTTATAAATGAATCGCGGATGTATTCATCTCTATTTTCTGTAGCCGAAACTGCTTTGAAATCACAATCCTTGCTTAAGAGTTTAAGATTTTGAATGAACTGCGCAATAGTTTCCCCGGGTTGTTGTTTTCGAGCTGCTAGTATGTGACGCGCAAATATTTCACTTTTCTCTTAAAAAAATTGTGTCGAGTGTTTGTAGTGCACTCTCATAAGTCCCATTATCACTTACGAGTTCATACATATCATGCGAAAGGAAGTTTATAATTACCTTGAATTTATCTTCATCAGACAAAGGTTCCGGGGCGAGATCTAAGAAGTTGTTGAATGTTCTCTTCCAATGTGCCCATTCCTTTGATGCGGAAGGCGAGTCGGGATCGGTTTCGAATTTGTTTGGTTTTAGATAAAGAACCATTTCTGAGATGGCGACCAATAGATCTTTGTAAATAAAATTGTAATAAATAATGATACCTGTTGAAAGGCTTTTATTTACAAGATCCTTGCTAGGATGAACACAATGCTATGAACAAGCAAAGAATACAATGAACAAGCAAGGAATACAAACCCACTGCATTGTTAAACATCAGCAGCAACGATCGCAACATACTAGAGACGGGACTATCGACTACTTTTAACCATCGACTGACTAGTCATTCATTGGGAGAAACTATCGACTAGATAGTCGACTACTTTCAGTCGAATGGTTACCTGAATTCGCATTACTCCTAAGCGTGTTGTTCCATGTATTCGACTGAAAGTAGTCGCTTCAGCGTACAAAGCACTGCAAGCCGTTACCCGCTGAGTTGAGGCGTACCAACAGATGAAAATCAAACTTCTCCTTAACCCACCTATTTTTTCAGACGTTAGTTTGGACTACTCGACGCTCGGCAACATGCAATTGGTCAAAGTTATTTATTTATTTTTACTGTGCTTCGAAATGGTGGTTTACGTCGTGTAGAGTGCAGCCATTATTTGCAATGTTGCACATTTCATTTAATGCAAAATGTGTGAGTAAATGTTCCCCGATACCGGTATTGATACAGGGCACATTACCTGTATGTACTGTTGATAAGTGAAGTAATAGACCAATACTTAATTAACCTAAGAGTAAATTAAATCACTATTACTGAGAGGGAGTTCTTAAGTACCGGGAACAATTCCATAGCCAACATTGAAATAATCACACTTCATATTTTAATGCCAAAAAATAGTAAATGTAAAATATGTCCATAGAGTCATAAACAAGTTAGGCTATGTGTTCACTAATTTAATCCTCTCTGAAGTACTAAGAACGTAGAGCTGAAATACGACTTCAACAAGAAAATTACGGCCTACAGTAAATACAGACGAAAATAGAACACTTTAGAACAGCAACGAGGGCGAACTTTCAGTGGAGACGTTGGCAACAATGTAAATACAAAGTTTTTTTTAATGCGCGTGCTATCCATGTGCTGAAACAATTGACGACCAGAACGTAAAACTATCCGAGCGCGTTCTACATGTTAAAAGTTAAAACACAATTGGGATATGTCGTTTGCAAACGACTTGTTTATGTTACGGTGAGTAGTCGTTGAATTCATTCGACTGTTTTTTAAAAGCTGTCAAACAAGTCGATGGATTTAACATTTTTCAGTCGACTGCTGCGGTGCTGCCCATCTCCAAACAATTGACGACCAGAATCAATTTGTACGTACGGTCAAGCTGTCCTCACAGTACCCGCTGCAATAGATGTAGAGATTCACATCACCACTCTATCTTATGATGGATGTCAGTATATAAAATCAGCCATAAGGCAACGGCAGTTTAACCACAGACAACGCTACAACTCTTCCATCCCTGCCCTCATGTCTTTGCCACTAACCCCTTCCCCCTCCCACACAGCACGCCACTGCTCTGACACAGTTGTTAGGCCTGCTACAACAACTCTCAGCCATAACCCTGTAAACTACAGCTAAACCAAACCCAGAACCCCCTAATACACTCCATTTGCAGAGCAATAAAATCCATAAAACAACTGCGCAACAAGCTTCACAAAGACCTAAATTATAAACGAAAAGACTACTCCACCAACACCAAAATCAGTAAACCTCCCTCATTTCAGCCACACTATACCTTAAACAGACATAGAAGGCATAGTCATGACCCCTTCATGGAGTAGGCTATTGTCTAAACACTATCATGTCTCCTTCAACTTTACTGAAGACTTAATTAAATTCTATTTAAAAAATCATAAACTCATTCCACAAATCTTAAAATCAGTATACATCCCTCATTTCAGTTACTCTATTCATTAAACAAACATAGAAGGCGTAGCCATGACCCCTTCATGGAGTAGGCTATTGTCTAAATCTGACCACGCATACTACAACCTTACTCTAATTCAAAATTACGGCCAAATGATCCATCTGACTGGGAGGCAAAGGTATTTACCGGCTTGCCTGGGATGATGGGCCACAAAACCGGTATCTGGAGTTCAAACATAACCTAAATATTGAATGCTTAACATTTCCAATAACTTGGACAACTGGATTTAGGCTATAAAATTGAAAGAATCAACGAACTGTATAAAACTATAGGCCCCTACAGGTATACTTAACTTATTAATTAAAGCTCTACAATAAACATACAGCACAATGAATTGTAGCATGAAGTTATCCTGAAGAAGTCGTTTGATTAGAACGACTACTTAAATTCGAATGATTCCATTCGCTTGGAATTAGTCGTTTGCCAACGACTTGTTTCATTCGAATGATTTCCAACGATTGCTTTGGGATCAGTCGTTTACAACGACTACTCTTATTCGAATGATTCCATTCGCTTGGAAGTAGTCGTTTGCCAACGACTTGTTTCATTCGAATGATTTCCAACGATAGCTTTGGGATCAGTCGTTTGCAAACGACTTGTTTATGATACGGTGAGTAGTCGTTGAATTCATTCGACTGTTTTCAGTCGACTGCTGCCCATCTCTACAACATACTACAAGTATGTTGGAGCCTTTTGTCTTGAGCATTCCTCGACACTGTTTGAACGTTGTTTTGAACAGCTCCAAATAACAGTTCCATTTTTATTGGTTCTTTTTACAATAATACTGTATGTATATCCTTTATAGTAAGCACATGGTTTACCATAGCTAGTCGTTAATAATTCCATATCAACTGTTAAGGATAAACTAATTTGTAGTAAGGTTGACTGTTCTAATAAGAACGATAGTTTGTAGTATGTGCAGTTTAAAGTAAGAGCAAAAGTGAGAGTTAAGTGGTAGAAAAGTGGTAGCAAAGCGGTGGCAAAACAGTAAAAAATTGGCAAAAAACTGGTAGCAAAGTGGTATTAAAGTGGTAGATAGATGGTAGCGAAGTGGTAGAAAAGTGGTAGCAGTTTATAGTAGTCATGATTTTTACTAGAATGTGATTTGAGTAAATGTAATTTCTGAACCTCAGTAGTGAATAGTTAGTTAGTCTTGGTCCAGACAAGAGTAAACATGTCACGTATACCGGTGGTGGATACCCAAGGCTTTAAGGTCAACGAAAACAAGTTTATATTTAAAGTGGTGGCCATTATAGATAGTTCAACACATTGGTCACCTAAACTTATGCATTTAGTGTTTAAACCACTATTTCCAGTAAAGTTCCAGTCTGTCAAAGACCAAAGTCAGACCCAGTGGATACAAAGTCATTTAAGATTGCAATGGGACGAGGGAACCGTTCCCTATAAATACCTGGCCATGATATTAAACGCACATTTATCCATGGCTAATATTGTATTTGACAAAGGAACTGAAAACGCGAATGGCTTTGCTCGTTTCAACCCCCCACGTGTGAATGTGTGGATCTTATGGATTTGGGATATCCTTCACTACATGCGACTTTTCAAGAAAAAGGACTTTTAATTTTAAAAAACATCAATCTGTTTTCCTTGTAGTGAATCAGTTTGTTTGGCTAACGAGAAATGCATGTCGTGACGTCATGATCAAAATATTACATGTTCCTTCCAGCAGTGGGATTATCACTTGTGAGTGATACACCGTCTAGAGAGCATCATGTCTGTGTCGTCAATGTTGTAATTGGACAATAATGCTATTGAGCAGGCGATTGGATTTTTTTTTTGTGTGCAAAAGGAAACTAGACAATTTCACAAAAGAGGAATTAAATGCCTTGCCAAAATCATTTATTTTTATGTGGCCGCAAATGCGGTTAAGAAAATCTGGCAACATGTGCCGACATCATGGACTCAAGACCCTGTGTTAAGTGAATTGCAACCCTGTGATCACTACGAGTATCATAAGCAAGTGGCCATTACTGAAATACCATCGGTACAACAGTGTGGAACCTGTCACCTTGTGAAACTTTACCATGGCCAAGATTCCTTGAACAAAGACTTCGTTTCTTCATTATGTGTTTATGTTTATGTGTATAGTAATTGCCAGCGCCTGTTGACTAGCATTTACCGTTACACAACGGCGTTTTGCTAAGCTCTACATGGCTATCCTAATCGTCTCTGGTATAATGTCGCGTTTTTTGTGTGTAAAAACAACATGGTCACTCAGTTTCTATATTGACCCTAGCTTCTGTTGTATATAAACCAAAATGGCGGGCTGCTCTATCCACTGGTCAAAACAAGCATAGTCGCCTAAGAGTTAGCTCACAGCTAACTCGTGTCTGGTCATAAAATTCATATCGCTAGGCCACTCAAGGCCTAAAAAATTAGTCTTAGCGTTTAGTGTAATCGTCTTTCTACCTACATAGCCTTGTGTAATAAACAGTCAATATTAGTTTGGTCTCTACCCTAAACCAAAACCTAAAATTCTAAAATTAAATTCTAAAACCTAAAATCTAAAATCTAAAAATAAATAATTCATAGTAAAGGGAATATAATTCCTAGTAATATAATTCCTGATGTGTTTTTTTTAAATAATTAGTTATCCAAAATTCAAGTCAATGACTTTACAATGTGGTCTTTTGTTTAAATGTAAATTCTTAAATATAAAAACTAAAATCTAAAATCTAAATCCTAAAATCTAAAATTTATATATTCATAGTAAAGGGATTGTAATTCCAAGTAATACATATCCTTATACGTCTTTCTTTAATAATTAGTTACCGAAAAATCAAGGCATGACATTATGATTTGCTCTTTTTGCAAAATCAAAAATCAATAATAAAAATAAAAATCTAAAATCTAAAATCTAAAAAAATCAGAAATCAAAAATCTAAGAATCTAGAATCTAAAATAAAAAATGTGAAACATAAAAATCTTACATGCATTAATTTAAATACTAAATCAGGTTCTTACAATTATAAATTCGACAAATCTTGGGTTCGCGAAGATCATATGACACCTTACGTGTATAAATCTGATTATTGGTTTATAAAGTCTCAGGTCGATAACCTTACAGTTTTGGGTATTTTGGGTAAATTCATGGGTCATGGGAAAGGGATATTTGCACCGAGTCATTTGACACTTCACGTGACCCTCTCCAATTATTAGTTTATGAAATCTCAAGTCGATGACTTTGCCGTTTTGGGTAATTTGAGTAAATGAGTGGGCCATGGAAAAGCGGGGCGTCATGCCGAGTCATTTGACACCTCACGTTACCCTTTCCGATTATTAGTTTTTGAAATCTCAGGTCGATGAACATGCCGTTTTAGGTAATTTTGGGTAAATGAGTGGGCCATGGGATAGGGGGCGTCATGTTGAGTCCTATGACACTTCACACGTCCAAATCCGATTATTAGTTTATAAAATCTCAGGTCAATGACCTTGCAGTTTTGAGTATTTTGGGTAAATGAGAAGACCATAGGAAAGGGGGGAGTCACACCGAGTTCTATGACACCTCACACGTCCAAATCCAATTATTAGTTAAAAATCTCGTGTCGATGACCTTGCATTTTTGGGTATTTTGGGTTAATTCATGGACCATACGCAAGGGAACTTTGTCCCCAGTAGTTTGACACCTCATATGTCCAAATCCGATAAGTAGCGCGGGAAATATCGGCATATTAAAAACTGCTGACGCTATGGCATAAGATTCTCCGTAGATACATACTGATATAATATGTTGTGCTGAGATGAGTATTGATTCTGTATGTTTGTATTACATATATTATATAAAAATGGACTAATGGACTCTTTGCAAGTGGATAAATGCTTTCGAAATGCCTTTGAAATACTAATAAATTGCACTGACAAAACTTAACTGAGAATTTACAGGTGGAATTGCACCTATATCTTACAGATATGCCGCGACCGATCGCGTAACATTTTGTGAGCGACCGATGGAGGGTTATCAATAGGGCCGGGATTAAAAAAAATGCATTTGCGTATATGCAAATGCATTATTTTGAGCTTTTTTTTTTTTTGCATATTCTGAACATAACAGCATATTTCAGCATATATAGTTGAAATTAAGTACTGTATATTTTAAATCATCTTGAACAAAATAGGTTTCGCCTGCATGTTGGACATTCCTTGTAAGCAACTTTCTGAGCAACAGATTAATAACTAATATTTTATGCAAGCATGCTGCCCGTTTATTTCAAGAAGGGAATGGGGTGGGACATTCCTTTCACCATCTGGGCAGTATCCCTTGTAAGCAACTTTCTGAGAAACAGGTAACGAGATGAGTCAGATGACAGTAATCGTAATTTACGCAATGCTGCCTGACTATTTGAAGAAGGGAATGGAGTGGGACATTCTTTTCACCATCTTGACAGCCAGTAGCCCGGGGTTAGTTTTGTAAGGAGTTTCTTCAGTTAATGTGTTACTTTTATTCTTAGTCTGCGTATCTTTAACTAAAAATGCCTAAAGAGAAGAAAAGCACAAAGTATTTATTAAAACAGTGAGTGTCGGATAATAGTGATTATTTAACTGATGGCTAGGGACCGGATATTTATGCACTGAAAACGATTGAAAACATTGAAAACTTTGCAATTATCTATTGTGATGTTTCTTTCTGCAATGAATGAAGCAATGAGTTAATAAGAATGGCTTATTGTTAAGAGCATATTTTTCAATTTTTAATGCATATTTTCTACATTTTTAGTGCACAATTGCATGCAAATTTTAATAGTTTTCGGTGCATAAATGTCCGATCCCTAGTTATCAATGTTTGGCTTTGGAAATCTGTCCCATATTTATAACTCTTTACACACGTATCTCGCTCGGTTCGTATTTCTACCCTTAGCTTCCACTCCGGTTCTTTCAGTGGTAAGTCACCGTTCTAGAGCATATGGCCACCATAGGGTGAGAAGGAAGCCTGGGCACCCGCAGGGTTTTGCCGTGGGTGCAAGTAATAGGCCTACTTTCCCGTAACAGCCCCCTTTTCGTTTCATTTCATACTTGCTTCGTGAAATTCAATATTTGGCTGCTATGAAGCCGTTGGCTACTTAATAGGAAGAATATTTTGTTTTAAGTTCAGAGATTTTGTCCATAGAAAGTATTTTTTCTTCTTTTGTGATTCGTCGTGAATGTTTTTAATTCTTAAAACAGGTAAAAGATATAGATTTATGGCCATGAGTAGTGGTCTAGGACAGGGACTACCCACCCCCACCACGACTACCGCCGCGCACACGTGATTGGTGGACGGCCGCCCCGCGAAACCACACTATTGAATGGCGGGCTTCGAAATGATTATTTATTGGTTGTTGACAAGAGAACCCGGACCTCCTTATACCTGCAATGTTAAATGTAGGGAACATTCTCTTCTAAACTATTAACACTAGAAGTAAGAAATTTCGACAGTGGTTTATTACACATATTTAACACCATGTGTCATAGGTATATTAATATATGGACATTATCTGGGAAGATATTAATTAATTAATTTTTGATATTTTTCCAAATATTTTTTGGCTTAATATCATCGCCATAAGATCTGTCATTGATCGTGTATGACAAAAGACTATGACAGAAGGTGTAGATTGATATTGTTTACAATCCTTGAAAGTTCGAAGTCTCTATCTTTAATATTTTAGGATATAATGTTCCTTATCTATATATATAAAGGAATGTCTGTCTGTTCGTCTTTTATGCGTTCATAAACCATTCATCCGATTGCGATCAAATTTTGGTGAGTTGTTGTACACACTTTCGGGATGTTGATAGGCATAGTTAATCCATTTCACAATAGATAGCGCGCGAGTAGTTTAAACAAATGCGTAATGGCGATGCGTTCATATACAATTCATCTGATTGCATTCAAATTTTGGTGAGTTGTGCACAGTCTCAGAAAAGTTATAGGCGTAGTAAATCTAATTTACAATAGATGGCGCGCGAGTAGCTTCAACAAAATTGCGTGCGTTTGTTTCAAGAAAGTCCCACATGCGTTCATATACCATTCATCCCATTGCGATGAAACTCGGGTGAGATGTTCTGTACACTTCAGGTAAGGTTTCTGAGTTGGTAAATCCACTTAACAATAGGTAGCGCACGAGTAGGTTCAACAAATCACCAACGACGGGCGAAGCGTTTCAACAAAGTCCTGTATGCGTTCATATACCATTCGTCCGATGGCAATGAAACTTGGGTGAGAGGTTGTGTACACTACAGGCAAGGTTTCTGGCTTAGTAAATCCATGTTATAATGGGTAGCGCACGAGTAGATTCAACAAATGAGCGACGAAGCACGAAGCGTTTCAACAAAGTCCCGTATGCGTTCATATACTATTCGTCTGATAGCGATGAAACTTGGGTGAGATGTTGTGTACACTTCAGGGAAGGTTTCAGGCTTAGTAAATCCACTTAACAATATGTAGCGTACGAGTAGATTCAACAAATGAGCGACGACGGGTGAAGCATTAGAAACAAAGTCCTGTATGCTGTAACCGTACTGTGCCCGTTTAGACCGAAGTCCGCACGACCACATATGCATTTTACCAAGAATCAGTTAGCACGAGAGTAAAAATATCCCGGGGCGCCAGATGGGTTAAAGCTAATCGCAAAAAAACGACATCAAAATAAAAAAAAATGCTTTACTGATTTTTGGCTCAATGCAACACTAAGGATAGAAGGAGATTCAACTGGGCATAACACAACATGTAAAAATTATCTCATTTTATTCTAAATTTTAAAATTGACTTCAAAATGATGCTCAAGGTAACATCATTCCAGTGCGACGGCACACACTACTATTTACACAATGTACAGAAATTTTCCAACACATTGAACAATTGTCTTTGGAGACACAAGTCTGATTATCAGTCCTGTAGACTGTGTTCCAAAATTATATCAATTATTTACGATGAAATCCAGTTCAAATTAAATTGTCTTTATTGGAAATATTGTAGTTCACTGGTTGAATTTCTAACATGATATTAACACTCGTAGAAATTCTCACTGTTTATAATTGTTTATAGAATTTTTTAACTTCCACTTATTTTTCCAGTTTCAAAAATATTGTCAAAAATATTATCTTTGACCCAACACTAATTATGTACACATATTAATAACAACATCTGAAAAGTATTTGACCCTTGAGCATAGCATCGAAGAACTGTGCGAAGCACAACAAAATTTATTATTCTTCCAAATATAACATTTCGAGAAGTGACTCGATTATGAACTTCAAATTCCAAAGAAATATGATTTCTGAATCATCAGCTTGATCAAAAAAAATTGTTGAACCATTCAATTATTCGATTTTCCACTTGGAATTATTATTAAGAAAAATATTTATATTTGTTGCTATTTTAGTAACTTTCACAACTTGCAATTCTTGAACAGAATGCGGAAATAAGAATTGTAGCTTTATAATAAATTCATTTAGTTCATGACAATAGGATTGAAAACATCCTTTAAGTAATTCGTGAATACAGAATTATTTTTTAATTGGCAGTGGCCCATTCAATTATTTGTGTAAGAACACAATATCCCAACAACAACGGCAAAGGTCTTCCTCTGAAGAAGAATAAAATTTTATCATGACAAAACCGTGTTCTAGCAAATCCAAAGTATTAATGGAATACGTAAACAAGTTTGAAATAATTACTGATGGTTTGGTCATTCATTCGACGAAATGTGTGGTTTCAATACTCCTCCTATGAACCTGAGCCATCGAACCTGCTATTTGATTGATGCTCAAAAAAAACCCTCCTCATTCCTGCGACTTAAACATGCGCACCTGGGAATGGCATTTCAACTACTCCACACACATACATTTTCTTCCCAAAATTTATACAATAAATCAAGCCTCTGCTTGTTATCAAAACTGGAAGATCTATAAACTTACAAGTTTATTTTATTTTACCATTCAGTTCAAACCGTGAAGTTACCACACTTGTGATATTCTCTATTTCACTTTCGAATGTGTGCCTACGTCATGATTTTATATAAACACAAAAAAAAATCCTAATTGATACAAATATCATTGGCTTCCTATTTCATGCCTTTCCGTGTTATCTGAAAAATATACTTTGCTCAATGCAAATATTAACTGTTCAACCAGAACTATAATGTTGGTGGAATACGGGCTTGCGCTATCCACTAGCTTTCGGAAAATCACCTGTTCCAAACTAGGAATGATTAAACTAATCCTTAAGCTCTCTCTCAACGAATGTGATTATTAGAAAATGTAAGATCCAATAATTATTTAGAAAAATTATGAAAATTATTATTATTATTATTATTGGATTATTATTGTTATTATTTCCTTAAATATGTTTAATTATTATTTCCTTATGTGAAAAACCCACATGTTCGGCTCTTCGAATATGGACAAAATATCAATTTCTCAACAAAATAAATATTAACCTCTACAGTTATATCGGCTGATTACCGTGATTCTCAAACAAAATGAACATTCAAATAAATGCTCGGTATGCTCGGTCATCGATCCTAAACTGTTCTGAGTGCTGAAAATACTCAGAATAACCCTAATGTGTCTTGCGTAAATCAATGCAGGATTTAAATACGAAGAAAAGTAAATGTGTTGGTCATCTGCAGAAAATGAGTTTGTTCCAATTAGCTAGGCATAATATACAAGTCAAATGTGGCTTACATTTCTCGTTGGTCTTGAAGCGTAGTGAACCTGGTCTGTACCAGATTTATCCAGATACATGCCCTATTGGACACGCACGTCTAATCCTTGTATCGGCCGCCATTCTATACCCACAATCTGTCTAGCACGACGTAGTGGAAATATTTCTTGAAGTTTGAAGTAACTGCTGATCAATTTTAATATTGACTTCAATTAAATCCATAGCAGTTCGCTTAAATGGGGTCATATCCAAATGATCTCTTCTCAAAAGCGTCAGTTGTAACATAACTCACGGTAATCTTTTCAGTACAGGAAAACACTGATAGTCTAAAACAATCAACGGCTGTTCTGAAGATCGTTCCCTGGGCATGGCTTCACACCATCTATCATGCGCGAAGCAACATATAGTTTCCCTTTGTCGGCTAATGAACAACACCGTGATAGACTGGCCTTCAATATACTGAAAGATCTGAGTGGTTATTTAGTTACAATTTGTGAAACTGACAAGTTGGATTAAAATATCCAAGCATTGAATTATTGTTACTGGACTGTGACAGAATATTATCTAGACAAAATCTAGCATATGTCCATATAGAAACAAAGTGTTTCACCAATGTCCGTAGAAAATAACAATCACCTTAGTGATTCCCTCTACCGGAAACTTACTACGTTCCCCACGTATCGTAGCACTTTTGTGACTATCACAATTCAAAGATATCTTCTGCGTAGATTCGGCAACCATGTGCCTTGGCTCGATGTAGCAGCAGCACCTTGTCCTACAAGAGCTTGGTTTGAAGTGAGCTGCTTATGCTTGGGCCGAGCGGCTTTTATACAAAACGGTCGGCTCCACGCTGGATCACGCTGAAATCTGTAAATCCTCATATCTCCGGTGTCTCTGGTCTGATTCACTTGAGACTAAGTGCATCCTCTTTCATTTGGCCGTGCCAGTAATCTGATCCAAGTATCAAGTCTCTACTCCAAGGCTAAGTATTTAATCACCAAATAGTCTCGACCTCTGCTACTATTTGCCACGTCACTTAACATCTTCTTGGCTGCATAAAGTTTCCATTTCAATCTAGAAGGAAAGGAGCGCGATATTCAAATATCTCAACTTTCAAAAGCGGCTGTAGCCTTTCCCTTGATACCTAGGTGTCTGAATCTTGGAATACCCATTCCTTTAATTGGGCACATCCACCCCACACCTAGCAAAAAAAAAAAAAAAATTATTTTTCCTATCTACTCATTAAATCACCTGGTTCTTGAATAATAAATCTTCAAATTCGCTGCATTAAAAATTCCCACGATGTTACCAGTTCGTGTATTGGCGATTTTATAGCCTCCATTGTTGTTTACTTCCACAACACGATAGGGTCCATCGTAAAGGCTTGCAAACTTCGAGTACACTCGATTTTGCACGTCGGAGGGTGTAGTTTTTTTAAACTAAAACTAGAGTTCCTACGCGCAAGGGTCTGCGAAAACGCTTTCCTCTCACTCTGCGCTCTCTTTTCTCAGCTTGGCTCCTCAACTTGTCTAAAGCTAGAGTCTCCCTCCTCTGACGACTAGGTTCAATCTCGGGAGGAATAGAGATGATTCGATACCATAATCTTGTTGGTTTAATTCCATGATGAAGCAACATGGGAATCTGTCCAGTACTCTTATGAATCGTAGAGTTGATGGATTCGGATGCTAAAGAGAGAACATCCATCCATTTCCAATGTTCATTTGGACAATAGAGGCGGCAAAATTTAGATATTTCAGCCATCACGCGTTCTGCTGGATTGCTTTCAGGATGTCTGATAGAACAAAGCAATTGTCTAATCCCAAGATTATTCATGACGGCCCTGAATTCTAAAGATGTAAATTGGGGTCCGTGATCTGATAAAAGGAATTCCGGTTTGCCTGCTTCCGGAATTACGCTGTCTCTAATTCTCTTCGCATAATATTTTGCGTTTGCCTTCTGAATTGGGTGTAACATAGTGTATTTGCTGAAAACATCTATGAATATATCGGTTACCTCTTTTAGACTTTGGGAGAGGACCATAAAGATCAGTCGCAAAGATTTCACAAGGCTTAGAAGGAATAATAGGCCTTGGTAATTCTCTCAATAATTTAGAATTATATTTACTCTTTTGGCATAAGTCGCACTCCCGAATAGTGTTCATGACATTTTGTCGCATTCGCTCCCATGAAAATTTCTCTTGTATCAAGTTGACTGTCTTATCTACTCCAGCATGACCTGCAATTCAATGCGCCATCCAAATAATGGGTGTTTGCATTCGTGGAGGTACCACTACCCTCAGCTTCGTATGGTCGGGATCTGCAAACCTGTAGACTAGACCATCTAACATCAATTAATCTCTTCAAATTCTTTCAGTTTCCACACAATCATCGTCATTGGGATCCATATCTCCCTGTAGAAAACGAGAAATGTTTCTAAGACGTCGGTCTCTCCTCTGGGATAAATGTAACAATCTTAACCTTCTTAAGGTATCCTCATCCTCATGCGTCAGGTTAACTTGAAAAACCGTGGATGTAGACTCCACTACTCTACTCAATAAATCGGCCCCAATGTTCAACTTTCCAGGAGTGTGTTCGATAACTAGGTTGAATTGTTGAATAAAAAGTGACCATCTAGTTATTCTATCACTGGCAAAGTTTGTTCTTAAGATAAACTCCAATGCATGGTGATCAGTTCTCACAATTACTGAATGTCCAATTAACATTTTCTTCCAAGACTCCAACGCGAAGATTACAGCAAGGGCTTCTAACTCTGTGGTGTAATAGTTCCTTTCTGATGGACGAAGTTTCCTGCTTATGAAAGCCAGGTAATATCTCCTGTGATCGTCATCTTCTTTAAGAAGAATAGCTCCAATCCCTACGGTGGATGCATCGGATTTTATGATGAAATTCTTGGTGAAGTCAGGATACCCTAATTTCACACTGTTTACCAATAACCTCTTGGCATCTTGAAATGATTGTTCGCAATCTTCATTCCATTTCCATTTGTTTCCCTTTTTTAATAATTGCTGCAAGGGAGCAACTGTCTTGGTGAAGCTTGGACAATGCCCTGCAAAGAATTGGCATGTTCCGAGAAAACTGTGGACATTCTTCACCCTAGTAGGTCTAGGGAAATTCGCAATCGCTTGTATCTTTGTCTCATTGGGACGGTATCCTTCACCATCTAAAATATGGCCCAAAAATTTTATTTCCTTCTGAAAGAACTGACATTTTCGAAGGTTTACTTTAAAGTTCGCTTTTCTTAAATCTGCGAATAACATCTGAAGATGTAACAAATGTTCCTCCTTAGTCTCAGATGCGATTAGGATATCGTCTATGTAACGAATCGCTATCTCTTTTACTTCAGGACTCAAATTTTGTTCCAGTGCTCTGATCAAAACAGATCCAGATGTTTTGATCCCAAATGGTAGACGGCGGAATACATATGTATGTTGGTCAAACATAAACCCTGTAAACTTTTTGGAATCTTCACTAAGCCGAATGTGGTGGTAGGACGAAGTGAGATCAATGTTAGAGAACCAGATCTTGCCCTGGAATTTCCTTAACAGTTCCCTAATGATTGGTGGTCTGTCATACTCTGGCAGTAATCATGAATTCAAATTTCGCGCGTCTAAACACAGTCTCAGACTTCCATCCGGCTTAGACACTACTGTTAATGGATTGACATAAGAGGTAGTGTACTTTTCAATCACATTGTTATCTTCCATCTCTTTGATAAGCACTTTTACCTCTTCTCGATGCTTTTCCGCTACCGGATACAATTTAGCATGGAAAGGTGCATCATCAGTTACACGAATTCGATATTCAAAATCTTTAATTTCACCAGGTTTAATATCAAAAATATCATGGTACTCTTCCAAAATTTTCCCTAGCTCTGGGGACCCCTTCTCAGTGTAGACTTCTTTTCCTTCAGCTTCCCGAAAAATCAGAGACCATTGAGCGTCTCCCTCGATGTCTTCCTCTTCCTTTCCCTCGAAGTTTATCTCTTCGGTATACTGGAATCTGACCGTCTCTGTCTTCATGTCTATGACGGCTCGATATTTCTGGATGAAAACCGCTCCCAAGATCATGTCAAAAGCCATGTCCTTCATTACTACAAACACATGTCGGAAATCATGTCCTCCAATAGTAACACATAAGTATAATTGTGTTTTACACAGCGATATTTTGTTGGGTATTATTCCTTGGATTTTAATTCCTGATACTGGAATCTCTTCTAAATTCTCTTTGAGCTTCCACAGAATATAAAGCTTCTCGCTCACAAGACAAAGCATAGCCCCAGTATCAATTAAAGTATCGACAGGCATGCCGAATACTTCGCATGATGTGATTGGCAGTTTAATTCTTGTACCCATTTCTTTCCGTTCGTCATTATGTTGAATTAAGTCATCATCCTCTGTTTGCCATTTAATAATCCTGGAAGTGAAAATGTTTAAAATTCTATTTCCTACTGTGAATTCGAAGTTTTTTTTTCATTCCCCCGGGATTGCTGTGTTCCCGATGGACCTGGTTCATTGGACTTCTGTTCCAAGAACTGCGAGTTTTCTTGGTGTCTTTCTTCCAAGATCTTCCTCGTCTCCTTATTGAACTCTTCATTGGACTGACGAGTGTTCTCATTCCCTCTGTTATTGTAGTTATTGTTTCTACCATAGTACCTTCCTTCCTGGTATCTTCCTTGATTATTCCTTGGCTCTCTCCATCGATTGTCATATCGATATCCACCCTTTAGTCTCGCATAAGGCTTGTAACTGTATCTATTAGTGATCTGATTCCATCCTGTTTTATCAGGCTCTTCCCTTGGCGTTTTCTCTTCTCGCCCCTCTCGAATCTCTCGAGGTGTTTGGGAATTACTGTCGGCCATAACAGTGTACACAGCGTTGCCATTCTTTCCTCCCTTCTGATGGAAGAATTGAGCGTTCGTGTGATCAAGTTTCTGCAATACCTCGTCAAATTGCTCCATATTATAAATGTCAGCAGCGATCAAAGTTCTTTGGACTTCTGCTGGATACTGACGTATTAATGCAGTAATTAATTCATTATCTGGCATCGGCGGATCTAAATGTTGAAGTTTAGAAAGCTCTCCAGAAAAGTACGAAGAGTATCGAGTAGGTTGTGACGTCGAAAATCTCTTCGAATATAATTCTGCTCTGACTTGCTGTTGGGTTTCCGGGACCAAAACATTTTCAATAACCCACGGGAAAACTCCTCAAAATTGGTGAGAGTGGACCTGAATGCTCTAAACCAGAGAAGTGCGGGCCCTTCCAAAAATTTCCCTATCAGTCGGATTTGTCTTTCCTTAGGGATTTTGGAATCTCTCAAGAATTCTACGGGTGTCACAGAATCTCGCCCTGAAAATTTAGAAGGCTTATCCTCTACATTCTTGAATACAGTTATGGGGTTGGATTGAAATACTGTCCTGGTCTCATCCTGTCTTTGACTATCATTTCCTCTAGCTGCTCCTAGGTTTACCTGTATCTGTTCTTCTCCTCTTATACTTGGCATTTTCAACAGATGGTCAGCCTGTTTCTCGTCCTTAACTTGGGTTTTCATAGCCTCAATTGCCTTGTGGTTTTCTTCGGCCTTTTTTCTAATTCCTTCGGGTTCCTTCTTTATTTCTTCTGTTTCCTTATAGTTCTCCTTGACATCAGTGGATATCTGGTTCATAACAGCCTCGTGACTCTTCAATGACCCTGTCATATCTGATATGTCCGTCTGAGTCGCTTGAATATCTTTGGAAATTACTTGAATATGGCATGACAAAGATTCTCTAATCTCCTTGACTCCATCTTGGTTCTCCAGCTTGAGTGTGTTTTTAATCTCATCGATAACTGTGGTTTTAATTTCAGTTTGCAATTCATTAATCACACCTTCTCTTATTTCTCCCACTACGAGTTCTTTGAATTGGTCTGTCAAACGTTGAACAATTAGAGTTGCCATCTCATTGCTCTCTTTCTTCACTCTGACTTCTAGGTTGACCATGTCTTCACCAACTTTCCTAAGACCACTTTCTATCCTATCAGCTAAGCTTTGGGATCTTAGATCGGCATCGCGAAATTTATCGTCCATTAAACTTGCGTTAGTAGCTAATGAAGTTTCGAGCTCATGTGTTTTTTCGCATAATTTAGTCATTTTACCCTCAAGTGACATTTTCAAGATTTCGGAATTCTCTTTAAATTTATTTTCCATAGAATTAAATTTACTATTTAAACTATCTTTTAAGTTATCTTTTAACCTGCTTTCTAACATATCGGAATTTTCTTTAAGTTTCTTTTCCAAAGCCTCTGTATTTTCTTTCATGATGGCTGCTACGCGCAGTCCAGCTTCTTTGGAACTCTCTTCCAAACTCCTCATCATCCTCATCATCTCTTCCATAATTTTCAGTATTAGTCAAAACTTAGGGGTATACATGTTGGCAGTCACAAGATTATAACTAGAACAAGAAATATGAATAGCTAATTGGAACACTCTAATAAAATGAGATTTGTCCTAATGTCGACGCGATGGAAAAAAAAACTTCTCTACTTTTACGAATTAAATTTACCACAATATCACAAGAAAAATATGCAAGTCCTCAAATATCCTCCACCTGGATTCTACTAATGCGTATGTCCAGTCATCGAACGTTTACTACTGAATTTACTTGACGCCCTAATGGTTAAGCCATTATCAAAATAATCAAACCCATTCTAATTATTAACCCAGTTAATTTTTAATTTTCCCCACTAATTGGGTTTCCTACTAATTTATTCATCCAAACCAGACATCTCTCAACTCCCAAAATATCTATAAAAAATTATCACAATTTAAATCGGCATGCGATTGACCGTGTCTAACTCGGGCCCCACGTTCGAAGCCATTTTCTCTCTCTATCTTATTTTATGTGCCCGTTTAGATCGATGTCCGCACGACCACATATGCATTTTACCAAGAATCAGTTAGCACGAGAGTAAAAATATCCCGGGGCGCCAGATGGGTTAAAGCTAATCGCAAAAAAACGACATCAAAATAAAAAAAAATGCTTTACTGATTTTTGGCTCAATGCAACAATAAGGATAGAAGGAGATTCAACTGGGCATAACACAACATGTAAAAATTATCTCATTTTATTCTAAATTTTAAAATTGACTGCAAAATGATGCTCAAGGTAACATCATTCCAGTGCGACGGCACACACTACTATTTACACAATGTACAGAAATTTTCCAACACATTGAACAATTGTCTTTGGAGACACAAGTCTGATTATCAGTCCTGTAGACTGTGTTCCAAAATTATATCAATTATTTACGATGAAATCCAGTTCAAATTAAATTGTCTTTACTGGAAATATTGTAGTTCACTGGTTGAATTTCTAACATGATATTAACACTCGTAGAAATTCTCACTGTTTATAATTGTTTATAGAATTTTTTAACTTCCACTTATTTTTCCAGTTTCAAAAATATTGTCAAAAATATTGTCAAAAATATTATCTTTGACCCAACACAAATTATGTACACATATTAATAACAACATCTGAAAAGTATTTGACCCTTGAGCATAGCATCGAAGAACTGTTCGAAGCATAACAAAATTTATTATTCTTCCAAAATTAAACATTTCGAGAAGTGACTCGATTATGAACTTCAAATTCCAAAGAAATATGATTTCTGAATCATCAGCTTGATCAAAAAAAATTGTTGAACCATTCAATTATTCGATTTTCCACTTGGAATTATTATTAAGAATAATATTTATATTTGTTGCTATTATAGTAACTTTCACAACTTGCAATTCTTGAACAGAATGCGGAAATAAGAATTGTAGCTTTATAATAAATTCATTTAGTTCATGACAATAGGATTGAAAACATCCTTTAAGTAATTCGTGGATACAGAATTATTTTTTAATTGGCAGTGGCCCATTCAATTATTTGTGTAAGAACACAATATCCCAACAACAACGGCAAAGGTCTTCCTCTGAAGAAGAATAAAATTTTATCATGACAAAACCGGGTTCTAGCAAATCCAAAGTATTAATGGAATACGTAAACAAGTTTGAAATAATTACTGATGGTTTGGTCATTCATTCCACGAAATGTGTGGTTTCAATACTCCTCCTATAAACCTGAGCCATCGAACCTGCTATTTGATTGATGTTCAAAAAGAACCTCCTCATTCCTGCGACTTAAACATGCGCACCTGGGAATGGCATTTCAACTACTCCACACAGATAAATTTTCTTCCCAAAATTTATACAATAAATCAAGCCTCTGCTGGTTATCAAAACTGGAAGTTCTATCAACTTACAAGTTTATTTTATTTTACCATTCAGTTCAAACCGTGAAGTTACCACACTTGTGATATTCTCTATTTCACTTTCGAATGTGTGCCTACGTCATGATTTTATATAAACACAAAAAAAAATCCTAATTGATACAAATATCATTGGATTCCTGTTTCATGCCTTTCCGTGTTATCTGAAAAATATACTTTGCTCAATGCAAATATTAACTGTTCAACCAGAACTATAATGTTGGTGGAATACGGGCTTGCGCTATCCACTAGCTTTCGGAAAATCACCTGTTCCAAACTAGGAATGATTAAACTAATCCTTAAGCTCTCTCTCAACGAATGTGATTATTAGAAAATGTAAGATCCAATAATTATTTAGAAAAAATATGAAAATTATTATTATTATTATCTTATTGGATTATTATTGTTATTATTTCCTTAAATATGTTTAATTATTATTTCCTTATGTGAAAAACCCACATGTTCGGCTCTTCGAATATGGACAAAATATCCATTTCTCAACAAAATAAATATTAACTTCTACAGTTATATCGGCTGATTACCGTGATTCTCAAACAAAATGAACATTCAAATAAATGCTCGGTATGCTCGGTCATCGATCCTAAACTGTTCTGAGTGCTGAAAATACTCAGAATAACCCTAATGTGTCTTGCGTAAATCAATGCAAGATTTAAATACGAAGAAAAATAAATGTGTTGGTCATCTGCAGAAAATGAGTTTGTTCCAATTAGCTAGGCATAATATACAAGTCAAATGTGGCTTACATTTCTCGTTGGTCTTGAAGCTTAGTGAACCTGGTCTGTACCAGATTTATCCAGATACATGCCCTATTGGACACGCACGTCTAATCCTTGTATCGGCCGCCATTCTATACCCACAATCTGTCTAGCACGACGTAGTGGAAATATTTCTTGAAGTTTGAAGTAACTGCTGATCCATTTTAATATTGACTTCAATTAAATCCATAGCAGTTCGCTTGAATGGGGTCAGATCCAAATGATCTCGTCTCAAAAGCGTCAGTTGTAACATAACTCACGGTAATCTTTTCAGTACAGGAAAACACTGATAGTCTAAAACAATCAACGGCTGTTCTGAAGATCGTTCCCTGGGCATGGCTTCACACCATCTATCATGCGCGAAGCAACATATAGTTTCCCTTTGTCGGCTAATGAACAACACCGTGATAGACTGGCCTTCAATATACTGAAATATCTGAGTGGTTATTTAGTTACAATTTGTGAAACTGACAAGTTGGATTAAAATATCCAAGTATTGAATTATTGTTACTGGACTGTGACAGAATAATATCTAGACAAAGTCTAGCATATGTCCATATAGAAACAAAGTGTTTCACCAATGTCCGTAGAAAATAACAATCACCTTAGTGATTCCCTCTACCGGAAACTTACTACGTTCCCCACGTATCGTAGCACTTTTGTGACTATCACAATTCAAAGATATCTTCTGCGTAGATTCGGCAACCACGTGCCTTGGCTCGACGTAGCAGCAGCACCTTGTCCTACAAGAGCTTGGTTTGAAGTGAGCTGCTTATGCTTGGGCCGAGTGGCTTTTATACAAAACGGTCGGCTCCACGCTGGATCACGCTGAAATCTGTAAATCCTCATATCTCCGGTGTCTCTGGTCTGATTCACTTGAGACTAAGTGCATCCTCTTTCATTTTTGCCGTGCCAGTAATCTGATCCAAGTATCAAGTCTCTACTCCAAGGCTAAGTATTTAATCACCAAATAGTCTCGACCTCTGCTACTATTTGCCACGTCACTTAACATCTTCTTGGCTGCATAAAGTTTCCATTTCCATCTAGAAGGAAAGGAGCGCGATATTCAAATATCTCAACTTTCAAAAGCGGCTGTAGCCTTTCCCTTGATACCTAGGTGTCTGAATATTGGAATACCCATTCCTAGAATTGGGCACAGTATAATGGGGTATTTCACAAGCTGGGGCGTGGTGTATATTTACACTACGGAGAATGCGTTCCATATGGCACTTCCATACACACACATCACGTTTCTCTTCACTCCACATTAAATATCGGTCTCATCTTTCTAAAAATGCTTCTTCTTTATTTCTTGAATTGTACCAACAAATTTCTTTATATATAACTTACGACATTCTTGCTAATATCAAGACCTCACCACTAAACCTAACCAAATCTTCCTTACCCCCAAAACCATCTTCTTATTCATCACAATAATCTCCATCGATATAATAAAACAAATATAGAATCTTCCAGTATGGACACCTAACAAGAAGTCAAAGATATATATAAATAAAACAGCATCGTAAATAGAAATATAAAAAGAATATACAAAACATCTAACTTCATTGGCAAGGCCACCTGCCATGCCACACAGAGATGCAAACTGCCATCCCAGCAAGCGCCATTTTCTTTCCTAACAAACCCAAAAGAGCTGAGCCTTGCAATCAGAATGGTTGCAATCGCCCCTCTATGTGATTCTCACGTGAGAAGCACGTGAGGATCACATACATTAAAAATACATACATAAAACGTAATATGCATCAAGCATACCAAAAACACACTGAGTATAACAAATTATAGATCATCATCATCTTCGTCCCCTTCAGTTTCTTCCATTCCACCTTCCTGGTTCTTCTGTTCTGTTTCTCCTTCTTCCCCATTCTTCCTTCTTCCTCTGCCTTCCATCTCGTCTTTTTCTTCATCCGCCATGGCATTCCGTACCTTGTACTCCTCATCTTCCATCTCCACCGTTCCTGTTTCCTTCCCTTCCTCATTTTCTTCTTCTTCTTCTTCTTCTTCTGAGCCTTTACACTCTTATCTTCCTTTGCCTGACATCTCATCTTCTTCCTACTCCTTTTCTTTGCTTTCCAACTCATCCTTTCATCCATTCTCCTGGTCTTCTTTGTCTTCATTCTCAACCACTTCTCTCTTCTTCTCTTCCACATGTTCCACCTCTTCCTCGTCTGTCTTGTCTTACTCAACAGTTCCTTTCTCTTCTTCCACTTTATTTTCCACTGTTTCTTCTTCACCTTATCTTCTTCTAGTATGTTGTCTTCTCCATGACTCACTCTTGCACTTTCATCCTCATCTTTAGCCTCTTTTTCTTGATTGCTACTGTCTTCATTACCAACCTCTTCTGATTCTCCTTTCTCTTCAGTTTCTTCCATTTCACCTTCTCCGTTATCCGCTTCTCCTTTCTCTTATACCATTTCCTTTCCTTCACATGCCTCCTTTCCTTCAGTTTCTTCCATATCACCTGCTTTCTCACGCCCCCCACATCTCGGATAATTTTCCTGCTCCTTAATCGCACATAGCTCATTCACTTTCTCCATATAACCTTGTTCTTCTTCACCTCGTTCTCTCTCTTCCTTGAGCTTCTCATTCCTCTCCATCAATGTCAACTGTTCCTCCTTAAGGCTATCCACGCTATCCTTATTTTTCGCTATTCCTTCTCTCATCACAGTTTTATGTTCTTGTACTTCTTTGCTTAACTCCTCAATCTTAGCATTGGTTGCTTCAGCCTGCTTCTTTATTGCTTCGTTTACGTACACCTTTACAGATTCTACCTGCTTACCTATAGATTCTATTTGCACTTTCATAGACTCTCTTTGCTGCCTCATTTCTCCTATCTCCTTACTCACTGACTCTATTTTTGTACTTAAAGACTCTCTTACTGATCCTAAAGACTCTTCCATACCTGTGAATTTACTTAGTGGCATTTGAAGCAACTTGTAGTTCACATCTCCCATTCGTGCTCCTCGTTGGTGCGCCATAATGTAACCGTATAATGGGGTATTTCACAAGCTGGGGCGTGGTGTATATTTACACTACGGAGAATGTGTTCCATATGACACTTCCATACACACACTATCACGTTTCTCTTCACTCCACATTAAATATCGGTCTCATCTTTCTAAAAATACTTCTTCTTTATTTCTTGAATTGTACCAACAAATTTCTTTATATATAACTTACGACATTCTTGCTAATATCAAGACCTCACCACTAAACCTAACCAAATCTTCCTTACCCCCAAAACCATCTTCTAATGCATCACAATAATCTCCATAGATATAGTAAAACAAATATAAAATCTTCCAGTATGGACACCTAACAAGAAGTGAAAGATATATATAAAAACAAAACAGCATCGTAAATAGAAATATAAAATGAATATACAAAACATCTAACTTCATTGGCAAGGCCACCTGCCATGCCACACAGAGATGCAAACTGCCATCCCAGCAAGCGCCATTTTCTTACCTAACAATCAGAATGGTTGCAATGCGTTCACATACCATTCGTCCGATAGCGATGAAACTTGGGTGAGAGGTTGTGTACACTACAGGCAAGGTTTATGTCTTAGTAAATCTATGTTATAATATGTAGCGCACGAGTAGATTCAACAAATGGGCGACGACGCGCGAAGCGTTTCAACAAAGTTCCGTATGCGTTCATATACTATTCGTCTGATAGCGTTGAATCTTGGGTTAGATGTTGTGTACACTTCAGGGAAGGTTTCTGGGTTAGTAAATCCACTTTACAATAGGTATCGCACAAGTAGATTAAACAAATGAGCGACGACGCGCGAAGTGTTTCAACATAGTCCCGTATGCGTTCATATACCATTCGTCCGATAGCGACTAAACATGGGTGAGTTGTTGTGTACACTCCAGGGAAAGTTTCAGGCTTAGTAAATCCATTTTACAATAGGTAGCGTACAAGTAGATTCAACAAATGAGTGACGGCACGCGAATCGCTTTCATATAGGCCTACCATTCATCCACTTGCTATGAAACTTTGGTTGAATTGCTGTGCATACTCCAGGAAAGGTTTCTGACTTAGTAAATCCTTTTTACAATAGGTAGCGCATGAGTAGATTCAACAAATGAGTAACGGCGCGCGTATAGTTAAAAAAAAATCCGTATGTGTTCATATACCATTCATGCGATTGCAACGAAATTTGGAGAAATGTTTTTTCCACTCCCGCAAAGATTTCTCATTTAGTAAATCCATTTTACAAAATATAGCGCACGAGTAGATTCAATAATGAATGACAGCGTGTCAATCGTTTCAACCAAGTCCCGTATGCGTTCATATACCATTCATTCGATTATGATAAAACGTTGGTGAGTTGAGTACAGTCCTGCGAAGGTGTATGAATTAGTAAATCCGTTTTTCAATGGGTGGTGCACGAGTAGATTCAACAAATGAGTGACGGCGCGCGAATCTTTTAAACAAAATCCCGTATGCGTTCATATGCCATTCATCCGATTGCGATGAAACTTTCATGAGTTGTTGTGTACACCAGGGAAGGTTTTCGACATAGTAAATCAATTTTACAATATGTAGCGTACTAGCCTTGTCTTTACAACTTTCATTCTTTGTCTAGATTACCTCTCTGACTCATTTTCTTTTCTTTCATCATTCCATTACCTCTCATTGTCTATTGACATCATAGCATTGACCATGTACTTTTCTGGCATCAGTCTCATCTTCTGCAGCACATCACACTTTATAATGTTACCATTGTTATAGGTGGCAATGCCATCATACTCCATAGTGAAGTGTATATGTCGTAGTCAGATAGTGAAATCCGTCATTACATGAGAATCCTAGGCACTTCATGAAGAGCCGGCATATGATGTAAAAAGGTACAGTTGCACTATCTGACGCGTGGTTTCATGAAATGACTAAATATAGCCGTCACATAGTGTAATTCATTTTATACATCATCTGACGGGAAAATCAGCCCGTCACTTCATGAAGAACCGTAGCGGCAGCGGTGATCACGTGTGAGGGAAGTGGGATTTCCAAGAATTAATCGGATAAAAATGTGGCCACTAAAGAAAGGGCTGTTATTTCCTCAGAAAGTGAACACTGTGAAATATAGTACAAATGTCTCATTTATCCCCTAATTCCCTCCCCAGAATCTTGCTTGGCCTTGCGCCTAGAAGGAATATTAGGCTGTCGTACTGTGAACGGAAGAAGAACGTCGTTCAGATCCATTTTGTTTTTAAAACATTAGAGATAGATAACCGATAGTATAATATGACTTGTTTTCGATATTCCACCCTTTAAAGCAACAAGAACTACCTCAGTTACTGACGCGCAATAAAGAGATCTTGTATAGCTCTCAGCAGCCAATTCTCTTAGTGTAGTTGTCGTCTCGGGGTATGGTGTTAGCTTCCGGAACACTACTTGGTGAGTTCGAACCCCACTGTAGGTTGATATTATTGCCAAGTAACTATTTCAGATTTTTTGTTCACATTTTAATATGGTTCAGTCGTTGCCTTGTTTTATAGTTGTTTTCTATATATTTATTTTATGGGCTAGGGACATCTTGGTCATCAGCCCAGTGTGTTTGGGTGGTTGTTTTCTGACAACCTGTGTTTGCGTGATGACTGAAGTAGTGTGTGGGTAAAGAATTTGGGAAGGTGTCTCGAGACTTGAAATGAAGTACCATCCCGGCATTTGCCGAGAGGGTGTGTGGAAAGACCTGGGGGAAAACACCACAGTCAGCGATGGGATTCGAACCAGCATATAGTCGTTAATTAGACTTATGAAATCAACTATGGTTACCGCGGATAGGAACAAAATTATGGTCTGAGGGTTGAATTGGGGTACACTCAACCTCGGGAGGCAAAACTGAGAAGAGTTCCATTCCTACCTTAGCCATCCTGGAATTGGTTTTCCGTGGTTTCCCCCCTTCTCCTCTAGGCAAATGCTGCGTTGGTTCCTAACTTAAGCCACGGCCGCCTCCTTCCCAATCTTAACCTGAACTACAAATACACACACTACTACAAATACCATAATAATACTGGTTATCAGACAGATTCTACACACTCCCAAGTACACAGGGCTGAATGACCACGATGTCGAAGTACCTCAAATGAAACAACAGCGTCATATTTCGTCTATTGTCTCTCAGCGCGACATTTTCGCGAAGAGTAGGAGGGGCTTCCACAAAAGCTTTACGGTTGGATGATTTAGTGGAGGGTTCACCTTCGAGAAAATCTGGAATTTCAGCCTATTTATTATAGACATAAATATTTGAAAGAATGATTCTGCATTTTCCTTCATTGAGTGTATCTTACCTGTTATCGTTCCAGTTTTGTTGTTAATTCATTTGGGAGACTTGGGTCACCTCAATCATCAGCCCCGTGTGATTAGGTGTGAATTGAACTGATATTAATATGATGACTGTAGGGGTGGGTGGAACTGCATTAGGAAAAGTGATGGGGTAGGCGCCCCGGGACTTGAAGTGTTACTATCCCGGCATTTGGGTGAAGGGAGTGTGGAAAATCCACGGGGAGAAACCACACTCTGGATAGCCTCTGTCATCACCGGGGTTAGCACCTACGATCTCCCGACTTGCTGTAGCTACCTTTGTGGCCGGGGTGCAAGGCTACGTCGTGGGACTCGCTCGTATGACGGGAGCACCAAATGTTATTTAAAGAGCACTGTGGAGCTCCCGATCACCAGGTTAAGAGCGCCTGGCCTAGAGCTTTGCTACCGCTGTTGGTGATGGAATGATGACAAACACACATAATTACTATTATTAGTCTACCATAACATGCAAACTCTCCTTCACTTGTCTCCCACAATAAATATTAGCCGTTAGGAATACAGCCTATAGGCCACAACTATTTCCTCTTTGGTTGATTGAGATTCCAGAGCTAATTCAATCGTTATAATCCAAAGAACTTACTATTTATTTAATTTTGGGGAGTTCTAAATAATACAGTGCAGCAGGCTACGTCACCCTGCAGGTTGTTCAACTTTTCTTGCGTGACAGTGTTTACTAGCTAACGCCCCCAGCCCCCCTCCTTCAAAAAAATAAATAAATAAATAAATAAATATGGAGCTGGTGCCATTTTTAACCCAGAAGAAATCCCTCGACAAATATTTTACAGTATACTATGCAATCTAAGTATTCTAATGTATGTGTGTATTTCTTTATTTATTTAGGCTATTTATTTATTTAACAATATTGAGCCTCCGTGGCTTAGGCGGCAGCACGCCGGCCTCTCACCGCTGGGTCCGTGGTTCAAATCCCGGTCACTCCATGTGAGATCTGTGCTGGACAAAACGGAGGCAGACAGGTTTTTCTCCGGGTACTCCGGTTTTCCCTGTCAAAATTTCATTCCAGCAACACTCTCCACTATCATTTCATTTCATCTGTCATTCATTTAATCACTGCCCCAGAGGAGTGCGTCAGGCCTCGGCAGCCGGCACAGTTCATATCCTCGCCGCTAGATGGGGGCTTCATTCATTCCATTCCTGACCTGGTCGGAGACTGGAAGCAGGCTGTGGATTTTCTTTTTCATTTATTTAACAATATTAAGGTACACAGACATAAGCCCAATTATGTTTCTTCTTGGCATATCAAGTTCAAAAATACAAATTGCATCAATGAAGGAAAGAGAGAAAAAAGATACACAATTGAAGAACTAAAAGAAAAACTACAAATGAAATTATGAAAGTATGCATTACAGATTAGAAAAAAAATACTGTACAAATAAAAATGTAAAAATAAAAATACAAACTTCTACAAAAAAAGAGACAGAGAGTAAAGAGTAACCTGTATTTCACGATTAGATTTAGGTTGTTATGTGAAAAATAATTTCGAAAACCATAATAAATAAGCATTAATTTATTTCTTGGAATAGAACAATTAAATGAATTATGTACGGCTTCATTGCGTGAAATGACGGATTTCACTATCTGACTACGACATATACATTTCTACAAACAAATCTTTTGGGATTCTGGTCCAAATTACATTTTTCATACTCTTATTTTGATTTTGAGTACGGTACGTCCATGTAGACATTTTTTCAAAAGTTCAGTTTAAGATAAATCTCTAAAAATTGGCTTATCTTAATTGTCTTCATGTCCCTCTTGCAAATGTGTTATGAGGAGGAAGGAGAGGCACACATATTAAAACCACAGGAGGTTGGTAATTGAAAATAGTAATTTTTATTTTGCATTACACTATGTATTACAAGAAATACAATTATTGTATATACTGTATATATAATATGTTTTACAAGGCACCACACTACTGAAACTGCATCTTCGTCCAGGTCTGTTTCATGCGACTTGCTGTTCAACTGAATCCAGAGGACAGATCTATGAAAACAAACATCAAACTATTAATATAATAAATGTAGAATGTAGCTTATAACGACTTTAAACATGTAAAAATGCAGGCTAAGCTTCTCAAGAAAATATCCTGTAAATGGCCATAGATGATTTCGCCTATTAAGTCGTGGATTTTACAAAGTGTACAAACCATGTAGATGGAGGGTAGAAAATTTAAATGTCAGACGCATGCACGACACGAACTTGCAACCTCCAGCTTAGGCTTCCTTTCTAGGCTAGTATCATTCCTTAAATGTTAAACGATTGATACTGGTATGTCAAAGAAAAACAGGTAGCTTCCTCTGAGCTTATGTGGAGACAGTTTTAATTCTCTCGTCAAGGGTACATCTGTGTCATTGGTTTATGCATGCATGTCCAACATATCAGCTCAATGGCAGGGCAACTGCAGTCAGAGTTGGATGTCACCTTTCTTGATGTCACCGACGCCTACTCCACTTACAATCCGTGTCATTAGGCTTGGCAACGCCACCTGTCTGTCATCTGGTAGGCCTAGAGCAAGCACAAAGTGATTGCTAACACTGAGTAAACACAAATTTGACGCGAAATGTTTCCAAAAATAAAACAGAACATAACGTTCGCAAAATTCACAAATAAATATCACAAATAAAGGATTAGTATTATCATGCTATGCCGTCATTGACGTGCTCAGAAATAATATTTGAAACAATTCTAACGAACTTGGAGGCTGCCTTTGATCCACAAATGCACTCATCATAGTCGCAATAGGCATATTGATCTCCAAGCTTAGTGTTGACATTCTTAGCAAGAATGTTCCACTGGTCACTTAATTTGAATAATGCACTTTTCAACTGAGTAGAGTTCATAATATACTTGAATAAAGAGGTCACAGAATGCTTGTTGAGAAAAATCTTGAAAAAGGGAAAGAGTTAGTAATGGTATTTCTAGATATACAGAAAGCTTATGATAGCTTTGCAAGATCAAAACTTTGGGAATGTTTAGAAAGGCACAATGTCCCAATGCTGTATGAAAACACAAGGACATGTGTAAGAGTAGGTAATGAGGAAAGCAGATGGTTCACAACAAAACAGTCCAACAAGGAAGTTCACTGTCTCCATTAGTATTCCTCACAGTGATGAACATAATCCTGAAGAGAATAAAATAATAAAATGTTAATGAAACAAATGCCCTTGTCTTTGGGGAGAAAGTGCCAGGGAGGTACAAGAAAAACTGGGTGCAAGGGACAAGCTGTTCAAGGAATATGGGTTGAAAATAAGTCAAAGTAAGACAGTAGTGATGACAACAGGACTGTCTAATGCAATTTAAATATCTTGGTAGCACACTGAGTAAGGATAACAACAGCAACAGTGAAGTTACTGTTTAACCCTTCCCGAGCGGATGCTTTTATGGCTCTGAGCGTTTTTTTTTTCAAAAATTCAGAATACGTAGATTGTATTTTTCATGCACTAAATTTAATTAGAACTCACATATATTTCGTATACCTGTTGATACTTCAAGTTTGAGTAGCATCTGAAGGTTGTAAAGTTAATTAATTACAGTTATTAATTAATTAATAATTATTATTTTATTAATAATTCAGTGTGGAAAAACTTCAAACCATCACTCAAATCCAAAGCAGGCAATATATCTTCATCATTCCACAGCCTTTTCCGTGAAATTATGCTCACATCACCAAATAAACACTACAAAAATACACTCACTTTACCAACTACGTAATACGACACATGCGTTCCATGTGCGTTCATCTGAAGCAACACCTGTCTGCGGGTATTTGTGAAGTCAAAGAGCCTCTAGGGGTGACGTAATTGACTATCGAACATGAATCAGCATAGTGGTGCCATCTCCTGGGTTTAACATTAACTATTTTGACTGAAAACGGCGCCAGATTTAAATGTAGTAATTTTCCGGATATATCCGTTTTCCGCTCCCGGCTGAAAAGTACGCTCCGGATATATCTGTATTTCCCTCGGGAAAGGTTAAGACAATACTACATCCGAATTCTGACTTACGGAGTAGAAACCTGCACCCTGTCCAGAAGAGAAGAAAGTAGGATTCAGACATCTGAAATGAAGTTTATACGAACAATGCTTCCAAGGACAAGGAGAGACAAAGTAACAAATTAAACAAACAGGACAGAGGCTGGCATAGATATGAGTGCTACAAAACATTTGCAGAATCAACGATTAGGATGTATGGGCATCTTCAAAGAATGGGAGACGAGAGGACACCAATAGATTACTTCAACAAGATTATCACAGGAAAAAGACCAGTAGGAAGACCAAAGAAAGAATGGTTGGGCCAAATCAAGGATGATCTTGAAGACAAAAGGCTAAACTGGAGAAGGACTCATGTAGACCATCTATTCATGGACAGGAAAAGGTGGCGAGAACTCGTTAACAGCACCCAGGCGACTGGCGCTGGAATTTGATAATGATTAAGATATATACCCAAAACTAAATTACTAGGCACTGAAAGTCCTCCATGCTGTAAATGATCAAAATATAGCCTACATCACCAACTTTCCCAACAAACTAATACAAATGTCAGAATTTAAAACCTTACCTACACTGTATGAAACATAACCACATACATACAATACTTCTGAGCTCAATTGGTACACTAATACTGAGGTAGAGAGGGATTTTCGGAAACTTGCCCCAAAACCCTCGGATCCCTCCCTACCCCCAAAATAAAACTCTATATATGCCCCAGAAGTTACATACCATTTGCAAAGAAATTTATCTCACTATCAAAATACACGCTCAATAGACTTATATATGAGCTAGCTAGGGAGTCATTTTTCATAGAGGACTTAATGGAAACTTTTATTGCTAATCACAGTTAGTGTTAAAACGTATTGGGGGACAGGGCTAGGAAAATAATGGATACAGATCCGGATTTTTATGCCACTGCCGCAATGACAGACAGAAGCTGGACAAAGGCAAACTGCGATCTACGGTTTCCTAGTAAGCTATGCACAGAGAAAAGATGACATCACCCCAACGAAGATTGTGTATGTGAACGATGTGGTCAGAAGTGTGAAATTTGCCAATTTGAATTTTGTGTTAAGAGGACAATACCACTGAAAAATTATGCGAAAATCTGTATCACTCCTTAACTGTCCATTCGAGCGTAATTAAAATTAATAATAACCATTTAATTAATTAATTAATTAATCTTCCTCACAGCAAGGCACACAACACTTCCCTGGCAGTATACCTTCCTTCGGAGCGGAAGTAAAGCCGGCGGTTCCATGTCATAGATTTATGGCATGAAAAAGAACCTTTCACTAACTACACTTGTGTGAAGCCAAGATTTGTCGGTTAAGTTTGATTAATGCTCTTAGTTCCAACGTTCATCACCAGGCGCTGATTGCGATGGCATTTAGTAGTAGCCAAGTTCACATGATGATGATGATAATTGTTGTTTTAAGGGGCCTAACATCTAGGTTATCGGCCCCCAAGTTCACAGCTAGGTGTCGTGGATGGTAACATTTGGTAGCGAAAGTAGGAACTACGGTACTTGAAATTATCGTCTGCAGTCCTTACCTGAATTAAAAACAGTTAACACACACTAATACAGTCACCACAATTAACACCGGTTATCAGACAGATTCTACACACACCCAAAGTACACGGGGCTACACGACCGCGTTGTCGCAGCCCCTAAACTAAGGAACCAACCAACTTCCCTGGTATCTTGACATATTTTAATGACATATCAGTGAAGGATTTGTTTGTTAAATTCATTACCGGGCATTGGTTATACACACAACTTAATACGGGAAATACTCGCTTCTGCAACTTTTAGCAGGTCTGATTTACCACGAGGAATTTCACGGGTGTTGAAAGAGTAAATAACAACTAATTTTAAATGCCGTCTTTTTAATATGAACTGTATTTATCATCAAACGTTAGCACGTGAGCTTAGTGTGTTTACGTACTTTATAGCCTCCCCACAGTGTTGCCAATTCTACCAACAGCACGGCTTGATAATTATAGACGGTGACGATGTCACAGGTTTGTGTCCCACATGCTTTGTACATTATTTTTTACTTTTATCTTCCATGTGTCTTTTGAGGTCACTCTTTATACAACATACAATCTAATAGTTGAAATTTCCATGCTTGTCATTGGGGTTGACTTGCACGAAATACCAGATATGATAGCATTTGGGCCTTTATCATATAAAATCAGAGAAAGAAATAACCAAACAAATCATAACAACAGCAATTTCTGATGCATAAACAAGACTTCAACTCACAGAGCAACTGTATAAAAAGCAATAAATAGCTGCATATACTAAGGAACAAAAACCATGCTACACAGGGACAGAATGGTAGAGTATATTAAAAGAAAAGTGATTTGTCCTTTGTGCATAGATTTACATTAGTGAACATTGTTTGGCATTCTTGAAACATGAATCACCTTCTGTGATCTCAAGAGTAGTCTGCATATTGAGAATCCTGTCCTAAAGATCCTGGGTGTGATTGCGAAAAAAGAAATCAATCTGACCCGATTAGAACATGCAAAACTGAGAAGAGTTTGGCTCAGTTCCCACCACAGCGATCCACTCAAATGATGGTTCCTAAATTATGGCCACGGCTGACTCCTACCCAATCCTATATATATATACCACTACAGACAACCTATATATACCCAAGTTGATGTGGCTAATGGCCATAACATTCCAGCAGCAACAACAACAATCATTGATAACATGGGTTTGCAGCAATAGACGAGGCCACATATTCCAAGATGTTAATAAAGGAATATGTAGTATCGACTGGGTTAGTGCGAACTTTCAGTGAAGTCATACGATGAAACCACTGTAGGCTACCCTGACAGAATTAATAAAAATTCCGACAATATCAGAATTCAATTGTCAGAATAATTTCTAATACCGTAACTCTGAAATATTCCAGCTACAACCAAATACGGAGAGCTGTAAATGTGCAACTCCTCTTGGTTACCATAATTACTGTGGGCCAACTGATTAATATTCCTGACTAGATATCAAGAAACTTGTGTTCAATTCCAGGTGGTGTCTTCATATTTGTTTTAGGAACATTAATTTCCTTAAAATTACTAGGCTACGGTACTGATAATGATTTCATTGGAACTAAACTATGACAAGTTATGCACTTGTCCACTTTACAATACAAAATATCTTTTTATTTATACATTTTGATACATGTTTCGTCCCTGTGAGCCTTCTTCAGTCAAAATCAATAAAATTCTCCTAGATCATTCTAAAGGTTGGTCTCTCATAAAAAATTTTGTAAATCAATTTTAGATCGTCAGGATGCTTAAAATACATGAATATAAAATGTTTAAAGAAATTAAAAGATTTAAAAATGCACGAAATTTTGAAACGTGGGCTCCATTCTTGTTAATCTATTTTCAAAACGAGGGACCCCATTGTACAAGCATCTTGAAAAAGGGAAGTAGAAATAGGAATCGAACGTTGTTTATTTAGAGCTTTGCCAAAATGTTTTCAACAACCGCAGTTTGGAAACCATAAACTGTCACCTCACAACTTGAAAGAGCTACTACAAATGTGTCCGTCTTGTTGTTCACCTTTGATCACATGTTGACTAGAATACTGCAAGTGTGATCAAAGGTGAACAACAAGACGGACACATTTGTAGTAGCTCTTTCAAGTTGTGAGGTGACAGTTTATGGTTTCCAAACTGCGGTTGTTGAAAACATTTTGGCAAAGCTCTAAATAAACAACGTTCGATTCCTATTTCTACTTCCCTTTTTCAAGATGCTTGTACAATGGGGTCCCTCGTTTTGAAAATAGATTAACAAGAATGGAGCCCACGTTTCAAAATTTCGTGCATTTTTAAATCTTTTAATTTCTTTAAACATTTTATATTCATGTATTTTAAGCATCCTGACGATGCAAAATTGATTTACAATTTTTTTTATGAGAGACCAACCTTTAGAATGATCTAGGAGAATTTTATTGATTTTGACTGAATAAGGCTCACAGGGCCGAAACATGTATCAAAATGTATAAATAAAAAGATATTTTGTATTGTAAAGTGGACAAGTGCATAACTTATCAAAATCAATACGGAAAAACTTGAAAAAATGACTAAAGTCATAGATATTCCTAAACTATGACATCTGTAACTTGCAAGACACCAATGCCCATCCATATGAAGCAGTTATTTCAATGCTCTCAATATTGGGTATTTATGTTTTTCTTGGCTAACCATGACATGGACATTGTCAGAGATATGCCAGCCGTCTAGTTTCACATCTGGGTGGCAAATTGGTTACGGAGGAGTTACAAGGCGAAGAATCTGTAGCATAAATGCAAAGAAATATGGATCCACTGTACAACTATTATATTACGTAACATATCGACATGAAAATGCAATGGCTGATGTTGTTGTTGATTGATTTTTGCGACATCGTGGTCATGTAGCCCCGCATAATTATGTGTGAGCTCGCGCGCGTGTGTGTGTATGTGTGGGGACATGTCTGATAACTTGTGTTATTGTGATTGCTGTATTGGTGTGTGTATTTGTAATTCCGGTGAAGAATGGGAAGGAGGCGGCCGTTGCCTTAAGTTAGGAACCATCCTGGCATTTGCCTAGAGTAGACGTGGGAAAACCACTTTCATGTTGACTGAGGTAAGAATCGAACTCGCCTCTTCTCAGTTTTGCCTCACAAAGCGAGTGAACGCCGTATCAGCCCTCAGTTTTATACATTACTAAGCCAGAATGGTGTTTAAAAAGGATCGGACATTTCCTTCCATAGGTATCGTAAGTTAATTCATTGTAAAATAACCCTAAAATTCTTGACTTTACTACTTGCATTTCTTTACGTTTCCTCTTAACTCCGAAAAATGAATGAAAAATAATTAAACATGTAAATGCGTGTATTTATTATAAATTATTATAATTTACCATATCCCTTACTCCACTGAACAGGCCTGTATTTATACTCGAAAGTATCAAGTATTTAAATGTCCATAGACTTTTTTCTTGGTGTTTTGTTGAGATTGCCAGAAAATGCATCTCTGAACAAAATGCTTTATGTCCATATGCTGGATTAAATGTAGCCTACAGGTTGTGTGGACTACGCAATGCAGTCGTCAATCATGTTCAGTGTCAAATTGCAGGTTATGCTACAGATGTAACGGTGTAGTCTTCGATACCGTAATAAATATCTTATTAAACGTATGCGCAGTGCGTTTGGTTCAGGACATATTGAGATTCTTCTGGATGCATATCATTCCTAAATTAGTCTATTTAATTCTTTGTAGAATTTCAAAGTTCTGTTTTTTTTGCGAAGGCTTCTGTGATTCATGGAAAATGGAATTTAAAAGGAAACAGTTCATTGATTATGATGTTTTTCTTTGTAACAACTGTAAATCAATAGACTTCCTTATTTCTATTTGCCCATGTTGTGTTGTTCACTTTCATAAAATAACGCTGAATGAGAGCTCATCGTACGATACAATTTTCTTAAGTGCTGAAATTAGCCAAAATACATTTTCTAATAAATAAATTAAGGAAACTATGTAGTAATATATTGAACTTGTTGATTTGCATGCTTTCTGCACCAATATCGTTGTGAGAAGGTTGAAAAAGGTGATCAAATATGATCCTAGTAAAGCAGTTTTTGTTCTTGATGCACCTGTTTCTGATTCTGCTCTCCTGAATAGGAAAAACAGAGGTGGCCTTTTAATTCAATCACACGATGTAGTTTATTTATGTAGAGAGGGTGAAAATGCCTTGCGATATTTCCAGGACAAGGTCGTAAAATTAATGGACCTTTTTTGTCAAGCTCATGTCTGCAGTTCTCAATAATGTTAAAGGAGAGGTGTTTGAGGAACTTCATGAGCATGTGATAAATTCTCCGCCCCTGTAAAATCACACCCAACAGCTCAAGTAAGCTGTTCTGGTTGAGTAGCCTACCGGTTCAAAGCGAGGTTCAACCATGAGGCACAACAGATTGTTCATCCTGTGTACATTAAAAATGTCACAGACATCAACGAGCTCACCGACCTGCTAGTGGACAACAAACTCCAGTTCAAAATGAAAGTCATGCCTAACACCGTGAGAGTAACAGTGGCGACACCGGAACAACATAAGCTTCTGACGTCACTCCTCATCCAAGTTAACGGGGAATTTCACACCAGGCCCACTATGCCACGCAATACCCGCAAGGTCGTAATCCGCGGTTTGCACGAAACCTGCTCCACTGACCGCATCCACCAAGCCCTTGAGAAACTTGGCTACCACATTGAAAAAGTATGCCAACTGACTGCGACCAATGACCGCTCCAAAAAGTTACCCCTCTTTCTGGTAACATACTCCACCACATCTCCTGATCTGAATATATACAACCTTAACTCACTTCTATTCAATCAAGTAACCGTCACCAGATACCAAGGACCTGCAGGACCCGTGCAGTGCTACCAATGCCAAGGCTTTGGGCACGCTTCCAACGGCTGCCACTGCAAGCAAAGGTGCGTGATATGCGCAGCAAACCATCGTGCCAAAGATTGCCCCATTAATGGCAAAAACGAGACGCCTACATGCGCTAACTGTGGGAAAGCGCACACAGCCAGCTTCCGCGGGTGCGAAACCTATCGAAAATTGATTAGCACCTTCAACAACAGGCTGCCAGCTGCCAGAAAGGCTCCAGCGGGTCACATACCCAACAGGAACTCCATCCGACCAGGTACCAGCTTTGCAGGGGCCGCCGCACCCCGCAACGCAGCCGAAGAAGCCCCTATTCAGACTGCAGCCCCTATCCCCCCTCCTATTAACAGTACATCCATCTTTCCAGGTCTTCCTCCTGCTACTGCTCCCCTACTCCCCACACCAGTCCCTGCCCCTACTCCCACGCCTAATCCTTCTTCTAGCCACCTTCCCTCAAACGATATGTTTGAGATTTTCAAACTGATATCTGACCCCTCCCTTCGCGACCTCATTTCAGTCGTGAAGGGCATTCTATTACGCCTCATCAGCGCTCCTGACCTTGCCTCCAAGATGCAAATTATTATTGAAATCGCCTCCCAATACATATTCAATAATGGGAGCAATTAATCAGCAAGCTGGTACCAAACTGAAGATTATGGCGTGGAACGCCTACCACTTAAAATCCCAAGAGGGGGAATTCTGCGAGGTTCTACAAGAACAGGATATAGCTGTCGCACTACTAGGCGAAACTAATATCAAACCAGGAACCAACTTCTACGTCCCTGGATACACCATCTACAGAGATGATCGCCCCTCCCCTCGTCGAAGTGGAGGCACCGCCATTCTCATCAGAACAGACCTGGTGCATCACCGCATCCCCACACCTAATAACCTGCAGTTTCTTGAGGCCACGATCGTACAGATTGAATTAGATAACGGACCATATCGCATTGTGCCCTACTACAGGCCCCCTAGCACACCGGTTGTACTGACGGACTTTCAGGAGCTATTAACTGACAATATTCCTGTAATATTGGCAGGTGATATCAACTGTAAAAACACGCTATGGAACAGCCGATATACTGAGGCCAAAGGCAGAATGCTTGCTGGCTTCTGCGAAGATCACGAGTGCCTTACCCATGCGCCGCCTGGACCCACATATTATCCGTTTAATGCCAACTCACTCCCGGATGTCCTAGATATTGCCATAAGCAAAAATCTAGACATACCGATCACCGTTGACAATTTACGCGCCTTAAACTCTGATCACGATCCCATCCTCATTACATTAAACTCAAGCTACAGACCATCCCGTACCAAAATCCCACTTCATCTCCGCAAGCTAGACTGGGACCTCTACCGGTCTACGCTTCAAGCTACCGTTGCTGGCAATCCCAGCATTCTCTGCAAAGGGGACATAGACTCCCATGTAGAGAAGTTCACCTCTGAAATCCTGCACGCTGCCCACACGGCCGCCATAGGCCCCGCTCACAGACAACACAAGCCCTTCTCCATCCCACTCACACTAAAGGCACTTATTAAGCGTAAAAATATGACCAGGTGGCGCTGGCAAGTCACACGGGACCTGCGGCTGAAGCAGGAATGGTACCGATTAAAGCGTCAAATTGACTCAGCTATGCAGAACCTCCGTAATAAAGCATGGCAAGATAAATTAGTTAATATGGCTGGCAACTCCAGCTCTCTGTACGGAATGGCTAGAAGGCTACTTAAGAAAAGGACAGCCATCCCACCATTACACGGGGAACGGGGGATGGTCTATACTAAAGAAGGCAAGGCTGACGCTCTGGCGGACACTTTCGAGAAAGCCTGCGAGCCAAATTATGAACCCAGCAATGAAGACTTTATCGAAGAAGTCTATCGTGACCTTCATAATGGCTTCCAGGGAGAGCTTCCGCCGGGCTTCCGGCTTGTCTCACCTACTGAACTGCTCAGTCTTATTAAAAAACTGAAAAACCGGAAGGCCCCAGGGCCTGACGGGGTCGCAGCTTCTTTCCTTAAAAATTTAACCAAGAACGCCCTCACCTGCCTAACAAAAATGTTTAATGCTATATACAGATTTGGTCACTTCCCCAATGCCTGGAAAGTCGCCAAGGTGATTATGATTGGAAAGCCCAACACCAATGGCACATTCCCCCAGAATTACAGACCCATTAGTTTACTTTCCATCATCTCAAAGCTATTTGAGATGACCCTACTTTCCAGGCTCCAAGTGTTCATTGACAACACCATTAATGACGAGCAGTTCGGTTTCCGTAAAGGCCACTCCACGGTCCAACAATTACTTAGACTTATAGAAATTATTACGCGCTCTTTCAACGAAAACCGTATGACAGGAGTTTGCTTCTTAGACATCAGTCGTGCTTTCGATAAGGTATGGCATAGCGGTCTGCTATACAAACTGAAACACAATGGCTTCCCAGAGCACTTACTTAAGATAATAAATTCCTACCTAAGGAACAGGAGATTCTATGTCCAAGTGGAGGACGCCCAATCCTCTATGAGGGATATTAAAGCTGGTGTACCACAGGGCAGTGTCATTTCCCCCTCCCTCTTCAATATATATGTCGCTGACATGCCCAAGTCTAGAGACACTGAACTCCACCTGTATGCGGATGATACCGCCATCTCAACTACCTCCTTGAGAGGACATAGAGTCAACCACAACCTCCAAGTCGCCCTAGACGCTCTAGTAGCCTGGCTAGAGAGATGGAGAATCAAAATTAATGTAAATAAATGTTCTGCCACACTGTTCACGAAAAAGAGAAAATTCACTGAAGTCCAGGATCTAAATTTCTTTGGTGAAGTGATCAGATGGCAGACAGCCACTAAGTACCTGGGAGTCACGCTAGATCGCCAACTGACATTCGCTCAGGAGGTCTCACAGCGCGCAAACCAAGCGAAGGGGATTCTAGCGCAGCTCTGGCCTTTACTAAGGTCCCAGAGCTCACTAGATGTCTTTAGCAAGCAACTCGCATACAGCACTATAGTGCGACCAGTCATGGAGTATGGCTGTCCAGCATGGGGGTTCGCCGCCCCCACTTCGATCAGGAAACTTCAGGTTATTCAGAATAGGGCTTTACGTACGATATCAGGCGCCCCTTGGTACGTACGTAACACCCAACTACACCAGGACTATCACCTCGAGACCATCAGTCAGAGGATTAGGAAGCAGGCAGTCAATCTTTACAAATCAAGTACAAGAAGCACCAACCCTCTTATAAACAGGTTGGGCGATTACCAAGCTACGGGGTGCCGCCATAAGCGCCCTCGAATTATCATAGAGTAAACTCTACTACTCAATCTTTCAGCTACTATAGCTAATCAGATTTCTTCCCTTTCACTCTCTCACTTCATAAAAACTGTCTATACTATTTTTATCTTCCATATTAAGTATTCTCCAGTGCCATTTGTGCACTTAGCCATATCCTGGCTAATTAAGAAATAAAATGGTAATCACCCAACACCCCTAAACAATGCTGTTAGGTCACTCGCATTAGGGACATAGCTCTAAAGGCCCCCGGGCCGAAAGGCTAAAATTTCATGCTTGCTTGCTGACTTTGCGCGCGGGGTTCGATTCGATTCGATGAGGCACGACTTCGCATCGAGGAACTCTATAGTGTGAGGGTACGAACCTTCTACACAAAAACAATTCTGTTCATAAATCAGTAGGACTAATAATAATATAGAGTTAGATTTGTTATTAATTATTTACAAGAGGGGCTCCTGGATGTATGAGTATTACGGAACACAACAGCCACTTTTAACACCAAATATGTTACATCCTTACCCTTTCTATCTTCCGGTACGTAAAGAAACATGCGATGCTTTTCCCAATGTCGTATAAATTACGGAAATGTGTGTTTTGTATTCATAAGCCTGCTCTACGTTCAACGACGACAGCCATGTCATTATACGTAATACGTTAGGGTGGAATCGTCTTATAAGTATGGTTGGTTCCTCAGTTTAGGGGCTGCGACAACGCGGTCATGTAGCCCCGTATGATATAAGTATACCTTTCCTTTGCATTTTGATCGTGATTCTGTAAATGAAACCCACATTGAAAATCATTTCCCCACCTTCTCCTGTCACCTTCCATTACGTGTTCCTCTCTTTACACCACAGTCAGCTGATCGAGATGTTTCTCTCACGTCACAGTATAGGCGCAGTGTGGCAATGCGCACTCTCTTGTATTTATGCTCGAAGGTTTAGGTAAAACCCATTGGTTTGAATTGAACAAATTTTAAAAACCTAACGCCTTTCGGTGCTATTTTTTTCACGGTACCGCTTATATACTGTGCCCACGTTATATCCCTGCCGGTGAGCTACGTAATTACTTCTAGGAAAGGTATACCGACTGTACTACCCTCACCAAAGACATTTCTCAAATTGGCACGCAAACAATTGTGTGGCAAGCACTAATGAATGTGCCGAGAGCATTATGCTAAGTCGGCCGTCAGAACTCCTGAGCCCCACACTGTGGGGTAATATCTTATGAATAGGAGAAGAGGAGTTGACGGCTTGAATTCTCAGAAATGAAACGGTCCTCACCGGTAGAGATATAATGCGAATACTGTGAATAGTACCGTAAGCGCGGGGTTGCAATAAGCAATTGACGGTAACTCACGTGCAAAATGGCGGACACAGATGGAATTTCATCTACTGTATATATTTGGGATATTTATTTATTGATCTTTTACAAGAATTATTCTATGCAAACTAATTATTTGTATACGGTACGGTACGTGCCTTTTATCCATTTTTTTAAAATAAATTTAGTGGGTAAGAATACCGCAGAAATGTTTGGGTCTACATGGTTCCTTACAAAACCATTTTATAACATTACATATGGTAATTAGAATAGTACATATAAAATGGCCATGCAGACTACGAGCATGAAACACTCATAGACGTAAACTGTAAAGTAGTCTACGGCTACGGCACATCACCGGGTAGGCAATGAAATTTTAGATTTCCTATGTAGTGCATTTTAAACATACTAAATGTAAATTAGGATAATATTGTTAATAGGGGTACCGATATGACACACGAAAAATCTGTCAACCGAAAAGGGCAGCTGAACTGACGGAACAACAAGTAGTTCCGTGAAGAACTAAAGCCTATTTTCATATAACCTATTTATGTTAATTGCCACTATCAACATACAGAATTTCAGTTTGATTGCTGTAATAGATTCGTAGATATTGAGAGCCGACTAAATATTGCACATTGCATATATGTAGGTCTTAGAGTTATGTACTGTTACATGAAGATTATTGTGTACATGTAGTATTCAAACTTTAATCGCATGATTAGGATACAAAATGTAAAAACGAGGTTTTAAAATTTCGCACAGCTGCCATCTTGTGGTTATAGAAACAATTGAAAAAAAATAGATGCCAGTGGATTCACATTTGTATAAGGATTTACTGCACCAAGTGTAAATGAACATTAAAAAATTCAGTTTGATTGCTGTAATAGATTCGTAGATATTGAGATCCATCTAAATATTTCTGATGGTCGCCATGTTGGATTGTATAGGCCATAGAGTCATGTACCATTAAAGGAAAATTAATGCTTAGGTTCATTATTCAAACTTTCACTTCGATCGCATGATTACGACACAAGAAATAAAAAAATAATTTTAAAATTCGCACAGCCGCCATCTTGAGGTTATGTAAACTATTGAGTTAAATTAGATACCAGTGTATTACAATGTGTATAAACATATACTGTACCAAGTTTCATTGCGTTTGGTTGGTTAAATCGCGAGAAACGTCTATTTAAAAGTCGCAACTTCGCGTTTTGTAGGTACCAGATTTTCAAAAGTCACATAGATGAACTTCTAGTAGTTCCCTTTATCACCGTACAAAATTCCAGGGTGATATCGGTAATAGTTTCGGAGATATTGAATGCAGGTGAAATATTTCGCACAGCCGCTGTGTTGGATTGGTGAGACGTAACAAAATTTGAAGGGCACGGTCGGGGTCGTCCGGAATAGTGCTATGAACTTACCGAGTTTCATTGAAATCGCTCTAGCCGTTTAGAAGTTATTAGGGGGGAACACACACATACGAATCACACACACACGCACACACAGACAACGGAGAAAAGGTGATCTCATAAGCCTATTTTTTCATAAATGAAAATAGACTAAAAATATGATACAAATCAAAAGTAATTTTTAATGTTATTTTTTTCGTTCATGCTCCTCATACCAGAACGAAAAAATGAATCAAAATAAATACTCAACGTTATTTAAAAGTGGATAAGAGGTAGGTTTTAATAAAATGTAAGAAAAAGAAAGTGAATCAATGAATTTCTGTTGTTATTTCAAGGACTTGGGACATCTTAGCCATCAGCCCAATGTACTTGAGTGTGTGTTTAATTAGTCTCAAAACCTGTGTTTCTTTGGTGACTGTAGTAGTGTGTGGAACTATAATTATTAAGGTCGAGAATGGGGTAGGAGCCCTGAGGCTTCAAATAAGGCACTAGCCCGATATTTGCCCGGAGGGAGTGTGGAAAACTGCGGAAGAAACCACATTCACCGCTAGGATTCAAACTTTTGATCTCCGGACTTTCTGCAGCTCCCCATCTTGGTCGTGGTGAATGTTGTAACGCTACATCGCGGGGTGTCATAAATTTGACATACAAGAAGACATACATTGTACCATCCCAGTATTCGCTTTTAAATGAACTTATTAAATCAGCTGTTGATTGGTAGAAGAAGAATATGATCCATTCCTACTATTTCTGCATCAATCAATCAACAGTCTTTGTTTAGAGCTACCAAATAAAATTACACGGGAAACTGTACCCAATCAGAGATAGGTACAAGTCGAACACAGGATTATTTGGTAAAAAGGAAGGCAGTCATAGCGAGCTAAAGAAAGAATTTGTACAGAGAGTGGACTGTGGAGCCATTTTACAAAAGAGGAGATGTTATATTAGAAATGGACACTATAAATACATACCCTCTCACTTAGTCTCCGTGATGACGGACCGTCAGTAGACCTCGTCATCCGGTTCATGAGGGAGAGTGGTTACTTTTTAAAGTTTTAATGTGTAGTTACGACTTTTAATTCAGGTTAAGTCTGTTTTATGTTTTTTATTGTGTTCATCTATTTTATTGTTCACTATGCCTTATTTGTTTTATTCTTTTTACCATCCACCTTTTATTATTTTTTATTCAAATAAGGCATACTTTTTGGGGCTCACTGTCTGTTTTATAAACACCATTTTCGTTTCATCCATGGCAGTGAGCTGTTTTTATCTACATCCTTTCATTTCACACCATTTCATTACATTAGGGGCCGATAACCTCGATGTTAGGCTCCTTAAAACAACAATTAACATCATCATCATCATATAAATACACATTAACTTGACAGTTTTTAAATGCATATAAACACGGGGAGCTATTAAACGCGCTCTTGAAGGGGAGATTTTAGTGAGGCAAGAATCACTTAACATTCTTCGCGCACAGCCAGTTTGGAAGTATTTATGACAAAATAAGTGTCAACCATAAGGGGACTATTTCTTAAAATTAATAAAGATTACACCACTCCAAGGTGGCCCCATATAATGCAATCCCGCAATTAATTGAGCACAGAAGAAGGGAAATCCCCCGGCTTAGAGTCAGAAATTGATTGGGAGCAATTTTGCCAGCCACTAAGTTAAAAATCTAAAGCCAGATTATTTGAATCTCCCAAGGAGCGAGATTTTTCAGAGTACATTAAACTTATAATATATGCAGGGAAAAAAACTGCTGATGAAGATGACATCATAGGGGAAGCCCGCGGACCGACTCGTGGAAGAATGAAGTGAACCAACCGGCCTCTGAATGAGAATAAAAACGTTTTTTATTAATTAAAAATTAATGAACGATCAAAATTTAATCCGCCAAGTGGGAATTTTACATTTAGGATATTTCACACCTATAAATAAATTTGGAAGGAAATTGGAGCATGGGATCAAAAATCGAGCTCAAGAAGTCATTGAGGGACTACGTTTTGTATCAGATTAAATATAAGGGCTCCAAGCAAAGCCAAAGTTAGTTCTTCTCAGGACCTCGAAGGGGAGGTCCCGTCAGACGTTATAAAGTTCATCTCGAACCTCGAAGGGGAGGTCACGCTACACAACTGAGTTCATCGAGAACCTCGGAAGAGGCAGACGCTACGTTACGCTACAGTATTGCGAGACGCCACGTTAACAGTAAACAGTTCGAGGAGTCATGTCGAGTTAAAACATTAGTTAGTCTACGGACTTGAGAAAGAACCACGCTACGTTAAGTTCAGTAACGGCAGTCATCAGAGAACTATAATTCAGAGAGACATTGGTTCGAAGCCAAGTTATAGAAGTCATAGGGACTCGAATCAGAAGCTACGTTACGTCTAGTCAAGACGACAAATAGACAATAGATCCCAGAAGGGACAACTCGAACAGTTATTGCGCAAGCCAAGTAAAGAAATTCTACTAAGAATCTAGGAGAGCAGCGGTTCGAAGCCAAAATAGACGTACTCAAGGGAGTATTCGTAAGGAAATAAAGCGTTAGACAGTATACGGACCTCGAACTGGAGGTCAAGCTTATAGAAAACACAATTCGCGACAGACAGCGACAAAAAGATAAGGTGACGGCGAAGTAAACAGACAATTTATCGCCTAGATTACGCAGGAAAGTTAATCATAGTTACCGTACGTGTAATATAAACAGTAAAGCAGAGACTAAGAACCAAGAGTTTTCAAGGATTAGGAGAGAACTCTGAAGGAGTAAGACACACGTTCGATGCAGGGAGACAGAAGTAGCATCAGGGATATCGTCAGCGGTCGAGAAACAGTCGCTAAATGCTGAGATACGATCCATGTGATAAAGGTGAAAGTGTAAATAAGTTTAGATAATTGCATATCCCAGTGAAAGAAGGGATCATTTTTATATGTGTTTAGGTAAAGTGAATAAATGTTGTTAGAAATGTTTCAGTGTAATTTAAGTGTAAAGAATATTAAGATGATAGGAAATAGTGTTGTTAGAAACCTATCAAGATGGGTGAACCTATTCAGAAATATGGTCATCGGCCAAGCCAGCACATGAGGTGAGTGATGGAAGGTTATTAATTTATGTTGTATCAGGCATAAATAACTAAATGAATGCACTAATTAACTAATGAGTTGAAAAATAATTTGAATATACGGTCATGTTAACCGTGATGAGAGTTTTGTTAATAATTGTGAAAGATACAAATGCATTGTGTGCAGAAGTAAAATAATTGAAACCCGTAATGATGAATGATGAATAATTAGTAAGATCGGAAAGGAGAAATCGAGTATAATTGTATTAATGGCAAGTGTTTATGCCAAATAAATGAATTTAAAGCAGTGATGAAATTAGCTCCAGAATTAATGTAATAATAATAATAATAATAATTGCTGGGTTTTTATACTCCTGAAATGATTAAATAATGAGTTAATGCACTCCATAATGAATAATAATAGCTGAAATGAATAATACTGATAATAATGAGTGATAATTGAAAGGATTAAACAATTGAAGGATTTTTGGGTACCTTAAATAGTTGATGAAAGTGATAATGGTTTTTGTAGACCTTAAATGTTGAAGGGATTAAAGTAAATGGTTGTTTTTGAACACCTTGAAATGTATTGTGAGATTTAATAGGCTGTACGCCATGACGAAGAAAAAATGCGATAGGAAGACCAGTAAAATATGCATCGATATAAGCGAAGTTGATTGTTTGAGGATAATTAAATGTGTGATGGGAATCCAAGCCAATATAGTATCGCCATAATGAGCCTAATAAGTGATGAATATAATGAAGTTAGCGTCAAGCTAGGAATGTGTTCATGTCCTATAACATGCACTGTTCGGGAGATTTGAAGTAATAAGTTGGATCATCGTTGTTGTATTCAGGTAGCACCCATTGGGAGACGAGGGTCTCGCCAAGTAAGCTTATGTTATGTGTATGTACATGTAAGACTGGGGGAGTACAGTGGTTTCTACGAGATACGAGCGACAGGGGAGGTGGTCAGATGCCGTGCCCGAGCCGAAGCTTCGTGTAACCAATCCCAAAAGGCCAGCATTGTTTATATCCGACCAGTAATTGAATTGTTGTAATGGCAAGGTAAGACGGGATGGGTACGATTGCGAATCTCCATTGCCCGCATTGCAAGTATTGTGTATGCATCGTCGTTATTTCCGAATCAAATGCATAGTTATAAGGAACACGAAATAATCGCTATACATATCCCTATATCCCTATATATATTATAATTGTGAAAGTTTGTCTGTGTGAGTGTTAGTTTGTTACCTCTTGACACTAAAACGGCTGGACGGATTTGGATGAAATTTAAAATGGAGACAGCTTATACCCTGGGATAACATATAGGCACCCTTTCGTCCGGAATAAATCATTGTTCCCGTGGAACGGGCAACATAACTGAAAAGTCACCAAAAATAATCAACCGGGACAAAATATCGAAGTTGTCGCATAAAGACCAGACAAAGCTCATTTTACGCCCCTCGATGCAAGAAGCAATACTCGGCATGTCCTTACGGGACACCTAAAACTAGATTTTAAGGCCCTAAAACCAACAGTTTCAAAGGTATTCCCAGAAAACTATCTTCGCTCTGATTGATGAACTAATCGCAAGTCCGTTTCCATGGCAACACTAACTCAAGGTATGACATCTGATTTTCTATATATCCCTGTAGGAGGCAATGCCAATCCATTTAATATCTTTTTCAAGATATATATAAACACAATAAGAACAGGGTAGCGCGCCTGCCTCTCATCCGGAGGCCTCGGGTTCGATTCCCGGCTCCGTCAGAGATTTTAGACACTGACGTGAGAGCTGCTACGGGGTGCACTCAGATTCGTGAGGACAATTGAGTGGCTGCCTGATAGTGAGGCAGCGCCCCGGTCACGAAGAACAAGATTAACGGCCGAGGGGACACGATGCACTGACCACGTGTCACCACAATATCTGCAGGCCAATCAGCTTCGTGAGGACAATCGAGTAGCTGTCTGATAGTGAGGCAGCGCCAGGGTCACGAAGAACAAGATTAACGGCCGAGGGGACACGAAGCACTGACCACGCGTCACCACAATATCTGCAGGCCAAATGGCAGTCGCATGATAGGCATAGGCCCTTCATGAGCTGTAGTGCCAGGGGTAAAAAAGAAATAGGGAAAGCGGCTCCCAATACCACCTTTAATCTTTAAACACTACAGTAGAGGCTACTAAATAAAGGAAGCGATATAGCTACGTTCAATTGAAGCAAAGAGGATATAAAAAGTAGGTTGGCTCTGGCAAGGAAAGCATTTCTACAGAAAAGAAATCTGTTGACATCGAATATACATTTAGGTGGTAGGAAGTCATTTCTGAAAGTTTTGTCTGGAGCGTGAGTGAAACTTGGACTAATGGTGCAGCAGAAAAGAGGAGAATTTAAGCGTTTGAAATGTGGTGTTACAGGAGAATGATGAAGATCAGATGGATAGATAGGGTAACAAATGAAGAGGTATTAAGACGATTGGGAGAGGAGAGATATTTCTGGGGACTGTTAATGAAGAGAAGAGATAGGTTAGTAGGACACATATTAAGACACACAGGAATAGCAAGCTTAGTTATGGATGGGAGGTTCGAGGACAAGAACTGTAGGGGTAGACCAGGGTTAAACAGATTGCCTCGGATGTAGGATGTGGTAGCTATGTGGAGATGAAACTAGCTCAGGGGAGGGAGGCATGGAAGGCTGCATCAAACCAGTCAAAAAACTGAAGACTCAAACAACAACAATCAGGAATTTTAATTACTTACAGATGCATGTGAGGCAAAAGGGTTGTTGGAGAGTTTCAATCCCTGGTATGTAACACTGGAAGAGATTGCATAATGTACATACGCGGCCAAGGTGAGAGATATTTTACTATAGGTCTATTAATAGCGACATGTTGACGTTCAAATCATCAAAAAGTGTGGCAAATTTACACCCAGAGTAGCTTTATGAAAAATACTTTTAATTCCCCATATTCCGACAGATTTTCCATTCCAGTGTGCAAGACTGCAGTTCCCTCTTCAAACAATATTCGCAATTTCTATTAAGAAAGCGCAATGACACACACTTAACAGCAGCAGGTGTACATTTAGACAAAACCATTTTTTCCCATGGGCAACTGTATGTGGCGTGCTCGCGAGTATCCGGACAATAAAATCGTTATGTCTCAGCAGAAGATAGCAAAACCAAAAACGTAATTTTCAAATGTGTTCAGATTATGTAACATCGTACTCTGCGGACTTTCACAACTCTATAAAATTCCCACTTTGCTGCTCATATCAATATGCTGTATGCATCAGAATTTTCAGAATTAGAATGGAACCACCTGTAGCCCCGATTGCTGTAATATAATAGACCAATTATCAGCAATAATGCATCGTCCCCATTGTCTTGATCGCGAGCGAAGCCGCGGGTACCTGCTAGTGTTATGATAAAGTGAGGAAGCTGTATAATTGCAGTGATTAAATGATTTGAAATGCTGGGATGTCCATAGAGTAAAGGGAAGACATGTAGACATTGGGAATCGCGAGGGAACTGTGAACGGACTAGACAGAGTCGTAAATCTTGTACTAATAGCTTGAGGAGTAGGGGGAGGTAAATAACCGACCTTGTCCTACTGTTGTAAAGGGGCTCGAGGGAAGCCACATAATGAGTGCTTTGTGAATAGAACTTTTAAAAGGGTCAGGCCCGTATTGGTAATTAGCCACTGCAAAGATATATTTTGATTGAGAAGTGCTACAGTAATATAAAGTAGATATTTGTATAGCTGGAATTGAGACGTATGCCCCCTGCTAAAATTTGAATTGATTCCGTAATATTTGACGAAAATTGTCAAAGTAAATATTGTTGAAAATAACCGATTTCTACCTCAAAGATCATGGCAATGACACTGGTAAATGAATAAATGAATTTGAACTTAGATGGAAATAAATCCACTAAGAAGTAATAAAAAATAGTGCGTGATACAACATAATAAAACAACATAATAAACCACCTTGAGACATGAGAAAGAGAAGTGAAGGGAGTTGGGTTCGATTCATGACATGTGAAACTTATTTATTGTGTTGTAACGAAGGAATACCTAAGGCTTGAATGGAAGGAAGTTGTTCAGTTTAAAGAAACTAAATGAAATGTTAATGAATGATAATGTAAGTAAAGTAAAACCCTGAAGGGAAATGAAGTATAATAAATGTCCCACATGCCATAGATGAAATATGAGAGTGTGATAGGCACACTTTATGTCTAAATGAGTAATAACTCTGAATTAAAGGAATGTTAATGATCATAAGAGAGAGAATTCAAGCAAGATAATTTTTGTAATGATTTTTGTGTTTATTGATTTTATTGATTTATTGATTGGAGTAATTCCAAGTGTATGTTTTGTCAAATTTGGATTATATTCTTGTTTTTGGGTGCATCCTTAAGAATAATAAATTCATGTTTAAGTGAATGTGTGAGTTTTTGTAGTAGTCTTGCTGACCTAAATGTGTTTCATATCTGAATGTGCGGTCCTACGGTGGGAGGAACGTAACACCCCCGAATGCCGTGAGCCTAGACAGGTTATGGCCAAGCATTCTCCGTCCGTAAACGGGCACAAAACATCCTCAAACAACTGAGAGTCAAATTTTATAGCATTGAGAGAATTTTCTCACAAATTCTTCATGACTTTCTCCACTTTTATTTGTGTCTAAAGGATAATTAAAACATTTTCAAAACGTATTTCCAAACGCTTTACCAACATTCCAAACTTTGGTTATAATAATTACAATATTCAAAATCCTTCACAAGCGATTGGAGGAATTTTCAATACACATTTCTCTCAAAATGAATCCATCGTTGATATGCAACAATGTTTTAAAAATGCTGGAAGGTAATAAATTGAATTTATTGATCGTTAACAACATTTTATTAAGCATTTGCATAAACTAGATGTTTAAAATATTTCTGCGATATTAAAAACATCCATATTAAAATGTGTTTGGCAAGAGAGAGGAAAATAAGACGCAGTATTTAGCTAGCCAACAGGATACGCCCATACAATTTTGCCCTTGAGAATAATGCAGTGTCTGGTATTTAGAAATGAAAATACAACAAAAGGAAATATTCTACCCAAGGATACGGCCATGAAAACTCCCAACGACGCAGTATTACAATTCAGCCAATCAGAAGAGAGAAATCTGTTACTATGCCACAGATTACCCTAGCAGGCTCGTAGCTATGTTGTTTCTCCTTTCTATCAACAGAGGGCAGAACCATTGCCGTGGCATTCCAAGTACAAATTTTGAAATGGCGTTTAATGTCAAATCGCTTGTTCTTCCGACTTACTGAACAAAAATCAATTATTAAGGTTACCTGAGAGGCGTAGCCTAATGCTACATAGCCTAAACTAATTCTCTTGAATCTGGCTATCATATACAAAAAGAATTTTTCGAATCCGACTGGTAGTTCCAGAGACTAGCGCGTTTAAACACACAAACAAACAAACAAACAAACAAACAAACAAACTCTTCAGCTTTATTATATTAGTATAGATTAAGTACTGGCGATAAGGCGTTAAAATAGGCACATACTTAATTTTCGGCCTTTCAAAAATATTACGGAACTATTAGGATTGCACTATGGAACAATCACTTTTATCAAAGAAAATTTTACATTTAAAATTCATAAAATAAGATAGGTATTTGTAAGCTCAGACACGTTATTTGAATACATTTTGCGGATATTCTTCAATGAAGGCTACTTCATTGATTTGTAAACTGGATTTCAAATTCTGACTGTTCAAATGGCTATCTGAAAATGTTTCAATAATTAACCGATATTTGAATTCCGGAATATATCATATATTCCATTTGCTGGTTGCATATCCAAGAAGAAGTGTAGCATATTAGAACCAACAAAAATAATTGCCGTATGGCATAGTGGAGTGACGATTGTTGTTTAAAGGGGCAAACATTAAATTTATCGTCCGTTGATAACGTTGTTGTTCTGTTTTGTCTGAGACACACCTCATGTAGGCTAACTGTCCATCAAAGTGAAGCCCTGAAATTTTACCACTATCAAGTTTGGCTTACGGAAATGTTGAACATGTTAATGCAAAGGTCTACAAACATAAAATTTATTTTTATTGATATCGTACTTTGACGTCAAGCATCAATTATTATTATTAAGTTTTATTGATTTCATGAAGAAAGGGTGACATTTCTTGTAGTTTGAAAACATGTTTTATGCAAAAATTAAACGTCATAAAAAGAAGAAAGGAGATTCCCACAATGATTAGAGAATTTTCCTGATTCGATGGATGACATGAGTTTTTCATTATGGTTGCCGTGTGCATTTGTTAATTATATATCCATTGTAGAAAGCAAAATATTTCTTCGCGAAGAAAGGACTACTGTATTCAATAAGAAAGCTCCTAGCAGATTAAGCGTTGCAACATTCACAATTATGTGTATGTGAATACAAGCTAACGAAGAAGCCTTTAAGAGGGTGAATAGGCTACTTGGAAGGTATTGCGTAGTTAATGAATTTCACTGGGGCTGGTGACCATGATGTTCCAAGCCCTTAAATAATAATAATAATAATAATAATAATAATAATAATAATAATAATAATAATAATAATAATAATAATAATAACATTAATAAAAGTAATAATAATAAAAACACCATCATCATCAACATCATCACCTAGTGATGATTCGAAATAATTGAAAATTTTTAATCACTGGACTGAAATTTGCTTCACATTTGGAATATGTGACTTTATTTATGGAACTGTTGACAACAAGCCTTTCTGCTTTTACGTGTCGCTACCAGCTTCAGCTCAAATGGACTCATATTTCCGTCAATATAATATAGCCTAATATAATATAATATAATATAATATAATATAATATAATATAATATAATATAATATAATATAATATAATATAATATAATATAATATAATATAATATAATACAATATAATATAATATAATTACAGTAGGGATTTTCGTAATTTTGAAAATAAAAGTTTAATATTTTGTTTTTAACAATTAGTATATTAGGGGCAGATGATCTCGATGTTTTGTCCATTCTAACAAGAACCAACACCAAACCACACTTTTACTGTACACTTAAAGTGTTTTGAAGAAAACATGCATGTTAGATTAATGCGTGCAAATTGGCACGAATTTAATAAATGTAGTCTAACATTACACGAATTGAATATCAATTCCCTTTTCTGTTTCATTGCTAAATAACTTTCCTTTAACTTCTGACTATCTGAAACATCTGTTATTTTTAACAACCCAGGCTTTGAATATTCAATTTATATACCGTCGTTGTCAGTGTAAAACGGTTATAATGAGTAATTGTTACGTTGAATTATTTTTCTTATAGTCGGCCACCACTTCGTGTACAGTTTTAGGGAAGTAAGTTTAACCTTTTTAAGTTAACTGTGTTCTTTGTAAGGCTGGGCATGGTAGGAGGCTAGGAGCTGGAGACATAACTTACTGTTAGGATAAGGAGTGAAACAATTCTGCATAACAGGTCTACTGTACTTGAAAACGACGATATACGAAATTCATAACTGCCGCGCGACATACACACATACATCACTAGCTTCTACCATGTATGGGAATACTGTCCTGCTGTATTTTATTTGTAAAATACATTTCCAATAAATAAATAAATGAATAAACTGTAGGCCTATTACTGTATATCGGAAATGGTAGTAAGTTACACAGCAGTGCAGTATGGAGTATTTTTTGTTTACTAGTATGTGCTGCAAATTTAAATGGGGGTTTGGAGGTAATTACATCACGAATCACACATATTCTAGAGCACCTGAAAGTCTCATGAAATTCCAAAAGTGCACTTACTCCTCTGACGATTTGATTTTCAGAAACACACATTAAAATCAAGTTTTTCACATAATGTTTGGTGTATATTTCGCAGTTTGAGTGGAGTTCACATTTTATCGCATATTTAAACAGATGCAGTAATAATATATTGATATCCGAAAATAGGCTACGAATGACTGAAATCATACTAGTAAGATGGTATCACCATTTGAACATCAATTCCCTTTTCTGTTTTATTGTCAAAGGAATTAAAATTCCCTGTTATTAAAAAGTCACAATTCCTAATTAATATACAAAATGCGAGGATAATACTAAACTAGTCGAGACACGTTATGTGAACGTGTCCAGATTTAATGCTAGAGTTAACGGTTTCGATCCCAGTATGCGAAAGGGGTTAAGCAATACAAAGAGGAGAGGGAATGAACTGACCATTCTACATCACGTAATCTCTGGTTCAGAAAGCCTCATTGTAAGAAAGGAAGACATAAGCTCTTCTTGTTTCAATTTAGAACATTGCCATATGTAAGTTATATACCTACATGGTCGAACTAATTTTACTTTCCGAAGTTCTTTATAAATATCTCTTTTAGATATCTACTATACAGAATCTACTATACTAATTAGTTGGTGGTATTTCAAACTAGGGACTATTCCATCATACTCCTTGTGGTCCATTTCTTGTTTCAAACACTAAAGCTTTTGAGTAAATTCAGGTAAACATAAAACAATCAGAGTTTTTGCCAGTGATTTGTGGGTAATTTTAGAAGAGAAATATGAGGAAGGTAGGCCTATGTTAAGTGACCATTTCGAAGAAATCAGAAAAAAAATCAGACAAACCTCCAAGTCTGATTCTAATTAAGTTTAACTGATATTTCTCCGGATCTTTTAAGAGTGATAAAAATCCCTCGGTATGACTTCCTTCGGAGGGGAAGTAAAGCTGGTGGACCCATATAATAGAATAAATGGCATGTAAAAGAACCTTCCACTAACTTCAATTGTGTGAACCTACATTTGAAGGTTAGATTTGATTAATGTTCTATTCAGTTCCAACGTTCGATGTCAGGTGCCGGTTGCGGTGGCATCTAGTAGCCAAGTTCGCAGCTAGGTGCCGTTGACGGTAGCATTTGGTAGTAAAAGTAGGAACTACTTGAAATTGATCGTCTGCAGTCCTTAGCTGAATTACAGATAACACACACTAATCCAGCCATCACAATTAGGCCTAACACCGGTTATCAGGCAGATTCTACACACGCACAAAGTACACGGGGCTACATGACCGCGTTGTCGCAGCCCCTAAACTGAGGAACCAAACAACCAACTGCTCTTTCTAAGTGCAGAATTTACTCTGAAGAGCTTATTATGAGTTTATTGGCGATTATAATCGATGCGTTTAAAGTTATTATTAACTTACTTCGTTAAAAAGATAATGATGATGATGATAATAATAATAATAATAATAATAATAATAATAATAATAATAATAATAATAATAATAATAATAATAATAATAATAATAATAATAATAATGTTATTGGTTTTACGTCCCTATTGAACTACCACGGCTTTTAGTGATGCCGGGGTGCTGGAATTTTGCCCAGAAGGGGATCTTTAACGTACCAGTAAATCTACTGACACGGCTCCTTGGCATTCGCGCACCCTCAAATGCCAGCTGACTGGGCCAGGGTTCGATCCTGCAACTTGGGCACAACAGGCGAGAACGTTACCTCTGAGCCACGCTGCCAGTCTAATAATGATGATTATGGAGATGAAATTACTCTGACGGACAAATACGTATACTGCATGAGGAAATTTGAAGAAAGAACTTGCTGTTAAAGGAAATCATAAGCCCCTGTGATTTTCCTTCCATATTTTGTTTGATAAATAAATAAATAAATAAATAAATAAATAACTCTGATTTCGTAGGTATTTTCACTGATAATGTTTATACTAATTCACGATGACCACCTCGTGGAGTAGCGGCTAGCGTTCTTGACTGATGTCCCGGTATTCCGGGTTTGATTCCTGGCTCTGCCAAGAAATTTAATTCTGGTCTGCGGGCTGGAACGGGATTCATTCAGCCTCGTGAGGCAAAATTGATAAGAGTTCTTGACAGTGGGTTTCCATGGTTTCTCACTTCTACTTCAGGCAAATGCCGCGATGGTTCCTAACTTAAGGCCACGCCCCCACTCTTCCCAACCCTCACCTGAATTACAATTGCACACACTACAGTAATACAGCCACCACAATAACACAGATTATCAGACACATTTTTACACACCCAAGTACACAGGGCTTCATGACCACGATGTTGCAAAGCCTGTAATTCAATCAACAACAAACTCAATTCACAATCATGTGAAGGAATAAATCATCAATGTTTTGTTGTTTCTGAAGTATACATCGCATATGAGCACGCTTTGCATTGCTTGCGACAGATGTCACTACATACACCCTTTTGCGTGGAGAAGGCTGCCACAAGCTGCCTTGCTCATGTCACGGCCGACTGAATACGAGCTGCGCTCTATACCGGCCTTGACATTCCCAGTCAGAACCCATGTATAACATGTAATTGGAAAGTTTCTACTCGTTGCCGGTAGAGCGCACTCCCCTCCCATTATAGGCGCGATAAGGAATCAGCTGTACAGTACGTATATTAAATGTGTAATCTCAAGAACCACTGGATGGATTTTGATGCTGCTTTCACCATTCTGTAAAGGTGATCTCGAGGAAGATTTGTGTAGAAAATAATGTATTTGTGACCAAAGGGAGCCAAGCAGTAACGATTTGAGTGAAAAGGTCGAAAAAATAGCCTGGCGTCCGTGCGCTCTCTAAGCTTACGCTGGGCGAACCGTTAAAAATATCATTATGAGTGTAAGAATTGTTCAGCGTGAGGAATTCTACAAAAAAGTCCGCGAGAGCATATCTCTATCATCGATACATCGCCCACTATAAGTGTTTTTAGTTTGGACGGGAGGGGCATTTGGCTTGCACCTCGCCATTCTTAAATACGTCTGACAGGAATTCCTTGCACATTCATAACTGTTCCTGGGCGAAGCCGGGGCGGGTTGCTAGTGACACTATATAATTATTATCATTATAATTTCCGCATTATCAAAATTAAAATTATATCACAAAATAAAATAACGTGCTAATAAATCTAAGAGAAATTAGACATACCTTGCACCTTCTTCGGGTACAAGGACACTACTCCAGCACCGTCTCATTAAAAGGAAAGAGAGGATCAAAATTACAGCCGGGAACAAGTAGCAGCTAATCGTGTGTTGTGTTTTGTGCTAAGAGATCTTTCGACACATTATCAGATACCGTGTGCCTTCTTTTTCACGAAGCAGCTGTCAGGACGGGACTTACATAAACTCCTGCTGGACGTTATTCTCGAGGTTGAACAATGCGGTTTCATAATTATAATAACTGTCTCTGATAATCACAAAACTAACACTACAATGATGAGGCATTTAGGGGGAGGGAATTTGCAACCAATGGTCAATCACCCATACGACGAGTCTAGGAATGTATTCCCTAGTTTTGATCATTGTCACATTCTAAAAAAAACCATTAGAACGCAGTTTCTGTAACGAGAGATGACTGATGGTACTGGAATTATTTCAGGGAAATACTTGTCATTACTATACAGTATACACAATGCAAAAGGGTGAGATCGTCAAACCGGTCAGACACCTCACTAAAAAACACATCGAACCCACTAAATTTGAAAAAATGAATGTTCGGCGTGCCAAGGAAGTGTTCTCGTCAGAAGATATTGGTGCCATTAGTACACTGAAAGAAAATATAGGCATGCACCCGGAAGCGTACACATTCATGGACGCAGAAGCAACCATTTTTTTTGAAAAACGTTAATAAATGGTTCGCTATGCATGACGTAAGCATCACATATCATCATATTCAGTCTAGAAATCCAGATAAAGGGCATTTTTTCTCATTAAATGTCAGTCGCCTAAACTGGCTAGAGGAATATTTCCTTTCTTACCTTGAAACTTTGAAAGCTGCTAGTAACGCTGCTAGAAAGGACTTCCTGAGTTCTGAGACTTACGAAGCTACCTATACAATTAATCACGGATTCAGCTGTCCAGTGCATAAGGTATATTCTAAAAATGGGTAGAGGAAAGTCACCAAATATGGGAAGTTTTTTTTATAGGGCTCACATTAGACATAAGAAGGAACGGAATAATTTTGGTTTTCTCACCAATGTAAACCTCAGGCGATATACTATGTATATTACAAATATGGGCACGTTTGATGTTGTAATACCCTCTGATATTATTGTTAACTTTAAAAGTGCACTTTCCCCGTATTAGGCAACCGGGTTACTTAATATGGGGAGGTGAGAAACCTCACAGTTTTTATTTATAATAGGTACACTGAATAGTATACCCTACTAATTAAAGCATTAATTCTGAATTTTTTTTTCGTGTGGCCTCCTGAGAGGCCGAGTGCAGGTCTTTCTAGTCGACGCCCGTGGGCGACCTGCGCGTCAGGATGAGAGATGGAATGGATGAAGATGAATGAATCTGGACAAGGATGTGGAAGGAAGCGGCCGTGGCCTGTTAGAAGGTACCGTCCCAGCATTTGCCTGGTGTTGAAAATTGGGAAACCACGGAAAATCATTTCAAGGACGGCCGACGGTGGGGCTCGAACACACGCGTCTACCGAGTCAGCAGAGAGCTTGGCCCCATGGCCTAACGCTGCGCCTTAGCCAGCGTAGCCACTACTGTCGGTAATTCTGACAATGTAATGAAATCATGAACACAAATAGTACAAAAATACAAAAATGAATATTTTAAGTAAATAACAGTCCTAGTCTCCTGTTGCCGAACTTCCAAACCGTTCAGCAGAAAAATGCATAAACTTTAATGAAAACCGAGTGATTCTGATCGAATTCAACTGTAACGAGGTGCAAGGTATGTCTAATTTCTCTTAGATTTATTAGCACGCTATTTTATTTTGTGATATAATTTGCATTTTGATATTGTGGGAATTATAATGATAATATAATAGTGTCACTAGCAACCCGCCCCGGCTTCGCCCGGGATCAGTTATGAATGTGCAAGGAATTCCTGTCAGACGTAATTTAAGAATGGCGAGGTGCAAGCCAAATCCCCCTCCCATCCAAACTAAAAACACTTATAGTGGGCGATGTATCGAAGATAGAGATATGCTCACGCGGACTTTTTTGTACAATTTTTCATGCTGAACAATTCTTACACTCATAGTATACTGATATTTTTAACGGTTTGTCCAGCGTAAGCTTAAAAAGCGCACGGACGTCAAGTTCTTTCTTCGACCTATTCACTGAAATCTAAAATCGTTACTGCTTGGCTCCCTTTGATCATAAATAAATTATTTTCTACAGAAATCTTCCTCGATATTACCTGTACAGAATGGTGAAAGCCGCATCAAAATCCATCCAGTGGTTCTCGAGATTACACGTGATATCCAAGAATCGGGGACTTTGTTTTACACTAAGTAGAGATAAGTCTTAGTCGTGCAATGCTTGGTGAACAGCGCTGTGTGAGCAGTTGAGTAACTAACAAGATTTCATGAAAAAGGTCTCAATGTCTAGGCCGGTATGAGCGCATTCAGTCGGCCGTGCTCATGTTCATGTAGTGTCACTATTAGCCGCCAATAACGCCACTATCCAAAGCTGTCTGCGCGCTATTTACGAATGTTGAAAGCAGTCACCCAAGTAGACTATTTATTCCGTTTCAGCAACGGCGGAAGAACGAAGAAAAAATAACAAAAGAGTTATTGTGTTTCTCCCAACAATCGGGCTTTACCTCGAGGAGTTGGTTGGTTCTTAAGTTTAGGGGCTGCGACAACGCGGTCATGTAGCCCTTTGTACTTTGGGTGTGTGTGTTGAATCTGTCTGATGACCGGTGTTAATTGTGATGACTGTATTAGTGTGTGTTATCTGTTTTTTTTTTTAAAATTCAAGTAAGGGCTGCATACTTTTGAATTTTTCAAATAGTTCCTACTTTTGCTGCCAAACGCCACCGTCAACGACTACTAGTTCAGAACTTAGCTACCAGACGCAATCGCAGTCGGCTCTTGGCAACGAACGTAGGAACCTAAGAGCGTTGTTTACAATTTAGCTTCACACAGGCGTAATTATTGGAAGGTTCTTTAACATGCCTTAAATCTATGACATGGGACCGCCGGCTTTACTTCACCTCCGAAGGAAGGCATACTGAGGGATTTTTAACGCTCTTAAAAATCCGACGACTTCAGCCGGATTTGAACCCGCGATCTTGGGCATAGAAGCTCAGCATGCTACCAACTACGCCACCGAAGCCGCCTACCTCGAGGAGCAAATGAAGAAAATTTCCATAAATCATTTGGATATCCAACTGAGTGTCTGCGAATAGACAGGATAAGTGGAGGACTCGGTTAAGCGTCGGTCTTTAAAACTCAGGAAAACAGGTTCGATCCCTGATCATTCTGATAACATTTAAGGGTGTTAAAATGCGGTTGTGGGTAGATTTACAGACATCCCGGCGTCTCTAAAGCCAAATCAGGAACGTTATTTCACTTTGCTGTTGTACTGTATATCTACCTCTTATTATTCCCTTTCCTATGGGGATGGTAGTACTCCATTTTTCCTGAACCAAATCGTAGGGGTAACTCGCTTGCCTCTTACCTAATAGGCACCCGGTTCGATTCTCGACTCTGTCAGGGATTTTAAAACTGATATGAAGGCTGGAACGGGATACACTCAGCCTCGTGAGGATAATTGAGTAGCCACTTGATATGAAAAGTGCCCCATGGTATAAAAACGAAGGTAATGCGGCTGAGGGTGTCACCGCTCTGGCCGCGCGTCCCCAAGCCTCGAATGTACAGTCTATTGGTTGGGTTCCTTGTGTTTGCACGGTTCTTTGGTCCAATTGCGGGGGGTTTAGTTTTTAGTACTATTCCGACCGTGGTAACTACACGCACTAAGGCTATCTATGGACTAGAAAGACGAGTGAGTTCAAACAACACCGTCAGCTGTCCTTGAAATGGTTTTCCGTGTTTTCCCCATTTTTAACTCCACGAAAATGCTGGGACAGTATCTTCTAATAGGCTATGACCGCTCCTTCCATCCCCTTGCCCAATTTAATTCTTCGTCATTCAGTTCACCTCTTATTAATGATATCATGATATTGGAGTCAGAAAGGATATTCGGACATAAAATCCAGCGCATAGAAAACATGTCATTCCTGACCTCGTAAAACAGGAATAATAAGGGATTTAGTTGTTATGGGACCAAACAGTTATGTAAATTTTATATAAAGCACAAAGTTTGTCTGTTATGCATACAAATCTACACCGTTTCACCGATCTGAACCAAAATTTGTATACTTACCCTTTGGAACCCTGCGGGTAACCCTGTCAACCTTAAATTTCGGACAAACCACCCCATTCCCTGCATTTAGGCCCTTTTGCACAAATCTACACCGTTTCACCGATCTGTACCAACATTTGTATACCTACCCTTTGGAACCCTGCGAGTAACACTGTCCACTTAAAATTTGGGACAGACCACCCCATTCACTGCATTTAGGCCCTTTGGTCCAAATCTATATCGTTTCACCAATCAGAACCAAAATTCGTAATCTTACCCTTTGGTACGCAGCGAGTAACACTATCTACTTGAAATTGCGGACAGACCACTCCATTCCCTGCATTTAGGCCCTTTGTCCCAAATCTACACCGTTTCACCGATCCCAACCAAAATTTGTATATTTACCCTTTGGAACACTGCGACGAACACTGTCTGCTCTTAAATTGCGGAGAGGCTACTCCATCCCCTGCATTTAGGCCCTTTGAAACAAATCTACACCGTTTCACTGATCTGAACCAAAATGTGTATAGTTACCCTTTGGAACCCTGCGAGTAACACTGTCCCCTTAAAATTTCGGACAGAACACCCCATTCCCTGCATTTAGGCCCTTTGGTACAAATCTACACCGTTTCACCAATCAGAACCAAAATTCGTAATCTTACCCTTTGGTACGCTGCGAGTAACACTATCTACTTGAAATTGCGGACAGACCACTCCATTCCCTGCATTTAGGCCCTTTGTCCCAAATCTACACCGTTTCACCGATCCCAACCAAAATTTGTATATTTACCCTTTGGAACACTGCGACGAACACTGTCTGCTTTAAATTGTGGAGAGGCTACTTCATCCCCTGCATTTAGGCCCTTTGAAACAAATCTACACCGTTTCACTGATCTGAACCAAAATGTGTATACTCCCTTTGGAACCCTGCGAGTAACACTGTCTACTTAAAATTTCGGACAGAACACCCCATTCCCTGCATTTAGGCCCTTTGGCACAAATTTACACCGTTTCACCGATCTGGACCAAAATTTGTATACTTACCCTTTGGAACCCTGCGGGTAGCCCTGACCACTTGAAATTTCGGACAGACCACCCCATGCCAAATCTACACCGTTTCTCCGATCAGAACCAAAATTTGTGTACAGTACTTACCCTTTGGAACCCTGCGAGTAACATTGCCTGCTTGAAATTTCGGACAGACCACCCCATGCCCTGCATTTAGGCCCCTTTGCACTAATTCATACCGATTCACCGATCCGAACCAAAATTTGTATACTTACCCTTTGGAACCCTGCGAGTAACACTGTCTACTTAAAATTCCGGACAGTTCACCCCATTCCCTGCATTCAGGCCCTTTGGTCCAAATCCACACCGTTTCACCGATCAGAACCAAAATTCGTATTCTTACCCTTTGGTACCCCGCGAGTAACACTGTCTGCTTGAAATTGCGGACAGACCACTCCAATCCCTGCATTTAGGCCCTTTGGCCCAAATCTACACCGTTTCACCGATCTCAAACCAAAATTTGTATATTTACCCTTTGGAACACTGCGAATAAACTGTCTACTTGAAATTGCGGAGAGGCCACTCCAACCCCTGCATTTAGGCCGTTTGGCACTAATCTACACTGTTTCACCCATCTTAACCAAAATCTGTATACTTACCCTTTGGAACTCTGCGAGTAACACTGTCCACTTAAAATTTCGGGCAGACCCCCCTATTCCCTGCATTTAGGTCCTTTGGCACAAATCTACATCGCTTCACCAATCAGAACCAACATTCAGATACTTACCCTTTGGTACCCTGCGAGTAATACTGTCTGCTTGAAATTGGGGACAGACCACTCCATTCCCTGCATTTAAACCCTTTGGCCCAAATCTAAACCGTTTCACCGATCTCAACCAAAATTTGTATATTTACCCTTTGGAACACTACGACTAACACTGTCTGTTTGAAATTGCGGAGAGGCCACTCCAACCCCTGCATTTAGGCCGTTTGGCACAAATCTACACCGTTTCACCGATCTGACCCAAATTTTACATATTTACCCTTTGGAACCCGACAAGTAACACTGTTCACGCTAAATTTCGGACAGACCACACTATTCCCTGCCTTTTGGCCCTTTGGCACAAAACTACACCTTTCACCGATCTCAAATAATTACCCTTTGGAACTCGACGAGTAACACTGTCCACTCAGAATTTCGGACCGACTCCTCCATTCCCCGCATTTAGGCCCTTTGGCACAATTCTACATCGTTCGCCGATCGAAAACAAAACGTGTATACTTACCCTTTGGAACCCGATGAGTAACACTGTCCAGTTGAAATTTCGGACAGACCACTCCATTCCCTGCATTTAGGCCCTTTTTCACATATCTACATCGTTTCACCGATCTGAACCTAAATTTTTATACTTATCCTTTGGAATCCGACGAGTAACACTGTCCACCTAAAACTTTGGACAGACCACTCCATTCCCTACATTTAGGCCCTTTGGCAAAAATCTCCCCAGTTTCACCGATCTCAACCAAATTTTAGATACTCACCCTTTGGAACCCGACGTGTAACACTGTCTAAATGAAATTTCGGATAGACCATTCCATTTACTACATTCAGGCTCTTTGGCAAAAATCTACATATTTTCACCCATCTCAACCAATCTTTATGTAAGTTACTTACCCTTTGGAACCCGACGAGTAACACTGTCTGCTTGAACTTTCGGACAGAGCACTCCATTTCCTGTATTTAGATCCTTTGGCACAAATCTACATCGTTTCACCAATCTGGATCAAAATGTGTATACTTACTCTTTGGAACCCAACGAGTATCACTGTCCACTTTAAATTTCGGACAGATCACCCCTTTCCCTGCATTTAAGCCCTTTGGGACAAATCTACACCGTTTGAATGATCTGAACCAAATAGTTTATAATTACCCTTTGGAACCCGGAGAGTAGCACTGTCGACAAGAAATTTCGGACAGAGCAATCTATTCCCTGCATTTAGGCCCTTTGGCACATATCTATACGGTTTCACCGATCTGAACCAAATTTTACATACTTACCCTTTGGAACCCGATGAGTAACACAGCCCACTTGCAATTTCTGACATACCTCTCCATTCCCTGCATTTAGCTCAGGAATCCCTCGGAGTTGCCAGCTTCCTAACTCACCCGCCGAGTCCTTGAGGGTGTACCAGAAGTGGTGGGGCTACACACACCCTGCCTCTTTGAGCGCCTTGAGTAGAAGACAGGAGATATCATGAAACGGAAAAGAAGGCAGACCCCTCGAAGAATGAGGGCATCAGGAAAGATGAGACAACGGCCAATTAAAATGGGAAATTGAAAGACTCCCTAGCCCTCGGATACCCTAATACAGTCGGGGTCGGAAAAGAACAAGAGTTGACCAAGGGAGGCCGACAGGAAAGAGAACTGAAAGGAGCCCGGCACCAGGAAGTAGAAGCGATGCCAGACTCAGCTGGGGTCCCGTGGTCGCCAACCCACGTCCCACAAGTTGTGAGACCCTGGGGGGGGGGGGAGTTGTGAGAATAGCTTGCTGATTCATCGCGAGGTGACATGAGAGGACTTTCCAGAGCTGTCTATGCTGATGCCAGAACAGGGCCGTTGCTCAAGCCACTGTGGTGTTGCGAAAGGGTGAGTGATTCGCCGGCCAATCTAAATACGACGGGAACTCCGAACGTGTGTTATCATATTTCGTCATCATCTGCTATCATCTCAGGTTCGTGCAGCTTCGACTCATATTCTTTGCCGAGCAGTACATCATAAGCTCTTTCACTAGACGCATCGAGTACAGGCCTAAGCCAGAAAATAAGGTTGAGACTTTGGAAGACATCGAAGCTAGACATCTGAATTACCTATATCAGTTTAAAAATTACACCATGTTCGTTTAGTAGTAATTTTTTAATTACCTTATTATTATCATCATAAGTGCAAATGACCTAGATGTTACGCGCATCATACCACTAATCACCGCCGCATAAAGTCTTTCTAGACTGTGATTTTTAAAATATTCATTTTTATTACAGTACATTGTGTACATTATACATTGAAGTGTTAATTCAATACAGGTAGTAGTTTCCCTTATCATCCTCATCATAAGGGCAAATGACCCAGATGTTTCGCCCATTACACCATTAATCACCACACACAATAAATCTTCCTCGCCTGTGAATTTTGAAATATGTATTTCTATTACGGTAGTTTGTAAGTTTGACGTGTCAATTCAACAGTAGTTTTCATTATCATCCTTATCAAAAGGGCAAATGACCTAGATATTAAGCCCTCATAGTCTTTGTGGAGCAAATGACCTAGATTTTAAGTCCATTATATTTCTAAGGAGACTTTGATACATTATCATCATTCCACCGGGCGAAGCCGGGTACTACTGCTAGTTACTAATAAAGCAATACCAGTAAACCGGCTAGATATCGTTCTTGTGGACCAAGTGCGGATGAGAACCTTTCTAATTGATATCACAGTGCCCAATTCCCATAATCTGCAACAAACAAGCTATGAGAAGAGAGAAGATCACCAAGTATCTGCCCATGGCTGAGGAAATACGGCAAATGTGGAGACAGGAAAGTTTAGTGGTTCTGCCCTTAGTCATCTCTTCTACCGGCATCATCCCTAAATCATTGGCTCGCAATCTAGAAATATTGGGAATACATCTGGTCTACATAACACCATGCAGAAGGCCGACGATAAGTTGATTTGTCCCACTTATGTGTTGAAATGAATGTCATAATAATAATAATAATAATAATAATAATAATAATAATAATAAAACTACCTGAAATATATAGTTAAGGCAAATATTCAGGATGATAAATGCAGAAGATGCCAACTAGAACCGGAAACAATTCAACATATCACAGGAGGCTGCCAAGCAATCTCCTGTACTGATTACATGAAAAGGCACAACCAAGTGGCCAAAATAATGCACCAACACCTTGCTCAAAAGCATTTATTATCTAATAATATTTTGCCTTACTATCAGTATGTTCCTGACGCCGTTTTGGAAAATCCCAGTCACAAGTTGTTATGGGACCGATCAGTTATTACTGATAAAACCATACCAGCAAACCGACCAGATATCGTTCTTGTGGACAAGGTGCAGAAGAGAACCTTCCTAATTGATATTTCAGTGCCCAATTCCCATAATCTGCAACAAACCTGCTGTGATAAGATCACCAAATATCTGCCTTTGGATGAGGAAATACGGCAAATGTGGAGACAGGAAAGTGTAGTGGTTCTGCCCATAGTAATTTCTTCTACCGGCATCATCCCCAAATTATTGGCTCGTAATCTACAAATATTGGGAATACATCCTGGTCTACATATCACCATGCAGAAGGCCGTCATCTTGGAGACCTGTTCCATTGTTCGCTCGTTTCTCAATGTGCCACCTTAAGAGAATTAGCCATACCGTCTTGCAAACAAGCCGACGATATGTTGATATGTCCCACTTATGTGGTGAAATAAATGTAGAAATAATAATAATAATAATACCGTAATAATAATAACAATAATAATGTTAGTGGTTTTACGTCCCTTTTAACTACTACGGCTTTTAGCACCTAGAGACGTCGGGGTGCCGGCATTTTGCCCCGAAGGGGATCTTTAACGTGCTCTCTCGTATTTGTGCACCCTTTAATGCAAGCTGACTGCGCCAGGATTCGATCCTGCTACCTTGGGAATAGCAGGCGAGAACATTACTGCTGAGCCACGCAGCCAGGCAGGGATATAAGCAGTAGGTTAGCATAGGTAAGGAGTGATTTTTCTACAGTAAGAAATTTGTTGACATCAAATATAGATTTAGGTATTAGAAAGCCATTTTTAAGTCTTTGTCTGAATCGTAGCGCTCAATGGAAGTGGAACTTGAACTGTTGGTGCAGCAGAAAGGAGGAAGCATTTGAAATGTGGTGTTTCAGGAGAATGTTGAAGATTATCTGAATAGATAGAACAACAAATTAAGATGTATTAAATCAAGTGGGAGAGGATAGATGTTCGTGGCGAGTACTAGTGAACAGAGGAGGAAGATAAGTAGGGCACATACTAAGACACCCAGGAACAGCAAACTGAGTATGGAAGGAAGGGTGGATATATTAATCAGACTGTCTCGGAAGTGAGATTATAGTTATGTCGAGATAAAATGATAACCTCAAGATAGGGAATAGGGAGCATGAAGAGCCGCATCAAACCAGTCTAAGGACTGAGTACTCAAAGATATGCACAATTCTTGAATGTCCCTGATCAGAGGAACTTTCGGATTAATGTGAAATGTAAGACAATTTTATATTATCGTCTATCAAGTATCAAGTTGCTACCGGTATGTCGTCAAGGAAATCAAGTGAGAATTGATTGAGGGAACATAAAATCAAGGTCGTCAACTTCAATAAAGACAGATAGTTTCTGCAACAATAAACTCTGCCTAGCAGAAATTTTAAGTGTTTTGTCCTTGTAAGGCTTTGTTATTTTAAGACACCAGGTTGGACGGTGACATGTCGTAGACATTGGATGAATGGTGGGGGTTCCCCACCGTGCATTTTGGGTATTGGGGCTAGAATGTACAACACTTTCAATAGAGCATTGTTAGGCTATTAAAAGCGTAAGATGTTCGAACCAATGGACAATCGCAGCTTTGCTTACCGCCATTTCTTAAAATACATAATAATAAAAACTCTTCCATCTAAAACCTCCACGTAAAGTTGTATTATATTGTTGTTGGTGATTCAATTAGGGACTATGCGACATCGTGTACTTGGGTGTGTGGAATCTGTCTGATCACCTGTGTCATTGTGATGGCTGTATGTCTTGTAATTGAGGTTAGGATTTGGTAGGAAGCGGCCGTGGCCTTAAGTAAGATAACATCCCGATATTTGCCTGGAGTATAAGAGGTAAACCGCGTAAAACCACTCACAGGACGCCTGAAGTGGGAATCGGACTCACCTCTTCTCAGTTTTACCTCACCTCACCAGCCCTCAAATCAGTTTTTTTTCAGAGCCGGAAATTGAACCCCGACCTCAAGGGTGATCGCCAAGAATGCTAGTCAGATCGCCGCGAGATAGATCAGTGGTCCCGTATCTACAGTAATTGTTGAACGGATTCCTCGAGTAGCCTTAATACACAGTATGTTCGGACTGGATGGTAGATGGTGGATGTTCATTCGTCATGCCGTCACAGATATCAAAGTTCAACATCTTGGTTACTCCAATAATAACTTTTATTTGATACCAGTGCTTTTGAGGCATTCGTAGCCTAGTGGTCAGACCACTATTTTCCACTAATTTCCTAAACATGCATTCAAAAAAATTCTCATGAGTTTGACAGCTTACTTATCTAGATGGTTCGAATTCCACCGTTACCTATCCTTTCCATAGTTTTTTTTTAAATTCCCATTTTCGTTATGATAAATGTCGAAATGGGCTTTTCCTAGCACGAATAACATTAATGCAGACGTACTACAGACATCATACACGTAGTACGGTAAATACTCGGAGATGATGACCGCAATGTTCCAAACTATTGAATAAAACATCACCAATAACAACGAGTTCAAACTATTAGGAATACATTTGAATTTAAGGAGGATTATTACTCCAGAATTCATTATTCCAAGTCGTCATTCGGAGTTTAGACCACCTCGTGATGTAGCGGCTAGCATTACTTGGCTGTCTCCGCAGAGGTCCGGGTTTGATTCCCGGCTCTGTCAAGATATTTAATTCAGGTCTGAGGGCTGGAACGGGGTACGCTCAGTCTCGTGAGGCAAAACTGAGAAGAAGTGGGTTGGATTACCAGATCTGCTATCCTGGAAGTGGTATTCCGTGGTTTCCCACTTCTACTCCAGGCAAATACCGGTATGGTTCCTAACTTCAGTTGCCACCTTCGCAATCCTCTCCTGAATTACAAATACACATGTTACAAGATACCACAATAATACAGGTTATCTGACACCTTCTACACACACCCAAGTACACGGGGCTATATGACAACGATGTCCAAGCCCCTCAAAGGAAATAACATTAGCAACAACAACAACACTATACTTTGGTGTCTACTTCAGGGCTTGTTGATAGAAGTCGGAGAATGTAACATGAAAGAACGTTTTAAAATTTTAAATACCTAGTCTATCATTTAGAAAACGTTTAAGGGAGTATAATTTCCAGGAAAGTTCTCTCTTTGACCTTGGGGCGAAGGTCGCGTGTATGGAACATTCGCAACCCCTTCAGAGAAGTCTCGGGTGGTCCACGTGAGAGAGTAGTCACGTGGTTTCTACCCAGACAAAGAGAATCCAAGGATGATGAATTAATTGGCTTTTTAAAATATTCCAACAGTTCCTTTTGCTTAACTTAAATGTTATGTGAACCAATGAACAAACATATTCTGTCCTTGACTTTACCAATCACGAACGAACCAATAGAAGCGCAGCTAACTTTCCATTATTTGAGCGAAACTTTAGTTGTCTTGTTTCCCTCCAGACAGCACTTCACTCGCATTTTATTGTGCAATTTACAAATCCATTTGTTATTCAATGGATGTTACGAAGCACAGAAAAAATAAATCTTTTGTCACATATTAGAAATTAGCACTATGAAACACATTTCTATTAATTGATATCAGTTTAACACCATTTATCCACAACATGGTACCACTATTTTGAGTTTTTACGAACACAGAAAATGCTCCATGTGTATTCCTTTTTGCACTGGTGGTGTCGTCTTTGATGATGTATCCCAACATAATCCCGCATAACAGTGAGTACGACGGACTCGGAACATCCCAGGACACTACTGGCTGCGTCTGACCCTTAAGCTGACATATATAAACTTGGCGCAAGGCTATCTGATGCAATGTAGGAAGACTGCGACATCAGACAGTCTGATGCAATTCGTGGTGTTAATTTCGTTAACTACGGGTTATTCTACCCCCATGAATGAACAAGGGATGACAGTTAATCAAAATATGTGTAATTGTTAACTTAAAATAATTGCAATAATCGAGTCCTACAATAGGCCTATGCCAAAATTGACATGCTGACGTAACCTTTGCTCATAATTTCATGGAAGCTCAAAATAGTGTTGTTGTTGATGATTCATTGAGGGGCTTTGCGACGTTTTGGTCATGTAGCCCCGTGTACTTGGGTGTGTGAAAATCTTTGTCTGATAACCTGTATTATAGTGATGGCTGTATTAGTGTGTGTATTTGTAATTCAAATGAGGATTGGGAAGGCGGTGGCCTTAAGTTAGGAACCATCCCGGCATTCACCTGGAGTAGAAGTGGGAAACCACGGAAAACCACTTCCAGGACGGGTTTTGCCTCACAAGGCTGAGTGTACCCCGTTCCAACCCTCAGACTAGAACTACATTTTTTGACAGAGCCGGGAATTGAACCTAGGCCTCCGTGGTGACATCCACGACGCAACGAGGTGGACAAAGGGCTCAATATAAACTGAATCTATCTTTTAGGGTTTCTACGTTTCACATAAAGAATTTATTGCACGACGAGGGTGGATTTTCATCTTATCAGTGGTTTCAAAATATCATGGTGAAGATAGTCTGAAAAGTACTGTTTGTTGCAGGTTTCATTGGTTGGACCCTGCACAGTATAATTCTCTTGACTGAAAGAAAATGACAGAATTACAATTTACGAGTAGGAAGTCATTGTTTCATTTAAATAATGTCTTCTTGCTTTTGCAGGTGTTAAGTTTTGTATGCGGCATACTACCCAAACTACCTGGGTTTGATTCCTGGTTATAACATGGGAGAGTTTGAATTTTGGTTTCGCGACTGGCATGGGATGCAGGGTTCGAGTCAACCTACAGGAGCCTTTCCTTGGGTTTCCACTTGATCTCCAGGTGAATATCGGGATGAGACCAAATATACAGGGCCTTGGTCACCTCCTTTCCAAATCTCTAACACATCGCTTAGGGAGTTCGGGGTGAAATGTAAATGATGGGAGGAAGGCATCATCTGCCACATTCAGGGCTAAGAGATAGGGTCGTCATGGAAAATACTCAGTGGACTCAAGATTTCAGAACAAGCTGGGAACAGTGGCATCATGAGAGGGCAACTGTGCCAGTTGGTAATGAGGGTGGGGTAGCTTGAAAACAAATAGTGGTTCACATAAATAAAATAGTTCTTCGGAAGCATATAGACACATGCAGCACACGGAAAATAAATATCCACAGTAAGAAAATAAAAATAAAATCCAAACATTCAGCTACACTTTGATATGAGCGTTTTTATATCTCTACATAGTAGACTATAGAACAAAGTCCCTGATTCTTGGATGTAACGGGTAATCTCGAGAACCATTAGATGGATTTTGATGCGGTTTTCGCCATTCTGTAAAGGAGTTTTCGAGGAAGGTTTCTGTAGAAGAACATTCATTTATGACCAATGGAAGCCGAGCAGTAACGATTTGAGTCAATCGATTCGAAGAAAATCCTGATGTCAATGCGTCTTTTAAGCTTGCGCTGGGTAAATCGTTAAAAATATCTCTATACCATAAGTGTGAGAATTGTTCAGCATGATAAATTCTACAAAAAAGTCCTGGACAGCGTATCTCTATCTTTAATACAGCGTCCACTATAAGTGTTTTTACATTTTCACTTCTACCAACAATCTTCAACAGTGGAAATTTAACTTACTAGTTTCGGAGCGAGATTACGAGTTGGCGAGTGAACCTATCTCCCCAGCTTCGGCCAGCATCAAATTGAGGAGTCGTGTCGAGTTAAGACTTCAAAGAAGAGTAGGCCTATATGTGTTTGTAGTTTCGCTGTTCACGTCGGATTTTCTGAATTGCATCTGGGACCTGCCATCCATGCGCCTTTTGGGCTTGTGCTCGGTAAACCGTTAAAGATACCGGGCGAAGCCATGACGGGTTTGCTAGCTAAGAAATAAAAGAAAACCAGTTTTGGATTGTTTGTTGACGTAAATAACAAGTGTTAAATATTTGTTTGTTTTCCTGGAACACACTGTATAACTTTATAATAATTTTCAATACTGTATTTGCAGATAATAAGTCAGGAGTTGAAGAACATACTGTTATTGGTTTAATTACATGCCTCTTAAAATAAATAGTCATGTTTGGAACAAAGACACACTACTGTACGTTTTACTTTAACGCATAAAGACAAGTTGAATACCAAGTGTATTGTTAGTTATTAAGGGGTGGAACAGCGAGGTCAACAGCAGGTATCAAATGTGTGAAATTACAAATTCTGTTTTAATAGAATTACATAAATATTAAACACTTCGTCAATTCAGAATATGTTGTAACAAAAATATATTATTTTACGAGTGATAGTGATTTTTCTTACACAGTTTATCAATATCTCGCTAAATGTGACAATGTTTCAGCCAAATAATTTAAATTGACAGCCAGTTAGTTCGTAATATAATGATTTTGATTTAATTTTAAAACAGTTAAATCCAATTCATGAATCAGCTAACCACCAGAAAGAGCTATGTATGCCAATAGTGGCACGTGTATCATAACTTGACTCGCTGTCCTAAGAGAATATCACTAAGACAGTGAAACTCATTAAACCAATTTTCTCGGTAAATAGGTATTTACACAAAGGTACCATATAATACCGGCCGAAGCCGTCGGAATTTTTAAGAGCGTTAAAATACCTCAGTATGCCTTCCTTTGGAGGGGAAGTAAAACCGGCGGTCCCATGTCATAGATTTATGGCATGTTAAAGAACCTTCAACTAATTACACCTGTGTGAAGCTAAATTGTATAAGTTAAGAATGTAAACAACGCTCTTAGGTTCCTACGTTCGTTGCCAAGAGCCTACTGCGGTGGCGTCTAGTAGCTAAGTTCTGAACTAGGCCTAGTAGTCGTTGACGGTGGCGTTTGGCAGCAAAAAAAGGAACTACGGTATTTGAAAAATTCCAAGTTGCAGTTCTTACTTGAATTAAAAAACAGATACACACACTAATACAGCCATCACAATAAACACCGGTTATCAGACAGATTCTACACACACCCAAAGTACACGGGGCTACATGACCGCGTTGCCGCAGCCCCTGAACTGAGGAACCAACCAACCAACCATATAATACAGTAAGCTGTTCAGTTTATAGACCTGTAGGCAGTGCTGGATTAACCATACGGCAAAATAGGCAATTGCCTGGGGCCTCCGGCTCAAAAGGGCCCCCCAAAAATGAAAAAATTTCCACCCCCCAAAAAATTGAAAAAAAAATGGATTTTTGTGTGTGGAAAAAGTCAAAGTCAAATAAATTAGGCACGGTGCCAAAAAAATGAAACTTAGAATTACAGTTCTAATTTCACAGTTTAATTTCTTGGTTTATATTTTGTAAAGTGCTGTTCCTGCTGTTCGTAAATTCTCTCTGCCCGGGTTTTTCCCATAAACTTTATCTTCTTCTTATACTTCCAATTCATAAATAACTTAACTATTGTTTGACACATGCCAAGTCAATCAAAATTTCAACTTTCTGTTCGCTCTATTGTTTAAGGATTGGAAGCAATTAACTGATACCCCCACGGTCGGGTCCCAAAATTCCCAAAATGCCATGACTATTTGAATTAACTGATAAGTCCCCCTTCCCATCCCCTCCACTTTATTAGTCATAGATAAGCTCGGAAAGAGTTTTTCCAAATTCTGGCATTCTGGTCTGCAGAGTAATTTCGGAAACAAGTAACGTGCTCCCGCTTGAGTTCAGACTTCAAATCGACGGTATTGTGATCGACAATTTTAAATCGTTAGTGTTCGATGAACAGTTTTATCTGTGTATCGGGTTGAATTAAAACCCCAACTCAAAAATGTCTTCACATACGGTACATATTTGAGTGGTGCACAAAAAGGAAAACTTGCCAAAGACAAAAATTACCGAGAAAGTGTGGTGTTAGAGAAAGTGCCAAAACTGACTGAATTTTCCTTCGGAATGAAACCTCTTCAAATTCATCGGAAAATCAAGGATCTGCCACTAGCGATGGATCAAAGGAGCAAAACAAAACGAACACTGGTCAAGCAGAAGACCTAGATAATGATCCGGTTATTTAGAGGTCTCAAACATCCAGTTCTTCTTTCGAGGATGAAAATGAAGCTGGACAACCAGGTGCCGAAACTGTGAACCGTTTCACCTGATCCAGAACATTGGGAAAAATTAACCAGTGAAGACATACAGTTTTGGGTTAAACATGGTCCGTCAAATATTGTTAAAATTTGACTGGACCGTTTGAAATGTCCAAGCATCGATATGATAAGGAATCAACGTCAAGATATTGCTCCCAAAATTTATTCTTTGGAAAGAATACAAAACGAGATTGGCTCATTTATTCACCTGCGAAAGGTAAGCTTTGATTAACAATTGAGCTCTTCATGTATTTATGATACATTGACAGTTTTTGAAATATTATGCAATTTTTTAATAAAAAACGATTGTAAATTATGTTTTTATTTTTATTTTTATTTTTCTGTTTTTGGAATTCTAGTTTAATTTTATTCGTTTCCAGACTTCAATAAGTTCTCCCTTATGTGTAACAATGCAGAATTTTTGAGCACCATATGCACTTCTGGTAGCTTGGTCCAAATTATTTATCATCAACGAGCGTATCACGCAACGTATATTAAAACTCAACCAAAACTTCAGAATTTTTGACAAGAATAAGATCAAATTTTTAAGATAATTTTTGTTGATCGGTTTACTTTATTCGGAATTTTAGTCAATCGTATTAGTTTCATTTTTAAAAATTGTGTGTTTTGTTAGGTAGTCAGCCCGAAAGCTGGTTGGATCCTCAAAAGCACCGCCGTTACGTTATGTGAGTAGATACCCACAAAAACCCAAGGCAGTGCTATATTGAGGAGTTCTAGGCAAGAAGAGGAGTGAGGTAGTTTGCCATTGCTTTCCTCACTGAGTCAGAACAGTAGTCCTAACCCTATGAGTAGAACCTTTCACAGCATTCACAGGCACTGACTGTGCCTCGAATGCCATTACTAAGCACCACCCATACCTCAGTAGCTTCCATATAATCACAGCCATGAGTGAGACTGAGACATCGGTGAAAAGCCACCTTTTACTCTAGCCTGTGCCAACTGACAAATGCAAATGTACTGTATTCACCAAGAGATGGCAAACAGGCCATATAATATAATTATAAAAGCTTTTATTTAACTTCACTTGTGGCAAATCAAATCTTGCAACAACAATTTTGAATATTTCTATCTTACCAAAACGAATCAAATTTTGCATAGTTGTGTAACTTGAAATTACAAATAAATTATAAAAAAAAACGCTCCTTTAGTCCAAAAAATACGATCATACAAACAAATTCAAAAAATACAACAAAAAACAACTGAAGCGCAAAAAAAAAATACAATAAAAGTCAAACGTGAATCAACAATTTTAATTAACGTTTTCATTAAGCTTAAAACGCAACGCAAATAAAATAAAAAAATCAGGTAAAGTTATTAAATTCATTGATATTCAATAAATGATCGAATATTTTATGATCAATAAATGATCGAAAATACATCGTTTTCGGAGAGGTACGATGCTACTTTTTATTCTCCGGACTCAAAGGGTTAACATTTCAGTTACGGGTTTTATGTATTTAATACCGTTTAATTAATTTTGCTTTTTTTGCAAGTTACTTTTTCCGCCATAAAAATCGAACAGACTTGCGCGTGAGGGGTATGATGATTAGAAGAACGTCGGGATTCATTTACAGCAGAATGAGAAGAATTTGAATCATTGGGAGAGTGTGCTAATTTACCTGAAAAATCAAACAAACAAACAAACATAAAAATTTGCCAGATCTATTCCGAAATGGACTACTTGAAGAAAATAACTATTGGCGCGAAGTTATAAAACGAGTAGTTGCTGTTATCATCACTCGGGCAGAACGAGGATTTTCATTCCGAGGTACGAACGAGCACTTAGGAAAGCCGGATAATGGGAATTATTTAGGTATACTTGAACTTCTTGGGCAGTTTGATCCATTTATTCGGGATCATATTGTACGATACGGAAATGCTGGAATAGGTGTTCCTTCGTATTTATCCAAAACGATCTGCGAAGAGTTAATAAACATCATGGGCTAAAAAGCTAGATCATATCCGGTATTTTAGAAGAGGTGTCTCTAGCTCTATATTACAGCCTTTCCGTTGATTCAACTCGCGATGTATCGCATATAGATCAATTGTCAGTTGTGCTCCGGTATGTTTCACCAAATGATCACAAATCAGTTGAAAGGGTTATATAGTTTCTTGAAACAGAAGGTCATACTAGCAAAAGTTTGGAAACTCAAACTGTGAACTTCGTCACTGAAGATTGCGGTTTGGAAATTCAAGATTGTAGAGGACAGTCCTATGAGAACGCACCAAACATGTCTGGAAAGTATCAGGGTCTGCAAGCTAAAATATTAGAACTGAATAAATATGCGATTTATGTTCCTTGTGGTACAAATTCCCTCGATTTAGTTGGACAAACTGCTGTTAAATGCTGTTTTTACGTAGTTGATTTTTTTTCGATAATGCAATCAATGTATAACTTCTTTTCTGCAAACCCTCACCGTTGTGGCGTGTTGAAAAATTATATCAAAAACGCAAAAACTTTGAAATCATTGTCAGATACGCGCTGGGAAGCACATGCTAATGCAACGAACGCGGTTTATGTTTCGTTTCATAAAATTGTCGAGGCTTTAGAAAGCATTGAAGATGACGAGTCGGAAAATAATGACACTCGACATGAAGCGGGGTGCATCGCTAACAGAATGCAAAAATTCGAATTCGGGTCATGTTAATTTTCTGGGATTCAATTTTGACTTCTATGCGTGCAACTAGTAAATCATTACAAGCAGAACAGATCGACTTACAAACGTGTGCTGCCTTGTATAACTAAAACTTAAGACGAAAAGTTAGGCAAGTTTCGTGATAAGTTCGATATTTTTGAGGAAAAAGCTAAGAAATTGTTACCTGATGTATCGTATTCTAAAAAATCGTCGCGTAGAAGAAAACAACAACCGAACGACGGAGGCGCTCCTGAAGTCGAATTTTCGCCTCGTGAGAATTTCAGAAAAACAGGTTTTCTCGAAATCATCGATAAACTCTCCGTCGAAATAAAAAAGGGCAAAAGTTTATATGGACGTTTACAAGAAATTTGCATTTTTGAATAAATTTTCAATGAGCGATGAAGAACTCTGTAAAGCGGTAAACAATTTGGTTGGCATTTATGATCAAGATTTGGAAGAATTTTCAGCTGAACTGAAACATTTTCATTCTTATATAAACAACAGATACACCGCTGCCGAAAAATCTCATAGTCAGTTGTATGAGATTTTAATGAAAGACCAATTGGCAAACGTATTTTTAGCCTACGTTCGATCTTTGCAAAAAATGAAAGTAGACTTATGAGATCAACACAGGGCGAAAAATTGTGTGTCTGTCTGTGTGTGGGTGTGTCTGTGAGGCTGTGTGTCTGTGAGTGTGTGTACTCTGAATGTATGCCCCCCCCCCCTATCAATTCGAACACGGTGAAACCGAATTGAATTATATTTGGTACAGAGGTTGCACTAGAAAAGGACACCTCAGTGCCATGTTTTATATCGCCGCCATCTTTACGGAAACGTAATGGCGGCCACCCAAATGTTCAGAGCTAAAATCAAATTACGACTAACCTAATCATCCGATCTTTACCAAATTTTGCAACATTATACCTTTATGTGGTAAACATCTTTTGACCTGCCTACAAGGTCATCAGCCCAATACTTTGTGGATGGCAACCAAGTAAGTGTGCAAATCGATTCCCCCTATCAAGTCAAACACGGTGAAACCGAATTGAACGAAATTTGGTACAGAGGTAGCACTAGCAAAGGGCACCTCAGTGTCATGTTTTATATCGCCGCCATCTTGACGGAAACGTAATGGCGGCCACCCAAATGTTGAAAACTTAAATCAAATTACGACTAACCTAATCATTCGATCTCTACCAAATTTGTCAACATCATACATTTATCTGGGGAACATCCTTTGACCACATTACAAGGTCATCAGCCCAAACGTTTGCGGATGGCGGCCATGTTTGTGTGCAAATCGATTCCCCCTATTAATTCAAACACGGTGAAACCGAATGGAACGAAATTTGGTACAGAGGGAGCACTAGCAAAGGGCACCTCACTGACATGTTTTGTATTGCCGCCATCTTGACGAAAACGTAATGGTGGCCACCCGTATGTTAAAAGCTTAAATCAAATTACGACCAACCTAATCATCTGATCTCAACCGGTTATTGCAACATTAGCCTATACTTTTATATATGTAGAATCGTTTGACCAAACTAATAGGTCATCAGCCCAATAATTTGCGGATGTCGGCCATGTATGTGTGCAAATCTATTCCCCCTATCTATTCATACACGGTGAAACCGAATTGAACGAAATATGGTACAGATGTAACACTAGAAAAGGGCACTTCATTGTCATGTTTTATATCGCCTCAATCTTGACGGAAACGTAATGGTGGCCACCCAAATGTTATTAGCTTAAATCAAATTAAGACCAACCTTATCATCTGATCTCTACCAAATTTTTCAACAACACACCTTTATGTGAAAAGCGTTATTTGACAAAGCTACAATGTCGTCCATGTTTGTGTGCAAATTGATTCCCCTTTCAATTCAAACACGGTAAAACCGAATTGAACGAAATTTGGTAGAGAGGTAGCACTAGCAAAGGGCACCTCAGGGTCATGTTTTATATTGCCGCCAACTTGACGGAAACGGAATGGCGGCCACCCAAATGTTAAAAGCTTAAATCAAATTACGACCAACCTAATTATTTGATCTCTACCAAATTTTGCAACAACATACCTGTTTGTGGGAAGCATCTTTTGACTGAAATACAGGGTCATTAGCCCAATAGTTTGCAGATAGCGGCCATGTATGTGTGCAAATCGATTCACCAAATCAATTTAAACACGGTGAAACCGAAGTGAATGACATTTTGTACAGATGTAGCACTAGGAAAGGGCACCTCATATTCATTTTTAATATCCGTATAACACGTTGTATTTCTACTAGCTACTACAACCAACATTCAATTATACTCCTTGAAAAGGACAAAGAGTTATAACAATACCCATGGATTTAGGAGAAATCAGGCTATATGTTCTTTACTGACTGAACATCTTGTTTCCGAATGTAGAAATAGCTCTCCGATTTTTTAAAACTTTAATGATATCGAACTGTACTGCAGAAAGTTCTTTTTCACAGTTGATACGAATTAAAGCGCCTCGAAGAGCTACTATGCGACAAGAACGACTGGACATGTTAAGTCTTCTCTGCATAGAGTCAGACATTTTAAGGATAATCAACTTCGATGATGTTATTGGAACTTTCTGCGAAACAAACTGCAGAAATGAGTGTTTCTGAAAATATACATGCGATCTAAATTGTAGCCTATTCATTATTCATTGTAAATTTGTAAATAAAATCTCTTTCAAAGTTATGATTGATTTTTTAATGAAGGAGATGTGCAGGGGTTGAAAAAAAGGGAAAAAGGGGCCTCAAATTAACAATTGCCAAGGGCCACTGTGAGTCTTAATCCGGCACTGGCTGTAGGTCACCTTCCTGTAACTCCTTGGATTAATTTACTAGCGAGTAAATACCGTTTATTTCAGTCAGTAAATCAGAGTTTATTGGGATCGGGATGCTCTCACCAACCAACAGCATGTGGACGCACACACCGTACCTGTATTGGTTAACTAAGGGTGATGCTGGAGAAGTGGTTCTAACTTCTAAACTGGGAAAGTTGCAGTTGGTCCATCGCAATCTCCATTTGAGTGGCTGAATGCAACCCGCCTTTCATTGGTGTTCTGACATCTCAGCGTGAGGAAACAAGGCTGACTCGCAAACAATATCAAACAATACTCAAAGAAGCATGTAAATATTGAAACGGTTTGAAATGAATTATTTTAAGCGGTCCATCGCAGAATCACATTCTCAGCAAAAGAAATACAACACAACGATTTTGTTATTAATTACAAATGCTCACAAATTGTGCAAATTATAAAAGATTGAATAACCTGGGTAGGCCTATTCAATCAGTTGGATTTTCCACGTTTTGTGCAGCGTTGGCATTTTTGGTCTCATAATTCGCAGATGCACATCAGGTTGGGTTCATGGAAATCATGGTAGAAATGCACAGCTGTCCGCCTCGTTGCATAGTGGCTAGCACTCTTGGCTGTCACCGCAGAGGCCCGGTTCGATTCCCGGCTCTGCCAAGAAATTTAATTCTGGTCTGAGGACTGAAACGGGGTACACTCAGCCTCGTGAGGCAAGACTGAGAAGAGGCGGGTTCTATTCCTACCTCAGCCATCTTGGAAGTGGTTTTCCGTGGTTTCCCCCCTTCTAATCCAGACAAATGGTTACTAAATTAAGGTTACGGCCGCTTTCTACCCAAATCCGACCTAAATTACCAATGCCCACACTAAGACAGACATCACTGTGATAAAGGTCATCAGACAAATTCTACACACACCGAAGAACACGGAGCTACATGATCACGATCAACAACAACCATGCACAGCTAGAGAGTTGGCAACATGTCGTAAGTCTTGGTTCGCTTCTGTCCAGGCTTTATTTGTCATGGCCTCTGTTGAGTTGAACTCCATCCAAATATCTTCTCTTTTAGGGTCCGATCTTCTATTGACCTCTTCGAGGTGTCTGTAGATGACCAAGAACTTGTATCTTAAATCCACTAATAGGAAGGGCTCTCCCCTAGCAAGTTCGAATACCTTCCATGAGCGGGACGCCAAGCACCGCCTTCAGATATCTAGCATTGACCTTCTCAAGTGTTAGGAAATATCCACCGCTTAGTTTGTTCCATACTGCCTCAATCCTAAAAGTGGTACTCACTTGGCTGACTATTGGCGTCAAAGAGTGCCATGGTGGACCTCAGGGATAATTCAGTGGCTCTGATGTTAAATATAGCTTTTGTAGCTGCTGCCACTCGCAACGAAATTTCTAACATGGGTATTTATTATGCCTTAAAATCTTAGTTCCCGTATTCTTATGATATTCGTGTTATACATTTATGAACAAAATTACACTACGATAGTTTTCAGACTTTAACGACAATTATCTTTATTTATCGTTATTGAAGTTATTTTTTTAGAAATTATTGCCGGGCATATAATATATTAGTTAACCACCATATAATGTGGATGCCATTTTTGAGGTAGATCTTACATAACAAAAATTTAAAATGTTTATCAATGGGCGACACAGTTCAAGAAAATACGGCCTATTCACTAAAAATGATACTGGAGATCAAGGAGCCAAGAATCAAATAAAAAAGGATATTACCAAACAAGATATTTGAAGATCAGTAAGGGGGCAGATGACCTCGTAGTTCCACCCCTTAAAACAATAACTAAGATGAGTAAGAGAACCACGACGAAGCCAACAATACAGATTTTTCGTATCTTTTCTTCTGTGTTTCTTTCTTTACTAATTTCAATTCATGGCGGAGAAGTTTTAAATATTAGTTTGCAGTAGATGCCAAGAAATATACGAAGCACGACCAGAAAGTAAGCTCCGTTTGGTAATAAAATTGAATTGTGTACAGATACAGAAAAATTATTTATTGCACAACATTCTACACCTCATAAACTACTTTTCCACATAACTGCCGAAATTTTGCAGGCATTTGTCATAGCGTGGCTTAACTTTTTGGATACCTTCTTCATAGAAGTTTGCCGCCGACCCGTAAACGATAGTGAAGACTCCCCTGTAAGATATACTACTGTTTGGCCATCACTGTTAGGCAAATTGCGTATGTGGTCAGGAGAACTCCTAAACATACGCAGTTCTCCTGGTAAGCACGCAATTTGCCTAACAGTAGTGACCAAACAGTAGGATATCTTAAGGGGAGTCTTCACTCTCGTTTACGGGTCGGCGGCAAACTTCTATGAAGAGGTATCCAAAAACTTGTGCCACGCTATGACAAATGCCTGCAAAAGTTCGGCAGTTATGTGAAAAGGTAGTTTAAGAGGTGTAGAATGTTGTGCAATAAATATTTTTTCTGTATCTGTACACAATTTAATTTAATTACCAAACGGAGCTTACTTTCTGGACGTGCCTCGTAAATACTCTAACGTCGTTTAACAACGTCGGATAAAAGAGCTAGCAAATAAATAAAAAAATAAATAAAAATAAATAAATAATAAATAAATAAATAAATAAATAAATAAATAAATAAATAGGATTTTATAGACACTTGTTTTAAGATTCACAGAATTTTCTCAGAGGCAGTTGAAAGAACATAATTTATTTATTTGCTGTTCAGGGATCTAGCACTCAACCTTCTCTTGCTGTAGCATTAAATTGGTCGACGTGAGTAATTGGACTGTTAGCGCAGATCCAACAGGTGCCTGAGAGGCAAGCACGCCTATATTTTACGTCATGGCTGATTGTCCAGCCATGTTCGGCACTAAGAGTGGTGCCCAGCTAATTAGGATAGACGTGTGGGTGTGTGGCTGGCGAGGGCGGAGGCCACAGTGGTGCTGGCCTTCTGCATGCCTTTCTCTGTCAGCCAGACCCTGGCCTTCATTCAACACGCACACCGTGAACTTCAGTTTCCTGTTTGCATGTCAAATTGCGGTAGGCTACTCTCCATCTGCTAGTACAGCGAGGTGAGTAGAATCAGATGGATTCAGGAGAGAAAATAACCCGTTGCACAACAGTCCTTGGAGGATAGCTCCTTCTTAAACGTCTATACTTGAAGCATTAAAATTGAAGAAGATGAGATCACTTTCGCGACTCGATCCCGAAACCCCCTGCATTCCAGGGAAGTGTGCTGGGAAGGACCACTCCCGAGGGCAGCACACTACCAAATCTGATTATTCTTTTGGACAAAGCTACACGCAGACCAACATGTAAATAATTGTTCAGTTGATGCGCCTACAAAATCCGCTATGTGACAATGTAGTTCTTTTGCATTCAATCCCTTAACGGAGTCTAGTTTCGTGGCTGGTTAATTGGTCATCATGCTAGGCTTTGACCCGAAGGGTCCCGGGTTCGATTCCCGGCCGGACTTAGGGAATTTTCATTTCCGAATGTTGATTCCCCTGGGTTTTTGAGATGTCTTCATAAAAAGCAAAGTTAACAGAAAAAGTAAAACGACAAAAGTAAGTAAAGTAATTCTGTGAAGATCTAAGGAGCCTATTAATAAAAACGTTAGTCATGCCTCCCAGCCCTATGTAGATATACAGTCCAACCAAATCACTTCTGGTTATTTAGCCTACTTTCGATTTTTGCAAAAAATGAAAGTAGACTCATGAGATCTACACAGGGCAAAAAAATGTGTGTCTGTCTGTGGGTGTGCGTGTGCGTGTGTGTGTGTGTGTGTGAGTCTGTGTGTGAGTGTGTGTACTCTGAATGTCTGTCCCCCCCGCCCTATCAATTCAAATACGGTGAAACCGAATTAAACGAAATTTGGAACAGAGGTAGCACTGGCAAAGGGCACCTCAGTGTCATGTTTTATATCGCCGCCATCTTGACGGAAACGTAATGGCGGCCACCCAAATGTTCAAAACTTAAATCAAATTACGACTAACCTAATCATCCGATCTCTACCAAATTTTGCAATAACATATATTTATATAGCGACCGTCTCTTGACTAAACTACAAGGTCATCAGTCCAATAATTTGCGGATTGCGGCCATGTATGTGTGCAAATCGATTCCCCGTATCTATTCAAACCCGGTGAAACCGACTTGAACGAAATTTGGTACAGAGGTAGCACTAGCAAAGGGCACCTCAATGTCATGTTTTATATCGCCGCCATCTTTACGAAAACGTATTGACAGCCACCCAAATGTTAAAAGCTTAAATCAACTCACGACCAACCTAATCATCTGATCTCTACTAAATTTTGCAACAATATACCTTTATGTGGGAAGCATCTTTTGACCAAACGACATAGGTCATCAGCCCAATAGTTTGCATATAGCGGCCATGTATGTGTGCAAATCGATTCCCCCTATAAATTCAAACACGGTGAAACCGAATTGAACGACAATTGGTACAGTGGTAGCACTTGCAAAAGGCAACTCAGTGTCATGTTTTATATCGTCGCCATCTTGACGGAAACGTAATGGCGGCCACCCAAATGTTAAAAGCTTAAATCAAATGACGACCAACCTAATCATTTGATCTCTACCAAATTTTGCAACAACATACCTGTATGTGAGAAGCGTTCTTTGACCAAGCTACAAGGTCATCAGTCCAACAGTTTGCATATGGCGGCCATGTATGTGTGCAAATCGATTCCCCCTATCAATTCAAACACGGTGAAACCGAATTGAACGAAATTTGGTACAGCGGTAGCACTAGCAATGGGCACCTCAGGGTCATGTTTTATATCACCACCATATTGACGGAAACGGAATGGCGGCCGCCCAAATGTTAAAAGCCTAAATCAAATTACGACCAACCTAATTATTTGATCTCTACCAAATTTCGCAACAACATTCCATTTTGTCGGAAGCATCTTTTGACTAAACTACAAGGTCATCAGCTCAATAGTTTGCAGATAGCGGCCATGTATGTGTGAAAATCGATTCACCATATCAATTCAAACACGGTGAAACTGAATTGAATGAAATTTTGTACAGAGGTAGCACTAGCAAAGGGCACCTCATATTCATGTTTAACATCCGTATAACACGTTGTATTTCAACAAGCTACTACAACCAACATTCAATTATACTCCTTGAAAAGGACAGAGAGTTATAACAATACCCATGCATTTAGGAGAAAGTAGGCTATATGTTCTTTACTGAACATCTTGTTTCTTTATGGCGGAACACAGGGAAACGGCCTTCACACATTTGTTATTCGGGGCTAGATACGAGTATTCACATGTTGCTGGGGAGAGACCAGTTTCAAGGTAAACTATCGAAGAGAACAACATTCTTACGTAGAAGTGACGATATGTAGTTCTTGCTAGCTGTACAAGCAAGCAAAGAAAGAAAGAAACAAACAATCAAACAAAAAAACAAACGAACATATATACAGTACCAGTATATATATATATATATATATATATATATATATATATATATATATATATATAAATTAATGTTACGTGGTAGTTTGTATGTCCCGTATGCGCTCATATACCATTCATCCGATTGCGATGAAATTTTGTTGAGTTGTTGTTCACTCTGCAGCAAAGGTTTCTGAATTACTAAATCCATTTTACAATAGACGGCGCGCGAGTCGTTTCAACAAATGGGTGTTGGCGCTTGAATTGTTTCAACAAATGAACATTGGTTAGTTATTGTGTGCATGACCACGAAAAATTCTCAATTAGTAAATTCATTTCACAATAGGTGGCGTGGGAGCCGTTTCAACAAATTAGTGTTCGCGTGCTAATTGGTTCAACAAATTAACTTTGGTGACTTGTTGTGGACACTCCCACGAAGGTTGCTGAACCAGTAAATCCAATTTACAATAGATGGCACAAGATGGCAGCGACGCGATATCTCTCGAATCCATGGTTGGATTTTAACAAATGAGGTGTCGTTGAACACGGGCTGACACCCCCTTTCCAATGGACAACATATTTCCACCCCAAAATAAAACCTACCCCTACTAGGGGGTGAAATTGTATTTTTTAGAGAATCTCGCTTTCCAAGTGCAACATGTGAGAGTTTGAATGCCAATATGGAATTAAACGTTGTTCTACATAAAGTGCATGTGTACGGTGAAATACCACTATGAATTAACACGCTTGTATTTTGTTTTTTAAGCATGTCCACTCATGGCTTTTGTAAGAGGGCGGGCTTTTTAAAGATGACGGCTGTAGTGTAACCTAACCTAACCCAACCCACGAGGGGTGATCAAAAAGTTTTCCAAGCGACGCTTATCGATAGGCAAACCAATAATCAAAGAGGGCCATGTTAGATCTTGAGGCCAGAACCCCTGTCATTGTTGATTTGTCCCTTTGGACTGATCCCTATTGACTAGCCCCTTGGACGGGTCCTTGTTGACGGGTCCTTGTGGACGGGACCTTGTTGATGAGTCCCTTTTGACTGATCCCTTTGGACTGGTCCCTACGGACTAGCCCATGAATTTATTCAAATTATGTCAAAGGGTCTAAGTGCAAAACTTGGTGAATGAATATGTTCTAGTGCTAGGGCTAATGCACACACACACACACACACATACACACACACACACACACTAGTACACGAGGCACATGCCATTTGAGGGTAGGTCAAGGGATCTAACTTGGTGGATGGATGTGTTCTAACGAGTCATTTGTAGTTGAAAGAGAATAATACATGTTCTTAAGATGTTAAAACTGAGGAGATGGTACGTGCAGTAAGACGTCTTGTTATTTCCTGTGTCATATTACAGACATGGCAGAGAGCGCACAGATCTGTTGCTATGACTAACGCTGCAGGAATTTGAAACCGCAAGTGTTCATTAAGGCAATGGGTGATGATCATGCAAAGTTAGCAGTCATTGGATATTACACAGGTGTTCCTTCCGGTGTCATGTTGCTGACATGGCAGAGAGCGTACAGTTCTATTGCTATGACTAACGCTGCAGAAATTTGAAACCCCCAGGTGTTGATCAAGACAATGGGTGATGATCATGCAAAGTCAGCAGTCATTGGATACCACACAGGTGTTCCTAGTGTACTTTGGACTCTCAGCTGTATTGGGAAAGGAATTGCAATGATCTGCAAAAACTGCTGACACGAGCGATGAGAGTTTAAATAAGAGAGGTGTCATATATTTCCCTACGGTCAGTCTATTACTCGCTTTGAGTGAACAGTGCTCTATTACTGCTCAAGAGTTGTAAAAAAGCATTTTTGGTAGAAAATCATTAAATTATTTTGCAAGGTAAGTACTTATTATTAATGGATTGTAGTCTTTTATTACTAATTGATGTTGAAGTTATTGATTGGAATGTATTTATTTATTGATTGATTGATTGATTTGTTTACAGATAATTGGGTACCTGTAGGTTACCAGATTCCTACAATCTGTTCATTCAGTGGCAGCAGTTGATAAATTATAAAAAGGTAAGTGCCCCTCTAATAACTTTTAAACAGTTAGAGTGATATTTTCCAATGTTCACCACTACATGCCAGTGAAAATGGTATATTTGGCAGTCAAAAGTTGGAACTACTTGGCCATGGTGTGTAAAGCTAAATTTGTAGGTTAGATTTTGATTACCGCTCTATTAAGTCTGAATGTTCATTGCTAGGTGTCAGTGACAGAGGGAATATTTAAAGACTTAACCTCAATTCACTTAACATAACCTAACTTTACCTAACTTAACTTTGTCACGTGACATGCTTTACAAGTTTAGACTTGCTTTATGACTGACTATGACGTCACACTTAGCTCACGTAACTGGTGGCTGCTGGTTTCTATCACGTGACATGTTCTACAAGTTTAGACTTGTTTTAAGACTGACTATGACGTCACACTTAGCTCACTTAACTGCTGGCTGTTGGTTTCTATCACGTGACATGTTCTACAAATTTAGACTTGTTTTAAGACTGGCTATGACGTCACACTTAGCTCACTTAACTGGCGATTGCTGGTTTCTATCACGTGACATGTTCTACAAGTTTAGACTTGCTTTAAGACTGGTTATGACGTCACACTTAGCTCACTTAACTGGCGACCGCTGGTTTCTACCACTCTATCAAGTTCCAATGTTCAGCGCTAGGTGTCAGTGACAGCGGTATATAGTAACCCTCAGTTTGAACTACATGAAGTTAGACTTGCTAGGAGTTCACAGCTGATCGATTTAAATACGCTGCCATAATCATTGACTGGAATGTAATTAAACTATTTATATTTTACTTTGTTTTATCTTTATATTAACATTTATGATTTCTTTCTTTTATAGGTAATTTCGAAAGTGATCATCATGTTCAAGTGTGGTGAATGTAAAAAACAGTTCTCAAGACCTGACAACCTTCAACGACATGATGACACTTTAAGTGATAACGATGATAAAGGAAATATTTTAGAGGTAAATCTTGAGTACCCTAAAGAGATACATGATCATAATGATTTACGATTCTGTCCTGAGCATATGAAATCTCCATATATCACATCACGAACAAAAATGTTAATTGCTAAAGATGCTAATGTAAATGATAAATGTAAATAATTATGTAATACATTATTAAAACTTAAAACAGTGTCTACAGCATGGATTAAAACTAACTAAAATTCATCGCGTATACAATTTCATCAGTCAGCATGGCTCAAGCCATATATCGATCTGGACAATAATTTAAGAACACTATCAACAAATGCCTTTGAAAAAGATTTTTATAAACTCATGAATAATAGTGTTTTTGGAAAGACTATGGAGAATGTTGATAAGCGAGTTGATGTAAAGCTGATAACAAAGTGGGAAAATGATGGTAAAAAGTATGGTGCGAGCAAGTTAATAAGCATGGTTAACTTCCATAGCTGTTCAATTATTCATGAGGATTTAGTTGTAATACAAATGAATCGTCTTAAAGTAACTTACAATAAACCTATATATGTGGGTTACGCCATTCTGGAATTATCAAAAACGCTTATGTATGAATTTCACTATGATTATGTTAAGAAAAATTATCATGATAATGCAAAATTACTTTATACAGATACAGATTCTTTTATTTATGAATTTAAAACTGATGATTTTTATGAGGATATCAAAACTGAGCTAAATAGGTTTGATACAAGTGACTATCCCAAGGATAATATCTACCATTTACCTCTAGTAAACAAAAAGGTTCTAGGAAATTTTAAGGATGAATGTGCTGGTGGTCTTATAGACACCTTTGTAGGCATAAAATCTAAATCATACAGCTATATGACAATTTATGATGTAGTAATAAAAAATTAAAAGGAGTGAAAAAGAATGTTGTTAGTAAAGAGTTAGATATAAGTGATTATAAAAACTGTATAGTTAGTAACCCACCTGTATTATATAAGAAAATGTGTGTATTTAGAAGTAAAAATCATCAGCTACATACCAATTTGCTGAACAAAGTTGCTTTAAGTAATGAAGACAATAAACGATTCATTATACCCAACACATTCGATACTCTTGCTTGGGGAAACAGTCGCATTGATGACTATTACTTTTCTTAAGTCTAATGTTCACCATATTGTATTAATTGTAGTATGTTTTATATTGTGATTTTTTTTTAAAACTGTAAGTATAATGTATAATGTTAGGCTACTATAGTTTTAGTTAAAAAATACATATTACTGTAAAAATTAGCTTTTTGTATTATGGTAAAAATGATTTTTTAAAATGTACAAAATGTGAAAACTGAATAAGGCAATGTAAAAAATGTAAAGTGGAAATTGAAAATATTCATGTGTGAAAAATGATTAAAAATGATTTTAAAAAATGTACAAAATGTAAAACTAAACCGGGGTATTATAAAAATGTAAAGTGGAATTTGTAATCACCATGTGTGAAAAAAAATAAAGAAAATTTTAAAAATTAAAAGACATTGGGATCTGATAAACCTAGTTTTTATTTCACAACAAATAGGGCTTTACAGAAAAGAATACAAAGAAAATACCAATTCCTCAATCCTTTTCAATGTTCATGTCCACTCATCATTAACTTTCCTTTTATAGCACTAATTAAAATGAGGGCTGCCAACCTTTCTCCCACTGAGGCATCACAGGATGTCAAACGTTGTTTAGCTTTTTTCAACAATACTTTATCCGCCCTACGTCTTAATGCAGGATGTCTATAGCGATAAGAAAGGTCATGTTCTTTACACGCTTGATCCAAAGGATTAATAGGTATATCACCACGTTGCAAACGTTGATTCAGCTTTGTTCCAGGACCACAAAAACGATAACCAGGAAGATGGATTTCAAAAGGTAAGTATTGAAGGACTTTGTCAATGACGCCATGACCAGTACAAGTTTGACATATCCTTTTCCACAGGTGGAGAAAAGGTTTGATTTTCCTCTTCATCTGTAGACGATGCTGATGTTGTTGCTTTTTTTCTCACCATCACACCCGTGGAATGTGGAAATAAAGTCTTTACACTGATTTTTAAGACCGTGATAGAGTTTGACCAGCTGGCAAGTAGCACACTGTCGCATAGAGGGTATTTTTGACATGGCCACTTGCTTATGGTGATCATAATCTGTACATGGTTGCAATTCACTTAACACAGGGTCTTGAGTCCATGATTTTGGTACATGTTGCCAGATTTCTTTCACTGCATTTGCTGCCACATAATAAATGAACGATTTTGGAAGAGCCAATAATTCTTCTTTGGTAAAACTGTCAAGTTTCTTTTTACATACAAAGAACTTTCCAATCGCTTTATCGGTAGCATCCCCTTTCTGCATGTTATCACGTTGATGTTTACACGTCGCTTGTAGTAATCTCACTGGTGTCATCCACAGGTAAACCTTCAGTTTCAATTTTATTTAGCAACTCCCAGCAGGCATTGGTGGTTAGCCAATGAGAGAGATGCCACACCTGAGCTAAGGCTTTATGGGTAATGTTGTCACAGGGGTAGCGGTCCATGAGTGTTTGCAGCGAGGGACAGCCCATGTCCATTAAATCGATACATTGACAGTAAGACGCCAAAAATGGTTGTCGCCATTGACGTTTTTCACTACCTTTCACAAATACCACATGGGCGGAAGACAAGTGGGCTTTCATGACCATGTCCAGGTGCTTATATGAAATGATTCCTTGCTTCCAGTCTAGTTGCATATGAGTTTCAATCCACTGGGTTAGTTTACGGTCTTTATCACACAACAAATCAAACGCATAAGGTGGTTTAAACACCAAATGGGTAGCTTGCGATATCCAAAAAGTGGAACAATCGATGATGGCCACTTCTTTAAATATAAATTTGTTATCTCCCATTTTAAACCCTTGACAGTCGACAATCAGTGTACGCAACATGTTCACTCTTGTCTGGACCAAGTCCAACTGACCACAGACTGACTATCGTCCAGTAAGGTGTACCCATGACAATTACTTACATTTCATTCTAGTAAAAAAAATAAAAAATCACTGACTAGTCACTATTGAGGTTAGGGTATGACAGGGGGCATAAGAAATAATAATATAACAACAACAACCATTTTTTTATTACATTATTTTATTAGCATAACAAGTTTTACAATCTTTCATCATTCTAGGATAGGGGCGGTACGAACTCATAAAACAAAAAAGTCTTTTATGTTTATAGCGTCCATAACACCGATGATATCCCAATGTCTCTAAACTGGGTGTTTTTGAATGTGAGCTGCTCACCGAAGCATCGTTGACACCATAAAGTCCACACGTATCATAACTTTTTTCATCACTCAGAGGCACCAGTGAGGGGTAACTTCAATGCCAGGGTATATTACCCACATCCATTCTACAAAGGTAGAGGCAGGCGGGTGACCAGCGCTGATGTTCTTTCATGGGTTCATCACTTTCTTCCCATTGGTCTATGATGATGGGACAAAACACACATTTCACTTCATCTCTTGTTTTTAAATAATAGAATCCAGCGGCCGCCAAGGCTTGATGGTTTTTAGAGGACACAGGCCACGTTGCAAAGATCTTGAAACGTTGTTCCTCAGATTTTAAATTCATGGGTGTGACGTCTCTTGATGTTTTAAAGCAAGACATGACTGAGCAGCATGATGTAGGTTGACCTGTTATTTATACACTTGTCACTTGGTTGGACAGTGGATAATAGTTGACTTGTTTGTGATGAATGATCAAACAGTAGGCCGTAGTATTGGCAGGAACATTATCATGCGTGTCGAAATCTAGTCGAATGTCAATATTGAATGGCTTGACAGACTCTTCCAAGTAGGAACAGTCAAAGACAATCAGTGGCGCCCTTGTCTTAAAATCTTGGAGTGACAACATGGGGCGATTCTCTTTTTGATAATACGACCATCTAAATTTAGAAAACAAGTCGTACAGGGGCCCAAACTTATTTTTTGAAAAATCAAAATCCAGTCCTTCATAGGGAAACACAGCACCGTTGAGGAAAAGACGTGCATTTCTTAATTGTAGGTGATCAAATTGTGTAGCATCTTTGGTTTGTTGATACTTGCGATTTGTTTGAAAACAAACGATTATGTAGAGAGGTCTCTCTGTATAGCGGGCTGTTTTTACAGACCAACTGTGTGTTTTGGTCGTGGGCAATAGCGGCTACTCATGGGGTGCCCAGCTTCTAAATTCCATGGGTAGAGGCATATCTCTCTTTACCATCTTGAGTATGTCCAGTTTTTTGCTATCGTCAAGGGTCACATGAGGCACTTTCCATAGCAAGCGTTGTAGTTGAATTTTTGAATCTATGGGGGCATTGTCGGCTGCCTTGAGTGCATTATTATCACTCCTGTCTCTCACCAAATAAATCACTTGCCTTGCATTCACCACAATGCGCTGGTGATCTTCAGCAAAGCCGAAAATCAGTTTAAGAGGTAAATATCCAGTAAAGGTGCCATCAGTGTGTACCATCCAGTCATTGGTCGAGTCAGGACACCAACCCGCCATGCAAAGTGTTTTACCTTCTTCCTCACTATAAGAGGGGTAGAGTTTCATGACACTGGAAATACCCACATTTCGAGTGCTATCCACCACGATATCGTTAATGACATACCGCACCTCAGAAATCAGAAAGGCAAAAGCATGTTTGGCCAACTTGGATGTTGTAGGTGTAGAGCCATTGGCTTTGGTGAGCGTACCTTCAATCTGAATGACACTTTCATGCGGCAGGGTGTAAATATCTTGGTTGTTGATAACAAATTGAATTTCATCATTGTTATTGAGTCCAGGTGTTTGAGCTTGATAGGAATGGAGATCAATTCTTACCACTCCTGGTTGCTCCTCGATGTGGTTCGCTACCTCTAGGATAGAATTCATCATGCGAGTTGACGTGGTAACCCAAATGTTGTAAAATCTGCCTGTCCTTAGATGTTAACGTGTATTCACGTGGCAAACAACTAATTCCATTCCTAGACGGTGTTGTTGCTTTATACACAAACTTCATAGTGGCTTTAGCACCAACTTGTAAGTCACTGGTGTGGTAGAATCTAGATCAATGAGTTGTTGATCTCTATTGATCAGTTTTAATGTTATATTACTAATGCCATCGACAGCCACAGAATGAAAAAGCACCACTGGAGGGGTTTCACGAATAATATAGCCATTGGGCGATGTTACAATAAAGTCATAAAGCGAATGCGATGGTTCTTGATTGGTGTACACTTGGCTAATAATATTACACGTCACCGACACGTAATTGTCTTCAATGAATTTCATTTCATGGTCTGATTCATGTTTTTTGTTGGGCTCCAATACGCGTGGTTTAAATCCTAGTAATGGACCAATGGAATCGGGGTGTATTTAAAGTCAATATTGAATGTAGAAACAAGAAGTTCCGTGACGAACTAGAGAGCCTACTTTTCTTAAAATTAAGTTGCATGCCAATGATTAATCTACAGTATATGAACCTATCTAGAATAATGACGAAATTAAGTTGGTAATATCAAAATGTCTGATTAGTTAGAAATATGAAAATGAAAATCCACAGCCTGCTTCCAGTCTCCGACCGGGTCAGGAATGGAATGAATGAAGCCCCCATCTAGCGGCGAGGATATGAACTGTGCCGGCTGCCGAGGCCTGACGCACACCTCTGGGGCAATGATTAAATGAATGACAGATGAAATGAAATGATAGTGGAGAGTGTTGCTGGAATGAAATTTTGACAGGGAAAACCGGAGTACCCGGAGAAAAACCTGTCTGCCTCCGTTTTGTCCAGCACAGATCTCACATGGAGTGACCGGGATTTGAACCACGGACCCAGCGGTGAGAGGCCGGCGTGCTGCCGCCTAAGCCACTGATTAGTTAGAAATATACCTGGTATAATGTAGCCTAATAGAGCATGAATGTTGGCAGCCCTGATGACTGAATATATTCTTAGTGCCATCTCTTAAGGTACAGAATAAAAAAAATGGTTGAAGTCCAATGCACGTTATATGCAGTTAGACATTGGATCTATCAGCACGTTTAAAAGCATATTGGCAACAATGTCATGCGTGTGCTGGTCAGAAATAGCCTAATCTGCAATATTATGATATCTTGTTGTGCCAATTTGGGACGAAATCCATTTGTTAGTATATAAGTTACATGTATTTAAAAATTGGACATATCAGCAGGCTTAGAATCATGTTGGCAGCACTGAAGTATATACGTTACTCCAAAATTAATCTAAAATGTCAGGTACTATACGTGTGCATAGTTTAAAGCTGTCGGCTTGCATACTTTCTGATATATTGGTATTTGGATAAAAATAGAGAGAGCAATTATTAACAGTTGGCAGCCCTGGTGGCTCTTAAGAATACGCTCAGTCATATGTGTTTATGTACACATATTACATACAAAATTTGGTTGAAATCCAATGGAGAGTGTAGAAGTTACAAACAATTAAAAATTGGACCTATCAGAAGGCTTAAAATTATGCTGGCGACCCTGTCATATATGGCCTCCTGGAAATTTAACTGGAATAGTGTTATCTACTTGTGTGCCAATTTTTGAATAGCTGCCATGCATACCTTCCAAGATATCCAACAGGGATCTCAAATTTCTAGTGCGTTTTTTCAGCAGTTGGTAGCACTGACATCGTTTTCAAATATGGACGTGAGATATTCTGGTATACATCTTTACTCATACTAAATTTGGTTTCGATTTCTGCAGCTGTTTAAGAGTTGATAGGGGCGGACACACACACAGCCAGACAGACAGAAGGACAGACAGACAGACAGACAGACAGAAGGACGGATAGACAGACAGACAGACACACATTTTCCCGGATCGATCTCATAAGTCTACTTTTTCCTCATTTTTGCAAAATGTGAAAAGCAGGCTAAAAATACTGCAGCGATGAGTGTTGGTATTTCCTACAAGTTCAAATGACTTTAAACCATATTCGTTGATCAACACCACATAAATGTGTTCATAAATGTCATCTATCGTATATCCACCCGAGTTCAGCGTGAGCACACAATCATCATAGTAAAACTTGTTGTTCACATTTTCACGTATGTTGTATATTCGATTGTACGTTTCAAGTGAAACAAGTCCTAAACCATAAGGTCTTTCACTCAATTCAATGGTTGGGTAAAAGTCTAGACTCACTTCAGGTCCACGTCCATGCACTGTAAACGTCTTACTTTCCGCCGACATACTGTTAACGTTTCTGCTTATGCTGCGTCTTATATATAAAAAAATAAACATAATTGTCCGCACTCTTGACTGTTAAACGTTTGCTCACGTTTCACATTTTAATATATCTTAATCCGGTTTCCACAGTAGGGCACTATTTCCATGGGCGGGGGTAAATTTCCAAAACTGTCAAAGTACCATACAGTGGATCCCTCTTTGACATAGGCTACATAATGCGTTCCTGGTCCTCGGCGATCATCCAAATTGACAACAGCACATTCCTGTCTCCAGGGTCGTGGGGGTAATTGGTTTCGCATAAACACGCCTCGAAATTGAGAAAGCTTTAGTTGTTTAGCATAGCTTTCCACTTGTTCGTGGGCCAGGGCATGTCTTGCTATGGCTGAGGTTTTTTTTAAATTTTATTTCGAAATGGTGAAATCCGAAATCCTTGTTGATAAAAGGCTGGCTTTAAATTAGCATTTCTAGCCCCCTAACCAATCGCTTCCATAGTTTCATTGTGTCGCTGAATTTCTTTTAGTTGTTGCTTGCCCTGCTGCGCGGCTTTAATGGTTTTCGCCACCGCACTGGCACCACCCAAAAGTGAACCCAGAGCAGCCAGACCAGCAAATAAAGCTGGTAAAAATCCTACTCGTTTGGGGACGGGAATCACTCGCCCATGATTTGAACCCTGTCTCTGACATTTTGGAATAACACGTCTCTGTGCTGCTCGAAGGGCTTTCCTTATAGTCAATACATTATTTTTTCTTTTTATCTTTCGCAAGGGCTTGTCCACGAATGCCTTAAGCCCATGCTTTGCCAAGGACAGAGTCTTATTTTTAGTCTTCTTCACCATATACCTTTGTTTCACCATAATGATGATGACCAACAACCTTTCACAAGAAAGTTTAAGTCACAACTAGCGTCGTCTTGTTATTTTTTGGCGGTATATTACACTTACACATAAAGTGGGAAATCGTTTATGGTTTTTCCCGCTTGCTTTTCATCCCATGTCAACATGAGATGAAAGGATAATTTGTCACCTGCATTGACCATTTCATGGTTATGGACCAACATCCTATGACCGTTTATCTCTATTTGTAAATGGTTTTCATCAGGCATCACGTATTTCATTTGAATGGTTCCATTATAGTGTAATCGATAGTGGTTTAAACCCGAAGCAAGCACATAGGTCTGGTGCTGGTCATGGACTAGCGTTAAATGGTTTCTGTCATTCACAGGTTTTTCATTTGTCAGATACACTAAAAATACAGATGGGATAAATTTATAAAGCCTTTTCATTTCATAGGTCACTGGGTAGATTATAGGTTAGGGAATAACCCACCCACCAAGGGAAGATGATGAAGAGAAGGAAGTAGATTTTGGAATTGGAAAAGAAGTATAGAAGAATAGGAGGAGAGTCCCACAAAAGTAATAAGTTTAGTGTAAAACACACTTAAAGGTAGTTGCCAATGGAAATTAACTTTAGGATACCTAAAGTAGGTACGAGCTTGGTCGAGGCTAACGGGAACCGCAGCTAAGACTTGGGCAGTTTGCAAGAGAGAGGCCTTAGTACATTTCCTCCCAAGCATGTATAAAAGTACTATGGGGAAGGGTGATGGTCTGGCAAGACTTAGAGGAACAAATTTACTGTATGTTTTCTCAAGGAGATTAGGTTTTACAAAGTAATTCGAAGAATGCCGATGATTTAACTCAAGCTTGGTATTTTCAATTTCCAAAATTATGGAGTTCCTGTAAGGGCGACCAAGTGTCTCTAAGAAGGAATATAATAAAAGATTATGCCTTATTGGGTAATCTTGGTAAATGAACCAATGGTTGCATTGGGCAATGGCTAAGCTTTTACTCAGCGAGGAGCCGGCTAAAAGTTTAGACAAAAAGAAACACTTATTTTTTAGAAAACTGACCATAAGTTTTCGGAGAGGGTCTCCACAAGCAGGTAGTTGGCTTAGCGAACTTTACTTGCCTTACTGGCCAATTAGAATTAGCTATTATCGCTAAGAAGAACTTTAGTAAGGTGAAAATTAAGAGTTCTTGCTCAAAGGCAACAAATGGTGAAAGCCCTATTAAAGATTTTAATATCATTGAGTGAGGAGAGTCAAGGAAGACAGGATTTTGCCTAAACTTTATATTCGCAAATAAAAAAGAGAAGGGAAAAGATTTGTTTATTTTACAATTAGAAAAAATTTGATGAAATTAACAATTATGCAATATAAATTTAATGAACATGGTTCATTTGAACCTTTTAACAAATAGGGTCGCAGACCTCTTAACATCAAACAGTTGCTCCAGGCAATTGACAATTTTTAAGGTTTTTTAACCGTGTATTAAAATCTTGGTAAGATTTCATAAATAGGCAAAATGGAATAATTAAAGTTTTAACATTTACAGGAGTACAAGCAGTGTACTATACGAAACCTTCGAAAGAACATTCTAACGAGAATAACAACTTCGAAGAAACAAACTGTAAAACATAAAGAAAAAGGAAGTTCCTACAACTTCTTATATTTATACAGAGTTAATATATGAGAATTATACAAAGAGGGCAGGTCACTTACTGTGAAACCTGGAGAAAGTGAAAAGGAAGTTTCTAGACTTCCTATGTTTAATTGGGAATCACGAGAAAAATGGGACAGTTTCCATTTCGTGAAACCTGAACATGACTCTCTCAAGAGTGTAGAGAAATTTTTTCCTATGTATAGGAAAGGAACAACGTGATTTAAAACTTGTATCACACAAGCAATTATGCAGAATTTAATTAATGTTAAACTAGCAAAGTTGGAAGGGCACTTCGTGAGTAACACCTTATAGAAAGTTACAATTTCATAAATAATGGTTGTTAGTAGAAGGTTAAGGAAAGATCATTGGGATATAGGAACAATGTTCATGGCCGTATTTAATATAACCGGACGATCGCGACGCGGTAGAAAAGTGGAGCAAGCACTGATTAACACTATAGTCTGTAAAGATGGATGCAAAGTTCACTATAGAAACACTAAAGTTCATGAAAAAGAAAGTTATTGCAATTATGGAGATAACTGATTGCACTATGTAGGTGAAAGTCTATTTCTTGAAAAAGTTGTAATTTACAGTTAAATGCGCCATAGAATTTTCCAGAGGTTCCAGCGGAGGAAGAAAATTCACTATTGTAGTAATTTAGTTTTAAACAGAATTCTCCCAAGTACGTGAGAAATACATGATGGCAGGACTCGCAGATAGAGAACAAGTTCTAGAAGGTTCCAGAACGACCTTAGCAGAAAATGGGGTTTGAGAAAATCCAACGGAGGAAATAGTTTTAAAATTATAGGCAGCGGGTATTAGATAATATCCCACGTAGCGAGAGGATTTCTCGTTTGAATCGCTTAAGAAAAGCTCTTTTATAGTAAGGTTGGCTTATTCAAGTAAAAGCTCAACATGGCAAAATCCACGAAGAATGATTATTGCCCCAAGTAAATAATTTCACACTGCCTATAATTAAAAGCACTTGAAAGTTAAAACCATGAAGAAGAGGTTAAAACTTTTTAAAAATGGTACTTATCTCGATTTCATGTTGAAGTCGGAGTTCCTTATGAAGACTATCTAGCCAACATGGCGTAGAAGAGGGTGTGCCTCTTGGTTTGAGGAGGCTAAGCTCGAGCGGAGCTTTGACTGAACGAGTCAACTGCAGACGTAGAAGTGAGTGAGGCTCAGCAGAGCACGGAGAGACCACGGAAGGGGGAGAGAGTGGGGGTAGGAAACAAGAGGTATACATATCAGCATAACCAACTTTAAAGAAAAAAAATAATCTTCTTTTGCTGAGCTGGTCTTCAAAGAGTTGACAACGGTATCTGGTAGCCAAATGGATGTGGAATTCCTCTTGCGCGAGGAAGAGTTGAAGAGCTTCAGAGATTTGTTGTCATATGACGCTAGGTGGGTCACAGAATATATATCTGGAACAGACTCACACAAAATATAAGAAACCTGAACATAGAGGAGAAAACAAATGATCACTGTTGGTGTCTGACAAAAAGGAAGGAAAGAACGTGCAAAAGCATTCAAATTTGTAATCTCAGGTACCGTGCATTCCAAGAATGCACCATACTGGGAGGGCCAGACACCAACAGGGAACAAATAAGCAATTAAACATTTAAGAGTGATACAATAATTGAAAAAAAGTGGTCTTGTGATCTGACCATTAGTGGTCAAGACTCTGAATACCCTGACTCTCCTATCTCTTCCAGGGTAACACTTAGTCACTTTTCGAAAAGGCCAGACTAGGGGGGGGTGAAATATCCCTAACCAAGACCAAGTCTCCCACTTGAATGTCGGGACTGGAAAGAAACCACTTCTGCCTCCGTTGCAAGGAAGTTAAATATTCCAAGTTCCACCTCTTCCAAAAGGAATTACGGAGGGCTTCAAGTTTACACCAAACAATGGGTAAATCAAAATCCCTGAAAGAATTGGGAAGGGGAGGAGGGGCAGAGAGAGAAGGGCGTTTAAAGAAGCGACCAGGTGTAAGTGGAAGGAGGTTATCAGGGTCATTGGAAAGCGGAGTTAAAAGGTGAGAATTAACGACACTTTCAATCACGAAATAACTAGAAGCTGAGGGAAATAAAGCACTAGTAAAGATTGCGATACGATGAGAAAGAAGAATTGGCAAGTTTAAACAAAGCGTATAGGAACAAGTACATCTATTCAGGACAAGAATATACCAAATAAACAAAGGAACTATGCGAGTAGAAAGCAAGAACGCCATAGGTAACAAACGAGTAGCCATAAACAATGACCTCAAGTTATAATGAGTATCAAAGGGGTTACTCAGAAAAATACTTAAGTCAGCGAAAAACGTGACATGACAATCATGAATACAAAAACACATCGAAGGTGACGACGAGAAAAAACGAGTTTGTTCATCAATGAACATTAAGATCGCCAAATATGCAAGCAAATTGCAATACATAAGCAAAGTGGAATACATGAACGCGTGAGAAATACGCAACGAAGTTTTGAAACAGGGATCAAAGCAGTTATGTAATACGAGCATGAGTAAGCGGAAGACGTAAATAAGCACGGCCTTGACACACATAGTACAACGAGATAAGACATATAAATAGCTGACAGAGTCCTTAACTAGAACCAGTTTATTTTGGGAACTAGGTGAACGGCTTCCGAGCGTGCGGTAGCGACTCGCAAGACGATCGTTGGCAGTCGGCCAGAGTTGAGATAAGAGAAACTTGTTTTGAACTGTGTCAATCATACAGGAAATAAACAACGACTGGGCATTCCTCAGACTGGTATACACACGAGTCTCAAAAACAAGCAGTTCAAAGTGCACACACACTAATTGAGTCAGCTGTAACTTAAAGCAGAACGAGTAACACGACACGCAGTCAATCGTAACTTGGACGTGAAAAAGCAATTTAAAGCTATATGAAATAAAGTAGGAAATCAATTTCGCATAATTGAGAGGATCACGAAATCGAACAATTTTCAACAAAAAGAAGCTTAATTCTTCCGAGCAAAGAAGACAAGCTGGGACATTGAGACGAAGGTTATGCATAAGAATAGTTATTCTTGATGCAATGGAATTCAGAGTTTCAAGCGGTTTCATGAGCGACTTCCAATTGCGAGGAAGGGGGGAGGAGCCGGCCGTGGCCATCCTTCTACATAACGAAAGAAGTGAAACATAGCGTACAGCAAAGTGATGGTGACTGATAGCCATGGTTTTACACAAGGGGAAGATAGTTTCCGAGGAATAGTTTAAGCAATTAACTGCTATAAAAAATGACATAAGAAGATATACGAAATAACACAAAGCAAGGCGAACTTGAATGGCCATCTTGTGCGGGAAGAAGGAAAAACCATTTAAACAACTTACAGGGTTAGCGCAGTTGTTCACGGTAAGACATCGTTTCGACAAGTGGTTTTCAAAAATATTGAGATTTGAAACATGAGCGTTCTCTTTTTCAGAAATGGGATTTATGTCAGCTGTGACGAAATGACATTGTGCTTTGGTTTGAACACTGGTATGTTTGATCTCACCAGTGATAACCCAACCAAAATCGGTGTCTCTAGCGACCACGGTTGAAGATAACTTGCGTGTTTGTTTGCGAATGCAGTTCCAAAAGACATTGGCACTGAAAAGCACATCAATGGGACCTTGAGCATTAAACTGAGGATCGGCTAACCTTAAGTGCGAGGGAATGTTTAAACCGGAAGTATTAATGGAGTGACTTGGAGTGTCCTTGCCAATACTGGTAAGAATGAGACAGTTTAAATTAAGATTGGTGTTTCTTTGGCAAACGTCTCTGATTTTCAATTTTGAAGACTGCAAAACTTGAGTTTTCAAATTGTCAATGCCGGTCACATTGATAGAAGTAGGCGATGACGAAAGACCTAGTTTTTTAATCAACGATTGCGAAACAAAGTTGTGCGTTGAAGCGGAATCGAGAAGACCACGGGTTTTGAACCAATTTCCAAATCTATCTTGGATTTCAAATTGTACAGTGGTCAACAGGGTTTGTGCACTGTGAAAAGTGTCGGCGTTGGAAATGCAGGAAGAAGCATTAGTTTGTTCGGAGCGGCTCTGCAAGGAGCTTAAAGAGGCAGGTGCTGATGACCTCGATTTATCGTGAACGTGCAATAAAGAATGATGCGGTTTTTTGCAATGAAAACAGAGATTTAATGACGTACAGTTCGAAGAAGAATGCTTAGGTGATAAGCAATTGAAACAATGCTTGCTGTTTAAGACAAACTTTCTTCGATCTTCGACAGACAATTCTTTAAAGGATTTGCACAAATACAAGGTGTGAAGCTTTTTACAGAGCGTGCATTTTAACGATTTGTTAAGCGGCCTGATATCTTCTCTTGAATGATTAAAAGAAGAACGGGTTTGTTTGTTTTCGACAAATGGGGGCTGATGTCCCTTTGAAGGAGCAAGTTTTTTTTCAAAAATTTGACACTGAGGATTCGTTTCGACTTTTTCGCACTGAAATGCGAGTGCTGTAAGGAATTGACATCGACTGTTGAGAAACGAGACAAGGTGTTCGAACGAATGTTCCTTGTTGCAGGCGAGTTCGATCTCCCAGGCCTTCAGTGTCGAAAAATCGAATCTTGATGTAGCTAGGTGAATGAGTATGGTGTCCCATGTTTGGACAGGCTGTTTTAGCTGGTATAACGCTCTGACATTTAACTGCATAGAATCTAAGAGGTCTCTTAAAGATGTGACGTCATTAGGTTTGACGGCAGGTAAGTTGAAGAGACAGCGGATATGACGAGCGACACTCAACCGTAAATTGCCATATCTCTCTTTAAGGAGATTAAAGGCGATGTGGTAGTTGTCTGCGCTTAAAGGCAATGACTCCACCAAAGCCAAGGCCTCAGATTCCAAAGACGTACGGAGGAAATAAAATTTATGTATGTCTGGGATCTCGATATTTTCATGAATTAGGGAGCAGTAAAGTTCGTAAAAAGAATACCATTCACCTTCCTTGCCTGAGAAGTGCGGTAGGCTTATCTTGGGAAGTAACGGTTTCGGTTTGTTCTCGTGAACTGAAGCAGGTGCGAACTGGGCCGGATTGATGACCCTAGTGTCCGGTTCTGAGATAATGCGGATCAGTTGGTGGGCCTTTGCAATTCCTTCAAAGTACAAGGGTTCGACCTCATCCCGGTCCAATTGCAGTTCTGGACAAGCGGATTCGATCTCGGTTTGAATTTGGTCATAATAATCATAAGACCGTTCGTACAACTTAAGGCGATGAGTCAAGATATCTAAATCACACTCGGCGGGATCTAATTTGTTGATAAAATTTCGGAATCTAGTGAGTTGCCCTTTATAAGAAGAACGTCTAGCAATGAGAGTTTCATCTTTTTCAGTAGGGGCCATGATAAAAAGAATAAATTGAAATACAACTCACAAAACTGTAGAACCTTGGAGATGCTGTCAGGTTTGCAGCAGAGAATGGGTCGAAAGAACAGGACACACGAAAGGAGACAGGAGCGGCCTCTTTCCCGTTCACAGGCTTTGCATGATGTAGATATAGCTGAAAGATCCAAAGGAGATATTAAAAATTTGCAAAGTATTGTCAAATGACACTTTTTTAAAAAGAGAGAAGAAAAAATGGGCTCTCCCGGGTTTCGGCACCAAATTTTGGGTAGATTATAGGTTAGGGAATAACCCACCCACCAAGGGAAGATGATGAAGAGAAGGAAGTAGATTTTGGAATTGGAAAAGAAGGATAGAAGAATAGGAGGAGAGTCCCACAAAAGTAATAAGTTTAGTGTAAAACACACTTAAAGGTAGTTGCCAATGGAAATTAACTTTAGGATACCTAAAGTAGGTACGAGCTTGGTCGAGGCTAACGGGAACCGCAGCTAAGACTTGGGCGGTTTGCAAGAGAGAGGCCTTAGTACATTTCCTCCCAAGCATGTATAAAAGTACTATGGGGAAGGGTGATGGTCTGGCAAGACTTAGAGGAACAAATTTACTGTATGTTTTCTCAAGGAGATTAGGTTTTACAAAGTAATTCGAAGAATGCCGATGATTTAACTCAAGCTTGGTATTTTCAATTTCCAAAATTATGGAGTTCCTGTAAGGGCGACCAAGTGTCTCTAAGAAGGAATATAATAAAAGATTATGCCTTATTGGGTAATCTTGGTAAATGAACCAATGGTTGCATTGGGCAATGGCTAAGCTTATACTCAGCGAGGAGCCGGCTAAAAGTTTAGACAAAAAGAAACACTTATTTTTTAGAAAACTGACCATAAGTTTTCGGAGAGGGTCTCCACAAGCAGGTAGTTGGCTTAGCGAACTTTACTTGCCTTACTGGCCAATTAGAATTAGCTATTATCGCTAAGAAGAACTTTAGTAAGGTGAAAATTAAGAGTTCTTGCTCAAAGGCAACAAATGGTGAAAGCCCTATTAAAGATTTTAATATCATTGAGTGAGGAGAGTCAAGGAAGACAGGATTTTGCCTAAACTTTATATTCGCAAATAAAAAAGAGAAGGGAAAAGATTTGTTTATTTTAAAATTAGAAAAAATTTGATGAAATTAACAATTATGCAATATAAATTTAATGAACATGGTTCATTTGAACCTTTTAACAAATAGGGTCGCAGACCTCTTAACATCAAACAGTTGCTCCAGGCAATTGACAATTTTTAAGGTTTTTTAACCGTGTATTAAAATCTTGGTAAGATTTCATAAATAGGCAAAATGGAATAATTAAAGTTTTAACATTTACAGGAGTACAAGCAGTGTACTATACGAAACCTTCGAAAGAACATTCTAACGAGAATAACAACTTCGAAGAAACAAACTGTAAAACATAAAGAAAAAGGAAGTTCCTACAACTTCTTATATTTATACAGAGTTAATATATGAGAATTATACAAAGAGGGCAGGTCACTTACTGTGAAACCTGGAGAAAGTGAAAAGGAAGTTTCTAGACTTCCTATGTTTAATTGGGAATCACGAGAAAAATGGGACAGTTTCCATTTCGTGAAACCTGAACATGACTCTCTCAAGAGTGTAGAGAAATTTTTTCCTATGTATAGGAAAGGAACAACGTGATTTAAAACTTGTATCACACAAGCAATTATGCAGAATTTAATTAATGTTAAACTAGCAAAGTTGGAAGGGCACTTCGTGAGTAACACCTTATAGAAAGTTACAATTTCATAAATAATGGTTGTTAGTAGAAGGTTAAGGAAAGATCATTGGGATATAGGAACAATGTTCATGGCCGTATTTAATATAACCGGACGATCGCGACGCGGTAGAAAAGTGGAGCAAGCACTGATTAACACTATAGTCTGTAAAGATGGATGCAAAGTTCACTATAGAAACACTAAAGTTCATGAAAAAGAAAGTTATTGCAATTATGGAGATAACTGATTGCACTATGTAGGTGAAAGTCTATTTCTTGAAAAAGTTGTAATTTACAGTTAAATGCGCCATAGAATTTTCCAGAGGTTCCAGCGGAGGAAGAAAATTCACTATTGTAGTAATTTAGTTTTAAACAGAATTCTCCCAAGTACGTGAGAAATACATGATGGCAGGACTCGCAGATAGAGAACAAGTTCTAGAAGGTTCCAGAACGACCTTAGCAGAAAATGGGGTTTGAGAAAATCCAACGGAGGAAATAGTTTTAAAATTATAGGCAGCGGGTATTAGATAATATCCCACGTAGCGAGAGGATTTCTCGTTTGAATCGCTTAAGAAAAGCTCTTTTATAGTAAGGTTGGCTTATTCAAGTAAAAGCTCAACATGGCAAAATCCACGAAGAATGATTATTGCCCCAAGTAAATAATTTCACACTGCCTATAATTAAAAGCACTTGAAAGTTAAAACCATGAAGAAGAGGTTAAAACTTTTTAAAAATGGTACTTATCTCGATTTCATGTGGAAGTCGGAGTTCCTTATGAAGACTATCTAGCCAACATGGCGTAGAAGAGGGTGTGCCTCTTGGTTTGAGGAGGCTAAGCTCGAGCGGAGCTTTGACTGAACGAGTCAACTGCAGACGTAGAAGTGAGTGAGGCTCAGCAGAGCACGGAGAGACCACGGAAGGGGGAGAGAGTGGGGGTAGGAAACAAGAGGTATACATATCAGCATAACCAACTTTAAAGAAAAAAAATAATCTTCTTTTGCTGAGCTGGTCTTCAAAGAGTTGACAACGGTATCTGGTAGCCAAATGGATGTGGAATTCCTCTTGCGCGAGGAAGAGTTGAAGAGCTTCAGAGATTTGTTGTCATATGACGCTAGGTGGGTCACAGAATATATATCTGGAACAGACTCACACAAAATATAAGAAACCTGAACATAGAGGAGAAAACAAATGATCACTGTTGGTGTCTGACAAAAAGGAAGGAAAGAACGTGCAAAAGCATTCAAATTTGTAATCTCAGGTACCGTGCATTCCAAGAATGCACCAGTCACGTAACGCTTCGTACAGATATCGTCTTCGTCTTGCGGGTCTTCCACGTGAATAATGCGCTGATGATTAGCGGTATAGCCATCCACAGTAAGCTTAGGCACTTTGTTATATAACTCATACACTTTGTTATCTACATACTTTTTTGTAGTAACATCTGTAGACACTTGAGGATGTTTCACATGGGTTAGCCGCTTTGCCTTAAAGTCATAATCTCCCTGTTTTGTGCGCGGCACTACTGACCTATCCACATAGTGTTTATTAGCAGGATCCGTTTCTTGATTAGGATCATGTATGGGGACAGACCTAACTTTAGCCATCAATGCACGTCCAAAGACATCCATCGTCAACCTGTAGTACGAGTCTACTGTTTCTATGACAAGGCTTGGTGTCATGTATATAGACAGCCTGCTAGCCTCTCTAAGCCTTATTGATATGAAGATTATTAAGCACCAAGAGTCATTCCCCGTGGGGGACAGGGTTTCCCTTCTCTGTCCCACATCACGTGAACAACGCCATGGTTCACTGTTTCCATCTTCCATTCGCTGCATCATTGTGGGACCTTCGGGATGTGGAAAGACCAATCTTTTGCTGACGCTCATTACAGCGGCCAATGGTCTGCGTTTTCAAAATATTTATATTTTTGCAAAACCTCTCTACCAACCCCTCTACGTGTTTCTGGATGAAGTCATGTCTGGATTACAAAATGAGAATATGGTTTATTTCACATTTTCCATGCAGGAAAATGTTATTTCACCTAATGAGTTAAAGCCTGATTCACTCATGATTTTCGATGATGTATCCACTGAACGACAAGGCATCATTCAAAGCTATTTCAGCATGGGTCGACACAAACATATCGATTGCTTTTATCTAGGACAAACATATTCTAAAATGTCCAACCAGTTGATTCGTGACAATGCTAATGTCATTGTTTTATTTTGCCAGGATGAGAGGAATAGTCGTCACATTTATAATGAACATGTGAATCCGGATATGACCTTTCAATTGTTTACAGAATTGTGTGCCAAGTGCTGGAATACTCAACGTGATGCCTGTTTGGTTATTGACAAACAAAGTGAACTCAACCAAGGACGGTATCGCTTAGGGGTTTATCATTTTGTTGCTATTTAAGGCACTGTCTCATTCTCTCTCAAGTCATTTGTCAAGACATCATGGTGTTAGCAGAGAGTCAATTGAAAAAGCATATTATTAAAGCAGCAAATACTATTCGTCAAAAGTTTCGTCAATTGAAACGATCACGTGCGGATCATGCTTTGTTTATTCAACAACATTTAGCACCTCCGCTAAAAGCCATGTTGAAACCCTCTTTCAAGCCATCTGAAACGCTTCCCACTGTTTCACAAGCTACGCAGCCACTACACAAAAACCACGTGGAAGATGAAGAGGAACAGGAAGATTTGACTAGTGTTAGCGAGGTTGAGGATGACGAGGAACAAGTGTTTACACCTCAAAAAAAGATATTACCCCTCGCAGAGTTTTTACGAAAAAAGAAATCCTTGGCCATGGTCGAAACACCTTGCCCTTCCAGATCGTCTTCGTTTTCACAACTCTTGGCCACCCCTCAACATAAAGCTCAACTGAAAAATATTTTTATAAAATATTATGGATCACCACTGGAACCCTATTTCACCGATTTATTTATTGGAAACACAGATACTACATATGGTGTTCGCTATTAGGATGATAGTTTTAAAATTGGGGATTCATCGATTAAATTTGCTCATTCTAAAGCTGCCATTAAAAAGATCAATTATAAATTAACACCAGGACTGTTAAAGCTGCTATTCTCTCGGACCCCCTCTTCCCATGATTATACGCCAGAGGACCTTGGCAAATATAAATCCATTTTATTGGACACCCATGCCCACAAAAGACAGTTTGATCCCACTCAACAAGTGAATGTCAATATATCTCAAATATATAAAACCATCATTGCAAAAATGTTCCCCACCAGTCAAAGTGGTCGTCGTAAAGTGTCCGCTTCGGGAGTGACATTTAAACCATTAAAACCCCCTGTGGATGTTAGCTACTTGCACAATCCTAATAAGCTCGTCCAGCGACTACAGCTATTGCATGCTTCACGTCAAGCCGGCCATACTGGTCACGATTGGGAAATTCAAGAAATTGAAGAAGAACTTCGAAATGCCAAAATTATTGTTTAAACCTTCACCCATTAAAGTGGGCATCGCTCATGAGTTGCATCGTCCTGCTAGACGTCACTAACCACGACTCAAGGTGATTTCACGCGGTGTGGATGAACTTTGGCAAGCCGATTTGGTGGAAATGATTCCCTTTGCTAGTGTTAACGATGGTGTACGCTATATGTTGACGGTCATTGATGTGTATTCCAAAATGGCCTTTGTTGAACCTGTGCGTCGCAAGTCTGGTCCACTAGTCACCAAGGCCTTTCAACATATTATTCAACAATCCAAACGTCAACCTCAGTTGCTACAAACCGATCAGGGAAAAGAATTTTTCAACAAGGATTTCTCCAGTTTTCTCAAATCGTTGTATATTCACCATTACACCACGTACAGCAATCTCAAAGCCAGCGTGGTCGAGCGGAATAACCGAACATTGAAAACCCATATGTGGAAAGAATTTACCGCTCAGGGCATTTATCGCTGGTTGGACATGTTACCTGAGCTAGTGTTACGTTACAATGACACCAAACATAGAACCATTGGGACCAAGCCACGCCTCGTGATCAAAAATATTCCGCGACTGGATAAACTGTTTAACCCCATAAAAACAGCAGACCCTAAACGTTACCGACTGAAAATTGTGGATTTTGTTCGTGTGAGCAAATTCAAGTCCGTCTTCGACTTGTGGGACTAAATCGAATTCGTCAAGTCAACCTAAACAGTCCAGTCACCTATTTACACGAGGACCTCAACCATCAACCCATAAAAGGTAGATTTTATCTCCAAGAACTCCAAAGGACTGCGTTTCCAAAACATTACATTGTGGAAAAAGTGTTGAAACAAAAATGAATAAAATATATGTAAAATGGTTGGGATTTAGCTCAGCCTTTAATTCTTGGATTAATAAATTACATGTTGTATGAAACTGTGCACCTTGTATTTATTTATTTATTTATTTATTTATTCACTCATGTTGTACTTAACCTACAGCCCTGTGTACAGTCCTCAGCTCCACATGTATTATGAGCAATACATATTTCTTTCTCTCATCACCTGTGTTCTCTCTTACACCGACTCTTCCCCTCTCCTCCTCTACACCTCCCAGCACAGTCAAAATAAGATGTAACATGTTAGCTCTTATCGTGCACGTGCACAGGTGAACACCTGTGTGTTAGGTCATATTACACATGAACTTGCATTTTCTCACGTACGAACCAAAACAGGATGTAACTTGTTAGCTTACATGTGCTTTTCGCAATGAGGATGGTAATAATGTCATCTCGCATGTGTTCACATGTATTTCGTCACTTTCCTTTCATATCGTTATCAGATTGTAGTAGTGAGGGCTGGCGAACAACGTCAGATCAACACACTGCTTTACACACACACACACAAATGTAGTTAGGCCCTTTGACATATTTTGGATAAATTTCAAGGGCCAGTCCATAGGGACTAGTCCAAAGCGACCAGTCTAAAGGGATTAGTCAAAAAGGACCTGTGAACAGGGGCCCATCAACAGGGACTTGTCAACAATGACCCGTCAACAATGACCCGTCAACAGGGACCCGTCAAAAAGGACTCGTCCATAGGGACCCGTCAACAATGACCCGTCAACAGGGACCCGTCAAAAATGACTCGTCAACAATGACCCGTCAACAATGACCCGACAGCAGGGACACGTCCACAGGGATCAGTCCAAAGGGACAAATCAACAATGACAGGGGCACTCACCTCAGGGCCTGACATGTCCTCTTCGATTAGTGGTTTGCCTATCGACAAGCGCTGCTTGGAATATTGTTTGATCACCCCTCGTGGGTTGGGTTAGGTTAGGTTACACTACAGCCGCCATCTTTAAAAAGCCTGCCCTCTTACAAAAGCCATGAGTGGACAAGCGTAAAAAACAAAAAACAAGCATGTTAATTCATAGTAGCTTTCCACCGTACATATGTCTCTGGTGTGAAACAACGTTTACTTTCATATTAACATTCAAAATCCCACACGTCGCACTTGGAAAGCGAGATTTTCTAAAAATTAAAATTTCACCCCCTAGTAGGGGTAGGTTTTATTTTGGGGTTGAAATATGCTGTCCAATTGAAAGGGGGTGTCAGCCTGAGTTCAACGACACCTCATTCGTCAAAATCCGACCATGCGTTCGAGAGATATCACGCCGCCGCCATCTTGTGAGGAGGGTGAGGAGGACGAGAGTCTAGAACCGCTACAAAACCACTACTTGTGTTACAATATATGGCGCCCGTGTCGTTCCAACAAACGAGATTTGGCGTGCAAATCGTTTATACAAATGAACTTTAGTTAGTTGTCGTGTGCTCCCTCTCGAAAGGTTTTGAATTATTACATTCATTTCACTAAAGGTGGCACGCGAGTCGTTTTAACAAATGAGTGTATTTTGTACAGTTTAGAGGCATTTTACGAAAAAAAAACAAAAAGAAAATATTGTGTATCCAAAAGCACTACAACAAACAAAATTACAACGCCTACACTCTCTTTGATTGGCATTGCACATATGCCGGATACAGCTGGTGTATACGTGATAAAAGTCTGCGCCTGCGATTGGATCCAACGTGTGACAGTCGTCTTCAGCTGTTCGTCAGTGTGAAAATGCTGACCTGAGGCCAGGCATATTTTTAGGTGCAAGGAAAGGTGGAAATCGCTGGGAGCAAGATCAGGACTGCAACTGTTCTGCAGAAGTTTGGCTGGGAGCTGTTTGATTATCCACCGTACTGTACCAGAATTCGTGATAAGAGATAAGCCAGAGTCATGTATGAAATTTAATGAAAGGAAGGGGGTCATTTGAATGAGATTGAAAAATGAACATTGGACCGAGTTTGTAACACTTAATCGTAGCCAAAAGGTATTGTGCCCGTCAAAGGAACTGTCAGAATTGCCAACAACCGAAATGACTACCCAGACACCTCACTTGCCGGACCCATGTGCCGAGAGGGTCAGATGCATTTGTTATAGGCCAGAGCAGCACGAGAAACTATGATCCAGGGGATCTGGGGTAACATGGTGGCTAAAGTCATAGACGGCCCAATAAAATACACCTCAAACAACTAGACTGAGAAAAGAAAACATCCAGACTTAAGTAAAACTTGTGAACACATTTTTATAAAATTGGCAAGCACCTATCCTAGTTCGGAGGGTTTTTATCGGCTATTCCGCAAACTAATAAAAAAAAGAAGAAAAAGATTCAAGCTCTACCTGTAAACTGAAGGAAACCCTCGCGAAATACCTAATTACAAAGATGAACAACAACAACTCTAGGAAAATGGTACGCAAAGAATCCCTAATCCTAGTTACAAGGTTCAAGTTACTAACTGAATTTACATTTAACAGGGGTAGCAAAACAAATCTAAGTTACGATGATACCATTTCCTTATTTACATTTAACGTTAATCAATTAGCTAAGTTCTGACAATGAATACAAAAACTTACGGCGATGACGTCAGTAAAGCAAAACATTAACATCAAATCTACATGACAGCCAAGGAAAAAACACGTTAAACAACACTCTTATGAACTACGTGTTCATCAACACGGAAAAAGGTAAACATGGGATTACACACATTGTAAAATAAATAAAACACAAGATCAAATGCATGTTATTATCCTGCCTACAAGTTTTGGAAATACTATTTGCATCCAAAGTCATCTAAGTGTGTGTTAAATAGGTTGGCAATGGCGTAGTTACAACTACGACTTACATTACATGAGTGTCGTGCTCCACCAGCTACGAACTAAAGATTAAGCAACACTCCGTCGTCTCAAATAGTGTCAGCTGTCTAAAGTCATTTCCACCAGGAAATGTATAACATCACAAGGTGTCGGTCAGCAAGCTCAAAATGTCCATTTCAAGATTAGCAGAAACAATTAATTATCAGCTTGTTTAGAGTAATTATGCGATTGATTATTATTTCGTAGGTTTAAATTCATCGTCGGTTTATGACGATAGTGCTGACGATCCTAGACACCTGAGATCAGCAGTAGCGTCTCCTGCGAGATCAATTATCTGCTGTCACATCGACATAAAAGTCGGAAATACCTTCATCGAGCTCCCACCGCTCGGACAAACAATAACACAAGTTATCAGTGGCGCTCGGCACATCTGATTAACCTCGGGCAGGCCTGGGAAACACATCAGTCACCTCCCGGTAACAACAAGTACACAGAACTGAGTCTGGACATTACATGCATTACAAGCACTGAAATACCATGAATAGCCTCAAACAAGGGTGTCTTAAACTAGCCAAATAACAAAGAAATAAACCTCATCTGAATATTAAATGTACCCTCTCCCTAGTGTCAATCGTAATCGCTCGCAAAGCGATCAAGCATGTGGCTTCAGCCAGTCACTCATCATCAGATCAAAACATCTGATTTGTACAAAATGGCTGCTGAGACCTTGACCCAAATAAATGAAACACATAACTAACAGAGAACAATGCTACAAGCATCCGTCTAGGGTCTCAAATAAGTATTCATTCATTCATTCATTCATTCAATTGCAATGGGGGGTGTGTCCCCCGGTGGCAAATTGGATATACATAACAAATAAATAATTATACATAACAATTCAATAACAATTATACAGCAATAAAACTGGAGTATTTACACAAATAGTCAGTCTTTTCTTAAACACACCTATATGTTTGGGAAAAGGCTCTAAGACTGCGGCAGGTAAATAGTTCCTGTTATCAATGGCACGGTTTACAAAATAATATTTACCATAATTTGTTCGCTGTGGTCGGCCCTTAACTTTGAAAGTATGATCGCTCCTACCCATGTAAGTGGGCTTTCCCAATCGTTTGCTAAGCTCACCCCATGCTGGTTGATTTGTATACGTGTTGTACATAGCGCAGAGTCTAGATTTCCTCCTCCTAGCCTCCAGTGATTCCCACCCAAGTTTCTAAGAAAAATAAAAGCTAGGTTTGTGAAGCTTGTTTAAATGAACTGTAGGAAGCAGAAGTATATTCCTGCTAATGTGGTTATTATGCGGGAAGAGGTCCTCCTGCCTAATAGCCTTAACGATATGAATAAAATGCATTTAAATGTGAGAATTGGTTCCTTACTCTAAAGAATGAAATGGGTTAAGAAAAATCATGGGAATTGAGCTCCAAGGAATGCGGGTTCCATGAAGCTAAATGTATGAGGTATACAATGGTTACAATAAAAACAATGTTTAAAATAAAAAGTAGTTACAATGGATATTACTCATAGTAATGTGTATAAATAGTTATGTGTGAGGGATAACTTGTGTTTTGAGAATATGTGGAGAAGAGAGAGATTAATTCAAATAAAGTAGAATGATATTGAAGCCTAGAATGTATGGCTAAATGAAGGCATTGTTTGTGAAATGTAAATGTCCTGAGGTCGAAGCCTGGCAAGGTAGAGACTGAGCGAAGAACAAGTTAAAGATACCCCATATGAGAAGGGTTAAATATTTAATTGTCAATAAAGTAATGTAAAATATTATGAAATGGATTATAAAATAAATCCAAAATCATAAAGCAAGACGTAATGATGAATATTAGGGTCATTTGTGTATCGAAGTTGTGGTATATTTTTACTATTGTTTTTAAGTTGTGTTGTAATTTTGTTGTTTTGAGTATCTTTTAATGAATTAAAGTAATAGTTATAGTAGACTTTTGTTCTAGTTTCCTTTATAGCTTGTACATCCTTGTGGTTCACATTCTAAATACTTGGTCAGACGGTGGGAACCCGAAACTGAGCTGGCACGGATGATGACCTTGTATTTCCGCAGATCAGACGGGTACACTATTTACCTGTGTGTTTTGGCTGTTATTTGTACAAGCATAAAGGGCTCAAATAGTTGTAGTTTGTGCTTCCATTAATAAATAAATGTTTAAAAAATGACTCTTTAAGTCCTTCCGCAGTTTATATTTTAAATGTTTCGCGAAAAATGAAAGAAGAACCAAAGGCCACACTTACTCATTACATGGGGCTGATAATCACGATGTCCCAAGCCCATGAATGAAAGGAAAAGAATTGCCGACAGTTTGTAGATGTTATATATTGTGATTATAAAAATCACATATCCGTAACGACCTCATGAATAAGAAACAATTTCAAAGATATTAAGGGGCTGTTGACCACCCTGTTCTAGCAACAATTACTACTGGGCAGATGCCCTCGCTGTTCTGACCCTTTAAACAACAAAAACTAACTACTACTAGGGGCCTACTACAGATAGGATTGACTTAGCGAGTCTCTGTTTGTTAAATTAGTATTTAATAACACAAAGTGTAAATGAAGGTGAATACCAACTGAGATCAGGTCAGTGTCAAGTACAAATTACGCGTTTCCTTCACATTTCCCTTATTGAACTTACCCAAGTGATCATTAACATCCACTATCATTACGCCACAGGAGACATGCGAGGTACCGTTCCTTGAATAGGAACTCACGAGCATCTCACTGTTGGTGGCCTCGGGACTTCCCCAGGTGTGCAAATAAAAATAAATAAATAAATAAATAAATAAATAAATAAATAAATAAATAAATAAATAGATAAATAAATAAATAAATTTCTCACCGCTATCAGAATACATGCGTTAATCAAGATGGATTATTCGTAACTGTATCACCTTTATGTGGCTTAACGTAAGAATCCTGTGACTAAAAATCAATTACAAAATTCAAATTGAAAGAACTAGGTGATTAATATGATACGAGATTTCAAAGAATGAAGTCACATCAAAGTTCATGGTTATCGTTTAGTAAAGAAACAGTATTGGCTGTTTGTTGTTAATTAATATTAAATGTTTGGGAAATCTTCGGTCATCATCCATGTGTAGTTCGGTGTGCGTTGAATTTGTTTGATAACCTGTGTTTCTGTGGTGACTGTAGCAATGTGTGTGTAGCTGTAATTGTTAGGAATGAAGTTGGTTCCCCCGTAATTGTAATAAGGAAGGAAGTGCGGAAAATCCAGGGAAAAATCAAACTTGGAATAGCCATTGTCAGCACCGGGATTTGAATTTACGATCTCCGTTTCGGTCGTGTAGAGCAGTTTAACGCGCATGGCTATGCCGTGGGGTACCCTCTTTCAGGAGACGCTCACCGCCAATTTACAGGCAATGCGATTACTATGCCGCAGCGGAAGCTGTATGTTTATCCCTTATTATTTCCGTTACTTTGGGCTTGGATATGACGTGAAATGAGTTTATACATGGCAGAGGTTTTTACGGCTGGATGTCCTTCGTGACGCCAACCTCATCAGAAGAGTAAATGGGAAATGAATGAAAATGAATGAAATAGGTCAAGAAGGAAGACTGTTGTTTCATTTGAAAGGAAGACATTGTGATCATTTAGGCCGTGTACTTGAGTGTATGCGCATGGGGAATTCGTCTGATAACCTGTGTTATTGTGGTATCTATAGAAGTGTCTGTATTTGTAATTCCGAGGAGGATTGAGAACGATGCGGCCGTGATCTTAAGTTATGAACTATCCAATTCCAAAATGACTGAGGTATGAATCGAACCCACCTCATGAGGCTGAGTGTTCCCCGTTCGTACTTTCTGACCAGAATTACATTTATTTACAGAGATGGGAATTGAACCCGGACCTCAGGAGTGACACGAGGCGGACGGAGTTAGAAGGAAACAGCCATACCAATGCAGTAGGTTTCGTCCTGGCATTTACCTGGAGTTAAAAATGGGAAGCTACAGAAAGCGATTTCAAGGCAGGGCAGGGCGAAAGTGGAGTTCGAAACCATGGTCTTGAGTGTTAACGTGCGTTGCTTTAGGGGCAGATGGCCACTCTGTTACGCCCATTGAAACCACAATCAACGAGCGTTGTTATCTTGGTTGCTGAACAACCTCACTTAATGTACTTACGGTAGTCTGCACTTAATGTGCACGTGTTTTGTCTTGGTTGCTGAACAACCTCACTTAATGTACTTTCGGTAGTCTGCACTTAATGTGCACGTGTTTTGTCTTGGTTGCTGAACAACCTCACTTAATGTACTTTTGGTAGTCTGCACTTAATGTGCACGTGTTTTGTCTTGAGTTTTAAAGTAGAAGGTTTATGCGGATTTTTGTGTAGGCCTACACTACAGGAAGATGCACCTGATAAACATAGATATTGCAATTGTATTGATTGACTAGCAAAGAACTGCGGCATATTTCTGCTTTCAGCTGTATTTCAATTCTTGGTTTTTGCTTATGTTTAACTTTAAAGTTCCACTTCATCTCTTAAATGTAGTGATTTTTGCTTATAAAATATTTACCAAGTAGATAAGGCCCTCTTTTTCCAGCCTTTCATATTTTGTTGTTGAATTTGGCTCTATAGCAAAAATTAATATCTGGTAAGATTTAGATTATTCCAGAAGAATAAATTAAATCTTATTGCCCTATTTTTAATTTATCAAGATATATTTTCTTAGATTATTGCATATGAAAGGCATGAAATACACTTAATAATATTCTAGTGCACATTTGATGCACAGAGTTAGCAATACATTTTCTCACCGACTATATATTGTGCATAGTTAGAATTTCATTAACTTGCGAAGGTCAACTCTCGCACCGTTCATACTAGATAATTTTCTGTAATTATTGACAACACTTTCGTGGGTTATTAATCTTGTGCGTATAATTATGGTCATCGAGGACAGAATGTGAATTAAATTAACAAGCACATTCTTAATGGAGTAAAAAGGTGTTTGGGGGATGAAGAGTTGTTGAAACCTGACTACAAAGATTTTTGTGAAGTTTAAGGCCATTCCCAAGCTTAAATTATTTCACCACGCTTTTGCATCTTATTTTTGTCTGTCAAAGAATCATAAGATTCGTAGCAATGTTTCAACACACTTTGCTGGATAAAAGACAAGACGCGGATCCAGATGGTGCAAAGGATCTTCGTTGTTGTTTTAAGGCGCCTAACATCTACGTTATCGGCCAAAAGGATCTTCATCTCTGAATAGAATCACGTTAGTACTAACAATAACACCCATGGTTTATTTAATTAGACATAACATATTAATTAATTAATGCACGGTACATCAGAAATATACGAAATGTGTATCCTTGCTCCCATACAAAATAAGTACAGTAGCATACGTTTCATATCAATCGTTAACGTCCTTGTAGTCCGCCTGTAAGCAAAAATCTCCATCCCAAGCATCTTATTATGACTTTTCAGGTGACTGTAAGGCGCTTGTGGCGATGATCTCCACTCCAGTGCCCAAGGTTGAGGAATTGAATTCCAGAACAGTCCGTTGGCAATTAAACGTGCATACTATTTCACCCTCGGGTAAGGGTAGTTTTTATCTTGGGGTAAACGTGACATGTCCTACAGATAAAGTGGGTAGAGACCTTTTATTTGAGCCCACTCAAGGCTTTCTCCGATCACTCGTTTGGGAGATGACGGCGATGACCTACCAGTTTTGGGTCCTTTGGACAAATTTATAAAAATAAATAATTCACGGTAAAGAGAACTTCATCCCGAGTAATTTGACACCTGACACAACTTCTTCCGATAATTATTTCGGGAAATATCGGGTTGCCTACCGCCAGGGGCCCACCACTAGTCACGTGCGCGCGGCGGCCATTGAACTAAGTAGACCCCCTACAGTCTCTACTCACATGCATTGACCGGGAATCGGACTAAGTCCACCATCGTGAGAGTACAAAAACTTGACCGCTGTGCCACCACGCCCCTGCCTCTGGAAGAATATAGACTCTTTGTACATTATTATTATTATTATCATTATTATTATTATTATTATCATTATCATTATCATTATCATTATCATTATTATTATTATTATTATTATTATTATTATTATTATTATTATTATTATTATTATTATTATATACAAACAGGTGGCTGTTAACTACTGTTAATTGCAGACGCTGGAGTGCCAAGTATTTGAACTGGAGTGTTTCTTTATAGTGCTAGCAAAATTACTAAGACTGGACAAACAAAACGGTCGATTGCAACCCGCCTAAAGGAGCATCAAAGGAACATCCGTCTAAACCAACCTGACAAATCAGCTATAGCTGTCTTCAGGGCATGATGTATGTTTCAAGGATGCTCATCTGTTTTTTCGCCGAGACCTGTATGACGTTGGGTACCGTACAGATACACTTCTCTTTTGTTTCTGTTTCGTAACCCCCCGCCCTCTTTTCCTTCTCATTCTGTATTACTCTTTCCGCCGTTCTAATTAATATGGTGCATTTTTCTACCAAGGTCCATACTGTAGCTTCTGAATGCTATCTGGTGACGAACAGAGGAATTTCTCTAGGTTTTTGTAAGCTCATTGACACACATTCTTTGGTTACATTGTTTTAATTCTATTGAAAAAGGAGGCAATGTTCCTCTCGAAACGTGTAAAATATTAAATTTTATTTTCACACGGAAATTTCCCAAAAGTAAGAATAATTTTAATGACATTATTTTTATTTATTTATTATTATTTATTCTAAAACTTGTATGTACCCTTTATATTTTATGACTATACTGCTGGTAGGTTTACGTGGCCGTGTAAAAAGATTAATTATGTCCAGTGACGTTACATGGAACATTTACATTTATTTAATATTTATATTTATAATATGAATCACACATGCAAGTATACGAGACTGATGACCACGTTATCCCTACGTATTTGCTACACGAGACTAATGAGCGATTACTGATATATCTTAATTTCACAACACACTTAAGTACACGGGGCTAATAGCCATGCTATCTAAACACCCTAACTAGACGGCTATAAAAACTTTGATATTGCTAATCCCATAATATGATTTATGTACACCCAAGTACACGTGGATAATGATCTATATATCCATATGTTTTAACCACTCACAGGACTTACGACTAAGATACCCTTACCCCTACATGAAATACCCACTCGCAGGTGTACACAGCTGCTTACAGCGATATTATAAGTTTATTACCACACGATGTTGATGACCATGATATTCAACACACGTAACTACACGGAGATGATGACCAAGCTATCCCAAGTTCCCTATACACTTAAACACACGGACTGATGACCGAATTGCGCTAAAAATACACGCTGGTAAATTATTATAATGTTCCATTAACAAGAGAACGAGACAGAACTGCATCTCACCCAGCAGTCAGGCAGGTAACAGCGCAAGCTGTGTCAGTTGAATTCCAATGCTTGACTGATAAGACATACATTCCAGATGACGGACACTGTAGCACAAGGGTTCTATCCCTTAACTCTCTTTAACTTTCATTGACCACTATATAAGGCTGGTTCTAAGTTGTTTAACATTTAAATTTAGACAATAGATTATTCACGTACTCTGACAACTTCTTTTTAATATCCTACACAAACGCAAGGATAGCTTTAATCCTAAAGCCACGGCAGCATCTTTCCCATTTTTATTTCTAATTGTCCTACCCAAAACTAAGAAGGGATTGGATTGGATTTTCACCTTATCGATTAGATACCAGATCATTTACATGTTTGTTTCCAAAGAGTTTCTGTTATGCCACGGATGTGTAGCTTAGTGGTTGAGCGTTTGCTCTGCAAGTGAAAGGCCTCGGGTTCAATCCCTGACTCCTCCAACTTCCTTTTCCCCACCTGTATTATGTTTAAATAGCTTTGTTTTATAACTGAATTCACATAATTATATAGACAACATAACTTTAGTCCACAGCTACTATTTTCCAATTCTCTCATTAATTGCTAAATTTAACCGCTACAAACAGCATAATAACACAAATTAACCCAAATCCGATGATTGTTACACATTTACCTAGATTGGGGTCCAGCCTTGTCTCTAATCCGCTGTTTGCATGTCGCGTTTATGATTCCTTATTAGCTACAAACAGCATAATAACACAAATTAACCCAAATCCGATGATTGTTACACATTTACCTAGATTGGGGTCCAGCCTTGTCTTTAAGCCGCTGTTTGCATGTCGCGTTTATGATTCCTTATTAGCAGTTGGCACTGCGGTTTCGCTTGCTTTTAAAACTCTCACTTTAAAATCGTTTAACACAAAATCTAACCACCACCTCTTATGTTTTCCTCTGCTTTTCTTACCCTCTTTAGCCGAGCTCATGAACCTCTTAAGGCCTAAGATTTAGTTAGGCAATCTCTACTCCTCCATACTCATTACATAGCTCACCTGAGTCGGCTCACACGAACAGCTTTATCCAACATGTTAATTTATAACGTAGCCTTTTTCTCTTAATTACCCTTTTGTTTTTGCTCCGTACAGGCAATTAACAGTGCTACCATGATATTAGTTACCTTAAGGTCTAGCTTATGTATGAGATAACCTGAATCTACCCAACTGTCATTACCATACAGCAAGGGTGGTCCAAATACTAAGCGTAGAGATAGAGTTTTAAGGCTACAAAAACTTCGTTTCCGTAGAATACTGTAGTTTGCAACTGAAAACTCTCTATATTAGCTTTTACACCTTAACACTATTTCTTTTTTCCATACTACCATCCTGAGGGGATATTTAACACTCTAATGTTCTACTTGCTCCAAGACACTAACTATGCCTGACTCTATTTTTCATTTGATGGTCTAAATTATTACTTGTCGGGTTGGCAGAGCGGTCTATGGCGTTTGACTTAAGTTCAAATTTCCTATATATAGGAAACAAAGGTTCGAACCCCTTACCCGACACAACTATTACCTCAAAATTGCTTGCCAGCACTGTATTATAATGGCTTTAGACAACATTTTGGAGTTACACTTATAACACAGTTCACAAAAAACGGACCTCGTAGCTTTTAGTTTAGAGTGAGCAGTAAACACTCTTTCCAAAAGGCTTTGGCTCAGCACCACAAACCCTGTAACCCAATCAGGATTGAGACTAAAGCCAACTGATGACCCAGTCAATGTAATTTATACATTTTTCCATAATTGGTTTGGAACACTACATTTCTGTAATTTAATACATATCCGTTTTAGCCCATTTTCATCGCGACTAAGGTCGGAACACCCCAGAACCTTGTCTGAGTTCAAGAGTTGCCGAAACGGTTTGGGGTTTCTTAACTCTACCTAACACTAGAGATATTAACAACACTCATTGGTAATCAGTCCAAAATTGTGGAAAGATAGCGATAGCATTAAGAACAAGAAGTTCCGTGATGAACTAAAGAGCCAACTTTTCTTAAAATTAAGATTCATGCCAATGATTAATCTATATGGACCTATCTAGAATAATGACGAAATTAAGTTGGTTATATCGACATTTCTAATTAGTTCGAAATATATCTGGTATAATGTAGCCTAATAGAACACTACAGTCGGCAGCCCTTGTACCTTAAGCAAGGTAGAGAATACAAAATTTGGTTGAAGTCCGACGGATAGCATGGACGTTACATGCAGTTAGACATTGGATCTATCAACGCGCGTAAAATCATGTAGGCAACAATGTCATGCACGTGTTGGTCAGAAATAATCTGAAATATTATGATCTCTTGCCAATATTGGATGAAATCCACTTGTTAGTATAAGAGTTACATGCATTTTAAAATTGGACCTATCAGCAGGCTTAGAATCATGTTGGCAGCACGGACGTATATTAGTTACTTCAAAATAATCTAGAATGGCAGTTACTATACGTGTGCATAGTTTAAAGCTGTCGGATTGCATACTTTTTGATATATTGGTATTTGGATAAAAATAGAGAGACCATTTATTAACAGTTGGCAGCCCTGGTGGCTTTTAAGAATACGCTCAGTTATATCTGTTTATATACACATATTACATACGAAATTTGGTTGAAATCCAATTAATAGTGTAGAAGTTATATGCATTTAAAATTTGGACCTATCAACAGGCGTAGAATCAATTTGGCAGCACTGTCATGTATGGCCTCCTGGAAATTAAACTGAAATATTATTATCCATATGTGTGCCAATTTTGGAATAGCTCCCATGCATACCTTCCAAATATCCAACATGGAGCTCAAATTTCAAGTGTGGTTTTTCAGCAGTTGGTAACACTGACATCATTCTCAAATATGGGCTTGAGATATTCAGGTATTTACTCAGACCATATTTGGTTTCGATTGCTGCAGCCATTTAGGAGTTGATAAGGGGAACACACAGACAGACAGAAGGGCAGACAGCCAGACAGACACACATTTGCCCGGATCGATCTCATAAGTCTACTTTTTCCTCATTTTTGCAAAATATGAAAAGTAGGCTAAAAACAGACGGTAGACATGTAATATTTTTATTAATTTATTTTCTTACAATATTTACACACGGAATACAACTCTCTCTTTACGATTGCTTAATATGCTAGTTTTTAAACACAACGCTTGAGGTAGATTTTTTATTACTGCATCCAATTACTGATGTTCTCAAAAACTGGGAAAGTGGTGATGGCTTCATCGATGAAAAACCTCATCTTCCTCTTTTTCATCATCATCATTATCGTATGTATTATCACTATTATCACCCAAGGATTTTATTATTATTATTATTATTATTATTATTTATGAATTTACAATTTGCAATGACAAGGAAATAAATACTGTACAAATTGTACAAAAATAACATATTTATACTACCTTTTAATGAAAAAGAGATAATATTACTATTTACAAATTACAATTTGAGACACGATCAAAATAAATATAAATAGTTGTACAGGGCTTTAAAGAGCAAAGGGCGTAGAACATTTCTAATTTTTATAATTTCTAATATTTACAAATTAAAAACCTAATATTTACCATTCCCATTATTGAGAAATACAAAATATAGAATCTGATATTTACAATTCCTATAATCTTATATATAAAAGTGAAAGTCTGTATGTGGGTATGTATGTATGTGGGTCTGTTCCGTATACAAATCTACACCGTTCCGCCAATCTCAACCAAATTTTGCATACATATAGTTTAGGACCCAGAAGGAACCGCTGGCTACATGAATTTTCGATAGTCTTTCTCATTCTTCTGATTTCGGCCCTTTTGCACTCAAGCACAGGCTAATCAAATCATAAAATATACTCATGAAGGAATGGCAAGCCAGATAGTTTCCATGGCAACATAGCTAAAGTCGAGACACGGCCGACTGGATGCCTGTTCTGCTCTGCACTACCGGTATAGAAAAAGAGGATCTTTACTTGAAATCCCGTTAGTTACTCAACTTCTCACACAGCACTGTCAACCGAGTTAACATAAAGACTTGACACTATCATCTACTATATATATTTGTGAAATACCACTCACTCATTCATTCATCACGAAATCTCAGAAACCACCGACGGATTGGAATGAAATTTGGTATGCAGCTTCCCAAAAGGCCGCAAATGCCCCCTAAGATAGGATTTTTGGATATTCAGGTTCTAAAGGGGTGTTAAGGGGGTTGACCTGCATTTCATTGAATTTCAATATCTCCCGATTGGTTTCATTGGGGGATGTGATACTCGGCACGTAAGCTCATCATTAAAAATAAGAAGACACGAGTCTGAGGGTTTTTGGATGTGGTGTATATTATGAGGTGAAAGGGGTGAAAAGTGGGGATTGAAAGATTCCTAACGGAGCGTGTATCTCTTAAACGACATAGGTGAGGAGTTTGAAACTCAGCGGAAAACAATCAGCATACAAAATACGTAAATATGTGTTTGGCCGTTTATTCATAAATCCAATTTAAGGGGCCCATGGGGAGGGGTGAAATTCTGGGGGGGGGGACAGGAAGAAAGTGTCCTAACTGATTGACTGACTCACTCACTCATCAAACTCAGGGGGAAAAACTGCTTTAAAGTAAGTAAATAGCTGTTCGACAGTTTTTTTTATTAAATCAAATTTAAGGGGTTCATGGGGAGGGGTGAAATTCTGAAAAAAGAAAATTGAAAGATAATGTCCTGACTCACTCACTCACTCACACACTCATCATCGCCCAGCCAAAATTATTGAAGTTAGAAACATGACAGTTTGGGGATATATTCATTGTATGTCAAAACCGTCTACTAAGGGAGGATTAGCGGATATTCAGGTTCTGAAGGGGTCTTAAGGGGGTTAAACCTGCATTCCATTGAATAACAATATCTCCCGATTGGTTTCATTGGGGGATATGATACACGACATATAAACTCATCATTAAAAAGGAAGAAGACACGTCTCTGAGGGGTTTTCGATGTGGTGTATATTATGAGGTGAAAGGGGTGAAAAGTAAGAATTGAAAGATTCCTAACGGAGCGTGTATCTCTTAAACGACATAGGCGAGGAGTTTGAAACTCAGCGGAAAAAATAAGCATAAAAAATAAGTAAATATGTGTTTGACCGTTTTTTTATAAATCCAATTTAAGGGGCCCATGGGGAGGGGTGAAATTCTGGGGGGGGGGGGGAAACAGGAAATAAAGTGTCCTAACTGATTGACTGACTGACTCACTCATCAAACTCAGGGGGGGGGGGAACTGCTTTAAAGTAAGTTAATAGCTGTTCGACAGTTTTTTTGATCAATCATATTGAAGGGGTTCATCGGGAGGGATGAAATTCTGAAGGAAAAAATGAAAGAAATTGGCCTGACTCATTCACTCATTATCGCCCAGTCAAAAATATTGAAGTTGGAACCATGGCATTCTGGGGATATGTTCGTTGTATCTCAAAACCGTACACTAAGGGAGGATTTTTTGATATTCAGGCTCTAAAGGGGTCTTAAGGGGGTTAAACCTGCATTTCATTGAATAACAATATCTCACGAGTGGTTTCATTTGCGGATGTGATACTCGGCATATAAACTAATCATTAAAAATAAGCAGACATGTGTCTAAGGGTTTTTCGATGTGGTGTATTATTATGAGGGGAAAGGGGTGAAAATTGGGGGTTGAAGGATTCCTAACGGAGCGTGTAGGCCTATCTCTTAAACGACATAGGCGAGAAATTTGAAACTCAGCGAAAAAAAAAATCATCTAAAAATTAAGTAAATCGGTGTTCGACCGTTTTATCATAAATTAATTTAAGGGGCCAATGGGGTGGGGTGAAATTCTGGGGGGGAAAGGAGAGAAAGTGTCCTAACTGACTGACTAACTCACTCACTCACTCACTCATCAAACTCAGGGGAAAAAGACAGCTAAAAAAATAAGTTAATATGTGTTCAAGCGTTTTTTTATCAATCCAATTTAAGGGGCCCATGGGGAGGGGTGAAGTTCTGGTAAAAATAATTGAAAGAAAATGTCCTGTCTGACTCACTCACTCATCACGCCCAGCGAAAACTATTAATGTTGGAAAAATGAAATTTTGGGAATATGTTCGCTGTATGTCAAAACGTCAACTAAGGAATGATTTTTCTTTATTCGGGTTTTAAAGAGATGTTAAGGGGGTAAACGTGCATTTCATTGAATAACGATATCTCATGAGTTGTTTCTTTGGGCATGTGTTTTTTGGTATATAAACTAATCATTAAAAATAATCAGACATATATCTAAATGTTTATCGATGTCGTGTATATTATGAGGTGAAAGGGGTGAAAATTGGGGATTGAGGGATTCTTAACGGAGCGTGTATCTCTTAAACGACATAGGCGAGAAGTTTGAAATTCGGCGGGATAAAACAGCTTAAAATACAAGTAAATATGTGTTCGATCGTTTTTTCATAAATCCAATTTAAGGGGCCCTTGGAGAGGGGTGAAATTCTGGGGGGGATAAGACAGGAAAGAAAGTGTCCTAACTGATTGACTCACTTACTCACTCATCAAACTCAGGGGGAAATCAGCTTTAAATAAGTAAATAGGTGTTCGACCGTTGGTTTCATAAATCCAATTTAAGGGGTTCATGGGGAGGGGTGAAATTATCAAATATAAATGAAAGAAAATGTCCTGACTGACTCACTCACTCATCATCGCCCAGCCAAAATTATTGAAGTTGGAAACATGAAATTTTGGGGATATGTTCGTTTTATGTCGAAAACGTCCACTAAGGTAGGAGTTTTGAATATTCAGGTTCTAAGGTGTTAAGGGGGTAAACGTGCATTTCATTGAATAACAATATCTCACGAGTGGTTTCATTTGGGGATTGATACTTGGCATACAGTATATACTAATCATTAAAAATAAGCTGACACATGTCTAATGGTTTATCGATATAGTGTATATTATGAGGTGAAAGGGATGAAAAGTGGGGGTTGAAAGATTCTTAACGGAGCGTGTATCTCTTAAACGACATAGGCGAGAAGTTTGAAACTCGGAGGAAATCAATCAGCTTAAAATAATTAAATAAATAAATAAATAAAATAAATAGGTGTTCGACCGTCTTTTCATAAATCCAATTTAAGGGGCCTATGGGGAGGGGTGAAATTCTGGAAGAAAAACGTCCACTAAGGAAGGATTTTTGGATGTTCACTCTCATCGACCAACCAAAACTATTAATGTTAGAAGAATGATATTTTGAGGGTATGTTTGTCGTGTGTCGAAAACATCTACTAAGGAGGGATTTTTGGATATTCAGGTTCTAAAGGGGTGTTAATGGGGTTAAACCTGCATTTCATTGAATAACAATATGACACGACTATGACGCGAGCGAAGCGAGACTAAAAATGAGATGGTGTGTGTCTGTGTATTACTCAATCACGCAAGTACCACTGGTCCTATTTACATGAATTTTACATGGAAGTAGCAGATTTACCTGGTTAACATACAGGTTACTTTTGATTTCAATACATTGCACTAATTAAAGATGGCGACTATTTTAGTGACGTCACTCTACCCTTTGGTTTTAAACTTTCATATTTCCAGTTCTAATAAAATGAGAACGCTAAGAAATAGCAAACTTTTGATGGCATGTACGAGGTTAAAATTTGCATTTTCTATCCGAAATGTATCTTCAACCGTTAGCGAGTAAAACCTAAATGTGTGCTATAAAACACGGTCAAGGCAGAGCGGTGTAGTTGGACAAATTGTTTCATCCTTAATCTCCCTCTGCGCAGCACCTCGCCTATCCCCTGTTTTAACTGTCACCTTCACATTTTAATTTATTTACGACCCGTAGCGAAGCACGGGTACTTCAGCTAGTCTCTTATATAAAAACAAGTGTCCTGACTGACTGACTGACTGACTGACTCATCATCGGCCAGCCAAAACTATTAAAGTTAGAAACATGAAATTTTGGGAATATGTTCGTTGTAAGTCGAAAACGCCCACTAAGGAAGGGTTTTTGGATATTCAGTTTCTAAAGGGGTGTTAAGGGGGTACACTTGCATTTCATTGAATAACAATATCTCCAGATTGCTTTCATTGGGGGATTTGATACTCGGCATATAAACTCATCATAAAAAATAAGAAGATACGTGTCTGAGGGTTTTTCGATGTGGTGTATATTTTGAGGTGAAAGGGGTGAAAAGTGGGGGTTGAAGGTTTCCTAACCGAGCGTGTATCTCTTAAACGACATAGGCGAGGAGTTTGGACCTCAGCGGAAAAAAATCAGCATAAAAAATAACAAAATAGGTGTTTGACCGTTTTTTCATAAATCCAATATAAGGGGCTCATGGGGAGGGGTGAAAATATGGGGAGGGGGGAGGAAACGTAATATGTCTGAGTGTAAAGTTATACATGGCCTATGTTGTAGACAATAACACATTACATCTTTTTTGTCTCTTGCTATTTCATCATACGACGAATACTTAGGGAGTTATTAATGATTTTGTACTTTTTGGTCGGAATTTTCAAAGTCCCAGGAATGGCATAAAAATTGATTCGAATGAAATTTCGAAAAATAGTTTTTTTTAATACTTTTATTATAATTTTCAGGTCTTTTAGGGTCCGGAACCAATAAGATATTTTGGTGTTTTTTTTCATCCCATGCATTTTTGGTTTCAGGTGATAGAATTATTTTCCACTAGGACCGATGCTTATCTTATATATAAAAGTGAAAGTCTGTATGTGGGTATGTATGTATGTATGTATGTGGGTCTGTTCCGTATACAAATCTACACCGTTCCGCCAATCTCAACCAAATTTTGCATACATATAGTTTAGGACCCAGAAGGAACCGCTGGCTACATGAATTTTCGATAGTCTTTCTCATTCTTCTGATTTCGGCCCTTTTGCACTCAAGCACAGGCTAATCAAATCATAAAATATACTCATGAAGGAATGGAAAGCCAGATAGTTTCCATGGCAACATAGCTAAAGTCGAGACACGGCCGACTGGATGCCTGTTCTGCTCTGCACTACCGGTATAGAAATGGAGGATCTTTACTTGAAATCCCGTTAGTTACTCAACTTCTCACACAGCACTGTCAACCGAGTTAGCATAAAGACTTGACACTATCATCTACTATATATATTTGTGAAATACCACTCACTCATTCATTCATCACGAAATCTCAGAAACCACCGACGGATTGGAATGAAATTTGGTATGCAGCTTCCCAAAAGGCCGCAAATGCCCCCTAAGATAGGATTTTTGGATATTCAGGTTCTAAAGGGGTGTTAAGGGGGTTGACCTGCATTTCATTGAATTTCAATATCTCCCGATTGGTTTCATTGGGGGATGTGATACTCGGCACGTAAGCTCATCATTAAAAATAAGAAGACACGAGTCTGAGGATTTTTGGATGTGGTGTATATTATGAGGTGAAAGGGGTGAAAAGTGGGGATTGAAAGATTCCTAACGGAGCGTGTATCTCTTAAACGACATAGGTGAGGAGTTTGAAACTCAGCGGAAAACAATCAGCATACAAAATACGTAAATATGTGTTTGGCCGTTTATTCATAAATCCAATTTAAGGGGCCCATGGGGAGGGGTGAAATTCTGGGGGGGGGGGACAGGAAGAAAGTGTCCTAACTGATTGACTGACTCACTCACTCATCAAACTCAGGGGAAAAAAACTGCTTTAAAGTAAGTAAATAGCTGTTCGACAGTTTTTTTTATTAAATCAAATTTAAGGGGTTCATGGGGAGGGGTGAAATTCTGAAAAAAGAAAATTGAAAGATAATGTCCTGACTCACTCACTCACTCACACACTCATCATCGCCCAGCCAAAATTATTGAAGTTAGAAACATGACAGTTTGGGGATATGTTCATTGTATGTCAAAACCGTCTACTAAGGGAGGATTAGCGGATATTCAGGTTCTGAAGGGGTCTTAAGGGGGTTAAACCTGCATTCCATTGAATAACAATATCTCCCGATTGGTTTCATTGGGGGATATGATACACGACATATAAACTCATCATTAAAAAGGAAGAAGACACGTCTCTGAGGGGTTTTCGATGTGGTGTATATTATGAGGTGAAAGGGGTGAAAAGTAAGAATTGAAAGATTCCTAACGGAGCGTGTATCTCTTAAACGACATAGGCGAGGAGTTTGAAACTCAGCGGAAAAAATAAGCATAAAAAATAAGTAAATATGTGTTTGACCGTTTTTTTATAAATCCAATTTAAGGGGCCCATGGGGAGGGGTGAAATTCTGGGGGGGGGGGGAAACAGGAAATAAAGTGTCCTAACTGATTGACTGACTGACTCACTCATCAAACTCAGGGGGGGGGGGGAACTGCTTTAAAGTAAGTTAATAGCTGTTCGACAGTTTTTTTGATCAATCATATTGAAGGGGTTCATCGGGAGGGATGAAATTCTGAAGGAAAAAATGAAAGAAATTGGCCTGACTCATTCACTCATTATCGCCCAGTCAAAAATATTGAAGTTGGAACCATGGCATTCTGGGGATATGTTCGTTGTATCTCAAAACCGTACACTAAGGGAGGATTTTTTGATATTCAGGCTCTAAAGGGGTCTTAAGGGGGTTAAACCTGCATTTCATTGAATAACAATATCTCACGAGTGGTTTCATTTGCGGATGTGATACTCGGCATATAAACTAATCATTAAAAATAAGCAGACATGTGTCTAAGGGTTTTTCGATGTGGTGTATTATTATGAGGGGAAAGGGGTGAAAATTGGGGGTTGAAGGATTCCTAACGGAGCGTGTAGGCCTATCTCTTAAACGACATAGGCGAGAAATTTGAAACTCAGCGAAAAAAAAATCAGCTAAAAATTAAGTAAATCGGTGTTCGACCGTTTTATCATAAATTAATTTAAGGGGCCAATGGGGTGGGGTGAAATTCTGGGGGGGAAAGGAGAGAAAGTGTCCTAACTGACTGACTAACTCACTCACTCACTCACTCATCAAACTCAGGGGAAAAAGACAGCTAAAAAAATAAGTTAATATGTGTTCAAGCGTTTTTTTATCAATCCAATTTAAGGGGCCCATGGGGAGGGGTGAAGTTCTGGTAAAAATAATTGAAAGAAAATGTCCTGTCTGACTCACTCACTCATCACGCCCAGCGAAAACTATTAATGTTGGAAAAATGAAATTTTGGGAATATGTTCGCTGTATGTCAAAACGTCAACTAAGGAATGATTTTTCTTTATTCGGGTTTTAAAGAGATGTTAAGGGGGTAAACGTGCATTTCATTGAATAACGATATCTCATGAGTTGCTTCTTTGGGCATGTGTTTTTTGGTATATAAACTAATCATTAAAAATAATCAGACATATATCTAAATGTTTATCGATGTCGTGTATATTATGAGGTGAAAGGGGTGAAAATTGGGGATTGAGGGATTCTTAACGGAGCGTGTATCTCTTAAACGACATAGGCGAGAAGTTTGAAATTCGGCGGGATAAAACAGCTTAAAATACAAGTAAATATGTGTTCGACCGTTTTTTCATAAATCCAATTTAAGGGGCCCTTGGAGAGGGGTGAAATTCTGGGGGGATAAGACAGGAAAGAAAGTGTCCTAACTGATTGACTCACTTACTCACTCATCAAACTCAGGGGGAAATCAGCTTTAAATAAGTAAATAGGTGTTCGACCGTTGGTTTCATAAATCCAATTTAAGGGATTCATGGGGAGGGGTGAAATTATCAAATATAAATGAAAGAAAATGTCCTGACTGACTCACTCACTCATCATCGCCCAGCCAAAATTATTGAAGTTGGAAACATGAAATTTTGGGGATATGTTCGTTTTATGTCGAAAACGTCCACTAAGGTAGGAGTTTTGAATATTCAGGTTCTAAGGTGTTAAGGGGGTAAACGTGCATTTCATTGAATAACAATATCTCACGAGTGGTTTCATTTGGGGATTGATACTTGGCATACAGTATATACTAATCATTAAAAATAAGCTGACACATGTCTAATGGTTTATCGATATAGTGTATATTATGAGGTGAAAGGGATGAAAAGTGGGGGTTGAAAGATTCTTAACGGAGCGTGTATCTCTTAAACGACATAGGCGAGAAGTTTGAAACTCGGAGGAAATCAATCAGCTTAAAATAAATAAATAAATAAATAAATAAAATAAATAGGTGTTCGACCGTCTTTTCATAAATCCAATTTAAGGGGCCTATGGGGAGGGGTGAAATTCTGGAAGAAAAACGTCCACTAAGGAAGGATTTTTGGATGTTCACTCTCATCGACCAACCAAAACTATTAATGTTAGAAGAATGATATTTTGAGGGTATGTTTGTCGTGTGTCGAAAACATCTACTAAGGAGGGATTTTTGGATATTCAGGTTCTAAAGGGGTGTTAATGGGGTTAAACCTGCATTTCATTGAATAACAATATGACACGACTATGACGCGAGCGAAGCGAGACTAAAAATGAGATGGTGTGTGTCTGTGTATTACTCAATCACGCAAGTACCACTGGTCCTATTTACATGAATTTTACATGGAAGTAGCAGATTTACCTGGTTAACATACAGGTTACTTTTGATTTCAATACATTGCACTAATTAAAGATGGCGACTATTTTAATGACGTCACTCTACCCTTTGGTTTTAAACTTTCATATTTCCAGTTCTAATAAAATGAGAACGCTAAGAAATAGCAAACTTTTGATGGCATGTACGAGGTTAAAATTTGCATTTTCTATCCGAAATGTATCTTCAACCGTTAGCGAGTAAAACCTAAATGTGTGCTATAAAACACGGTCAAGGCAGAGCGGTGTAGTTGGACAAATTGTTTCATCCTTAATCTCCCTCTGCGCAGCACCTCGCCTATCCCCTGTTTTAACTGTCACCTTCACATTTTAATTTATTTACGACCCGTAGCGAAGCACGGGTACTTCAGCTAGTCTTATATATAAAAGTGAAAGTCTGTATGTGGGTATGTATGTATGTATGTGGGTCTGTTCCGTATACAAATCTACACCGTTCCGCCAATCTCAACCAAATTTTGCATACATATAGTTTAGGACCCAGAAGGAACCGCTGGCTACATGAATTTTCGATAGTCTTTCTCATTCTTCTGATTTCGGCCCTTTTGCACTCAAGCACAGGCTAATCAAATCATAAAATATACTCATGAAGGAATGGCAAGCCAGATAGTTTCCATGGCAACATAGCTAAAGTCGAGACACGGCCGACTGGATGCCTGTTCTGCTCTGCACTACCGGTATAGAAAAAGAGGATCTTTACTTGAAATCCCGTTAGTTACTCAACTTCTCACACAGCACTGTCAACCGAGTTAGCATAAAGACTTGACACTATCATCTACTATATATATTTGTGAAATACCACTCACTCATTCATTCATCACGAAATCTCAGAAACCACCGACGGATTGGAATGAAATTTGGTTTGCAGCTTCCCAAAAGGCCGCAAATGCCCCCTAAGATAGGATTTTTGGATATTCAGGTTCTAAAGGGGTGTTAAGGGGGTTGACCTGCATTTCATTGAATTTCAATATCTCCCGATTGGTTTCATTGGGGGATGTGATACTCGGCACGTAAGCTCATCATTAAAAATAAGAAGACACGAGTCTGAGGGTTTTTGGATGTGGTGTATATTATGAGGTGAAAGGGGTGAAAAGTGGCGATTGAAAGATTCCTAACGGAGCGTGTATCTCTTAAACGACATAGGTGAGGAGTTTGAAACTCAGCGGAAAACAATCAGCATACAAAATACGTAAATATGTGTTTGGCCGTTTATTCATAAATCCAATTTAAGGGGCCCATGGGGAGGGGTGAAATTCTGGGGGGGGGGGGACAGGAAGAAAGTGTCCTAACTGATTGACTGACTCACTCACTCATCAAACTCAGGGAAAAAAACTGCTTTAAAGTAAGTAAATAGCTGTTCGACAGTTTTTTTATTAAATCAAATTTAAGGGGTTCATGGGGAGGGGTGAAATTCTGAAAAAAGAAAATTGAAAGATAATGTCCTGACTCACTCACTCACTCACACACTCATCATCGCCCAGCCAAAATTATTGAAGTTAGAAACATGACAGTTTGGGGATATGTTCATTGTATGTCAAAACCGTCTACTAAGGGAGGATTAGCGGATATTCAGGTTCTGAAGGGGTCTTAAGGGGGTTAAACCTGCATTCCATTGAATAACAATATCTCCCGATTGGTTTCATTGGGGGATATGATACACGACATATAAACTCATCATTAAAAAGGAAGAAGACACGTCTCTGAGGGGTTTTCGATGTGGTGTATATTATGAGGTGAAAGGGGTGAAAAGTAAGAATTGAAAGATTCCTAACGGAGCGTGTATCTCTTAAACGACATAGGCGAGGAGTTTGAAACTCAGCGGAAAAAATAAGCATAAAAAATAAGTAAATATGTGTTTGACCGTTTTTTTATAAATCCAATTTAAGGGGCCCATGGGGAGGGGTGAAATTCTGGGGGGGGGGGGAAACAGGAAATAAAGTGTCCTAACTGATTGACTGACTGACTCACTCATCAAACTCAGGGGGGGGGGGAACTGCTTTAAAGTAAGTTAATAGCTGTTCGACAGTTTTTTTGATCAATCATATTGAAGGGGTTCATCGGGAGGGATGAAATTCTGAAGGAAAAAATGAAAGAAATTGGCCTGACTCATTCACTCATTATCGCCCAGTCAAAAATATTGAAGTTGGAACCATGGCATTCTGGGGATATGTTCGTTGTATCTCAAAACCGTACACTAAGGGAGGATTTTTTGATATTCAGGCTCTAAAGGGGTCTTAAGGGGGTTAAACCTGCATTTCATTGAATAACAATATCTCACGAGTGGTTTCATTTGCGGATGTGATACTCGGCATATAAACTAATCATTAAAAATAAGCAGACATGTGTCTAAGGGTTTTTCGATGTGGTGTATTATTATGAGGGGAAAGGGGTGAAAATTGGGGGTTGAAGGATTCCTAACGGAGCGTGTAGGCCTATCTCTTAAACGACATAGGCGAGAAATTTGAAACTCAGCGAAAAAAAAATCAGCTAAAAATTAAGTAAATCGGTGTTCGACCGTTTTATCATAAATTAATTTAAGGGGCCAATGGGGTGGGGTGAAATTCTGGGGGGGAAAGGAGAGAAAGTGTCCTAACTGACTGACTAACTCACTCACTCACTCACTCATCAAACTCAGGGGAAAAAGACAGCTAAAAAAATAAGTTAATATGTGTTCAAGCGTTTTTTTATCAATCCAATTTAAGGGGCCCATGGGGAGGGGTGAAGTTCTGGTAAAAATAATTGAAAGAAAATGTCCTGTCTGACTCACTCACTCATCACGCCCAGCGAAAACTATTAATGTTGGAAAAATGAAATTTTGGGAATATGTTCGCTGTATGTCAAAACGTCAACTAAGGAATGATTTTTCTTTATTCGGGTTTTAAAGAGATGTTAAGGGGGTAAACGTGCATTTCATTGAATAACGATATCTCATGAGTTGTTTCTTTGGGCATGTGTTTTTTGGTATATAAACTAATCATTAAAAATAATCAGACATATATCTAAATGTTTATCGATGTCGTGTATATTATGAGGTGAAAGGGGTGAAAATTGGGGATTGAGGGATTCTTAACGGAGCGTGTATCTCTTAAACGACATAGGCGAGAAGTTTGAAATTCGGCGGGATAAAACAGCTTAAAATACAAGTAAATATGTGTTCGACCGTTTTTTCATAAATCCAATTTAAGGGGCCCTTGGAGAGGGGTGAAATTCTGGGGGGATAAGACAGGAAAGAAAGTGTCCTAACTGATTGACTCACTTACTCACTCATCAAACTCAGGGGGAAATCAGCTTTAAATAAGTAAATAGGTGTTCGACCGTTGGTTTCATAAATCCAATTTAAGGGGTTCATGGGGAGGGGTGAAATTATCAAATATAAATGAAAGAAAATGTCCTGACTGACTCACTCACTCATCATCGCCCAGCCAAAATTATTGAAGTTGGAAACATGAAATTTTGGGGATATGTTCGTTTTATGTCGAAAACGTCCACTAAGGTAGGAGTTTTGAATATTCAGGTTCTAAGGTGTTAAGGGGGTAAACGTGCATTTCATTGAATAACAATATCTCACGAGTGGTTTCATTTGGGGATTGATACTTGGCATACAGTATATACTAATCATTAAAAATAAGCTGACACATGTCTAATGGTTTATCGATATAGTGTATATTATGAGGTGAAAGGGATGAAAAGTGGGGGTTGAAAGATTCTTAACGGAGCGTGTATCTCTTAAACGACATAGGCGAGAAGTTTGAAACTCGGAGGAAATCAATCAGCTTAAAATAAATAAATAAATAAATAAATAAAATAAATAGGTGTTCGACCGTCTTTTCATAAATCCAATTTAAGGGGCCTATGGGGAGGGGTGAAATTCTGGAAGAAAAACGTCCACTAAGGAAGGATTTTTGGATGTTCACTCTCATCGACCAACCAAAACTATTAATGTTAGAAGAATGATATTTTGAGGGTATGTTTGTCGTGTGTCGAAAACATCTACTAAGGAGGGATTTTTGGATATTCAGGTTCTAAAGGGGTGTTAATGGGGTTAAACCTGCATTTCATTGAATAACAATATGACACGACTATGACGCGAGCGAAGCGAGACTAAAAATGAGATGGTGTGTGTCTGTGTATTACTCAATCACGCAAGTACCACTGGTCCTATTTACATGAATTTTACATGGAAGTAGCAGATTTACCTGGTTAACATACAGGTTACTTTTGATTTCAATACATTGCACTAATTAAAGATGGCGACTATTTTAGTGACGTCACTCTACCCTTTGGTTTTAAACTTTCATATTTCCAGTTCTAATAAAATGAGAACGCTAAGAAATAGCAAACTTTTGATGGCATGTACGAGGTTAAAATTTGCATTTTCTATCCGAAATGTATCTTCAACCGTTAGCGAGTAAAACCTAAATGTGTGCTATAAAACACGGTCAAGGCAGAGCGGTGTAGTTGGACAAATTGTTTCATCCTTAATCTCCCTCTGCGCAGCACCTCGCCTATCCCCTGTTTTAACTGTCACCTTCACATTTTAATTTATTTACGACCCGTAGCGAAGCACGGGTACTTCAGCTAGTTAAAAATAAAATTAAAACCTAATATTTACAAAAAGCTATTCCCCAAACAAAGAACCAAAAGAATCACACAACTTCCTCGTCATAATAGCCCCATGGCAAGCTAGTGAGCAAGTCATTAGCCCACACAGCGTGTGTTTTCTCTGTTCCACAAGATACAAATTATGGTTGCTAGATTGTATCCTGCACTGTTTATTAGACATAGTTTTTCCAGTTTGAAAAACCGCTAGGTAATCATCGGCACGAAGCGATTTTTCCACTGCCTTACCTACGCCTTTTGCTCTTTTGGACTTGCTATGGTCCAGTTTGCGATATGCATACATTTTCGATGCTGGTCCAATGAACTCATGGCCGATCCACATTCACCCTTAAAAACACCCATTCTTTTCCTGTTTTTAATGGGCAGCTGAAAGACATTGTCAGCGCTGTAGCAAGAAGTGTCAAACCAATCACTATGTTTCCTCATTACGACATAGGGATCACCGTGGTGAACGTAGGAAATGAAACTATCTGTGTCCATATACAAAAGAGATACGTCCCCAAAATGTTGTTTGGCAAACTCGTAGTGGAATTTATGCATGACCGATTTTGAAAAATCAAAAATTACCTGACCCAAATAGAAGGATTAATTCATAGTAACATGTGTGTTACTTAATTCAGTAGAAGCCAAATTCTCATCAATAATTTTCATGTTTTTGAAATTTTGCTTGGCAATGTACCGCTGAGCGCCGTAACGACCCCCCCCCCCCCAGGTATTGACCAAATTAATGTCTCGATATTTGCGTACATTTTCCATACTTTTGCCATAAATGCAGTTATTCATCAATTTAAAAAGATAACTTCAAACCGCTGTGTCGCCATTTGTCGGTGCTGGGTGTTGAGATCCATATATGGCTTTAGCCAAGCTTTTCGAGCAAATGAAATACGCCGATGAATTCTTTTCAACACCAAACCCTGGGCTAGGCATTGACACAACATTTGAATATGTAAAACATACCGATTCTTATTGTAAAGTGGGCCCATAAGTTTTTTTTTTCAATTTTCACTTTACACTCCGGGGGAACCATTCGCTCTAGGTAAAATGGGAAATCGGCATGTTCCTTATACAGGGATGAAGGGTATTCCAAATCAATCTCTAAAACATACCTACAACACGTTTCGAGGCTGGCTGTATTCACAACAACATGTGATACCTCCTCCTCTGAAAGCCAGGCAAAACACATATAGGGTAAAGGTTGGTTCATGGCATGGCCATACAAATTATGCACTTCATAATACATTAAGTATGATTCTGATTTCTCAGGTGAATGAGATGGCATGCATTTGTTATTGGCCTTGGCATAACGCTGATTAAGCGACACAAACCCACCGCGAATGCCTCACTCAAAGGATAACACCATGTCTACATCGGCCAGTACATCTAATTCCACTTCGGTGTATCTCAAAGTAGCATCAAACGACAGTCCTAGACACGTGAAATAGTGAGCCGGATATAATACGTAGATGTGCTGGCACAACTGACGGAGCTTTTCAAAAACATTGGTGAGCAACAACACATCGAGTTTTAGGTAATGCATAGCATATTCCCATGGAGTGTTTATATTAAATACCTTCAAACATTGCATGCGTGTGCATAAACCTCACCGGAAACGGTACTACGTGTTAGTATGGAATAAAATTTATCTTCTGCTTCAATACGTCCCAACCATTGACAAAATTATAAGGGAATATGCCTTTCCGAATGCACAATTATAAGTGTTCAGGATTCTTAAAATGAGTCCTGGTGTATCTCAATTCATTTTCATCCCAGCCATGCAATAGGTTGTCAAGGAATGAGGTCATAAACTTAAAAGAGTCTAGAAATCGAATACAAAACTTGCCCAACCACCATATGATTGCCGTAAAACGTTCTTGGTTTTGGGAAATAATTGAAAATGTTCCCTTGCCGACATGACCCAATTGACGAATGAGGAACTGCATATCATGATTCGACAAATTGTGAAAGAACACAGAAATAAATCTAGGAACTGGTTAATTAACATTACACCCTCTGTTTGCAACCCCTCGAAATTCCCCCGTAAAGTGCGAGTGGTCGCGAACGGTATCCTTACAAGTGGCTTTTCACATATGTGACATGTGGCATGCTCATACGGAGTCCTATGCTCTGGAGATAGACTGAGGGGCACTTGGTTTTCCAATAACCCCTGTACATGGTCAGCCAACTCCATAAGTTCAATTAGGAACCTTTTAGCACAATCAGAGCCTTGGTAAGATTTAATAGGACTTTGTGTGTTCATACGAACACACTACATTCAGTCCTACGGCAAAGGATTCGTCCTTCTGAATTGGTGTGGTTGAGCTCATGATGGGATCTGGTTCGCATCCCGGCATGGGAACTGTGAGAGCCTCAAAATCAGCGTACATCACAAAAGGAACCGTATCTCCCTTGTGTACGTTTTTAAACTTTAACACAGCATCGTCCCCTTGTGGTAGAAACAGTCTCACTGCCTTCTGCCATAAACAATCTACCCTATGGCGTTCCAAAAGAGAGGGGGTTTAAAAATATTGTAGGCATCAGTCAGAGGTCTGTTGCTTATTATGATCATTGGACAGTTGACTGCCTACCAATCTACTATGGTTTTTAATAAGGCAATAGTGATTCATATCTCCTACAAACAAATATAAAAGGTGTATGTGGTGTCGTTTCTGCTATTTCGTGGCACATAAAGGACCCATAAATTCACCGTCGAGGCCATAGAACAAGAAAGAATAGTCGAGATTATCCTGTTCAAACCTGTGGATCTTTTTTGCATCCACAGGGAACGAAACGCGAGTTAAATTTAAAATTTGTTCAAATAATCAAATGTGGCCTTGTACTTTCCCGGCCAACGTACGTTACGATCTTGAGGCAGGTTCAAATAGGCAGCCACTGACCAAAGGGAACGATCATCATCCCGGTTCTTTGTGTTTAACACGTCCTTCTTCAAACCTATCGCTCGTGGTGTCGGGATATAGCTGGACCCTGCATCGAGAGGGTTAAATTTACAAATATTATTTTTATGTGATGAATATTTTCCAAGGCAAGGCCGCTGGGTCCTTATTGCAATTTATCACATTGGAATAGCAAGGCATTCACACCGTGTGTCTAGTACCACAGTTCCAAATTATCGGATACGAGCAACTCTTGTATCTTGGGACAAGGATGGCATTCTTCTTTGTGTTCTACATTATTCTTCATGTATACAAAATCGCAGACCAGTTCCATGTTTACTTTCAAAGCCCTGTGCAACCCTAGGGCAGTATAAATTTGCTCGCTAAAGTCGGGAAACAAGACTCTAAAATTCCTTGGGAATAACACTTTCCCTAACATTGGCAATTTGCCCCTAGCCCACCCGTGTCCTAAAACAACAGTCAAGGGGTTCCCACTTTAAAATATTGGAAGTGGTAAAACATGCCATATTTGTAAAATAGCCTTATAGGAAAAAAAAATCCTGTAGCCAGGTACAAGGTCCACTTACACACCTCCCGGTTTTCACCAGCAACGCGTCCACACTACAACTGGACAGTTATCTAAAAAAACACAAACAATGAATAAATAAATTCAGGCTAATACATGCTTTCCATAACAAAATATTACAGAAACAAATTTAAACAGTTTATAATAAATGGAAATCTTACCTTAGCTCGTAAAACCTGTTTTTCCCTCTTCGTCGGCTAAGGTGTAATTGTCCTTCTCCCTCACACAAAATGTGTCGTATACAGGTTATCTGAATATTAATCAATCAATCAATCAATCAATCAATCAATCAATCAATAAATCAATCAATAAACATATTCCAATCAATAACATTAACATAAACTGGCATGTAAGGACCGAAAATCATTAATAAGTACTTACCTTAAAATAATTTTTAAATGCCGCCACTGACTGCGCCAAATACAGCATTCTTGCAAGGTTGGATACTTGTTACCGCTAAGCTAAGTGTGTGTAACAGTCATATAATATCCGGAAACAATAAATAAAATCAATCAATAAATAAATACCAGTAAATAAAACTTAAACTTTAATTAGTATTAAATCATCAAAAAGAAACACTAACTTAACGTAAACGATAAAGAGTTTTCCTCCAAAAGGTTCACTTGAACAGAGCGCACAGTTAACACTGCTCCAAACACAAGAGTTCAACAGTTGCACGTCTAGCTGCACACCACAGCACAGAATTTATGTACGGTACTTGAACTAGTGAAAGTAATACTATTTAACACGCGTTATTTATAGCCACTAGATCACACATGTAAACAGTTTCCCACGAATGTACAAGTTATAACGTGTGCACAAAAACACCTTCCTAGTTTCCAATGTCACTTATTAAAACATTTTCCCACATAAAAAACACGTGATGTACATCGTATGTGTTGAGCAAGGCACTGGGGAACGGTACTAACTTAGTTCGCAATGATGTAGCCACACACAGTGAGTTCGCATAATGCGACCAGACCTCCCACGCCGCTAGACACTCGCTCAGCGCATTTCTTAGATAACAGATATGGTCTAGCCCCAAGAGACCGGGTCTCTGAGATCCTGCCTCTGGGCTCGCTACCTAAGAACCAGACAATGGACCACTTCGTTTGCATATGTCAATATAATATTCAAAAAAGAACTATTCTCTACAAAGAAGAAGGTACCGGTAAATAGTAAAACTACAAGCTACATCTCGGCTATCCCAGTATCTGTCATAATTAAAATCCCACTTAAATAATAATAATAATAATAATAATTTAATTTATTTATTACATACTATTTATGTTACATTATAATAATAATTTTTTTTTTTTTTTTTTTTTAGGGGAAGAAATGCATTTACGCACAGAGTGTCGGGCTCCTGCTCCTGAGTAGCAGACTACCGACTAAAACTCCCCCGTTACTTCTGAACACTAGCCTGGAACCGTTTAGCACATTACTTCAGGCTAGAGTCATTTTATATTTGCCTGTAGGGCACTCTTCCGTAATGAATCATCTTCAGTGGCGATCCAGATCCGTCTTCTTTGTTCGGAGGATATCTTCAACAAAGCTTGCTACCAGTTTCCAGTTTTCCTCATTTTGTAGCATCACTGCAACAATATTGTCCGGGGATATCTCTACATCAATGTGATCTTGAAGATACTGCCTATTTTGGACCCACCGTCCACAAGAGAAGAAGGTGTGATTAGCATTATCTAATTCATTGATACAGTAGATGCAATCTGATGAATCCACCTTCCCCATCTTCTTAAGATAGGAACAGAAGTACCCATGGCCAGTCAAGAACTGAGTGAGATAGTAACCAACCTCACCATGTTTCCTCTCTGTCCAAACCTGCACCTGAGGGATCATTCTCTTAGTCCATTGGCTTTGATCTCCTTGCTCCCATTTGATCTGCCAATTTTGAAAGGTTTGTACTCTTGCCGATCGTCTTGCATTTTGTAAACCCATATCAGATTTCCTCAAGTAAATGTTCTTGCGTTCTTTCGCAAGAAAAAAAATCGGAATAATTCCGGCAATAACGAGAACTGCTTCCTCAGAGACCGTGCGATATGCAGATGCCACGCGCAAAGCACCCCGCCTCTGCACTTGCGCCAGTGGCTTCCTATAAATTTCCTTATCCAGGGCATCCGCCCATATTTCCGCTCCATACAGCAGAACTGAATAGATGGCTGTCATCAATAGTCTTCTCTTACTAGATTTTGGCCCACCAACATTGGCCATGAGCCGACTGAGGGACGTTACTCCTCTGGCTGCCTTATCTGCAGTCCGTCTAATCTGTTCTCCAAAATTCATTTTACTGTCGATCATGATGCCCAGGTATTTTGCTGCTGGCTGCGTCTCTACTTGAATTTGTACTACCTGTATTGGAAGTATTGTCTGAATTCTCTTCTTTGTTAGGATGACAATTTCCGTCTTACTAAGTGCTAGAGACAGACCATGTTCCTCCATCCATCTATTGATTTTGCGCATTACCATATTGAGTCGCAACTGTGCCTGCTCGACACTTCTTCCTGCTACAAGAGCAGCAACATCATCTGCATATCCTACTAGAATAGTTTCTTCAGGCATTTCAAGCCTCAACAAGCTGTCGTATGTAACATTCCAGAGATCAGGTCCTAGAATCGAACCCTGGGCAGCCCCAGCCGTGACTTGTACTCTACGGATCCCTTCTGTAGTATCGTAGAGCAGAGCACGATCCTTCAAGTAAGAGTCTAAGATCCGAAGGAGATACCTTGGAACATGGAATGAAAATTCTAGAGCATCCATGATATCAGTCCATTTGACAGAGTTGAAAGCGTTTTTAACATCCAGTGTAACAAAAAGAATCACCCGGCGAGAGTAATGATTATAACTCTCCGCTCTTCGTACTTTATCGGCGACTTCTTGCACTGCATCCAGTGTCGACCGGCCTACCCTGAATCCAAATTGTCTTGGTGATAAATCACCGGCTGCGATTATTGCTTCAAGCAATCTCCGTCTTATGAGTTTCTCAAATAGTTTGCCCGTTGTGTCAAGCATACAAAGTGGGCGGTACGATGATGGTAACTCAGGGTCACCCATGCCCTTACTAATGAGCACTAAGCGACAGATCTTCCAGCGAAAGCTAAAGATTCCTGCTTTCATGCACACATTGAACATTCTCAATAATAACAACAACATATCTTGATCAACTATTATTTTCAGAACCTCATTAGGAATCCCATCCGGCCCCGGAGCCTTGTTGTTCCGTAAAGAATGCGTTGCAACCCGAAGTTCATCTTCAGTAAACAGTGGGAAATCTAGATCACGTTCAAAATTCCTCTCAGGTCTTGTGGGATGAGTTGGAAAAAGGGTTAATAATAATAATAATAATAATAATAATAATAATAATAATAATAATAATAATAATAATAATAATAGCTTGCCACGGTGGGTGAGTGGTTATTGTGTCAGATTACCAATCCCAAGCTTGCAGGTTCGCCCCTGGCCGTGGTAAGTGATTTTTGAAAGGCGGCAAAAATACGATACGCATGTCATACGATGTTGGCATGTCAAAGAACCCATTTGAATTCAGTAGGCCGAGTTCAAAATGGCAAAATTAATCTCGGGAGTTTACGCCAACACAAAGTTCCTCATTTCTCTACTTTAATAATAATAATAATAATAATAATAATATCGTATGGCCTCGGGTGCCAGTTACAAGCTTCGTTAATTGACACCCAGAGGGTAGCTTGCATGTCGAATTTCGTCGTTCCTTTGAACGCTATGAAAGTCAAGGAGGTTAGATATCTAAACTCCTTGACACTACAGCGCTTTCAAGTAGAGAATGGAGGAACTTTGGGTTGGCGGAAAATCCCGAGATTAATTTTGCCATTGAACACGGCCTACTGAATTCAAATGGGTTCTTTAACATGCCAACAACGTATGACATGAGTATCGAGATTTTTGTCGCCTTCAAAAATCACTTACCATGGCCAGGGGCGAACCTGCAATCTTGGGGTTGGTAGTCCGACACTATAACCACTCACCCACTGTGGCAAGCATTTCTCTACTAGAAAGCGCTATAGTGTTCAAGGAGGTTAGATATCTAACATCTAACCTCCTTGACATTCATAGTCAAGGAACAACGAAATTCGACATGCAAGCTACCCTCCGGGTGTCAAATAACAAAGCTTGCACCCGGCACCCGAGGCCATACGATATAATAATAATAATAATAATAATAATAATTAGCGGATAATCATCCTAAATCTAGTCATTAACGATATTATCCTTCTCCCACTCAGGCTACCCTCTTGGGCTAAGCATCTATCTATATACAGTTCTCAATGAAAAAAATAATCACCTAATAATAATATTAATAATAATAACAATAATGACCTACTAGTTTTGGGTCCTTTGGACAAATTTGTAAAAAATAATAATCCAAAGTAAAGAGGACTTCATTCCAAGTAAAATGAGCTATCGCACATCTTTCTAAAATTATGGGTTCCCAAGATATCGTTTCGATGACCTACTTGTTAATTTGTTTAGCTACAGATCTGGAAAAATAAGTGGTCCATGGGAAAGGGGGCATTATCCCTGACACAACTTCCTCCAATCATTGGTTAGGAAAATATCGGGTTGCCTACCGCCAGGGACCCATCACTAGTCACGTGCGCGTGGCGGCCATGACACTAAGTAGAATTCTTGTTGCCTATCTACTCGTGGGATTTTCTAAGTGAAATGCCATGTCCTGAGGTTCGGATTCCACGTAAAAAGGAGTTCCCGTGGCTCATAGGCCTAATCACAAGAATCACGGTCACGTAAAACTACAATCTTCCTTCATTCTCCCATAGGCAAGCAACCATCCTCAATCACCACGTCGCACAGTGTGTCGAATCCCAATTCTAGGTGGAAAAAATTAATAATTTCGTTAATAGTGCTGGGATTCTATTAAGGACACCATGTAGAGTTCGCCTTGAAACTGACCACACTATTTCAATAAATTTTGAGGCTATCTTACTACTATACCATTAACTTCAAAGCATTGAAACTTTGCACATGCAGTTAGTGATATCTCCTCAACACAGGGAAAGAATTATGGAAAGATCCAAATGCCCAGTTTATGTAAAATACATTTTAAATTTTACCTGAAAAATAATTTTTGAGAATGTTGTAATCTCTTTAGGTACACTTTTCTCAGAAAGTAGCAGACAGAGAGCAAGTAAACTGCCCATATATGTCGTACAGGCTTTGATTTACACAGTAGGTGAAAGATTTTATTCATTAGTATATTATTTGGCCAATTAAATAATATTATATTTGATGTACCAAATTTTGGTAAATGTTTTGTAATATTAAATTTTGTATAGGGCTTGATATCTGTTAATATACAGTTATATTTCACCTAGTGTGTTTATAATGACCCCATGCATACCCATAAAAAAATTCATGACAATAAGTTCAGTAGTTTCAGAGAAAAGTGTACCTGAATGTCAAAAAATATAAGTTACGGTAAATGACAAAAAAAACAAAGACATGCGTTTTTGACACATATCAGCCTTTTAGAATTGTCCAGCTCCATACTCCTCTTCATTCTTGGTTTTCTCATCTTCTTTCTTCTTCTTTTCAGCTCTCTTCTTTATTCTGGCTTCTTTGGTCATCTCTTGGCCACTCTTTTCAGCTTCCTTCAGTCGCAGCGTATCACTCTGGCGAAGCGCACATGCCATGTCATTGCCTGGTACAATGCCAAGTTTTTCATGCCATAAATTAACCTCATATTTCTTCTCAACTAATTTTGATGTCATAGTTGATTTATTGCTGCCACATGAATTACATTGTATTTCCAATCAAGTGGCTAAGCCCCTTCTACTTTTTTCATCTTCCTTTAGTTCAAAACAGTCTACACCATCACAGTGTTTACATTTAGCAAATGAGTGTAGCAATGCAGAAAGTACACCTATATCTAGAATTGCATAACTATCACAACTACTTGCATTACTGACAGTAGAACTGGCATTACTCTCGGCTTCCAAATAATAGTTTCCTTTTTGAGGCACTGCTTGCTCTTCCAATGTCATGTTTTGAGTCGGTTGAAGGCAATCCAAAATCGCCCTTCACACCTTTGGCAACACGGCGATAATGTTTACATTTACCAAACTTCCTAATTCGACCCATAATAACACACGGGAACACAAAACTGGAAATAAATATTATAAAACCAACGACGACTGATCTACACGAGGTTACCACTGAAAATTCAAAACATCAACAAGTTTCCGCGGAAACCAATGCTTAGATGTTTCCATGGAGATTATATAAGCAAGGCAGCTACCAGAACTACTCAGATGTTTCCATGGAGATTACATAAGCTACCAGAACTACCAACAGACAAAACAAGACTTCCTATTAGCATGCCGAAAAACAACTTTTGGTGACAGTCCACGCCAGGTGGGCGTGGTCAGCTGAGCACCATAATTAAATGCCCCGAAAAAGGCATTTAGAGGGCCGGAAGGTGCAAAAATCATATGCCAGCTTATAGAATAGACCTTCCCTCACACATTTATCAAAGAAAAAAAAAATCCGATTTTTTCATCACTCAACTCTACAAGGTGTCCTTAAAAGTTGGCAATGTACCGTTTTTGAGGTCGCTGAATTCATTTCTGGCATCGTCTAAAGTGTACGATCTTCGGGGGGTAAATATTTAGGGGTGAGGGGTAAGGTGAGGTGTAAAAAATTACCGAAAGCAACACAAGAATCATCCATTTTTGGTAGTACAAATCACGATTTGGATGTGTGTATGATAGTTTATGACAGTGGTAAACATACTATTTAAAACTGGATAAAATATGAATAACGATGAGACTTTCAGTAAAATATTCTTGTTACAACTTATTTGAGGGAATAGACGAAGTCACTGTATGTAAAATCATCCAGATTAAAAACGTATATTAAATTGTTATTAAACATATAACAACGAAATATGCACAAAAAACATTATTTTCTAAAAATAAAAAAATATTCGTCAAAATCTTAAAAACAATATTTCTTTATAATAAAATGTCATTTTACAGTCCTGTTAATGACGTAGTTTTAGCAAACATACTTCCCACACGAACACAATATTATTTCTCTAGAAAAGCATGGAAATAAAGACAACATATATTGAATATTAGGCCAATTTCTCCTATTGCAAAAAAAAAAAAAAGAAAACGTCCATTCGTCAAGTAATGTTCTCATTAAACTCACTCCCCTTAATAATAACAAAATGTCTAATGTTCATTCGTCACCTGATTCTTCTGTAGTCCAGAGCATCGTAGTCATTGCTATACTGGTCTTCATCATTTGATGTCTAAGTTCCTTGGGGGTCATAAAGTAACTCAATAGCATCCATAGGTAGATTACCTTTGTACGTGGCATTGATCTTCCTGCACTCTACAATTTTTGTTAATATTATGGGATATCAGCTTAATTTTGTTTCTTAGCTCCTGCACCTGAGTGTCAGTAAGAGTTGTAGGATCAAATTTATTAATAACATATTGAAATATGACATCTGTACGCCCCTATTTACGACATGACCGCCACGCGTTGAAAAATTCTTCTCGCGGTAATGCCCACATAGTCACTGAAAATAAGGAAATAAACCATCATGCACATTCGTGCGCAACCAAACCACTACAGATCCTGAATCTACATTAAATTTCCTATCGAATGACGTTTAAAGTAAAGTGTCTATGATGCACTCAAAAAGTAAATAATTTATTTAGTGCAGAAAGCTTGTATTACGCATAAAAGTGCGAACACATACCTCTTTTCACTATTCCATGAGCCGCAGAAGACAACACCTCGTTGAACTCACTAGAATCACAACGTTCGGTTCACTCCGACACCTCCTATCAAATGACCTGATAATTGCCAGGAAGACGTTTCAGCACCAATAACCTCCCTCCTACGCACCAGAGAGCGGAAAGGAAGACCGAAGTTCACCATCTGGTTTGTTCACTATCGAATGAGCCAGTTTTCGCTTTCATTTGCGACAGCGAATTTTTTCCATCTAGATATGGGATTCGACACACTGTGCGTCGGCTGGATCTACCTCTGTCAAAGACTGTTCAGGAAGCTCCAAATATTTTATAAACGATAGGTACGGTACTGTCATTTTGACTAATATAATGGATAATTCTGGTGTGACAAGTAAACATGTAAGGATTGGCTGCGTGGAACAGCGGTAGTGTTTGTTAAAAGGACATAAAACAAATAACATGAACAATATTATCCCCAAACTCTTCAAATTCATACCCAAATCACTGTCTTTCAAAAATTACTGTCAGCGACTCCATGTTTCAAACTGAGCGCCTATTCCTGCGATCTAGCTTCAAACGTAACCAAGTTGGTACCTCCGGAAAAAGTGCATTAGCATTTAACACTCCCTAACGACAAGCAATTCAATTACTTTGTTTCTGTCATATTACCGGTTTCTATAGTAATTTGCACGATTTTCTTGGCGGCTCGTCCCGTGAACTACACGATTTCCCATACTCTTACTTCCACACTGTATACAACAACATGCAATATTTATAGCACCAGACAGAAGCTCACTGCCAACCACCCTCAAACTGTAGACTACAGCATATCACATATCACACGCTCTTTCAATTCTCAAAGTTTCAATTTCTATCGAAAGGCATTTACTTCGAGGCGCATTTCTCACAGGGGGAATTATATTTCTAGAACTGTATCTTGTAAATTCATCAGTTATTGGTGAAGTGGGATTCCTAACCTCATTTTCGAAACATGTCTTCTTTATTGACGTTATATTCGCTATTTGGGTGTCCTTAACTTTCTTAAAAATCTTAGATGATCTTCCCGATAGTTTGTTAACTTGACTGCACAGATAGCAATAGACTTTAGGTGGTGTGTTATACTTGTAATTTACATGTAAACGTTCTCAACAATAACAAATCACTTAAGGACAAGCACACAGCTCTCTAGATCATTGCCCAAGTCTTACCTGCAATAATAGCCCAAAAATTTAACTGTTTTTGAAACTGGTTGGTTCCTCAGTCTAGGAGCTGCGACAACGCGGTCATGTAGCCCCGTGTACTTTGGGTGTGTGTAGAATCTGTCTGATAACCGGGGTTAATTGTGATGGCTGTATTAGTGAGTGTTACCTGTATTTAATTTAAGTAAGGACTGCAGACATTCGATTTTCAAGTAGTTCCAACTTTTGCTACCAAATTAGCTTCACACAAGTGTAGTTAGCCATAAATCTATGCCATGGGACCGCCGGATTTACTTCCCCTCCGAAGGAAGGCATTCTGAAGGATTTTTAACGCTCTTAAAAATCCGACGTCTTTAGCCGGATTTGAACCCGCGACCTTGGGCATGCTATCAACTACGCCACCGATGCCGCCGTTTTTGAAACTACCTCCAAGTAATGAGAATAAAAAATAAAGCAGGCAACTACTCTTTGACAGGTAGGTTAGCTTACTAAATTTTTTTTTTGTCACTGAACTTTAGGAATATATTTAATATACAGGAATATAAATAAAAAAGGAAAACATTTTCGGGTCATATTTTGCCTACATTCCAGCATTTACCAGGAAGGAATATTGAAAATCACGGATAAAAAAAACACCCTCGAGGTGACCGCTGTTAGCGTCGGTATTTGAATATCCGGACTTGCTGCAGTCATGATGCGTGATTTAAGTCGCGGGGTGGGACAGTTTAAGTGGCTAACCTTTATAGTAATTGAAAAATTGTTATAGCTGGAATGAAATTTCCCCACTTCCAGCAATGTGACCTCAGACATGAGCAGATAGCGATAGTGACTGCAGTGTGGCGTGAGAAATAGGGAGTGACATAGTGATTGAGAACAGGTTCCTTAATTAATTTCAGTAAGAACTTTGACAAGATCCTGTCACGGCATTGTGTTCGTATGGTAAAAACACACATCCGGGACTGAATAAAGCCCGGCTAATACGTAAGACTGTCGTAATCTCTTATATCGTATCACCACTGCCGATGCTGTACCTCACAGAGTTTACCCAGAGGGTCTTTTCACTTAGATAATTTCACCAAGGGCAGCTCATCCTGGATAATAAGACCAAGGCTATTTGCCCAATAACATCGTTCTCCCCCTACTCATAAGTTGTTGCGTTATTTAGGGCATTTGCCTGAAGTAGAAATAGGGAAACATGGAAAACCACTTCTAGCATGGCCGAGGTGGGAATAGTACTCATCATTTAACAGTTTTTACTTCACGAGGGCTCCTAACAAGCCAAGTGAGAGAAAACTACTTTTTCTCAGTAATAATGTTGGAAATTATTTTATATGTTGCTCACTATTGACGTGGTTGATTGTGCCGGTTAAAACTCTGGTGGTGGAACATGCGGTACATAAAACTCACAGAAGTATGGCAAATGGCGACAGATAAGTACAAACATAGAGTTATGTTCTTGCAAAACCAAAACATATGTTTTATTCGTCTATTCGTATTATAGGTATCGCACACGCGTGGGGGGGGGGGGGGGAGGGGGCAAATAACCTCGCTGTTCCGTCCCTTAAAACACCAACAATATCGCACACGCTTTTACGAGTGGGAGCTAAGTGCCATTGCACTTATTGCCATGGTAGCTAGGTATCTGAAATTTGTTGCTGCAACATGCTTCGAGTGGGAGTTAAGTGCCATTGTACTTGTCATGGTAACTAGATATCTGAAATTTGTTTCTGCAACACACTCCGAGTGGGATCTAAGTGCCTTTGAACGTATTGCAATGGTAACTAGGTATCGGGAATTTGTTGCTGCTACATGCTTCGAGTGGGAACTAAGTGCACTTGCACTTGTTGCCATGGTAACTACGTACCTGAAATTTGTGCTGCAACATGCTTCAAGTGGGAGCTAAGTGCCTTTTCACTTGTTGCCATGGTAGCTAGGTGTCGAAAATTTGTTGCTACCACACGCTTCGAATCGTCGGCGGCGTAGTTGGTAGCATGCTGAGCGTCTATGCCCAAGATCGCAGTTCATACCCGGCCGAAGTCGTCGGATTTTTAAGAGCGTTAAAAATCCCTCAGTATGCCTTCCTTCGGAGTGGAAGTAAAGCCGGCGGTCCCATGTCATAGATTTATGGCATGTTAAAGAACCTTCCTCTAATTACACCTGTGTGAAGCTAAATTAGGTTAGGTTAAACATTTGACAAACGCTCTTAGGTTCCGACGTTCGTCGCCTGGAGCCAACTGCAGTGGCGTCTGGTAACCAGGTTCAGAACTAGTAGTCGCTGACGGTGGCGTTTGACGGCAAAAGTAGGAACTACTTGAAAAATTTAAATGTCTGCAGTCCTTACTTGAATTGAAAACAGATACACACACTAATACAGTCTTCACAATTAACAACGGTTATCAGACAGATTCTGCACACACCCAAAGTACACGGGGCTACATGACCGCGTTGTCGCAGCCCCTAAACTGAGGAACCAACCAACCAACACTTCGAGTGCCATTGCACTCGTTGCCATAGTAACTAGGAGTCGGAATTTTGTTGCTGCAACACGCTTCGAGTGGGATCTAAGTGCCCTTGCACTTATTACCATGGTAACTAGGTATCGGGAATTTGTTGCTACAACACACTTCGAGTGGGATCTAAGTGCCTTTGCAATTATTGCCATGGTAACTAGGTATCGGGAATTTGTTGCTATATAGGATAAAATACAATAATGAAAAAAAAATATATATATTTACCCACAACACACTTCGAGTGAGATCTAAGTTTCTTTGACTGTTCATACACTTCTCTACTTCGATCGATGTATCCTAGTAATTGTCGATACAACAAACAACGTACTATTACATTTCATCTATGGAGTCTAATAACGTTTAATTACTTTGTAATATGGAAGAATGGTGTAGAGATAACGACTACCATATAAATGTGACTAAAACAGAAATTATGATTTTCAGAAAAGGAGGTAAGGCAGTACCAGCGCAAAAATTAGTAGCAATGGTACTGTACCCGTATGGACTGTATATTCCTGGATAACTGTGACAGTCACTGAATTGTTCACAAGATCTAATACATTGATCTAAAATGTTAGTTATTATATTGTTAAATGGGTGAAGTTACATCAAATGATCTCTGTGCACATGGAGGACGCATTGGACAACTATCACAGAGAAAAAATCTTCTGTTCCAGATCCAGCTACCAAGGTCAGAGAAATGTACCGGTATTGAATGTGTAGTGTAGTGTAGTGTAGTGTAGTGAAGTGTAGCATCCCCAGAGGCTGGCTGAGTGGCGCGGCGGTAGCGTTCTCGCCTGCTGTGCCCAGGGTCGTCGGATAAAATCCCGACGCAGTCAGTTGGGATTTGAGGGCGCTTAAACTGGAGTTCATGTAATATACAGGGTGAGCCGCCATGAAAATCGAAAAAACAGAAACAAAATAGGAATCTGCGATTTGGCTGAGAGGAAGGAGTTGAACATTTTGTCGTTAGGGGCTGTTATTACATCCCCCCCCCCACTCGTGCCAACATAATTGCGTTAGGCACGAGATTGAACTATCAGTACTCGACGCTCAGTGTGAATCACGGAGCCGCTTCGTGTTGTTGTTGCGAGGGGAAATGCGGAGGTCCCGCGGCATAGCCGTGCTCGTTAAATCGTGCACCACGGCAATGAGGGCAGCTACAACAAGTCCGGAAATCTCAGGCTGGAATCCCGGCGCTGACAGTGACTATCGTGAGTTGGTTTCCGTAGTTTCCCATTTTTACTCCCAGAAAATGTCAGGATGTCTCCTAACTTAAGACCACGGCTGCCTCCTTCTAAATCCTAACTCAATTACGGGTACACACGTTGCTACTCGTCATCGCAATGGCACAGGTTGTCAGATAGACTCCACGCATACTCAGGTACGCGGGGTGCATGGCCACGATGTCGCATTATATCTAAATACAATAAATCAACAACTCCTTTATTTAAGCCCTGATAATCTGCTTGTGGGTGTAATCAGTCTGATTAGTCCGTTATGCCTGAATTAATGCATGTACTCGTACTTCTAATTGTTGTGGCAAGGACCTGGAAGGTTGCAGTCGTTTTGTTGAATCTGGTATACTGTAAATCCGTAGGCTAACGGAGCTCCAACAGCTTCTAAAGCGGGTGGAATGCCAGTGATCTTCCGTTCGCCTACTAGTGTTGGTTGGTTGGTTCCTTAGTTAAGGGGCTGCGACTATGTGGTTATGTAGCCCCGTGTACTTTGGGTGTGTGTGGGGTTTGTCTGATAGCCGGTGCTAATTGTGATGACTGTATTGGTGTTTGTTACCTGTGATTCAGGTAAAAGGACTGCAAAAGATAAATTTTTTCAAGTAGTTCCTACTTTTGATGCCAGATGCTACCGTCCACGACACCTAGCTTCGGACGTGGCTAATGTCATCGCGGTGAGCATCTGGTGGCGAACGTTGGAACTAATATAGCGTTATCAAACTAACCTACAAAATTTAGCTTCCAAAAGTGTAGTTAGCAGAAGGTTCTTTTTCATGCCATAAATATATGACATGGGACCGTCGGCTTTACTTCCCCTCCGAAAGAAGGCATACTGGGGGATTTTTAACGCTCTTAAAGAATCCGACGACTTCAGCCGGGTTTGAACCAGCGACCATGGGCATAGAGGCTCAGCATGCTACCAACTGCGCCTCCGAAGCCGCTCGCTTACTAGTATTCATCGCTCGGCAGGGTGTGATTTCATGAGAGTAATGGGATTTTGAACAAGAGTTGTGATGAAAGTTTCCAGACTCCAAGACTAATCATTACAGTCTTGTTACCGATCATACATTATTAACTTATTATTAGTATTATTGTCATTATTACATCGTTGGGGAGCGTGATGGCGTAGTGGCTTAGCTGCTTGTCTTTCACCTGAAAAATCACGTGGCGTCAGGAAGGGCATCCGGTCTTAAATCCCCGGCTAAAACCAAAATGAGCCGGGTTGGCTCCGGCGACCCCAATTAATTGGGATAAGCCGCAGAGAATGAATGGTACTGTACCCGTATCCGGAGAGATATCTGCCGGAATCCGAACATGAAGATGGATCTTAGCAACTTGTAGTCCCTGGCTGGAAAAACTACGAAGAAACTACTGAACAATAAAACAGGAGGAGTACGGATAACTATACTATCATTGTGCTACAGGACTATATATACTACAGGGTTGGTTGGGAATCCGTCTAAAAAGTATAGTGAGAAACCCTTAATCACTCGGGGGATCGGGTAGTAGGTGTGGGCAAACAATTCCTATCTATAGTACAATATATCCCTAATTATCTGCAAATAATTACTCAATATTCTATAAAACGTCAGAAATCCGTAAAAATGTATCTGCATACAGTATATTTATTAATTAAAGACACTATTTACAGCGTTATGAAATAAAATATCCCTTGTTAAAATAATAAAAGAAACAACCCCTAACTAGATTTATCTAAGAAAATTAAATCAGCGGAGTAAACGAAGTTCCTAGCAAAATCTCTGCCGTGCCCTAGTTTAAGGAGTAAAATAAAATGTCTTTAAATTACCTAACTCGGAAAAGTAAAATTAGTGATGGCCTTTCGCTATTACATTAATAACATTTAACTCCATACAAATCTCCTTAAACCTGATTAATCCCTATTCCAATACATATCTAATTATTCGGTCTATGGCTAATATTTACACAAATATTTACACTAACGTGTTCTTTACTCAACAACTATTCGTGGATCATGAATACGCCACTAACCTTAGTCTAAAAATAAATAAGTAATGTTGTCATTATAACTGCTAATGATCCGTTCAACAAAGCCTAGATAACGATAACGTCATCTCTGGTGCTTTCCCTTCAAATAGAAATACTAATAAAAATAGATTTCGTTCAACTTTGAACATTGTTACAACTTTCTTTACTGCTGTTGATACAAGTGAGTCATGAGTAACCTAGATCTGAGCATCTCTCAACAATACGTCGCCTCCTCTTAAATCTTATATATAAAAGTGAAAGTCGGTAACTCTGTATGTATGTATGTGGGTGGGTGGGTGGATTTGTTCCGTATACAAATCCACACCGTTCCACCAATCTCAACCAAATTTTGCATACACATAGTTTAGGACCCAGAAGGAACGGCTGGCTACATGCATTTTCGATAGACTTTCTCATTCTTCTGATTTCGACCTTTTTGCACTCAAGCAAAGGCTAATAAAGTCAGAAAATAAATTGATGAAGTAATAGCAAGGCCGGCCATCTCCATAGCAAGAGTAGCTCAAGACCGGACCACCAAGTTTCCATCTATCTCGGTAAGAGGCCATGCTACACCCACTGCCAGCTAGATCGCATCCCTCCAAGCTGCTTTAATCTGCCTGTCCATTCAACACAGGATAGGTTGCAGCATCAACCCAAGGCTTATCAACTATAGAGGTTGCCTCAATTTTCACTAACCAATCAGCGCTCACAAGGCGAATGACGTCACAAGATACCAAACGCGCCATGTGGGGAACGTAACGAAACTGTCAACATCAGCTGTTGAGTACGCAAAGAACAGTTTATTCTCATGAAATTATTGGTAAATGGGTGATAAAATAACTGAATGTAGCCTACTTACATTTTATGTTGTGATCTTGAATTTCTTGGAAATTCGCCTAGACTCGGTAGCAGTATCGTGGGTGTTAGTGACTTCCAATAACCACTTCTTATGCAAGATAGAATTGGAATGTTTCAATCTGATGAAGAAAATTGTTATCACAGCTGCCTCAACCCCACCAGACGGTACGTCAGGAACTTCTCTCGACACAAAATCTGTCGTTCTTCTTAGAACGTTCTTGCCTCGTTGAAATCCGTATTTTCCGTGAAATGTGACGAATTTTGCTGAAATGTGCCGTAACTGGTTTAGCCAAGTTTCTGAGGGTTCGGTCATACCACTGTATGACAAGTGTTTAATCCAGGTTGATAATGCATAATCGTGTTGAGTTTGCATTCCATAGGTTAAGTTCCCATGTTGTGGAAATTTGCCTTGGAACTTGTGGGCCACATAACCTGCAACATAGGCCTAAGCCTTGCCATCTTCCTCACTTTGTTCCATGATATTGGCAATGAAGGACTCAGGTTGCACATTGCTCCCTAAGGTTGGTTATGGAAGCACGTTACTTGATTCAGACACTATGCCAGCTTTGTTTAGTGCTTTAGCAACTACATATTCATCTGAATCTGGATCAGCAGTGTTTGTTTGCTTTTGAAAAACTCCTGGATTTTTTCCTAAAATAATCATCCTCAGTCTGTAAATGCAGTCAAGGGGAGCCACCCTGGTTCGCAATTGTGAAAAGAGGTTTTCCAGTACATCTTGATTTAGCCTATGTGTGAGAATGTACTTTGTATTATGCCTACGGGCCATATCTTGGAACAGAAGTCGAAGGGATTTTATTGAAAGGATGACTGCTTTCTGGAATATTTGCAAATAATTTTACCAATACAAAGAGAATTACTCATGAAATTTTCCAACTTGTCCAAAAACAAAATACCATGCATGGGCGTGTATAAGGAGGGGTTGGGGGCTGAGGGGGCTCCAGTTCCTCCACGAAAAAAGCCAACTTGGGTACAACATAAAATGTATTTCACAGTAGTCTACTTTTAAGAAATAATTATCAATTTGTAAAAGAAAATGAGTGTTTACCTTTCTGCTTTATAAATTGACAAGTAGCCCATTTAGATATTTTCCATTCATACTCCATAGGCTATAATAGAAAATTCATTAAGTACTCACAATTTTCCACGATAGTTAGCCCCCCCCCCACCTCTCTCGAAAAAAAATATGTATATACGCCCCTGATACCATGTACGAAATATGTCAAAAATATTAACAGCTTTAAAATCATCCTAGCAGGTCATCAAAACTTACGAGTAGGCCAGCTAGGCTCACTTACCATTTGGTTTTAGATTCCTTGGAAATCTTGGCTTTATATTAAGCAATTCGGCCCTGTAGTCTAATAATAAATAATGTTATTGGTTTTACGTCCCTTTTAACTACCCTGGCTTTTAGAGACGCCGGGGTGTCGGAATTTTGCCCCGAAGGGGATCTTTAACGTGCCAGTAAATGTACTGACACGGCTCCCTCGCATTTGCGCATCCTCAAATGCCAGCTGACTGCGCCAGGTTTCGAACCTGCAACCTTGGGCTCAGCAAGCGAGAACGTTACCCCTGAGCCACGCAGCCAGAAAATCCCTGTAGTCTAATTCGAAGTCTTCACTCTTCAAGTGCAGGGAACATATCCTACTCGTTTGAGGGTTGCAATGATCTTTTCACTTACATGCAGCAATCCACTGATTGCTAAGGCATGCGTCTTTAGGCATCGTGAAAATCGTCACGTCATTTCCAACTTTATAATAACTGTGACAAACTGCCACAGCACATCTTTGGCCTGGCATGATTATAAACAAAAGGGCTTAAAACACGCGTTTAAACCACTGCATTACATACAATATAAGTTGGCTTTCTTTGCATATCTCGCGCCTCGCGCGCTACGAGGAAACGTGTGACGTCACGTCCTTTCCCTTCCCTCCGCGATCCCCTCGCCTAAGAGCTCCATATTGAGGCAACCTCTGTAGTTTACTAGCCTTGGCATCAACCCACTGTGACCGCCGCGGCATTTTCACTGCCAGCTGGATCGCATCCCTCCTGACTGCTTTAAACTGCCTGCCCATTCAACACTCAGACTCGTACAGGATATACTGGATATTAATTCACCGTTAGGTTGCAGCGCCAACCTACCGCGGCTTTTTAAGGGCGGTTTTAAGGGGACGATACCTGAAACGAAGGATTTTAACTTTGGAGGCTAAATATCGAGATTGAAAAAAACACGAAAACATGGTACTAAGTTAGTTCTTTTGTTATTCAATCAGCATAAAGTATATGATATTAATTCAGACACATACTTACGGGCAAATTTTCAGTATAAAGGAAAGTGAAACATACATGTTGGCGAAAAACTTTGGAGGCTTAATATCGAGATTGAAAAAACGCGAAAACATGGCACTAAGTTAGTTCATTTGTTATTCAATCAGTATAAAGTATATGATATTAATTCAGACACATGCTCATGGGCAAATTTTCAATTTATCGCCGAAGAATGGGATGTTGATTAATTTAGTGGCTTTGCAACATCGTGCTCATGTAGCCCCGTGTATTTGGCTGTGTGTTGAATTTGTCTGATAACCCGTCTTATTATGATGGCTGTATTAGTGTGTGTATTTATAAGTCAAGTGAATTGTCCGATGGCATTCAAACTTGCCCTGTTCTGATTTACAAAAGCGCACACAGCAGTACGCCATCATAAAATACAAAACACAACTTCACCATTAACATCAATACAAAACAAATGTCTGTAACAGTGACTTGAAAAAGCGGCGATCACAGTGGGTTGGAAACGAGATTGTACGCTTAAACCAATACTGTAATCGTTTAATGGGCAGGCAGTTTAAATCATCCAGGAGGGATGCGATCCAGCAGGCAGTGGCCACACTATTTATTATCTATTGTAAAGCACGATAAAAACATTAGAAATCTGAACTCAATAAGAATCTGAAACCGTATCTCTTTTATTAACAGGGGACGTATTAGGGAAATGAAATTAAAAAAGAAATACATTGGCAAACCCTGCATTCGACATACTAATGCAGATTGTTCTTAAAGTAGCATTATTTTATTTGTGATTAGATTTCGGATGATAAGGACCAAACAGTAACTGCATCGGTAGGGACACAGTTTGCCACCAGGACCGATGTGGTGGTAGTAAGACAGAATGACACCAGGTACCGCAGTGGACAGAGACAATCCAAAAATATTAGTGTTGACCAAAGAGGATATAAATAAAGTGTTGACTTAGGCTAGCGGTACACATGACTATAGTTTGTTTATTGACAAACGAGTCCTGTTTTTGTACATGTAACTGATCTCCTATTGTTAGCCTACTTTTCACATTTTGCAAAAATGAGGAAAAAGTAGACTTATGAGATCGGGCAAATGTGTGTGTGTCTGTCTGTCTGTCCGTCTGTCTGGCTGTGTGTGTGTCCCTCCCCCCTATCAACTCCTAAACGGCTGCAGCAATAGAGACAAAATTTGATAGGAGTAAAGATCTATACCTGAATATCTCACGGCCATATATGAAAATGATGTCAGTGCTACCAACTGCTGAAAAATCGCAATTGAAATTTGAGCTCCATGTTGGATATCTTGGAAAGTATGAATGGGAGCTATTTCAAAATTGGCACACGTATAGATAATAATATTTCAGTATAATTTCCAGGAGGCCATACATGGCAGTGTTGCCAAAATGATTATAAGCCTGCTGATAGGTCCAAATTTGAAATGCATATAACTTCTACACTATCAATTGGATTTAAACCAAATTTCGTATGTGCTATGTGTACATAAACAGATATGACTGAGCGTATTCTTAAGAGCCACCAGGTCTGCTAACTGTTAATAAATGCTGCCTCTATTTTTGTTACCCTAATATCAATATATCAGAAAGTATGCAAGCCAATAGCTCTGAACTTTGCACACGTGTAGAACCTGGCATTCAAGATTAATTTGGAGTAACTGATATACGTCAGTGCTGCCAACATGATTCTAAGCCTGCTGATAGGTCCAATTTTAAAATATATGTAACTTCTATACCAACTAATGGATTTCATTCAAAATTGACACAACAATAGATCATATTATTTCAGATTATTTCTGACCAATACATGTTTGTCATTATTGCCAACATGATTTTACGCGCGCTGTTAGATCCAATGTTTCACTGCATGTAACGTCCATGCTATCCATTGGACTTCAACCAAATTTTGTATTCTGTACCTTAAGAGATGGAACTAAGAATATATTCAGTCACCAGGGCTGCTAACTGTAGTTCTCCATTAGGTTACATTATGCCAGGTATACAGTATTTCGAACTAATTAGAAATTTCGATATTACCAATTTAATTTCGTCATTATTCTAGATAGATCCATATAGATTAAACATTGGCATGAATCTTAAATTTTAAGAAAAGTAGGCTCTTTCGTTCGTCACGGGTTTCAAATAAAAAGTGTTTTCATCCCACATTTTGCTGACCCGAACATTATCGATTGTGTCATAAAACACGATGGAGGATCTTTGTCCATTTGAGAAGAGCTTCATATTATTATGTATAAATATTTATTTATTTATTTGTCTAGAAAAAGATTCTTGAGAGCAGAGCTCTGTCGTGGGGAACAGTACATAGTTCATTACATAGATGACGGACTAACTATACATATGCTAAATTATAATACATTTAGAGTGCAGTATATAAATAAGCAATTGAAGTGTATTCAAAGCGACGCTTTTGACAAAATACATGGCCAAGGAAAAAGCGGTATAATATAATTGGAGAAATGAGACTATAAGCTAATGAACATACTTTGAAGTTATGAGTCAATTAGTGTTGATAAACATAAAAGATAAAGATTATTTGGAAGAATGGGGTATCACAAGAGTAAGTTATTATACATTTAGAGTACATTATTATACATACTTTATTATACATTCAGAGTCAGCAAATAGTACTTATTCAACTTTACACGAAATGGCCCAATTTGAGAGATTCTTGCTAGACCAAGTGGTACCAGGTTGTACACTGAGATGAGCGAGTGCTGCAGTGCATTAACTCCAAATTTAGTCGTTCTATTGCTGACTACATGTAACTTATTTTTTTGTCTTGTGCAGTGCATGTGAATTTCATTAACGAAAGAGAATGTAGTGTTTGTGGTCATGAGACTATGCAATATTTTATAAATAATTAAAGTAGAGTTGAAAGATACAAGCAGTTTCAACAGCAATATATTAGTTTCAGTGTACATTCTACAGCGGAGGTATAAACGATGGAATCCATACATTGATCTTAGAGCCCTGTTTTGTAGAACCTCAAGATTATTCAGTTTGTGAGGCTCTTCCCCAGACGAAACATAGGTATGAGAGCCGAGATTGAATCATTGCGAAGTATATTACACGCAGTGTCTGTGTTGTTACATAACACTTGATTTTAGCAAAGATTCCAACTAAAGCTGAGATTTTATTTTTTAGATTCGTTATATGTGATGCCCAAGAAAGAGTATTGTCTATTGTCAAGCCAAGGTATTTAACCTCCTTCACCCACTTAAGTCTGGTAGTACCAAAAGAGATATTTGTTGTTGCATTTAAATCATATTCACATTTATGGAACATCATGCAGTAATTAGGTGTTAACAGATTCATTCTTAGCCATTCCTCCAAGACATAACAGTCATGCAGGACATCAGATATAATCTCTTGTCACATTTAGAGAAGTAAAACAACGAAGTATCGTCAGCTAAGAGAGATAATCTACCCATAAAAGGGCATAAGGTTATGTCATTTATATATATGAGGAATAGAATCGGCCCTAGAAGGGATTCCTCGGGCACACCGTACGATACCCTTTGTAAGTTACTTCTATTAGTTCCTATTTATACAAATTGTTGCCTGCTTGCCAAGTAATGTTTAAACCACAACAATGCCACACCTCTCACACCCTTCCTTCTCCAGTTTATATACAAGCAGTGGATGACTAACAGTATCAAAGGCCTTTCCTAAATCAATAAAGAAGGAGGTTAAATACCTTGGCTTGACAATAGACAATACTCTTTCTTTGGCATCACATATAACGAATCTAAAAAATAAAATCTCAGCTTTAGTTGGAATCCCTTTATCTATATTGTTTTGTAATTCGATTATGATATCAACAATAGCAGAATTAACCCCAGCCTTCTCGCAAAATCCATACTGAAATTCAGAAAAATAATGGCATTTCTCTAGATACCTCAAAAGCCTTGTTTTCATAATTATTTCTAAGATTTTTGATAATTTAGATGGTACTGAAATGGGCCTATAATTTCCAGGATCTGACCTGTCATTCTGTTTATATATGGGTACATCACGAGCAATTTTAAGGGGATCTGGGACGATACCATTGACTAGTGAGCAGTTGACAAATTTTGAGATGGGTCCTGAGAGGGCACGGTTGCAAGTCTTAAGTAGTTTACTAGTTATGCCATCACAGGAGGTGTTGGTTATCTTAATATTATTAATGATATCAGATACTTCTTGTGGGGAGCAAGGTTCTATGAAGAATGAATTAGAACCTTCAATGATTGTTGCTGTTCGCTCCGGTAACGGAATAATGTTAGAAGATAATGTGCCAGGAACTGACACAAAGTATTCATTCAGAACATTGCAGATATCAATTTTGTCTTTTATGCACCTATTATTTACATTTATACTTTTAATATCAGATGTTGTATTTGAGGGTTTATTTAAAACTTCATTGATAATTTGCCAAGTACGTTTTGAATTGTGTATGTTTCTTTGAAATTTATTATCATAATATGTATTTTTAGTGATCTCCTCAATGCTGTTATTCTATTACAGTAAACCGTGTACTCTTCTTCTATTATTGTATTATCGGGGAACTTTTTTTAATTTGTTGTAACTATGTGATTTTTTCTTACACAATGCAACAAGTTCTGGTGTGCACCAGGGATTCAGGGGATAGTTATTATTCCTACGCTGAGCAGTTCTATCTGTACTTGCACAGACTAGACCATCTTGGATAAATGTAGTTAAGGCTGTGTATGATACATTAACATCATCCTCTACGAAATCAAAAGTATGGCTTTCATAATAGTTTAGGGCAAGTGTACAATCAATATGTGAGTATTTGTAAGTTTTTGGTATATTTGGATTATTGGTTGCTGTTTTCGAGGAGTCTAAAGAGAAAAGCAATGTATTATGATCACTGATATCATCAATAATATTATCTTCTCTCCAATTACTTAATTTTATGCAGCAATGGAAATGATCAATCAGTGAGCTATTATGACTTATTCTGGTGGGATATACAGTGTTGCAGGAGATAAGACCATAGCTATGCATGAAACATTTATAATTATTAGTCAAGTCATCATGACGGAGAGTATTTATATTAAAGTCACCAGCAACAATTACATTCCTGTGTTTTATGTTATCAAGAATCATTTCTAAGTCTACACTTGTATGATACCAGTTAGACACAAGAGGATTATAAACAGCCACAATGATGTAGCTCAGACCTGACCTAGAAATCTCTAATGCTAGGATATTATGATCTTTCTGTATATTATGTATCAGTTTGCATTGCCAACAGTTACTTTTTGCATAGATGGCAATTCCACCACCTCCATCTTTTGAGGTAGAATTTCTAAATGAATGAAAAGCCTCATAACCTGAAATATTATAGAAGATACATTCACCATTATCTGCAGACAGCCACGTCTCAGAAATGACAACAAAATCCACATTCTGAATAGCATTCAGTCGATCAGCAATCATCTCTAATTTCCCATTTCGTAAGCTTCTAGCATTAAGGTACATTATCCTCAAAGATGGGATAGAACTTAGTGAGGAAATGAATTTACCACACTCGAAATATGATCTCCATTGTAAATCACTCATAATTTACTGATAAGTCTGCTATATAGATTGTACATTATCATTCTATGATCGTGATCCAACGATCGCAAGTAGTTTGTCAATGTCCTGCTCCGTCTTAATAGTAAACACCTCTGGAAGAACAACTGCGTCAGCTTCAGACACAGAAGTTACTACTGCAGCAACACATAGCATAAACATAACCACTTCAACGGCCGTCATCCTCACAGGTCAGTACCCATGTAAGCATAGTTGCAGTAAAATTACCATCGTGGTGACCCCAAAGACTCCCTAATATACCAGTGAAGTGTAAATAGTGTTGTCCATATATTATTCCCATGTAAATCAATGACGCCACGAACGCTGCAATGCTGCATACCAACAAACCAACCCACAAATCAAGCAACCAACCAGCCAATCAACCAAACACGAATAAACGCTCCACTTATGCTAATGGACTCAATCAGGCCAGCAACAACGAATTATTACCGACGTATGAGATTTCCGAACTGTTTTCAACAGTAGCCACCTCAACTCCAAGGGGATTTGGCGAGGCGGTAGTAACACAGTTTGCCACCAGGCCAGATGTGGCTGTAGTAACACAATTTGATACCAGGAACCGCCATGGGCAGAGACCATCCAAAGACATTAGTGTTGACTAAGACCAGCGTTTGCCATGACTACAGTTTGTTTGTTGACAAACGCTTCGAGCATACAATAGGATAGACAGGGCGCCAGCTATGCTCCTACCGGCCGACCGTGGGGCCAAAATAAGATCAGCTGATGTTGGGCAAAACAAAGATGTCTCCCATAAGAATAGCATTATGAAGTGACTTAAAATCCCGATTCAAGCGTATTCCTTGTGATTAACAGACTATTTCTGTTGAAGGTGGCGATAACTACAATTCCTTCTGAATATTGCTGTTCTTTTTTGTATGAAAAGTGTGAAGTATAATCGTTATATGCGATATTTTGGTGTGACATATCAGCGTTGGAATGCATAGGTGACGTGTGTAGGGCCTACGTGGTTAGGAAATTATAAAATGGTGAATAAAATACGTTTACGTAAAATTTTTTTCCGTAATAATTGTCTGACTTGGTTATATTTGTAATATTTTTACATATCTAAAATAATAAACTCTACAAAGCATTCTAGTACTAGCTCACTTTTTTAGTAACATGTAGGCCCTATGCTTCTATTATGCTGGTTTTCCTTTATAAACCAAGAAAGTTTGCCGATAATCATCAATTAAGATTCATATTTATGGTCCATAGCTTAAGCAATTCAGGGTCTGAAGGGAAGCTGAAATAAGCGAATACATTTAATTATGCGTACAACGTGATATCCAGCACTGCATCTTAAAAGAAAACCAATGATATCCCCACTCCAAATATTTATCACCTACAGCAATAAATCTTACAAATATCCTAATGTTATCCCCTTTCCCCTCAATATTTAGTAAATTCATTTTTGGTGGCTAGAGACTTCCAGGTCATCAGCCCTGTGTACTTGAGTAGGCCTATGTGTTGAACTTGCCTGATAACTTAAATTTCTGTGATGACTGCAGTAGTGTGTATAGCTGCATTGTTGGTTGTTAATTCATTTAAGGGGCTTGTGACATCTTGGCCACCAGCACCGTGTAGTTGGGTGTGGGTTAAACTTGTCTGATAACCTGTACTGATGTGATGATTGTAGTAGTGTGTAACCTTATTAGGGACAGGGATGAGGTGGGTGCCTCGGGACTTGAACTAAGGTGCTATCCCGGCATTTGCCTGGGGGGAGTGTGGAAAATCCTGGGGGATAAACCACACTCGGGATAGCAGCAGTCAGCGCCGGGATTCGACCTGCGATATCCGAGCGTGCTGCATGATTTAACTAGCACGGCTACACCGCTGGGTGCCAGCTGTATTGGGGAAATGTAAGTAATCAAGTCTGTGTATTTTAGGTCATATATTTTAATTCTTACCCGTGAATAGATAGCCTGTTCCCTTTTTCAAACCTCTGACTGCAATTGTAAGCAGCGCAAGATATAACGATTTTCGTTATATAACTTCACATTCAGCCTCTTACATAAAGGAAAATGCGTATTTTACATATTTGTAATATATTATACTGCAAAAATGGGCTCGTATATCTATAATTATCAAGTATAATCTTTACGCTCACGCTGACAACTTGGGCATAGGCGCCATTTTATACCAACATCAGCTGATCTTATTCTGGCCCCATGTTCCGCTGGCCAAGGCCTCTCTATCCTATTGTATGCTCGAAGGACAAACGAGTTCTGTTCTTTGTACATGTATCTGATCTTGGCTCTCAACATAAATTGTGTTCAACCCACAATAGGCTACATTTGCATAAGAATACGATTCATTATATAGTTCGTTTCTGTTCGTTCACACGTATTTTTCCTATGTATTAGCCATTTTAGTGCTTACTGACGAATTATATTGTATAATGGTATAGGTGTAGTTATCACGGATTCTAAACACCTTGAACTCCGCCTTAGCATTTTAGAGATCATTACGGTATGGGTTTAGAGGATATATTTCTTATCTTACGAAATACTTTAGGGGCTAAAGAAGCCCAATGTGTTCTCAATCAATGCATCTTATTTGATATTATACTGGGATTATACGTTGCTGCATTTACTTGAACTAGGTGGGATAGGTTGGTTAGTTCCGCAGTTTGGGGGCTGCAACAACGCGGTCATGCAGCCCCGTGTACTTTGGATGTGTGTAGAATCTGCCTGATAACCGGTGATAATTGTGATGGCTGTATTATTGTGTGTTATTTGTTATTCAGGTAAGGACTGCAAACAGTCAGTTTTAAGTAGTTTCTACTTTTGCTACCAAATGATACCGCCAACGACACCTAGCTGTAAACGTGGCTAATAGATACCACCGCAACCAGAACCTGATGGTGAGCGTTGGAACTTAATAGCGTTAATCAAATTTAACCTACAAATTTGACCTCCACACAAGTGTAGTTAGTGGAAGGTTCTTTTACATCACATAAATCTATGATATGGGCCCACCGGCTTTATTTCCTCTCCGAAGGAAGGCATACCGGTACTAAGGGATTTTAACGCTGTTCAAAAATCCGATGACTTCGGCCGGGTTTGAACCCGCGACCTTGGGCATAGAAGCTCAGCATGCTACCAAATACGCCACCAAAGCCACCCAATATGATATAATAGGCATGTAAATACAGCAAGACTATTCCCTTATATGCAGCTATAGTATCCTACACACTGACTTATGTACATGAATAAGCCATTTCTCATTAATCACACCATTTGTGCGGGGTTAAAAATCGTACGTATATTTGACTCCAGAATCATGACTTTATATTCCGAACATAGAATAATTTAAATATTGTTACCTTTCAAAAAGGTAGATGCAACAATTTAAAAATGAAAGAGAACTATGTGAACAAGACGTCTAAATTACACCCATTACAACAAAAATAAAGACTCTCAGGAAAGTACTGTAATTAATTGTCGGACTAGGTCCTTGAGAAATGTGCATATACAGCCCTCTTTGTTATTGATGCATTCTCTACTGCGTTATTATACTCCACAGTACCTTTCGCCTAGATTTTAAGTGAGTTAATATTGCACTTGATTAACTTCAGAGCCCAGGCAGGAGAACTAAGTTTTAAACTCACTTAGGGGCAAGGTGAATATACTTTGTGTAATATATTGGCATCTTTCTATAACATGTAAATACACCTCCCGGGCAACTCCGGGTTAAATAGCTAGTCAATAATAAAATATTAACAACTTCAGCTTTAAACATTCAACTATAACAGCTGATCTTAAAAACAAAAGCCTATCTGACTTTACCACAACTAATTATCTTTTTCAACACATAATATTCCTTTCACTATGCATTATTCACATTTCAACAATACAATTTCGCAGACTACCAACAATTATCACTTTTTCTCATATCGTGGAACAATATCAAACTCGCACATTGCCACATTCACTTCAAAATGCAAACCTCTGCACAAATAAGTTGGAATGCCAATCCGTCAGCTTTGAAATACATTATAAATTGAAATGTGCTCCTATTCTTTCAATATGTTAAAACTTCACGTAATACCTCAGCTTTCATCATATACATGCTCAAAGAGATCTCCACCATTAATGGTAAATTTGTCCACAATGTTATTCAATAATAATTATAGTAATAACTCTCTATCATTTCCGGTTTAAAATGCGACAGTTGCATTCCACAATCCTTAATGTTTACATAACATTTCTCAATAATGTTTCCTTTTCAACTTCACATAACGTTTAACTTATTGTAGAAACCTTTCCAAGTAAACTATAAGATTTTCTACGATATTTGTATCTTATTACCATTCGTTGAGCTAAATTTTCTCAACAGAAAATCATTCTTCAATGTATCTGTCCTCCGCCTTAAAGTCATATCAACTTTCGAAATTCCAAAAACGACAATGATCTGAAAATTATCATCTACTCTAACAAATCAAACAAATAAATATCTAACTCGAATATCACACAAATCTCAGGTAATAAATAAAAATAGAAAATTCCGAAAATCCTAAAAATCCAAAAATACGGCCAACGACCTTAAATTCAAAAATCTAAATATCCTACGTCCAAATTCAAAACTCGCAATTATCAAACTCAAAAATAAATTAAGCTATCTTTCAAATCGAATACAAATATTTAAAATACTCAAAAAGGCAGATAAAATCAAAGACAGGAATAGTTTCAGAAGGATGATGAAAAGCTATCAGGATTTTATGGCGGAGGCAGAACTCAGAAGACGGAGAGGCCCTTTAACAGAGGAGCGGAAGAACAAGCTGATAGATGATCTTAAAAGATACTGGCAAGATGTCAAAGCCGGAAAACGAACAAGACGCAGACATTGAAATGAGAGTTGTTGTTAAAACGCAGTCCATAGAGGCTCAAGTCAACGGTTTAAAAAAGAAAAAAAATTCTATAGCCAGACGTCCAAAATAGTACTTCAGATAAATTAAAAATGCCTTCAATCTACACAATACTACTTTCTGGATTCTGTTATACCTGGTATCGGGTTAGAGTTATCTCGACGAGGTCCATCTTGGTCTTCGCTGGACAACAATGCTGGAATAGCGTTATTCTTCCTGCTTCGCCATGTATCATCTCTCTCTTACCTGGAAAATCGCCAGACAACTTCGAGTGTTATACACGACTGCCCTCAATTGGTTCGACTCTCGGAACGCCATCGCCTCGTCCTGGATCCTTCCCTTATGTCACATCTAGTTCAATAAAATAATAAGTTTAATAAATTGATATTGCTTCCATATTACATTAGTAGCAATGAAGCCGTGTGGAGCATTTTATAATTTCAAATCCATGATCGACAAGCTCAGTTGTTCATTTGGCAGTGCACCTTGAAAATGGACAGCGTGTGTACTTCACAACAGAAAATGCGCGTGCAATGGCATTGTGAGAGGAATATATGTCTGCAAAAGCGCTACGTTACTCTGAAGTGTCAACGTACTACACATGGAATGCATCAGTGAAGAAACCATAAGTTGTACGGCCATGGTGATGAGTATTGTGACAAATGAAAACCAAATTAGACAGTGAAGTTAGTAAAGTTTCTGAATGTTAGTAAAGGAATATGGAGAAGTGAAAGAACGGAGATATGAACTTTTTAGAGCGAATCAAAAGTCATAAAGAGATGTAAATGAATGTAAATATTATGTCAGATAAGAAGATAGTAATATTACATGATGATTAAATAAGGTTTCGAATGCTAAGTGAGAATAGTCATGATAAGAGGCGTTTTTATGTATAGAGTAACAATTTTATCATGTAAATAACTAGGAATTTGAATGAAACAGACATGGATATTTTCGTGCCTAAGGAAAATTTAAAATGTAGGTTTTTATTTTCAAAACTCCTATCAAAGGTCGAGGAGACTTTAAAATGAATGCGAGTGGCATTTCATCAGTTTGAGAGCTTATTTCGGAGAAGAAGATGATATTATCTTAAAATTTGATGATTATTCTTATTTGAACAAGGGAGTCAATATTTTTAAATTAATGTAAATTTGTTTATTGCTTAATATATTAGCGGGTACGTGAGGTATGAATGCTCGCTATGTATATATAGATTTTTCGTGTAATTTACATAAGTTAGTGAGATATTGCACTATGGAGGAAACCATACGTGCCCAGCACCCAATACCTTCACCCGTTACCCCCCGAGGAACGAAAATTTCGCACTCTTGCACCAACCTAAACGTAGTGATGAACTAGGTTCGCACTTACCTGAGTTTAGGAGACACCAGGCATAGCAGCAATCTTCTTGAGAAGGATGTAAAACTGGCGGTGGAAGAGAGAGAGAATAGTTTCGTGCTGGGCACATTGTTCTGCGAAACTACCGTGCCAGGGCTCAAGAAGATGAGCTGTCCAGCCCAGGGTCGTGGACGAACGTACCCTCGTTAAGAGAGTAAGTTCAACCAAGTCACCACATATGACAGTATCTCGCCAAACATGAGACGAGAACGAAAATAAAGAAAGACTATAAGACAAGGGATAAGCAAGAAATTGTCGAGACGACGTATATTTCAAATATGAAAAAGATCCGAAGCGAGAGGAACGATAACAAGCTAGGATGGACGCAGGCCCGACGAGAGGGGGGGGGGGGGGTCAGGCAGGGCTGGTGCCCCGGGGCCCGACCCTTCCAGGGGGGCCCGGCGTCCTAGGAGGAAGTGCAAAGCACTTATTTTTCAGGACGCGAAGAGATATTTTCCCTTGCGAATCAAGCCCTTTCGTGATACGCTTTAACGTCTCAGTACCGTTAAACATAAAGTTAATTGCCCTTCTTTATCTACGACTTAGAAATGACTCCGGTTCCTGACGAAGCCGCGGCAGGAATGCAGGATTTGGCTTCCCGACTGCGGTGTTATTCGTAGTCTTACTCAATAGTAAAAAAAAGGCCTGTTTGTCGTTACAGATGTTAATTCATTTAGGGGCTTGCAACATTCAACCCGTGTACTTGGTAGCTAGTAGGTCTAGTATCACTGGCGGACAATGAACCATTGGCGCTCGGTTGGGGATGGTTTGCATCAAATAGTACTGTAGATATAATTCAGTATTTGCTGGCGCGTTAGTTTTACGGTTTGTTTCTGAAGGCCTCCGCGTTATTGAATGAAGTTTACTGTAAAGCAGTATTTTTCACAAATATTAATGAAGCGAACAAAATAGAAAACCAGAAAACGTGCGAATTGTGTAGACTGAAGGGGAGGCTAGTAGTTGTTGTATAATGGGTGAGGTGTATTGGCAACATTGTTGTAACAATTTTTCTTGGAGAGTAAAAACTTAGACCCTCTTAAAACCATCAACTGCTGGACGAAAAGCGGGGTATACATTGTGCTGTGCTAAGGCCTCTGTGACATGATAAATTGCATGTCGTATTCTTAGTTGCCGACTGGGAATGCGTTGGCCGTCGCGACTATTACTGTAATTATTAGGGTTTAGAGTAGGGTAGGTGTCCCTGGACTTGAAATAAGGTAGTGCCCCGGCATTGGTCTGGAGGGAGTGTGAAAAACCACACTCAGGATAGCCGCTGTCAGCGCCCGGATTCGAACCTCTGATCTGTAGACTTGCTGTAGGCCCCCGTCACGGTCATTGGTGAGGTACACCACGGGGTCTTACTTGAAGATGTGAGCGCTTTTACTTCAATATCGGAGAGTCTTTTCTATAGCCACTAAATGTCAATGGTCACGAAATTTTTACTCCAAAATATCCCAAAAATAATCACCCAAATGGCCTATCCTATAACTCAATAATTTGGACCTAATTTTTGCAAACTTTTCCGGAGGAGGGCCAACGGACCCCACTCTGAGCTTGGTGATTTTCTATACCCCAAGATCCCCGATGTGTCCACTCCACCATGACCTTGGCTTAAATCCGCCCATGATGGTCACCAGTCATAGATAGGATTGAGGATGTTTAGGAAAATCTGCCTCTAGTTTTGCTTACTGCAAAGCAATATTATATTATAAGAAATCCACTGACTGCCAATTACAAAATATAGTTCAAATTCACATTTTCTTCTTTTGTGAAAACAATCACTGATCAGCTGCAATCTACTGATAGCACATAATAACTTGAGTTAAGTATGAGTACTGTATACCTGTGGTTAATTATGAAAATATATTTTGCTTTGTTTAATGTACAAAGATGGTGTGCTCGCCGTTCAACCAAAACACTTATCAGTGTTTAGGCTTAGACCCAAGGGCGTGACCCTTCAAGGGCAGCAAATTTTAAGAATGTCAACATATAAACACTATATGTAAAACTATTTTAAAATAAGTCTTGACTTTGTGTAAAAATTACGTTTTCATTATGAAAAGAGATTACGTCACAGAGGCCGTAGTACTGCACAGTGTACAGTATACCCTTTCCATCTCTTTTAACATGCTGTTCAGTGAGATGAACTTCATGTTGATTAATGTTTGGGTCTTATGACGTAGGGATAGAATTGAGGAGGAAATGAATGTACGGGTTAAAACGATGAATCATGGAAAATAAGCATAGAATCACCGACGCGACGGTGGAATTCCAACCCACCTGTTTCCGAGTTCGTGGACAACAGCTTTTTTCAATGTGAGTATTTTCCCAAAGTTAAATATTGTAAAAGCGATGCAATTACTGGTCCGGTAAATACAACTTTTTTCAAATTTGTGTACGACAAACGAGCATATTGATTTTTATGAGTTTCACTGAAGTTCTAAAATTATTGATATCAAAGAGGACCTGCAGAACTTTAAATCTGAATACTCTGCATGCTTACAGTGTTACCTCATCGAGACAAATTTAGATTTGTCAAAGGCCAAAACAGTAAAATGTAATCGGTATTCTGCCCGAAGGCAGGTCCGAGCCTCCGAAGAGGCTTCCCCCAGCCGGAGTTTACGTGCGGTAGGGTGGCCAGGGCCTTTCCGCTCCTCCTTATGTTGGCCAACAGCGCGCAGTACCTAGAACCGGCATACCATCCAAGTTCCGACTGCGCCCAATGTTGCTTAACTGCGGAGTTCTCATGGGATCCGGTGTTTCAACACGGCTAGGCCGTTGGCCCCAAAACAGTATAGTGAATTAATGAAATTTGTTACGGTACCTAGTTTTTGATGGCCTTATTCTGATATTAATTTTGTTAATTGAAAATAATGCATTAATACGCGCTTATCAGGTATACATATTGAATTTGCAAATAATTTTGGATGCATTCCTCCACTTTCAATGTTGTAAATTTTACATACCAGCATTAACTTATGTATATTGATAGTAATTCACGCTCTGCTTATGATGATAAATATAGCCTGGATTTAGTGGAATATATCATTGAAATATCATTATTATATGTGAATTGCAGCCAACGGTCATTTCAATTGAACGCCCGTAGCTCCCCAACAAGTTAAAATTTCAAGTAGTTCCAACTTTGGCCACCAGACGCCACTGTCACTGACACCCAGCGGGGAACGTTGGAACTTGATAGAGCATTTCTAACCAAATGACATGGGCCCGCCGTCTTTACCTCCCCTCCGAATACAGGCATACTGAAGGATTTTAACGCTCTTAAAAATCCGACGACTTCGGCCGGGTTTATACCCGCGATCTTGGGCATTGCAGTTCAGCATGCTACAATTATTATTATTATTATTATTATTATTACTATTGCTTGCTTGCTGGCTCTTTATGTTCTTGTAATTGATTTCCTAATGAACATTTAGTGCAAATAAAAATGTGCAAAATCAGTTTGTGCAAATTTGCGAGGATTTTACAGAATTTGGTTTTTGACGGGGGCCCGGGAGATTCCAGCCCCAGGGCCCGTCGTCGCTCTCCACGGCCCTGGATGGACGTAAAATAAGCGGAGCACATCAAGATACGTCCACTGCCGCAAGGTAGTAGGGATTTTTTTAAAATGACGTTGGGAAAGAAAAGATTAAGAAGAGCTGACGTAGAGCCTTGTGAAAATCTGGACTGTAACAAAGTAGGCGTTACAGTCCCAAAAGGAGCTCCCGAGTTAGGTAAAGAAAGACAGAAAGAAAGAAATACATAAGAATACATATTGAGGCGAGAACGAACTACATATTTGAGAAAATCGTGCATAAACACACCGTTAAACAGAAACAAAACATAATAGACTTACGGAAACAAAGCTACAGGTACATATCTCAGTAATAGGGGAACAAGCAGGAAAGGTGGAGAAAAGGGTCATGAGAATAAGATTTGCGTAACCAACCGCAATCTCACTCAAAGACACACAAGAAAAAGAACTTGAGTGTAGTAGATAGTGGTGTAAAATCAAGACATTGCTTGGATCATAAAATAATGAAGTATACGATGCGACAGTACAGGTCTGTCCTAAGATAGAGGTGCATAGCAATACCGAAGTAAAATGCAATGACCAAAATATCTTTCACCAGGCACAGACGAGACCAGACGAACATCATAGCAGTAATATGAGCATCCTGAAATTGCATGAAATGCAAGGAGGCCGAAGCACACACTGCACACACACACGGGATCCCAAAACATGCATGTATGCCCAACGCCAAGTCCAAGATATACAGCACCCAACTAAATACTAAACTCAAGAATAAATAAGAACAGGGGAAAGGGACAAATAACATAAGCACGTGGGAAAAGGAGAACAAAAAATATATGCAGAATAGCGAAACATGCTCGTAGAAGACGCACGTAACAGTTCACTAATTCATGCATATCGAGAAAAGGAATATGGAGACTACTTACCGAGATATTGCTGTGTTTTCATATGGTGAAAAGCGACACAAATAAAGGAACGAAATGAAATCCAAATACGTTAATTAATAGAAAAATATACGTATTTCACCTCATATCAATATGTATGCTTATCAAATGAGTTGGAAGCGAAAAATTCCGATAAAATCGGGGAGATAAGAAAGTTGGGTTAGTCGCCCATTGTGAACGAGAAAAGAATAGGAAGAGATGCCTAATTCATGCCACCAGATGGCATCGATATGCGAAGTAAAGAAAGAGAAAAGTACAGCGGAGGACTGTAAAATGACATAAAAGAATTAAATACATGAATTAATAATAACAAGGGAATAGATATTTAAATACCATAGTCAGATCGTGTAATAGAAGTGATGGAATATAAATTTGGACTCTGCTGAATCAGGAAAATGGTTCACTCTCCAAAGTAGTTAGTACTCCAAACCACGTAGTGTAGTCCCATAGTACAATAGTAGTACTAGCACCTTATTATGTATTATTTGTCAGCGTTTTGCAACGGATTTTCTAGCAGGGGATCGTGAATCCTCTGCGATCCAGCCCATCTTTGGATAATGACAAATACTTGGCACATCATTGGAGGGTGCAGTATGATGGAGGGTATTTAACCAGACCAGGCTTCGTTCCAAAAGATTAGCCTACACCAGTCGGGTTACATAACTGCCATATGCCGAAGACAATGCTTCACCAGCCCACACACCTGAAGAGCTGCAAGTCTGTCAACTTCTTCAACGTTTTGGCCTGACCATAAACATTCGGAATACCAAATGATAACCTCTGTTCTTAGTCTTTTATGGCTACAATTACATCAAATACGAATTCTACGCGGATGTTAAGAAGAATAGAAGATATTCCAGTTCGATTTCTGTGCGAGAGAACAAGGGTGGACCCAATTATAGATGATACCAGAGGCGCTGCCGTAGGATGATGTTTGGCGTACCTACCCGAACCGGGGAGATGACGACTTCATGGGGGGCATTCTAGGAAGATCCACGAAGGCACTCATAGACAGAGGAACTCGAGGAAAACCCTCTTTATGAAATTCAACGAGGGAGAAACCACTTCTAGATATCTTTACGCTCCTAAAGGTAGAATCAAGAACTTTTATCAGTAGGCTATCCCATATTTATGTAGTTTGGTAATGTGCGAGAATATCCGACCATTATTCTATGTTTATCATTTTAGCCAACTTTCTTAGTATTTTAATATTTTGGATTAGTATTTTTGATCGTATTTCATTTTGGATTCGTAAAGTTAGTATTTGATGGATTTTATTATTTTTACGAGAAGATGGGAGTATCTAGGTTCAATATTTTATTTTGGATCGATTTTTAAAAATAACATTTTTAGATTTATTTACGCAACGATGGAGATTTTATCGTATTACGTTTTGATTTTGATTGTGGAAAATTCGATTTTTGAATTTAATTCAGAGTAGAATTTTATAATGAAACAACGATAGATTGACGATCTGTATTATAGATCAGAGCAGAGTTATTTAATTAACGACTTTGTCAGATCAGATCAGATGACGATTTTTTCTCACAAGATTTGTGAAGGATGTATTAAAGAGATAAAAAGCCAATTAAGATTGTGGAACAATGTAATGTTATTAAATATACCGAAGGAAATGTATTAATGTCATATTTAATGATTATTGAAGTTTTGATAATATATAGTTTAATGTATTTAAAATTTGTTCTTTAGCAATATCTTTCTTAACATTCACTTCCATTTATAAGCTTGTGTGTGCGCTTTTTATATATGTATAACTTCTACAAAGTTAGAATTTTCCCAATTTCCGCAGTTGTTCAATAATGCCGTAATTACAAATTTCACTAGTTCACTTTAGAACTCTAGTATATTCAACCATAATGTGTCTTGTACCGAGTAATTATACTCATTACTTAAACATTGGTGCATAAATGCACGACCGTTCTCTACGGAGTTTTCAATCGAACAAGCCTTGAGTAATCTCCCATATCCCCCACCCATATTTAAAGTTTAGCGTCCTCATAAAAAACTCGCGCTGTAAGTTGGCGGGTATTACAATCATCCTTATTACTCCGCAATTAGAAAATTCCAAAATAATTTTAGTCGTCTTTCCAATAAGTCAAAACACTTTTAATTATCCTCGTAATGGGTAATGAGAATCTTGTTAATTGCGCCTTTCGTAATATTTCCATTGTATTCGGTGTTCCGCGGTAGAGACTATTGTTGTTGTAGTTGTTGTTTTTGTTATTGATTATTTAGAGGTTTTGCGGCATCATGGTCTTGTAGTCCCGTTTACTTGGGTGAGTGTAGAAGTTGTCTTACTAGTAGGCTTACTAGTGTGTGTACTTTTATACGAGGAAGGATTTGGGTAGGAAGCTGTTGTTGTTTCATTCGAAATGCATGGAAATCATGGTCATTTAGCTCCGTGTACTTGGGTGAATGTTGAATTTTGTCTGATAACCTGTGTTATTGTGATGGCTTTATTAGTGTATATATAATTCAGGTGGGGATTCAATCAATCAACGTCTAATATCCGTATAGCACGTTGTATTTCAACAAGCTACTATAACCAACATTCAATTATACTTCTTGAAAAGGACAAAGAGTTATAACTATACCTATGCATTTAGGAGAAATTAGGCTATATGTTCTTTACTGAACATCTTGTTATGAACATGTTTGTAACCAATGAGAAAGGTTATTTGAAGTTGACATGTCTGAAGTTTAATAAGATACAGACAGTGCCGGCCCTAGGTCTTTTTGTAGTGTAAGCAAAGAAAATATTGCCCCCCCCCCCCTCAATACTCATCAGAGTACCTTTATTACTTTTACTAAATGTGTTATATGGCCAAAATGTAAAAGGCAAAGGGATACACAAAAATAACTTCAAACCAAACATTTATTTACAGGTCATTATTATTACATAGAATGACAATTATTGTTGATTTTTTGCACACTGTTGACATATTTTAAAATTAAAACGATATTTTCCTGGCTTTCACTTTAGAAAACTCGTTCAGCAGCAAATCTGTTTTAATTTCATTTAACAAATCTTTTTCAATGGCCAAAGTAGCTAGTTCACTCAAGTGCTCTTGGCTTAAAGTTGATCGCAAGTATGTTTTTATAAGTTTTAACTTCGAAAAACTTCTTTCTCCGCTGGCCACTGATACCGGGAGCGTTAGCAGAATCCTCAATGCAACAAAAACATTTGGAAAAATGTCCACATAACCACGCTTGGTTATAAAAGACAAGGCTCCAGCTGGGTGACTTCCAGGGGGTAGCATTGGTGAAAAAATTTCCAGTTCTTCGAACAGATCATCTCCGTTCACATCACAGTCTCCTCCATCACACAAAACGGTTCGAAGGTGCATACAGGCTTTCTTCAACTCTTGTTCGTTCAAATTCTTCCAGAAGCTAGCAATGTCATAAAGAAATTTGAAACTTCCACTATGGTGTTCCATTAGCTCAAATCTCTCCCTTAATGGGGATATTGCTGTGTCAAGTACGACAAAGAAGAAGTTAACTTTAAATGCATTTTATTCCAGAACGTACAGCTTCATCTTCACTCTCATAGGAGTTTTTTTTTTTTTTTACTTTTCTTGGCCGAAGTAGGGTTCCTTTTTCAAAGTTAGCATCAACCTCGATTTTTTCTGCAAGTTCTTTTGCATCTGTAATGACTCTGTTTTGTCCTTGATCTGATCTTATCTTCTCCAGAAATGATTTTACACTTTTAATGACATCCATTGAACTTTGTAGGTCATTTGTGACATTTTGCAACAGTTTACTAACCATATTGGTTTTATGCAGGATCTCATGCCATGTCACTAAGCAGCATAGAAACGTGAAGTTTTGCAGTTTTTTTAAGTCCTACGGCAGTGTTCCTACCAAATGCATCAAGTTTCTGATCTTGAGAAGCTTCATATAAGGCATCATACACTTCTTCAATGTGTTGCCTCAAAGGCAACAATGCCTCAATTCTACTTTCCCATCTAGTATTGCAGAGTGGTTTTACTGTCAGACTTGAAACATGTTTCAGCAAAATATTCCATCTTTGAGTAGAACTGGAACAAAAATTCTTGGATAGTGCTGAAACAGTCCACAGCAATGTTGCACGATAGAGCTGCATCATTAATGACCAAGTTCAAGGAGTGGTTCCCACACGGTACACAAAAAGCTCTAGGATTTAAATCAAGGATTCTCTTCTGGACTCCAACATGTTTTCCCTTCATTGCGGAACCATTGTCGTACCCCTGGCCTCTCATGGCTTTTAAAGGAATGCCTCGTGCTTTTAACTGTTTGAGCAATACCTCTGTGAGGCCTTCACCTGAAGAATCTGTAATGGGAACAAAGCCCAAAAATTGTTCCTTAATTAAAATATCCTCATTTGCTAAAATGTTTACAAATCTTACATTAAGAATCATTTGCTCGGTGTGGCTAATGTCTGGAGTAGAGTCTAATATAATAGAATAGTACGTTGCTTGCTGTATCTGTTGTAAAATGTTAGCTTGAATCTTGGCCGACAAGAAATAACAAACTCATTTTGGATACTCTTGCTCAAGTAGTGTACGTGTGTTTCTTTTGTTCTTATTCTTCTCAAATGTTCAGCCGTAAAACCATCAAATTTAGCTATGCGTTCTACCAGCTTTAAGAAATTTCCATCATTACGTTCAAATAGGGTGTCTTTTTTTCTCTCTAAAGGCCAATCCTTGAGTTCCCAAAAATTGTACAATACATAGTAGGCGTTTTAGAACTTGATTCCAATGTTCAGTTTCAGCACGAATAAGTCTTTCATTTTCCTCGTCAATAGTTTTTTTTTCAACGTAAACGTAAAGAAAGTTCGCGCCAACATTTACAGTTTTGAATATGGATAGGGGATTTCTCATGACTGGTCAAAGTTTTGCCCAAGTTTTGTTAGTCAGAATACCCTTGGCCACCAGTAAGGAGAGAATTATCATTCCAAAAAGTTTGCAAGCAAAACAAAAAATGCATTTTTCAATATGGAATATATTAACCAAATCCTGTGGATTTGCTCTCCGTTGCAAAGCTTCCTTGTGTAATGCTTTGAGGAAAATCGCCTACCTTTAAGGTCCACAGGAAATTCTTGGTCTGTGACCTGCTGTAGTCCTAGCTCAACAAGAATTTTTCGTACATCATCGTTTATTTTAGGTGGCCATTCTCCACAGTCGTTTGAAAAAAACTGATGACGTTTCAGAGCTCAGTTTCTGCAAATAAACCACCGACCTTAAAACGTTTACCTTTAGCTATACATAGTATAACAACCTTAAACTTTGCATTCATAATTATGGGTACTTGATGAGTACATGAAACCAAAATTTTATTAATATTAATAAATATTTATATTTTCAAAAAATATTTTTAGTTCTAAAAAATTATTTAAAAAATTGAACATTTTCAAACTCTTAAAAATAAGTAGTATGTATAAACTTTAATAACAATTTTCGTTTATCAGGAAGATATGGATGTAGTAAGATAATAAGTATGTAACATTTTGGAATAGTAGGTTCAGTGGTTTTATTTGATATGTACTTAAACTTTGAAGAAATCTTCATTAAAAAGCATTGAATCGGAAAAGGTACAGTCTCCCCTTAATACAAAAAATATAAGGTGCCCCTTTTCCTTCTCTGCCTACTTTCCTCCCTCAACCTAAAAGAGGCTAAACTAACTATGGATTACTAGGCCTAGTTATGTTTTAACAAAACTTCGTTAACTAAGATTCAATTTACACCACGGTAAATTGTAATTCTTAAAGAAATACCTAATAAATAACCCATTGTATTGTTTCAACATAAACTTACTGTTTCAATGGCTTGTTGACTTGTAGACTCCAGGTTTGTAAGTTCTAATGAATCCTCGTCAACACCTTCGGTCCCGGTTATGTCATAGCCAATTGGTAGTGCCAAGTAGATCCTCATCCTGCAAAAAAATTAGCTGTTGGCAAAGTATACTTAAGCACCAATATATCTTCTAAGTCTTTCATTTTCCTCGTCAATAGTTCCTAAATTTATTTTCTAAATATACAACTTAAGTATAAATTAATACTACTTAAGGATTAGTGCTATAATACTTTAAATAAATTACGACAGTATTCAGTAAAGTAATGCTATTAAATTAATAATATTATTATAATTTACGTTATAAGGGTAGGCTAAATTGTTTATACAAATGCTCATCAATTTAGATTTAATTAATTTAGGCATTTAGAGTCATTAGCAAAAAAAAAATATATAACTTAAAATTATTTACAGTTACACTTACTTTTTTGAGGGATTATTCTCTCATTGATGGTCCAGGCACTGCCATCGTAATGTACAGGCCATAAGGCTCCTACTGTGACGTCACGCCTAGAGTCGTTATAGTCCCAGCAGCAGTCAGATAGTTCCCTTCACACGCAGTCTCTTCAAACCTAATATAAATCACGCTCCCACTCTAAGACGTAGAAAAATAGCAATGCTATTTAGGGCTGATTGGTACTTCCATCCGTTACCACTACATACGCCTAATTATCGCTCCGCTTGTTCGAATCCGGCCGATGTGAACAAAATGGTATATTGCCGGTACATTTACTAGGATGTTGAAACACACTAGCTAAATTGCAGTATTTTTACGTCGAAAATAAGATCTATTCTTGGCCATTTTCTCGTTGTTCACCGCTTTGAAAAGGTTTAGCCTATGTTAGATGCCTGAGAAAACCCCTCAACACTCCTGGCTATTCAACAGATCACGTTCTAAACTGCTCATGGATGACAAAGCACAATGTAACCTATCTCTAACTGTAATCAATGCACAGGCCACCCTCAAGGTGACTTAAAAAGGGCCTATCCTAACAGCACTTATTTTCTATGACTCAATCTAACTTGTTTCTTGCATCAGGAATTTGCAATGGGTTGTAATTTTGAAATCAGGTATCAATAACCTACAGTACATACACCAGGTGCTAACAATCCCATTAATGTAAATACAGTAGCCTACACAAATGCTGCCACGAAAACATTACCATATTCACTTGAGCTTGATCGAGAGACCATTCCCACAAATCATGTAACTTGGACTGACTTCAATAGATACTGAATACTGGATATCGCTTCTCTGATTTACATACGGTAAGTAACTTAACCTAAGCATTATCATATTATAAATGTTTCCAGTCCTAGCATAGGCTGAAGTTTGGGAACTTCTTAGAATAATTGAAACCATATAAACTAACAACCTACCATCAAGGCGATTAGCTCTTCTCTCCCGAAGAAGAGTATCTTACTTCGAGGGAAATGTTAACACACACTCTTGTATTCCCCGTAATGTACCTACCAATAATTTCTAGGAATGTTATGTATGCATTGCTTTCTTAAATTCTCGTGGTGGGGAAGGAGAAGCAAGCCACATTGTTATTTCTTTCATAATACCGGTAGTTGCTATAAACAAACTTTTGACATACCTGCGACCTGGGAAGGAGGTTACCTGAACTAACAACATTTTATTACCATCCAAAAAACCTTGTATGAGTCGAAATAATAAGTGATATAGAGGTCCTAACTAAAACATAACCTTCTGTGTGATGACAAACATGCACCGCAAAATTTGCGTAGATGCAATAACCTACCTACAAAATGAACATTTGTTTCAGAAAATAAATAATCCTCATTCTAGATGACGTAAGTAGACGCGTTCTCAAGTATCACTTTTCACGCGGATACTCATTCATAAAAGATATAAACAACTCAGCACAAAGCAAATTGGTCGCCATCTCTACCCCCTACCGATCAGCTGATCAATCGTTAAGAGTCGCTGCATGATGGCCTGTACATTACGATGGCAGTGGTCAAGGCAGCTCTGATATTGGTAACGTCGATCATTTTTGCACATGTCAATGAAGCCAAAGGCGCAAAAATCCTTTTCAGCGCTTCAGATTGATTCTCATCTTCTTTAGATTGCTGCAAATTTCTTTTACGGTGAAATGCACCTGATGGCTTTTTATTACTGGACATTTCGTGTGTCTAAAAAATCATCTCCTCATGTAAGAATAACAATAACACAGTGCAGCTTACGTCAACACATCAACACACTACAAACTACAACGTTGAGTGAAGGCTGTCAGCTAGCCGGCAATACGCTGCCGAAGTCAACGTCACTTCCGCTCCGTTGCTAAGCAACTGGAGCAATACAATATGAGTAGTGGTTTTTGAGGGGTTCTACACCCTCCTCCTCCTCACCCTCCTCACAAGATGGCGGCAGCCCGATATCTCTCGAACGCATGGTTGGATTTTGACGAATGAGGTGTCATTGAACTCGGGCTGATACCCCCTTTCCAATGGACAACATATTTCAACCCCAAAAATAAAACCTACCCCTACTAGAGGGTGAAATTGAATTTTCTAGAGAATCTCTGTTACCAATTGCAACATGTGAGAGTTTGAATGCCGATATGGATTTAAACGTTGTTCCACATAAAGTGCATATGTTTGGTGGAAAGCCACTTTTGAAGAGGGTGGGGGGAGCGGATCTCTGTGGACGGTCCTTGTTGACAGGTCCCTGTTGACGGGTCATTGTTGCCGGGTCCTTGTGGGCAAGTCCTTGTGGACAGGTCCTTGTGGACAAGTCCATGTGGACAGGTCCTTGTGGACGAGTCCTTGTGGACAAGTCTGTGTGGACAGGTCCTTGTTGACAGGTCCCTGTGGACGAGTCCTTGTCCCTATGGACTGATCCCTTTGGACGGGTCCCTTTGGCCTGGTTCCTACGGACGAGCCCATGAATTTATTTAAATTATGTCAAAGGGCCTAACTACGTTTGTGTGTGTTGAATTGACGTTGTTCACCACTACTATAATGGAATAACGATATGAAAGGAAAGTGACGAAATACATGTGAACACGTGTGAAATGACCTTATTACCGTCCTCCTTGTGAAACAAGTCACATCCTGTTTTGCTTCATACGTGAGAAAATGTGAGTTCGAACCCGTGGTCGGATTTTGACGAATGAGGTGTCATTGAACTCGGGCTGATACCCCCTTTCCAATGAACAACATATTTCCACCCCAAAATAAAACCTACCCCTACTAGGGGGTGAAATTGTAATTTTTTTAGAGAATCTCTCTTTCCAATTGCAACATGTGAGAGTTTGAATGCCGATATGGAATAAAACGTTGTTCCACACAAGAGACATGTGTTTGGTGGGTAGCCACTATGAATTAACATGCTTGATTTTGTTTTTTGTTTTTTACGCATGCCCACTCATAGCTTTTGTAAGAGGGCAGGCTTTTTAAAAGATGGCGGCTGTAGTGTAACCTAACCTAACCCGACCCACGAGTGGTGATCAAAAAGTAATTTAAGTGACGCTTGTCGATTGGCAAACCAATAATCAAAGAGGGATATGTCAGGTCTTGAGGTGATAGCCCCTTTTGATTGATCCCTGTTGATTGATCTCTGTTGATTTGTCCCTTTGGACTGGTCTCTGTTGACTAGCCCCTTTTGGACGGGCCCTTTTTGACAGGGGGTCATTTTTGATGGATCCTTTTTGACATGTGCTTTTCGACGGGTCCCTGTTGACGAGTCATTGCTGACGGGTCCTTGTTGATGAGTCCCTGTGGACGGGTCATTGTTGACGGGTCCCTATTGACAGGTCATTGTTGACAGGTCATTGATGACAGGTCATTGTTGACGGGTCATTGTTGATGGGTCCTTGCTGACAAGTCCCTGTTGATGGGTCCCTGTGGAAGGGTCCCTTTAGACCGGCCCCTTTGGACTGATCCCTATGGACCGGCCCATGAAATTTATCCAAATTATGTCAAAGGGCCTAACTACATTTATGTGTAAAGCAGTGTGTTGAACTGACGTTGTTCACCAGTCCTTACTACTACAATTGGATAACGATATGAAAGGAATTGATTAACTAGACATGAGTTAACTACCAACGAAACACTTTGGCGACTCTGCTTGTTATTGACCAATGAGTAGGGTTTTAGAAAAACTGTTTGTTATTTTGGGTTATATACAAAAAATGCTTAGACCTTTTGAGTGACTATGTTTGCTAAACAAGACATTATACCAGACACGATTAGGATTCTTATGTAGCTCAGACAAGGAAAGAATTTCTACAGAATCTGTTGACATTGAATATAGATTTAGGTATTAGGAAGTCATTTTGAAGGCCTTTGTCTGGAGCGTGGCACTCTATGAAAGACAATTGGTGTAGCAGAAAAGTGGAGAATTGAAGTGTTTGAAATGTGGTGTTACAGGAGAATGATGAAGATTAGATGGGTAAATAGGGTTACTAACAAAGAGGTATTAAGACGAGTGGGGGAGAAGAGATGTATCTGGCGACTGTTAATGAAGTAAAGAGATAGGTTGGTAGAACACGTACTAAGACACCCAAGAATAGCAAACTTAGTTAAGGAAGAAAGGTTCGAGGACGAGAACTGTAGGGGTAGACCAAGTTTAGAATAAGTTAAACAGATAGCCTTGAATGTAGGGTGTGGTAGCTATATAGAGATGAAACGATTAGCTCGGGACAGATAGGCGCTGAGATCTGCATCAAACCAGTCAAAGGACTAAAGACTCAAACAACAACATGTAAGTTCACTAAAATAATGTTGTGTAAAGGTATATGTTAGTCAACGAACAGTAATGCATTACTGAAACCCATGACACGATACCTAAGAGCTTTTCTAAAATGATTTTAAAATGCCTTTAACCCTATATTGAACACTCAGTTCACAAGACTCATAACTGCAATGTTATGGTAAAACAAAACAAAATCTATATTTCAAAACAAGCAAGTGGTTTAGTCAATGTATACTGGAAAAAGTTTTGTAAACACTCAAGTCCGCAAGACTAATTAAATTAGTAACTGTCAGGTTGACCGAGTGGTTAAGGTGTTTGACTTAAGATCAAATTTTCTGTATAAGGAAGCAAGGGTTCGAATCCCTTACCTGACATAACTATTGCCTTGACATGGCTTGGCCACACTGCATTATTATGACACTCGGTACACAAACCATAGATATAGTGTATTGTTTAAGGCCACTCTCTTTCTGAACATAGTCAGAGACTGTTGATGGTTAACAATTGTATTAATAGTGGGACATGGGGATAGTAATTAAGAAAAACAGACAATACCCATACAATATTTTTATTAAATTCATTTTATAATAGTTACACACTGAATTAGAGTCTATCTCTTTACCATTGTTCTATATAGATTTTTAAACACAACGCTTGTTGTAGATCCTTTTACAACTTTCTCCAGGTACTCTTGCTCTTAAAAACTGGGGAAGCCGCAATGGTTTTATAAACATAAAACCCTCATCCTCTTCTTTTCATAATTATCATCATCATCATCATCATTATGAATATTATCATCAAAATTATTATAGTCATTGTCACCATCATTATCATCATCATCATCATTCTCAACATCACTAGAACTATCCAATTCCTCTTGTTTGTTTTCCACAGGGACCTCTTGTAGAGTCTGCGTTGCTTTTGATAGTGTTAAGGGTTTTTTGAACGATGGTATTTGTCCTAACATGTCTTTTTTGAGGTGATGATGAATGCTTTTTAACAAACAATGCACTATCTTGAGCAGCAATATATTTTCTTGGACTTGCATTTTTTATCAGGGTTAGAGTATTTTGCGTATTTAAATGTGTATTAATTTGAGATTCACAATGATGTTCTTTTGAAGTAAGTACGTTGGAGTCTTTTGTTTTAATCATTCCTCGACACTTTTTGGATCGTTGTTTTGAACATCGCCAAATAACAGTTCCATCTTTATTGGTTGTTTTTACAATATATGTATATCCTTTATAGAAGACACATGGCTTGCCATGACTGGTTGTTGAGACTTCCATATCAACTAATACATATGAATTAAATTTTAGTAAAGTCACATGAAAAATTTTTAGATTACAAGTGATTTACACACACACACACACACACACACACACACACACACACTTTCCTAAATGTCAAGATTTATGGATGTTGTTTTTTCCGCCAACAGCTGCTTACTGCGTATGACAAGGCTGGCGACTGGTAGGTGAGACGGTCTTTCACGATGTGAACACTGTAACAGGCAGTAGTCAACTGACAATATTCTTATACCCTAGTCAAGGTTAACAGGTACATACTGCGTATGACAAGACCGTACACTCGTAGATTAGACCGTATTTTTTGTTTGTTGCTAAGGATCCCATATATACTCTAGACATGTTAGTTCTGAACACTTAGTGGTTAATTGTAAATGAAAATGAAAATCCACAGCCTGCTTCCAGTCTCCGACCGGGTCAGGAATGGAATGAATGAAGCCCCTATCTAGCGGCGAGGATATGAACTGTGCCGGCTGCCGAGGCCTGACGCACTCCTCTGGGGCAATGATTAAATGAATGACAGATGAAATGAAATGATAGTGGAGAGTGTTGCTGGAATGAAATTTTGACAGGGAAAACCGGAGTACCCGGAGAAAAACCTGTCTGCCTCCGTTTTGTCCAGCACAGATCTCACATGGAGTGACCGGGATTTGAACCACGGACCCAGCGGTGAGAGGCCGGCGTGCTGCCGCCTAAGCCACGGAGGCTTCTTGTATATATTGTATATTGTAATTGTATATATTGAATTTAAATACACAGCTCATACAAGCACGTTTTGCGGATGGGAGGGGTGAGAGGCTGGCAAAAAAGGAAATGTTTTAGTTTAATGAAACGTTATGTCCTAGTAGGCGTGATTTATAGTAGACGCAATTGATAGTAGACGTAATTGATAGTAGGTGTAATCGATACTAGACGTGATTAATAGTAGACGCAATTGATACTAGGCGTGATTGATAGTAGGCGTGATTTATAGTAAGCGCGATTTATAGTAGACGCAAATGATAGTAGACGCGATTGATAGTAGGCGTGATTGATAGTAGACGCGATTGATACTAGGCGTGATTGATAGTAGGCGTGATTTGTAGTAAGCGCGATTTATAGTAGACGCAAATGATAGTAGGCGCGATTGATAGTAGGCGTGATTGATAGTAGACGCGATTGATAGTAGGCGCAATTTGACATGGGCGCGACTCAGATCATTTTTGATATCATAAAGTTACAGTGTCAATGTTTATACAAAGTACAAGGTAGAGGGTATTTTAAGACATAACCTCAGCTCACTTAACATAACCTAACTTTACCTAACCTAACTTTGTCACGTGACATGTTCTACAAGTTTAGACTTGCTTTAAGACTGATTATGACGTCATAGATTGATGGGAGGGGTGAGAGGCTGACAAAAAAGGAAATGTTCTGGTTTAATGAAACGTCATGTCCTAGTAGGCGCGATTTATAGTAGACGCAATTGATAGTAGACGCGATTAATAGTAGACGCAATTGATAGTATACGTGATTGATAGTAGGCGTGATTTGACATGAGCGCGATTTATAGTAGACGCGAAAGATAGTAGGCGCGATTGATAGTAGGCGTAATTAGACATGGGCGAGATTTATAGTGGACGCAATTGATAGTAGGCGCGTTTGATAGTAGGTGTAATTGGTAGTAGGCGCGATTTGACATGAGCGCGATTTATAGTAGACGCAAATGATACTAGACGTGATTAATAGTAGACGCAATTGATACTAGGCGTGATTGATAGTAGGCGTGATTTGTAGTAAGCGCGATTTAGAGTAGACGCAAATGATAGTAGGCGCGATTGATAGTAGGCGTGATTGATAGTAGACGCGATTGATAGTAGGCGCAATTTGACATGGGCGCGACTCAGATCATTTTTGATATCATAAAGTTACAGTGTCAATGTTTATACAAAGTACAAGGTAGAGGGTATTTTAAGACATAACCTCAGCTCACTTAACATAACCTAACTTTACCTAACCTAACTTTGTCACGTGACATGTTTTACAAGTTTAGACTAGCTTTAAGACTGATTATGACGTCATAGATTGATGGGAGGGGTGAGAGGCTGACAAAAAAGGAAATGTTCTGGTTTAATGAAACGTCATGTCCTAGCAGGCGCGATTGGTAGTAGACGCAATTGATAGTAGACGCGATTAATGGTAGGCGCAATTGATAGTAGGTGTGATCAGGTACTTACTGCATATCAAAAGGCTGTACACTCGTGTGTTAGACACTCTATCTTTTTAAGGACCCCTATATATTCCCTATACAAGGCTATACATGTTAGTTCTAAACACTTAGTGGTTATTTGTATTTTAAATTTATATACACAGGTTATACAAGCACGTTTTTTCACACAGTAAAACTTTGTCAAATAGCCACATGCGATACGCAAAGTATGTTTCCGCTATCTAGCGGTGACTATGGAAACTACCTGAACATATCCTAATCTAATCCTAGCTAACTTCACCTGACGTGACCATACCGGTTTGTAAGCAATAACAACAACAACACACTAAGATTCCATGAATTCCAGAGTACTTTTAGATTAATTATCGACTCTCAACTCTTATAACTATGTCTATCCCACTCTGTCAAAAACACATTTTTTTTTAAAATTTTTGCTTGATGTCAATACTAAAGTGATAATGGGTTTTCCGATCCTATCACTATAAATTCATTACCCCCACTCTTATCTCGGTCTCGACAACAACCATGCCTATTTTTATTATGTCAGATGATGTAATGTTCGAGTGCAAAGTGGGTGTAAAAGTGAGTGCAAAGTGAGTGCAAAAGTGAGTGCAAAGTAAGTGTAAATGTAGTTGTAAAAGTGAGTGCAAAGTGAGTGCAAAAGTGAGTGCAAAAGTGGGGTGTAAAAGTGGTACCCTATTTGTAATGGCTTATTTGACAAGTTATTTTGTGGTACCCTATTCGTAATGGCTTATTTCACAAGTTGTTTTTGTCAATGTATTTAGCGGATATTTCTCTTGTTCATGGAAAGTATCTCAGCCCTTTTTATGATAGCATAATGCTTACCGTCATGTTTGTAAGCAACAACAACACACTAAAATTCCAAGAATCCAAACTACTCTAAGGTTAATGATGGTCTCTCAACTCCATTCCACGCCTAGTCAAAAAACATTATGCATTTCAATTTTTTCAAAAAAGGTAAATTGAGAAAGTAGGCTATATATTTAAACTAAAAAATCATAGCTAACTCCAACACCTACGTCTATCCCATTCTCAGTCAAAAAATATATATATATATATATTCTTTAAATTTTTTCAAAAAATATTTGGAAAGTAGGCTATAATTTGAAAACTAATCATCCTAAAAAGTCATATATAGACTCAAACCAATGGCTTTTATGTCCTTAATCGTTAGAACAAAACATGGAATTTGACATTTTTCCAAATATTGATCATTTTTAAAAATGGGCTATATTTTGTAAACTATGAATTACACAAAAAATGTGTTTGACATAAAAATGACAGGTATTTACCCCCTCTACCCACAAACCAAGTCCCAGGTCTCTGGGACAAAATCCAAAAAGGTTCAATTTTGAAAGTAGACGATATTTTGAAAACTAATCATTCTAAAAAGTCATATATAGACTCAAACAAATGTCCTTTAAGTCCCTTAACGTTAGAACAAAACTTAACATTTTTTTCATTTTTTCAAAAAAAGTCCAATTTTCAAAATTGCCTATATTTTGGAAACTAAGAATTAGTTCCAAAATGGCGGTCGTAGCTTAACTCAACCTAACCTAACCCTACGAGGTGTGATCAAAAAGTTCCAAAATGGCTGCCGTAGCTTAACTTAACCTTTGATTGATCCCTGTTGATTGACCCCTTTTGATTGATCTCTGTTGATGTATCCCTTTGGACTGGTCCCTGTTGACTAGCCCCTTTGGACGGGTCTTTTAAAGGGGGAGTCATTTTTTAACGGGTTCCGGAGGACGGGTCCTTGTTGACGGGTACCTGTGGGCGGGTCCTTTGGACTGATCCCTATGGACTGGCCCTTGCATTTTATCCAAATTATGTCAAAGGGGACCCGCCACAGGGACCCGTCAACAAGGACCCGTCCCCCGGGACCCGTTAAAAAAATGACTCCCCCTTTAAAAAAGACCCGTCCAAAGGGGCTAGTCAACAGGGACCAGTCCAAAGGGATACATCAACAGAGATCAATCAAAAGGGGTCAATCAACAGGGATCAATCAAAGGTTAAGTTAAGCTACGGCAGCCATTTTGGAACTTTTTGATCACACCTCGTAGGGTTAGGTTAGGTTGAGTTAAGCTACGACCGCCATTTTGGAACTAATTCTTAGTTTCCAAAATATAGGCAATTTTGAAAATTGGACTTTTTTTGAAAAAATGAAAAAAATGTTAAGTTTTTTTCTAACGTTAAGGGACTTAAAGGACATTTGTTTGAGTCTATATATGACTTTTTAGAATGATTAGTTTTCAAAATATCGTCTACTTTCAAAATTGAACCTTTTTGGATTTTGTCCCAGAGACCTGGGACTTGGTTTGTGGGTAGAGGGGGTAAATACCTGTCATTTTTATGTCAAACACATTTTTTATGTAATTCATAGTTTACAAAATATAGCCCATTTTTAAAAATGATCAATATTTGGAAAAATGTCAAATTCCATGTTTTGTTCTAACGATTAAGGACATAAAAGCCATTGGTTTGAGTCTATATATGACTTTTTAGGATGATTAGTTTTCAAATTATAGCCTACTTTCCAAATATTTTTTGAAAAAATTTAAAGAATATATATATATATTTTTTGACTGAGAATGGGATAGACGTAGGTGTTGGAGTTAGCATATGATTTTTTAGTTTAAATATATAGCCTACTTTCTCAATTTACCTTTTTTGAAAAAATTGAAATGTATAATGTTTTTTGACTAGGCGTGGAATGGAGTTGAGAGACCATCATTAACCTTAGAGTAGTTTGGATTCTTGGAATTTTAGTGTGTTGTTGTTGCTTACAAACATGACGGTAAGCATTATGCTATCATAAAAAGGGCTGAGGTACTTTCCATGAACAAGAGAAATATCCGCTAAATACATTGACAAAAACAACTTGTGAAATAAGCCATTACGAATAGGGTACCACAAAATAACTTGTCAAATAAGCCATTACAAATAGGGTACCACTTTTACACCCCACTTTTGCACTCACTTTTGCACTCACTTTGCACTCACTTTTACAACTACATTTACACTTACTTTGCACTCACTTTTGCACTCACTTTGCACTCACTTTTACACCCACTTTGCACTCGAACATTACATCATCTGACATAATAAAAATAGGCATGGTTGTTGTCGAGACCGAGATAAGAGTGGGGGTAATGAATTTATAGTGATAGGATCGGAAAACCCATTATCACTTTAGTATTGACATCAAGCAAAAATTTTAAAAAAAATAATTGTGTTTTTGACAGAGTGGGATAGACATAGTTATAAGAGTTGAGAGTCGATAATTAATCTAAAAGTACTCTGGAATTCATGGAATCTTAGTGTGTTGTTGTTATTGCTTACAAACCGGTATGGTCACGTCAGGTGAAGTTAGCTAGGATTAGATTAGGATATGTTCAGGTAGTTTCCATAGTCACCGCTAGATAGCGGAAACATACTTTGCGTATCGCATGTGGCTATTTGACAAAGTTTTACTGTGTGAAAAAACGTGCTTGTATAACCTGTGTATATAAATTTAAAATACAAATAACCACTAAGTGTTTAGAACTAACATGTATAGCCTTGTATAGGGAATATATAGGGGTCCTTAACCGCTTCACTGCTGCGGTCGAGTATACTCGATCTGCCTCAAGCGGTCCGTCAGTGCTGCGATCGAGTATACTCGATCAGAACTTTGTGCCATCAGTGCTGCGATCGAGTATACTCGATATGCTTTGTAAATGTTGTGTATTCTTACGCCATCTGTTAGCTACATTTTCAACCACTTAGTTCCTTAAATATACACTTGTAACGTTGCGGGAAATATGTTTTTCTTTCGTCACACAGTTATAAACATCGTGTATGAGTAATGGCTGCATCTAGCGCGCGCATTATGCGTCCGGAGCAAATTCTTACGCTTTTAGAGGAGATTGAGTCTGATGTGAATTTAGATAGTGTCGGAAGTGACGATGGGGATATTAGGGAACTGTTTGGAAGTGACAGTGACAGTGATAATGTTGAAGAAATTCCGATAGAGAGGGGAAGAAATGAACCTGACCTAGGCCTACCCACGTGGTCCGAGGACGAGTTCGCGCCAAACGTGCATGCATTCCAAGTGCCAAACCCGGGTATGTCTAATACTAATTTGACCCCTGAATCACACGAAATAGATTATTTCGAGTTATTTGTCAATGAAGAGGTGTTGACAAAGGTAGCGGACGAAACAAACAAGTTTCATAAACAGACTGTTGACGCTAAGCCACCCAGTCAGCATTCCAAGCTCAGGAAATGGCTTGATACCAATTATTAGAATGTTTAGAAGCGTAAACTTTATCTTTGCACATATTTAATGTTCAATTATTAGTATAGATAAATTGTATAGCCTATTTAGTTGAAGGCAGGCTTTTATTTTATTTTATTTTTTCGCGAAAGTTTAGGTATAGAATAATGTATGTGTTAGAATTATTTTAGATATTTCTGTTTGAGGTAATATTGGATTCGGGTGTTTATTTAGTGATATCGTGTGTTTAATTTAATGTTTATGTTGTGAAGTGTGTGTGGGATGTATATAGTGCGTGCATTTAGTGAGCATAGTCTACGGTGTAAATTACAATTTTAATTTTTTTTCTACTGGACAAACTTTCACCAACTCATGTGGAATCGAACCCTGGATCCCAAACATCAACCGTGGCCAATACTTTATGAACACACTGGTGAATAAATTACTTAAAATTATTTTCAGTTACCACTTGTATTTTATGTTGAAATTGGTGAATTTCTGTGTGAAAGTGGTTGCCTAAAAGAATCCAGCACAGAGGGTGCGCTAACACTGTAACAATTCAGCAGCGAAAAGGTTAACAAGATAGAGTGTCTAACACACGAGTGTACAGCCTTTTGATATGCAGTAAGTACCTGATCACACCTACTATCAATTGCGCCTACCATTAATCGCGTCTACTATCAATTGCGTCTACTACCAATCGCGCCTGCTAGGACATGACGTTTCATTAAACCAGAACATTTCCTTTTTTTTTGTCAGCCTCTCACCCCTCCCATCAATCTATGACGTCATAATCAGTCTTAAAGCTAGTCTAAACTTGTAGAACATGTCACGTGACAAAGTTAGGTTAGGTAAAGTTAGGTTATGTTAAGTGAGCTGAGGTTATGTCTTAAAATACCCTCTACCTTGTACTTTGTATAAACATTGACACTGTAACTTTATGATATCAAAAATGATCTGAGTCGCGCCCATGTCAAATTGCGCCTACTATCAATCGCGTCTACTATCAATCACGCCTACTATCAATCGCGCCTACTATCATTTGCGTCTACTATAAATCGCGCTTACTACATATCACGCCTACTATCAATCACTCCTAGTATCAATTGCGTCTACTATTAATCACGTCTAGTATCATTTGCGTCTACTATAAATCGCGCTCATGTCAAATCGCGCCTACTACCAATTACACCTACTATCAATCGCGCCTACTATCAATTGCGTCTACTATAAATCTCGCCCATGTCTAATTACGCCTACTATCAATCGCGCCTACTATCTTTCGCGTCTACTATAAATCGCGCTCATGTCAAATCACGCCTACTATCAATCACGTCTACTATCAATTGCGTCTACTATTAATCGCGTCTACTATCAATCGCGTCTACTATCAATCACGCCTACTATCAATCGCGCCTACTATCATTTGCGTCTACTATAAATCGCGCTTACTACAAATCACGCCTACTATCAATCACGCCTAGTATCAATCGCGTCTACTATCAATCACGCCTACTATCAATCGCGTCTACTATCATTTGCGTCTACTATAAATCGCGCTTACTATAAATCACGCCTACTATCAATCACGCCTAGTATCAATTGCGTCTACTATTAATCACGTCTAGTATCGATTACACCTACTATCAATTACGTCTACTATCAATTGCGTCTACTATAAATCACGCCTACTAGGACATAACGTTTCATTAAACTAAAACATTTCCTTTTTTGCCAGCCTCTCACCCCTCCCATCCGCAAAACGTGCTTGTATGAGCTGTGTATTTAAATTCAATATATACAATTACAATATACAATATATACAAGAAGCCTCCGTGGCTTAGGCGGCAGCACGCCGGCCTCTCACCGCTGGGCCCGTGGTTCAAATCCCGGTCACTCCATGTGAGATCTGTGCTGGACAAAACGGAGGCAGACAGGTTTTTCTCCGGGTACTCCGGTTTTCCCTGTCAAAATTTCATTCCAGCAACACTCTCCACTATCATTTCATTTCATCTGTCATTCATTTAATCATTGCCCCAGAGGAGTGCGTCAGGCCTCGGCAGCCGGCACAGTTCATATCCTTGCCGCTAGATAGGGGCTTCATTCATTCCATTCCTGACCCGGTCGGAGACTGGAAGCAGGCTGTGGATTTTCATTTTCATATACAATTAACCACTAAGTGTTCAGAACTAACATGTCTAGAGTATATATGGGATCCTTAGCAACAAACAAAAAATACGGTCTAACCTACGAGTGTACGGTCTTGTCATACGCAGTAAGTACCTGTTAACCTTGACTAGGGTATAAGAATATTGTCAGTTGACTACTGCCTGTTACAGTGTTCACATCGTGAAAGACCGTCTCACCTACCAGTCTCCAGTCTTGTCATACGCAGTAAGCAGCTGTTGGCGGAAAAAACAACATCCATAAAAAATCTTGACATTTAGGAAAGTGTGTGTGTGTGTGTAAATCACTTGTAATCTAAAAATTGTTCATGTGACTTTACTAAAATTTAATTCATATGTATTAGTTGATATGGAAGTCTCAACAACCAGTCATGGCAAGCCATGAGTCTTCTATAAAGGATATACATATATTGTAAAAACAACCAATAAAGATGGAACTGTTATTTGGCGATGTTCAAAACAACGATCCAAAAAGTGTCGAGGAATGATTAAAACAAAAGACTCCAACGTACTTACTTCAAAAGAACATCATTGTGAATCTCAAATTAATACACATTTAAATACGCAAAATACTCTAACCCAGATAAAAAAGCAAGTCCAAGAAAAATATATTGCTGCTCAAGATAGTGCATTGTTTGTTAAAAAGCATTCATCATCACCTCAAAAAAGACATGTTAGGACAAATACCATCGTTCAAAAAACCCTTAACACTATCAAAAGCAACGCAGACTCTACAAGAGGTCCCTGTGGAAAACAAACAAGAGGAATTGGATAGTTCTAGTGATGTTGAGAATGATGATGATGATGATAATGATGGTGACAATGACTATAATAATTTTGATGATAATATTCATAATGATGATGATGATGATGATAATTATGAAAAAGAAGAGGATGAGGGTTTTATGTTTATAAAACCATTGCGGCTTCCCCAGTTTTTAAGAGCAAGAGTACCTGGAGAAAGTTGTAAAAGGATCTACAACAAGCGTTGTGTTTAAAAATCTATATAGAACAATGGTAAAGAGATAGACTCTAATTCAGTGTGTAACTATTATAAAATGAATTTAATAAAAATATTGTATGGGTATTGTCTGTTTTTCTTAATTACTATCCCCATGTCCCACTATTAATACAATTGTTAACCATCAACAGTCTCTGACTATGTTCAGAAAGAGAGTGGCCTTAAACAATACACTATATCTATGGTTTGTGTACCGAGTGTCATAATAATGCAGTGTGGCCAAGCCATGTCAAGGCAATAGTTATGTCAGGTAAGGGATTCGAACCCTTGCTTCCTTATACAGAAAATTTGATCTTAAGTCAAACACCTTAACCACTCGGTCAACCTGACAGTTACTAATTTAATTAGTCTTGAGGACTTGAGTGTTTACAAAACTTTTCCAGTATACATTGACTAAACCACTTGCTTGTTTTGAAATATAGATTTTGTTTTGTTTTACCATAACATTGCAGTTATGAGTCTTGTGAACTGAGTGTTCAATATAGGGTTAAAGGCATTTTAAAATCATTTTAGAAAAGCTCTTAGGTATCGTGTCATGGGTTTCAGTAATGCATTACTGTTCGTTGACTAACATATACCGTTACACAACATTATTTTAGTGAACTTACATGTTGTTGTTTGAGTCTTTAGTCCTTTGACTGGTTTGATGCAGATCTCAGCGCCTATCTGTCCCGAGCTAATCGTTTCATCTCTATATAGCTACCACACCCTACATTCAAGGCTATCTGTTTAACATATTCTAAACTTGGTCTACCCCTACAGTTCTCGTCCTCGAACCTTTCTTCCTTAACTAAGTTTGCTATTCTTGGGTGTCTTAGTACGTGTTCTACCAACCTATCTCTTTACTTCATTAACAGTCGCCAGATACATCTCTTCTCCCCACTCGTCTTAATACCTCTTTGTTAGTAACCCTATTTACCCATCTAATCTTCATCATTCTCCTGTAACACCACATTTCAAACACTTCAATTCTCCACTTTTCTGCTACACCAATTGTCTTTCATAGAGTGCCACGCTCCAGACAAAGGCCTTCAAAATGACTTCCTAATACCTAAATCTATATTCAATGTCAACAGATTCTGTAGAAATTCTTTCCTTGTCTGAGCTACATAAGAATCCTAATCGTGTCTGGTATAATGTCTTGTTTAGCAAACATAGTCACTCAAAAGGTCTAAGCATTTTTTGTATATAACCCAAAATAACAAACAGTTTTTCTAAAACCCTACTCATTGGTCAATAACAAGCAGAGTCGCCAAAGTGTTTCGTTGGTAGTTAACTCATGTCTAGTTAATCAATTCCTTTCATATCGTTATCCAATTGTAGTAGTAAGGACTGGTGAACAACGTCAGTTCAACACACTGCTTTACACATAAATGTAGTTAGGCCCTTTGACATAATTTGGATAAATTTCATGGGCCGGTCCATAGGGATCAGTCCAAAGGGGCCGGTCTAAAGGGACCCTTCCACAGGGACCCATCAACAGGGACTTGTCAGCAAGGACCCATCAACAATGACCCGTCAACAATGACCTGTCATCAATGACCTGTCAACAATGACCTGTCAATAGGGACCCGTCAACAATGACCCGTCCACAGGGACTCATCAACAAGGACCCGTCAGCAATGACTCGTCAACAGGGACCCGTCGAAAAGCACATGTCAAAAAGGATCCATCAAAAATGACCCCCTGTCAAAAAGGGCCCGTCCAAAAGGGGCTAGTCAACAGAGACCAGTCCAAAGGGACAAATCAACAGAGATCAATCAACAGGGATCAATCAAAAGGGGCTATCACCTCAAGACCTGACATATCCCTCTTTGATTATTGGTTTGCCAATCGACAAGCGTCACTTAAATTACTTTTTGATCACCACTCGTGGGTCGGGTTAGGTTAGGTTACACTACAGCCGCCATCTTTTAAAAAGCCTGCCCTCTTACAAAAGCTATGAGTGGGCATGCGTAAAAAACAAAAAACAAAATCAAGCATGTTAATTCATAGTGGCTACCCACCAAACACATGTCTCTTGTGTGGAACAACGTTTTATTCCATATCGGCATTCAAACTCTCACATGTTGCAATTGGAAAGAGAGATTCTCTAAAAAAATTACAATTTCACCCCCTAGTAGGGGTAGGTTTTATTTTGGGGTGGAAATATGTTGTTCATTGGAAAGGGGGTATCAGCCCGAGTTCAATGACACCTCATTCGTCAAAATCCGACCACGGGTTCGAACTCACATTTTCTCACGTATGAAGCAAAACAGGATGTGATTTGTTTCACAAGGAGGACGGTAATAAGGTCATTTCACACGTGTTCACATGTATTTCGTCACTTTCCTTTCATATCGTTATTCCATTATAGTAGTGGTGAACAACGTCAATTCAACACACACAAATGTAGTTAGGCCCTGTGACATAATTTAAATAAATTCATGGGCTCGTCCGTAGGAACCAGGACAAAGGGACCCGTCCAAAGGGATCAGTCCAAAGGGACAAGGACTCGTCCACAGGGACCTGTCAACAAGGACCTGTCCACACAGACTTGTCCACAAGGACTCGTCCACAAGGACCTGTCCACATGGACTTGTCCACAAGGACTTGCCCACAAGGACCCGGCAACAATGACCCGTCAACAGGGACCTGTCAACAAGGACCGTCCACAGAGATCCGCTCCCCCCACCCTCTTCAAAAGTGGCTTTCCACCAAACATATGCACTTTATGTGGAACAACGTTTAAATCCATATCGGCAATCAAACTCTCACATGTTGCAATTGGTAACAGAGATTCTCTAAAAAATTCAATTTCACCCTCTAGTAGGGGTAGGTTTTATTTTTGGGGTTGAAATATGTTGTCCATTGGAAAGGGGGTATCAGCCCGAGTTCAATGACACCTCATTCGTCAAAATCCAACCATGCGTTCGAGAGATATCGGGCTGCCACCATCTTGTGTGGAGGGTGTGGAGGTGGAGGGTGTAGAACTCCTCAAAAACCACTACTAATATGGCTCCCTTGTAGATTGCTTCAGTCTTTTAGCCGTCATTATTTCCTATTTGGATCGTATAAAACTGTACATGGATGGATGTCCAGAGGCAAGAAAGCATAGAAAAGTATATTTTCCACAGTAATTTAACATAGTTTCCAGTCAAGTTGTAAAATATTGCGTACGAGATGCACATTAAGTCTTAGAACATAAGTCGTAGAGATGTGGCCTACTATATTTACCTTAAATTAAGTGAAAACATGAAAATATAACATTTCTGGATATTGTGAATCACGTCCCGTATGAATGACCAATACTACGGAAAATAAAGTACCGTAGGCCCTACCAGTAAGTGACGAATAAAATGAACTTAAGGTCTATCAATGCATAAGGGAACAGTTTAAAATATTTGGATGCGAGTTTAGGCCAAATATCATCAACAGCTATAGACGAAACAAAGACTGCATTTCAATACAATTTGTGTGTTTACCACAACGCCGCGTTTGTTTGAAAACGAATCAAATTAACAAAGCCTAACCTGTGTACTCACTAAGAGGTTAGAGAAGTCTAAAATTAAGGCCTATCGTCCTACCTAATTCTAAATAATGGGTCATTTTTCCTATCCTAGCTCTAAATATAGGGCCTAAGGCCACTAAAACTGTCATGAAAATATCCGAGGCTCTCACCCAATAAGTACACCAAGCTGATGTCCAGATTATCACACTGATTATTGTTACACATTAGCTGGTGTGCCACAAAAGAGATAAATAGAATTAGCTGGTATATAGAGATTTAGAACAAACAAACAAAATAGCTACCCTGCATCTTCACGAGCAATCCTAGCAAACATTCACACAATATGTGATGGACAGTCAAAGTGGTAAAAGTAGTCTACTTGGTATGAAGTGGGCCAAAGAGTTGATGTAGGGAAATGCTAGTCCCGGTACCATAACGATGATCCATGTGCTATGGTGTACTGAAAAGGGTATTGAGTGAGAGAAGTTTACAATTGTGGGAAGAAGAGTGGAGAGAAACTTCCAATGGATCCATGACAAAAAAGTATTTTACAAGTGTTCAAGCGAGACTTGCCTCAAAAATTCTTCTAAGCCATAATATGACGGTTATGATGACAGGACATGGAAAAATAGGAACCTATCTGTATAGGTTTAAAATACAAGAGCATATGATGTGCCGGTGTGGCGAAGAATCGCAAAGTGTGGACCACATCCTATATGAGTGTGAATTACTAAAACACGAAAGGGAAAAACTGAAGACAAATGTAATGAAATCAGGAGGCCACTGGCCTGCAAGGATGAATGAACTTGTTGTTAAATATGTAAAATTCTTTAAGCTATTTGTGCAGAGCATCAATTTTGATAACCTGATGTAGGACATAATTATGTCAAGAAAGAAAACTTAAACATATTATATCTAGGCTAGACACACTACAATCAACCATGTAGATATAGGTTACATAATGTAAAGAAAGTTTTATCATACTTAACTATAAGATCACCAATGCATGTAGTATTACTTCAATTGTAATGGAGCATGCAGTTCATAAATATGATATTTAATAAAAATAAAAATAAAATAATGTGCTTGGTACTTGATGGCTCACACAGTTTCCAGTCACCAAATTGAATAGGACTAGTAGCAACTTCAAACCTTTCCACAGACCACATATTATGCTCAGTTTGCAACATAAAACTGCCTCTTTCAACAGTAAGCAGCTGTATTCTGGCATTAAATTTTACCCTCTCCAACACCTTATTATACATTAGTAAAATGTATCACATAAAGTAATTGATGCATACATGTATGGTACACTCAAGTTAGTACAGCTTGATCAGTGATTGGCCATTTGGTGGGGAGGAGGGGGAATATTCTTCCACTCTTCCACAAAGATTAATCTCCAAGGCTGGAAATTGGTCTGCATAACTATGTTCCAATCCAAACAATGGGAATGAGGGTGTTGGTTCTTATGATACTGAAGAGTGGGTAAAAGATAATTAGGTTATTAGCCCATGCAGTAAGGAAATAAAAAATATTGGACAATGATATAGAAATTTACACCATTCTTGGTGTAAAATATATTCGTTACTTACCACAAGCCTCCAATTTAACTAGGTAGCTAACTCACTGTAAATGTACCACTACAGTGTGATGACAGACTTACTAATGCAGGGGTAGCCATATATACCTTAGGTTTGAGTTGATAAATGAATTTAATGAGGTAGGCCTATACTAACAAAAACATTATCTAGAAAATAATTATGCTACCCACCCCTTCATGATTCAAATTCATTACTTGACCAACAGAACTAAATAAAATCAGCCTACATTCCTGCTAGGGGCTAATGGCCTCAATAACCACCAACACCACCTACCTGCCATTTGGTACCGTATTATATAATTCACCACAACCTGTGATAAAATGACCTGTTAAAACTACAAGTAAACTCAGTTGCTCAATAACAAAAAGGCCTATTGTAGGGGAGAAAAACACTTCCACACTTCTGCAGGAGCATGTAAGTTGAATCGCAGGGGAGTAGCCTACTTCCCAATAATATACCAGTACTTCCTGATATCTATTAAAGATGTATAAACATTGCAGTTAAGTATTAAGGCTCGATATTTTGAATAGCATTATAGTTTTATTATTACTCATAATAACTTAAATGTACAATACTGTAGCATTCCATATCTTCATTGAACTAGCCTAATTTTACTGTCCAATGTTTGAAAAATTGTCCAGATAAGTAACACACAAGAAACTGACTAAGTACACACCTAGGTTATTATATTTCCACTTTTATTGATAACTTTATAGCACCACTGACCTTTTCACAAATAATTCATGCTGAAACGATTAAAACATTTTCTAACAATCTTGACATAATGCCATGGTAGCCTGGTTCGCCACTATCCTCATCACCTAATTTCTTGACAACACTGACTTTTCACCGAAACGTCCCGCCCCACAACAAGACTTGCCACTCCATCACATCAGAAATAAGCAGTGTTCATTGGCTTGAATAATTTCACTATACGGTACTGTAACTTTGTTGTAGGGTGTAGGCCTAGGCTACTGGTAGGCCTACCGTACATGTTTTCTGAAAGTGCAAAAAATAAAATATCTAGGCAGAAATTTTCAGTCTGGGATAGGCCTAATTGTTATTTGGAAACACAATTCACTGCTTAAATAAATTAAGTGAAAAATCACCACTCAGAAAAGTTGTAGGATAAAATTTATTGGTGTTAGTGAATCAGCTGTAAGGTTATGTAGGTTGTCGTTTATAATACTTAAGAGCACAAACCATATTTAATTACAACTACACTCCCCACATGAACCAAAAAACCCTTATGTGACATATATGTCCTCAATATCTCTCCATATTAGATATACTCTATCCACTAAATGATAAATATTTATAATTTGTAGTACCCGCCATGCAATTCTTGCCTCAGGAGTGAGGTCAACTTTATTCATACATCTCGCAAAATTCTCGTACTTTATCCATAAAATTTCACTTCTATTTTGTAGCTCCAACACTGTAGATGATCTTCACGGGAGGCGTTTGCCTTATTTCACGCGTATTACACATTTTTATCCACAAAATTCAGGACGCTGCGCAGCGTTAATGCAGCTTCCTATGTATAAAAAACCTAGCAACCAGTTGTTTGGGTCCAATGTGGCTGCGCCCATGCGGTTGCTAGGCGCGTCACTTCGGCAGCGTATTGGCAACTCCAGCTATCTGATATGACATCTAGTGGTAAAAATGAGAAACTTACCAAGTAGGGTACATTTGTCACGTGGTGACTGTTTGTATATGGTTTCTTGTATTGGTAAGCAGATCGTGGTAAATTCTTCGTCTCTTTATACATAAGTAATAAGTTTTACTCGTTGATAGAGTGCAAAATGAGTAAAAGCGAAGTATATTGCTCAGTTTACGGCTGTAAGTCGATGTATAAGAGGGCTGCGGATGTAAGTTTTCATCACTTTCCTAAAGATGCAAATAGCGGGTTGGACCACTCACCACTACACACACTGTCGACAGGACGGGTTGTTCACTGTTACGCCGAGCCAAGCCGCACCTAGACAGCCTAGCACAGTCTCACCAATCCAAGCCGTACCAAGACAGCCAAGCCTACACCAGCCGAGGACACCAAGCTTCATCAGTAAGGTATTCTTCCCCGCTCCCTAGTTCATTTCCAATAACCCTACCAACCACCATCACCTCGCTCTGCGATATCCGAGCCATTCCACTACGAGTCATATAGGCCTAATTTGACTTCGCAGGGTAAATATCTACTCTGCAAGAACCTGCTACCAGTCCGATATTCAACACCAAACCTACCTGCTAACCATCCAAAAATCAAGCAATTCCTGTCTCCCCCGAGTTTTAATACAAGTTAAACTCATCCCTTCGCCCTACCAAGCAACAAATAATTTCTGAAATATACGGTAGCTTTTAAACGTAACAGCGCCATGACTCGAACTGCTCAAAAACAAATACCAGCAGACAACCGATGCTTGATAATATGCAATTGACACATAAAATCCAGTGGAACACACAAATTAGATCAGGTGTATCGCACAGTTATACATATATGCAATTAAAAATAACACTGTCATTATTTTAGGGACGACATTTACTGGTTATAACCGAAAAATAAAAAGTGTTCCATATCAAACGCGTGCCATTGAGTATTTTTACCCTACTAATCCAGACCGACCGCAGCGCCCCAAGTGTTAATTTGAGTTGCCATATTGGCAACTCCAGCTATCTGATATGACATCTAGTGGTAAAAATGAGAAACTTACCAAGTAGGGTACATTTGTCACGTGGTGACTGTTTGTATATGGTTTCTTGTATTGGTAAGCAGATCGTGGTAAATTCTTCGTCTCTTTATACATAAGTAATAAGTTTTACTCGTTGATAGAGTGCAAAATGAGTAAAAGCGAAGTATATTGCTCAGTTTACGGCTGTAAGTCGATGTATAAGAGGGCTGCGGATGTAAGTTTTCATCACTTTCCTAAAGATGCAAATAGCGGGTTGGACCACTCACCACTACACACACTGTCGACAGGACGGGTTGTTCACTGTTACGCCGAGCCAAGCCGCACCTAGACAGCCTAGCACAGTCTCACCAATCCAAGCCGTACCAAGACAGCCAAGCCTACACCAGCCGAGGACACCAAGCTTCATCAGTAAGGTATTCTTCCCCGCTCCCTAGTTCATTTCCAATAACCCTACCAACCACCATCACCTCGCTCTGCGATATCCGAGCCATTCCACTACGAGTCATATAGGCCTAATTTGACTTCGCAGGGTAAATATCTACTCTGCAAGAACCTGCTACCAGTCCGATATTCAACACCAAACCTACCTGCTAACCATCCAAAAATCAAGCAATTCCTGTCTCCCCCGAGTTTTAATACAAGTTAAACTCATCCCTTCGCCCTACCAAGCAACAAATAATTTCTGAAATATACGGTAGCTTTTAAACGTAACAGCGCCATGACTCGAACTGCTCAAAAACAAATACCAGCAGACAACCGATGCTTGATAATATGCAATTGACACATAAAATCCAGTGGAACACACAAATTAGATCAGGTGTATCGCACAGTTATACATATATGCAATTAAAAATAACACTGTCATTATTTTAGGGACGACATTTACTGGTTATAACCGAAAAATAAAAAGTGTTCCATATCAAACGCGTGCCATTGAGTATTTTTACCCTACTTATCCAGACCGACCGCAGCGCCCCAAGTGTTAATTTGAGTTGCCAATACTGAGCCACTGAGCGGATAAAGACAAGAGACATATGAGTCACGCGGACGAGTCGAAGTCATTAGTGGAAGGGGTCATACTTCGACCGAATGGCTCCAGGCACTCCGTAATACTGTAGTTCTAAGTTTGTTTCATAAGTAGCATCACCCTAAAGCGGCGACTCTTTAAAATGGTTATGCTGAATTTTTCAAATATTATTTCGTTTTGTTTGTTAGTGAAATAGTCAAGTAAAACTGAGAAGACGAAATATAAACAGAATGGTTATGTTATCTGGTTACATTGTTTATAATGTAAATATTAAAGTTTTTTAATGTTGTAAAAATTATAATTCGTAATGTTTACAGCATTACAAACTAGCTCCAGGCTCTCTTAACTTGATATTTCGGCGCGCCACGGCGCCCCTCCCCCCCCCCCGTCTCACGGCGCCACCCGCGGCTGCGTAGTTCGCTTATATCTCGCGCCGCCCCTGGATACAGACGAGTATGTATTGTGAAGAAAGAAGCTGCGATGATATAATATTTTAAGGAAGTTTGATAGAGCATTCCCGGTTGACGGATGAAGGCTATTGTTGTGGCAATGTGCTGGATGACATTGTTTCATTGATATTGTAATGTTGATATTTGTGTTGATAGATCTGTGAATATATTAAATTGTGGAGAGAAAAGGAATATTTTAGAATTGTGAGAGAAGTATTTTTCTGCCGTATTATGTTTGTGTGAAGAGAAGTATTATTATCATTACTTTGAGATATTTATGGACCATGCGATTACCCCCCGAAACAGTAGGAACGGCTAAGCTTTTGATGAGCTGAAATCGTATTCCATTTAAATGGTTCTGAGTTAGAGATAATGTTGTTATTCTGGTAATTATTATTTCATTGGAAGTTATTGTTATTATTATCATCATTATTTTTACTATGTATAACGATCAGAGCGAAGTAATTTAACTAGATCTCTACTTAACTGTACGGATTATAGAATCCTAGATTGACAAATTTTACCGGATTAAAAACCCTGCTTAGTGGAGATTTGGAGAATGTGTAGAAGATCAAGGAGTAATGTTTTTTAAAGAAAATGGATTGTATATAGAACTCGTTTGTTAAGTATAGGAAATTTTGTGTAGAGCGATTCTAAGGAAGTTTATTATCTTATTTGATAATTATTGATAGCTTTTAAAGGAGATAATTTTATCCGAATAATATTTAAATCAGAGATAATAATAATAATAATAATAATAATAATAATAATGTTATTGGTTTTACGTCCCTTTTAACTACGCTGGCTTTTAGAGACGCCAAATCAGAGATAGTGTCGTATAGAGTAACCATTAGTAATTGTAATGGCGGAGACCTACGTCATGAGTAAAGTAATTTAATTGATGTTAGGTAAGGTAATTACAGTATATTTATTACCTGGGGCACAGCAGTTTGTCGCCTATGAGGATTTATTATGAGTTTGGTTAATTGAGGATTCAATAGCGAAATTATTTAAGTTTTATTCCAGGTATTTTTGCGATTTATTGCTTATTATTACTAGTCCGTAACACGTGTCGTATTAATTAATAGGCAGGCACGTGTTTTACGGATCCCAGATTCACTTTATAAATTGGCATGATCTTTTGTAGTACATTGGTAGTTAAATGTGCTGATCCTAATCCCATCGCCCTAGATTGTTTTGATTCTTGTTCTCCCGAGTATTGTTTAGAGCCCATACCTATGTAGTTAGATTCTATAGCACATATAGATGAATTTCCTCTGACCCTATCCGGAGTGTATTCGCAGTAACTCTTTGCTGTTCTTCTAGCCTGGGACTACAAGATGCTGAGATCCTTCTCCATCTGTGCATATTGATGGATCATCTCTCAGGTATAAGGGTATAGTACGAAACTACTGGTATGTTGTTATCTCTATGTTACTCTACGGATGTGAGACCTGGACCTTATACCGCCGGGCCATCAAGAGACTGGCACGCCTTCACCAGCATAAATCCGTCCGATTATCCACATCAAATGCAATGACTATATAAATAATGTCGTGGTTCTCGAGAGAGCAGAGACGAGAAGTATAGAGACCATCATCATTTAGTCATTGGTTTACATTACCATCATGAATGACAAAATATCCCTTACCAAATCGTGTACAGCAAACTCAGCACCCTGCAGTTGCACCCCTTAAAACAATAACTAACTAAACTCAGCACGGGCAAGATACCTCTAGGTGCACCTCTGAACCTTTAACAGATCAGCTCAAGCAAACTTTGAGGAGTGTAGCCATTAGTCCCAATACTTGGCTTACTATTTCAGAAGATTGCATGCGCTTGGAGTGCATTTTGAACACGAACGTCTAAGGCAGGAAATGGAAACTCGTCAGACATGGAAGCTACGGTACGCCAAGTACCACAACGTCCTCCACCATCCATCAGATATAACGTGGGTGGCCGCATGTTCTATGTAAGGATTGGTCTGTTCTCTGTTGAATCACCAACGACATCTTCATCGAGTGGGCCCAGACTGTTAGAAATGCAGGAAGAAGAATACATTCGGATTCGAGTATTGGCCGACCACGATGACGAGAATAGGAATGGTCCTATCTGGTATAATATAATTTCACTCACAAGATTCGTGCATGGTCTTGCAAATCTCACTAACAGTAGACACATATTTCAGCATTACGAAGCAAGCCACGAAAGTTCAAATTTCTTATAATTTGTCTGCAATGTTCCCTGTGGTTCAGATTCCATGAGAAATGGAGGTCCCGTGGTCCATGATCGCGAAATTAACGGTCATGTAAAACTAAAAAACTTTAAACTCTTTCTCTCTCCCTCGCTCCCAATACCTCAAATGACTCCAAGGAGGAGTCGTAAGCTTCTTTTGGTAAACAGATCCCTTCTCAACTACCAAAAAGAAAGAAAAAAAAACGAGTGTTTTTCCCAGTTTATTTCTGTAGTAAAATATAATTTAGTTGTGAACTCCTCGTACTCTAAGGATTTCCAAGATAGCAAGTCCATAACTTATCTATTTAGAGCTCGCCTTACCAAGACCCACACCAATAATATTATTGTTATCAACACATCTGTTGTACTGTGCATTGTTAGGTCGTTGCCCAGTTCCGTAAAATTCGTAAAATTCTTCCCGTGGCAATCACCCATTAAATTTTCACTGTGATTTCAACATGTTTAAAAATTTTAAAAGTATTTTAACAGCATTTACGTAGCCAAAATTGAAGCCTTACTTTTGTCAACCACGGGAAGAAAAGAAAATTAGTATCCTCAGAAGGTCGTCTCTTGACACTTGTTCAGTGAGTATTGTTCTATAGGGTAATTTTAACTGAATAACTACTCAGTGCCATCACACTTGGAAATAATATTATGGTTTAGCCTTTCAAAATTTTGGTAACCTATAGTAGGGGGTAAGGCAGGGCCTAACGGGTGTCATGACCATCGCGCAACCGCACTCATGAATGGCGAGCTTTTCAAATGATTATTTAATTGGTTATTGACTTAACCTAGTCTAACCTAACAAGACGGCGGCTGTAGTTTAATCTAACCTAACCTGAAAAAAAAAAACAACAAAAAAAAAAACAACCAACACGGCGAATGGCGATATTCCCCGAACCAATGATCGGATTTGGACATATAAGGTGTCCTAGGACTCGAGCTGATGCCCCCTATTTTCCTATAGCCCCCGTATAATTTAACCAAAGAACCCAAAACCAAAAGTTCATCGGATTTTTAATATTTCATGAACAATCACCGGAGTTGAACGTTTGAGGTGTCCTAGGACTCGGGGTGATGCCCCCTCTTTTCCTATAGCCCCCCCCTAATTTAACCAAAGAACCCAAAACTAAAAAGTCATCGACATTATAATATCTCGCTAACCAATGATCGGATTTGGACACACGAGGTGTCATATGACACGGCGCGAGGTTCCCTTTCCCAATACACCCGAAACTGCAAGGATATCGACATGAGATTTTATAAACCAATAATCGGATTTGGAAACGTGAGGTGTCATGACTTCGCGAACCCAAGATTTGTTGAATTTAAAATTGTAAAAGCCTGATTTAGGATTTAAATTAATGCATGTAAGATTTTTAGATTTTAGATTTAGGTACTGTACCCGTATCCACATGGTCTTACCTGTTGACATCCGATGGCAAAATTGGATCGTAGAATCTGGAAGTGCCCGGCTGAAATAAACCCCCCAAAATTCTACCAACATGGATCAACCTGGGATAAGAACACATAAATATAATAGAATGTGTTAAGAAATTGCCAGTGGTAAAAGAACAAATAAAAACTAGCTCAAAGTGAACTCGAAAACTCTTAAATTAATCTCGGGCATATGGCTGATCGTTGGAAATATTACCCCACTGGTTCTCCTAGCACATCCTGTTTCTAATATAAATCACTAAATCATTCTGTAATTAAAATGAATTATTCAGTATATTTACTGAAAACGTGAAATTGTAGATCGGAGTCTACGAAGTAAGCCTCCGTGGCTTAGGCGGCAGCACGCCGGCCTCTCACCGCTGGGTCCGTGGTTCAAATCCCGGTCACTCCATGTGAGATCTGTGCTGGACAAAACGGAGGCAGACAGGTTTTTCCTCCGGGTACTCCGGTTTTCCCTGTCAAAATTTCATTCCAGCAACACTCTCCACTACCATTTCATTTCATCTGTCATTCATTTAATCATTGCCCCAGAGGAGTGCGTCAGGCCTCGGCAGCCGGCACAGTTCATATCCTCGCCGCTAGATGGGGGCTTCATTCATTCCATTCCTGACCCAGTCGGAGACTGGAAGCAGGCTGTGGATTTTTTTAGTCTACGAAGTATGTTGTAGGTTATCTACTGTAGCATGACAAAATATATAAATGGATCGCCTTAATCTTGACGAAAATATACCATGGAATTGGATTTACAAGCAATGTTTCAAATCCATGAAAGCTTTGATATACGATAAACTATATCGTTGATTATTATACACAAATACACTGGAAATTGTTAATTATAGATTATATACATGAATTTACATTTTAATTCGTACACCGAATGTCGCTATGATATACTATGATCATCCACTGACATTATTATTTTTAACATTTATTTTAATCATGTTCTGGCTTATTCGACAATCATTCAATATTATCGAACGTATAGTTCCTCAAGTTAATACTTCAATTATATCTCCAAAACATTACAATATTTTTATGTGTTTTTTGATTATAGCTTCGCATTAGATATTGGTTATTATTAACAATCTAAATCATGATGAATTATTATCTGCTTAATCAACATTTAAATGGTGTGTTTTATTTAAATACTAGCGTTGTAGCTTCAATGTTCGTGTTCATCTCACGAATAATTATACTTCATAATAATAATAATAATAATAATAATAATAATAATAATTATATACTTCAGCGATAGCTCCTTAGCTCGCACAGTTCACAACATTCATTACATAAACGGCAATCTCTCCACATTCGAGATTCCTAATATAAACTTCATACTATTTCTGTATTTCAAAAATTTCATTAACACATGTATTGCTTCATTCAATACGAAAAGTAACACTTAATGGCTGTAAATAATTTTTCCACACCTATATAAAATTTATATAAGTTTAAAATAATCACCTATATATGTCATGTTTCACAATTAACATGACTCTCAAAGTGTTAAGCCATTTTCGTAAAAACTGTCATAATTATTGCATCTTCAAATTCCAAAAAATGTCATACTCATTCATGACGGAATATATTTTACATAATATTGAGCTTTATCTCTCAATTATACTCCATTTCATTATGGATTTCCATACTCACAAAACTATCTTACAAGATATTATAACTTACTAGAAATTGAGATTTCATTCAGATTTGCAAAAACAAATTCAAAAATGGGACTTCCTCTTAAGAAAATCGTATTACTCTACACCATGGAAAAATGCCTAGTATGAGTAGAATACAATATAGACCATTAGAATGATACGAAATCAGAACAGGAGTAAAACCAAAAATGAACTACAAAAGTCGAAAACTGAATCTACTGTATTTCAACAAAATATCCCTTCTCGAAACTTGATTCAGAAACTGGCTATAATTGCCTAATCCAAAAATACTGCATCTCTTTAATAATGTTGCTAGAATTCAATGCCTATATCTAATTTCACGAAAAATTATACAGTCATTTAAAATGCAATGCTGTATGAACTGTCAAAGAAATTCTGTTTCGATGCTCACTAGTAAACAGAATGATGTAAAATGTTCATATTATCGTATATATCGATATATATATATCGTATATATCGTATACTATCTTCTTAATTCCTATTCTTATATAAAGATATCGTAGTCTTCCTGAAAACTCTTCTTCTCCATATATGTTTCTTTCAACTAATTATAAGGCTCGTAATTTATTACCAAAATTTTAAATAGTAATGTTGCAAAAATGACACTAAAAAGATTATCTACTTAAAAATGACTATATAAGTGCATCCATAGTTGGATCAAAACTTAAAATAGACCATCGAACAGAAATGACAGAAATGTCAAGTCTAATTCTCAAGTCCATTTACCAAACTACTAAACAACAAGCAGTTCCGTGAAGAACTATACAGCCTACTTTTCATGCCAATGATTATTCTACAGTATATGAACCTATCTAGAATAATGACGAAATTAAGTTGGTAATATCGAAATATCTAATTAGTTCAAAATATACCTGGTACAATGTAGCAAAAAATAAAATATCTAGGCAGAAATTTTCAGTCTGGGAAAGGCCTAATTGTTATTTGGAAACACAATTCACTGCTTAAATAAATTAAGTGAAAAATCACCACTCAGAAAAGTTGTAGGATAAAATTTATTGGTGTTAGTGAATCAGCTGTAAGGTTATGTAGGTTGTCGTTTATAATACTTAAGAGCACAAACCATATTTAATTACAACTACACTCCCCACATGAACCAAAAAACCCTTATGTGACATATATGTCCTCAATATCTCTCCATATTAGATATACTCTATCCACTAAATGATAAATATTTATAATTTGTAGTACCCGCCATGCAATTCTTGCCTCAGGAGTGAGGTCAACTTTATTCATACTATCTCGCAAAATTCTCGTACTTTATCCATAAAATTTCACTTCTATTTTGTAGCTCCAACACTGTAGATGATCTTCACGGGAGGCGTTTGCCTTATTTCACGCGTATTACACATTTTTATCCACAAAATTCAGGACGCTGCGCAGCGTTAATGCAGCTTCCTATGTATAAACAACCTAGCAACCAGTTGTTTGGGTCCAATGTGGCTGCGCCCATGCGATTGCTAGGCGCGTCACTTCGGCAGCGCATACTGAGCCACTGAGCGGATAAAGACAAGAGACATATGAGTCACGCGGACGAGTCGAAGTCATTAGTGGAAGGGGTCATACTCGGGCCGAGTCATCTGACACCTCGTTTGTCCAAATCCGATCATTGGCTAGCGAGATATTAAAAAGTCGATGATATTTTAGTTTTGGATTTCTTCGGTAAGTGAATGAACGATAGGAGAAGAAAGGGGGTCATGCCAAGTAATTTGTCACCTCGGGTGTCCAAATCCGATCATTGGTTAGAGAGATATTAAAAAGACGATGACCTTTTAGTTTTGGGTTGTTTGGTTAAATTAGGGGGGCTATAGGAAAATAGGAGGCATCACCCCGCGTCCTAGGACACCTCAAACCTTCTAATCCGATGATTAGTTCATGAAATATTAAAACGCCGATGATCTTTTATTTTAGGGTTCTTTAGTTAAAATACGGGGGGGGGGGGGTACAGGAAAAGAGGGGGCATCACCCCGAGTCCTAGGACACCTCTTATGTACAAATATGATCATTGGTTGGGAAATATCACCATTCGCCGCGTGGGTAGTTTTTGATCACGCCTCGTGGTTGACTTTTGGTTAGGTTAGGTTAAACTACAGCCGCCATCTTGTTAGGTTAGACTAGGTTAAGTCAATAACCAATAAATAATCATTTGAAATGCTCGCCATTCACGAGTGCGGTTGTGCGCGGTAGCCATGACACTCGTTAGGCCCTGCCTTACCCATCTACTACCTATTTTGTAAGAAATTATGGTATGTCTTAGAAATCCTTTACAATTTCTGATAAAGTAAACTCATGTTACCCTCTGGCCAGGTACAAGTCTTCTTCCTACCTCGACCCTACCATTGTAACCTTCGTTTTGTCCAATCGAATGGCGTATGAGAAACTGAGAGTCGACGTTCCAAATACTCATAAAGAGTGATTGGTAGTTGGTAGGTTTGCTGCCTCTGAAAATGCGCATACACGGCATAAACATAATAGGCTATATACAATTTGTTAGTTATCCATTAAGTGTTATGAAAGTTGCATGCTCTTAAACATTGAGCCTATCAGCACGCGGATAATTATGTTGGCAACACTGTCTCGAATGGGTTTTCAAAATGAATCTGAAAAGTAACTGTCTATATATATGGGCCACATTTTGAACTGTTTGCCTCAATACATTGATACTAGATCATCAACAGTTGGTAGCCCTGATGATTCCTAAAATATACCGAATTATATCTCTTGAGACATACAGTACATTGCACATAAGAAATTCGGTTGAAATGTGTTTGTTAGTATTGAAGTTACGTGGAGTTTAACGTTGATCCTATACGCTAGCATAGAATTATGTTGGTAGCACTAACTTTGGTGATTTACTGTAAAACATCTTGAATTTTCAGTTTGCTAAATTTGAAATGCGTTTCGTAATCCACTCGATAACGTAATCGGCATTTGCCATTATCCAGGGATGGAAGGGATCGCCAATGCTTAACGGTACTCGGCTAAAAGATCGCCTCACATCGCTGACAAATTGTACACAGCAAGCTATTTTGTAACTCTATTGCACTATGGGATTATTCTACTTGTATCGGCTACTAATTACCATACAAGGCAGAGTGAGAATCTTGCGATCTCAGGGTGTGTCGGATTAAGGTTTAAATGATGTTGGGCGCTTATGACTATACAATATTTAACTAACGAAAATATAAGACAGTGATTTTATAAAACATATTACATAACCATTTGTGTTTAAATTAATATTTATATCTCAGAAGAATACTGTAGGCTTCTTATTTACAGTACAATAATATGCAACTTGCTCATCAATATTTACTTGGATCATTGAATATACTATATTAACTTGCGTAGAAAATTCCTAAATCTCATAACTATTCTTTCACATACCCCTTCTACTAATATCATTTACGTGCCTTACTTATGTGTGCTTCTTCTGGTTAACTAATCATGCTCTCTAATTTTCCTTAATAATGCTTGCTGACCACCAGTGATGTTAATTCATCTCTTCAGAATATTTGCAATTACACAATAAAAATGTATAAACAATTCTCTTTTTCATTACTACTTGCCACGCCCTTACCATACCACACTTGAAACAACCACACAAACGTATAACCAGCAGGTACCACGAAGGTTAAGTAATGTGGAAATAGTGCTCCCAGGTTTTTCCCAGAGGTTATCTTTTGAGAGACGATACCCAGCATAAAGTCTAAATAATAGAAGACACCAGAGTCTAATAACGTTATAATGTATTTAAGAACCTTTTAAAACATACAATAACAGAAGATCTTACCATCTAAAATGAACAAATAATATTTTAGAAAATGAGGAAACTAAATCATAAAAAATAATTACCCTTAGACGATAAATCATATATCAGCATTAGCAGAACAAATCTGTCAAAGTCTTTCATAGGAACGTTGAAGAAAATAATAGACGTCTAAGACAAGCTCAACTATGACCAACCATAATGGTCATCAGATACAATAAGTCAAACACGATGAAATATTATATGCAATCGCAAAGGAGCTAGGAGTTATCATGTCTTATCATGACCAAATTCTAAGATGGAGTCACGAAAAACAAAAGTTTTTGGACAAAATACAGTCCAATAATCCCTTAAGGTGAATCAACGGATCATAGGGTAACCAGACCAACCGATAACAAAAAATATATATATATAAAATTACATCATCGTAGATGTTGAAACAGACTCATAAGGAATACGCTAATTGAAACGAAGCAGGGGGAAAACAATTAACAAGGACAATTAAAATGAGGTTAGAAATGAAAAAAAAAAAAACAACATGTGTGCTTCTTTAATTAAATCTAGCAAGAAGCTGTTGTTTATGTTACGTTCTTATCTATGGCCATTGGCCGCAATAAATATTTTATTATAAAACTGCTTCGAAACTACCAAAGATGATCATCGTGATTCGACAGATGAAAATCCGGATCGGCTTAGTAAAATAAATGAAACCCTTAAAACCAAACACAATTACACTTGGAAGACGAACTAGTTATTACCATGATCTGTATATAAAATGAAACACTCAGATGAACCATACAGCCCTTTCGCATCAACACATCATCTGATTTGGACCAAAACAAAGGTAGTTAACAGAGTACCAACCTACTAAAGGTATAAAATGTTAGGCCCAAAACACAACTCACGTATACAACCAAACATAGGCACATCACACGTAATATAGAGGATCTCGACTCAATTGAAATATCAATGAACTAAAATTAGTAATAAGAGCAAGTCCCAAATATATTACCAAACACATACCAACCTCGATACACAACTCATAACCAGACTTCCATTCACGCAACATTTCATCCATACCGATCATTTTCAATAACTAATTTGTCGACCATTAGATGTTAAACGTACCTTCTGTCGCCATCAGATTTTTAAATAAATAAAAATATATATAGAGTGTTAAAACGTGACTTTTCTTGACGTCTTCAACTTGTGTTTCCAATAGATGTTAAATGGCAGTTAGGCAGTTTCTGGCGTATTCCATAAGGACTAGTCTAAGCCTTTTAAGTCTCCGCGATATAAAATTACATCCTTCTTCTTCGATGTCCAATCAGGTAATCATTATTATTTCCAACAAGGAACCTTGTTTAGTTGCCAAGACGATATCATCATAAGTGATCTTGAATCCAAGACAAGCAGTTGGATAAGTAAACGACACAGCACGAGCCATCCAGCGGAATACTAGAATAACTCGCAAGACAGTTCCCAGGGTATCCGTAAGGTGGGGTACAAGTCCAAGTAACGACAACACTCTGTGTAAGTTCCTAAAATGTCACATAGATAGAGTGAGATTTTACTTATTTCGAAATCAGAGTAGCACCTACCAGTAGGTTTTTGAATGAGGTTAAATATAACCGTAAATAGTCAAATATAAACGTCACACTACTCATAATAGCAATACAATTCAGTATTTCCTCTTACAGTACTTGTCGATCATTATAAATGTTGCACCAACAATTTATATACAGTCACAACATATGACTTCTAATGACATTGTTAATGATTTGTAGATACACTACGTGACTTTGCTGAATTTACTGAGTATTTGAATTATCAATGTATACAGGGAGATTCTTTTGCTGGAGCGGGGCCGGCGACCGGCTGCCGCGCGCGCGCGCCTTCCGCCAGCCAACCGAGCTCGGGACGCGGATAGCGCGCAGGTGAAAACCGTAACAAAGTACATTATTTAATGGTAAATTCACCAGAAAATCATGATTAAAGAACTTACCTTTTCACAGAATATGCTGAAAATGTTCTCATTCAGCTGACAGACAGGCGTTGTACCGTGTAAATAGGCCTACATGTAAATTAGCGTTTACACGTTGTAATTCCCTTCTGTTGTGAGAGATATCTGCTGCCGTGCTCCAGCTCCAATAGAGTACGGGTAATTGATCGGTACACTTTGTTTTTTAATTACCCCACAATTAAACATAAAGCGGGCTTAGGTCCGTGCTTCAATTAATCACAGTAAACATGCAGGCAGCGGGGAACAGGAGTAGCTACATAATGTAACGATGTAGCTTCCAAAGTTACTGTCTGTCAGCTGAAGGAGAACATTTTCAGCATCTTCTGTTAAAGGTAAGTTCTCACTTTTAACTAGTGACGTGAGGTCATCCAGATTCCCAAGAAAAAACAAACAAAAAAAAACAAAAAAAACACCATGTGTGCTTCTTTAATTAAATCTAGCAAGAAGCTGTTGTTTATGTTACGTTCTTATCTGTGCGCTGACACTTCACCCCCTCATTGATGAAAGTTTAGTGACTTAATGACTTTAATGACCCTGGTTATCTCTCCTGAGCGCTATCTGCGGCCCGATCTCGGCTGGCTGGCGGAAGCCGCACGTACCCGGCAGCCGGTCGCCTGCCCTGCTCCAGCAAAAGAATCACACTGTAGTAGGCTACTCTAACAAAATTCTCCCTCTCACTCTGTACCCGTTCGTCCTGGGGATGCGATGACCCATCTGCTATAACATCGCATTCCTGGAGTTCCGGGACAGAGCGGAGTTAAATGAACCTCTAGTCAAATAAGGAATGTGTCGGAAATTCAGCTGAGTTATCGAAAAAGCAGTGGGTATCACGAGACAAAGTATCTCTAGGGTCGTTACGGGCTTAAGTTTAATAGAAATAATGCAAATATAAATGGGCGCCATCAACTGAATTCCTAGCAAACCACTTCCTTTCCGGATAAGCCTTACTCAAGACAAGGAAAGAAAAAGGAAAATCACACCATCATCAGATCACAACTAAGATAAAAACAAATTTATTTTACTTTGATAGTCAGACAGACATTTTAAATATAACTCCTACCTGAGAGTATGGTCGAATGCCAACGTTAAATTGTCATTGTCCAAAAATCGAATCATCTCTTTTCTAATCCAAAATTATTTTTATCCACATAACAAGAAAAATCTCTAAAGTTCTCTTGGGTTCTCAGGATCACTGTAGCACTATGTCTTTCGTCACTGACATTTGTGAAACCTGAGACCTAATTTCTCTTTAATTTAACATCATCAATGTGGATTAAAAAAATTATTAATCTGTCTAAACATACACATATTATAATCACACATATTAAACATCACGTAATTTATGGTTTGCATGGCATAATTTAAATGTTGAACATGTTAGTCAAATGCTCCTAAACATCGAATAATTAATTTACACTATTTACATTGTCATTCATAATTACTTATCTGTGAATTACAGAAAATTCATGGCTCATTGGTCATCGTTATCATCATCATCAAAATTAAATATTTCTCACATTAATTCTCACTTCAAAATTCTACATATTCCTGTCAGAATCATTAATTCATCACCATTACATCATTTAAATTCTCAACTCAAGTTGCAATTCCTTCAAATTATTTCTCAATTAAATTTATTTAATTCCATATAAATTCATTAATCATCAGCTTCTTTAATTAATTATCACCTTCTAATTCAGTTATTTTCATCATTACAATCGTCTATTAATTTATTTCAATTAGTTTAATTTATCCAATCTTTAATTCATCCATTTATTTAATTCATTGATTCATTTCAAAATTTAATTTATCAACTTATTTAAATTTCAATCATCTGGTTATTTAGTTTTTTTATTTCATCTAGTCATTCTGATTTTTATTTCATTAGGTCAGATCGTTAATATGCTTAAATCTCAGATTATTATTTCGTTAATTATTATTTTCAGAAAATCTTGTATTATCAACTTCATTTATTTGTTTAATTTCCTAACAAATTGTTTAATATGGTTTATAGAACGTTGTCTTACAGTTTTATCACTTCCAAGTTATATCTCGTATTTAATTATCATGCCAAAAAATATTATTTCCTCCACGACATCACGTTGGATCTAACTATCCACAACGACATTACATTTCCTCAATACTTCAAATATCACATTTGAATATAATAATTACTCCACAAAAACTCCATAAATATTCAGCACATACAGCATGAATCTCAACAATTACGCTAGACTGGGTACGACGACCTCATGTCTGCTTCAAAATACATTAGCAACATTGCTACTATCACTTGGCAACTTCCACAAAATGCCTACCACAAACTCCACTTAACCATGTTGCATGATCTACAAAAAATATATAACTGGCTTCAAATTATCAACGCACACAATCTCCAATAACTGTAATTACTCTGATCACATCTAGACAACTTCTTAAACAATTGGAAAAATATATTACCTCAGTAATTTAAGATCTGCTTTCAAATAGCATAAATTCTCTTACAAATTTCATAACTCACATCGCAGAAAAACACCAGTGTGCTATAATCTCTCATATCAAAATCTGCAATACTGATCTGCCTTAAAATAAATCTGACCATTAATGATTCATCTTACAAGATCCAATTACTTTAAATCCTTCCCAAAGGTATCAAACACAATTATAAAACTCATCAAAAGCATCAGCTGCAACAGCTGTTAAACTGAAATTACTCTCAAAAGAGTATAGCAACGAAATATTGGATTGGCAAACAAGAATTACTAAATGCAATCCTGCTGACATTTATCGTTACTTTATTTAAAAAAAATTCGACTGATATGTGACTAGTAGTTCCTTGTTTGATTCACTTACAATCTCAAGTACATTCGGATGATAAAAATGAGTCCCTCAATGGCGAGTAAGATGTGTAACCACCGTACAGTCGTATAAATACGAAAGACCTCGCCCCGTCGACTTGGATGATATTGCCCTGAACGATGGGTAAGATGAGTACCACCATACAATCGTATAAATACGAAAGACCCCATCTCGTAGACTATATGAGTGAATGTACCAGATAGGAATCAACAAGTTTCTAGTTGTCATATAAAAGCGATGTTCATTCACTAAAGTGAATAACTTCTTAATATCTCCAAACAATCCAATGGAAAAAAATCCCTACTGATGAATAATACACACTCGCTAGTATGCAATGAACTGACGAAGTAATTTTAGATAATCAATTGCAGATCACGAGTTCGAAATACTCGTTACACAAAAAAAACTATTCATGAAAAATATCCTAGCTGGAAAAATGTCTAAAAGACCAAACATCTGCTTAATAAAGCCAACCAATGGTGAGAATATCGTATAATGATGCCTGCCATATAATATGGTCACTCCATATTCTAGCAAATTCGAAGTATGTAAAGTCAAACCATGTCTTAATAATCGTATCACTCCTATTAGAAAAATATACATGTGTGCCCAGTATTCATGAAAATAATCGTATCAGGTAGTTATGACTCTTACAGTACCTTTCATAATCAGCTGTTATTAAATTTCCAAGATCGTCGATTTTCCCTACATAATGAATTTCTCGAAAGATCGGCGTGAATATCATTCCATCCATGAAATGACGATTGCATTCGAAATCCCAAGTGAATCAGCTGGTGGACTCCTCTCGTCAGGAATCGAATCCATCGCTCTGCGGTGCCATCTTGTCTCTATCTGCGTCTACTCTGACATGTTGACCTTCGGATTACCCATAGCGGATATTGTCCAACTCCTCTCGACAAAGTTCATGGAAACAGCGGACCCCCTTTTCCTCTTCTAAGTTACGCCACTGCTCCGTTAAATGTTCAGTTTGAGTATTGAAAGATCAATCTCTAATAACTGTAATTACTCACTTTCGTAAAATAAAATTTTACATGAGAGTGTTCAAGATTATTAAACACCCTGTAGTTGTCTGTATTTGGTAATTCATGAAACTGCATAAGAAATAAATTTCATTAATGCACGATCTAATGTTCATCTGTGCCTATGCTAACAACATTCCGCTTGCTTGAAATTGTTAAAGTGACTTTGCGTTATAGAAAAGCATAGTCATAAAGTTATTCATAAAAGCTGTGTTCAAACTGCGTTGAAATGTAGCTTGTAATAAAGTCTTCAACTACTTGCAGTGCTGTTCTAACATATCCCGGCCGTCTGTGATTGCTTCCTCGGCAAGTCCCCCTGGATCAACGACCTGCTTGGCGTTCGCTGCCCGGCGATGCTGAAACTGTCGCCTACACTCTGCCGTGACAGTTTCGGTACGCTACGCGACCTTCACCGTGCGTCTCGCTTGCGCTACAGAGCTCGACCCTACTTGCTCGACTGACAGAGCTCCACTGAATGTGCTGGCACTGTCTTCACTCTTATCTGCCTGGCGCAGACACGTGGTGTAGTCCCCCACCACTGTGCTCTCGCGTCACGATCATAGTCTCGAACCCTCATCATCTCGGCTATTCCGTAATAAAATAACTTAAGTGTTATCTGACTTCCTTACAATTATTTCCACATATAATGCATGTTATATATCCTCTTCTAAGATGTTTAATTACCATATTCCATATATATCTTAATAAAGCTTCACATCTCTATCCATAATTCCATTTTCTTACAGATGTCAGTGCCTCCTTGATCCTAGACCTCCTACGTCATCTTGACATTCTTCTTGACTCGATCGGTGCGCTATCTTTTCCTAACTCTTCCCAAAACCTCAACTACGGCTTAATGTCTGCTGGCGTAGCCGATAGCCTAAACTAGGTATCGGGTACATCTCTCCCGTACATCTCCTTTTTTTTATCAGGATTGAGAAAAAAAAATACACTCTCAGGCATTCTATATATAATACATGTACACGATAGCTCTACAATTCCCTTACTCAGCATGATGGTTCTTTCTGACTCTCAATAATGATGATTGACTTCCAATGATTAGCATCTTGATTCCGTGTTATTCTGACGTTTGTTTCTCCCTTCGCTACTCGTGCTTGCTCGATTGACATCTCTCACTGTCTCTTCGAGTGGTGCACTAGGCTGTCTATCTTCTTGCCTCGACCTCTCATGTCCACGATTATCTCGTCTGTCGTTAGGATCGTTTCTTCGGCCATCCTGCCTGTCGTTCCCATTATACTGTTGACCTTGGCTCCAGTTATTTCTGCCCCGATATCTATTGTTATATCGATTCCTGTCTTGATATCTGGAATTCTGGTTATAATTCCTATATCTGCTATCTCTTGCTTCTTGATCGTATGGCCTCTCATATGGTCCTCTATATCGATCATTTCCTCGAGCGTTACGGATGTTTCCTCGATTCCCTTCGTTCCGTCGGTTTTCCCAGGAATCTCTTCTGTCCGTTTGAGCTGCATTGTCTACGACTACCGCATTCACTTCTTGCGTGTTTCTATTGTCGTTTCTGGTATTTCTAGGCGTAACTTGTGCGCTTGTATAGTCCAATCGCCGTAAAATGTCGTCATAATGCTCAAGTGTATTGGCTCCCGACGCTATTAGTGATCGCTGTACCTCAATCGGTAACTGTCTCGCTATAGCTTGCAAAAGCTCTTCTTATGGCAATGGAGGAATCAGAAACTGTAATTTAGCCAGCTGTGACGTGAAATAATTGGCATAATGCGTCGGATGTGACGTAGAATAGCGCTTTGAGTACATTTCCGCTCTTACGTTAAGTTGATCCTCGGCACTCCAAAATCTCCTCAAGAAAGCTATGGCAAATTGCTCCATGTTCGCAAAATTGCTTCTGAACGCTCTAAACCAAGTAAGCGCAGACCCATCTAAGGCGCGTTCGACTATCCTTAGCTCTCTTTCTTTGGCTACCCTATGTTCCGCCATGTAGTCTCGAATATCTCGCAGGAATTCGACTGGTGTGACTCCTGTATTTCCCGAAAACTTCCTCGGCTTGTCATCCAGATTCCTAATAATGGTGACTGGACCTGAGTATCGTTCGCTTGGACCCAACGTACTCCTATTCGAACTTGGATTATCCTGAGGGGTTGAACTGGCCCTTTCGAATGTCACATTCGGTTGCATTTGACGGTCTTCTCCCATGCTAGCTTCTTGATTAGTCATACTGCGGTCTATCGCTGTCTGATTTATCAATGTTTCCCCTGATGTTATATTCTGACTGGTGAAACTGTTAAACATGGATTCTAGTTTAGTTATCCTGTCTTCTGCTAATTTCTCCACAGTCTTGACCTGCGTCTTCAACTCATCTAGCGACGTAACATCCTGCGTTTTGTTACTCTCGTCTAGATCGTTTTTCAACTTGTCAATTTTGCCTTCGCACGTATTCTTTACTAACGCGACTTGTTCCTTTAACAGATCAACATCTGTTCTAAATAGAGTTGAATCTATCTTCATCGCTTCCTTGTTTTCCGTAAACCTCGCTTCTAAGTTTGCCATACCTGCGATTAATTTTTCATCTAACCCTTCACGTTTCTCTTTTGCTTCGGCATCGACCTCACTATACCGTTCTTCCACAATTGCTCCGACTCTATTTTTAAACAAAGCTAAGTTTTCATTAACCTTTTGCTCTATATCGTCGTCTATCTTCCTAATATCTTTCTGCAATTGATTTTCTAATGATTTTAAATTAGAATTGACCTCTCCTAAGACTTCCTCTTTAATGGTCTGTCTTTAAATCTTTAATCTCTTTACCTAGATTCATTTCTAGACCTTTAATTTTAGTCTCGAAAGATACTTCGGTAGACCACTCTTGAATTTTGCCTACATCTGCCACTAAACCATCGATGTCGAATCTGAACTTCGATACATCTGATTTAATGTCTTTCTGTATGGACATAACGTCTGTTCTTAAAGTAAAAATATTTTCTTCTCCTCTACTTTCTAATTCAATAATATTTTTTCTTAACATTTGAACATTTTCCTCTCCTTTCATATTTACTGCAATTATGTCTAATTGTAAAGTCTTCAGCATTTCATTATTCTTTAAAGTTAAGCTATTCTCTAATCTAGTTAACTTGTTTTCTAATTCAGTGTTAGTTTCTTCACTACGAGCTTGTAATTTCTCTTCCAATAATTTAAAGTTAGCTTCACTAGCTTTTAAATGATTTTCAGTACTAGTCTGTAATCAAGTTTCTAATGACTTCAACTCATCTTTACTATTTGACTGTAATAATTTTAAATTTTCTTCACTAGTTGACTGTAACCTTTCTTCTAATGATTTAAAATTGTCCTTCAAGTTAGCTTCACTATTTGACTGTAGCCTAGTCTCTAATGACTTTAAATTATCTTCACTAGTTGACTGTAGCCTAGTCTCTAATGATTTTAAATTATCTTCATTACTAGTCTGTAATGATTGCACATTTTCTTTGCATTTAGCTTCTAATCTAGCTTCTGAATTATTAATTTGTTCTTTAACTTCCGTTTCCATCTTAGAAATAGTTTCTGCAATACCAGACATACCCGTCTGTAACACTCCTAACACCTTAGCTAAATCTTCTGGCAACATAATTATATTTTCAATATACGTTTTATATAGAGACGTTAGACAACAACACATCACAATGTCTCAATTCCTGCATTCACTTGGGTATAGGAAAAATGTCTTATAACTAACATGATATTACTAATACGATTAACATGAACACTGGAATGGGCACACAAGTACATTGTCTGACTAAGTTTAATACATTTTGTAACACAATTAAATGAACTTGAGATCAATCTCTCAGTAATCTAAATCTGATGTGATTCCATAGAATACACAAAATCGAAGCCCCACTAGTAGGATAAAGCCAATTCTCCCTCTCACTCTGTACCCGTTCGTCCTGGGGATGCGATGACCCATCTGCTATAACATCGCATTCCTGGAGTTCCGGGACAGAGCGGAGTTAAATGAACCTCTAGTCAAATAAGGAATGTGTCGGAAATTCAGCTGAGTTATCGAAAAAGCAGTGGGTATCACGAGACAAAGTATCTCTAGGGTCGTTACGGGCTTAAGTTTAATAGAAATAATGCAAATATAAATGGGCGCCATCAACTGAATTCCTAGCAAACCACTTCCTTTCCGGATTAGCCTTACTCAAGACAAGGAAAGAAAAAGGAAAATCACACCATCATCAGATCACAACTAAGATAAAAACAAATTTATTTTACTTTGATAGTCAGACAGACATTTTAAATATAACTCCTACCTGAGAGTATGGTCGAATGCCAACGTTAAATTGTCATTGTCCAAAAATCGAATCATCTCTTTTCTAATCCAAAATTATTTTTATCCACATAACAAGAAAAATCTCTAAAGTTCTCTTGGGTTCTCAGGATCACTGTAGCACTATGTCTTTCGTCACTGACATTTGTGAAACCTGAGACCTAATTTCTCTTTAATTTAACATCATAAATGTGGATTAAAAAAAAATATTAATCTGTCTAAACATACACATATTATAATCACACATATTAAACATCACGTAATTTATGGTTTGCATGGCATAATTTAAATGTTGAACATGTTAGTCAAATGCTACTAAACATCGAATAATTAATTTACACTATTTACATTGTCATTCATAATTACTTATCTGTGAATTACAGAAAATTCATGGCTCATTGGTCATCGTTATCATCATCATCAAAATTAAATATTTCTCACATTAATTCTCACTTCAAAATTCTACATATTCGTGTCAGAATCATTAATTCATCACCATTACATCATTTAAATTCTCAACTCAAGTTGCAATTCCTTCAAATTATTTCTCAATTAAATTTATTTAATTCCATATAAATTCATTAATCATCAGCTTCTTTAATTAATTATCACCTTCTAATTCAGTTATTCATCATCATTACAATCGTCTATTAATTTATTTCAATCAGTTTAATTTATCCAATCTTTAATTCATCCATTTATTTAATTCATTGATTCATTTCAAAATTTAATTTATCAACTTATTTAAATTTCAATCATCTGGTTATTTAGTTTTTTTATTTCATCTAGTCATTCTGATTTTTATTTCATTAGGTCAGATCGTTAATATGCTTAAATCTCAGATTATTATTTCGTTAATTATTATTTTCAGAAAATCTTGTATTATCAACTTCATTTATTTGTTTAATTTCCTAACAAATTGTTTAATATGGTTTATAGAACGTTGTCTTACAGTTTTATCACTTCCAAGTTATATCTCGTATTTAATTATCATGCCAAAAATATTATTGCCTCCACGACATCACGTTGGATCTAACTATCCACAACGACATTACATTTCCTCAATACTTCAAATATCACATTTGAATATAATAATTACTCCACAAAAACTCCATAAATATTCAGCACATACAGCATGAATCTCAACAATTACGCTAGACTGGGTACGACGACCTCATGTCTGCTTCAAAATACATTAGCAACATTGCTACTATCACTTGGCAACTTCCACAAAATGCCTACCACAAACTCCACTTAACCATGTTGCATGATCTTCAAAAAATATATAACTGGCTTCAAATTATCAACACACACAATCTCCAATAACTGTAATTACTCTGATCACATCTAGACAACTTCTTAAACAATTGGAAAAATATATTACCTCAGTAATTTAAGATCTGCTTTCAAATAGCATACATTCTCTTACAAATTTCATAACTCACATCGCAGAAAAACACCAGTGTGCTATAATCTCTCATATCAAAATCTGCAATACTGATCTGCCTTAAAATAAATCTGACCATTAATGATTCATCTTACAAGATTCAATTACTTTAAATCCTTCTCAAAGGTATCAAACACAATTATAAAACTCATCAAAAGCATCAGCTGCAACAGCTGTTAAACTGAAATTACTCTCAAAAGAGTATAGCAACGAAATATTGGATTGGCAAACAAGAATTACTAAATGCAATCCTGCTGACATTTATCGTTACTTTATTTAACAAAATTTCGACTGATATGTGACTAGTAGTTCCTTGTTTGATTCACTTACAATCTCAAGTACATTCGGATGATAAAAATGAGTCCCTCAATGGCGAGTAAGATGTGTAACCACCGTACAGTCGTATAAATACGAAAGACCTCGCCCCGTCGACTTGGATGATATTGCCCTGAACGATGGGTAAGATGAGTACCACCATACAATCGTATAAATACGAAAGACCCCATCTCGTAGACTATATGAGTGAATGTACCAGATAGGAATCAACAAGTTTCTAGTTGTCATATAAAAGCGATGTTCATTCACTAAAGTGAATAACTTCTTAATATCTCCAAACAATCCAATGGAAAAAAAATCCCTACTGATGAATAATACACACTCGCTAGTATGCAATGAACTGACGAAGTAATTTTAGATAATCAATTGCAGATCACGAGTTCGAAATACTCGTTACACAAAAAAAACTATTCATGAAAAATATCCTAGCTGGAAAAATGTCTAAAAGACCAAACATCTGCTTAATAAAGCCAACCAATGGTGAGAATATCGTATAATGATGCCTGCCATATCATATGGTCACTCCATATTCTAGCAAATTCGAAGTATATAAAGTCAAACCATGTCTTAATAATCGTATCACTCCTATTAGAAAAATATACATGTGTGCCCAGTATTCATGAAAATAATCGTATCAGGTAGTTATGACTCTTACAGTACCTTTCATAATCAGCTGTTATTAAATTTCCAAGATCGTCGATTTTCCCTACATAATGAATTTCTCGAAAGATCGGCGTGAATATCATTCCATCCATGAAATGACGATTGCATTCGAAATCCCAAGTGAATCAGCTGGTGGACTCCTCTCGTCAGGAATCGAATCCATCGCTCTGCGGTGCCATCTTGTCTCTATCTGCGTCTACTCTGACATGTTGAACTTCGGATTACCCATAGCGGATATTGTCCAACTCCTCTCGACAAAGTTCATGGAAACAGCGGACCCCCTTTTCCTCTTCTAAGTTACGCCACTGTTCCGTTAAATGTTCAGTTTGAGTATTGAAAGATCAATCTCTAATAACTGTAATTACTCACTTTCGTAAAATAAAATTTTACATGAGAGTGTTCAAGATTATTAAACACCCTGTAGTTGTCTGTATTTGGTAATTCATGAAACTGCATAAGAAATAAATTTCATTAATGCACGATCTAATGTTCATCTGTGCCTATGCTAACAACATTCCGCTTGCTTGAAATTGTTAAAGTGACTTTGAATGCGTTATAGAAAAGCAGAGTCATAAAGTTATTCATAAAAGCTGTGTTCAAACTGCGTTGAAATGTAGCTTGTAATAAAGTCTTCAACTACTTGCAGTGCTGTTCTAACATATCCCGGCCGTCTGTGATTGCTTCCTCGGCAAGTCCCCCTGGATCAACGACCTGCTTGGTGTTCGCTGCCCGGCGATGCTGAAACTGTCGCCTACACTCTGCCGTGACAGTTTCGGTACGCTACGCGACCTTCACCGTGCGTCTCGCTTGCGCTACAGAGCTCGACCCTACTTGCTCGACTGACAGAGCTCCACTGAATGTGCTGGCACTGTCTTCACTCTTATCTGCCTGGCGCAGACACGTGGTGTAGTCCCCCACCACTGTGCTCTCGCGTCACGATCATAGTCTCGAACCCTCATCATCTCGGCTATTCCGTAATAAAATAACTTAAGGGTTATCTGACTTCCTTACAATTATTTCCACATATAATGCATGTTATATATCCTCTTCTAAGATGTTTAATTACCATATTCCATATATATCTTAATAAAGCTTCACATCTCTATCCATAATTCCATTTTCTTACTGATGTCAGTGCCTCCTTGATCCTAGACCTCCTACGTCATCTTGACATTCTTCTTGACTCGATCGGTGCGCTATCTTTTCCTAACTCTTCCCAAAACCTCAACTACGGCTTAATGTCTGCTGGCGTAGCCGATAGCCTAAACTAGGTATCGGGTACAGTAGGTTAGTACTGTAGTTAGTTTTAGTTTTAAGTTTGCATTTCATTTTCATCTTCACGATCACCCATACCTTCAGGGGCCGATAACCTAGAAGTTAGGCCCCTTAAAACAACAATTATCATCATCATCAAATACTGTAACTGAGTTATTTATATTTTTAACTATCATAGATTTCATTGTCTACTAAAAATATTGTTGAATAACGTAAAAATATTCGTCATTTCTCATCTATAAATTCCTACTGAGCTCTACAATTGATCTATAAAGATATATAATGCCTAAAATCACGTTCTATGTACCTAAATATCTATAAAAAAATCTCCAACTCGGTTTAAGTAAAAATACGCTGTAAATCGAAAAATCCTAAATTTGAATAAACATTTATAATTAATTACGAAAAATAAAAACTTCTGTGAACGTCAAAATATTACGTTAAAAATATCCGTTAACAATGGTCAAGCATAATATTCAGATGTAACAAAAGACTACAATAATAACGAAGTCGTTTTCTACCTGGTGTAGAATTAGAGTCGTCATTGGTGAATATATCGGTGGATATATTGCGCCTTCTTCTCGTACCTCAGTTTTGATGTTTACCATCTCTGCATCTCCTCTCCTGAATTGGTCTTCTCATCTCGGTGGAATGGCCTTCTGCTTCTCATTTCGGTCTTCTCACAGACGGTCTAGATGTTCTCTGCTTCCTCTCCATTGCGATTGATAGAATTTTCATGTTATATCGGATATACCCATTTTCTAAATCTACTAAGTTTCCCAATTCATGTATGTTTAGTTCACTATCTCCTTTATCTGATCAAGTTGTGGTAATGTCCCCCTTAACTCAAATTGATATTCCATCTCGTAGAATTTCGTAGAATTTTGTTGGTGAATTTTGATGAATAAATCACCCTCGTAGAATATTCCTAGCTCTTGTTGCTGCTTAGTGCAGCTTTACAATACATTTTGTAATTTCGTAGCAATAGTGTTTCTCGTAATAGTATTTTAATAATGCTCAATAACGTTTTTTTCAATGTTCATATAATATTCACTCTCATTCGACTACAGTATGTTCAATAGCACTTTTATAACTGCTCATAAACACGACTCGTATATTGGTAATTACTGTCTGTAATTATATTCAAATATATATTCAAATATTTATCACCAGCTTTTGATGGCACTTCGACTTTGAAGTTCACAACTCGTACCTCAAATACGTTTAATTTATAAACGACTGACTTCTATGATAATCTCGTAACAATTCTGTACTATATTATATTGATGAATTTTTTAAAATACAATTTGTACTATAATACTGTTATTGCTTGTAGGTTGTCAGCAATTTGAGTGTTTTGATGTTCTTTTGTTTTACTTATGGTGATTGGCCCGTTGGTACGACAGTGGCGCTACCATACGTTCTTGTTTGGCGATGTGTTGCAACCGTTCTAATAATGGAGTGTGTCAGTGAATCAGTGTCTAATCAAATTAAATATCTGTTAGCATTAACATTGCGGTCTTTATTCCACTGTCTACTATAACCAAACTACAGATTATGGGCCTAGACCACAGTTAAAGGTCCGAACAATGAAGATAAGTGAAAGAGAGCGAGAGAAATTTGAATGAAGCAAGTCGAGAGCAGTGAGTGAGAAGTAGGCCTATACCCAAAATTGCAGACGACAAACGAAGTGACGGCGTGCCGCGATTGAGAAGTGATAATTGCTATGCATGGTCAAGAAGAGCGCAAGCTGAACTTATCGAAAGAAATTGCTGGAATGCCATATAACCTGGTTTCAACGTGGAAATGGAAAACTATAATGAAATTCAATTGAGAACGAACAAAAAGCTTTGGCCTTTTTTTTCAAGTACTGTATGTGAATGATGCGTACTTGGAAGACATTGGAGAGGAAACAACAGCAAGAGCAGCGTGGATAAAAGTGAAGAACATTCATTCCACATATACCCTACCTCAGTGTTTGGATAAATTGAAGGAAATGGTGAATGTGGTAACATGTCTATGCATCAATACATGGCTAAAGTACAATCCCTCAGTAGAGTGATTAAGAGTGCAAACTGTGGACTTGAATTTAACGACACTCAACTTGCTGGACAATTGCTCAATGGTTTACCCAGAGATAAATATAAAGCAACAATAGCGCTGCTCGATGGTGAGGAGGGACTAACAACCGAAAGAGTGAAGGCTGCTCTCCTGAGAGAAGATTTTGTTCCAACGCCAGGATCAGTAAGCGGGGCGCTTACGTCATCATCGGGAGTTGGCCGAGGACGCGGCGATTCCAGAGAAGTTTTCCGTAGACGAGGAGGTCGAGGTGGCGGCAGAGGACGAGGAGGTAACAGCGGCAGTAACCAGGCAGGGAATGCAACACCAGAGTAGGTGACTGTTAATCAACAAGACCAACAGAAGTGCTACAGATGTGATCAGTGGGGTCACATAGCCAAGATGTTGATGATGATGATGATAATTGTTCTTTTAAGGGGCCTAACATCTAAGTTATCGGCCCCAAGCCAAGATGTGTGACAAGATGCGATGTTACCGGTGTACGAAGCCAGGACACCTAGCACGAGATTGAACAGAGCAGATAAGTGAAAGTAGAACAGACAAAGGTAAGGTTAGTCAAAGTGAGAATAATTACAGAGCATGTGTCGGAGCTAAATCATTCATTACTTCGTCAATGCAAGAATGGGTTATAGATTCGGGAGCTTGTGATCACATTTGTGTGGAGAAATAGAAGTTTAAACAGGAAGTTCCGTGACGAACTAAACAGCCTACTTTTCTTAAAATTTAAGATTCAAGCCAATCGTTATAAACCTATTTAGAAAATTAGCGAAATTAAGTTGATAATATCGAAATTTCTAATTATTTCGAAATATACCTGTAGCCTAATAGAGCACTACAGTTGGCAGCCCTGATGACTGAATATATTGTTAGTTCCATCTCTTAAGGTACAGAATATAATATTTGGTTGAAGTCCAATGGATAGCATGGACGTTACATGCAGTTAGACATTAGATCTATCAGCGTGCCTAAAATAATGTTGGGAACAATGTCAAGCATGCGTTGGTCAGAAATGATCTGAAATATTATGATCTCTTGTTGTGCCAATTTTGGATGAAATCCATTTGTTAGTATAGAAGTTACATGCATTTTAAAATTGGACTTATCAGCAGGCTTAGAGTCATGTTGGCAGCACTGACGTATATTAGTTTCTCCCAATTAATCTAGAATGTTAGGTACTATACGTGTGCAAATGTTAAAGCAGTTGGCTTACATATTTTCTGATATATTAATATTTGGGTAAAAAAACTAGAGACAGCCATTATTAACAATTGGCAGCCCTGGTTGCTCTTAGGAATAAGCATAGTCATATCTGTTATGGTACACATAGCACATACGAAATTTGGTTGAAATACAATCGATAGTATATAAGTTACATGTATTTAAATTTGGGCGTATCAGCAGACTTAGAATCATATTGGTAGCACTGACGTACATACGTTACTCCAAAATAATGTAGAATGTCAGGTACTATACGTGTGCATAGTTTAAAGGCGTCGGCTTGCATACTTTCAGATATATTGGTATTTGGATAAAAGAATAGAGAGAACATTTATTGACAGTTGGCAGCCCTGGTGGCTCTTAAGAATACGCTCAGTCATATCTGTTTATGTACGCATATTACATACAAAATTTGGTTGAAATCCAATTGATCGTTTAGAAGTTATATGCATTTAAAAATGGGACCTATCTGTAGGCTTAGAATCATTTTGGCAACACTGACATGTATGGCCTCCTGAAAATTAAACTGAAGAATTATTATCTATATGTGTGCCAATTTTGGAATCGTTCCCATGGATACATTCCAAGATATCCAACATGGACCTCAAATTTCAATTGCGATTTTTCAGCAGTTGGTAGCACTGACATCATTTTCAAGTGTGACATTGAGATGTCCCGGTATAGATCTTCACTCATACCAAATTTGGTTTCGATTGCTGCATCCATTTAGGAGTTGATAGGGGGGGGGGGTACGACACACACACACAGACAGACAGAAGGACAGACAGACATTTTCCCGGATCGATCTCATAAGTCTACTTTTTCCTCATTTTTGCAAAACGTGAAAAGTAGACTAACAAGAAGTTCCGTGACGAACTAAAGAGCCTACTTTTCTTGAAATTTAAGATTCTTGCCAATCTATATTGACCTATCTAGAATAATGACGAAATTAAGTTGGTAATATCGAAATTCCTAATTAGTTCGAAATATACCTTATATAATGTAGCCTAATAGAGCAGTACAGTTGGCAGCCCTGGTGACTGAATATAGGCAATTGTTAGTTGCATCTCTTAAGGTACAGAATACAAAATTTGGTTGAAGTCAAATGGATAGCATGCAGTTTGACCTTGGATTTATCAGCGCGCGTAAAATTATGTTGGCAACAATGTCATGCAAGTGTTGGTCAGAAATAATCTGAAATCTCGTGTTGTACCAATTTTGGATGAAATCCATTTGTTACTATAGAAGTAACATGTATTCTAAAATTGGACCTATCAGATGGGCTTAGAATCATGTTGGCAGCACTGGCGTAGGCCTATATTAGTTACTCCAAATTAATCTAGAATGCCAGGTACTATACGTGTGCATAGTTTAAAGCTGTTGGCTTGCTTACTTTCTGATATAATGGTATTTGGATAACATAAATTGAGAGCATTTATTAACAGTTGGCAGCCCTGGTGGCTCTTAAGAATACGCTCAGTCATATCTGTTTATGTACACATAGCACATACGAAATTTGGTTGAAATCCAATTGATAGTGTAGAAGTTATATGCATTTAAAATTTGGACCTATCAGCAGGCTTATAATCATTTTGGCAACACTGCCATGTATGGCCTCCTGGAAATTAAACTGCAATATTATTATCTATACGTGTGCCAATTTTGAAATAGCTCCCATGTATACCTTCCAAGATATCCAACATCGAGCTCAAATTTCAATTGCGATTTTTCAGCAGTTGGTAGCACTGACATCATTTTCAAATATGGCTGTGAGATATTCAGGTATAGATCTTTACTACCACCAAATTTTGTTTTGATTGCTGCAGCCGTTTAGGAGTTGTTAGGGGGGACACACACACAGCCAGTCAGACAGACAGACAGACAGAAGGACAGACAGACAGACAGACAGACAGACGGACAGACAGACAGACACACATTTGTCCGATCTCTACTTTCTCCTCATTTTTGCAAAATTTGAAAAGTAGGCTAAAAATGTACACCCTGCAAGTGGAAAAATAGAAATGGGAGAGGGCAATGTAGAAGTCCTGGGTATTGGCATAGTAGAGATTGAAATGGAAGAAAAGTGCGGAGGATGGACATTGGGTTTGTCAGATGTATTATTGATTTCATGTTCAAGACTTAGTTCCAAAGGAGTTGTGTGTGAGTTTCGTGAAGAGAGTTGTGTTGCCCGAGATAACAATAATTGGAAATAAATAATCTTCAAAAGTTATGTAAGAGAGGGATTATATTTTTCGGATACTGTTAAAGAAATAAGTGCTTCTTGTGTTGTGACTGAAAGTGATGTAAACACTGTTGTAGATTCTGTAGCTCTTAAGAGTGTGTCAGATTGGCATTTAAAACCAGGGAACTTACATGAAGAAGCAATAAAGAAAATAATTCCTATCAAAGTTCAAGGAAGCTTGGAAGAGTCATGTATAGCATGTTTTAAAGGGAAGTCAATAGAGAAAGGTTTTCCTAAGGCTAGTGATAGGGTGTCTAGCAAACCATTTGATCTTATCCATAGTGATGTGATGGGCAAACTACCAGTTTCGCTGGGAGGTTCACAATATGTAGTCACTTTTATTGACGATTATTCTCGATTTGTTTTTGTGTATTTCTTGAGTAAGAAAAGTGATGTGTTTGAAGTGTTTAAAAGATTCAAAGAAAAGATAGAAGTGTTTCATGAAAGGAAAATGAAGGCTTTGCAGACAGATGGAGGAGGTGAATGTGTGAGCAAGGAATTTGATGAATTTCTGCGCAAGCATGGTATTACACATAGAAAAACTGTAAGTTACTCACCTGCTCAAAATGGCATAGCAGAGAGGCAGAATAGGATGTTGACCAATAGTGTGAGTTGTATGATCGGCTAATTCATTCTAATCTTCCAATCAGTTTCTGGGCAGAGGCAATGAATGCAGCATGTCATGTTAGGAATCTGTCTCCTTCTAAGGCAGTAGGTAATCAGGGACCACTTGCCCTATGGAGGGGCACTCCAGTAAATGTAAAAGACTATGATTATCTTAAGCCGTTTGGATGTAGAGGGGGGATCTACTGTAATAATGGATCAAAATTCGATGAGAGAGCTGTTGAAAATGTATTTGTTGAGTATGGGAACAATGTTAAGTGTCATAAACTGAGGATTCCATCAGAAAGAAAGTTCCAGATAGCTCACAGTGTGAAATTTGAAGAAAAGGTGTTTCCTTACTTCAGTATAGTGTTAGCGACACAACCCCATCTATTTTAGATCTCAGAGCCAGATCTAAAGTGCCATTGAAGGATAATGTACCCATTAATGTTGATGATGAAACCCCAAATGTTGATTTTCATAATGAGTTATTTGAGGAAGAAGACATTGAAGAAAACTTTGATATGAGTAGCATTACTGAGAGTAGCGATAATGAACCATTCCTAGGTTGGGATATTAACGAGTTGGAAAATATTTTGCGTGTGACTGTACCTGTTGGCACAGATGAGATGGAGTTGCGTAGATCACAGAGAATAAGAATGAGAAAGGAATGTTCAAAGTGTAGTCTTGTCATATTTAGTACTAACTGTGATTGTAATACCAATTTGTTAAATGTGTCTCATGAACCAAAGACTGTCAAAGAAGCTTTAGAAAGTCCAAATGCAAGCTCATGGTATTCAGCCATGGAGGAAGAGATGTGTCAGCTTAAGGCGAAAGTTTTTTTTGTGTTGGTAGACAGACCGAAGAACCACAATGTACTGGGAAATAAGTGGGTGTTTAAACTGAAACAAAACCAGGATGGTACAGTAGAAAGATTTAAGGCTAGGTTAGTAGCTAGAGGTTTCTCTCAGATACAAGGGGTAGATTATGATATAACATACTCACCTGTAATACACAAGAAAACAATTAGACTTTTATTGTCATTAGCAGCAGTCAATGGTTGGGAAGTGCATCATGTGGATATTTGACCGCATATCTTAATAGCTCTCTTAATGAATTAGTGTATTGTGAACAGCCAGAAGGTTTTGTTGAAGAAGGAAAAAATAAAGTGTGGAAATTAGTGAAAAGTCTATATGGACTGAAACAGAGTGCTAAATAGTGGTTTCGTAAAATTAATAGTGTGTTAAATGAGCTGGGTCTAATCTAAAACAGGATCAGGAGAGGAGAAAGTAGATGAAAAAATGCTTCAAAATGCAGTAGGAAAGTTACCGGTACTATATTTGTCGACATCAACAAGACCAGATCTCAGTTTTGCGGTATGCAAACTAAGTCAGAGATGTAAGGAGCCTAATAAACAAGACTGGAATAATGTAACGCATATCATGAGATATTTAAGAAATACAGAGGAAATGAAAATTGTACATTCTACTAGAGACCAAAGAGATTGTAAAGTGGAAATATTTTGTGATGCAGATTATGCTAATACCAAATCAGAGAAGCTGTCAATTACAGGATACAGCACTATGTTAAGAGTGGGATGATTCTGTTCATGTATGTCTGCTTAGTGTTTGGAAGTGTTGATTAATGTTTGTTTAATTGGTTGAATTTAGTAATTTAAATATGTTGTTAAATGTGTATTGTTTTGCAGTTTGAGCACTGAAATGACTGCAAAAGGGGAGGTGTTGTTATTGCTGGTAGGTTGTCAGCAATTTCAGTGTTTTGACGTTCTTTTGTTTTACTTACGGGGATTGGCCCGATGGCGCGACTGTGGCGCTACCATACGTTCTTGTTCAGCGATGAGTTGCAACTGTTCTAATAATGGAGTGTGTCAGTGTATCAGTGTCTATTCAAATTAAATATCTGTTATCATTAATATTTCGGTGTTAATTCCACTGTCTACTATAACCTAACCACAAATACTTGGTCGGGCCTCACAAGATATATGACCGACGATACTGGATCAACTCCCGGTTAATAAACGTACGCGTTTCCCGCACTCTGGATCGGCTTAAGAAGCACGTCCATGCGTCTTGAATCTTCGGAAACAGCCTCGAGTCCTCACTCTCATATACAGGTGCTCTACTCCTAATCTCCAAAGCGTCCTTTTGATAAATTCGCCTCACCTCAATTAAAATACACACAATAGTACAGTCAACACAATAAATTCGACAAATTCCACTCACACACACCCAAAGTTCACGGGGCTACTTGACCACAATGTCACAAAGTCCCTATGTGGATCAACAACAACCACTTATCTTCATGTACTCATACACATTGCAGACGATTTCCACCCATTGCCTGTGGACAACAGGTCTTTTGGATTGTTTTCAACCGGCGGAATTTAACGTCTGCGCATCATTTTCATAAACACACACAACACATTAATAATTCAAAACCGAACTTGACAAAACTAATACTGTATACCACGTGTAAAGAACCAATGTTTCACGAACACCGGCCACAAAGAACTAGGAGGGTTACATCTTCACATAAATATCTCCCTGTATCTGTGCCAGAAAACTGATCTTAACATTCCGGTTGCAGATTCTCGGAGATGGACAGGCGTAAGATTAAAGCTCTTTTACGTTCATCGGGGAACTACATCGTCTCTACCCCCAGCAGCACTGTTGATCTCAAGAAGAAAGAGAAGCGTTCCCATCCCAGGGAACGCAAGAGAAACGACGAAAAGTCCACTACCTCCCTCGAGCCTGTCTCCTCCAACTTGAGTGACATCGATAACGGCACAAGCTCAGAGTACGCCGCCATGAGTCCGGACGACAAGACAGGGGAAATTGGCCAAGGAGACGACCTCTGCCTGCCCTCCCTGATACATCTCCGTGACATCCCCATGAGTTGGGAAGACGTAGACAAGCCCAGGAAGACAAACTTATATGACTTACTAATGACCAGATTTAAGAACAGTACAAACCCAGATATCTTCATCAAAGTAGGCAAGCAACAGTTCACCTGTCATCTGATTGTACTCCAGTGTTACGCTTCATACTTTAAAACCTGTAAGTTTGGACAAGTTGTCGCTTTGCCAGAAGACGAAGTGACCGCGGAAGGCTTTGCGAATATGTACAGCTGGATGTTGTCATCGGATTGTGTAGAGCAGTTACTAAATCGGTACAATGCTCTTGATACATTCATCGCGGCACAGTTTCTGAGTGTATCTGAATTGGAGGAAGCGTGTTGGGCCATTATAGATAGTGCTATATTCCAAGAGGAGACTGCACTTTTGCTATATATGGAGGCTAAGAACAAGAAACAGACTGCTGTGATGGATCTGATGCTACCACGCATCAGCCATTGCTTCCTTTCACTTGTCAGCCTGGAAGAGTACGGCAACATTCCGTGTGATGTGATCTGCACCTTGCTGCGCTCCAACTATATCGCAGTGCACTGCGAGGCCGAGGTGAGTACTCAAACCAGTAAAAAGCGTCTCATCTGCAATTTCTTGTCCCTTCTAATGTTCTTGACTTCTTTTTTGAAACGGTTATGGATGAGCTTTAAGTCTCGTTCAAACTCCTAACACGTATCTCTTCCCACCTTCATACGCCCCGCAACTAGGCATGTGTGCTGACCTAAACTTTGGGATCCTCAGACAAAGAGAAACAAATTTTCTTAATCCTGCAATACTAACATACGTAAAATTTACGTATATAAATGATTAAATGCTTATAATTCCCTCTATAAATGTCCCCATCTCACTAGCTTTCAACAGTGCTTCTACTGGTCTATGGCGGTGATGTCAATACTTTTGTTATTAATGCTCATCAGTTCTAGAAGCAAAATCATGGGGTAAAGTGTTGCCAGGAAACTATCCTTCAATTTAACAACATATTGGTGTGTCCATGGCAATAACAAAGAGGTGGAGGATTTGATGCAGGTATTGTACCCGTAATTTCGGGAAGATGCCTGTTGGGAATCCATAGCAAAAGCTGGATTTATATATTCCTGAATGGAGCTCCGGAAAAATCCATCAGAAATTGCTCCAACAAGTTCTTCAAGAATCTACACAGTAATGATCAGTGGTATCGTGGGTACACAACAAAATCACTCGCTCAGAAGCACCTACCTTATAGTTTTCTCGGGGTCCACGTATTTACACACGAGATCACCACTTAGCACATAATGACGGGATCGCCTTTGAGCTGCAGCATAGTCAGTAACTGCTCTGTCCTTATAACCCTTAAGGAACCTGTACATCTTCCTAATTGGAGCATGTCTCTTCTGTGACACACCGATTCGGGCTAGTCTCCTAACGGTTTCCTGATCTTCTTCTTTTCCAATTGTACATGGTTTATCTGAACATTTCTAATGGGGTTTCTAGATAACGCGTCAGCCAATAAATTGTCCTTACCTGGCTGATGGACTAGTGTAGCATTGAATTGCTGAGTGGATAGGGCCCATCGTGTTAATCTATCACTCGACATATCGGTCTGAAGCATGAATTGTAATGCCTTATGATCGGTGATGATTATAATCTGGTGACCGATTAATATCTGCTTCCACGCCTGAAGAGCTGTCACGAAAGCTAACGCCTCAAGTTCTGTTGTGAAATAATTCTCCTCATGAATTTTCAACTTTCTTCTTGTGAACGCGATGTAGTGTTTATTTCCATCTTCGTCTTTTTGGTATAAGACAGCACTTATGCCTACACGTGAAGCGTCGGATTCGATGTAGAATACACGTTCAAAATCCGGATATTCTAATTTGACATTATTCCTCAGCATTTCTTTCGCTTTCTCGAATGCGTCGTCAGCGGTACTGCTCCACTTCCAACGATTGTTTTTCTTTAATAGATCATACAGAGGGGCCATGATTTCCGAATATTTTGGGCAGTGACTACTTATAAACTGACAAGCATCCACGAACTCTCTCACTTGCCTGACCTTAGTGGGCTTCGGAAACCTCATGATAACTTCCACTTTCTCTAGGTTCGGGTGATATCCATGCTGGTCAATAGTATGTCCGAGAAAATTAATTTTCTCGTGCAAGAAATGGCACTTATCAAAGTTAACCTTTATGTTTGCGTCTCTTAGGTTTTCAAAAAGCTTACGAAAGTGCATTAAGTGTTCCTGGAAATTTGGTGAAGATATGATTAAATCATCTATATAGCAAAGCACGTTCTTCTTTACCTCGTTAGTGAGTTTGTTATCAAGGGCTCTAATCAGTGCTGGTCCACTATTTACCATACCAAATGGGATACGCTGAAATACCCAGGAAGTCTGGTCAAATAGGAATCCTGTGTATTGTTTACTTTCCTCTTCTAGCTCTATTTGATAAAATGAGGAAGTTAGATCTAGGACGGAAAAACAAGCTTTTCCTTTGAATTTTCTCAGCGGATCACGTATTTTCAGCGGTCGGTCTGTTCGGGAAAAATCTTTAAGTTAATGGTCCGTGCATCGAGACATAGGCGTAATTGACCATTATTTTTCTTGACAACAGTAATAGGGTTGATGTAAGATGACGCCTGCTTCTTTATAATCTCATTGGCTTCCATCTTCTTGATTATTCCTCGTACTTCTTCATAGTACTTTTCCGGTATAGGGTAGATTCTTTTCTGATAAGGGGTTTCATCAGTAAGCCTTATCTTGTCTTTGTAGTCCTTAATTAACCCAGGTTTGTAATCGAAAATATCGTGAAATTCCATAATCAAACTTTCGAATTCGTCTCTAATTTCATCAAATCCTCCAACTCTGGGAGTAGGAAATTCTCTTCTATTTTCTACCTCTTCAATAATATTACTTATGATTTCTTCCCTAAAGTCTTTATCTAGACTGTCATTCAAATCCTGTTCTTCTAACTTTTCTGTGTTATTTAACCCTTCACTAAATTTTATAATTCTGTTCTTCATATCGATCACTGCTCCAACTTTAGTAATGAAGTCAATGCATAGCACAATATCAAAATTAATCTTGTTGACCACTATGAAAATATGCTCATAAGTGCATTCATTGATCTCAAAGTTTAGTAAAACTTGGATCTTACATTTTACAGCTTTGTCCTGAAAAGTACCTCGGACTTTGACTGCGGATGCGGGTAAAACTGTCATCTTATCGTCCTTAGATAATCTCTGATAACATTCATCTGACATTATGCACATGATAGCACCAGTGTCCATTAAAGACTTGCATATCTGTCCATCGACACTAATACATATAATGGGTAATTCGAATGGTCTCTCCTCTCTAATAATTTCCTCATCGAACAATAAATCCTAACCTGTTACCTCATAAATCTCATTTATCTTAATTTGGTGTAGTGCTGCAGAATATCCTATCTCTTCTACTTCCGTTTCAATTTGTTTATCCTTGAGTATCGTTCTCATTGTTCCCTTACTGACTAGTACTCGGCTTAGGATCTATACACAAGCTCTTTTCCCCTCCATTTCCATTCTCTTTATCTATCAATTCTTTGAGATATTCCTTTCCTTCTCTATGATGTTCGTCATATTTTTTGTCACGACCTCATCTTGGGAATTCTTATATCGGTTATATCCCTGATTATTCCGATTACTGCGGATGTAATATCCGTTATTATTGTACCTGTATTTATTGTTGTTATGATAATAACCACTTCTACGGTTTTCGTTATTGTTGTTACGCCCTTGCTGCTGTTGATACGGAGTCCTCCACGGAATCTCCAGTATCTAGTCTCCGGTCTCCTATCTAGAAGGTAGGTATTACGTTCTGGACCTATATTCCCTTTTTCCTGCACTTTCGGAATTTCGGTCTGCTGCGTCTGATCAAGATATACAGTGTTTATGTCGTTGTACTCTTGCCTGTGATTTCTGGATACTACATTCGGCATTGGGCTTGTATAATCCAATTTTCTAAGTAGATCATCCATGCTATCTAAATCACTTATCCCTGACGAGATAATAAGACGTCTGACCTCTACTGGAAGCATTTTGGCTATCGCACATATCAACTGCGCCGTTGACAAAGGGAGCTGAAGAAATCTAAGTCTGGCGAGCTGACTCGTGAAGAAATCGGCGTATCGTGTGGGTAATGTACCCGAGTATTTTCTAGAGTATACTTCTTCGTGTGGACTGTTCTGCGCTTCGATACTCCAAAAGCGTTTTATGAGGGCTTCTGCGAACTCTTCGAAGTCCACAAACGTGTACCTGAAAGCTCAAACCATTCAAGGGGTCCATCCGAAAGATAGCGCTCCACAATCTTCATCTCTCTCTCACGAGGAATATGAGCTTCGATAAAATAGTCCTTGAGGTTCCTTACATACTCAATTGATGTGAAACTATCAAGGTTACTAAATTTTCTAGGTTTATCTTCAAAGTTCCTGATCACCGTCACGTTCCTAGGTTGAGAATCCTGAAGACTAGATCGGAAATCTCTTGCCTCTCTTTCGGGCTCTTTACTTCTATCTTCTAGACCTTCAGTGAACCTGGTCCGATTTCCCTTTCTTCTGCTCATAGACTATCTCTTCTAGTTTGGGCCGATAACCTAGATGTTAGGCCCCTTAAAACAACAATTATCATCATCATCTTCTAGTTTGGTTCCCATAATCTTCTTGATCTATCTTTTCTTTCTCTTCTCTCTCTGTGATCATCCTCTTCAATTGTTGTTCTACTTCTATCTCCACTTCATCTTTGTATGTTTCAAGATTGACGACATCTCCTAAGTTGAGACGTTGTAACTTTCTACTAATATAGTCTTCTAATTCAGTAGATTTACCCTCATGAATCGCATTAACGTCAGTGACAACCTTATCTAAGCGTTCCTTCAAAGCTTGATTATCCTGACTCGATTGAGTTCTAACGTCCACCTGCGTTTGAGTAAGCTGATCAATTCGTTTACCTAGATCTGATCTAACATTTGCAACTTTGCGATTAATTTCTAGCTGTGAACTGGCTATTTTTTCTCTATATTGTCCTGTATCTTTTTACATGCTCATTACTGGACTTATTCCATTCGTCTTTCCATACAACTACATTTGCCTTCAACATTTCGGCAATGTCTACCTCTATATCCTCCTTAAGGATTTTATTATGATCTATAACTTGTGTTCGTAAGGTTTCTACATTATCCTTTAACTCTGCCAGAGAAGCTGTATTCTTTAACGCAGCGTCTACAAAACGTGTCGTTAAAGCACCTATGTTTTCACTACGCAGGGTCTTAGAAGCTTCCACCTCTCGCCTAATTTTAGTGATGTCCCCTTGGACTTTCGTTACATTCACGAACACCGTGTTAACTTCTGTCTGGATTTTACTTATGTCGGTCTGTACACCAGTAATATCTGCCTGCATGTTATTTATGTCTATCTGAACATTTTCAACGTCTACCTGAACCTTATCGACCTTATTCTGAACCTTACCAACATCGGACTTAACATAACCAACATCGGAACTAACATTACCAACATCGGACTGTACATCGTCTACTTAAGTCTGAACCATGGCAACATCAGTTTGTACATTATCAACTTTCGACTTAACTTTACCAGCATCTGTCCTAACATTGGATACATCTGATTTAACATGCGATACATAATCCTGTATCTGCTGGGTACTGGCCTGTAATCCCGTTACATTTACAACCATTTTAGAAGCACTAGTCTGTAGTCCCTCTAATGAAGTCTGAACTCCTTGAATTTCTTCCTTAAAACTTTCTTTGACACTTTCTGCAACTTTATCTGGAATAGAATCAACTACTTTAACAATTACTGTGTCAAGATCCTTTTTACGTTCACGTTTCTACCTTTCCAGATCCTGCTTCGCCTCCTGAAATTTACCTTGCATATCTTTCATATTCACACTTAAATTTTCCTTGATCTCACCTTTGATAACCTCTAAATTCTCCTACATCCCACTTTGGACACCGTTTAAACTGTCCTGCATGCTAGCCTGTAGCTTCTGCTGCATCTCCTCCAACATTCTCCTAACATCCTCGGTAGCCATTACAACAATACAAATTATCAACTGCTATGGGGATATATCTAAATACAGAACAAGATAACAACATTCGAGCAACGCTTTCCTCCATGTATTTGGGCACCTTAATGTCTATAGATAACTTAACATTAACTTAACAGACACCCTATGTTTAAAAAATTTACCTAAACAGTTCGTTCACTTGTGATCGACTTTAAATATACTAACACAAAGAAAGTCTACAATTACTGTCATAAAAACAAGTTAGCTTTATATTAAACATGACTAACAACAGCCATGATCCGGTAAAATAAAATAAAATCAAGATCATAGCTCGTTTTTCGAAACTTTCTACCTATTATACCTTTCTCAGGTTTATATAAGATCTGATCTTTTGTGAGAGTGCAACCTTACTAAAAACAACTCAAATATACCTATATAATTACACTCACATCCATCCAAAATTGGACTAAACATCCCACAAGTTTGGTAGTTATTTCTTTCACTAGAAATGTTCCAACCAACTTCTTCTAAAGGCTCTACGAAGCTTATTTCGTAGCCCCTTAGTTAGGGTGCCATCCCTACTGTACCCGGGAAGATGCCTGTTGGGAATTCATAGCAAAAGCTGGATTTATTTATTCCTGAATGGAGCTCCGGAAAAAACCATCAGAAATTGCTCCAACAAGTTCTTCGAGAATCTACACAGTAATGATCAATGGTATCGTGGGTAAACAACAAAATCTCTCGCTCAGAAGCTCCTACCTTATAGTTTTCTTGACGTCTCTCGTGGCTTAGCTCCAACCTATAAATGGATCCTCGATACCACTGTTTAACTATATTTAAAATAAATCACTTGACGACAACAAGAACAAACGAACTAATAAATTTATTTAACAATAGTAAACTAAATCTAATATTTAAACATTAAATAACAACAATTAATTAATAAAAACATACACTCTCATACACATTCCTTTACTATATCAAATATGCTATAGTTCACTGTGCTGTCATTTAAATATAAACAAATTTTGAAGGGCCTGAGCCTACTGTAAGCCTTTAAAACGTTTAAGACAAATACCTTGGCACGCCACACATTCTTGAAAAGCTATATATAAAAAAACTGGCACGCTTACTTGTAAAGCACTTGGCCACACGCTTTCAACGAATGACCCATTTCTCAATCAGCCGCGAAGTCGTTTGGCTTCAGAAGGCTGTGAGTTCTCCCTGCTACATAACAGACTGGCCTTGAACGAACTAACAGAGATACACATGTCCTCACATTTACTGTGGTCGAGCTGTCAAGCGGACAGTCACTGTGTTTGAAAGTTACATTTTCTGGTTATAAAATCCTTCATATCTTACACACCTTTCTTACAATTACTCTCAGATTTAAACAGTAGCATCCATGCACACTCCCTCAACATTCATGACTGTCGGGGTTGTTCAGTCATTCTTAACAACAACAAAATAATTCATTCCAAAAACATGCATTCAGCAATACCCCATAATTCAAAAAACATCCAACGATTAATTATTTCAAAAATTATTTACCTAACTAAATAATTACGATAATATTTACAAAATTGGATCGTTATGTTTAACGTCCTAAAGCAGAGTCATAGCTCTCTTTAAACAATAATCCTTCTCTCCTTTCTATTTACACTGTGTTCTTCCTATATACTATCATGAACATTTACTGTTATTATACTGCACACACTTGGTCATTATAGGTTTTCTAGACAAAATTAGATCAATGCGTTCAATCATTTAAGTTCAAATGCACGTAAATACTCAATTCCTTGTTAATAAAAGTTAATAAAAGTATTAGCGACAATCTATGGACAATTACTTTCTCCAACTTTTTTTCCGCCTACTAAAACTCTTGTCAGTACTGCTAGAGTCGTAGATTTATATACATATAGGAGTTCTCAACACACTGACTCCTCTTCTATACATACTATGCCATGATCTCATCAAAAGAACTATACTTCAGTAATTTTACTCCAATGTGGTGGAACCTTCACATGAGTACACACATCTCTCCATAAACCTCATTTATCCACTGTATATGGTATTAAAATATCATCTACTCTGTCGAACAATTCTTAATATAGCCATTGTTACCAACATCTCTTCTGTAGAAACTTGCATTTAAATTACTGGCATTATCTTCAGTATTGTAACACTCAATTACTGGCATATTTGAACTCTTCCTTCAGTTCTTAAAAGACACTTCCTTTAAATAAATGACGACTTCAGACAAGTCGCATATGACCTCCGTAAGTTTACTTCATAAATTATACTTAAATATCCACAGTGTTATCACATATACAATTAATAAAAATACTATTCCGTCCACCTCTCTGATCTAGCTTTAATTTACACGTCTATGTAATATCGGGTCCACAACACGACGCGACACCACATATAGTGTATAAATAACCACATATGTTATTTATCATGTCCATGTCCATTAGGGTAAACCAGCTTCGAATCCCTGTCGTAAGATAAAAATTATCTTCTATCAAATTATGTTTCCTAAAACAATTAAATGATGAAAGCTCTTAGCTTTCACAAATAGAGTAAGGATTGTCACTTTCGCAATGTGTCTCCATTCGATACAATGCATGTCTATGAGTATGACTTCTATCACATCCTGGCAAATAATTCTTGTCAGAGCGACGTAAAGTTCACAGTAATTATAATGATATAACAATGTCATTCGTGGTTTCTTCTGCTCTTGATGACTTCTGTACATTGAGGTGCCCAAATCATATTATTTAAAAAGAATTTAATTGGCATCTCCGACTAAATGTCTACAGCCATAACTTGAAATAAAATTCAAATCGTCGACAGTTAAAATGACTGGTCTAAAATAAGGAATACTGATTCTTTAAACAATTAAATAAGTCAGCTCAGAAACTGATCCGTAGAATAAAAATGAAAAACTGATGAAAGACGATCATCTCAAATGATCTTGCAGAATAAAATCTCGTTACACACATGAAGAATAAAAATATGTCGAAACATGGAAATACATAAAATATTTAGTAAAACGTTTGCTCAGAATGTCACTATAAAGCTCTCAATATACAAGTAAATAACACTGCTACCTTATTAGACGATATCTAGAAGTTCAATTTTAAGTATTTTGGGAAAATACTTAGTTGTTCCTCAATACAAGATACTGAGTTGGGCCTCAGTTCGATTCCTCGGACCAGCAATCTCGGATAAGGAAAGACGTTTCCCCTCCGGAAATCACCAACCTCCGTCTGGTCTCGAATGCCATCCTTCCGGCAAATTCTTCTGGGTTGCCGGGATCTTTCCTTGGACATCTTGACAAATCTTCTTAAGTTGCGTCTTCTTTCTCATAGATATAGTTCAGTGTCATCATTGAGTAGAATCGTAGAAATATTCATATAAATAGTGAATGAAATAATTATAGAGCTTGTAGTTGTTAAATCATGTTCGTGAAATGTCGTGAATGCACAAGATGTAAGAGTACATAACGTCTACATTCCGAAGTATTCTGGCTAACGAAGCTCCATGTTGTATCTATATATCTGCATCAGATATGTCCCACGCGCATAAAGTTCTTATCTCATCATCGTAACATCGTGATATATATCGAACAAGTCCTGATGAATATTAGCAGTCATAGTGAAAATGTTTATACACTGCTCCAAAATGTAAGTAAAGACACTATTACTCACTTGGCTAATGTTCAATGCTGTCTCGCATCAACTAAAATGCTTTTCATCTTCGATTTCCAGCGCTATTCTAAGCCACTTTTAAAAAGCCTATAACTCGGAAACTATACAATTTGTGATGCTGAAATATTCACAAATACTAGAATACAGCTTGTACTGGATGATAATTCAATTGGCTGAAGTCTATTCTCACTTATTACTGAGTTACTGCAATATTAATAACTTTGCCTAGTTTCAAAGTGCGTGGATCTCCTATCTCGCCTCGACGATTGCACTGTCTCCACGAGTGGTCTCACTACCGTACTCGTATAACCTTCGGGATCTTGGTTAACCCGGTGAACACATCTACCTTCTTCGAAGTTTGTAGGAATAAGAGCCTCGAGGCTTGGATTTCCCTCTCCAAGTCGAGATTTTGGCGGCCATTTCTGACTCCCTCCATAAATTTAGCGCGCACTTTAACAATGCTTATTACTGCGTAGTTAGACCTTTCAGCTCTTTTTAAAGTCTCTGTAATATTTTCCTTTAATTTTCTTCTCATTAACAATGAATAAAATATCCTTCTTGGGGCCTAAATGCGTAAATTATCATTATAATCTAGTTGAAGTTATTCCCGTCTTCCATAAGAGCTCTCCTCATTGGCTGGGGCTTATGTCCAATGACATAAATTATAACAATAATTAAAATATTCCTTAGCAAATTCCCTGTTGCTATGTCGATTTCAACCTTCTAGAAGCATCTATTGCGCAAGATATCACGTGATTGGAGTCTCCCTGCCTTGCTTGCTACTCTGACTTGACTGGTCTGTGTCAAGTTCCAGCATTTATATTGCTATGTTAAACTGTATCATGGGGTTGGAAAATATTCTAATTTAAGTCCAAAATAATTCAATTTTCGGGGGCAGTATGTCGCAACTCTTCAGAGAGATTATAAAAACAACCTCATATAAACCAGAGACAGTATAAGAGGCCGGAGAGACCACGTACTGCTGTTTACTTCGAAGTTAACTACTTTTTTATTTGTTGTATTTAATATGGAACCTAATGTATTAAACCTTAAAGACCATAGATGATTCAGCGTATATAAATTAAGTGTAACATGCGTAATATATTAGTTTCAAGCATTCAACTAATTGGTGCCTTAGCACAAAGTTCCTAATGTATGTAATATTATTTTAAATATATTTAATTATCATCTCATTATGTGAGAATCCACATGTTCGAACCTTCGAATATGGAAAAAATATCCATTCCTCAACAAAAATAATTATTAACTTTTACAGTTACATCGGCTGATTACCGTGATTTCCCAAAAATATGAAATATTCAAATAAATGCTCGGTCATCGATCCTAAACTGTTCTGAGTGCTGAAAATACTCAGAATAACTCTAATATGTCTTGCGTAAATCATTGCAAGATTTAAATACGAAGAAATAATAAATGTGTTGGTCATCTGCTGAAAAATAGTTCGTTCCAATTAGCTAGGCATAATATAATTCAAATGTGGCTTACATTTCTTGATGGTCTTGAAGCGTAGTGAACCTGGTTTGTACCAGATTTATCCATAGACATGCCCTATCGGACAAGCACGTATAATCCTTGTATCGGCCGCCATTATATACCCACAATCCGTCTAACAAGACATAGTGGTAATATCTCTTGACGTTTGAAGTAACTGTTGATCCATTTTAATATTGGCTTCTGTTAACTCCATAACAGTTTGCTTAAATGGGGTCAGATCTAAGTGATCTATTCTCAGATATGTCAGTTGTAACATAACTCACGGTAATCTTTTCAGTACAAGAAAACACTGACAGTCTAACCAATCAACGGCTGTTCTGAACATCGTTCCCTGGGCATAGCTTCACACCATCTACCATGCGCGAAGCAACATGTAGTTTCCCTGCGTTGGCTAATGAACACCACCGTGATAGACTGGTCTTCAGTGTACTGATAGATCGAAGTGGTTATTAAGTTACAAATATGAAAACTGACTGAATTGGACTAAAATATCCAAGTATTAGGTTATTACTGGACTGTGACAAAGTACTAATTCTAGACAAAGTCTAGCATATGTCCATGTGAAAATAAAAAATATTTCACCAATGTCTGTAGAAAATAACTATCACCTTAGTGATCCTCCCTGCCGGAAACTTACTAAGTTCCACTCGTTAGCGCAGCACTTTTGTGACTATCACAACTTTGAAAATAACTTCTGCGTAGATCCGGCAACCATGTGCCTTGGCTCAGCGTAGTAGCACCTTGCTAGGCAAGTGCTTGTGTCGAAGTGAGCTATTGATGCCTGAGCCAGCCGGCTTTTATTCAAAACTGTCAGGGTCACGCGTCATCACGCTGAAATCTAGAAATCCTCATATCTCTGGTATCCCTGCTCCGATTTACTTGATACTAAGTGCATTCTCTTTCATTTGGCCGTGCCAGTAATCTGATCCAAGTCTCAAGTCTCTACTCCATGGCTAACTATTTAATCAATAAATAGCCTCGACCTCTGCTATTACTCGCTACGTCACTTGACATGCTCTTAGCGGTATATTCTTTCCAATTGCTTCGAGAAGCAATGTAGCGCGATATTCAAATATCTCAACTTTCAAAAGCGGCTGTAGCCTTTCCCTTGATATCTAGGTGTCTGAATCTTGGAATACCCATTCCTAGAGTTGGGCACAGTATAGTTCTTCACGGAACTTCTTGTTTATTTTGAAAAGGTGATATTCCAAATCCTTGTTGATAAAAGGCTGGCTTCAAATTGACATTTCTAGCCCCCATAGCAATGGCTTCCATTGTTTCATTGTGTCGCTGACTTTCTTTGAGTTGTTGCTTGCCCTGTTGCGCGGCTTTAATATTTTTTGTCACTGCACTGGCGCCACCTAAAAGTGAACCTAGAGCAGCCAGACCAGCGAATAATGCAGGTAAGAACCCCGCTCGTTTGGGAACGGGAATCACTCGCCATTCTTTTGAACCCTGTCGCTGACGTTTTGGAATAACATGACTCGGTGCTGCTCGAAGAGCTTTCCTTATGGTCAACACATTATTTTTTCTTTTTTTCTTTCGCAAGGTCTTGTCCACGAATGTCTTAAGCCCAGGCTTTGCCAAGGACAGGGTCATATTTTTAGTCTTTCTCACCACATATCTTTGTTTCACCATGATGATGATGACCAACAACTTTTCACAAGAAAGTTTATGTCACAACTAACGTCAGATTGTTATTTCATGGCTGTATATTCCAATTCTACATAAAGTGGGAAATCGTTTATGGTTTTTCCAGCTTGCTTTTCATCCCATATCAACATGAGATGAAAGGCATCCAGTGTCTAACTGCATGTAACTTCCATTGGACTGCAACCAAATTTTGTATTCTTTACATTAAGAGATGGGACTAAGAATATATTCAGACACCAGGGCTGCCAACTGTAGTGCTCTATTAGGCTACATTATACCAGGTATATTTTGAACTAATTAGATATTTCGATATTACTAACTTAATTTCGTCATTATTCTAGATAGGTTCATATTCTGTAGAATAATCATTGGCATGAAAAGTAGGCTGTATAGTTCTTCACGAAACTTCTTGTTTATTTCGAAAAGGTGAAATTCCAAATCCTTGTTGATAAAAGTCTGGCTTCAAATTGACATTTCTAGCCCCCATAGCAATGGCTTCCATCGTTTCATTGTGTCGCTGACTTTCTTTGAGTTCTTGCTTGCCCTGTTGCGCGGCTTTAATAGTTTTTGTCACTGCACTGGCGCCTCCTAAAAGTGAACCTAGAGCAGCCAGACCAGCGAATAATGCAGGTAAGAATCCCGCTCGTTTGGGAACGGGAATCACTCGCCCTTGTTTTGAACCCTGTCGCTGACGTTTTGGAATAACATGCCTCTGTTCTGCTCGAAGAGCTTTCCTTATGGTCAACACATTATTTTTTCTTTTCTTCTTTCGCAAGGGCTTGTCCACGAATGTCTTAAGCCCAGGCTTTGCCAAGGACAGGGTCATATTTTTAGTCTTTCTCACCAAACATCTGTGTTTCACCATGATGATGATGACCAACAACCTTTCACAAGAAAGTTTAAGTCACAACTAACGTCAGATTGTTATTTCATGGCTGTATATTCCAATTCTACATAACGTGGGAAATCGTTTATGGTTTTTCCAGCTTGCTTTTCATCCCATGTCAACATGAGATGAAATGATAATTCGTCTCCTGCATTGACCATTGCATGGTTATGGACCAACATACTAAGACTATGTATCTCTATTTCTAAATGGTTCTCATCAGGTATGGCGTATTTGATGTGAATGGTTCCATCATAGTGTAATCGATAGTGTATTAAACCCGAAGCAAGCACATAGGTCAAGTGCTGGTCATGAACTAGCGGTATATGGTTTCTCTCATTCACAGGTTTTACATTTGTCAGATACACTAAAATACAGATGGGGTAAATTTATAAAGCCTTTTCATTTCATAGGTCACGTATTGCTTGGTACAGACATCATCATCTTCTTGTGGGTCTTCCACGTGAATAATGCGGTGATGATTAGCAGTATAGCCATCCACCGTAAGCTGAGGCACTTTATCATAAAACTCATACACCTTGTTATCCACATACTTTTTTGTAGTAACGTCTGTAGACACTTGAGGATGTTTTACATGGCTTAACCGCTTTCCTTTAAAGTCATAATCTCCCTGTTTTGTGCGTGGCACTACATTCCTATCCACATAGTGTTTATTAGCAGGATCTGTTTCTTGTTTAGGATCATGTATGGGAACAGACTTAGCTTTGACCATCAACGCACGTCCAAAGACATCCATCGTCAACCTGTAGTACGAGTCTACTGTTTCTATGACAAGGCTCGGTGCGATGTATATAGACAGCCTGCTAGCCTCTCTAAGCCTTAGTTGAAATGAAGATAATTAAGCAGCAAGAGTCATTCCCCGTGGGGGATATGGTTTCCCATCTCTGTCCCGCATCACGCGAACAACGCCATGGTTCACTGTTTCCATCTTCCATTCGCTGCATCATTGTGGGACCTTTCGGCTGTGGAAAGACCAATCTTTTGCTGACACTTATTACAGCGCCCAATGGTCTGTGTTTTCAAAATATTTATATTTTCGCAAAATCTCTCTACCAACCCCTCTACGTGTTTCTGGATCAAGTCATGTCTGGATTACAAAATGAGAATATGGGGTATTTTACATTTTCCACGCAAGAAAATGTTATTTCACCGGATGAGGTAAAGCCTGATTCACTCATGATTTTCGATGATATATCCACTGAACGACAAGGCATCGTTCAAAGCTATTTTAGCATGGGTCGACACAAACATATCGATTGCTTCTATCTTGGACAAACGTATTCTAAAATGTCCAAACAGTTGATTCGTGACAATGCCAATGTCATTGTTTTATTTCGCCAGGACGAGAGGAACAGTCGTCACATTTATAATGAACATGTGAATCCGGATATGACCTTTCAAATGTTTACAGAATTGTGTGGCAAGTGTTGGAACACACAACGTCATGCCTGTTTAGTGATTGTCAAACAAAGTGAACTCAACCAAGGGCGGTATCGCTGAGGGTTTGATCATTTTATTGCTATTTAAGGCACTGTATCATTCCCTCTCAAGTCACTTGCTACGACACCATGGCGTTAGCAGAGAGTCAATTGAAAAAGAATATTATTAGAGCAAAGAATACTATTCGCCAAAAGTTCCGTCAATTGAAACGATCACGTGCAGATCATGCTTTGTTTATTCAACAACATTTAGCCCCTCCGCTAAAAGCTATGTTGAAACCCTCTTTCAGGCCATCTGAAACGCTACCCACAGTTTCACAAGCCACTCAGACGCACCATGAGGACCCTGAGGAAGAGGAACATGAAGATTTAACTAGTGTTAGCGAAGTTGAGGATGATGAGGAACAAGTGTTTATGCCTAAAAAAAGGCATCACCCCTTGCAGAGTTTTTAAGAAAGAAGAAATCCTTGGTCATGGTCGAAACACCTTGCCCTTCCAGATCGTCTCCATTTTCACAACTCTTGGCCACCCCTCAACATAAAGCTCAACTGAAAAACATTTTAATAAGATATTATGGATCAACACTGGAACCCCATTTCACCAATCTATTTATTGGAAACACAGCTACCACATATGGCGTTCGCTATGAGGATGATAGTTTTAAAATTGGTGATTCATCGATTAAATTTAGTCGTACTAAAGCTGTCATTAAAAAGATCAACTATAAATTAACACCAGGACTGTTAAAGCTACTATTCTCTCGGACTCCCTCATCCCAAGATTATACGCCAGAGGACCTTCGTAAATATAAATCCATTTTACTGGACACCCATGCCCACAAAAGACAGTATGATCCCACTCAACAAGTGAATGCCAATATATCTCAAAAATATAAAACCATCATTGCAAACATTTTCCCCACTAGTCAAAGTGGTCGTCGTAAAGTGTCCGCTTCAGGGGTGACATTTAAACCATTAAAACCCCTTGTGGATGTTACCTACTGGCACAATCCCAATAAACTCGTCCAGCGACTACAGCTGTTGCATGCTTCACGTCAAGCCGGTCATACTGGTAACGATTGGGAAATTCAAGAAATTGAGGAAGAACTTCGAAATGCCAAAATTATTGTTTAAACCCTCACCCATTAAAATGGGTATTGCTCACGAGTTGCATCGTCCAGCTAGACGTCACTATCAGCGACTCAAGGTGATTTCACTGGGTGGGGATGAACTTTGGCAAGCAGACTTGGTTGAAATGATTCCCTATGCTAGCGTTAACGATGGTGGACGCTATATGTTGGCGGTCATTGATGTTTATTCCAAAATGGCGTTTGTTGAACCTGTGCGTCGCAAGTCTGGTCCACTAATCACCAAGGCCTTTCAACATATTATTCAACAATCCAAACGTCAACCTCAGCTGCTACAAACCGATCAGGAAAAAGAGTTTTTCAACAAGGATTTCTCCAGTTTTCTCAAATCTAAGGATATTCACCATTACACCACGTACAGCAATCTCAAAGCCAGCGTGGTCCAGCGATTCAACCGAACATTGAATACCCATATGTGGAAAGCGTTTACCGCTCAGGGCACTTATCGCTGGTTGGACTTGTTACCTGAGCTAGTGTCACGTTACAATGACACCAAACACAGAACCATTGGGACCAAGCCACGACTTGTGACCAAAAATATTCCACAACTGGATAAACTGTTTAACCCCATAAAAACAGCAGACCCTAAACGTCATCGCCTTAACATCGGGGACCATGTTCGTGTGAGCAAATTCAAGTCCGTCTTCGACAAGGGCTACACACCAAATTGGGGGACTGAACTATTTCGAATTCGTCAAGTCAACCTGAACAGTCCAGTCACCTATTTACTCAAGGACCTCAACCATCAACCCGTAAAAGGCAGGGTTTATCTCCAAGAACTCCAAAGGACAGCGTTTCCTAAACATTACCTTGTGGAAAAAGTGTTGAAACAAAAATGAAGTAAACTATATGTAAAATGGTTGGGATTTAGCTCAGCCTTTAATTCTTGGATTAATAAATTACATGTTGTGTGAACCTGTGTGCCTTGTATTTATTTATTCACTCATGTTGTACTTAACCTACAGTCCTAAGTACAGTCCTCAGCTCCACATGTATTATGAGCAATATATATTTCTTTCTCTCTTCACCTGTGTTCTCTCTTACACCGACTCTCCCCTTCTCCTCCCCTTCACCTCCCACCACTGTCAAAACAGGTTGTGACTTGTTAGCTCTTATCGTGCACGTGTACAGGTGAACACCTGTGTGTTAGGTCATATTACACATGAACTCGCATTTTCTCACGTATGAACCAAGACAGAATGTGACTTGTTTCACAAGGAGGACGGTAATAATGACATCTCACACGTGTTCACATGTATTTCGTCACTTTTCTTTCATATCGTTATCACATTATAGTAGTGGGGGATTAGTGAACAACGTCAGTTCAACACACTGATTTACACGAAAAATGTACTTAGGCCCTTTGACATAATTTAAATAAATTCATGGGCTAGTCCGTAGGAACCAGGCCAAAGGGACCGGTCCAAAGGGATCAGTCCAAAGGGACTCATCAACAAGGACTCATCCACAAGGACTCGTCCACAAGGACTCGTCAACAATGACCTGTCAACGAGGACTCGTCCACAAGGACTCGTCCACAAGGACCTGTCAACGATGACCCGCCAACAATGACAGTCAACAATAACCCGTCCACAGGGATCCGCTCCCCCACCCTCTTACAAAAGCATGTTAATTCATAGTGGCTTTCCACCGTATACATGTCTCTTGTGTAGAACAACGTTTCATTCCATATTGACATTCAAACTCTCACATGTTGCAATTGGAAAGAGAGATTTTCTAGAAATTAAAATTTCACCCTCAAGTAGGGGTAGGTTTTATTTTGGTGGTGGAAATATGTTGTCCATTGGAAAGGGGGTGTCAGCCCGAGTTCAATGACACCTCATTTGTCAAAATCCAACCATGCGTTCGAGAGATATCGCACCGCCGCCATCTTGTGAGGTGGGGAGGTGGAGGTGGGTGTATAACCGATTCATTTCCACTACTTGTAGGTTATCCGATAGTTTGGTCCACATGGACGTGATCGGCACCGAGTACAGGTTCGCTTCTTTTAAGTAATGTTTGTTGGCTTTTAATATACTAACACAATCTTCGAGTGGGTCAAATACACCATCCATTTTGTAGTTGTAAATTGTTGCCTCTAGTCTTGTAATACCATGTTCCTTAGCTAAGGAAGACATAAACGTTTCCCTTAGACGGGTGTCTGGACATCGGATAAAGTCTATAATATGGTTTCCAATGACTTTTTTTACACCAGGACTTGTAATTTGACATATACATTTGTTATATATCTTTATTCTAGAATTAGAGTTCATCCATATTAAACAGTCTATACCAAACGTTTTATCATTGTTCACAATCACATTACACTTTTCTCGATACTCTCCTTGCACACAAAAGTTGTGATTCGATGTTAGATAATCACACAATATCTGCCTTGTTAAAAACACCAGCCAAATCTTGGGTTATGTCCAAATCCATAAGATAAAACTCCTCAGCACGAAGCTCTTGCAATATCTCTGGAAGTTCGGCTAGCAGAACGTCTAATTTAACATCAGCTAGCTCCACTTTGTATGGTATAGCCACAGGATTTTTATACTTTTCCATAATGTTAACCATTCCTTTCTCCCCAAGTTGTGCCCTGAGTCCCCGTGCCATTGCACGCTCGTTGTTGAGTAGAGGAAATGGTAGCTTTGCCTTAACACCATGTTTAGCAGAAATGAACTTGGAGAATTTACCACGTAAATAGAGGTTGAAAGCACCACACACTTCTTTCTTTAGCAGCACAGACTTACTATTTTCCAATTGTTCTTGGCAGTGCACTTGGTCACATATCCTAACCACCATAATGTTATCACAAAACGGCTCTGTATTCGGTGTAAGTAGATTAACATTTTTATCACTTAGGAGCGTCATGTTTTCTGTGTAGTTTATATTACCAATGTCTGTAACCAGATTGTCCAGGTTTTCCAACAACAACCACAACCCAAACCGCTCGTTGGTAGGCTTTATTCTGTTCCCCATAAGTTGGGGGCACTAAACACATTAGAGAGAGACATCTTTACACTTTCAGCTACCACGAAGCACTGGTCGAATGCATTTGTAGCGTCTCTTATGTATACCAATAATCAATTCTATTTTTAGATTATGACGTAACCTACAACGCTTGTCGGCACACAGCAGTACACACATAAATACGCAATCTTCCGAACATTTCCGGAGACTGCCGAAGGTTAACGATTGGAACTCTAACAAGATTTAACTTGTCGCATGACGTAACAAAACGTTAAATGACGTAATTGTATGGGAATGTTGCTTTACCTAATATGTAATACTATGCAAGTATTTAACATTTTACAATCAGCTTGTGTATTGGCTTTTATGTTGGCTTTTTTGTTAGCTTTTGTTGGCTTTTTGTTGGCTTTTGTTGGCGTTTTGATGGCTTTTGTTGGCTTTTTGTGTTGGCTTTTTATGTTGGATTTTTGTATTGGCTTTTGTTTTGACCCCATATGTTGGCTTTTGTATTACCTCTCTCATATTTGCTCTTACTTGTAGGCTTATTTGGTCTTAGAAAGTATCTGAGCTCTTTTAAGACAGCATAATGCTTACCACCATGTTTGTAAGCAACAACAAAAACAACAACAACACACTAACATTCTAAAAATCAAAAGTATTCTGAGGTTAATGATTGACTCTCAACTCTTACTCTTAGCTCTATCCCACGCCTAGTCAAAAACAATATAATATTTAATTTTTCATAGAAAGTTGAATTGGGAAAATAGGCTATATGTTTAAACTAAAAATCCAGAAAAGATATATGTCAACTCCAACACCTACCTCTATACCACTTTCAGTGCAAAAATAGTGTAGCCTACTTTTCAAATTTTCCAAAGCATATTTCCAAAATGGGTTATATTTCCAAAATTAGAAATTTTACAAAAATGTTTGTTTGACATAAATGAATGCCCTTTGCCTCCTCTACTGCCGTACCAAGTCCCAGGTCTCTAGGACAACAAAAATAAAATTTTGAAAATGGGCTATAATTCCAAAATTAGGAATTCTACAAAAATGTTTGTTTGACATAAATGAATAGTCTGTACCCCCTCTACCTGTTAACCAAGTATCAGGTCTCGAGGGCAACAAAAATAAAATTTTGAAAATGGGCTATATTTCCAAAATTAGGAATTTTACAGAAAAGTTTGGCTGAGGTAAATCAATGGCCTTTACCACCTCAAAATTTTATTTTTGTTGTCCTAGAGATCTGAGACTTGGTGTGGGGATAGAGGGGGTAGAGACCTTTCTTTTATGTTAAACAAACCTTACTTAAAAGAAGCGCCCCTGTACTCGGTGCCGATCACGTCCATGTGGACCAAACTATCGGATAACCTACAAAATAGTTGCTGTGTGGTGTTTAACAATGTTCTGCAATTTGTGTATTGGGGTATAAAAATACTCGGAAATTGACTAGTGTGCAAATCGAATTGCGCGATGGACAAGAACGGGAAAAAATGATAAACTATGCTCTCTCTGCCTATAGTTTTTTGGCATGCTCTCTCTGCCTATAGTTTTAATTACTTACCCGTAAACTTTGTAGAAATTGTTAACGATGATTCTGGAAACAACAATGTTCGCATTATACAAAAATGCTACATTAAAGCTGGGGAAACATTCTTTTCTCAATCCAGGACATTGTTCTCCACAATAGGGATGTAGCCTGAGAAAGTTTGCGCCAGATAGCGCTCGTGTAGTACTGGGTAAGCACAAGGCGATCGTCCTATGTTTCCCCCAGTCAGCTACGAGGAATGTATAGATTGTGACCGAGTTTTCTAAGCTAAAGTAAATTATATCTTCTCTAATTTTACTCCAAGACTTTATTAATTAATTCTATAGGTATATCCTCTAATATATTATGAACGATTTTCAGCGTTTAAGCGTTAAACAGCTGTAAAATTAACTACGGACTAGAGGCGCTAAAACTAGTGGGAGGAGGGAAGAATTAGTAGGCTACAGCGGTAATAACAAAATTCTAACACGCTTTATTATTCAAATTATGAATAGGAGTCAGCATGCTTGAGTATTGTAGGCCTATATTGATAAATAGCCTATATCTCCATAAGACTTAAATCATAAATAGAGATTTCCCGGTCAATGCATGTGAGATTTTCAAAGTGAAATGCCTTGTCCTGTTCGGATTCCACGTAAAGCGGAAGTCCTCTGTGCCTTATGATCTCTAGATTAACGGTCACGTAAAACTATAATCTTCCTTTTATAAATAGAGATTTAAATATTCACTGGCTCCCCTTGCTTATAGACTTCGATTCGTGTATTTTTTTGGTTGATAGCGTACATGAAACGGTCTTGTTTTAAGGTAAACATAATCAAAGAAAGTTGATACCGGTATTGTTTACCTCAAAATGCATCGCAACGTTTGGTTCTTTTGTAATTTGTCAATTTCTCAATACAAATCGTTTCCGTACCCCTTAGAAACGACTTAGGGGTACAGTATTTAAAAAGTTTGAGAATCCCTGTTTTAAGGCCATGAACTGTTTCCATTAATCTGGCTAACTTAGGCCTATGACTCAAGAATGTAGAAGTCAGTCACTACCGGTACCACATTCTCCGTCGGGCAGATGTAAGTTGACGATTAATTCTGATTTCAAGAAACCAACCATAATACGTTTTTTACTGTTAATGTTGTCACATTTATTCTTGAAGTATTTGTCCGAGTATTGATGCCTTTGAAAATGGGAGTCACAAATGTTACATTCACTTCTTCCTGTATATTGACGATTTCTTCCCGTACCGTACTTCAATGGAGATAATTTATGCAGATTTCGATATTGTGGGCTTATCGTGGTAAACTGGAAATTTTCTTGTGTATGGCCTCTTCCTTATTTTTGTTGAGTTCGTGGTCCACGGAAAAAGCGATGGAACAGTGCCCGGTTTTAATCTTGCTCTCTCACCTTCAAATACAAACGCATAAATTCAGTGGTTGTTATCGATATGTCTATTCAGTTTATAGGTAGGAATTATTTCCCTTTGTAAATCACACTTGCCCAACACAGTTTTCGTGAAGTCATCGAGTTGAAAACGATGGGAACACACTTTAATATTTTCGGTCAGATTTTCTTCACCGAAATGTTTCCTTCTAATAGCATGTAACTATTTCTTGCTCATTTCTTTATTTTGTGAAAATTGGTGACACGAAATCGGATTTCCCTGATTTTTGCAAAGAGGAACACTGCAATAGCTCGGCATAGTCACGAAAATATCAATTTAAACAACGTAAATTCGTGGATATTAGCGGCATGAGAACACAGGAGACAAATGAAGAGCGCCTTGCGCTTACCCAGTACAACAGCAGTGCGCTCTATCGGTGCTAGTTCTATACATCCCTATTCCCGCAAACATAAACATTAGCAAATTAGGATTGACTCCTACAAATAATATTCTCCCCCAGGTGTTGAGAAAAAGAACCAATAAAACTAACAGACTTAAACCATACCCTCTTAAGGAAATTACCCCATTGAGTACAGTTAATGTACTATGTGTAAGGAAACGAAAATTAGAGTTGGAGGAAATTGAGATAAAAAAAAGAAAAGTCGAGTATGTTGCAGAGACTACTGCCCTAAAGAAAGAGTACGAAACAGTGTTGCAGAAAGAACAGGCGATTGTGGATGCAAGAAACAGGTTTACAGTTTACTTTAAACAAAGTGCCTGGCAAAATCTAAATATGAGTGGAAAATACAAACTCTCAGCATTTACTGTTAATTACAAAGGAACTTATACACGCGTTGGAGTGCTTGTAGAATGTGTAAAATGTAAACATGTGTGCTACTTAAAAGGATATTTAAAATCTATGTTTTTAAAGAGTCATGGTAATTTAGACTTGCTTAAAAAGGATGGATTTATTGTAACTCCATGTGGTGGATTGGACATTGTGCATCTGGAAACTGAAAAACCGTTTGCAGAATTCAACACCAATGGAATGACTACATTTAATGGTAACTCCTTTGCTAAAATCGAGAATTTTAAGTTGTTCACAAGCATCCAAACAGACTATAGAGTAGAGTGACAACGTATACGCAAGGTGACGTCGATCTGCTTAATAACATTACAATGCAGGAAATCAAAGGCCAAATAAAAAACCAAACGTGTACCCGGTTAGAAAGTCTGGAAAAAGGAACAGAACTAATTGTTAAGGGAATAAAACCAATAGTATATAGACATAAAGTTAGATATGTCTTGGAAATGGAAAATATTGACTCTTTGTTTATATCCAATTATTGGCTGGAAAAGGAACTAGAAGATTCGGATAAAGATTTAAATTATCGGATCAAAATTAAGCTGGATGCTATTAAAACTATACCAAGCAAACATAAGGAAAGAGTTGTGTTCTGTGTGTAAATATGCATGGCAAATCAAGAACATGGGCTCCCCTGTTCGTATAAACTAATGGATACAAAAGGGACCTAAAAATGTAAGCAAAAATTTCAGTTAAAATCTATAAAAATAAATATGGATATTATTACTAAAATAAAGAAAAGTGTGTATTATATGTTAAAATTGTAGATATATATAATTAATAAAACTATTGCATGGGCACTGCTTGTGTTTCTTGTTACCTGCCTCACACTCTTAATCCAATCGTTAACCTTCGACAGCCTCCGGCAATGCTCGGTGAGCGTGACCTTGAAAAGTAGCTGAAACTCGGTAGCAGAAAGTATAGTATGACCCGTTTCTTACCTATATGAAAGTAGGGGGCGACTCAAAACCGGCCAGTCAGCACTACTACCTACTGCACAGTTTTAGTCCTAGAGACTTGAAATTTATTTTGGAGGTAGAGGGGGTCAGGGCCATTCATTTACGCCAAACAAAATTTTTTGTAAACTCTTTAGTTTCAAAATATAAGAATTTCAAAATTTAACTGTTTTCAAAAAATCTCAAAAAATAAAAAAGTTTTATTATAAAAAATAAAAGTCATAGTGACCATTCGTTTCAACCATGGCACAACGTTCTATCATTTTTGGTTTTCTGGCTATCGTCTATTTTCAAAAACAAAAATTTTCATTTTTTTTTCCAAAAATATGACGTGTAGTCCATAGGAAAGAGGACGTCAGCTCGAGTCCAACGACACCTCATTTGTAAAAATCCCACCACGCGTTCGAGAGATATCAGCAATGTTCCCAGGAAAGTAGGCTGTGCGTAAAAAAAACCCTACCCCCCTACCTCGCTATATTCCATAGGAAACATTTGCCACTACCACTATTTAAGGTTCATATACGAAGTTTTTCATCTTAATTGTGGAATTACGTTCTGGGTTACTGATTTTCCTGTATTTATGGTACGCCTAACCACCATCTTGAATGTTAGAAGTTGCTCGTCGTTTGCTTTTATGTTTCTACCTTTTTACCAATTATCGTTAGTATTGCTCTAAGATACAGAGAGTTATTAATTAATTTTGATATTTCAAGATGGCCACTGTGTGTTATATTCACCGTGATAATATTTTGACTAACGCAAGTGAGCACCATTGCATGATAATCCTCCCATGCAAAGATTCGTCAATGCGGCGAATACAAAGATGATACAATACACTAGAGTAGAATAGGTTATGTTGAGTAAGGATTCAAATGCCAGCTAAGTTTATACAACCTTATTCCACTCTAGTATATAGTATCATCTATGTATTCGCCACATTGACAAGATAACTACATTACAATAGGCCACCAGTTTATATAGAAACGGTTGAATTGGAATCATAAACAAAATGGTGTAGACAACATCATTCCTGAAGTTTGTCACAATAATAATTCATTAGATCGCAAGTTAACATTCATAAACTACATTATTTTTAATTCAATTCTGAATTTGTATACTTTAATCTGTGTTAAGAGGGGCAGATGATCTCGCTGTTCCGCCCATAACTAACTACATTAATAATAACACAAAGACTATAGAAGTGCTTCAAACAGACTGAGCAATACCATCTGTGAATAAGATTGACACGTTTACAAACTTTTGTATTCTAAATACATATATTGTACCCTTCAAACCTGGTCTTCTAGGTTGGGACCCTCTTCCTGGTGCTGCGCTCAGTTCATTAGCTTAACTTTAATTATCATCCTAGAGCTTCGGAGATGGAATCACAGGGATATAAATACAATCTCTCGTCAGGGTATCTTAACAGAACAATGAATTTGTTTACTAAAACTAACTACTAAAAACAAATTAATTTGAAAACTAACACCCCCCCCCCTTGATTGAATGAAAACAAACAAAGCCATCCCCTGAATTTAATTTAAACCCCGAAGGCCTCATAAGGATGCAACCATGAGCCCATGGCTCAAAATCATGCCATAAAGCACATGAATTTAAAAATCAATTAAAGTTGAATCATAAAAATGAAAAACAGGATTCTGTTTTCTTCAAATACAGATGACAAATTCAATCAATGCTGAAATATGCGAATGACACATTCAATTAATGATCGTCAAATTAAGGATCGTCGATGTATGGTACACTTGAGTGAGGGTTGATCACCCATTCGTTTAAGATCATTTCCAGCCAATGCAATTGCTGGCACTGAACAACACACAAGAAAATACAATAAACTCCTGACGTGCTCTACCCTTAACATGCTCTATAAATTACTAGTAATATCATTCTGCAAGAACGTGGATGCTTTACTAACATACACTCGTGGGTACATTACATCAACACACCAAAGCACCACGTGCTGTCATCAACAGCGACTGGGTTCCTATCCAACTCTATAAAACACTTGATCACGAGTCACCTTTACACAATAAAATACACAATCAGCTGACCGCAGTCCCGAAGTTACTCTACATAAAAATGAACATAAACAAGTAGTTCCGTGAAGAACTATACAGCCTATTTTCATATATATTACAAGCTTGCCACGGTGGGTGAGTGGATATCGTGTCGGTCTACTAACCCCAAGATTGCAGGTTCGCTCCTGGCCGTGGTAAGTGAGTTTTGAAAGGCGGTAAAAATACGATACGTATGCCATACGATGTTGGCATGTCAAAGAACCCATTTGAATTCAGTAGGCCGAGTTCATAATGGCAAAATTAATCTCGGGAGTTTCCGCCAACACAAAGTTCCTCATTTCTCTACTAGAAAGCGCTATAGTGTTCAAGGAGCTTAGATATCTAACATCTAACCTCCTTGACTTTCATAGTCAAGGAACAACGAAATTCGACACGCAGGCTACCCTCTGGGTGTCAAATAACAAAGCTTGCACCCGGCACCCGAGGCATACGATATTAAATTAATTAATATATATTACTTATGTTAATTGCCTCTATCAACATACAAAATTTCAGTTTGATTGCTGTAATAGATTCGTAGATATCGAGAACCGACTAAATATTGCGGATAGTCGCCATGTTGGATTTTTATATATGTAGGTCTTAGAGTTATGTACTGTTACATGAAGATTATTGTGTACGTGTAGTATTCAAACTTCAATCGCATGATTAGGACACAAGAAGTAAAAACGAGATTTTAAAATTTCGCACAGCTGCCATCTTGTGGTTATGGAAACAATTGAAAAAAATTAGATGCCAGTGGACTAACATTTGTATAAGGATTTACTGTACCAAGTGTCACTGCACTCGGATGGTTCAATTGCGAGAAACGACCATGTGGATATTTATATTTCGCGTCGCCGCTATGTTGGATTTGTGATCACCAGGTTATTGAAAGTCCTATAGGTGAACTTATGTTCATAGCCCCTATGAACATTAAAAATGCAGTTTGATTGCTGTAATAGATTCGTAGATATTGTGATCCATCTAAATATTTCGCATGGTCGCCATGTTTGAATGTTATATGTATAGGCCATAGAGGCATGTACTATTAAAGGAAAATGATTGCGTAGGTTCATTATTCAAACTTTCACTTCGATCGCATGATTACGACACAACAAATAAAAACCTAATTTTAAAATTCGCACAGCCGCCATCTTGAGGTTATGTAAACAATTGAACTAAATTAGATACCTGTGCATTACAATGTGTATAAACATTTACTGTACCAAGTTTCATTGCGTTTGGATAATTAAATCGCGAGAAAGGTCTATTTAAAATGTTCATCTTCGCTTGGTCGCCATATTCGTTTTGTAGTTAACCGGCTTTTGATAGTCTTATAGATGAACTTCCAGTAGTGCCCTTTATCTCCGTACAAAATTTCAGGGTGGTACCGATAATAGTTTCAGAGATATAGAATGCCAGTGAAATATTTCGCACAGCCACCATCTTGAGGTTATGTAAACAATTGAACGAAGTTAGATGTCGGTGCATTACAATGTGCTTAAACATATACTGTACCAAGTTTTCTTGCGTTTGGTTGGTTAAATCGCGAGAAACGTCTATGTAAAAGTCGCAACTTCGCTTGGCCGCCATGTTTGTTTTGTAGTTGCCAGTTCTTCAAAAGTCACATAGGTGAAATTCTAGTAGTTCCCTTTATCACCGTAAAATATTCCAGGGTGATATCGGTAATAGTTTTGGAGATATTGAATGCTGGTGAAATATTTCACACAGCCGCCATGTTGTATTGGCGAGACGTAACAAAATTTGAAGGGCACAGTCGGGGTTGTCCGGAACAGTGCTATGAGCTTACCGATTTTCATTGAAAACGGTCCAGCCGTTTAGAAGTTATTAGGACACGCCATCTCACACACACACACGCACACACAGACAGACACACGGACAAAAGGTGATCTCATAAGCCTATTTTTCTTAAATGAAAATAGGCTAAAAATAGACAAAAACACAACATGCCTCAAATAGCATGACCCACCACTAAATCTAGAGCTTGAGTCAAAATACTCCAAAAACACTGAGTAATCTTTACAACATCTTCACACCCAAAAACCATACCCCCGTGAACTTAGCCAACTTTGTTATGTTCTTTCAACATACCTGACTAAGAAAAACACTTCAAGAATAAAAACAACGTTAGTTAACTAAATTTAAGCGAATCTTCAGCGATAAATGCATGGCCAAGACAGTGATTTCCCACGTAGACAACACTATTATAAAATGTAAGCAATAAAACTCTTCACGTTCAACAGCTGATTTAACATTAGACATACATACATACATACATACTGTGCCCTTTTACAACGGAATGGATGAGGGCGTGATTTTTCCGACTAATGTAAACATTATGCTTGAGCCATGAATTTCCATAATTTCCGCTAAACCGATTCACTTTACTAACAGTTAGTAATCTTCGTTATTGTTATAGTTGGCTTCATTATAATTGGCGTATATTTCTTTTATTCGCTTAGACTTGTAGGTGAGGTGGATCCTCAATATTTTTAACTCTTTATTATAATAAATAATATGGGATGTCCTACCCCATTTATATAAATGCAGCAGAATTATGACACATTAGATGCATTTGTGTTATGTTTCTGAATACCAGAAAATATTTTCTAAAGATTATAATAATAATAAAAATCTCTATAAATTCATATTAAAAGGATACTGAATTTTAATAAATAACAATGAAAGTAATATTTCATGAGGATAATAATAAATTATTATGATGAATATGTTGAATTATGGTTATAAACAATTGGTTGATTGTATAAAAATGTGGGATTTCCAATATTATTGGATAGTTTTGAAATGAAGCTTAATAATGTTAATTGTTTGTCAAAGCCCTTTTCTAAGGTTAGTTCATATGGAGGTGTTGATCCTCGAATGAGTGGATGTCTGAAGGAGTGATATCTTGTTCCACATAATACTGCTTGCTTTGACAATAAAATGGGAGCATGCGGGAGTTATATCCTGCCCAATAGTAATGACAGTGCTTCAAAGGTTTATCCAATTCCTAAGAATTCCCATAAAATACACCAATATAAGATCAATGTTTTGTTATAAATGTAATGACGTCACGTCTAACCTCATGCCGATTTTTATGACGGCTAGTGTTTAATTCATGTTCAGTGTTACATATCCTCTCATTAAATAATATTATCATGAAAATTATAAAGAGATATCCGAGGCTACCTTTGATAAAGCCGATAATTATTATTATTATAATTAAATATTTTTGCCTTCAGATAAATAACTGCTGTGATAAAGTTAATTGCCAATACAATGCAATTTGACAGGCCGTGCCAATAAGTGTCATTATGAATTATGTGTTTTCGTCGTAATAGTGAAACGCGGATGTAAAACAACCTCAAGATGTTGTATATAATCCATGTAAATATGTGAAATAATATAGGACTATAATATAAACTGAAACCAAATAGGGTAAATTTAAATATTTCTTTTTCGTGTCGTGAGTGATTATGCAATCTCACATGTATAGATTAAAAGAGCAATATGTGATTTTTCAAACATAGTCAAACCAACGGACATTCAAGAAGAGACTATGATTTATTTTCAGAGATGCATAGTAAAAATAGGAAGTGATCATTATTTTTTTCTTGCTATTGCCAGCAGGCAATGCTTGGTGAATAAATACTTGGTGAATTGGTTTTATCTTAACATGTGTTTTCACTTTCTGTTATGTGTTGTGAAGTCTTTCCTTATCCTTTACGGGGAGCATGGGTGCAGTGTGCAGTAATTATATAGCCCAGCCCATGACGCCCTGAGATAGATCTCGTGATGACACTGGGTTCATGCTGCCTCGCATGTGGTCACCTGTCCATCCCAGGTGGACAGACGGGCACAATACATACATACATACATACATATTTCTTGGCGGCTTCCACCATTTTCTATTATACAGGATAAAATACATTAAGAGTTAATACGAGTACCCTACTAGTACAGTCAACTGTATTCATACAGATTGGCTAATGAAGAGGAAAACAGATATTTTCTAAGGGGTCTTTCATCAGTATAGAACAAGTCTATGCTGATCCCATTTGTGATTCAAATCATTCTGTCAATGGGACTATTTAGACCATAATTAGTCGGATGCCAGTTTGCTTCAAAAAAGACATGATGCTTGCGCATCGAACAGGGGGGGGGGGGGGGGAAGGGGGGACATATATATTGATTTCATTTAGTAATTCTGGGCAGTTTATGTTAGAGTTTACGATTTTGTGCATATTATTAAGAATATAAAAATTATCACGACGGGATTTAAGAGTTGGCAACTTCAAATGCATTATTACTTCAGAGTAGTTATGATTCGTTATAAATTCGTAGGAATTTGTGTTGTACTTTCTCTAAACTCTCAATTTGTGTTTTATTGAAAGGGTTCCAAATTGGTGTATAATATTCAATTAAGGGTCTGATGAGGGTCAAGTACAGTAGGAAATAAATATTTGAGTCACAAAATTCCTTGGAATAACGAGTTATGCAACCTAATCTCTGCAAAGCCTTTTTTAAAAATATTTTCCATATAACGGAGACATGTGCCATTTTACCATTTCTTGAAAGAATGCTTCTGAAAGCTCTTATTCAAGACCGAAGAAATACACAGGGATCCTTTGATACAGCCTGTAATGACTCGTCGCATGCAAGGCTGCCTTTGCAATTTGCCCCAGCGAACGATCACGAAACAAAATACAAATGGGGTCAAAAATGCCCTCCGACGAAATCTGTGGGAAAGATACCTCCACATTACACACATATACTGGGCACAATCTTCTCCCATAATCAGCAATTTTACCTGGCTCACAGACTAATGAATGAAAATCCACAGCCTGCTTCCAGTCTCCGACCGGGTCAGGAATGGAATGAATGAAGCCCCCATCTAGCGGCGAGGATATGAACTGTGCCGGCTGCCGAGGCCTGGCGCACTCCCCTGGGGCAATGATTAAATGAATGACAGATGAAATGAAATGATAGTGGAGAGTGTTGCTGGAATGAAATTTTGACAGGGAAAACCGGAGTACCCGGAGAAAAACCTGTCTGCCTCCGTTTTGTCCAGCACAGATCTCACATGGAGTGACCGGGATTTGAACCACGGACCCAGCGGTGAGAGGCCGGCGTGCTGCCGCCTAAGCCACGGAGGCTGGCTCACAGACTAATAAACATTCGAAATCACTGTCTGCCTTAATCAAATTCCAACTCGTGGATCAACATCCATAAAACTTTACGGTATCTCTCAAAATATAACTTAAAATTCACGCTAAGTGATGGGTAGTGATGACCACGATCTTCAATGCTAAAATAGGTTAATAAAAACCACCTGGCTCATTAGAAACGTTTACAATGAATATAACTCTAATTCCCTGACATATAACTCCCCTTATAAAACAACTGATGGGTGGTGATGAGCATCTTGATCCATCTTGGCCTGCTGCATCATCTTCTGGGCATTGGTCGTCTCGTCCCCGCGATGTTCCGTCTTCTTGATATAGGAGGGCTGTCGAGTCTAATTATCAAACAGGACCACTACTTATTGGTGGGCCCATTGCGTCCACACTGTACCCCACTCGACCCCGTATTATACACCCGTGTCTTTGTCAGAATACTCTACACTGGGCAGATATACTTGACTGTTCCATCACTGTGGTTATTTAGCTCCCAAATCACTAGCGAGTAACTATGAGAAGCTAACTTTGCGTAGTCGGTGGGCAGATCTTTGTTCCCTATTAACCAGGCTACTCGATTCATCCAGTTCGTGTCTCTCTCAAATATAGCTTTTGCACAATAGGCTATGAACATTGCCTATAATATATCAACGGTTGACTTGTAAACATTACTTACCGGTATATAAAATACTAGTGGGCCCGTGCGAGCTTTCGCAACGTGAATGTAGGTTTATGGGTTAGTAGGGAAGAATGTGGGAGAACGAAGTTTTAAATATTGAAGAAATGCATGTATTCTTGTCACAGCACCTCTTTGTAGACAATATTCGATGTTACAACGAATTCATCGGTTATTGTTTACTCGGGAGTTTCTTCTACAGCAATTTTTACATTTGCAAAGGATTGAACCCTACCGAAAGTCTTGGCGAGACCACACCGGAGCCATCTGCTGTGAGACTCCTCAGCTAGCAGTACGCCACATTCCCGCCAGATGGCTGCCGCCGCCGCGCTGCCCTGCGCTCTAGCAGCAGGCTCACTAGGTTACGGTGCTCCCATTGTAAATGTACAATTTTTAAGGTATTTATTTAATTGTGAGGCATTTAAAGAGGAAGTGAGTGCGTTTCGGGCACACATGGAGTTATGTGAACCTGTAGGTACCCCATATGTGTAGGCTGGTGTTAACAGGACCTTATTTTCGGCACAAAACCGGAATGGGACCTTAGCAGAATAATATAGGGAGGATACCTTCCCCTAAATCCGTGAACTCTGTTCAATCAACCTCAAGTTGACATTTGTAAAAAAAATTCAAAATACAAAGCGCAAGGCGACGCGCGATATCGCTCTCCCGATCGAACAAATACTGTGTCAAATGTCACGCGGAGGGATCTATATACTTTTTCATCGACATCCTCACCCAGCGCAGGCAGAATGTTACGAACTAGGCTTAAAATTCACGTAGTAGAATGCTCAATAGTATAAAATGATCCCACCAAATCGTAGGTTAAAAGTATATGGCCACTGATCCAGATCGATCGTAGGTTCGATCCCTGGGACGACCGCGTACCCTTAGTGCCAATCCCAGCTCGGAGAAACCCCTCATCACGTGATATGACTATGACTCTTCATTCGCTCACGTGCGGATGTATGTAACTTATCAAAATCAAAGACCAAAATCTAAACTTTTAATTAGTTAGAGCATAATTCCACATTAAAATTTCCTTTCACTCTTCCATCTGCTTCTTTCCCAAATTAAATATCTTTACTGGATCAGAGCTCAAGTGTTTTTGACGTCACAAAGGGGGCGTGACCATATCTCCTGTCTCTAGATTTGCTACTCCTGTCTTCGTTTTATCAAGCGATCAGGACAAGGACGGGGAATTACCTTCGGGATACACTGTCAGGTGGTGCATTCCTTTCTTTGTGCGATCTTTTATTGTCCCTTGTCTCCAGTGGCCACAATCTTAAAACTACAACCGTTTCGCAACACTCTTATCCGAGAGGCTTCGTAACTTTCCACTGCGTGCAATCATCGCACATTATCTAAGCCTAAGTGAGCATGATCGGATGATGATTACTTGACGATCGAAAAATAATTAAGTGCCCCGTCCCGTATTTTTGTACATGAAAGCGTATTATTTTGTGATAAATATCTTCTAATATTTCTTTCAGGTTAGGATGTATAAATACTTATAATTTGTGTTGACCGATTGGAAAACTTTCTGTATGTTCGACGATGTCGATATGTAAATATTATATGTTAGAAAACTGTATCATCATTAAGTACTACTTTTCATTATAACACAGTTTCTCCAACCAATCAGAGCTGAATATTTTCTTTCATTGACCAATTAGGTAAGGATAGCTTCTGACACGCACTTAAAATCCAACATGTCGGACATGAATTACATGATTTGAAAGTTGACAATGTAGCCTAAATTGGACCACCCATTGAAGTTACAATGCATAAACAAACTGGGCAATATTGCAACAGAAATAGCACTGTACCTTAATATCCGCAACTCCAATTTCGTACATTCGTAAGATTTCACCGACAATTTTAGTGAAGGCTGTTGTTGACATAAACACACCAGAACGTCATGGAGGAAGCGGGCATATGACATTAGTTCCACGGAAATTATAATCCAGCTCTCTGTTCAGTAAATGGATTTCTTACGCGAAACTTTTCACCAGATGTCACGTTGTTGTTTGAGTTTTCAATCGTTTGACTGGTTTGATACAGCAATCCATGCCTCCCTGTCCTGAGATAATCGTTTCATCTCTACATAGCTACCACACCCTACGTCCGAGGCAATTTGTTTAACATATTCTAACCTTGGTCTACCCCTACAGTTCTTGTCCTCGACCCTTCCTTCCATTACTAAGCTTGCTATTCCTGGGTGGCTTGCATGTGTCCTACCAACCTATCTCTTCTCTTCATTAGCAGTCGCCAGAAACATCTCTCCTCTCCCACTCGTATTAATACCTCTTCGTTTGTAACCCTATCTACCCATCTGATCTTCATCATTCTCCTGTAACACCACATTTCAAACGCTTCAATTCTCTTCATTTTTGCTGCACCAATAGTCCAAGTTTCACTTCCATAGAGTGCCACGCTCCAGACAGAGGCTTTCAAAAATGACTTCCTAATACCTAAATCTATATTCGATGTCAACAGATTCCTTTTCTGTAGAAATGCTTTCCTTGCTTGAGCTAACCTACATTTTATATCCTCTTTGCTTCGCCCATCACTGGTTATTTTGCATCCTAAGTAACAGAAGTCTCCTACTTCCTTTAGTTTTTCACCTGCCAATTTGATGTCCATAGAGGAATCTGATTTATTTCGGCTGCATTCCAATATTTTTGTTTTACATTTATTAATTTTCAGAATGAATTCTTTCCTCAAGACGGAGTCCATACCATTCAAAAACTCATTCAAATTCTCAGTCGTGTCCACAAAGATGACTATGTCATCGGCAAATCTCAGAACTGTTCTATTTCGGAATCAATTGATTTGCCTTCCGTTGACATATCGATTTTGAAGAATAACTAGTTGATAATACGATACATTTTAATTTTAAAGCGTTTGTAACAGCCTATTTTGTGTTATTTGTCCAACATAACAAAATGATCCAGCATAGTGCCTGTGCGCTATGTGTTGGCGCTACTTTAGGATAAACAATGTTTCAAAGCTTTGGGATTCGTTATTGGGTAGGGATCAAATGCTGAGCCTACACAATTCCCAAGAAGGAGAATTCAACCGTCAGAATCTCGACAGATATTTATGTATATTTATGTTCGAACATAATTATAATAAAGTTATAAATATCGTCGTGTGCAACTCGCCTATAATGGTAATTAAGACACTCGCATGGAAATTATAAAACTCGCTTCGCTCATGTTATTAACATAGTACTATTAATAATCTCAAATTATCGTTGATCAGATGAAACTCACGTGCCACTGATTAGAACACACAAAATATTACCTGCAGCTCCGACTCTATTTAAATGCAGGGAAACCTGCCTTCAATCAATGGACCTTTATAAAACGGAAGCTTGCCTTAATCGGAAATATTTAACGGTCCCGTGAACTAACGGGTGAAAAACATGTTAAATTCCCTTCATTAAACGAAAACTGTGTTAGCCTACATGGACAATGGACAAAATACGCATTTTAACGGAATATTTACATGTTCCGCAATGCAGTGTTTAAAAAAGTTTCAGGTATCGGGTAGAAGTCTACCAAAAAATCATCAGCCTAGTCCAGTGCGTGTATGATAGTTACGCGTGCCAGGTGGGATATAGATGACGTTTGACGGAACTAATCAAAGTTAAGACCGGTGTGAAACAAAGATGCCTACTTTCACTTATATTGTTCCTCATGACCCTTGATGTTGTTATGAAAAACCATTGAACTGTAGGAACTACTGGAATAACTCCTCCCATGGTAACCCTCGCTGGAAACTGCTTCCTGGTCATCGCCTCCTTGACGTGCACTACCAGGCGTAACTAGTCGCACCAAAAACTGTCATACCATTGAACTCGAGGTTGCAAATCAGCTGATATGTCGTGATTATTTTCATATATTTGATCGTATGTAACTCTGTGCAACGTTATATGTATGGTATTTTCCAATAATACGGTAGGTTTACGGTCTACTTTATTTTCGAATTGAGATTTGTAATGCAATAGTCTATTCTGCGTTTATGGATAGGCTACGTCTTACATCAAATGTTGACATAATAGGCCTAAATAGCGTAATACACGTAGGCCCTATTATAGGTTATAAGACGATAAATTGAAGAACTTCATAGATGGAAACAAACAAACTTGCACAGAAATTAAAGATGATGTGAAATATATAAAAGACTCTATGGAAGGCATGACGTCCCAACTACTAAGAAAAATGACTCTTCTTTTGGAGGCCCAAGTTCAACCACGAGTTCAACAAACGGATATACTACTAGTCCAAAATGAACAACCTAAAAAAGCACTAATAAGACCTTCTGCTAATAATGCATTCGATACTCAGAATGCCAAGAGAAGATCAAACACATTTTATAACAAAGATAATGATCTGATGACCCAAACAAATCCGAAATAGATGGAATCATTTCCTGAAATCAACGACTGGAGGTTGGTAAAATCCGCCGCAAAAATGCATAGGCCTTTAAAAAGCATGACTAAAGAGCATTCACAGTTGAGACTGCAAAATAGATTTAGCTTGCTAGAGGATGAGAGGGAGGAAGTATTATCTGCAACACAGGATATGAGCGAACCTCATAATCATGTTCCAAAACATCAGCAAACAGATATGTACCAAACCTCACCTATGCCGAAGAAATCGAAGTTAATTATCCTAAGTGACAGCCACGGCAAGGGTCTTGCTCCGAAGCTTAATATAAACACTGACAGCAACAAATGTCAAGTTCTGGGCATCACACGACCTGGTGCAAAATTAGATAGTGTTTTGGAAGGAAGCATAAACGTTACATATAATTTATCCCGTGAGGACTGTCTTGTTATATGGGGTGGATCCAACAACGTGTACGAGAATGAGGCAAATGACGTAGTTCAAACTCTACGAAATGTACTGCCAACCCTATTAGGAACAAACATTGCTGTGATTGGCCTTCCACACAGGTATGACTTAATACCAACGTCATGTGTAAACACTGAAATTAGGAAGACTAACAAAAAACTTAAAATATTGACGAAATACCACCCTAACTGTACATTTCTTGATATTAAATTGCCTAGGAATTGTTACACTAGGCATGGGCTCCACTTAAACTCTAGGGGGAAATCTGAGTTAAGTAGCATATTAGCTGATTGGATGCACTCTATCTTACATTCCAAGGGAACAGCCATCCCTCTCCAGTTTAAACCAAGTTTGGACAGTAATGAGAAGGCAGAAAAATGTATTAACCTGGAAAGTGATCTCACCTACCAACGTGAATCAGGAAGTCAAGTAATGATCTCTGATACAATCAAGGACATTGACATATCAACAAATGCACAAGCAGGTTGTAGCTCGGTTCGCATGTCCTGCAGAAAGAAAAAGACAGCCACCCGAAATGAAGATTTTTTATGGTTTTGCCCACTCACCAAATAAACAAGACAACACAAAGGAATAGTTCTTCATCTAAAGATATTAATATCAGTGGTTATTATCAGAATGTAAATGGACTAAGGTCAAAATTAACTGTTCTTTCTCAATCAATTAATATGGCGAATTACGATTTCATAATCCTTACTGAATCTAACCTTTGTGAAATCATAGGTAACGGTGAGTTAGCTCTAGATCAATATGATGTTTATCGTTGTGATCGTTCCATAGATGCTAGTGAATTAGAATCAGGAGGTGGTGTCTTAATTGCAATCAGGAAAACTCACAAATCTAAACTAATATCCCTAAAAATTAAATCTGTTGAACAAGTCTTTGTTGAAGTCCAAATTCATGACCAAACATTCATTCTAGGCTCTGTATATCTATCACCAAGCTTAGAATTGCAAAAGTACATAGAGCATACCATTACAGTTGAAGACATATTGGACTCTCAAAATGAAAATTGCCATTTTCTGTTAATGGGCGATTACAATCTCCCGAATATAACATGGTTTCAATCAAATGAAGACTGTATGGGGTTCCTCCCATGTGGAATTAATACTGACAAATCAGAACAAATTTTTGACTCCTTTTGCTATCTAAACTTATATCAGTTTAATAACATTCCAAATATTCTTAACCGTAATCTAGATTTAATATTCTCCAATTTTTCCTTAACTGTTAACCCTAGCATAGATGTTCTAATTCCTGAGGATAAGTACCACCCTCCTCTAGATATTGATTTTAAGATGGCGGTTGATCATCAACCTCTTTCAAGTAATTATAGTTATCACAATTTTGATAAAGGTAATTATATCGGTCTCAATAATTACTTAGCTACAATAGACTGGAGCTCTGCATTGAAGGAACAAGATATAAATTCTGCTGTAAGCATTTTTTACTCTATTCTATATGAAGGCATTGATAGATTTATTCCTCTTGCTTATTATAAGGACCCATGTTTCCCACAGTGGTTTAACAGTGAACTAAGAGCCAGTGTCTTACAGAAGAAAGCGACCCATGCCTTATACAAAAAGTCGGGCAGCACTCATGATTATTATGCTTTCTCGGAGCTTAGAGCCAAATGTAAACACTTGTCTAAACTATGTTATACTGAATATTTAAACAAAATTAGATCTAATCTATACAGCGACCCAAAAAGCTTTTGGGCTTTTATCAAGACAAAAAAGAATGATGAAGGTATTCCTGGTACAGTTTATCTTGACAATGTGAATGAAAGTGATGGACCAGGTATTGTCAATCTTTTTGCTAAACATTTCTCCTCAGTCTATAAGGCACCAATCGTTAACACCCAAAAACTTGAAACTCCTTACTCTATTAACGTCTCCACCTGCCAGGTTGAAAAGAGTGATATTTATAACAAATTAGAGAAACTCTCAAATAACAAATCATTTGGTCCTGATGGTCTCCCACCAATTCTATTAAAATCTTGTCGATTCATTATAACAGAACCATTATTCATCTTATTTAACCTCTCTCTTGGAACTGGTAAATTTCCTGATAGATGGAAGAGTAGCTATGTAACTCCTGTCTTCAAATGTGGTGACAAATCCAATGTTAAAAATTATAGAGCTGTTTGTAAATTGTCCTTTATACCCAAATTATTTGAATCTATAATTACTGACAAAATTACACCCCAATTTTCCTCCTACATAATTGAACAACAGCATGGCTTTATGCCAGGTCGTTCAACATGTACAAATCTCCTAGTTTATTTGGAGTACTTACTGAAAGCAGTAGAAAAGCACAATCAAGTGGACTGCATCTACACTGATCTAGCCAAAGCCTTCGACTCTCTCGACCATAAAATTCTTCTTTCAAAATTACAATCTTATGGTATACAAAACCCTCTATTATAATGGCTGTCCTCATATTTAGAAGGCAGAACTCAGATTGTCAAAATACTTAATTTCTTATCTCAACCAATAGTTGTCTCTTCTGGTGTTCCGCAAGGTGCCCATCTTTCTCCATTGTTATTTCTAATCTTTATTAATGATATCAATACAGTTTTCAAACATGACAAAATCCTCCTGTTAGCCGATGATACAAAGTACTTTATGAAAGTTCAATCTCTACAGGACTGTATACTTCTTCAGGAAGAACTTTGGCGTCTAGAGGAGTATTGTTCTTTAAATGGGTTACTGCTCAATGCAACTAAATGTAAACTAGTTAGATTCTCAAAGAAGAAACAGAATATTGAATTCTCTTATCACTTTCTATCGTCTACTCCACTTCATGCTGTTAGAAGTATATGTGACCTGGGAGTAAAATTCTCAGACACGCTTAATTTTAATGAGCATATGGTAAATATTAAAAAAAAAGGCTTTGCAGAGATTAGGTTGCATAACTCGTTATTCCAAGGAATTTTGTGACTCAAATATATATTTCCTACTGTACTTGACCCTTGTCAGACCCTTAATTGAATATTGTACACCGATTTGGAGCCCTTTCAATGAAACACAAATTGAGAGTTTAGAGAAAGTACAACACAAATTCCTACGAATTTATGCATATCGTTTCCTACACCCAATAACGAATCATAACTACACTGAAGTAATGATGCAATTGAAGCTGCCAACTCTTAAATGCCGTCGTGAAAATTTTTATATTCTTAATATGTACAAAATTTTAAACTCTCACATAAACTGCCCAGAATTACTAAATGAAATCAATATATATGTGCCACCCCGTTCGATGCGCAAGCATCATGTCTTTGAAACAAACTGGCACCCAACTAATTATGGTCTAAATAGTCCCATTGACAGAATGATGCGAATCTCTAATGGGGTCAACATAGACTTGTTCAATACCGATGAAAGACCCCTGAGAAAATATCTGTTTTCCTATTCATTAGACAATCTGTATGAATATAGTTGATTGTAATAGTAGGGTACCGTACTTTGTATTACTCTTAATGTCTTTTATGTTGTATAAAAGAAAATGGTGGAAGCCGTCAATAAATATGTATGTATGTATGTATGTATGTATGTATGTATGTATGTATGTAAGTTATTGGTCACAGAATTATAACCTAGGCCTAGCTTATATTACATATTTCCATGGAAACGTCCAGATGTATTAAAGAAATGGGTTATAGCTGCGAATTTTTTATAAATCATGCTACTTGTTTCATTCAAATAGAAACAAACCACTGCTTAAAGATGATGCAGTACCTGCAATTTTCAATTTCCCACGGCATCTGCTTCAGCCACTCAAGAAAAGACCGAGAGTTATTGAACGACAAGTACAAGTTGAAGTATGTAGGCCTAGGCCTAATATTTACTGTTACTTTTATCATTTTAAATGATCTTGTCGACTTCGTCGTTACGCTGAGGTCTGGCGTTACGTTACGGTGACGGGACGAAATGTACCGAGAATGCACTGAGGTGTGTGGCGTCATGGTACCGCTTGAGATCCCTCCTTTCCCCGCGCGCTCCGGTGAGCGTGACGTCATCCAGCCAGCAACCTCCGTTGACCTTGGTTTGCACTTGCTAATGGAGTTTGAGTTCACGCAGATCGCTGCATGATCATGAGGCTTTCACCCAGCTCTTTTCAGCATTTGTAGCATTTAAAATGATATAAAGTCTAGTCTTTCAGTCTGACTATCACTCTTTTTTCATCAGCAAAGGCGTAAAATTTCACATTTTCCAGTATACTTTTATGATGTCAGTCGTGGAGACGATGCAAAGAAATGGCTTAAGGGATCTTCCCTGCAGGACCCTGTTCGTTTGCTGTATGACTTATGTGAGGTCTCTGTTTCGACCTGCTTTGAATAAAAAGAAGCTTGTAGTTTTCCGTGACCGTTAATCTTGTGATAATAAGCCAAGGGACCTCCATTTTACGTGGAATACGAACCACAGGACACGGCATTTCCCTTCGAAAATCTCACATGCAATGACCGGTAATCGAAACCAGTCCACCTTGGTGAGAGGCGAATAGCTTGACCGCTGCGCCACCACGCCCCATTGCTTTGATGAATATTGAACATGTGGTTGTTTTGTATAAATAAAGTATGTATTTTTGTTCACTAAGCATCTATTTACTGTAATTGTTTAGTTGTAGGCTTATGCATATTCACACACATATGAATGCTGCCTTTAAGTTAAGAAAAATGTTGAATACCAATTACCATATTTTTTGTTCTTTATTCTTAGTCATTCCCTGTCTAACTTTATTTTTATTTTATTTTATTTTAATGTACATAGGCTTACGGCTTGTATTTTTTGTCAGTAGGCCTATAGTTATTGTGTAAGCTGTCTTTGAGCTAAGGATAAAAATGATGAACAATCAGGCTGCAATATAATATTTTATGTTGGCGTATATTCCTAGCCATTTTGAGTATAAAATTACTATGATATTTTGAAATATGTATTTCGGCTAAGTTCCGTTAAGTTTACCGTTCGCCTAAATGTTAAAAAGGACCTCTTTTACTTGTATCTCGTCGTACGTACTGTACCCGATACCTAGTTTAGGCTATCGGCTACGCCAGCAGACATTAAGCTGTAGTTGAGGTTTTGGAAAGCAATAGGAAAAGATAGCGCATCGATCGCGTCAAGAAGAATGCCAAGATGACGTAGGAGGTCTAGTATCAAGGAGGCATTGAAATCTGTGAGAAGATAGAATTATGAATAGAGATGTGAAGCTTTATTGAATCATATATGGAATGATAGTAATTTAAACAACTTAGAAGAGGATATATAACATGCATTATATGTGGAAATAATTTTATGGAAATAAGTTATTTTATAACAGAACAGCCGAGAGGATTCGGGTTCGAGACTATGACCGTGACGTGAGAGCACTGTGGTGGGGGACTATACCACGTGTCCGCCCCAAGCAGATAAGGGAGAGAAGACAGTGTCAGCACATCCAGTCGAGCTCAGTCAGACGAGCAGTTCAGAGCAGCTCTATAGCGCAGCGAGACGCACATTGAAGGTCACGTAACATACAGAAACTGTCACGGCAAAAGTGTAGGTGACAGTGCTTGCATCGCCGAGCAGCGAAGGCCAAGCGGGTCATTGATCCAGGCGGGCTGGCCGAGGAAGCGATTACAGACAGCCGGGGTATTTCAAAATTACACTGCTCGTATTTGAAGACTTTATTTCAAGCTTCATTTCGACGCTGTTCGAGTACAAGCTTTTACGAATAACCTTATAACCATGCTGTTATATAACACATTCAAAGCGACTTTTACTATTCCAAGTAGACTGAATGTTTAGCATAGGCTCTGATGAACATTATATCGTGCATTTATAAGATTTTTATCTTATACAGTTTTCATGAGTTACATATTACGAACAGATACAGGGTGTTTCGTAATCTTGAACACTCTCAAGTAAATTTTTATTCTACTCAAGTGGGACTTTGCAGTAAGTTGAGATTGGACTTACAATACTCAAACTCAACATTTAAAGGAACAGTGGCGTATATTAGAAGAGGAGTAAGGGGGTCCACTGTTTTCATGAACTTTTCGAGAAGGAGTTGGACAATATCCGCTATGGGTAATTCGAGGTTCAACATGACCGAGTAAACGTGAATAGAGACAAGATGGCACCACAGAGCGATGGATTCGATTCCTTACGAGAGGAGTCCACCAGCTGATTCGCTTGGGAGTTCGAAGGAAATCGTCATTTCATGGATGAAATGATATTCACGCCGATCTTACGAGAAATTCTTTATGTAGGGAAAATCGACGATCTTGGAAATTATATTACAACTGATAATGAAAGGTATTGTAAGAGTTCTAACTACCTGATACGATTATTTTCATGAATACTGGGCACACATGTATATTTTTCTAATAGGAGTGATATGATTATTAAGACATGGTTTGCATTTATATACTTCGAATTTGCTAGAATATGGAGTGACCATATGATATGGCAGGCATCATTATACGATATTCTCACCATTGATTGGCTTTATTAAGAAGATGTTTGGTCTTTTAGACATTTTTCCAGCTAGGATATTTTTCATGAATAGTTTTTTTTTTGGTGTAACGAGTATTTCGAACTCGTGATCTGCAATTGATTATCAGAAATTACTTCGTCAGTTCATTGCATACTAGCGAGTGTGTATTATTCATCAGTAGGGATTTTTTTCCATTGGATTGTTTGGAGATATTAAGAAGTTATTCACTTTAGTGAATGAACATCGCTTTTATATGACAACTAGAAACTTGTTGATTCCTATCTGGTACATTCACTCATACAGTCTACGAGATGGGGTCTTTCGTATTTATACGATTGTATGGTGGCTACTCACCTTACCCATCGTTTAGGGAACTATCATCCAAGTCGACGGGGCGAGGTCCTTCGTATTTATACGATTGTACGGTGGTTACACATCTTACTTGCCATTGAGGGACTCATTTTTATCATCCGAGTGTACACGAGATGTAAGTGAATCTAACAAGGAACTACTAGTCACATATCAGTCGAAATTTTGTTAAATAAAGTAACGATAAATGTCAACAGGATTGCATTTAGTAATTCTTGTTTGCCAATCCAATATTTTGTTGCTATACTCTTTTGAGAGTAATTTCAGTTCAACAGCTATTACAGCTGATGCTTTTGATGGTTTTTATAATTGTGTTTGATACCTTTGAGAAGGATTTAAAGTAATTGAATCTTATGATATTAATCATTAATGGTCATAATTATTTTAAGGCAGATCAGTATTGCAGATTTTGATATGAGAGATTATAGCACATTGGTGTTTTTCTACGATGTGAATTATAAGAATTGTAAGAGAATTTATGCTATTTGAAAGCAGATATTAAATTACTGAAGAAATATTTTTCCAATTGTTTAAGAAGTTGTCTAGATGTGATCAGAGTAATTACAGTCATTGGAGATTATGTGCGTTAATAATTTGAAGCCATTTATATATTTTTTGTAGATCATGCAACATGGTTAAGTGGAGTTTGTGATAGGCATTTTGTGGAATTTGCCATGTGATAGTTGCAACGTTGATAATGTATTTTGAAGCAGACATGAGGTTGTCGTACCCAGTCTAGCGTTATTGTTGAGATTCATGCTGTATGTGCTGAATATTTATGGAGTTTTGTGGAATAATTCTTGTATTCAAATGTGATATTTGAAGTATTGAAGAAATGTAATGTCGTTGTGGATAGTTAGATCCAACGTGATGTCGTGGAGGCAATAATATATTTTGGCATGATAAATTAAATACGAGATATAACTTGGAAGTAATAAAACTGTAAGACAACGTTCTATAAACCTTATTAAACAATTTGTTAGGAAATTAAACAAATAAATGAAGTTAATAATACAAGATTTTCTGAAAATAATAATTAACGAAATAATAATCTGACATTTATGCATATTAACGATCTGACCTAATGAAATAAAAATCAGAATGACTAGATGAAATAATGAAAAACTAAATAACCAGATGATTGAAATTTAAATAAGTTGATAAATTAAATTTTTGAATAAATCGATGAATTAAATAAATGGATGAGTTAAAGATTGAATAATTAAACTGATTGAAATGAATTAACAGACGATTGTAATGACGATGAATAACTAAATTAGAAGGTGATAATTAATTAAAGAAGCTGATGATTAATGAATTTATATGCAATTAAATAAATTTAATTGAGAGATAATGTGAAGGAATTGCAACTTGAATTGAGAATTTAAATGATGTAATGGTGATGAATTAACGATTCTGACAGGAATATTTGGAATTTAGAAGTGAGAATTAATGTGAGAAATATTTGATTTTGATAATGACGATGATGACTAATGAGAATTTGAATTTTCTGTAATTCACAGATAAGAGATTAATGACGATGTAAATAGTGTAAATTAATTATTCAATGTTTAGGAACATTTGATTAACATGTTCTACGTTCAAATTTATACCATGCAAACCATAATTTATGTGATATTTAATATGAGTGATTATTATATGTGTATGTTTAGGCAGATTAATTACTTAATTAAATCCACATTGATGTTAAATTAAAGAGAATTAGGTCTCAGGTTTCACAAATGTCAGTGACGAAAGACATAGTGCTACAGTGATCCTGAGAACCCAAGAGAACTTTATACATTTTTCTTGTTATGTGGATTAAATTAATTTTGCAATAGAAAGGAGATGGTTCGATTTTTGGACAATGACTATTTAACTTTGCATTCGACCATACTCTTAGGTAGGAATTATATTTAAAATGTCTGTCTGACTTTCAAAGTAAAATAAATTTGTTTTTATCTTAGTTGTGATCTGATGATGATGTGATGTTCCTTTTTCTTTCCTTGTCTTGAGTAAGGCTTATCCGGAAAGGAAGTGGTTTTGCTAGGAATTCAGTTGATGGCGCCCATTTATATTTGAATTATTTTTATTAACTTAAGCCCGTAACGACCCTAGAGATACTTTGTCTCGTGAAACCCACTGCTTTTTCGAGAACTCAGCTGAATTTCCGACACATTCCTTATTTGACTAGAGGTTCATTTAACTCCGCTCTGTCCTGGAACTCCAGGAATGCGATGTTATAGCAGATGGGTCATCGCATCCCCAGGACGAACGGGTACAGAGAGAGAGGGAGAATTGGCTTTATCCAACTAGTGGGGCTTTTCGATTTTGTTAATTCTATGGAATCACATCAGATTTAGATTACTGAGAGATTGATCTCAAGTTCATTTAAGTGTGTTACAAAATTTATTAAACTTAGTCAGACAATGTACTTGTGTGCCCAATCCAGTGTTCATGTTAATCGTATTAGTAATATCATGTTAGTTATAAGATATTTTTTCCCTATACCCAAATGAATGCAGGAATTGAGACATTGTGATGTGTTGTTGTCTAACGTCTCTATATTAAACCTATATTGAAAATATAATTATGTTGCCGGAAGATTTAGCGAAGGTGTTAGGAGAGTTACAGACGGGTATGTCTGGAATTGCAGAAACTATTTCTAAGATGGAAACGGAAGTTAAAGAACAAATTAATAATTCAGAAGCTAGATTAGAAGCTAAATGTAAAGAGAATGTACAAGCATTACAAACTAGTAATGAAGAAAATTTAAAATTATTGCAGACTAATACTGAAGTAAATTTGAAATTATTGCAGACTAATACTGAAGAAAATTTAAAGTCATTACAGGCTAGTAACGAAGGCAATCTGAACGACAGTTTAAAGTTATTAGAGACTAGGCTACAGTCAAATAGCGAAGACAATTTTAAGTCATTAGAAAATAAATTACAGTCAAATAGTGAGGAAACTAACACTGAATTAGAAAACAAGTTAACTAGATTAGAGAATAGTTTAACTTTAAAGAATAATGAGATGCTGAAAACTTTACAATTAGACATAATTGCAGTAAACATGAAAGGAGAGGAAAATGTTCAGATATTGAGGAAAAATATTATTGAATTGGAAAGTAGAGGGGAAGAAAATATTTTTACTTTAAGAACAGACGTTATGACCATACAGAAAGACATTAAGTCAGATGTATCGAAGTTGAGATTCGACATCGATGGTTTAGTGGCAGATGTAGGAAAAATTCAAGATTGGTCTACCGAAGTATCTTTCGAGACTAAGATTAAAGGTCTAGAAACGAATCTAGGTAACGAAATAAAAGATTTAAAGACAGTAATTGGGACCATTAAAGAGGAAGTCTTAGGAGAGGTCAATTCTAATTTAAAATCGTTAGAAAATCAATTGCAGAAAGATATTAGGAAGATAGACGACGATATAGAGCAAAAGGTTAACGAAAACTTAGCTTTGTTTAAAAATAGAGTCGGAGCAATCGTGGAAGAACGGTATAGTGAGGTCGATGCCGAAGCAAAAGAGAAACGTGAAGGGTTAGATGAAAAATTAATCGCAGGTATGGCAAACTTAGAAGCTAGGTTTACGGAAAGCAAAGAGGCGATGAAGATAGATTCAACTCTATTTAGAACAGATATTGATCTGTTGAAAGAACAAGTTGCGCTAGTAAAGAACACGTGCGAAGGAAAAATCGACAAGTTAAGAAACGATCTAGACAAAAGTAACAAGACGCAGGATGTTACATCATTAGATGAGTTGAAGACGCAGATGAAGAGATTAGCAGAAGACAGGATGACTAAACTAGAATCCATAGTTAACAGTTTTACCAGTCATAATGTAACATCAGGGGAAACATTGATAAATCAAACAGCGATAGACCGCAGTATGACGAATCAAGAACCGAGCATGGTAGAAGACAGTCAAATGCAACCGAATGTGACATTCGAAAGGGTCAGTTCAACCCCTCAGGATAATCCAAGTTCGAATAGGAGTACGTTAGGTCCAAGCGAACGATACTCAGGTCCAGTCACTATTATAAGGAATCTAGATGACAAGCCGAGAAAGTTTTCGGGAAATACAGGAGTTACACCAGTAGAATTTCTGCGAGATATTCGAGACTACATGGCGGAACACAGGGTAGCCAAAGAAAGAGAGCTAAGGATAGTAGAAAGCGCCTTAGATGGATCTGCACTTACGTGGTTTAGAGCGTTCAGAAGCAATTTTGCGAACATGGAGCAATTTGCCATGGCTTTCTTGAGGAGATTCTGGAGTGCCGAGGATCAACTCAACGTAAGAGCGGAGATGTACTCCAAACGCTATTCTACGTCACATCCGACGCATTACGCCAACTATTTCACGTCACAGCTGGCTAAATTACAGTTCCTTATTCCTCCATTGCCAGAAGAAGAGCTTTTGCAAGCTATAGCGCGACAATTACCGATAGAGGTACAGCGATCTCTGATAGCATCGGGAGCCAATACGCTGGAACATTATGACGATATTTTGCGGCGATTGGATTATACAAGCGCACAGGTCACACCTAGAAGTAATAGAAACGACAACAGGAACACGCAAGAAGTAAATGCGGTAGTCGTGGACAATGCAGCTCAAACGGACAGAAGGGATTCCTGGGAAAACCGACGGAACGATGGGAATCGAGGAAATATCCGTAACGCAAGAGGAAATGATCGATATAGAGGACCATATGAGAGGCCATACGATCAAGAGGCGAGAGATAGCCGGTATAGGAATTATAACCAAAATTCCAGGTATCAGGACAGGAATCGGTATAATAACAGATATCGGGGAAGGAATAACTGGGGCCAAGGTCAACAGTATAATGGAAACGACCGACAGGATGGCCGAAGAAACGATCCTAACGACAGACGGGACAATCGTGGACATGAGAGGTCGAGGCAAGAGGATAGACAGCCTAGTGCACCACTCGAGGAGACAGTGAGAGATGTCAATCGAGCAAGCACGAGTGAAGAAAGAAGGAATAAACGTCAGAATGACACGGAATCAAAATGCTAATCATTGGAAGTCATCATTATAGAGAGTCAGAAAGAACCATCATGCTGAGTAAGGGAATTGTAGAGCTATCGTGTACATGTATAATATATAGAATGCCTGAGAGTGTTTTTTTTTCTCAATCCTGATAAAAAAAGGAGATGTACGGGAGAGATGTACCCGATACCTAGTTTAGGCTATCGGCTACGCCAGCAGACATTAAGCTGTAGTTGAGGTTTTGGAAAGCAATAGGAAAAGATAGCGCATCGATCGCGTCAAGAAGAATGCCAAGATGACGCAGGAGGTCTAGTATCAAGGAGGCATTGAAATCTGTGAGAAGATAGAATTATGAATAGAGATGTGAAGCTTTATTGAATCATATATGGAATGATAGTAATTTAAACAACTTAGAAGAGGATATATAACATGCATTATATGTGGAAATAATTTTATGGAAATAAGTTATTTTATAACAGAACAGCCGAGAGGATTCGGGTTCGAGACTATGACCGTGACGTGAGAGCACTGTGGTGGGGGACTATACCACGTGTCCGCCCCAAGCAGATAAGGGAGAGAAGACAGTGTCAGCACATCCAGTCGAGCTCAGTCAGACGAGCAGTTCAGAGCAGCTCTATAGCGCAGCGAGACGCACATTGAAGGTCACGTAACATACAGAAACTGTCACGGCAAAAGTGTAGGTGACAGTGCTTGCATCGCCGAGCAGCGAAGGCCAAGCGGGTCATTGATCCAGGCGGGCTGGCCGAGGAAGCGATTACAGACAGCCGGGGTATTTCAAAATTACACTGCTCGTATTTGAAGACTTTATTTCAAGCTTCATTTCGACGCTGTTCGAGTACAAGCTTTTACGAATAACCTTATAACCATGCTGTTATATAACACATTCAAAGCGACTTTTACTATTCCAAGTAGACTGAATGTTTAGCATAGGCTCTGATGAACATTATATCGTGCATTTATAAGATTTTTATCTTATACAGTTTTCATGAGTTACATATTACGAACAGATACAGGGTGTTTCGTAATCTTGAACACTCTCAAGTAAATTTTTATTCTACTCAAGTGGGACTTTGCAGTAAGTTGAGATTGGACTTACAATACTCAAACTCAACATTTAAAGGAACAGTGGCGTATATTAGAAGAGGAGTAAGGGGGTCCACTGTTTTCATGAACTTTTCGAGAAGGAGTTGGACAATATCCGCTATGGGTAATTCGAGGTTCAACATGACCGAGTAAACGTGAATAGAGACAAGATGGCACCACAGAGCGATGGATTCGATTCCTTACGAGAGGAGTCCACCAGCTGATTCGCTTGGGAGTTCGAAGGAAATCGTCATTTCATGGATGAAATGATATTCACGCCGATCTTACGAGAAATTCTTTATGTAGGGAAAATCGACGATCTTGGAAATTATATTACAACTGATAATGAAAGGTATTGTAAGAGTTCTAACTACCTGATACGATTATTTTCATGAATACTGGGCACACATGTATATTTTTCTAATAGGAGTGATATGATTATTAAGACATGGTTTACATTTATATACTTCGAATTTGCTAGAATATGGAGTGACCATATGATATGGCAGGCATCATTATACGATATTCTCACCATTGATTGGCTTTATTAAGAAGATGTTTGGTCTTTTAGACATTTTTCCAGCTAGGATATTTTTCATGAATAGTTTTTTTTTGGTGTAACGAGTATTTCGAACTCGTGATCTGCAATTGATTATCAGAAATTACTTCGTCAGTTCATTGCATACTAGCGAGTGTGTATTATTCATCAGTAGGGATTTTTTCCATTGGATTGTTTGGAGATATTAAGAAGTTATTCACTTTAGTGAATGAACATCGCTTTTATATGACAACTAGAAACTTGTTGATTCCTATCTGGTACATTCACTCATACAGTCTACGAGATGGGGTCTTTCGTATTTATACGATTGTATGGTGGCTACTCACCTTACCCATCGTTTAGGGAACTATCATCCAAGTCGACGGGGCGAGGTCCTTCGTATTTATACGATTGTACGGTGGTTACACATCTTACTTGCCATTGAGGGACTCATTTTTATCATCCGAGTGTACACGAGATGTAAGTGAATCTAACAAGGAACTACTAGTCACATATCAGTCGAAATTTTGTTAAATAAAGTAACGATAAATGTCAACAGGATTGCATTTAGTAATTCTTGTTTGCCAATCCAATATTTTGTTGCTATACTCTTTTGAGAGTAATTTCAGTTCAACAGCTATTACAGCTGATGCTTTTGATGGTTTTTATAATTGTGTTTGATACCTTTGAGAAGGATTTAAAGTAATTGAATCTTATGAGATTAATCATTAATGGTCATAATTATTTTAAGGCAGATCAGTATTGCAGATTTTGATATGAGAGATTATAGCACATTGGTGTTTTTCTACGATGTGAATTATAAGAATTGTAAGAGAATTTATGCTATTTGAAAGCAGATATTAAATTACTGAAGAAATATTTTTCCAATTGTTTAAGAAGTTGTCTAGATGTGATCAGAGTAATTACAGTCATTGGAGATTATGTGCGTTAATAATTTGAAGCCATTTATATATTTTTTGTAGATCATGCAACATGGTTAAGTGAAGTTTGTGATAGGCATTTTGTGGAATTTGCCATGTGATAGTTGCAACGTTGATAATGTATTTTGAAGCAGACATGAGGTTGTCGTACCCAGTCTAGCGTTATTGTTGAGATTCATGCTGTATGTGCTGAATATTTATGGAGTTTTGTGGAATAATTCTTGTATTCAAATGTGATATTTGAAGTATTGAAGAAATGTAATGTCGTTGTGGATAGTTAGATCCAACGTGATGTCGTGGAGGCAATAATATATTTTGGCATGATAAATTAAATACGAGATATAACTTGGAAGTAATAAAACTGTAAGACAACGTTCTATAAACCTTATTAAACAATTTGTTAGGAAATTAAACAAATAAATGAAGTTAATAATACAAGATTTTCTGAAAATAATAATTAACGAAATAATAATCTGACATTTAAGCATATTAACGATCTGACCTAATGAAATAAAAATCAGAATGACTAGATGAAATAATGAAAAACTAAATAACCAGATGATTGAAATTTAAATAAGTTGATAAATTAAATTTTTGAATAAATCGATGAATTAAATAAATGGATGAGTTAAAGATTGAATAATTAAACTGATTGAAATGAATTAACAGACGATTGTAATGACGATGAATAACTAAATTAGAAGGTGATAATTAATTAAAGAAGCTGATGATTAATGAATTTATATGCAATTAAATAAATTTAATTGAGAGATAATGTGAAGGAATTGCAACTTGAATTGAGAATTTAAATGATGTAATGGTGATGAATTAACGATTCTGACAGGAATATTTGGAATTTAGAAGTGAGAATTAATGTGAGAAATATTTGATTTTGATAATGACGATGATGACTAATGAGAATTTGAATTTTCTGTAATTCACAGATAAGAGATTAATGACGATGTAAATAGTGTAAATTAATTATTCAATGTTTAGGAACATTTGATTAACATGTTCTACGTTCAAATTTATACCATGCAAACCATAATTTATGTGATATTTAATATGAGTGATTATTATATGTGTATGTTTAGGCAGATTAATTACTTAATTAAATCCACATTGATGTTAAATTAAAGAGAATTAGGTCTCAGGTTTCACAAATGTCAGTGACGAAAGACATAGTGCTACAGTGATCCTGAGAACCCAAGAGAACTTTATACATTTTTCTTGTTATGTGGATTAAATTAATTTTGCAATAGAAAGGAGATGGTTCGATTTTTGGACAATGACTATTTAACTTTGCATTCGACCATACTCTTAGGTAGGAATTATATTTAAAATGTCTGTCTGACTTTCAAAGTAAAATAAATTTGTTTTTATCTTAGTTGTGATCTGATGATGATGTGATGTTCCTTTTTCTTTCCTTGTCTTGAGTAAGGCTTATCCGGAAAGGAAGTGGTTTTGCTAGGAATTCAGTTGATGGCGCCCATTTATATTTGAATTATTTTTATTAACTTAAGCCCGTAACGACCCTAGAGATACTTTGTCTCGTGAAACCCACTGCTTTTTCGAGAACTCAGCTGAATTTCCGACACATTCCTTATTTGACTAGAGGTTCATTTAACTCCGCTCTGTCCTGGAACTCCAGGAATGCGATGTTATAGCAGATGGGTCAACGCATCCCCAGGACGAACGGGTACAGTACGTACATTATTATTATTATTATTATTATTATTATTGGTGCCTTTATTGTGGCGAAGTTAGGGCTCTAGGCCCTCTCTTACACTTAACCACACACAGTGCAACTTACATGAATACTCACATATATAATTCTTAACCTACCAAACTTAAATACTAGGAAAACCTTAAATACTAGAATAAAATAAAATAAAATAAAATAAAAATTAAATTAAATTAAATTAAATTGGCGACTGCGTGATATTAACTAAGATATATAATTTAAATGACATACATTTTTAACAAAATTATACTATGGTCATTCACTCACTCATTCATACACAAATTGTTCTAGTTGGCCTACGAATTCAAGAGGAAATCTTTACATGCACGTTTGAAAGTTGTTAGGGATGTACAATTTCTGACGTCACGAGGACAGTTATTCCAAATTCTAGTTCCCGACACGAGGAAAGAGTTACTGAAGGCAGTTGAATAATGTAGAGGAATTGCAATTATAGATCCAGATCGCGTGTGACGATCATGAAAGGAAGAAAGAAAACGAAAATTACAAGAGAGATAGTGAGGAGTACTTTCATTGAGAAGTCGATAGATGAGGGTACATATGTGCAGGTTTCTTAGTTGTTCTACTTTTAGCTAGGAAAGTAGATCATAAAAAGGAGACACGTGTGAGGAAAATTTCAAGGAGTAAATAAACCTAATGCAGGAATTTAAAGCTCTCTGAAGTTTCTTGTTTTGTTCACCGGTAGCATCTACTAATACAACATCACAGTAGTTAAATATAGGGAGTATCAAGGTTTGGACGAGTTTTATTTTCAAGTTACGGGGTAGAACGGACTGGTGAATCTTAAGTGGATGAAGTGACGAGTAAACTTTCCTGCATGTATTAGTAACGTGCCCATCCCAATTCAAAGTTTCATTTAGTGTGACTCCAAGACTTTTTACCGATTTAGAGTACGGGATAGCAACACCATTAAGTTGAATTAAAGATAGCGGTCTACTGTGTAAATGGAAAAGCAATTTAGTCTGCCCTATTATGATAGCTTGTGTTTTAATTGGGTTGATGGCAAGAGAATTTTCAGTTGCATAGCGGCTGATCCTCTTTAGATTTAGATTCATATTTTCAATTGCCGCATCTATGTCGTTTACTTTTGTGTGGCAATATATCTGAAGGTCATCAGCATATAGATGGTAGTTGCAGTTTTCCAGTTTCGAAGAGATGTCGTTCAGATATAGAATGAATATAAGGGGGCCGAGAATTGAACCCTGAGGTACTCCATTTATTTTGAACTTCCACTCAGTTCTGTTTTCATTAAGGAGTACACGTTGTCTTCGGTTATGAAGATAGGAGGCGAATAATTTGAGAGCAACGGGGCTAAGATGGAAGGATTGCAATTTAGCCATAAGTATGTCCGTGTTAATGGTGTCGAATGCACTGCTGAAGTCTAGAAGAATGAGTATAGTCACTTTACGCTCATCCATTGCTCGTCTTACGTCATCAGTGATCTTAATGAGTGCAGTAGATGTGCTGTGTCCTTTCTTAAATCCAGATTGTAACGGATCAAGTAGTGAGTATTGCGTCAAGTACTGAAGAAGTTGTTCATGCATAAGTTTTTCTAGTATTTTGGAAATTGAGGAAAGTATGCTTACAGGTCGATAGTCGGATGGAGAATTTGCAAGAGAATTTTTCGGAACTGGAATAACTAAAGCATCTTTCCATATTGTTGGGAAGAAACCTTCTAAAAGACATGTGTTACAAATGTGCGTAATAATTGGCAGTAATACTTCTATCAGGTTAACGATAAAGGAAATTGGGATGCCATCTATTCCGACTGCTTGTGATTTGATAGATATTATTTTTTTCTTACGACAGTATCATCTATTTTACGAAACTTGAATAACGGTCGGTGAGGTAGTGGGGCACATTGCAGTGAATTTATTGTTGTTTGTATTATTTGGGGATCAGTACTAATTATTTCTCGAGCAAAGTGAGCATTTAATTCATTGGGATTAATATCCTGCTTATTGGTGTTTTTAGTGCGTCTCCCAATACCTACCGACCTGAGTTGCTGCCAGGTGCTCCTAGCATTCAAGTTGCCGGCTAGCTGTTGGAAGTATGCATACTTTTTATTTCGAATCATTTGTTTAACTCGATTTCTAAGCAAACGATATAGTTCCAGGAGTATTGAGTTAAATCTGCTCACCTTTTCATCAACGACAGTCAAGTGTAGTATATCGTTCCATGGACAGAGAATTGCGTCTTGTGTTAGTTCTTGAAGGTTCAATCTTTTCATGTCTCTATATGTTATGTATTTAGGTGCAGATTTTGGAGTTTTTAGAGAATAAGCTAAATAAATCAGGTCGTGTAAAGATATGCCAGGTACTGAAATCTGTCCGTGTTTTAGTATTTTCTGTGGGTTATTTGTGATAATTAAATCAATTAGAGTGCGTGAAGACCCTTGGGGGGTGTGTACGTGGTGAGTAGGACCGAGTGGTAATATTGTCATGTTACAAGAGGTAAACATATTCCGTAAACGATTTGCGTCAGTGGAGTCTATTAATATGTTTGTGTTAAAGTCACCAAATATAAGTACGTGTTCGTAGGTAGGTAACAGTCTTAGTAGAGTTTCTTCAAAATCCATGAAGTTCCCTTCTTTAGGTGGTTTATATACTACACCAATAAGCACTTTAGTCACGTCAACAGTGAGCTCAACAAACATATATTCGGTCAAGGGGTGAGTAGATAGGTTCGATGTTTTTATAATCTTTGCCGTCAAATTGTTTTTATAGAATAAAGCTACTACTCCTCCTCCTCGACGCTTCAGTCTGTTGTGAAAGAGCGAATTGTACCCTACTAGACTTATCATGTTTAAAGGGACAGAGTCTTTCATCCAGCTTTCACAAATTGCTACAACGTTTACCATGCTTCCTTCAAAAACAGCTTGGAGCTCAGCGTGATGCGCTATTAAGGACTGGGCATTGACATGTGCACACAGCAGTGAAAGGGGAAAGGCGGAAAATTCTCTTTCCAGATGATTGCGGGTGGGGGGAGACGGAGACAGGGGTTGGGGAGGGCTGGGAGGCTCATTGTCAAGGTGAAGGTCATTATCTCTGTCGGGACTGAATGTAACGGTACCAACTACACTGGCCATAAAACAGAAGAGAGCATGCAACTTACCATTGTTTCCTCATGTATGCACAAGCCACTAGAAGCAATTAAACAACCACTCTCACTGAATTTAAAATTAAACCCCCTATCACTTACACTAAAATTAAAATAATATATTAAACACACACTCACAATTACACACATTAACCTGTTCACTTAACTTCCGATACCTGCCCTTTCATTAAGCAGGCAAGTTCTGCTGGAGTGTTAACATAATGTTTTTTACCGTCAGAATCCACGATCACTATCCGCCCATCCAGAGTGAAGGTGTTCCTTGCTCCAAAGTGATCCCTGGCCTTGTTGAGCATGTCCTTGCGTGATGCTGTGAGGGACTCAGTTATGAGGATACGTCAGACTCTCCTCCTTGGCGTGCACTACCAGGCGTAACCAGTCGCACCAAAAACCGCACTCTGCTCCCATACAGTCGGCATTCCAATATTACCTAGAGTTCAATGTGAAAAACGCAATGAATCGTCGATTGTTCATCCAATGGAATCTTACTCAACGACTGGAAGACTTGGATTTTGCCGACGACATATGCTTACTTGCCCACAGTTGCAGAGATACGAAAACTAAACTCAATGATCTAAAATCTGAAGCACAGGAAGTCGGACTTCGGATTAATATTAATAAGACCAAAGACATGCGGATGCGAAACCGCAACAGTACACCATTGCAACTCGATGGACAGGTCATAGAGAGGATGAATAGCTTCTGCTATCTAGGAAGCATTGTAACGACGAATGGAGGGACAGAAGAAGACGTTAACAGCCGTTTGAAAAAAGCTAGGGGCGCTTTTGCAACACTTCGTCGCATATGGAGGTCCAAAGAACTCAGTAAGAGAACAAAATTACGTGTTTTCAATAGCAATGTCACGTCGGTGCTGCTATATGCATGTGGAACTTGGAAAGTAACCAAATCCTTGACACGAAAGATCCAGACATTTGTAAATAATGTCTTAGGAACATCTTAGGAATACACTGGCCAGATGTGGTGTCAAATGAGGAATTGTGGATGAGGACAGATCAACTGCCGGTCGAACAGCAGATCAAGAGAAGAAAGTGGCAATGGATTTGCCATACACTGCGCAGATCTGATGACAGCATTGCTAAACAAGCCATGGAGTGGAAACCTCAGGGCCAAAGGAGAAGAGGAAGACCTAGAATGACATGGAGAAAATCAGTGGAGGAAGAGAGCGAGCAGCTTGGATACTCGTGAGGAATGATAAAATCCACAGCACGCAACAGAACCAGATGGCGAACTCTTGTTTCGGCCAAATGCTCCTCAACAGGAGTTTAAGGAATTAAGTCAAGCAAGTAAATAGTACATAACTCTAAGACCTACATATAAAAATGCAACATGGCAACCATCCGAAATATTTAGACGGTTCTCAATATTTACGAATCTATCACAGCAATCAAACTGAAATTTTGTATGTTGATAGAGGCAATTAACGTAAGTAGGATATATGAAAATAGGCTGTATAGTTTTTTACAGAACCCCTTGATCCTAGGAATATCGCACTGAATATAGCGCGCAGCGGTCATCTTGAAATTATGAAAGATAAAACAAATAAATCTATATTATATTTTAGAGAAACATTTTTTAAATTAAGATTGATTATAGTTGCTTTAACTTAGATGTCTTATCGCGACTCCTATATCTAGTCAGTACATTAAACATTGTACATACACTAACAATAACATGATAGGAACATTAATCCAGAGGAATATGAAAAAAATACAAGAACTGTGAATTGATCAGTCATAGTTTGGAATATATACCAGTGTCTTTGAAGAAATTGATGATTTGGTTACACAGTGCAGGAGATGTGAGGACTTGTTTAATATGACCAGGAATGCCATAATATGGCGCCATTGGCTGTACTCTAGACAATTAGTGATGATGTGCTCAGGGGCGGTTCGAGTGGGGGGGGGGGGTTGGAGGGGGGTGTCACCCCCCTCAGGTATTTTCTCAGTCGGCAAATACGTCATCAGTCGGCAGTCGGCATATCGTGAAGAAGTCGTAGCATTTCCCAAAACAGCATTTGAAAAATCAAAACGGGGCATGGCCATATACGATTTGGTCCGATTAAACAAAATAAATATTATACTGACTGTCTGCATTTTTACCGACGGTCGGCACAAGCGGACGCTGCAATAATTTCGTACAGCCAGGCAATAGCCCAGTGCGGAACGGGGAAGAGTCGGCAAAATAACAATTTTAAAAGTTTCCTTCCAGTCCTCGGTGCACCGGCTGCCACTTGCCATTTCGTTTCATTGTATGGAAACTGAGGAAAGAATGACAGATGAGCAATATGGGACCAATGACAAGGGATGAACTCATCGGCACGTTCCTGGGTGGGTGTAACATCCCGCGCTCATCATGCAGAGCGACTCAGCTTCATAGCGAAGCGAGCCCAGCATCTGTAACATGTGGCTAGACAAAAGGTGTTGGTGAGCGCATTGATAACTTCAGGTCAAGCCAACTCATTGAGACGTCGGAGGAATGTTATGAATCATAACTTATGACCTGCTACCGCTTGTCTCGGCGCGTCCTCAGATATCCGTGCTATTGTGACAAAATTGACAGGATTATGGTTCCAAGGTTCCTCAAGGGGTGGGGTGCTCACCAAGATCAGTGCAGTGGTCACCGAGAATGAGAGAAAGTTGTCGTTCCTGAACCAACAACTTTTACAGTGATAACTAGGTGCAAATACAGTGGCGGTGGGGCGTGAGTTTTCGCCGACACGGAACATTTTCGCGGAGCATCGCGTACCCATCAAACGTAAGTAATAATAATATAATACAATACATACATGCTTATTTTCAGCCATGTTTATGTTTAATGGTGTTAACAAGAAAAAAGTGAAGAATGATCGCACGCTGGAGTACGTCAGTGGCACAAATTGAAAAGTCGCGGAAAGAAGAAAAAGGGTAAATTACAAGAACACTTCACTTCAGGAAGCTCATCAAGCAGCGATGCCAGATTTGTGTCACTTTGTGAATGGAAAATGCCACGAAGACGTTCTCCTTGATAAACTTGTAGGGACATTTATAATATTAGTTAGTAAGTTGTAGTTAGTAAGTTGGCAGTTGAGAGTCAGTTGTTATTGTCATTGTCAGTGGGGTTATATCATTCATCTGGTATTCCAATAATAGGTACGTAATAGTGAAAGTGCTTAAATTAAATAGTTGATGTGAATAAATATAAAATAAGAAAACGTCCCGACAAAGTGGTGACCCCGACGTGATAAGAGTTCCAATGACTGCGAGAATTGTTCCCGGTTAGCAGGAGAATGGACAGAGTTGCTAAGTTCTTGAAATCCTGCGAGTTTCCCCCAAACTCGATTCCAGCATATGGGGATTCATGTAAGGTCTTCACAGTTCGAAAGAAGATTGTGAATTCCGCAGCTAACACCTTGTGACGTCTTAATATTTCCACCCATGGAAATTGTGAATGCTGAAAAAGGGCTGACATTATAGCACTAGCTGCTGTCTGGCCCCTCATGCCCATTTGAGTTATGATATTGTTGACAGTCATGGACTTAAGGATGAGGACGAGTGGTTTCATTGCGTCCAGCATCTCCTCAACCCTGGTTCCGGAATCGATGTGATACTTGAGTGCATCCCAAAGCATTGCTATATTCCCGGAGGTAATGTGCGGTTTATCATTTTGTCCCATTTCTGATTTAAAAGCATTTAGTCTTTTGTCCAGCCATGCCGTGGTCATCGAGCCCTGCTTTGCCAAAGCGATAATAATTGACAATCCACTCTCACGTATGATTGTAATAGCATCGTCCCCTCGAACACAAAGAGCTTGAATCATCATAACAAGAGCAACATCATCATTTGTGAGATTCTCAACGGTTCGGGAAGCTAGGTGAGTAATGATATTGGCAAGGCTTTTATGAGGAGTAGGAGTGCGAAGGTATTTATTGATGTTAGTGATCTGAATCTGGGTATTGGCTAGAGTAGGAGGGAGAGTCAGAGCATTGGAACCCACAAAGTTTTTCTTAAAGAATGCCAAGAATTCAGCCTTGGTGGGCTTCTTTGTTACTCCAAGTTCATCTGAGAAGAGTTCAGGAGCTAGGTATTCGACTTTTGGAGTTAGGGATCCCTTGAACTTCCCCAATACTGAAGTAACTCCCACTTTCAATGCAGCGCGTTCTTCAGACTCACTGTTTTCGGGAAGCACAAAATAGAGAGTCATAAATTGTTTCAGATGTCCATAATATCTGTCTGGCGCTGCCACAGGGCCTAGTATTTTGAGAATTTCTGAATCAAATCCTGCCTTGGGTTTCTCCCTAGGTTGTTTTCTTTTTTCATCCCTATCTTTGATTCTCATCTTTAGTGCACGAAGAGACGCCATGAGTGAAAAATAATAAAACCAATAAGAAGTTTTTAAAATAAAATGACACTTTTACTTTGGATAGGTCAGAATTGTTTGATATAAAATTAAAAACAGTAACATGCACATTTCATAAATCAAGCAATACAATTCAACACTATAGACAATTTTCACATTAAGACTCATCAGCAGCCTCCCTGAGACCAACATATAAAGGATTATCATAGAATTTGCCTGATCTCTTGAATGTAATTAGTTTCCTTCTACTCAAGTTCTTAATCTCTGCTAAAATCTTCTTCCGCTTAACGTTGGTTGGATCAAGCACCATTTCCACTAATTCCATTGCAGCTTCCTCGGTTTCACAAGAATTGACTTCAGACATAAAATCTGCCCGATCTTGTTTCGTCATCTGGAAGTTACTCTTGAGTTTTGCATCTTTGTGCCAGAGGACATCAAAGGTTGCAATCTCTTGTTCCGGAGTCACCTCGGATTCTTCATCACTACCTGGAGGAGGCTCGCCTGATTCGGATGATGTTGCATCTGGCATGTCAATGCCACTTGAGGCCGGAGGTGGCAGAGGTCTTACTGGTGGCTGGATTCTCGCTTTCTTTTGCAGCGGACCTCCTTGAGGTTTCTTCGAGAAGTCACGACGGGATGGAGCTGGTCGGGAAAATGCTCGCATAAAGGCTTCTTCTTCATCCTCATCTTCTTCCTCGTCAACCTGCTTTTCCTTAAGAGCTACTTCCCACTTAGAAAAGTAGCCCTCAAGAACACCGATATCGAAGTCCTCGATAGAGTCTGGGTAATCTTCCGATATGCCCTGTCCCCGTCTCAAATATTCTCTGACCCATTGCTCGAGAGTGTTGTAAATGTTAATTGAGTCCCTTGAGTTGGCCGATCATAATTGAGGAAGAACAAGAAAAGGAATTCCACATAAATGTTATCCAGATACTTATTGACACAGCAAGAACCCTTTGTCGACAAGATTTGGCTTTCCAAGGTCACGAGGATGGACTCACTCAAGATAATGGAAACTTCACGCAAATTGTGAAGTAACTTTCACGGCATAGTCCGGTCATGAATAGGTGGTTGGAAGAAGTGAATACGCGGAAGCACAACTTTACATTTATGAGCAAGGACTCTCAAAATGAATTCATCCATCTACTTGGGGAGACAACTCGTGAAATATTTGCAGAAGAGATCAAGAATGCTGGTATGTTCTCCATTATAGCAGATACTACTCCCGATATGTCACATAAAGACCGCCTCGCGTTTAATATCCGATACGTCGTCGAAAAAGATGAAGAGTTCGTTCCTGTGGAGCGTCTTTTAAACATAGACGCTGTTTTAACAAAAACGAAACAAAAAACAAACAAAAAACACTGGAGAGGAGTTGGCTGAAAACTATTTTTTATTTTAAATTCAGAAGAACTTTTACTTCCACTCGATAAACTACTGTTTCAATCGTACGCCTTTGCTAGTAACATGTCTGGCATATACAACGGCACTCGAAAAAGCTATCAGAGAAGTGCAAAATAGATATTCCGTACGTTCCATGCCAAGCTCTCAGGTTAAACATTTTCGTAGAGACAGCTTGTATTAATGCTAGCGAGCTTGTCCGAGAGTTTTTTGACACTGTTAAAGCATTGTATGTCTTTTTTTTTCGGGTGGCACGAAACGCCATTTAAGCTTGCAGAAAGAGCTGGATAAAATTGAAAATTCACTTCAACTTAAGAATTTATCAAAAACAAGGGGGACAGTGCGCGCCTAATCGGTGAGTGCTGTTTCTACGTCTTATGAAGAGATAGTCACAGTATTGGGAACCATGAAAACCTCATTCGATTCTGAATTTGACAGTAAAACCCGAACTTTTGCGTCAGGCTTGCACAAAAAGTTTCTGGACTTTGATTTTTTCTGCAGCTTCGGGCATGTACTTTACCAAACACATCATGTTTAAAATTAAGAACGTAACCGAGCTTTTAGAAGCGGAGGAGCTGAATGTAGTAGACGCGATGCAGCTGATTCAAAGCGCTTTGAAATCTTTTGAAGATATCAACGACGACGGCAAGAAGAATGCTTTAAAGATTGCATCGTCATTTGCGAAAAATATGCAAGTAAATGGGGAGGAAGACTTATTAAAGCACCACAGGACCCGGCGACTTGCAAAGAAGTATAACGCGCACGCTGAAACAACAGCAGAAATTTCTTTCCTTACATTCTACAGAAAGGAGTTCCGAAAACTTGTGGATGTATTTACTACAAGCGTGCAAGACAATCTCGCAAAACTAATCTCTTTGCTAGAGCCATTCCACATAATTTTCAACATATCCACTGACATAAAAAACTGCACCATCGAGCGCGTCCGATCTATAAAGCCATTACACCCAAAAATAATCCTTCAAAATGAAGAGCTTGTGTGGGCTGAGCTTGAAATCCTGCTTGATGCCAGTAAACAGTGCTCATCTTTTAAAGAAATCGCAAAAGTTGCTGTTAAATTAAAGAGGATTATCCCGTGTGGTTATCAATTAGTTCGACTGATTTTAACATCCCCAGTGTCTTCTGCTTCTTCCGAACGGTCCTTCAGCAAGTTGAAGCTCATTTTCAATCATTTGCGGACATCGATGGGCGACGACCGCTTAGACTCCCTCATGTTGTTTTCAACGAAAGATAAGGTCGACGACATTAAAATTACGGAGATAGTGGAGAAGTGATCCGTGTTAAAACATCGTAGAATAGGGATTTAGAAGAATAACTAGATTGGTTTTATTCATGTAATATTTAAACACTTATTTTGTTCATTTATCAAATTTTCCTGCGATTCAAAATTCTGGAGCTAATAAAATACTGTACATATTAAATGAAATCCGTTAATTATGTATATTTGACTTGTGTATCGTTTGCCGCCACTGCCCCCCCCCCCCCCCGTCCTTTTCCCTCCCGTTGCTCAGTTTTTAAGCGTATAGTCGGCAATGTTAAACAACCAGTCAGCATTTTTAAAATTATCAACCCCCCCCCCCTAAATGAACAAGGTCGAACCGCCCCTGGATGTGCTTTACAGTCAGCACGCTGTTACATGTTGTGCAGATGGGAGGCTGTTTCTTCTCAAGAAGGTAGCTATGAGATATCTTGGAGTGACCTATCCTTGTTCGGGATAGTAGGATTTGGTCTTGCCTGCGAAGGTGACGGACATCATATGGTATTAAAAAATTCGTATATATTTCACGAAGTTTACTGTTGGAGGTTTTAATCCAATTCATTTTCCACTGTTGGTACACTTTAGTTTTAATGTAAGTGATAATGTCATCATGTGGTGTAGCTGTTGTAGGATCACTTAATGGAAGGTGCGTAGCTTTTTAGCTGCCTGATCAGCGGATTCATTGCCCTGAATACCTCTGTGTGAGGGTATCCATACAAAGATCACTTGTTTACCTGCATTCATGATTTTGTTGGACAACTGATGAATTTCTTGCACGAGAATGTGGGTCGGTAGGGGCCTCGCTATTGCACTTAGTGCACTTCTTGAGTCAGAACAAATCATGAATGAGTTATTGCAGTTACTTCTATTCAAAATGTATAGCATGGCCTCCTTAAGGACAAAGAGTTCATTAGAAAAGACAGTGTAGAAGTCAGGTAGACGGAATAGTATAGTGTGATCTGGATATATTATCCCACAACCGTTTCTTTCCTCAAATTTCGATCCATCAGTATAAATTGCACTGTGCCTTGGATATCTGTTGGAAAGTTCAAGAAAAAGTTGATGGTATTGGGATTTGTCAATTTGGTTTTTGCCATTAATGTTCAGATCAAAATTAATGGTTGGTAGGGAGATTGTCCATGGCGGGACATCAAGGGAATGGCCAGAGAGTAAAATTGGAGGGTTAGATAGATTTAGTTCTTCAAGGAACTTAGTTATTCTGATTTGAAGGGGTATGGTTACAACCTTGACCCGGCCTTTCTTCCTTTGTGTCGATTTGAAAAAACGTACGATTTATTGCGAGATTTATTTGTAGTTGGAACTTTGAGTGCGTATGTTAAACTCAGTTGCCGACGTCTGAATGTAAGTGGTGGTTCATTTGCTTCTATTTGGAGACTGGCTACTGGACTGGTGTGAAAAACTCCCAAAGCGATTCGAAGGGCGGAGGATTGGACAGAATCAAGGATCTTGAGTGAAGGTTGGTTTGCAGAATTGTAGACAATACAGCCATAATCCAGTTTAGCCCTGATAATGGCTCGATACGTGTTCATCAGGGGCGGTTCGACCTTGTACATTTAGGGGGGGTGAGAATTTAAAAAATGCCGACTGGCTGTTGAACGTTGCCGACTATACGATTAAAAACTGAGCAACGGGAGGGAAAGAGGAGGAGGGGGGGGGGGGGCGGGTTTCAAACGATACACAAGACTAATATACGTAATTAAGGGCTTTCATTTAAAATGTATTTTATTAGTTCCAGAATTTTGAATCGCAGGAAAATTTGATAAATGAACAAAATAAGTGTTTAAATATTACTAGAATAAAACTAATCTAGTTATTCTTTCTAAATCCCTACTCTACGATGTTTTAACACGGACTACTTCTCCACTATCTCGGTAATTTCAATGTCGTCGACCTTATCTTTCGTTTAAAACAACATAATGAGGGAGTCTAAGCGGTCGTCACCCTTCGATGTCCTCAAATGATTGAAAATGAGCTTCAACTTGCTGAAGGACCGTTCGGAAGAAGCAGAAGACACTGGGGATGCTAAAATCAGTCAAACTACTTGATAAACACACGGGATAATCCTCTTTAATTTAACAGCATTTTTTGTGATTTCTTTAAAAGATGAGCACTGTTTACTGGCATCAAGTATGATTTCAAGCTCAGCCAGCACAAGCTCTTCATCTTGTAAGATGTTTTTCTGGTGTAATTGCTTTATAGATCGGACGCGCTCGATGGTGCAGTTTTTTTTTTCTATCAGCGGGTATCTTGAAAATTATGTGGAATGGCTCTAGCAAAGAAATTAGTTTTGCGAGATTGTCTTGCACGCTTGTAGTAAATACATCCACAAGTATTCGGAACTCCTTTCTGTAGAATGTAAGGAAATAAATTTCTGCTGTTGTTTCAGTGTGCGCGTCATACTTCTTTGCAAGTCGCCGGATCCTGTGGTGCTTTAAGAAGTCTTCCTCCGCATTTATTTGAATACTTTTCGCAAATGATGTTACACTCTTTATTACAGCATTCATCTTGCCGTCGTCGTTGATATCTTCAAAAGACTTCAAAGCGCTCTGAATCAGCTGCATCGCGTCTACTAGATTCAGCTCCTCAGCTTCTAAAAGCTCGGTTACGTTCTTAATTTTAAACATGATGTTTTAGGTAAAGTACATGCCCGTTGCTGCAGATAAAATCAAATTCTAGAAGCTTTTTGTGCAAGCCTGACGCAAAAGTTCGGGTTTTCTGTCAAATTCAGAATCGAATGAGGTTTTCATTGTTATCAATGCTGTGACTATCTCTTCAGAAGACGTAGAAACAGCTCTCACCGATTCGGCGCGCGCAGTCCAACTTGGTTTTGATAAATTCTTAAGTTGAAGTGAATTTTCAATTTTATCCAGCTCTTTCTGCAAGCTTAAATGTCGTTTCGTGCTACCCGAAAAAAAAACGTACACTGCATCAACAGTGTCAAAAAACTCTCGGACAAGCGCGCTAGCATTAATACAAGCTGTCTCTACGAAAATGTTTAACCTGTGAGCTTGACATGGAACGTACGGAATATCTATTTTGCACTTCTCTGATAGCTTTTTTGAGTGCCGTTGTATATGCCAGACATGTCACTAGCAAAGTCGTACGATTGAAACGCTAGGTTATCGAGTGGAAGTAAAAGTTCTTCAGAATTTAAAATAAAAAATATGTTTCAGCCAACCCCTCTCCAGTGTATTTTGTGTGTTAAAACAGCGTATATTTTTAAAAGACGTTCCGCAGGAACGAGCTCTTCATCTTTTTCGACGACGTATCGGATATTCAACGCAAGGCGGTCTTTATGTGACATATCGGGAGTAGTATCTGCTATAACGGAGAACATACCAGCGTTCTTGATCTCTTCTGTAATTATTTCACGAGTTTTCTCTCCAAGTAGATGGATGAATTCATTTTGAGAGTCCTTGCTCATATACGTAACGTTGTGCTTTCGCGTATTCACTTCTTCCAACCACATATTCATGACCGGATTATGCCCTGAAAGTAACTTTACAATTTGCATGAAGTTTCCATTATCTTGAGTGATTCCATTCTCGCAGGGTGTCCAGCCAAAATGGGATTTTCAATTCAAGGTATTTTCAAGGTCTTCAAGATTCAAAAAAACACGATTTTCAAGGTTTATTCCCTTCTTTAAGATATAAAATTAGAAGAATAATAGACTACTGTAAGTTAATTTCAAGGTGTGGGGGTTAAAAAACAACTATTATTGTAATAGTAGACCAATTAAATTTAAATTGAAGAGAATAAAAAATACATTTGCTAAGCAAAACACAGAATAATCAAGGGACTCTTACAACACAACTAAAGGCATTTTTCCCAGAAAAAAGGTATTCTCAGCAAGTTTTTTTGAAACTGTATCATGCGCATTTCTTAATAGCTGTTGCTAATTCCATTTAGTGTAGAATTACTTCTATGCAAAGTTCGTTAAAAGTGGTTTTCAAGTGATTTCTTGCTTGGTGCGGTAAGTTAGCTTGGTGAGTGAGAGATAGAAGTAAGCTGTTAGGTGAAAAATCAGTTATATTTCCAGAAATAAAATATAATCAGTCTTTCACAGTTACACAACAATTGAAAGAAATGAAAAAATAAATCTCTTGTACATTTGGGTACGAATGCAAACATAAGGTAAACTCAATTGAGAACAAAATTCCTTACATTCTACAAACAGAACAAGAGGACAAAAAAGATGGCTACTTTAAAAGCCAAGTGGACATCATGAAGTCCGCAGCTTCCAATATCGAGCAATTCAACTCCGCACGATTCTTTCACTTCGGCATCTAATTCTCGAAACACTTTATGATTAACATGAGGTCCGTCCATAGAGAGTTGGGAAACCTTTTCAGACCATCAACGGTCTTCAAATACTTTACTAACTCCTCTCTTAAATCAATGGCCCGAGTACGATTAAGAAAAGCTGAATTTAAATAACGGACGGCAACTTGAGGCTTATCCGAATGCCAGAACCTCACGTACATGTCCATCTGAGTTTTTTGGGATTTTGAATTTAAGCTATCGTCAAATCCGATAACTATGTCATCGCAACGAGAGATCAGCTCATTAACGTTGATCATAAAATACGGAGCAATGCCAAATACAATCGCATAGCCAATTTTTGTCCGATGAAGTTGCATACTTTGACCGATTTCTGAGTCGGGAAACATATCCTTCATGCTCGAAACGCATTCCTCAGAGGAACAATAAACAATGCTTTCAGCCAAACTAACTAATAAACAGTCTACACATTGCTAGCTGACCAAGTCACGTGTGTCAGCTAAAGATTGAAATGGCCTTTTCCAGGTTTTTCGGGGGCGATTCAAGGGTTTTTCAAGGTTTGTTTTCATTCAAGGTTTTTTTTCCAGGGTTTCAAGGTTTTCCATGTCGCTGGACACCCTGCATTCTCGTGACCTCGGAAAGCCAAACCTTGCCCACAAAGGGTTCTTGCGGTGTCAATAAGTATCTGGATAACTTTTTTGTGAAACTCCTTTTCTTGTTCTTCCTCAATTCTGATCATCCGTAAAAGTTTATCAAGGAGAACGTGTTTGTGGCATTTTCCATTGACAAAGTGGCACAAATCTGCCATCGCTGCTTCTGAAGTGAAGTGTTCTTGTAATTTGCCCTTTTTCTTCTTTCCGAGACTTTTCAATTTGTGCCACTGACTTACTCCAGCGTGCGATCATTCTTCACGTTTTCCTTGTTAACACCATTAAACATAAACATGGCTGAAAATACGCATGCATTTATTGTATTATTATTACTTACGTTTGATGGGTATGCGATGCCCCGTGAAAATGTTCTGTGTCGGCAAAAAATCACGTCCCACTGTATTTGCACCTAATTATCACTGTAAAAGTTCTTGGTTCAGGAACGACTGCTTTCACTCATTCTCGGTGACCACTGCACTGGCCTTGAGGGACCTTGGAACCATAAACCTGTCAATTTTGACACAATAGCGCGGATATCTGAGGACGCGCCGAGACAAGCGGTAGCAGGTCATAAGTTATGATTCATAACATTCCTCCGACAACATATCAATGAATTGGCTTGACCTGAAGTTATCAATGCGCTCACCAACACCTTTTGTCTAGCCACATGGCACAGATGCTGGGCTCGCTTCGCTGTGAAGCTGAATCGCTCTGCATAATGAACGCGGGATGTTACACCCATCCAGGAACGTGCCGATAAGTTCATCCCTTGTCCTTGGTCCCATATTGCTCATCTGTCATTCTTTCTTCAGTTTCCACACAAAGAAACGAAATGGCAAGTGGCAGCCGGTGCACCGAGGCTGGAAGTAAAACTTTTAAAATGGTTATTTTGCCGACTCTTCCCCGTGCCGCACCGGGCTATTGCCTGGCTGTTCGAAATTATTGCAGCGTCCGTTTGTTCCGACAGTCGGTAAAAATGCCGACTGTCAGTATACATATGTATTTTTTAATCGGACCAAATCGTATATGGCCATGCCCCGTTTTGCTTTTTTAAATGCTGTTTTGGGAAATGTTGCGACTTTTTTAGGATTTGCCGACTGCCGACTGATGTCGTATTTGCCGACTGAGAAAATACCTGAGGGGGGTGAGACACCCCCCCAACCCCCCCACTCAAACCGCCCCTGGTGTTCATTAGTACTTGGTAGTCTGCTACCCAGTTCTTTGCTGCCAAGATCTTCATTATGTTCAAACGTCGGAGACACTCGTCTTTAATGTTCTTCAGGTGGGGAATCCAACTTAGCTTAGTATCAAACAGAACTCCTAGGATTTCGAGAGTGGTTACTGTTCCATTTTATGATTGTCCATGTACAGTTCGGGATCGGGCACTGTTTGTTTACTTTTGGAGAAGAGAATGCATTTAGTTTTAGTTTTGGAAAACTTGAATCATGTAACGTTTGCCCATTTTTGGATATTCTCGATGGATTCTTGAATAAGATGTTGAATAGTGGAAATATTTCTCCCTGAACTGAGTAGAGTCAAATCACCGCCAAAAAGGCAAGCCTTTACTCGTAAGTGAATGTTAGAGACAATACCATTGATTGCGACGAGGAATAATGTGACACTGTTGACTGAGCCTTGAGGAACTCCATTGTTAATTGTTACTTCTTGTGACAAAATTCCATTTGTTCTGACCTGAATTCCACGATCTTGAAGGAAATTAAAATTGAAGAGGAGCATGTTTCCTGAAATATCATGTTTCATAAATGTTTCAATTACATTGTCTTTCCATATCATATCATATTCTTTTTCGATATCTAAACTAACTGCTAAGAGGTGGTGGTTATTGAGGAAAGCTTCCTGGATTCTGATTCAAAACTTAACAGAGTATCTGTTGTTGAACGTGCCTTACGAAAACCATTTTGTGCATCACTGAAAAAGTTTATGTGCTCGAGATACCAACGTAATCTTTTATTAACAATTTTCTCCATTAACTTGCACATTGTGTTTGTCAAAGCGACTGGTCGATAATTATCTGGAATTGAGTTGTCTTTTCCTGGTTTAGGTATAGGCACTACAATAGCACAACACCATTGATCAGAGCATGTTTTAGAACTCCAAATATAGTTAAAAATTGCAAGAAGATAATTCAATGCTCTGTGTGGAAGCTGTTTTAAGAACTCAAAGGGAATATTATCTGGACCAGGACTGGATTTTCCACACTTGTTGAGTTCGGTGACAATTTCTTGAAACTGAAAGGAATCATTATGTACATAGTTTGGGCCAAGTAATGTTTCTGTTATCGTAGTTTTACTGGAGCTCTGGTTGCCTTCATGTGAAGAAATTCTGGTTCATAATTGGTATCACTAGAGGTGTTTGCAAATGTATTAGCTAGTTTATCAGCGATATTTTGAGGTTCATCTATAATTGATCCCTCAACTGGATCTCTAAGAGAAATAATACAGAAATCTTTGTATTTGCCACTTATTCATTGGATTTTATTCCACATGACTTGTTGTGGAATTTGAGAGGTAATGGAAGAAACAAAAGTTAACCAAGAGGTTTTCTTGCTTGATTTTAATGTTTTTCTTGCTATGGCACCATATTTCTGAAAATTAATTTTGTTTTCGGGTGTAGGATTTCTTTTGTAGAGATAGAAGGCATGGTTCTTCTTTTTTATGGACTCTTTTCATGAGTCATTCCACCAGGGTACCGTTTTCTTGGATGGTTTCATAGTTAGTTTAGGGATACTCTCTTCTGCAGATGTAATTATTACTTCAGTGAAGTCTTGGACAATATCATTGATGTGTTAAGAAGGAAATTTATGTGTTTGGGTTAAGTCATGTAAATTATTATTTACAGTCGCTTTAAATTTTTCCCAATCTGCCTTATTTACATTCCATTGAGAGCACTGAGGGTTTGAGGCGTTGCCTGAAGATTTTTCACAATCGTTAATGATAATGGGGAATGATAACATTTATTTTGTAAAAGCCTGAGTTAAAGTAAGGAGGAAGCTTCAAGGAACATCACTGAAAGAATTCAATTAGCTCCCGTAAATAGTTTCTGAGGGAAAGGTAAATTGAAAGTTGTGGAGTCCCATAACACGAAACTTTGTAACCTCGCTTGCATTCAGCGTATGATTATCATACTACATATACGGCACAAATGTCAACAGTCCAGAAAAAATCTAGTCTCACAAAAGGCTTTCTCTGCAGAAGGTGCAAAATAAATGAATTCATAAATTAAAGATGGTGGAAGGGCGAACTTTTCTAACGTTGAAATCAATGATTTTGGACGAAAAAGCGTAAATTAATCGAAACTGTGATAATGGAAAGTCTTATGTAAGGTACAACACTTGGTTTCTGTTGAATGCAGGTTTTACTGTATAACGTTCATCTGTAATATTAAACCCATACATTTAGAATAAAATAGTCTATTTGTTCTTTACTGAACGTCTTGGTTTTCCTGAGTATGTCCATGGCTTATATTTTAGCATAGGCCTACCTACGTTAAACGAAAACGTATGTTTAACGGAAATATTTGTGAGTCCCGTTCGTAGGTTATACTGCATTTATAATTAAACTAGCTCTTAAGCCCGGCGTTGCTAGGGATCACAATTGGATATTAGGATATTAAGCGGCTTCGGTGGCGTAGTCGGTAGCATGCTGATCTGCTGTGCCCAAGATAGCGGGTTCAAACACGGCCGAAGTCGTCGGATTTTTTAAGAGCGTTAAAAATCCTTCAGTATGCCTTCCTTCGGAGGGGAAGTAAAGCCGGCGGTCCCATGTCATAGATTTATGGCATGTGAAAGATCCTTTCACAGACTAAACTTGTGTAAAGCAAAAATTGTTAGGTTAGATTTCGTCAGAACGCTCTATCAAAGTTCCAACGTTCACCACTAGGTATCATTGATATCTGGTGGCAAAAGTTGGAACTACTTGAAATTGAACGGAACTTGTGGCTCACCCTTTAGGGTGTCTGGTGTATTCTTGGAATACACGGTACGAGAGAATATAAAGTTTAATGCTCTTTGCTTGTTCATTCCTTCCTCTTCATCAAACACCAACAGTGGTTTTCTATTTTCTCTTTGGTGATCATGTCGCTTATATCTTTTGTGAGTCTGTTCTAGATATATATCTTCCATGACCCACCTAGCGTCATCTAGCAGCGAATCTCTGAAGCTCCTCAATTCTTCCTGGTGCAAGAGGATTTACTTATCCGTCTGGCCACCAGATTTTGCTACCATCGTCAGCTATCTTCTCCGTGAGCAAGAGAACTGCATCTACTTTTTCACTCACCATGCTGCTCTAGTATCGCCTGTTATCAACTCTTTGAAGACCATATCCTCAAGAGAATTTAATTTCTTATGTTGGTTATGCTGATATGTATACCTTTTGTTTCCTACCCCCACTCTTTTCCCTTCCTTGGACCCTCCGCGCTTCGCTGAGCAGGTCTCACTTGTAAGTCGGCAGTTGAGTCGATCAGTCAGGGCTCAACTAGAGCCAGTCTCCTCAAACCAAGAGGCACTCTCTACGTTATACGCCATATTGGCACATTAAGTATCTGTGAAAGGGAACTTCACCTTCGCCATGCAACAAAGATAAGTACCTACTTCAAGTTTTAACTTCATCTTCATCGGTTTTAACTCCTACATGCTTTTAATGATATTTTATAGACAGCGTGAGATTACTTATTTGGGGCAAAAATCATTCTTCGCGGGATTTGCCATGTTGAGCTTTTGTCTGTCTAAGCCAACCTTAATAGAAAGTAGCTTTTCTTAAGCTAATTAATGAGAAATCTTCTCACCACGTGGGATATTATCTAATACCCGCTGTCTATAAATTTCCAAGCTAGTTCCTCCGCGGGAATAACTTTTGCCCCATTCTTCTATTAGGACTGTTCTGGAACCTTCCAGATTCTGCACTCTACAAGTCTTGCCGTCATGTATTTTTCACTCACTTGTGGGAATACTATTTAAAATGAGGAATCTTCCTTATAAATTACTGCAATAGCGAATTTTCTTCCACCGTTGGAATGTTCTAAGGCTCATTTAATTGTAATTCACAACCTTCTCAAGAAATAGACTCTCGCCTACCTAGTGCAACCAGTTATTTTCATCATTGCAATAACTTTCTTTTCCATAAACTTTCGTGTTTCTACAGTGAACTTTTCATCTATTTAACAGACTATAGTGAAAACTAGTGCTTGTCCTACTTTTCTACCGCGTCGCGATCGTCCGTTTACATTAAATAAGGCCATGAACATTTATCCTCAATCCCAATTGATCTTTCCTAAACCTTCTACTAACAAACCATATTAATAAAATTGTAACTCTGGATCATTTCCAATGAGGTGTCACTCTAACGAAGTGCCCTTCCATCTTGCTTGTTTATCATTAATTAATTTCTGTATAACTACGTGTTTTATACACGGTTCAAGCTTACATTGTTTCTACCTTTTAATCAGGGAAAGCAATTCATTCAACTCTTGAGTGAGTTATTTCTAGGTCTCACGAAATGGAAACTGCCCCATTTGGCTTGTGATTCCTACTTAAACATAGGAGGTCGAGAACCTTCCTTTTGATTCTCTCTTCAGGTTTCACAGTAAGTGGCCTGCCCTTATTTGTATAATAACCAAAGATAATTCAGCTTAAATATAAGAAGTTGTAGGAACTTCTATCTTATTCTTCATGTTTTTCTTATTGTTATTTTCTAAGTTGTCACTCTTTCTAGAATATTCTCTCAGGAGTTTCTTAAAGTACACACTTCATTTGGTTTTTTTTCTTACAAAGATTTTAGAAAATACATAAGGTTCGAAACCTCATAAATTGTTAATTGCCTGGCGCAAACGTTTAATGCTTTCTGAGGTCTGTGACCCCAAAATTGTTAACCAAATTGAAAATATATTTGTTAAAGTTATCAACTTCTTTTGCCTTGTTAAATAAATTAAATATTTGTTTTTGGATTTATCATTTCGCAAATACAACGGTTAGGCAAAATCCTGTCTTCCTTGGCTCTCCCTACTCAATGCCATTAAATCAATTGATAGGGCTTTCACCACTCGTTGCATTTGAGCAAGAACTCTTAGTGGTAATCTCGTCAAAGTTTCTCTTAGCTTTAAAAGCTAATTCTAACTGGCCAGTAAGGCAAGTAAAGCTCGCTACGCCAGCTACCTGCTTGTGGAGATCCTCTCCGAAAACTTATGGTTAGTTTTCCAAAAGATAAGTGTTTCTTTTTGTCTAAACTTTTATCCGGCTCCTTGCTGAGTAAAAGCTTAGCCATTTCCGAATGCAACCATTGGTCCACTTACCAAAATTACTCCCCAAGGCATAATTTTTTATCATTATCCTTCTTGGAAGCACTAGGTCGCTTTTTCAGGAACTCTATAACTTCGAAAACTGGAAATACCAAACCTGATTCAAATTATTGGCATTCTTCGAATTACTTTGCAAAAACGAATTTCTTTGAACAGACATACAATAAATCTGTTACTCTCAGTCTTGCCAGACCATCACCCTTCCCCATAGTAAGCAGATGCATGCTTGAGAGGGAATATGCTAAAGCCTTTCTCTGGCAAACCGCCCAAGTCCTAGCTGCGGTTCCCGTCAGCTTCGACCAAGTCCTTACCCACTTTAGGTATCAGAGAGCGGATTTGCGGTGGCAACCGCCTCTAAGTGCATTTAAGGTTAAATTTATAACTTTTGTGTGACTCTCCTCCTATTTTTCTATCCTTTTTCTCCAGTCCGAAACCTATCTCCTTTTCTTAATCATCTTCCCTTGGTGGTTAGGTTATTCTTCAGCCAATAATCTACCCAAAATTTGGTCCCAGAAACCCGGGAGAGTCCATTTGTTGTTCCTTTGCAGAGGTTATTTGATATTACCTTGCAAATTATTGATACCTGCTTTGAATCTTTCAGCTATAACTACATCGTGCAAAGCCTGTGAAGGGGAAAGAGGCCGCTCCTGTCTCCTTTGGTGTGTCTCGCTCTTTCTACTTATTTGCTGCTGCCAGCTTGACAGCATTTCCAAGGTTCCACAGTTTCGTGAGTTGCATTTCAATCTATTTTCTTTAACATGGCTCCTACTGAAAAGGATAAGGATGAAAAACTTACTTCTAAACGAGCATCCTATAAAGGGCAAATTACCCGATTCAGAAAGTACATAAAAGAGTTAGATCCCTCAGAAGCTCAATTAGATTTGTTGAAACACCGTGTAAGGGATTTTGAACGTTCTTATGAAAATTATTGTAACATTCAAACTGAAATAGAAACTTGTATGCTCAATCAAACCGAAAATCGAGTCGAAGTAGAAAACCAATATTACGAAGGCATAGGTTCTGCTTTCAAAATAATACGCCAACTCGAAGAGGAGCAGAAAAAGGACGCTTCTGTTCTTGGTTCCCTTCACGAACCACAAACTTCTTTCCGTGATGGTACTCACAAGCCCAAACCAATTTTACCTAAAATTGATTTACCCCATTTCTCTGGAGATGAATCTACTTGGGATTCTTTCTATGAATTATTTTGCTCCCTTGTTCATGACAATGAAGACATTCAAGTCATTTACAAGTTTCATTACTTGAGATCTATCCTCCGAGGTCAAGCTTTGCAGTTAGTCGAAGCACTTCCTCTGCGTGCCGAAAATTACCCCATTGCCTTTAACTTATTAAAAGAAAGATATGGAAATTTACGGTTACGTATTCAACGCCATATGAAGGCTCTATTCAACCTACCTGCGTCACAGCACAATGACGTCACTAGTTTGCGTACTCTAGTTGATACTACACAACTTCACGTCAAGGCTTTGTCCCAATTAGATCAACCTACTGAACATTGGGATACTTTCCTAATACATTTAGTGGTTTCTAAAGTTGATGCTGCTACCCTCAAAGCTTGGGAAATTGAACTTTCTAAAGCAGACAACTACTCTTACGAGCATTTAGTCACTTTCATAAATGCTAGATGCCAACTCTTAACCATTCTAGCTAATCAAAGTGAACCCTCTTCCCCGAGTTCCAAATTTGAATTAATGTCTATCAAACCTAAAAGCGAACGCTTAGCGTCTAATACCCAGAAACCCGGGTTCAGCTCATCTAAATTTAAATCAAACTCTACTGGTTACCCAACTAGGTCTAGTGAACGTCGTGTTGCTAGCTCTATGGTTTTAAACACTCAAAGCGAACCCCGTAAGAGTTTAAACGAACCTTTAAAGTGCATACTTTGTAAAGATCCCCATGCCCTATACCTCTGTAAATCCTTTAAAGAAATGTCAGTCGACGACAGAAGAAAAATAGTTTCCCAGAACAAACATTGCTTCAATTGCCTAGCGCCTACTCATTCTGCTTCTAATTGCAAGTACACAAGACTTTGCTACCATTGTGAAAATGCTCATCACACTTTGCTACATCGTCATGATCAGGCAAGGTCATCGACTGCATCTACTTCTCCTAAAAATGATAGTGCTAACAGTTCTAATGCTTCATCGTATATTCAAAATGCCAAGTCCATTCGCAGTGCTCAAGTATTGTTGTCGACTGTCCAAATCAAAGTTCAGGATAACTTTGGCAACTGGGTCCGTGCACGCGGTCTTCTAGATTCAGCGGCAACTCATGATTTTGTGTCTAATTCCTTGATTAGAAAACTAGGCCTACCTGTAAACCCCACTTCTATTAACGTGTCGGGCATCAACAGCTCAAAATCGCAAGCTTTAAAATTCTCAAAGCTAACCATAAGAGATATTTGTCATAGAAACGACTTTTTTAAACTTAATTGTCTAATTCTCAATAGCATTGGAGAAGACACTCCAAGTCACTCTGTGGATATTTCAGGGTTAAACATTCCCTCGCATTTAAGGCTAGCCGATCCTTTGTTCAACATGCAAAATCCTATTGACATACTCTTTAGTGCCAATGTTTTCTGGAATTGCCTTCGTAAACAGGTTCGCAAGTTATCCTCAAACGTGGTCGCCAGAGACACTCATTTTGGATGGATCGTCACAGGTCAACTTCCCCATTATTCTCCCCAACCCGCATCGCAATGTTACTTCTCCAATACTGACCTGGAACAGTTCTGGAGGCTTGAAAGCGTTGATCCTCCTAATGTAACCTCTTCAGAAAATGAATTCTGTGTGCAACTTTTTTTGAACACCACCACTCGTTCTTCTGATGGCCGGTTCGTTGTTCAAATGCCAAGATTACATAATCCTCCAAAACTTATTAACTCTCAGCCCAAAGCTCGAAAAGCTCTCTTTGCTATCGAGAGCAAATTCAAGAAAGAACCTCTTGTTAAACAGCAGTACACTGATTTCATGGATGAGTATGAAAGCTTAGATCATATGGAAGTTGTTAACAAATCTGATGATGAATTGCACCCCCCACTTGAAATGGTTTATTTAAATCATCATCCCGTGTGGAAAAACCCTCTTGTAAAAGATAAAATCCGAGTTGTTTTCAATGGTTCATCACCCGACGTTAATGGCAACAGCCTTAACGACACTCTTTACTCTGGTCCTGCTATTCAATCAGATCTATCTGCTATACTCTTAAACTTTCGATTATTTCCCATAGCTGTCATAGCTGATATAAAACAGATGTACCGTCAAGTTTTAATTCAACCGGAACAACGAGATCTCCAAATAATCTTGTGGCGTGATGAAATCAGTAAGCCCATTAAGATATTTCGCTTAAAAACGGTTACTTATGGCTTAAAACCCTCTGCTTTCCTTGCTATCCGATCCATACACTTGCTAGCCTCACAAGATGGTCATTTATTTAATTCCAAAGCTTCTGAAGCACTAACTACGTCATTCTATGTTGACGATTATTTGCAGTCCTTCCCCACTTTGGAGGAAGCTTCTTTTGTGTCTTTAGAACTTCAGGCATTGTTAAGGAATGGAGGTTTCCCACTTCATAAGTGGAATTCCAACTCCCCCGAGTTTCTCGCCCAGTTTCCCATCGAAGACGTAGATCCTTCCTCTGTCGAAATTTGTGGAAACTCCGAATCTATAAAAACTCTAGGAGTTCATTGGTGCACTAGCACTGACACTCTCATCTATAAAGTTTCGCTCGCAGAAGAGCTTCCTAACACAAAAAGACAAATTCTCTCTGAAATTGCAAAAATTTTTGATCCACTTCAATTCCTTGCCCCAGTTATCGTTATAGCCAAACTCTTCATGCAAGAGCTGTGGTCGCTCAAATGTGAATGGGATGACACTGTTCCTCTTTCTTTTCTTAATCGTTGGCTCTCGTTTCGCAGCAATTTGCTGGATCTTTCCCTTATTGAAATTCCAAGGAATTTAATTAACGCTCATTCTAATGCATCCTTTTTCCTTCATGTGTTCGCGGACAGTTCCGAAAAAGCTTATGGTTGCTGCGCATATTTAGTTTATCACGGTTCATTATATGGATCTTCAGTTTCCAACCTTGTTTGTGCCAAATCGAAGGTCGCTCCTCTTAAAACTATCACTTTGCCTAGGCTTGAATTGTGTGCTGCACTCATGGCTGCAGAACTTGTTAAAAAATTACGGGAAGTGTTAAAAGTCGAATTCTCGCAAATCTATCTCTGGAGCGATTCCATGATAACCCTTTCTTGGATCGCCAAGAACCCTGCTCACTGGCAAACCTTTGTTGCAAACAGGGTTTCCAAAATTCAAATTCTTTCTTCTGGATGTCATTGGAGGCATGTGCCCAGTACTGATAATCCAGCCGATATTATCTCTCGTGGTAGTTTTCCCTCTCAATTGGCAGCTTCCCAGTTGTACTGGCATGGGCCCTCGTGGTTGATCGAAGACTCTTCTTCATGGCCTTCTAAACCTCCAGCTACAAACTCCAACTTGCCTGACGCTAAAGTACCTCTATCAATTGCTTCGTGTCTTGTTTCCAACGCTTCTCATCCCTTGTTGTCCCGCTATTCTTCTTTTCATAAATTAATACGAATTGTCGCCTATCTCCTTAGATGGAAATATTTTGTGGTTGACCAAGCTCTTCTCCCCAAACCACACCTTACCAATCATGAATTGAATCTCGCTACCATTAAGGTTTCACAACTGACACAGCAAGAAGCCTTTTCTTCTGAATTGTCTTTACTTTCTTCTAAAAGGGATCTTCCCAAATCCAGTCGTCTTCGTGCTTTGGCCCCGTTCCTTGATGACCATGGGATACTCAGGGTAGGTGGAAGGCTCTCGCAATCTTTGCTCTCTGAGGACAAAAAGCATCCCGTTATTTTGCCTTCCAAACATCACGTAACTTCCTTAATTATACGTGACTTTCATTATCGTAATCTGCATGTTGGCACACGCACTCTGCTTTGCCTCTTAAGGGAAAGGTACTGGATTATAAATGGAATTCATGAAGTTTCTTCTGTAATTCACAAGTGCATTCCTGGCTTCAAAGCGAAACCTAAAATCAATACTCAATTAATGAGCGATCTGCCCTCTTTTCGCTCTTCTCCTATACGCCCATTTGCTTTAACTGGTGTGGACTATATGGGTCCGTTCCAATATCAACGAAATTCTCCTGAAGCTAAACGCAAATTGTTTGGTAAGCTTTATGTTTCTCTCTTTGTTTGCATGGTTACTGGCGCAATCCACTTCGAACTAGTAACGAATGCTTCTACTTCTTACTTCTTATCAGCTGTCTCTCGCTTCACCGCTAGGCGTGGTGTTCCTTCAGAGATGTTCTCTGATAACGCTTCCACTTTTCAGGGCGCAGCTTCCCTGTGGAAGAAAGCTCTCACTTCCTCTCCTGCCATGGAACAAATTTATAATTTTTCCTACTCAAAGGGTTTCAAATGGCGCTTTATACCTCCCTACGCTCCTCATCACGGTGGTAGGTGGGAATCTTGCGTAAAGCTTACTAAACGTCATTTAAGAAAAGTATTAGGTAAACGCATTTTGACTTACGAGGAATTCAATTCACTATCCGTTCTGATTGATGGTGTTGTTAATTCTCGCCCTTTAACTCCGCTTTCCAATGACCCTGATGACCTGCTTCCACTTACACCTGGTCATTTCCTTATCGGCACTTCTCTTTCTGCCCCTCCTCCTGTTCCCAATTCTTACAGGGATTCTAATCTACCTATCGTTTGGCGTAAACTTGAAGCCCTCCGTAATTCTTTTTGGAAGAGGTGGAACTTGGAATATTTAACTTCCTTGCAACGGAGACAGAAGTGGTTTCTTTCCAGTCCCGACATTAAAGTGGGGGACTTGGTCTTGGTTAGGGATGTTTCACCCCCCCTAGTCTGGACTTCTGGTAGAGTGACCGAGTGTTATCCTGCAAGAGATGGGAGAGTCAGGGTGGTCAGAGTTTTGACCACTAATGGTCCGATCACAAGACCACTGTCTTTGATCGCTCCATTACCTTTAAATGTTTAACTGCTTCTTTGTTCTCTGTTGGTGTTTTCCCCTCCCAGTATGGTGTATTCTTGGAATACACGGTACGAGAGAATATAAAGTTTAATGCTCTTTGCTTGTTCATTCCTTCCTCTTCATCAAACACCAACAGTGGTTTTCTATTTTCTCTTTGGTGATCATGTCGCTTATATCTTTTGTGAGTCTGGTCTAGATATATATCTTCCATGACCCACCTAGCGTCATCTAGCAGCGAATCTCTGAAGCTCCTCAATTCTTCCTGGTGCAAGAGGATTTACTTATCCATCTGGCCACCAGATTTTGCTACCATCGCCAGCTATCTTCTCCGTGAGCAAGAGAACTTCATCTACTTTTTCACTCACCATGCTGCTCTAGTATCGCCTGTTATCAACTCTTTGAAGACCATATCCTCAAGAGAATTTAATTTCTTATGTTGGTTATGCTGATATGTATACCTTTTGTTTCCTACCCCCACTCTTTTCCCTTCCTTGGACCCTCCGCGCTTCGCTGAGCAGGTCTCACTTGTAAGTCGGCAGTTGAGTCGATCAGTCAGGGCTCAACTAGAGCCAGTCTCCTCAAACCAAGAGGCACTCTCTACGTTATACGCCATGTTGGCACATTAAGTATCTGTGAAAGGGAACTTCACCTTCGCCATGCAACAAAGATAAGTACCTACTTCAAGTTTTAACTTCATCTTCATCGGTTTTAACTCCTACATGCTTTTAACGATATTTTATAGACAGCGTGAGATTACTTATTTGGGGCAAAAATCATTCTTCGCGGGATTTGCCATGTTGAGCTTTTGTCTGTCTAAGCCAACCTTAATAGAAAGTAGCTTTTCTTAAGCTAATTAATGAGAAATCTTCTCACCACGTGGGATATTATCTAATACCCGCTGTCTATAAATTTCCAAGCTAGTTCCTCCGCGGGAATAACTTTTGCCCCATTCTTCTATTAGGACTGTTCTGGAACCTTCCAGATTCTGCACTCTACAAGTCTTGCCGTCATGTATTTTTCACTCACTTGTGGGAATACTATTTAAAATGAGGAATCTTCCTTATAAATTACTGCAATAGCGAATTTTCTTCCACCGTTGGAATGTTCTATGGCTCATTTAATTGTAATTCACAACCTTCTCAAGAAATAGACTCTCGCCTACCTAGTGCAACCAGTTATTTTCATCATTGCAATAACTTTCTTTTCCATAAACTTTCGTGTTTCTACAGTGAACTTTTCATCTATTTAACAGACTATAGTGAAAACTAGTGCTTGTCCTACTTTTCTACCGCGTCGCGATCGTCCGTTTACATTAAATAAGGCCATGAACATTTATCCTCAATCCCAATTGATCTTTCCTAAACCTTCTACTAACAAACCATATTAATAAAATTGTAATTCTGGATCATTTCCAATGAGGTGTCACTCTAACGAAGTGCCCTTCCATCTTGCTTGTTTATCATTAATTAATTTCTGTATAACTACGTGTTTTATACACGGTTCAAGCTTACATTGTTTCTACCTTATAATCAGGGAAAGCAATTCATTCAACTCTTGAGTGAGTTATTTCTAGGTCTCACGAAATGGAAACTGCCCCATTTGGCTTGTGATTCCTACTTAAACATAGGAGGTCGAGAACCTTCCTTTTGATTCTCTCTTCAGGTTTCACAGTAAGTGGCCTGCCCTTATTTGTATAATAACCAAAGGTAATTCAGCTTAAATATAAGAAGTTGTAGGAACTTCTATCTTATTCTTCATGTTTTTCTTATTGTTATTTTCTAAGTTGTCACTCTTTCTAGAATATTCTCTCAGGAGTTTCTTAAAGTACACAGTTCATTTGTTTTTTTTTCTTACAAAGATTTTAGGAAATGCATAAGGTTCGAAACCTCATAAATTGTTAATTGCCTGGCGCAAACGTTTAATGCTTTCTGAGGTCTGTGACCCCAAAATTGTTAACCAAATTGAAAATATATTTGTTAAAGTTATCAACTTCTTTTGCCTTGTTAAATAAATTAGATATTTGTTTTTGGATTTATCATTTCGCAAATACAACGGTTAGGCAAAATCCTGTCTTCCTTGGCTCTCCCTACTCAATGCCATTAAATCTATTGATAGGGCTTTCACCACTCGTTGCATTTGAGCAAGAACTCTTAGTGGTAATCTCGTCAAAGTTTCTCTTAGCTTTAAAAGCTAAGTCTAACTGGCCAGTAAGGCAAGTAAAGCTCGCTACGCCAGCTACCTGCTTGTGGAGATCCTCTCCGAAAACTTATGGTTAGTTTTCCAAAAGATAAGTGTTTCTTTTTGTCTAAACTTTTAGCCGGCTCCTTGCTGAGTAAAAGCTTAGCCATTTCCAAATGCAACCATTGGTCCACTTACCAAAATTACTCCCCAAGGCATAATTTTTTATCATTATCCTTCTTGGAAGCACTAGGTCGCTTTTTCAGGAACTCTATAACTTCGAAAACTGGAAATACCAAACCTGATTCAAATTATTGGCATTCTTCGAATTACTTTGCAAAAACGAATTTCTTTGAACAGACATACAATAAATCTGTTACTCTCAGTCTTGCCAGACCATCACCCTTCCCCATAGTAAGCAGATGCATGCTTGAGAGGGAATATGCTAAAGCCTTTCTCTGGCAAACCGCCCAAGTCCTAGCTGCGGTTCCCGTCAGCTTCGACCAAGTCCTTACCCACTTTAGGTATCAGAGAGCGGATTTGCGGTGGCAACCGCCTCTAAGTGCATTTAAGGTTAAATTTATAACTTTTGTGTGACTCTCCTCCTATTTTTCTATCCTTTTTCTCCAGTCCGAAACCTATCTCCTTTTCTTAATCATCTTCCCTTGGTGGTTAGGTTATTCCTCAGCCAATAATCTACCCAGTGTCCGCTGGAAGCAGCTACAGCCTCTGGCGAGCCGAACATGTCCTCGGACACTTCCGGCACTGAAAGCCATACGATAAATAAATAATTAGGATATCGTACCTTTACTCGCTGTGTCGTATTGTCGTTGTTATAATGAGCAATATTATTGCCACTCAAAGTCCTTGTGCGTGCTTTTTATCTGATGACAAATTGTGTTGAAGTAGGTGGGTACGGCGGCTCTATACTGCTTGTAGCTTATAATAGATTAATCCTGAAATTTCGTTAATATAATTGAATATTTAAGGAGCCTATTTTCATCTTAGTATGTATTATTAACCTAACCATTATATTTTAAGGGCCAATGAATTTATTTTTCTTCATTGTATTGGACTTGCGTGTTTTGTCGATCAGCAACATTTCAAGAGGATAATGGTAGCCCGCAGATAAACTACTAAAATCCCAGCTTCATAATAATATATGGATTTGATTAGGATTGTGCACTACAACCCTACAAAATTTCAATGCAATCGGTTAAACGGTGTCGGAGTCCGATAACGTCGGACAGATACATATTTCAATTTTTATATATGAGATAACATTAATGTTACAGACTTATTAGTAGTATAAGAAGATGGGTTTTCAGCCCGATGACTGGTTTGCACCTCCGACGAGGTGGCCCTGAACCGGAGTTTGCAAGCGGAAGGGTGGCCAGCTATTGAAAAGGCTTGGTCTAAGTGCAACCGACTGAGATACGACGAAAAGAACCAACGTTGTAGATCTCACCAAATCCGTTTCTGTCAATGCAAACCGCTCTTAGATTAATCTTATCGTTTAGCAGGAATAGACCGCCAAACACTCCCAAAGTTTAAATTGCGTGGAGATATGTAATTTGGAAATATCTCGGAAAAGGTTGCTTCTAGGGACATGAAATGTCAATTGTTGCTTTCGGGGTTCCTGGGCCTCGGAGTATTGTTTGTCGCAATGAGGGGCGTTATATTAGCTGTATTTGGTACTTCCACGACAGCTTATATATTTTGCTTATTTTAAACAATGTTAGCCTATTTTAGTGCATGACGAATGATAAAAAGAGCCGAAACTAGAAATATATATATATATATATATATATATATATTGCGAAACAGCTATAGTCCTATACTTATTCCTGGTATGTAACTACTGTATGTACCAGCCACGGTGGTTAGCTCATACCCAAGTTAGCGGTTACCTGGGCAATCGGTCTGTCATCATCCCCAGTTATATCTGCTGACTAAGTAGTGTGTTCAGCTCTCAGACACCGTCCTTGCGACCATAGAGGAATAATCCCTCGCAGAGTCCGTGGGTGAAGCCGAAATGAGCGGATAAGTGATTTTAATATATATATATTTACTGTATTAAGCTATGGCATGCTTAAGTTCAACTTGTTGAGCAGCTTTTGCGTGAAAGACTAACAGACAGAAAGTAGCCACTGTATGACCTATTTCATTCTTGTTCTGACACAAACCTACCCCACTTAAAACTTAACATACGTTTTTAGCTCCTTGCATGACGGTTGTGAATTGGCTGACTACTTGCTCTATGTTGACAGGTGTTCATGTCGGCAGTGAAGTGGCTGATGCACGGTTGGGAACGCAAGAAGGATTTGGTTGTCGAGATCATGAAGTGCGTGCGATTTGGATTAATGGAACCCTGGCAGTTAGTGGATATTCCTCGTAACGCGCTCAACCCCGAGTTCACCAAGGTGTGCAATTTCCCCGAGGTGCGAGCCATGATTGAGGACGGCCTGTCATATGCCGTGCACCGCCACCACTACGCTGACAACAGGGACGAGTACTTACGCTGGATAAATAAGCTGTCGCTTAAGTGCCCGGACGACCGCAACTGGCTAGGTATGGTATTCTCCCTTACAATGACACTACTGTTTGGTGAGCACATATGAAAATATACACCAGTGGTTTTCACAGCTGGCACTGGTACTCGGATTAATTTCTCAGATCAGCAGCAAAAAAACAAAAAAAGAAAAGAAAATCACATATTGCTCATTTGATCTTAACTCAAAAGACGATGTTTTGTGGGAAACTGCATTTGAATATTTGAAGGCAGTTGCTAAACAGTTGATTATTTAAATAATGTCAAGGTTTTGACGCCAAATTGAATTGGGGATTTATTACTTTGTTTCAGTTGAGTGAAACAGACAACAACACAATTAGATTGTATCAGTTACCTTGATGTAGCAATATTTTCGGAAACAGGCACAAAGAAGTTTGTTGTCTTACGTTACCAAGAATAACGATAGAGAAGTGTCGATTTAAACAGTCGATGAAAATTCCTGCACTTCTTTGAGGTAAAAGCTGAATCAGTACATATTTTTAGTATGTCAGTGTTGCAGGAAATGAGCGATGTTAGTGTTCATTTATTTCGTAAATTTAGAAAATAGGCACGGTTTCTATCGACGGAATATTCTGACAGTTATCGCAAATTTAATTCAAACCACTATCATAGCATGTATCCAATTCTTGGTGAAACTACAAATGAAGATCTCGGTCAAACTTGGAAACCTCTACTCATAGCTTGCTGCCATCTCTCAGCATAACTACTGACGTTTGTACAGTGTGCCGTGTGCTGTAACCATGGGAACGTGCATCTGCGTGTGAGTTGTGATATTCTTTGAATTAATAAAATTAGTAGAGATTACAGAAAATAGTTGGCAAGAAAGTTGAGCAACCTGATCCTTTTCTCAAAAGTGGGAGTTGGAAGGGAACAATTTGTTGATAATGTAAAAGTGCGTCGACTTCGAGTGCACCAGAAAAATACTAGGTTGATGAAAACGACGCATGGGAGTAACAACACGAAATTAAATTAAGCGAAAATTGCATTAGTAGCCATGAATATGGCTCCTGACACTGAATAATCACAACGCCATTCCCAGATTTTTCACATTGAAACCTTCAATACTTATCCGGAATTAAAATTCGAGGCACAGTCATCTCAAAAACCAAACAACGTTGTTCATCGTTTGTCCCTCCCCCCCCCCCCCCCCCAATCATTTCTTTGTTCCACCAGTAACTTCTTCTCGTACTGGCAGGTCAACTAGTTCAGGTACATATGTTCCGCATTCTACTGCCCCTGGAGTTGCATCCGATTGAACGTGCTGCCCTCTTCTTGTTTCTCTTGCGTGTTAGAGGCTGATAACCTAGATGTTAGGCCCCTTAAAACGAGAATTATAATCATCATCATCTCCTGCGTGTTGATGAACTGCTTTTCTCTTGATTGTCGTTCTCAAGTTCCAAGTCGCCTCCATCTTACGAGATGTGATATAAGTGTTGGACCGCTCTTCTACTGGCGTGCCGTCACATCTTTCAACCCGTTTTCATTCAAGCGTGCATGGTTTCATTATTCATTCTGGCGTGAAAATATGTTCTCTTGTAACTTTGGTAAGGCATTCTCATCTCGTACACATAACAACTTTATTTTTTCAAATCCCTTCACTGGTTGTCGCACTGAGGTTCTTGCAAATATACACAGCTCCAACTGTTCACATAACTTCATTGTGACGGTGCTCTCGCAGTACCTCAAAATCGCTTGCCTTCCAAATGTTAATGCCTCGTTCTCACAATATACAACCTTTATAAATCGAATAACTATCGCCATTATCATAGCTGTCTATAACACCAAACTGTCTGTTGCTTTTATAATCACGTAGAAGATTTTATTCCGCTGCTCATGTAACAGACTCAAACTGTGCACCAAAATTCACCGAGTCCTTTGGCTAAAGTTGGCGGAGACTGGTCTCACTCAACTCAGTCTCGTTAAATTAAGCAGTTGGCTGCAAGCGGAGTATTCACTGTAACAACATTCTTAGTAATTTACAAGTGAACATTTTTCAAGTCCCAAATAGCGCTAAAAGCGGGGGCCACCAACGCAGGTCTGTCACCCAGTTAGACGAAGACGTGGTGTATTTTCTTCCCGCTCTTCCAGAGTAAATTTCGGCTTCCTTCCCGGGTATTTGCTCTGAAAATGCCGCGAATACGACATATTGCTAATATCTTCTCTTCTATTCGTCACAAAACTTCGCTAAACAAGCATTATTTTCGTTTAATTTTTCTGCACCTTTAGGGGAGCAATTAAGTGTTAATTATCCTAATTAATTTTAAGTAATTAAACCACAAGATTGCTAAAATAGGTCATCCATCATTGGTGGAGACCAGGTCACATGACACAAATGCTCCCCACTCTTCTTAAAAATCAATAATAAATTCACCTTTCGGTGCGTGAAGACTAATTTGTAGGCCTATATGTCCTCGGGCGGTTAGGCACCAGAGAATGAGCACGAAAAGAAAATATCGCTTTTCAGCTCCAAACAGGTTTTAGCTTGTATCACGGTCAATTTCTCCCTGATCCTTGATACGTCCAGCAAAATAAAACAAAATCTACGACAGGCGACTAGCTTATCGGGTTAAGTACAATATCTAGTGATCTATAAATTCTGAATGCCACCAATGATACAAACAGGTCAAATTTTAAAAGTTTACCTACGGGATCCCCTTGTAGAAGGACCACCAGCTGCCACTTGAGAAGAATCTCTTGTTATGTGATTCCTGGTCAGGCCATAAATATCATGCTCTCAGATGTATGGTTTCAGAACAAAAATGTTAAGCTCAAGATATTGTCAACCTCTTGATGTGTAGGTTCCTCCTCTTTAAGCACGAGAAGAGTCATAAAATCACACTATATCCATTTTATCCCCCGACTTCACTCAGTTATATACAGTATAATCAAAGTACAAGCTTGGCAAAAGCCAAATGGTGACATTGGCATACAAATATAATCGTCTGACAATGTAACTAGTATGGCATTTGATACCGACCTGCTTGAATATGGAAATGATGTTGAATGTGTCAACGTAGCGTTGTAAGTATAAAACTACAGAATAACATACACAAAACCAAATCAAACGCTCACAAAACTCACAGATAGCTACAAATTAATAATAGTAGGTAAGCGTATGCTTCTTCTCATTTACGTAAATCATGCATTCTTTCATTCATTCATTCATTCATTCATTCATTCATTCATTCAGTCATTCACTCTACTATCCATTAGATCACATGTCCCGTTGTCCACTTATTCACTAAAATGTTTTTCCTATACTAGCCCTACTGGCTATCATTCCGTATATCCTACAATTAAATATACAGTACTACGAAAGGATGCATGAGGTCCATACCAGTGAATAATAAATTCTTCTTGTTGTCTGTAAGATGTTTAATGAAGTTGTTCGCTTGCGTTCACAGAGCAACCTCGGCGTTATGAAAGGTACATCGAGTTTCTGCAGAGCCTGGAGGAATTCCGGAGTGAATACCGCGAGAAGTCTACTCTGCACACCATGTGGGTAGCGCCTATGGGCAAGGGCAAGCACGAAAAGCTCACGTCTGAGCCCATGCGATCGTACTACTCGTTCAATACGGTGCCTGGCAGCAAGAGTTGCAACTGACTGTGAACGCTTTATCCCCAACGACCACACTTTTACATCAAGTATAAGCAAGAGGTGTAACAGAAAGTCAACACTCTGGACGTAGCAGCCGATGAGACGAACCCGAAGAGGATGCTTCCGTGGAAAAGCCTTAATACTAACGCAATAATTACCACATATATTTATTCGCTAGTGTCTAAGCACCTCGTGACTTATGAAGTAATAGTAAACTGGTAAGTTTGGAGACGTATGCTAGATAAAGACGACACATTTTTCGACTTTTAAATTTTAAATTTAATTTCAACCTACTTAGGAGCCATTTAGAACAGCGTTGACCGCACTCATTACAAAATCTCCTATCCTGTCAAAGAAACGATGAATTACTACTCTTCTATCAGAGAACAGCTCACAATACAATACCATAACTATGTATCTATAGAATTCTGTGAACCAGTGTAACGGTGAAATCAATGACTGTTAAATGTGATTGTGTAAATAAAGGTGTTTGTCTGTTGTACAATTTTGTGGTTGTTCGAAGTGGTTTCTAATGCTAATTTGTATGACTCCAAATACACCATGATGGTGATGCCACCCATATATCGGTATATTGTATATGAACTTATTTGTAATCGCCTTGTTATGCACTTTGTAACGGAGTTAAAACAATTCACTCAGAAACTGAATTCTCTGTCATTCGGCAGGAATGCATACATGTAGATTGTCCAGGGGAGATGAATTACATTACGAGAACAGATTTATTTATCACCAAAAGAACTACTCAGTTCACAACTACCAATCACAGCACAGAATACTAAGCCGCCACACCAGTACGTTGAAACACAGCCAAACACAGCGCATGAGCTCAAAACACAGCCCATACACCTCATTACGATCATTCATATTCATCATTACCCCCTAAAAGCGAGGCTTATTAATATCAACTTTTATTTTTAATCAACCCAACCTACTATAGTTCTATCTACCATATTTCATACTATAAAACAATCTACCCACTAGTGGTCTTCCTTCCTTCCCTAAAGCTTAACGTTACAACTTCAAAATCTTTCATATTATCATCAATCTGAAGTTGCTGCTGCTGCGGTCGCGCCACGGCCGGGAGGGCATGTGGTGTGGGATGGTCTAAGTAAACGGAACGAAATACTAGTCTAACACCCTTCTATAACGTACGATAAATTGAAACTACATAATATTAAAAATAATTTACAAACTTTACTCACTACGTCAGCTTAAGGCTCGCTCAAACAGGAAGCGGACTGCCCGCGCGGGCCAGGCCGCCCGACCGCTGCGAACTCTGTATCTTGTAATATTTATCATCCTGGTTAAACAGAAGGCGGTCTACCGCGGCGGACCAATCTAGTTCGCGGTGGGAAAGTGAGCAGTTGTGTTTTTCCACAAAGACCGCGCGGGCTGGAAGCACGGCCGACGAAACGGAGAAGTTAATTGACCTTGTGCGCGAGTGTGTTCTACAGTAATTCGAAAATATACAACAAAATGGTCTAGAAATGACCTAAACTCGCAGCATAGTTTGTGATACTCGCCAAACTCCTGTCTTTTTTCATTAGTATCATTCACCCGTTTCCTCTTTCGTCTCGCTTGACTCAAAGCGAACAGAAGAAGCAATTCTTCTTCGTCCGAGGAACTGCTGGTCATGTAAAATTAACACCACGAACAGAAAACACTGATATTCACTTGATCGCGATTGCTTTCACACTGGTTCGCCTTGACTTGCCTGTACTCAGTTTGACCACCCCAGTCCGCGACGGGCTGCGATCGTTCTCTTAGTGCGGGCAGACCGCGTCCTGTTAGACCGAGCCTTTTCAAGCTTATCAACTTGAAACCACGCAAGGAGCCTCCGGGGAGGCTGTCGGTCGGGAACTGTCCCGTAGGGCACCTCTATTTTTAACAAAAAATTATATCACTACAAATATGTTGTTGTTGTTGTTGTTTCCTATAGCTAGCCCGGATTCCAATCCATCAGCTTTCTTGCGTTCCAATAGAGTTGTGTGAGGTTTCCTGAAGTTCTAGCAGTCACATCAAGTTTGTTGCAATCTAGCAGGTGCCCCTTATCCATTTTACTTCCACGTTCGTGACAAAGTGTGCATTCATCATATCTCAAGATGTTGATTCGTTTCAGATGAGTTGCAAGGCAGTCATGGCCAGTGTTAAGTCTGAAGAAGGCTACAGCTTCTCTTCTTTGTGTTAATTTATATTGATCCCATTTAGCATCAATGTCCTTCCATAATTTGGTTTCTGCTGTTTTCTTTGCCATTTTTGATAGTATTTTTCAAGATCCATTTTGCTGACATAAAATCAGTCTGACTGACAGGTTGTTCTAGTGTGGTACCTTTTTTTTTTTTGCTAATCTGTCTGCCTCTTCATTACCTGCTATTCCAACATGAGAAGGGATCCACTGAAATGAGATCTGTTTGTGGAGTCATTGAAGGGTTTTTATCATACAAAAAATTTCTTTCAGTTCTTTATTTTCTTACTACAAAAATTAACTATTAGAAATTCAAATTAACCCTCCCATCAAACTTACAACCCAGGCAGGGAAGCGCATGGCCCACACGCTACTTGATCGAGAACTACTCAGTTATAGATGATGCAGTGTGATAAAACATTATCAATAAATATTGTGGTTAATTAACGCCACTATTTTCTAAGTGAACTAAACATAAGCCACTAATGCCAACTTATAACTAAACATTCAACATAATTTCAGTCAAGTAATTTCGAATGCAGTGTCACGGTGAAGTATACAGTATGTAGGACTTGGTGATACAAGATGGTTGCCTTTTGCTACGGCCAGACATTTTCATCAAGTGGCAGCATAGGTTTTATATGGCTCCTTGGAAAGTTCGCTATGACTTCGAACGACATATCAAGGTACAACAACACTAGGAAGTGAAGCTCCCGTAAGTGTAACTTTTACATGCTGGTTTATATGGCAATCAAATAATAACTAACAAGATAATAGTGCCAACATTTATTATTGTATATGTTTAAGTAACAATAGCCCGTGATGGACAGAGCAACGAGGATATAAAAAGTAGGTTAGCACAGGCAAGGAAAGCATTTCTACAAAAAAGGAATCTGTTGACATCGAATATAGATTTAGGTACTAGGGAGTCATTTTTGAAAGCCTTTGTCTGGAGTGTGGCTATCTATGGAAGTGGAACTTGGACTATTGGTGCAGCAGAAGAGAGGAGAATTGAAAAGTTTGAATTATGGTGTTACAGGAGAATGATGAAGATCAGATGGGTAGATAGGGTTACAAACGAAGAGGTATTAAGACGAATGGGAGGGGAGAGATGTTTCTGGCGACTGCTAATGAAGATAAGAGATAGGTTGGTAGGACATATCTAAGACACCCAGGAATAGCAAGCTTAGTTATGGAAGAAAGGGTCGCGGACAAGAACTATAGGGGTAGACCAAGGTTAGAATATGTTAAACAGATTGCCTCGGATGTAGGGTGTGGTAGCTATGTAGAGATGAAACGATTAGCTCAGGGCAGGGAGGCATCAAACCAGTCAAGTGACTGAAGACTAAAACTATCGAACAAACTAATAACACGATGAACAAACAATAAGAAAATAATACTAATTACACAAATAACGAAGTTAAATGGAAACAAATTACGAGCCTTACAGTAGTCGCATAAATGATGTGTAACATCTGATGTTATCCTACGATGAAATTGAGATGAAATATGTGAAGTCATTTTTTTTCGGCTGTACTCCTCCAGTTTTTAATTTTTTCTCACGTTTCTTTTGTCGATAATTTCGCATATATTCTGCTGTGGATTTACCCATCTCTGCAAATCACAAAATCATGAAAAAAGGGGCGTCACCCCGAGTCCTACAACACCTCATACAGCATTATTGGTTCACGGAATATTAAAAATCCGATGACCCTTTAGTTTTGGGTCCTTTGGTTATATTAAGAGGGGGATAGAAACACGGGGGACGTCACCCCGACTCCTAGGATACCTCATACAAGTCCCTAGCATTATTGGGTCGCGAGATATTAAAAAGAGGATGGCCTATTAGTTTTGGGTCCTTTGGTTAAATTAAGAGGGGAATAGAAACACGAATGGTTTCATCCCGAGTCATAGGACTCCTCATACAAGTCCCTAGCATTATTGGTTCACGAGATATTAAACAGCCGATGACCTGTTAGTTTTGGGTTCTTTGGTCAAATTAAGGGGGCTATAGGAAAACGGGGGTGTCACGCTGAGTCCTAGGACACCTCATACAAGTCCCTAGCATTATTGGTTCGCGAGATATTAAAAAGCCGATGACCTATTAGTTATGCCGGGAGCGCAAATCCCTTGTTGACAGTGAACTCTGTTGGTCATTGAAATAACTACTTGTAAAACTCCAGTGCAAAATCCTGAATATCGTTAATGGGGCCTCCAAACCATGATGTAAACCGTATGCGATATACATTCCACATCAAAAGTATGAAAATTTAATTAATAAATCATAATTTATTATTTTCAGCAAATTTGATATAATGAATATTTTCACACCAAAGAACGACAACTTGAAGAAGATTTATTGTTGGAATATCTTTAATGGGGCCTCCAAACTTTGAAGTAAACTGTATGCGATGTTTCCTCTTACACATTTCCGCCCCTTTTCCAAAATCACTCCCACAAAAAATATCCAACAACCGAACAACTGATATCGTTGCGCAATGTATTACAGGGATGTGTGTTTCGATTATCGAATCTCGAATCCTAGGGTTATCGTCACATCTCTCTTCTCAAAATAAAATGTAGTATTTCTCTACGCTGATTAGATTTACAGATTTAACTGAACTACTGGTTTTACAGTTCTGCCCTGTCTTGTAGTATATTTGAATGATTCTAATGAGGGTGCTTTTGATGCTTCTTTCTTCTCTACGTTCGGTTCAACTGGAGATGTTCCTTTGTTGGGATCATCTGGATTTATGGGTAGACTTGATCTTCTGTAGATGTCTGTTAGTGGATCTTGAATTGACGAATTCATTCTGTCGTTCGTACCTTGATTTGATTCAAAATTTAAATCGGACTGAATTGGAGTTTCCATTGTTATTGTGCCTTCAACATTCGATGGTCTGATGAAACTGGCATTATTTTCACAAAATCGTTCCATCATCTTTCTGAATCACATATGAGCGATCAGTTACTGGATGTAAATTTTTTACCGTGTGTCACTTGTTGTTTAGATCTATGATCACGATTTTTTCGTCATTTTGGTACTGTCGTGATTCCTTGGCTCCGCGATCAGCTTATTTCTTCTGTTTTGATCGCTTTTCCTCAAGTTTTAGTGGAACATTGGTTTGTAGTTTGGGCTGCAGATTGTTATTAGAAAAGGAAATTGGACTTCTCGCATTCCTTCCAAACAATCTCGAGGTTGGTGTGCCTAGTTCTGGGTCTCGCGGTGTATTTCTCGACATTAGTAGGGCCTGTTGTGCATCTTCTCCGCTGATGTATTTCTTCACCAGTCGCTTCGCAATGTCCACGTACTTCTCAGCTAATCCGTTCGACCTTGCGAAACGAGGACTCGATGTAATTAATTTGAAGTTACATTCCTTTGAAAATTTCACAAATTCTCTGGACGAATATGTTGCGTTGTCGGCGTGAAATTCTTGTGGAACTCCGTGTGTAACAAACCAAATTTTAAGTTGATTAATCATTTCTGCTGCTGTTGTTTTGTTAATCTGTTGCACTTCGTAGTACCCAGTGTAACCGTCTGCCAGAACAAGATGGTTTTTGCCATTGTAGAAAAAGACATCTGAAGATACTATTCCAAATGGTAATTTAGGTATTTTCTTCATTATGATGGTTTCCTTGACAGGTTTACGCTGTGTATGTTGACAGGTTTTGCAGGATTCAACCAATTTGATTACGTCCTTTGTTAGAGTTTCCCAAAATACTAACTGTCTTGATCTACTCAGTGTTGATTGTATACCCGGATGTCCTTTATTAATCACTTTCAGAACTCTAGGCCTTTCGCTTTTTGGGACAAAAACGCGATCTCCTTTGAAAAATGAGTCCATCTCAATGTGATAATTCATCTCGAAAATTGAAAAAAAAAAAACATCTCAATATCTGGTGGCGCAGCGGTCAAGCTGTTGGCCTCTCACCAAGGTGGACCGGGTTCAATTCCCGGTCAATGCATGTGATATTTTTGATGTGAAATGCCATGTCATGTGGTTCAGATTCCACGTTAAAAGGAGGTCCCGTGGCTCATGATCTCAAGATTAACGGTCACGTTAAACTTCAAGCTTCCTTCCTTCATCTCAATATCTGCGGCACTTGAAGGATATCGTTATGCCAACCGTTGTTCATCATCTTGATTAATGCCTGGCAAGTTGGGTCTTGAAGCGTTGATCTTTTGAAGTCTTCAGTGGCGCTTTCAGACATTGATAACACCATTAGAACTTCGAGTTCTTCTTCATCCTCTTCGTAAGAACCTTCACAATCTCTACCAAGTGTATCCGCAATCTTCAGTTCAATTCCTTTATGGTATACGATGATAGGTTAGTACTCCTTGAGATCTAATAATATTCTTCTTAGTCTCGGTGGTTCATTTACAAGCGGCTTTTTCCAGATTGACTCTAAGAGTTTGTGATTCGACTCGATTGTCAATTTCTTACCCCAAATGTAGTCACGAAATTTCTTACAGCCGTAGCGAATCGCAAGAGCCTCTTTAACAATCTGCGGGTAATTTTGTTCGGTGCTGTTTAATGATTTAGTAGCAAACGCTACTGGCTGTCCTCTTTGCATTAGAACTGCTCATAATGCCCTTGATGATGCATCAACTGATAATGTTACGTCTTCATTTACGTCATAGTACCTCAGAACAGGTGTGCTGGACAGTGCTTTCTTTTGTTCTTTGAACGCCTGATCCAGTTCCGGACCCCAAATCCATGCAACATCATTCTTCAATAGTACACGCAATGGAGCTGTCAATTTTGACTGACAGGGAATACATTTTCCCAAGTAATTTATCATACCCAACAGTCTCTGTAGTTCTTTGTTCTTCGGTACTTTGAGTTTCTTTATCGCATCGAAATTTGTCTCATCAATTTCAAGTCCCTTGTCTGACAAAACGTGTCCTAAAAACGAACTCTTTGTACGTAAAATGTGCACTTTTATTTATTGAGTTTAAAGCAGTTTTCATGTAGTCTTCGAAGTACTATTTCAATGGTATCTCGAAGTTTCTGGTCTGTACTGGAATGAATTAATATGTCGTCAATGGCGCATATTCTACATTTGGAATGTCGTGAAGTATCTGTGTCTTAATTTGCTGAAATACTTCTGGAGCTGAAGAGAGTCCAAGCGGAATACGTCAACAGGAATAACATCCCCAAGGTGTTGCAAATGTTAAATATTCTTGTGTTCTCTCACAGAGACTTGTATTTGTCAAAATCCTCGAGTGCAATCCAGGCATGTGAACTACTTACTACCATTGATTCTTGCGGCAATGGCTTCAATCGTGTTGAATGGGAAATTCCTTCTTTTGATATTTTTATTTACATATGTAGGGTCCAAACACAAACGAAGTTTTACCCCCTTTTTACGATTACAAGAGCAGATACTGCTACAGTGGGTTTCGAGACTCGTTTGATGACGTCCAGTTTAACCATTTTATCAAGTTCTTGCTTAACTGTTTACTTTATGGCCAATGGAATCGTTCTAGCTGAGCTAATCTGGAACTTTGGATTTTCTTCAAGGTCTATGGCGTTTTCGTAATCCTTGAAACATCCCAATCCATTAAACATCTGTTTGTTTTTTAACAGTTGCTGATCTTCACGCTGTGTACTCTAATAATCAGATTTTCTTCTTGGGGCAGATGACCTCGTAGTTCCTCCCCTTAAAACAACAATAACTAACTAACTAGATTTCTTCTTCGCAAGTCTTTTTGCCGATTATTGGTTAAACTTCTGCCTTCACAGTCAAGAATTTCAGTTCTGTTTGACGATTCTTGATCTTACATTACAATTTCAGTTCTCCGACAACGTTGAGCCTGTGTTCACTAAATGTTACCAACTTCTTTACTTTGGATGGTGTTATCTTAGCAGTGACTCCCAGTTTCACGATTATGTGAGTCGGAAGAACGTTACATTGAGCACTGTAATACTGCCAATGTACCGTACATCATATCACTATCACCTGACGATTGAGAGTTTGCATCGTCGTCTTTAGAGCCGTGTACTGCATGAATCTCCTTTTTGGACCTGCAACAGACTTTAAAATGTCCTAACTTCCCACACAAATTACATTTTTGTTTGAGTTGTTATGCGAATCAAAAACGGTTCAACATTTTCGTCTGATTCTTGTAACATTTTATGAAAAACGTATGCTTCATATGTTTCATTAACTTTAGGCACAAAATAATTGTTAAATTTGTCCATGATTAACTGCACGTTTGTTTGTTCTGCCTCTGTGAGGTTAAATGACTGAAAAATCTCTTCGGCTTCATAACCTATTGTTGTCATAAACATAGCGACTTGGACTTCAGGCGAATCTTTGCCCAGCTGAATTACTTTTGAGTACCAGTTGTAAGACATATTATACGTTTTCCATTCCTGTGCCATATTTTTTCCAAACTTCAGTGGCTTCGGTTCTCAAATATGTATTCTAGGAGTTAGCTTCGGATTTTGGGCGTTTTGTTTACGTTGGCCATTCTTTTTGTTTGCTGCTTTATAATTCAGAAAAACCAATTACTTCTGACACCATGTAACATTTACATGCAGGTTTATATGGTAATCAAATAATAGCTAACAAGATAATAGTGCCAACATTTATTATTGTATTTGTTTAAGTAACAAAAACTGACATCGTTGCGCAATGTATTACAGGGATGTGTGTTTCTATTATCGAATCTCGAATCCTAAGGTTATCGTTACAATAAGGTCAATGGTTATCACCACAGTATAATAATCATAAAGATAAGAGGGGAAAATTTTTAATTCGTTCGGGCATTCACATAATCTCAGGATCACTTTACAAATTACAGGTCACTGCTACAGACTGCACTTACAAGGAAAAGTCTCAACTGCATTCAGAGCAATGAGCATATTACCTAGGTATACCGTAGACTACAATAATAGACATGCAGAATGTATCAGTAATGAAACTGTTTCATGCCTTAGTGAGCCGAGTAGCAATTATGGGATACAGATTATATGGGATAGCCTAACACTAGCTGACCTCCGATCCGTAGTATATACACACATCAAAAAAAGTTTTGCATCACCTCGGTTCCAAGAGTTCCGGAACCTTTAAATACAAAGGGAATAGAGATCAACACAAACAACATTTCAGCTCGTTTTATTGCTCATGAGACCCACACATTGCATGTTGTACCATCATACAGCTAGACTTTCAGCATTTGTGGTCCAGATTGCAGTACACACCACTACCTCTAATACCCAGTAGCACGTCCTCTTGCATTGATGCATGCCTGTATTCGTCGTGGCATACTATCCACAAGTTCATCAAGACACTGTTGGTCCAAATTGTCCCACTCCTCAACGACAATTCGGCGTAAATCTCTCAGAGTGGTTGGTGGGTCAAGACGTCCATAAACAGCCCTTTTCAACATATCCCAGGCATGTTCGATAGGGTTCATGTCTGGCGAACATGCTGGCCACTGTAGTCGAGCGATGTCGTTATCTTGAAGGAACGCATTCACAAGATGTGCACGATGAGGTCGAGAATTGTCGTCCATGAAGACAAATGCCTCTCCAATATTCTGCCGATATGGGTGCACTATGGGTCGGAGGATGTAATTCAGGTATCGTAAAGCCGTTTCGGAGCCTTCCATGACCACCAGTGGCGTACGTCGGCCCCACATAATGCCACCCCAAAACATCAGGGAACCACCACCTTGCTGCACTCGCTGGACAGTGTGTCTAAGACGTTCAGCCTGACCAGGGTGCCTCCAAACACGTCTCCGACGATTGTCTGGTTGAAGGCATATGCGACACTCATCGGTGAAGAGAACGTGATGCCAATTCTGTGGGGTCCATTCAGCATGTTGTTGGGCCCATCTGTACCGCGCTGCATGGTGTCGGGGTTGCAAAGCTGGACCTCGCCATGGACGTCGGGAGTGAAGTTGCGCATCATGCAGCCTATTGCGCACAGTTTGAGTTGAAACACGACGTCCTGTGGCTGAACGAAACGCATTATTCAACATGGTGGCATTGCTGTCAGGATTCCTCCGAGCGGCAATCCGTAAGTAGCGGTCATCCACTACAGTAGTAGCCCTTGGGCGGCCTGAGCGAGGCCTGTCATCGACAGTTCCTGTATCTCTGTACCTCCTCCATGTCCGAACAACATCGCTTTGGTTCACTCTGAGACGCCTGGAAACTTCCCTTGTTGAGAGCCCTTCTTGACACAAAGTAATGCGGACGCGATCGAACTGCGGTATTGACCTTCTAGGCATGGTAGAACTACAGACAACATGAGCAGCGTACCTTCGTCCTGGTGGAATGACTGGAACTGATCGGCTGTCGTACCCCCTCCGTCTAACAGGCCCTGCTCATGCATGGTTGTTTACATCTTTGAGCAGTTTTAGTGACATCTATGAACAGTCAAAGGGACTGTATCTTTGATACAATATACACAGTCAACGTCTATATGCCGGAGATCTGGGAACCGAGGTGATGCAAAACTTTTTTTGATGTGTGTATGAAGGCGAGGTTCCTTCAAAGAGTTCTATGTGTTGGAATAAACACATAGTCGAGACTGGTTTATGAACTGGCCAAAGATACTTTCTATATTGAGGACATAAAGCAAGGTTCTTACTATCATCCACTCGAATTAGCGTTAGGGTACTTGAAGAGAGGAAACAAGAAAGGGAGGATATATGGCTTGAATTTTATTGTACAGACACCATGTGGGACCGACACTGGACGGAGGCGAATCAACATTTGAGGTATGTCATCACAAGTTTAGGGTATCACTACAAACTATGTGCGACAACACATTTCCATGAAGTAACAAGGAGTGCGTGTGTACTCTGTGTGGTGAAGGATGTGAACGCTATCACATCAACTGATGCAGAAAAGGTACAAAGTCAGTTAAGGAGTATAGTAAAGATTTGTAAAGAATCAACAGGAAATTATTTTGGCCATTAGGATGCAATTAAATTTATTATTAACAAGCTGTACCCGGCATGCGTTGCAATGCCAATCAAATAACGTGTTGGCGTTGTAATTTTGTTTGTTGTAGTGCTTTCGGATACACAATTTTTGTTACTTTTCCGTTAACTGCCTCTAAACTATTGTAAAATGGATTTACTAATTCAGAAGCATTCGTGGGAGCATGCACAACAACTCACCAAAATTCCATCGCAATCGGATGTATGGTATATGAACGCATACAGGGCTCTATTGAAACGATTCGCGCGCCGTCACTCACTTGTTGAAGCTACTCGTGAGCCACCTATTGCAAAATGGATTCACTAATTCTTAAACCTTTGCAGGAGGGTACACAACAAGTCACAAAAGTTCCATCGCAATCGGATATATGGTATATGAACGTATAAGGGACTTTGTTGAAACAATTCGTGCGCCATCACTCATTTGTTGAAATTACACGTATGATACCTATTGCAAAATGGATTTACTATGTCAGAAACCTTCACAGCAGTGTACACTCCATCCCATCGAAGTTTTATCGCAATCGGATAAATGGTAGCCTATATGAACGCTTAGGAAATTTTGTTGAAACGATTCGCGCGGTGTCACTCTTTTGTTGAATCTACTCGTGCGCTACCAATTGTAAAATGGATTTACTAAGTCAGAAACATTCCCTGGAGTGTACACAACAACTCCAAATCTCATCGCAATCGGATGAATGGTATATGAACGCATAAAGGACTCACACCCATACATACTGAACCCGGAATTTTCTAATGGCATTAATTGGAATTAACGCTATGAAAGAAGATTGGTTGTAACATTTTTATTTAGCTGAAAAACATAATTTTATCGCATGTGCAAGACAAGGGAGAGTTGACTGAGGGGGACTTGAGTCAAAGAACTTGCCGAGCTAATCAGATATTTTATTTATTAAATGCCCACTTGAGATGGCGAGGAATAGTATCAAAGAGATATACTTGTCAGACGTAAGTCACGCGTTCGAGGAAATGCAAAGAATAGAGTAGAAGGGGAGGTAAAAGCGAGTGGCCCGCTCCTTTATAAGAAACTGGTCAGATTAAAGGGAGACGCGAGATTGACACGCACTGTTCTACGTCACGTGAAGAGAAGCGTACGCAAATTGAACAACGTGATCAATTATGACCAACAAGGAAGTCAAGATTGGAACAATTAGGTAATTAACTAATATCTTAGTAATGGATAATTACAGAAGATATTTTAATTGATTAAAAGATGTACTAAAATATGGACAGTTTTATCATGTTTCAACATTCGCAAGAAAGAAGCTTGTATGAGCAGCAAATTTATTCTACAAACTACGCGCTATTTCCAGAATTGATGCCAAGTTTTAAGAAGAGGTGGGGAGATTCAACCGATTGATCAGGGCCTTATATTTTTAACGTTCGAGCAGGACGGACTTACCACCCTGTGCTAAGAGAGAGTGCGGGAAGTACGGTATTTTGACCGGGAATCGAGGCGATATTTCGGGCCAAGTAGTTTTATACAGTCGCGCTCGAGTATATTCAGTGATGTGAATTCTTATGAATTAATAGCTGAGTGATAACATATGAGAAGGAATTAAATTATTTTACGAGTGTAGTCTCGAGTACAACGAATTGAACATTGAGGAAGTTGAACATTTCGAAAGTAAAACATTATTTAAATTGGAATCGAAAGATAATTGATACGATTTCCTTCCATTATCCCTTCCCTGACCCGTCCTGAAAAGAAATGTACATGGCCATTGGCTGCATTCATAAAATTATTGATACGAGGGATTTTCGAAAAGAAATAAGTAAATATTATAGAAGCTACGGCGATATATGTGATCTATTTTGGAAGTCTACGATTTATTGGAAAGCTGTGTGAAGTGAACATACATTATTAGAAGGAATATTACGAGGGTGATTCATCAAAATTGGACATTATTTAGAAATTGTATCACCAAGTGAAGTTGAGAGGAACATTTGTCGAAATTATGGAAGTTGAAGTTATGAGTTGCTAAATATGCAGAAGGAAAATTGACCTACGAGATTATGAGCATTTCCAGAGTTACATAGAAGAGAGGAGAAGGACTTCAACTGCAAAATATTTTCAACATTTCTACGAACACTTATTTGAAATGGAGACTACAAAATGTGATGATGAAATGAAATGCTACGGGAACAAGATGTCAAGAGAGAAGTAGATGACGGGAGAAGAAGCACAAGAGATGGAGACTAAAGACCAGGATGGAACGAGGACGGAGTTCGATGCCGGACGATTGGTGCAGTAAGACGTTCAGGTTTGCAGAGCCACCTTGGAGCTGTAAGGACTATGGAGACCCTATACCATCTTGAAGCAGGAGGAAGAGGAGACTAGAGGAGTGAAGGACCTCTTCAAGACATCAACGCAACTCTAGGTAGAGAGATTTCCTATGGTAGTATCTTTTTTTATTTAGAAGATTTGTGAATTTATTCGAAGTAACATTTTTGACGTTTTGATGGTAGAATATCCTTTTTGTAGATTTGGTGGTGTTAGATATTCGGTACACCGACGATTATTAGGAATTCTAGGATTCTCTACTTTATTAGATTTTGATTTTGGGTAGCCTATAGGATATATTTGGATTTTGATCTTAAATTCGGTTTAGGATTTTATGTTCGACCCTCACTATTATGTGTTTGAAAACTGTATCATAATGATGGTCATTATAACACCGTTTTTCATTACGATACAGTTTCTCCAGCCAATCAGAGCTCGTTCATTGACCAATTAGGTAACGATAATTTCGCGCATGCGCTCAAAATCCAACATGTCGGACATAAACACAACATCGAACTATAATAAATTACCGACATGGAATACCCACCGTCCATATGTTCGCGTAAATAAACTGGCGAATATGAGACAAGAAATAGCACAGTACCTTAAAATCACTAACACTAATTTCTACACAGAGCATTGTCTTCAAATGACTGCGGTGACAATATTACTGAGGGACGGCTGATGTAAACATATGGCTGCATATGGCATTGAGAGCCCACAGAGCGCATGCGTCGGCCGTTCAAAGCTCTTGAAAGACGAAGGTATAACACCCAACGCTCGCTCTGCGATCACAAAATTCCAGTAGCTGACTCTCAACAGATATTTATGAATATTTATGTTAAAACATATAATAAAGTTATAATTATCGTCGAACATAAACAGTCGTATGCAACTCGCCTATAATGGTAATTAAGACACTCGTATGGAAATTATAAAACTCGCATACGCTCGTTTTATAAAAAATACTCGTGTCTTAATTATAGCCATTATAGGCTCGTTGCATAATGTACTATTATTAACGCATTCTGCAGATTCATATGGTATTTTTTAGCCTACTTTCGACTTTTGAAAAAAAAATGCAAGTAGAATTACTGTATGAGATCTACACAGGGCCAAAAATTGTGTGTCTCTCTGTGTGTGTACTGTACGTCTGTTCCTCCCTATCGATTGAAACTTGACGTAACGAATTGAACGAAATTTGGTACAGAGATAGCACTAGCAAAGGGCACCTCAGTGTTATGTTTTATATCGCCACCATCTTTACCAAAACTAAATGGCGGCCACCCAAATGTTAAACATTAAGAATAATATTATGACTAAACTAAAAATCGGATCTACTAAATTTGGTAAAATCATAGCTTCATATGGTACGCGTCTTACGTACAAACTACAAGGTCACCAGTCGTACCATTTCAGGATGATGGCCGTCTGAATTATGCAGGCTGTTTGCATTTGCGAAAAAATTAATAGATTAATTTTTCAAGTTTTTTAGTAGTGAACTCACGCCAGTCAGACAGAATTTGATTTTCTCTAACCTCTAAAAATACCACGTGGTAGTAATCTCTTTTTTTTGGTAATTGTTCCTTTATTTCAAACTAGTAGAAGTACCCGTTCTTCGAACGGTGTTCGGTGTTAACACCAGACATTATCAATTGAGCTACTGTTGCAATGGTTAGCGGTTTGTCATTCCTTCATAAGTTTATCAGAACGAAGTTAGTTTTCTGGGAGTATCACACACACTGTTGATTTAAGGGCCTTAAAATGTGGTTTTCGGAGACCCTTTATAGACTCCTGAATTTTGTATCTCACATTGAGAAGCTTTGGTCGTCCTTCTAGGATAATTTTTATATTTCGCCTATTTTAGCATGTATTTTGAGAAGTTTTTCCCTATATCCACCCTTCTACTATATGAAAAGTACTGTGAAGAGTTTTATAAATGATTGGTGTATTCCCTCTCATGGTTACCGTGCCTAATTTTACGATGCACCAAGCATCCGAACACGAGTTATAGGCGTACATAAAGATACACATAAAGACAGACAGACAATTCTATTGTCTACAACATATCACCCATATATCCAAATATGGGTATATCTACCACACAGTATCAAACAAAATCATCCTTACGATAAACCCGTATGTCGAAAAAAAAATTAGTTAAAATGTGCTCTCAAGCTAAATTCACATAACGTGCACTTCCTGGCGTGAAATAGAATTGAAAGCCTTGTAGACGAAACGCAATCCACGTCACATAAAAACTGACCCTCTACGTTGTGTTAGGTCTCCATACACAGGAAAACCTCTTTCATTAATTATATAGGCTTGTGGTGCATGAAAATTCAGGTTCTTTAGCCTCAAATGGCCCAGATTCCTAAAAGCCGCCAAAAATTCTGATTCAATTCAGGAATTTTTGAAAATAATGTTGCTGTTTGGAGATATAATAGACCTTCTGTACTATATGTCGTACGTGAAATTTACATGAAAAAAATCTAGGTTACCCCTTGACCCCGTTAATTGCATTGATGAATTATGCAGTCTACGTTGGTTCCGTGATAACCTTATAGCCATTTGCAAACTTTCACAGAAATGTAATAAATGGAGTGACATTGCTTCTTACAGAAATAGATGGAAAGTTGGATGCCACCTCTTGAGATAATGATGCCATGGTTACCGATTTGCATTCCTTCATTAGTTTGTTAAATTAAATTAAATTATTTTTCTGGGAATATTTCAAAAACTGTTGGTTAGTTTTCGAGGACCCTTTAGCCCCCCCCCCCCCCCCCCCCCCGAGTTTTGTTTCTGGAACCGAGGGGCTTTGTCTCAGTGTTGTACGCCATAATATAATAGGCTACTAATAATAATATAGGGATAGGAATATAATAGACCTGCCGTACCACACCCGCAGGAGTAAATCGCGTGAAAAAAATCTTAAAGTACCCCTTGACCCTCTTAAGCGCATTATACGTATTGATGAATTTTACCATCATCATCATCATCATCAAACTTTCACCCTAATGTAATTAATGGAATTGCATTGCGTCTTACAGCAATAGATGGACCTCTGAGAATCTGTTGCCATGGTTACCGGCTTGCATTCGTTCATTAGTTTATTAATTGAAATTAGTTTTCTGGGATTATCTCAAAAACGGTTGGTTTTAGGGCCTTAAAATTAGGGTTCCCGAGTTTTGTCTCTCACATTGAGGGGCTGATAATGAGCTTTGTCTCGTCCTTCTACGCCTATTTCAGCATGTATTTTAAGGGGGTAGGCCCCCTTTTATGAGAGGTATGGAGAAGAGTTACATCAATGATTAGTGTCGTGCCTCTGATGGATATCTGTACCAAATTTTACGTTGATACACCCTGCCGTTCTCGAGTTATAAGGGAACAAAGTTGTCCACAGACAAACAAACAGGAAGACAGACAAAAAAAAATTCGCGCGCGTCCATCATAAAACAGTCTGAAACGCGTAAATAACTCAAATTTCCGTAGAAATTCAGAAAAAAAAACAGACAAACTTTCATTTTTATATATATACTAGCAGAAGTGCCCATTCTTCGAACGGTCTTCGGTATTAATAACCAGACGTAATCAATTGAGCTACTGTTGCAATGGTTAGAGACTTGGAACCTGTTTCTCGACAAAGAAAAGTGATTAGTTAAAATATGCTCTGAAACTAAATTTACCTAACGTGTACTTCCGGACGTGAAAAAAAAAATGAAAACCTCGTAGACGAAACGCAATACACGTCAAATAAAACTGACCTTCACTGTTGTGTCAAGTCCCCATCCAGAGGAAGACCCCATGCATAATTTATAAAGGCTTGTGGTGCATGAAAATTCAGGTTTTTTAGACTCCAATGGCCCAAATTCCTAAAAGAAGAAAGAAAAAAACTACTGTATTTCAATTCAGGAATTTTTGAAAATAATGTTTCCGTTTGGATAAATAATAGACCTTCTGTACGACATAACGCACATTTAAGTCGGGTGACAAAAATCTAAGGTACCCCTTGCCCCCTTAAACGAAGTGATGAATTTTACAGCTTTAGTTGATTCCGTAATAACCTTATAGCCATTTGCAAACATTCACAGAAATTTAATAAATGGAGTGGCTTTACTTCTTGCAGAAATAGATGGAAAGTTGGATGTCACCTTTTCAGATATTGTTGTCATGGTTACTGGCTTGTATTTCTTCATTAGTTTATTAAATGAAATTAGTTTTCTGGGAATATCTCAGAAACTGTTAGTTTTAGAGCCTTAAAATGTACTTTTCGGGGACCCTTTACTGCTATTTAGGGGCACCGAGTTTTGTTTTTGACACCAAGGGGAAGAAAATAAGCGTTGTCTCGTCGTTGTAGGCCGTAGTATAATAATAATAATAATTATAATAATAATATGAAAATATATGGATAGGAATATAGTAGACCTTCCGTACCACACCCGCACGTGTAAATCGCGTGAAAAAATCTAGAGTACACCTTGACCCCCCTTAAGCGCATTATATGACATTGATGAATTTTACAGCTTAATTTGGTTCCGTTATAACCTTATAGCCGTTGCAAACTACACACTTATACAGTCATCACAATTAACACCGGTTATCAGACAGATTCTACAGACACCCAAAGTACACGGGGCTACATGACCGCGTTGTTGCAGCCCCTAAACGTAAGAACCAACCAACCAAACTATCTCAGTAATGTAATAAATGGAATTGTATATCGTCTTACAGCAATAGATGGACCTGTGAGATTCCGTTGCCATGGTAACCGGCTTGCATTCTTTCGTTATTGTATTAAATGAAATTAGTTTTCTGGAAATATCTCAAAAACTGTTGGTTTTAGGGCCTTAAAATGTGGTTTTTGGGGGCCGTAAGGCCCCCGAGTTTCGTTTCTCACATTGAGGGGCTGAAAATGAGCTTTGTCTCGCCCGTCTACGCCTATTTCAGCAAGTGTTTTAAGGGGGTAGGCCCCCTTTTATTGGAGCTACAGAGAAGAGTTCCATCAATGATTAGTGTCGTGCCTCTGAAGGATATCTGTACCAAATTTTACGTTCATCCACCCAGCCGTTCTAGAGTTATAAGGGAACATACTTGTCCACAGACAAACAGACAGACATGCAGACAGACAGACAGACAAAAAATTTATTTTCGCGCGCATCCGTCATAAAACAGTCTGAAACGCGTAAATAACGCAAATTTCCGTAGAAATTCAGAAAAAACAGACAAACTTTCATTCTTATATATAGAGAGATAGAGATATACAGCTGAGCCTCCGTGGCTTAGGCGGCAGCACGCCGGCCTCTCACCGCAGGGTCCGTGGTTCAAATCCCGGTCACTCCATGTGAGATCTGTGCTGGACAAAACAGAGGCAGACGGGTTTTTCTCCGGGTACTCGGGTTTTCCCTGTCACAATTTCATTCCAGCAACACTCTCCACTATCATTTCATTTCATCTGTCATTCATTTAATCATTGGTCCAGAGGAGTGCGACAGGCTTCGGCAGCCGGCACACTTCCATATCCTCGCCGCTAGATGGGGGCTTCATTCATTCCATTCCTGACCCGTTCGGAGACTGGAAGCATGTATTTTCATTTTCATAGAGATATACAGCACCGCTCGGTGTTGACCGTGTTTTATTGCACAAATTTAGGTTTTACTCGCTAACCGTTGGTGATACACGAAAAGTGGTAAAGACCTTTCAGATAGAAAATTAAATGCTAAAACTCGTGTATGCCATCAAAAGTTTGCTATTTCTTAGCTTTCTGGTTTTATTTGAAATGGAAATATGAAATTTTGAAACCAAAGGGTGTAGTGACGTCACAAATGTGGGTTTTACTCGCTAACCGTTGGAGTTAAACGAAAGGTGATAAGGACCCTTCGGTTAGAAAATTAAATTCTAAAACTCGTGTATGCCGTCAAAAGTTTGCTATTTCTTAGCGTTATCTTTTTATTTGATGTGGCAATATGAAATTTTGAAACCAAAGGGTATAGTGACGTCACTAAAATGGTCGCCATTTTTAATAGTACAAAATATCGAAATCAAAAGTATCCTATATGTAAACCTGGTATAACAGCTACATCCATGCAAAATTTCATTTAAATCGGACCAGTGGTTCTTTCGTTATTGAGTAACACACAGACAGACAGACAGAAAGACACACACCATCTCATTTTTATATATTAGTATGATTAAGTATAATATAAATTACTTACTTGTTATATTATAATACATTTCTAAGACATTTCTTTTGAGCACTGTTTTAGTAATACATGTTAAGTTGTTCTCGTCAAGCAACCTAAAGTTGGACTGACAACCATTTCTGCGATCTCATTGGTCCGCCATCCCGCCTCGACCAATAGCAGCACGTCTCCCCCACGAGACATCAAGGATCCTTCGAGAACGTGTTCCTGTTTCCTATTTAAGCGGCCTGTTGCGCCGACTTCTGTGTGATTCTGTGATTCTTTCTGCAGTTGTCGACCTGGTCACCTATCTCTGTGTACCGGGACTTAAAGCCGCACCATGTGGAAGTCTACTTAGTATTTCTGTGCAAAGCAGTTTTTCTTCATCCTACATCATGTCCTAAGGGCATCTATTCTTCATAACCTTTGAAGGTTATAATCGTCGCTTTCACAACGACAGACTTTTCAAAATGCTAACTAAACAAAGTTAGTGAAACTACAACGTTTCGTCATGAATTCACAACAAAATTAATAGACTTAAAAATCTATGCTCGTACATTTTCAAGCTTTTACAATGGAACTTTAGTCTGCAAAATAAGCTCAACAGTGTATTATCAACGAGTGATTAGAGCTTATAAAAATGCTTGCTGTAATGCTCCTTTTTCTAAACTTTGTCTTCACAAAGTATGCTACTCAAGATGCATACTTCGGTTCGTTAACCAAGTGCGCCATTGTGCAAATTGTGTGGACTAATACCTATCAAAGATAAGTAACATTTATTGTCTGTACTTTAAAATATTTTTCTGTACTTCAAATGAAGTCGTTCAAATTAGTTCTCCAAGAATTCTGTTTTGTTTAAATCTGTATAGCTCACTGAGTTTAGGCATCTTAGATGCTTTTGTAAGAGCATTTACGTGACATTGCATTTTTCATGAGACTCCGAAGTGAGATTGTCTTAACCGCTGTCTTTTGCCACTTTCATGTTAGGAGGAATGACATATCGGCTTGCTTTTGCGTTTTGTGTCTTGATAGCTTCTTCCTTCCTGTAAGGATTTTTCTTTCTTTAACGTTACGGCAGGATTTGGCCCCGGTATGTCATAACCTTTTTTAGGGTTATGTTTTTCTTTCAATGCACCTTTAATGTTGCTTACAAATCTATGTTAATGTTGCTTACAGATCTATGTAACTTTTCAAGTCCTTTCTTTTCTATAGAGGTACTTTACCTTATGTAAAGGATTAATTTCTTGTGTGTCAAACATCTTGGATTCAGGCCCGAAGTGTTTGAGAATTGTGAGGTTTATTTTCAAGACCTTGTCCTTGTTGGACCAGGTGTTCATGTATTTAATTGTTCTTCTAGAGCCTTGGGCTAATAAAAAGGGGACGACAGTGCTCCTTAGGATCAGCTTTACACATTACACGAACAACCTTCTTTTGTATCAGCAACACATTATGGACATACGGTGAGTGACCCCATAGTAGCAGCCCATAATAAATGTGGGACTGAACGAGTCCAAAATATGCCATTCTCAGATAGTCTGTTGTCACTAATACCCTCAATTTCACAGGAGGTAAGAAACCCGTGATACCCTTTTATAGACATGGTTGACGTGAACTTCCCAGTTTAATTTAGAATCTATATAAATGCCTAAGAGCTTAACTGACTGAATTTCTATATTATTAGACAATCCTAACAGAAGGTGTTGAGATTTATCCTCATTGCATAGTAATTTATTGGATGAAAACCAATTTACTGCAGTTCTAAGGGCTTCTTGCGACATCTCATTCAGACGTAATATATTCTGATACACGTTAATTAATGTTGTGTCATCTGCGTAAGACACAACTGATTGTGATATAACATGTTTTGGTAAATCATTAACTCCAACGTTAAAAAGAAAAGGACCGAGGACCGAACCCTGCGGTACACCGGTTATGACTTCTTTTTGTGTAGAGTGTCTATTTCTAATTGCTACAAATTGGCTTCTGTTACTTAAGTATGACTTCATTACATCCAGAGTGGGGTTATTTACACCATAAATCTGAAGTTTTTCCAACAGAATCTCGTGATTAATGCAATCAAAAGCTTTACTCAGAGCACATACAACCAGAGAGACCATGTTCTTACTTTCAAAAGCTGTTAAAGATTGATTGACAACTACAAAGACAGCAGAAGTTGTGTTTTAACCTTGTCTAAATCCAAACTGACTGCTGGATAGCAGGGCATAAGTTTGAAAGTAATTGCTAAGTTGGTTGTAACTAAGAGATTCAATTATTTTAGATAATATAGGAACGATTGAAACTGCGCGGTAGTTCTGGAAAACAGGTTTGTCGCCACTTTTGAAGATTGGAATAACTTTAGAAATTTTAAGCATGTTTGGAAAGAATCCAAACTTTAAACATTTATTAACAATAGTAGCTAGAGGTTCACAAATTAAGTGTATTGTTTGGTTGATAATGTAATTAGATAACCAATAGCAGTCCATGCTTTTTTAATTTGATAATTTATACGTGACCTTTATAATTTTATTTGGTGTAATGTCAACCCAGTGGAAAATATGCCCCCATGATAGGTGTGGACTAGGTTCAGTATTCGCCGATGTACCTGTTAGATTGATTTTATCCCCTATTCTTTTCACATTGTTAAAAAGAGCCATTCATAGCATCTGGATCCAGTAATACGTCCTGTGTATTATTAGGAGTGTTCTCTTGTGTTATAATGTCCCAAGCTGCCTTGCATTTATTGGATGCACCTTAAATGTATTTTTCACAAGCTAATTTTTTTAAAGTGCAAGTTTAGTTCTGTAAAACTTTTTACACTGAAGATATGTTTCGTATGCCTCATTCTGCACAATCCCTTGCTCACATGAGTTTTTATGAATTCTGTACAAAATTAGCATCCTTTCTCTTATTTGGGCCAATTCATCAGAATACCAGATAAGTTTCTTACTTTACACACATTTTTCATCTTTACTATGGGGGAGCAAGAATGCCACAAATCAACATAAATTAAAAAAAATCAAAATCCAACTCAGTATTAGTTTTGTCAGTGTGTTGTTTCTACAAAAAGTTCCAATTAACATGCTTTAGTCTTTCAATAAATAGATTAATATAACATTCTTTCTGAGTTCTAGTCCATGTAACATTGTTCATACTTGGGATTTGTGCCTGCATAAGGCAGTTTATTATGGTGCAGAGAAAGTACCAAAGGTTCATGATCAGCAAAAGATCCACCAATAACCTAATATTGTATTCATCACTTGGGAGATTGACAATAATATTATCGAGGCAAGCATTACCGCGTGTTGGAGATCTATTTGTACATTTTAAATTTAAGGATCTTATAAGGTTCAAAAATGTTCTTGAAATTTGCCCAACTAACTTCACCATTTCAATATTAAAATCCCCACAGATCTTTGGTGTTGGATTTTAGAATTCTTTTGATAGCCAATTCAAAATTCTCAAGAAAAACATGAATATTGCCCTTGGGAGATCTATACAAGTTAACAATTATTACATTCACTTCAACTAATTTAACACAGCTAAATTCCACATCTAATTCACAGTTATATAGGCTTAGATCAACCTTGACAAATTTCAGACAGTCCCTTACTAAGATTCCCACACCTCCGTTTTTCTTTTTACGTCTACACATGATATCTGCTATGACATACCCATGAGGCACAAAGAAGTCAACTTGATTTTCAGTGAGCCAGTGCTCAGACATGCATACCACAACAATTTTCTCAATTTTGCAGAATTGTTCTAGTTCCAACAATTTATTCCTGATGCACTGAATATTGACCTGCAGAATAGTCAGTGAACTATTATTTTTTAACTTAGGCCTAATATTTGACAGTTCTGTACATATAGACCTATAGGCTTGTTAATTTTAATTGTCTGACAAGAACCAAACCTGGTTTGTCTATCTGACATACTAATACTCCCCCCCCCCCCCTCCAGTCTGGAGAGAGTCTAGGCTAGGTTGACAACTAATACCTTTCCCAGACTCAGATTCTGTTGACCGATCTGCATCGGTCAATTTCTCTAGTTTATTAGAGGAATAGGAGCGGTTTCAGAATCTATATCTTGAATTGCATTAATAAATTCTATTACCCTATTTACAACATATATTTTACCTAATCTGTTCAGATGTAGTCCATGCCTAGTATGAAATCTCCTTCCTAAATTCCTTATATCTACATATTTTACATTTTTGAAGTATTTACATATATTCACAAGTTCTTCATTGACCTTAGTTACCTCCTTGTTAACACAAGTCCATGCAGGATGATCGTGGCGGTGGGGAACAGAAAATGTGTCTCCTCTCTGTCTCTCACCTTGCTGTTAGTGTCAAGAGCGGAGTGCCGCCCCCGAAGCAGCCAAGATTTCACGTAGGCTACTTTGAAGTACAGTCCAGTCAAAGACCAAGTTGACCTTGACTTACAACTAACTTTCCACAGTTCTAAATATTATGTTATATATTTGACTTTTTCGGTACGGCGTACCCTTGCGTACCGTCACAAATCTAGCCCTGGTTACAGCCAAGAAAACAGCAGCATCCGTAGTTCCTATGCGTGCACAACAATCTTGACTTTCCGAGGTTACATCAGAAAACTTTGCGCCGGGCTTAATCACAGCAAAAACATCATGCTTAGTGTTTCTCAATTGTTCTGTAGCAATATCTCTCCCCTGACTGTCTGCAAATATTCTTATTTTCGCAGATCTCCCGGAAATCGGCGAGATTTTGCAACTAGGTTTAACGATATCATTTGCGAGGTTAGCGTCACTTTCACTTCGACAATCCGACAAAACTGCATCTGAATTTGTATCGTCAAATTCTTTGGTGCAGCTTGCAAGGGGTTCAACTCTATTTTTTTAAACAGGAAAAGCACCATCGTCCTCTATTCTCTTTCTAGAACCCGAATGTTTAACTGGAACAGATTCCCATCTCCTACAGTTATTAGGCCTAACTGATTCACCTCGCACCCGTTCCCAGGCTGAATTAAGTTCAGGCTCTAACCCACTGTTCAAAAACTTCCTCTCCATAACATTGATCTTGTCTTTAAGTTCATCATTTTCAGTTTTAAGAGCCTCAATGTCGCTTCGAAGAATGTTAATAATTTCCAAATCATTTTCGTACTCATTGGATTTTAGACCCTCACCGAGAACAACATTCACTACGCACTGTTCACAAAACGATTCTTCATTCCCGTTCATTTCTCCATCCCCGGAGCATTTTCCGCATTTGAAGTGCCACCATCGATCACATGTACCACACACAATTCCGTTCTTAACTATTTTATTGCATTTACCACACTTACTATCACGTTTTACGCCTACTTTCTCGGGAGTCGATACAATCACTGCCGGACGCCATCTAGCGAGTAATGTTGTCCACCGGTTCTATCCAATTCAGATCTTTTCTCACTTTCAATACAGCCCACAGAACTCTCCGTTAGCCCCTGTAGGGCTCATATTACCGATGCGGCGTCCTGATTAAGGCTTACAGCTCCATGACCTCCAATCAGGGAAATGTATGTATACCGCAATTATTACCAGATGGCACATACGTACGGAATATGGGAATGCACTAAACACGCCAGCGATGGGTTAGACGGGAGAAAGAAGGAAGAATGAAGAAGATGGATATCCGAGACCACGTTCCAGGAGACTAGGGAGCCCGAATGGAACCATGTGATTGAGTACCGTCGAAGGTCACTGCCATTCGATTCAGGCAGTCAGGCAGTCGTGGAACCATACTTCACGGGAAGGAACCTGAAAAATGCAATTCATCACCAAACAGGATGAGGAATCGAGATCCTCCAGCATCATAAAGTAAGACCAGACCATACCTTGGTAGTCTAAGTATAACGTAGACATGTGTAATCCAAAACATCAGTCATGCTTATTTTATAGTATTCTAAACCGTTAATAATTATTATCTGGCATATTAATGATTCGAATAGTTCCACTATTTTGTCATAGACAAATTAGTCAAATATTTCATTATTTCATCATTAACTCAATTATATTAAATTTTCACATAAGCATTTATTTATGAAAAATTCCTGTTCAAAATCACTCAAAATGTCCAAAATTATTATTATTTACAAAAATGGCTATGAATCACGAGGCGCATATAAATTGCGATGCTCTCCGCAGAATGTCACACTCGGAAGAAGATCCTAATATTACTCAAAATCAGAAGCCACCTAGTCAAATAGAACTATCTAGAACTTCCAATCACTGGCTATGAATATGTAGAAGAAATAACTAACTAAGCTTGGGAATACGCCAGTAAGCATGATTAATAATAAGAATCTCAGACTGATTTTTTATGAGTTGATAAATAAATCCAGTGTCACATATACTGACTAGTGAATTCTAAAGTGATAGTAAGGTTGATTCTCAAAAGCAGTGAAAGTGGTAAATCATAAATTATAAATTGAGTAGAAAATTCCAGAGCAGTCGTGACATTTATTTGTGTGGTAAAATTTTTCATTCGGTAGAGGCAGGTGTTAGCCTCAGTTGAAGCGGGCATGTCGGAGACATGGCGCCGTAATATTCGATAATTATCAGGCATCAAGCATGGTGGCTTGAGTGTGTTGTTGATGAAATAGGAGTTGTTTCGTAAAGTATTGGAAAGTTGTGGTATTTTTGAGTTACGCAAATATTCTTGAGAAATATGAATGCACAGTATTTTGAAAATGTAGCTTTCTGGATTATTATGTCACGACCTTGCTAAACTCATGCTACTCATGTAAAATCAGTTGATATAAATTGCAAGGAGTATATTTTCTCTTTTTATGATGAGCTTAAGGTTTTCTACAGTCAAATCAGTATTTAAGCAAACATGTGGTTGAGACAGTCACTAAACGTAAAAAAGTGAGATTATTTATTGGAATATTAACAGGGATACTGACTACAAGGGTAAATGTAATTGTAGATCCGTTGTTGCCAGATGAGCAATGTGGCTTTCCTAAAAAACGGTCAACGATTATGGCTGCAGAGAACCTCCTACAACACATAACAACGACGCTAGAAACGCCGAAAGGCAAACTCTATGTAGTTTTCGATGATTACTCGAAGGCTTTTGATTTAGTGAACAGAAAGTTGCAAATAAATAAGTTGGAAACACTAACTGGCAGAACAAGGGTAACAACGCTCATATCAAACATATTAGCGGAAAAATATATACACATCTATGATGGAGTTGGACAGTCAGCCTGGATAATGCAAACAAATGGGGTATTGCAAGGGGACCCACTCAGTCCTACATTATTCAATGTGCTAACATATGATGTTGGTGACATAATTCGGGAAACAAAAGAAGCTAAATTATGCATATATGCAGACGATATGGCAATTGCTTCAGAGCAGATACATGATTTGCAAACGGCTATAGACATACTAAGTGACTGGGCACAGACAAATGAAGTTACAATTGATGCGGACAAGACAGAAATGATAATTTTTCGAAACGGTGGTAGGCCATCAAGCTCAGATCAAGTGATATGCAACGGAAAAGAACTAAAAGTCATCACAAATGTCAAATACCTAGGCTTCACCCCACAGGTCACAGGAAAAATTTTCAACTGCATATAAGATAAAAAACAGAAGCCTCAGTGGCTTAGGCGGCAGCACGCTGGCCTCTCACCGCTGGGTCCGTGGTTCAAATCCCGGTCACTCCATTTGAGATCTGTGCTGGACAAAACGGAGGCAGACAGGTTTTTCTCCGGGTACTCCGGTTTTCCCTGTCAACATTTCATTCCAGCAACACTCTCCACTATCATTTCATTTCATTTGTCTTTCATTTAACCATTGCCCCAGAGGAGTGCGTCAGGCCTCGGCAGCCGGCACAGTTCATATCCTCGCCGCTAGATGGGGGCTTCATTCATTCCATTCCTGACCCGGTCGGAGGCTGGAAGCAGGCTGTGGATTTTCTTTTCATATAAGATAAAAAAAACAGCCGCTGCAGTAAAAGCTATAAATGTTATCAGATATATTACCCTAATATCACTTGAGACAGCAATGGCACTTTTTCGAACACAGATACTTACCGTTTAGACATACGGACTTGAGTTAATATGGGAATTTCTTACCTACAGACAGTTAGATGAAATAGAAAAAGTAAAATCTCGATTTCTCAAAAGAGTCCTTGGAGTAGCAAAGACAACCAAGTCTAGACTTGTATACGAGCTTGCTAGAGAAACATTCTTAATAGAAGATCTACGAATATTACTACTACTGCCAATTTCAGACAATTACAGAAAACTGCTGCAAGATCTACAGAATAAAAAAACAGGACATACCCAGGGAATTCTACACGTCAAATGCGATGTTGGACAGAAGATGGATGCATCCATTCTGTGAAATGCGACTTGTCGTGACCAGACTTGCGGTACATGGGTTTCACCACAAGATCTGCTCCAGGAAGGTGTTCCATGATCCAGATGGAAATTGCATTTGTGAACTATGTGGGAATGTATGTGAAATGTACCATATCAGTTCTTGCCCAAAACGAACCTTGTCGATAGTGGCATACAGCACAGACAGTGAATGAATTATTAGACTACGATAGTTAGTAATTAGTGAACGAAATGTATACGTCAACAAAATGGCCACAGGCTGCAATAAAGATTATTATTATTATTTATTGGAATATTAATTGGTTGATAAACTCTGATTTTCATAATGTATTTGACAACGTAATTGATTAGTGATAAATTTCATGAAAATCTATTAACAGTGCTACGATATGAACCATGTGATAATTAGAAAGTGTGTAAAATCAGTGTGATGCGTGATATGGGCACCTTTGGACATTTATTTAGTGTATAAGACTCTCTTTTCTTCAGTGTGAAGTGTCATTCATTGAGTACGGTATAGATAGTGGGAATATCAGGGCAAGAGAATCGGTTACGTCTCAAAACTCACGAGTCTCGAAACTCACAAGCTAAAAATAGTAATAAATAGTATCAAAACTCACGACAATAAACCAGTAGCTGAATGAACATTATAATAATTGTCTCAAAACTCGTGACTCCGGAGATCACACTGCCCTTCAACCCATGTTTGTCCATCCAGTTTTAGAATGGGATTTCGTTTGTATTGTACAGACGTCACAGTGACGCAGGTTATCAGACAAATTCTACGCCCACCCAAGTACATGACCACGATGTCGCAAAACCCCTAAAAGAATCAACAACAACATCTTGATGAGAGAGGTGCCAATTACAAGAGGTCAAGCAGTTCTGGCTGGCTCTAACAATGGACCTTTTCCCAATGAACTGGCTTGGTCAAGGCTACCTATAACCTTATAAGTGGCTATGGCTTGGTTCGTGAGTTTTGAGACTGGCCCAGGTACAGAAACCGGTTAGAACCAAGACCAACTACAATCCTCAGACCTTAATGTAGAAAAAACATGGCGGCGATGGTTGCCCTACCAATAGCTAAGATCATGTTATCGGGCTTGTCACAGTTCATGTAAATTATTATTTTACTCACCTAAGAGCATAAAAGATATCACAAGACGAGACTAGGTTCCGAAGAAATATGCATCAATAATTTAGACTTACCTGAATTAATTTATCTAAATAGTGCTGGCCTTGAATTATAGGTTTCTTCGTCTTCATCCAAGGGGCTGCTACAATAGCCTCACTGTTTCTGTGGTTGAATAAGAAGCTTTTTGGCGAGTTATCACGATTTGTATTTAAGTTCAGTAATTATAGATTAATATCAATAGCAAAAAATCAAACAGATTCTGCACATGCAGAGTATTTGTGTACACAATCGGAATGTGAATAGTTTCATGAAATAATCGAACCAACGCCATAGAGATACAATTCAATTAAGACCTCTCAGTCTCGTGGAATTGTCTAAAATCTCGGGCAAAACATCACACCGAATTAGTTGATTGAAATATGCAAAGAAGTCGTCGTGTATCTGAACATAATTATGGAGATTACCACACACAAAGGACACGATAATATGTTACAATCTAACCTATTAAACATTCGCTGTTATCGTTTGGAATAGTTGTACACTGGAAATAGTTGATTTAGTAAAGTACTATAGGTTGGAAAGCACCATCTCCCTCTTACGGAATTATCGCGGCACACCATCCCGCAATATAAGTACATAATTGGCAAGGTACTCACAACACTTTATTACACACATAATAATAAAAAAAATAACTTGCAAGCTGTAAGAATCACAAAAGTATGAATAATGACGGAACACAATGAGTTCACTCTTTGGCACAGGGGGAACATCTTCCTTAACCAATAAAACAGAAGTTCACTGTATTATTTGGCGTGTATACAAGGCAGTGTAGAACATCTGCCAGACTGGTAATGATTTACGGAGGCACATATTGCTGAGCGTTCACGATAACGTCAATGGTTTGGTCTGGCCGTAGATGCTCATTGCGTTTCCCCTTTACGTACTTAAGTTCGACACTCCTGAAGTGTACTAACGAGGGAACGGTACGAAGTCAGACGGCGAATTTTGGTTTTATTTTTACATAGTCGTGAAGGTCTTTTTACGCTGAAAATGGTAGTGGAGGTCTAATTTGTCGCAAGTACTTTTTAAGGGGACATTTGCGAGCTCGAAGTTGGTGGTGCGCTCTCTAAATTGTACAGTACATGCCGGCACACGTCAGCGCGCACAGCCAGCGGCTGTCTTGTCATGCCTACCCTCTCCACTCGTTCGGTTCTCCACTGACGTTAGTTGGGATATTTTATTTACAAAGATGAATTCATTGTGGAGTGTAGAACAATAACAATGGTTTACAATCATATAATACATAATCACATATCATCATCATCATCATCATCATCATCATGCCGTTCAAACTGTTCAAGAAATGCCTTTATTCTAACACAGTCTGGCATGGGTGCATTGTTTATGGCATGATAGTGAAAATCTAACACAAAATGTGAATAACAGAACACAAGAAAACGATGCGCACACCTTATAAAAGGAAAATTGGTACAATCATTTCCAGCACACTTTTTATCAAACAAATTATGAAAATTAGTTTGCGAGACAGTATGAAATTCCGGTGTATTGTCAGTAATGGAATAACCACCCACTTTCCAAGCATATTTCAGCATTGGTACAATACAGTCAGGTTGTAATTGGTTATGCGCTGGCATTTGACTAGTTATAATGAAAAGTCTGTTCTTGGATTTTAATTTTGACTGGCCGTGTAAATTCCTTACTCGGCAAATGTTTCCCATTCGACGGACTAAACATTTTAGTTGTCGGAAGAGTCCAAGATCACACGGCTGGCAAAGATACGTAGTTCCTTTCGGTATGTATTCAATTTGTACATGTTTGTCCGTCAGAGATTCAAGTTGTGCATTTTTGCCCTGGCCACTGAATGAATCTAGGAGAAGGAGATTTCGTGCGTCGTCTTGTAATTGCGGTTGGAAAACGTATTGCAACCAGGCACGTACATGCCCTTTCCCCATTTTCCCGGAAGATGAACAATCAATGACGACATACTTAAAGACATCCACGTAGGCGTTAATACTTTCTTGTACCCTAGGTCCAAACTTTCCATTAATTTCTTGCAATACGATCAAGAACAAATGTCCCATTTCTCCGGCTTTAGAAATGTGATATTGCACTGTGTGGTAGTGTGTAAAACTATTTTGGCAAACAAGCGTAGCAAGAACGTCTTTCACACCACGAAAAACCTAACTTCTCTGTGTTGCCATTTCGTACTCGAATCGGGATTGGTCCGAATTCCAGATATTGGCATCCGGGATCTCTTTTTCTTCTTGCAATTCATTAATGAATTTTACAAACTTTTTAGCCTCTTCATGTCGTACTTCTTCGTCTGTTTTAAAAGTTTTACCGACGAGTTTAGTTACTTTTCGGAACCGAATTTTCAAACTTCTTTTAAGGTTTGTCAAGTAGGAGTCGCTCAATCCAACGCTCAATGTCGGATTTTGTGACATATAAATAACGCATCCTTGCCTTGGTGAACTCCTCCTTCACATACGCTCGAACCATTGCACATTTCCTAATTTCTCCATTGTGTTCAACGTGGTTGATGATTCCGCAAATTTGTCGCCGAGTCTTCTTATACTACCGTACAGCGTACATGTGTCCTTGATCCTTTATTGTTTCATAAATGTCCAACAATAACTCGGAATCATAATCTTCCACTGACTTTCAGGGTCTTCCTCGGCCATCACACGACATGTTCTCTTCGTTAAACTCATCTCCATGTTTACGCTTTTTCGGTGGTTGTGTCCCCTCCTCAACGCCATCATCGTCTTCTGAATCAACGATCAAAGCTTCTTCCTCCTGAATAAGTTCGCATTTGTCCTCCAAAATTGCATCAAACGTTGTCTTTATATGTATGTACATTATTTGCTCTTTATCAGATAGCTCTGTAGCTTCCTGAATATTAACACCGTAGGCACTAATAAGAGCTGCAATAATGTTGCAAGTGGTCATTACAACACAAAGACTCCAATGCGATCGCCTGTATGTGGAATAGCCATCAGTCGTGGATAACTTGACCGTATAGAATAGGATTCGCCGTCCCATTAACACAACTGTAGGCAGCGGTATGTGCTGGACGATAGTGGAGAACCGAACGAGTGGAGAGGGTAGGCGTGGCAAGACGTGTGCTGGCATGTACTGTACAATTTAGAGCACGCACCACCAACTTTGAGCCGGAAAATGCCCCCTTAAAAAGGACTTGCGAAAAATTAGACCTCCACTACCATTTTCAGCGTAATAAGACCTTCACGACTATGTAAAATAAAACCAAAATTCGCCGTCCGACTTCGTACCGTTCCCTCGTAAGCAATTATTATATTATCACTAACTAGCAAATCATTGCGGTGTATATTCTTGAGACCCTTCTATTATGCTTTAGTCTTAGGTACTTCAACATCCGAAGTAAATGACACAATGCCATCGGTTGACTGGACAATCATCACACAAACGAACCAGTCCATATTAAGCGTATTATCACATATTTACATACGATTGCGGTACATTAATGCGAACTGGACTTTTCAGACATACAGAAGACACTAAAAATTACAGTTGAACGACAGTTTATCCCAACTTTCATCAAACGAAGCTAATCAAAGCTAAATAGTGTATCCCAGCAACGAATGTAAACAAACAATATGCCGGGGCTTCAGCATACGCCATTTTCACACTTTCGAGACCCTCATTAAGGTCTGAGTATTTTAGTTGGTCTTGTTAGAATCTACTTTTACTAACCCTCATCTTGAAATTCGTGAATTTTGAGACTCGTGAGTTTTAAGACTCGTGAGTTTTGAGACGACACGAGAGAATCCATTATTAGCTGCCCTCGAGATTTAGGCAGGATTGCCATGACATTTATTTCTTTTATTTAATAAATCTTGTGTGTTATTTTTCATCCTTCTTATATTCAAGTGGGGATCTCGAATTCAGTTCGCTCCATTAGCCCATACCCAGTTTTATTGAGATTTTATTTGAGTCTCGTGCTCAACTATTTCGAGATACTCGCATATGTGGGCGTTGGTCTCCGGACTGACAGGCACAATATGTTGGTGCTAGTTCAAGATATTAATTAATACTTTTATTACAGCCAAATAGCAATCGAAAATAAAGAATGAACAAGTACACTAAAATTGCGCTCTGGCGATATGAATTGCATGGTCTTTAATGGATTGTTTTTTTTTACTACAGAGCTCTAAGTGGTAGCGTTCACATGCTTGTCCGCATATTGGCATACACACGTCACTGAAGGGTCATGGAAAGATTTTTTATACATTTAAGGTGGTGAAAACCATGGACAGCCAGACGTGAAAGCACATGCCTCGACTCAAAGTTGGATGTTACACCAAGACCAACTGTAATGTTTTTCTACTAATGGTTCCCCTAAGTTGTTGTTATTAAAAGGAATGTTAAAATTATTACTGAAAGGGTAAATATAAGAATCAACAACCAATCCCACCATTAAAGTAACACCTGAAAAAGTTTTATGGATAAGAAGAAAAATCCGGGTGGGCGCCAACTCATATACAAATTAAATCTATGAGTAATCAATCTCTTGTTCAATGAAATAGAAACACAAGTCCTCTACAATCTCAAGGGGTAGGGTATTTCTGAATACCAACCAAGATATCATCAGTGAGGAAAGTAAGGAAGGAAGCTTGTAGTTTAACGTGACCGTTAATCGTGAGATCATGACCCACGGGACCTCCTTTTTACGTGGAATCCGAACCACAGGACATGGCATTTCACTTCGAAAATCTCACATGCATTGACCGGGATCAGTGAGGAAAGCAAGTTTAGATATCGACTGCAATATACAATCAATTACAGGGAATGTTACTCACGGTTTGAGGAGAAATATGAATATCATATATAATCTATTTGTTTTGCTCCAGTAAAAGGATATGATTTCCAAGATCTTTCTTTATTAAAAGCAATCTTCTCTACTAGAAGCATTACGGGACCAGCAATGATAAACAATCCAGACAAGTTCATCCAGTGTAACAAAATCTTCCAGTTCACTTATACAAGCACATACACATATCATAATCTCCAAACCTACAATAATGATTTTAAATATCCTCTCACATCCAGTGTTCATATATATCATCCTCGTCTTCTCTTTTCTAAGATAAGCCACTTCTTCTACCGCTAGATCCTCCTCCATAGATTCCACAGATTAGCACTCAAATATGCATAGTTCATGAACTCACCACCGAAGCGCTACTATGATAAAAATGTCACATTCGCCCCCAGAAATCTTGACAACAAAGTCATTTTGGAGGGATTTCTGATACACATTTGACCCTAATATCCATAAGTACGTTAGATACCAAGTCAAAGACCATTTACATCTTCAGTAATTGGAGCACCATCTTCATGAAGACCCTTCATCAGGAATTTTCCATTTTTGTCGACAAGGGTGCTGAGATGTTATATCCAGTCAGGCATTCTTTCATACATAGTTCCACCAAACCCTCCACTGTGAAGATCCTTGGCAGCATATCCATCTTTTGCATATCTTCATTCATGTGAATAGTCTGTTCCATCTTGAACTTGGGGAGAGTCACATCAACTTTTGTTCGCCTCAGTCCATTTTGAACAGCAGTGAGGTTCACAGTCTGAGAGAGTTCATCCAGTTCTCTGCTATCCCCACAACCTCGTGGCAAGAGAATCAACATGAGGAATTTATCTCCCTGGTAGTCCAGCTGAATTGCTTGGTAGTCAAGGAAGTTACCATACATATAGCTATCTGTTGTATGCACCATACCCATATTTGTCACATCATTGCATGACGTATGAAACTGCTCAGATCTTGTGTCTCTCGAGTTGATTTACTTTGTCCAGTTGCCATTGAAGTATATTCCATTAACTAAAACTGCACGAGTTACCGTGGTTACTGCATCATTATGTAGGGTCTATCATAACCAGTCTTCATATCTCCGTATAATTACCATATTTAGACTTCTTGAATACGAAAACATAGAAATCATATTTCAATTATACAAAATTACTGTACCAAATCAAATGAACAGATGCAAAAACCAAGGTAAATTAAGGTCAAAAGATATAAAAAAAACGGAATTAATGGATTGACTAAAGATAAGAAAGAAAATTAAATAACATTCTCACTAAAATATATGCACATTACAGCAAACCAACAAATGTACCATGTGCAAATATATATCCTAAGATAGATCACAAGATAGACATAATAGGCCTCAAAACATGAATCATAATAATAACGAAGTCGCGTAACACGCCCCTACACATTTAATTCCAAATATACATCCATCACATACACACTTCTTACACACATAAGAATATACATGAATATAATTAACTAAATCATAAACTCTGCATTCAAAATACCTATCTCTAAATGCCAGGCATAGATGTACCTATACTTCCTTTAAACAACAAATTTCCGTAATGAGTGTACATTATATGTACCATACAGAATTTTCCCCTCATCTTCGAGTACATATGCACATGGACCTATCCTCTTATTAATTTTATATGGACCAGAATATATAAGAAAAAACTTCTGCATCACCTTTTCTGAGCTACAGGATTGCCTTGGTACCCGTAATAGTACTAAATCACCCACCATAAACTCGTCTGTTTTTTATTTCTTTGTTGACGCTTTCTTTTTTCAGATGCTTTATGTAAATTCCTACTTGCCAACTTAATAAACATATTCCTTTCCATCTTATCTTCCACAGATAAACCCAAAGTTTTCACCAATTCATTTTGAAGCTTTTTACCTAGATGAATTTCCATTGGTGTAAACTTAGTACTCTCATGCTGTACCGAATTCAACCAGTTTTCGACTTTATAAAGTTGAGATACCCAAGTTGTATGCTTATCATGAACTAAAGCACGGAATATACGACCAATCTCTTTCATAACACGTTCACAAAGGTTTCCCTGTGGATAACGTATTGATGAATGTACTTGTTTTATTCCAACTTGTTCCATTCTGTTTTTTCAGTATTTAGATGTAAACTGAGGTCCACTATCCGTCAAAATTTTAAGTGGAGTACCATATTCTGGGATATATCGATCTACTATCATATTACTACATGCTTTTCCTGTTGCCTTCCTCATTGCATATAATTTTACAAATTTCGAAAAAGCATCAACCACCACAAATATATATTGATAACCAAATTGTCCTTTTACCACTGGACCAAGCAAATCTGCTCATATTAACTCCCCAGGTTTACTTGTAGTTACAACTTGCATAGGACCATGAAGATAACTACAAGGGAATTTAGATTTTTGACAAAGAACACAAGTAGATAGAATCTTTATAACATCTCTTCCCATTTTATACCAAATAAAGTTTTGTTGAAGTTCATACAAAACCTTATTTGCACCGAAATGTCCTAACTCTTTATGAATAAACCATACTATCTCCTCTCTAAGGCATCTCGGTACACAAATACCCCATTTACCCTCCTTACTTTTACGTGACAAAAAGCCATCTTGTAATTTATACACATGTCTACCTATCTTAAGACTCTCAAAACCTCCTGCCTCTAATTTTACTAATATATCTCTCAGTTCGTCATCCTCTCTTTGCCTTTCTAATAGTTGCCTTAATGATTTCATAGACTTCTTATTACTCTCATCTATACAAGCACAAATTAATACACCCTTCTCACCCTTCAAAGTATATTTTTCTCCTATTATCTTTCTATCTCTAGATAAAATATCAGCTAATATATTATCCTTCCCTCTTAAATGATATATATCAAAATCATATTCCTGTAAAGCTAGTATCCATCGACTCACTCTATTCGAACTCAACTTACAGGATTTCATGAATGCTAAAGCATGATGATCCGTATAAATACTAAATCTACCTCCCAAAACATACATACGGAACTTACACAGACTATAAACAATTCCTAAAAGTACCAATTCCGTTACACTATACTTTCTTTCAGCAGATGTTAAGCCTCTTGACGCTAATGATACAATCCTAAGATGATTGTCTTCATCTTTTTGACATAATACACCCGAAATCTCTATCTGTGAAGCATCAGTCATCAAAATATATTCCTTATCCCAAAATGGATATTTCAACTCTACAGCTTCCATAAATCCTTGTTTTAATGCCCGAAATGCATCCTCATGAATCTATTCCCATTTCCATTTCGTGCCCATCTTCATTAGGTCTCTAAATGATTCCACTAAGCATGCGTACTTAAGTACAAATCTTCTAAAAAAAATTGCACATTCCTAAATAAGATTTCAGTTCTTTAACATTCCTAGGCATATCAGTATCCAGGATTTTCTCTATCCTACTAATCTCCGAAGATACACCTTGTGCAGAAACTTCATGACCCAAAAAGATATCCTTTTGCCAACAAAACATCGATTTAGACAGTTTTAATGTGAAACCAGCCTTATCCAATTTGTTAAAAACACAATTCAAATGATTTAAGTGTTCTTCAAATGTTTTAGAACTAATAACTAAATCATCTATATATATATAGTAACAAAATCGGTACAATCATTTCCTAATGCAATGTTGAGAGCTCTTATCAAACAGCAGTACTACTTTTAAGTCCAAAAGGTACCCTACAGAAATGACATAGGTTATATCTGTAACTAAAAGCAGTAAAAGGCCGATCTTCTTTTTTTAAAGGTACTTGCCAGAAACTTGAACTGAGATCTACAGTAGTGAACCACTGTTTATTCTCAAAATTCTGTAGTAGTTCTTCTATTGACAGAGATTTAAGTTGATCAACTGAAATATGCTGATTTAGTAACCTAGCGTCCAGACATATTCTCACGTTACCATCTCCCTTATGTACTGTTATAAGAGGATTTATATATGGACTATTAGATGGCTCAATAACCTTATCGGCTAACATCTGATCTATCTGTAACTGTACTGGCGACTGAAATTTAAATGGAATAGGGTACCTATGTCCTACGAAAACCTTGTAATTATGAACGTTCAAAGAATGTAAATAACAATTAGCTTCACCAATCCTATCCTCAAAAACTCTTTTATTACTTACTAGTACCTTAAATAATAGTTCTCCCTTTTCTTCACTCAATTGACTTCGTTCAATTGCTTTCCCAAATAAATCTTCAAGATCATCTCCAATAAGTACTGTATCTATAATACACAATGTCTTACTTTCTTTAAACTCATCTCTTACGTCAGTATCTATTCCTGCCTTATGTATCTCCAATTGCTCCTTAATCAAACATATTCGTTGATATTCATTGCTTAATCTCCCTTCTGGATTAAATTCAACACAAGCCTCTATACCCTTTGATTTAAATCTTATACATGCCTCGTCACAACATAATCTAGCATTATAGCTAGACATCCAATCCGTACCTAGAATAACTTTATATACAAAATTTGGAACTACCAAACAAACCTGAGTACCAATAAAATCTTTAACCTTAATTTCTATAACAACTTGTCTAGATAAAATGTGTGACCTCTTCCCTACGGCTGTTACCACATATGTAGATTTTATTGGTATTTCCTCTATTTCTTTATTTCCATTCTTTAATTCAGTGTAAAACTCAGCACTAATACAAGATCTCTCACATCCACTATCCAACAAAAACCTGCGCCCCCAACACATTCAATTCCACAATAAAAATTCCATTAACCTTTGTGGATTGTACCTGTTCCTCTACTAAATCTTCTAAGAGGCCACTCTTTATATCTAGGTCATAAGTTCCGGACAATATAGTATTAGCGGATATAATATCAGACTGATAATCTGACCTGTCATTTCCGTCTGATTCTGGTTTAAATTTCCCTTAGACTCATCCACTGTTTCCACATTTCGACTCCTATCATTGTTACTCTCTTGTCTCCTCTCCTCTCTTCTATCCTCTACATTTTCTTGTCTATTACGGGGATTATTCCTTTGATAATTATTATCATTCCGCCATCTATTATTTCTATTATTATGATTTTGATAAGGATTACCTTGTCTATGATTCGCTTGATTATTAGAGGAATTTACTGTAGTTTTGATTATTATCCCTATAATTATAATTATCTCGACCACTCTGGTCCTGATTTATGCGGCTCCCATAACCACTTGCTTGATTCTCACTTCTTCCCCCCCAATGCATCGAAGCTCCCCAATACGTTCTCTAATTCCGATATATTAATAACTTTTTGCATACATGACGCCTCCTTTACTCTATAAGGAAAATGCCTAAGCAACAGCCTTACTACATCATCATCCTTAGCCATCCCATCTAAATATATACATATTAACACTTGGCTCAGAAAATATTCAGTCATACTCATACCATCTCTACTATCGTATTGTCCAAATATCACTCTTTCTCTTAATTGTGCTTGTATTGATTCGTTCCAATATTTATCACAAAATTTCTTCCTAAAACTACTATAACTATCCAATGAATTCCTATATACTAGGAACCAGTTCCAAGTTTCACCTACAAAAGCTTGATCTAATAGTTCTAAAACTTGACTCCACTCTATACTTCCTTCATTAAGTTTATCTTTAAATCTATTCTCTACAATTTCCATAATTCCATAGGGCAACCCTGTTTATTTGTTAAATTTCGGTAACTCTAGTTCTTTCAGATTATTCACTCCTAATAAACCCACTCTAACTTGACCATTCTCATGTTTTATTTGAGACTTTAATCTCACTTCCATATCTAATATCCTCTCACCAGTCACCTTTTCAACCTTCTCAATTTTCTCTAGAATATGTCCCTGTACCCTTTCCAATTTATTATCTGCTTCTCTAGTCATATCATTTAATTTCTCTGGTATTTTCGTTTCCATTTTCATCATTTTCTGATCTACTTGTTTTATAATTGCTTCCGCCTTTTCCTCCACCATACTCCTTACCTCACCTCTAATTTCCTGTTTTACCCCCTCAATACTATGCTGTAACAATCCATACTTCCTATCTAACTCCTCATTAACATGCATTACTTTATCCAATTTCATACTCAACTCCTGATTATTCTTATCAAATTTTTCATTCATTTGTTTTATCATCTCCTGATTATTATCAAATTTTTCATTCATTTGCCTTAACATCCCCTGATTATTCTTATCATATTTTTATCCATTTGCCTTAACATCTCCTGATTATTCTTATCAAATTTTTCATTCATTCCCTTAACATATTTAGGATATCCTGCACCGGCATTAACACATCCTGTACTGGCCTTACAACATCCTGTACTAGTACATCAGTCATCTCTCCTTCCATCACACTACTGCCAGTCTCATTCCCATCACTCTCCAACATGCACACCACCACATTTTCTCCATCCCTCTCCATCCTGCTACAACTCACTCCATTCCCATTCATTATTCTCATTCGTTCATCCTCCATGTAAATACGTACACAATAACCTATCCCTCAGATAACACTTGCACAAGTCACACTCTCCTACACCCACACTGATGTATCCTGGTTCTCGAGGCCCACGTTAAGGTGCCAAATGTAATGATTTTCTACTAATGGTTCCCCTAAGTTGTTGTTATTAAAAGGAATATTAAAATTATTACTGAAAGGGTAAATATATAAGAACCAACAACCAATCCCACCATTAAAGTAACACCTGAAAAAGTTTTATGGATAAGAAGAAAAATCCGGGTGGGCGCCAACTCATATACAAATTAAATCTATGAGTAATCAATCTCTTGTTCAATGAAATAGAAACACAAGTCCTCTACAATCTCAAGGGGTAGGGTATTTATGATTACCAACCAAGATATCATCAGTGAGGAAAGCAAGTTTAGATATCTACTGCAATATACAATCAATTACAGGGAATGTTACTTACGGTTTGAGGAGAAATATGAATATCATATATATTCTATTTGTTTTGCTCCAGTAAAAGGATATGATTTCCAAGATCTTTCTTTATTTAAAGCAATCTTCTCTACTAGAAGCATTACGGGACCAGCAATGATAAACAATCCAGACAAGTTCATTCAGTGTAACAAAATCTTCCAGTTCACTTATACAAGCACATACACATATCATAATCTCCAAACCTACAATCATGATTTTAAATATCCTCTCACATCCAGTGTTCATATATATCATCCTCTTCTTCCCTTTTCTAAGATAAGCCACTTCCTCTACCGCTAGATCCTCCTCCATGGATTCCACAGATTAGCACTTAAATATGCATAGTTCATGATCTAGCCACCGAAGAGCTACTATGATAAAAATGTCACACCACTAACCAAGACCAACTACAATCCTCAGACCTTAATGTAGAAGAAACATGGCGGCGATGTTTGCCCTTCCAATAGCTAAGATCATGTCATCGGGCTTGTCACAGTTCGTGTAAATTATTATTTTTACTCACCTAAGAGCATAAAAGATTTCAAAAGACAGGACTACGTTCCGAAGAAATATGCATCGATAATTTAGACTTACCTGAATTAATTTATGTATATCGTGCTGGCCTCGAAATATAGATTTCTTCGTCTTCATCCAAGGGGCAGCTACAATAGTCTCACTGTTTCTGTGGTCGAATAAGAAGCTTTTTAGCGAGTTACCACGATTTGTATTTAAGATTTATAGATTAATATTATTAGCATACAATCAAACAGATTCTGAAGTAGGAGAGAAGAAAGTATCCGGTTACTGAAGTGCTGTACCAGCACATGCAGAGTATTTGTGTACACAATCGGAATGAGAATAGTTGCCTGAAATAATCGAACCAACGCTATAGATATACAATTCAATTGAGACCTCTCGTAGAATTGTCTAAAACCTCGGCTAGAACATCACACCGAATTAGTTGATTGAAATATGCAAAGAAGTCGTCGTGTGGATCTGAACATAATTATGGAGATAACCACACACAAAGGACACGATAATATGTTACCATCTAACCTATTAAACATTCGCTGTTACCGTTTGGAATAGTTGTACGCTGAAAATAGTAGATTTAGTAATGTAGATAGGAAAGCACCATCTCCCTCTTACGGAATTATCGCGGCCCACCATCTCGCAATATAAGTACATAATTGGCAAGTTACTTACAACACTTTATTACACACATCATAATAAAAAAGAACTTGCCAGCTGTAAGAATCACAAAAGTATGAATAATGACGGAACACAATGAGTTCACTGTTTGGCACAAGGGAAACATCTTCCGTAACCAATAAAACAGAAGTTCACTGTAATATTTGGCATGTATACAAGGCAGTGTAGAACATCTGCTATAGAGCATCCAGCGTTTAGAAAAGACTGTGGGTCCTATGGGCTTTTACTTTTAAAAGAAATCCCCCCTACACTGGTTTTGTTTTTCACCTTTTATCATGAAGGAACTCTAAACATATATATTTTTCGTCATAATAGCTTCCTACAATTATCTGCGAATTGATTACCTTTGTTATTGCGTACAAGTATCGCTTATATTACGTCTTAGTAATTTAAAAAATTTCGAGGTTAGCACGCTGGAAAGAAGAGCCTCGTCCTGAGGTGCATGCTCGCCCGGAGTGGAGCACGTGCTCAGTTCCGCCGACAACATAAGTTCTGAAGCACTATCCGTCATTGGTGTTACTGTTGTGTGTCTGTTTTATTTTCTGTTCGATCGAATCATGGCTGCCGACAGTTCGGTTCCAACCCACTATCTCCCGAATGCAAACTCACAGCTGCGCGCCCCTAACCACACGGCTAACTCACTACAATATTACAAATATTAATCTAAACAAAACAACTAGAATAAAATTGAAAGAAACTAAATTACAGCCTAACTAATAACTAAAGAGGTGATGATCAACAGTATTGCTGACATAACAATTGTTAACATCGTCTGCATACATCCGAGAAGGAAGGAAGGGTTGTGCTCTCGACATCTGTCAATCAGTAATGCGTCATATCACAACGAAATTAATGTCGTTACTGGTTCTCTTCGCATACAGTATCTTTAAAACTGGTCCAATCCGTTAACACCTGCAAAACTGCTCCTTCTTGGGCGTGTTCTATTTCAGGTAGCTGCTGGTGTTGTGGTTGTCTCGCTAACTTATGAAAGCGCAGTACTCGAAGCGGGTGAACATAACGTATGACGTCAGCGCTACCTCTGCCTAGAGTTAGCAACACTGTCGCCATAAGGATCCACAGTCTTTTCTAAACGCTGGATGCTCTATAGACTGGTAAGTATTTACGGAGGCACATGAAGCTGAGCGTTCAAGATAACGTCAATGGTTTGGTCTTGCCGTAGATGCTCATTGCGTTTTCCTTTTACGCACTGTGCCCAATTAGACACGGCTGACTGGCATCGAACTGAGGGCTTTATCAAGAAGACCAGGCCCATGATTCTGCACAGAATCAAATCATTGATCTCTGAGGGGGGACAGCCACAGTGAACCCGAGGAACAATGAGTTATATCTGCATATAAGTGTAATAGCAGGATTTCACGACCAGAACGGGAATATTATAGCTTTTAAGGTGGATTATTGCGGAAAAATACAAGCCCATGTACGTTTTAGAGGCCAGAAAGCAAGAAAGCGAACCAGCTTGACAGTTGACAAATCGTGGTTAGCAAAGGGGCGTTACTAGGTGACGCCAAGGAACTAATTCTCGTCTGCACTGAAGAAGCGGCCAAAGATTAATGGCTTTGGGAAACCACAGTCTAACAAGGCGAAACAAGAGAGTGGGGGCAGTCGCCCACACAAATTAATTGATTACAGCCAAATGGAGCAATGAATTGAGATGGAACTTACACCTAGATGCATGTATTCTAGGAAAGATAATTTAGGAGTGTTCTCGCGCCTGAGTTAAAGCCTGCATCTATAAAGGAACCTCTGCACAGACCTCATCCGCTACGGAGTAAGGATTTGTAGATGAGCCGAGGGGAATTACCAGAGTAGCGTTATGACGCCGTGGAAGGAAGCAATTAATTTTAATTAATTGGCCGAAGCGATTGCTTGCACGCGAGTGATTTTGGGACATCCACGCATAGACAAACAAGGATCATACTTCACTTTGTCTGGAAATGTATTATATCAAGAAGAGAGTCGGTCCTGGAAATCCAGTGAACTATGTTTCACAAGGGAGCTTTATATAGGAGAAGCTTAGCAGGGAGGTAAGTTCGTCTTGACTCAACCCGTGAGCTGGCACGCTGCCGGATCACGCAAGGAAGTACGTGGAATTTATAAAGTATTAACACTCAAATGTATTAGCGGTGAACAATGAAAAGCGCATCATGCAGCTTCATAACAGTAATTATCCATCGTATAAGATTTAGTCTACAGCAGACGTTTAAGCAATTGCATACGCGAGTATAGATTTAGTACAGTGTAGAGATAATTTAGGACGTTTATAGACAGTGAACATAATCAGGAGGTGTTGTCATAGGTAAAATGACATATTATTGTAATGATCACTACAGTTACGGGGGCCTGGAAGGCGTCACAAGTAGTCGTGACATAGGATTGAACAGATTTGCTGTAGAGGAGATATAAACTGTAGGTGACGGGAGTCGAACACACACACACACACCCGCAAGATAGACTTTCATGGAGACCAGCGGTTGTCAGGAGTTAGCTGCATCGCATCTCTGAGGTCAGGCGATAGTGGGAATCCAATCAAGGATCCATGTGTGAAAATAGTGCGAGAATTGTGTATAAAGTTATATTGCAGTGATTTTTTAAAGTGTTTATGTGTATATGGTAAAATAATGTGTATTGTGTCAAAGTAAAAAGGCCAGTAATGAAAAATATGATTACCATGTGTAAAGTTTATACAATGTGTCGTGTGAATAATATCATGATGGCTTAAGACAAGCATCATGGCAGGTGCGTGGCTGGCGTGCTGGACCAACCCAGCAAAAATGAAAGTGAGTACAAATTTAATATGTTGATATGATTTAAATAGCTCACCATACAACGAAGCATCACTCTAAGATTAAGAATTAACAGTAATTTAAGTACGAGTTCACATCCCTCGTATTTTGGTAAAATATGGCTTGGAGGGTGATTTGTTTACGGCCATTTAGGCGTAAGACATTGATGAAAATAACGGTAACGTTAAATAATAATAATAATAGTAATCTGGGATCGGTAACCATAAAAAATAAATGGACATGTCAGGCCTACAGTACGTGCAAAGTGTGTCATGTCTAGCGTAAGAATACTGTGTTATTGTGAACAGTAAGCAAGAAACGTGAATATCGAGATAATGAGAGCTTTTCAGTGTCATTGAATTGTTGAATGGATGTTTATTATGGTATATTCTACAGGGTCGTATTTGAGAACCATTACGATAGTTAATGTAAGCCAGTAAATTTAGACTTGTTTTGGAGCTACGTAGATCTTTGGCTTATGAGTAATTACATAGAGGACAGGAGTGCTTTAAGAATTGATTCATCTGTAAGAGATACTGTTTGAGCCTCGTTCAGCGAGCATGTAACGTAGAATCAAGAGATTTACGTCAATAAGTTGCGGGGATCATCCAAAAATAGCTTGCGCGTTAGGCGAATCTAGTCGGCTAATCTTCGAAATCTACGAGGTAGTATCGCCTTAGAGCATACTTGTGTTATTCGCAACAGAGTTGGGACAGAGTCTGTCTGTATTCACTGTTCGCAGAATTTTTGCCACCAGGGATAACTGTTAGAGACCCTGTGTGAGCCCATATATTAATTGATCTGCCCTTAGAGGTAAGACTAATGGGTCTTCGTATAGGAAACGTCGATTTCCTCTTGTTATATGCATGCTACACCAGTGAGAGAACTATGATACTCACTTGAGATGCGCGCAAAAGCCACTGATGACGGCCACAAAACGGCAAAGCTCTTTCGTGATCCATCCCTTGCCATGAATATTAATTAGGAGCCGTGATGAGCCCATTATACTCTAAATGTAGGTATTAAATAATTAGATTGACTCAATTCATAAGGACACGACCCACTCAGGGTACCTCCAGCAATAACTGCACCAGTAATTGAACTTGACCCAGACGGGAAGCCAGACGGGGAGCAGGTAGTCCTCTAAACCGGCGGCCATCTTGCTGAGGCAGCCGGGACTAATTCTTTGTCCGCATGGAAAGGAAGTTTATAGACCTGTTCCTTTTATTTTAAAAGTGTAGTGGGACACTGAAGAATCTCGATATTTCGAAAAGTAATTAAGATATGCGTGATGTGATGATGTCAATTGAATTAAATGCATTATTTCCACACACATACCATGTTGGAATGTTGTGATCGGATAATATTTGGCCCAGTTTGAGGAGGAATATTGCACCAAATAAATAAAGGCATCTTTGTAAGGTGTATTTGCCCAGTTCACACTAATTTATTCATACGGGTAGCGTAATTTGACTGACATGACACGTTTGTAACGATAATGTTTTGACCAGACCCAGAAAATCGTTGTATGGTGAAGCTATATAATATCTATGTACATGTGTATTTTGGAAGGGAAAGTGTACCACTTCAGCGTGTGAAATTGATGGGAAAAAGAAAACGACGTAAATGCCCGTGTAAAACGGATAAATGTTTAATAATTGCAGATTTAATGTCATTTAAGTATAATTTGTGTTTATTGTGTTGTGATATTCCAGTTTGTGTTAAATTGTGCCACGTGAAGAACACTATGGACACTCGCAAATGTAGAAGAGTATCAATAATAGGATGTTTTGAATAGACTTGAGTGCGGTGAAGCACTAATTTTGAGGAGAAGAGACTCACAGATAACGTTGATTTTTGTTGTTGTGGGAAGTAAATGTAAAGTATTTTCTTTGTGTTTTATGTTGTATTGCCATGATTTTCTATCATTAAATGTTATACTTAGGAATATGTTGTTTCTGTCATGTAGAGTAGTCACCTGACCGACTCAAATCCTGAACATGTGGTCGTATGGTGGGTTGAACGCCCCATACCTCGAAATACCGTGAGTTAGCTGGGATACGAACACATGTTCCATATTATGAAGATTGGGTACATGGAGGACATGTTATTGTACTAGGATTGAGTCACAGGTACTACTAAAAGTCGACCAAGATATTAATGGTAGAGGCAAGTATAGCAGAAAAACTAGGATATATTAGGAAAAGGCCGCGTCCCATAGTTAATAAGCCTTCACGTTAAAATAAATGTTGATAATCCTCCATAGGACATGCTTAAATGTAATGTAATGCACCACCCACTTTATTAAGCACTCCTCCTTTAATTGTCATGTCGCTGATACGTGGGGCCAGTTTAAAACACAGGTCACACAGGCGCATGTTCTTATTTATTTATCATGGCATGGCCCAGCGTGGGGCATTCGGCAATAAAACTACTCCCTGGACGGTTTTACTAATAAATCAGGATATGGCCGATGTCTTACAATGGGGCAGCCATTGAACAATGGGCCATATTTATTTATCATGGCGCTCGGCATAACGTGAGGCTTATGGGATTCAGAAAACCCCATAATAATAGTATGGTTTCCATGGGGGAAAACCATAACAGTATATTTTTCCTCAAACTGTGTTTGAGCGATTGCGAGTCTTTTTAGGTGATACTCAGACATTATACATTGTTGTCAGACGAGTGAATATACGGACGGGTACGAGGGTCTAAACCCATTCCATAGGTGGTTACAGCACTGTGCTAAAATGAATGTTGTTGTTCTCGCGACATCGGAATTCTTTTCCCAATATAACGCACCAGCATGCACAGCTACGTCCTGCCTATATCTCAAGATAAGAAATATAGGATGGCTGGTACTGAGGGGGTACTTAAGTGTATCGCGGAGTTAAAGGACCATTTCGATACTACTCATGCCAAGAGTAGGGAAGATGCTAAAGCATTTCAAGATGAAATAACGGGTAGATTGGATGCTAATCAAAATGAAATGAGCCAGATGTTGGCTACGGTAAATACTCAGTTAGAGACCAATCAAACCGAGGTAAGCCAGATGTTGGCTACGGTAAATAGTTAGAGACCAATCAAACCGAGGTAAGCCAGATGTCGGCTACGGTAAACACTCAGTTAGATTCAAATTTATTAGAGGTCAATAAAAAATTGATGATGTTAAAGAATCTATTAAACAAGAGGTAACTAAAAATATTGTTAACGCGGTTTCAGAGATGCAAGCAAATAACGACAAACGCTTTGAGTCAATAGAGGTAAACCTCGAGAATAATCTGCAAGCGTGCAGAGAATCGCAACGTGAGATCAATGATAGACTAAACAATACGTCCGTAGAGCTTAAAGATATTGAAAATCAGAACGAAGCGAATACTAAGCGACAGCAAGAGCAATTTAATACATTCACTCAGACCGTGGATCAAAGGCTTGAAGACAGCGACGGAAAATGGAGTAATCGTATGGCGGGCTACGCAAAAGCTGTAGACGAAGCATTAAGGAAGCAGGATCTGAATATCCTTGACCAATGCAAGGAGATCAGTGAAATAAAAACTTCCGCTAAAGAAAATAAGGGAATAATCTCAAACATGAAGACGCAGGTTGGAAAGGTTCAAAAAGAGTTAGAACAAACTCAAAACGATCTAGCAGTCATTCATAAAAGGCAAGATGAGGACCAGGGAGAAATTACCAAAATAAGGACCGAAATCTCCAATATGCACGGTCACATCCAGAAAGAGGTTACAGGTTTACGAGAAGAATTGGAACTTCGAGAGGGCTTGAAAAATGAAGCCAGTGACAAAACGCTTGCCGAGGTAAGGCAAGGTTTAGCGGGGGAAATTTCCTATATAAAAGAGAGCCTTAAAGATGACAAGGAGGAAGTCTTTTCTATGGCAGAGAAAAACCGGGATCGCCTGGAAAAAATAGAACGAGAAGTATTAGCTCGTTTAGAAAGAGCGGAAAACAGGCATAGCCAAATGGAAACTAGAATGATCGCACATGAGGAGTCCATATTGCAAAATCCTAGATCTAATGAAGGAAGCATAGATGAAAATGGGAGAAATAGATGGGCAGATATAGAGGTACAGCCCACTCCGAAAAATACAGCCATGCCAAGTGACAGCCCGTATACCACACCTGGTATACCTATCGCTACGTCCACACCGCACGAAAATGCTGTACAAAATCAGATAGTCACTGTTGTAAGGGCTAGTGACGAGAAACCGAGAAAGTATTCTGGGAGTAACTCAAATATGACACCCAAATACTGGCTCAAAGAGGTTTCCGAATACTTAAATGACGCAAAGGTACCGCCAGAGCGAAGATTAAGAGCTATCGAAAAACTGACTGAAGATGAATGCGCCTTATGGTTCAGAAGTTTTCGTTACACGTTCGACATCGTAGAAGAATTCCGTCAGGCGTTTTTAAGCAGGTACTGGGATGCAAATATACAACAGAATCTCAGATTGGACTTGTACTCCAGACGCTATAGTACAAATAATCCAACGAAATATGCTGAATTTTTCATAGCACAATTATGCCGTTTTAAAGAACGTGACGAGGCCCCTAGAGAGCTAGACCTGTGTATAGTGATAGCCAAGCAATTACCATACGAAGTGCAACGACTATTAATCTCGGCAAACGCCAAGACAGCGATTGAAATGGAGGAAGTGCTTAGACAGCTCGATCTCACCACAGCGCAGCATACAAGGCAGAATCGGAACACGGAACCAGTCCACATGTCTAGTGCACCAACCGAACCGACTAGGGTGCAGACCAAAAGTAAGTCTACTAGCACAGAAACTGAGAAGTCAGACTGGCAACGAGAAGAAAGGGAAAACCAGAATTGGAGGCCAGCATACAGAGGGAGATCGAACCGCGGACACCGAGGAAGGAAAACCTGGAATCAGCGCGATACAAGAAACCAACAGCCTGATAACAGGAGAAATTACGGCCGAGATGGGAATAATCGAGAATGGGGATCCCAAGAACAGAGTCGCGGGTTCGACGAAGAAGCAGAAGAACGTTATCACGCATCATTGAGATATATGGAGGAGCGTGGAGACGATAACAGGAAATCGCAAGTGCATTGGGATGAAGCAATTAAAAATAGAAGGTCACCCGACATCTATAAGAATGATGACGGAGCCAAGAGTCTGGAACTTCAGCAGCACGATGACAGACAGAAGAATTCCACAAGAAATGGAGCAATAGAAAAAAACACACCGAAATTAAATGACCAAATAGGAGAGATAAATGCAGGGTGGAATATAGTGAATGTGGTTAACTGGATTGCTAAACCTGAGGAACTCATTGAAGACCGAGAGGAAGGGCCGGTCACTGTAAGAAGGGAACTACCCATTATAATTGTAAGCATCGCAGGCATGAAGATAAGGAGTCTTCTAGACACTGGATCGACTGTATGTTTAATTACCCAGGGGTTATATAATGAAATCCAAAGTAAAATCCACGTATTGAAAATACCAATTTCAAGCGTGAAAATAAAAGGCGTGATACCAGATAAAGTAATGATATGCAGATACCAAGTATTTTTAGATTTGCAGATAGGGAACTCTATATTTTCACAGACCTTCCTACTTGTGAATAAGCTGCCTTTTAACATTATTGTTGGCATGGATTTCATAAGAGAATATAAGGTTATAATAGATCTCTCACAAGACATTGTTATGTTTCGCGCAAGTGAGGAAAAGGAGAATTTAGAGCTCTCATTAAAACATAGTGAAACGAGACCAGACGAGTACGTATGGCATACATACGGAGATATGACTGGGGATGCGGTATTGACAACAGAAGACATCGAGGGAGAGTTGGCAACACTGGCCGCAGACATTGAAAAGGACCTCGAACCACAATTCAAAGAATGCCTGCGAGAAAAGATAGAGGAAGCTAAAATTGGTCCAGAGCATAAGCAAATATTAAGGGAACTGTTATTTGAATATAAAGGAGTCTTCGATTCGTGACCTGGCCGGATCAAGAATTTCCAATATGCGTTCCAAGTTAGTGACTGGACACCATTCAGACAAAAGCCTTATCCTGTAGCCGAGAAACATTATTTAAAGGTCAAGGAAGCGATACAGGAGATGCTGGAGGCGGGCGTCATTGTAAAGACAGCCACACCATATGTCAGCCCATTGGTAGTGGTACCTAAACAGGACGGAAGTGTAAGGATATGCCTCGACCTGCGGAATTTGAATTCCAAGGTCTACCGGAGTTTGACCAAGTGCCACCCATAAAGGAGATCCTCAGAAGATTGAAAGGAAAGACTGTAATCACAAATCTTGACATCACTGCAAGTTTTCACCATCTTGCACTAGAGGAGAAAACAAGCTTATTAACTGTTTTTTTTATTCGATCAGCATACATACTCGTTCATGCGTCTCCCATTTGGTTTGAAAACAGTGGGTTCAGCGTTGATACGAGCGCTTGATCGAAACCTGTCTGAAGAAGTAAAAGCAACAATCATAAGCTATGTAGATGATATACTGCTGAGATCTGAAACAGTCGAAGAACGCATCAGAGATCTACGCAAGCTGTTGGATGACCTAAGTCAGGCTAACTTTAAGGTCAATCTAAAGAAATCTAACTTTGGTCAGAGAGAAGTTAAATTCCTAGGCCATGTAATAGATGCGCAAGGAGTTAGGCCAAATCCGGGAAAATTGGAGGTCATTAAACATTTCCCGAGACCAACGAAGGTGAAGAACGTCGGGCAATAACTAGGCGTTATAGGATTCTTTTCGAGCCATTGCCCGAAATATACCGAGACCGTGGCAAGACTCCAAGATTTACTGAAGAAAGGGGGAAGGTGGCGATGGACGGAAAAATGCGAGGAAGCCTTCGTGAAATCTAAACAGATGCTTTTAGATTATGTTAAATTAGGATATCCAGACTACACCCAGAAATTTATTATTCAGACTGACGCATCACTTATAGGCACTGGGGCGATGCTCTCCAGGAAAATGTGGAGAGGCCAGAAGAGAAAACTTATATTGCATTCATAAGCAAAAGATTGAAACCTAATGAAAAGAATTATACGGTCACGGAGATTGAATTACTCGCAATACTATACGCTTTACAGTAATGGCGAAAAGTGATTTATGGGTTCAGAATCGTATTGAGAACGGACCATAAAGCTCTAACATTCCTGTTAAAAACTGACTTGTCAAGTCAAAGATTGACGAGGTGGTCCTTGTATATACAGCAATTTCAAGTGGAAATCGAGTATTGCCCGGGGAAGGACAATATTATACCTGACTTGCTAAGCAAATACCCGACAGCTGATGAAGAGGAAGCTCTAGCTATCGACATAGAAGATAGAGACCAGAAGACATTAGATGATCTAAGGAACATCACCGTTTTTCAACGTGAAGATCCCTGGATACGGTTAATGATTAATTACTTCGAGGGAAAGCTTGTCAGAGGAACCCCGATGTATGTAGAAGCCGAGGCACTATCAACGGAATATTTATGGTTTAACCAGATGCTACACAAATGGAGCGATGCAGATCACACTCGACCCAGGATTGCTATACCGCCAGCACTGCAGAGAAGACTAGTATGGTTGGCACACAGAGCTTTTGGCCATCCGGGCGTAGACAAGTCTGTTGCCCTGCTGAAAGAAGCATTTATTTGGACATGCGATATTTGCCAGCGAGTAAAGCCTAACTCGTATTTAATGAGGCAAAAACCGATACCACTCCTGCCAGAGAAGGCATGTCAGCTTCTGGCACTGGATAACTTCGGCCCGCTTCCGAGAGCTAGAAGGGGAAATAGACATATCCTAGTTACACTAGACAGGTTTTCTAAAATGGTAGTCCTATGTCCAATTCAGAAGACCAGTACGAAACAGGTACTTAAAAGACTGAAGGAAAGAGTCATTCCTAAACTAGGGCAGCCGGAGAACATATTGTCTGATCATGGTAGCTGTTTCACCAGCGTAGAATTTCGCAGGGAGCTAGAAAATCTGGGAATAAGACAGATTTTGTCCACGGTTCGACACCCGGAGTCTAACAGCGCTGAAAGAGTGATGAGAGAACTGCAGAAATACATGAAAATATACTGCTCTACAGAGAACTGGAAGTGGATAGACGTACTAGAAATTATCGAGTATTGTATTAACAATACAGTGCACGAAGCGACAGGAGAAGTACCCGTGAGCCTACATCTTGATAGAAGACCGGAGAGGCCATGGAACAACGTCATTCGGACACCTGTAGACGCGCAGCCTGGACGCGAGTTGAGGATCCAGTGAACATTCGAGTATCTCAAGAAACTAGCGGACAGACGGCAGCGAAGGAATAGAAGGAAACGCTACCACAGGCCACTACTCATGGGAGAGTACGTCTTATAAAAAAAACAGCTAGTTCAGACCCAGAGAGCAGGAAATACAAAAAGTTCCAACATAATTATCACGGACCCTATCTGATTATAAGGGACTTGCAAAATAATGCCTACAGAATCAAAGATGAAGAAACAGGCAGAGAAGTTGTAGTAAACGCTGCCAACTTAAAATTATATAGTCCACCGGAGGAATATGAAACCATAGAAGAGCAAGCCATGCACACCCAAATGGACAGGGAGTCATTATATATGCACGCAGAGAGTCCTCAGAAAAGCCTACACCAGGGAGAAAGGAAACGAGGCAGCCAGCTCGTTGACCCAGGGGGAACGAGGGTTGAATGAAGCTGTCAGTTGGAAGAGCTTTACAACCAGTTGCGGGAAGCAGCGGTAGAACTCCAAGCGATGAATGAACAGCTAAGAGTGCTGAACAAGGAAACACGGGACGGTAGACATACTGGAGTGGGGGAACGATACGACCCACTGCCCGGGAGCACTGACCGCCTAAAGTAAACACTGTCTACAGAGTCGATGCCGTCTAGAGGCTCGAGAAAATTCACTTGTAAAATGAATTTTCCGAGCTTAGCGAGGGAAAGATGTGCTCAATTAGACACGGCTGACTGGCATCGAACTGAGGTCTTTATCATGAAGACCAGGTCCATGATTCTGCACAGAATCGAACAATTGATCTCTGAGGGGGAACAGCCACAGTGAACCCGAGGAACAATGAGTTATATCTGCATATAAGTATAATAGCAGGATTTCACGGCCAAAACGGGAATATTATAGCTTTTAAGGTGGATTATTGCGGAAAAATACAAGCCCATGTACGTTTTAGAGGCCAGAAAGCAAGAAAGCGAACTAGCTTGATAGTTGACAAATCGTGGTTAGCAAAGGGGCGTTACTAGGTGACGCCAAGGAACTAATTCTCGTCTGCACTGGAGAAGCGGCCAAATATTAATGGCTTTGGGAACCACAGTCTAACAAGGCGAAACAAGAGAGTGGGGGCAGTCGCCCACAGAAATTAATTGATTACAGCCAAATGGAGCAATGAATTGAGATGGAACTTACACCTAGATGCATGTATTCTAGGAAAGATAATTTAGGAGTGTTCTCACGCCTAAATTAAAGCCTGCATCTATAAAGGAACCTCTGCACAGACCTCATCCGCTACGGAGTAAGGATTTGTAGATGAGCCGAGGGGAATTACCAGAGTAGCGTTATGACGCCGTGGAAGGAAGCAATTAATTTTAATTAATTGGCCGAAGCGATTGCTTGCACGCGAGTGATTTTGGGACATCCACGCATAGACAAACAAGGATCATACTTCACTTTGTCTGGAAATGTATTATATCAAGAAGAGAGTCGGTCCTGGAAATCCAGTGAACTATGTTTCACAAGGGAGCTTTATATAGGAGAAGCTTAGCAGGGAGGTCAGTTCGTCTTGACTCAACCCGTGAGCTGGCACGCTGCCGGATCACGCAAGGAAGTGCGTGGAATTTATAAAGTATTAACGCTCAAATGTATTAGCGGTGAACAATGAAAAGCGCATCATGCAGCTTCATAACAGTAATTATGCATCGTATAAGATTTAGTCTACAGCAGACGTTTAAGCAATTGCATACGCGAGTATAGATTTAGTACAGTGTAGAGATAATTTAGGACGTTTATAGACAATGAACATAACCAGGAGGTGTTGTCATAGGTAAAATGACATATTATTGTAATGATCACTACAGTTACGGGGGCCTGGAAGGCGTCACAAGTAACCGTGACATAGGATTGAACAGATTTGCAGTAGAGGAGACATAAACTGTAGGTGACGGGAGTCGAACACACACACACACACGCGCAAGATAGACTTTCATGGAGACCAGCGGTTGTCAGGAGTTAGCTGCATCGCATCTCTGAGGTCAGTGGGAATCCAATCAAGGATCCATGTGTGAAAAAAATGTGAGAATTGTGTATAAAGTTATATTAAAGTGATTTTTAAAAGTGTTTATGTGTATATGGTAAAATAATGTGTATTGTGTCAAAGTAAAAAGGCCAGTAATGAAAAATATGATTACCATGTGTAAAGTTTATACAATGTGTCGTGTGAATAATATCATGATGGCTTAAGACAAGCATCATGGCAGGTGCGTGGCTGGCGTGCTGGACCAACCCAGCAAAAATGAAAGTGAGTACAAATTTAATATGTTGATATGATTTAAATAGCTCACCATACAACGAAGCATCACTCTAAGATTAAGAATTAACAGTAATTTAAGTACGAGTTCACATCCCTCGTATTTTGGTAAAACATGGCTTGGAGGGTGATTTGTTTACGGCCATTTAGGCGTAAGACATTGATGAAAATAACGGTAACGTTAAATAATAATAATAATAGTAATCTGGGGTCGGTAACAATAATAAATAAATGGGCATGTCAGGCCTACAGTACGTGCAAAGTGTGTCATGTCTAGCGTAAGAATACTGTGTTATTGTGAACAGTAAGCAAGAAACGTGAATATCGAGATAATGAGAGCTTTTCAGTGTCATTGAATTGTTGAATGGATGTTTATTATGGTATATTCTACAGGGTCGTATTTGAGAGCCATTAAGATAGTTAATGTAAGCCAGTAAATTTAGACTTGTTTTGGAGCTACGTAGAACTTTGGCTTATGGGTAATTGCATAGAGGACAGGAGTGCTTTAAGAATTGAGACATCCGCAAGAGATATAGTTTGAGCCGCGTTCAGCGAGCATGTAACGTAGTATCAAGAGATTTACGTCAATAAGTTGCGGGGATCATCCAAAAATATCTTGCGCGTTAGGCGAATCTAGTCGGCTAATCTTCGAAATCTACGAGTTAGTATCGCCTCAGAGCATACTTGTGTTATTCGCAACAGAGTTGGGGCAGAGTCTGTCTGTATTCACTGTTCGCAGAATTTTTGCCACCAGGGATAACTGTCAGAGACCCTGTGAGAGTCCATATATTAATTGATCTGCCCTTAGAGGTAAGACTAATGGTTCTTCGTATAGGAAACGTCGATTTCCTCTTGTTATATGCATGCTACACCAGTGAGAGAACTATGATACTCACTTGAGATGCGTGCAAAAGCCACTGATGACGGCCACAGAACGGCAAAGCTTTTTCGTGATCCATCCCTTGCCATGAATATTAATTAGGAGCCGAGATGAGCCCATTGTACTCTAAATGTAGGTATTAAATAATTAGATTGACTCAATTCATAAGGACACGACCCACTTAGGGTACCTCCAGCAATAACTGCACCAGTAATTGAACTTGACCCAAACGGAAATCCAGACGGGGAGCAGGTAGTCCTCTAAACCGGCGGCCATCTTGCTGAGGCAGCCGGGACTAATTCTTTGTCCGCATGGAAAGGAAGTTTATAGACCTGATCCTTTTATTTAAAAAGTGTAGTGGGTCACAGAAGAATCTCGATATTTCGAAAAGTAATTAAGATATGCGTGATGTGATGATGTCAATTGAATTAAATGCATTATTTCCACACACATACCATGTTGGAATGTTGTGATCGGATAATATTTGGCCCAGTTTGAGGAGGAATACTGCACCAAATAAATAAAGGCATCTTTGTAAGGTGTATTTTCCCAGTTCACACTAATTTATTCATACGGGTAGCGTGATTTGAATGACATGACACGTTTGTAACGATAATGTTTTGACCAGACCCAGAAAATCGTTGTATGGTGAAGCTATAAAATATCTATGTCCATGTGTATTTTGGAAGGGAAAGTGTACCACTTCAGCGTGTGAAATTGATAGGAAAATGAAAACTATTCGCACGACACAACACTTATTAATCAAGGTATAAGATAATGTATTAAGGTTATTTAAAGTAAATGTCCCGTGTAAAACGGATAAATGCTTAATAATTGCAGATTTAATGTCATTTAAGTATAATTTGTGTTTATTGTGTTGTGATATTCCAGTTTGTGTTAAATTGTGCCGCGTGAAGAACACTATGGACACTCGCAAATGTCGAAGAGTATCAATAATAGGATGTTTTGAATAGACTTGAGTGCGGTGAAGCACTAATTTTGAGGAGAAGAGACTCACAGATAATGTTGATTTTGTTGTTGTGGGAAGTAAATGTAAAGTATTTTCTTTGTGTTTTATGTTGTATTGCCATGATTTTCTATCATTAAATGTTATACTTAGGAATATATTGTTTCTTTCATGTAGAGTAGTCACCTGACCGACTCAAATCCTGAACATGTGGTCGTATGGTGGGTTGAACGCCCCATCCCTCGAAAGACCGTGAGTTAGCTGGGATACGAACACATTTTCCATATGATGACGATTGGGTACAGTACTTAAGTTCAAAACTACCGGTACTGAAGTGTACTAAGCTATTATTATATTGTCACTAACTAGCGATGTATATTCTTTATTCATTTATTAATGTCTTATTAGGTACTTCAACATCTGCAGTAAATGACACATTGCCACGGTCCACTGAACAATCATCACACAATCGAACCAGACCATAATAAGAGTATTATCACATATTTACACACGATTGCAGTACATTAACGCGAACTGGACTTAACAGACATGTTGAAGACACTAAAAAAATACAGATGAGTAATAGTTTATCAAAACATTCATCAAACGAAGCTAATCAAAGCTAATATTGTATCCCAGCAACGAATGTAAACAAACTATGCTATAACTCGGGCTTCCGCATACGCCATTTTCACACTTTCGATACCTGCATTAAGGTCTGAGTATTGTAGTTGGTCTTGAACTAACTTACAATACTCAGAACTTAATGCAGGTATCGAAAGTGTGAAAATGGCGTATGCGGAAGCCCGAGATATTTTTTGTTTACATTCACTGCTGCGATACAATATTAGCTTTGATTAGCTTCGTTTGATGAAAGTTGGGATAAACTATTGCTCATCTGTAATTTTTAGTGTCTCCAGTATGTCTGTTATGTCCAGTTCGCGTCAATGTACTGCAAGAGTTTGTAAATATGTGATAATACGCTTATTATGGACTGGTTCGATTGTGTGATGATTGTTCAGTTGACCGATGGCATTGTGTCATTTACTGGAGATGTTGAAGTACCTATGACTAAAGCATTAATAGAAGTGTCTCAAGAATATACACCGCAATGATTTGCTAGTTAGTGACAATATAATAATAGCTTAGTACACTTCAGTACCGGTAGTGTCGAACTTAAGTACGTAAAGGGAAAACGTAATGAGCATCTAAGTCAAGACCATACAGTTGGCGTTATCTTGAACGCTCAGCTTCTTGTGCCTCCGTAAATCCTTACTAGTGTAGCAGATGTTCTACACTGCCTTGTATTGAACCCCTGTACTGTTGGTTCAGGCGCCGAATCCATCATTTATTGGTAAAAGAAGGAAGAAAAAATACATTCCTTAGAATGACTTGGAAAGATTCTATGCAAGAGGACTGGTTTAATCTTGTGCAAGAGTAAGAGACAGGTGGCCAGGAAATGATATCACTCGTGACGCACCGATAAGGAGCGATCATGGCTATAATTAGAACGAGAGGAACTTTCCGTTCGGAGTGAGCGAGAGAAGGTTTCGGAAATTGAGCTTACGTTGCAGTAAAATGGCATCCTCGCAGTTGTGCAAGAGGAAGAATAATTAGATTTAAGCCATTTGCGAGCATAAAATTAACAAAAAAATACATCATTGTGAATCATTTCAGAATAGAGATTTTTATGTGGGAAAAGATGTTATAAAAATTGCCCAGGAAAAAAGTGCAAATGCGGCATTACGTAATTAAAAGTTCCCCGAGACCCGAGGAGGTGGGGATTAAAAATCAACTGTAACACCCACGTATCTGAAGACCAAATTTTATTTAATATCTCAGAATTGTACGATCGATTTTTATGTGCAAAGAGGTCAGTTTACGTTTAGAAAACGAGCTTTCCAGAGATATAATTTTCAATAGTGTGCGACTATTGCTTCAAAAGTTAGTTATGAAAAAGACGAGGATTTTATCTTTTTTTTAGCCAAAAAGTATAAAAGTCCTGGCAGAGCCAGACCAATCATGCAGTATTATTCCGTCCAGGGGACGTGACGCTTCATCACATCGAATGCAGTTTACAGCAGACCTTGTGGGGAGGTGCTGCATCACAGTGTCCAGATCACAGTACGAGAAGTATCATCATAGTATCGCCGTGTGAAGACTTAGGAAAATCCTAGTACAGGATTTAGTTCAGCAAGCGTCAGTCTTTATAGTGAAAAGTTCAGTATTACTGTCAAGTTAGGCTGCGAACTTAAAGAACAGGCGATAGGTCTTCAAATAACAGTTCAGTTAAACGACTGAAAGTATCGTAACGTTTTGAAGTACCAAAGATCGTGAAACAAACATTTCCAGCAAAGTTAAGGAACCCAATCAGTGTCGGACGAAATAAATAACGCCTAGTGTATCGATAAGATAGGGACTAGAGCGAAGAAAATAAGAAGGGAAAAGTTAATCCAAGACGTTGTCTAACAAGAGACAAACAAACAGTAAAAGCATTAAGCTACGAAACTAAGGAATAGCAGTAAAGGCTAAGGAAGTAGGAAGGTCACCGATAAAGTATTCAAGGTGCCGTAAACAAGATAGACTTTATCTAGACAAATTAAATAGTGTCTAGAAAGAAACGACTTCGAGCTAGTAAAAATAGAAGCCGAATAGTCAGGAAACCAGATCTGAAGAATTACCGTTCCAGGGAGGGGTAGATTGATCGAGACTTTCATCTTCTTGTCAGATAGGGAGCCGACGTCTAAGAGTGTCAACCCTTGGAAACGGGAAAGAGAGAATCACGTGTGTAAGGCAAAAGCAAAGCCTTAGTGATTGAAAGCAGTGTAATATAGAAAATTTGTGTTAGTGTAATAAATTTTTAGTGAATTTATTTGTGTATGATAAAAGAATACAGAATTGTATTCAAAATGTTATCAGTGTATAAGGTAAATCATGTGTATGTGTATCAAGAAATGTCATTGTGTGAAATGGGATTAATCAAGATGGCTTAAACACATTAAGTGGGCGAAAATGAAACATCGCTGGAAAATACGGTCGGTGACCGTCACCTCATGTGAGTAACCATTTCATTATGTTATGTGTTGGGGAATATTTGTGTACAATCCACCTGAGAATGAGAAAATAGGGATATTTTTGAATAACAAATAACAGAATAATAGCGCGATCTGAACGATAAAATTTGAAAAGTATAAGATAATTCTGTGAAATGGATAAATCCCTTAGGGAAAAATGTATGAAATAAAATATCAGTGTATTTGATAAATGATTTAATTATATGAAAGCAAGCGTAATAATAATAATAATAATAATAACAATTAAATGAATAAAGATTATGATGAATTATAGGAAAGTAGTAGCTTTTGTGCTCCTTTAAAAGAATAAATACATGTTGTGATCAAATGTTCTTAAGATAAAGGGATTATTGCACGGGAGAGGATTAATATAAAATTGAGATGTAGATCAAATGTTGATGTTGAATTGTGAGTTCTTTGAAGACAATTTGGCAATAAAGGATAAGCGTAATGTAGCGCATTGAAGTAAATTTGTCACGCTAGGAATGCGTTGAACCTAAATATACTTGGTAAAATTAATTATGAGGGGCAGTTGGTCGTGGTAATTGAGCTATAGTAAGTCCTCCAAATAGTGATGTGATCACGAGGCCGTTGTGTGTGTTGTATTATAAAAGGGTGCGAAATAATTGTATTGTGAGCACGAGTGTAAGGCAAAGGCCTGCTATAAGTCGCAAATGCATACGTCCTCCAGTATGGGATATGGTTCCCGAGGCAGTTGAAAGAAACGAACCCAGATTCGTTTATGTGAAGCCCCTAAGTATTTGTTGTTGTATTGAATTATTCTTACCCACCAATGAGGACACTTCATAATTAATAAATGCCAAGGTAAAAAGAATGGGTCTAGTGAACCTAAATATGTTTTAAAATTAGTAGAATGAAGCCTTGTTTGTTCAAAGAACTACATTTAAGGAAAAGCTGTATGAAAGCGGAGGGTAGCTCGCCTCTTGCGAGTCTGACCGTAATGTTCCTGCTCCCCAACAATTAATCACGGTAAGTGGCCAGGCCAGACCCCTCGCCATTAATGTTGTGGTAGGTTTGAATAGCCGTCTGTTTTGAAGTTATAATACACAGAGTGTTTAGAGTTGGTTTTAACGACCCGGTCTTTGAACCGAGGTTCTTGTAGATGAGGATTACCGCTTGCAAGTTCGGATTGTTGCTTTCTATTGATATGATGGTCTTTTAAGACAAATAATAATAAATCCCTAATGCAATGTTATATGATGTAGGAATTCACGAGTTCAGTGAAGGCAATTAGATTCCGGGAGTGATCTTAATTTTTGACTTGTTCAAGTAGTTTCGGAAGCTCGGGAGTACGCAAATGTTTTCCCAATCACAGTAGTGAATTGTTGATTTGAGAGAGGTGGTAACATGAGAATTTTTGTGAAAGCCCAAAGTATAAGAAAACGAGTAACAGTACTTTAATAAGAATTATATATTTTTTAATTATAAAATACTCATATAATAGGAAGTGATGTGTTGTAAAAAAAGGATAACACAGTTTATATTGAAAAGTATCGAGCCTATTAGAGCTCTTGATTATTTGAATTTTAAAAGGACACTATATGGAAGTGAAAAGAAATATAAGTTTGTTGGTTTATGAAAACCATTTATTATGATTTAACCTTTGTTTAATTATGTATTCCTTGTTCACTCTGAACAAGTTAGAATTGGGTCAGTATTTTATTTGTTTAATTTGTTGTAGCGCCATATATTTGGTTAATTAAATGTTTTATAGTAGGAGTGGTTTTGTTCATTTATTTTGGAAGTGTATCCTCTATTTAATCCAAAATGTGTAAGTCACAGAGTGGGAGAACATACCATAACCCCGAAAATCCCGATTTGAGCATTGCTGGCATACTGTGATTTGCATATTTCATGCTAAAAGGGCACAGGGGGGCATAGAAGTACTGTGCTTGGATTAATAATTGGAGAAACACTCAAGACGGTCATATCATGTAAAAGTAAAGTAATGATAGAAGTAGCTACAAAATACAATGTCAACTGACCGCATGGGACCCTGGAAACTCACACCGAGCAGCCCTAAATATAATTAACCCCCTAGCAAACACTAATCATGGCGCCCAGTACGTAGGGATGAGTTTTCCTAGGGATAACCTGAGTTTTTCCTGAAGAATCAAAATTTTCATTAAAAAAATATTTTTTCGAAAAGTTTGAATTTTTAAATCACTTCCATAAAGGTCTTGATATTGAATGAGTATATCAAAAGGGTACGTTTTAGTAAACAACCGTAATAAGGTAAAAGTTTGGAAATTGGGACACAAGAGTTCGAAGTACCATCTCTCATGCATGATCTAGCGATGTGGCATAGTAGCCCACTGTATTTTATAAGATGGCATTAAGTGAGGAAATGCAGAGGCTTGTGGACGTCTTAAAAGCAGATAGTAGCGAGAGATTCAAAACTATGGATGCTAAATTGGACAGCCAACAGGGGGAAAATAAAAAGGATTTCGAATCCATAAATCAGAGTTTGGGATCTCTCAAAATTAGTAGTGATAGCATGGGGAATAAATTAGAAGCTATCGAGGCCGACTATATAAGAATGAACAGTGAACTGAAGGCTGAGATAGATCAAATGAAAACAGAAAATGGGGAAAACATTGGAAAACAGTTGATAGCTGTGAAAGATGATCTGAAAGCCGACAGTAAAGCAAATAACGAGGCACTGAAGGCTGAAATAGAAGAGACAATGAATAACAAATTTCAAGGTTTTGACACTGAGTTTGGGAATAAGTTAAATGAGTTAAAAGGGGAAATCGCCAGTAAAATTAAAGAGGAAAACGGAGTACTTAAGTCAGAATTGCAAGAAAAAATAAAGACTTTAGAAGAAAGTACGGTAAATTCCCAAACTAAATGTCAAGAAAATTTTAAAAATTTAGGGAATAAATTGGGTTCTGTGGAAGCCAAATTAAGTAATATGGAAGAGAATGTAGATGCATGTAAAAATGAACTTGTAACCCAGATCCAAGGTGTGCAGGAAAAGTTAAAAGCTCAGATAGAATCTAACAGGAATATTTGTGAAACATCCCGGAAGGAGATAAAAGATAGTCTTGATAGGCTAGAAGGCAGATTTAAAGGGGTGGAGAACCAAGTAGGAAAACTTGAGGAAAAAGTAGAGGGAGTTCAGGCCGAAGTAAATGATATGAGAATTCAAAATCAAGAAGATGCAAAGAACAGGAAAAATCAATTTGATCATTTTACCGAGCAGGTAGATGATAACTTGAGGAAGCACGAAAATGAAATAAATAAGATATTAGGTACATACGAAAAGCATATCCAGGAAGAAAGAGATCAACGAAATGAAGAAAATCAGGAAAATACCCAGAAGATAGATGAAATAAGTAAGGGTATCAATGGGGTTCAGAAACCATGGAAACATTAAAGGGACAAGTAGGAATAACTAATACTGAAGTAAAACTTGTCAAAGAGGACTTAACGGAATTGTATAAAAGTCAAGGGAAAACTGAGGAAAAGCTTGAAGAAATTAAGGGAGATATGGTCAAAGGACAAAAGGAGATGGAGAAAAAGATAAAGGAGAACCGAGGGGACTTAGATACCACAGGTGACGTTAAGCCAGAAATTATAGACAAACAGGTCATGGTAATCAAGAAAGAGGTAGAAGATCAGTTAGCTGAAATCAGGGATAGTTTCAGGGAAGAGAAATTCCAACTCAAACAAGTAGTGGAAGACAGGAAAAAGAATCAAGAAAGAATTCAGAATGAATTAGGATCACGGTTGGAAAGGACTGAACACAAGAACAGTCAGATGGAAATTCAACTCATGGCTCACGAAGAAAGTGCCCGAAGAGAAAGGAAATTAGAATTTGAAAGTCAGGATGAATTTCATAAGACAGAATGGGTAGATCCCCATGAACGAGGCACTAATCAGGATAGGGACTTAGGAGGGGAGAGCCCTTATAAAAACCCAGGATATCCGATGGCAATGTCAACCCCTTATATGAACCAAACAAATGGTCAAATAATAAATATCATCAAGTCAAATGAGGACAGACCGGTGAAGTTTACAGGGAATAATATGTCGATTACTCCTAAATATTGGTTGAAGGAGGTCGCAGAGTACTTGAATGAAATGAAAGTTCCTCAGGATCGGAGACTGAGAGCAATTGAGAAGCTATTGGCAGGTGATTGTCTCACCTGGTTCAGGAGTTTCAGGTATACCTTTGACACGGTGGAAGGTTTTAGAGAAGCTTTTCTCAAACGATATTGGGCAGCAGATGTCCAAGAGAATCTGAGGCTAGATCTGTACTCTAGGAAGTATAGTAAAAATGCCCCCACTAATTATTCAGAATTTTTCACCGCTCAGCTGTGTAAATTCCGGGATCTTCCTGCTGAGAACGACCTGTGTGCCGCCATTGCAAGACAACTTCCATATGAGATACAGAGGTTGTTAATCTCATCTAAAGCCAGAAGTGCTTTGGAAGTGGAGAGTGTATTACGTCAATTAGATATGACGACTTCACACGTTACTCCCAGGCATCAAAGACAAACTGAACAAGTACATATGGCCAGCAGTCAAGAAAATAGAGAGAAGCCATTGACCAGAAATCAGTCAACTAGTACTGATACTCAGGGATTGGGTCGAGAATATGGACATCAAGAGCCTAGGGGAATACAGCCATACCATAGAGGAGGATATCGGGGAAGAAATCCTAGAAATACGGGTTATAGGCAACAAGAGAACCGACCCCATAACAATAATAATCAGAGGCAGGATAACAGAAAGAGATGGGAGAATTATCCCAGAAGGAATGTGAGACCGGAGGATAGAGACGATGAATATCGGGCCGAAATAAAAGAGAGGTATCAGGAGAGTCTTCGTTAAATGAATGAACGAACAGACGAACCTGAAATGCAAAGAGTCCGTTGGAGTGAGGCAATAAAGAACCGAAAATCATCCGACCGATTAGAATGAGCTCAAAGCTTGGAGTTACAAGCTCAATTGAAGAATGAGGGGAAAGGAAACCCTCAGGATAAAAAAAACTCCAAATTTAAATCTTCAAAAGTGGAAACATACCAGGAGCTGGGAGGAGGTTGAGATTGTAAATTGGATAGCGAGACCAGATGAGTTAATTAAAGAGGATGTGGAAGAAATCCCACCTATTAGAAGGGAATTACCTATTATCATGTTAAGGATAGAAGGATTACTGGTCAGGGCATTAATTGATACGGGATCAACCATAAGTTTAATAACGCAAACCCTCCTAAATGAATTAGAAACAAGAGGTCGCATATTGAAAATTCCCACCTCAAGTGTGTAGATTAAGGGAATTATTCCGGAAAAATCTTTGACATGTAAATTTCAGGTATACATTGATTTGATCATGGGTAACGCTGAAATTTCGCAATGCTTTTTGCTGGTAAATCAATTGCCATATAATGTCATATTAGGTATTGATTTTATCCGTGAGAACAAGGTCATAATAGACCTAGCGCAAAATTGCATTCGGATTAAAAGAGAGGATGTGGATGGACAAAACATAAATCTGCAGGAACAGGATGCAAAAATAGAAGAACAGGTATGGCATGTGGAAGAAGTGACCGAGGAAGGTTGTAGGGACATAGAGAAGGTATTTGAAGTCCTAAACATAGAACTTGAAGATAGTTTGGAAACCGAGTTCGAGACGAACCTGTCAGGAAAAGTAGAGGAAGCTAAAGTTAACCTCGAAAACAAGGAAAAATTAAAGGAATTGCTATTAAATTACAGGGACGTATTTGATTCCAAGCCAGGAAAGATTAAAAATTTTAAATACGCATTTCAAGTAAACGATTGGGCACCGTTCAGACAAAAACCATACCCGGTTGCAGAAAAACATTACACACAAACAAAGAAAACACTGCAGGAGATGAGTGATGCAGGTGTTATAGAAAATATGGCGACACCATACGTTAGTCCATTAGTAATATTGTGAGTAAACCGGATGGCTCAGTAAGGGTGTGTTTGGATGCCAGGAATTTGAACGCGAAAATTATACCAGAAAATGATTCGGCACCACCCATAAAAGAAATACTGAGGAAATTTAAAGGCAAGAAGATTTTCACAAATATTGGCATGACTTCTTCATATCATCATCTCGAACTTGAAGAGAAAACCAGTCTCTTAACTGGATTTCAGTTCGACCAACAAACGTATTGCTTCAAGAGATGTCCGTTTGGCTTGAAGACCGCGGGATCCGCCTTAATAAGAGCACTTGATCGCAACCTGTCAGTGGAAGTAAAAGATTGCACTATCCGCTATGTGGATGACATATTGCTTACCTCGAAAAACATTGAGGAACACTTGGAAAAATTAAAGAAATTATTGGAAGATTTAAGAAGGGCTAACTTTAAGATTAACTTGAAGAAATCAAATTTTTGTCAGAGACAAGTTACGTTTTTGGGGCATGTGATTGACAAGGATGGTGTCAAACCCAATCCATGCAAATTAGAATCGATAAGAGATTTTCCCAGGTCTTTGAAGGTGAAAAACGTTCGCCAGTTTTTGGGATTGATTGGATTTTTCTCAGGACATTGTCCGTCATATACCAAAACTGTTGCACCACTACAGGACCTTCTGAAGAAGGGGGGCAAGTGGAAATGGACGGAGGAAACAGAAAAAGCGTTCATAGAGGCCAAGGAAATGCTCTTAAATTATGTGAAGCTAGGATATCCTGATTTTAATCAGAGATTTGTAATACAAACGGATGCATCCCAGATTGGAATAGGGGCAATGCTATATCAGGAAAACCCAGATAACCCTGAGAAGAAAAATTATCTAGCTTTCACATGTCGGAGACTGAAACCACACGAGAAAAAATATACAATCAGCGAGATCGATCTGTTACCGATATTGCACGCGTTGGAATATTGGCGAAAGATTGTATATGGGTTTCAAGTCACATTAAGGACTGATCATAAAGCCTTAACCTTTTTGATGAAGACGGATTTATCCAGTAAAAGTTTGATGCGTTGGGCTTTATATATTCAACAGTTCGACGTAAATATAGAGTATTGCCCGGGTAAAGAAAATGTAGTTCCAGATTATTTAAGTAGACAGCCAGAGTCCACAGAAGAGGAAGTAATGGCTATTGATTTGGAGGACAGGGATCAGCGCACTTTGAATGAATTGAGAAGCATTGGTCAGCGACAACGTGAGGATCCATGGATGAACATGCTCATATCTTTCTTGGAAGGGAGTTTGATAAGGGGAACACCTGCGTATACTGAAGCTAATAAGATAGCTCAAGATTACACATTCTTTAATGGATTATGGTATAAGTTTGCGGACTCTGACCATACACGATTGAGGATCGTTGTACCTGCTATTTTGCAGAGAAAAATGGTATGGTTGGCCCATAGATCGTTTGGACATATGGGAGTCGACAAAACAGTCTCGATGCTGAAAGAAGCATTTGTATGGCCGAGACTGAGAGAAACTGTAAGAGATACGCTCAAGACATGTGACCTATGTCAAAGGATTAAGCCAAATGCGTTTTTGATGAGACAAAAGCCAATACCATTGTTGCCCGAGAGGCCGGGTCAAATTATTTCTATTGACAATTTCGGACCTTTGCCAAAGGCTAGGAGAGGAAATAGACACATAATGGTGGCTATGGATGTTTTCTCGAAAATGGTTGTCCTTGCTCCCATACAGAAGACTAGTACCAAACAGGTGTTAAAACGACTCAAAGAAAAAGTGATACCTATTCTGGGCAAACCAGAGAATTTGTTGTCGGATCACGGTAGTTGTTTTACAAGTGTAGAATTTAGACAGGAATTAGAGAGACTTGGAATACGTCAGATACTGTCTAGTATTCGCCATCCTGAGGCAAATCCTGTGGAAAGAGTTATGAGGGAAACGGCCAAGTATTGCAGAATATACAGTGCCGAGGAAAATTGGAAATGGATAGATATCCTTGATATTATCGAATTTTGTATAAATAATACAATTCAAGAATCTACGGGAGAGATACCAATAACGTTACATCGGAATGAGCAACCAGAGAGACCTTGGAATCTGGTCATTCCTAGGCCAGCAGACGCTCAGCCTGGAAGAGATGTACGAGTTAGAAGAGCCTTTGAGCATCTAAAAGCTCAAGCTGATAGAAGGCAAAGAAGAAACAGGCACAAGAGGTATCATCGACCACTATTAGCAGGAGAAATGGTGTTAGCGAAAAGACCAGCCATTTCGGATCCAGGAAACCGTGTGTACAAGAAATTCCAGAAAATGTACCACGGATCTTATCAAATCATAAGAGATTTAAGAAATAATGCCTATAGAATTCGGCACTGTGAAACGAATCACGAAGTGACCATGAATTCAGCAAATTTAAAAGTATATTACCCTCCCGAAGACTTCGATGAAGCAAATGAACAAGCCCTGGTTATGGAACAATTTAGAGATGATAAATCCACTTTTGATAGAAACAGGAGTAAGCAAGAACGAGAAAATAGAGCTCAACCATTCAATTGTGAATGTGAATTAGAGAAACTGTATTGGGAAATAAGAGAAATAATTGATCTTGTTGAAGAAGAAAATTTCAATTTAAGAAGAGAGAATGAGGAAATAAAGAAACGGGTAGGGATAGACCACACCCGTAACGAAGAATTATGTTCTGTAGACATTTAGTCCAGAAAAATAGGAAAGGAAGAACGGGTAGGGACAGAGCGTACTCAACCTACACTATTACCGGATATGACTTTAAAAGTGGAAAACCCTAATTATCATGGGATTTCATGCGAATAGAAACTAAAGGTACTGAGAAATGTTATGATGGCTTCGACACTAAAGAAGATAAGGTATTTTACCAAAAGGATTTAAATAAATTTCCTCAAAAATTTCGAAAATTTATTTATCTATGGAGGGGAGATTTGAACCCATGTACTGTTGGTTCAAGCGCCGAATCCATCATTTATTGGTAAAAGAAGGAAGGAAAAATACAGTCCTTAGAATGACTTGGAAAGATTCTATTCAAGAGGACTGGTTTAATCTTGTGCAAGAGTAAGAGACCAGGTGGCCAGGAAATGATATCACGCGTGACGCACCGATAAGGAGCGATCATGGCTATAATTAGAACGAGAGGAACTTTCCGTTCGGAGTGAGCGAGAGAAGGTTTCGGAAATTGAGCTTACGTTGCAGTAAAATGGCATTCTCGCAGTTGTGCAAGAGGAAGAATAATTAGATTTAAGCCATTTGCGAGCATATAATTAACAAAAGAAATACATCATTGTGAATCATTTCGGAATAGAGATTTTTGTGTGGGAAAGATGTTATAAAAATTGCCCAGGAAAAAAGTGCAAATGCGGCATTACGTAATTAAAAGTTCCCTGAGATCCGAGGAGGTGGGGATTAAAAATCAACTGTAACACCCACGTATCTGAAGACCAAATTTTATTTAATATCTCAGAATTGTACGATCGATTTTTATGTGCAAAGAGGTCAGTTTACGTTTAGAAAACGAGCTTTCCAGAGATATAATTTTCAATAGTGTGCGACTATTGCTTCAAAAGTTAGTTATGAAAAAGACGAGGATTTTATCTTTTTTTTAGCCAAAAAGTATAAAAGTCCTGGCAGAGCCAGACCAATCATGCAGTATTATTCCGTCCAGGGGACGTGACGCTTCATCACATCGAATGCAGTTTACAGCAGACCTTGTGGGGAGGTGCTGCATCACAGTGTCCAGATCACAGTACGAGAAGTATCATCATAGTATCGCCGTGTGAAGACTTAGGAAAATCCTAGTACAGGATTTAGTTCAGCAAGCGTCAGTCTTTATAGTGAAAAGTTCAATATTACTGTCAAGTTAGGCTGCGAACTTAAAGAACAGGCGATAGGTCTTCAAATAACAGTTCAGTTAAACGACTGAAAGTATCGTAACGTTTTGAAGTACCAAAGATCGTGAAACAAACATTTCCAGCAAAGTTAAGGAACCCGATCAGTGTCGGACGAAATAAATAACGCCTAGTGTATCGATAAGATAGGGACTAGAGCGAAGAAAATAAGAAGGGAAAAGTTAATCCAAGACGTTTTCTAACAAGAGACAAACAATCAGTAAAAGCATTAAGCTACGAAACTAAGGAATAGCAGTAAAGGCTAGGGAAGTAGGAAGGTCACCGATAAAGTATTCAAGGTGCCGTAAACAAGATAGACTTTATCTAGACAAATTAAATAGTGTCTAGAAAGAAACGTCTTCGAGCTAGTAAAAATAGAAGCCGAATAGTCAGGAAACCAGATCTGAAGAATTACCGTTCCAGGGAGGGGTAGATTGATCGAGACTTTCATCTTCTTGTCAGATAGGGAGCCGACGTCTAAGAGTGTCAACCCTTGGAAACGGGAAAGAAGGAATCACGTGTGTAAGGCAAAAGCAAAGCCTTAGTGATTGAAAGCAGTGTAATATAGAAAATTTGTGTTAGTGTAATAATTTTTAGTGAATTTATTTGTGTATGATATAAGAATACAGAATTGTATTCAAAATGTTACCAGTGTATAAGGTAAATCATGTGTATGTGTATCAAGAAATGTCATTGTGTGAAATGGGATTAATCAAGATGGCTTACACACATTAAGTGGGCGAAAACGAAACATCGCTGGAAAATACGGTCGGTGACCGTCACCTCATGTGAGTAACCATTTCATTATGTTATGTGTTGGGGAATATTTGTGTACAATCCACCTGAGAATGAGAAAATAGGGATATTTTTGAATAACAAATAACAGAATAATAGCGCGATCTGAACGATAAAATTTGAAAAGTATAAGATAATTCTGTGAAATGGATAAATCCCTTAGGGAAAAATGTATGAAATAAAATATCAGTGTATTTGATAAATGATTTAATTATATGAAAGCAAGCGTAATAATAATAATAATAACAATTAAATGAATAAAGATTATGATGAATTATAGGAAAGTAGTAGCTTTTGTGCTCCTTTAAAAGAATAAATACATGTTGTGAACAAATGTTCTTAAGATAAAGCGATTATTGCATGGGAGAGGATTAATATAAAATTGAGATGTAGATCAAATGTTGATGTTGAATTGTGAGTTCTTTGAAGGCAATTTGGCAATAAAGGATAAGCGTAATGTAGCGCATTGAAGTAAATTTGTCACGCTAGGAATGCGTTGAACCTAAATATACTTGGTAAAATTAATTATGAGGGGCAGTTGGTCGTGGTAATTGAGCTATAGTAAGTCCTCCAAATAGTGATGTGATCACGAGGCCGTTGTGTGTGTTGTATTATAAAAGGGTGCGAAATAATTGTATTGTGAGTGCGAGTGTAAGGCAAAGGCCTGCTATAAGTCGCAAATGTATAAGTCCTCCAGTATGGGATATGGTTCCCGAGGCAGTTGAAAGAAACGAACCCAGATTCGTTTATGTGAAGCCCCTAAGTATTTGTTGTTGTATTGAATTATTCTTACCCACCAATGAGGACACTTCATAATTAATAAATGCCAAGGTAAAAAGAATGGGTCTAGTGAACCTAAATATGTTGTTAAAATAAGTAGAATGAAGCCTTGTCTGTTCAAAGAACTACATTTAAGAAAAAGCTGTATGAAAGCGGAGGGTAGCTCGCCTCTTGCGAGTCTGACCGTAATGTTCCTGCTCCCCAACAATTAATCACGGTAAGTGGCCAGGCCAGACCCCTCGCCATTAATGTTGTGGTAGGTTTGAATAGCCGTCTGTTTTGAAGTTATAATACACAGAGTGTTTAGAGTTGGTTTTAACGACCCGGTCTTTGAACCGAGGTTCTTGTAGATGAGGATTACCGCTTGCAAGTTCAGATCGTTGCTTTCTATTGATATGATGGTCCTTTAAGACAAATAATAATAAATCCCTAATGCAATGTTATATGATGTAGGAATTCACGAGTTCAGTGAAGACAATTAGATTCCGGGAGTGATTTTAATGTTTGACTTGTTCAAGTAGTCTTCGGAAGCTCGGGAGTACGCAAATGTTTTCCCAATCACAGTAGTGAATTGTTGATTTGAGAGAGGTGGTAACATGAGAATTTTTGTGAAAGCCCAAAGTTTAAGAAAACGAGTAACAGTACTTTAATAAGAATTATATATTTTTTAATTATAAAATACTCATATAATAGGAAGTGATGTGTTGTAAAAAAAGGATAACACAGTTTATATTGAAAAGTATCGAGCCTATTAGAGCTCTTGATTATTTGAATTTTAAAAGGACACTATATGGAAGTGAAAAGAAATATAAGTTTGTTGGTTTATGAAAACCATTTATTATGATTTAACCTTTGTTTAATTATGTATTCCTTGTTCACTCTGAACAAGTTAGAATTGGGTCAGTATTTTATTTGTTTAATTTGTTGTAGCGCCATATATTTGGTTAATTAAATGTTTTATAGTAGGAGTGGTTTTGTTCATTTATTTTGGAAGTGTATCCTCTATTTAATCCAAAATGTGTAAGTCACAGAGTGGGAGAACATACCATAACCCCGAAAATCCCGATTTGAGCATTGCTGGCATACTGTGATTTGCATATTTCATGCTAAAAGGGCACAGTATACACGCCAAATATTACCGTGAACTTCTGTTTTATTGGTTAAGGAAGATGTTTCCCCTGTGCCAAACAGGGAACTCATTGTGTTCCGTCATTATTCATACTTTTGTGATTCTTACAGCTTGCAAGTTATTTTTTATTATGATGTGTGTAATAAAGTGTTGTGATTAACTTGCCAATTATGTACTTATATTGCGAGATGGCGTGCCGCGATAATTCCGTAAGAGGGAGATGGTGCTTTCCTACCTACATTACTTTACTAAAACTACTATTTCCATCGTACAACTATTCCAAACGGTAACAGCGAATGTTTAATGGGTTAGATGGTAACATATTATCGTGTCCTTTGTGTGTGGTAATCTCCATAATTAAGTTCGGTGGCGTAGTCGGTAGCATGCTGAACTGCTATGCCCAAGATAGCGGGTTCAAACCCGGCCGAAGTCGTCGGATATTTTAAGAGCGTTAAAAATCCTTCAGTATGCCTTCCTTCGGAGGGGAAGTAAAGCCGGCGGTCCCATCTAATAGATTTATGGCATGTAAAAGATCCTTTCACAGACTAAACTTGTGTAAAGCAAAATAATCGTTAGGTTAGATTTCGTCAGAACGCTCTATCAAAGTTCCAACGTTCGCCACTAGGTGTCATTGATATCTGGTGGCGAAAGTTGGAACTACTTGAAATTGAACGGAACTTGTAGCCACAGATTACCTACTACTACAGATAGCCGACAGCCATGCTAATTCTTGGCACCTAAGACTTCAGCTCTGTCTGGTGTTTGACCGCGGTACTAGTTGACGTGTAGCACGGCAGTTTGGGTAGCCTACCCCACCCCTTCCCCTCATTCCGCTAAATATTGTCCTCCTAAATGCTCTGCCCACTTCAATGTTCCGAAAATCACAATCTTCCCAATACTTCTAGCATGTTATTAAGTGTGGAGATAATCATGTGATCTACAAGAAATAAATCACATTCAAAATATCAATAACATTTTTTTTTTAAATAATACCAAAGTGGGAAATTGTGAATTCTAGAACTCTGAAATGAACAATCACAGCATCTAGGACATGTTAGTTAGTTATTGTTGTTTTAAGGGGTGGAACTACGAGCTTATCTGCCCCTATTTTAGGACATGACCTCATCAATAATTTACATGTTTACATTTCTTTCAGTTGCAATGCAGCATATTGCATTGGTGACAAGAATTAGGCTACTAAAAGGCCTGCAGCATATTATTACACACCTTAAAAAAATGGTCCCTTCCAATTAACCACAGTAGGCCCAATCAGGCCTATAACCAATTAGTTATTAGAATAAACTGCAAAGGAAAATACTGGGAAGGGAGAATATTCATATCTTAAAATGCTTGGTGAAGTTAGCAATAACAGTAAAATGTTAAGAGAGATTGCTAAGGAAACAGGTGGTGTAACCAGATCACACTAAAATTGTTAGTGCAATTAGTGCCAAATTCATTAGAAGACTGAAATTTCAGAAAAATAATTGGATATTACAAAATTTCTATACAGTAGTTCCTTTCATATTCCCTTTAAAATATACCCAGTTCACCAATTTTTTTATTTATTTAGTCAATTTACCCTCTAGGTTGGTGGTTCCCACGGACTCAGCGAGGGAACTCACCACTACCGCCTCTATGGGCAGTGTCCTGGAGCTTGGAACATCTGGTCGGGATGGATACAACTGGGGAGGTGTGATCAGCACTTCGCCCAGGCAGCCACACCTGCAAAGCGAACAGGGGCGTCGTGAGGGATGGGAAGGGATGGAAGATTGGGATGGAATGGCGAGGAATAGGGAAGGAGGCGGCCGTGGCCTTACAGTAGGTACTGTCCCCGAATTCGTATAACGAGATACGAGGTATTGATATGAAAGGCAGCCTGAAAAAAAGAGAGCATTTAATTAATTTTTGAAGAATGAATTTTGGAACAGGTCCATTATACAAGCTTTATGTCATGAAGTATTGCCCAACAAGAAGCTTGTTAGCTGAATGTAATCTTCTTCTAGAAAGGGAGGATTTTATTGGACCATCCATTCGAGATAGACCATAGCCGGTTCTTGAAGAAAAAGGAACGGGATTGGAAGATCCGGTGAGCGAAGTTAGAAATGGAATGTTTTATTTTGTCTAGTAGGCTACTTAATGCATTTGGAAGCATTGACCTTGGGAAATAAATGGAAGGCATTAATTAAGTAATAATCAGAAAATGTCTTCTGTGGGTAGTAATGCCCGAAGTATGTTTGAGGATATTCATGTCCGAGTTTCGGTAAGCAGCATTGAGTTAGGAACAGATGTTCGAGAAGGCGAGAGAAGGATGACGTCAGAGTATGTCAGGTGACGTGAGGGGAGAGTCTACTTGAGCAGAGCGAGGGGAGGAGAGTGCTGCGGAAAGGCATTACGACAGTGGTTGTTGGTGTGTGATATTTAAGGAAGTGATATGAACGTGTGAAACATCGTGTCTAAATATGCTAATGTATTTTGAAGCACGGAAGTCTGTGTGATTTTGAGTGAGTTTTGGATTATTCCACAGTAAAGACCGGTGGCATGGGGAGACAATAAATTGTCAGTCAGTACTGTGTAACGTATTCGAAGAGAATAGGGAAATGTGAATATACTTTTTGAAAAGTATTGAACGTGCATGTTGTAAGGAAACGCCTTGAGTCACGTTACTTCGGAACGATATGTTCGAGAAGGTAGTGGTCGGCAATAAAATGGAAAACATTATGGACACGTGGCCGGAAGGAGAATGTGATTTATCAGAGGAAGTTATGGTATTTTGTTAAATTATGCTGAGGGAAATGCGGTCTACATCATGAAAGTGAGAATTCCTTCGAGTGGAGTCACTTTGAACGATATGCGGAAAAGCAAAGTTCACGCAGCCACTTCAAAAATGCACAATCTACTAGAGAACATTATGAATTATGGCCAACGCAATTATGGAAGAAGACTACACGATTTTCTGGAGGGACGAGAAGAAGAAAACGCCAGGACGGAGACCAGGGATCGAACGAGGTGTCTGTCAGGGGGCGATCCGATTGCCGTGGCAGTCAGCCCTTCTCAAGAATTCGGATGGCCGATGACAGGGAACGAGCAGCTTCTAGGCGGACCAGGGAGGAAGGATCGTGGTTTGAAGCGAGGCTACCCAGTTGTCAGCCGAGTGAAATGGAAACCAGCGCCTGTTCTGAACGTGAATGGATCTTCACTTTGTTCGTCTCCGATCCAGCAGAATGTAAGACAAGTCTTTCAATATTTGTAGCCCCAGTTCGTAGTTCTATGTTCTCGTAGATGCGTTTGCGTGATCATTTTATTTCAGTAGTGATTTTGTTAAGTAGTTGGTTTGGATCTTGTGGTCAGTATATTTTTTTTACATCGAAGCAAGTTACGGTGTGCTTTGAGTGGGCTTGTGAGCCTCAGTTCCAGCCTGTCTGGGGATATTTGCAGGCGAGTTATCTGCTTGCTGACCGTGCTTGGGTTAGTGGAGTCCTTGTTTCGATGTTTATCGCTAGTTTTTTTCAATTGTAAGATTTTCTTCCCCAGATTAGGTTTTTTTTCGACCTCGTGGTTTCGCATTTGAATTATTTTCGGATTTAAGAGTGTTCCGGGATGAACAGTTTCTTGCGCTCTTTGCTTCTTTGCATTTTTCTTGTTTCCGCTCTGTTGCCTCTTCGCAGCTTCAGAGGAGTTAGTTTTTGAAAATTGCTTTTGAAAATTGGATTTTGAATTATTTTGAATTTTGAGATTTAGCTATTTGGTCTTCGATGATTCTTTTCACATTGTGTTGTTGCACAATTATCTGACTTTACAATTTGAATTATTTTCTGAATTTTGAATTTTGAATTATTTTGGATTTTGAAATTTTCACTCTGAGAATTTATTTCATTTTGATATTGGAATTTGAGTCAAATCTTTCCTCGGATTTTCAGAAAATCCCGATCGATTTTGATTTTGAGAAATTTGGAACTTCAATCCTGACTTGAGTTTTTCCAACAAGATTTTTTTTCTTTCTTTCTTTCTTTCTTTCTTTCTTTCTTTCTTTCTTTCTTTCTTTCTTTCTTTGAAAGTATAATTATTTTTCAGTTTTGACTGTTAGAAAATGTCTCGTTGATTTAAAGTTGGTTGCTATTCTGATCGTTCAGACGAAGAGTTCTTTCGAAAACAATTTTGGATTTTAAAAAATGTAATGTTGATTCGAGTATTATTCTCGACTGTTGTTATTGTGTGACACAGTGTATATACAGAATTATTTATTTAAAGGTTTACTGAATATAGTGCACACATTAGTGGAAAATGTTTTTGAGTTGACACTCACAATAAATGTAACTTGAATCGGATTATGGTCAGAAATATGTCGTGCTTTCTTAACACGCACTAGGAGATCGTCATTCGATCTGTAACAGTTATCGCTTATGAAGCATATTTAAAATTAGTATCAACGTCTTTGAATTACATAACTTGAGGGAGAGATGGTCATTTTTGATAGCATAGGTTGGGATGGTGGTGTTTACCATTGAAGAGGTGTGCGAAAATACCAATTGTTTTTTTTTAATGGTATTTCGAAGGTCGACCCCTGTAAGGGACGTTATGTCCTGGGAACCTTTCCTCTGTCATTGGTTGTTGTTGTTATTTGGGCTGCGTGGTGTAGATGATTAGGATTGCAGTTTTGTTGAGTCAGCTGTGAGCTGTGATTGCCGTTCGTTGGAACGTCGTATTTATTAGGGTTGGTGGAGTTTATTTCGACTGCTGTTAGATTTCTTTTACTGTGTTTGAAGCCAGTATTGCTTTATATTCGTATTGTTAGGACCATTTTGGTTGCGTTTGTTGTCTGTTTGGCAGACTGTCGCGTTCTTGTAGATCAGCTGGGTTGGCGATACCGGGGGCTCCAAAAGTTTGGTATTCAAGACGTTGATGCTAATTCAGTTATATGATTATTGTTATTGTTTTGAAGACTGGATAGAACAGGGGCTCAGTGGATAGCATTCTCACCTTTATCGGTCGGAACGCTAGACCATTATCTGCTCGTTAACCTCGATGTTGATCACCGTCAGTGAATATTGATGAATAATAGGTCTATGTACATTAGTGGAGGAACATTGGCGTAGATACTGTCCTAGAATGACACATATATGATTATAATTAGGTATTTCTTAAATTTTTGTAATTAGAATTAAAAGATATTTCGGTAATCCAATGAAGAATAAAAATCAGGATCTATGTATAGAGTAATATTTTGATACTGTAAATAGTGAGAGGCCATCACTATTTAATTCTATTAAGGGGGTTGTTTTATTTTTTTCTTCGCTCTTTATAAATTTTTGTATTATTTATTAATCCTGATATAAAAGGCATTGAGATAAGTTGCCAATTTGTTGTTGATCTTTAAGTATTTTTTTTGGTGTAATTTAGCTGACGTTATGTCAGAGTGTGTGCCATAAGACATCAATTGTAATTACATTCTGTTATGGATTTTCGATTTTATTATATCCATTTTTGCGGTGTCTTCTCTTTTTTTAATAAAATTTGGGCACGCGTTTGCGTATGCTCATACCATTTTCAATTTACTCTTGCGTTGTTTTTATAGATAGTGTGGAGGATAGGAACATGCCATGGTTATTATAGCGGCTTGAATCATTTTATCCATTCCTTTGTCCCTGTTACGCACGAGTGAATGAGAGTTTTGTGCTTATGTGTGTGTGTGTGTGTTGTCGCTGATCCTGTGGAGGATTTTCCATTGCTTGTTATATATATATATTCACCTGATATGTGTCCACGATTTGCAGAGTGTGTGATGCCTGATATTACGGTATGTATTTTTAGCCGGGGTACTGCCGATGGTATTTGATCCGCTGTCTTCTTGGATTGTGGCATTCACGACACTGCTGAAATCGGGTACATATAGGATGGATATTTATGGCTAGCCCATGCTAGTGGGGCTCGAGTATATTACATATACCCAATGGAGGAAATGTGTATTCAAGCCATGTTTATGTAGGAGTACGACTTCGACCATATTTGAGGACTGACAAATATGGTAGTGTCGTTTTGTTTGTTTTGTTTTGATGAGATTCTAGTTAGAGGAGTTGACACAAAGATACAATTGTATTATGTGGGTGCAGGAAGGCTAAGAATTATGTAAGATTAGCCTACCGACACTTATAAAGAAAATGAATTATGAAAATAATGAAAAGGATTCATTTGACTGTGAGACGTCTGACTAGGATAGTTAGCCATTACAGGTGTAGCCACGTATGGTTGATACTGGATTAACATAGTTTAGAATCTGGTTGAACGACTTTAGGAGAGCGTTCATTAATATAGGGTGTTGTTTACTAAATGTTTCGATGGCGTTGGGTTTTGATGGACCCACTATCGTAAAGAGCAACGGTTCATGTAGGGATATCTGGATTTTAGACCAGTTTTAAAAATGGATAAGCATTTGTAAACCAGTATAGGGTGTTAATAAAGCAAGAAACTGTTTATCGGAAGCCACTCTGAAATAAAATGATCACAAAAGGTATTCTTATAGACATATGTAGTGCTGCATTTCCTCACATTTATCAAGAAAAGAAGAATATGTCTGCTGACTTGGAATCAATCCAGGCAATGTTTAAGGTGTTGAGGGAGACACAGAGTAAAATGGACAAGGATATTGAGGCCTTGCACCAAGGAACTCATCAAAATCAGAAAACATTGGAAATACAAATTTTAAAAAATGCCAATGAATTAAGAAAAGAAATAGCTCAAGTTCGGGAAGATTGTAAGAATAGTAATGATAACACAAATAAGTCTTTGAGTGTGTTACAAAATAATTCAATATGTACTCAAAACACTTTAGGTGAAATACGAACGAGTTCGGCTGCTATGAAGGAGACGTTGCAGACAACACAAAACACTTTAAAGGTAACACAGGATACTCTTGCTTCATTGCAGGCTTCCATAGGTGAACTTCAAAACAGTGCAGATACATCACGTGATAACTATGTTCTTACTCAGCACACTTTAGGAGAACTTCGAGAGAGTGCAGCTACCACACGGGAGGAGTTTGTTAAGTTAAGATAGGAAATGTTGCAACAATTAAACACAAACCAATCAAACAATGATGAAAGATTGGAACAGTTAAAGGCTACTGTAAAAGCACTGCAGGTAGAAGTAAGAAATAAAGCTGAGCTGGTGAGAGGAGAGATTGAAATAGAAATTGGTAAGGTTGTCAAGGAAAACATAGAAGTTTTAAAGGTAGAATTAATTAGTGAGGGTAAAACTCAATGCGAATCCGTTACAAAAGAATTGTCAAATAAGCTAGTGTTAGCGGAATATCGTCTCAATAAAGACATTAACAATGTTAAGGAGGACTATGATAAACAATTTAAAAGTATGCAAGCATATCATGATAAGGTTATTGAGGAAATTAGGGAGAAAACGGAATCCGAATTGTCAGATATCGCAACCAAACTTAAGGAAGCCGATTTAAAGACGGAAAATATTAAATCGGATTTGCAGTCGCAAATGAGTAGTGCAAACTTGGACTTACAATCGCAGGTTAACAACTTAAATTCAGATCTTCAAGTGAAGATAGCCGAATCTAGTTCTGGTTTAGAACGGAAAATAGATCAAATGGTAAACGATAAAGGTAAAATAGAATTAGAGATAGACCTTATTAAAACTAAATTGCGTGAGGTTACTATAACTGGGAACACAAACATTACGAGGGACGAAACCGGTATATTTACCGCAGAGAGGAGCGAATGTCGACCCACGCTGGAACGAATGGAAGCGGGGGATAATTTGAGAGAAACTCGACCTATTGGAGGAATAGGAACAGAAGAGGATACCCAAAACGAAACAATTCGAACTATACTTCAGGATCGGACTAGTCGTGTGAGATATGACGCTCCCGAATTCTTTCCAAGTAGTGGAAGACCACTTATTAGAGCAGAAGGAAACAATAGGCAGAACGTTACTATCATCCGTAATATTGACCAAAAGCCTAGGCACTTTTAGGGAAATAACCAATTCACGCCCATAGAATTTATCAACGACGTATCCGAATACTTTCTGGATAACCACATAGGAGAGGAAAGGCAATTACGAGTAGTTGAGAGGTTTCTAGACCATGATTGTTTACACTGGTTTAGGGCATTCAGGTGGACGTTCAGAACATTTGAAGAATTTGCTGAAGCATTGATAAGACGATACTGGTCAATCGAGGATCAACAAAGTCTTAGGGCAGAGGCGTACTCGAAGAAATATGCAAGTACTCATCCAACGAGATACTCGACTTACTTTACGACACAGCTCGCAAAATTGCAGTATCTTCAACCCCCACTATCAGAGGTAGAATTAGCGCAAACGATAGCAAGACAACTTCCGGCCGATATACGTTGATATTTGGCATCGTCAGGAGTTAGTAATTTGAAGGATATGCATGAACTTCTTAGGAAACTGGACCATACGAGTAACAGTATCAATCCGACAGGAAGAAACACTCGCGGAGAACACAGAGAGGTTAATGCCGTCATGATTGATCAAGTCCAACAGACAGAAAATTCATCGAGAAGAGAAGGGAATGTAGGACCTATTCGCGACGGATATTATGAACGTCGAAACTTCAACAGAAACGATAATGGATATAGAGATTATAGACCATATCGGCGATACCAAGGCAATAATGAGTCGTATCAGAACAGACGTTACAACAGAAACGATCACTATCCACGGAATAAGAATGGAAACTTCCAGACCGATAATAGAGATAATAGGGGATATAATCGTTACAAGAATTGGAACGATAGGAGTTATAACAGACCAGATTATGAGGAGAGGCATCGAGAATCGAAGGAGTACATACAGAGTTTGCGAGGGAAGGACGAAACAAAAAGGGTAAACGAAGATAGACCCAGAAATGATGATTCGCGTCCTGGTACTAGTCAACAGGGGGGCAGAGGAGAAGGCCACCCTGAAGGGGAAAAAACGCCAATAAACCGACAGAAGTAGGAGACAAGGATTCTGCACCAACTGACCTCTATATAATAAATGAAATCTACCAAACTACGGACGACGATTTATTGTTTGAGGAAGAGAATTGTAAGAAGAGAACGGCTATAATATTACCCATAGTAGAGATTGCTATTGAGGAGAAGAAATTTAAAGCTTTATTGGACACGGGAGCGTCTGCTTCGGTCATGTCGACACAGACGTATGATCAGATAAAAGATAGTGAGGAAGTTACTTCGATGCCTGTATCAGCTGTGAAAGTCAGGGGAATTTTTCAAGATAAATCAGTCAGATGCAAAATACAAAATTTTAGAGAATTTAAGATTGGAGATCGTAGATATGAACACATCTTCATTATTATGGATAGGATAAATTTGGACGCAATCCTCGGGATGGACTTTATAGTCAAAGTGAGAGCCATCATCGATATGAAGAACAGGATGATTAAGTTCAATGGGAATACTGATACTGAGGAGCCCGGAACGAATGAAGAGAAGATCATTCCAGACGAGGAAAGCCGAGAGATGATATTGGAATATATTATTAATGAAGTCGAAGCGGAAACGAGTCAGTATGCTAGGAAGATAGCAAGCTTTACTGAGTTCGAGGGAGAATTTCAAGATATAATAAAAGAATTTAAGGATGTGTTTGATGACAAGCCTGGTCTCATTAAAGGATTTCAATAACAGATTAGATTAACTGATAATGCCCCGTATCAAAGAAAACCGTATCCGATTCCCGAGAAATACCATTCACAAGTTGCAGAAATTATTAAGAAGATGGAGAAAGATGGTATAGTGAGGAAACAGGCAGCGTCGTTTATCAATCCGATTACAGTGGTCAAAAAGGCAAATGGCCAGTTGAGACTTTGCCTAGACGCCCGCAGAATCAATAGCTTGATATTACCGGAAAATGATAGACCACCTAAGATTAGAGAGCTGTTGAGACAGTTTAGGGGGAAGTCATGCTTTTCAAGTATCGATCTCACTGCTTCATTTTACCACATAGCGTTAACAGAGGATAGTATGGCGTATACTGGATTTCTGTTTGACCAAACCAGTTACGTTTTATGTAGACTTCCGTTTAGGGTTATAAATAGTGGCCCTGCTTTGATTAGAGCCTTGGATGGTAAATTAAGAGAAGAAGTAAAGAGGAACGTCATTTGCTATGTCGACGACCTCATCATATCTTCGACTACAGCAGAAGAACACTTGGGTCATTTGAGAATGTTGCTAGATAATCTGCGAGAGGAGAACATTAAGGTCAATATCGATAAGTGCCAATTCTTTCATGAAAAAATAAATTTTCTGGGACACACGATCGACAAGGATGGATACCACCCGAACCAAGAGAAAATCGAGGCGATTATGCGGTTCCCGAAGCCTACGAAAGTAAAGAAAGTCAGAGAGTACGCGGGAATGTGCCAGTATTTTGCTGCACATTGTCCTGCATACTCAGAAATAATGTCTCCATTATATGAATTATTGAAGAAAAATAATAGATGGCAATGGAATCAGGAAACGGAAGCAGCATTTGAAAGGGCCAAAGAAATGCTGAAGAATAACGTCAAGCTCGAATATCCAGACTTCGAACGTATATTTTACATTGAAACAGACGCATCGAAAATAGGAATAAGTGCTGTATTATATCAACTCGATGAGGAGAAAAAGAAGCAATATATTGCTTTCAGTAGCAGGAAGTTGAGACCTCAGGAGATGAATTACTTTACTACAGAGTTGGAGGCTCTAGCGTTTGTATCGGCGCTCCAGCAATGGAAGAAAGTTTTCATTGGTCATCAGATCGTGATCATCACAGACCACAAAGCTCTTCAATTCATCCTTCAGACCGACCTTTCATGTGACAGATTGATTCGATGGTCATTATATATGCAACAATTTAATACGACCATTATCCATAGACCTGGAAAGGATAACATCCTCGCAGATGCCCTATCTCGTAATCCTGTTGAGAACGTTCGAGTCAACATGATAGAACTCGAAGACGAGGATAGAGAAACTATTGCTCGTCTGAGGAATATTGCTGTAACTCAGAAGAGGCATACTTCATGTAGGCGGATATATCGTTTATTGCAAGGCAGGATGGATAATAATGATCCAGAATACAGTGAGGTCCAGAAGAAATCGAGACACCATGTGTTGATCGGAGAAATCGTTTGTAGATATGTTGATGTAGACCACTCCAAAGTACGAATTGTAATACCACCGAAGCTGATCAACCCGATTATTTGGTTAACGCATCGAAGTATAGGACATGGAGGACTGGACAAAACCCTTCATACCAATAAGGAGAAATTTGTTTGGCAGAACATGAGGAAAATGGTTGGAGAAATCATTAGGTCATGCGAAGACTGTCAGAAATGTAAACATGTGTCAGAATTGCTAAAAGGAAAACCTAAGTCTATCCTTCCAACGAAACCAAATGAACTATTTGCCTGTGACATTTATGGTCCGTGCCCAAAGGGACAACGAGGAAATCAGTTTCTTCTAGTTACCCTCGATGTGTTCTCGAAATTGGTAATTTTGAGTCCGATACAGAAGGCGAATTCCCATAATGTGATCAACCGAATTGAGCAGGACGTGATTCCCAATGCGGGGAAACCTGAATTCTTTTTGACGGACCATGGCACGCAGTTTACGTCGGTAGAATTCAGAGATGCCATGGATAGATTGGAGATCAAACATATATGCAGTAGTGTGAGATATCCAGAGTCCAATCCAGCGGAGAGGATTATGGCTATTGTTGCTAGTTTCTGCAGACTATACTGTGCAGATAACCATCAAGGTTGGATAAAGATTATTCCTAGAATCCAGAACTGCATTAATTCGACAGTTCACGAGAGCACAGCAGACATTCCATCGGTTCTGCACATGGACAGAAGACCTGTAAGGCCCTGGGATAGTCTGTTTGATCTTACAGAGGACCCCGAACCGACGAGAGACGCGAGGATAGAAACAGCGAGGGAAAACCTGCAGAAAGCAGCGGACAAGAGAAAGAAGAGGACAAAAGGAAAACGATTTAGTAATCCACCCAGAAGGGGAGACCTCGTGTAGATAAGACGTCCTACCAAAGCGAATGTTTCCAAGAAGATATATGTGAAATTTAGCAGACTGTTTCGAGGTCCATTTAAGGTAGACATTGTCGATGGGAATAACTGTTATCGTATTGTCAAGATTGAGGACGAACAGTTAGTTGGAAAGTTCAATGCAAAGAACCTCAGGAGATTTTACAAGAAGATAAAGTAATGCTCGAATTCGTGTCCAAGATGTTGGTTTATTGAAACTAAAGTTGAAAAGTATTTTTCACACTTTTGCAACCTTGGTTAGGAGGGAAATGTCCCCGAATTCGTATAACGAGATATGAGGTATTGATAGGAAAGGCAGCCTGAAAAAGAAAGAGAGCATTTAATTAATTTTGGAAGAATGAATTTTGGAACAGGTCCATTATACAAGCTTTATGTCATGAAGTATTGCCCAACAAGAAGCTTGTTAGCTGAATGTAATCTTCTACTAGAAAGGGAGGATTTTATTGGACCATCCATTCGAGATAGACCATCGCCGGTTCTTGAAGAAAAAGGAACGGGATTGGAAGATACGGTGAGCGAAGTTAGAAATGGAATGTTTTATTTTGTCTAGTAGGCTACTTAATGCATTTGGAAGCATTGACCTTGGGAAATAAATGGAAGACATTAATTAAGTTATAATCAGGAAATGTCTTCTGTGGATAGTAATGCCCGAAGTATGTTTGAGGATATTCATGTCCGAGTTTCGGTAAGCAGCATTGACTTAGGAACAGATGTTCGAGAAGGCGAGAGAAGGATGACGTCAGAGTATGTCAGGTGATGTGAGGGGAGAGTCTACTTGAGCAGAGCGAGGGGAGGAGAGTGCTGCGGAAAGGTATTACGACAGTGGTTGTTGGTGTGTGATATTTAAGGAAGTGATATGAACGTGTGAAACATCGTGTCTAAATATGCTAATGTATTTTGAAGCACGGAAGTCTGTGTGATTTTGAGTGAGTTTTGGATTATTCCACAGTAAAGACCGGTGGCATGGGGAGACAATAAATTGTCAGTCAGTACTGTGTAACGTATTCGAAGAGAATAGGGAAATGTGAATATACTTTTTGAAAAGTATTGAACGTGCATGTTGTAAGGAAACGCCTTGAGACACGTTACTTCGGATCGATATGTTCGAGAAGGTAGTGGTCGGTAATAAAATGGAGAACATTATGGACACGTGGCCGGAAGGAGAATGTGATTTATCAGAGGAAGTTATGGTATTTTGTTAAATTATGCTGAGGGAAATGCGGTCTACATCATGAAAGTGAGAATTCCTTCGAGTGGAGTCACTTTGAACGATATGCGGAAAAGCAAAGTTCACGCAGCCACTTCAAAAATGCACAATCTACTAGAGAACATTATGAATTATGGCCAACGCAATTATGGAAGAAGACTACACGATTTTCTGGAGGGACGAGAAGAAGAAAACGCCAGGACGGAGACCAGGGATCGAACGAGGTGTCTGTCAGGGGGCGATCCGATTGCCGTGGCAGTCAGCCCTTCTCAAGAATTCGGATGGCCGATGACAGGGAACGAGCAGCTTCTAGGCGGACCAGGGAGGAAGGATCGTGGTTTGAAGCGAGGCTACCCAGTTGTCAGCCGAGTGAAATGGAAACCAGCGCCTGTTCTGAACGTGAATGGATCTTCACTTTGTTCGTCTCCGATCCAGCAGAATGTAAGACAAGTCTTTCAATATTTGTAGCCCCAGTTCGTAGTTCTATGTTCTCGTAGATGCGTTTGCGTGATCATTTTATTTCAGTAGTGATTTTGTTAAGTAGTTGGTTTGGATCTTGTGGTCAGTATATTTTTTTTACATCGAAGCAAGTTACGGTGTGCTTTGAGTGGGCTTGTGAGCCTCAGTTCCAGCCTGTCTGGGGATATTTGCAGGCGAGTTATCTGCTTGCTGACCGTGCTTGGGTTAGTGGAGTCCTTGTTTCGATGTTTATCGCTAGTTTTTTTCAATTGTAAGATTTTCTTCCCCAGATTAGGTTTTTTTTCGACCTCGTGGTTTCGCATTTGAATTATTTTCGGATTTAAGAGTGTTCCGGGATGAACAGTTTCTTGCGCTCTTTGCTTCTTTGCTTTTTTCTTATTTCCGCTCTGTTGCCTCTTCGCAGCTTCAGAGGAGTTAGTTTTTGAAAATTGCTTTTGAAAATTGGATTTTGAATTATTTTGAATTTTGAGATTTAGCTATTTGATCTTCGATGATTCCTTTCACATTGTGTTGTTGCACAATTATCTGACTTTACCATTTGAATTATTTTCTGAATTTTGAATTTTGAATTATTTTGGATTTTGAAATTTTCACTCTGAGAATTTATTTCATTTTGATATTGGAATTTGAGTCAAATCTTTCCTCGGATTTTCAGAAAATCCCGATCGATTTTGATTTTGAGAAATTTGGAACTTCAATCCTGACTTGAGATTTTCCAACAAGATTTTTCTTTCTTTCCTTCTTTCTTTCTTTCTTTCTTTCTTTCTTTCTTTCTTTCTTTGAAAGTATAATTATTTTTCAGTTTTGACTGTTAGAAAATGTCTCGTTGATTTAATGTTGGTTGCTATTCTGATCGTTCAGATGAAGAGTTCTTTCGAAAACAATTTTGGATTTTAAAAAATGTAATGTTGATTCGAGTATTATTCTCGACTGTTGTTATTGTGTGACACAGTGTATATACAGAATTATTTATTTAAAGGTTTACTGAATATAGTGCACACATTAGTGGAAAATGTTTTTGAGTTGACACTCACAATAAATGTAACTTGAATCGGATTATGGTCAGAAATATGTCGTGCTTTCTTAACACGCACTAGGAGATCGTCATTCGATCTGTAACAGTTATCGCTTATGAAGCATATTTAAAATTAGTATCAACGTCTTTGAATTACATAACTTGAGGGAGAGATGGTCATTTTTGATAGCATAGGTTGGGATGGTGGTGTTTACCATTGAAGAGGTGTGCGAAAATACCAATTGTTTTTTTTTTTTTTGGATGGTATTTCGAAGGTCGACCCCTGTAAGGGACGTTATGTCCTGGGAACCTTTCCTCTGTCATTGGTTGTTGTTGTTATTTGGGCTGCGTGGTGTAGATGATTAGGATTGCAGTTTTGTTGAGTCAGCTGTGAGCTGTGATTGCCGTTCGTTGGAACGTCGTATTTATTAGGGTTGGTGGAGTTTATTTCGACTGCTGTTAGATTTCTTTTACTGTGTTTGAAGACAGTATTGCTTTATATTCGTATTGTTAGGACCATTTTGGTTGCGTTTGTTGTCTGTTTGGCAGACTGTCGCGTTCTTGTAGATCAGCTGGGTTGGCGATACCGGGGTCTCCAAAAGTTTGGTATTCAAGACGTTGATGCTAATTCAGTTATATGATTATTGTTATTGTTTTGAAGACTGGATAGAACAGGGGCTCAGTGGATAGCATTCTCACCTTTATCGGTCGGAACGCTAGACCATTATCTGCTCGTTAACCTCGATGTTGATCACCGTCAGTAAATATTGATGAATAATAGGTCTATGTAGATTAGTGGAGGAACATTGGTGTAGATACTGTCCTAGAATGACACATATATGATTATAATTAGGTATTTCTTAAATTTTTGTAATTTTTGTTTCTTTGTTTTTTTCGTGTGGCCTCCTGAGAGGCCGAGTGCAGGTCTTTCTAAGTGACGCCCCTGGGCGACCTGCGCGTCGGGATGAGAGATGGAATTGATGAAGGCGAATGAAACTGGGCAAGGATGTGGAAGGAAGCGGCCGTGGCCTGTCAGTAGGTACCGTCCCAGCATTTGCCTGGTGTTGAAGATGGGAAACCACGGAAAACCATTTCAAGGACGGCCGACGGATGGGCTCGAACCCACGCGTCTACCGAGTCAGCAGAGAGCTTGGCCCCATGACCTAACGCTGCGCTTTAGCGCGCGTAGCCACTACTGTCGGTTATTTTTGTAATTAGAATTAAAAGATATTTCGGTAATCCAATGAAGAATAAAAATCAGGATCTATGTATAGAGTAATATTTTGATACTGTAAATAGTGAGAGGCCATCACTATTTAATTCTATTAAGGGGGTTGTTTTATTTTTTTCTTCGCTCTTTATAAATTTTTGTATTATTTATTAATCCTGATATAAAAGGCATTGCGATAAGTTGCCAATTTGTTGTTGATCTTTAAGTATTTTTTTGTGTAATTTGCTGACGTTATGTCAGAGTGTGTGCCATAAGACATCAATTGTAATTACATTCAGTTATGGATTTTCGATTTTATTATATCCATTTTTGCGGTGTCTTCTCTTTTTTGAATAAAATTTGGGCACGCGTTTGCGTATGCTCATACCATTTTCAATTTACTCTTGCGTTGTTTTTATAGATAGTGTGGAGGATAGGAACATGCTATGGTTATTATAGCGGCTTGAATCATTTTATCCATTCCTTTGTCCCTGTTACGCACGAGTGAATGAGAGATTTGTGCTCATGTGTGTGTGTGTGTTGTCGCTGATCCTGTGGAGGATTTTCCATTGCTTGTTATATATATATTCACCTGATATGTGTCCACGATTTGCAGAGTGTGTGATGCCTGATATTACGGTATGTATTTTTAGCCGGGGTACTGCCGATGGTATTTGATCCGCTGTCTTCTTGGATTGTGGCATTCACGACACAGATGAAATCGGGTACAGTACCATCCCGGCATTTGCCCGGAGACGAAGTGGGAAACCACGGAAAACCACTTCGAGGATGGCTGAGGTGGGAATCGAACCCCCTCTACTCATTTGGACCACCCGAGGCTGAGTAGACCCCGTTCCAGTTCTCATACCACTTTTTTCAAATTTCGTGGCAGAGCCGGGAATCGAACCCAGGACCTCCGGGGCGGCAGCTAACCATGCTGACCGCTACGCTACGGAGGCGACTCACCAATTTTTGCAGGGTGAAATACAGTAAGTACAACAAAAAAATCATCGCACACTAATACAATAAATTCTATGACTTGCTGTGAAGGGGAAAGGAGAAATAGGACTTTCAATGAAAAACAAGAAAAACACTCAATACTGCTAGAAATCATCATGTTTTATTTAAAAAAGTTGTCAACGAAGAATAATAACAGCGAGAGTGAAGATCACACTTAGGAAAAGTACAGTAAACAAAGCTGGTCCCCCTAAAAGTACATGTTGAGGCATGTTCCTTTCTTCATTCTTGCCAAAGCATAACAGTAGGCTTTAGCACAGGATAATGAACCTCTTCCCTCCTTTATGCCATGGCTAACACTGATGAACAGCAAATTCCTACAAAACGAGCAAGTTTGTATGTTGAAACAGTAAACTTAATAAAATACGTAATGCTTCAAATGGAGAACTTGAATTTGCTGATATGTGTATGGTTGTATCTACTATAACTACATTTTAAAAGAATCTCTTATTGTAGAATCATTGTGTTGTTGATATTAATTCATTTAGGGCTCTTGATAACATTCATTTAGCCAGTGGCGGATCCAGAGGGGGGCACCAGGGGCAAGTGCCCCGAAAAACCAGTTTTCTGCTACATTGATATTGCCGATAAAAATGATTGTTCCTCCAAACTGCACTGCAAGTAAAATCTTTGCTGTATTGCCTGCATTCATGAATGTGGTCAATGTTTGTTATCATATAGTATGTAATGGCAACACTGTTAATATAATCGCTACATCGACAGTGTTGCAAGTGCAGAGAGATCTTTTATCAGCCTGCAACTTGTTAAATCATGGTTACGAACGCGAATGACAGAGGAAAGGTTGAATGGCTTGTGATTGTTATTTGATCACCGTTATATAAATGTTGACGTTGATAAAGTTCTAGAACGTTTCTCTAAAGGGGGTAAACGAATGATCGCCTGGATTTTATTTTGTAATAGGCATGTATTTTGCCTAGGATAGTCACCAAATAGAATCCCAATCAGTATTCAATACAATTGTTTTTTGTATTTATATTTATGTGACTAGTAGTGACTCAGTGGCTGACAATGTTGGTACCATGTACATATTTTGTAACATTTGTATAGTAGACTTGTATATTGTCTTCAGATAGTCACTATGATAGCAAATGTTTTTAATACATATTAGACTGTGTAATGTGCATTAAAATGTGGAAATGTTCATATTCTGTAGAATTAAAATGTTTTTTTTTGTTATGGTCGCCTCCGTAGCGTAGCGGTCAGCATGGTTAGCTGCCGCCCGGAGGTCCTGGGTTCGATTCCCGGCTCTGCCGCGAAATTTGAAAAGTGGTATGAGGACTGGAACGGGGTCTACTCAGCCTCGGGTAGTCCAAATGAGTAGAGGGGGTTCAATTCCCACCTCAGCCATCCTCGAAGTGGTTTTCCGTGGTTTCCCACTTCGTCTTCGGGCAAATGCCGGGATGGTACCTTCTGTAAGGCCACGGCCGCCTACTTCCCTCTTCCTAGCCTATCCATCCCAGTCAACGTCCCTTCCCATCCCTCATGAGGCCCCTGTTCGCTTTGCAGGTGAAGCCGCCTGGGCGAAGTGCTGATCACACCTCCTCAGTTGTATCCATCCCGACCAGATGTTCCAAGCTCGAGGACACTGTCCATTGAGGCGGTAGTGGTGAGTTCCCTCGCTGAGTCCGTGGGAACCACCAACCTAGAGGGTAAATTGACTAAATAAAAAAATAAAATAAAAAATGTTTTTTTTGTTATGTGTAACATCTTTTCGCTCGGTTGCTGGATAGTTTTGTGAGAGTGATTTTGAAAATTGGGGACGGAAATGGATCGGAACGATCGAGCTGGCAGAGGTGGATCAAACGGAAGTATGCACTGCCCACTCGATCGATAGAACAGAAGTGTACTAGCTGGCAGTGGTGGAAAACGGAAGTATGCCTTGCCCACTCGATCGATCGAACGGAAGTGTACTAGCTGGCAGTGGTGGATCGAACGGCACTGGTAAGAGAAACAATCAGCGCGCGGTGTCAGAAATTGATACCATGACGCACTCTCGGCCATGTGGAATGTATATGACATACTGAACGGAAAACGCTCATGTGAACACTGGTGTCAAGTGATCGAAACAAATGACATGGTACATGTTCGAAGTCTTCTTATCAGTATTTAAATGGTAAAATGCCATAATATCAAACATTGTAAGTAGTGGCATTGCCGGTATTATGTTTCTGCACAATGGCTATTCAAATATTAACTTACATAACGGTAATACAGTCATCAATATAATATAATCGTTGTGGTTATACGAGAATTGAGCAAGCCTTCATGAACTATTACTCAATACATTCTCTTTACTCACAAGAGGGCCTATTCATAAGGCATTTTAAACTCAATTTCACGCAGGAACATTATCGAAACAAGCAAAATATAAATGAAACTTTATTCCGTATTGCAGTATTATTGGAACGTGAAAATACATCACCATCTTGTGCATTATATTTGCGTAGTCGAAATAGCTGTGGGGTTAGTGCGTATGACAGTGAATCTAGAGATCTTGGGTTCGAATCCTGGACGGGGTAGATATTTTAGCTACCAGATTATCATTTTAAACGATATTTATCATATCAATATGACTCATTTTAACAGCATCCATATGACATTATGTGTTGGACTGTGAATCAAGAGGACCTGTTTATAAGGAATTTAAGGTTATGAACGGTGTCGCGTCTATTAATCTAGTTTTGTTGTTGTCATGTGGCCTCCTGAGAAGCCAAGTGCAGATCTTTCTAGTCGACGCCCGTGGGCGACCTGCGCGTCGGGATGAGAGATGGAATGGATGTAGATGAACGAAACTGGGCTAGGATGTGGAAGGAAGCGGCCGTGGCCTGTCAGAAGGTACCGTCCCAGCATTTGCCTGGTGTTGAAAATATTAATCTAGTTGATCCATATCTATTTTTTATTTAGGCCAGTGCTGGTGGAAGCTACAAATCATCTAATAAAGTGAGTTACGTATTATAAACTACAATATCTGTAAAACACTCACTTTTACAATAGATTAATATTTGTGCCGATAATAGTATAAAATACCGGTGTATCAACCATTTCACGTGAGGTTTCTTCTATGTCAGATGTTACACATCATATGCGACTACTGTAAGGCTCGTATTTTTTTACATACCGTAATAACAATGACTTGAAATTGAAACCAATAAACCATTTTAATAAAATGAATTTCTTGTAGAATTATAAAATCTGGTGGTTGGATGTTATGTGTAGTGTGTGTAGATTAAATACAAATTTAGTAATTTTATTACATATTTTCTCTAGCTACTCTGAAATCCTAGAGTGCCCCCTCCGAGGTGAATCTCTAGATCCGCCACTGCATTTAGCCCCGTGTATTTGGAAGTGTGTAGGATTTGTATGATAATCTGTGTTATTGTAGTATCTGTAGTAGTGTGTACTGCTCGGGTCCAAGCTGCATGAACCTGAGAGGAATGTGCATCGCAGACTATGAGTAGTGGTGTTGACGAGTGATGAGGTTCCTCAGTCCGTGCATTGTACAGAACCAAATACATCGGTCGGTGACTCACTCACTCGTAACACCACAGTGGTTTGAGCAACGGCCCTATGTAAGCATTATTGGATTAGAAAGGAATAACAGATATCACGGCGGGCTGTTGACAGACCCTTCTCTTCTCGCCTGACCATTCCCCTCACCCACCAAGTTCACAGAGCTTGGACCCGAGCAGTATAGCCTACTTATTGTAATTCAGGTGACGACTGGAAAGGAGGCAACCATAGTCTTAAGTTAGGATCAATCCCAGCATTAGCCTGGAGTGGAAGTGGGAAAACCACTTCTTGGATGGCCGAGGTGAGAATCGAACCTACCTCTTCTCATTTCTGGCTCACAAAGCTGATTGTGAGTCTTTCCAACCCTGAGACCAGAATTAAATTACTTGGAAACTAGCCCAGGACCTCAGGAGCGGCAGCTACCACACCACAAGGGGGTATTAAAATAGCACTGAATGAAAGTAGAACGAGTGATAACATTCTCTATAAGGGGCAGATGACCTTGTAGTTCCGCCCCTTGAAACAACAATAACTCACTACCAATAGGTGTATTTTCCAGAGTTGGAATCTGACAGTTCAGCACCACTGGGCAAAAACAGTTGACGACTAGATCGCACGCATGGCCAATTTGAGTGATGCTATTTGACCACGTGCTTGTCGCCGATCAGTCGCTTGTTTGGTTGCCTCCAGTGCACACTCACCTTGCTGCGTTTCATAATCTGTTATTTTTATGAGTTATAATTGTTTGATTTAATTGGTTAATTACTTTTTCGTGTAGGATTTATAACTTATTTATACTCTATACTTATAATTCATTAGAGATAAATTTCATACTGTTAGTTACAATGCCAATAAGAGTTTGTTATCTAGACCTCCTATACGGTTACCTAGGCAACAAATATTCGTCATCTAGGCCTAAAAACATCATGTTTCTCAGTGAAGCGAACGAACTTCATCTGTATTATGCCTATTATTTGAAATGTTATTCGAAGAGAAAATTCTGTTTATTAAAACTGATTGAGACGAGAACCTTCATTTGACCCTCACAACTTGGTTAATATGGATGCGTGACTATCCCCACTTTGCGTGACAAAATTCAGGGTTGCATATATGGCTATCACGCTACCTATTAATTAACTATTGTTCCAGGTCAAACCCATTGGTCTAGAGAAAGATTTATTGATGTGTGACTATTCGCACTGTGTGTGACAAGAACTTGGGTTGCATAGGCTGCACTATCTAAGTTAGTAATATTTGGTCGAGGCAAATACTTAAAAGTTGTTGCATCCAGACTGTCATTGGAGTTGCGATGGACTGTGGTGAAATCGTTAACATGATAGAGGGATTGGGATTTCTACGTTCAATATCTGCCATTGCTAAACTATTATTTGCTGGCTTATTCTCGTTGTAGTTGTTCGAATAGCTTCAAAATAAATATTTATATTCTGCACAAAGTCTTGACATGTTTATCATTTCGTGTAGTTTTAGGAATGATTCCTTGCATAAAGTTTCAATCGAATTAATGCTCTCGTGTCCGGCATGTTTCATCTGCATCGGAGTTGAAAAATGAAATTGTTCCAACGTTAATTATATCTTGAGAATCACCTGTTGCTGGTTGTATTACTATGTATAACGTGGTTGAGACCATTGGGTTATCTAGTAACTTATTATGTTATGTGTACTGCTTACAAATGCGCATGTTGGTTGTAGCTTATGGACATTGTACTGTGATCAAAACGTTGTGAAATTGAATACAAGTATCTCAAAAATAAAGCACACAAAAGTTTTCTAGTTATATCTTAATGCTACAACCAATATGTGCATTTGTAAGTGCACATATTATAAGTTCATAGATACTGGTCACGCAACCATGTTATACATTGTAATACCACCAGCAATAGGTGATCCAGATACAATTATCGTTGGAACAATTCCATTTTTCAACTCCGATGCAGATGAAACCTGCTGGACACAAAAGAGCATAGCATTAATACGATTAAAACTTTTATACAAGGAATCGTTCATTAAACTACACAAAATGATATAGGCCTACATATTAAGTTAAGAGCTTTGTGGAGTAAATAAATATTTCTTTTGGAGCTAATTGAACAACTACAAAGGGAATAAGCCAGCAAATAATGGTTTGGCAATGGCAGATATCGAACATAGAAATCTTAATTCCTCTATCGATGTTAACAAAATCACTACAGTCCATCGCAACTCCAATGGCACAGTCTAAATGCAACAACTTCTAAGTATTTTACACTCAAATACTATGGTATATCGCTGATCCAGTTTTGAAGAATTTGCTAACACCCAAAATACGAACCAATAAGGAACTTTTAATTAAATTATTTTAAGGATATCAATTTCTCTTAACACTTGGTAACCTAGTTCATAATCCATTTACGCTGATGCTGAAGAAGGTACAGTACCGGTATCAATGTAATGCCAAAACATGTAGCCTACATCGTTTAATAAATATTACATCATAGTATTGACAAGGCGGTGGTTCATCAAATGTATCACCAGCCAATATGGTTAACTATTATCACAATAAAATGGTAAATATATACGCATTCTAATACTGTATTTGTCCATAATTCACGCGTAGGCTATAATGGTCAACACAGCTGGAATTTTACTATATATGTCGTGATGTAATAAAGGGTATGGTGGGTTATAGATAGCGGAGGAGTAAATCAAGTTACCGTACATAATTTTCAGATTCAATTTGTATCATTACAGAAGGTAGTTATTTTGGCTAATATCCTCCGCAGTCTATAACACACCCACCTTTCTCTTTTTAGATCACAACTTATGTATATTCCATCTGTGTCAGCCATTATCCGCGTGAATTATGCACAAGTACAGTATTGCCAACCCCACGTATATGGTACCAATAATTACTAGATAGCACGGACTGCGTTAGCCATGTATGCAACCCCGGTTTTTGTCACGCATAATCTTTTCTATTTTTTTATTATTTATTTGTTAATCTTTTCTAGACCAATGGGTTTTGCCTGGACCAATAATTACTAGGTAGCGCGGGCCGCATTAGCCATACATGCACCCCTCGCTTTTGTCACACAAAGTGGAATTAGTCAATCATATGACCGACCTCATGACAGGTGTATTTTGTAGTCTTATCTTACATGTTAGCAACACGAACGTGGCGTCAATGTATGCACCTAGATAACAGTTGAAGAGACCTCATGCGCTTGAGGAACATGGCTGCCATCGTTCAATGGGCAAGAAACAAAAGCACAAATTTCCAGCCTACTAGTGATAATGGACAGCAATTTCAATTGGTATTGTCCCCTAGATTATGAATATAAGGTATAAAAATCATGTATTATCCGTATTAACGAAGTTGTGAGTTTCATAGAGGCAGGTTCTCATCTCATTCACTATTAATATAATTACTAGGTAGGACTGCGTTAGCCATATATGCTCCCCTGGTTTTGTCACGCACAGTGGGAGAGTCACACAGGCAAAGAAAATTTGCAAATGAAGAGTTAAAAAAATATGTTGTTATACCGGTATATTTCCACATGATACTGCAATTTTTGTAGCAAGAGTATCGTTACATCACTTTTAATATTGCCTGCAGGACGACCTATGTTATCGGTAAGGTTTACATTTCTGGACGGGTGTCTCTGTGTCCAGTAGCTGGCTTTAACAGTAGGTCTATTTGGGTGGTGGATTCATCTTTTGACAGGAACTGTGGAATTTGTAACAATTTGAAAAGCCACACTGAAGGATGCATGCAGGTACACGTGGAAAGTAGCAACCACGTAAGCATAAAATGCTTGTCGATAATATATTCAATGGTACACTGGCATTCATAGGTCTTTTGCCAACTTGTGCTAAATTTCAGCATTCCACAGAGCATACGTACCGCTATTGTGAATCACCAGTTAGTCATGTTTCTCCACTTTGTTATAAATCCAATTATAAACATGTAATTTTTTTAAAATAAATATAGGCACTCCTTGTTAAACTGTTTTGCCTGGAGAAAAAAAGCAAGCAGTTTACTTGTTTCATGTCACTGTGTTCAAAAGATGAGGACATTAGGTTTTGAAATCAATAACATCAAGTGAAGCAAGGCATGCAACACTGTTTAAACTCAAGTTATTGGGGTAAAATGGTACAGGCTAGCTCAAATTATATTGTTTTGCCATTTTCTATACTGTATTCAACAGCAGTGAGTTCCTGAGTTCTTAGCCTCATGTAAAATCTATATTATGTTGCAGATTGCCATCTGCAGTAGGAGTTATTGCACCTGAATTGATTGATGCAACCCAAACATAGACTTCTTACCTGGTCATTTGTCAGGAGAGTAATTGCCACATTCCTCTGCTATTTCGAGAACAGCAATTTAGGATTTGTTCACAGAATTTGTAGGCCTACCTATGGGATAAATAATAGTGAAATTTAATTGATATGTCAAGTAGAATGTCACCTGTACACTGCTTCAAATATCAATTCAAAACTATATTTTTCACACGCAATACAGAAACACGTTTTAATTTAAATTCTTAAAATAAGCGTACTTACTTGTCGTAGCAGAAGAAGAACTGTTCACTTCTCATTACCACGAAGAAGATTTGACGTAAGAAGGACGAGAAAGAACACAACATCAGCTTATATATATACAGCCAATATTATTACAGGCAACATATAAACAGAGCCGCCATGGCATGGTCAGTGCCGCCAACCCAGTAGAAATAATGTTTATTTTATGATAAGTGCCGTAATTATCGTCTGTGAGCAAGATAATTGCAAGGAAATGTCAATTAGGAATTATGTGTATATTTATTGACTAAATATAGGGATATGTTTGCAATTTAATTACAACGTGTATCATGCATATGTTGGCAAGACGATATACAGCGCTCCATACGACTGGCCGCGCTACTACACCAATGGTGCCAAATGATCCCTATCTGGTTGACACCCCCTGCTTGTAGCTCACCCTTTAGGGTGTCCGCTGGAAGCAGCTACAGACTCAGGCGAGCCGAACATGTCCTCGGACACTCCCGGCACTAACAGCCATACGATAAATAAATAAATAAATAAATAAAGTTCAGATATCCACACGACAACTTCTTTGCACATTTCAATCAACTGATTGGGTGTGATGTTTTAGCCGAGATTTTCGACAATTCTACGAGAGGTCTTAATTGAATTGTATCTCAATAGCGATGGTTCGATTATTTCAGGCAACTTCTCAAAACCGATTGTGTACACAAATACTCTGCATGTGCTGGGACAGCAATTCAGTAACCGGGTACTTTCTTCTCTCCTACTTCAGAATCTGTTTTATTTTATGCTAATAATATTAATCTGTACTTACTGAACTTAAATATAAATCGTGATAACTCGCCAAAAAGCTTCTTATTCAACCACAGAAACAGTGAGACTATTGTAGCTGCCCCCTGGGTGAAGACGAAGAAACCTATAATTCGAGGCCAGCACTATATAGATAAATTATTCAGGTAAGTATATATTATTGATGCATATTTCTTCGGAACCTAGTCTCGCCTTGTGATATCTTGTATGCTCTTGGGTGAGTAAAAATAATAATTTACACGAACTGTGACAACCCTGGTGACATGATCTTAGCTATTGATAGTGCAACCATCGCCGCCATGTTTTTTCCTACATTAAGGTCTGAGGATTGTAGTTGGTCTTGGTTACACACGACCAATCGATCATGTCTCCGGCTCCATAACATTCTTGAGGCATGTCTTCTCTTTTTTTTCTTCAATGATGTTAGTAGTTTCTCCGAGGCTCTGGTGTTTGGTAGAGGTAAATAGTTTCTAAGATCTTTAACCAAGAAATGATTCTATTATACTCTTTGATAAAGAGTAATAACTATGTCCAAACATTTAGGAGAAATTAGGCTATATATTCTTTACTGAACATCAAGTTAATGATATTTAAGATATTTAGTGATATTTAGGGATATTTAGGATTTTATTAGGAATTTTAGGATTGGATGGTCGATATTAGATCAAGATTAGGAGTAGATCAGTTGCAGTTGATATGGCAACATTGATGAAGATAGACAATCTTTTACGACAAGAAAATGTGTTGCGATATTAAACAAGTTTGTGAAATTGAACTTGGAATTAGGAATATTGTAGAAAATCTTATTTGAATTTTAGGAAAGATTGCTACAATCACTAGAGTGAATATAAATGTAAAATACATAATGAGTCGACGGAAGAAACTGTTTTCAATAAAATTAAGGTTGACAAGTTAGGAGTTGTGAGACAGAAGATTTTTTTATTGTGCAGTAATGATAAGTGACCATTGTTTAGAGAAAGAACATTATTGAGAAACAAGCGCATTGTAAATGCTTCAATATGATGAAAGTTGTTATGTAACAACGATGGTCTACTGCAGTTGTTAAAGATATAATTAATGGTTTTGATAAAATGAAAACACAAGGTATTTTAATGAAGGTTTGAAGATAGTAGATACGAATTTATGTTGTAATGAGGTATAGAAGTCTGCTATTGACGTCAGAAAAGTTGGATGGCGCAGCCACGCGGTAGAATGTTGAAGCTGTAACATTGTGACTGGTGAGGTTTATTTAGATGGTGAAGCATTGACGTTGTGATGGAAACAGAAAGAAATTTGTCAAATTCGAGGAGGTACTGCTCTGTATACGGTTGCAAATCGTATAAAACGGGTACGAAATATCTTCACTACTTTCCTGTACAAAAAGTTCAGAGAGAAAGATGGGCTTCGGCGCTGTCAATTGGAAAACGTGTTACATGTTACATGACAGTGTGCAGTCTGCATTTTTGTGAAGACGACTTCTTTCTACCGGTACTGTTGATTATTGATAGTTATTGTCTCTAATTTGTATTCACATGGATTTAGCTACATCAAAAATACTGATAAACTTATAGCCTATTACTTCTGTTCCGTACAAAGAATGTAATCCGCTCTTCGTAAACTTATTTTAGGGGTTCTTCCGATTGACAATAGCCGAATGGTTAGAAAACTTAAGAAAAATGCTGTTCCTAGCCTTAATTTGCCAGAGAATTTACATTCTTTCCTTTGAACAGCAAGTATGTAGGTCATTGAAGTATGATTTGGCTTAAATTGTGTTTTTGGCTATGATCTCCCTACTGTTGAATTTAGTTAATCAAAATGTAAAATCTTAGTTTTAAGTACCGGTTTGGTGACCCATCATCCCAGGCAGGCCGGTAACACCTATACTACTCAGGCAGATAGGTCACTTAGCCGTAATTTTGAAGTTATAGTGATGTTAAGTATACATATGCGGTAATGTAGCAGGCAACCGGATCGGCCTTGGCTAATCTAACTTTAATTAGTTCCCATTTCAGGGGTTTTCAGTTTTGAGTGCGAATAGTTGGTTTGAAAGTTGTACAACGGTAAGGAGAGTATGTTTTGTATAGGTTTTAATTGGTATTATGGTTTATGTCGAGCTGAGGAGTGAATTTGGTTTGGCTTAAAGTGTAGTTTTTGATCTGTTCCGTTTGCTTATGACAAGTTCAAATGGAGACTCCAGCTTTCTTAAATATCTGTATTTTAAATGTTTAATTAAATATATTGATAAAGAGGATGTCTTCATTTTAACTTGCCTGTGGAAAGAGATTATTAATAAATTAATATTCTTGCATATAACAGCTTAGGCTTTCACGGCCGGCGTTCATAATTAAATACAAGTTTTTCGGGCTTGTAGGCCGTGGTCCAGACAGGATATCTCCCGACGTTTCACCGGAAACTGCGTCCGGCATTATCAAGGGTCACGGAAGACATCACTGACTTGTTTCGCCACTGCCTCGCCACGAGCTACTTCCTATGGCGCGAGAACTTCTACGAGCAAATAGAGGGAGTTGCCATGGGTAGCCCACTAAGCCCTGTGATTGCGAACTTCTACATGGAAAAGTTCGAGCAATTGGCGATCGAGACTGCATCCCTCAAACCGAAAGTATGGCTACGTTATGTTGACGATACCTTCGTAGTCTGGAGCCACGGAGAGGAAGAGCTGGAACGTTTCCTGGACCACCTTAACAGCCTCAACACCAGCATAAAATTTACTATGGAGAAGGAGAAAGACAACTGCCTGGCCTTTCTTGACGTGCTGATCACCAGGAATAATGACCTGCGCTTGGGGCACACCGTGTACCGGAAACCCACACACACCGACCGGTATCTACACAAGACATCCAATCACCACCCCCGACAGAAACACGGAGTTATTAAAACATTGGTAGACCGTGCTAGGAGAATCTGTGAGCCATCCAACCTCAACTAAGAGCTGAAACATATAAAGAGGGCCCTATGCGCCAACGGATACAGCAATAAGGAGATTGAGCGAGCCTCTCATCCCAGGCGCCGGAGCACGAGGAAAGATTCTGAGGAAACTCCGGTGGCCACCGCATTCCTGCCGTACGTGAAGAAGGTGACGGACAGGATAGGCAAATTACTGAAGACCTATGGGGTGAAGACGGTTTATAAACCCACCGCCAAAATCCGGGACTTGCTGCGATCCGCTAAAGACAAGCGCCACCCACACTCCACTGCAGGTGTCTACAGAATCCCGTGTTCCTGTGGGAAGGTGTACATAGGAACGACGAAGAGGAGCGTGACCACCAGACTCAAGGAACATAACAGACACAGCCGCCTGGGTCAAACTGAGAAATCGTCAGTCGCTGAGCATTCTCTCTTGCCCGGTCACGATGTACAGTACGGGGAAACGGAGATACTCTCCACGACCACACACTACCACGCCAGGCTGCAACGGGAAGCCATAGAAATCTTCAAACACCCCGACAATTTTAATCGGAAGGAAGAAATTGAACGTGTGCGTAATACATGGATCCCGGCTCTTAGGAACACCAAGGCCAAGAAATCACTCACACGTCAACCTGAAGAACCTTCCCGCTACAGCCCGGCAGTCGCGCAGGGAACACCTGACCCTCACAAGCTCGGTCGCCGAAGCCGGAGCACGCACCGCACCCCGCAACATGTACGTGAGATCAGACGATCCAGCCGGAATGCGAAGAGAACGCTCGGCTCACCATGCTAATTTGAAGATCCAAACTACCTTCCAGCCGTTAGTTCATCGCCAACATCCACCCAACCAACAGTCATATTCAAACAACAATACTCCACTACTAGCCGTTACCCATTATTTCAAGCCTCTTCCTCATTCCACTGCTGACCAAGGTAAGGAGCGGAACCCTTGATAATGCCGGACGCAGTTTCCGGTGAAACGTCGGGAGATATCCTGTCTGGACCACGGCCTACAAGTCCAAAAAACTTGTATTTAATTACAATATTCTTGCCTTTGAACAGCAAGTATGTAGGTCAATATTTGCAATATTGAAGTTTGATTTGAGCATCCCAAGTAACTCTTCTTTGAACCCAAAACATTCATGCAAATTCAGGGTTGCTTGATTCAATTTATTATCAGGGAGTCGCCCTTTGTGTTATGTGATATATATATATATATATATATATATTGTGAAATTAATAAAAACATCGATACCGCTAGGCTCCAAAGTACAGGCTTCATATATGTAACAGCAGACAGTATATTAACTACCGTATCTACATGTGTGTAATATTTTTAACTGGTAGTAATTAGGCACTGCATTTAAATTGATTATAAAATATTTCTATCAATGAAAGGAATTATGTAGTATTTTGCCAACATAAATTAGAAGCCTTAACAAACGCACACCCAATAACACTACTTCACGTCACTATGTCGCCGCCATATTGCAAACAGCTGACCGTAAGCTCCTCCCCCGTTTCGGACGTCAATAGTAATTTGAGAATGGATTATGCATATTTAAGAGATAGTTGCAATGGGCACGTTGTCATAGTTTACTCAAGGCTAAGTTTGAAGATATTGAAATAATTCTACGAGGAAACACAGAATGATTATAGTAATTTATTCATATTGGTAAAATAATTATTAGGAATTTCATTTGAAATGAAAGTTGGTTAAAAGCAATGGTCGGATAAGAGCTGATAGAAGCTTGTTTAGAACATCTTGTTCGAGAAAGTTTTGATATTTTGATTTTGATGTAATGATGGTTAATTTCTTGTGGATGCATTATTTTTATTGGGACCGAATATGACAGATAAATAATGTAGGCTTTATTGAACGGATTATAAGTTCATGATGATGACTGAGAGTACACAGAAAGTATGACAAGTTAGAGAGGAATATTGTAATGCATTTTAAATTAAAAGGAGGAGAAGATGAACCGTTGTATATGATGTAAATAGATAGTGATAGAAAATAGGAAAGAATTATAATTAAGGAGTTTTGTATAGAATATCATTTAGATTTTATTAAGATCAGGAAGCCAAATATTATGAGTATGCTTATTATTATTAGCTCATTTATTTTTGAGTAGGCCCACTGCTTAAAATAGAATGAGGCCAGTTAGTAATGCGAGGGGCATTAATAGCAGTCGTGAGCCAGTCTAATTCTTTGGAATTTCACGATTTACTTTTGTACACATTGCGCTTATTTCAATAAACCAAGCGGACACGTGAGTTATGTTTGTCCGGCACCCTCTTTTTAATAGAATTTTGCATCATATTTTGCAGTTAATTAGGTAGTGTTCTTATGCTATGTAGGTAGGTTTAAGAGCCATATTCCTACACCCTACTGCCATTACGCCCGAGAATTGAGAGATTCTCACCCTCCACTAGTACTTAGGAACCCCAAAACCCAGTAGAGTAGTCCTCTAGCACAATAGTAGATAGTGTACCTTTCCTGTTTTATTTTCCAGCGTAAACGTATGATTTCACTAGCCGGGGACCGTGAGTTTTCTGTAATTCAGCCCATCTTAGGATATTGGCAGATTCTTCAACAGGATATACGTGTACAATACATACATACTGAGCCCGCTGAGCTCATGCTCAGTAATATTTTTCTTTGGGACACATTTGCAAATATCATGCATTGTCTTAGAACGCACCCGGAGACCAGCACATGGCCGGATATGATGAAGGAAGTGATCTTGACTTCGAAGAAATCTCCGAATTATTTATCTGAGTTCTTGTTAATATGTTTCTACTCTTCACAAGGCTCAGATTATATCATCAAGTAATTCTGCATATTTAAAACATTTTGGTGAATGTATTTTATATTAAGGTAAAGGTATTTAACGCCGCAGATGTGCGAAGCGGAAGGAGTTAGTTGCTCAACGACTCAAGTATGTACTGCAACCCAGCAGGCAAGAGCAACTCGCACACACCCGAGTTTGGATCCGTTCACACTGGACGCGTGTTACAATCCGTCTTGAAAGACGAGGAATAGTCCGCCAACGAGGCGAGGAAGTATAATTATCGGTGTGTATCGCCATTTATTTGAGCATCTAGTTGAGTGCAGCTATTGAATATTTAACGCCAGTGACAGCGTTGCAGACATTATTGTGAAAATTTTGAAAGTTGTATATCACTTTACGTCGTGGAACACCACATTTCAGACCACGAGGCCGACAAAATCTATGTCCGCAAGGGACGTAAAAATATCCGAAATTTGTGAACTGAAATCGTCTTATGTGGTTTATTTCAACGCCACTACTTCCGAAAACATTATCGCTTGTAACGCGAACATTTTTTGACCATGGATTACCAAGATTCCATATGATTTGTGAGATTACGCCAAGTAGGCGCTTTAGAATCTGTGAAAAGCAGGCAGTGAATGGCCAATTTGATATAAAGTCTGCACCACTGTGTAACTTCAGTGAATCTTTCAATATCCACCATTTGTGCAATCTTAAAAGCTGTGATTTCCACGTGTGTAACATGCATATTTCAACTGACCACGTGAGTGAAATAGTCAACGCTCATCTACCATGGGAGTTATGGAGTAGACCCCCATAATGTGAAGAAGCCGTTCAGAGGAGGAATTACAACATGACGGATGAACCAGCCGACCACGAGGAGAGGATGAACGTGTTCGCGCCTGGATAAGAGCCTCTACCATGAAGAAGAAGACATCTTTGAGTCGACCACGAGGACGCATCAAGTACCTGGTACTGGCTTGGATTGGAAGCCTAGTTTGGATAACCCATATCTCGAAACCAGAGGATATTTTACCCCTCAGTTCCGGAGCGAATGAGGTGAAGATGATGTAGTCTGTGAGTCTGTTCCTTCTCTCATGTACGGGTCTTAATGTGGTGGAGTACTTAGTTAAATCAACCCAACTCATCTTGACAGCCAAATAGGTAGGGATTTTGTAGTTTACCACTCATGCTTCGTCATTAATTTCAGTGATAGTTAGCCACCCTTTTGATTGGACATGGTTCAATCGGTGCATTCTTTTGAACGTCGTGAGACGTCAGGTCTATTGCTACCTAAACGTGACTGTAGCTGCTGAGCTACTTTGGTCAACCCTAGTATGGGATTTTGTACTTTTCTTTGAGATGATGAACAGCCGTAATTTTAGTGCTTATTTTTTGTGACGCCTCAATGTTGGTAATTTCACGTCACGCCACTGACTTGCTTAGACAGGTCGTATCGGTTGATGGCCGACAAAAGCCATCAGTTTTGTAATTATACTGTGATTTTTCATTATAGTGAGCTTTGACGCCACGTAAGTTTTTGGTGAAGAACAAAAGTCAGGGATTAACTAGTATGCGTCTAGAGCATCGAACCCTGGACTAATGACGTATCATTAGCAAACTCAGCAGATGTGAGATTTTGCCCATTTATTTTATAATTTGTGTCCAGTGATTTTAGACACAGGATTTTTGTTATTTGAAAGTGTAAATATTACTTGTAGTGACATATCTGTCAAGCCAAAGCACTCCAAGGGAGTGACATATCTTTCTTTTACTACTGTTTGTTATTGAAGACATGAGGTCTCTTTGTACTGCGTATTTCTACGTAGTAAATGTGTCGTTATTTACTGTTATATTGGCACAAGTCACAGGCCAGTTCATATTAGGACTTTCTTTTGATAGAACTGCTGCCTACAATGATCAATATTTGTTATAAATTGCGAGACGCAATGAATGTAGTTTGCGCGAGCTCAGTGACAGAACAGGTGTGAGCTTACCCAGAAGCCACTAGCGCACGGAATTGAGACATACTAAATGTAGACCCTTGACTGATGCGTCAGCATCGAGTTACTGTTATGATTTGCTTTCATTATTCGGGTCAAGGTTGGAAGCCATTATGTCAAATCAGATGTTTATGCTCTTGTAATGGATGACCACCAGAGTCATGTTTTGGTCGCTCTTCATAGCGACTATCAGGGGCGGTTCGACCTTGTACATCTAGGGGGGAGTGAGAATTTAAAAAATGCCGACTGGTTGTTTAATATTGCCGACTATACGCTTAAAAACTGACCAACGGGAGGGAAAGGTTGGGGGGGGGGGGGGGGCATGGGGGAGGTGGCGCAAACGTTACACAAGACAGATATATTTAATTATCGGCTTTCATTTAAAATGAATTTTATTTGTACCAGAATTTTGAATCGCAGGAAAATTTGATATATGAACAAAATAAGTGTTTAACTATTACAAGAATAAAACAACCCGAGTTATCTTTCTAAATCCCTACTCTACGATGTTTTAACAAGGGCCACTATCTCCGTAATTTCAATGTCGTCGACCTTATCTTTTGTTGAAAACAACATAATGAGGGAGTCTAAGCGGTCGTCACCAATCGATGTCCGCAAATGATTGAAAATGAGCTTCAACTTGCTGAAGGACCGTTCGGAAGAAGCAGAAAACACTGGGGATGTTAAAATCAGTCAAACTACTTGATAAGCACATGAGATAATCCTCTTAAATTTAACAGCAACTTTTGCGATTTCTTTAAGAGATGAGCATTGTTTACTGGCATCAAGCAGGATTTCAAGCTCAGCCAGCACAAGCTCTTCATCTTGAATGATGGTTTCGGGTGTGATTGCTTTATAGATCGGACGCGCTCGATGGTGCAGTTCTTCTGTCAGCGGATATCTTGAAAATTATGCGGAATAGCTCTAGCAAAGAAATTAGTTTTGCGAGATTGTCTTGCACGCTTGTAGTAAATACATCCACAAGTATTCGTCACTCCATTCTGTGGAATGTAAGGAAATAAATTTCTGCTGTCGTTTCAGCGTGCGTGTCATACTTCTTTGCAAGTCGCCGGGTCCTATGGTGTTTTAAGATGTCTTCCTCCCCATTTACTTGCATACTTTTCGCAAATAACGATGCAGTCTTTATTAAAGCGTTCATCTTTCCGTCGTCATCGATATCTTCAAAAGACTTCAAAGCGCTCTGAAGCAGCTGCATCGCGTCTACTACATTCAGCTCCTCCGCTCCTAAAAGCTCGGTTACGTTCTTAATTTTAAACATGATGTTTTTGGTAAAGTACGTTACATGCCACAGATAAAATCAATGTCAAGAAGCTTTTTGTGCAAGCCTGACGCAAAAGTTCGGGTTTTACTGTCAAATTCAGAATCGAATGAGGTTTTCATTGTTTCCAATCTCTTCATAAGACGTAGAAACAGCTCTCACCGATTCAGTGCGCGCAGTCCACCTTGTTTTTGATAAATTCTTAAGTTGAAGTGAATTTCAATTTTATCCAGCTCTTTCTACAAGCTTAAAATGTCGTTTCGTGCTACCCGAAAAAACAACGTACAATGCTTCAAGAGTGTCAAAAATCTCTCGGATAAGCATTACAAGCTGTCTCTACGAAAATGTTTAACCTGTGAGCTTGGCATAGAAAGTACGGAATATCTGTTTTGTTATTATTTCTAAGACACATACTCCATAACCGCGGAAATTGAAAGTAGGTTTAGAGCTGTATATAACGGGGCAAAATATATAAAAATAACGAAACTTTTTAACAGGGAAGAGGTTTACTACCTACACTGAAAGCTTAGTTATACGACGTTTAGTTGTACGACGATCCCGTCTATACGACGTTTTTAGCCTGTCCCTTCAGCAAAATAAGCTCAGTTGTACGACGCCTATCAGAGAAGTGCTGCTTTTGCAAGGCGTTTCCTAGATCTAAACCGCATTAAGAGTGAGAATTAAAGCCTTATATGATAAAGACAGGAGAAAGTAAGCACACATTAACTTATGCGACGCTCTCAACGACGTTTTTGGCCAGTACCCTCCATTTGACGTCGTATAACCGAGCATTCACCGCAATAAAGAGCGAAATAGGAAAAAAATCGGCCGGACCGATATCAGAGTGCTGACGATAGTTTTTAAGGTATACGCGCTCAATAACGCCTTTGGAGGAAAGGAGGAGGTAAAACATGAACATATATAACTCGTGCAACACACTAAAATAACGATACATAACAGATCGAAAAATAAATGCACACTATACGAGGATACGAGGATATTCGTTCTTTCGACAAAGTTACTTAGAGTTGTCTCCTCCACCCCGCCCCGGTTTTCTTGTCACTGTGTTTTAAAAGACTCTGTAAGTTTTATTTAAATAAATAAAGATGGCTTAAAAGAGAACAATTTCCCCCCACAAAGGTCGACTTTTTATGGATTTATCGGCCTTTTTTTCTAGTTAACACCATTAAACATAAACATGGCTGAAAATACACATGTATTTATTGCTTTATTATTACTTACGTTTGATGGGTACGCGATGTCCCATGAAAATGTTCCGTGCCGGCGAAAACGCACGTCCCACTCCCACTGAATTTGCACCTAGTTATCACTGTAAAAGTTGCCGGTTCAGGAACGACTGCTATCACTCATTCTCGGTGACCACTGCACTGACCATAGTGAGCATCCCACCCCTCGAGGAACCTTGGTAACATAAACCTGTCAATTTTGTCTGAGGACGCGCCGAGACCAATGGTAGCAGGTCATAATTTATGACTCATAACATTCCTCCGACAACAACTCAATGAGTTGGCTTGAGTTTGCCGACTCTTCCTCTTGCCACACTGTGCTATTGCCTGGTCGTACGAAATTTTTGCAGCGTCCGTTTGTGCCGACTGTCGGTAAAAATGCCGACTGTCAGTATAATAATTAGTCTTAAAAAAAAATCGTACCAAATCGTATATGGCCATGCCCCGTTTTGCTTTTTTAAATGCTGTTTTGGGAAATGTTACGACTTCTTCAGGATATGCCGACTGCCGACTGATGTCGTATTTGCCGACTGAGAAAATACCGGAGGGGGGTGAGACACCTCCCCCAACCCCCCCCCCCCCCAATCGAACCGCCCCTGGCGACGATGTTTGACACTGTTTTGAGAGTGTTTTAAATTTATATGGGGTTTTATTTTCTGTTATTGACTAGTGTAGGACACCCTATTTTCGGTATTTTGTGCAAGTAGAGCACTGATGTCCAGACTCAGTTCTGAGACCTTGTTGTTGCCGGGAGGTAACTGATGTGTTTCCCAGGCCTACCCGAAGGTTGTTTAGACGTGCCGAGTGCCACTAACAACGTGTGTTATTGTATTGTCCGAGCATTAGGAGCTCGTGGAAGGTATTCCGACTTTTATGTCGATGTTATAGCAAGTAAATGATCTTGCAGGAGACGCTACTGCTTAGCCCAGGTGTCTAGGTTCGTCAGCACTATCGTCATAAACCTACAATAAAACTTAATCGCAAGACTAATTACTCTTAATGAATCTGATAATTAATTAATTGTTTATTATAATCTTGGATCTACATTTTGAGCTTGCTGACCGACGCCTTTGATGTGAATCATTTCATAGCGGGAATGCCATGGGACAGAACACACAATCTTGAGACGACGGAGTGCGCTTAACCATTAGTTCGTACTAGGTGGAGCACGACACTCAAGTAATGTAAGTCGTGGTTATAACTATGTAATTACCAACCTAACAAACATGCACGTAGGTGACTTTGGGTACAAACAGTATTCCAAATCGTGTAGGCAGGGTTTAATAATATGAAACTATGGTCTAGTGTCATATTTATTTCTTATGTGTGTAATCCCTTGTGTACCATTCTCTCTGTTGATGAACACATAGTTGTAAGAGTGTCATTAATGTTTTTTTTCTTGGCTGTCATGTAGATTTGACTGTAATGTTTTTGCCTACGGACGTCATCGCCGTAAATTTTGTATTCATTGTTAGGACTTAGCTAAATTGATTAACGTTAAATGTAAATAAGGAACTGGTACCATCATAACTGTGGGGAACTGTAGTATTCCGTGACGACAGTCTATGTATGTTCCATGATGGTAGTGGTGGCCGTGTAAGTGTAGTATCTTGTACCTTGGTGATCTTTTGACTTGCAATAAAGGAGCTAAGATGGCGTACTGTTGAAGTGAATGTGTTGTTTATTAGTCCACTAAAGAAAAACGCTATTTATATTCCCCAGAATATAACAACTGTAACCCCCCCCACAATAACTTAGTTTTGCTTTGCTACCCTGTTAAATGTAAATTCTGGTATTAACTTGATCGTTTGTAACTTGAGTAGGGTTTCTTTACGTGCCATTCTCCCAGCTTTGTTGTTGTTGCTTAACCTTTTGTATTTAGATCCTTCGTGAGGGTTTAACTTAGTTTACAGTTAGGGCCTGGATCTTTTTTTTTTCATTATTAGCTTGCGGACTAGCCGATACAAACTCTCCGAACTAGGATAGAGGTTTGTCTATTTTAAAATAACAGTGTTCACGAGTTTTACTTAAGTCTGGATGTTCTCAATTATTAGCTTTGTTGTTTTGGGTGTACTTCTTGTGTTGTCTATGACTTTAGCCACCATGTTACCCCAGATTCCCAGGATCATAGTTTCTCGTGCCGCTCTGGCCTATAAGAAGTCCATCCGAGCATCTCGGCACATGTGTCCGGCAGGTGAGGTGTCTGGGAAGTCACTTCGGTTGTTGGCAACCCTGACAGCTCCTCTGCCGGGCTCATAACATAAATCACGTAACATTCATATTTCACAGAGATAATCATATACAGTATGGACAAAACCGGAAGAACGGATTTTAGAAAAACTTCCGCTTGGCAGCTTTACTTCACCTGTAGGCCTAAGCCACTTGGTAGCATCTCTTATGGAAAAACACTTTGAAGACACCTAATAATAATTTATTAATGAACACAATTTGAGCAAAGTAAGACATAACAAGGAAAGTACATGGCACTTCATACAAAAGTCTACGACAGATTTTCTCGTTTTCTGCATGTAATGACATGATACCGATCACATAGGAGGCCGAAATGTTCAAAAGACAGCTGGATGGTTGGTTCCTCATTTTAGGGCTGCGACAACGTGGTCATATAGCCCCGTGTACCTTGGGTGTGCGTAGAATCTGTCTGATAACCGGTGTTAATTGTGATGGCTGCATTAGACAAATACAGTTCAAGTCAGGTTCATGGAGGGATTTCACATTGCACATTCTCTGATAACCGTGAAGGGCCAAAGAGTTCTCAAATCCCGATTTACATGAGACCATAATCTATTAACCATGGCCTCTGTCGTGTAAAACTCCATCCAGGTATCCTTTTTCTATGATATACTGTCCTCCAATATCTTCTTCCAGTGGATCGTAAAAGGCAAAGCGTGCTTGAATCTTCGATCATCTACTAGGAAGGGCTCTCTGGCTAGTACATAGACTAGTCTTGAACGGGTGTATTTGGATACTCCACGGACGGCCTTCAAGTACGGTACCTTTTCTGATGTTGGAAGACACCTAATCGCACCTCTTTCAGTAGTGGTTGAGCTATGACAATCAATGACTATTGCCGTCGTTGTAGGATCCACGTTCATCACTCCTGAAGAATTACCATATAATATCTCCCTAGTCCTGGAAGTGGTTTTCCGTGGTTTACCACTTCTACTCCAAGCAAATGTCGGGATGGTTCCTAACTGAAGGCCACGGCTGCCTCCTTCCCAATCCTCATCTGAATTACAGTACAAGTACACACACCAATACAGCCAATAACGTCAGTATACTTTATTCAAAACCTCATGCCAAAATTTGAATGCTCCTTGGCAGAGCCAGAAGTCAAAACTGGACCTACCTGTTAGAAAGCAGCTATGCTTACATCTAGACCATTGTAATAGCTGTGGAAACAATGAGCTTATATTGTGACTGTTGGAGGAAGTCATCTGGTCACCACCAACCGTGTATGGCCTCCCAGATGACCTCCTCCTCCGACCACATACCGAAGATGAGGATTGGAGTGCAAACCAATAGGGCTCGCCGGCTATGAGACTCCCCTGTCCCAAGGATCAGGTTTCTATCATGATTATAAATGTCGAAGACACCCCTGGTAATACACCCTCAAAAAATAAGCTACTAATGAAGGTAGTCCAGACTTAGGTAAAAATCGTTGGAAATATTTATTAATAAGAACCAACCCCTAACCTAGGATCAGAGAGTATCAAATCGGCTAATCCGCTATCTAAGTAAACAAAAACAAGAAAAGAAACAACTCCTAAGCTAGGAAATTAACCCTCTTGATCAGTTATATCTACAATCCAAAAATAAAGCAAAGCTGGGGAAAATGGTACAAAAATCCTAATTTAATTACAAAGCAAAAGGTAACGATGTTCTGTGAAGAATCATTGTGCCAGAAAATAGTCAAACATGACTGCAAAAATCTAAAGTAAACTGGGACCATCCCACATTTACATTTACTATTATGTGTCTAAGCTAAACCTTCCATTACAGAATCATCGGATCTAAGCGTCCGTGATAACAACAAAATACTAGTATAACAGTCATTTAATTACAATAGTAAGCATTACAATTTATATGTACATCAAAATTAGAGATCATACAACAGTAGGGTTCACAAAGCGAAATATGCACTTAAATGAATCAATAAACACAACAATTATTGTTATTGCCCGTCCTACTACGAAATGGAGACTGTTTGTTCCATTCGTCATCTAATATGTGTAAGAATCAAACAAAGCAAGCCATCAGAGCATGTCATTAACAATAAAGGGTACTCGACCCACGAGTTAATTACCTCCAGTCAGCTACTGGCTCCTGTCAAGTCTAACTGTGTGGTTTCTCTCTAAATATTCCCTTCCAGGGACATCTTATATCAAGAACATTGCATTGGTCCAGGCGAAAAGTAAGTACGATCCAAGTTAAACAGCTGATTAAGATTTAACTATAGTTTTAACCCACGTCGGTTTAATAATAATGAACTTTCATGATTTATGCGTTTGTGATTATTACTATCGTCGTTTAGGAGTATCTTAATTATGTAGAATGACCAACTATGCAAGGCTGATGGACTGAAGAATAAACACAACAGAGTACACGAGGCCTCTGCCTGTTACAATAACACAATCTTATAGACATTAGTCGTAAGTCTGCATCAAATGCTTACGAGATGTATGACCCGACAAGTCATAACAATCTTGAGCTCTAAGCGGCTCCAATATCATAAAAATATAATCTAGTCCACAATAACACTACTACCAGTTGGGAGTGCTAAGCTCCATCGAAAACCATTCAAGAAGTATCTAATCGCGTCCCTTTACTGGATCACGAAAACAGATAACCTCAGCAGTCGTCCATATGAATCTGCTGGCATGCTCCAAAAACGGAAACCACCCCTCTATCATCGTGTCAAATCACGGCAAAACATCAATCACCTTAAGTGAGAAAAATACAAGCCTTCATAAACAAAAGTGTGGTTCAATCCTACGAATTACTCTGATAGTATCAATAATAATGTAATAATCCTTCTTCATTCGCTTACAACACATGTGAATATAATTAAACAATGGGAAACGTGACTTTCTAGTCTCCCTGTACTCAACAATTAACTATGACATAATTTACATTCCATTCAACCACCATGAACTGCTCGACCAAGATTTCCTTTCTAGCAAATACAAAAGAGAGTTGTGTCGTGTGTCAACTGTCTCGCACGGAGACTCAAGTTAGCTACTGGGACATTTAACAGTAATATAACCTTGGGCACCGTCAGCTGTCATCCTAGCGGGCTCAAACATTGCTTATAACAGCAATTTGCTTCATTGCGTGGCAATATCTATGAAAACTTTTGATGAAAACTTGTGTAATTCACTGAATAATGTTCCTAGTTTTCATCCATTACACTTGACAATATAATGTCACTGTTCTTTGTACAAAAGGCATCCTAATTCGCCTTGGAAAATCATTGGCAAACATGTGCTAGCTTATAACTTAGCAAAGAGTAGCAACAGAAAGTTAGAAAGTTATGCGTACTCACAAAAGTCTTTGGAAGAGATTCCACTGTACTATGACAAAATTATTATATTCAAAACATTGTGCGCTATGCACTTCAGAACTAATAAATGTTATTAAAAACACCATTCTCCTGGGTGATGGTTGCAAATGATACGATTCAAGTTAAATGTTCGGTTTAGAGTGTGTTAACCCACAATCACTCTCATCTACTAACATGATTTTGCTCGAATCTTTGTTGTAAGACCATTCAAAAATATTTACAATAAATTTGTTGATGCGTAAACTTCACAGCATAAAAATGATACGACCGGTTACAGTGGCGTACTCAAATATTTCATTTAATGGGAGCCTCAAAGTAAAACTATGCTTTGAGCATCAGTTAATCAAAGTTAATTATTGCTCCATGTTATAGATTGACGTCCATTCTGTGGAGTACACAATTGTTACAGATTTTGCACCTGGGTTCAACCCATGAGGTGTCTTAACTCTAGGCATGAGCTATTCCGAATCATGTGGAAGTTCATAAGAACAGTGAAATACGCCGTCAGTGGCGTCTACAAGAAATATAAAAATCCTACGTAAATGACTGTTATTCGTACGGTTGTCTACATCTAATCCAGCCCTGATCCATAACCAAATACAAGTGAAATTAAACGGAAACTCACGGCGGCTGTTGTTCACCTCTAACCATCTCTGGTTTCATTTTGAGGGATCAATCCTTAAATTCCAGGAGTAGAATAGTACCTCCTCGGCTATGGTTAACGAAATCCTTGTATCGGCTTCCATCCTGCAGGTGTTATTAGGTGGTCAATGGCTCCTCCATTGTGGTGTTTAAGCCCTCATCATCGTCCTCGTGGTACGGGGATTAAACGGCATGTAGATTAGTTCAGACATCTTTGAAGTTCTAGTCGAATTGGTGAAACATTATAGGTGATAATTCACTGATTTTAATACTGGTGGCACTTTGCAACACAGGCGTTACACTGGGCAAGCTTTATATTAAAATGGCCATGTGCCTGCTTTCACTGAAGCTATATTTTTCACAGATTCTATTTTTATAGTGGAGCACTATCACTTTGATATCAGTGCAATCCGTTGCTTTTAAAGATCCGCCCTTGTTCAGCGTGTTTCTTGTAGATTGTAGAAATATTGTAGCAATTAATGGCAATGAATATTGCTAATATTTTAACACTTGAACAATTTTTCCTGACACACTGTTCACCATTTGATGTCGCGTTGCACATGTGCTTCTAGCACAAAAATTATCAAATTCACAGTTTTGTCGAAATATCACTTTCCCGTGATTAAACATTGTAAAATACGTTTTTCACTAGCACATTGGTGTTTAAATAATACTGGATGCTTTTGCAATCCGTCGATGATGGACATCACTAGTCCTGTGATAACGATGCACCATCGTTCTACTTGACCAGACCTGAAAAATATACGTCTGTGCGTCTCAAGCGCACATAGGTTTGTCGCTTCTGCCTAGCATGGCGTGTTCCAGCTTCGACAGCTGTCGAAGTCATTTAGCAACTAATTCCTTGTGCTTCGCATTTCTGCGAAGGAAATACCTTTTAATTACCAAAATACAGTGAATATTATTCCATTTTAATGTTGCTGATAATGCAGAATTACATATTATGCTTTTCTCAAGTATGCACTTCGTAGATAAACATCTGCGATCATGAATAAAATAATCCAGGCTTTCAAATAAAGTCAAAAGTTCTCTTGAAGCTGAGACAAGCTTCTAGAGTGCATTCAGTGATTCATGGTTGGAGTATTCCATGTTGCTAAGAAAAATCATCACCAGCATGAGCTTGAGCGGGCTCAATATGTTTGGATATTTTATTTCTTAGATATGAATATTTATTTTATCCCTTTACCTCACTCCCAAACTACCGGGCGAGTTAGCCGTGGTGGTTACGGCATGACTGATGGCAGTCGCTCACATCCGGGAGGCGAGGAGGTTCGAATCCCCCCGCCGGCAACCTTGAAGATGGTCTTCTGTGGTTTCCCATCTTCCTTCCAGGCAAATGCCGGGGTTGGTCCCTAACTATAGGCCACAGCCTCTACCTTCCAACTCCTCGTCCTTACATTCCAACTTCCCTCCTTCCCTCCCCAACGGTACTTGTAGCTCACCCATTGGGTGTCCGTCTCGAAGCAGCTACAAAAACAGGCGAGCCGAACATGTCCTCGGACACTCCCGGCGCTAAAAGCCATACGCTAAAAAAGAAAAAAAAAAAAAGAAAAAAAAACTCCCAAACTCTTTATCATCCTAATTGGCAGTGTCAAGGAGCCTTGTGATTCTAGAGAATAGGATCACCCAAGCATCCTACGAGTAGATGGGAAGTAGAAGAGACTAAGGGAATTACTGTGGTCTATGGGGAAGTCACCATCTCAGCATTTGAGAATAGAAACAAGAAAAACTAACTTGAAATGACAGGTGAAGGGATATGAACCCTCTTATTTTACAAACTAGGTCTTCAGTGAGGTGAGCTAACCTGGTGATGTAATTTCCAGTTAATGTTATTGATCATCCTTAGATTTCAAATCCAAATCCTTCCATTTTCTAAAGGGATGGGATAATCGATAAGTAATGGATCATTGAACCTGTCTTAAACCATGGACGATTTTGTTATGTCCTTTGGCTGTCCAACAGTTTTAACCTATTTAGATTGGGAAGTTATTGCTTTATGAAGTTACTTCCAAACCCACTTATATGTCATACTCCTTTGTTGTAATGCAGTAAATAATCATTCCAGCTAACCTGGAGCCAGATCATTGACGTCTGGCAGAGAGAGTCGTTCTTGAAGTAATCCACAGTGCCTCAGGTCATATAAATGGTATGCTTCAGACCTGTCACATCACATTTGGTAGCAGCAATACAACATTATAGTTATCAGTCACAGGAGGCACATCTTGATACTCAACTACAAGAGGCTACTTGCGCGGGTATTTCACAAAATTAAACAAACTGGCTACCACCACACAACACGCAACAGCCAAAGGTGAAAGATACAAGAATAACAAAACAAAAGGCCGCTACACACGTTCCGGTCTACCTGTCAGGTTCGCCTGCACAGGCGCACCTGTGCAGGTCTGCCGGGGCGTGTGGATGATAAAACTGCGCAGGTATTGGCACCTGAACAGGCCGTCTGAACACAATCGATAAAGGCCGCTACACACGTTCCGGTCTACCTGTCAGGTTCGCCTGTACAGGCGCACCTGTGCAGGTCTGCCTGAATACCCCCGCGCGCCCACAGGCTCAGGTGTACCTGTGTTGGTTGCAGTTGGCCATGCCATCTACAGATGAGTATCTAGCTCTATTGGGCTTATTATTAGTAACAAGGGGCTTCAAACGAAAAAAAAGACGCACATTGGAATGCACGGAGTGGTTGAAGAAAAGAAACATCTATTCGCATGTTAACTTGTTAAGTGAATTGGAATGTTTCCAAAAATTTCAATTGCATTTTGTACGTATTTTGAGCCTAACCTACATTTTGGTGTATTTTTCAATCTACTCCTTTTGTGAGTATGTTCCTTCTAAATTCCCTTTTGTAAGTATTTCCACTCTCCATTTTGTGAGTCGTTTCAATCTGAGTTCCATTTTGTAAGTATTTTCAGTCTCACTTAATTTTCGTTATGGTTTTCATTTCATTGTCATTTTCACAATCACCCAGACCATCAGGGTTCGATAACCTAGATGTTAGGCCCCTTAAAACAACAATTATCATCATCATCATCATCTTTATCATTCTGAATAAACTGAGCAAGTAGAGAAAGGAGCTTCAAGAACGTTTCTTCATTCATCTGCGTACAAAATGCAATTGAAATTGAAAATACTTACAAAATGTATGGTAGATTCAAACTACTTAGTTGGATTGACAATACTTTCAAAAAGCAATTTAGATTGAAAACAGGCTAGTTACAACATGTAATTTAGATTCAAAATACTCACAAAATGCAATTGAGAATCAAAATACTTACAAAAGGCAATGTAGATTCAAAATACTTGCAAAAGACAATGTAGATTCAAAATACTTGCAAAATGCGGTTTAGGTTCAAAATAGTTAAAAAATACAATTGAAATTCAAAATATGCACTTACTAGAGTTACTAAAAAGCAATTTAGATTTCAATCCTTAGAAAATGCAATTGAGATTGAAAATACGCACAAAATGCAATTTAGATCGAAAAGACTTACAAAATGCAACTTAGATTGAAAATACCCACAAAATGTAGTGTAGATTCAAAAATTCGCTTAAGGTAATTTGGATATACGGGGAGCCAATTAACCAAAAGCAGTGCGGGAATCTTAAGGAGAAAAGGAAATATATTGAAAGGAAAACAAGAAGTCTGTTCAATCGGCCTGTTCAGGTGACAATACATGCGCAGTTTTATCATCCACACGCCCCGGCAGACCTGCACAGGTGCGCCTTTGCAGGCCAACCTGACAGGTAGACCTGAACGTGTGTAGCGGCCTAAAAAGCATTCGACACGCCTGTCCAGTTATACCTGTGCAGGCAAACCGGAGTGTGTGTAGCGTCATATCAGTTCAGGTTCGACTGCAGAGAAAAGTGCGAGTTTCAACCGCAATGGCGTCGAGAGCCAATAACATACAGTGCATCAAAACATTCATAGAAATATACCATAGCGAAAGCAGCTTCGGTGGCGTAGCTGGTAGCATGCTGAACTGCTGTGCCCAAGATAGCGGGTTCAAATACGGCCAAAGTCGTCAGATATTTAAGAGCGTCAAAAATCCTTCAGTTTGCTTTCCTTCGGAGGGGGAGTAAAGCCGGCGGTCCCATGTCATAGATTTATGGCATGTAAAAGATCCTTCCACAGACTAAACTTGTGTGGAGCTAAATTTCTAGGTTAGATTTCGTTGGAACGCTCTATCAAAGCTCCAACATTCACCACTAGGTATCATTGAAATCTCGCAGCGAAAGTAGGAACTGCATCAAATTGAACGGTACGTGTGGCTCACCCTCTGGGTGTCCGCTGGAAGCAGCTACAGACTCAGAGGAGCCGAACATGTCCTTGGACACTCCCGGCACTAAAAGCCATACGATTAATAAATAACCGTGCTTGTGGAAAAAGGGACGCAGCATATGCAAGATTGGTGGAAAAATTGAAGGAAGTAGAACCATCTGCGCCGGCCCCGTGGTGTTGGGGTAGGGCACCTGCCTCTCACCTGGAGACTCCGGGTTCGATTCCCGGCTCCGCGAGGAATTTTAGAGACTGACGTGAGGGCTAGAACGGGGCACACTCAGCCTCGTGAGGACAATTGAGTAGCTGTCTGACAGTGAGTCAGCGCCCCGATCACGAAAACGGATTAACGGCCGAGGGGACCCGATGCGCTGATCACGCGGTCCCCAATATCTGCAGGCCAAATGGCTCGGCAGCGGTCGCTTGGTGGGCCTAGGCCCTTCATGGGCTGTAGTGCCAGGGGTTATTATTAGAACCATCTGCAGATAACGGTCGTGTTGTGTGAAAAATAAACAACATACGAAGTAATTATCGGAAAGAATATAACAAAGTTAAGGCATCGTCCAGGACAGTGACGGGTACAGAGGATCTCTACCAACCAAAACTACGGTATTTTACGCTTCTTAGCTTTCTGAATGTCTCCTTCCAGGGTCTCACATCTAGTGGGACGTGGGTTGGCGACCACGGGACACCAGCTGTGTCCGGCATAGCTTCCACTTACTTATGCCGGGCTCCTCTCCGTCTTCTTTCCTGTCGACCTCCCTTGGTCAACTGTTGTTCTTTCCCGAACCGACGATATTAGGGTATCCGAGGCCTTGGGAGTATTTAACTTTCCCGCCTTAATTGTCCCTTGTCTCATCTTTCCTCATCCTTCATTCTTCGAGGGGTCAGACTTCTTGTTTTCCTTTCAATATATTTCCTTTTCTCCTTAAGATTCCCGCACTGCTTTTGGTTAATTGGCTCCCCGTATATCCAAATTACCTTAAGCGAATTTTTGAATCTACACTACATTTTGTGGGTAGGCCTATTTTCAATCTAAGTTGCATTTTGTAAGTCTTTTCGATCTAAATTGCATTTTGTGCATACGGTATTTTGAATCTAAATTACATTTTGTAAGTATTTTCAATCTAAATAGCTTTTTGTAAGTATTGTCAATCCAACTAAGTAGTTTGAATCTACCATTAATTTGTAAGTATTTTCAATTTCAGTTGCATTTTGTAAGTATTTCGACTCTACATTTCATTTTGTACGTATTTTGAACCTAACCTACATTTTGTGCGTATTTTGAACCTAACCTACATTTTGTACGTATTTTGAACCTAACCTACATTTTGTGTGTATTTTGAACCTAACCTACATTTTGTGCGTATTTTGAACCTAACCTACATTTTGTGTGTATTTTGAACCTAACCTACATTTCGTACGTATTTTGAACCTAACCTACATTTTGTACGTATTTTGAACCTAACCTACATTTTGTGCGTATTTTTCAATCTATTCCTTTTGTGAGTATTTTCCTTCTAAATTCCCTTTTGTAAGTATTTCCACTCTACATTTTGTGAGTCGTTTCAATCTGAGTTCCATTTTGTGAGTATTTTCAGTCTCACTTAATTTTCGTTATGGTTTTCATTGTCATTTTCGCAATCACCCAGACCATCAGGGTTCGATAACCTATATATTAGGCATCTTTTTCCTACGCAGATAATTATGCCAATATTTTGGGAACACTTTCAATTCACTTAACAAGTTAACATTCGAATAGATGTTTCTTTTCTTCAACCACTCCGTGCACCCCAATGTGCGCCCTTTTTTCGTTTGAAGCCACTTGTTACTAATAAGCCCAATAGGTACGTGTGTAGCGGCCTTAAAGGCATGATTGTAGTGCCATCAAGAATGCCAATTTCGTTGGTCAACCAAAGAAGGAAGGAAGCTTGTAGTTTAACGTGACCGTTAATCTGTAGATCATAAGCCACGGGACCTCCTTTTTACGTGGAATCCGAACCACAGGACATGGCATTTCACTTCGAAAATCTCACATGCATTGACCGGGAATCGAACCCGGACCGCCTTGGTGAGAGGCATACAGCTACACCGCTGAGCCACCACGCCCCTGGTCAACCAAAGAGAATATTACACTGAAGTTGCCGAAAGTCCAGATAGGATCCCAATGTATGAAGTGAAGAGACTCCTGAGTAAGCATAGCAATTGTCGTAGAGTGAAGCGAAGTGCCCACCGTTCTTTGGAGAAGAAGAAGAGAAAGAAGAAGAAGGAGAAGAAGAGGCAAGCTTCCAGAGTTGCCAATATTCGTGCAGAAGATGCTAAGAATGAAACAGCAGGAAAAACATACGTTTCTGGATCAGGAATAAAACGTCACTTGAACTTTGCTTTAATTTTCCTGCCAATTTTGATTTTACATTTACCTTAAATACCATTTTCTCCCAAAATATTCTGCCAAATGTAACAAAATTTGTATGGTACCGGTATATGTATCACAGATATATTACAAAACCTGCATATGGATTGTTTGAGTGCATACTTTTTTCAAATAGTAGGGATGCTTAGGTACAAAATTTTAGAACATAAAAATTACACCTTATATAAATTATGTACAGAAGATTGGATACGCACTGATTTTTAAAGAAGTTTTATCTACAGTACCTAATTCAAAATTTTAATTAACATGTCAATTAAATTACATGAATTAAATGGAATTATAAATAAAATAAAAAGTATTTTTGTACGGTATTTGAAATAAATTTTCGTAATTTCTCCACTTTTATTTAGGTGACATTTCCACGACGTTTCGTAAAAACTATGGATTACAGGAGTGTCGCCTTCTCCGTTACAAAGTGCATCACAAGGTTGCGATTACAAATAAGTTGATATAATATAATATGCCCTTAAATGTGGGACACCACAGTTATGGTGGATTTGGAGTCTATCTGTCTGTTAGGTAGTCAGCCTGGAGGCTGGTTGGATCCTCAAAAAGCACCACCATAGGTTATGTGGTAGAAACCCACAAAACCGAGGCAGCGCTATAATGAGGGATACGAGGCAAGGAGAGGAATGAGGTTGTTTGCCATTTTTTTACTCACTGAGTCAGTACAGCTGTACTAACCCTATGAGCAGAACCTTTCACAACACCCACAGGCACTAGCTGTGCCCTGAGTCCATTACTTAGCACCACTCATACCTCAGTAGCTTCCATATAATCGCAGCCATGAATGAGACTGAGACATTGGTGAAAAGCCACATTTTACACAAATTAGCATTAGAAAACACTTCGAACAACCACAAAATTCTTCAACAGACAAACATATGTATTTACTCTATCACATGTCACGTTCATTGACTTCACCGTCACACTGGTTCACATAATTCTATACTTGATACATTATTACGGTATTGTATTGTGAGCTGTTCTCCGATAATTAAATGAGTAGTAATTCGTCGCTTCTTTGACAGTATTGGAGGTTTTATAATGAGTGCGGTCAACGCTGTTTTAAATGGTCCCTAAGTAGGTAGAAGTAAAGAAATATCATTTTCATAAGTCGTAAAATGTGTCTTCTTTTTCTAACACTTCTCCAAGCTTACCAGTTTACTATTACTTCATAAGTCACGAGGTGCTTAGACCCATACGATTAAATATATGTGGTAGTTATTGTGTTAGTATTAAGGCTATTCCACGGAAGCATCCTCTTCGAGTTCGTCTCAATGGCTGCTACGTCCAGAGTGTTGACCGTCTGTTACAGCTCTTGCTTATACTTGATGTAAAAGTGTGGTCGTTGGGGATAAAGCGTTCACAGTCAGTTGCAACTCTTGCTGCCAGGCACCGTATTGAACGAGTAGTACAATCGCATGGGCTCAGATGTGAGCTTTTCGTGCTTGCCCTTGCCCATAGGCGCTACCCACATGGTGTGCAGAGTAGACTTCCCACGGTATTCACTCCGGAATTCCTCCAGGCTCTGCAGAAACTCGATGTACCTTTCATAACGCCGAGGTTGCTCTGTGAACGCAAGCGAACAACTTCATTAAACACCTTACAGACAACAAGAAGAATTTATTATTCACTGGTATGGACTTCATGCATCCTTTCATAGTACTGTATATTTAAGTGTCGGATATAAGAAATAGCCAGTAGGGCTAGTATAGGAAAAGCATTTTAGTGAATAAGTGGACAACGGGACATGTGATCTAATGGATAGTAGAGTGAATGACTGAATTAATGAGCGGCTTTTGTGGCGTAGTTGGTAGCATGTTGAACTGCTGTGCCCAAGATAGCGGGTTCAAACCCGGCCGAAGTCGTCGGATTTTTTAAGAGCGTTAAAATCCTTCAGTATGCCTTCCTTCGGAGGGGAATTAAAGTCGGTGGTCCCATGTCATAGATTTATGACATGTAAAAGATCCTTCCACAAACTTAACTTGTGTGAAGCTAATTGTTAGGTTAGAATTCGACGGAAAGCTCTATCAAAAGTTCCAACGTTCACCACTAGGTATCATTGATATCTGGTGGCGAAAGTTGGAACTACTTGAAATTGAACGGAACTTGTAGCTCACCATAGGGGTATCCGTTCGAAGCAGCTACAGACTCAGGCGAGTCGAACATGTCCTCGGGCACTCCCGGCTCTAAGAGCCATACGATAATAAATAAATAACTGAATGAATGAATTAATACAGTATTGTAGCCTTCAGTCAGTCAACCCACAAACCATTCCAATTGCTGGAATATGTAAAAAAAAAATCACCTGAAATAAATTACATGTTACGGACTATTGATGAAGACAATTAAGGGATGATATGTTTCGCTCGTCAAGCGAGCATCATCAGATCAAAATATACAAGACACTACCGAATCTACAGTTACACACACATATAGTTGGTTTGCGTCAACGCGTTCATGTAGCCCCGTGTATTTTGGGTGTGTGAATTATCTGTCTGATAACCCACCCACAGATAGTCTCTGCCCTTCAAAAACAAAATACAGTACAAGAAAACCCATTAATTGCTGTGGTAATTATTACTGATAAATATTTAAGCATCAAGCATCGAAAAAAGAACTATTTTTTAGAATTTTGCAAAACTTAGAAATGACTATCCCATCAACAACAAGAAGTTCCGTGAAGAACTATACAGCCTACTTTTCATGCCAATGATTATTCTACAGTATATGAACCTATCTAGAATAATGACGAAATTAAGTTGGTAATATCGAAATATCTAATTAGTTCAAAATATACCTGGTATAATGTAGCCTAATAGAGCACTACAGTTGGCAGCCCTGGTGACTGAATATATTCTTAGTTCCACCTCTTAAGGTACAGAATACAAAATTTGGTTGAAGTCCAATGGACGTTACATGCAGTTAGACACTGGATCTATCAGCACGCGTAAAAGCATGTTGCCAACAATACCATGCGTGTGCTGGTCAGAAATAATCTGAATTATTATGATATCTTGTTGTGCCAATTTTGGATGAAATCCATTTGTTAGTATAGAAGTTACATGTATTTTAAAATTTGACATATCAGCAGGCATAGAATCATGTTGGCAGCACCGCCTTGTATTAATTACTCCAAATTAATCTAGAATGTCAGGTGCTATACGTGTTCAAAGTATAGAGCTGTTGGCTTGCATACTTTCTGATATATTGATATTAGGGTAAAAAAATATAGACAGCATTTATTAACAGTTGGCAGCCCTGATTGCTCTCAACAATACTAATAGTAATATCTGTTATGGTACACATACCACATACGAAATTTGGTTGAAATCCAACTGATAGTATAGAAGTTACATGTATTTAAAAATTGGTACCATCAGCAGGCTTATAATCATGTCGGTAGAACTGACGTATATAAGTTACTCTAAATTAATCTAAAATGTCAGAATATACGTGTGCATAGTTTAAAGCTGTTGGCTTGCATACTTTCTGATATATTGGTATTTGGATAAAAAAAAATAGAGAGAGCAATTATTAACAGTTGGCAGCCCTGGTAGCTCTTAAGAATACGCTCAGTCATATCGGTTTATGTACAGATATTACATACAACATTTGGTTGAAATCCAGTTGATAGTGTAGAAGTTATATGCATTTAAACATTGGACATATCAGAAGGCTTAAAATTATTTTGGCAACACTGTCATGGTTGGCCTCCTGGAAATTAAACTGAAATAGTATTATCTACATGTGCGCCAATTTTGGAATAGCTCCCATGCATACCTTGCAAGATATCCAACATGGAGCTCAAATTTCTAGTGCGTTTTTTCAGCAGTTGGTAGCACTGACATCATTTTCAAATATGGACGTGAGCTATTCCGGTGCACATCTTTACTCATACTAAATTTGGTTTTGATTGCTGCAGCCGTTTAGGAGTTGATAGGGGGGGACACACACACAGCCAGCCAGCCAGACAGACAGACAGACAGAAGGACTGACAGACAGACACAAACACATTTTCCCGGATCGATCTCATAAGAATACTTTTTCCTCATTTTTGCAAAATGTGAAAAGTAGGCTAAAAATAGTCTTCCTCCTCCAAACTACTCTAGGACAAGAGAGGTTAGAACAGATCAGGACAGAACCGAACAAGTGAGATTAAAACGGGAGAGGACAGAACAGACCAAGAGAGGTTAGCACAGAATGGGGCGAACAGAACAAAGATGGTGAGACAGGACAGGGCAGAACAGAACAAGAGAGGTTGGAACAAGAAAGAACAGTACAAGGAAGGTTAGAACAGGATCGGGCGAACAAAACAAGGAGGATTGAACAGGACAGGGCAGAACAGAACAAGAGAGGTTTGAACAGGGCAGAACAGGACAGAACTGCTTAAAACAGGACAGGACAGAACAAGGGAGGTTAGAACAGGACAGGATAGAACAGAACTGCTTAGAACAGGACAGCGAAGAACAGGACAGGAGAGTTTAGAACAGGATGGGGCGAACAGAACAAGGAGTTTAGAAAATGACGGGCAGAACAGAACAAGAGAGGTTTGAACAGGACAGAACAGTACAAGGGAGGTTAAAACAGGATGGGGCGAACAGAACAAGGAGTTTAGAACAGGACAGGGCAGAACAGAACAAGAGAGGTTTGAACAGGACAGAACAGAACATAACTGATTAGAACAGGACAAGAGATGTTAGAACAGAACTGTTTAGAACAGGACAAGAGAGGTTAGAACATGACAGAACAGAACAGAACAAGAAAGGTTAGAATAGGACAGAATCAAACAGAACAGAACAGTACTGATTAGAACAGGTCAGGGAAGAACAGAACAAGAGAGAGATTAGAACAGGACAGAACAGAACAAGAGAGGTTAGACAAGGACAGTACATAACCGAACAGAACAAAACGGTTTAATCCAGGTCAGTACAGAACAGAACAAAAGAGGTTAGAACAGTACAGAACAGTACACGAGAGGTGAACAGAACAAGGAGGTTAGGACAGGACAGGGCATAACAGAACAAAAGAGATCTGAACAGGACAGAACCGAACAAAACAGGACAAGAGAGGTTAGAACAGGACAGGAAAAGAGAATGGAACAGGGCAGAACAGAGCAATAGAGGTTATAACAGGACAGTAGCCTACAGGAGAGGTTAGAATAGAACAAGGCGAACAGAACAAGAGAGGTTAGATGAGGAGAGGACAGAACAGAACAGAACAGAACAGAACAGAACAGAACAAGAGAAGTTAGATTTGGACAGGACATAACCGAACAGAACAAAACAGTTTATAACAGGACAGAACAGACTAGAACAGATCAAAACTTTTTATGATGATGATGATAATTGTTGTTTTAAGGGGCCTAACATCTAGGTTATCGGCCCCTAAAACTTTTTGAACAAGACTGGATAGGATAGGACAGGACAGGCTTAATTTACGTCGTGTGTTGTAAAATGATTTCGAAATAATGCGGCCTGACTATTCATTTGGTGACCCACATGATCTACAGTAGGAGTATCCCTGGAATAAATATTTATGTGCTCCTCTTGGCGCAATGGTTAGCATTCTTGTTTGTTACTTCTTGACGCGTTACAATTTTAAGGTCTCTTTTGACGCTATGTCCATCTAGCGGTCACTAGTAGAATGCCTGAGCGATCGTATATATATCGGCTCATCTTGTCAAAAAGAAAGCGCCTCATAGCGAATGTCTTCTCCACTAATGGAACGGATAACAACAATATACGGCAGAGATTTGTTGGATTTGATGAGATGATAATAATAATGTTATTGGTTTTACGTCCCTTTTAACTACACTGGCTTTTAGAGACGCCGAGGTGCCGGAATTTTGCCCCGAAGGGGATCTTTAACGTGCCAGTAAATCTACTGACACGGCTCCCTCGCATTTGCGCACCCTCAAATGCCAGCTGACTGCGCCAGGTTTCGAACCTGCAACCTTGGGTTCAGCAAGCGAGAACGTTACCCCTGAGCCACGCAGCCAGATTTGATGAGATGAAAATCGAGAACCATGATGTCTAGTTCAAAATCTGAAATACGCAAAAATGTTTTGAAATGAAGTTCGGAAATTATATACCAAATATGTGTACAACGTCCTCGCTCTCAATTCTATTCGTCATGCTTATTCGAATGGAGACCTGGTTGTAGCATGAAAATATATACATATGTATTTTGAAGCTGTCGACGAGATCTTCGGACCGTCTCTGGAAAAGCTAAGTCCTTAGGCCTATGTATTTTGAAGTGTCAACATGCATGAATATGTGTAACGTGAAGTTGTGTTAATATAAATTGTCCACCAACCTTCAAGTGATAACTTATCCCCTTTCTAGATGGGAGGTCGTTTATATTATGTTTGGTTATTCTGTTGATACTTGTTCCTCCCTTTTATATAGAAATGCGTGATGAAGAACCGTGCTGTTATTTTGGGTTTTATGTCTTGAGGGTTTTGTTGTTGTTTTTGTTCATTTGGGTTTTCCTTATTCTGCTCGTGTCCTTTGCGTGTGTTTGTCATGAAACGTAATTCTAATCACGAGAAGTGTTTTTAACTAACTTCCAATTTCTTGGGAGTATGTGGCTGCTCTGGAGTGCTATTGGGGGTTAGTTATTTTAGTTTTAGTTAACTTGCCTCGACGGGGAAGGGTGTGTGTCCATCGCATTGGATGACTTTGTGTCTATATATCTGTATTGTTGGGACACACATTGCTTTGTTTGCTTCTTTAAGGGTTGTTTTATTTAGATGCCAGTCATTTGTGCACCCCAAGAATGCCTATTTTGGTTTTTTCTTTCCTTGAGGACTGGGCTTGCATCGCCTATGTTTGTGTCCGAAACACTGTTCATTTTATAATTACGGTTCTAGACGTGATATTAAGGGTGGGTTAATGTGATTCGTTTAAGTGGGGCTCGACTGAAAGCCAAGGGTCATGTCATTCCTGTTCTTGTTTTGCGCTGCTTCAGTCGCGAAACAACACGTGAACTCATTACGATTATTAAATGAGACGTATGGGTTAGCCTTTCGAGACGGTGGTATGTGTGTTCATTGTATGTGTCCGGGACTGCAATCGACTCCGATTTTGTCTTCCGTAAGATAACCGAGTCTCGTGCTTTCTTCCGAAAAGGAGATTCATTCAGGAAGTATGTGAAGTCATTTTGTAATTTATGTTTCTTTGGGTGTGTCTGTAGTAAGCTTTCGTTTTAAGGGATTTGTATGTCATATATGTAGTCTTGTGATTAGTTATGCCTCGTTGGTTTGTTCGTCATTTGCGTGTGTTGGGTTTACGTATTGTTCTTTGGTTATGTTTGTGGAGTGACATACTTTGCTTTAAAGGGCGGGATTTTTCTATTTTTGGGTTACTTGACTTCATAAGCTTCCTAGAAGATTTCTCCTGACTACGTTATGTAGTCAGCCTGTGGTGGGAAGAAAATACTATTTACATTATTGTTAACTTGTTTTAAATCTCCCCCGTTTATTAATTTGAGTTTATCTTAGACGACTTCCAATCTACAACACGTTAAGCATCTCTCGGTTTTCTTATCTTTATTACCTGATTTACTTTTATACTTGTATTTACTTTGTTTTGATATTATGTGTACCTTTTTTCCAGCCCCCATCACCCCTCATTCTACCATTTCATGCGCTACTCACGTCCCCTTTTTCTATGTCTTGTTCTTTGATATTAAATTTTATCCAACCTCTACTCGAAAAATGTATTCATTTCAAGGTCAGTTCTCCATCTAGTTCGGAATGTGTAAAAGAACTCGATAAGGTCTCATGGTCCGCGTCCTTATAACATCTGCACTCCTCTTACTTCTAAGGCCCGAGTTCGGTTCCAGATTTCCCAAGAAATTTAATTCTGGTTGGAGCGTGGCATACCCAACCTCGTGCGGCATATCTGAGTAGAGGTGAGTTTGATTCCCATCTCAGACATACTGGGTGTGGTTCTCTGTAGTTTCCGTACTTCTACTCTGGTCAAATGCTGGGATGGTTACTAACTTAAGGCCACTGCCACCTCCGTCTCCATCCTCACCTGAATTACAAATGCACACATACAAATACACTACAGGCCCACAATATGTGGCTTGTTTACATCTCAGTAGAGAAGCTCGACTGTAATATAATTGCAGATTTTGAATCTGTTCATTATATGTAATTAGTTTTTAGATTTTAGTAGAAATTGAGTATTTTATAATTTAAACTGGATATTTTCCTTTCAAGTTAAAAATACAACAGTTAAATGAGATGCCAATTTCTAGTACTGTTTCTAGGCGATATAATGTAAATAAACATACTGAATGGTTAATTGACAGATTAGTTGTGCCCGACGATGATATTACTTAGGTCGTGCCCGACGGAGGGTTAAAAGGCGTAGTTCGATACCGTTGATATTAAAGTTTTTTTTTGTTTAACTCCTCGGTAGCGTAGTTGGTAGCATGCTGAGATTCTAAGCCTGAGGTCGCGGGTTAAAACCCAGCCAAAGTCGTCAGATTTTTCAAGAGCGTTAAGTAAAGCCAGGGGTCCCATGTCATAGATTTATGGCACGAAAAAGAACCTTCCAGTAACTACACTTGTGTGAAGCCAAAATTGTAGGCTAGGTTTGATTAATGCTCTAAGTTCCAACGTTCGTCACCGGGCACTGGTTGCGATGACATCTAGTAGTAGCGAAATTCACAGCTAGGTGTCGTGGTCGGTAGCATTTGGTAGCGAAAGTAGGAACTACTTGAAATTATCGTCTGCAGTCCTTACTTGAATTAAAAACAGATATCACACACTAATACAGTCATCACAATGAACACCGGTTATCAGACATTCTACACACGCCCAAAGTACACGGGGCTACATGACCGTGTTGTCGCAGCCCCTAAACTAAGGAACCAACCAACTTAACTTTAAATTCAGCCGCAGATTGAACTCTTTGAAGCTTCAACCTGCAGCTAAAGCACATCCTTGCTCTCTGTGGTCACTAATCATCAGCATACAGAGTAGTGGTTTCAGGAGAAGGCATCCAGAATTATTATGACAAGTAGAAGTGAGAGCGCCGATCCCTGATGAACTCATACTGAGATTCGCTTGAGAAGCCAGCAGCTGATTCCACACGACTTTTTGGAGCATATTGTCTCAGGACGCTATGCTTTCGGAGGGCAAACCAAATCAGCTTATGCGGCACCAATCGCAAGCTTTTTTCATATCCAGAAAGGCAAGCTGTAAACGCTTCGATTTTTCGCAGTGTTTCTCCAACCGTAAACGAGCCGCATGGATGGCATCTATAGAATCCCACACTGGTTGTTTTAATGTGAACAGTTTCCCTTAAACTGCCTTCGGTAATACTCTAGTTTTAAAGGAGCATTCTGCTAGAATGCGTTTCTCTTTTAGAGTTATGCTATATCCATTCAGTTGGTACCCTTTCTTCTTCAATGATTTTGTTGGAGAAACCTACCGATATTGAAATGTTACGAACTATTTTTCAGTGTCGCCTGTATAATCAAACAACAAAATTGCTCTTCAGTCGGTCAACACAAGATTATTTGTTCACCCTATTTTCTGAAGGAAATATTACATGAATTACAGTACTTACACACCACTTGCTAGAGAGTGTGCTTTTATGTATGTAGCATTTATTTCTGATTAGAGGGTTCCGTGGCCAGCTTCATCTTGTCCAAGACTCTTTTTGGTCCTCGTACAGCAGCTCAATTGGGGGATGTGGAAGTACTGTCTCTCTTCATGACTGCGAGGAGCTTATGATTCTAGTCAGTAAATGTATCACCAGCTGGTGTATCAAGTTTCTCGTTGATCTCGTTGACATTAGCTGCTTAGGGTGCTCCACCGGCCTTCTTTTCTGCATTTCTGGATTTACGGTGTGCCTTTACATTTTATTTGTCTATTATTTATTAATAAAACAATGAATTTAAAATTGTATTTTGAAGTCACAGCTGTATTCAACGTTTTAGTATAAATTAAAACTAGAATCCCTTTTATACGAAAACTCTTTCTAGTGGACTCAATTTCACTAACCTGCTGTTTGTTCGCCAACGATCTTGTGGACTTGTTGATTCAATGCTAAAGTATTTTCATAGTTGAGAAATTCGTTTCACATACATACTGTATGTACCAATACTTAAAAAGGCAATGTATGATTTCAAAGATAGGAATATACTTCACTCATAGAATACAAAAACTGAAGACACTGTTTTTGAATCTAGTTAGTTAGTTAGTTAGTTAGTTAATGTTGTTTTAAGTGGCGGAACAACGAGATCATCTGTCCCTCTTAAAACAGATTAAAGAATAGAAATTTGGAATTGAATTTAAAATTTAGAGGTGGACACCTACATTTGAAAAGACCGAAAATTAACAAAACAAAAAATTAAATAAAACTAATAATTATAAAAATAAACAAAAATTACGGAAAAACAAAACATTCATCATAAAAAAAAACAAGTCGTTGAGTCAATGTTAACAGGAAAATTTAGATTGCTGGCCCTAACTCACTCTCACTTATAAAGCGGATGACCAGATCAGCAGCCACCGCGTCATCGGCTAATATAAGTTTCTGTGTCATCTGCAAACCAAGGTTTCTTCGTAAGTCCGCAAGTTCCACACACTCGGTTAAACTGTGGGCCACGGAGAAAACGGCTCCACAGGTACATAGTGTGTGTGTGTGGGGGGGGGGGGGGGGAGGGGTCTTCCCTTCTCATTAGGTACGAGTGGGTGGATCTTGTATGGCCTATCCTTAGCCTACACAAAATGACGGGCTCCCTACGTGAGTCCGCAAGTTTCACACACTCGGTTAAAATGTGGGCCACGGAGAAAACGGCTCCACAGGTACAAAGTGTGGTGTGTGTGGGGGGGGGGGGGGGGGAAGGGTCTTCCCTTCTCATTAGGTACGAGTGGGTGGATCTTGTATGGCCTATCCTTAGCCTACACAAAATGACGGGCTCCCTACGTGACCTGAAAGAGCTCCACCATACGCGAGTAGTTCCCTTGATCGCTCTCAATTTACTGGGCATTGGGTCAGCTAGCCACTGACTCACCCAAAATGCCAGTACTTGTCGGCGTAGGCTAACTGAGAGCGAATATCTCTAGCGGGTACCTCCATTGGTCGAGGTGGAAGTGATACCGCCTCTTTTAGAGCTTGATCCTCTAACTCATTTCCCGCAATTCCCATATGGGTTGGAAGCCACAGAAAGGTGATTCGAGTGTCAGCGAGGCATAACCCGGCTAGCAGGTCGTGGATTCGCTGCACTAGGGGGTGTTGCGGGAAAAGTGTAGCAATTGACTGCAACGAACTCAAAAAATAGGTACACAAGAGAATGTTGATTCGTGCATCCTGTAGTGCAAACTGCAGAGCTTCATAGATGGCAACGAGCTCCGCAGTAAACACACTACAGGCCTCAGGTAAAGAGATTTTGGTATTTGCACCATCAAAAACGTAAACACAACCCACCTTCACGTCCACCTTCGAACCATCCGTGTAGAGAATGCCAGCGTCCGGAAATTGATGAACTATGCTATGGAACTGTCTCCGATAAACGGAGGCATCCGTGTTCACCTTAGGAACTCGGCGTGGATCTAACCGAATTTCCGGACGCGGGACTTGCCACGGAGGCACCTCGCTAGGTGTCCGGATCATACAGGGACCTACAGCCACTCCTATTTCAGTACACGAGCTATCGAGTCTAATACCAACCGGCCGAGTGGCACGAGGCCGGTTGACGTAACCCTGGTGGTTTTGGGTACCGAAGAGAGCTTGATAGGTCGGGTGTTGCGGCATTTGACGCACATTGGCAGCATATGCTAAAAACATATGTTGGCGTCTATAATTTAGAGGTGGAACACCCGATTCGGCGAGTAGGCTGGGTATCGGGCCGGTCCGGAAGGCACCAGTAGCCAGCCTAACGCCACTATGGTGGATACTGTCCAGCATGTTCAAGGTTGCCGGCCTTGCTGAACCGTATGCCGCAGAACCGTAGTCGAGCCGGGACAGGACGAGGGCTTGGTAGAACCGTAGCAAGAACCCACGGTTAGCCCCCCACGTAGTGCCACTAAGAAACTTGAGCATGCTCAGTTTCTTGAGACACGCTGTTTTTAGTTACCGTATATGGTGCTGCCACGTTAATTTGCTGTCAAAATGGAGCCCCAGGAAGCGATAAGTGACAACCAACGGAAACGCATCATCCCTGAAATGTAGTTCAGGGTGCAAATGTAGCCTCCAGAGCCGACAAAAATGGACGATGGAGGCTTTCCCTGCTGAAAAACGAAAACCCCAGTCGGGAGCCCACCTGTCGACCCGGATAATAGCTAGCTGCAATTGCCGTTCCACGATTGCCATACTTCCAGAGCTGTAATGCAGAGCTGTATCGTCTACATACAGCGAAATAACTACCGTGGGCCCGGCGGCGGCAACAATGCCATTTATGGCATCAGCAAACAAGGTGACAGCACAGATCCCTGAGGAACTCCATTTTCTTGAGTGTAATATCGCGATAATGTCCTACGGACCCTTACACCGAAGAGTCGGACGGACATGAAATTCGCAATAAAAGTCGGCAGATTACCACGGAGTCCCCGCTGATGAAGGGTGGAAAGGATCCCGTAGCGCCATGTGGTTTCTTAGGCTTTCTCGAGGTCAAAGAAAAAACGTGACTAGGTGCTGCTTTCGGAGAAATGCCTCCTGTATGGCGCTCTGAAGTCGCACCAGATGGTCGGTGGTGGACCTATGAGGGCGAAATCCACACTGGTACTCCGACAGGGGGGCTCTCTCTTCCAGGAATCACACCAGTCGACGGTTCACCATCTTCTCTAGCAGCCTACAAAGGCCATTTGTCAGACAAATGAGCCTATAGTTTAGGATCCTTTCCAGCCTTGGGAATAGGTATCACGATCCCCTCTCGCCATTGAGAAGGAAACTCCCCTTCAATCCATATACTATTGAAGAGGATCAACAGTTGCTTTTTACTGGATTCGCACAGATGTTTTAACATTTGATTATGTATATTATCCGATCCAGGAGTCGTATCCCTGCACAGTGCAAGAGCACTGCGCAGTTCCCATTCAGAGAGTGGTAAATTGTAGGACTCCGAAGCAGCAGTTGCAAAGGACAAGGGGTGAGCCTCTGCCTCCCGCTTCAGAGTCAGAAACATAGGATCGTAACTCCCAGAACAGGATACATCGGATAAGTGCGATCCAATACTGTTGGCAATGCGAGATGATCCGTAATGATGTCTCCGTTGATGGAGACTCCTGGCATCGTCAATGATACCGGGAGTCCGGAGAAACGACGAAGCTTTGTCCACACTTGAGATGAAGGAGTATGTGCAGACATAGACGACATATACTTTTCCCACGTCGTTTATTTTTACTCTCCCGAATCAAATATCGGGCTATAGCACGCATCCTTTTAAAGGTGATATGGTTGGCCATGGTGTTTTGCCTCCGATAGCATTTGATAGCACGTCGACGATCTTTAATGGCTGCTGCAATCTCGGCTGTCCACCAAGGGACAAGCTTCCGGCGTGAGTTGCCGGATGAGGAAGGAATTGTTTCCTCTGCCGCAACCAAAATACCATTCGTTATGTGAATGGTATGATCATCAACACTCTCAAAGGTATCTTCGGCAAAATTCGCACGTGCTGTGAAAGTTGGGCAATTAGCCCGACGGAGAAGTCATCGACTTGGTAACTCGATGGTTCTCTGGTTTGGAAGAGTAACGATAATCGGGAAATGGTCACTGTTACAAAGGTCGTCGTGTGCACTCCACTGTAGCAGGGTTACCAGCGCACGACTGCACAAGGTGATGTCGACACTTGAATTAGTGCCGTGTGCAATAGAGAAGTGCGTAGGTTCCCCTGTGTTCAACAAACACAGGTCCAGCCACCTGAACATCCTCTCAAAATCTCTCCCTCTACCGCTAGTGGTAGCGGGACCCCAGATGGTGTTGTGGGCATTAAAAGCTCCTAGAAGGAGGAAGGGGGGGGGGGGGGGAAGCTGAGAGGCTAGATCCACCAGCTGGTTGTAATCCAGTAATCCAGTTGAGAATCAGGCTGGATGTACACTTTACATACTGTTGCCATTACTGGCAATGGAGTACGAACTGAAACTGCTTATAGCTGAGTACGCAGCAGCACCTCTTCACAAAAGAGGCTAGAGTGGACGCGAGTCCTTACGCCAACGGCGGCCACAGCTTCGACATCCCTGTCTTTAGAGAAGAGTTTGGAGTGACGCATTGTTTTCTCATGTCCAGGACGAAACCTGGATTCCTGAAGACTGACAATGGTTGTCGAAAACAAAGATATTATTTGACGCAACTCAGCCAGATGAACAGAATAGCTGTTACAGTTCCATTGCAATAGTGGCATAGTGTGGCCTTAAGTAGAGGATAGTCGTCTACTTATTCTTGACCGTTTGCCACCCATCCCTATCCTTAGGAGGAGGTGATATGGTAGGAGAGCACACCTCAATCTCCACATCTCCGTCGGAGGACGAAGAAAATGGAGGGGGCGCTCACTGAGTTGGCGCGCGGTTATCGTCGGACGTTCCCGGTCTCGCTCTTGGTGAAGAGCGAGAGCGGTGACGAAGGACCTTTTCCCGGTTCGAAGACTGGGAGTCCGTCCCCGGCACGTCCCGACTATTCTTTTTCCTTGCACGGCGTTGACGTCCATTCGGGCCCTTCCCCACTGACGTCTCCGCGCTGCAAAACAATGCAGCACTTGCAGGTACCGCTCCACTGGTGGAAGTGGGAAGGCCAGCATGTGACTGTGCCACCTTGTTTATAGGAGGGCAGGAGAGACAGCGTATAACCTTGTCTCTCCTCTCCGCCAGCTTTCCTTTCCTTTTAGACGGGCTGGTAGATGCTCCAGCCCTGCTCTACGAAGGTATCTTCTCCACGCGAGTCGTAGAAGGTTTCCTTCTCCGAAGGCGCTTGTTCGGATGGTTTGACAGGCGCATTAGAATTGGGGTCTGAAGAAGGTCCCGGGTCCTCCTTTGGGCTACCGAACTGACATTTGGTGTTACTCTGAGAGGTATCACTTGAGGTGCGTTGATTGCAGGTTTTATCGCTGGAGTGGAGACAGATACATATGAAGCTGAAACTTGAGGTGCATTCATTTCACGAAACTTCTCTCTAGCAACGTGATATGAAAGTCCTTCCAGTGTCTTCAGCTCCTGAATCTTGGATTCTTTGATGAATTCTGGACAATCCTTCGATTTAGGAGCGTGGAAGCTCAAGCAATTTGTGCTCGGAGGTGTGCACTTTTCACCTTCGTGAACAGCCTTACTGCAATCCTTGCACACAGCATTTGATGCGCAGCGGAAAGACACGTGCCCGAACTTCTGACACTGGTAGCATCGCATCGGTGGTGGTATGTACGCTCTGACATCGCAGCGATAGGATGCCACTTTATTCTGCTTTGGTAGAACGGACCTCTCGAAATTGGGTATAAAGGCGCCCGTGCCTACCTCATCATCGCTTATCTTCCTTGTGATACGTCGGATTTTGGTGACGCCACGTTTCTTCAAGTTACGCAACAGTTCATCATCGGAATTCAGAACGAGTTCGCGATGGAAGATAACTCCACGGATCCCGTTTAGCATCGAGTGCATTTCGATCTTCACTGGGATCTCACCGAAATGGTCGCATTTCAGCAACGTTTCAGTTTGATCACCACCAATGGTCTTCAATAAAAGCTGACCGTTGCGCACCTTTTGGATCCCGTCAAGGTCACCGAATTTATCTTCGATTTCCTCAGAGAACACGATAGATTACACCATGTGAAATGTATCCCCGTCAGTTCTGGTAGCTACCAGATAACGAGGAGCATTGCCAACCGGGAACCTTTTCAAAAATGCTTCATTCCTAAGTGTATATACCTCGATGGTTTCCAACTTCAAGAGACGGCTTTTTAAGCATGCCACCCTGTAGAGAATTCCGTGAGCACTTCGGCATCCCGGAAAAATCCTCCCCGAATACTGTCCACTCCGAACGAGGGCCATCACTGTGGGCGCCACCCAGCCTAGGCAATACCTACCTGGCATAGCAGGTATTGCCCGGGGTCCCAGTGCCACAAACGGGCACTCACCCCTTGGTATGCACAGTGGTTTATACACCTCTTCAGTATTCGGCCATGCAGGGACCTTCGTTGTAAGGCGGATACTACTGAAAGGGTACATGGCGCACCCACCTGACGGAATGGGGCATACGGTCTAGGCTTTCTGGCCAGATGGCCAAGTTGGTGGCCCTTCCCCTAACAGCATGAATGTTTATTTCTATGTGTCAAACCAGAACTGAGACCAGAAATCCAAAATCTACCTTTATAAGGTCTCCTCTAAGTCGCCTTTTACGACAGGCAGGGGATACCGTGGACGAATTTTGCACTCCCCATCCACTGGGGGTCTAACAAATCCAAAACCTGGCAAGTTATTCGGCCATGTCGGCCCTATTAGTCGCCTCCTGCGACAGGCGGGGCATACAGTGGGTGTATTCTATCCCGCACCCACACGGTGATTTTTGTATCTAGATTTGAGAGTTACGTCAGAATGAAGTTCAGCTAAATTCTCCTCCTGAAGAGTGAAATGATCAGTTATCCAAGCATTCCTTTGACAAGGATCCTATTCCCGGCCCCGGGATAATAGTGACTGGAGCTTTCAAACAGCATGATGCTACAATAACAGTAAAATAATATAATTTTCTTTTCAAATTAATGTCACCGACATTCATAAATTCCTGTGGTAGGGGAAACATTACCAAGTTATTTTCCTAAAAAATGATCCAGAGAGCTATTCAATTATTATAGAACTTAACATTTTTCCAGAGAGTATGCACATTTGCCAAAGTACTCAGAAGAGATAAGTTAAATATACGGTACAGGGTTAGTTTCCCATTTTTTTTATCAAGAAGGATCACTGCCAGTACTGACTTCTGAACTTCAAGAAATTACGTAACTTCACTTACGCAGTTCAAAAAGTCGAGGTAAGACCTTTTCTCTCGATAAACACCTCATTTCAGAAGGAACCGCTAGATATACATAGCAATTCAAAGAGCCTGGAATTGAGAATGCGAATTTGAATACAGTCTTGAACGTGCCGAATAGGACTAAGATCAGACCAGCTGACATCTTTTTGTAGCTAGGAATTCCATGTGATTCTCTCAGTACGTGTTCAAGATGTTTGGATGAACAACGCTTTTTATCTTCGCTATTACACTGAGAGGTTCATTCCAACGGGGACAATTGCACATACCCCGACCCATTTGGCCCAATTAATTATTCAGGCCACTGAATACGCTAACCTTGCGGTACGTTCAGAAAAGTACTCCAATTGACTTTGAGTGACTGTGCTTCGAATTTTAATTCCGAATAAGTAGGCCTATTGACGATTTCATAGTTCCAATGTGAAAAGTCTCGGAACACACGACACATAATGGCGTGGTAATTATTCATGTAATTGTTGTCATAGTTACTAATGAATGTTTCGTAAAATTTAACTTGTTGTTACTCCCGAACGTCGTTTTCATCACTCTAGCATTTTCCCGGTGCTGCATCACACATTTTCACACGTTTTCAACAATTTTGTTCTTTTCAACTCCCACGTTTGATAAAAGGATCAGGTAGCTCAACTTACTTGCCAACTATTTTCTGTAATCTCTACTGAAAATGAAAATCCACAGCCTGCTTCCAGTCTCCGACCGGGTCAGGAATGGAATGAATGAAGCCCCCATCTAGCGGCGAGGATATGAACTGTGCCGGCTGCCGAGGCCTGACGCACTCCTCTGGGGCAATGATTAAATGAATGACAGATGAAATGAAATGATAGTGGAGAGTGTTGCTGGAATGAAATTTTGACAGGGAAAACCGGAGTACCCGGAGAAAAACCTGTCTGCCTCCGTTTTGTCCAGCACAGATCTCACATGGAGTGACCGGGATTTGAACCACGGACCCAGTGGTGAGAGGCCAGCGTGCTGCCGCCTAAGCCACGGAGGCTTCCCTGTAATCTCTACTAATTTTATTAATTCAAAGAATATCACAACTCACTCAATAGATAGCGACTGATTCGATACACGTTCCCATGGTTACAGAACACGACACACTGTACAAACATCAGTAGTTGCGCTGAGAGATGGCAACAAGCTATAATATAGATTTCCAAATTTGACTAAGGAAATGGAGTAGGTTGGTTGGTTCCTTAGTTTAGGGGCTGCGACAACGTGGTCATGTAGTCCCGTGTATTTTGGGTGTGTGTAGATTCTGTCTGATAACCGGTGTTCAATGTGATGTCTGTATTAGTGTGTGTTATCTGTTTTTTAGCCTATTTTCATTTTTGAAAAAAAAAAGTTTATGAAATCACCTTTTGTCCGTGTGTCTGTCTGTGTGTGCGTGTGTGTGTGTGTGTCCCCAAATAACTTCAAACGGCTGGAGCGATTTCAATGAAACTCGTTAAGTTCAAAGCACCATTCTGGGTGACCTCGACCGTGCCCTTAAAATTTTATTGTGTCTCACCAATCCAACATGGCGGCTGTGCGAAATTTCTCACAAGCATTCAGTATCTCCGAAACTATTACCGATATCACCCTGAAATTGAGTACGGCGATAAAGGTCACTATTAGAAGTTCACCTATGAGACTTTCAAAAACCTGGTAACTACAAAACCGACATGGCGACCAAGCGAAGTTGAGACTTTTAAATAGACTTTTCTCGTGATTTAACCATCCAAACGTAACGACACTTGTTACAGCAAATGTTTATACACATTGTAATGGAATGGCGTCAAATTTAGTTCAATTGTTTACATAACCTCAAAATGGCGGCTGTGCTAAATATTTCACTGGCATTCCATATCTCCGAAACTATTACAGATATTACCCTGAAATTTTTTACGCTAATAAAGGGCACTGGTACAAGTTTATCTATGTAACTTTCATAAAACTGCAAAGTAAAAAACGAACATGGTGGGCAAGCGAATTTGAAACATTTTAATAGACTTTTCTTGTGATTTAGCTCTCTGAGCGCAGTGAAATGTGGTACAGTAAATAATTATACATATTGTAATTCACTGGCATCTAATTTAGTCCAATTGTTTACATAACCTCAAGATGGCGGCTGTGCGAATTTTTAAAATTAAGTTTTTATTTTTTGAGTGGTAATCATGCGATCGAAGTGAAAGTTCGAGTAATGAACCTACGCAATAATTTTCCTTTAATGGTACATAACTCTATGGCCTATACATATAACAATCCAAAATGGCGAGCATCGGAAATATTTAGATGGTTCTCAATATCTACGAATCTTTTACAGCAATCAAGCTGATTTTTTTAATGTTCATAGAAGGTATGAACATAAGTTCACCTATAGGACTTTCAGTAACCTGGTGAGCACAAATCAAACATGGCGGCGACGCGATGTATAAATATGTAAATGGACGTTTCTCGCGATTTAACCATCCGAGTGCAGTGAAACTTTGCACGTTATATGCTTATACAAATGTAAATCCACTGGGATCTATTTTATTTCAATTGTTTCCATAACCACAAGATGGCAGCTGTGTGAAAATTTTAAATCTCGTTTTTACTTCTTGTGTTCTAATCATGCGATTGAAGTTTGAATACCACATGTACACAATAATCTTCATGTAACGGTACATATAATCCAACCTTCACAATATCTACGAATCTATCACAACCTTCAAACTTAAATTTTGTATGTTGATAGAGGCAATTAACATGAGTAGGATATATGAAAATAGGCTGTATAGTTCTTCACGGAACTACTTGTTTTAATTCAAGTAGGGACTGCAGACGATAATTTCAACTAGTTCCTACTTACGCTTCCAAATTCTACCGTCCACGACACCTAGCTGTGAACTTGGCTACTAATAGATGCCATCGCAACCAGCACCTGGTGACGAACGTTGGAACTTAAGAGCATTAATCAAACCTAACATACACATTTTGCTTCACACAAGTTTAGTTAGTGGAAGGTTCTTTTACATGCCATAAATTTATGGCATTGGCTTAACTTCCCCTCCGAAGAAAGGCAGACTGAGGGATCTTTAACGCTCTTAAAAATACGACGACTTTGGCCAGGTTTGAAACCGTGACTTTGGGCATAGGAGCCAGCATGCTATCAGCTACGCCACCGAAGCCGCCGACATAGCACTTCGAAGAGCCTGGAATTGAGGGTGCGAATTTGAATACAATCTTGAACGTGCCGAATAGGACTAAGATCAGACCAGCTGATATATACAGGGTGTATTTGATATGATGGAAGTCCGTTACACTGGTGATAGAAGAGACTATTCTAAGCTTCCTAGGTAAAAAATTTGTCACCTATCTTGAAATTGATAATTAATCATTAAAAAGTCAATGTTTTTAGTTATTTCAGAAACTAATCAGGCAGAAAGTGGTGCGGCAGGCTGGGGAAACGAGGCGGAGCCCGATGTGACGACGCGCGAAGGGGAAGTTGTTACGTAATCGGAGCATTGACCTTACCGATTGACTTGAGGGGTGGTAGGCTATCAGCTGTTTGAGCTCTACCGTCTCGTAAGAAAATGTGCATTGCCGTTGTTCTTGTTGTTGTTGTTGACAACGCACGCAATGGCTTGGGACGTCAGGACCGGTTGTATTGTGTAGCCTACTTTGTAAGTGTGGAATTCATTGATTGATGTTCATGTATAAAATAATTTCGATACTCAGCCCTGATGTATCATTGGCGTCCGTGTCGGACCTTCTGTTGACTAGTTTCTGAAAATACTAAAAACATTCTCTTAATGAAATGCAGTGTGACAAAATTCCGACATCCCGCAGTCTGTTCAGAACTAGGCATTTAGGACGGAAGTAAAAAACTTGATGTTTTGTTTGAGAGGCTTGGCGATTTTGGTCATTTAGCCCCATGTAGCTGGGTGTGGGTAGAATTTGTGTGATAACCTGTGTTTTGTGGTTTCTGTAGTAATGTGGGTATTTGTAATTCAGGTGAGGATTCGGAAGAAGGCGCCGGCCCTGTGGTGTTGGGGCAGTGCAACTGCCTCTCACCTGGAGGCCCTGGGTTCGATTCCTGGCTCCATCAGGGATATTAGAAACTGACGTGAGGGCTGTAACGCAGTGCACTAAGCCTCGTGAGGGCAATTAAGTAGCTGTCTAACAGTGAGGCAGTGCCCGAGTCAGGAAAATCAAGATTAATGGCCAAGGGGACCCGATGCACTGACCACGCGTCACCCTAATATCTGCAGGCCAAATGGCTGGACAGCGGTCGCTTGGTAGGCCTAGGCCCTTCATGGGCTGCACTGCCAGCGGTTATGATTATTGAGAAGAAGGCGGCCGTGGCCTGAAGTTAGGAACAATCCCGACATTTGCCTGGGGTAGAAGTGGGAACCCATGGAAACCTACTTCCAAGATTTAATACTAGTATGGTACCACATGTTCATATTGTGAATTGTCCCATCCCATCTCCAGCCCTCGGGTGGCCATTAACTGGAGAGGGGGGGGGGGGAGGATTGATTTATTGGTCCATCAACAATGTAAATACATATGAAAATACACGAAAATGAAAATAAAATACAAATACATTGTTATAATACAGTGTTATAATAATAATAATAATAATAATAATAATAATAATAATAGTCTAATAATAATAATAATAATAAGAGTCAGCATGTGTAGTTCTGGTGGTAGAGTGCTAACCTTCCCGAGGGTGCGATCTACGTTCAGTCATGTAGTAAATGAATGGGATCTAATAAGATCATCTCCATGGATTTCATGGCACATACAAGAAATCCTACGTACATTAAAGTCTGGCAACTCGACATACCAAAAAGAAACATAAAAGAAGTTAGTGTGTCTAAAAGCCTACTATTACTATTATTAGTATTATTAATAAGTTTATTACAGTTGTTGCACTATCTTCACACAAAGATAGACCAACAGTTCCTTAAATTAATTTACTAAATCTTTAGGATTTCTATTTTCTATGCATAGTTCATGAAGCTGGAAAAATCCTAGACAGATCCACCATCACTAGTCATGTAGCCACTCCCCATGAAGGTGTGAATCAGCTGTTCATAGGCTCGGTTTGTGTATTTCAATGTCATTGGCAGACAAGGCGAGGAGGTCACTCAACTGCAGACTCTGGTCAACATTCCTCAGCGTAGGAGGGGAGGGAGACGGGGAGAAGTCAGCTCTGCTGCTGAGGGGAACGAAGTGAAAGCCCGTTTCCAAGATATTGACCGACGATTTTTGTGATTTAATTCCACCTACATTAATTAAGATCCGACTTAATTTCATGAAGATATTTGCTTAGAATACCATCTTCTATCACCAGTGTAAAGGACTTCCATCATATCAAATACACCCTGTATATTTGTAGCTAGGAATTCCATGTGAATCATGCAGTGCGTGTTCAAAATATCTGGATGAACAACAACAGTTTTCATCTTCGCTATTACACTGAGAGGTATTCTGTTATACCAACGGGTACATTTGGCCCATGTAATTATTCAGGGCACTTAATACGTCTAAACTTGTGGTACGTCCAGAAAAGTAGTCCAATTGTTTGATTTTGAGATGACTGTGCTTCGAATGTTAATTCCGGATAAGTAGGCCTATTGATCATCTCATAGTTTCAATGTGATAAAAGTCTCGGAACACACGACACATAATGGCGTGGTGATAATTCAAGTAATTATTGACATGGTTACTAATGCAATTTTTGTAAAATTTAAATTGGTATTGTTACTCCCGTGCGTCGGTTTCATCACTGTAGCATTTTTCCTGTACTTTCGAAGTCATCGTGCTTTTACGTTAACAATATTATCTTCTTTCCAACCCGCACGTTGGATAAAAGGATCAGATTGCTCAACATTCTTGCCTACTATTTTCTGTAATCTCTACTAATGTTATTAATTCAAAGAATATGGCAACTAAGTCAATAGATAGCGACTGATTCGGTATACGTAGATACACGTTCCCATGGTTTCAGAAAACGGCACACTGAACACCATAGATTTCCAAATTTGACTGAGAAATGGAGTAGGGTCATTTGTAGTTTCACCATGAATCGGTTACATGCAATGATAGTGGTTTGAATTAAATTTGTGGTAAATGTCAGAATATTCCTGTCGATATTAAACATAAATAGAAACTTTTTTATCTAAATTTACGAAATAAATTAGCAATAAAATCGCTCATTTCCTGCAACATCGGCATACTAGAAATATTGTAATAGTGCAAATACTTCCCCTTTATTGTGATATTTTATAAGCAGCAAATTCATTTAATATTATTATTATTATTATTATTATGTATTTTTTAACTCGCATTTATCAATTCTGGTTTGATTCCATCACATCGTTATATTAAATTAGGGTTTTAACCATTGTTTGGTGAAAGATAGAAAATTTCGTCTGGCCTGTCGTCAACTTAACCACGAGTCTGCCTAGTTTAGTCCTCATTTCCAAGAAGAGTGTATTGGTTTTTCTGGGGACGCTGAACTCGGAGACAAAGCAAGTTGGAACAGTTGGTGCTGACGTCACGTATTCCGAGAAGTAGTAAGCATCAGTACGCCAATTTAAATTTACCACAGAAGCAAACAAACTAATGAAGAAGGATATTGAGAACTTATGGATCTGGAGAGGAGAAATACGTCATCACGACACCTCATGATTGGTCAAGATACAGCAAATGGGGAGAACTCCTTTTACATAAAAGTACTGTTCATATACTCTGGAGGCCTAAATACTGCACACTTTATTCTCAGATTTTCTGAAGCTCGACGTATATCAAAAATCGTTGCAACATATCAATTCAAGAAGTTTAAAGTAATAACAAATTTCACAAATGAGAACCCTGGGTTTAAACCATTCACACAAGTCAGCCGGGATACGGGACTAATTATTTCCAGGCCCACATAAGATAAGATCTACAGTACTTTGAAGAAGAAGCAAACGACGTTCCACCTAGACAGCAGATGGAAAACCGCACGACCGAAATGAAGAAGATGACTCGGAGTCTGTAATTCTTTTTATGGCAAATTAGAGTCAATCTTTTGTTAATTATTCAAATTCATGTTCCATTTTGTAGCTTTCGCCAATTTCAATTAACGTCCAGTTTTTTAGTAAATTCATTTATTTTAATTATTTTGCTGCTTCAATTTTTAATTAATAAATTTTGTTTTTGATTTATGGTAGGATTTTCATTTCCAGTAGCTAGAATTAGACATAAGGCATACCTTATCCCCGTAACGACAAACAATTGAAGGGCCAGGGGGGGAAAACGATGAGAGTCAGAAAGGATGCGTTTTTCAATAACACGATTTTAAAGTTCAAAACGTTGTGTTCTGAAGCAGCCGTTAACAATGTGTAATGTAAGACTGCAAATGAACAATAAAAGTACTTGACAACAGTATTCTAAAACAACATTTTTATTTCCTTAACATTTCAAAATTTTATAAACTTTTAAATACACTTAATACATAATGTCAGAGAGATGAACGATGAGAGTCAGTGGACAAGTTTTACACAAACTATCAAACCAAGATGTCATTCCACTAAAGTTTTTCAAACATTATTCTCTTTTTAATTTCACTTTTTAAGTTCAGTTTTGTGGTGGCATCTAGTAACCAAGTTCAGAACTAGTTGTCGTTGACGGTGGCGTTTGGAAGCAAATGTAGGAACTACTTGAAAAATGATTGTTACAGTCCTTACTTGGGTGAGTGGTTAACGTGTCAGTTTATTTACCCCAAGCTTGCAGGTCCGCTCCAGGCCGTGGTAAGTGATTTTTGAAAGGCGGCAAAACTTTACGACACGCATGCCATACGATGTTGGCATGTCAAAGAACCCATTTGAATTAAGTAGGCCGTGTTCATAATGGCAAAATTAATCTCGGGAGTTCCCGCCAACACAAAGTTCCTCATTTCTCTACTAGAAAGCACTGTAGTGTTCGAGGAGCCTAGAACCTCACTTTCATAGTGCTTCAAAGAACAACGAAGTTTGACATTCAAGCTACCCTCTGGAGAGAAAGTATCCCCTTTTATTTGACTCAGAAGTACTAGAAAGTTTTCATAGCCATTTGATGGCGAGTTGGAAAAGCTTTAGCAAAGCAAGATGATGTCCCTCGTTGGGCAGTTAATAGCTTGCATAAGTATGCAAAATTATTGCTAATTTTCAACTCAGAACCAATCTACAAAAACGAAAATAGTGACAATTAACTAATTTTCAGCAAAACTTTCAGTGCTACAAAAAGGTGTTCGTTTTACTGTCTTCCACGTCGCGTTTTGTGTGAAACTATAAAATTGGCAGACTTTAATTCCTCCATTTCCTCTATCCCCATTATCCTACTACTAACAATTTAGAATAATTTAAATAATTTTTTCTTGTATTTTTTTCTCTCTATGAGGCTTAAGTCTATTAATAGACTCCCTCCCATTTTTCAGTTATCATTAAGTAATTTCTGCGTAAATATTCAAGGAGGTTATAAACCCACTTTTAAAATTTTCTCTCTTTATTCTCCTGCTGCGCCCAGGAATTTCAGATTGTAACTTTGTATTTATCTATAGCTCTTGTCGCTTTACTAAGAAAGTATTCAAGTCAAAAATGTATATACTAATTAATTTATTAAACAAAGCATCTATACCCTTTGTAAGGGTTTCCTATTAACCGTGTTGCAGGTCTGAGACCTCAAGTATCGTTCTGAATATACAGTACTTCATTTGATGTATAAGGTGCGTTTAAAAAGTAACGAGCCAGAGGCTGGAATGCGCAAACCGGTGACGACATCGGCTAATCGTGGCGTGTGTAACGAGGTGTGGTTCCGACCAGAGCGTGGAAGGTCACAGCCCGTCGCTAGAGGACACGCGTGCACGTCACGTGACTATACAAAGCGAGCAGCAGCATCCATCAATCGTCCAACGCTGCCAGTCGCATTGCAAACAGTGACATGGAGGCGTCAGCCGAAGAGCAAGCCCCCCCCCCCCACCCCCTGCATTCCCGATGACAACGTCCAGCTGGTTGATGCACTCATTACCCAGGACCGCCGAGTGACAGTGAACGCCATAGCCACCGTGGTCGCTCCACCACAATGCACGACCTTATACGGCCAACACAGTCGCGGCACTCCTGCAGAAATTCAAATGGGAGGTTCTCGGCCACCCTCCATACAGTCCAGACCTCACTCCCTGTGATTACGCCATGTTTGGGCCCCTGAAAAGGGCTCTGCGGGGCCAACGATTCATCTCGGACGCCGACGTCCAGCTGTACGTGCGGAACTGGTTCACATCGCAGCCCAGGGAATTTAATGAGACAACCATTCACCCCCTCGTGTCACAATGGGGCAAGTACCTCAACAGCCAGGGCCAATACTTCTAACATACAGGTACTGGTTTCCGGCTCGTTACTTTTTGAACGCACCTTACAATACACTAGTTCTTATTGTTTGAGTTTTATTCTCTTGCACAAAGCGCCTTCTAAGATAGGATCTTCTTTCCTAATTTTCTCGTACCATTTCTTTACTTGTCGAAATGATTACAAAACCTTCATGTAATCTTCAAATTAATTACAATCATTCGTTGTGTTTAAGGCAAAACTTCTGCCAATGTTTCACATAAGGTTTATTCTAGCTACCCTGGTAAATTGTTAAAGGCGAGTAAAGTTCCCTATGCAAACTTCCTACTCGAGGTGATCTGCCTTGTCCTGTCAATTTATCTTTAAATTGTAGATTTGTCTAAGTTAGGTTGGTTTTTCTTACTCCAGCTAAACTTCTAATCGTCCATCTGCTGGATAAAAGTTTAGCCTACTTTAGACACCACAATTGTTTCCTTCTAGTAATTTCTACTAATTACAATATTCTTACTAAAAGCTTAGAGGGCTTTCTATCTCTATCTACATTGAATACGATCAGTCTCCCGCTTAGTGATCCATCCTCGTTGGAGAATAAAACTATCCCTGTTAATTTTACCTCTCCCGCATTTTAGAATGCCCTCTAAGACATTTCCTTTTAGCTTGGAAAAGAAATAATTCAATTGCCTCTTGGTTGCATTTTTTCGCCAGTGAACTGTGTCCCTACACAGTACCCGATTTCCCGTTCGGGAGGGACAGTGCACTAGGTGACCGTTTGCCGGAAATCTCAGCTAGCTTTACACGCATCATAAGTTACATAAGTACTTGTTTATACATACTCTTGGTTGCTTTATGCGTAAGCAAAACTGTGTTCTGCTTGTTAGTTTCATTTATCAAGATTTTAGAAGTTTTTCTGTAATCAACCAAACTTCGGAAAATGCCCTATCAATAATTAAGGTTTATGGGCTGGTATTTGCTTTCCCATCTTTTACCCGCTAGCCTTGATTTACCTACTGTTAACCCTATTTTTAACATTATTTTATCGTTCTTCTATTAATAAACATTTGTATTTTGGATTCTTCCAATGCTACCTAAATTTTCTTTCATCCCTAAAGCATTTTTTCCCCTTTTTCATCATCTTCCCTCCGGTAGTGTTTAAGCTTCGGCTTGACCTACCAACTACCCTATAGTTATTCTTGGTAACGTAAGAATACATACTTCGTTGTGCCAGTTTCAGAAAATATTACTACTACATCAAGAACACTGATACACTCTAATTGAGTTGTCTGATATACTCAACTGAAGCAAAGCAATAAATCCCCAACACAATTTGGCGTCAAAACCTTGACATTATTTAAATAATCCACCGTTTAGCAACTGTCTTCAAATCATTAAATGCAATTTCCCACAGACATCATATTTTGAGTTAGGCCACTGTTGCAAAAAATGAGTAATATGTTTTTTTTTTTTTTTGCTGCTGATCTGGGAAATGATTCCAAATACCAGTGCCAGCCGTGAAAACCACTGGTGTATATTTTCTTACGTGCTTATCAACCAGTAGTGTCATTGTAAGGGAGAGTACCATACCTAGCCAGTTGCGGTCCTCAGGGCACTTAAGCGACAGCTTATTTATCCAACGTAAGTACTCGTCCCTGTTGTCAGCGTAGTGGTGGCGGTGCACGGCATATGACAGGCCGTCCTCAATCATGGCTCGCACCTCGGGGAAAGTGCACACCTTGGTGAACTCGGGGTTGAGCGCGTTACGAGGAATATCCACTAACTGCCAGGGTTCCATTAATCCGAACCGCACGCACTTAATGATCTCGACAACCAAATCCTTCTTGCGTTCCCAACCGTGCATCAGCCACTTTACTGCCGACATGAACACCTGTCAACATAGAGCAAGTAGTCAGCCAATGCACAATCGTCATGCAAGGAGCTAAAAGGTATGTTAAGTTTTAAGTGGGGTAAGTTTGTGTCAAAACAAGAATGAAATAGGTCCTACAGTGGCTACTTTCTGTCTGTTAGTCTTTCACGCAAAATCTGTTCAACAAATTAAGTTGAACATTAGCATACCATAGATTAACATACTGTATATACGTATATGTATATACTAGCAACCCGCCCCGGCTTCGCCCGGTATCTTGAACGGTTCGCCCAGCGTGGGCACACGGATGGCAGGTCCCAAACGCAATTCAGATAAGCCTGGGTAGGATTTTGCTAAGAATTAACCTTACCCACAAGGGAAGATGAAGAGAGAAGTAAAGGGAAGTGGGTTTCGGACAGAGGAACAAGTGTGGATAATAGGACGAGAGTCCAACACCAAACAAGAACAATGTTTAGAGACGAGTATCACCGCAAAGCCCGTGAAACACCTAAAGTGGGTATGGACCTGGCCGTAGCTAACGGGAAACGCAGCTGGAACTTGAGCTATACGCAAGCAAGCAGCTATAACGTATTCCCTCTCAAGCATAAATTTGCCTACTATGGGGAAGGGTGGTGGTCTGGCAAGACAAAGAGTGACAGATTTGCTGTTTGTACTTTCAAAGGAGTTAGGTCTAACAAAATGTTTTGAAAGGCAAACAAAGGTTGGGCTCGTAGTGATATTTCTTAACTCCGGGTGGGTAATTCCTCTCACAAATGACCGAGTACCACCAGGAAGGGTAGCGATGAAACTGTTATGCTTTTGAAAATAATTCTGGTAAGAGCACCAATAGTTGCATTTAAGAATGGCTAAGCTTTTACCCAGCAAAGCGCCGACTAAAAGTTTAGACAATGAGAAAAACTTAAATTTGGAAAACCAACCATAAGTTGTAGAGAAAAACTCAACAAGCAGGAAGCTGGCGGAGCTAGCTATGCTTGCCTTACTGGCCAGTTAGAATTAGCTATCCAGGCTAAGAGAGGCTTTAATAAGTTTGTGACTACGAGTTCTTGCTCAAATGCAACAAATAGTGGAACCGTTATTAATTTGATTTGTGATTTTTATAAAGAGGGCATAAGCCAGGAAGAGTCAGAGAAGAGAGAAAAAAATAGGTTTATTAACAATGAATAACTTTGAAGAATTAACAAAGAATTGATATCAGTTAGATCATGATTGTGATTTCGTAAAGGTTACATGTGAAGGTCTGAGACCTAAAGATAACAAGTTTATAATTGGCGAACAATTTTAAATTGATTACAAGTTTAAGACTTGTGGTAAGCACTAAAAATCTGAATAAGATTTTAAAAGTGGTGCTTAAAATGGACAATTTAAACGTTTGTAGCAACAATTATAAAGTAATTCTAGCGTAGCCGAATTAATCAGGTACGATGTGGGTATTTTAAGATTTCATATTTAGAAATCTTAAAAATATGAGAAAATATCAATTTGAAATTATAACTAAAAGAGAGAGAGAGAAAATAAGTAGAAGTTTCTAGAACTTCATATTGTGCCCAACATAGTACTCCAGTTTTAGCAAAGATTGGCAACCCTGCGTAATTCACGGCCCAAAACTCCACATTTTATCTTCCAAGGCCCAACCACAAGGTTGAGTGACGTCACGCGTCTGACGTCACGCACATCTGTCTACTATCTCCGGCAGAGCGCGCTGTCTAGGACCACGTGCTCAGCCCTGGTTTACGGCAACTGGTCACATTGAGAGGTGCAGACACATGCGTTTTGAGCGCGGACTGGACAGTACTCCGTTGTGCGGCAAGAGTGAGTTTCACATTCGATTTTGATCGTGGACGGCCGTGTGTGCTATACCACCACAGGTCTAAGTGATGCTGTGTATCGGGTGTGATTTTATCGGAGTCCTGATAGACCATATAGTTACGAATCACCGCTGTTATGCCGGGCGCGATTGCATCAGACGGCCGAGTCCAGCGTATATAATCTCGGTCGTGCAGGCCCATGCTTGGCTTGATAACGAGAGAACTAGCCCTTTGCGACTAGCTTTGGACGTGAGTTACAATACGGAATAGTTTGTGCAGTGAACATTCGAGAATAGACGGGGCTCTTATCATCGATGGAGGACTTGTAGATGGAACTGAACAGCTGTGAATGCTATTGAACTACTGCTTACGTAAAGCCGGTGGCAATTTTTCTGAGAGGAAGAATTGTCTACATTGTTCGAGGCGCAGGAACTTATAATTTCCAGAATGGAACGAGGACATTTTATAACCTGAGCTGTTGAAGTGTCAATGAAGAATTTTGAAATGGAGCTAGTCAGTGAAAATATGTGCAACTATGCTTATACGTGAGGGGACTGGACGGAGTGACATTTACATCAAGATGAGGCCATGATGTTGCCATGACATAACCACACCGTGGGAGTCGGAGGATGCAGCCACCATGATACGTGAAGGTCCTGGTTTCGATTCCTGGAGGAGGCGAGGAAGAAAATGGTGGAAGATGGAATCCTGCCGGTTCTGGAATGAGAAGGAGATGGTCCTGAATGAAGATTGGTTCCAGAGGTACTGCATTCTATGAGCATGCTAGGCTTGTACCATATTTTCTTATTTCGGCCAGTTGGTGAGCTAAAACATTACTTCAATTTGTAGTTGTGAGTAGTTTGTACTGCTCAGTAGTACTAGATGCCATGGGGTTGAACTAATTATTATTTATTTGTTGATCAATCATTTTATTATTATTATTATTAATATTAATGGCCTCATTTTTTTCCTTCGTCTATTAAGTAATTATATGAGGAAGTGATTCACATTGTAGGGTTGTCACACATGGCAAGGAACTATCCACCATGCTTGGCACCATGATCCAGTTAATATTTTTTGGGGGATTTTTTGTAAATCCGTCTCTACTTTGAATGATAAGATTTTTTTCCTACGATGATAAGATTGGAAATACGACGCGGATACAGAACTGAATCCATGATGGAATGAATGAAGGCGATAGACTAGCTGTCGAGATTTAGGGTGGAGTTCATGTTTAAAAAAAAATCTTCGATTTTTACTTCAGCGTTTGGTGAATCTAATTATGTGAACTCTGAAGGATTATAACTTAAAATATTTCCATTTCTTTTTCTTCGGTCCACATTCATTGATATAGAGAATTTAATTATTAAAAGCATGCTCGTCATTATGCTTCGACACCTACCCATTTGACATTGCTACAGGTCATGCCTGCATTAGATAATTTATGCACACTAGTCATGAGATGAAATGAAAGGTCATGATAATTAAAAGATAATGAGTTTATCTACAAAAAAGATTGATTGGTGTAGTTGTTTATAAAAAGAGAGGGGATAATTGAATGGAATGTAATAAAATAAATTTAGGATGATAGTTCACATATTCTGTGAACGTCTTATGGCAAATTTTCTGAGAATTAATCATGAAGAATCCCTTTGTGAATAAAATAATAATAATGTAATAATAATTAATTAAGCATGACCATGCAAAATGCAGTCAGATGGTGGTGAATTAAGTATTCACAGGAGTAGGCAGGCGATAATCTAATCACTATGTAATTGATGGAGTGAAATACATTGCAAGCATACCATCGAATTGGGAAAGATGGGAACTTTTAGTTGTGATATAATGATCAGCCATGACTTTGAACTTTGCATAAATGTAGGATAAAGGGTGCACGTTTGCTTGAAATATTTTGAGTAATTAGACTCTGAAATAACGTTGTACGAAAAATATAAATCCTGATTGCAACTTTAATTGAGTGGTCAAGTAGGACCTATATTGTTGCAGCAATTATTTTTAATTAATAATTAATTAATAATTAGTTAGAACGGAGATCAATACTATTATTTTTTAGGCCAGCTATTTATTTAACTATCATTATAAACTCAAGTGAGTGACAATATTACTAATCTAGGACACTACCTGATGGACATTTAGTGTGATTAGTTGATGTTGATAGTCAAATGTGACTGAATCTATTTTTTTATATTTTATTTAATTTTCTTCGAATATCTCCTAATTTTATCTGTGTCTTAAGGATAGGACCAAGGAGATTCGTTGACCCTTTAAAACTTAATTATGTTTATTTGGACTCTAAATATTTTTCTTTTTCTTCGGTCCACATCAAGCTTTCATTTAGATCGAATCCCCGAGGCAAGATTGACTTTTTGGGGGTTTCCTATATTTGTATTGGTCAATGAGTTGCCAATAAATTGACGCCTATTTTTTATCTTTTTAATTGTGCTTATCTTCTGATTTCTGTTTTGCTATTGCTTTGATTTAGGTTTTGGGAGTGGGTTGATTTAACATGTTACACCTACATCCTGTTAACCACCCCTGAGACTACTTGAGTTCTCGTACCCACCGGCGTACTTTTTTTGATATTCGAACCAAGACCTTAATCATTTTTTTAATTCTTTATCTGATATATGTCTTGTGTTATCGGAATGAATTGCGATGTTTTCGCCGGGTCATCCGATTCGATGCCGGTTAACAGGGACAATATATTTAAATAGGATCACGAAAAAAAATAGGGCAAGTTTCCCTTTCGTGAAACCTAGAGATAACTCACTTGTGAGTAGAAAGAATTGAATTCCCTCATTAGAAGGGAGAAACAATATATTTTAGGGCGTGTACTAGACACGAAGTTACAGAAATTAATTAGTTGTAAATGGTGCAAATATGGGAGGGCACTACTGAGAGTGACACCTCATTGAAAAAAGACCTAAATTTACAATTTTGTTACTCTAGTTTGTTAGTAAAGGGTTTGGGAAAGATGAAATGGGATTGTGGATGAGTGTTCATGGCCGTATTTATTGTACTCGGACGAGCGCAACTCGGATGTTAAGTTGAACGGGCACTGTTTTCACTATAGTCTGTTGATATAGTTGAAAAGTTCACTGTAGTAGCACATGTAAATCACTAGTTGAGTTTTAGCTTGAGAGAATTATGAGTTGTAGTTTCTATAGGTGGTAGTTAAATGCGGCAGAAAATTTCCCACTTAGGAAGACAATTTATGTGGATTAGAAGTTTATACCACATAAGTTTCTCAGTGAAGAAAAAGTACTCCCATATTAAAGTGGAAAATACTTGACAGTTTAACTGGTAGATAGATTTTTTTTGTTAAGGAAACTTCCAGAACAATGATGACTGTTGAAATGGGTAGAAAATCACTGGGCGGAAAACTAGATATTATAGACAGTGGGTATTTTAGGAATATCCCTCGATATGAGATAGCATCTCTGGAAATCTGTACAAGGAGTACTATTTCAATTTGAAAGGTAGACTTGATAGCTAGAGTTTGATCAAGAAGATCTCTTGAAGGCAGTTATTGTATCACATATAGCAATTTCACTGTCTATAAAATCAAAATAAAAGCATTTTGCTTTTTAAAAGCGATGAGAATGTGTTTAAAACGTGAAGTCGTTACTTATCTTTGCTTCATGAAGAAAGCGATGTTACTGTTGACGGTTGATTTTAAAACTGGAACATGGCGTCGGATTTAAAATTTGCCTCTCGAGTTGAGGAGGCGAGCCTTAGTTGGGCTCCAACTGACTGGTTTGACTTCAGACGCACATGTGAGGCCTGCTCAACGAAGCGCGGAGGGCCAGGGAAGGAAAAAGAGTGGGGGTAGGAGACAAAGGAATATACATAAGAATGAAAAACTTTACAAAAATTAAGTATCTTGATGAAATGGTCTTCAAAGAGTTGATAGCAGGCGTCACTAGCGAAGCCTGGTGGATGGGATGTAGACGAAGACCTCTTGATCACAGAGATTATAACTGGCGATAGCGACGAGATCTGGTGGCCTGATTGGTAACGAAGTCCTCTTGTACATGGAAAAATTGAGGAACTTCAGAGATTCGCTGCTAGATGACGCTAGGTGGGTCATGGAAGATATATATCTAGAACAGACTCACAGGTAATATAAGCAAAGTGCATAAACAAAGAAAAACCAGGAGATCACTGTTGGTGTTTGCGTAAAAGGAAGTAATGAAATAAAGCAAAGAGCAGCAAAAGCTTCCTCTGTCTTACCGTGCATTCCAAGGAATACACCAAGCTGGGAGGGTTAAACACCAACAGAGAACAGGAAAACAATGTTACAAATTAATTTAAAGGAAGGGGGGGGGGGCAATTAAAGACAGTGGTCTTGTGATATGCCCATTAGTGGTCAGGATCTCTGCTACCCTAACTCTCCCATCCCTTCCCGGGTAACACTCTGCCACTCTACCGGAGATCCAGACCAAGGGAGGGGAAGCATCTCTAACCAGGACAAGGTCACCCACTTTGATGTCGGGATTAGAAAGAAACCACTTCTGTCTCCGTTGCAAGGAAGTTAAGTATTCCAAATTCCACCTCTTCCAGAACGAATTACGGAGGGCTTCAGGTTTACGCCAAACAATAGATAAATTAGAATCTCTGTAAGAGTTGGGAAGGGGAGGAGGGACAGAAAGAGAAGTGCCTATAAGGAAGTGACAAGGTGTGAGTGGAAGCAGGTCAATAGGGTCATTGGAAAGCGGAGTTAAAGGGCGAGAATTAACAACACCTTCAATCAGAATAGACAGCGAATTAAATTCTTCATAAGTCAGAATGCGACTACCTAAAACCATTCTTAGATGACGTTTAGTAAGCTTTACGCAAGATTCCCACCTACCACCTTGATGAGGGGCGTAGAGAGGTATAAACCGCCATTTGAAACCCTTTGAATAGGAAAATTTTGAAATCTGTTCCATGGCAGGAGAAGATGTAAGAGCTTACTTCCACAAGGAAGCTGCGCCTTGAAAAGTGGAGGCGTTATCGGAGAACATCTCAGAGGGAACGCCACGCCTAGCAGCGAAGCGAGAGACGGCTGACAGAAAGTAAGAAGTGGAGGCATTCGTTACTAGTTCCAAATGGATGGTGCAAGTAACCATGCAAACAAGGAGAGAAACATAGAGCTTACCAAACAATTTGCGTTTAGCTTCAGGGCAATTGCATTGATATTGGAACGGACCCATATAGTCCACACCAGTTAAAGCAAAAGGACGTATAGGAGAAGAGCGGAAAGAGGGCAGATCGCTCATTAATTGAGTATTGACTTTAGGTTTCGCTTTGAATCAAGGAATGCATTTGTGAATTACAGAGGAAACTTCATTAACTCCATTTATAATCCAATACTTTTCCCTTAAGAAGCAAAGCAGAGTGCGTGTATCAACGTGTAGGTTACGATAATGAGAGTCACGTATAATTAAAGAAGTTACGTGATGTTTGAAAGGCAAAATAACAGGATGCTTCTTGTCCTCAGAAAGCAAAGATTGCGAGAGCCTACCACCTACCCTGAGTAACCCATTGTCACCAATGAACGGGGCTAAGGAACGAAGACGACTAGATTTCGGAAGATCCTTTTTAGTAGAAAGCAAAGACAATTCAGAAGAAAAGGCTTCTTGCTGTGTTAGTTGCAAAACCTTAATGGTAGCGAGATTCAATTCATGATTGGTAAGGTGTGGTTTAGGGAGAAGAGGTTGGTCAACCACAAGATATTTCCATCTGAGAAGATAGGCAAAAATTCGAATTAATTTGTGAAAGGAAGAATAGCGGGACAACAAGGGATGCGAAATGTTGGAAACAAGACACGAAGCAGTAGATTTAGATACTTGAGCGTCAGGCAAGTTGGAGTTTGTAACTGGAGGCATGTGAGGCAAAAGGGTGGTTGGAGATGCCTCTCTAAGTAATTAAAATTCCTGATGGTTGTTGTTTGAGTCTTCAGTGTTTTAACTTGTTTGATGCAGCCCTCCATGTCTCCCTCTCCTGAGCTAATCGTTTCATCTCTACATAGCTATCACACCCTACATCCGAGGCAATCTGTTCAACCCAACCCTGGTTTACCCCTACCGTTTTAGTCCGCGACCCTCCCATCCATAACGAAGCTGGGAGGGTAGGACACATATCAAGACACAAAGAGTATAAAATTAGACTCAAAATCACGATCGTGCCCGACCCAAAAAGCCACCTCTATAAATAAAATATATCTCATTTTACGCGTATCAATGCGTGGAGCAATGTTCGTGGTTAGAAGCGGGAACCGAACCCCGCGTTTTTAGGCCCTAAAACGAACGGGTTTCGAGATATTGCCAGAAAACTATCCCCGGTCTGGGAAATTTCAGCGGTTGCCATAGTAACGTTGATCCGTTTCTCAGAGGGAACACTGTTATTTGGGAATATCTCCGAAACAGTTCATTTTAGCAACTTAAAAAGTGTGTTTCGGGGTCCCTACAGGACCTCCGAGTATTGTTTCTCGTATCTGGCAGCTTAAAATGAGCTAAATCCGACCTTTTTACCGACTGTCCTTGCTCAGTGCCAAAGGGCCGAAAAAAGGCGCTTACAAATTGAATTTTCAAAAACCGATTCTTAGTGGGCCTCTACATACTCGGATCAACCAACATGCAAAATGTCCGCTTTCTAGGTCTAGTGGTTTGAGCCCTGCTTCGATGAGTCAATTTTGGATGGTCAATACCAAAGGGCCGAAAAAAGTCACTTACAAATTGAATTTTCAAAAACCGTTTCTTAGTGAGCCTCTACATACTGGGATCAACCAACATGCAAAATTTCAGCTTTCTAGGTCTAGTGGTTTGAGCCCTGCGTCGATGAGTCAAATTTGGATGGCCAATGCCAAAAGGGCCGAAAACAGTCACAAATTGAATTTTCAAAAACCGTTTCTTAGTGAGCATCTACTTACTCGGATTTACACACATGCAAAATTTCAGCTTTCTAGGTCTAGCGGTTTGAGCCCTGCGGTGATGAGTCAATTTTGGATTATATATAATAGATGAGAATTTCCAAGTCGATTTGCTCGTAGAAATATGGAATATAGCTCTTTTTGCGCGTATCAATGCGAGGAGCAATGTTCGTGGTTTCCACTTCAAAGAAGTGGGAACCGAACTCCGCGTTTTAAGGCCCTAAAACGAACGGTTTTCGAGATATTGCCAGAAAACTGTCCCCGGTCTGGGAAATTTCAGCGGTTGCCATAGTAACGTTGATCTGTTTCTCAGAGGGAACACTGTTATTTGGGAATATCTTCGAAACCGTTCATTTTAGGAACTTAAAAAGTGTGTTTCGGGGTCCCTACAGGACCTCCGAGTATTGTTTCTCGTATCTGGTGGCTCAAAATGAGCTAAATCCGACCTGTGTACCGACTGTCCTTGCTCAGTGCCAAAGGGCCGAAAAAAGTCACTTACAAATTGATTTTTCAAAAAACGTTTCCTAGTGAGCCTCTACATACTCGTATCAATCAACATGCAAAATTTCAGCTTTCTAGGTCTAGTGGTTTGAGCTGCGTCGATGAGTTAATTTTGGATGGTCAATGCCAAAGGGCCGAAAACAGTCACTTACAAATTGAATTTTCAAAAACCGTTTCTTAGTGATCCTCTACATACTCGGATCAACCAACATACAAAATTTCAGCTTTCTAGGTCTAGTGGTTTAAGCCCTTCGGTGATGAGTCAATTTTGGATTATATATTGACACCCCCTCCTGCTACTTAAAGGAAAATAATAATAATAATAATATGTGTGTGGAGCCACTGAGCTATTTGCGAACCATACCCGAGGAATTATCTTTGGAAATGTCACCGAGAACTAGTACTCAGAAATGATAAACTTATACCAATTGCGACATCATCTATTCTGAGAAACATATTTACAATAATTAAAAACACATGCACTTAACCTAATTAACATGCACATTAAAAACTTAAGATGTGAAACTCAAACTTACATGAATTAGTGGAGTACCATTCTGCATCGTCAAACCCAACATACCATCCATTTAATAAATCAAATCCTGATTCATGCTCAATTGCTCTATAGATCCAACATGCAATAGTTAAAATCTTCATAACGTACGTCTTCATGCAATTCGGCAGGACTACTTCAAACATCTCAACTAATATTCTAGAAACGACGTCGTACAATCATATATCCTTATTTAAGGAGATCAGTATTCCATTTTCAGATCGAAGACAAGTATCTCGTAGCATACGTAAGAGTTTCAGTCCGTACATATTTATAGAAAATACCAAGGAGGCAACTTATTATAACTTCCCAAACAATGTCCCACGACTTTCGACATCATCATATATGCTTCATAATTAAAAATCAATCGTCGACTATCATTAAATACGGACCACTCCAGAAATACGTCTGCATCGTCTTAATGGTTCCCAAAATCTCTCTAAGTTAAAAACATCTGATCTCCAACCATAGTTGGACAATAATGAGCTCTGCCCATCACATCAGACAAAACAGAAATGAAAAACATCAAAGAATAACAAGGAGCACAGCAGACCCGAGATGCTCATAATTAGCAACAGATACATCATAATTTCCCCAAATAAACAAACAGAAAATACAAACTTACCTCGTACGGCAACAACAAATAAACGACAACTTACAGAAACGACAAATAGAAGAAATAAATAAATAAGTAGAATATTCTCGGCATGTTCAACATCGGGGAAACCATGTTTGATCCGCAACCAATCAGAACATCTCGCATCGCCCTATAGCACTGATGCCATACATAAATAATTTAAATACTATTAAATGAATCCCAGACTACATGTTGACGTTACTAGATAATCTAACGTAAGTGCAGACATAAGGAAGTAGAACGCAAAAGAAACCAAATACTTTCTAACATTTGCTACATCTCAGTGCAATACATAATAAGGTCCGCACAAGTGTTTCCTTTCAGTTGGCAAACACGATTCGTAGACAACTCTACACAAGGACAGTTGAGGAACGCAGCGCGCTATTTACAGGACGACGACAAATATCTTCTGTCTCTCTCAGAACTATGCTACCGTCTAGTGAGCATTTGTACAAAAATTCATCATTTCACGCTGAAAGGAGCTGCCACCTAGTGAGAATCGACGTAACTTCAACTCACTGCCATCGCTCGAGACGGAAAGCGTACTTTAGAAGAATATTGGGTACAGTGTGCCTAAAAGAAACGGCACATATATAATAGATGAGACTTTCCAAGTCGATTTGCTCGTAGAAATATGGAATATAGCTCTTCTTGCTCGTATCAATGCGAGGAGTAATGTTCGTGGTTTCCACTTCAAAGAAGTGGGAACCGAACCCAGCGTTTTTAGGCCCTAAAACGAATGGTTTTCGAGATATTGCCAGAAAACTATCCCCGGTCTGGGAAATTTCAGCGGTTGCCATAGTAACGTTGATCCGTTTCTCAGAGGGAACACTGTTATTTGGGAATATCTCCAAAACCGTTCATTATAGGAACTTAAAAAGTGTGTTTCGGGGTCCCTACAGGACCTCCGAGTATTGTTTCTCGTATCTGGCGACTTAAAATGAGCTAAATCCGACCTGTGTACCGACTGTCCTTGCTCTGTGCCAAAGGGACGAAAAAAGTCACTTACAAATTGAATTTTCAAAAACCGCTTCTTAGTGGGCCTCTACATACTCGGGTCAACCAACATGCAAAATTTCAGCTTTCTAGGTCTAGTGGTTTGAGCCCTGCGTCAATGAGTCAATTTTGGATGGTCAATGCCAAAGGGCCGAAGAAAGTCACTTACAAATTGAGCTTTCAAAAACCGTTTCTTAGTGAGCCTCTACATACTGGGATTAACCAACATGCAAAATTTCAGCTTTCTAGGTCTAGTGGTTTGAGCCCTGCGGTGATGAGTCAATTTTGGATTATATATAATAGATTTACTTTGTTTTGATATTGTGTACCTTTATTCCAGCCCCATCACCCCTCATTCTACCATTTCATACGTTACTCACGTCCCCGTTTACTATGTCTTGTTGTTTATTAAATTTTATTCAACCTCGACTCGAAAAATGTATTCATTTTAAGGTCAGTTCTCCATCTAGTTCGGAATGTGTGAGTAAAATCGATAAGGTCTCATGGTCCGCGTCCTACTAACATCTGCACGCCTCTCAATTTGTAGCAGAGCGTGGTGGTAGCGCTTTCACATTTCGAACATTGGGAGATTGATCATGCGATGACTGCATTTTTCGTGTATGGTTTGTTATGACCATTTTCCCTTAAATTTCTTTCTATTCAGAGATGTCCTAACATTTGTCACTCCTTTTGTTTGGCACTTAGTGTTGATTTGATTATCATACGTTAGATAGCTGGAAATGTGAACTACTAAAAAAGTAATGAGAACTTAACCTGCAAACAAAGGTAACTGAGAACTGTACAAATTTAGGAACTTAGACGCGAACTTCTCTATTCGACAATAGATACGACGATTACCTTCTGAAACGTTTAACGTCTTTGAAATATGCTTCTATGTACTCCGTCCTACCTTTATTATTATCTATTTTGGCCAAGTATTGCTAATCAGCTGTAACTTGTTCTGACGTCTTGTCATTGATAACATCCACAATACTTTGCTCCGTGTCGTATCAGGGCCCGAAACGACACGTGACTTACACAATTGACGATCGCCATATTAGCTGATACTTATGTCAACATATCCTGGCGAATGACATTCGCATTTCCTATTGGACTTCGCTAAACTATGTCCAAATTTGGCGGTGGGAAGTTGACCCGATTCTATTTTATAAACGGGTCGACATGTAACGAGATATTATAAAGACTGCCATCTGCTGGTTAAAATTTGAACCGACCTTAGATCTTGTGAAAAAGAAAAACGCGCCCGCTATGGAGAGTGTGATCTCAATCAAAGAGACTAAAAATCAACAATACCGTCGTCAGATTTTGTTATACATGAGAATGGAGCCGAGAGCCATGATGATGAGAAGCAAAAGATACCTATCCAATATGTGTTTAAATCCCTATCTTATATTGTTCTTACGTCTCGTCCTTTCGATGGTATCCGCACACATTGCTATCTTGGAAGGAATACAGGTTTAAAAGGGATATGTATTTGCAGCTGTCGTCGAGACCGTCTCAGGAGAAAGCTAAGTTCCTTGTTTATTTAAAGTGTCAATATGCATGGAAACGGTGTAACAAGAAATTTGGTTAGGAATGCTTTGTCCACCAACCTTCAGTGTTAATATGTCCCTCTCTAGATTGGAGATCGTGTTTCTTATTTTACGTTAGCTTGGTTGTGTTTGTGATTTTGCCCTTGCGTAGATGTACGTTTTGAGGAATCGTGTTGGTTTTGGGGTTATCGTTTAAGGGTCTCTTGTTGATATTCGCTTTTGAATAATCTTTGTGTTTTCTCCTCTACGCGTATTTTACGTTGTTTTGCCGAATAATTAAATGACTAGGGGCATGAGAAGCGACTTCGGGCGTTACCTGGAGGTGATGATGTATATGTATGATGATTATGTTGAAGATGAAGAAGCCACAAGGAATTAATGCTGTGAGCTGTTTTATTGTTTGTTGTGTTGTGTTATTTATTTGTGTAATGGGTAAATGATTTAGAGCCTCGTCATCCTTCTGGTCATTTTCTTATAAGCAATGTTCTTATGTTAAGGGTGGGTTAAAGTTATTCGCTTAAGTGGACTCGACTGAACGCCTAGGGTCATGTTAGTTCTTATTTTTGCGTGGCTTCAGTCGAGAAACAAGACGTGAACTGATTACGCTTATTAAATGAGACGTATCGGTTACGCTTTCGAGATGATATAATGTGTGTGCATTGTGCGACCCGGGACTGGAGTGGACCCTCATCTTTTCTTCCGTAAGATAACCGAGTCTCGTACTTTCTTCCGAAAAGGGGATTTATTCAGTTAGTGAAAGAAGTAATTTGATATTTACGTTTCTTTTGGTCTGTCGTAATTCTGTTGAACTAGTCACTGGTAAAGCGTTTGTTAATGGGAATAGTATATCATGTGTACCTGTAATCTTACGATGGTTGGCTGGATTGGATTAGCATTTGTATATGCGTTGAGTTTTGCGTTTGTTCTATGGTTGTGTTCTTGGAAGTGACATACTTGTTTTAAAGGGGAAGCTTTTCTGTTCTTGACTTCGTAAACTTCCTAGAATATCTCTCCTGACTACGTTATGTAGTTAGCCTGTGGTGGGAAGAAAAGTACTATTTACACTATTGTTAACTTGTTTTATTTCTGCCCCGTTTATTTAATTGAGTTTCCCTTTGAACGATCTCCAATCTACGACACGTTAGGCATCTCTCGGTATTCTTCTCATTTATTTATTCTTCTAATTTATTTTTATACGTGTATTTACTTTGTTTTGATATTGTGTACCTTTATTCCGGCCCCATCACCCCTCATTATACCATTTCATACGCTACTCACGTCCCCGTTTGCTATGTCTTGTAGTTTATTAAATTTTATTCAACCTCTACTCGAAAAATGTATTCATTTCAAGGTCAGTTCTCCATCTAGTTCGGAATGTCTGAGTAGACTCGATAAGAGCTCATGGTCCGCGTCCTACTAACATCTGCACGCCTCTCAATATATAAACTAGCAACCCGCCCCGGCTTTGCCCGGGAACAGTTAAAGTAGTGTTTTTTTTAACAGTTCTAATACCACCGCCACCGCTCCACCGCCTAGATGGCAACGGCACGATATCTCTCGAATGCATGGTCGGATTTTAACGAATGAGGTGTCGTTGAACTCGGGCTGACACTCCCTTTCCAATGGACAACATATTTCAACCCCAAAATAAAACCTACCCCTACTAGGGGTGAAATTGTAATTTCTTAGAAAATCTCGCTTTCCAAGTGCGACATGTGAGAGTTTGAATGCTAATATGAAATTAAACGTTGTTCCGCAAACCAATAATCAAAGAGGGTCATGTTAGGCCTTGAGGTGAGAGGCTCTATAATTGTTGACGTGTCCCTGTGGACGGGTCCCTGTTGACAGGTCCCTGTGGACGGGTCCTTGTTGGCGGGTCCCTGTTGATGGGTCATTGTTGACAGGTCATTGTTTACGAGTCCTTGTTGACAGGTCCTTGTGGACAAGTCCTTGCTGGCGGGTCCCTTTTGACTGATCCCTTTGGACCAGTTCCTTTGGCCTGGCCCCTATGGACTAGCCCATGAATTCATCCAAATTATGTCAAAGGGCCTAACTACATTTGTGTGTAAAGCAGTGTGTTGAACTGACGTTGTTCGCCAGTCCTCACTACTACAATGTGATAACGATATGAAAGGAAAGTGACGAAATACATGTGAACACGTGTGTGATGACATTATTTCCGTCCTCCTTGTGAAAACCACATGTAAGCTAACAAGTTACATCCTGTTTTGGTTCGTACGTGAGAAAATGCAAGTTCATGAGTAATATGACCTAATACCCAGGTGTTCACCTTGAACGTTAGCCGTGCACGTGCACAATAAGAGCTAACAAGTTACATCCTGTTTTGACTGTGATGGGAGGTGAAGGGGAGGAGAGGGGAAGAGTCGGTGTAAGAGAGGACACAGGTGAAGAGAGAAAGATATATGTATTGCTTATAATATATGTGGAGCTGAGGACTGTACACAGGGCTGTAGGTTAAGTACAACATGAGTGAATAAATAAATAAATACAAGGTGCACAGTTTCATACAACATGTAATTTATCAACCCAAGAATTAAAGGCTGAGCTAAATCCCAACCATTTTACATGTAGTTTATTTCCATTTTGTTTCAACACTTTTTCCTCAATATAATGTATTGGAAACGCTGTCCTTTGGAGTTCTTGGAGATAAAATCTACCTTTTATGGGTTGATGGTTGAGGTCCTCGAGTAAATAGGTGATTGGACTGTTTAGGTTGGCTTGACGAATTCGAAATAGTTCAGTCCCCCAATTTGGTGTGTAGCCCTTGTCGAATAGGGACTTGAATTTGCTCACACGAACAAAATCCCCAATTTTTAGTCCGTGACGTTTAGGGTCTGCTGTTTTTATGGGGTTAATCAGTTTATCCAATCGCTGAACATTTTTGGTCACGAGGCGTGGCTTGGTTCCAATGGTTCTATGTTTGGTGTCATTGTAACGTGACACTAGCTCAGGTAACATTTCCAACCAGCGATAAGTGCCCTGAGCGGTAAACTCTTTCCACATATAAGTTTTCAATGTTCGGCTAAACCGCTCGACCAAGCTGGCTTTGAGATTGCTGCACGTGGTGTAATGGTGAATATCCAAAGATTTCAGAAAACTGGAGAATTCCTTGTTGAAAAATTCTTTTCCCTGGTCGGTTTGTAGCAAGTGAGGTTGACATTTGGATTGCTGAATAATATGTTGAAAGGCCTTGGTGACTAGTGGACCAGATTGTGACGCACAGGTTCAACAAAGGACATTTTGGAATACACATCAATGACCGTCAACATATAGCGTACACCATTGTTAACACTAGCATAGGGAATCATTTCCACCAAATCGGCTTGTTAAAGTTCATCCATACCCCTTGAAATCACCTTGAGTCGCGGATAGTGGCGTCTAGCTGGACGATGCAACTCATGAGCGATGCCCACTTTAATCGGTGAAGGCTTAAACAATAATTTTGGCATTTCGAAGTTCTTCTTCAATTTCTTGAATTTCCCAATCGTGACCGGTATGGCCTGCTTGACTTGAAGCATGCAATAGCTGTAGTCGCTGGACGAGCTTATTGGGATTGTTCCAGTAGGTAACGTCCACAAGGGGTTTTAATGGTTTAAATGTCACTCCCGAAGCGGATGGCTTACGACGACCACTTTGACTGGTGGTAAACAATTTTGCAATGATGGTTTTATATTTTTGAGATATATTGGCATTCACTTGTTGAGCGGGATCATACTGTCTTTTGTGGGCATGGGAGTCCAATAAAATGGATTTATACTTGCCAAGGTCGTCTGATGTATAATCAAGGGAAGAGGGGGTCCGAGAGAATAGCAGCTTTAACAATCTGGCGTTAATTTATAGTTGATCTTTTAATGACAGCTTTAGTACGAGTAAATTTCATTGATGAATCCCCAATTTTATAACTATCATCCTCATAGCGAACACCATATGTGGTATCTGTGTTTCCAATAAATAAGTCGGTGAAATAGGGTTCCAGTGTTGCTCCATAATATTTTATTAAAATATTTTTCATATGAGCTTTATAATGAGGGGTGGCCAAGAGTTGTGAAAACGGGGACGATCTGGAGGGGCAAGGTGTTTCGACCATGGCCAAGGATTTAATTTTTCTTAAAAACTCTGCGAGGGGTGAGGTCTTCTTTTTGAGGTGTAAACACTTGTTCCTCGTCATCCTCAACCTCGCTAACACTAGTCAAATCTTCCTGTTCATCTTCCCCTTCCACAGGCTTCTCGTGTAGTGTCTGCTTGGCTTGTGAAACAGTGAGTAGGGTTTCACATGGATTGAAAGTGGGTTTAAACACGGCTTTTAGCGGAGGCGCTAAATGTTGTTGAATAAACAAAGCATTATCCGCACGTGATCGTTTCAATTGACGAAACTTTTGGCGAATAGTATTTCTTGCTTTAATAATATGCTTTTTCAATTGACTCTCTGCTAACGCCATGGTGTCTTGACAAATGACTTGAGAGGGAATGAGACAGTACCTTAAATAGCAATAATATGATCAAACCCTAATCGATACCGTCCTTTTTTGAGTTCACTTTGTCAATTACTATTTATTTAGCGTATGGCATGGTTACATAATTACAAGCTAAAGAACACATTGAACATATACATTAGTATTTAGCCTAAAAGAATAATATTAAAATAATTTTTGAATGAGGAGACACATATTCAATAGATAAAAAGTTCAAATTTACAAGGTAAGATTTAAATTGGAAATCCAATCTAGAGCAGGCTGCGTTGCATCATGAAAGTCTTTGAGGTTCCTATTATAGGCTCGAAGGCTGCAGTACTCCACGATATGTTGGATGGTCTGTCTTTCAAAACCACAGTCGCACTGAGGTGACGAAGCCTTATTCCACTGTCTGCGCAGACCCCATGTCCCGTTCGAATTCTGTTGAGTGATTTCCATGTATGGCGTGGTAGTTCCATGCCGGTTGGTTTCTTGATAGGATCGATGAAGTTATTCGCGTCCGAAGCATTCCTTAAGCTGTACGTGTCCCCTGGGTGGTGCTAAACGAATAACAAAAAATGGCTGCCAGACCTATCTGTTACAGATTTCCTGGCGAACGATTTAGAATCGGTCCTTCTCAGGACCAGCAACTACAACAAGTAAGACATCTTGCTTACAACTTACGGATAATGCAAATTAATATTGAAGGACTTAGTCGCTCTAAATGTCAATCACTAAACAGGCATGACGTTGAGTGTTCCAGCACATGGCACATAATTCAGTAAACATTTGAAAGGTCATATCCGGATTCACATGTTCATTATAAATGTGACGACTGTACCTCTCATCCTGACGAAATAAAACAATGACATTGGCATTGTCACGAATCAACTGTTTGGACATTTTAGAATATGTTTGTCCAAGATAGAAGCAATCGATATATTTGTGACCACCCATGCAGAAATAGCTTTGAATGATGCCTTGACGGTCAGTGGAAACATAATCGAAAATCATGAGTGAATCAGGCTTTACCTCATCCGGTGAAATAACATTTTCTTGCATGGAAAATGTATAATACCCCATATTCTCATTATGTAATCCAGACATGACTTGATCCAGAAACACGTAGAGGGGTTGGTAGAGAGATTTTAAAAAAAAATTTTGAAGAAAAATAAAAGACCATTGGGCGCTGTGATGAGCGTCAGCAAAATATTGGTGTTTCCACAGCCGGAAGGTCCCACAATGATGCAGCGAATGGAAGATGGAAACAGTGAACCATGGCGTTGTTCGCGTGATGTGGGACAGAGATGGGAAACCATGTCCCCCACGGGGAATGACTCTTGCTGCTTAATAATCTTCATTTTAACTAAGGTTTAGAGAGGCTAGCAGGCTGTCTATATACATCGCACCGAGCTTTGTCGTAGGAACAGGAGACTCGTACTACAGGTTGACGATGGATGTCTTTGGACGTGCGTTGATGGCCAAAGCTAGGTCTGTTCCCATACATGATACTAAACAAGAAACAGATCCTGCTAATAAACACTATGTGGATAGGTTAGTAGTGCCACGCACAAAACAGGGAGATTATGCCTTTAAGGGAAAGCGGTTAACCCATGTGAAACATCCTCAATTGTCTACAGACGTTACTACAAAAAGTATGTGGATAACAAGGTGCATGAGTTATATAACAAAGTGCCTCAGCTTACTGTGTATGGCTATACGGCTAATCATCACCGTATTATTCACGTGGAAGACCCACAAGAAGATGATGATGTCTGTACCAATGAAAAGGCTTTTAAAATTTATCCCACCTATATTTTTTGTGTATCTGACAAATGAAAAACCTGTGAATGACAGAAACCATTTACCGCTAGTCCATGACCAGCACCTGACCTATGTGCTTGCTTCAGGTTTAAACCACTATCGATTACACTATGATGGAACCATTCACATGAAATATGCCAAGCCTGATGGGAACCATTTACAAATAGAGATAAATGGTCATAGGTGTTGGTCCATAACCATGAAATGGTCAATGCAGGTAACGAATTATCCTTTCATCTCATGTTGACATGGGATGAAAAGCAAGCGGGAAAAACCATAAACGATTTCCCACTATATGTGGAATTGGAATATACAGCCATGAAATAACAACCTGACGTTAGTTGTGTCTTAAACTTTCTTGTGAAAGGTTGTTGGTCATCATCATGGTGAAACAAAGATATGTGGTGAGAAAGACTAAAAATAAGACCCTGGCATAGTCAAAGCATGGGTTTAAGGCATTGGTTGACAAGCCTTAGCGAGTGAAAAAAATAAAAAATAATGTGTTGACCATAAGAAAAGCCCTTCGAACAGCACAGAGACGTGTTATTCCAATACGTCAGCGACAGGGTTCAAAACAAGGTCGTGTAATTCCCGTTCCCAAACGAGCGGGATTTTTACCTGCTTTATTTGCCGCTTTGGCTGCTCTGGGTTCACTTTTGGGCGGTGCCAGTGCGGTGGCGAAAACCATTAAAGCCAAGCAGCAGGGCAAGCAACAACTAAAAGAAAGTCAGCGACACAATGAAACCATGGAAGCCATTGCTACGGGGGCTAGAAATGCTAATTTAAAGCCAGCCTTTTATCAGCAAGGATTTGGGATTTCACCATTTCGAAAAATTAAAAATAAATCAACCTCAGCCATAGCCGGACATGTCCTGACGCATCAACAAGTAGAAAGCTATGCTAAACACCTAAAGCTTTCCCATATTCGAGGTGTGTTTATGCGAAACCAATTACCCCCACGACCATGGAAACAGGAATGTGCTGTTGTCAATTTGGATGATCACCGAGGACCAGGAACGCATTATGTAGCTTATGTCAAAGAGGGATCCACCGTATGGTATTTTGACAGTTTTAGGAATTAGCCCCCGCCTATGGAACTAGTGACCTATTTTGGAAACAGGATCGATATATATTATAATGTGAAACGTGAGCAAACGTTTAACAGCCAACAGTTGGGTCGTTTGTGTTTATTTTTTTTATATAAGACGCAGCATAAGCAAAAACGTCAACAGTATGTCAGCGGAAAGTAAGACGTTTACACTACATGGACGTGGACCTGAAGTCAGCCTAGACTTTTACCCACCTATCGAATTGAGTGAGAGACCTTATGGTTTAGGACTTGTTTCACTTGAAACGTACACACGAATATATAAAATACGTGAAAATGTGAACAACACGTTTTATTATGATGATTCTGTGCTCACCCTGAACTCTGGTGGATACACGATAGATGACATTTATGAACATATTTATGTGGTGTTGATCAATGAATATGGTTTAAAGTCATTCCTCGATGGAACGCGCAAGTTTGAACTTGTAGGAAATACCAACACTCATCCCTGCAGTGTTTTCTCTACATTCAAAATTGACTTTAAAACACACCCCGATTCCATTGGTTCATTATTAGGATTTAAACCACGTGTGTTGGAGCCCAACAAAGAACATGAATCAGACCATGAAGTGAAATCCATTGAGGACCATCATGTGTCGGTAACGTGTAATATTATTAGCCAAGTGTACACCAATCAAAAACCATCGCATCCGCTTTATGACTTTATTGTGACATCGCCCAATGGCTATATTATTCGTGAAAACCCTCCAGTGGTGCTTTTTCATTCTGTGGCTGTCGATGGTATTAGTATTATAACATTAAGACTGATCAATAGAGATCAACAACTCATTCAACTAGATTCTACCACGCCAGTGACTTACAAGTTGGTGCTAAAGCCACTAGGAAGTTTGCATATGAAGCATCAACACCGTCTAGGAATGGTGTTAGTTGTTTGCCACGCGAATACACGTTAACATCTAAGGACAAGCAGATTTTACAGCATTTGGGTTACCACGTCAACCCCCATGATGAATTTTATCCTAGAGGTAGCGAACCACATCGAGGAGCAACCGGGGGTGGTAAGAATTGATCTCCATTCCTATCAAGCTCAAACACCTGGACTCAATAACAATGATGAAATTCAATTTGTTATCAACAACCAATATATTTACACCCTACCGCATGAAAGTGTCATTCAGATTGAAGGCTGGCTTACCAAAGCCGATGGCTCTACACCCACTACATCAAAGTTAGCCAACCATGGTTTGGCCTTTCGGTTTTCTGAGGTGCGGTATGTCATTAACGATATCGTAGTGGATAGTACTCGAAATGTCGGTATTTCCAGTGTCATGAAACTATATCCCTCTTATAGTGAGGAAGAAGGTAAAACACTTTGCATGGCGTGTTGGTGCCCTGACTCGACCAATGACTGGATGGTACACACTGATGGCACCTTAACTGGATATTTACCTCTTAAACTGATTTTAGGCTTTGCCGAAGATCACCAGTGCATTGTGGTGAATGCAAGGCAAGTGCTTTATTTGGTGAGAGACAGGAGTGATAATAATGCACTCAAGGGAGCCGACAATGCCCCCATAGATTCAAAAATTCAACTACAACGCATGCTATGGAAAGTGCCCCATGTAACCCTTGACGATAACAAAAAACTGGACATACTCAATATGGTAAAGAGAGATATGCCTCTACCCATGGAATTTAGAAACTGGGCACTCCATGAGTACCCGCTATTGCCCACCACCAACACACACAGTTGGTCTGTAAAAACAGCCCGCTATACAGAGAGACCTCTCTACATGATCGTTGGTTTTCAAACAAATCGCAAGTATCAACAAACCAAAGATGCCACACAATATGATCACCTGCAATTAAGAAATGCACGTCTTTTCCTCAACGGTGCTGTGTTTCCCTATGAAGGACTGGTTTTGGATTTTTCAAAAAATAAGTTTGGCCCCCTGTACGACTTGTTTTCTAAATTTAGATGGTCGTATTATGAAAAAGAGAATTGCCCCATGTTGTCACCCCAAGTGTTTAAGACAAGGGCACCACTGATTGTCTTTGACTGTTCCTACTTGGAAGAGTCTGTCAAGCCATCTAATATTGACATTCGACTAGATTTTGAAACGCATGATAATGTTCCAGCCAATACGACGGCCTACTGTTTGATTATTCATCACAAACAAGTCAACTATTATCCACTGTCCAACCAAGTGACGAGTGTATAAATAACAAGTCAACCCTTGTCAAGCCGCTCAGTCATGCCTTGCTTTAAAGCATCAAGAGACGTCACATCCATGAATTTGAACTCTGAAGAACAACGTTTCAAGAACTTTGCGACGTGGCCGGTGCCTTTCATAAACCCTCAAGCCTTGGCGGCTGCTGGATTCTATTATTTAAAAACAAGAGATGAAGTGAAATGTGCCTTTTGTCCCATCATCATAGACCAATGGGAAGAAAGTGATGAACCCACGAAAGATCATCAGCGCTGGTCACCCACCTGCCCCTACATCTGTAAATTGGATGTGGGTAATATACCCTGTCATTCAAGTTACCCCTCTCTGGTTCCTCTGGGTGATGATAAAAGTTATGGTACGTGTGGACTTTATGGTGTCAATGATGCTTCGGTGAGCAGCTCTCAGTCAAAAACACCCAGTTTAGAGACATTGGGATATCATCGGTGTTATGGACGCTATAAACACAAATACTTTTTTGTTGTATGAGTTGGTCCCGCCCCTATCCCAGAATGAAAAAAGAATGTAAAACTTGTTATGCAAATAAAATAATGTAATAAAAAATTGGTTGTTGTTATATTATTATTTCTTATGCTCCCTGTCATACCCTAACCTCAATAGTGACTAGTCAGTGATTTTTTATTTTTTTTACTAGAATGGAATGCAAGTAAATGCCATGGGTACACCTTACTGGACGACAGTCAGTCTGTGGTCAGTTGGACTTGATCCAGACAAGAGTGAACATGTTGCGTACACTGATTGTCGACTGTCAAGGTTTTAAAATTGGAGATAACAAATTTATATTTAAAGAAGTGGCCATCATCGATTGTTCCACTTTTTGGATATCGCAAGCTACCCATTTGGTGTTTAAACCTCCCTATGCGTTTGATTTGTTGTGTGATAAAGACCGTAAACAAACCCAGTGGATTGAAACTCATATGCAACTAGACTGGAAGCAAGAAACCATTTCATATAAGCACCTGGACATGGTCATGAAAGTCCACTTGTCTTCTTCCCGTGTGGTATTTGTGAAAGGTAGTGAAAAACGTCAATGGCTACAGCCATTTTTGGCGTCTTTCTGTCAATGTATCGATTTAATGGACTTGGGCTGTCCCTCGCTGCAAACACTCATGGACCACTGCCCCTGTAACAACATTACCCATAAAGCCCTGGCACGGGTGTGGCATCTCTTTCATTTGCTAACCACCAATGCCTGCTGGGAATTGTTAAATAAAATTAAAACTGAAGGTTTACCTGTGGATGAAACCAGTGGGATTCCTACAAGTGACGTGTAAACATCAACGTGATACCATGGAGAAAGGGGATGCTACCGATAAAGCCACCGGCAAATTCTTTTTGCGCAAAAATAAACTAGACAGTTTTACCAAAGAAGAATTATTGACTCTTCCAAAATCGTTCATTTATTATGTGGCAGCAAATGCAGTGAAAGAAATCTGGCAACATGTACCAAAATCATGGACTCAAGACCCTGTGTTAAGTAAATAGCAAACATGTGTGGATTATGATCACCATAAGCAAGTGGCCATGGAAAAAAATACCCTCTATGCGTCAGTGTGCTACTTGCCAGCTGGTCAAACTGTATCACGGTCATAAAAGTCAGTGTAAAGACTTTGATTCCTCATTCCACGGGGGTGATGGTGAAAAAAGGCAACAACATCAACATCGTCTACAGAGGAAGAGGAAAATCAAACCTTTTCTCCACCTATGGAAAAGGATATGTCAAACTTGTACTGGTCATGGCGTCATTAACAAAGTCATTCAATACTTACCTTTAGAAATCCATCTTCCTGGTTATCGTTTTTGTGGTCCTGGAACGAAGCTGAATCAACGTTTGCAACGTGGTGATGTACCTATTAATCCTTTGGATCAAGCATGCAAAGAACATGATCTTTCTTATCGCCATAGGCATCCTGCATTAAGACATGTGGCAGATAAAGTATTGTTAAAAAAAAAGCTAAACAACGTTTGACATCCTGTGATGCCTCATTGGGAGAAAGGTTGGCAGCCCTCATTGTGATTAGTGCTATAAAAGGTAACTTAATGATGAGTGGACATGAACATTGAAAGGATTGAGGAATTGGTATTTCTTTGTATTCTATTTTGTAAAACCCTATTTGTTGTGAAATAAAAACTAGGTTTACCAAACCACAATGGCTTATTTTTTTAATTGGTGATAGCCATTTCCTTATTTTTTCATTTTTTCACACATGGATATTTACCATTTCCACTTTACATTTTACATTACCCTTGTTTAGTTTTATATTTTGTACATTTAAAAAAAAAAATTTTAACCATTTTTCACACATGGATATTTTCAATTTTCACTTAACATTTTTACATTGTCTTGTTCAGTTTTCAAATTGTATGCATTTTTTTAAATCATTTGTTTAACCATAATATTAAAAACAAATTTTTACAGTAAAGTGTGTTATTTTAAACTAAAACTACAGTTGCCTAACATTATACATTCTACATACAGTTTTACAAATATATCACAATATAAAACACACTACGAATGAAACAATATGGTGAACATTAGACTTAAGTAAAGTTATAGTCGTCAATGCGACGGTTTCCCCAAGCAAGAGTATCAAATATATTGGGTATAATGAATCGTTTGTTGTCTTCATTACTTAAAGCAAATTTGTTCAGCAAATTGGTATGTAGCTGATGCTTTTTACTTCTAAATGCACACATTTTCTTATATAATATAGGTGGGTTACTGACTATACAGTTCTTATAATCACGTATATCTATCTCTTTACTAACAACATTCTTTTTCACTCCTTTTAATTTTTTTATTACTATATCATCAATCGTCATATAGCTGTGTGATTTAGATTTTGTGCCTACAAAGGTGTCTATAACAACACCAGCACATTCATCCTTAAATTTTACTAGAATCTTTTTGTTTACTAGAGGTAAATAGTAGATATTATCCTTGGGATAGTCACTTGTATCAAACTTATTTAGCTCAGTTTTGATATCCTCATAAAAATCATCAGTTTTAAATTCATAAATAAAAGAATCTGTGTCTGCATAGAGTAATTTTGCATTATCATGATAGTTTTTTTTAACATAATCATAGTGAAATTCATACATAAGTGTTTTTGACAATTCCGGAATGGTGTAACCCACATATATGGGTTTGTTGTAGGTTACTTTAAGACGATTCATTTGTATTACAACTAAATCCTCATGAATAATTGAACAGCTATGGAAGTTAAGTTGTTCGCACCATACATTTAACCTTCATTCCCCCACTTTGTTATCAGCTTTACATCAACTCGCTTATCAACATTCTCCATAGTATTTCCAAACACACTATTCTTCATAAGTTTATAACAATCTTTTTCAAAAGCATTTGTTGACTGTGTTCTTAAATTATTGTTCAGATCAATATATGGTTTGAGCCATGCTGACTGATGAAATTGTAATACACGATGAATTTTAGTTAATTTTAATCCATGCTGTAGACACTGTTTTAAGTTTTGATAATGTATTACATATTTACATTTATCATTTACATTAGCAATTAATAATTTTGTTCGTGATGTGATGTATGGAGATTTCATATTTACAGGACAAAATGGTAAATCATTATGTTCATCATGTAACTCTTTAGAGTACTCAAGATTTACCTCTAAAATATATCCTTTTTCATCGTTATCATTTAAAGTGTTAAGATGGAAAACATTAATTTCAGGTTGTGTCAGCCAGCGAAAATCTTTTAGTGGTAGATATTGACTCATAGCCCAACCATGTTGGTTATTTGCATCAAGGTAGACAATATACTTCGACTCTTCACAAGGATTGTAGCTAGGCATGTTTTTATTAATTGCTTTAAAATATCGCCCACTACATTGGCTTAATCCACCTCGAATTGATGATTTTATAAAATTAATCATGTCAATATCAGTCATTAATTCTAAATTTACTTTTGTCTTTTTCAACATTGAACTAAAACTAAACCCGGGAGCAGTAAAATACTGACCAGGATCAAGGTCGTAAGTTTTCATACAAAAATTCCGAAAATTTTCAAAAACATCTGCTAATAATAACACATTTGTCTTCAAATATATGTCTGAAAATTCACCTAAAGTTTGAATGTCAAACTGTGTCCATACACGTTGTGCATGTAAATATTCCTGATCACTGATATTACTTGTGTTTAAAGAACTGTAAAATGCATCTTTTGGTTGTAAAGAACATTCCTCAAGACGATCTACACAGCTAATATATCCATAAGGGAATATACCCTTCTGCCGAATCAAATTAAAACCATCTTCTTTTGGAAATACACGTTGAATTTCACAAAACTGATCTGATTTTAAATTACTAGCAAGTTTATCAAGACTACTTGGCATAAAGCGGAATGAATCTAAAAATCGTAGTTCGATAGTTTTTTTATTGTCAGTTTTGACGTATTTTGTAAACGATATGTATTGCTCCTTATTATTTGTAATCACATCGATTTTTACATCTGATGATCGCGAACCCTGTCTGTATATAAACTTTCACCTCATTTAAAACAATTAGTTTCAGTTTCAAAACGCACTTGCTGTGATGATGTTAGTGACTCCATTGGAATAATAGTAGTTCAAATAGAGGATATACGGATTGCATCTTTTTCAAGTCTTTCCATAAAAACTTTAGGTGCATTAGGTCCTCTGTAGAGCTCAAACTTATTTAAAGACTCATCATAACTACATTTACTATAATATGCAAAGCTAAAAGGTTCATGAATGTGAGTAGTGTTGGTAAAAGCTTTGGCTGGATTCGATGAACATGTATTAAAAGGCTTTAACAAAGCTTCAAAGTCAGCATGTATAACAAATGTTGCCCGAAGCTGCTTTTCAAAGTTCTTAAATTTGAGAATGTTATTTCCAGGAGTAGATAATACTGTACAAACATGATTACAACCCCATTTTTAATGTTGAGTTAGTTGATCCTCTTTTCTAAAATATAACAAACAACCATCACACAACCACTTTTTACCATCACATTTTGATAGCTGACTACCGACAAGTCTACTAAAATGTTTTATCCAACAATAGTGAGCATATTCACCTTAAGTTATGTATAACAAATTAACATGAGCATCCTTTTTTCCTGCGAATAATATAGAGGACCTACTATACTCTTGTTTTCAATTCCATACAAATTAATACGTACATTGTTCAACTCTTCAAAAAGTTTAATGTCTTTTATCTCCATAGGAAATTCCATTTCTTTTAAATCTAACACTGAGGAATAGTGAGGATAAGATGATATTCTCGCCACAGCTCTCACTGCTGGATGGAGAGCTGAGGTTACAGCCCACGCAAAACATGCATGCTCACTGTTCATAACGTTTACACAAGCTTTCTTACGTTTGATCCAAACTGGTAAATTAATGTATGATGATGCTCGAAGGGGATTATATTTATTCATGTTGGTTTCTAAATAAAGTACTTCCACCAACGCCCAACCTGACTCCCTTTCCTGGAACTCTTCACTCTTCACAATGATAGCACTTGAAATATCTTGGTACATATCGCTGATATTATGATTTTTGTATTAAAAGATTTGATATCCGTAATTTCACCTTCACTCCCAGTTTTTACATATAGTCCAACGAGTTCAAAATTCATTTTGAATGATTTATGCTCTACTAAAACATTTTCTACCAAGCCAAACACACTAGGTTGAACATTTCTTAAAAATGAATCAATACTTTGAGCTTTTTCTTCACTATGAAGTCTGTAACTAGCAATTCGACTTTTAAACGCACTACCAATTTGTTGAATATTAGCAGAATTTCTTTCAAGGCAAGCTTTATTTTTATGATGAATACTGCACAAATTCCCCTGAATCAATGAAGAAGGTATATCAATATTGCATACATTACAATGTGTTATTGGAGGTTCACCATTTTTCTTTCTTTTTGTTGTTCACCTATTTTTACAATCATTAGAATGTTTACGCTTTTGAGCATCACATTCGTTTAAAGGTTTTGTGCTAGTTGATGGTTTTACAGTTTTTAATTCCTATTGTGCACCATGCACTTCAACCATGTGGGATTGATATCGCTTTACAGCAGAAAAACCAAGTTCACAAACTAAACATGAGAAAGGTGCTGTACTGACATGCTTTAAATTTACATGTCGTGTAAGACTATCCTGTCTGTTAAATGTTGTAGCACAATGACTGCATACAAACAATTTGTGATTATGTTTAGTACTTGCATGACGTTGAAGGCTGTCAGGTCTTGAGAACTGTTTCTTACAGTCACCACACTTGAACATGATGATTACTTTCCAAGTTACCTATAAAAGAAAGAAATCATATATGACAATAAAAGATAAAAGAGTAAAATATAAATAGTTTAATTATATATATATATTATAGTCAATGGTTAAAGCAGGTTATTTAATTTAATCGTTTTGTGAACTCGTACCAAGTCTAATTTCAAGTTGTTCCAACTTTTTACTACCAAAATATATCACTATCACTGACACCTAGCAGTGAACAATGGAACTTGATAAAGCGTTGATCAAATCTAACCTACAAATTTAGCTTCACACCATTGTCAGGTACTTCCAACTTTGGCTACCAAATACCATTGTCACTGACATCTAGCAGTAAACATTTGAACTTAATAGAGCGTTAATCAAATCTAACCTACAAATTTAGCTTTACACACCATTATTAAGTAGTTCCAACTTTAGCTATTAAATATACCATTGTCACTGACACCTAGCGGTGAACGTTCGGACTTAATAGAGCGTCAAACCTATATTTTACTTGATCTCTTGTTTTTAAATAATAGAAGCCAGTGACCGTCAGTTAAATGAGTTAAGTGTTACGTCATAGCCAGTCTTAATGCAAGTATAAACTTGTAGAACATGCCGCGTGATAGAAACCAGCAGTCGCCAGTTAAGTAGGCTAAGTCTGACGTCATAGCCAGTCTTAAAGCAAGTCAAAACTTTTAGAACATGTCACGTGACCAGGTTAAGTTAGGTAAAGTTAGGTTATGTTAGGTGAGCTGAGGTTAAGTCTTTAAATATTCCCTCTGACTCCTAGCAACAAACGTTTGAACTTAATAGAGCGGTAATCAAATGTAACCTACAAAATTAGTTTTACACACCATGGTCGAGTAGTTCCAACTTTAGGTATCAGATACCATTGTCACTGGCACCTAACAGCGAACGTTCAGATTTAATAGAGCGTTAATCAAATCTAACCTACAAATTTAACTTTAGACACCATTACCTTGACAATCAAATATACCATTGTCACTGATATCTAGCATTGAACATTGGAAAATATCGCTCTAGCTGTTTGAAAGTTATTAAAGGGGGTACTTACCGTTAATAATTTATCAACTGCTGCCACTGACTGAACTAGGTACAGGAATCTGTTAACCTATAGGTACGCCAATTATCTGTTAACAAATAAATAAATCAATCAATAAATACATTCCAATCAATAACTTCAACATCAATTAGTAATAAAAGACTACAATCCATTAATAATAAGTACTTACCTTGCATAATAATTTAATGATTTTACACCGAAAGGTTTTTGCAAATGTTGAGCAGCAATGCACTGTTCATTCGTAGCGAGTAATAATGTCAGACAGTAGGGAATTATATGACACCTCCCTTATATAGGCTGAGATTGCTTGTGTCAGCAGTTTTGCAGATCATTGCAATTCCTTTCCTGTACACCTGTCAGTCCAAAGTACACTAGGAACACCTGTGCGGTATCAGATTACTGCTGACTTTGCATGATCATCACCCATTATCTTAATGAACACCTGCGGTTTTAAATTACTGCAGCGTTAGACATAGCAATAGAACTGTGCGCTCTCTGCCATGTCAGCAACATGACGCCGTAAGGAACACCTGAGTAATATCCAATGACTGCTAATTTTGCATGACCGTCACCCATTGTCTTGATGAACACCTGCGGTTTCAAATTACTGCAGCGTTAGTCATAACAACAGAACTGTACGCTCTCTGCCATGTCAGCAATATAACACAGGAAATAACAAGTCAACTTACTGCACGTACAATCTCCTCATTTTTAACATGTTAAGAACGTGCATTATTTTCTTTCAACTACAAATGACACATCCATCCACCTAGTTATGTCCTTGGTCTGTCCTCAAATTACATGTGCCCCGTGTACTAGGGTGTGTTCATTAACCCTAGCACTTGAACATATTCATCCACCAAGTTTTGCACTTAGCCCCTTGGATGTCGCCTATCTACCAAAATTTACACTTATACAAATCAAACAGGATGTGACTTGTTTCACAAAGGGGCCAGTAATAATGTCATCTCGCACATATTCACATGTATTTCGTCACTTTCCTTTCATATCGTTATCACATTGTAGTAGTGAGGACTGGCGAACAATGCCAGTTCAACACACTGCTTTACACACAAATGTAGTTAGGCCCTTTGACATAATTTGGATGAATTCATGGGCTAGTCCATAGGGGCCAGGCCAAAGGGACCGGTCCAAAGGGATCAGTCAAAAGGGACCCGTCAACAATGACTCGTCCACAAGGAATCATCCACAAGGACCTGTCATCTAGGACTCGTCAACAATGACCTGTCAACAATGACCCATCAACAGGGACCCGCCAACAAGGACCCGTCCACAGGAACCTGTCAACAGGGACCCCGTCCACAGGGACACGTCAACAATGACAGGGGCTCTCACCTCAAGGCCTAACATGCCCCTCTTTGATTATTGGTTTGCGGAACAACGTTTAATTTCATATTAGCATTCAAACTCCCACATGTCGCACTTGGAAAGCGAGATTTTTCCAAAAAATTACAATTTCACCCCTAGTAGGGATAGGTTTTACTTTGGGGTTGAAATATGTTGTCCATTGGAAAGGGAGTGTCAGCCAGTGTTCAACGACACCTCATTCGTTAAAATCCGACCATGCGTTCGGGAGATATCGTACCGTTGCCATCTTGTCGGTGGAGCGGTGGCGGAGGTATTAGAACTGTTAAAAACCACTACTGGTTAAGAATGCATTACGTGATAAGCGTTTTCTTTTATCCGATGTCAATGAACTACGACCTATATCCGTTTTACGTCTCGGCATGATGGGTTAAAATCACTGACTGGAATATTAATTTCTGTATATTATCATGGAGATGCATGTGCAACGAATTCTTTTCAGACGTAATTTAAGAATGGCGATCTGCATGAAACACAAATCCCCCTTCCGTCCAATCTAAAAACACTTATAATGTGCGGAAGTTTTTCTTTTGTAGAACTTCTCATGCTGAACAATTCTTACACTCATGGTATATTGATAATTTTAACGGTTTGCCCAGCGTAAGCTTACAAAGCGCTCGACTCCAGGTATTTTATCGACCTTTCCACTAAAATCGTTACTGCTCGGCTTCCTTTGATCATAAATAAATTATTTTCTACAGAAACGTTCCTCGATATATCCTTTACAGAATCAGGAAAACCGCATTAAATCCATCTAATGGTTCTCGAGATTACCCGTGACATCCAAAAATCGGGGACTTTGTTTTATACTAAGTAGAGATATAACAACAAATTATTTCAATACGCTACCACAGCGATTTCCTTCGCCATCCTTGAAGCAAGCTAATGTCTACCACAACCAACCAAACCAAACCAAATAGTATTATTTATATTACTAGTAATGTAGCCTATTATTTGGTCGTTAAACTGAAGATTGGCCAAGGGACAGGTGTAGGAGTCCTTAGCCAATGAACTAGACTATTTGTGGAGGAATCTTTCATTTAAAGGTGCTTTGCAATTTGTATTTATATCCCATCAGAAAAAATGCACTACCAGTGTATGTATTTATATGGGCAATTATAAAACAACAAATATAATAAAACACAAATAAAAAACCACAACCTTTACATGATTTGAACCCCGGCTACATGGAAGAGAGACAAGCACCTAGATCATACACAGTCGATAATAGTCTCAGGAAGTATCGTACGATAATGATTGGAAATAAGCTAAATATTTAACATAGTATAAAGTACAAAGCACCACGTAGTATTTTAACAAGCTACTACAAAGAACATTCAATTATACTCCTTGATAAGGAAAAGGAGCTCTGGTATAACTACACCAATACATTTAGGAGAAAGTAGGCTATATGGTCATTACTGAACAACCTGTTTTTGTTATTCTCAGAACACAAACCCGTCAACGGTCCATCCAGCCGACTGGTGAAAAGGGAGGGAATTTTTGATTCGTCTACCCCTAGGTGGCAAACTTTGTTCTCTCTATAAATGAAAGGGCACATTTGAATTGGGCCCACGGTGAAAAGATTCATCTGCGGATTACCGTTGATCCTCGAAGGGTCGGGGTCTAGTTCGTCATAAGACAATCACACTGCATACAACTCGCAACCGCCATCTTTAAATTATAAGGCATTAATATAGATAATCCACTCTCTATTACAATTACAATAACGAAATGCAGTATGTAGGTAGTCGAACTTATAAGTCTTTCTTTGAAGAAGGCACAAGATAAACGATTACATACGAGTACATTCAAGATGGTGGATGGGCGTACATTTCTAATGTTAGAATCAATTGTTCTGGATGCAATAGCGGAATTACAACGAAACTTAGTAAACGAGGGGTCTTATGCAAGGTGGAACTCCAAACGTTCAACACAAGAACATTCAATTATACTGCTTGAAAAGGACAAAACGTTATGACTATACACATACATTTTACAGAAAGTAGGTTATAATATTCTTTACTGATAACCTTGTTCTAATGTTGTATTAAGAAATGTTCTTTTTTTCTTGCCTGACCCTACGGTACCTATTTTTGGAGGATCCCAAACGTTTGGGTCAGCACACATGCCTAGTTGCGGGGCGTATGAAGGTGGGAAGAGATACGTGTTAGGAGTTTGAACGAGACTTAAAGCTTAACCATAACCGTTTCAAAACAGAAGTCAAGAACATTAGAAGAGACAAAAAATTGCAGGGTGAGACACGTTCTATTGATTTGAATACTCACCTCGGCCTCACAGTGCACTGCGATAAAGTTGGAGCGCAGCAAGGTGCAGATCACATCACACGGAATGTTGCCGTACTCTTCCAGACTGACAAGTGAAAGGAAGCAATGGCTGATGCGTGGTAGCATCAGATCCATCACAGCAGTCTGTTTCTTGTTCTTAGCCTCCATATATAGCAAGAGTGCAGTCTCCTCTTGGAATATAGCACTATCTATGATGGCCCAACACGCTTCCTCCAGTTCAGATACACTCAGAAACTGTGCCACGATGAATGTATCAAGAACATTGTTCCGATTTAGAAACTGCTCTACACAATCCGATGACAACATCCAGCTGTACATATTCGCAAAGCTTTCAGGGGTCACTTTATCTTCTGGCAAAATGACGACTTGTCCAAACTTACAGGTTTTAAAGTATGAAGCGTAACACTGGAGTACCATCAGATGACAGGTAAACTGTTGCTTGCCTACTTTGATGAAGATATCTGGGTTTGTGCTGTTCTTAAATCTGGTCATTAGTAAGTCATATAAGTTTGTCTTCCTGGGCTTGTCTACGTCTTCCCAACTCATGGGGATGTCACGGAGATGTATCAGGGAGGGCAAGCAGAGGTCGTCTCCTTGGCCAATTTCCCCCGTCTTGTCGTTCGGACTCATAGAGGCAAACTCTGAGCTTGTGTCATTCTCGATGTCGCTCAAGTTGGAGGAGACAGGCTCGAGGGAGGTAGTGGACCTTTCGTCGTTTCTCCTGCGTTCCCTGGGGTGGGAATGCTTCTCCTTCTTCTTGAGATCAACAGTGCTTCTGGGGGTAGAGACGATGTAGTTCCCCGATGAACGTAAGAGAGCATTCATCTTACGCATATTCATCTCCGAGAATCTGTAACCGGAATGTTTAGATCAGTTTTCTGGCACAGATACAGGGATATATTTATACCCTCATAGTTCTTTGTGGCCGGTGTTCGTGAAACATTGATCTTTTACAGGTATTTAAGTTTTTTCAAGTTCATTTTTGAATGATTAATTTGTAGTGTGTTTTTATGAAAATGATGCGCAACCGGGAAATTCGACCGTTTGAAAACAATCCAAAAGTCCTGTTGTTCACAGGTAATCGGTGAAAATCGTCTGAAATGTGTATGAGTACATGAAGATAGGTGGTTCACATAGGGACTTTGCGACATCGTGGTCATGTAGCCCCGTGAACTTTGGATATCTTGGACAGCTAACGTTAATACACAGTAATATACGTTATGATCTCAATGCCTAAGATCTTAAAACAATCAATCACACGTACTTTATATAGGTTCTATGATATGCAGCTTACCCTATGATGGCGGCCTTCAATTTTGTACTTGAAACTGTCACCGAGTGTATCATCAGAAGTACCAGTAAACACTTTGCAATTGGTGTTTTCCTTTTAAACATGGAAGTTCCGTGCTTTCTATAAAGTTTCTCTTACACAGTGCTGCCAGCCTTACCATAATCATGGTACACATATCATAATTCAGGGTGCTGTACCATGGACTCGCCAAAATACCATAATATGCAACAAAGTCCATTTGTATTCCTTTGAAGCAACAATTTCGTGATATTTGTTGTTATTCATGTTTGATTGAAACTTAGAAGTAATTTTTTCGGTGCTGCCTTGCCTGTGAATATAATTATTCAATCAATCAAAATGTAGACGGGAACTCAGTTATCTTGGACAGTTGTGAGTAATGTAACCAACAGTAACACAAACGATACACTTCACTACGTGAAACTAATTAGCTGGTTGACTAAAGGACGATATTTCACATAGAATTCATGTTGGAGTTTCTAAAAACATTAATTGGTTTCGCTAAATACTTGTATAATACTCGTACATTTCATACCCATTAATTTTGTATTTGCCATTTGCATGTAAGAGAAAAGATGTTGCATCCTGGAGAAGCATAATCAAGATACATTCGAGGCTGATATATTAACGGGCGTTGTTCTAAAATAGATATGGTATTATTATCGAAGTTAACCCTAGAGCGGGCGCTCCTATAAATGTTACATTGCCGGGCGCGTGGTGAATTTCGTTCACCATTAATTTTTCTTAGTCTTTGCATCTGGTTAACAAGTACTTACTCTTACACGATTGATATTGTTACTCCTTATGTGCTTTATAAACCTTAGATATAATAATTACAACACAAATTACAAGTGACAGTACATACATATATTAATAAAGGGTCAAAATGTTCATGGGTTGAAGACTAAAAATACAATTGAAACCGATGAATACTTCACTCATGAGAACTTAAAATGAAACACTTCCAACAATCTTCATTATTCATTATCATTATTCTCACAGCTTACACATCTAATGCATCTTCTAGAGTGTGTTTTACACACAAAGTTATGACACTCATTACACTTCATTGTGGTGACTTGATTTTGTTTCCGCTCACAGTGAATGCATCGTCCTCTCTTCGTTGGCACTTTTATCTCTTCTGATCTTTCTTCCTGATGGTATGGGGATAACACTGCTCGGATATCTGGAGGCAGTGTTTCTATCTTAGCTCGTTCAACCAACCACTTATTCATGAGTTGAAATGAAAGATTCTTCAAAAACACGCGTCTCTTTACTGGTTGGTTCTTCGGATTCCCTTTGTAAAGCACCTGACTATTTATTCCAGCAATGTTGAGTAGTGCAAAAAAGACACACATTGTCCACCGTGGGGTTTTCCGGGCTACCGAGTACTTGCCTTCCATTTGGTCGGAAGTATCGACTCCGCCTTTAGTTAGATTATAATCTAGTATAGCATGGGACTTTGAACTGTTAGGATCCACGGAGGGTTCGTCGTGCATAGAAGAAAGTAGGATAACTGCTTTATTCCTTTTAGGAACATGCGAAATGAGCATGATTTCATACTGAAACCCAAACGTTGTTGAACCAACTGGCCTATCTTTATGAGGAAGAAACTGCTGTGGAATTTCTCTTTTATTCTTTCTGAGAGTGCCTATACACGTTATTTTATCTTCTAAAAGATCAAGGACTAGGTCATAGCTGGTATACCAGTTGTCGATTGTTAGATTACGTTTTTTCCCTTCACGTGTTCTATTAGACGTTTCACTATATCATATGGTTTATTAGAGAGTTCATAGGGGCCAGGAGGTTGCCTGCCACAGTATAACTCCAGGGATGAAGTATAAAAAGTTTTTGCATCATTCAGGGCGTAGAATTTTAACCCATACTTTGCCGGCTTACTTGGCATAAACTGTATAAATGCACATCTCCCTCGAAAAGGCACTAGCTTCTCATCTACTGTTACAAACTCACTTGGTGTGTAGCTCTTTTTACAGTTCACTACAAAGGAATCCAGCAATGTGCGAACTGCTGCTAGTTTATCTATTCGCAGGCGATCGTTACGTGTAGTTTTGTCGTCAAATCGAAGACTCCGTAACAAAAATAGAAACCTCTTTGAAGGCATTCAGGCTCTTGCTATTCCCATTCCAGTTCCATCTTTCGCCCAGATTTCTTCCACAGATGTGTACTGTTCACCTTTCAAACCAGTGAGGAACAATAAACCAATCAAAGCAATTATTTCTTCATGGCAAGTAGATTTAGCATCGCGCTCACGACTGTAAGTCACTTCTTCGCAATGCCTTGCAATATAAATGTTAGTATAAGAAACTATTTCATCAATCATTTCAGAATCAATTATGTGTAAAAAAGCCTCCATTTCACACGACACTGTTTTCGCATCTCCTTTTGGACAAGGAAATATTTTTATTATATTTTTGGATTTAATCCTAGAGGCAGCCCTTGAAAAGCTATTGGTGCACCACATTGTTTCGTCTTTCCCGAAGAAAAAATCTCTCTCTAGTTCATCGTGTTCATAGCTATCAACTAGGCTTACATAACCTTCTTGTTCACTCTCACTGTCATGATTAATGTCTGAATAATTTACCACTTCATCTTCACCATCAGAAAAATCACAAACTTCAGCTCCCTCAAATCCTTCCTCCTCATCAGATAATTCCTGTAACAGCGTTTGTATGTCTTCATCCTTCACAAACTTCGCCCTACAATAAAAATAGATAGTTAATTTTGTATCCTCTATAGTCTATATTTTAAAATAATGAAACTCCAAGAACGTATAAAAAACAATTTACTTACATTTCCGGGCGCGTGGTGAAGAAAGTTCAGCAAATGACGGCACTTGCGAGTCAAGGTCGAATAGCGTGACACATACTACTTCCTGAACAGATAACGCTACACTGAGAGTATCGATAAGCCTTCGCCGGAAGGTACTAGCAGCGCCACGGCTGTAGCTCTTAGGAACTAACAACTACAGATAAAATACGCGGGTTGGTGAACGAAATTCGCCAGCGCTCCCGGTTTAGGGTTAAATACTTGACTTTATCAGAAATTGTGCACACCTCGTGGTGTACTGGTTAGCATTGTTGTCTACCACCCCTTCTGCGGAAAAAATTCAATTCCAGTTTGAGGTATAGAATCGCTATCGTTGCCATACAAGTAGTGTCAATATAGAAGACTTGAACCTGGCCAGAGGGAAAAATGAGCATACTTTATCAGAAATTGTAAAGCGTATAGGATTTCTTACAAAATTGGTTACCAAAATTTTGAAAGCCTATACTATATTAATGATTTCCATTGGCACTGAGTAGGTTATTCAGTTAAAATTAGGCTCTAGAACAATACTCACCGAATAAGTGTCAAGGATCGACCTTCTGAGTAGAATACTAATTTGGTTTTGTTCTTCCCGTGGTTGACAAAAGTAAGCCTTCAATTTTGGTTATGTAAATACTGTGAAAATACTTTAAAAAATTTTAAACATGTTGAAATCATAGTGAAAATTTAAGTGGGCACTGCTACGGGAAGAATTTTACGAATTTGACGGAACTGGGCAACGAGCTAACAATGTACGGTACAGCGAATGTGTTGATAACATACATTATTGGTGTCTCTATTATTGTCATGGAAAGGTAAACTGTAAATAGATATAATTTGGTTGGTTCCTAGTTTAGGAATTTAGATAAATTATGGACATGCTTTCTTGGAAGCCCAAAAATTACGAGGGGTTCGCTTAACGCAGATGTACTTCACTACAGAAAAACAAACTGAACTGGTACATTGCAGACAACTGCTTCGTAATGCTCAAAAATGTGTCTACTGTCTGAGAAATTTACAAAACCATGAACGAATCTTGAGTGAAATTCAATTATACCAGATAGGACCATTACTAATTTCGTCATCGGCGGCTTCGGTGGCGTGGTTGGTAAGCATGCTGTGCTTCTACGCCCAAGATCGCGGATTCAAACCCGGCCGAAGTCGTCGGATTTTTAAGAGCGTTAAAAATCCCTCAGTATGCCTTCATTCGGAGGGGAAGTAAAGCCGGCGGTCCCATGTCATAGATTTATGGCATCTTAAAGAACCATCCACTAATTACACCTGTGTAAAGCTAAATGATATAGGTTCCTAGTTTAGGAATTTAGATAAATTATGGACATGCTTTCTTGGAAGCCCAATGTAAACAACGCTTTTAGGTTCCTACGTTCGTTGCCAAGAGCCGACTACGGTGGCGTCTAGTAGCTAAGTTCTGAACTAGTAGTCGTTGACGGTGGCGTTTCGCGCCAAAAGTAGGACCTATTTGAAAAATTCAAAGTCTACAGTCCTTACTTGAATTTTAAAAAAGTCCTCTCGGCACGCCGGAAGGCGGAGGTAGATTTCACCGGACAAACTTGGGGATAGGCGAAAATAGGCAGAATATGCAGATTTTCGTAGAAGGATCAGACCTCATTTATTGCGAGAAGGTATTTTATAATTGGAGCTTAATTAACTTTGTTTTTCGTCATTTTATGCTTATTTTAAACATTTTATTGTCTTATGGGAACGGTAACCTTCTTGTCATTTGGGGTCCATTTTTATACTTGTGGTCACACTATCCTTATGCAAGGTTTCGACACTGATGTGTAACTATGTAACGGTCTGTTACTTCTTCATGCAAAATTATATCTCCCGCAGAGATTTTGGTTGGTTCCTCAGTTTAGGGGCTGCGACAACGCGGTCATGTAACCCCGTGTACTTTGGGATGGCTGTATTAGTCTGTAATTCAGGTAAGGACTGCAGACGGTCAATTTCAAGCAGTAGTTCCTAATGTTGCCACCAGGTACTACCGTCAACGACACCTAGCTGTGAACTTGGCTACTAGATGCCACCGCAACCAGCAACTCGCAACGAACGTTGGAACTTCCCCTCCAAAGGAAAGCATACTGAGGGATTTTTAGCGCTCTTAGAAAATACGACGACTTCGGCCGGCTTTGAACTCGCGACCTTGGGCATAGACATTCAGCATGCTACCAGTTACGTCACCGAAGCCGCTTCACACTTAGATGGAAATCAGAATCTGATCTCGTGCAAGTGCGTTATCTTGGCAACGTCTGATGGCTCATCCCTCATCAATTTAGTAGTGTTGCCATGGCAACCACTGATAGGTCTTGGCATTTTCTTATGTATGTATTGTATTGTATGTCTACCCCTTATTATTCCCGTTTTCCAACGGGGTCGGGGATGAGATGCGATGGAAGTCTGTGTGGCGATGGTTTTTACGGCCGGATGCCCTTCCTGACGCCAACCTCATGTGAGGAGTTAATGAGAGATGAAATGAATGATGGTGAATGAAACTGGGTAAGGATGTGGAAGGAAGCGGCCGTGGCCTGTCAGAAGGTACCGTCCCAGCATTTGCCTGGTGTTGAAAATGGGAAACCACGGAAAACCATTTCAAGGACGGCCGACGGTGGGACTCGAACCCACGCATCTACCGAGTCAGCAGAGATCTTGGCCCCATGACCTAATGCTGCGCGTTAGCCAGCGTAGCCACTACTGTCGAAATTCCCAAATTATTTTTCTCATCCCTTGGCATAATGTTGGGTTATATCAAAAATTCTTTCAGACAAAAGTTTTAGGTAATTATTAGGGGAATATTGTCCATTTTGTACGGTTTTGATATTGTGCCTATTAAGAGAGATATGATTAATGTTTCCCGAAAAACCCATTTTTCCCACCCCTTTGGTCAATGGTTGGTGCTATAAAAAAAACTCTTCAAACATAAATTTTTGGGCTTTATCCGACACATAGTATGAACGTTGAATGGATTCGATATTTCACATATTAAGAGAGTTATAGTAATATTTCACTTTTTCGAATAAAGGCCCCCCATTTTCACCCCCTTCGACCGATTTAGCCCAGTAACGAACTCGACCGAGATTTTATAGGTATACATATTCGGTAAAAATTCAAAGTGATTGGTGTAAAATTACGGCAGTTATCGTGTCCACAATAAACTGATATACATACATATATACATATACATACATAAATTATATATAACCTTTGAACTGACGGTGGTTTTGGGGTCTGGGGGATGTGAAACGCGAAGATATGTCGAAATTTTCCGGAAGTCGAAACATGGGACCCATTGCAATAGTTAGCTTTCTAATGAAATCTACCTCTGGTTGGTTTCTCAGTTTAGGGGCTGCGACAACGCGGTCATCTAACCCCGTGTACTTTGGGTGAGTGTAGAATCTGTCTGATACACGGTGTGAATTGGAATGGCTGTATTAGTCTTAATTCAGGTAAGGACTGCAGACGGTCAATTTCAAGCAGTAGTTCCTAATGTTGCTACCAGGTACTACCGTCAACGACACCTAGCTGTGAACTTGGCTACTAGATGCCACCCCAACCAGCAACTCGCATCGAACGTTGGAACTTCCCCTCCAAAGGAAAGCATACTGAGGGATTCTAGCGCTCTTAGAAAATCCGACGACTTCGGCCGGCTTTGAAACCGCGACATTGGGCATAGACATTCAGCATGCTACCAGTTACGTCACCGAAGCCGCTTCACACTTTGTCAGGCGGCTTCGGTGGCGTAGTCGGTAGCATGCTGAGCTTCTATGCCCAAGATAACGGGTTCAAACCCGGCCGAAGCCGTAGGATTTTTTAAGAGCGTTAAAAATCCCTCAGTATGCCTTCCTTCGGAGGGGAAGTAAAGCCGGCGGTCCCATGTCATAGATTTATGGCATGTTAAAGATCCTTCCACTAATTGCACCTGTGTGAATCTAAATTGGATAGGTTAAGAATGTATACAACGCTCTTAGGTTTCTATGTTCGTTGCCAAGAGCCGACTGCGGCGGCGTCTAGTAGCTCAGTTCTGAACTTGGCCTCGTAGTCGTTGACAGTGGCGCTTGGCGGCAAAAGTAGGAACTATCTGAAAAATTGTTAGTTGCAGTACTTAAATTAACAAACAGATAACACACACTAATACAGTCATCACAATTAACACCGGTTATCAGACAGATTCTACACACACCCAAAGTACACGGGGCTACATGACCGCTTTGTCGCAGCCCCTAAACTTAAGAACCAACCAACCAACCACTAAGTCAGATGGAAATACTGAATCTGATCTCGTGCAAGTGCGTTGTCATGGCAACGTTTGATGGCTCATGCCTCATCAATTTAGTAGTGTTGCCAGGGCAACCACTGATAGCTCTTGGCATCTATATATATAAAGCACAAAGTTTGTCTGTCTGTCTGTCTGTCTGTCTGTTATGTATACAAATCTACATCGTTTCACCGATCTGAACCAAAATTTGTATACTTACCCTTTGGAACCCTGCGGGTAACCCCGTCAACATTAAATTTCGGACAGACCACCCCATGCCCTGCATTTAGGCCCTTTTGCACAAATCTACACCGTTTCACCGATCTGAACCAAAAGTTGTATGTTTAACATTTGGAACCCTGCGAGTAACACTGTCCACTTGAAATTTCGGACAGACCACCCCATTCCCTGCATTTAGGCCCTTTGGTCCAAATCCACACCGTTTCACCGATCTCAACCAAAATTTGTATATTTACCCTTTGGAACCCTGCGAGTACCACTGACCACCTAAAATTTCGGACAGACCACCCCATTCCCTGCATTTAGGCCCTTTGGTCCAAATCTACACCGTTTCACCGATCAAAACCAAAATTCGTATTCTTACCCTTTGGTGCCCTGCGAGTAACACTGTCTGCTTGAAATTGCGGACAGACCACTCCATTCCCTGCATTTAGGCCCTTTGGCCCAAATCTATACCGTTTCACCGATCTCAACCAAAATTTGTATATTTACCCTATGGAACACTGCGACTAACACTGTCTGCTTGAAATTTCGGACAGACCCCGCCATTCCCTGCATTTAGGCCCTTTTTGCACAAATCTACACCGTTTCACCGATCTGAACCAAAATGTGTATACTTACCCTTTGGAACCCTGCGAGTAACACTGTCTGCTTGAAATTGCGGACAGACCACTCCATTCCCTGCATTTAGGCCCTTTGGCCCAAATCTACACCGTTCCACCGATCTCAACCAAAATTTGTATATTTACCCTTTGGAACACTGCGACTAACACTGTCTGCTTGAAATTGCGGAGAGGCTACTCCATCCCATGCATTTAGGCTGTTTGGCACAAATCTACACCGTTTCACCGATCTGAACCAAACTTTGTATACTTACCCTTTGGAACCCTGCGAGTAACACTGTTCACTTTAAATTTCGGACAGACCACACTATTCCCTGCTTTTTGGCCCTTTGGCAGAAAACTACATCATTTCACCGATCTCAACCAGATTTTACATAATTACCCTTTGGAACTCGACGAGTAACACTGCCCACTCGAAATTTCGGACAGACCACTCCTTTCCACGCATTTAGGCCCTTTGGCACAAATCTACATCGTTCACCGATCGAAAACAAAATGTGTATACTTACCCTTTGGAACCCGATGAGTAACACTGTCCACTTTAAAATGTGGACAGGCCACTCCATTCCCTGCATTTTGGCCCTTGGCACAAAACTACACCGTTTCACCGATCTCGACCAGATTTCACATAATTACCGTTCGGAACTCGACGAGCAACACTGTCCACTCGAAATTTCGGACAGACCACTCCATTTCCCGCTTTAAGGCCCTTTGGTACAAATCTACATTGTTCACCGATCGAAAAAAAAGTGTGTATACTTACCCTTTGGAACCCGATGCGTAACACTGTCCACTTGAAATTTCTGACATACCACTCCATTCCCTGCATGTAGCTCACGAATTCCTCGGGGTTGCCAGCTTCCTAACTCACCAGTCATGAGCCCTTGAGGGTGTACCAGAAGTGGTGGGTCTACACACACCCTGCCTCTTTAAGGGCCTTGAGCAGAAGACAGGAGATATTATGAAAATGAAAAGAAGGCAGACCCCTCGAAGAATGAGGGTATCAGGAAAGATGAGACAAAGCCAATTAAGGCGGGAAATTGAAAGACTCCCTAGCCCTCGGATACCCTAATACAGTCTGGGTCGGAAGAGAACAAGAGTTGACCAAGGGAGGCCGACAGGAAAGAGAACTGAAATGAGCCCGGCACCAGGAGGTAGAAGCGATGCCAGACTCAGCTGGGGTTCCGTGGTTGCCAACCCACGTCCCACAAGCTGTGAGACCCTGGGGGGGTCAGTTGTGAGAATAGCTTGCTGATTCATCGTGAGGTGACTTGAGAGTACTTTACAGAGCCCGCCGTGTTATCTCCTGCTGTCTATGCTGATGCCAGCACAGGGCCGTTGCGAAACAGTGAGTGATTCCCGGTCAATCTGTATAGGACGGGGAACCCCGAACGTGTGTCATCATATTTCGTCATCATCTGCGATCATCTCAGGTTCGTGCAGCTTGGACCTATATTCTTTGTCTTTGCCGAGCAGTACGCTCTTTCACTAGACGCATCCAGTACAGGCCTAAGCCGGAAAATAAGGTTGAGACTTTGGAAGACATCGAAGCTAGACACCTGAATTACCTATATCAGTTTTAAAATAACACCATGTTCGTTTAGTAGGCATTTTTTCATTACCTTATTATTATCATCATAAGTGCAAATGACCTAGATGTTACGCACATCATACCAATAATCACCGCCGCATAAAGTCTTTCTCGACTGTGATTTTTAAAATATTTATTTTTGGTTGGTTGGTTCTTAAGTTTAGGGGCTGCGACAACGCGGTCATGTAGCCCCGTGTACTTTGGGTGTGTGTAGAATCTGTCTGATAACCGGTGTTAATTGTGATGACTGTATTAGTGTGTGTTATCTGTTTTTTAATTTAAGTACAAACTGCAACTTAGAATTCTTCAAATAGTTCGTACTTTTGCCGCCAAGCGCCACCGTCAACGACTACTAGGCCAAGTTCGGAACTTAGCTACTAGACGCCACTGCAGTCGGCTCTTGGCAACGGACGTAGACATCTATGAGCGTTGTTTACCTATCCAATTTAGCTTCACACAGGTGTAATTAGTGGAAGGTTCAATAACATGCCATAAATCTGACATGGGACCGCCGGCTTTACTTCCCCTCCGAAGAAAGGCATACTGACGGATTTTTAACGCTCTTAAAATATCCGACGGCTTCGGCCGGGTTTGAACCCGCTATCATGGGCATAGAAGCTCAGCATGCTACCAAATACGCCACCGAAGCCGCCATATAGTTATTTTTATTACAGTACATTGTGTACATTATACGTTGAAGTGTCAATTCAATACCGGTAGTAGTTTCCCTTATCATCCTCATCATAAGAGCAAATGACCTACCGTAGATGTTACGCCCATTACACCATTAATCACCACACACAATAAGTCTTCCTCGCCTGTGAATTTTGAAATATGTATTTCTATTACGGTAGTTTGTAAGTTTGACGTGTCAATTCAACAGTAGTTTTTATTATCATCCTTATCAAAAGGGCAAATGACCTAGATATTACTCCCTCATTGTCTTTGGGGGCAAATGACTTAGATTTTAAGTCCATTATATTTCTAAGGAGACCCTAAAACATTATCATCATTCCACCGGGCGAAGCCGGGTACTACTGCTAGTTTTCTTATAATTCCGAAATCATTTTTCTCGTCCCTTGGCGTAATGGTGGGTCATATCAAAAATTCTTTCAGACAAAAGTTTTAGGTAATTATTAGGGGAATATTGTCCATTTTGTACGGTTTTGATATTGTGCCTATTAAGATATGATTAATGTTTCCCGAAAAACCCACTTTTTCCCACCCCTTTGGTCAATGGTTGGTGCTATAAAAACTCTTCAAACATAAATTTTTGGGCTTTATCCGACACATAGTATGAACGTTGAACTGATTCGATATTTCACATATTAAGAGAGTTATAGCAATATTTCACTTTTTCGAAAAAAGCCCCCCCCCCATTTTCACCCCCTTCGATCGATTTAGCCCAGTAACGAACTCGACCGAGATTTTATAGGTATACATATTCGGTAAAAAATTCAAAGTGATTGGTGCAAAATTACGGCAGTTATCGTATCCACAAGAAACTGATATACATATATATACATATATATACATACAAAAATTATATATAAACTTTTGAACTGACGGTGGTTTCGGGGTCTGGGGGATGTGAAACGTGAAGATATGTCGAAAATTTCCGGAAGTCGAAACATGGGACCCATTGCAATAGTTAGCTTTATAATGAAATCTACCTAAAACAGATAACACACACTAATGCAGTCATCACAATTAACACCGGTTATCAGACAGATTCGACACACACCCAAAGTACACGGGGCTACATGACCGCGTTGTCGCAGCCCCTAAACTGAGGAACCAACCAAGACCAACTACAATCCTCAGACCTTAATGCAGGTATCGAAAGTGTGAAAATGGCGTATGCGGAAGCCCGAGATATTGTTTGTTTACATTCGTTGCTGGGATACAATATTAGCCTCGATTAGCTTCGTTTGATTAAAGTAGGGATAAACTATCGCTCATCTGTAATTTTTAGTGTCTTCAGTATATCTGTAAAGTCCAGTTCGCGTTAATGTACTGCAATCGGGTGTAAATATGTGATAATACGCTTATTATGGACTAGTTCGTTTGCATGATGATTGTTCAGTTGACCGATGGCATTGTGTCATTTACTGCATATGTTGAAGTACCTAAGACTAAAGCATTAATAGAAGTGTCTCAAGAATATACACCGCAATTATTTGCTAGTTAGTGACAATATAATGATAGCTTAGTACAGTTCAGTAATGCCGAACTTGAGTACCGTACGTAAAGGGAAAACGCAATGAGCATCTACGCCTAGACCAAACCGTTGACGTTGAACGTTGAACGCTTTGCAACATGTGTCTCCGTAAATACTTACCAGTCTGACAGATGATCTATACTGCCTTGTATACACGCCAAATAATTCAGTGAACTTTTTTATTGGTTAAGGAAGATGTTTCCTCTGTGCCAAACAGTGAACTGATTGTGTTCCGTAATTATTCATACTTTTGTGATTCTTACAGCTTGCAAGTTATTTTTAATTATGATGTGTGTAATAAAGTGTTGTGAGTAACTTGCCAATTATGTACTTATATTGCGAGATGGTGTGCCGCGATAATTCCGTAAGAGGGAGATAGTGCTTTCCTACCTACATTACTTTACTAAATAAAATATTTATCGTACAACTATTCCTAACGGTAACAGCGAATGTTTAATAGGTTAGTTGGTAATATATTATCGTGTCCTTTGTGCGTTGTAATCTCCATAATTATGCTCAGATATCCACATGACTTCTTTGCATATTTCAATCCACTAATTCGGTGTGATGTTTTACCCGAGATTTTAGACAATTCCACGAGAGGTTTTAATTGAATTGTATCTCTATAGCGTTGGTTCGATTATTTCAGGCAACTATTCTCATTCCGATTGTGTACACAAATACTCTGCATGTGCTGGGACAACACTTCAGTGACCAGGTACTTTCTTCTCTCCTACTTCAGAATCTGTTTGATTTTATGCTAATAATATTAACCTATCATTACTGAACTTAAATAAAAATCGTGATAATTCGCCAAAGAGCTTCTTATTCAACCACAGAAACAGTGAGACTATTGTAGCTGCCCCTTGGGTGAAGACGAAGAAACCTATAATTCGAGGCCAGCACTATATAGATAAATTAATTGAGGTAAGTCTAAATTATTGATGCATATTTCTTCGGAACCTAGTCTCGTCTTGTGATATCTTTTATGCTCTTAGGTGAGTAAAAATAATAATTTACTCGAACTTTGACAAGCCCGATGACATGATTTTAGCTATTGGTAGGGCAACCATCGCCGCCATGTTTTTTTCTACATTAAGGTCTGAGTATTGTAGTTGGTCTTGAACCAACCAACCAATCTCGTCATCGTTGTCGGTCGATACTCGTATCCAAGCAAGGAGGATGTATGGCTAGAGCTGCATCTTAATGCAAAAATTTGACACCAACCTATTGCTCGGCGCAAGTAGTTCCATCTGACAATATGAGATGGCGCGACGATGCACTTTCGAGCGCCCGTCCCCGACCTGGCCTACTGGCCCCTCTCCCCTCCCGACCCGTGCCAACTCGACCCTTTCCCCTATTCTATCCCCCACCTCTACTTGACATTCCTTTCTTTCTTTCTTTCTTTCTTTCTTTCTTTCTTTCTTTCCCCTGCCTTACAATGGTCATATTTTAGTAATTGGTCTAATAATAGGCGATTTCTTCCCACTGTGATATCAGGTAGAGAAGAAAACATAGGTTCTATCAGAATAGTTGTGGATGTTTCAAGGTTATCAGCCATTGTTTCCACAAAGCACATGGCATGATATAGGCCTACCCCACAGATACGTACAAATAGAAAGAGTAGGCTACTATACTACAATATAAAAAATGAATTGTAAGACAAAATTAAAGCTTCACTTATCACACACCAGTATTATTTAATTGCCAGTGGGGGACTTCCTATCAATCGAATTAAGAAATATCACGTTTGAATTACGGGAAGCGTTGGAACAACCAGCTCTTCTTTCGAATTATATCGATAGTATCTGATATCGTTTTCGAACGCAGTGTATCGATTAAAATCGATGTGTGATTCAATATAATTCAATTTCTTCGTATAATATTGTTCGAAACTGATTGTATTCTTTTCTAAGCACTGCAATATGCATTTACTATTGATATATATTCAAAAATTAATTAAATATACAACATTAACAAGAATACTCAAACATTTTCCGATTTTGCTGCCATCTATAGAAGTACAACTCAACTACATCGTCGTACGCGATCACTGCTAGCTTTTTTTTAACGTTGTCAGCAGGTACTACTACAAGGCAAGTTAGCGTTGGCACCAAAACATTCTATAAAGTTTCACCCATTCGTATCCAAGTGTATGTTTCTTCCCTGCATTTCTAGTAGTTTGTGTCCACTCGATGGAGATGTCGTTGGTGATTCAACAGAGAACAGACCAATCCTTGCATAGAACATGCGGTCACCCACGTTACAGGTGATGGATGGTGGAGGACGTTGTAGTACTGTATTTGGCGTACCGTAGCTTCCTCGACTGGTGATGAGGTTTCATTTCCTGCCTTAGGCGTTCGTGTTCAAGATGTAAGACTGCAGCTGAGGTTGTTCCACGCAAACGCATTCAATCTTCTGAAATAATATGCCAAGTGTTTGGAATAATGGCTACACTCCTCAAGGTTTGTTTGAGATGATCTTTATAATGGTTCAGAGGTGCATCTAGACCTTGCCCGTGCTGAGTGTAATTAGTTAATATTGTTTTAAGGGGTGCAACCGCAGGGTGCTGAGTTTGCTGTACAAGATTTGTCGAAGGAGTATGTTGTTATTCATACTTTGGACATGATCTAAACATCTAAACCGATGACTAAATGATGATTGCCTCTATACTTTTCATCTCTGCTTTCTCGAGAACCACGACATTCCTTATATAGTCATCGCATTTGATGTGCATAATGGGACGAACTTTCTGCTGGTGAAATCGTACCAGTTTCTTGATGGCCCGGCGGTACATGGTCTAAATGTAACATCCATAGAGTAGGCTAACGTAGAAATAACAACATACCATTAGTTTCGTACTGTGCCCGATCTGAGTTGGGTCGATCTCAGCATTTGGGACATTCTGGACATTACTTGATCAGTGAGGATAGTCTGACGTCAGGAGTGACGTGTCAAGCTAATTTGCGGATTACATCCCTGCAGGTAGTATGGCATGGTGGGTAATGTGTGTGTGAACCGCGAGTGATGGCGCTGAATGGAGATACGTATATTTGATTTATGGTCCTTGGACAGTTCTAATTATTTATCCACACGACGGGTGTAAACGTAGCCCATAATGCATGTATACGACGGAGAAGAAGTTAAACTGTGGAATGGAATTTATGGAGATACTTCTCGGTGTGTCCGACAGAGTAGGGAGAGTCAGCTCTGGAACTGTCTCCTATTCCACCCTCTTTTGCGTGGAGCAGTCGCTCACTTTCCTGCATGAGTAGTGCGTTGTTTGAATCGTGGACATTTCACTGCCAGTGCGACGACAGGCAGTCAGGTCAGTGCCGTGTTACGAGAGGCATGCAGGCGAAATTGACAGCTCTTTAACGGATGTCGCCAGATATGTCCCCTACTGGATATTTACACCATAGTGTAAGTCATCTTCATGATAGTAGCCATCTGGTTCATCCTTCCTTCATCAGGAAGGTCTTCATGATTCATCGTGATGCAGCTGCCTGAAATAAATAGCGTTAAAGTTATCTGAGTTATGCGCACGTTTGTTAACCAAGCTAATTGCTATTTGTTGAGTTGCTCAATACGCCCAATAGTCCGTATGGCAATCGCGTAAATTCCCTAAATAATAGCTTGATAGCTATCTGCATAAAAACTCGATTTATCACTGTTATGAATTCTTATTTCATCCAGCACACAAAACGAGCAATATGTCCAACTGGAGTAGAGGGATGATAGCGCTTCTAAGCCGCAGCCTACTTTCTTGTTGCTATTGTCGATATCTCGCGAACGCAAGGTCGGATTTTAACATGCGACATGTCGTTGGACTTGGGGTGACGCCCCGTTAGAGTTTTTCATTTATTTGTAAATTTTTGTTTTTGAAAGTAGGCGATATTTTTAAAACCAAACACCCTAAAAAGGCTTATAGGAATGGCCCCTATGTCCTTTATCGTTTGAACAAAACTTTTTATTTTTAACATTTTTGAAAAAGTTTCAATTTTTAAAATTGGTTAAATTTCAAAAACTCGGAATTTTACAAGAAAGTTTGTTTAACGTAAATGAAAGGTCCTACCCCCTCTACCCACAAACCAAATTTCAAGTCTCTAGGACAAAAACTGGTAGTAGTGAAGTAGAGATAGTTCCACCCATAATCGCGTGCGTGTTTGAATGTTGGAAAAAGGTTATGCTGGGTGAAGGACTAGGGTTGAGTGAGGGGTCGTTTGAATGGTATTTTCCCGCTCTATATGATGGTGAGGTTATTTTTATAATCGGTGGATTATTGGAAACTGGATTTTGGGTTAAAAACGTTTTCCCCATAATTGTGCTGATATCTTGCGAACCCATAAAGCTAGAACAAAGTTTGGCATGCCATTTTTTCTTCGCGTTGTCTTCGTGGCGGGGATGCCTGTGACGACAAGGTGTGAAACCTATTTTGGGTGAAAAACGTGATTTTAGTCTCTTTGTTGAATCTCGCAAACCAATAAGGCTAGAGACGTGTACGAGGGGTCGTAGGACTTGCGGTAACGCCCTGTTTATGATTGTATTTTTTTTGTCAAAAGGACCTAACGCCATACATGTTGAAAAAAAAATGTTTAAACCCTTTTTACCTGTTTAAAATTTTAATGAAGAGTGGCAGAAGACAGAGAGATGGTACCGCTGGCGTGTGTTTCAACGAGCCTGTCGCCGGCCACGGTGGTGGTATCCCAATAGAAAAATCGATATTTCGACGGGACGGCAGAACGGCAGGGCGACGGTTCGTTTTCCGATCTTTCTTATGGCGGACGGGTGGAGGCTAATATATCAAAACTTCTGAAGCGTGCTAAGATTTTTTTAACCCTGAAGGGGATCTTTAACGTGTAAACGGTTATGAGTGACAAAACAAATTATAATTCTATGATGCAAACGAAGCTGGCTTTATATATGACAACATAACTTGGTTGTGTGTCTCTTGAAGGCAGAAATGAAAACAAACTTGCTCGGGGCTGGCTGGCAGGATGAGAATCTTATCTAGCTTTAGGAATGTGCGGACCTGACTTGACAACACCACTATCTGCAGGCAGAGGGCAGATCAAGGCCAAACGAGCTGGCTACCGTGTGAGAGAGATAACAGAGTGAGCGACTACAACTCTTTCCCCACCATCACCACGGCCACAGCAAGTAGCCGGGCAAGAGCGGTGAACAGCTGTGGTGTGAGGGATAGAGGGGCGGGGAGGGGATGGGAGGAGCGGGGACCCAGAGAGAACACGCGATCCCGTGACTGCCCATAGCCTAGCAAGAGCGGTGAACAGCTGCGGTGGGGACGGAGGGGAGGGGTAAGATATATCTGCGGATGTCATGTCGCATAGCCTGTCATTGCTTTGTGAGACTTTGCAATGCGAACATAGGCTCTGGTTATACAGTGTTCTTATGTGTGGTGGAACATACGTAAACTCGCTTTAAGGTATTTATTTATTTATTTATTTATATATTTACTGGCAATTATTGATTGATTAATTGTTTAATGAATGGATTGTTTTATTTTTTGTTGTAGATAACCTGTATACCTGTTGAGGGAGAGAGAAACAGGAGGAGAAAGAGAGAGAGAGAGAGAAACGGAAACCATTCCACCCCAGCCCACGAGAAGTCAAAAGCAAGGTGTGATTTCCTATTTTTATATAACCTGTTTGATTTTTTGTTTGTTTATGAGATGCAAGTACTACTGTATTTGGAATTGATATATTTAGTTTTTTTAGATATTTGGAAAAAGCTTTACTGCTGTAGCAACTGCAGCTGCTAAAATCCTGGAACGTTGTGTGGGTGGGACCATTGCTGGGTAGTCTACGGCTGAAGAACTCAGGCGAGGGTGTTTATGAAATGATGTCTTTTACTGCTGCCGAAACTATAACTTGGCAACCCCTTGATCACTGTTTTAAGTCGCGTGGTCAATGTTACGGAAAGTTTAATTCCCAAAGCATTTTTGGAAACTTGTTTTGAAATTCATAATGTTGAATTTTGGGCTTATGCCGTGTTTATTATATTGAAATTCGACGCGTCCCATGTTAGGGACAACGGAAATCAGCAGTGAATTACTTTCTCAGGGTTCTGATAATAGGTAGCCAGGATTCACTGAGATTGTAGCCGGTGTCGCGGTTGAAATTATCTGAGTGTTTACGTATTTCAACCGCCTCCCTGATTATTCTGGGACGATATTGCTTTATACGGGCAAGAACATCCACTCCTTGGAACACGACATCATGGCCAGGTGTTAATGCATGATCGGCAACAGCTGATTTATCAGGTTGAATGAGCCTGATACATCTATTATGTTCCTTAATGCGAGTGCATATTGTTCTCGAAGTCTGCCCGATGTAAACCTTGCCACAAGTACAGGGAACTCTGTAGATACCCGGTTGTTGCAATTTGGGCAAACTGTCCTTAGTTGGTCGCAGGAGTTGCCTAATCTTAACAGAAGTTCCAAATACAGTCCGTATGTTGTACCGACGTAGGATTTTAGCAATACGATCCGTCGTGTTATGTATGTACGGTAGGTAAGCAGTTCCTCTTACATCTCTTTTCTCAACTGACGTCCTATTATTATTTGTTGGATTCAGAACCGTAGATATCAAAGCCTTGCTATAACCGTTGCTCTCAAAGGTGGTTCGCAAGGTATTAATTTCTTCTTGTAAAGAAGACACTTCACAAATCCTCCTAGCCCGGGTAGTTAGAGTTGTGAGGATACCATGTTTCTGGGCAGGGTGATGGTGAGAACTTGCGTGGAGATATCTATTGGTGTGTGTTGGCTTACGAAAAACGCTGTGTTCTAAAGATCCATCCTCTTTCTTGGTGACGAGAACATCTAGAAAAGGTATTTTGCCGTCAGATTCCTTTTCCATGGTGAAACAAATAGAAGGGTGCTGGAGATTAAGGTGATCCAGGAAATGGCTAAGATTTTCCTCACCTTCCGTCCAAACAACGAACGTGTCATCCACATAACGCCACCAGATGTTCGGTTTGAAAGGAGCCGACGACAAAGCTTTCTCTTCAAAGTTCTCCATGAAGAAATTAGCCACAACAGGAGAGAGAGGACTACCCATGGCCACACCATCAGTCGGCTCATAAAAATACCCATTCCATAGAAAGTAGGAGGAGGTCATGCAGTGATAAAGAAAGTCTTGTGATGTCTTCAGGAATAAAGCCATTAATGAGAGACATAACACCATCAATAGGTACTCTCGTAAACAGAGACACCACGTCGAGACTCACTAGGATATCACCCGGCTGAAGTGTTATAGCCTTCAACCTTTCCACGAAGTGTGTGGAATCCTTAATGTACGAAGGCGTGTTACCCAGAAGCGGCTGAAGTAGTCTACCTAAGTATTTGGAAAGGGCATATGTAGGAGAACCAATCGTACTAACAATAGGTCTAAGAGGAACATCTTCCGTATGTATTTTAGGAAGACCATTGAGTCTCGGAGGAATAGCATCCCCTGGAAGGAGAGTCTTCGCTGCATCCGCTGGAATAGATGATTGCTTGATCAATTTGACGGTGACATTTGAGTAGCGAGTAGTAGGATCACGACTATTAATCCTATAAACAGGATCTGATAACAAAGACGAGATCTTGGAATCATAATCAACCTTATCCAACACCACTGTCGCGTTACCCTTGTCAGCGGGGAGAACGATAATATCAGAATTGTCCCTTAGATCTTTAAGTGCCCGGCTTTCGCCTTGTTTTAAGTTGGTGTTAGGTGGCTTAGCGTTCTTGAGAACTCTGGAACATTCTTGTCTGGCTTCCTCGGCCTCTTCAGGTGTGCGGTGATGTACCGAGGATTCTACAGATGTAATAAGTTCTCAATAGGAATTCTTCTAGGCGCTACAGCAAAATTGAGACCTTTAGCGAGAACTGCCTGTTGGGTATCATTTAGGGGCATGCTGGACAAATTTACGACAACCTTGTTAGCATCAAGTCTAGTAGCTTGAGATTTCTGCAACTGACATAACCTATCATATTTGGAAATATGTCTTCCCCTCACCTGATCTAGAACGCTGTTAGCTTGCACTGAAGAAATACGGTCAAAGATCTTCCATATTTCTTCACTTACGAAGTTCGAGAGGCGTAGATGTAGCTGTAGAAACTCCCTCGAAATAAAATCCAACTGCTTACGAGTATGCTGTAACCTCTCTATCAATAACGCCTTGCTTGCACGACGATAGATTCTCGTTGCTTTAGGTGTTCTGAAGGTATGCTTCAACATAACAAAATTCGGTAGAATATCATGATCCCGGCATCTTAGGAGAAAAGCGAGTGAAGAGATAAGACACACCTTCTTGCCTCGTAACCTACTAAATCTAGACATCAGTCGGAAAATATCCTCCCCATAGAGGTTTCTAATATTATCATTTAGACTTTCACGGCCCGTGTTACTATTCATAATGTTGAATTTTGGGCTTATGTCGTGTTTATTATATTGAAATTCGACGCGTTTCGAAAGAAACCATGCCTTTCTTCGTCAGGAAATATCTAGAATACGACAATGATTGCTAAGAGAAAGCAACAAAGAACATATAGAAGGTGCCCAAAGATGGACGCCATTATATCCCCATGTTAGGGACAACGGAAAGCAGCAGTGAATTACTTTCTCAGGGTTCTGATAATAGGTAGCCAGGATTCACTGAGATTGTAGCCGGTGTCGCGGTTGAAATTATCTGGGTGTTTACGTATTTCAACCGTCTCCCTGATTATTCTGGGACGATATTGCTTTATACGGGCAAGAACATCCACTCCTTGGAACATGACATCATGGCCAGGTGTTAATGCATGATCGGCAACAGCTGATTTATCAGGTTGAATGAGCCTGATACATCTATTATGTTCCTTAATGCGAGTGCATATTGTTCTCGAAGTCTGCCCGATGTAAACCTTGCCACAAGTACAGGGAACTCTGTAGATACCCGGTTGTTGCAATTTGGGCAAACTGTCCTTAGTTGGTCGTAGGAGTTGCCTAATCCTAACAGAAGTTACAAATACAGTCCGTATGTTGTACCGACGTAGGATTTTAGCAATACGATCCGTCGTGTTATGTATGTACGGTAGGTAAGCAGTTCCTCTTTCATCTCTTTTCTCAACTGACGTCCTATTATTATTTGTTGGATTCAGAACAGTAGAAATCAAAGCCTTGCTATAACCGTTGCTCTCAAAGGTGGTTCGCAAGGTATTAATTTCTTCTTGTAAAGAAGACACTTCACAAATCCTCCTAGCCCGGGTAGTTAGAGTTGTAAGGATACCATGTTTCTGGGCAGGGTGATGGTGAGAACTTGCGTGGAGATATCTATTGGTGTGTGTTGGCTTACGAAAAACGCTGTGTCCTAAAGATCCATCCTCTTTCTTGGTGACGAGAACATCTGGAAAAGGTATTTTGCCGTCAGATTCCTTTTCCATGGTGAAACAAATAGAAGGGTGCTGGAGATTAAGGTGATCCAGGAAATGGCTAAGATTTTCCTCACCTTCCGTCCAAACAACGAACGTGTCATCCACATAACGCCACCAGATGTTCGGTTTGAAAGGAGCCGACGACAAAGCTTTCTCTTCAAAGTTCTCCATGAAGAAATTAGCCACAACAGGAGAGAGAGGACTACCCATGGCCACACCATCAGTCTGCTCATAAAAAATCCCATTCCATAGAAAGTAGGAGGAGGTCATGCAGTGATAAAAAAGTCTTGTGATGTCTTCAGGAAAAAAGCCATTAATGAGAGACATAACACCATCAATAGGTACTCTTGTAAACAGAGACACCACGTCGAGACTCACTAGGATATCACCCGGCTGAAGTGTTATAGCCTTCAACCTTTCCACGAAGTGTGTGGAATCCTTAATGTACGAAGGCGTGTTACCCAGAAGCGGCTGAATTAGTCTACCTAAGTATTTGGAAAGGGCATATGTAGGAGAACCAATCGTACTAACAATAGGTCTAAGAGGAACATCTTCCTTATGTATTTTAGGAGAACGATAGAGTCTCGGAGGAATAGCATCCCCTGGAAGGAGAGTCTTCGCTGCATCCGCTGGAATAGATGATTGCTTGATCAATTTGACGGTGACATTTGAGTAGCGAGTAGTAGGATAAAGACTATTAATCCTATAAACAGGATCTGATAACAAAGACGAGATCTTGGAATCATAATCAACCTTATCCAACACCACTGTCGCGTTACCCTTGTCAGCGGGGAGAACGATAATATCAGAATAGTCCCTTAGATCTTTAAGTGCCCGGCTTTCGCCTTGTTTTAAGTTGGTGTTAGGTGGCTTAGCGTTCTTGAGAACTCTGGAACATTCTTGTCTGGCTTCCTCGGCCTCTTCAGGTGTGAGGTGATGTACCGAGGATTCTATAGATGTAATAAGTTCTTCAATAGGAATTCTTCTAGGCGCTACAGCAAAATTGAGACCTTTAGCGAGAACTGCCTGTTGGGTATTATTTAGGGGCATGCTGGACAGCGTTTTTCGTAAGCCAACACACACCAATAGATATCTCCACGCAAGTTCTCACCATCACCCTGCCCAGAAACATGGTATCCTTACAACTCTAACTACCCGGGCTAGGAGGATTTGTGAAGTGTCTTCTTTACAAGAAGAAATTAATACCTTGCGAACCACTTTTGAGAGCAACGGTTATAGCAAGGCTTTGATTTCTACGGTTCTGAATCCAACAAATAATAATAGGACGTCAGTTGAGAAAAGAGATGTAAGAGGAACTGCTTACCTACCGTACATACATAACACGACGGATCGTATTGCTAAAATCCTACGTCGGTACAACATACGGTTTGTATTTGGAACTTCTGTTAAGATTAGGCAACTCCTGCGACCAACTAAGGACAGTTTGCCCAAATTGCAACAACCGGGTATCTACAGAGTTCCCTGTACTCGTGGCAAGGTTTACATCGGGCAGACTTCGAGAACAATATGCACTCGCATTAAGGAACATAATAGATGTATCAGGCTCATTCAACCTGATAAATCAGCTGTTGCCGATCATGCATTAACACCTGGCCATGATGTCATGTTCCAAGGAGTGGATGTTCTTGCCCGTATAAAGCAATATCATCCCAGAATAATCAGGGAGGCGGTTGAAATACGTAAACACCCAGATAATTTCAACCGCGACACCGGCTACAATCTCAGTGAATCCTGGCTACCTATTATCAGAACCCTGAGAAAGTAATTCACTGCTGCTTTCCGTTGTCCATCTTTGGGCACCTTCTATATGTTCTTTGTTGCTTTCTCTTAGCAATCATTGTCGTATTCTAGATATTTCCTGACGAAGAAAGGCATGGTTTCTTTCGAAACGCGTCGAATTTCAATATAATAAACACGGCATAAGCCCAAAATTCAACATTATGAATAGTAACACGGGCCGTGAAAGTCTAAATGATAATATTGTTTTGAAATTTTTAAGCATCAAATTTGTACAGCTCAAGGGTCGCATACGGCTTTAAAGGTCAATGCAGAACTCGTGTGCGATTTCATATCCAGGGTGTAACAAAAAGGTACGGAGCAAAATACTGGGCACAATCCTCACACGTAGACGAAGTAATTTTGTTACATGAACATGGGTCCGGAAATGCTTTGTTTCCATGTTATACGTCATTGTTTCCAACTGATTAATCATGGGAAACACACAAGAACAGAATGTACCAGCATAACACATGCAACTCTTTCTCACAGGAGATGTTCTTTAAGCTCTCCGTGTGGATAGATGTATGCATCAGCCCACCATCGTAGTGAATCTCGAATGCGCTGATGTATCCGTGGAGTATTGCGTATGGTTTCGCAGTCTTCATAATGCGGGCACGGAGACTCTGATCATCTTGTACTGGGGTTCGATACACAAGAGCTTTCAAATGCCCTCACAAATAAAAGTCCAGTGGGTGTAGGTCCGGAGAGCGTGGAGGCCAGGCAATTGGTCCACCTCTACCTATCCATCTGTCACCAAATCTGTTATTTAGAAGCCGACGGACATGAACACTAAAATGAGGAGGTGCTCCATCGTGCATGAAGTACATGTTTTGTCGCACAGCTAAAGGCACATCTGCTAAGTCGTATGGCAACAGGGCCATGTGAAACAAAACTCTGGCGAAGCACCTACAATAATGACAACGTAACCAGACGTAACCAGGAGTGCATGTTCCCCATGGTTCTCACGTTCTCTTCTTGTGTGTTTCCCATGATTAATGAGTTGGAAACAATGAGGTATAAAATGGAAACAAAGCGTTTCAGGACCCATGTTCATATAACAAAATGTCTACGTATACGTGTGGGGAATGTGTCCCACATTTTGTGCCGTACCTTTTTGTTGCACCCTGTATAAAAAGGACGATGAGCATAAAGAAATATTTTATATTTGCAGTAAAATGCGAGAGCTTTTCATAGCACATAATTTGAAAGAGTAGTATTAATCCCCCATGGTCAATGCCTTGCTAACAAAATTTGATAAACTGCAAGGACCCAGTGGCCTTGCCTTAAACAAAATTCATCACCTGCAAATTAACATTTGTCAATTTAACCCGTTCAATGCTGGGTCTAGACATATCCCCACACCACATGCAATAGCTTCGAAAAAGGCTGTGGTCAACATTGAGAACCGTGACGATAAATGTTTCCTGTGATGAGTGGCTGCGTATTTGCAGCGAGTACAACAACAGTGTTACAGACCAGGAAAGTACAAGGCTATGTTTGAACAATTGAAACAAATTTTAAAATTAACTCGTGTGTCGTTCCCTATGGACTTAACTGACATCCATAGGTTTGAACAAGATAATTTGGACTATTTGTTTATGGTGTATGGCCTTGATGGTGATGACATTGTGGGTCCTCTTTATACCACAAAAAACCGAAGCGTCACCACATTCATCTTTTATAGTTGTCTAACGGAGAGGTGAATCACTATTGACTCATTAAGTATTTGAGTAGATTGGTGGGCAGACAAGTGTCGAAGTACCAGGGTGTAAAACATATTTGTGACCGTTGCTTGCACTATTTTACAACCCCTACGCTTTTGGAACGACATAGGGTATCTCAGGAAGCGGTGAGACTAGTATTGCCACAAGGGGACGATGCTGAGTTAATGTTTAAGAATATCCATAAGCGTGTCACAGTTCCTTTTATGGTCTTTGCAGATTTTGAAGCTCTCACCACACCCATGGCGGGATGTGTACCAGTTCCCACCATCAGGTCAACCACACCCATTCAAACACATGAACCCTTTGCTATGGGATTTAACGTGGTGTGTGCCTATGACCCCACAAAATGCTATTACAAATCCCGTGAGAGAAATGGTTTTTGAACCAACTTGTCGAGTTGGCTGATGATGTACAACAGTTACTGGACAACAAAGTACCCATGAGTCAAACTCGAGAACAGCAGCAACAGTATGAGCATGCAATTACATGCCATATTTTTGAAAAGCCGCTGGTCAGTGCTGAAGACACTGTGAGAGATCACTCAGACTTTACAGGAGATTTTCGAGGAGCCGCCCGCAGGGCATGTAATATCAAGTATCCAGCTCCTCGATTTATCAGAGTGTTTTTCCACAATCTGGCAAATGGCGATATTCAGTTTTTGATACGTGAATTGGGTCATGTCGGCAAGGGGACCTTTTTTAATTATCCCTCAAAACCATGAACGTTTTACAGCCTTTACATGGCGGTTGGGCAAATTTTGCATTCAATTTCTAGATTCCTTCAAGATTAAGGCATCCTCGTCTCCCTAAACAGTCTAGTCAACGGCTTGGGTGAGAAGGAATTAAAATACACTAGAATGGATTTTAAAAATCCTGAGCATTTTAAATTGTGCATTCAGAAAGGTTTTTTTCCCCTATGATTTCTGTGCAAGTTGGGACGTGTTAAATCAGAAAACTCTCCCACCACAAGATAAATTTTACTCAAAGCTTACACGCTGTACCGTTTCCGATTAAGACTATGCACGTGCATGGCAAGTTTGGCAAGCGTTTAATATAAAGACGCTAGGTGAATATGCCATGCATTACCTTAAACTCGATGTATTGCTGCAGACAGATGTGTTTGAAAAATTCCGTGAGTTGTGTCAACATATCAATGAACTTGACCCGGCTCACTGGGCTGTGGTTCGATTCAGCTTTGAAATACACTCAAGTGGAATTGGATTTACTCACGGATGTAGATATCGTCTTATTCTTTGAAAAGGGCATTCGCGGCGGTTTTGTCGCTTAACCAGCGGCATGCCGAAGCGAATAATCCATACATGCCCTCTTATTCACAAGACGAACCAGAATCGTACTTAATGTACTACGAAGTGAATAATTTGTATGTCTATGCCATGGGTCAGCCATGTCCCTATGGAGATTTTGCTTAGCTTCCAGAGAAACAAGTGTCACAATTTGATGTGAACACGGCTAGCCAAGAAACATGCCGCGGGTATGTTTTAGAAGTGGATGTTGAATATCCCTCATCCTTGTATGATGAACATGCCGATTTTCCAATCTGCCTAGAGCGAATGGTCCCCCTTAACAGTAAAGTGAAAATCGGTATGTGCTACATGTCCAAATGTTGGTGCAATGCCTAGCCCAAGACTTGGTGTTGAAGAAAATTCACAGAGGTATTTCCTTTGCTCAAAAAGCATGGCTCAAGCCATACTTGCAACTCAACACTGAGCACCGACAAATGGAAACACAGCAGTTTAAAATCAATTTTAAAAAATTGATGAACAACTGCATCTATGGCAAGTCAATGGAAAATGTCCGCAAATACCGCGACATTAAATTAGTCAACGTCTGGGAAGGACAGTGGGGTGCCCAGCAGTACATTGCCAAGCCAAATTTCAAATCCATTAAAATTATAAATGGGAATTTGGCCACCATTGAAATGAGTAAGACCAGTGTGACCATGAATAAGCCCATTTACTTGGGCCAAGTCATTTTAGACTTTTCTAAATCAGTCATGTATCGATTCCACTACGAGTTTGCCAAACAGCATTTCGAGGACGTATCTCTTATGTATATGGATACGGAGAAGTTTATTTATCACATTCGCCACTGCAACCCCTATGTCGTGATGAGGCAACATAGTCACTGGTCCTGCACCTCTTCGTATAGCGCTGACAACGTGTTTCAGCTGCCAATAAAAAATAAGATGGAAATGGGTGTTTAAAAGATGAATGCGGTGATACCATCATGATGGAATTCGTTGGTTTGGCTTCCAAAATGTATGCCTATCGCACACGAGACTGTAAGGAAGCCAAAAGAGCAAAAGGCGTAGGTAGAGCAGTCGTAAAATCGCTACGTGTGGACGAATACCTAGCGGTTTTACGAACTGGCAAAGCAATGTCGCAAAACAGTGCAGGATACAATCCAGCAACCATAATCTGTATCATCTGGAACAGAGAAAAGGCACCCTCGCCTCGATGAATAACAAAAGTGTGGGCGGATGGCTTGCGCACCAGCCTGCCATGGGCTTATCACCGCGAGGAGGAGGTATGATTTCTGTGTTTTATCGTTTAGACTAGTAGATTTAGTATTTTGTAAATATTTGTTTATGAAATTGTAAATTGTGATTTTTTGTAAATAGTGGAAACATACTTTGTTTGCTCTTTAAAGCCCTATTTTTATTTCATTTTTAAAATTTTGACTGGGTTGGGAATTTTAAAATGGTAAATGATAAATATTTGTTTCAAGGCTTTACAAAGGGGCACTTATGGAGATTAGGTGGTACGGGTATTTTTTCTCGAAATGTGATTTTTTTACATCAATTATGGGTAAATCGAGGGTGCTGATCACGAATAAACTATTAGTTTTACACCCATACCTAACGCTCTTGAAGACGAGGTTTCGATTCCCCTCCCAGGTACTAAGTCATAAATTTGAATTTGCGGCGTGTAACCGGGAAAGTTACCGTATTGTGTTCATAAAAGTAGTATGGAGACGTTTCCTACATTGTCTGTGCGAAAAGTCACACCTAACGCCCTTGAGGGTCGAGAGTTCGATTTCCCTCACAGGTACCAAGTCATAAATTCGAATTTGTGATGAATGACCCTGTTATCTACACAATACCGTTCCGATCCTGTCCAATCACGAATTCGATTATTCCACTTAGTACTTGGCAGGGGAATCGAACTCCGACATTCAAGGGCGCTACGGGTCTTTTCGCATATCCGATGTAAGAAATGTTTTCATACAATTTATATCAATGCAATAACGTACCATTCCGAGTCATTCATCGCAAATTCAAACTTATGGCTTGGTACCTGTGAGGGGAATGGAACCCTCGTCCCTCAAGGGCGTTCCGAGTCATTCATTGCAAATTCGAATTTATGACTTGGTACCTGTGAGGGGAATCAAACCCTCGTCCCTCAAGGGCGTTAGGTGTGGGTGAAAAACTAAGAGTATATTCGTGATCAGCACCCTCGATTTACCCATAATTGATGAAAAAAATCACATTTCTAGAAAAATACCGTACCACCTAAACACCATAAGTGCCCAAATGTGCTATTTTTAGTAACTTAAATAAGTAATAGGTTTTTTTGTAATGGTAAATGGTAAATTTATAACTAAAAGTTCTTTGGGATGAGTGTGCATGTCAAGGATGTTGTTTGGGAATTAAAAAAAAGTGGTTGTGTTTGTTTCCAAAGACAGGCATGGTTGTGTGAATGTATGGCTATAGACAGAAAGAGAGAGAAAGCTTGTGTGTAGGTAGCATTTACCGTTTGACCAGAGCATACACGGTGAGGTACGGTGGGGAGGGGAAAATAAACGCTTATATATTAATGGTAAATAGTAATTTTGTTTATCAATATTTTCGTTTCTTTGAAATGCAGAGGTAGGCATTATTTTATAAAACAGTTTTACCTGCAGTAGTTGTAGTTGTAGTAGGCCTCTACTGTTCTGCAAACACCTAGACAGACTGCACCATTACCATGGTCAAGCACTCGCATCAACACCATTTACAAAAACGTAACATGAAAAATCTTGTTTCGCAAATGTCAACTTTAGAGATACACAAAATGAAAACCGTGTAAAAACCAAATGGAAATTAATGTTTCCATACCATGAAATTCAAAAACTTCAAACTAGCATTAAAAATGCAAATCGGAAATTGACAAATGGCAATGTGTGAAATGTGGAAATGAAAAAATGAACAAATGACTGCCATCATTTTTAAAATTAAAAAAAAATCGTGTTCTGGTAAACCTTGTTTTTATTTCATAGAATGCATAGAATACAAAGAAATACCAATTCCCCATTCCATTTTACAATGGTCATGTCCACGCATCATTAACTTACCTTTCATAGCACTCATCACAATCAGGGCTGCCAACCAGTCTCCCACTGAGGCATCACAGGATGTCAAACGGTGTTTAGCTTTTTTCAACAACATTTTATCCGCCACATATCTTAAAGTAGGATGATTATGGCGAGAAGAAAGGTCATGTTCTTTCCATGCTTGATCCAAAGGATTAATAGGTACATCGCCACCCTGCAAACGTTCTTCAATGCGAGTTCCAGGACCACAAAATCGGTAACTAGGTAGGTGGATTTCAATAGGTAAATATTGAATGATTTTGTCAATGACGCCATTGCCAGTACATGTTTGATATATCCTTTTCCATCGATTGCAAAAAGGTTTGATCTTCCTCCTCCTCCTCTGTGGACGATGATTGCTGTTGTTGTTACTTTTTCTCGCCATCACACCCGTGGAATGAGGAAACGAAGTCTTTACACTGACTATTATGACCGTGATAAAGTTTGACCAGCTGGCAAGTAGCACACTGTCGCATAGATGGTATTTATGCCATGTCCACTTGCTTATGGTTGCAATTCACTTAACACAGGGTCTTGTGTCCATGATTTTGGTACATGTTGCCAGATTTCTTTCACTACATTTGTATGTATGTCTACCCCTTATTATTCCCGTTTTCCAACGGGGTCGGGGATGAGGTGTGATGGAAGTCTTTGTGGCGATGGTTTTTACGGCCGGATGCCCTTCCTGACGCCAACCTCATGAGAGGAGTTAATGAGAGATGAAATGAATGATGGTGAATGAAACTGGGCAAGGATGTGGAAGGAAGCGGCCGTGGCCTGTCAGAAGGTACCGTCCCAGCATTTGCCTGGTGTTGAAAATGGGAAACCACGGAAAACCATTTCAAGGACGGCCGACGGTGGGGCTCGAACCCACGCGTCTACCGAGTCAGCAGAGAGCTTGGCCCAATGACCTAATGCTGCGCTTTAGCCAGCGTAGCCACTACTGTCGGTTCTTTCACTACATTTGCTGCCACATAATAAATGAATGATTTTGGAAGCGCCAATAATTCCTCTTTGGTAAAACTGTGTAGTTTCTTTTTGCACACAAAGAATTTCCCAATCGCTTTATCCCCTCTCTCCATTGTAAAACGTAGATGTTTCCATGTCGCTTGTAGGAATCTCACTGCTCTCATTCACGGGTAAACCTTGAGTTTTAATTTTATTTAACAACTCCCAGCAGGCATTGGTAGTTAACCAATGAAAGATATGCCACACATGTGCCAGGGTTTTATTGGTAATGTTGCCGCAGGGACAGCGGTCCAATAGTGTTTGCAGCGAGGGGCACCCCAAGTCCATCAAATCGATACATTGACAGTAAGGAGCCAAAAATTGTTGTAGCCATTGGCGTTTTTCATTACCTTTTACAAATACCACATTGGCTGAGGCCAAATGGGCTTTGATCACCATGCCTAGAAATCTATATGAAATGGTTCCTTGATTCCAGTCTTATTGCAAATGATTTGCAATCCATTGGGTTTGTTTACGGTTTTTTTCACACAACAAATCAAAAGCATAGGGTGGTTTAAGCACGAAATGGGTAGCTTGTGATATCCAAAATGTTGAACAATCGATCATGGACACTTGATTAAATATACATTTGTTATCTCCAATTATAAGCCCTTGGCAATCCACAATCAATGTGCGCAACATGTTGGCGCTTGCCTGGACCTAGTCCAACTGACCACTGACTGACTATCGACGACTAAGGTGTGCCAATGGCATTTACTTACATTACTAGTAAAAATAAAATTGAGCCCACTATCATTGTGCTCACTTAGGTTAGGGTAGACCGGTGACATCAAAAATAATAACAAGGACCTATTTTTATGACATAATTTTATTGTTACAACAAGTTTTACATTCTTTTGTCATTTTGGGATAGGGACATTCGGTGTATTGGACTGTGATCTGCTCACCGAAGCACCGTTGACGCCATAAGATGCGCATGTATCATAATTTTTTAATACCTCAGAGGCACTAGTGAGGGGTAGCTTGTTTGGCAGAGTATATTACCCACATCCATTCTACAGAGGTAGGGGCAGGCTGGTGACCAGCGCTGATGTTCTTGTATGGGTTTATCACTCTCTCCCCATTGGTCTATGGTGATGGAACAAAACACCCATTTCACTTCATCTCTTGTTTTATATTGTAGAAACCAGCGGCTGCCAAGGCTTGAGGGTTCATGAGAGGCACAGGCCACGTCACTAAGGTCTTGAAACGCTGTTCCTCAGATTTTAAATTCATGGGTGTGACACCTCTTGAGGCTTTAAACAATGCATGACTGAGCTGTTTGACGTTGGTTGGCATGTTATTTATACACTTTTCAATTGGTTGCACAGTGGGTAATAGTTGACTTGTTTGTGATGAATAATCAAACAGTAGGCGGTCGTATTGGCTAGTACATTGTCATGCGTTTCAAAATCTAGTCGGATGTCAATACTGGATTGCTTTACAGACTCTTCCAAGTAGGAAGTAGCCTTAAATGCTTTGGGTAAAAACATGGGACAGTTCTCTTTTTGATAATACGACCATCTAAATTTAGAAAACAGGTCATACAGGGGACCAAACTTACTTTCTGAAAAATACAAATACAGTCCTTCATAGGGAAAAACAGCTCCATTGAGGTAAAGACGTGTATTTCTCAATTGCAGGTGATCAAATTGTGTGGCATCTTTGGTTTGTTGATACTTGCGATTGGTTTGAAAACCCACTATAATGTGTGTTGTGGGTGGTAGCAAAGGGTACTCATGGAGTGCCCGGCTTCTAAATTCCAAGGGCAAAGGCATATCTCTTCCCACAATCTTGAACATTTCCAGTTTTTTGCTATCGGAAAGGGTCACATGTGATACTTTCCATAGCATTCGTTGTAGTTGAATTTTTGAATCTATGGGTGCATCTTCGGCTCCATTGATTGCATTATTATCACTTCTGTCTCTGATCAGATAAAGCACTTGCCTTGCGTTGATCACAATACGCTGGTGATCTTCGGCAAAGCCTAAAATGAGTTTAAGAGGTAAAAATCCATTAAAGGTGCCATCGGTATTAACCATCCAGTCAGGGGACCAACCTGCCTTGCAAAGTGTTTTACCTTCTTCCTCACTATAAGAGGGGTATAGTTTCATGACACTTGAAATACCTACATTTCGAGTGCTATCCACCACAATATCGTTAATCACATAGCGCACCTCAGAAAACAGAAAGTCAAAAGAATATTTGGCTAACTTGGATGTCGTGGGTGTAGAGCCATCGGCTTTTGGGAGCCGACCTTCAATCTGAATGTCACTTTTATGAGGTAGGGTGTAAATATCTTGGTTGTTGATAACAAATTGAATTTCATCATTGCTATTTAGTCCAGGTGTTTGAGCTTGATATGAATGGGGATCAATTCTTACCACCTCTTCTTGCTCCTCGCTGCGGTTCACTACCTCTAGGATAGAATTCATCATGTAGGTTTACATGGTAACCTAGATGTTGTAAAATCTGCTTGTCCATAGGTGTTAACGTGTATTCACGTGGGAAACAACTAACACCATTCCTAGATGGTGTTGTTGCTTTATACACCAACTTCACAGTGGCTTTAGAACCAACTGGTAAGTCACTGATGTGGTAGAATCTAGTTTAATCAGTTGTTGGTTTCTATTGATCAGTCTTAAAGTTATATTACTAATATGATTAAGAGCCACAGAATGAAAAAGCACCACTGGAGGGTTTCCACGAATAATATAGCCGCAATAAAATCATAAAGCGAATGCGATGGCTCTTGATTGGTGAAGGGAAGGAAGATTTTAGTTTTACGTGATCGTTAATTGTGCAATCATGAGCCACGGGACCTCCTTCTTACGTGGAATCCGAATCACAGGACATGGTATTTCACTTCGAAAATCTCACATGCATTGACCGGGAATCGTACCCGGTCCACCTTGGTGAGAGGCCAACAGCTTAACCGCTGTGCCACCACGCCCCCTCTTGTTTGGTGTACACATTGCTAATAATATTACACGTCACCGAAACGTGATGGTCCTCAAACAATTTCTCTTCATGGTCTGAATCATGTTTTCTGTTGGGCTCCAACACTCGTGGTTAAAATCCTAGTAAAGGACCAATGGAATCGGACTATGATTGAAAGTCAATCTTAAACGTGGAGAAAATACTTCAGCGATGAGTGTTGGTATTTCCTGTAAGTTCAAAGTTGCGTGTTCTATCAATAAATTACTTTTAAACCATATTGGTTGACCAGCGCCACATAAATATGTTCATAAATATCATCTATCGTATATCCACCAGGGTTCAGGGTTAGCACAGAATCATCATAGTAAAACCTGTTGTTGACATTTTTACGTATGTTGTATTATCTATTGTACGTTTCAAGAGAAACTAGTCCCAAACCATAAAGTCTCTCACTCAATTCAATAGGAGGATAAAAGTCTAGGCTTACTTCAGGTCCAAGTCCATGCAGTGTAAACGTCTTACTTTCTGCCGACATTCTGTTTACGTTTTTGCTTATGCTGTGTCTTATATGAAAAAATATAGTCAGTCTGAAAGACTAGACGTTATATCATATCAAATGACGCATGATACAAATGCTACACATGTTAGAAAGGCTCAGTAGGGCTTCTCGCTTCGCTCGAAACCCCAGGACTCTTTCAACAGACTCCATTACCCATTAACTTAAGCTTCCCGCGCGGGCACCTCTTTAAAGGTCACCCTGTATTTGAGTCTGACATCTTTTACAACTCTTTAAGAGTCACCCATTATTTGAATCTGATATCTTGAAAACCTCTTTAAGGGTCACCCTGTATTTGAATTGAATCTAACATACTGTACACCTCGTTAAGTGTCACCCTGTAATTTGCTCTGACATCCTGCACACCTCTTTAAGAGGCACCCTATATTCTTATCTGGCATCTTGTATATCTCTTTAGAAGTCACTCTATATTCTTGTGTGACACCTTGTACACCTCTTTAGGAGTCACCCTGTATTCTTATCTGACATCTTGTGCATCTCTTTAGGAGTCACCCTGTATTCTTCTCTGCCATCTTGTACACCTCTTTAAGAGTCACCTTGTATTCTTATCTGGCATCTTGTATATCTCTTTAGTATTCACCCTGTATTCTTATTTGGCATCTTGTACTGTATTTTGCTCTGACATCCTGCACACCCTGTATTCTTGTGTGACATCTTGTACACCTCTTTAGGAGTCACCCTGTAATCTTGTCTGACATCTTGTGCACCTCTTTAGGAGTCACCCTGTATTCTTCTCTGCCATCTTGTACACCTCTTTAAGAGTCACCTTGTATTCTTATCTGGCATCTTGTGTATCTCTTTATGAGTCACCTTGTATTCTTATCTGGCATCTTATACTGTATTTTGCTCTGACATCCTGCACACCTCTTTAGGAGGCACCCTGTATTCTTGTCTGACATCTTGTGCACCTCTTTAGGAGTCACCCTGTATTCTTCTCTGCCATCTTGTACACCTCTTTAAGAGTCACCTTGTATTCTTTTCTGGCATCTTGTATATCTCTTTAGGAGTCACCCTGTATTGTTAACTGGCATCTTGTACTGTATTTTGCTCTGACATCCTGCAACCCCTTTAGGAGACACCCTGTATTCTTATATGGCATCTTGTATATCTCTTTAGAAGTCACCCTGTATTCTTGTGTGACATCTTGTTCACCTCTTTAGGAGTCACCCTGTATTCCTCTCTGCCATCTTGTACTTCTCTTTAAGAGTCACCTTGTATTCTTATCTGGCGTCTTGAATATCTCTTTAGGAGTCACCCTGTATTCTTATCTGGCATCTTGTTCCTCTTTAGGAGTCACCCTGTATTCTTTTCGCTTCGCTCAAAGCTCAGGTCGCTTGACGCCCCAGGACTCTTTCAACAGACTCCATTAACCATTAGCTTCTGGTTCCCGCGTGGCTGCATTACGTCACTTCCCGCGCGGCTGCATGACGTCACTTCCGTCTCCGTAACGCATAACTTTAGACTCAAGCATAACGACGAAGTCGACAAGATCACTTGGAATGATGAAAGATTAAACACAAACCTTCACACTCTTGGCTGTTGAACTTTTGCCGACGCTTCACATTATAATATATCTTGGTCCTGTTTCCAAAATACCTAACTATTTCCATGGGTGGGGTAAATTCCCAAAACTGTCAATGTACCATACCATGACCCCTCTTTCACATAGGCTACATAATGGGTTCCTGGTCCTAGGTGATCATTTAGATTTAGAACAACACACTCTGGTTTCCATGTTCGTGGCGGTAATTGGTTCCGCATAAACACACCTCGAAAATGGGAAAGCTTTAGTTGTTTGGCATAGCTTTCGAATTCTTCATGGGTCAGGGCATGTCTTGCTATGGCTGTGGTTAAAAGTTTTCATTTTATTTCAAGATAGGTAAATCCCGTCCTTGTTGATAAAAGGCTGGCTTTAAATGAGCGTTTCAAGCCCCCAGAGCAATCGCTTCCATCGCTTCATTGTGTCGCTGATTTTCTTTCAATTGTTGCATGCCCTGTTGTACAACTTTAATGGTTTTAGCTACCGAGCTGGTACCACCCAAAAGTGTACCCAGGGCAGTCAGACCGGTGAATAAAGCAGGTAAAAATCCCGCTCGTTTGGGGACAGGAATCACTCGGCCATATTTTGAAACCTCTCCTTTACGTTTTGGAATAACACGTCTCTGTGCAGCTCGAAGGGCTTTCTTTATCGTCAACACATTATTTTTATATTTTTTCATTCGTAAGGGCTTGTCAACCAATGTCTTAACCCCATTCTTTGGCGATGACAGGGTCTCTTTTTAGTCTTTTTCACCATGTCTCTTTGTTTCACCATAATGATGACGAACAACCTTTCACAAGAAAGTTTAAGTGACAACTAACGTGTGATCATTATTTCATGGCTGTATATTCAAGTTTCACGTAAAGCGGGAAATCGTTTATCGTGTTTCCTGTTTGCATTTCATCCCATGTAAGAATGAGATGAAATGATAATTCATCACCTGCATTGTCTATTGATGGTTATGCACCAACATCCAATGGCGGTTTATCTCTACATGTAAATGTTTCTCATCAGGCATTGCTTGTTTAATGTAATTGACACCATCAAAGTGTAATCGATATTGTCTTAAACCTAAAGAAAGCACATAGGCCTACGTAAGGTGGTCATTGACTAGCGGTAAAAGGTTCCTGCCATTCACAGGTTTTTCATTCGTCAGGTACACTCAAAATATGGATGGGACAAATTTATAAAGCCTTTTCATTTGATAGGTTACGTAACGTTTGGTGCAGATATCATCATCTTCTTGTGGGTCTTTCACGTGAATAATGCGGTTATGATTAGCCGTATACCCATCCACACTAAGCTGGGTTAACCGCTTTCCCTTAAAGTCATAATCTCCCTGTTTAGTGCGTGGCACTACATACCTATCCACATAGTGTTTATTAGCAGGGTCTGATTCTTGTTTAGGATCATGCATTGGGACAGACCTAGTTTGGCCATGAACGCACGTCCAAAGACATCAATCGTCAACTTGTAGTACTGGTCTACTGTTTCTATCAGAAGGCCCGGTTCAATGTATATAGAAAGCCTGCTAGCCTCTCTGACCCTTAGTTGATATGAAGATTATTAAGCAGCCAGAGTCATTCCCCGTGGGCGACATGGTTTGCCATCTCTATCCCACATCACATGAACAACGTCACGGTTCACTGTTTCCGTCTTCCATTCGCTGCATCATCGTGGGGCCTTCGGAATGTGGAACAAGTAGTTCCGTGAAGAACTATACAGCCTATTTTCATATATCCTACTTATGTTAATTGCCACTATTTAACATACACAATTTCAGTTTGATTGCTGTAATAGATTCGTAGACATTGAGAACCGACTAAATATTTCGGATGGTCGCCATGTTGGATTTTATATATGTAGGTCCTAGAGTTATGTACTGTTACATGCAGATTATTGTGAACGTGTAGTATTCAAACTTCAATCGCATAATTAGGACACAAGAAAAAACAAGGAGATTAAAATTTTTTCACAGCTGCCATCTTGATGTTATGGAAACAATTGAAATAAATTAGATGCCAGTGGATTAACATTCGGATAAAGATTTACTGTACCAAGTTTCACTGCACGCGGATGGTTAAATTGCGAGAAACGTCCATGTGAATATTTATAATTCGCGTCACCGCCATGTTGGATTTGTGATCACCAGGTTATTTAAAGTCCTATAGGTGAACTTAAGTTCATAGCCCCTATGAACATTAAAAAATGCAGTTTGATTGCTAAAATAGATTCGTAGATATTCAGTATCGTCTAAATATTTCGGATGGTCGCCATGTTGGATTGTTAAATGTATAGGCCATCGAGTCATGTACCATTAAAGGAAAATTATTGCGTAGGTTCATTATTCAAACTTTCACTTCGATCGCATGACTACATCAAAGGAAATAAAAACTTAATTTTAAAATTCGCACTGCCGCCATCTTGAGGTTATGTAAACAATTGAACTAAATTAGATACCAGTGGATTACAATGTGTATAAATATTTCCTGTACCAGGTTTCAGTGCGCTTGGAACATTAAATCGCGAGAAAGGTCTATTTAAAATGTTCAAATTCGCTTGGCCGCCATGTTCGTTTTGTAGTTAACCGGTTTTTGAAAATCTTATAGATGGACTTCCAGTAGTGCCCTTTATCTCAGTACAAAATTTTAGGGAGATACCGCTAATAGATTCAGAGATTAGAATACCGGTGAAATATTTCGCACATCCGCCATCTTGTGATTATGTAAACAATTGAACGAAGTTAGATGTCGGTGCATTACAATGCATATAAACATATACTGTGCCAAGTTTCATTGCGTTTGGTTGGTCAAATCGCGAGAAACGTCTATTTAAAAGTCGCAAGTTCGCTTGGCCGCCATGTTCGTTTTGTAGTTACCTGGTTTTCAAACATAGGTGAACTTATAGTAGTTCTCTCTATCACCATAGAAAATATCAGGGTAATATCGGTAATAGTTTCGGAGATATTGAATGCTGGTGAAATATTTCGCACAGCCGCCATGTTGGATTGGTGAGTCGTAACAAAATTTGAAGGGCACGGTCGAGGTCGCCGGGAATAGTGCTATGAACTTTCCGAGTTTCATTGAAATCGCTCCTGCCGTTTAGATTTTATTAGGGGGGGACACACACACGAATCACACACACACACACACACACACGCACACACACACGGACAAAAGGTGATCTCATAAGCCTATTTTTTCAAAATTGAAAATAGGCTAAAAATCAATCTTTTGCTTTCGCTCATACAGCGCCAAATGGTCTGCGTTTTCAAACTATTTATATTTTTGCAAAATCTCTCTAAGAACCCCTTAACGTGTTCCTGGATCAACTCATGTCTGAATTACAAAGCGAGAATATGGGTTATTTCACGTTTTCTTTGCAAGAAAATGTTATTGCCCTGGATGCGGTGAGACCTGATTCACCCATGATTTTTGATGATGTATCCACTGAACGACAAGCCATCATTCAAAGTTATTTCAGCATGGCTCGTCACAAACATATTGATTGCTTCTATCTTGGACACAAGTATTCTAAAATGTCCAAACAACTTATTCGTGACAATGCCAATGTCATTGTTTTATTTCGCCAGGATGAGCGGGATAGTCGCCACATTTATAATACACTTGTCAATCCTGATATGACACTTCAAAGGTTTACTGAATTGTGTGCCAAGTGCTGGAACACCCAACGCCATGCCTGTTTGGTCATTTACAAACAAAGTGAACTCAACCAACGACGTTATCGCTTAGGGTTTGATCATTTTATTACTATTTAAGTGACTGTCTCATTCATTTTTCTAGACACCATGGCGTTAGCAGAGACACAATTGAAAAGACATATTATTAGAGCAAAAAATAATATTCGCCAAAAGTTTCGTCAATGGAAACGATCACGTGCGGATAATGCTTTGTTTATTCAACAACATTTAGCACCTCCGCTAAAAGCTATGTTTAAACACACTTTCAAGCCATCTGAAACGCCACCCACTGTTTAAAAATCCACGCAGACTCTACACGAGGACCGTGTGGAAGAGGAAGAGTAAGAAGAAGAATTGACTAGTGTTAGCGATGTTGAGGATGAGGCTGATCAAGTGTTTACTCCTCAAAAAAATCATCACCCCCTGCAGAGTTTTTTAAAAAGAAATCATTGGTCATGGTTGAAACACCTTCCACTTACAACCAAGCACCATTGCCACAACTGTTGGCCACGCCTCAACATAAAGATCAATTCATTTTAATAAAATATTATGGATCAATACTGGAACCCTATCTCACAGATCTATTTACTGGAAAGACGGATACGACATATGGTGTTCGCTATGAGGATGATGGTTTTAAAATAGGTGATTCGTCTATTAAATTTGCTGGTACTAGTGCCGTCATTAAAAACATAACCTATCAATTAACACCAGGTCTGTTAATGCTGTTATTTTCTCGTACGGTATTCCATCTTCACATGATTATACACAACAGGACCGTAATAAATATAAATCCATTTTATTGGACACCCATGCCCACAAAAGGCAGTATGACCCCTCTCAACAAGTGAATGACATTATATCTCAAAAGTATAAAACCATCATGGCAAAAATATTTCCAATCAATCAAAGTGCTCGTCGTAAAGTGTCTGCTTCAGGAGTGTCATTTAAACCATTATAACCCCTTGCGGATGTTACCTACTGGCATAATCCCAGTAAGCTCGTCCAGCGGTTACAGCTGTTGCATGCTTCACGTCTAGCCGGCCACACCAGTCACGATTGGGATATTCAAGAAATTGAACAAGAACGTCGAAATGCCAAAATTATTGTTTAAGCCCTCACCCATCAAAGTGGGCATCGCTCACGAGTTGCATCGCTCAGCTAGGCGTCACTGCCAGCGAGTCAAGGTTATTTCACTGGGTGTGGATAAACTTTGGCAAGCCGATTTGGTGGAAATGATTCACTATGCTAGCGTTAATTATGGTGTGCGATATATGTTGACTCTCATTGATGTGTATTCTAAAATGGCCTTTGTAGAACCTGTGAGTCTCAAGTCTGGCCCACTAGTCACCAAGGCCTTTAAACCTATTATTCAACAATCCAAACGTCAACCCCAGTTGTTGCAAACCAACCAGGGAAAATAATTTTTCAATAAGGATTTCTCCAGTTTTCTCAAATCTTTGGATATTTACCATTACACCACGTACAGCAATCTAAAAGCCAGTGTGGTAGAGCTGTTTAATCGAACGCTAAAATCGCATATGTGGAAAGCGTTTACCACTCGGGGCTCTTATCGATGGTTAGACTTGATACCTAAGCGTGTGTCACGTTACAATGACACCAAACACAGAACGGTTGGGACCAAGCCACGACTAGTGACCAAAAATATTCTGCGACTGGATCAACTGTTTAACCCCATAAAAACAGCGGACCCTAAACGTCACCTTCTCAAAATCAGGCACCATGTTCGTGTGAGCAAATTTAAGTCTGCCTTCGATAAAGACTACACGCAGAATTGGGGGACCAAACTATTTCGAATTCATCAAGTCAAACTGGACAGCCCAGTCACCTATTTTCTCGAGGACCTCTACCATCAACCCATAATAGGCAGGTTTTATCTCCAAGAACTCCACAAGACAGCGTTTTCAAAACATTACCTTGTGGAAAAAGTGTAAAAACAAAAAGGAAATAAAATGTATGTGAAATGGTTGGGATTGAATTCTTGGATTAATAAATTAAATGTTGTGTGAACCCGTGTGTCTCTTATCCATTTATTTACTGAAGTTGTACTCAACCTATAGCCCTGTGTACTGCTCTCACCTCTTCATACACGTCCACATGTGTTATCAGCAACACGTCTTACTCTCTCTCTCTCTCCACCTCTGTCTCACTCCTTCACTCCCGCCTCTCACCTCCCCTCCCTTCCCACCACTCCTCGTTCACACACAGCACTCGTCCGGCTATTGGAAGTCATGGGATTGAAAGTTCTCTGGATTTTCCCCTCCCCTCCCCGCCCTTTCCCCTTCATCCCCACCCACCACAGCTGTTTACCGCTCTTGCCCGGCTATTCGCTGTGGCTGTGGTGATGGTGGTGAAAGAGTTGTAGTCGCTCACTATGTTATCTCTTTCACATGGTTGCCAGTTCGTTTGACCTTGATCTGCCCTCTGCTAGCGGTGTTGTCAAGTCAGGTTCGCACATTCCTAAACTTTGATAAGATTCTCATCCTGCCAGCCAGCCCCGAGCAAGTTTGTTTTCTGTTCTGCCTTCAAGTGACACACAGTCAAGTTCTGTTGTCATATACTGTATAAAGCCAGCTTCGTTAGCATCATACAATTATAATTTGTCATGTCACTCATAACCGTTTACACGCTTAAGATCCCCTTCAGGGGTAAAAGAAATCTTAGCACCCTTCACACGTTTTGGGAAATTAGCCTACATCCGTCCGCCATAAGAAAGATCGGGAAACGAATCGTCGCCCTGCCGTCCCGTCGAACTATCGATTGTATTTTTGGGACACCACCACCGTGGCCGGCGAATGGCTCGTTGAGACACACGCCAGCGGTACCATCTCTCTGTCTACTAGCACTCTTCATTAAAGTTTTAAACAGGTAAAGAAAAGCTTAAAAAATAATTTTCAACAGGTATGGCGTTAGGTCCTTTTGACAAAAAAATAAAAATACATTCGAAAAACAGGACGTTACCTCAGGTCCTGCGAACCCTCGTACACGTCTCTAGCCTTATCGGTTTGCGAGATATAACAAAAGTCAAAAATCACGTTTTCCACCCAAAATAGGTTTCACACCTTCTCGACACAGGCATCCCCGTCCGGAGGACAACGCGACGAAAAAAATGACATGTCAAACTTTGTTCTAGCTTTATGGGTTCGCGAGACATCAGCAAAAATGTGCAGAAAAAGTTTTTTAACCCAAAATCCAGTTTCCAATAATTCACTGATTATAAAAAACACCTCACCAACTGATAGAGGAGGAAAAATACCATTCAAACGACTCCTCACTCGACCCTAGTCTTTCACCCAACATAACCCTTTTCCAACATAGCCATACGTATTCAAGCACGCACGCGATTATGGGTAGAACTAACATTACTTCCCCACTACCAGTTTTTGTCCTAGAGAATTGAAACTTGGTTTGTGGGTAGAGGGGGGTAAGGACCTTTCATTTACGTTAAACAAACTTTTTTGTAAAATTCCTAGTTTCCGAAATATAAACAATTAAAAAAATTGAACGTTTTAAAAAAATGTAAAAAATAAAAAGTTTTGTTCTAACGATAAAGGATATAGAGACCATTCCTTTAAGTCCATGTATGACTTTTTTGAATGTTTGGTTTTAAAAATATCACCTACTTTCAAAAACAAAAATTTTCAATTTTAAAATATAACGAGTGGTCCATAGGAAAGGAGGCGTCACCCCAAGTCCTACGACATGTCGCATGTTAAAATACGACCATGGGTTCGCGAGGTAACGACGAAGTCAACAATAGAGTAGGCTGTGGCTTAGAAGCGCTATCATCCCCTACTAACTGGACATGAAATATTAAAGTACTGTTTTTCAACGTAGAATATTATTAAGTACAAATGTGTCACAAGACACTCAAAGGATTAAATCCTATGTCTCTTGGACACGCAATATATAAGTTATCTGTCGTCCTCAGACGCACTAAATAAAAGTCTGTCGTTTTCAGAAGCACAAAATCGAATTACGTGAGTGTCGCTTGGACAATCCAAATGCAAGTAAGTTCAACTGTTCACAGAGCAATATTTATATAATATCAGCAGGTACCCGCGGCTTCGCTCGCATCAGTGTCATATTGTTCTTCAATGAAATACAGGTTTAACCCCGTTAACACCCCTTTAGAACCTGAATATCCAAAAATCCCCCCTTAGTAGTCGTTTTCGACGCACAACAAACATATCCCCAAAATATCATTCTTCTAACTTTAATAGTTTTGGTTGGTCGATGAGAGTGAATATCCAAAAATCCTTCCTTAGTGGACGTTTTTCTTCCGGAATTTCACCCCTCCCCTTGAGCCCCTTAAATTGGATTTGAAAAAACGGTCGAACAACTATTTATTTATTTATTTATTTATTATTAAGCAGATTGCTTTCCTCTGAGTTTCAAACTCCTCGCCTATGTCGTTTAAGAGATGCATGCTCCGTTACGAATCCTTTAACCCCCACTTTTCACCCCCTTCACTCATAATATACACCACATCGAAAAACCATTAGACATGTGTCAGCTTATTTTTAATGATTGGTTTATATGCCAAGTATCACATCCCCAAATGAAAGCACTCGTGAGATATTGTTATTCAATGAAATGCACGTTACCCCCCCCCCCCCCCTTAACACCCCTTTAGAACCTGAATATCCAAAAGTCTTTCCTTAGTGGACGTTTTCGACATACAACGAACATATCACCAAAATTTCATGTTTCTAACTTCAATAATTTTGGCTGGGCGATGATGAGTGAGAGAGTAAGTCAGGACATTTTTTTTCATTTATTTTTGAGAATTTCACCCCTCCCCATGAACCCCTTAAATGGGATTTATGAAAAAAAAAACGGTCGAAAACCTATTTACTTATTATTTAAGCTGTTTTTTTTCGCTGAATTTCAAACTTCTCGCTAATGTTGTTTAAGAGATACACGCCCCGTTAAGAATCCTTCAACCCCCAATTTTCACACCATCACCTCATAATATACACCATATCGATAAACCCTTAGACACATGTCTGCTTAATTTTATTGATTAATTTATATGCCGAATATCACATCCCCAAATGAAACAACTCGTCGGATATTGTTAATCAATGAAATGCAAGTTTAACCCCCTTAACACCCCTACAGAACATGAATATCAAAAAATCCATTCTTAATGGACGTTTTCGACATACAACGAACATATCCCCAAAATTTCAAGTTTCTAACTGCAATAGGTTTGGCTGGGGGATGATGAGTGAATATCCAAAAATCCTTCCTTAGTGGACTTCTTTCCCCAGAAATTCACCCCTTTCCATGGGCCCCTTAAATTGGATTTATGAAAAAACGGTCGACAAACTATTTACTTATTTTTCAAGCTGATTTTTCCCCCTGAGTTTCATACTTTATGCCTCTGTCTTTTAAGAGATACTTGCTCAGTTAGGAATCCTTCAACCCCCACTTTTCACACATACACCTCATAGTATACACTACATCGAAAAACCCTCAGACATATGTCTTCTTATTCTTAATGATGAGTTTATATACCGAGTATCGCATCGCCCAAGGAAACCAATCGGGAGATCTTGTTAATCAATTAAATGCAGGTCTACCCCCTTAACACCCCTTTAGAACCTGAATATCCAAAAGTCCTTCCTTCGTGGACGTTTTCGACATAAAATGAACATAACCCCAAAATGTCATCTTTCTAACTTCAATAATTTTGGCTGGGCGATGATGAGTAAGTCAGGACATTTTATATCATTTACTTTTCAGAATGTCACCCCTCTCATGCACCCCGTAATTTGATTTATGAAAAAAAAACGATCGAACACCTATTTACTTATTTTAAGCTGTTCTTCCCCCCCAGAGTTTGATGAGTGAGTGAGTTAATCAGTTAGAACACTTTCTTTCCAGTTTTCTTTCCCATGAATTTCACACCTCTCCAAGGGCCCCTTAAATTGGATTTATGAAAAAACGGTCGAACACTATCTACTTATATTTTAAGCTCTTTTTTTTCCTCTGAGTTTCAAACTCCTCGCCTATGTCGTTTAAGAGATGCATGCTCCGTTACGAATCCTTTAACCCCCAATTTTCACCCCTTTCACCTCATAATATACACCACATCGATAAACCCTTAGACATAAAAATGTCTGCTTATTTTTAATGATTAGTTTATATGCCGAATATCACATCCCCAAACAAACAACTCATGAGATATCGTTATTCAATGAAATGCACGTTTACCCCTTAACACCTCTTCAGAACCCGAATAAACAAAAATCCTTCCTTAGTTGACGTTTTCGACATACAGCGAACATATTCCCAAAATTTAATGTTTACAACTTCAATAGTTTTCGCGGGGCGATGATGAGTGAGTGAGCCAGTCAGGTCATTTTCTTTCAATTATTGTTACCATAATTTTACCCCTCCCCATGGGCCCCTTAAATTGGATTTATGAAGAAACGCTCGAACACCTAATAACTTATTTTTTAAGCAGTCTTTTTCCCCTGAGTTTGATGAGTGAGTGAGTCAGTCAGTTAGGAGACTTTCTCTCCTTTTTTTCTTCCAGAATTTCACCCCACCCCATTGTCCCCTTAAATTATAGTATATTTATGAAAAAAAACGGTCGAAAACTGATTTACTTATTTTTAAGCTGATTTTTTTCGGCTGAGTTTCAAACTTCTCGCCAATGTCGTTTAAGAGATACACGCTCCGTTAGAAATCCTTCAACCCCCACTTTTCACCCCTTTCACCTTATAACATACACAACATTTAAGAACCCTTAGACACATGTCTGCTTATTTTTAATGATTAGTTTATACGCCGAGTATCACATCCACAAATGAAACCACTCGTGAGATATTGTTATTCAATAAAATGCAGGTTTAACCTCCTTAAGACCACTTTAGAACCTGAATATCCGAAAATCCTCCCTTGGTGTACGGTTTTGACACACAACGAACATATCACCAAAATGTCATGTTTCTAACTTCAATAATTTTGGCTGGGCGATGATGAGTGAGTGAGTGAGTTAGGATATTTTCTTTCAATTTTTTTTCCAGAGTTTTACCCCTCTCCTTGAACCCCTTAAATTTGATTTATGAAAAAATAAACTGTGGAACACTTATTTACTTATTTTTAAGCAGTTTTCTCTCCCTGAGTTTGAAGAGTGAGTGAGTCAGTCAATCAGTTAGGACACTTCTTTTTCTGTTTTTCCCCCACAGAATTACACCCCTCCCCATGGGCCCCTTAAATTGGATTTATGAAAGAAATACGTTCGAACACCTATTTACTTATCTTTTAAGCTGATTTTTTTCCCGCTGAGTTTCAAACTCCTCGCCTATGTCGTTTAGGAGAAACACGTTCCGTTAGGAATCCTTCAACCCCAACTTTTCACCCCTTCCACCTCTTAATATACACCACATCGAAAAACCCTCAGACAGGTGTCTTCTTATTTTTAATGATGAGTTTATATGCCGGGTATCACATCCCCCAATGAAACCAATCGGAAGATATTGTTATTCAATGAAATGCAGATCTAGCCTCTTAACACCCCTTTAGAACCTGAATATCCAAAAATCCCCCCTTAGCGGACGGTTTTGACATAAAATGATCATATCCCCAAATCGTCATGTTTCTAACTTCAATAATTTTGGCTGGGCGATGGTGAGTGAGTCAGGACTTTTTCTTTCAATTTTCTTTTTTCAGAATTTCACCCCTCCCCATGAACCCCTTAAATTGGATTTATGAAAAAAAAACTGTCGAACACCTATTTTTTTTAAACAGTTTTTCCCCCTGAGTTTGATGGAGTGAGTCTGTCAGTCAATCAGTTATGACATTTTCTTTCTTGTTTTTTCCCCCCAGAATTTCACCCCTCCCCATGGGCCCCTTAAATCTGATTGACGAGAAAACGGTCAAATACCTATTTACTTATTTTTATGCTGATTTTTTCCGCTGAGTTTCAAACTCCTCACTAATGTCGTTTAAGAGATACACGCTCCGTTAGGAATCCTTCAACCCCCAATTTTCACCCCTTTCACCTCTAAATGTACACCACATCGAAAAAAACTCAGACATGTGTCTTCTTATCTTTAATGATGAGTTTATATGCCGGGTATCACATCCTTCTATGAGACCAATAGGAAGATATTGTTATTCAATGAAATGCAGATCTTCCCCCTCAACACCCCTTTAGAACCTGAATACCCAAAAATCCTTCCTTAGTGGGCCTTTTCGACTTACAACGAACATATCTCCAAACTCTCATGTTTCTAATTTTAATAGTTTTGGCTGGGCAATGATGAGTCAGTGAGTCAGTGAATCGGTCAGTCAGTCAGGACAATTGGTTTTATATAAGAGATAATCCAGACACTTTACTACGGATGGGAACATTAAAAACATCTAACTTCACAAGAAATCGTCTCACTAGCATGCAATACATCTCAAAATAAGCATAACAATTTGCAGATGAAGCTCTTGACATTCGGCACAGAGTTCGATCATAGATTTATTCACAAATTAACTCCCGCCAATTAAGAGGCCCTCTTGATGTGATGTTACTATGCCGCGCTGAATTGCGTTCCATCCTTCCCATTTGCTGTTTACTTTCCAAGATAGGCGCGTTTGCTGACAGGCACCTCCCGTGGGCGTATCTGCAAACTCGCTCTGTCTCAACTGTCCTTTCCTGATGCTAGTGGAAAATAACATTCCAGGAGAATGACTCAACGCTTCTCCACGCTCTCTCGTTCGTTGAACTTGAAACTAACGATAACCATTCTTGCAGTTAGGCCGTCATAAAATCATCACAAACCCCAAGTCCGTTGTTTCAAAGTATGCGCTGGTCTTAATCTTCCCGACTTGCCGTCGCCTTGCTAGTACCTGATATTGTGAAACATTTCCTGTGTTTCAGCATCTTTCCAATTATTTCCAACTTGCAGTTAAATAACCTTATAAGTCTTAATGTGACTTCAATATTAAGGGTTCAGTATATTTGTGAAGAAATATTAGCATAAATTGCTATCATAATGGACATTACATAGAATTTTGCGAAATATATTGGGAGTTGTTGTATCGATTTGCAGTACTTAGGGAACATTTTGATGATAGAAATTTCATTGGAAATCAAATTCATGAACTCTTATTATGAGAATTTTGCCTTTGAGTTGTTGTCCATTCTCATTTTTGAGAAATCTCATGACTCTTTTGAGGTGGATTAGTCATTGAAATGCTCTAATGAGCCTCAGTGAGTAACTCTGTTAACGTGAGATTCATGGTGTAGAGTAGATCATTGTCTTTTCGATTTCGGTTGAGTAGAGATTTTCTCTATGTTGTTAGATTATTGATCTTGCTTTACAACTTGTTACAGAAAGGATGGTATATCAAATTTCAGGATATAGGTTTAATTACTTCTGATCGTTGATAGAATTTTCGATTTGAGGATATAATTTAGATTAACATTTTTCTTATCAAACAACATTTATGAATATGAGTTTACAAGCTTATTGTTCTTAGATTTATGTTGGAGTGTATTTTGATAGGTAATGCGATTTAAATTCACTGGAATAATCATGTAACCATTATTTAACAATTCGAACAATGTGAGATGGTGTTACGAATTTCTATTGGCATATTTACTTGCGGAATGTTAGTTGACGTTAGTTGAAGATTGTGAAAAGAAACTGGTAAATAAGAGAGCGACGTATAATCGTAAAATTTAAAGGAATTTATGAAAGCAGTACAGTATGACATAATAGTATGTGAGCTTACAGTAGTTATTGGTATTTCAAGTTTGTGGAACCTTAGGGAGATGATAGTGGTATAATAATGAATGTTGAGAGTACTAGTAATGTCAGGTGTGACATATATGTTTATTAAAGCGTATTCGTATGCAGTGTTATGCAGAATGGGAATATTTGTAACTAAAGGCTTTTTCGTGTACAGTTTGGAGGGTTGAAAGGTAGCATATCATGGTGCATTAATTCTATAATTGGAGCTGCAAAGCCAATAAAGATATTTTTTATCATCGTTATCACATATTTATCGAGATGATGACGTTTATATTTGACTTAGCTTAACTGTTTGGTTGAATGTATACTGGAATATGAGCACAATATTGAAATGAACACTAATTGAGTTAAAGGAGCAAATACATGGATGATGAAACATCGTGTGAAATTATTGAAGCGTTTAAGGGTGTTTGAATACATATGTATGCAAATTGGTGTACAGAAGTGGGGATGTATAATTAAGTTATATTGGAAATATTACAGTCTTTGCGTCCAATGGGACAGTAAGTGACTATTGTGCCTGTTGGAGGAAGTCATCTGGTCACCACCAACCGTGTATGGCCTCCCAGATGACCTCTTCCTCCGACCACATACCGAAGAAGAGGATTGGAGTGCAAACCAATAGGGCTCGCCGGCTATGAGACTCCCCTGTCCCAAGGATCAGGTTCCCATCATGATTATAAATGTCAAAGACACCCCTGGTAATACACCCCCAAAATAAACAAGATACTAAAGAAGGTAGTCCAGACTTAAGTAAAAATCGTTGGAAATATTTATTAATAAGAACCAACCCCTAACCTAGTATCAGAGAGTATCAAATCGGCTAATCCGCTATGTAAGCAAACAAAAACAAGGAAAGAAACAACCCCTAAGCTAGGAAATTAACCCTCCTGATCAGTTCTATTTACAATCCAAAAATAAAGCAAAGCTGGGGAAAATGGTACAAAAATCCTAATTTAATTACAAAGCAAAAGGTAGCGATGTTCTGTGAATAATCATCGTGCCAGAAAATAGTCAAACATGACTGCAAAAATCTAAAGTATACTGGGACCATCCCACATTTACATTTACTATTATCTATCAAAGCTAATCCTTCCGTTACAGAATCATCGGATCTAAGCGTCCGTGTTAAGTACAAAATACTAGTATAACAGTCATTTGATTACAATAGTAAGCATTACAATTTATCTGTACAACAAAACTACAGATCATAAAAAAGTAGGGTTCACAAAGGGAAATATGCACTTGAATAAATCAATACACACAACAAATATTGTTATTGCCCTTCCTACTACAAAATGGAGACTGTTCCATTCGTCATCTAATATGTGTAAGAATCAAACAAAGCATGCCATCAGAGCATGTAATCAACAATAAAGGGTACTCGGCCCATGAGTTAATTACCTCCAGTCAGCTACTGGCTCCTGTCAAGTCTAACTGTGTAGTTTCTCTCTAAATATTCCCTTCCAGGGATATCTTATATCAAGCACATTGCATTGTTCCAGGCGAAAAGTAAGTACGATCAAAGTTGAACAGCTGATTAAGATTTAATTGTAGTTTTAACCCACGTCGGTTTAATAACAATGAACTTTCATGATTTATGCGTTTGTTATTATTACTATCGTCGTTTAGGAGTATCTTAATTATATAGAATGACCAACTATGCAAGGCTGATGGACTGATGAATAAACACAACAGAGTACCCGTGGCTTCTGCCTGTTACAATAACACAATATTATAGACATTAGTCGTAAGTCTGCATCAGATGCTTACGATATGTATGACCCGACAAGTCATAACAATCTTGAGCTCTAAGCGGCTCCAATATCATAAAAATATAATCTAGTCCACAATAACACTACTACCAGATGGGAGTGCTAAACTCCATCGAAACCATTCATGAAGTATCTAACGGCGTCCCTCTACTGGATCACGAAAATAGGTAACCTCAGCAGTCGTCCATATGAATCTGCTGGCATGCATCAAAAATGGAAACCACCCCACTATCCTCGTGTCAAAACATGGCAAAACATCAATCACCTTAAGTGAGAGAATTACAAGCCTTCATAAACAAAAGTGTGGTTCATACCTAAGAATTAAACGGATAGTATCCCTTCTGCATTCGCTTACAGCACATGTGAATTAATTAAACAATGGGAAACGTGACTTTCTAGTCACCATGTACTCAACAATTAACTATGACATAATTTACATTCCATTCGAGCACCATGAACTGCTCGACAAAAACTTCCTTTCTAGCAAAAGAAAGGAGAGTTGTGTGGTGTGTCAACTGTCTCGCACGGAGACTCAAGTTAGCTGCTGGGACATTTAACTGTAATATAACCTTGAGCGCCGTCAGCTGTCATCCTAGCGGGTTCAAATATTGCTTAAAAAAAGCACATCGCTTCATTGCGTCTATCAAAACTTTGATGAAAACGCGTGTAATTCATTGAATAATAATCCTAGCTTACATCCATTACACTTAACAATATAATGACACTGTTCTTTGTACAAAAAATCATTGGCAAACATGTGCTAGCTTATAACTTGGCAAAGGGTAGCAACAAAAAGTTATGCGTACTCACAAAAGTCTTTGGAAGAGATTCCACTGTATGACAAAATTTATTATATTCAAAACATTGTGCGCTAGACACTTCAAAGCTTATAAATGTTGGTTGGTTGGTTCTTAAGTTTAGGGGCTGCGACAACGCGGTCATGTAGCCCCGTGTACTTTGGGTGTGTGTAGAATCTGTCTGATAACCGGTGTTAATTGTGATGACTGTATTAGTGTGTGTATCTGTTTTTTAATTTTAAGTACTGCAACTTATAATTTTTCAAATAGTTCCTACTTTTGCCGCCAAGCGCCACCGTCAACGACTACTAGGTCTAATTCAGAACTTAGCTACTAGACGCCACCGCAGTCGGCGCTTGGCAACGAACGTAGAAACCTAAGAGCGTTGTTTACATTCTTAACCTATCCAATTTAGCTTCACACAGGTGCAATTAGTGGAAGGATCTTTAACATGCCATAAATCTATGACATGGGACCGCCGGCTTTACTTCCCCTCCGAAGGAAGGCATACTGAGGGATTTTTAACGCTCTTAAGCTTATAAATGTTATTAAAACACCATTCTCGTAGGTGATGGTTGCAAATGATACGATTAAAGTAGAATGTTCGATTTAGTGTGTGTTAACTCACAATCACTCTCATCCGCGAATATGATTCTGCTCGAATGTTGCTTCTGACACCATTCAAAAATGTTTACAATAACTTTGTAGATGCGCAAACTTCACAGGATCAAAATGATACGAGCAGTTACAGTGGCGTACTCAAATATTTCATTTAATGGGAGCCTCAAAGTAAAACTATGCTTTGAGTATCAGTTAATCAAAGTAAATTATTGCTCCATGTTATAGATTGACGTCCATTCTGTGGACAACACAATAGTTACAGATTTTGCACCTGGGTTCAACCCATGAGGTGTCTAACTCTAGGCTTGAGCTATCTCAAATCATGTGGAAGCTCATAAGGAAAGTGGAATACGCCGTCAGTGGCGTCTTTAGAAAAATCCTACGTAAATGATTGATATTCGTACGGTTGTCTATATCTAATCCAGCTCTGATCCATAACCGAATACAAGTGAAATTAAACGGAAACTCACGGCGGCTGTTGTTCACCTCTAACCATCTCTGGTTTCATTTTGAGGGATCAATCCTTAAATTCCAGGAGTAGAATAGTACCTCCTTGGCCATGGTTAATGAAATCCTTGTATCGGCTTCCATTCTGCAGGTGTTATTAGGTGGTCAATGGATCCTCCATTGTGGTGTTAAGGCCTCATCATCATCCTCGTGGTACGGGGATTAAACAGTAAGTAGATTAGTTCAGACATCTTTGAAGTTCTAGTCGAATTGATGAAACAATTATAGGTGATAATTCACTGATTTTACTACTGGTGGCACTTTGCAACACAGGCTTTACACTGGACAAGCTTTATACTAAAAATGGCCATGTGCCTACTTTCACTGAAGCTATATATTTCACAGATTCTGTTTTTATAGTGTAGCACTATCACTTTGATATCAGTGCAATCCGTCGCTTTTGAAGATCGCCCTTGCACGGCGTGTTTCTTGTAGATTGTAGAAATATTGTAGCAATTAATGGCAATATTGCTAATATTTTAACACTTGAACAATTTTTCCCGACACACTGTTCACCATGTGGTGTCGCGTTGCACATGTGCTTCTAACACAAAACTTATCAAATTCACAGTTTTCTCGAAATATCACTTTCCCGTGATTAAACTTTGTAAAATACGTTTTTCACTAGCACATTAGTGCTTAAATAATACTGGATGCTTTTTCAATCCGTCGATGATGGACTCACTAGTCCTCTGATTACGATGCACCATAGGTCTACTTGACCGGACCTGAAAAATATACGTCTGTGCGTCTCAAGTGCGCATAGGGTTGTCGCTTCTGCCTTGCATGGCGTGTTCCGGCTTCGATTACCGTCGAAGTCATTTAGCAACTAATTCCTTGTGCTTCGCGTTTCTGCGATGAAAATACTTTTTAACTACCAAAAATACAGTGAATATTATTCCATTTTAATGTTGCTGATAATGCAGAATTACATATTATGCTTTTCTCAAGTGTGCACATCGAAGATAAAAATCTGTGATCATGAATAAAATAATCCAGGCTTTCAAATAAAGTCAAAAGTTCTCCTGAAGCTGAGATAAGCTTCTAGAGTGCGTTCAGTGATTCATGGTTGGAGTATTCCTTGCTGCTAGGAAAAATCATCACCAGCATGAGCTTGAGCGGGCTCACTATATACAGGAATTTCGTTCATGATCTCTGACGGGATAGTTGTTAGACATTTTATTTTAATTTTTGTGTTATGTCTTTGGTAAATAAAAATAGGGCGACTTTTCTTAAGATAAATTTGTAGTGGTGATTTATAATCGTGATGGAAGTTTGTGTTAGGAAGGCCATTGATGGGTGTTTTCCAGGTATTTTCTTTCGCTCTGAGATCTTTTTCTCTTGTTTGAGTCTTGGGTGTTTTTCTTCAGATAGTTATTTTTAATGTATGATTTTTTCTTTTCCTAACGCAATCTTGGTAGGATTAACATGTCTCCTTTTATTCCCTTGTTGGTAGGACCTGGGGGATTTTCTAGCCGGGGATTTTCAGGTACTACGATCCAGCTGATTTCTTCAGATTCAACAAGTTCTGGTTGGATATAATCGGGCACAGTAACTACCGTAAGGCCACGGCCGCCTCCTTCCCACTTCCTTGCCCAACCCTCCCACTCTTCCCATCCCTTCATTTGGCCCCTGTTCGCTCTGCACGTGAGGCCGCCTGGGCATAGTGCTCAGTGGCAATACAGGTGGGATCCCTTGCTTAGTCCGCGGGAAAGGCCAACCATGGAGGTGAAAACGATAACGAAACAAAAAATAGTATATATAATATTTTCGATTGCAAATACACTCTATATATGCTTAACATTATAACGTGTGAGCAGTTATAAATCAATAAATACAGAAGAAACTAAGTAAAAAATTTGAACCTGCGGGGATTTGAACCACGAATCTTTAGCCCAGGTCGATACCACTACACCAAGGATGCGATACGATAATACTCGGTTAACAAGTGGTTTAGTATTCCTGTATCATATTTAGTGTTGAAATAACGTTTCATTAGCGTTTTCTGCCATTTATATAAACCATTTGATACTAAATATGTATTATTTTGTTCTGTACATTCCTAAAAGGATATAAACTCACCAAGTTCCGGAAATATATGGAAACATAGCGGCCATTTTGAAAACGGCATGGCACGGTCCCACAACGATATGGCATGTTAAGCCTGGCCTGTTAGTCACTTCTTCGGTTACATATTATATTATAATATGCTAATATCCTACCGGTCACCTCTTTGTAGAGAGTTTAAACCTCCCTATATACGATAAGCTGAATTGTTGAGGCCAGGCCTTCTTGAATCGTAAGTTACGGTTAGGCTATAATACTTGCATGATTCATTCATCCGCCATCTTGAAGCTATTTGGGTGATGACCTTGTGGTTTGGGCAAAAGACGCTTCCTACATTAAGGTATATTGTTGCAAAGTTTGGTAGAGATCGGATGATTAGGTTAGTCGTAATTTGATTTAAGCTCAGAACATTAGGGTGGGAGCCATTTCTTTTTTGTTATGATGGCGGCAATGTACAACATGACACTGAGTTGTCCATTGCTAGTGCTATCTCTGTACCAAAGGTGGTTCGATTTGGGGTTTGTTGTGTGTGAAATTGATAGGGGAATCGATTTCCACACATACATGGCCGCTATCTGCACACTTTTGGGATGATAACCTTGTAGTTTTGTGAAAAGAAGCTTCCCACATGAAGGTATGTCGTTGCAAAATTTGGTAGAGATCAGATGATTAGGTTAGTCATAATTTGTTTTAAACTTTGAATATTTGGGTGGCCGACATTACGTTTCCGTCAAGATGGCGGTGATGTAAAACACGACACTGATGTGCCCTTTGCTAGTGCTACCTCTGTACCAAATTTCTCTCAATTCGGTTTCACCGTGTTTGAATTGATAGGGCGGGGGTGGGGACAGACATGCAGCGTACACACACACATATATACACACTGAGACAGACACACAATTTGTTTGGCCCTGTGTTGATCCCATAAGTATGCTTTAATTTTTTGCAAAAATCGAAAGTAGGCTAAAAAATAACTCCAACAACAGCAACCACTACAAAATAAACAAAGAAATTCTGACATTGACAGGTTATGACAAGACATAAACAGAAAACGTGCTCAGGATAAACTACCCGTTACTTACTGCTGTGCGAGGATATTGCACAATGACAATGATCTTCAAATGACCATGTTGGCTCGTTTGCAATTTCTGTAGCGCCAAATTGTATCCAGAAGAGTCTTCATCAATTTATCACAACAGGAAAGTTACATTGAATGAAATAGGTATGTGTGATGAACTTAAGCATTTAATTGAGATATACGTAACATGTTAAAAAAAAAGAATCCCGATGCAATGACTATAGTAACTCGCTTTTGTAAACCAGATATATTAATTGCGTTCGCATGTAATCCTAACTGGACAGAGAGAGGTGAGTTATTCAGTTTTAAGGGGCGGAACTACGAAGTCAACTGCACCAAAAGAGAGAGATCACTGCAGATTATCATTGAAATAAATTTCTTTAAAATAAAATCATTATGACCTTTTTGATTAAGTCTCTCATATTATAAACATCTTACGGAAACTGTGGTTTATGCATATGCGAGATTTCTCGCATGGGTCCTCTAGTTGTATTTATTTGTCTAGTACAGGATTCATAAGAGCGGGGATATATGGCGGAGGACCTGCACAAAATATAAATTATAATGTGTAGTATTATCAGTAACTTATGCAAAAATGCATTTCAAGTGTATCCTATTCTAAAGGATGCTTTTGTCACATGTAGTTTCACTTGTAATGCAATATTAGAGGAATAGTTTTATATTAATATGTTAAAGGGAATGGGAGTATAAGCAATCGATCTTTTATAAGATGCTATTAGATACAATATAATTAATCATGATAAAAGTAAAAATATTTAGAGAATATTTTTGGAAACATTTGAGTATCAAAAGAGTTATCATGTACCACCTACTGTACGTACAAGGGGTGAAGACTAAAATTTCACATGTCCCTGTAATTAATTTACAATTGCAACAACCAGTTAGTTATTAGTTATTGTTGTTTAAAGAGCCGGAACTACGAGGTCATTTGCTCCTACAACAAACAGGAGAGACGATCTAAAAGAATACGCTCAACATTAAATGGAGAAAAATAAGACAGAGTGATGGATTATATGTTTATTTTCTGCACAGATTCACGATATTGTGCTCGGTACATCGACAACATGAGCAGAAACTCTTCGAACGTGTTGAATCGCTTGACATCCGCAGCTGAAACTATTAAAGAATTTATTTTACACATTGTTCATGGTAAAAGATGGACAAAATCTCAAAGATCTTGGTCTCCCTTCAAACGGATACACATCATATTTCATATATTGTTTATGATATGAGGTGGTCCCAGATTCAAAGAGCTTGGTCTCCCCTAATACACATCACACTTTATACATTGTTCAAGATAAGGAGTGGTCCCAAAATCAAAGAGTTTGATCTCCTCAGAAACTGATACACATCACACTTTTTATATTGTTCATGATAACGGGTGGTCTCAAATTAAAAGAGCTTGGTCTCCCCTCTCCCCTCTTACTGATACACATCACACTTTATATATTGATCATGATATTGGGTGGTCCCAAATTCAAAGAGCTGGGTCTCCCCTCTCCCCTCTTACTGATACACATCACACTTTATATATTGTTCAAAATAAGGGATGGCCCCAAATTCAAAGAGCTTGGCCTCCTCTCTTACTGATACACATCATATTTTATATATTGTTCATAATAAGGGATGGTCCCAAATACAAAGAGCTTGGTCTCCCCTCTTACTGATACACATCACACTTTATATATTGTTCTTGATAAGGGATGGTCCCAAATACAAAGAGCTTGGTCTCCCCTCTTACTGATACACATCACACTTTATATATTGATCATGATAAGGGGTGGTCTCAAATTCAAAGAGCTTGGTCTCCCCTCTCCCCTCTTACTGATACATATCACACTTTAGATATTGTTCATGATAAGGAGTGGTCCCAAATTCAAAGAGCTTGGTCTCCTCTGAAACTGATACACATCACACTTTATATATTTTTCATGATAAGGGATGGTCCCAAAATCAAAGAGCTTGGTCTCCCCTCTTACTGATACACATCACACTTTATATATTGTTCATGATAAGAGGTGGTCTTAAATTCAAAGAGCTTGGTCTACCACCTCCCCTCTTACTGATATGCATCACATTTTATATACTGATCATGATAAGGGGTGGTCCCAAATTCAAAGAGCTGGGTCTCCCCTCTCCCCTCTTACTGATACACATCACACTTTATATATTGTTCATAATAAAGGATGGCCCCAAATTCAAAGAGCTTGGTCTCCTCTCTTACTGATACACATCACACTTTATATATTGTTCATAATAAGGGATGGTCCCAAATTCAAAGAGCTTGGTCTCCCATCTTACTGATACACATCACACTTTAGATATTGTTCATGATAAGAGGTGGTCTCAAATTCAAAGAGCTTGGTCTACCATCTCCCCTCTTACTGATACGCATCACATTGTATATACTGATCATGATAAGGGGTGGTCCCAAATTCAAAGAGCTTGGTCTCCTCTGAATATGATATACATCACACTTTTTATCTTGTTCATGATAAGGGGTGGTCTCAAATTAAAAGAGCTTGGTCTCCCCTCATACTGATACACATCACACTTTATATATTGTTCATAATAAGGGATGGTCCCAAATTCAAAGAGCTTGGTCTCCTCTCTTACTGATACACATCACACTTTATATATTGTTCATAATAAGGGATGGTCCTCAATTCAAAGAGCTTGGTCTCCCTCTTAATGATACACATCACACTTTTTATATTGATCATGTTAAGGGATTTTCCCAAAATCAAAGAGCTTGGTCTCCCCCCTTACTGATACACATCACAATTTATATATTGTTCATGATAAGGGGTGGTCCCAAATTCAAAGAGCTTGGTTTCCCCTGTTACTGATACACATCACACTTTATATATTGTTCATGATAAGGGGTGGTCCCAAATTCAAAGAGCTTGGTTTCCCCTGTTACTGATACACATCACACTTTATATATTGTTCATGATAAGGGGTGGTCCCAAATTCAAAGAGCTTGGTCTCCCCTCTTACTGATACACATCACACTTTATATATTGTTCATGAAATGGGCGGTCCCAAAATCAAAGAGCGTCTCCTCTGAAATTGATATGTAAAACTCTGTACATTTTGTTCATGATAAGGGGTGGTCCCAAATTCAAAGAGCTTGGTCTCCCCTCTTTCTGATACACATCACACTTTTTATATTGTTCATGATAAGGGATGGTCCCAAATTCAAAGAGCTTGGTCTCCCCTCTTACTGATACACATCACACTTTATATATTGTTCATGATAAGGGGTGATCACAAATTCATAGAGCTTCGTCTCCCCTCATAATGATACATGTGCAGTCGGGGATGCTATCACCCACACACACAGTCTGTGTCGAGAAAGTGGGAATGTAAAGCTCCCACATGTGCGCAGGAAGGGGACTGCCACTCAGAGCGAACCGTGGACCCTCGACCAGTGTCGAGTATATTCCCATTTAGAATTAGATGGTGACCAATCATGAAATGAAAACATGTTTAAAGTATCGCTTGAAAGCAGCAAGTTAGCATTGAAAAGAGACATGTCAAAACGGGGAACGTGAGGAGCGCATCAAATGGAATATGAAGATGATTTACGGGGCTAGAATAAAATACAGATTATCAAAAATACAAATATAACAATAAAACATACCAAAATAAGTGATTGACTGAGAGATGACTCAAGATACCGGTTGGAGATCTTTCATAAAATACTCAACTTAAGAAAAGGGGGATAAAGAATAATAACAAGTTAACAAAAATTTAAATAATACATTCGCTCCACCACAGGCTAAATACATAAATGTAGTCAGAAGGAAAATTCTGGGTGGTTTAAGAAATCACATATCCCAAGAACCGTCTATCCGACCACCCTTACTATAACGTATGCCCCATCATATACAAACAACCCATAAAACAAAACGGTACAAAGAACAAACTACTTCACGCAAAACATTACAAACACGTATCCGAACTTCACTAAAACATGACATGACATGACATGCGAACCCTTTACGAAACATAGATCAGTTCAAACATTAACCACGAAAATAACCAACAATAAACAACCTCAAAAATAAATAACCAACGAAAATGATTTCATGAACTTCTAGAATAAAACTTCTTCTCGAACGAACTATATGATTCGGTTATCTTACTTGAGGCAATATGAGCACCAATTACAACTTCCGGACAGATGCAAGAAGTACACATACTACAACCCGAAATAATAACCGATACATCTCATTTAATAACATAACGAGCTCTCGCGTCGTTTCTTGACTGGACCAAATAAGTACAAGAAAACAAATAGACTACAAGGAACCATTGTCCAGTCAAGACCCACGTTAATCAACAGTATTTGCCCATCTACAAAGAAAGAACACGAGCTTATAATGGAAAGTTAAGGAGGAATACGTAGACTTAAATTATTTACACAAAACACAAATAAACCAAATAACAACATTACCCTCAATTATTATCCATCGAAACCGACAACATTACGTGGAACTAACCCTATGGTAGATCCACATAAACAGCGAGCTAACCCCATGGTAGAACGCCAAAATAAAACACTAGGCATTCCATTATCCAGCATAACGAAAACGCAAAAACACGCGAGAAAATAAGCAATACGAAAAACAACAAGATACAAACCCCTTAAAATACAACCAACGCGATCGCCCACTACGTTTATATTATTACAAGCGAACAATAACACAAGTTATCAGCTTAACCTCAAACAAGAAAGATCTCCGAACCTATTTACATTATAAAGGGTCATGCTAACACCAAATATTGGAGGATATTTTTCTTAGTAGGCAACTTCTAATTATATTTTCATGCATGATACTTCAAATAATAAAAGACTTAGCTTTTGATGAGATGATTAGAAGTTCCAGCCGACAGATTCAAAAATATACATCGATGCTCAAACTTGGTGTCGTTTCAAATGAGCACGAAGAACACGGATATCCAAAATGAGAACGTTTCGATCGTAACAAGGTAATTCCAAACTTAATTTCAAAACATATTAATATCTTCTAGATTGTAAACCGGTCATCATGGTTCTCAGTCATCTTCTCGTAGTGAGAATCTCCGATCTACCTATTGTTGTTGCAAGTTACTTTGGTCAAGCTGACATTCTCATTGGGGCGCATTTCATATTTACGAGAGATAGCCGGTAAATACAATCTCTTAGTTTTTCAAGCAATTACCGCTAGATGGAAATAGCGTCGAAAATAGGATCATAAATTAGTAACGTATCAATACACATCACACTTTATATAATGCTCATGAAAAGGGGCGTTCCCAAATTCAAAGAGCGTCTCCTCTGAAACTGATATGTACTGTATAACTCTGTACATTTTGTTCATGATAAGGGGTGGTCCCAAATTCAAAGAGCTTGGTCTCCACGAAACTGATACGTATCACACTGTACACATTGTTTAGGGCAAGAGGTAGTCCCAACAATACAGTACCGTACGTTAGAGAGCTTGGTTTCCCCGCAAACTGATACATATCACACTTTACATATTTTTCATGATAAGGGGTGGTCTCAAATCCAAAGAGTTTGGTATCCTCTGAAACAGATACCCAACACACTTTACATATTGTTCAAAGTAAGAGGTCATCCCCACACCACATCAGAGCTTAACTTCCTTCGAAACTTAAAAACATCACACTTTTGTTCATAGTTAAAGGTAGTCCTAACATTAATTTTAAAGAGCTTGTTCCCTTCGAAACTGTTACACATCACACCTTATATATTATTCAAGGTAAAACGTGGTCCCAATATGGAGGTGTGCGTGTGTTGTCCTTAATAGTAAGCCTATTCAATTTCTGTCTTATAATATACACTGGCGGAAAAATATCCCAACACCATGAAATAAGGAATGTAGAGTACGAAAATGTCGCCAATATATTTGGTGAGTTAACATATTTAATTGGTCAAAGGTACAAGACAACAGGTTAATGTCCGCGCGAGAAAAGCCATCGCAAATGTGCCATGCTGGTCCATTAATAACCGGTATAAACGCCAGACTGTTGAATGCAGGCATGCAAACGTGCATGCATTGTGTCGTACAGGTGCCGGATGTCAGTTGTGGGATGGAGTTCCATGCGTGTTGCACTTGGTCGTTCAATACAGGGACGGTTAATGCCGGTTGTGGATGACGCTAGAGTTGTCGCAGGGGCGTATATAAGGGGCGTGCTGAGGGGGATCCAGCCCCCCCCCCTAAAAATAGCCAATAAAAATTAAGAAAGTGCTGCTTTGGTAAGAGCATAAAATAATTTTAAATTTGGTTGTACCCTAATCTTAACTTATCGGCTAAGTTATAAACAATATTAAAATTGAAATTATACTAACTCGTGGTGTAGTGGGTAGCATTCTTCGCTGCCGCCCCGGATATCCGAATTCGATTCCGGGCTCTGCCAAGAAATTTTAATTCTAGTCTGAGGGCTGGAACGGGGTGCACTCAGCCTTGTGAGGTAAAGCTGTGAATTCCACAGTATGTTTTTGAGAAATACATGTAAACAAAACTGTTTACCTTTCTGCTTAGTAAATTGACAAATATTTAGATATTTGCCATTCATACTCCATAGATCATAATAGAAAGTTCATTAAGTATAAAATTTTATTTGTGTGTTGTGTTGTATTTTACAACATTTTTGTATTGCCATTAATTATTGTAGGCTATATAAACTTTGAATCTTATCTAAAGTAATTACACAAAGTTATATGCTCTAAGGTATTGGTTGATATTTCCGGGTATTTTTCGGTGAGAATCCCCTGAGAATACTCACAAATTTCCAGGATAGTCAGCCCCCCCCCCTCGATTTTTTTTCTATATACGCCCCTGAGTTGTCGTCCAATGATGTCTCATACGTGATCGATTGGGGACAGATCGGGGAATCGAGCAGGCCAAGGCAGCATGTCGAACCTCTGTAGAGGACGTTGGGTTACACCAGCGGCATGGGGGTGTGCGTTATCCCATTGGAATCACCCCCGGATATGCTGTTCATGAATGGCAGCACAACAGACCGAATCGCGAGACGGGCGTACACATCTGCAGTCAGGGTACGTGGGATAACCACGAGAGCGCTCCTGTTGTCATAGGAAATTGATTCCCAGAGAACGCCCGGTGTAGGTCCAGTGTGTCGACGCCGTAGACAGGTGGAATGCAGGCGCTCACCTGATCTCCTTCTAACCAACACACGGGCATCATTGGCACCAAGGCAGAACCGGCTATCATCGGAAAACACAACGGACCTCCACTCCATCCTCCAATGAGCTCTCACTTGACACCACTGAAGTCGCAGACGGCGGTGGTTTTGGGTAAGTGGAATGCACGCCGCAGCCCGTCTGGCTCGGAGCTGTTCTTCAAGTGAGTGATTTCGAACAGTCTGTTGCGTGACTGTGGTGTCAACTTCCGCTCGAATTGCTGAGCCATCCGCCAAATACGGCTGTCCACCCTCTCGATGGTGCCACAGGAACATCCTGAGCCCGGTCTTCTTGCGACCGTACCTTCTCGTGACCACTGCTGACAGCACGCATGCACAGTGCAGACATAACTGCCAAGTCGTTCTGCAACAGTGCAGAAGGAAAATCCTCCTTCACGTAGCCCTATTGCACGGCCTCGTTGAAACGCAGTGAGCTGTTGATACTGGCCTCTTCGTCGTCGTAAAGGGATTCTTGACTCACTCACAGTCACTCCGTCCAATCTCACTGGTAACTAACGCTCTCACACAGTACAGCCCGTATTGAAAGTAAACCTGAAGTGCAACGTCATGGGCCACGGTCGACTCTAGAAAGGTCAGAAGGTTCAACCTGACAACACTGTAGCTACGGCTATTGTCAGTCATACTTCGTCACGAGCGCCTGAACTGAAACAGCTGTTTGCTAGAAAGGGAGGCGACAAAAACTACGAAATTAATATTGGACAAACATAATGTACATGTTTAGCAAAACATCTGTTGATTTTTATTTACACATGACCAGTGTTACAATCGGAAATAAATGAATAACGTGCATATGATCGTGAAAAGTTATTTATAAGAGCCAAGCAGCTGATATTAGGCATGAGTGACACGGAAATAATTTACCAACATAAAAGTGTTTAGCAAAATAAAGACAATTATTTTGGTTTCTTTTCGTATTTTACTACTCTGAAGTATGGTAATAAAACAATTGGCGGTGTTATACTGTAATAATAATAATAATAATAATAATAATAATAATATGGAGTAAGTATATGCAATTGAGGGTTATGTGATGCAAAAATGTAGGCTATCTCCCATAACATCTTCAGACTGTAGGCCTATAAACCCTCGATTCCGCCGCACATGTTTGTAGATAATTTACTACCATTATAGAAATAGTATGTTGCCGCTGGTATTCCATAACTGTATCAGATTACTTCTGTTTCCTTTCTAAAGTACTGCAACTTTCTCTTCCCATAACCAAGTTTGCTGACATCAACAGCATCATTCCTTTCCTGTGAATAATTGTTTAGCAATGCAGTGGCAATAACTGAATGTATTTTTTCACTTAATTGACTAATGTATGCAATCTACGAACCATTTCGAAGGTTCCCTAATCCAGACCTGGCGCAGATTTTCGTAACTTGGGAACCTTACTTGGTTAATTTGCATTACAGTTGGGGATACAACATGTATCTGGCATTGTTACGGTGCCGAAACATTCTAGGAAAATCAAAGTTTAAAACATGAAGTACGAAATGTGATAATTCCATGTACCGTAGGCATTTAAAAATACCGTATTTGCCAGATACAAAGCACACTCGTCAGTGTGTTCTCGATTAGGGATTACAGTAAAACAAAAACTCATCTGGAAGGGTAGTATAAACGCTACTATAAAGCGTATAAACGTACAAAGCGTAAGAAACAAAATATAGAAGGAAATATCCCTATGAGATAAACAAGAATACCTGCCAGACTGAACGTTCCCTCGTGTTCCCGCCTGACAAGGGTATGACTGATGAACATGTTGCCAAGTCTCAGCCTTCCGATCTGTCTAGAGTCGACCGTGCATGGGCCCACTACTAGCACTACGCTAATGCGATTTGTGGAGATTTGAATCAACGACATCTTTCAGAAGTATAAACACGCCTACCAACGTTCGTTAATCTAGCACAACCCCTTCTTGGGGTTGGGATTTCTTTCCCAAAAGGTACACTGTGCATTACATTTTTTTTCGTGTGGTCTCCTCAAAGACCTAGTGCAGGTCTTTCTATTCGACGCCCGTGGGCGACCTGCGCGTCGGGATGAGAGATGGAATTGATTAAGGTGAATGAAATTTGAGAAGGATGTGGAAGGAAGCGGCCGTGGCCTGTCAGAAGGTACCGTCCCAGCATTTGCCTGGTGTTGAAAATGGGGAAACCACGGAAAACCATTTCAAGGACGGCCGACGGTCGGGCTCGAACCCACGCGTCTACCGAGTCAGCTGAGAGCTTGGACCCATGACCTAACGCTGCGCTTTAGCCATCGTAGCCAGTACTGTCGGTTGCATTACAATAATAGTTAGTTATTGTTGTTTTAAGGGCCGGAACTATGAAGTCATCTGCCCCTACATTACAATAATATTTGCTAATCATAGCAAGAGGCGAAATACAAGCAAAAATAAATTAAAACGGAGCTAGCCGTAAGACCAAAAAGGCCAAAAGCCAAGACATATGTATAAAAAACTAATTTTTTTAGAATCGCATTCTGGTTGATAGTTTCTTTTTCTTCTCAGCTGTTTAGTATTGATTTTTGTCCCCCACCCCCTCCCCTCCCCATGTGGTCTTCCTTTCAGTATCTAATTCTAAGCAGAACTACTGTGTGTAACTTACTGGATGCAAATAGCGAAATTGTACGGGTGTTGGCCAAACAAGTTCAGTCTAGTCATAACTATGCTAACCCGTGTCACCAGTCTCACGAACGTTATTTCTTTTTGTTACTTTAGAACGCAAACTCATCAAATACGGGTACAAAGAGTTTGTTCGTTAAGATAACAACCACCATCCACACCACAATGCCATATTACTACTACCACATTTGTATTTAATTTATGATTGCATTTATTAACATAATTAACCTGATTCTGATGATGATCACTATTGGAGAACGAAACGTTATTTTAAGAAGTTTACAATTTGTAAGTTCATATTTAATTTGAGGTATTTGGTCACTCAGAGCAACATTTATGTTGGCTCTCCATCATTCTTGATGTTCATGTGTAGGCCTATTTATTGCTCAAGCAAATAAATGTGCTTGTGCGTGTGTCTAGTTTACTGTAAGTTTCACTGGTTCATATCGTCATACAGTCCTAAGAATTGAACACTCCAACCTGGATTGAACTTGTGAACTACAGTAAGGATAACACAATATTCGGTGCATGAACTCACAAGCAAACATAACCGCAAAATGGCTGCACAAGGCCAGTCAGCAATGCCCTTGTCAGAGAGAGCCACCATTTAGTGTACAGAAATAATAATACGAGACTTTGGCAGCAAGGCTCTAACACAGCAATAGTGCTCTTTGCCAGAGCATCAGTCAACGTAGGGTTTAGACACACATACTTGAGTGGCGCTATCTATGAACCCACAGAGAAATAGTAGGTGGTTGACGAATACACAGCATGGTTTCAGAGAGTGTTTTTCATGTGAATCGCAGCTAGCAGGCTTTCAGCAGGATATCTGTGAGGCCTTAGATAATAGAGATCAAGTTGACTACATTTCAGTTGACCTATCAAAGGCTTTCGATGGTATTCTATTAAGGAAAATGGAGGCTACAGTATAGGATTGGACAGGAGAGTAGTACAATAGGTGAGATCTTTTTTAGAGGGGAGAAGTCAGAGGGTAAGGGTTGGTGGGTCAGTGTCAGAACAGTCTAGGGTGGGGAGGGGGGGTACCTCAGGGTAGTATATTGGGTCCTTTACTATTTCTCATTTACATAAACGACATAGGAGTTAAAATATCATCCAAGATAGGATTATTTGCTGATGATATAGTAGTATACAGGATGAAAAATCACTCGGATGACTGCAGCATATTACAGAGCGACTTGACGGCCATACAAAGCTGGGCGAATAAAAGTGATATGAAGATAAATTCAAAGAAATGTCAGGCTGTTAGATATGTCAATAAAATAAGTCAGATTGTTTTTGAATATTCAGTAGGTGAAAATAGAGTTATATTTGGGGACGAATGTAGGTATTTAGGAGTAACTGTGGGGGGCGGGAATTTGCACTGGGGTAAGCACATGGGAGAACTGGTGAAGAAAGCTTACAAGTCACTACATATGGTTATGCGAGTGTTTAAAGGGGCTAGCAGAGAGATTAGAGAAAGGGCATACATTTCCCTAGTCCGTCCGCTGCTGGAATATGCTGGGGAGTGTGGGATCCATGCCAAATTTACCTAATAATGGAATTGGAAGGAGTTCAAAGGAAGGCCGCCAAGTATGTTATTGAGGACCACAGGTTGACGAGCAGTGTGAGTGGAATGATTCAGGATATGGGTTGGGAAAGTCTGGCTGGTATACGTTCAAGAGCAAGACTAGGGGTTATGTTCTTAGCTTACAAAGGGGAAATTGCAGGGGAAGGCATTCATGAGAGATTGGGAAAGAAAGGGTCATATATGGGTAGGCCTAGATATGGTCATTCTTATAAATTAAAATTAAGTCAGTGGAACAGTAACTGGGGAAAATATTCGTTCATTGGGAGGGGGAAGTAGAATGGAACAGTTTGCCAGGGGGCATTTTTAGCCCTTTGCCTTCTGATGTTGGTAAATTCAAGGAGTTGATAAGGAAGCACCAGATCAGGAGACAGTGATGTACGGTGCGCGAGTTGAAGCACGAAAGAAAGTGTAAATTATTATTGTTTTATTTTCATATCTATTATTTATGATTACCGGTATCTTCTTTTAGCAAAATTAATACTTATTTTCTAATTAATCCTTATTTTCTAATTTTTTGTGGTTGTAAGATTGTTTTGTTTTGTCATTTTAATTTGCCACCATGGACAGCGTCCATATTCGCAAATAAATTATGTATGTATGGAACCTTTCACGGTGGGCGGTAACACATTTGAACTATCTGTGCATTGCAATTAGCTTACATCCAATCAGGAGCAAAGAGCAATTATGGTGGCAGGATCAATTCAGCAAGACATTCTCTGATTGGTCTACTGACGCTGTATACAATAACATGGTGGGTGAGATATCATTCTCTCTGGACATTCTTTATTCTTGGTCCTTGAACTACTGTGATGTCTTTGTTACTAGGTAAAAATGGCAAACGAAGCAGAAAGGACTAGGTTAAGTAAGAAGCGGGATGTAATCAAGGCAAAAATCACCAAATTTTCCACATTTTTGGACAGCTTCAATCCAGATGAAGATATAAATCAGCTTAAAATAAGACTAGTTAAGATTGAAGAATGTTATGAGTAGTACGACACGGTTTAAACAGAACTGGAACTAATCGATAGCAACGAGGAATCGATAGGCAATCGCGAACAATTTGAGACAGTATATTATGAGGACGTAGCTAGAGCCAAGACCAACTACAATACTCAGACCTTAATGTAGAAAAAACATGGCGGCGATGGTTGCCCTACCTATAGCTAAGATCATGTCATCGGGCTTGCCACAGTTCGTGTAAATTATTATTTTTACTCACCTAAGAGCATAAAATATATCACAAGACGAGACTAGGTTCCGAAGAAATATGCATCAATCATTTAGACTTACCTGAATTAATTTATCTATATAGTGCTGGCCTCGAATTATAGGTTTCTTCGTTTTCACCCAAGGGACAGCTACAATAGTCTCACTGATTCTGTGGTTGAATAAGAAGCTTTTTGGCGAGTTATCACGATTTGTATTTAAGTTCAAGAATTATAGAATAATATTATCAGCAAAAAATCAAACAGATTCTGAAGTAGGAGAGAAGAAAGTACCCGGTTACTTAAGTGCTGTCCCAGCACATGCAGAGTATTTGTGTACACAATCGGAATGAGAATAGTTGCCTGAAATAATCGAACCAACGCCATAGAGATACAATTCAATTATGACCTCTCGTGGAATTGCCTAAAATCTCGGGTAAAACATCACACCGAATTAGTTGATTGAAATATGCAAAGAAGTCGACGTGTGGATATCAGAACATAATTATGGAGAATACTACACACAAGGGACACGATAATATGTTGCCATCTAACCTATTAAACATTCGCTGTTACCGTTTTGAATAGTTGTACGCTGGAAATAGTAGATTTAGTCAAGTACTGGTTGGAAAGCACCATCTCACTTTTACGGAATTATCGCGGCACACCATCTCGCAATATAAGTACATAGTTGGCAAGGTACTCACAACACTTTATTACACACATCATAATAAAAAATAACCTGCAAGCTGTAAGAATCACAAAAGTATGAATGACGGAACACAATGAGTTCACTGTTTGGCACAGGGGGAACATCTTCCTTAACCAATAAAATAGAAGTTCACTGTATTATTTGGCGTGTATACAAGGCAGTGTAGAACATCTGCCAGACTGGTAATGATTTACGGAGGCACATATTGCTGAGCGTTCAACGTTCAACGTCAACGGTTTGGTCTAGTCGTAGATGCTCATTGCGTTTTCCCTTTACGTACTTAAGTTCGACACTACTGACGTGTACTAAGCTATTGTTATATTGTCACTAACTAGCAAATCATTGCGGTGTATATTCTTGAGACACTTCTCTTATGCTTTAGTCTTAGGTACTTCAACATCCGAAGTAAATGACGCAATGCCATCGGTTGACTGGACAATCATCACACAAACGAACCAGTCCATATTAAGCGTATTAACACATATTTACATACGATTGCAGTACATTAACGCGAACTGGACTGTACAGACATACAGAAGACACTAAAAATTACAGATGAGCGACAGTTTATCCCAACTTTCATCAAACGAAGCTAATCAAAGCTAAATTGTGTATCCCAGCAACGAATGTAAACAAACAATATGCCGGGGCTTCTGCATACGCCATTTTCACACTTTCGAGACCTGCATTAAGGTCTGAGTATTGTAGTTGGTCTTGCTAGAGCACAATCAGTCTGGAGAACGACAGATTGACATCTACCAACGACAGCACCTCATCAAACCATAGCTTATATCTAGTAAGGCTCTCAAAAATTGAACTCCCTACATTTAACGGCAACTATGATGAGTGGATGCCATTTAAGGATATATACATTTCGCTTATTCACACAAACTCATCTCTGTCAGACATACGAATTTTTCACTACGGTACTGTATTTAAAATCAGCATTACAGGCACGACCAGCACAAGTAATCCAATCCATGCAAGTCACCTGTCTTAATTACCCAATAGCATGACAAATGCTCACAGATAGGTACGAAAACAAAGGGGATTTTCACCCGAAGAAGAGACATGTGAAATTTACAAGAGCTGGTAAAAGTGAAGTATTGGACGGCTTCGGCCGGACCTAAAACTTCTAAACACTAATATGGACACAACATCATGTATACTCATTTCAATATCCGCCGCGGGAGGTTTTATTTTAATCTGAAACCTTAAAATATGGAAAATTCGATTGGCCATCAGAAAGCAGATTACGACGTAGGGCACTGGACAAAGATAATTGCAAATAACCTGTGTTTTAAGTAAATATGTAGGCTATACAAGATTGTGAATGGTTTGTATTTGGTCTTTAGTTAACTTCCTTAACTTCTGTGTGTACAGTTTGAGAACGTGACGCCTAGTTAGTTAGTTAGTTATTGTTGTTTTAAGGGGCGGAACTACGAGGTCATCTGCCCCTAACGTGACGCCTAATGGTAAGGAAAGTAAGTAAAGTGAGGTTATTTGTTCATCTATGAAAACAGTACCGTAGGTAATATTTTGTTATCAGTGCTCCTAGTTATGAGGTCCTTCATGATTTGTAAGCGATTTAGATTTGTTAGTGCCTCTGACGATCAATGTTGTTATATGACCAAGAGTATTTTACTTAATTTCGTAACTTATTTTCTTTAAATTTTCCCTTTCTGCTCTTGTGTCAATGTAGTATGACTCCTTATGAGTTCTGTATATTCGTATCACGTGCTGATACCTTATTTTATGCATGTTACAGTTACTTAGGTAACGATAGTATTGTTCATGTACGTCTATTTTTTCTTTCAAACAATTAACGTTTGGTTTATTGAAGTTTGATAAGAAGTTAGTTATTGTTGTTTTAAGGGGCGGAATTTGATAAGAAGACATGTTGATTTGATCGTGGAAGTTAGTCTCCGAAATATTTAAAAGAATTTGACATTAATTTTAGTCCTTAGGCTAATTTGAACTCATATTGTTCTAGTTGATAGTGCTGCACAGGAAAGGTAACTACGTTTGTGTTAGATTTTAATTCGACATTATCTGAAGTTCCATTCGAATTTCTATTCCTCGTCTGGGTCATAATTAACTCATTTCCTTCGGGTTAAGATTCCTCACTTACTTAATTTATACTGTATTGTATTTTTAACATTATTTAGTTGTTTAATTTAATCTTTGTGCATGTAAATGAATCATTATCTACACTAATATAATAAGGCTGATGAGTTTGTGTGTTTGTGTGTTTTTGTGTTTAAACGCGCTAATCTCTGGAACTACCAGTCGGATTCGAAAAATTCTTTTTTTATATGATAGCCAGATTCAAGAGGAATAGTTTAGGCTATGTTAAATTTCGGACCGACCATTCACCACATTCCCTGTATTTAGGCCCTTTGGCACAAATCTACACCGTTTCACCGATCTGAACCAAAATTTGTATACATACCCTTTGGAACCATGCAAGTTACACTGTCTGCATGATATTCGGACAGACCGGTTCATTCCCTGCATTTAGGCCCTTTGTCACAAATCTACACCTTTTTACCGATCTGAACCAAAATGTGTATACGTAGCCTTTGGAACCCTGCGAGTAACACTGTTTACATGAAATTTCGGACAGACCACTCCATTCCCTGCATTTCCTTTGGCAAAAATCAACACCGTTTCACCGATCTGAACCAAAATTTGTATACATAACCTTTGTAACCCTGCAAGTAACACTGTCTGCATGACTTTTCGGACAGACCAGTTCATTCCCTGCATTTATGCCCTTTGTCACAAATCTACACCGTTTCACCGATCTGAACCAAAATTTGTATACTTACCCTTTGGAACCCTGCGAGTAACACAGTCTGCATGAAATTTCGGACAGACCACTCCATTACCTGCATTTAGGCCCTTTGGCACAAATCTACACCGTTTCTCCGATCTGAACCAAAATTTGAACTCACACCCTTTGGAACACTGCGGGTAACACTGTCCACTTGAAATTCGGACAGAGCACTCCATTCCCTGCATTTGAGCCCTTTGACATAAATCTACACCGTTTCACCAATCTGAACCAAAATTTGTCTACATACCCTTTGGAAACCTGCAAGTAACACTGTCTGCATGATATTCGGACAGACCGGTTCATTCCCTGCATTTAGGCCCTTTGGCACAAATCTACAACTTTTTACCGATCTGAACCAAAATGTGTATACTTAGCCTTTGGAACTTTGCGAGTAACACTGTTTACATGAAATTTCGGACAGACCACTCCATTCCCTGCATGTATGCCCTTTGGCACAAATCTACACCGTTTCACCAATCTGAACCAAAATTTGTATACTTACCCTTTGGAACCCTGTGAGTAACACAGTCTGCATGAAATTTCGGACAGACCACTCACTACATTCCCTGCATTTAGGCCCAGTGGCACAAATCTACACCGTTTCACCGATCTGAACCAAAATTTGTATACATACCCTTTGGAACCATGCAAGTAACACTGTCTGCATGATATTCGGACAGACCGGTTCATTCCCTGCATTTAGGCCCTTTGTCACAAATCTACACCTTTTTACCGATCTGAACCAAAATGTGTATACGTAGCCTTTGGAACCCTGCGAGTAAACACTGTTTACATGAAATTTCGGACAGACCACTCCATTACCTGCATTTCATCTGGCAGAAATCAACACCGTTTCACCGATCTGAACCAAAATTTGTATACATACCCTTTGTAACCCTGCAAGTAACACTGTCTGCATGACTTTTCGGACAGACCAGTTCATTCCCTGCATTTAGGCCCTTTGGCACAAATCTACACCTTTTTACCGATCTGAACCAAAATGTGTATACTTAGCCTTTGGAACCCTGCGAGTAACACTGTTTATATGAAATTTCGGAAAGAACACTCCATTCCCTGCATGTATGCCCTTTGTCACAAATCTACACCGTTTCACCGATCTGAACCAAAATTTGTATACTTACCCTTTGGAACTCTGTGAGTAACACAGTCTGCATGAAATTTCGGACAGACCACTCCATTCCCTGCTTTCAGGCCCTTTGGCACAAATCTACACCGTTTCTCCGATCTGAACCAAAATTTGTACATACACCCTTAGGAACACTGCGGGTAACACTGTCCACTTATTCGGACAGAGCACTCCATTCCCTGCATTTACGCCCTTTGACACATATCTACACCGTTTCACCGATCTGAACCAAAATGTGTACACTTACCCTTTGGAACCCTGCGAGTAACACTATTTACATGAAATTCCGGACAGACCACTCCATTCCCTGCATGTATGCCCTTTGGCAAAAATCTACACCGTTTCACCGATCTGAACCAAAATTTGTTTACTTACACTTTGGAACCCTACGAGGAACACTGAGTGCATGAAATTTCGGACAGACCACTCCATTCCCTGGATTCAGGCCCTTTGGCACAAATCTATACCGTTTCACCGATCTGGACCAAAATTTGTATACTTACCCTTTGGAACCCTGCGAGTAACACTGTCAGTATGAAATTTCGGACAGACCACTCCATTCCTGCATTTAGGCCCTTGGCACAAATCTACACCGTTTCACCGATCTGAACCAAATTTCACATACTTACACTTTGGAACCCGACGAGTAACACTGTCTGCTTGAAATTTCGGACAGACCACTCCATTCCCTGCATTTAGGTCCATTGGCACAAATCTACACCGTTTCACCGATCTGAACCACATTTTGTACACTTACCCTTTGGAACCATGCGGATGACACTGTCCACTTTATATCTCGGACAGACCACTCCATTCGCTGCATTTAGGGCCTTGATCACAAATCTACACCGTTCCTCGTAATTGCACCAAATTATATAACGGAACAAGTTAGATCTGAACCTTCCGATGCGCATGTGCGTCCAGTTGCATTACGTCATCCCCCCGCCTGGATTGTTTGTCAACCAGTGAGCACATACTTCATCACGCGCTGGTTAGATGTTGCCTAGTAGTCATTATTCCCAGAACCTTGGCAGGGTACAGATGCTGTCAAGGCATGCGAAGCAAGACTGAGCGGCTCTGTTCTTTGACAAGCACGGCAACAAGCTTGCTGTCAGGAGTGGGTGAAGTGTGCGCGCTCTCAGTTCATTACCACCAATACCAATGCTATGTCACTGGGAATGCTCCTGTTGGATACTTAATGTCTGCATAATATAACCACGACGAGCAGTCCCAATCAGCTGTTGCACCAAAGAGGGGAAATCGCATTTGCGCCTAGTGATCCCACCACTTCCCCTCCTAGACGAGACTCCGCCATGACAAGCCAGGTCTAACTTGCCACGCTATACATACACTTTGAAACCCTGCTGGTAACACTGTCCTCTTGATATTTTGGACAACGCTCTCTATTCCCTACATTTAGAATAACAAACAAACTGAACTTGAAAACCATGTGTTAAGGCCCTAGAATCATTCATGTCTGTAGTAGTGTAACTGTAAGAGTATTTTAATAAGTCTATTGTTGACTGGCAATTCGGGCTGCATCACGTCGCCCCTACAGGCCGGACGTTTGTTTTAGACGATTGTCCTTGATCTTGAAGCCTGCAGGTGAGCCTACACACACTCACTCTCTCACCCTATCGCTCACACTTGTCACCACCGATCTGATGTAATGGAATTCCAGACTTGAGCACGTGGCGACATCGTCTTGGAGACAGTACAGTCCACTTCGAAGTATTGTGTGACGAGAAAGTACACGTTACGTAGTTACGAACAAAACGTCATTATATTTGCCAATGACTGTACTTCAGCAGTAGTGTCAGACAGCTTTGTCAGTCATCGGAACGCTTGGGGCAGCTGATAACAACACAGGTACTGTAGTAACTCGCCTCCAGGCTTCCATTAAGATTTTTCACTCGTCTAAAACAAACGTCCGGCCTGTACCAGTGTTCTGGTGCAGAATTGCGAAAATAGTTAAATCTTACGCTGCTTATAAAATGCAGTCACGGGGAGTAATTAGTGCAAAAATATTTCTTTTGCCCCTTAAAACAGTTATCATCAGGAACATATTATGCATCTCTATAAGTGCAATGGTGTTGGTGCAATACATTGAGGTCATCAGCTGCAATAAGCGTTGGTGCTTTCAATTTGCCTTAATTTATTCCGAAACTTATCGTTGAGCGCTATGTGGCCATAAATGATACTATTGCTACCTCAGGAGCTCGGGACAGCCGAAGTTTTCCAAAGTGTTCTGATTATTTTCCTACGGCGCTGTGCGACAAAAGACGACACTATTGGTCTCTATATTTCTAACAGAAAATGAGATATAGGGCCCTAGGCAGTCTTTTGTTTCCCTTACTCCTCTTTCTAATCATTTTTAGAATTTTGTTTATTAATTACAGTGCTGTAGTTAGTAAATAGCCGTTACCCTATTCATTATTATCATTATTATCATTAGGGGAAAATGACCTAAATGCTACGTACATTATACTGTACTGCTTATCACCCTCACTGCAACCATCACCACCACCACAAAAAGTTTTTTTTTTTCTGGTAGTTTAAGTATCATGTGCCAGATCTGTAGTAGTATTCATTATCATCCATAAAACAAATAAATCCACCGGGCGAAGCCGGGGACTACAGCTAGTATTTTAATTATATATCATTGAAAGGTGCTCAGTGTTTTTTAGTAAATGATCTCTCAAAGGTATGGTAATTGTTCAGCCCTATCACTCCCACATAATTCCACATTTTATTCAATTTAATTTCTTCTTCTTTATCTAACTTGGTGGTAGTCCCCCCTCCACTGTGTCAATCACACAAACGCACATTCGTAGCCTGTTTGAAATGCAGAAGATGGATAGGGAGTCAGCTAATTCCCTCAGAAGTTTGCTTGATGACAGCTTGAAATATTTAAGAGCTCTTAAAGCCCTTGGTCAGCCTACAGAGCATTGGGATTCGCTAAGCATACATTTGATAACCTCTAAAATGAACCTCACAACACTATACCATTGGGAAACGGTAACCAATAAAGAAAGATTGCCAACCGTCAATGACATGACAAAATTCTTGCAACGTAGGAGTCGCATACTCGAAGCTGTGGAAGGCAATAGTCATCAGTCGAAGGCCACCAAGGTCAAACCTTTGGTAAAGGCTCCTCTCAAATATAATAATAACAATGCATGATTTCTTTCAAATCAATCAAAATGTTCCTTATGTAATGAAGTTCATAAAGTCTTCCATTGCATGAAATTCCTAGATCTTTGTCCAGAATTGCGATGAAAGAAGGCAAGGAAGCTTGGGATTTGCTTCAACTCTCTTGGGTCAGATAACTTAAGCATACAATGCACAAAGGGACACTGTAGACAGTGTCGGAAACACAATACCTTGTTACATACTAATCAAGATAATTCACAGGACAGCAATGAAAACAGCGAGGTGACCAAGACTTCATTCCCTGAACAGATTACGTTAGTGACAGGTGCGACTCCAAGTTGTCACACTCATGTTTTGTTGGCTACAGTCCAAGTGCAACTTCTAACTGAAAGAGGGCAGACAATCTCCTGTAAGGCCATTTTAGATTCAGCATTCCAGAGTAATTACATGACACAATCCCTGAGTACCAACCTCGGCCTACAAACTACAAGATTATCAACTCCTGTAGTAGGAATAGGGGGAATGTCAACCATCATCGCACGAGGTGTAACAACTAACATTCAATCAATATGCACTGATTTCAAGCAAGTGATTGAATTACTAGTGATTCCAAAGGTGACTGATAGGACTCCTTCATCCATGATCCCTGTAAACAAACTCGAGCTACCACCAGGACTGATTGGCTGATCCAAAATTTCGCAGACCATCCAGAATAGATGTTTTGATAGGGGCAGATGTTTTCTGGAACATCATTGGATCACGGCAACTGAAATCAAATGCCGACAGCTTAACATAGCAGGAGACAAATCTGAGTTGGGTTGTGACAGGAAAATTAGGTTTCAATTCACAAACGGCTCTAATAGTGTGTCATCTCAACGCCACCCACGAAATCACTCATCAGCTTCAAGGTTTCTGGCAGTTCGAAGAGTGCAGCAACGGCAGGGTACTCACCGGAGAAGACAAGAAATGTGAAGATCACTACAGCAACTATACAGTACGACTAGATACAGGAAGATACACGATGAAATTGCCACTGAAGGAAGGTGGCGAGGCATTAGGAGAGTTCAGGACAATAGCTGAAGAGAGATTCTACAAGCTGGAGAAGAGATTAGTGAAGCAGCCTCAATTGAGAAGCCTGTATTGTGACTTTATGAATGAATACATCCGTCTGGGACACATGGAGATAGAAGATTCCATCATAGAAGAATGGAATACAAATTGTTTCTACATGCCCCATCACCCTGTTATCAAGGAAGCCAGTGTAACGACAAAGCTACGTGTTGTATTCGATGGTTCTTGCAATACATGCAACGGCAAGTCGTTAAATGACATTGTGACGACTGGTCCAACGGTCCAGGATGATCTGTTCTCAATTATCGTCAGATTCATGAAGCATAATTATGTGATCACAGCAGATATAGAAAAGAATGTATCGGCAGGTTTTAGATGATCAAACAGACACAAGACTACAGATGATACTTTGGAGAGAGAACCCAAGTCAACACTTGAAGGCATTCAAATTGAAGACAGTGACTTATGGAACCGCTTGCACACCATTTTTGGCAACAAGAACTCAACAATAGTCAGCAGATGAAGCAGATAACTTTACAGAAGCAGTGCAAGTTCTGAGACGTGACTTTTATGTCTACAACCTGTTTACTGGAGCAGAATCAATTGAGCACGCGAGAAGTCTAAAGCATCTGCTGAAGGAATTACTTCACGCAGGAGGCTTCAATCTGAGGAAATGGAGTTCCAATGATGAAGCTATACTAGACATCTCAAATGACAGCAAGAATTCAAATGTACCCATGGTATTCCATCATGAACAAACAGTCAAAACACTGGGACTAATTTGGGACCCGAAGGATGATGTATTTAAGTTCACAACTAGGAGTCTGCTTCCTCCTCAAGGATATCACAAAAGGGACCATGCTTGCTGATATCGCACGATTGTTCGACCCATTAGGTTTGTTAGGTCCAGTCGTTGTGAAGGCAACAATGCTGTTTCAGCAACTTGGGCAGCTAAGAGTGATTGGGACGAACCCCTTCCGTTGGAAATAAAGGAAGATTGGTTGAACCATCAACGAACATTTCACTATTTCCCGGCGATTAACAAGTGACACTCAACAGAATAATCCACAGCTGCATGGCTTCTTTGACGCTCCTATCAAGGAATATGGAGCATGCATCTATATGAGAGGCAGTGATCTAGAAGGAAGAGCATCAACTCATCTGATATGCTCTAAATCCAGGGCGGCACCACTGAAGACACAATCGATTCCGCGTCTTGAACTGTGCACTGCATTATTTCTGACTACACGGATGTCTAAGGTAAAGGAAGCATTAAAAATGCCAGTCAATCATGTTTACCATTGGAGTGATTCATCAATTGTCCTGTATTGGATAGCATCACCAGTTACGAATTGGAATATCTTCGTTTCAAACAGAGTTGCTAAAATTCAAGATGCAAGTGAAGGAGCACACTGGCGTCATGTTAGAACTCATGAAATCCAGCTGACATGATTTCCAGGGGGGGGGGGGTACCGGCCACAGTGATTGTAACTTCAGACATCTGATTAATGATGAGGAGAGCTGGCCAACTTTCATCAATCTAGAAACGCCTGAGGAAGCTGCCACAGAAGAATGATCTATTTTGTAGGTACTCAACGTTCAGAAAATTGAAGAAAGTTGTATCATATTGTACAGTATAAGGTTTGCAAGGAATGCACGGACAGAACCATCTGAACGAACTATGGGTCCTCTATTTGCACATGAACTTCAGAATTCAGTAGTCACAATTCTGAAGATCGGACAAGAATAAATGTTCCCTCAGGAATTGCACGACCTTCAAAGTGGGATGCTTTGTCAACCAAGGAGCTCCATCATCAACCTGGATCCATTTTTGACAGCGATGGACTTCTAAAGGCTGTAGGAAGGCTTCAACAATCAATGCTGCCGCATGATAAAAAACATTAGATCATATTGCATCCAAAACAACAGTTAACCAACCTCATTGTCATGGAGTACCATGTTAACTTCACGCAGGGCCAACAAATCTACTTCAGTCAGTACGTGAAGCATACTGGACACTACGTGGTAGACAACTAATGCGTACCATTGTTCATCATTGCGTGACCTGCGCCAAATTAAGAACCATTCCTAGAAGCCAATTGATGGGCACTTTGCCAGCTAATAGGGTAACGCCATCACGTCCATTTCTTCACACAGGTGTGGATTACTGCGGCCCAGTGTTTGTTCGTCAAGGACGACGCAAGGGCCAGTCTCCAATCAAGAAATGAGGACAGCTGGCCAACTTTCAACAATCTAGAAACGCCTGAGGAAGCTGCCACAGAAGCAAAACAATCCACCACATTTGTTCTTCAGACAGCGGAGAATGATCTAGTTTATAGGTACTCAACGTTCATATGTATGGCAACAAAGGCCATTCACATTGAGACCGTTAGTGATCTAAGTACAGATGCATTCCTCGTGGCTCTTCGTCGTTTCATCGCGAGAAGAGGGAAGCCATTGAACATGTACTCAGACAACGCTACCAACTTCATCAAGACCAATAAGGACTTAAAGGAATCAAAGGCTCTGTTTGAAAATGAAGGTCCGAGAGCAGCAGTACAATCTGCGATCAGCAACGAAGGAGTGGAATGGCATTACATCCCACCTAAATCTCCATATGTAGGAGGGCTTTGGGAGGCTGGAGTCAAGTCTTTTAAATACCATTTTCGACGAATAGTAGGAAAGGCAGTCTTGACTCTAGAAGAACTGAACACTTGAACAGCTCAAATTGAGGCATGCCTCAATACACGTCCCTTGACCCAGAGTTACAATGATCCCAATGATTTTTCCCCACTCACACCTGGATATTTCCTTATTGGTACCTCACTCACAGCTCTTCCAGAACCAAACTTGTAGTCAACGCCAGAAAAGCACCTTTCCCGGTGGCAACATGTTCAACAGTTACTTAAGCACTTTTGGAGCAGGTGGTCCAGAGAATACTTAAACGACCTTCAACAAAGGACTATGTGGAAGCACCGTGGTCCAAACATTAAGGAAGGTACTTCAGTGATCTTGCGAGAGGACAGCCAACCACCAATATCATGGAAACTTGGGACAGTGGTACCTCTTCATCCTGGTAATGACACGCTGGTAAGAGTGGTGACAGTGAAAACTGAAACTGGACATTTTAAAAGACATGTCAATAAACTTTGTGCACTTCCAGTAGAAGACCATGCCACATCATATTATTGTTTGAACTATTGTATTACATTATTTTGGTTCTTCATTGACAGATTATTATTCTGCCAAGGTAGGCGGAATGTTCACAATAGGTATTGTTTGACTGTCATGTAGGTCACTCTGAGCGACATTTTTGTTGGCTTTCCATCAGTTTTGATATTAATGTGTTTGTATTGCTCAAGCAAATAAACGTGCTTGTGAATGTGTCTATTTTACTGCGAGTTTCACTGGTTCATATCGTCATACAGTTCACAGGTTTATGTAAGTATTGAACATATTTTTGTAGAATATATTGAATATATTTACTGCATATCAACTCTTTCCTGATGACGTTATGGTTGCCTGTAAATCCCGTCAAGATTTGCAACACCTAGTCCAACGTTGGAAAGATTCCTTGGACAGATATGGCCTGAGTCTTAATGATTGAGTATCTAGAGTGTGGGCTACAAAGTGATGGGTCAATTAACATCGACGGCGTTGCGATTTCTAGAACATCTCAATTGAAATCTGGGGTCACTTCTCCAATCGGATGGTGACACACTCCCAGATGTTCGAAGCAGAAACAACGCTGCCTGTGGTGCCAAGTTACAGGAGTCCTTTTCGATCAGAGGGTGCCAATGTACCTGGAAACTAAAATGTATAAAACCATCATTAGACCAGTACAGTGGCACTGAATGGAACCGAATGTTGGCCAGCCACAAGGAGACATGAACAACAGCTGCATGTCATGGAAATGAAGATGCTTCGCTGGCCAATAGGACTCATAAGAAATGAAGATGTTCGAATGGCATTTGGTGTGGCCCCAATCCCTGAGAAGATGAGAGAGAACCGTTTGCGATGGTATGGTCACATACTACGCAGAAGCGGTTCATCCGTTGCGAGAAGAGCCTTAAACATCAGTCCTGAGGGCCGCAGACCACGAGGGTGACGAAAGAAGCGCAGGCTTGACACACTGTGGGAGGATACGCATGTGGCTAAAGTCTCTCCTGAAGATGCATAAGACCGCCTTAAGAGGAAAGGAAAGTGCAGAACAGCAGACCGTGCAATTCAGAGGGATAAATGCGAAGAAGAAGAAGAAGATATTGACTTTAACCACCTTAGTTAATTGGACTTCCCTATTACTTGTTGACCTACTGAAGAACGTTTTACATAGAATGTAAGATCGTTAAAAGACCAATATGACGTAAAATTCTGTAATGTTGAATGACCAGACAAGGACGAGCGTAACTGCTTTGTTGAATCAAAATAATGTTCTCACTCCGATAGGCACAAATCGGGACAGCTAGGTGTGTACCGTGACATTTTTTCTAAAACTGGATTATACTGGGGTAATCAGGACAATTGGGTGTCTAGATTTTTCTAACACTGGACTATCCCAAGAAGATTGAGACGGATGGGAAACTTATTGTGAGGGTTTCTGGAGTCTGGGAAATATTTCGGGAGGTTGAGTCAATCCTTTTCCTTCGTTAGTTGAGTTGTATGTTGCGAAAGGCTAATTACCTCAATAATACCATTTGCCGTATTTTTATATTCTCTAACGACAATATAAAGCATAATAATGCTATTCAACGAAACCACATATGTAAGAAAACTACGCTAAACTTGGCAATATCTTAAAACTAAAAAATTAAAATCTGCTGAGACCAAGTATGCACTAGATCCCCGACTCTAAATCTATAGTAATATAATAAAGCTGAAGAGTTTGTGTGTTTGTGTGTTTGTGGGTTTAAACGCGCTAATCTCGGGAACTACCAGTCCGATTCGAAAAATTCTTATTTTTATATGATAGCCAGATTCAAGAGGAATAGTATAGGCTATGTAGCATTAGGCTACACCCCTCAGGTAATCTTAAAGATTGATTTTTGTTCAGTAAGTCGGTAGAACAAGCGCTGCCGAACAGCTCTATCCGCATGCGCTGGCGTTATGGTTAGTGATACGTACACCGTTTCACCGATCTCAACCAAAATTTGTATACTAACCCTTTGGAACCCTGCGAGCAACACTGTCTAGGTAAAGTTTATGACAGACCAGTCCATCCCCTGCATTTAGGCCCTTTGTTACAAATCTACACCTTTTCACCCATCTGAACCAACATTTTTATATTACCCTTTGGAACACTGCGAGTAACACTGTTTACATGAAATTTCGGACAGACCACTCCATTCACTGCATTTAGGCCCTTTGGCACAATTCTAAACCTTTTCACCGATCTGAACCAAAATTTGTATACCTACCTTTTGGAACCCTGCGAGTAACACTGTCTGCATGAAATTTTGGACATACCACTCCATTTCCTGCATTTAGGCCCTTTGGCACAAATATACACCGTTTCAACGATCTGAACCAAATTTAACATACTTACCCTTTGGAACCATGCGGGTGACACTGTCCACTTTAAATTAGGCCCTTTATCACAAATCTACACCGTTTCTCCTAATTGCACCAACTTTTACATACACTTTGAAACCCTGCTGGTAACACTGTCCACTTGATATTTTGGACAACGCTCTCCATTCCCTATATTTAGAATAACAGACAAAATGAACTTGAAAACCACGTATTAAGGCCCTAGAACCATTCATGTCCGTAGTGGTGTAACTGTAAGAATATTTTAATAACTCTATTGTAGGCTGGCAATTCGGGCAGCATCACGTCGCCCCTACCAGTGTTCTGGTGCAGAATTGCGAAAATAGTTGCATCTTGCGCTGTTTATAAATTGCAGTCACGGGGATTAATTAGTGCAAAAATATGTCTCAGGCCCCTTAAAACAGTTATCATCATGAAAATACTATGCCTCTGTATAAATGCAATGGTGATTGTGCAGTACATTGGGGTTACCAGCTACAATAAGCGTTGGTGCTTTCAAATTTACCTTCATTTATTCCGATCCTTATCATTGAGCACTATGTGGCGATAAATAACACTATTGCTACCTCAGTAGCTCGGGACAACCGATTTTTTCCAAAGTGTTCTGATTATTTTCCTACGGCGCTATGCGACAAAAGACGACACTATTGGTCTCTACATTTCTAACAGCCAATGAGATATAGGACCAAGGCAGTGCCTTTTAATTCACTTATTCCTCTTTCTAATATTTTTTTAAAAATTTGTTTGTAAACTACATGTGTCAGTGCTGTAGTTACTAAATAGCTGTTTCCCTATTCATAATTATCACAATTATCATTATTACCATTACGGGAAAATTACCTGAATGTTACGTCCATTACACTGTACTACTTTTAACCACACTACAACAACCACCACCACCACTACCATCACTAAAAGATACATTTTTAAATATGTCTTTCTGTTAGTTTAAGTATCATGTGCCAGTTCTGTAGTAGTAGGCCTATTCATTATCATCCACAAAACAAATCCACCGGGTGAAGCCGGGCACTACTGCTAGTCTTAAAATAAACCCGAGTGTACCCTCCACTGCAGCCCTACATACTTATCCATCGTCTCTGAAGATGGTCCTTGAGATGCAGTTGGTCCAAGGTGACCTGGAGCGGTAGAGCTTCCGTGTGGCCGAGACAGTGCTGTCTCAGTACTGCAACCTCCATCCCCTCATCAAGCATCTTCCTCACTTCAGGAATGTTAATCACCAGTTTGACTTCTTTATTGAGAGGTCTATTGCGCACTTCAACGAGATCTACGGGATGCATGAGCCCAAACCTCACGCATTTCATCAATGGCACGATGGCCTCTTGACGGTCGTTCCAGTCATACATGAGCCACTTCATGCCCGAGTAAAACAATTCTACTTCACTATGAAGAGCTATGTAGTTAGAGCTGAACAGTCTGCATATCATACCAAGACAGAGTTTATCAAAATACTCCTGGGATACCACTGACAGAAAGCACTTGGATATTCTGGCCAACATCAAGTCCATTATTTCATCATTGTTTACTTTGTAAGCCTCGACGAAAAGAAATAGGGCCGTCTCTTCTGAGAATGCTGTCTCGTTATTGATGAATGTCCAGCACTTATCTTCAATTTGAGAAATGCCAAAGAATTTTGAGACAAAAAATATATCTAGTAGGTTTCTTCTCGTTAGAAGACTTTCGACGTCGTCATTAATCCGCAACATCCAGTTATATAGTGTGTCAAAAGTTTCTCCCGAGACTTTATCTCCAGGTACTCTGACAGTCTCACCATATTTACAATCTTTAAAGTAGGGTGAAAAATATTTTAGAACTGCTAAATGACATGCAAATGTATTTTCGCCGACTTCAATAAACACATCAGTATTGATACGATTGGTGAATCTTCGTCTTATTTCTTTGAGCAGATTTGGCTTGGTGACTCTGTCTACTGCGTCCCAATTGATGGGAATGTCCCAGAACTTGTCCAAATCCATAGGTGGATCGTGGTCTCCGTGGTTGAATGGGTCACTCGGTCTTGGCTGCCACGGAAAGTAATTGTCTTGGTCCATATTCTCCTCCCCACGATTCAAACGAGTTTACACCCTACGACAAGAAATATTTTCTTGAGCTCCTGATTCTTGTCTCGTACTAGCTTCAGCATCTGCCCACTTACTGGTCTTCACCGATTGGTTCCTCAGGTATAACACGGTGCTTCTATGCCATGAACCCAATCTTGAGTTTATGAAAATGTTTGGTAGAACAGCACAAACAATCATCAAACAAGTTTGGTAGAATAGCGCAAACAATCCTTAAACAGATGGAGTTCATAACTTAACATTTAACACGTATCAGTATGAATTTCTAAATCAAATTAATGCTAGGGGAAACGATTACAATTCCCTTGATATTTGCAACCAATGGCAGTGTTTTCAAAATTTCAGTTTAACTTTAAAGTCTTACCCACGCTGGCAGTTTTCTTTAATTAGTAGTACTTAGCATCTTTAAATTTTTGGTGCATTTGCGCACCGTGCAAAATCGAAGATGCCATCTGAGTTGCCTAGGATTTAAATTGTAACAAACAAATTATTGGATGGAATCGTATCTGTGGTAACATCTTACATCGGTTTTTTTTCCCTGAAAATTTAATGTCATCAGCTTCAGACTGTTCGCTTCTTTATACAAAGTCATCGTTTCATAAAGGCAAGTTTCTCCTTACTCTATTGTAACTCTCTCTGAAAAAAAAAACCGACAGGGTCATTCCATGATTGTTAGTTAATTAGTTATTGTTGTTTTAAGGAGTGGAACAGCGAGGTCATCTGCCCCCTATCATTTCATGGTGATTCAATTTCCATCTTAAGATGTAATATTTTACTGTGCTGAATTTTTACGGTAACACAAGAGGGGCAGAGAGGGGTAGATGACCTCGTAGTTCCGCCCCTTACAACTTCAATAACTAACTAACATGCAATAATACTTGCCACACTATTCAAATTAGCCAAAAGGAAGGAAGAAGAAGAAGAAAGATCGTAGTTTTACGTGACCGTTAATCGCGTGGTGAGAGGCCAACAGCATGACCGCTGCGCCACCACGGCCCCCAAATTAGCCAAAAGACCTTTGGTAATGATAAATAATAATTCTGGAAATCATTGCCAACCCCGCCCATACAGTATCGTAGCCCACATTGTTCAAGGTGAAATGGATGCCAAGTTCAATTTATAGTCGGTAAACCTCAAACCTTGTTTTAATATCCACCGGAACTTATTATTATTATTATTTTTTTTTTTAGTCGTTTACCCTCCAGGTTGGTGGAACCCACGGACTCAGCGAGGGAACTCACCACTACCGCCTCTACGGGCAGTGTCCTAGAGCTGGGAACATCGAATCGGAAGGGATACAACTGGTGAGGTGTGATTGGCACCTCGCCCAGGTGGCTTCACCTGCAAAGCGAACAGGGGCCTCATGAGGGAAGGTAAGGGATGGGTAGGATGGATAGGCAAGGAAGAGGGAAGGAGGCGGCCGTGGCCTTGAAGAAGGTACCATCCCGGCATTTGCCCGAAGACGAAGTGGGAAACCACGGAAAACCACTTCGAGGATGGCTGAGGGGGAATCGAACCCCCTCGACTCATTTGGGCCACCCGAGGCTGAGTAGACCCCGTTCCAGTCCTCGTACCACTTTTCAAATTTCGTGGCAGAGCCGGGAATCGAACCCAGGACCTCCGGGGCGGCAGCTAACCATGCTGACCGCTACGCTACGGAGGCGACTATTATTATTATTATTATTATTGATTAAATCGTTACAAATATACACAATTTTAGAAAATCAATGGCTTTAGCATCCTCCAAACCTAACGACGGGACAATACCAAGCATAACTGCTGTAGGAGCAAGTGACCGCACTGTACCGCCCCTTAAGCAACAAAAAGGCTGTGTCCCAATACTAGGCCTACATAACTAGATAGTTGACTAATATTCCGTATGTGACGTCAGAAATCATGATCCAAAACTGCTTAGCACATATCAATCAAGTATGTAGTAGCTAGTGAACGAAAGTGCTTGCTTGATTGTCGACTTGTACGAAAAATTTATAGATGTTTGGCACTGAAATGTAAACCAAGTGCGTTTCAGAACACAAGTCTATGAAGGAGGCCATGAATCAAGCAGACATGTCCCAAATCTCCGTAGTGCATAGCACATAGTGAGTAGTTGCTAGCAGCTAGTCATTAGTTATCAACTTGAGTATTGGGACACATCCTAACTAAAATAACTGTGGCGATGCGCGAGTCTAACCTTGATAGACCAATAGTTTTAGTATCCACCGGACCTAACACCGGTAGATCAATAGTTTTAGTATCCACCGGACCTAACACCGGTAGATCAATGGTTTTGGTATCCACCGGACCTAACTTCGGCAGAGCAATGTCTTTAAGCCTAGGCTTATCAGTTAACTTTTTGTCCGTGTGTGTCGCCACCGCCACCCCCACCCTCCATCCACCCTACGACCTTGACCGTGCCTTTCAGATTTTAATACGTTTCACTAATCCAACATGGTGGCCGCGCGAAATGGCAATCTATATATCCACAACAGTAACCTGTCAAGTACAAAACCAACATGACGGCAAAGCAAAGTTAAAATATTTAAATTGATTTTTTCTCGCGATGTATTCATCCGAGCAAACTGAAACTTGGTACGGTAATTGTTTATACAAAGTATAATCTACTGGCATCTAATTTAATTTCATTGTTAATCATAACCCCAAGATAGTGGCTGAGCGAAATTTTAAAATTAAGTTCTTATTTCTTGTGTCCCAATCATGTGATGGAAGTAAACGTTTGAATAACGAACCTATGCAATAATCTTCATCTAATGGTACATAACTCTACGGCCTATATATAGAACAATCCAACATGGTGATCATCCGAAATATTTAGACGGTTCTCAATATCTGGAATCTATTACAGCAATGAAATTGAAATTTGGTATATTTATAGAGGCCATTAACATATGTTCACCTTTGGGCATTCTAATAACCTCATGAACACAAATCCAACATGGCGGCGACGCGAAGTTTAAATATTTATACCGTACGTATTTTTCACGCGACGTAATTATTCGAGCGCAACGAAACTTAGCACGGTAAATCTTCATACAAAGTTTAATATATATTGTAGTTGTCTAATGCCCTCGTGTGGCTGCAGGTTAGAATACACCCACGGTACGCTCTGCCTGTCGTAGGAGGCGACTAATGGGGCCGACAAGACCGACTGACGTGACCGGTCCCAATTTTGGTTTGACCCTTAGAAGTAAACGTGCATGCTGCTTGGGGAATGGCCACCAACTTGGCCATCTGGCGAGAAAGCCTAAACTGTATTCCCCATCCCGTCAGATGGGTGCGCCATGTACCCTTGCAGTAGTATCCGCCTCACAACGGAGGTCCCTGCACGGCCGAATACTTGCGCCGAATATGTCATTGTGTTTGTCAAGGGGTATGTGCCTGTTCAAGGCACTAGGACCCCGGGCAACACTTACTATCGCCAAGTAGGTATTGCCTTGGCAGGGTGGCGCCCACAGTGATGGCCCTCGTTCGGAGAAGGTAGTATTCGTGGAGGATGATTCTGGGATGACGCGTAAGCGGCCCAAAAATTCATCAGAGGGTGGCCACCTTAAAAAGCCGTCTCTGGAGTGTCCACAAAATCCCAAGATGTATACGTCTTGGGATGAGGCATTTAACAAGAAATTTCCCGTTGACAGGTCTCCTCGCTAAGTGGTAGCTACCAGGACAGACGGGGAAGATTTTAAACTGGAGAAATCGATCATCTTTCGGAAGACATCGAGGGGAAATATTGTGGCCTTAACAGAATTTCCAAGGTCCGGAACGGGCAGCTCCTGCTGCATACCGTTGACCGGCAGCAAACCTAAGCGTTGCTGGCATGCACGCATTACGGGGAAATTCCCGTTAAGGTTGAAAAGCATAATACGCTAAATGTGGTCCTTGGAGTTATATTCCATCACGATCTCATTTTAAATAGCGATGCGGAATTTTTGCGGGATCAGAGGAAGCGAGGCGTCACCAAGATTAGGCCCATTACCCGGAAAATTGGAGATGACAGCGTCAATTTTGGCGTTTTCATTCTCCATTTTGAGGGTGATGTAGTCCCTAATCAGGTGAAGGTCAAGTCGTATCATTGCGACGTCCGATCTTACATCCCTCCACATATGCGCTGCTATCAATGCCAGAAGTTCGGGCATGTTTCTGCCAGGTGCACTGCCAAGGCCGTGTGTAGAGAGTGTGGCAAGGGGACACATGAGGGTGGGAAGTGCACGCCTCCCCGGATTTGCCCTAACTGCCAAGTAAGTCACTCTCCACGATTGATGCAGTGCCCTAAGTTCTGTAAAGAAGCAAAGATCAGAAGAAATCAGAACATTGGATCGGGTTTCATATCATGACGCTCGAAAGAGGTACCGTGATATGACTGCACCCGAATTTCCGGTATATTTTACGTCTGTGGTGACGCCATCTATCACCCCTAACACATTCGTTCCCCGTGCTGTACCCTCGACGTCGAACTACTCTGCGGTCGTTAAATCTTCCCTCGCTGTCCAAGCGAGACCTGTCAGTCCAAAGAAGGTCCCTGGATCTACTTCGGCCATTGTGAAAAAGGCATCGGGAAAAGAAGTTCTCTTCTTCTCCGAAACGGTTGGACAAGAAGTCTTCCCCTTCTAAGGGGGCAAAGAAAACTTCGTCGACCGGGGATGGATTTTCATCCAGCCCACCTGATACGACAAGGATAGTGGAGAAAAGGGAGACGGTACGCCGCCGTCTCTCTCGCCCTCCAGCTAATGGGTGGCACCTGTATCTGCTGGCTCTTCCGCTCCCACGACCATCAAGGGAGCCAAGCCGGCAGAAGTCAAATCCGTTAGTGTGAAGGAACTCCCCTATTGAAAGATTAAAACACCGGCGGAGAAGAGAGAAACGGTGCAGCGCCGTGTCTCGACTTCTCCTGCTAACAAGGCTGCTAATCTATCCGATGGCCATCCCGCTCCCACTACGACCAGTGAAGCGGTGCCAGCAGGAGCAGTCATGTTATGCAAGGATGTCAAAAGGGAAGGGACCAACTACTTACACGAATAGACATCGGCACCGGTCCCGTAAGAAAGTAGTTCAGGACGTATCGGGGACGGACACCCAATCTTTGGAACGGGAGAAGGTCCCTCGACACCGCTCTCGCTCTTCCCCAACAGCGAGACTGGTAACTTCCCATGACCGCGTGTCACCCAAGAGAACGCCCCCTCCATTTTCTTCGTATTTGGACGGAGAGGTGGTGTGCTCTCATCCCCATAATCTCCACCTATAGATGGGGAAGTGTGGCAAACGGTCAAGCGTAAGTAGAAGATCAACTTCTACTTAAGTCCACACAATGGCACTATTACAATGGAACTGTAATAGCTATTCTGGTCATCTCGCTGAGTTACGTCAACTAATATCTTCGTTGTCGGCAACCATTGTCTGTCTTCAGGAATCTAGGTTTTGATCCTGGACTTGAGACAACAACAATGCGTCACTTCAAACTCCTCTCTAAAGACCGGGTGGATGGTGGCGAATGCACGCTTATCCACTCTAGCCTCTTTAGTGAAGAGATGCCGCTGCGTACTCAGCTATAGGCAGTTGCAGTTCGTACTTCATTGCCCGTAATGACAACAGTATGTAACATGTTCATCCCACCTGATTCTCAACTGGATTACAACCAGCTGGTCTCTCAGCTTCCCCCTCCTTTTCTCCTTCTGGGAGATGTTAATGCCCATAACACAACCTGGGGCTCCGCTACCACTAGCGGTAGAGGTAGAGATTTTGAGAGACTGATCAGGCGGCTGGACCTGTGTTTGTCGAACACAGGGGAACCTCCGCACTTCTCTATTGCACACGGCACTTATTCAAGTGTCGATATCACCTTGTGCAGTCATGCACTGGTTCCCCTGCTACAGTGGGGTGTACACGGACCTTTGTAAAAGTGACCATTTCCCGACTATAGTTACTCTTCCGAACAAGAGAGCCATCGAGTTACCAGGCCGATGGTTTCTCCGTCTGGCTGATTGGCCAAAATTCACAGCACGTGCAGTTTTTGCCGAAGATACCTTTGAGAGTGTCGATTATCATACCATTCACATAACGAATAGTATTTTGGCTGTTGCAGAGGAAACAATGCTTTCCTCATCCGGCAACTCCCGCCGGAAGTTTGTCCCTTCGTGGACAGCCGATGTAGCGGCAGCCATTAAGGGTCGTCGACGTGCTTTTAAATGCTATCGGAGGCAAATTGATGATGATGATGATAATTGTTGTTTTAAGGGGCCTAACATCGAGGTTATCGGCCCCTGGAGGCAAATTACCATGGCCAACCTCATTACCTTCAAAAGGATATGTGCTAGATTCGGGTGAGTAAGAAAACGACGTGGGAAAGGTATGTTGTCTATGATGGCACATACTCCTTCATCACAAATGTGGACTAAGGTTCGTCGGATCTCCGGACTCCCGACATCTTTGACCATACCCGGAGTCTGCATCAACGGAGACATCATCACGGACAATCTCGTCGTTGCCAACAGTATTGTATCGCACTTCTCTGATGTATCCTGCTCTGGGAGTTATGATCCTACATTTCTGACGGGAGGAAGAGGCTCACCCTTTGTCCTTCACCACTGCTGCTTCGGAGTCCTACAATGTACCATTCTCTGAATGGGAACTTCATAGTGCGCGTGCATTGTGGAGGGATATGACTCCCCGACCGGATAACATACAAATTCAAATGTTCAAACATCTGTGCGAATCCGGTATAGCACAATTGTTGGTCCTCTTCAATCGTATATGGATTGAAGGGGAGTTTCCATTTCAATGACGAGAGGGGATCATGATACCGATTCACAAGATTGGAAAGGATCCCAAGCTTGTCAGCAGTTCTAGACCCATTTGTCTGACAAATGGCCTATGTACGCTACTGGAGAAGATGGTAAACCGTCGATTGGTGTGGTTTTTGGAAGAGAGGTCTCCTGTCTGAGTACGAGTGTCGATTTCGCCCTCATAGGTCCCCCACCAAACATCTGGTACGACTTGAGAGCGCCGTACAGGGAGCATTTCTCCGAAAGCAGCATCTAGTCACGGTTTCCATTGACCTCAAAAAGGCGTAAGACATCACATGGCGCTATGGGATCCTTTCCACCCTTCACGAGTGGGCACTCCGTGGAAATCTCCCGATTTTCATTGCGAATTTCATGTCCGTCCGACTCTTCCGAGCAAGGGTCGCTAGGACATCGCAAAATTATACCCAAGAGAATGGAGTTCCTCAAGGTTCTGTGCTGTGTGTCACCTTGTTGCGATTGTCTTAAACGGCCTTGTTGCCGCCACCGGACCCACGGTAGTTCCATCGCTGTATGTAGATTTAGCTCTCCATTACAGCTCTGAAAGTATGGCAATCGTGGAACGGTAATTGCAGCTAGCTATTAACCGGGTCGACAGGTGGGTTCACTACCGGGTTTTCGTTTTTCAGCAGCGGAAACCTCTGTCGTCCAATTTTGTCGGCTCCGGAGGTTATATTTACACCCTGAACTGCATCTCAGAGATGCTGCGTTGACGGTGGTTGACACTTATCGCTTCATGGGGCTCCAATTTGACAGCAAATTAACGTGGCAGCGCCATATACGGCAACTGAACACTTCGTGTCTGAGGAAACTGAACATGCTCAAGTTTCTTAGTGCTGGACAGTATCTACCATAGTGGCGTTAGGCTGGCTACCGGTGCCTTCTGGACCATCCCGATACCCAGCGTACTCACCGAATCGGGTGTTCCACCTCTATATTAATGACGCCAGAGTATGTGCTGCCAATGATCGGTTTGTACACACCCTTAAAACCATAGAAGATGTAGATTCTTTATTATAATCGGAATGCAGAAGAACTGTGAGCTAACTATTGTTTTAGATCCCTTATTTGGGGGTGGATCTAAAAGGGAGAGTTGCTGTACTAATTTATGAGTTTGTGCCTAAATAAGGGTAGCTCCCCTTGACAGGGCAAGCTGACCAGTGTAGTGTGTTGTGGTGTGCTAGGAACTAGGGGGCGTTCCTATAAAGACTGTAAATGTGGTTTAAGGGATGTAGCCTTAGCACGCGGGTCGGTGTACTAGTCGCCCAGCCGGCTACTTATTATATAATCACCTTGCTAGTGTCAGCGGTTCGGCACGCACTTCACTTGAGCACGCGAGCCGCTGTGAGGAATACAAGGACGTCTGAGTTGGCGTTATTACTACGGTGTGTCACGTCCGACTGTGACGGGAGTAAGGAAGGACGTGGGGACGTGAAGAAGAGTGTAGATCAGTAATGCAAGTGTAAGAGACTGACCAAGTGTTTATTGGTCAGCAATGAGTAACTGTTAGTCCCTTTTAAGGGATCTTGTGATGTTATAATGTGAGTACAAACTGTGGGTGTTAGGTTACAAAAATAGGATTCTGAACACTGACTGACTGACTCACCTCGGTTGACACTGTCGTTAGCCTCCGGCTGTCTCGTCGAAGCACTGGTGATGGAGAGATTCTCGTGACCCACTTAAGGCACCTTTTATACCTTTAGCCTCTGTTCTGTCAGCGCGTTGTGGCATAGTTGAACCAGTTTGTAGTATGTCGCTGTGTGTCATAATTACGCAAGGGTTGAGCTGCTTTATGGAGTAGCCAGCTGCCCTTATAGTATTGATGGATATTGGGTAGGCTTTTAAAGGGTTGCCTTTTATGAGATTTAGACAGATGATGGGGGGGATGATCTCTAAGGGGTGCATACCCCTTGGGTATTGTACAAGCCTCTTCCTCCATTTGGTCGCGTCCTCGCGACCGGGAAGGGCACTTGGGGTTGGGATGTTGTCGTAGTAGTTTTTGAATCCCCCTCGTCTCTTCTGGTGGTGGCGTCGTAAGCGTCGTCGTATGGAACGGGTGTCGTCGTGCAGAAGTGTAGGTGTGCGGTCAGCCCGTGTTCAGAGGGGAGGGTTATGGGGTGTACATAGATATATATGTATATAAATTTTACATTGCATGGTGAAATGTGCATTAACATTGTTGAATAAAGAAAATAATTGCTATTGAGGCACAATCGCCATTGCCGTTGTCGGCATAAAAAAGAAAAAAAACATGGTTATACATGGTTACATAGTTGTGCAGGGAGGAAAAACCCAGGGCCGAACGGATGATTGCGTCGTCCGCCCTATCTTGGGGAAAAAGTGCTCCCCGCAATAAAGAAGATAGGAGAGAATAGAAAAAAATGGGTGTTCCAGGGTATAATTTAAAGGAAATATTTAAAATGTATTTATTGGTGTGGGATAAAACGGAACACCCTGACAAATGGGGAAGTTAGAAGAGAGAAAAATGAAAGAAAACAATTCACAGACATTGGTTACGTGTTACCTTAGCAAACGAAACAAAACAAAACAAAAATATAGACATCGTGTACACGTGAACTTGATAAACAGACAAAAATATTATGTTGCGATGCTGACATTTAGGAATTTCCATTGGAATAATTGCCCGTGGGCGCATGAATATGTATGTAGTTTACTCTTTAAAATTATGAACTACAATGACCTTATGTCTACTTAAGCGCGCTAAACCCTTATAATTCTAGTTTTTATTTGGATCCTCGCGTGCACGCTACCTGTTTGTACGTACGCTTGCCGTATCACGGCTGATCCTATACGGCCACCTCTTGGCACGGTTGAGTGGTCGTACCGCTTGCAGTGTATTCTTAATACCTAGTCTGTGAAGCATCCTCTGTGGGTGAATGCTTGCACACTTGGCCATGAGGGTCGCCGCCACATGCCGGTTGCGCCCTCATCGCCGTAAGCTGCGTCGCATTTTGACGCTTCAAGTGTTTTTGTTTTATGTAGATCTGCCAATGTGGTGTCGTGTAGCCTGTCCGCTTTCTGGCCCGTGGCCACGGCAGACTCCTGCCACTGTGTTAGCCTATCTGTGTGAGTGTATGTAGGCTTTATATGTGGTAGGTCAGGCTCTACGTCGTCAGCCCATGACGAGGTTACCTCCTGTTGTCCCTCTGTCGTATTATGTGTGATTGAAGGTCCTGGCTTCAACTCCCTCTCGTTCATCCGGTCCGAGGGGATTGTTCTAGGCTCTTCCCCTCGGCTTGGCAAAATTGCCTTCCGATCCGGAGCTGAAGGACGTGTGTTTGTGTTAGGTTTATTTTGTAGTAAGTTGGAGCCTAACCTGGCCGTCTTCTTGACTGTGGCCACGGCGAACTCCTTCCATTCTGTGGCAGTACGTGGCGAGAGGGACATCCTCGCAAATTGTCGAGTCAGCGTATCCACGCTTATGTCCTCTCTCGGGTGGGCTGATGGCCCTACCATGAACTCAAAAATGGCCTTATTGGCTTGTAGCTCACGGTATTTGTCCCAAATTTGGGTGTACTGCCTTATTGAGGCTCATGGCCTGCTTGCAAATTACTGTACTAATGTATTAATGTTTCTGTGCTCTGTATTGTTTTGTGGCCGCTAGTTGGAGAAGCGCTTGGACGCGAATTAGCTCCCTGTATTGGGCGTGTAAACTTGTGTAGTGCACCCTCATTCTCTCGAGGGTTGCATTATCTATCATGGGACCATGTGTGGTGATTAATTGTCGGTATATTCTGTGTCTTTGTATATGGAACCTATTGAGGTGTTCATGTATGTGATTCAAGAGTGTATGTGCGCATCTTAATCGCGCTGTCCTACCCTCTGACGGGGTGTATGGCTGTTTGCCCTGTATTGCCCCGATTTTTGTTTGGAGTGTCCGTATTTGTGTTTGCCTGATCTGTATGTGCCTTTGGCATCTAAACAATAATGTTAATAATATTGGCGTACCCCTATTGCCTCTATGGCTTGCAATCTCTGCATGAGGTGCCATTCTGACTGCAGTGTATGGGCCTACAATAAGGATAATAATAATTTTAAAAAAATCTGTGCGTGTTTGACAGTGTATTCTTATATGTCTCTGATTCTGTATGGGGCTGGGGGGTTGGTTTGTTAAGAATTTCCCCTGTGTAGCTAGTTTGGAGCACTCAAAAAAAAAATGGTGCTTTTTGTCTGGGGGAAAATTTTCTCACTATTCGCTTGGCTTTTTGCGGTACGGCAGGGGTCGTTTTACCTACGAGGGCTCGTTGGTTGAGTCCCTTTTCTCTATGCGTAGGACCCCGCCTCCACCAGTGTTTTAGATCCCTTATTTGGGGGTGGATCTAAAAGGGAGAGTTGCTGTACTAATTTATGAGTTTGTGCCTAAATAAGGGTAGCTCCCCTTGACAGGGCAAGCTGACCAGTGTAGTGTGTTGTGGTGTGCTAGGAACTAGGGGGCGTTCCTATAAAGACTGTAAATGTGGTTTAAGGGATGTAGCCTTAGCACGCGGGTCGGTGTACTAGTCGCCCAGCCGGCTACTTATTATATAATCACCTTGCTAGTGTCAGCGGTTCGGCACGCACTTCACTTGAGCACGCGAGCCGCTGTGAGGAATACAAGGACGTCTGAGTTGGCGTTATTACTACGGTGTGTCACGTCCGACTGTGACGGGAGTAAGGAAGGACGTGGGGACGTGAAGAAGAGTGTAGATCAGTAATGCAAGTGTAAGAGACTGACCAAGTGTTTATTGGTCAGCAATGAGTAACTGTTAGTCCCTTTTAAGGGATCTTGTGATGTTATAATGTGAGTACAAACTGTGGGTGTTAGGTTACAAAAATAGGATTCTGAACACTGACTGACTGACTCACCTCGGTTGACACTGTCGTTAGCCTCCGGCTGTCTCGTCGAAGCACTGGTGATGGAGAGATTCTCGTGACCCACTTAAGGCACCTTTTATACCTTTAGCCTCTGTTCTGTCAGCGCGTTGTGGCATAGTTGAACCAGTTTGTAGTATGTCGCTGTGTGTCATAATTACGCAAGGGTTGAGCTGCTTTATGGAGTAGCCAGCTGCCCTTATAGTATTGATGGATATTGGGTAGGCTTTTAAAGGGTTGCCTTTTATGAGATTTAGACAGATGATGGGGGGGATGATCTCTAAGGGGTGCATACCCCTTGGGTATTGTACACTATTTATTATCAAACTGTACGAGGGTTAAATACTAAAATTAAGGAGCTGTATATTAACGTACTTATGGATCACTATGATGTAATTATCCTAACAGAAACATGGCTCTCTGATGGTGTTTACAATTCTGAACTATTTACCAGTACCTACTGTGTGTACAGGTGTGACAGAGTTGGTAAAGGTGGTGGTGGTGTGCTAATTGCGGTGAAAAGCACCCTCACGTCCAGCAGCGTAAGTCTATGTCAAACAGCTTTTGAACAACTTTGTGTTAAAATTGTGGCAGATTCTAAAACTTACTACCTATTTACTGTGTATTTCCCGCCAAGCTCAAGCCTAGACTGGTATCTATCATTTTTTAATTCAATAGAGACCAATCCAAAATTCCTAAATAGTAATATCTTATTAATTGGGGATATTATCCTCCCACATTTTACAGATGTAAATGATAATCTGGTCCATGCTACATAGCTTTATTAGGTTTTATAGCTTTGTATCACAGTCTTTTAATAACGTCAAGAACTTAGCCTAAATGATAGAACCTTAGATCATGTTTTATCGAATATATCGAATGGTTTGACAGTGGAGAAGGGAGTGAATCCACTGGTATACGAAGATTCCTACCATCCTTCGTTGGTTATTAATCTAATATTTGAAGGCAGGCCTAAGAAAGTCAAATATGAAGAAAATCTGATGTATAATTTCAAAAAAGCCAATTTCTATAAGTTATATACATTGTTGGCACATTGTAATTGGAATCCAGGGACTAGCAGTAGTGATGTTGACAATGCTCTTGATGCATTTTATGAAATTTTAAATCATGTTCTTGATACTACGGTACCTAGAAATATATCTCGATATAAAAGTAAATATCCGTGCTGGTTTACAAAAGAAATAATAGATCATTTAAAATCAAAGGAACGTCATAGAAAAAGAATGAAGTTTTCGCAGCAAAGTTGCAGGTTATACAAAGAATTACGGAGAGTATCAAAAAGCATGATTAGTAAGGCGTATCAAGATTATATTAATTCTGCACAACAAAACAACAATGTAAATCCTCAGTCATTTTGGAGCTTTGTAAAACAAAGACGAAAAACAAATCAGAGTACATCGCAAGTCATGAAGTCCCACAACAAGATCTTAGACGATCCCAAGAAAATAGCTGATGAATTTGCGAATTATTTTAAGTCTGTTTATTCTGATAATATCTAATCATATGGCGTCCCTGTTGACCAGGAGCAGGTTATTCAATTCAGTTTATTTATAAAAGAAATAGACGAGGAAGAATATAATAATGCCTTTAAGAAACTTAAATCGAAGAGATCTAGTGGACCAGATGACATCCCTGCTTAAGTATTAAAGGGCTGTTCAGATGTACTGAAAATTCCATTATGTTTCATTCACAACTTAATATTAAGGAGTCAAATATTCCCAAGCCTATGGAAGATCAGTAAAGTGTGTCCTTTCTTTAAAGCTGGCAACATAGCTCTGTTTGAAAATTATAGACCTAATGTGTCGCAGGTAAAAATTTTGAGCAAATACTCTATAGTCGCATTTTTTCCCACGTTAAAAGTTATATAAGTGAAAAGCAACTCGGTTTTTACCCTCGAAGGTCAACAACAACAAATCTCATGAACTTTGTACAGTATATTTCCAATGAACTAGATAATTCTAAAAGAGTAGACACAATTTATACAGATTTCTCAAAAGCATTTGATAAAATTGATCATGACATTCTCTTAAGGAAACTGCACGGTATGAACTTTCCCCACATCTGTTAAAATTGACATCATCTTACCTTATAGGTAGAAAGCAATTTGTAATGTATCGTCATACCAAATCATACTCTTATGTCGTGAACTCAGGTGTGCCACAAGGGTCAACCCTAGGACCATTATACATTCGTTTGTATATTAATGACTTACCGCAAGTTGTACGACACTCAGAGTGTTTGCTTTATGTAGACGATGTTAAACTGTATAAAACAATTAATAACGTGGGTGATATATCAGATTTACAAGATGATTTGAATAGAGCTTATGTTTGGGGCATAGAGAATGGACTTAACTTTAACATTAAGAAGTGCTGTTACATGATAATGTCCCGGAAATTTGACAATCCGATACAGACCTATATTATTAACAATTATGTCATTGAAAGAGTATATGAATATAACGATTTAGGAGTAACAATTTCTTACGATCTCTCGTTTAGGCAACATGTTGATAGAATAGTACTACAATCGTATAGAAACCTAGGCTTCCTGTTTAGAAATGCTAGAGACTTCCAATATATAACATCACTGTCAGTACTGTATCAATCCTTTGTTAGAAGCAAACTTGAATATGCATATTCTGTCTAGCTTCCTAGTTATATTACTTATAAGAATCATATTGAAAAAAACTCAGAAGAAGTTCATTAGGTATCTCTATTATAGAAAGCATGGAACGTTTGCAATATCAGATGGAATCTCTTACACTGAAATGCTTCATGAGATTAATTTCAATAGCTTGTCGAATAGAAGAGAAATATCCCAACAGATATTTCTTTATAAGCTTAGAAATAATATTATTGATAATACCGAATTTCTAAATTACATCAGTTTTAATACCCGGAGAATGAATCTCAGACAACGTGGTTTGCTAGTCGCCCCCAAACCAAGAACGTGCTCTCAACAAAACTCGCCACTTCATACAATGTGCCGGACAGCTAATCTCATCAGTGTGCATTTCGAAATGTTCGATTTCACTTTATCTTTGCAACAGTTTAAAAAAATACTAAGTCAGTACCTACATAAATGAGTAATACAAATACATCTTGGAAACTGTCTGATAAAATATCAAAATCACTAGGTATTAATACATGTAATACTTGTTGTTTTTACCCATTACTAATATTACTAATTTTCTTAATTTAATTACAGTTTACTTTCACTTTAACAAGTTGACATTCAGCATATATTTGTGTTAAGAATATTTAAACTTGAGTATTGTACAATGTGAACTGTATTATTATTGTTTGTGTTATATTTTTTCCTTTCTTTAACATGTAATTGTGATAATGCTATGTGATATTACATAAGTAATGTAATAATAATAATAATAATATTACATAATATTGATTAAGTGATAATCACTATGTATTAATACATTTTATGGTTGTTGTTTTCATCCATTACTAATATTACTAATATTCTTAATTTAATTACAGTTTACTTTCACTTTATCAAGTTGGCATTCAGTATATATTTGTGTAAAGAATAGTTAAACTTGAATATTGTACAATCTGAACTGTATTATTATTATTATTTGTGTATTTTTTCTTTTTTCTTTAACATGTGATTATGATAAATCTATGTAAAATTGGCCAGTCTCCAGTAATTTGAATTTTGTTGTTGGAGGCAATAAATAAATAAATAAATAAATAAATATGCGTCAAATGCCGCAACATCCGACCTATCGAGCTCTGTTCAGTACCCAATACCAGCAGTGGTACGCCAACCAGCCTCGTGCCACTCGGCTGGTTGGTATTCGACTCGAAAGCTCGTGTACTGAAATAGGAGTGTCTGTAAGTCCCTGTATGATCCGGGCACCTATCGAGGTGCCTCCGTGGCAAGTCCCGCGTCCGGAAATTCGGTTAGATCTACAGCGAGGTCCTAAGGTGAACACGGATACTTCCGTTTGTCGGAGGCAGTTCCCCAGCATAGTTCACCAATTTCCGGATGATGGTATTCTATACACGGATGGATCGAGGGTGGACGAGAAGGTGGGTTGTGCTTGCGTTATTGATGGAGCAAATACCAAGATCTCTTTACCTGAGACTTGTAGTGTGTCTACTGCGGTGCTCGTTGCCATCTATGAAGCTCTGGAGTTTGCACTACAGGATGCAAGAATCCACTTTCTCGTGTGGGGTGCAGTCTCTGAGTTCGTTGCAGTCAATTGCTAGATGTAACCCGCAACACCCCCTAGTGCAGCGAATCCACGTCCTACTAGCCGGATTGTGCCGCGCTGACGCTTGAATCTCCTTACTGTGGCTTCCAAGCCACATGGGAATAGCGGGAAATGAGTTGGCGGATCAAGCTGCAAACGAGGCGGTATTACTACCACCTCGACCAATGGAGGTACCTGCTAGAGATATTCGCTCTCAGGTACACCGACAAGTTCTGGCATTTTAGGAGTCAGTGGCTAGCTGACCCAATGCCCAGTAAACTGAGAGCGATCAAGGGAACTACTCGCGTGTGGCGGAGCTCTTTCAGGTCACGTAGGGAGTCCGTCGTTTTGTGTAGGCTAAGGATAGGTCATACAAGATCCACCCACTCGTACCTAATGAGAAGGGAACCCCCCCCCCCCCACACACTTTGTACCTGTGAAGCCGTATTCACCGTGGCCCACATTTTAACAGTGTGTGTGGATCTTGCTGACTTACGAAGAAGCCTTGGTTTGCAGATGACACTGAAACTTATACTAGCCGATGACGCTGTGGCTGCTGATCTCGTCATGCGCTTTATAAGTGAGAGTGGGCTAGGGCCTGCAATCTAAATTTTCCAGTGTACATTGTCTCAAAGACTTGTTCTCTTTCGATTTTTTTTTTTTTTTGTTCATTCCGTAATTTTTGTTTACTCTTGTTCTTCTTGTTTCGTATAGTCCATCTAAGGACCACGACATTCAACTATTACATTTGGAGTGGGCAGTAGTTACGCATCCTCTGGCCGTGTTGTTCCCTCCTCTCCTGTGTCCAGAGGGCACCTGTTTCTTTCTTGGCGGTTTATCATGGAACCTCATTTGCTGAATCATCTTACTGAGAGATGTCCGGTCTTTTAAGTCTCTTTCCGTCCCTCCAAGTTCTTGCAGATCTTTGCTCGCTTCCCACAACCATTGTGCCTTGGTCTTCCCCTTTTGTCAGTAACCGAGGAGCTGGTTGGTCAACCTGGTAGGATGCATCCTGTAGACGTATCCATAAAATGCTCGAGGCTAGGCTAGAGCTAGACGTCGTTTCCAAGCAACATCCATTATGCTTTCACAGTAGGTGTAGAGCTCTTGATTAGGCCGCCTTCTGTATTCATTCCCTTCCTTAACAGGCCCCAATATCTTCGTCAATATCTTTCTATCCTGTACTTCGATTTTGTCCGTGAGTCCCTTCCGGTGAAATACTAGACATTCTGAAGTACATAAGGCCTCAGGACGTATAACTGTCTGACAGTGTCTTATTTTAGTCTTTCGGGAGAGACACTTTATTATTATATGTGTTCGTTAGTTTATAAGCCATTTCTAACTTGTTAATTCGAGTTAACAGATTCGGTTGCAGCCATTCTCCTAGATACTTAAATCTGTCAGTTTTCTTGGTCTCTCACTGGTCCAAATGCAGTGTACAAGGAGATTCACTGATATTTGCGATGTACTGTGTAGTTTCAAGTGACACATGTAGTCCTACCTTAGCTGCTTGTTGCTTGAGAACATTAAGTTGTTTCACAGACTTTTTTATTGAATGAGATAGAAGTGCCAGGTCGTCGGCAAATGCCAGGCAATCAACACTGAGCCCATTAAACTTATGTCCTAAAGTGATACCACTTGTTACCCCCTGATTAGTAAGCTTCTTCCGCCACTCCCTTATCACCTTTTCCAGGGCACAGTTAAAGAGGAGAAGTGAGAGACCGTCTCCCTGTCTTACTCCTGACTTAATTTCAAAACTTTCAGAGAGGGCTCCTCTGAACTTCACTCGTGGCCTGGTGTTATATAAAGTCTGTTGGATAAGGTTATGTGTATTTTCGTTCAGTTCTAGTTCTTGCAGGATCTTGATGAGAGTAGGTCTGTAAACCAAATCATATGCCTTCTTAAAGTCAACAAAAATGATGACATATTTCTTACTAGCCATTTTTGCTTGCCGTAGCACTGATTTCAGGTTGAGTATCTGTTCAGTACAAGAGCGTCCTTTTCTAAACCATGCCTGGTATTATCCTAGCCGAGTCTAGCTGGGAATCAGCTCTGTTTAATAAGGCCTTAGGAAAGATCATATTAGTTTTTTTATTTTTTTATTTTATTAATTTTCTATTTTTTCATATTTTGGTGTCCACCTCTGAATTATTAATTGCAATCCAAATTTGTATACTTTAATCTGTGTTAGTTCTAGTTATTGTTGTTTCAAGGGGCGGAACTACGAGGTCATCTTCCCCAATCTGTGTTAAGAGAGGCAGATGACCTCATAGTTCCGCCCCTTAAAACAACAATAACTAACTAGTTGTCTAATGTAATTCAATTTCTTTGAGAACTTAAAAATGGTGGCTGTGCTAAATTTTAAAAATCGCGTTTATATTTCTCGTGTGCTAAAAAGCGTTAGAAATCAGGCGCGGATCTAGAGTTTGGTTTTGGGGGGGGGGGGGTCAGAGAATCGATCTAGAGTTTGGCTTTGCGGGGGGGGGGGGCAGGCGGGGGGGGGGGGGGGTCAGAGAATCGAAATTGTTAAGAAAAATGGTATCACTAAAAACGCAATCACAAAATAACCAAACGTACAAAATCAGACCAATTCTTTTGCAAGCTACATGGATAGAAATTTGATGCGTTTAGCGCACCAAAAATATTCGTACAAATTGCAACGGCGTGTTTTGCAACTTTTACATCGAGCTTCGAGAAAACGATGAAGGTACGTTACAGTTTCTGCAAGTCGAGTTGGTACCGACAAAGGGAGAAAGTCACAGCTTAAATTGCCAACGAAGCTTGCGGTTTGGACGTCGGCAAAAATTTTTGGTGCGAAAAAAGTCCCAGTTTCCTATCCGTGCATTGCTGCACATTCATCGTGCCATCACTATAAACATCGATTCGGTGATCACAAGGTTTGCTAAACAAAATAGACGAGTTGGTTTTGTTGTATAACTAATAGTTATTATACAAGAGGTTTGAAGTTGTAAATATGTACAGTTGTAACAGAACATAATAATCCCAATAAAGATAATTCAGTATTGAATAAAATGAAAAAAAAAAAACTGTTTTTCAGTTAAAATTCGTTAAGTTTTATTTGTCTGGTAATTGTGTTTTCGTTTTTTGAGTTTGCAAAAAAAATTGGTCTCCGTTTGGGGGGGGGGGGGGGTCATGACCCCCGTGACCCCCCCCCCCCCCCTTGAATCCGCGCCTGTTAGAAATGTAGGTTTGTATGATGAGCCACGATTGCGATATTCCTCTGCTGGCATATAGTTCTATCGCATAATATATGAAAGAATCCAACATGGCGTCTATACGATACATTTCCCTGGTTGTCAATATCACCGAAACTATTCAAGCAATCAGACTGAAGTTTTGGATGGCACTAGAGGACTGTTAAGTAAGAATAAATACGAGACTTTCCAAATACTGAGAAACACAAAAACATCATGGCAGCCAAGTGATTTTCAAATAATAAATTATATAAATTAACTTTTCTGGCGATGTAATCACCCGAGTGCAATGAACTTGGCACAGTGAATCTTTATTTAGAGCTCAGTGTGCAGATATTTAATGATGTTAAATTGTTTTCAAAAATTAAAGATGCAACAGTTTGAAATTTAGGAACTTTATTTGTTTCTCGTATTTTATTTCGGTGATTGAAAAGATTATTCGTATGATGAGCGATAGCTTACTTTTCGTAAATCATAGAAGCCGTGCATTTGACCCTTCTAAAAATTAATTTCCGTTGTTTCGTGGGAGGAGTCTTAATCATCGATATTGAAAGCTATACATTTTAGCACATAACTTCTCATTGTAAAAGTGTTGGTGAAGACATACAGTAGGTCGTGAACCAAAATCTATTTAGTGCCGGTATATCACATGTTATGTGAACTAACTTGGAATAACATTGACTCAGACCAAAGACCGTCACTCGCCTACGGATTTATTTTCTTCTCTTACATCAATCAACATGTGCCTCAGCAACTGTTGCTATGTACACCATAGCTGTCAAAACCACTGCCACCTTATCCAACATACACTCCCACCTTCTTTAGTGAGGATAAAGAACCATGAACATATGACTGATATGGCACCCATCCATACTTGTTGATTTCTTGCAGAATTAATTTAGGAATGAGCAACACAGGGCACAGGAACCCTATCGGATCGAATACCCGAATAGCCAAGATCGTACGCTTGGTAATGGTCTCACACAAATCAGTGCACTTTATCTCGATCATCATACAATCTGATTGGCAATCCCAGGTGAGACCCAACACTGGGGTAATTGTCGCAAAAAATGTATCCCCCTTTGCAAACATATCATGCTGATTGTCATGAGACAGGTCAGCCCTTGTCCCATCCTGTATGCTCCATGCGCACTGTCGTATCTTCATCTGTGCTGCCCCTAAGATGATCGTGGTCTTGGATTTGAACTCTCTCAACTCCCACCCAGAGTCTACTGACGTCACACAATTGTCCACGTACAGGGCACTCAAGAGACTTTTCGCAACACCTTTATCGTCTGCTGAAACAGTACTTAAATGCAGTTCAATCACTGCTGCCAGTAAGAAAGGGCTACAGTTCAGTCCAAAAACCACCCGTTTATGTCTAAATATGACGGTTTCTGTCGACAAAATTTTCTTCCACCACAAAAACCTTAAATAATCCTGATCTTCCTTTCTAACCCCAATCATGAGGAAAGCCTTACGAATGTCAGCGACCACACCTATCCTTCCTATACGGAATTGGTTGATGATGGTGGGAAGGAGCTCTATAAGGTTAGGCCCTTTTTCCAAACAATCATTGAGAGAGGGAGCTCTACCCTCTTACAAGAAGCATCGAAGACAGGTCTGATAGGTGTGGTAAGGCCCTCTGGTTTCAATACTGGATGGTGAGGAAGGTAATGTGCATTGTTATCAATCTCACTTTCTGGCACTATTTCAAAGATTCCTTCCTTCAACCATGCTGTAAACACTTTGGAATATTTGTCGTCCACTCCCCGTTCTGTGCGCTTCTTGGTAGTAGACTCCAATCTTCTCTGAGTAATTTCTAAATTATTGGGAACTGTCACAGGTTCACAAATCCAAGGCAGTCCCACCGTGTACCGTCCATCAGATGACTGGCTGACATGTTGCCCAAAATGTATCTCTGCTTGTTCTTCCCGTCTACTCTTGGAAGTGGGTTCGATGAGGTCCCGAATACCGATTAAATCGAAGTCCCACAAGTCAGAAATCATGACTTCACTTTGTTTCATGGATAGCACACTCATTGAGAGACTGTCACTCACACCTGGACCCATTTCCGTCCACTAATCGTCCAACCAAGCTTAGTTTCTATTGCTGTAAGACCATTCTTGAGTTGATGAACACGACCATTCAGCAACTTACCGTACAGATCATTCCCAATCAAGATATCAATTTCCGATGGTTCTTCACCAGCACCGTCAACCCAAATCTTCTCTCTTTGAAGTTCTCTCAACCAAGGTCCTTTAGGCACTTGAGGAATCACTTCACAAATCTGGGGCTGATCCAACACATTGATATTCTCTTTAAATGAACCACTCACATTGCTGATATCTATTTGGTACACTTTATGCTCACGAAATTCCTTGGCACAACCAAATAACATATGCCACAATTTTATTTCCTTCATCGGATGTAGTCCTAACTTCACTGCTGTTTTCTTCAGTATATAGGTTCTTTGCGACCCAGTGTCGAACATAACCCGTACTTTTCTAGTGATTTCTTTAGTTTGGATCACTGCATAAGCTGTCTGCAGCATGACGTCTCCCGAACAACTTGCCACACCCGATTGTACAGAAGTAGGTTCTTTGGTGGTGGTATCCTTTACGTCCCTGCTTGTTTCTGAACACATAAGGGTAGTATGACCTTTGTGACAGATTAGACATTTCACTGGCACCTTACACAGTTTCGCTAAATGTCTTGTCTTCAGGCTTCTTACCTTTAGCATGTGCTCTCTTCTCATCCAATGACAGAGAGTGTGCTTTAGTACACAACTGGCTATCATGGTACTTCCCACAAAAGATGCAGCTGGAGGATTGACTGGAGAACAGCCCATGGCCGTCGGTATTTCTTCTTTCTGGCGTTGAAACTTGGGAGACTTATTCTTCTGTCGCTCAATGGAAGAGTCAATAAATCCGCCGCTAGCCAGATTTCGTTGGTCCTCTCCTTCTACCTCACGTTTGAGAAAGTCCATGAGGTAATCAAGTTCACACTTCTTTGAATTACCAGTTTTATCAGGATCAGATGGTCCTTCCTTGCCATAATTGGAACTCCTTTGCCAGGCTACCATCAACTCCTCCGGAAGACTGGATTCCACCATGGGGTACAGAAATGTAGCTGTTTGTTCAGTGGTCACGCCTAGTCTCTATTGCCCGTAAATGTGTCTCTAGTTTATCATATATACGAGACAATTCGACTGCCTGTTTCGTGTTTGTATTGACAATCACTAGTTTCAAAAGCTCACGCACGTTAACCTGCTTCAGTAATTTCTCACTTCCAAACCGTTGTTTGAGAGCTTCAATCACCTTTGCGTAGTTTCCAGCAGTCTGTGGGTAACTACCAACCAAATCCTGAGCTCTTGATCCTCCTTCAATTGATTGCACTAAGTAATGGAATTTGTCACTGTCGTGAAGTGATGTATCTTCGTGAATCTTTGAAAAGGAAGCCCAGAATCCTAGCCACTCCTTGAAGTCCCCATTAAACTTCCGCAGTACGATTTTGGGTAGTCTGTACCTTCTCGTGTCCTCTCCAGACGAACTCAACGCAGTGCTTGTCTCCGTTACACCATTTGTTTCGTTGATTTTCAATGCTTTTAACCTCAAAACTGTTGTTTTCCTTTCATACTCATCGATGGTATTTTGTTCTTCATCAAGAGTTTCTTCGTCACAATCATCATACAGCGCGTCTAACACCTTACTATCGAGTTATTTAAGTTCTACCATCTTATTATTAATTAAATCGATTAATGCACTGATGACTTCTTGATCTCTTTGGGACTTCTCGAACTCCCGTGTAACTTCATTGCATAGCTTTGTTACCGATCGCCGAACCACGGAACGAACTTTCTTTGTCCTTTCAATGTTATCCATTTTCGTATCACGTCAGGGTCACCAGATTTATGTTATGTGAACTAACTTGGAATAACATTGACTCAAACCAAAGACCGTCACTCGCCTACGGATTCATTTTCTTTTCTTACAGCAATCAACATGTGCCTCAGCAACTGTTGCTATGCACACCATAGCTGTCAAAACCACTGCCCCCTTATCCAACACATGTAAAATACTTTTAATGGGTTGAAGAGTTTTAGTGGAAAAGAAAAAAAGGAAGGAAGCTTTTAGTTTTACGTGACCGCGTTAATCATACGATCGTGAGCCTCGGGACCTCCTTTTTACGTGTAATCCGAACCACAGGACATGGCATTTCACTTCAAAAATCTCACATGCATTGGCCGGGAATCGAACCCGGTCCACCTTGGTGAGAGGCCAACAGCTTGACCGCTGCGTCACCACGCCCCCTAGTGTAAAAGGTCTAGGGGGATATATGAAAATAGCCTATTTGTTTCTTCAAGGAACTACTTTTTTTATTGTAATTCTCCTTGAACATTATAAAGTGTCAACATATTTGGTTTTTATAATAGATAATGAGCATAAAATTGGTAATTATATAATGTAATTGCAGAATTGTGCTAGAATAAATTCCATATAAAACGTTTAAAAAATAGCGTGACTCAGAGTTACGTAAAAAATATGAATCATGTTACTTATTACTTCCGACTTGAAGTTTCAGTGCTACGCTATAGCTATCTAGCGGTCAGAAGTGAAATCAATTTAACTATCCAATCACAGGCAGCCATTCAAATCGATATATCATGAAAAATCGAGAGTCGTTCGCTAAAACGCGACATCGTGAACGAAACTCAATTTGTTTGGATGAGACCATAGGGCAGTGGTAGCAAAACTAAAAGTAGGAAAGGTCATGAGATTACCAGAAAAAAGGGAAAGAAAGATTAAGGACTGGAGACTAAAGAAAAAGGAGGTTGCAGAAGAGTTTAAGAAAGAATTGCAAGAACAGATACCACGGACGGATATTACTTATGTGGAACAAGAATGGGAATAGTTTAAGAGTGCATTTGTAAACAGTTCAGAGAAAACATGTGGTAGAAAACCAGGAAAGGTACGGGAAAATGCGACAAAATGGTGGAATGATAGAGTGAAAGAAAAGGTAAGAGAGAAGAAGAAAACTTGGAAGGAATGGACAACAAAAAAGACTGATGAAAGTAGAGCAAAATACGTATATAGAAGCAAACAGAGATTGCAAGAAAGTAATTGCAGAGGAAAAGAGGAAAAGCTGGGAAGAATTTACCCAGGAAATAAGGGAGGATTTAAATTGTGGGGAAAAAATGCTATTTGGAATTATAGAAAGTAGAAGGAATGAAAAGGTGAACACTCGGTTCGTGAAAAAAAAAGAAGGTGAAATATTGACAAAACCAGAAGAGATAACAGACAGATGGAAAGAATGTTTCAGCGAGCTGTTGAAGGCGAGACCTCAGGCATGCGGAGAAGTTACGCAAATAGCCAAAACGGTGGAGGAAAAAATAGAAGAAAAACCAGACATTACTATGGCAGAAATGGAATGGGCAGTTGGGAAGATGCAGATGGGGAAAGCTGTGCGAATCAACGAAGTGGCAATAGAAATGGTCAAAGCGGCAGGAACAGTGGGACTGCAGTGGACATACAGACTTCTCAGGAGTGTGTGGAGAGAGAAGAAAGTTCCTGAAGACTGGAAAAATGGGAATAATATTGCCAATATTCAAGAAAGAAGACAGGAAGGTGTGTGGTAACCACCGAGGAATCACCATCATCTCGCATGTTGCCAAAGTAATGGAAAGAATCCTAGACAAAGGAATTAGAGTAAAGGTAGAAAGCCATATAGAGGCGGAGCAGTTTGGATTTAGAGGGGGCAGGTCAGCGGTGGAACCCATATTCATTCTGAGACAGAACATTCAAAAGAGTTGGGAATATGGGAAGGATATGGTAATGACCTTTATTGATCTAGAAATGGCCTATCATAGCGTCCCTAGAACAAAAGTTTGGGAAATATTACAAATAGGGGGATAGGCAAGGAACTGAGAGACATGATAAATGGAATGTGTATGGATTGCTACAGTAGTGTGAAGACATCGGAATGGACAAAAGCAAGGAAGTGTGTTGTCACCCTTATTGTTCTCATTGGTGATGGATGACATCATGAAGACAGCAATGAAAGACTATAGTAGTGCAAAGATGAAAGCAATGTTGTTTCAGATGATGTCTTGATCTGGGGCGAGGATGAGGTGGAGGTACAAGAACAGTTAGACGTAATAAATGGAAAGATTCAGCAATGGGCATTGAAGATAAATGTGGAGAAGAGTAAAACAGTGGTGATGAGTAGAGGTAAGAAAGAAGGAAAATGAGTAATAAAAGTCGGAGATAAGGAATTGGAAGTGGTCAAACACTTCAAATACTTGGGAAGTGAATTGACTGAAGATGGAAGACTAGATTTGGAAATTAGCAGAAGAATACAACTCGGGAGTGTTTTCTACCAACAGGTACGGGGACTAGTATGGAACAAAGATATACCAATTAAGTCTAAATAAGTTATGTACAGAGCATATTATGTTCCTATAATGACTATGCATCAGAAACTTGGACAATGACAAAGAGGGATGAGAGCAGAGTACAGTCAGCTGAGATGAGATTCCTGAGAAGTATGGCCCAGAAAACGAGGAGAGACAGAGTGAGAAATGAAGATATACGGAAAGAACTGGAAGTACAGAAACCAAATGACAAACTGGAGCCAAACAGATTGAGATGGTTTGGACATGTCAAACGGATGAATGAAGTAAGGCTACTAAGACGAGCACTGGAACGACGGATGACGGGGAAGAGAGGACGAGGACGACCAAGAATGCGTTGGGCGGACTCGGTGAAGTATAGCATTAGAAAAAGGAACCTGGATTTGAACACCGTGTCGGAAGAGGAATGGTGGAACGACAGAACAAAGTGGAGAGGAACCATATTTGCTCCCACCCAGTGTCAGCTGGAAAAGGGGAAATGAAGAAGGAGAGAGAGTGATGCTAGTGCAGTTATGTCTTAAGTCGTAGTTGGTTGAGGAGTATATGAGCTGTGACTTTTGAAGGCCATAATTGAGACTTGAGCTCTTGTTGAATAGCCCATAGTGTCGAAACAAACCTTCCTTCTAATATCGTACGTACTGAAGGGTGATTCAAACGTGCTTATCTCCTGAGTCTTGCGCTCAGTTACATTAGCTACAGTGAGTCAATCATAGAGTTGTGGATGAGGCTCGATTGACAGCCTGCATCTAGGATACATGAGGTTAGCTTGCTTCGCCCTGTCGACCCCATGATCCATACACGGACCATTTGAATATGTGTGAAATCGAATGTGTATGTTGACTGCTGCCTTCTGTACAAACGGATGAATGGTGCGATTCTAAGCATTTATTGCAGGATGTCTTACGTATTTTAAAACACTGCGTTTGATTGTGCCCTCAGCGGACGCAAGGGAATATCTATTTGACACTTTCAGTTTCTCGATTCTCGCCTGGAAACCGTCATATCCGACAGTCCTGATCCCAGTGCCCTCAGTTCCCGCAGTACACACAGAAAGGGTCTGGTTCTTATGTCTGTTTCCCCTTATCTTTGTTTGGTTTCGTCTTCACGTGAAGAGTATTGAAGGGGTGGTTAACGGGGTGTCACCACGTATCTTTTGACTGTTACGGGATCCTTCCTCTTCTTCGTTATGAAACACCATTAGTCGGGTGCATGCCTAGTCTTTTAAAATGGACGAGCCAGCGGCGACATACCGGTATATGTCCTCCGGAAAGGCTCGTAATAATTTGGGTGCTACAATTGAACCATATGCGTCGACGTCTTCATCTAGTGCCTATACCCGACGACGGCATTAGATGTAGATCGGGTTTAGTCCCTCGGGGGCCTCCGTAACTGCAACTTCGTGATTTTCCAAGAAATCGTGGTGAGATTGGATAATCCTGTTATCACCGTAACGTGCTACCAGAATTTCTTGAGTCTGCTCGTATGTTTCTGCCGTTATAAATATTCCACCTACGAGACACTTTGGTTCGCCTTCCAAGTATCCGTGGAGGAACACATGTTTGATTACCGCGGACTCTGAAGGATTTTACTCAATGGGGAACTCAAAGTGCTCCGAAAATGCCAGCCATTCTTCTATGTCCCCCGAGAATAACTGTGGTGGGGTGAGTTAGCTTAAAATTATGCCAAAATATTTCACATCTGGCAACCAATGCGCCCCTTGGGATTCAGATAGTACATGGAGAGACAAGTCCAAAACGCCCGGGACACAAATTTTTCTGGCCCTCTAGCGGTGTTGGTGACGTAATCAATATGGCCGCCAAAATTCCTCGTTATAACTCAGTTTTCCTTTTCGATATCAACATATATAGTTAGTGATTATGAATCAGGAGAAAACACGCTTTCCAACTGTATTTTTGATTTCATTGTTTAGGTTTACAATATAAATAAAAAATATTTGAAATGTTATAATTTAATTTGATTTTGATTTTTTCAACGCATTTTGCTAAATAACTTGAAATCCGTTACATGTCGTTGAAAACGTGTCCTATACTTTCTTGTTCATCAAGGAATTACCTTTCCAACGGTATATATTACCTCTGTTTTACCGTAAACAATAGCTAAAAGCCTGCCAAAACAATGTAGCGTTGCACGAGTCGTTATCGTAACTGTGCAATTTATATAGGCCCCGAAAAGTAATAGAGCGTCTTAATAACTACGTAACTATTATAGTAGCAAATGTAATTACTGTGTTTTAATGTATATGTAAAATAATAATAATAATAATAACAATAATAATTAAATAATACCTTCTAAAGGCGTGAAAAAAATATAAGATTTCATTCAGTAATACTAAATGTGTATTTCTTTTTCAGGCAGACGTTGTGTGGGGAAGTTCAACATGTAAAGAAGTTATTGATTTCGTGTATGTAATAGAAATTACTCAATCATGTCAAGGAAGAGGAAACATGAATTGGTTGATGCTACAACTGACCCAGTGGTCTCTCCGTTTGTATGGGACCTGTGTTTGATATGCCAGAAGAATTCAAAAGAACGCTTAATCATCCCAAAATATGAAGGGTATATATCAAAGGCGAAGAATCTTGAAATTTTTGCTGAACATGGTCAGAAGTTTGGACCAGTTGAACGATGGACGTAGTCTTTCGCAGACATTAGTAGCCCATGGAGCAAAATAACATAAATATTTCAAATGTAATTACGATAGTCAAAAAGCGGAAAGACTATCTGCTGAAGAAAAACAGAAAGGACGTCCTCATTGCTCAGATCAAACTCCATCTACATCAAAGTTTACAATAAGATCATCATTATTTTATTCAGATGTAAAAAAAAAATGTTTATCTGTTGTGTGATGAAAGAGAAGGTAGAGAGAAACTTGTGACTGCATCCACGCTGGGTATTGGGCCTACAATTCGTCGTGATGCTCTCCAGAGAATGACTAATACTCTGAACATTTTCTTTTCTGTTATGCTTAGTCCTGTTGTATCTAATAAGTTGGGCAATTGAAAAATCCTGCATTATGTCCAGGTATTTCTGTTGAGACATCGGAGTCGATATTGGGACCATCTAATAACATACGTACACAATGCAAAAGAACATCAGGTACAGATGTGGAAGCAGTGAATGCATTCTTAAAGGATCCGTCAAATTTAGGAAAATCTTGAAAGAGTTGTCTTCGTAATATACCCACTTCCGTCCTAGACACATACCATCACTAAAGTCGTTAAATGCACAGGCGTCGCGTATAGCATCGCCAACATCCCCTTCGATACTGAACATAATTTCACGTCCTGATTTATCTGCTCTCAGACCAGGTACAAATGCTAATAATTGTTCCTTGAGACGTGTTCTATTGATATTTTCTCGTCAGTTTGTATCCCCATCTGAATCATGCGCTGAGACATAAATTTTGTAAGATAAGAAAGTTTGAACACAGGTGAATTACTGCTAGATGAGTACAAATCCTGCATGTATTGAACCGATTCCGTTATAACTGTACCATAAACAACTGCTGCAGGATTATGGTAATCTTCTCTTCGAGAACGTTCAGCAGTTCTTGAACGTGTTAGAAAGCGAGTATAGCATAGTTTTTGGTATTTGTCTTCTTTAAAAGTTTTTCGTCTTGTAATTGTAGAGCATGACTATGAATTTATGTAGGCCCAATACCCAGCGTGGATGCAGTCACAATATTCTCTCTACCTTCTCATCACAAAACAGACAAACTTTTTTTTACATCTGAACAAAATAATGATGTTCTTGTTGTTAACTTTGATGTAGATGGAGTTTGATCTGAGCAATGAGGACGTCCTTTCTGTTTTTTTTCAGCAGATAGTCTTTCCGCTTTTTGACTATCGTATTTATTTTTGAAAGATTTATGATATTTTGCTCCATGGGCTACTAATGTCTGAGAAAGACCACGTCCATCGTTCAACTGGTCCAAACTTCTGACCATGTTCAGCAAAAATTTCAAGATTCTTCGCCAATGATATATACCCTTCATATTTTGGGATGATTAAGCGTTCTTTTCTGGCATAACAAACACAGTTCCCATACGAACGGAGCCACCACTGGGTCAGTTGTAGCATCAACCAATTCATGTTTGCTCTTCCTGGACATGATTGAGTAATTTCTATTACATACACGAAATCAATAACTTTTTTACATGTTGAACTTTCTCACGCAACGTCTGCCTGAAAAAGAAATATACATTTGGTATTACTGAATGAAATCTTATGTATTATTACATTTTTCACGTTTTTAGAAGGTCTCAACGGTGGATAAGGCGGAGGAACTATCTTCATTTAGCAGCGTCTGTTCTTCAGTGAAGCGGCTGCGAAAGGCGTCCGTCTCCAGAGGATCGGCCTGTTATTGAGCTCCGGAGCTTACAACCTCGGTTCTATTACTGGGAAGGAGCTTTCTGACCCACACTGGTTTGAACAACCAAGCATCATGGAATGTCGTCACAAAAAGGACACTACCCCAGGTAGTACCTCGTTGGGGGAATCTACCGTTCTTAGGAGCGCAATCAGGTCTGTTGATTCTGGGGTGCCTGAAACTAGATGCTTTGAGGGTATCACTACAAGTAAAAAATTTATGACGAAACAGAAATACTACTTTGGGACTCTGAACGTCAATTCACTACTGAAAGTTGGGAAATACAAAGAATTGACAATGATGATGGACAAACATGACATAATCATCTTGGCCATCCAAGAAACGAGATACCTAGATGAAGACATAATGGACATTGAGGGGTATAGGATTTATAAGGGAGAAAGGACTGTGAAAATAGGTAAGAACATGCCTTTACTTGTCACGGCTTTTGTTGTTCGTACGAAGGTTGTCAGTTCAATAGTGGAATTCTTTAGCCCTTCTGAAAGACTTTCTATTCTAACTCTCAGCTGCAGTAACAAAGGATACACGCTGATCAATGCGCATGCACCGTTCAATGAGAACAACAGACGTAATCCTGAGAAAGTTGAACAGTTTTGGGACCTCCTTGAAGAACAGTTGGAGAAAATACCATCAAAGAACATCAAGATCTTACTAGGTGACTTTAATGCTCAGCTAGGAATAGAACCGCAATTCAGATCAACAATTGGAAACTATCCTGCTCACAAGATGACGAAGAGAAATGGTATATGACTCGTCAATCTGTGTCGTACCTTCAATCTTCAGATAATGTCAACGTTCTACAAACACTAACCATACAAACAAAAGACTTGGCGATCACCGGGCAATGTGTGTGGAGAGAAACAGATCGATCAAGACGCAATCTCTAGGAGAACGATTAAGGAAATAATGAATGCTAAAGTGCAGAGAGGTGCCCAGTTTGATTCAGATCATTACCTCTCTAAGATCAAAATAAATTTAATTCCTCTCAATAAGACCCAGAAAAAGGGAAATATGATTCGTAAATATGACCTTGAAAAGTTGTAAATCGATCAAAATGTGTTAGAACAATACCACCAGTAACTGACATTTGAATCTCATAAATGGACGGACATTGCTTCTAAGATCCAACAAGCAGCTAATACTACGATCCTGACAGCTAAGAAGAGAAAGCATAGATGGTGGAATGAGGTTTGTGATGAAGTGCTGACTCAAAGAACAAATTCCTGGAAAAAGTGGAACTCGACCTGAAGACCTGAAGATTTCGATGTGTTCCGTGAAGCTTGAAAAGAAGCAGCCAGAACTTTCCGAAGGGCCAAGCGATTATATGACAAACAGCAGTTAGAAGAGATCGATCAGGATTTCCGGAAAAACAATACCAGAGACTTCTATCAAACGTTCAAGTCCAATTTGAAAGGGTATCAAGCCCCAGCCTCTGTTTTAGAGATGAAAATGGAAAGCTGGGCCTGACCAACAAAGAAAATTGTACGATAATGTCTCGTTACTTTGAAAAACTGCTTAATTGTGATGAATCGAAAGAACGATTCACTGTGTGCGATCCAATCCACAAACTACTCAACTCATCCCCACCATGTAAAGAGGAGATCAAACAAATTATCAACAGTTTAAAGAATAATAAAGCAGCTGGTGAAGATTCAATATTGGCTGAACTACTGAAGCTGGCGAATGATGAAACTCTAGATGCACTAGTCAAGCTTTTTGAAGAGATATGGAGAACTGAGATGTTACCAATTGAATGGTTATCAGCACTAATCCATCCTCTACACAAAAAATGTGATAAAAAGAATGTCAACAACTATAGGGGCATCTCATTAGTATCTGTTCCGTATAAGAATTTCTCCAAAGCAGTTCAAAGCAGAATGGAAGCGCACCTTGACCAACAGATCGGGGAACTTTCCTGCCCGGAAGAACATCATCAAGTATAAGAAGACAGAAGGACATAGTTACGTGGTCATGTTTGTTGACTTTCAGAAAGCTTATGACTCCATCGACCGGGAGTCATTAATGGCTATTTTGATCAAACAAACTCTAGCCAACACAGTGTCGAAAGTCAAATTTATGGGAGAGATATCAGAACCGTTTACAATCAGAACGGGCGTCAGACAGGGAGACGGACTATCTCCTCTCCTCTTCAACTGTGTTTTGGAAAAAGTCATTCGAGAATGGAGGAAGATGTTAGACCAAGAAGAAACAAAAGAAGATCGGTTCATACTTGGTCCTAAGCACAAAGGGATATACATTGACTGTCTGGCCTTTGCGGATAACATGGCCATTTTCGCTAACGACATAGATTCAACAGTCAACAAGATCAATAGGCTGTCAGAAATTGCTGAAAAGGTATGACTCCATATTTCTATTCAGAAGACGAAATATATGACAAACATCTGCGATGGACCTGAATGGATGATGATCACTAATCTTGGAAAAATCAGTCGAGTCACAAATTTCCGATATCTCGGTGAAGTCATCCAGCAGAATGGATTAGAAGAGGAAGCAATTAATGTCAGGATGAGGAAATTAGACCAGGCATACCACATTACAAAGAATATCTATAACAAAAAGTCTATGAGTAGCCTATAGGGGCCAAGTTCCGACACTATACCACAGTTGTAAAGCCTGAGGGATTATATGCGTCGGAAACTTTGACCATGAATAGTAAAGGTCAAGCTGACCAACTGAAAAAAAAGAGAGCGTAGGATATTAAGAAAAATCCTAGGTTATAGATGGGTTGATGGACAGTGACGAATGAGAGCAAATGATGAATTGTACAACAACATAGACCCTATCACAGCATCAATTAAGAAGAGACGGCTACTATTTTACGGTCACTTTTTGAGGATGACTGATGATTGATTAACCAAAAGAATATGGAGTTTCATCAAGTCTAAGGGAACAAGGCCGAGATGGTTCGAGGAATGCGAAAAATATCTCAGGCAAGTTGGTATTCTAGACCGAGAAATTCCTGACAGGAACACATTTAGAATATTGGTGAACACCTACCAAGGTTTTTAAATGGTATCAACTTCCAGTAGACGGAGAGGACCTTTGTCCGAAGAACATAAACAGACACTCGTCGCTGGGGTCAGAAGATACTGGCAGGAAGTCAAAGACGGAACAAGAACAAGACCTCGTCACTAAAGTGAAGTTGGTTGTTGCCACGCAGTCCATAGAGGCTCAACTCGATGTATATATATAAAAAAATACATATACATTAAAATACAGTAATTACATTTGCAACTAGTTAAATAGTTATTTAGACGCTCTATTACTTTACGGGCGTGTTCGGTGGCGTAGTTGGTAGCCTGCTGAGCTTCTATGCCCAAGATAGCGGGCTCAAACCCGACCAAAGCCGTCGGATATTTTTAGAGCGTTAAAAACCCTCAATATGCCTTCATTCGGAGGGGAAGTAAAGCCGGCGGTCCCATGTCATAGATTTATGGAATGTTAAAGAACTTTCCACTAATTACACCTGTGTGAAGCTAAATTGTATAGGTTAAGAATGTAAACAACGCTCCTAGGTTCCTACGTTCGTTGCCAAGAGCCGACTGCGGTGGCGTCTAGTAGCTAAGTTCTGAACTAGGCCTAGTAGTCGTTGACGGTGGCGTTTGGCGGCAAAAGTTGGAACTATTTGAAAAATTCAAAGTTGCAGTCCTTACTTGAATTAAAAAACCGACACACACACTAATCACAATTGACACCGGTTATCAGACAGATTCTACACACAGTACACGGGGATACATGACTGCGTAGTCGCAGCCCCTAAACTGAGGAACCAACCATTACTTTTCGGGGCCTATATAAATTGCATAGTTACGATAAAGACTCGTGCAACGCTATATTGTTTTGGCAGATTTTTAGCAACTGTTTACGATAAAACAGTGGTAATATACTGTATATCGTTGGAAAGGTAATTCCTTGATGAACAAAAAAGTATAGGACACGTTTTCAGCTACATGTAACGGATTTCAAGTTATTTAGCAAAGTGCGTTGAAAAAATCAAAATAAATTATATATATATATATATATATATATATATATATATTGACATTGTGAATTTAAACAATGAAACCAAATATACCGTTCGAAAGCGCGTTTTCTCCTGATTCATAATCACTAACTATTATGTTAATATCGAAAAGGAAAACTGAGTTATAACGCGGAATGTAGAATCGTGTCTCAAAATGTTGGCGGCCATATTGATTACGTCACCAACACCGCTAGGGGACCAGACAAATTTGTGTCCCGGGCTTTTCAGACTCGTCTACCCATGTACTATCTGAATCCAAAGGGCGCATTGGTTGCCAAATGTGAAACTTTTTTCAGCTAACTCACCCCACTACTGCAGTTTTAAAGTAGGAAGCTTTATCCCCTAGGGGCAGATGTCCTCGTAGTTCCGCCCCTTAAAACAACAATAACTAACTAAACTAAGCTTTATCCCTTCGTAGTTATGGATCAAACAAGGTTACTTGGAAACATAGTGGCGGAACTGGTCTCTCTCCCAGCGCATTTGTTCCATGAGGCCCGTGGACTACCTAATGACCTGTTTGGAGTTGTCCAGCTTCCAAACTGCCGAATCATCGTCATCGTACTCCGCGTTATCGAGTACATCTTGGATGCTGTAATCAAAGGTATTTATCACTAAAGGTTCCTGTAGGCGCTCGTGGAGATGTTCTATTTAATTTCCTCTAAGTCCGCGAACTGGGTAAAGGAATTATCTGTTTTATAAAAAGGGTCACTTTCAAACGTTGAGTTGCTCACCTGCGTTTCAATTGCGTGAGCTGAGTGTGGCTGAGTCGTTGTACTGTCTTTCAAGACGTCTTCTACTAGTGAATGAGTTCTTCGGCGTCTGCCAACTCTTTGAATATAAAGTACTTCCAAAATAAAAACTGTTCTACTAGATGTCGCTAGCAGGTAGGTACATGCAATATCGACTGAGCCACCAAAATAAGTTGGCCTAGTTTGTGCAATTTAAAGTGTAGAGCACAATGTATCGATCGTGGCCTATGCTATAACCAAGACCAACTACAATACTCAGACCTTAATGCAGGTCTCGAACGTGTGAAAATGGCGTATGCTGAAGCCCCGTCATATTGCTTGCTTACATTCGTTGCTGGGATACACTATTTAACTTTGATTAGCTTCATTTGATGAAAGTTGGGATAAACTGTCGCTCATCTGTAATTTTTAGTGTCTTCCGTATGTCTGTAAAGTCCAGTTCGCGTTAATGTACTGCAATCGTATGTAAATATGTGATAATACGCTTAATATGGACTGGTTCGTTTGTGTGATGATTGTCCAGTCAACCGATGGCATTGTGTCATTTACTTCGGATGTTGAAGTACCTAAGACTTAAGCATAATATAAGTGTCTCAAGAATATACACCGCAATGATTTGCTAGTTAGTGACAATAAAATAATATCTTAGTACACTTCAGAAGTGTCGAACTGAAGTACGTAAAGGGAAAACGCGATGAGCATCTACGGCTAGACCAAACCATTGACGTTATCTTGAACGCTCAGCAATATGTGCCTCGGTAAATCCTTAACATTCTGGCAGATGTTCTACACTGCCTTGTATACACGCCAAAAAAATACAGTGAACTTCTCTTTTATTGGTTAAGGAAGATGTTCCCCCTGTGCCACACAGTGAACTCATTGTGTTCCGTCATTATTCATACTTTTGTGTTTCTTACAGCTTGCAAGTTATTTTTTATTATGATGTGTGTAATAAAGTGTTTGTGAGTACCTTGCCAATTATGTACTTATATTGCGAGATGGTGTGCCGCGATAATTCCGTAAGAGGGAGATTGTGCTTTCCAACCTATAGTACTTTACTAAATCAACTATTCCCAGCGTACAACTATTCCAAACGGTAACAGCGAATGTTTAATAGGTTAGGTGGTAACATATTATCGTGTCCCTTGTGTGTAGTATTCTCCATAATTATGTTCTGATATCCACACGACGACTTCTTTGCATATTTCAATCAACTAATTCGGTGTGATGTTTTACCCGAGATTTTAGACAATTCCACGAGAGGTCTTAATTGAATCGATCTCTATGGCGTTGATTCGATTATTTCAGGCAACTATTCTCATGCCGATTGTGTACACAAATACTCTGCATGTGCTGGGACAGCACTTTAGTAACCGGGTACTTTCTTCTCTCCTACCGTACTTCAGAATCTGTTTGATTTTTTGCTAATAATATTAATCTATAATTACTGAACTTAAATAGAAATCGTGATAACTCGCCAAAAAGCTTCTTATTCAACCACAGAAACAGTGAGACTATTGTAGCTTCCCCTTGGGTGAAGACGAAGAAACCTATAATTCGAGGCCAGCACTATATAGATAAATTAATTCAGGTAAGTCTAAATTATTGACGCATATTTCTTCGGAACCTAGTCTCGTCTTGTGATATGTTTTATGCTCTTAGGTGAGTAATAAGAATAATTTACACGAACTGTGACAAGCCCGATGACATGATCTTAGCTATTGGAATAGCGGTACTGACGAGACACAAGACAGAAATACAAATCCAGACCTTTTACTTATCTTTCTGAAGACATCTCTTTGCTTACCGTATCTTGTATTCCACAGTAACCAGTTTCTGATCCACTGCCAGCTTCGTGATCCCTGCGCGTATTTGGGCCTTGATGAAATCTGCGTAACACGTTTTATTATATTCCTAGGTCACAGCTTTATTCCCGAGGGTTTCGGAACCAATTTGTCGCGTTTAACTACCAAATTGGAAAGAACTGCACGGTTCGTGGTTAACAACGTTTATTCTTCTATGTGAGTTATTGAGGTTTTAAGGCCGGAACAGCGAGGTCATCTGCCCCTTTATTCTTCTATATTAGCTCCTTTTCTTGTCATAGATAAAATACAATAATACGTCTGCATATAGTCTTAAATGACGTAACAGTTGTCATTCCACGAAAGAAATTGTGACGTCTTCTACGTAGAAGCAGATTTACCAGCTATTGTATATTGACTTACCGAGGGCTTCCGGGAGCTTAGTTAGTTATTGTTGTATTAGGGGGCGGAACTATGAGGTCATCTGCCCCTAATTCCTGGAGCTACATGACGTTACTAGGTATGATCTTGAAGAAATGCCGTCCGTGGTAAGTAGTTACATCAGGTGAAAGTGAACCAAGGTGAACTGTTATAGTCAATAGCTCGTGTTGTCCTATTGCTTATGAATATTCTGTAGAAAGAACTGGTGTTCTGGTTAATATACTGTGGATTATAGGTATTTATGTTCGACGATGTCGAAATATAAATATTATATGTAAAAAAACTGTACTTTAATGGGGGTCATTATAGTACTGTTTCCCATTATGAGACAGTTTCTCCAGCCAATCAGAGCTCATTCATTGACAATTAGGTAAGGATACCTTCGCGCATGCGCTCAAAATTCAACATGTCGGACATGAATTACATGATATGAGAATTGACAATGTAGCCTATATTGGATCAACCATTGTAGTTACAATGCCAAACACAAAGACAAAATCAGAACGAACCTTTACGGTAACAGGAAAATATGCAAGAAATTTAGGAATCTACGTCCAGAAATTTTACAACACCATACTTCTAGCCATTACCGACATGAAAAGTTTTCACCGTACCTAATGTTTGCATAAACAAATGGCGAATATGAGACAAGAAATAGCACTGTACCTTAATATCCCCAACCCCAATTTCTACACAGCACATTGCTTTCAAACGTCTCCGGTGACAATATTAGTGAATACTAGAGCTGGACGGCACCTGTCATCATGCAGACTGTAAACAATAGCATGGTCTCTGCTTTCGAAGTGCTACGCTCGTTTTATACTCGTATCTTAATTATTGCCATTATAGGCTCGTTGCATAATGTACTATAACGAATTACTCTGGGAGGAAATAGTTTTCATTGGAGAAAACATATAGTGGAGGTAGTTAAGAAGGCATACGAGTCTCTTTACATAAGCAGGTGTTTATGGATTACATAGGCTACACTACCGAGCACACTTTTCACAGAATATGCATTATTTGGAGGATTTAGTGTTAAATTTTGGTCCTTGGGTATTTTGCATAGTCAGGATAAGAAGATTTTGAATAATGCGATTGGTTTAAGGTAGTGCCCACAAAACAAGAATTGTAGTTAGATTTGTATTTAGATTTAGATGTGTGTTAGAAGGAAGAGGCTGATTTAGTATTTTACCATTTTAGAATTATTTATTTGTCTTTACAGAAATGTTAGAAGCAATTTTTGAGTGCTGCATGCATAATCAATCAACAGAATTGCTTTCAATCGGTCAACACAAGTGTGTCACAACAGATTAGGTGGGAAGCAACAACTATTTTATCATCTTACTACCTGAAAGAAATTATAGCGTACATTATTTTTTATTACCACACTTCTGTAAATGGTGGGGTTTAATTGGATGCACTGTTTCTCTCTTCAAGCGAGCATCATCAGATCCAGACTTTTGTTTATTTATGTATGTACTAGCAACCCTCCCCGGCTTTGGCTGGTATCTTAAACGGTTTGCCCAGCGTAAGCTTAAAAGGTGCACGGACGGCAGGTTCCAGGGGCAATTCAGAAAAGCCGAGATGAATAGCGGAACTCCAAACACATATACTTTCCTCTGAAGTCTTAATGACTCGACAGTTCGAAGCTGGCCAAAGCTGAGGTGATAGACTCGTTCGCTAGCTCAAAAACTCGCTCCGAAGCCAGTAATTTAAATTTCCACTGAATGGCGATTATTGAAAGAAATGTAAACGTAAAAACACTTATAGTCGCCGATGTATTATTAAGATATAGATATACTGTCCCGGGCTTTTTTTTTGTAGAACTTTTCATGCTGAACAATTCTTACACTCATAGTATATACTGTAGATATTTTTAACGGTTTACCCATAGGAAGCTTAAAAGGCGCACGGACGCCAGGTTTCTCTTCGACTCGATTCACTGAAATCGTTACTGCTCGGCTTCCTTTGGTCATAAATGATTTTCTACAGAAATCTTCCTCGAGAAATACTTTACAGAATGGTGAACACCGCATCAAAATCCATCCAGTGGTTCTCGAGATTACCTGTTACATCCAAGAATTGGGGACTTATTTTTATTTATGTAGGATTTATTTAATTTATTATTTTATTTATTTGTGTACTATATTTATGAAAATACACAGACCATAAGTCCAATTAAGTACCTTCTTGACACACAAATACAAAGCAGATATTGTAAATCTGAATAATGATTGTATTCATTGTGTTATGATAACATTGTCGTACCATTATCACACAAATATTATAGTCCATTTATAACCTAAATGTATTATGTTGTTGATGTTGATTTATGTAGGGGCTTGCGACATTGTAGTATGTAGTCCCGTGTACTTGGGTATGTGAGTGTGTGCAATTTGTCTGATAACCTGTGCTTTGATGGATGTATTAATTATGATGTAATATTTCCACAGACAAATGCAGAGGCTCTTCATCCGAGCAAACTAGATATGACTGCTAATGTCGTATAAGCACTGAACAATGTTGCATCTTTTACAGGTCAATGCATGAGTGCCGTTCCTCCCGTCCGACAACCAAGGTAAATGGTTGCAGTCTGCGAGCATGGGCTGCGCGTGGGATAAGGCGAACATCGGGCGCCGAGGGACATGTCGCGCCTTATACAAGACGAGGATGATGACTGCATCCCCTTCACAGAGACACCGTCCGGAAACCTCAAGGTTCATCCTAAAAATGTTGTCTTCCAGAGTAAGACCCTGGGAATTGTGGCCGTCAATCCCAGGATTACTACTGTTGAGGTTCGAAAGGCAACAGAACTCGAAAAAGAGATAATATCGAAAGATGATGGGGCAAACGTGAGTAGAGTTCAACATCACGATCGCTGTGATCCTACCCATGAGATTAGTACCCCGACTAAAGAAGATTTATTAGAGGGTATCAACAAACCGGAGTCGATCATGAAGAGAAACTCACTGGGAGTCAAGAACAGCAACATTAATAAGAAGGACATGCATGAGTCGTCGTCATCCTACGAAGAGAGGCGTCCAGCCAAACAAGACGACAAAATTGACAATGGTATCTGTGGATATTCCTCTATTAACAATGGCCAAAGAATTGATCAAGAATCTCGGAGCTTGCCACCCGACGCAAATGCCATGAAGGATAGAGATAAGGATAACCCCGATGTCGAAGAAGGGGAAGGAAAACATGTCGTTCGTAACATACCCAAACGAAGATATGTTACTGATAAAATGCCTGTTTCAGTTTCATATCTCAACACATCCACATCCGTAAGTGACTTCAATGAATATTTAAGGCTACAACATGAAATACACGAAGAAAATGAAGAGGAAGGAAAAGAAGCAAACATGAAAGTTCGTGATTCCGGAGTCAGAAAGAAAATCAGAAACATAAAGGAATCAGAAAGCCGTACGCACTATCATAGAATTAGGCAATTGAAGGGAAATAAAAGAAAAGAGATCTCAATAAAAATGCGTCCTGCAGTCCAGGCTTCTGGGAGTAGTAAGGATGTGATGAACTTGACTCATGCATCAGAGAGAGTGTTAAAGTCACTAAACAGGACTGACCGAGATGGCACGGCAAAAAGAGACTTGAAAAGGAAAACACGCGAGAGAAGGGCCAGTGACGAAAATAAGAATGCCTCTAATTACGATTCTTTCCGTCTGAAGGGTAACGACAGAATATATAAGAATCGAGACCGGACGGAGGCGTCTAATGTCCAACACGTTCATAAGGTGGGCCCGGAGGAGAAGATTTTCTACGTGAAGAGGCAGCGAGGGGGAGCCAGTTCTACCATCGTACAAGCCGGTCCGTGTGGAGAGCCTCCCTCACATAAAACGACCTCACATGACATATACAAAACCCTGTCGCATGTGGACTGGAAGAAGGTAAGGTGGGATCAATCTACGCAGGTTAGTTGTTAACGATGTGGAGTGGAGGAGGTTAAGGTGGGATCAATCCACACAGGTTAGTTAACAATGTGGAGTGGAGGAGGGAAAGGCGGGATCAATCCACACAGGATAATTGTTGACAATGTGAAGTGGAGGAGGGTAACGTGGGATCAATCCACACAGGTTAGTTAACAATGTGGAGTGGAGGAAGGTAAGGTGGGATCAATCTACACAGGGTAATTGTTGACAATGTGGAGTGGGGGAGGGTAAGGTGGGATCAATATACACAGGTTAGTTGTTATTGTGAAATAGTAGGTATAGCGGGAACTATCTACAGCACTCCTCAAGTTACGAAACTTCATATTAGGTTTGTCTGAAAAATAAGGTAAGTTGCGACGCCCCCAGCGGGATATACTGCTTATTGATGCCGTGGAGCGTGGCAAAACGGTAAATGCCGTCAAATATTGCTGCCATTTGGAGGAAGTGACAATGATTACTGGCAGACGATGTCATTCTGCTGATTGACTATGCCCTTCTGCACACGCCAAACATCACCGAGGCCTGGCTGTAACTTTACGACTGGGAGATAATGGACGAGCCACATTATATCTCGACCTAGCATCTATCGATTTCCATTTATTTGGCTCCCTGACCGGCAAACAGAACTGGAGGTGCGTGATGTCGTGACTACATGGCTCAATAATTGTGCCCCCTCAGTAGCGGAGTAGTGACAGTTCTATCGCACTAGACGCCTGGCGTCGCGGGGCGTCCATGTTAAATTAGTGGATTTCTCGCGAGCCCATGGTCCGATTTTGACATGCGACATATCGTTGGACTCGGGCTTCTTTTTAATGGACCACTCGTTATATTTGTCCAAAAGAATTTGAAAAATTTTGTTTTTGAAAATAGGCAATAGTCTAAAAACCAAACATGATAGAACGTTGTGCCGTGCTTGAAACGAATGGTCTTTATGTCCTTTATATTTGATAATAAAACTTTTTTTATTTTTTTTTTGTTTTTTGAAAACAGTTCAATTTTGAAATTTTTATATTTTGAAAACTAAAGAGTTTACAAACAATTTTGTTTGACATAAATGAATGGCCCTGACCCCCTCTACCCTCAAAATAAATGTCAAGTCTCGACGACTAAACCTGTGCAGTAGTGTGAATTGGACAGTTCTGCTTACCAGCCTACTTTCCTACGAACTTTGCCGATATCTCCCGAACGCGTGGTCGGATTTTAACGAACGAGGTATTGTTGGCGTTGGGAGGACGTCCTCTTGGCTATAAATTTATGTTGGTATTTAAAAAAAATTGAAAATTCTTGTTTTTTGGATTGGCGCTATTTTGGAAACGGTGAATTGGAAAAAAGTTTGTTTGACGTTAATGAAAGGTGGGTATGCCCTCTAGGCGGACAGAAAGTTTCAAGGGTGTAGGAGGAAAAACAATGATAGCATACTTTCTCGCGAACATTGGTGATCATCGGCGAACGGAAGGTCGGATTTTAACAAATGAGGTGTCGTTGGACTCGAGCTGACGTCCTCTTTCCTATAGACCTCGTGCGCATGATGGGTGCTACGCTCTGGCGGCAAGTCACTTAAACAGTCAGGGGGAATCGCAGTCGAGTGTCTGTGCCTGTGTTGAATGGTCTTGTACATGCTTGATTCAACTTCGACATGCAAAAAGTTTCACTAAATAGTAGAAAATTTTTTCTGTGGTTGGTTGCAACTTCACGTATATTAACTGTCCTCCTGGAACTAAGTTTTTTGTGTTTCGGAATAAAATGCAGCATGAAACTAGGAGAAATGCCTGGATTGCGGCACTGAAACGAGGAACTAGTGATGGTAAACCATGGCAACCCACGAATAACTCGCGTGTTTGTAGTCGGCATTTTGTGAATGGAATGCCTTCGAGAGATCCTGCCAGTCCTGGCTATGTACCGAGATTGTTTATAAAACCGCTTGTTTCTATCGAACGTCAGCAAGAAGAGGAGCACCGAGTGACGACTAGATACAAGAGGCGAAAACGTAGACATGAAAATAAAAACGTTGAAACTAGTACCACGGAAGATTTTTCGAAATCATACAGTGATGCAAGCACGCAGACTGAAGTAATGACCACCGATGGTAACAACACCAGTGTGAACGTGTTATTTTCTGCTCTGAAAAATAATTGTGAAGCGGAAGTTCAAACAAATTTGTCATTGCCTCGAGTGAATAAACAGACGACGACCGACACTTGGTTTAAGAGAGATTGTGGTGTTCACGTGGACTTCGTGGACACCAAACGTACATTTAATGGATACAGGTCAGTGAAAGACAAGGAACAGCATCTTCTTGAAATAGCAGGTGTTAAATTTGCAGTGTTTCATATCCTGTTATCCTTGTTACCCTCCGTTCATCATAACTGTACATTTACTAAAGAAAACATGCTGCTTCTACTGCTAATGAAATGCAAACTCAGTATTAGTTTCGCCGCTCTAGGCGTAATTTTTAACTGCCGTAGGACTACAGCATCTGCTACTTTTGAATCCGCTCTCCATCATATTTTTGAGAAAACAAAGGAGTGGATTTTCTGGCCACAACGATCCTCTATCAAAAGCACAATGCCTAATGCTTTTAAAAACACTACGAAAATTGCACGTACATTATAGATTGCAGTGAAGTGCCCTGTGAAAGACCTAACAGTGTTCGTCAAAGAAGTTTAATGTTTTCTCATTATAAGAATTCATTTACTGTCAAATTTATTGTTGCCATTACTCCTTCAGGTTACATTACTTTTATATCCAAATGCTATGGAGGAAGAGCGACTGACAGCTACATCACAGTTATTAGCGTATGGTACAACACAAAACAAACAATATACATACATACAATAAGTAACACATTACAACTATTACAATCATGCAAGGGAAAGGGTGTTCAAAGATTAATGTCTAAATTTTCTAGCCATCTTATGGCTTCAGTAGAGGCTATTACAAAGTCCTGTGTTGATCCAGTGAATGCCCTACTAATACACTCAGTGACAATATGGTTCATAGTCTGTCTAACTGCACCACAATCACAGGTTGGGGAAGATCGCATGCCCCATTTAAACATCATTGATCCGCATCTCCCGTATATTAAACTTTATTCAGCCAGGGGATATAGTTATGTGTGACAAAGGATTCCTACAGATAACTTGTATTGAGAACAGAAATGCTGTAATGGTAATGCCACCTTTTGCATTTAATCCTCAGTTTTCAGCTGAAGAAATTGACACAACATACGATATTGCGTCAGTAAGAATTCATGTTGAAAGAGCTATACAGAGAATGAAAATTTATAAAATATTAAGCATCAAACTCACTATGGATTTACTTCCTCATATAGACAAAATTGTTCACATCATAGGATTCTTGGTAAACTTCAGTCCTCCAATAATTAAATCACAAGACTAACTATTTTTAGTTAAGCTTACTAAAGATTTTTGCAAATAATTGTCAGAAAATTCGATACCGTAATGGTATTTGTAACAGCAAAATAATTTGATTTTTAATTATGTTATCAACATAATAAATTAAAATTTTCAAGTTGAATTCTCAGCATTGAGAAATACAATTCGTACATCAGCCATTATCCGATTAGTGATAATTCACACTTGAATATAGTTACAGTGCATTCACTGTAGCATCTTTAAATATTACTGGAAGGTAATGTTCAAAATACAATTTTTCTACTGAAGGAATAGTACTGGAAAGGAAGTCATAATTTCTGGAAATGTTCACTTTAACACTTCCCTTTGGAGAATATATGAACAAGTCACAGTTGTGAAGGTTCAGAATGTACATTGCTATCTGTACCTGAGTATAATAAACGTGAGTTTCATTCAGTTTTACATTACCATCAGTAGTTATGTCTAAATACGGGACATTGCACTTGTTGTCTTCAACTATGGGTTTTTCTCGACATGAATAAGGGCACTTAATCTCGAGAAGATTAACAAAATCCTGAACTACCACTATACCATCTGGACTGCAACATAACCATGGTTGCTGTTCTTTTATAAACAACCCGAGTTGAATCACACGGCAATCGTTTAATAAGCAGTATTCCTCAAGTGCCTTCCGTTCATTAGTTCTGCCATATCTCACTGCAGGAGTGTTTACATTCTTAGATGAAAGAAACGCTAATGCCTGTCTTTCGTAATTTCCACTCTGTAGGGTTTTGATCTGGTGTACATTCTGGCTGGCCGAAATGCGTAACTTCCTTTTCTGGAACCTGGAAGGACATAAAGATTGTTCCCTTGTCTCAACTGCAATTGCACTCTTCTGTGAATTTGTTACTTTAACATTTTTACAATAAAACTTCAATATATCATTTGGCAATATGCACTCATAATTTATGGAAACTAGTGATATGCTACCAACAGGCAAATTATTCACAACATAGCCCTAGTTTATTAGCTGTTTGTTTGTCCAACTGTTTAAGACACTGAAATAAGAAGTCCTTTTCGCTTATCTCTACAGCGCTTTCAACGATGTTTTGAACAATGCAAGTGGAGATAAAGAAAGATTCACCTGCACACTCTGCTTTCAAAATTTTCGAGAAAGCACAGTCTATGACCTTAATTTGTTCATATAATTGTGTTTTACTTAAGGATTCAACACTTTCCGACGCGAAATAAATTGGTCGCTTATTTGATGGCCCATTTAGTATTTCTTCTACATTCCCTCCTTTACAATACTGCGCAATAATGTTCTTTGGTTTCACCCATTGTTGCAGAGAGGAAGTCTGGGAAGAATCTCTCTCAGTGTTAATATAAATATACAATGCAGCAATAGGCTTGCAGCATTGTGCATGTGCGGCTTTGCAATCGCACTCAGTTGATTTTACCTTTCGACCGCAATCAATCTGTAAAAAGATTAATCTTGTGTAAATTAACTGTAAAAACACTTAAAACTGCAATAGATACAAATATTATGCTACGTTATTATATAGAAAGACAAAACATACGCTTACTTTAATTTTAACAGCATAAGGCGGCTGATGGATGTTTGTTTCTCTCAAACTCAAGCAAGTTATTTCTTCTCCTAACGCTTCTCTTGCTTGTAGTATATGATGACTGTCACAGAGTTTAGCACCCTTCTTTAAGTAGAAGCTCAGAAATACGATGCATCCCACTAAAATTCTCGAAATCCTACACAAATATCTAGAGACGTCATTTCAACATTGAGTTCTTCCCTGTGCTTGTAGTTGCACAAGCTACTGACTTCCCCCGGAAAGATTACACAAATCACCGCTACGAGCGCCAGCAACTAAAATAACATGCGCACGAAAGACCACTCGTTATTTTTTTTTTGAAAATGTTTGTTTTCGAAAGTAGGTGATAGTTTGAAAACCAAACATGATAGAATGTTGTGCCATAGTTGAAACGAATGGACTCTATGACATTTATTTTTTATAATAAAACTTTTTATATTTTGAGATTTTTTGAAAACACTTAAATATTGAATTTTTACTATTTTGGAAACTAACACGTTGACAAATAAGTTTGTTTGACATAAATGAAAGGTCCCTACCCCCTCTACCAAGAAAATAAATGTCAAATCTCTAGGACAAAAAAAAACTAGGCATTTAAATTTTTAAAAAATTAAAAAAACGCGTGTTTGTAGACAGAGAGCCGGTAGCGCTTGACGTATGTTACAACGAGGCTATGAATGAGCATGGTGAATACTGGAAATGGCTATTTCGACGGTCGCGATGTATGGCAAAACGAGGGGTTGCTTTTCGATATTTTTTCCTATGACGAATGAATGAAGGCGAATATTTTGAAATGTGACAAGCATGCTAAGATTTTTACCCCTGAAGGGGATCTTTAACGTTTTAGTTAACAGTGATGTGCGATATCGCTCTCTGACACAACAGACGGTTGTAGGATATGACGAAGTGATTCTTAGACGTTGGCGATCTCGGTGATAGTGCCCGGAAGAAATGAATTGCTATTTTGGTGGGATGGCGGGGCAGCTTATGACGGTTGGTTTTGTGATATTTCCTTTGACGGATAGAGGTGAATATTTGAAATGTGTTAAGTGTGCTAGGATTTTTTTTACCCCCGAAGGGGATCTTTAACATGCTAGTAAACGGTAATAAGCGAGACTGCTGTCTGGCACAGTAAATGGTTTAAGAATATGGAAACCTATAACATTTGCTCGACCAAGTCATGTGCATGTATGCAAAGAGCCAAAACGGTAAGGTCATTGGCCTGAAATGTTATAAACTAAATATTGAACTGGGTAAAGTCATGTGTTTTAGGATGAAAGTATGTGGTTAACATGATCATGTATTGAGGAAGGCCGCTTGCTAGTAATTATTATTATTATTATTACAGTAAAATCTTTAATAATAGTAATAATAATAAGAAGAAGACACACATGTTTCCAATGCTAACACACACACACACACACACACAGTCCTGCTCACTGGTGACTGAATATTGTACCTAGCCAGAGGACTCGTGAGAGAGACTGCTGATAAGACAAAAAAATGTCTACGTCAGCAGGAAGTGTGATACCAGCTTACTTGCCTCGTGGTGGCTAGCAGGTGTGCTGTTTAAGCAGAGACCGCCATTTTGGTTCTGAGACTGTAGGACTACCGATGTATAAGAGGCAGCCATTTTGGTTCCTTATTAAAAACATGAAACTAGTATAAGGTACACGAATCTTATTCAGACTGAGGAATGTGAAGAGGCGTGGGAACACGTGTGAAAGAGACAACATTTCAAGGCGAAAACGCTGAGAAAATGCAACTCTCTCTGTTGCTAGGCTAACTGATAACGATTGCGTTAGTCATGCAATTGCCATTTTAGCACACGGACGTATACAGTAGAGCTCTGAACTGAACTTTGGAAGAAAAATCCTTTTATTTTTTTGGTAAGTACCTATGAATTATTATTTTAATAATGTCATGCTAAAGAACCTTAAATTTGTAGTTATTGATTAGGTAATTAATGATTTTTATTTATTTATTTTTTTGTTTGCAGATAACCGGTATACCTTACATGTCAGAGATACAAGAAACCATTGCGCTTTTGGGCCCACTAGAAGGAAACAGTAACAAGCCACTGCAAGTGAAGGTGAGGTTATTTTTTTAAAGTAACTTGTTTCATTTTTTTTGTTTGATATTATTTTACTTCGTGCTAAAATTATTGTGTAATGGGTCTACAACTTTGCGACCACTTTCACCCCCACTCTGGGTTCTTATATTTGCTTATTTGCTTTCATTTTTACCTGAGTTCTTTGGATCCATATTTGCTGTCACATTAAACTATTATTCTTATCACCAAGTTGACTTTACTAGAGCTTAGTCTATGCTTGACAGTTGACATGGAAATATCAGTGACTAAGTATGATAAGCCTTATGCATACAGTAAAGGATATTCATATAATGTGAAACGAACCAATAAAAACGGAACTGTTATTTGGCGCTGTTCAAAACAACGTTCCATGCATTGTCGTGGTGACCTAAAAAGTAAAAATAGTGCGGTTTTAAGTGTCAGTGATCATCAATGTAGTGTACTGCATGAAACACAGTTGCCGTCGACAAAAAATCAAGAAAACCATATTGCTACTCAAAATAGTGGATTGTTTAATGAGCAACGTTTAACCCCTGTTCTAAAAGTTATGTTTAATCCGTCTTCCACATCACAAGAGCCATCAACATCACAAACTATGCAAGAGGTAGTGTTGTTGTTGTCGTTTTAAGGAGTGGAACAACTAGGTCATCAGCTCTTGATATGCAAAAAAGGTACCATAGTATTGCAAGAGGATCAAAATGACTAAATAGTAATAACAATAAGGTTTTAAGCCTATAAAACCATTGAGGCTTCCCCAGTTTTTGAAAACAACAGTGAATGGACATTGCTATAAAAAGATCTACAACAAGTCTTGTGTTTAAAAACTATAACAGACTATTGTAAAGAGAGAAAGAGTTGTATTAAGTGTGCATCTATTGTCATAATCATATATACTCTGCAATGTTAAATATTCTAACTTTGTATAAAATAAACAACATTGAAACATCATTTTGCATTTATTTACAAACTGTATATATACATTTTTTTTGTTTCATGATAATATTTTAAGACAATACTAAAAACTAAAACATTATTATTCTATACACATTTTTTTTTCTTTCAGTCCATTGTCATTACTTATATTTTCCATTATTATTTCACATTTGTTTTTTTTTTCATTTAATTAAAACGGACCATGCACCTATTGTTTTTAAAACCTTCATAAATTAAGTGTGCAGGTTGCACAGCATTATTGACTTCATCAAAAACCCTCTCCGGCATATCATTAAACCGTGTAGGCAGAAATGTCTCAAAGTTTTCACATACACAAAGTACACGATCCCCATATGCTGTTTACAATTTCCGATTCTTGATAATGCGGAATGGAATATGCGTTGGCAATTCGCTGAGCTTCTTTGTCTCTAAGCCACATGCTTGACCCACAGCATTCAAAACATTCATTGTAGTAGTCTATGAACAAAAGAAAAGCATATCTATTACACTCTAAAACAGCTTTAATAATATTGTGCAATTCGGGATTTTGCCTATGCATTGCTAATAAATTATACTATTTATGCAAGAAATGCCCTAACTGTAGCAGACACTGCTTTTCTGCATATAGCACAAGTGTTGAGTTCTAATGCACACTTGACACAGGCTATCATGTGTCCACAAGGCAAAAATACAACACCTAGTTCATCTTGATAACAAATTTTACATAATTGTTGGTCACACTTTTGTATCTGTTCGTGAGACAAGTCTTTTTTTTTAGCCTCATGTATTTGCTCCGCGTGTTCTAACTCTAAAGGCACTTTTATATCTTGTGCTGCAATCACGTTTTCTTTACGAATAGTGTTCACAAATTCCTGACCTTTAAGCAACACCATGTATTTACAGTTAGGTAACCAACGAGCTTGTTGCACAAAAGGGTCATCAGTCATTTGCCAATCCTTTAAAGCAAATCCACAATAAAAAAATATTGTTTTATCCCCTTCGACAGTATAAAAAAAAATCCAGCTTCACTTAGCTGTTTGGTAAGGTGTTTTAATATCAATGGCCAAACATTTTTGTAAGATTCTAAACGTTTTTCAACAGAGCTGTACTCTGGGTGTGCTAGTGCTTTAGTCTAGCAAACTCCCAATTTTTCAAAAGCACATGCCAATTCAACACTGTCTATGGCATATGGACCACATATATTGACACTACCGTTGTTGGCTGGTAATACATTATTATTATTATTGTTATTATTATTATTATTTATTTGTGATTCAGCAACGTAAGTAGCGGCCAATGGTCTCTTGGTTCGGTAAAATGGATATACGAGTATGTTACCCACTTGTTTTCCAAGCATGTAAGGACAACAAAGAGACCATCGCAAATGGTCTCTAAAGGGATCATCCCCTTCTTCGCAGTGTGAAAGTTCAATACGACAAAACACACAGCGCACCACATCTTCTCGGTTCAAGTAAAAAAACGGCTTTTGCAAGTTCATGTGTCGACAAAAAGCCTACAGGCCAGGATTCAAATGTTAACCAACGATCATGTTCTGATTTTAAATTTAACCCACGTGGTAAACCAACGTGCTCACTTGTATTTGGTACTACCCCGTAAATCGAACTATTTAGGGACAAAATGAGAGTATTTTCCGTCCCCATGATAAAATTTAACTAGCAAATATAATGTCTGGAAGTGTGACACAGGAGTGTAGTGTTACAAGCTCGAGACTGTGGGAGAGCCCGATCACGTGATATATTGCACAATGAACGCTTCTAGAAGGCTATATTTAGCATAGCAACAGCGAGTTTGAAGATTAATATTATAAATATTGTTATAAATTATGCTATTTGATCCCAGCCCAGAGCCAATGAGAACAGGTCTTATTGAAGACGGGATCAACTTTAATTACAAAATATGATGAAATTATGCATTTAGGCCTTTAGAAGAAGATTTTCTTATTTGGTAATGAAGAGAATATTAAGAGAAATTATGTCTGATACTTTAAAAACCACAGATCGGTTAATCTACGCAGTAATAAGCATTAGTAATCTACGCGCTAAAATTATGGTGGGAGATTGATATGGCCGCCAAAAATTGGACTTGGAGGGGGAGATCCAAGGATCGAGGTTCTTATTCCAGCAGACTTTGAAGAGTGAGGAAGTGTTTTACTGGGTTAACGGAGATCCCAAAGCTTAGTCCGAGTGCGACGACTGTCGACTTGTGGAGACGCGACGATAGCTAGGTGAAGTTCTACGTGAAGATGCGAGGAACATTGCATTGATTATATCTCTTATATAATTGAGATCTGAAGTTAAATAAGCGAATATATATTAAGAACTGGTCGCATACTGTATATTGTGAAAAGTCGAGCGCTTTAAAACTTACCGTTTCGACAATATAAGCCTGTCAATTTAAATTTCCAAATGTATTGGAAATAAAGCTGAATATCATTATTAATTGCAGCGTGAAGTTAGCGAACGCAGTTCAAGTGAACAGTGTCGGAGAACTTTTAATATTGGCGCAACACATAAACATTAAAAGAATGACTATTATTATTCTTCAAACGTTATAATTCTGCATAATTAACATTGTTGATATGATGAACTACATAGTCATGCGCCAGAGACATATTCGATAACAGGAGTTAAGATACAGCGATGGAGCTTCGTTAGACAACGTATTCTTGAATACAGACGTAGTGTACGGTCCATCTTGTGCATTTTCGTCAGTCTACGAACACTAATATAACATCAATTAGCAGTGGAAATATTGCATTCACGATTTATATGAATATTTCTATAAATTATTCAAATGATGAGGCTAATACATATTTACGACGGAGAATGAAGATTCTACAGAACACATTTGTCAAGATGCTACGGTAGCCCAGCAAACACCAGAATTTGCCAGAAGGATGTCGTTCGAGCCCAGGCGAATGTTGGTGAATTCCAGAGAGGGACGTTTCTTATATCTGAGGTCGCAGATCCGAGGTTCGAATGCAGATCCATCTCAGTGTCTTGTACTGAGGAAACATCTAAAGTATTGTGGGAATACTTACATAGATCTTCAAGTTTTCGTCCAAATAAGGTATTAGTGTATCTCAATTGTTATATAGAACTTGATTAGTAACATTCTGCGCCGGCGATCTTATTCCAAATTTCCAGCGATCTTATTCCATATTTTTCTATATTTTCACATTTCATATATTTCAGTGCTTTTATGTGTTTTACACTTCAGATGTGTGTTGAGATTTTTATACTTCAAGATTATTTAGAAGATGATTGCATTTCATCTTTTTCAATTTTATTCTACGGATCAGTTGTGGAACTGACATTAAAATTTGGTTTGAGGAATCATATTGCCTCATAGGAGACTAGTCGTATCGACTCTCGAATTTTAATAATTTCGTTTAAACCAAGTATTCTGACATTGTGTCAGCTTCAAATTAAATTCTTATTAAGTTTAATGTAACAACATATAGCTTCAAGAAAATAAGAAACATCGAATGATATTGTTATATCATTATTGTACATAAACTATCGACGATCTAAGAAATACTAGTCGGTTGATAAGACCGAAGTCTTAATCCCTATGAACATTCTTTGTGTAGAGTGGAAAAACATTACGACATTGACAAACCTTTCTTATTATTTGTAAAGCTAAGAGCTTTGTTCATTTAATATGTTAGAAGAAATACCTTTTGATAGAAGATTATTCAAATCTTTGGCTAGGAATTCAAAGCTAGTTTATCCCAGTCAGGATTGAATTCTATCTGACACTATGAATAACATGTGAGTTATTTTATCCTATTTGTGTAACATCACGTCATTTTGTGGACATGATATTACAACGATAAACAATTTAAAGCTTGACTAGTGAGATGAGACAGGAGTATTATTTTTATTACATGTATTGGCGACAGACGAGTTAACAGTTAATTATCTTGTTGTGGAGTAAACTTTAGGAGGTTAATCACGACTGTCTAATATCGTTCATTACAATTGGAAGTTTCGTTTGAAGAACTTACGCATGTATAATTGTAGTCCAGTAGTCATGTGCAATGATACTGAGGGTCATGCTAGTATTTGAGAGAAGTTCCTACATAAGATATGTTAATAACAATTAATCCCTTTTTGTTATTGTTTAACATAGTAGATGATAATTGTTTATGCCATATATATATATTGTTATATGAGGATTTGTAGAGCTATGAAGAGTGCTCATGCGAGGGAATTCCGCATTTTAAGGAAGTCAAAGTATTGTTGTTCTTTGATAAAAAGGCATGTATCATGATAAGAGCCGTTGTATACAAGAAGTCCAGTTTTTGTGAATTAACTATTTAGCTGTGTTAACAGGAGGGGTACAGCGGAAATGCAACTTGAGAAAGATTGTCTACTCATGTCTATAATACAATTAATAAATTTTATTAAACCCGAAGTTATGTAATTACGTACAGTTTACCTCAATTTGTTGACTGTGTTATACCGACAATGTAATGAAACCTATATAAGACGATGTGTAAGCAGTATATCAAAACTACAGAACGTTAGAGAAGGATGGGTATGTGAAAAACCAGTGTATATATTTAGTTAAGAATTATATTGTAACCGAGAAGTTAGAATCTCGAAAGAGTCGCGTTTGCAACACTAGATAATGGAAATTATTATAAACATATTACATGTAAATAATTTTTGTGGAAATGATTTAATTAGTTAAATAATTTAGTAGGATTTATTAATCAATTGTTTTGGAATAGCGTGTGTTTTATGAGCGGATGTTTTAGTGTGTATGATTGTTCATTGTTAAGAGCAAATGTGGAACCGAATTGGTCTAGAACAATTGCGGGATGCGAATGAAAGTGTGTATAAAAATTTTTAGAATGATTGTTTAAGAAACAGAGTAGTTCTATGAACTTTTGTAAGATCTAAATGTTAATTTTACGTGCTTTTAATAAACGCACACACAAGCAGTCCCTGTGGACTAGCGAGAATGATTCACCGTTAGCATTGGAGAGCGATGATATAATATAAACAGGTGTACTCTCACCACCTTGTATTTATTGTATAAACCAGTTTCGAGTACGGCGTGGTGCCGCTATTTCATTGATGAAACAAAGGTACTGCACTTTCGTTCTACAACGCAGGCTTGTGAATGAAACCATGTGTCTGGAATGCCATTTAGAGACTTCATTAAACGTTTTTATTTTTACGCAGTGTAGGCCTAGAACAAGCCAAGATTTTTACTCATAATTTTTAAAACAGCATTGTAGTAAGATGTATAGTTGAAAGGAGGTGTGAATGATTGCGTGTTTTTAATTTTAATATCTATTGTTAAATTCGTTTATTGTTGTTTTGTTTATACTAGATTAGTTTACCCTATTGTTAATAAATTTTGTTCAGATTGTTTTCCATTGTTGTTGGAGTGTGATTCATTTTAAATATATGGTGAAGAATATTGTGGATGTAGTGTAGGCGAAGCTGAATTCCCAGTCCCCGAGAGGTACGGTAAGTAAAGTTGAGTGCCCCGTGTAGTTGGTTGTTGATCCACAATATTCTTGTAACTGCTGTCTGTAAATCCCTAAAGGCCATGTTGGAAGCGATTTCTAATGTAGTATTTGCCAGAGCAGTTAGAAATAGGCAATCCAGCGGGGGCAATGGATATTCCAACAGGATCCTTTCCGGATTATCGTGTACAGTAGGGGATACGAAATTAGCTTCGTAGTGTCTCTAAAGAAAGTTGGTTTGAATATTTCTAGTGAAAGAAATGATTACCAGACTTGTGGGATTTCTTATCCAATTTCGGATGGATGTGAGTGTAATTATATAGGCTTAATTTTAATTTATGTTAGGAAGGTTACACTCAGATAAAGATCAGATTTTAGATACCTGAGAGAGGTGTAGTAGGTAGACAGTTTCGAAAAACGACCTACGATCTGAATATCTATTTTATTTTACCGGTACAGGACGATTGCTAAGGTCATGTGTAAAACTGAAGCTAACTTGTTTTGATGATTGTAATGGTAGAATTTTTCTTTGTTTTAGAATATTTAAGGTGAATCACAGGAGAACGAACATTATGAGTAAGTTTATTCAACATAGGGTGTACAATAAGTTAATGCTAAGGTAATTTAAGTTACTTTTAGACATTAAGGTGCTCAAAAATATATATGGAATAGGACGTTGCTCAGATGTTGTTATTTTGCTCTGTTGTTGTTTATGTCTCTACAGCATTATATAAAGGGTGATTGCAATGGCAAGCGATTATGCAAAGAGAATATTGGAGGAGTTGCAGCAGAATTTAAAGGAGCAACTGCAGGGAAGTTTAAAGGATGTCCAAAATTAAATGAAAACAAATTCGAATGTTGTTGAAGGTAAATTTCAGGAAGCCAAGCAGGACCTAGAACAACTGAAGTGGGAACGAAAGGAGGACCTTAACACCAGTGGTTGTTAAAGTTGTTGATTCTCTTAAAGATAAAGTTGCAGAAAGTGTCAAAGAGAGTTTCAAAACTGAAATTCAGAAAGTTCAGACTGTTTTAGAGGGTTTACAGACTAGTGCATCTAAAATGGTTGCAAATGCCACGCGATTACAGGCCAGCTCAAAGCAGATACAGGCTGATGTAAGTGGTGTACGGACAGATGTCGGATATTTCCGAACTGATGTTAGTAATGTTAGGTCAGATGTATTTAATGTCCAATCCAAAGTAGACATAGTACAGTCCGATATTGGTAATGTGAGGTTAGAGGTATCCAATGTCCAATCTTAAGTAGATACAGTCCAAGCCGATGTCACTAATGTTCAGGTTGACATAAATAACATGCAGTCAGATGTCACTGATGTACAGTCTGACAGAAGTCAATACGGTATTTGTAGATGTAACAAAAGTCCAGGTGGACATTTATAAGATTAGACAAGAGGTAGAGGCGTCTAAAGAATTGTGTACACAGAATATAACTGCTTTAACGACACGTTTTGTTAACGATGCGTTAAAAACTACTGTTTCTCTGGTCGAATTAAAAGGTACCGTAGAAACTTTACGAACACAGGTTATTGACCATAATAAAATTCTTAAGGCAGATATTGAGGAGGACATAGCTGCAATGTTAAAAGCTAATGTAGTTGTATGGAAAGACGAGTGGAACAAATCTAGTGGGGGACATGTTAAGCAAATCCAAGATAACATAGAAAAGAAATTAGCCAGTACCCAAGTAGAAATTAATAGAGAAGTTATTGAAGTAAGAACAGATCTAGGTAAAAGGATTGATATGCTCACTGAAAAGCAAGTAGAAGATAGAACTCAGTCTAGTCAGGATGTGCAAGCTTTGAAAGAATCGTTAGAGAGTAAGACTAATACGATAGAGGAACGATTAAACAAGGTTTTCATTAACGTTAATGCCATGAGTGAGGAGAAAACTAATGAACTAGAAGAATACGTATCCAAGAAATTACAAAATATTAATCTAGGAGATGTTGCCAAGCTGGAGACGTATACGGAAGATTTAAAGACCGAAGTAGGCCTACAGCTGAAGAAGATTATCGCTGAGATAGAAGAAAAGGAAAGGGAGAAGATAGATTTTGAAGATTCGAGGAATCAGACTAGAAGAAATAGCCTAGAAGTGGAAGAAAGGGAAATCAGGCTGGAAGAAAGAGTATTCAGGTTTACGGAAGGTTTAGAGGAGAGGAGTAAAGAGCCCGAAAGTTACAATAGAGATTTTCGACAAAACCTTCAGGATTCATATCCGAGAAACGTGATGGTCATAAGAAACTTTGAAGACAAACCGCGCAAGTTCAGCAACCTAGATAGTATCACACCGATAGAGTACATCAGAAATATCAAAGCTTATTTTTCGAAGCGCATATTCCAAGAGAGAGGGAAATGAAGATCGTAGAACGCTATTTGTCAGATGGGCCCCTTGAATGATTTAGAACCTTCAGATATACCTTCATGGACTTCGATGAATTCGCAGAAGCACTAATAAAGCGTTTCTGGTCTATTGAAACACAGAACTCCCTACGCGCAGAAGTATACTCACAAAAATATTCAGGAACTCTTCCCACACGCTACGCAGACTTCTTCACGAGTCAGTTAGCCAGACTCAGATTCCTTCAACCCCGTTATCTACAGCTCAGTTGATAGACGCGATAGCCAGGGTGCTCCCTGTTGAAGTCAGACGTCTAATTATCTCGTCAGGGATCAACGATCTAACAAGCATGGACGAATTGCTCAGAAAACTTGATTACACGAGCCCTATGCCAAACGTTGTTGCGAAGAACCAAAGGCAAGAGTACAAAGACATTAACACAGTATATCTTGACCACACGCAACAGACAGAAAATCCGAAAGAACCAGAAATGGGAAATATTGGTCCTGAAAGGAATAACTATTTCCGGGATCGTAGACCAGAACCCAGATACAGGAGATTCCGTGGAGGTCGTCCATATCAGCAACAGCAAGGACGTAGTAATGATAATAGCAATGGCAATCGTAGAAGTGGTTATTATCACAACAATAATAACTACCGATACAATAATAATGGTTATTATAACAGGAATAACAATAGGAATAACCAGAACTATAATCGTAACAGAAACTCCCAAGATGAAATTATGACGAAGGAGAAGTATGATGAACGTCATAAGGAAGGACAAGAATATCTTAAAGATTTAAGAGACAAGGAAAATGGGAATGGTGATAAAAAGGATTTGAGTGTTGAATACAAACCAAGCACCAGTAAAGGAGAAGGTAATGGAAATGGTTCTCATAGACGATATGGAGGGACCATTTACTTTGACCAAAAGAAGTAGAAGAGAGAAGGGGATTTACTGCTACACAGAACCAAGAAAAGAAGAAGAAGAAAACGTTGAAGAACCAAGAATAGAAGAAGAAGAAAACGTTGAAGAAGAGAATAATAGAAGAAGAGGAACGGTCAGATGAAGATAACTGCAGTAAAACCAAGAGGAAAGAGCGTTCCGCATAACTAATGCTTAAGGGAATAACTGTTATGAGTTGTTTGACGATGAAAACAACAATATTCTAGGAAAAAATTCAATGCTAAAAATTTGAAAAAGTGTCATAAGAAAATAGGCTAAAATAATTCAATATAAGAGTTCAAGTGACATATCAAAAGTCTTGAATTAGAATGATTAAAACCAATTTGCAAAAATTTGAAAAAGTATCATAAGAAAATAGGCTAAAATAATTCAATATAAGAGTTCAAGTGACATATCAAAAGTCTTGAATTAGAATGATTAAAACCAATTTGCAACTGTTTTCAACTTGAGGTGACGGACGAATGCCCCCGTAAATTGAATTTTTTAGGGACAAAATGAGAGTATTTTCCGTCCCCATGATAAAATTTAACTAGCAAATATAATTTCTGGAAGTGTGACACGGGAGTGTAGTGTTACAAGCTCGAGACTGTGGGAGAGCCCGATCACGTGATATATTGCACAATGAACGCTTCTAGAAGGCTATATTTAGCATAGCAACAGCGAGTTTGGAGATTAATATTATAAATATTGTTATAAATTATGCTATTGGATCCCAGCCCAGAGCCAATGAGAACAGGTCTTATTGAAGACGGGATCAACTTTATTTACACAATATGATGAAATTATGCAATTAGACCCTTAGAAGAAGATTTTCTTATTTGGTAATGAGGAGAATATTAAGAGAAATTATGTCTGATACTTTAAAAACCACAGATCGGTTAATCTACGCAGTAATAAGCATTAGTAATCTACGCGCTAAAATTATGGTGGGAGATTGATATGGCCGCCAAAAATTCGACTTGGAGGGGGAGATCCAAGGATCGAGGTTCTTATTCCAGCAGACTTTGAAGAGTGAGGAAGTGTTTTTACTGGGTTAACGGAGATCCCAAAGCTTAGTCCGAGTGCGACGACTGTCGACTTGTGGAGACGCGAGGATAGCTAGGTGAAGTTCTACGTGAAGATGCGAGGAACATTGCATTGATTATATCTCTTATATAATTGAGATCTGAAGTTAAATAAGCGAATATATATTAATAACAGGTCGCATACTATATATTGTGAAAAGTCGAGAGCTTTAAAACTTACCGTTTCGACAATATAAGCCTGTCAAGTTAGATTTCCAAATGTATTGGAAATAAAGCTGAATATCATTATTAATTGCAACGTGAAGTTGGCGAACGCAGTTCAAGTGAACAGTGGCGGAGAACTTTTAATATTGGCGCAAAACATAAACATTAACAGAATGACTATTATTATTCTTCAAACCTTATCATTGAGCATAATTAATATTGTTGATATGATGAACTAAATTGTCATGCGCCAGAGACATATTCGATAACAGGAGATAAGATACAACGATGGAGCTTCGTTAGACAACGTATTCTTTAATACAGACGTAGTGTACGGTCCATCTTGTGCATACATATTTACGACGGAGAATGAAGACTTTATACAAGTGATTTGTAAGATGATAGGGTAGCCCAGCAAACACAGAAGAATTTGCCAGGAGGATGTCGTTCGAGCCCAGATGAATGTTGGTGAATTCCAGAGTGGGACGTTTCTTATCTCTGAGGTCGCAGATCCGAGGTTCGAATGCAGATCCATCTCAGTGTCTTGTACTGAGGAAACATCTAAAGTATTGTGGGAATGCTTACATAGATCTTCAAGTTTTCGTCCAAATAAGGTATTAGTGTACCTCAATTGTTATATAGAGCTTGATTAGTAACATTCTGAGCCGGCGATCTTATTCCATATTTCCAGCGATCTTATTCCAATTTTTTCTATATTTTCACATTTCATGTATTTCAGTGCTTTTATGTGTTTTACACTTCCGATGTGTGTTGATATTTTTATACTTCAAGATTATTTAGAAGATGATTGCATTTCATCTATTTTTCAATTTTATTCTACGGATCAGTTGTGGAACTGACATTAAAATTTGGTTTGAGGAATCATATTGCCTCATAGGAGACTAGTCGTATCGACTCTCGAATTTTAATAATTTCATTTAAACCAAGTATTCTGACATTGTGTCAGCTTCAAATTAAATTCTTATTAAGTTTAATGTAACAACATATAGCTTCAAGAAAATAAGAAACATCGAATGATATTGTTATATCATTATTGTACATAAACTATCGACGATCTAAGAAATACTAGTCGGTTGATAAGACCGAAGTCTTAATCCCTATGAACATTCTTTGTGTAGAGTGGAAAAACATTACGACATTGACAAACCTTTCTTATTATTTGTAAAGCTAAGAGCTTTGTTCATTTAATATGTTAGAAGAAATACCTTTTGATAGAAGATTATTCAAATCTTTGGCTAGGAATTCAAAGCTAGTTTATCCCAGTCAGGATTGAATTCTATCTGACACTATAAATAACATGTGTGTTATTTCATCCTATTTGTGTAACATCACGTCATTTTGTGGACATGATATTACAACGATAAACAATTTAAAGCTTGACAAGTGAGATGAGACAGGAGTATTATTTTTATTACATGTATTGGCGACAGACGAGTTAACAGTTAATTATCTTGTTGTGGAGTAAACTTTAGGAGGTTAATCACGACTGTCTAATATCGTTCATTACAATTGGAAGTTTCGTTTGAAGAACTTAAGCATGTATAATTGTAGTCCATTAGTCATGTGCAATGATACTGAGGGTCATGCCAGTATTTGGGAGAAGTTCCTACATAAGATATGTTAATAACAAATAATCCCTTTTTGTTATTGTTTAACATAGTAGATGATAATTGGATACCTATCAGTAGAAAGGTGCTAAGTGCCATTTTTATGAACATTGAGTATTATAGTAAAAAGTGTTTAGTCAGTTTATTTGTGAGTATTTATTGTTCTAATTTGAATAACATACAGATATAGTATTCCTTGTTATCCAGTGACAGATATTGGTTCATACTATGAAAATTGTGGAATTCTGTTTGAGTGAAATGTTAAAAGTTGTGAAAGGTGCAAAGTCCACTAGTCTTTACGAATGTGCTACGTGCTAATTAAACAAAGATGACGACTTTCCGACACGCAAACACGTAACATACGGTTGTCCATGCACGAAACACTGAAATTCCAAGTTAATTCCACAAACTTCCAACGACTCACCTTGTGATTTGTTGATGGTCATTGCGAAGGCCAGAAGCATGGGAAATTGCAACCGTTTAAAATCGAATAGCACGTTCGGAGGAATCATTGGGATGCGTGGAATCATAACAACTTCTCCATCGATGACGTAGTTCATTTGCTTTTCCACAGCCAGTCGTGTTCCATTGCATAGTCGAAGTTGATTGATGTTACGCAACTTGATGATGACTGAGCCTACTTTCAATTGCAAATTGTGAGGTGGTAATCCAGGCAATTCCAGCGAATTCAAAAATTATGTGAGATGGCTGACTACCTCATCTTGGTTGATAACTGTGTCAACCGATTTGAAGGAAAACAACTGTCCCGGAATGAAATTTTGAATGGTCTCGTTGGGATCTTTATTTTTAGCTGCCAATATGGCTCGTTCGCTCAGCCAATTATGGTTTTTGAAGTTCTGCGCTACGTTCGGAAAACAAGCCGAATGAGCACCTCTTTTGATTCGGTCAACTGATCTTCCAGGTTCATAGGAGCATCGCGTCGGCGCAATCAGTCATGTCCATTGTGTCGTGCTCGCTGGCGTTGTGTTTGATATTCACGACCTCATTGCATTCTGAATCTATTCGCTGTTCGTTCATTTTCAGTCGCTCTCGAACGTAAGACATGCCCATACGACTATTTTCATTATCCGTCGCTCTTTGGTCATCAGTGTGGTCTGCACGTGAAGTAGCTCGCCGCGCATTTAACTGGCTTCGACGACCTCTGTCAGCTCTTCCTCTCCTTGGCATTGTAATGGGCACTAAAACGACATGGAATTTTAGTAATGTAATGTACACTGTAAAACGACACGGAATTGTTTTCATAGTAACTCATATCTATCGAACTTACCTTGAGAACTTGACAATATTGACATCCTTTCCGTTAGTAGTACATTCTCACATTAGATATGTTGGTCGAAACACATTAACGTGAAATGTAATATTATTATAACATACTTTAATATGCTGTAATTAGATTATACAGTAAGATTCTGTTACGTTACGTATTATTTTATTGCAAGGGTATGGTACGGGATGTTATCTTCGCTCATAGAAGATTTTGAAGTGGATGCACTGTGTCACCATCTGTCAGTCAAGTTATTAAATTCAATATTGGCATGGCTTTTTTTAATGTAAATTAATTTAAAAATACTGCCAATTCTATTTTTGCTCAAACCACTTTCTAAACACTGTCTACCATAATGAGAACAAATTGTAAAATTTTCATGAAATCGGAGCAGTAGTTTACGAGATTTTGCGAGACTAATGCACGGCAAAGTCGCGTTTCTAACAGGAAACAAACTGTGCTATCCGTACACAGGTTCCCATCAGTACGAACTGCTAATAATTGAGTATTCTAAGTTCCTTGAACAATTCTGTCAACGATGCCCATATTGGAGGGAAATGAGAACAAATGATTTGCACATTGCACCTTTCTTCTGAAAGAGCTGCAGGACTTACCACTAGTGCCATCTTGTGATGCTCTTGGAAGGTCCTTCGAAACCACTGAGGAGTTAGCCCTTTTGATATGTAATGCTACATCGCACATAGCACCATTCGAGCAAAAAAACGGCTTATTTCAAAAAATGGCACTTAGCACCTTTCTACTGATAGGTATCCAATTGTTTATGACATATATATATATATTGTTATATGAGGATTTGTAGAGCTATGAAGAGTGCTCATGCGAGGGAATTCCGCATTTTAAGGAGGTCAAAGTATTGTTGTTCTTTTGATAAAAAGGCATGTATCATGATAACAGCCGTTGTATACAAGTAGTCCAGTTTTTGTGAATTAACGATTTAGCTGTGTTAACAGGAGGGGTACAGCGGAAATGCAACTTGAGAAAGATTGTCTACTCATGTCTATAATACAATTATTAAATTTTATTAAACCCGAAGTTATGTAATTACGTACAGTTTACCTCAATTTGTTGACTGTGTTATACCGACAATGTAATGAAAGCTATATAAGACGATGTGTAAGCAGTATATCAAAACTACAGAACGTTAGAGAAGGATGGGTATGTGAGAAACCAGTGTATATATTTAGTTAAGAATTATATTGTAACCGAGAAGTTAGAATCTCGAAAGTGTCGCGTTAGCAATACTAGATAATGGATATTATTATGAACATATTACGTGTAAATAATTTTTGTGGAAATGATTGAATTAGTTAAATAATTTAGTAGGAATTATTAATCAATTGTTTTGGAATAGCGTGTGTTTTATGAGCGGATGTTTTGGTGTGTATGATTGTTCATTGTTAAGAACAAATGTGGAACCGAATTGGTCTAGAACAATTGCGGGGTGCGAATGAAAGAGTGTATAATTTTTTTTAGAATGATTGTTTAAGAAACAGAGTAGTTATATGAACTTTTGTATGAGCTAAATGTTAATTTTACGTGTTTTTAATAAACGCACACACAAGCAGTCCCTGTGGACTAGCGAGAATGATTCACCGTTAGCATTGGAGAGCGATGACATAATATAGACAGGTGTACTCTCACCGCCTTGTATTTATTGCATAAACCAGTTTCGAGTACGGCGTGGTGCCGGTATTTCATTGATGAAACTAAGTTACTGCACGTGCGTTCTACAACGCAGGCTTGTGAATGAAACCATGTGTCTGGAATGCCATTTAGAGACTTCATTAAACGTTTTTATTTTTACGCAGTGTAGGCCTAGAACAGGCTAAGATTTTATACTCATAATTTTTAATACAGCATTGTAGTAAGATGTAGAGTTGAAAGGAGGTGTGAATGATTGCGTGTTTTTAATTTCAATTTCTATTGTTAAATTCGTTTATTGTTATTTTGTTTATACTAGATTAGTTTACCCTATTGTTAATAAATTTTGTTCAGATTGTGTTCCATTGTTGTTGGAGTGTGATTCATTTTAAATATAAGGTGAAGAATATTGTGGATGTAGTGTAGGCGAAGCTGAATTCCCAGTCCCCGAGTGGTAAGTCAAGGTGAGTTCCCCTTGTAGTTGGTTGTTGATCCACAATATTCTTGTAACTGCTGTCTGTAAATCCCTAAAGGCCATGTTGGAAGCGATTTCTAATGTACAGGGTTATTACAAATGATTGAAGCGATTTCACAGCTCTACAATAACTTTATTATTTGAGATATTTTAACAATGCTTTGCACACACATACAAAAACTCAAAAAGTTTTTTTTAGGCATTCACAAATGTTCGATATGTGCCCCTTTAGTGATTCGGCAGACATCGAGCCGATAATCAAGTTCCTCCCACACTCGGCGCAGCATGTCCCCATCAATGAGTTCGAAAGCATCGTTGATGCGAGCTTGCAGTTCTGGCACGTTTCTTGGTAGAGGAGGTTTAAACACTGAATCTTTCACATAACCCCACAGAAAGAAATCGCATGGGGTTAAGTCGGGAGAGCGTGGAGGCCATGACATGAATTGCTGATCATGATCTCCACCACGACCGATCCATCGGTTTTCCAATCTCCTGTTTAAAAATGCCGAACATCATGATGGAAGTGCGGTGGAGCACCATCCTGTTGAAAGATGAAGTCGGCGCTGTCGGTCTCCAGTTGTGGCATGAGCCAATTTTCCAGCATGTCCAGATACACGTGTCCTGTAACGTTTTTTTTCGCAGAAGAAAAAGGGGCCGTAAATTTTAAACCGTGAGTTTGCACAAAATACGTTAACTTTTGGTGAATTGCGAATGTGCTGCACGAATGCGTGAGGATTCTCTACCGCCCAGATTCGCACATTGTGTCTGTTCACTTCACCATTAAGAAAAAATGTTGCTTCATCACTGAAAACAAGTTTCGCACAGAACGCATCCTCTTCCATGAGCTGTAGCAACCGCGCCGAAAATTCAAAGCGTTTGACTTTGTCATCGGGTGTCAGGGCTTGTAGCAATTGTAAACGGTAAGGCTTCTGCTTTAGCCTTTTCCGTAAGATTTTCCAAACCGTCGGCTGTGGTACGTTTAGCTCCCTGTTTGCTTTATTCGTCGACTTCCGCGGGCTACGCGTGAAATTTGCCCACACGCGGTCAACCGTTTCTTCGCTCACTGCAGGCCGACCCGTTGATTTCCCTTACAGAGGCATCCAGAAGCTTTAAACTGCGCATACCATCGCCGAATGGAGTTAGCAGTTGGTGGATCTTTGTTGAACTTCGTCCTGAAGTGTCGTTGCACTGTTATGACTGACTGATGTGAGTGCATTTCAAGCAAGACAAACGCTTTCTCGGCTCCTGTCGCTATTTTGTCTCACTGCGCTCTCAAGCGCTCTGGCGGCAGAAACCTGAAGTGCGGCTTCAGCCAAACAAAACTTTATGAGTTTTTCTACGTATCTGTAGTGAGTCGTGACCATATGTCAATGAATGGAGCTACAGTGAATTTATGAAATCGCTTCAATCATTTGTAATAGCCGGAGCAGTTAGAAATAGGCAATCCAGCGGGGGCAATGGATAGTCCAACAGGATCCTTTCCGGATTATCGGGTACAGTACTAACGCCATGTGTTATAATAAAACTTTTATATTTTATTGCAAGTTATTAACGTTGTACAAGAGCGAAGAGTACTTTAAATCATAATGTATGCTTGTTCACTGTCTGTTCACTACGTTAATGGCGGATGACCACACCTTAAAACAAACAAAATAACCCATCACTCAATCAATCAATCAATGAATGAATCAATCAATACTTGTAATTAAACTTTAACGTTAATTGACATTAATATATCAAAACACCATTAAAGATAAACTGTACGTTGGCACTAACAGTAACCCATGCACTTATTTTCTTATTATAAAGCTTTAGCCATTTACATCCCCCTTTAACCAATATATAAACAAAAATGAATGTCATGTCAGTTTGTTCAGATTATCTTGTTCAAACCTGAGGATGTTTGTTGAGTCCATAGGGAACCACCCATAAATCAAAATTTTTTGTTTTGTTTTTAGAAAATCCAATATGGCCTTGCATTTTCCCCAGTCAACAACCAATATAGTCTTGTACCGTTTGTCAATACATGGCCATTATTCAAGAAAGCAATCATTGTACCAGTCATGTACAGGTAATGAATATTTTTTTTGTCTATGGTTTTTCATTAGTTGTAAAATAGCATAGCATTTTTAATTTAGACTTACCTGAGTTTTCAATAGTTCACTGCCTGGAAACAATGGTTGCACTCTACTGCGTCTTGGGTTATCAGCAACTGCTACAGTGGTCAGGCTTTTCTTTCCAAGTTTCTAAACATAAATAAAATAAATCGCTATAAATACCTAAATTGAGGCTAATATATTCATTTCATAAAATAAAATAAAATAATATCAAATAAAAAAATGAAACAAGTTAGTTAAACAAATCTCACCTTCACTTGCAGTGGCTTGTTACTGTTTCCTTCTAGTGGGCCCAAAAGTGCAATGGTTTCTTGTATCTCTGACATGTAAGATATACCGGTTATCTGCAAACAAATAAATAAATAAAAATCATTAATTACCTAATCAATAATTACAAATTTAAGGTTCATTAGCATGACATTATTAAAATAATAATTCATAGGTACTTACAAAAAAAAATAAAAGGATTTTTCTTCCAAAGTTCAGTTCAGAGCTCTACTGTATACGTCCGTGTGCTAAAATGGCAAGTGCATGACTAACGCAATCGTTATCAGTTAGCCTAGCAACAGAGAGAGTTGCATTTTTTCAGCGTTTTGGCCTTGAAATGTTGTCTCTTTCACACGTGTTCCCACGCCTCTTCACATTCCTCAATCTGAATAAGATTCGTGTACCTTATACTAGTTTCATGTTTTTAATAAGGAACCAAAATGGCTGCCTCTTATACATCGGTAGTCCTACTGTCTCAGAACCAAAATGGCGGTCTTTGCTTTAACAGCACACCTGCTAGCCACCACGAGGCAAGTAAGCTGATATCACACTTCCTGCTGACGTAGACATTTTTTTGTCTTATCAGCAGTCTGTCTCACGAGTCCTCTGGCTAGGTACAATATTCAGTCACCAGTGAGCAGGACTGTGTGAGTGTGTGTTGTTAGCATTGAAAACATGTGTGTCTTCTTCTTATTATTATTACCATTATTAAAGATTTTACTGTAATAATAATAATAATAATAATAATAATAATTACTAGCAAGCGGCCATCCTCAATACATGATCATGTTAACCATATACTTTCATCCTAAAACACATGACTTTACCCAGTTCAATATTTAGTTTATAACATTTCAGGCCAATGACCTTACCGTTTTGGCTCTTTGCATACATGCACATGACTTGCTCGAGCAAATGTTATAGGTTTTCCATATTCTAAAACCATTTACTGTGCCAGACAGCAGTCTCGCTTATTACCGTTTACTAGCATGTTAAAGATCCCCTTCAGGGGTAAAAGAAACCTAGCACACTTAACACATTTCAAATATTCACCTCTATCCGTCATAGGAAATATCACAAAACCAACCGTCATAAGCTGCCCCGCCATCCCACCAATATAGCAATTCATTTCTTCCGGGCACTGTCACCGAGATCGCCAACGTCTAAGAATCACTTCGTCATATCCAACAACCGTCTGTTGTGTCAGAGAGCGATCTCGCTCATCACTGTTAACTAAAACGTTAAAGATCCCCTTCAGGGGTAAAAAATCTTAGCTTGCTTGTTACATTTCAAAATATTCGCCTTCATTCATTCATCATAGGAAAAAATATCGAAAAGCAACCCCTCGTTTTGCCATACATTGCGCCCGTCGAAATAGCCATTTCCAGTATTCACCATGCTCAGTCATAGCCTCGTTGTAACATACGTCAAGCGCTACCGGCTCTCTGTCTACAAACACGCTTTTTTATATTTTTTAAAAATTTAAATGCCTAGTTTTTGCTGTCCTAGAGACTTTACATTTATTTTCATGGTAGAGGGGTTAGGGGCCTTTCATTTATGTCAAACAAACTTATTTGTCAACGTGTTAGTTTCCAAAATAGTAAAAATTCAATATTTAAGTGTTTTCAAAAAATCTCAAAATATAAAAAGTTTTATTATACAAAAATAAAGGTCATAGAGACCATTCGTTTCAACTATGGCACAACATTCTATCATGTTTGGTTTTCAAACTATCAACTACTTTCGAAAACAACAATTTTCAAAAAAAATAACGAGTGGTCTATAGGAAAGAGGACGTCACCTCGAGTCCAACGACACCTCATTTGTTAAAATCCGACCATCCGTTCGCCAATGATCACCAATGTTCGCGAGAAAGTAGGCTATCATTTTTTTCCTCCTACAGCCTTGAAACTTGCTGTCCGCCTAGAGGGCGTACCCACCTTTCATTAACGTCAAACAAACTTTTTTCCTATTCACCGTTTCCAAAATAGCGCCAATCCAAAAAACAAGAATTTTCAATTTTTTTAAATACCAACATACATTCATAGCCAAGAGGACGTCATCCCTACGCCAACAATACCTCGTTCGTTAAAATCCGATCACGCGTTCGGGAGATATCGGCAAAGTTCGTAGGAAAGTAGGCTAGTAAGCAGAACTGTCCAATTCACACTACTGCACAGGTTTAGTCCTAGAGACTTGAAATTTATTTTGGGGGTAGAGGGGGTCAGGGCCATTCATTTATGTCAAACAATATTTTTGTAAACTCTTCAGTTTTCAAAATATAAAAATTTCAAAATTGAACTGTTTTCAAAAAACATCAAAAATAAAAGAAGTTTTATTATGAAATATGAAGGACATGATGACCATTCGTTTCAAGCAAGGCACAACGTTCTATCGTGTTTGGTTTTTAGACTATTGCCTATTTCCAAAAACAAAATTGTTCAATTTTTTTTTAATATAACGAGTGGTCCATTAAAAAGAGGACGTAAGCCCGAGTCCAACGATATGTTGCATGTCAAAATCGGACCATGGGCTCGCGAAAAATCCACTAACTTAACATGGACGCCCCGCGACGCCAGGCGTCGAGTGCGATAGAACTGTCACTACTCCCCTGCTCCCCTCCCCCAATTTATTCCCGATGGAAATGTTGCATTGCCACAGTGATTGAGTATGAGGTGGTTTTGTGGCTCGTTAATGAACGAGATATTCGCCCTTTTAGCACACCTAATATGTTGCAATTTATTATTTCGTGTCTGTAAGGACAGTGCTTACCATATTTTTAAAACACCAATACTCCAAGAAGTTATAAAAGGATCAATATACATATTAGCTACACATTTTCCGAGCACAGCGTTAAAATAAGCCACTGAGAGCATGCGCTGATATCAGTAGACTCTGCATAAATTCAAGAGTAGTAAGTTAGACGCGCAACATTGGTTACGAATAAATATAAGCTAATTGGATGCAGAAGAGACGTTTTGCGGTAGAAATGGCAATGAAACTCAGCAGGTTTTACACGTACATTCAGCTTTTCATAAAGTTTGTCTGGGTACAAAAATGGCCACGTTGACAAGATAAATTTTGAAGACATTTCTCCGGATGGTATAGCCTATGACGTAGCTAAGGGGTGTTCGCAGTTAAACAATTCAGTACCTTGCTCTTACATAACTCCCAAGAAGGGAATACCATAGTCCTAGAAATGGGGTGTGCACATTAAAACAGGAGAAGTTGAGAAGTACCTTGCAGCCTACAGCACCATTATTTGGCGATACGAAATCTCTTCCACACTTCATATATGGGGAATACGGAACTTAATGTATCTGGACTTATTTTGTGAGATAATCGGGAGGACTCAAGAAAATGGAGTTCCATAGGTTTCTGTGTTAGGTGTCACCCCGTTCGCGAGTGCCACAAATTTAATACACACATCAAAAAAAGTTTTGCATCACCTCGGTTCCCAGATCTCCGGCATATAGACGTTGACTGTGTATATTGTATCAAAGATACAGTCCCTTTGACTGTTCATAGATGTCACTAAAACTGCTCAAAGATGTAAACAACCATGCATGAGCAGGGCCTATTAGACGGAGGGGGTACGACAGCCGATCAGTTCCAGTCATTCCACCAGGACGAAGGTACGCTGCTCATGTTGTCTGTAGTTCTACCATGCCTAGAAGGTCAATACCGCAGTTCGATCGCGTCCGCATTGTTACTTTGTGTCAAGAAGGGCTCTCAACAAGGGAAGTTTCCAGGCGTCTCAGAGTGAACCAAAGCGATGTTGTTCGGACATGGAGGAGGTACAGAGATACAGGAACTGTCGATGACAGGCCTCGCTCAGGCCGCCCAAGGGCTACTACTGTAGTGGATGACCGCTACTTACGGATTGCCGCTTGGAGGAACCCTGACAGCAATGCCACCATGTTGAATAATGCGTTTCGTTCAGCCACAGGACGTCGTGTTTCAACTCAAACTGTGCGCAATAGGCTGCATGATGCGCAACTTCACTCCCGACATCCATGGCGAGGTCCAGCTTTGCAACCCCGACACCATGCAGCGCGGTACAGATGGGCCCAACAACATGCTGAATGGACCCCACAGAATTGGCATCACGTTCTCTTCACCGATGAGTGTCGCATATGCCTTCAACCAGACAATCGTCGGAGACGTGTTTGGAGGCACCCTGGTCAGGCTGAACGTCTTAGACACACTGTCCAGCGAGTGCAGCAAGGTGGTGGTTCCCTGATGTTTTGGGGTGGCATTATGTGGGGCCGACGTACGCCACTGGTGGTCATGGAAGGCTCCGAAACGGCTTTACGATACCTGAATGACATCCTCCGACCCATAGTGCAACCATATCGGCAGAATATTGGAGAGGCATTTGTCTTCATGGACGACAATTCTCGACCTCATCGTGCACATCTTGTGAATGCGTTCCTTCAAGATAACGACATCGCTCGACTACAGTGGCCAGCATGTTCGCCAGACATGAACCCTATCGAACATGCCTGGGATATGTTGAAAAGGGCTGTTTATGGACGTCTTGACCCACCAACCACTCTGAGAGATTTACGCCGAATTGTCGTTGAGGAGTGGGACAATTTGGACCAACAGTGTCTTGATGAACTTGTGGATAGTATGCCACGACGAATACAGGCATGCATCAATGCAAGAGGACGTGCTACTGGGTATTAGAGGTAGTGGTGTGTACTGCAATCTGGACCACAAATGCTGAAAGTCTAGCTGTATGATGGTACAACATGCAATGTGTGGGTCTCATGAGCAATAAAACGAGCTGAAATGTTGTTTGTGTTGATCTCTATTCCCTTTGTATTTAAAGGTTCCGGAACTCTTGGAACCGAGGTGATGCAAAACTTTTTTTGATGTGTGTAGTTGCCGCGATTGGGCCCACGGTAGTTCCATTGCTGTATTTAGATGACTTAGTTCTACAATACAGCTCTGGACACATGGCAGTCCCGGAACGGCAATTGAGATAGCTATCAACTAAGTCCACAGATGGGCTCACGAGTGAGGTTTTTCTTTCTTGAGCAGCATAAACCTCCGTTCTCCAACTGATCATGTTTATGTATCTTAGTAGTTCTACGTGTGGTGCTGCTACGGTTGTACCAAGCCTTCATCCTGTCACGACTTGACTATGTTTCTGCGACATACGGGTCAGCAAAGTCGGGAACCTTGAAAATGCGGTATCGGACTGGCAACCGGTGTTGAGTTGGGTATTAGTCCAGTCAATAGAGACTCAAAAAGGGGGCTCACTTTACATCAGATGCGGGATCGTTTTTTATATTTTGATGTTGTTTAGGACCATTAGGTAGTTATTAATCCAAGTTTCCGTCATGCCCACCCCCTTGCTTCGTCCGCCATCTTGAAAAAACTGTCAGAAATCGGTACTTTTTTCAGTTTTTGGCCTCTAGCTTATTCCCAGTTCATTTGTTTGAAGATATGTAAAAATAAGAAAATGTAGATTACTAAATTTCCAACAACGTTGATAGGGATGTTCTTTTTGTAGGACCAAGCGTATTCCAGCTACGAGAAGGCGAAAAAGGTCAAAAATTGGCGATTCGGCAAACTTTTCACTTTCGCTCCACTTTCCATCGCAAAGACAGGAGGAAGACTTGATCTCAGCAAAAAGTTTATTGAATGAAAGTTGTAGAGAATTTAATTTCCTTGGAAACTCGTGTATCAAAAAAAAACAATTACGAGCAATGGGTAGGAGTGGGGGGAAATTTAAGAAAACTAGAGGAAATGCGTTTTTTGTGATTCAGCCCTATAACGCCGTGTTTGTGAAAGTTTTTTTGTTTTTATTACAACCATTTTTTGAACACATCAGTGCATCTAAATAATATTTTAACCATTTTTGGTATAAATGTAACCACACACATACACTCACACTCTCTCACACATTGAATCGGTCATTGTTAGAAGGCACTAAATCATTTTTGTAAGAATTGAGATAATTGACAAAAACTGTTTCTTTCACTTAATGGTACAGCATAGTTGCTGTCACGAGTAAGTATGACTTAGTTCTCTTTAACACTGAACGTTAAATTCAGCTAGTAGTGATACAGCATACTGAACGGGCATTCTTAGTTCCTTTTAACATAGCCAGCCAGATGCGTCGGCTTCGGCAAGATTTGACTTAGTGCCTTCTAACAATGACCGATTCAATTCTTGTTTTTGTTTTTATCAGTTGATGTTCGTACCTACAGTGTTCACATCGGGTTTAGTCAACGTGCTTGGAAAGAGTTTTCCTGTGGAGTGAGTTGTAATGGTGAAGGATGGCTTCTTCATTCCAAACACCGGACAGTGAGTGTTTCATATGCGGGAAGAGTTTGGACCAAGGAGTTGTTATTACTGTGAAGAAGATAGGAGTTCAGACTCTATTAAGCGCAAGTGTTCGAAGGGGGCGAAACGACCACAGCCAGATTTTGAAGAAAAGAGATGAAATTAAAGTTCACAATGCCTGCTCAAAGAATTACACCGATCCAAGACGGATAGACGTAGCTCTACGCTCAGAATCCCCTACACCTCGATCATCTTCAAAGCTAAGGTCAGTAAGTGAGGCGTTTACTTTCAAGGGCCATTGCTCGAAATCCAGTTCGCTTGGAGGAGAAGGAGGTAAGGGTCAACTTGTTGCTAGCAGCTCGGGCACGCGGAGATGAGTGGGCTCAACAAATAATTGATCGTGTTCCCCCAGACTTAGATCTTATTGCTGCTGACGGTCAGTACCACGACGCTTGTATGAAAAAGCTGTACCGACAACCGAGAGCTGGGGAAGGGGCAAGAGGATACAGAACACACCCCAGAGTTGATGAAGCAATAGAATGTGTTTATGCATTTCTGGAAAGAAACAAAGAAGAATGCCAATTCTCATTTGATCAATTGATGGGGGCCTTTAAGGAAGGATGTGAACTTGACCGGAGAACAAGAAAATCCCGTTTGCTGAAAAAGTACGAGGATGACATCATGTTCGTTGAAACAGGCAATATATCGACGGTCTGTTTCAAAAATACTAGTTATAACATATTGAATGACTCTTGGTATGCCAATATAAAATCGAATCCTGAGGAAGAAAGAATGAGAGTGGTGAATGCAGCTGCAGATATAATTACAGAGGATATTCGCTCCCGTGTGTACAATACCACTGACTATCCACCCCCTGATAATTTTTAAAACAGTGTCGAGTCGGACATTCCACCAACGTTATTGAAGATGGTCCAAACAATTGTGCTAAAATACAAACCAGGAAGTTTGGATAAATGGAAGAGGATCATTATTGCCATTTCCCATGCAATCATTGCTGCTGCACGTCCTCGGTCGTTACTCTCCTCCCTTCTCACGGGATCGAGTGTATTCATGTACCGAAAATTTTGATCCAAACTTCTAATTGACATGATGTCATCTCTTGGATTCTTTCCCAGTCACTATGAGGCACAGCTGCTTGAGGCATCAACTATGACTCAACCTAAACCATCCCTTCTCAAACCTGATGCTCTTGGTTTTTGTCAGCTGGTGTTTGACAACGCTGACTTTAATGTCAATACAATAGACGGCCACGGGACATTCCATGCGATGGGAGGAATCATATGTGTGACTCCATTTGATGCAGCAGGGGAAAGAGACAACTTTACGCGTTCTGCGTGGATGAATTCCCCCAAGTTGGTACCATTTGCTGGTTCGACTGAGCTTCAGAGATTTGTACAGAACCCACAAGGTGGCTTGAAAACAGTTGTAATCAAGGATCTTGATTGCCTGCCCTTGGCTCCTACTGACGTTATATCTCACTCCGCTGCAGACATCTTGTGGCTTCAAGGGAAGTCAACTGGTAGACATTTGCCAGGATGGAATGGTTGCATGGAAAATGCAACAGCAAACAAAGAATTCCAGCAATCTAAAATAATATATCTGCCATTTATCAATGCCCCTACAAACCATGATGACACTGTCTACACATCCTTGCTCAAGGCTCGCCGAGAATGAGATAGTGTCAAGCAAAAAATCTGCTTTGTGACGTTCGACCTGCCACTATATATGAAGGCACAGGAAATTCTCCACAACGGCACACAGCCACTATTGAAAGATGTCATAGCAAGACTTGGGGGCTTCCACTTGCTCATGCCATTCTTGAGAGCTCTTGGCACAGTCATGAGCGCCAGTGGAATCTTCGAGCTATTTGCCACCATCTATGCTGAAAACAGCATTGATAAAATGCTGCATGGCCATGCCTATTCTCGAGCTGTGAGGGCTCATTTATAGACACATCAGACATTGGCCAAACTGATTCTGGGTACGATTGAATTTACCAACGACGAAACAACTGTTGTCAACAGGCTACTTACATGATGATGATAATTGTTGTTTTAAGGGGCCTAACATCGAGGTTATCGGCCCTTAACAGGCTACTTACAGAGGTGGACCAGTCCAGGGTTCTGGAAGCAGATGATTTTGAAGAAATCAAATCTGTGAAGCAGCGATTTATGACAGCTGTCCACAATTTGCAAAGCAGAGGTCCAAAAGCTCAGCTATGGGTTCACTATATAACATGGTGACTCTTGTGAAGAAATTTATACAAGCAGTCAGGATGGTCAACTTTCAACTCCACTTGGACACTATCAAGATGATGATACCATTTTTCCATGCTGCTGGACATTGGCCTAATGCAAAAAGTGCGCATTTTTACTGCACTCGAAATCATGTGCAGCCAAGAGAATGTTACTGAACGAGATTCGAACAGAGAGCCTGAGAGAAAAACGTGTATGCATTTTTTCGTGATTTGAGCTATATTTACGCACAGGAAGGCAGATTATGTGCAAGGAAGCAATTGGTATAATTTAAGCCAGAAGAAATATGCATATTTGGAGAAGAAACAAAAATTTTATTGTATGGAATATTTTAACCAAGGGAGAATCATTAGAACAGAGCTCAGGAAAGTGCACAGTTCTGTAAAGTTAGCAGCGACAAACCAGTTTTGGGTAGCGAGTTGACTTCGCAAGGAGACTCGAAGTTCAGGCACGTGCCGAGTATTCTTAGGAGGGGATGGCGCGTGCACGACGAACCTGATAACATGAGAACAGCCAATCAGAATTAAGAAAGATTACGAGGGAATATATATTTATTAAAATCATTATTTTAATATTATAAAGGATTGAAGCATATCAAATTCACCAAGAAGGAAGAAGAAATTTAACTGGCAAAACATAAATTAAATTAGATGACTGTGAGAGGAGATATGAGCAAATAAGTGAGTTTATAGACTGGCGGGAGGCTAGTTCCGCAAGTTTGAGAGGAAAACTCAACTGAAGAGGCTAGCGATGGACAGGGAACGAAGCTCTTATTCTTTGAGTATTCAACGAGGTAACACGTACAGAAATTCACTCTACAAGTTGTATGCAATGCAAACTAAGAAAGTATTAGACTTCTGAAGGAAGAACTATAATGGAAATATGGAACGACAAGAGTAAATAAATTATTATTGGAAATAAGAAGAAATATAAAAGGAACTTAAGGGAATTATCTACAGAGATTTATAAAGCTGAATTTAAGAAAACTATACGTCGAAATACTCTATAAATATAGTATCACATTATTGGAACTTATACCCGACAATCTACTACGCAGTGGAAGAGAAGTTCGATACACTGCAAAATTTTTATTTGAGAAAACATACTACATATTGCAAGATGTTTTCCAGATCATGTCGTTAGGGAAAAGCAACGACTAATAACTGTTCTGAAGGAAGGAATATGTTCTAATTTCCATATGATGGGAGGTTAAACCTACGCTAACAATTGAAGTCCAGCGATGACCACGATAAATTAATAATGGAATCGAGCTGCAACACCATCAGCAGTTCGCTTAAAATCCTATAACAATCTACTACAATGAAGAGGAAGTCACAGGGAATGGTGATTTCTCGTCATAAGCAAAATCACTGCCCACACACTAACATCAGGGAACGTCAAGAGAGCAGTCGAGAGAAGATGGATCCAGACAAGAAGCCTAAGCAGAATCTTGGTCACCCGACCGCGAAGTGAGAAGAGATGAACGAGAACGAGGTCATTGGCATAGACGGGGGAGACAGCCTGGCGCACTCAGCTGTAAACTGGTCGAACCACTACCCTCACCTGCAGCCGAGCTAAGCAGAGCAGCCCGTGGAGTATGCGGAAACGAACGGGGAGGCACGTGCCACATTCCAAAAGCACGTGGGGGGAATTCCACAGATGCCAACATCTTCAGGTCTGTTACGAGCGATCCAACACTCAAGATAGAACAGTGATTTTTTAACACCTATGTAGTTAGTACTTGTTATGGGTTATTCCTGTATTTTACCAACATCTGACTATTTTATTCCTAGTTCATGTTATGATTGTTGTCATAAAATTTTGAATTTTTCTAGAAATCTACATATCTTATATATTAAAATAGTTTTCAAAAAATTTTACCGTTTACTAAAACTGAAATATCTCGGGAAGTATTTGCGCTACGACGACGTTTGTTGTCTTAAAATGTAATGCCCGTCAAGCACCGTTGATTGATATCCACCATATTTGATTATATCATTCGAGTATTAAAATGATTGGGAATATTACTTCCTTCAAGATCTCACGAAAAGAGAATCGAATGACTTGACTGGCATATTGTCGCTAGGCGACAACGACTAACACTGTATCATGATATTCAACGCCACCCCAATAATAAATCTAACATGATATTTACAGAGAGTTCCCTGATTACGTCATGATATCGTTAACTTCTACCTGCTCCACTCGGGCGCTAATGTCACATGTATCCATACATGATATCGTTAACTTCTACCTGTTCCACTCGGGCGCTAATGTCGCATGTATCCATACAATAAGCAGAAGGGGATTCAGTGCACATAACTTAATTAAAACTTCTCAAAGCATGGATTACTTTGAGTTCATGCACAATCAGCAGTCATTTTGCTAATGACACTGCCATGTCAACATCTCTTTGAATGACAACAAATACATTATACGAAAGACAACTAATTTCACGAAGATGCCGCTACAGTCGAATGTTGGAACCGCCATTTTGTATTGTGTATCCGATCTTTCTGTTATATAGTCTTTGGTCTTTTCGTTTCTTCATTAGTCCTTATAGCTTGTGTGCGCAATCAAAACAATGAATCATATTATGATGAATGAGAGGCGACACAAATGTTATAAAGATTAAAGGAGATGGTAATTGTCTGTTCAGGTCATTGGCATATTGTGAGTACAACAATCAGAGTTTATTTACACAGGTTAGAAAGCGAATTGTAAAACATGCTACAGACGAGTGGAATAATTATTCTTCCTTTATTGTTGGCAACAGCGATATATACGAGACTGCTATCAATACGAGCGATGATTACAAAATGTATATGTCTATGAATGGTGTACATGGAGGCCATGTTGAGTTAGTTCTCATTGCTCAAGTTTGCAAAATGGATAATTATTCGTGGATTACTACTGTCGTATGGAATGTGACCGGTTAAAATACAGTATATACTTCGTCATCAACAAACGAAGTTACGAGTTGATACATATGCCGGTTTAGCAGAAGCCTTGCATGTACGAGCAGAAAATGAAAATATCAGAGTCGGTCGTATTGTAGTTTTGCCATCTTCTTTTACAGGTAGCCCAAGGAAAATATTGCAAAATTATCAGGATGCGATGGCGATAGTGAGGAAGTTTGGAAAGCCAGATTTATTCATTACGTTCACCTACAATGCGGGCTGGCCAGACATACTTAACGGCATTCATCTCTGGGAAACGGCTAATAATAGGCCTGATATTGAAGTGAGAGTTTTCCATTGCAAAGTAAGGGAATTGCTACGATTGATTAATGTTAAGGATATTTTCGGTAAAAGCATATCTATATACAGTGGAATTTCAAAAACGAGGTCTCCCGCACATCTATTTACTATTAACATAACGGAAGATTGCAAGTTTCGAGAAATTTCTGACATTGACAGTGTGGTGTCAGCCGAAATACCAGATCTCAAGGATGAAGCGCTATACGAGTTGGTAAGGCGTCATATGGTACATGGTCCTCGCGGATCTTTGAATCCTTCTTCAGTCTGCATGAAAGATGGCGTATGTAAGAAAGATTTCCCTCAACAGTTTCAGGAAGAGACCAAAGATAATGACAATGGTTATCCTTCGTATAGGAGAATAAATAATGGACGGATTCATCTTCTTCTGCTTTTACGGCCTCATTGGACCACTTCAGTCAATCATTTCTTGGTCCTCTTCTTCAGTAAGTTTCCTTTCCGAGTCGCCCAGTAGCTCTTCATTCTCTCTGATCTTCTCAGGCGTTCATCATCTGTAAATACCCTTTTTACTGTATTACGTTTGTCTAATTTAGCCTGAAATCTTATTTTTATATCTCTCAGTTTTTTTAATTTTGTTGTTTTGTTTTGCAAGTCATCCAAGGTTATTTCTAATTCTTTCATATCTTCTCTAATTTCCTAAATCCATCCTACTTGTTGTTTCATATTCCAAAGTTTCCCGACAATTTTTCTAGATAACCTGGTTTCTGGTGTCGTCATGATGTGACCAAAGAAAGAAAGCCGTTTCTTCCGAATAGTATCAGTGATGGGCTCCAGTTCTCTGTATACCACTTCATTTGGTACTATCCGCCACTGTCCATCTTTCTGATATTCTTTATTTATGCATGTTCTAGCTATTCGTCTTTCTACTTTTAAAATTTTGTCGATTCTGTTTTTCTGAGTAACTTTAAAAAGAGTTTCACTTCCATATGTCACCTCTGATTGAACCACCGTCTTGTAATGTTTTAATTTTGTTGCGATTGATAGACATTTTCTTTTATATATGGACCATGTTAATTTTTGGGCTTTTATCATTTTATTAGTTCTTTCTTGCCATGCAGGTTTCTCATCCAAGTTGTAAGTTATAATTTCTCCTAAGTATTTAAATTGCTTCACTATTTTAACTTTCTTGTTATTTACTGGTATGTGATTGATTACAAGTGGATTTGCTACCATTATCTCTGTCTTTTCAAATGATATCTGAAGTCCAATTTTTGTGCTATATTTTGTAGGCTTATTATTCGATTTCTGGCTTCTTGATCATTATTAGCCAGTAACGCTAAGTCATCTGCGAATCCCAAGCAATTTGGTGTTTGTTAGAGTTAGTTTTATAATTTTTATTAATTTGGGATGACGTCCGAAATTCCTTAGTATTTTCAGCAATGATGATCTATGTATACAATCATAAGCTTTTAAGAAGTCTACGAAGGTTATGACTTGCTGTTTTTGTCTACGTTTATAGTAGTCCATTACTAATTTTAAGGTGATTATCTGTTCAGGGCAGCTTCGCCATGGCCGAAATCCACCTTGATATTCTCCTATTTCCAGTTCTAATTGATCTTTACAACGATTATATAGAATTCGTGACATGATTTTATATGTGATATCCAAAAGGGAAATTCCTCGATAGTTGTCAGGATTTGATTTTTCTCCTTTCTTGTTTAATGGATGTATTATAGCTGTAGTCCAATGGTCTGGCAGTTCTTCTTTGATCCAAATGTTCACTATGCATTGGTGTAATGAAACCTTTACTGGTTCTGCTGCATATTTCCACAATTCTGCAAATGTTTGATCTTCTCCACTCGCTTTGTAGTTTTTGAGTTCTCTCAGAGCTTTGTAGACTTCTTGGATTGTGGGTGGATTAATGTTTTCTGGTGGTGTTTTAATAGTGGTGTCTGTATTTATTTGAAGCAGTTCTGGTGGATCTTCGCAATTTAGCAACTTGTTAAATGTTTCTGCTAAAATTTCTGTATTTCTTTTATTACTATGAGCTAACTCGCCATTTTTGTATTTTAACATTAATGTTGGAGGTTCATATCTTTGTAGTTGTTTGCTAAGAATTTTGTAGTAATCTCTAGAGTTTGTTTTCGCGCTATTTGTTTCGATCATCAGAAGTATATCCTTTTCGTATAGCCGTTTAACCCGCCATATTATTTTTTGAGTTATCTTCCTTTGTTTTATGAGATCCAAGTGTGATTCATCTGTTTTTTGACTCTGATACCGTAACCAGGCTTGATGTCTATCTTCCACTGTATTATCACACTCATCGTTCCACCAATGGTGTTTCTTCCTTGGATTTATTGGGGTTACTTGTTCAGCTATTTGTTTCAATTCGGGAACTATTTCCTCTAGATCATCTGTTATTTTAATATATCTAGTTCGTTTTTTGTATCCCTTGTTATTTATTAGTTTATGAGGGTCGTATGTTCTCTTCTTTTTAGGTGAGTTTTTTTCTTTGTCAACGGGGTAAATGGACGGATTATTATAAAAACAATTCGAGCCATTGACATTGAAATCGATAGTCGATTCATTGTTCCCTACAATCCATTTATTTTACTTGACTTGCAAGCTCATATTAATGTTGAAATATGCTCAAGTGTTCGGAGTGCTAAATACATCCACAAGTGTCTTATATATTAAAATCCACAAGTATGTGTATAAAGGTCATGACTGCTGCATTGTTAAAATATGTCCTGAAGGCGAAACGGTGATCTACGATGAAATTACTTCTTTCCTAAATGCTAGATATGTTGGTCCAACAGAAGCCGCATTCAGAATATTTTCATTTCACATGCATGAACAGTCACATTCTATCGTGCGATTACCAGTTCACTTGCCAAACTTGCAAAATATCTATTTTAAAAATGATAACGCTCCTGATATTTTACTTCAAGCACAGTTGCGCAACACGGAATTACAAGCGTGGTTCAAGTTAAATCAAGATTCGCAAGCCAGAAGTCCCTATATATATCCTGAAACACCAGTACATTACGTCTGGAATAAGAGCAACTGCCAGTGGCAAAAAAGAAAAAAATGTTTCAAAAACTCTAGGCAGAATGTATAATGTTTCGCCTACAGAAACAGAAATGTATTATTTACGCCTGTTATTGCTTCACGTGAAAGGTGCTACCAGCTTCCAGGATCTACGAACAGACAAAGCAATTGTCTATTCTACTTTTAAAGAAACAGCTAAGGAGCGAGGTTTGCTGATTGGCAGCGTTGTTTGGCAGAAGCGTCACAATTTCAGATGCCTTCTCAGTTACGACAACTGTTTTCTTACATATGTATCTTTCAGACCCTTTCAAATGTAAGATAGTTATGGGATATTTTCAAGAATTCATTATCAGAAGATTATCTGCAGTTTCACGAACCTAACATTGCATATCAGTTCACTCTTATACATATTTCTAATACATTAAAGCTCCACGATCTTCCCATTAATTCTCTTGAATTGCCAGCTATTATCGATAATATCCCTCAGACAAATTTACCAATGTATTATCCAAAACTTAATGAGGATCAATTAAGTCGGATGATAAACCAAGCAAATGGAACCCAAACGGCTATAATTACAGAAATTTTAGGGTTAGTACAAAACAGCAATGAAAGGATGAGTAATGCATATTTCATTGACGGTCCAGGGGGCACCGGGAAAACATTTCTTCACCATTCCTTGATTCACAGTTGCACAAATTTGGGGTTAAATGTAGTTTCTGTTGCATAGACTGGTATTGCAGCAATGTTACTACCTCAGGGGCGCACTGTGCACAGCCAGTTCAAGTTACCTCTACATTTACATGAAAGTTCTGTATCAGGAGTAAAGGTTAACAGCAAGGAAGCTTTTTATATTCGTTCAGCAAGACTTATCATCTGGGATGAAGCCCCTATGGCTAATAAGCACGCGTTCATGTGTGTAAATCAGTTGCTCAAGGACATCATGAAAAACGACGTGTTTTTTGGAGGAAAAATTATCATCTTAGGTGGAGATTTTAGGCAGGCATGCCTGTTGTACCTCACGCATCTAGAGCAGCATCAGTCCAAATGTCAGCAAGGTTCTCTCCTTTGTGGCCATTATTCAAAATTTTTAAACTCAACAAAAATATGCGAGCTGATACAGATCAACCTGACTTTGCAAACTTCTTGATATAAATTGGTAACGGTGAATACACTCACATCGACGGAGAAAATTCAAAATTATTTCCACGCTGAAAAATATTTCACGCTTTTCAAAAATAGCGATTTTAGCCCCTAAAAATGAACATTGTAAAGAAATCAATGACAAAGTTTTAGACCTAATCCCAGGATCATCGAGAACTTACATCAGTGAGAATAATTAGATTACTGAAGATGAGAGTGAACTTCTACAATTACCAATAGAATTTTTAGACAGCATAGGCATAATTGGATTGCCACCTCATATCCTTCGACTAAAAGAAGGCTCAATTGTGATTTTGTTGAGAAATATTAATGTTACCCAAGGTCTGTTGAACGGTACTAGACTGTTGGTTTGGAAGATGCATGACAATTGCTTTCACCTGGAAATTATTACTGGCGTAAATGTTGGAAATAATGTCCTACTCCCTCGCCTTGACCTTACTCCATCAGATACTTCTATGCCATTTTCCTTCAAAAGGAGGCTGTTTCCAGTACGTTTGGCTTTTTGTATAACTATCAATAAAGCTCAAGGTCAAGCACTAGATCAAGTAGGCATTTATTTACCTCAACCGGTGTTTAGCCACGGACAACTTTACTGTATGCCGCACTATCGCGAGCAAAATCTTTTCATGACGTCAAAGTTCAAAAAGAACCAAAAGGCAAGCGAACAGCAAATGTCGAATGGAAGGAAGTACTATTAGAATTTTGAAACGAATGTTGCGGAGGAGCACAGATCTCAGCAAACGGGGCACAGATTAAATAACAATTATACAAGGACGTCCGCATCCCTAATATGATAACTGTCCTGTGGTAATGGTAAAAAAATTATAATACTATTGTCCTACATCGGTGATTACTATCCTACATCCTGTTATTTCATTCCCTCAGTTCTATAACAAAGATATACTCAATCAAATTTACAGCTTAATAAGTATTAATTCCTTCTGTGTGAGTTATCTTTTCATTTCTCATCAATCGCCTTTACTTATCTGCAAGGGTGGAGGCGATAGCTGTCTTTACAGAGATGTGCAAATTATTAGATTCGATGTCAGTTTTCCAAAATTGCATTTTTACTTTTCACGGTTTAATGCACTAAGTATGTTTACAAGGCGATGAAATTACTTCAAATGTTTAACCAAGACTCCTAATTATATTTTCATTTAAGAAACTCAAATTAAAATGATTTTTTAGATTTTCGACTAACAGAGGAGCCTTGCAAATGCAAAATGCCACACGTTTCGTTTTTATTACTTCACTCTACTTAACGTGTAAATTTAGAGCGGAGGGATTTGGGGTCTTTTAACTGATGCACGCTATTGAACTATTCAAAGATTCATGAACTATGCATTGAAATCACCTGTCTTGAATTCTAAAGTCAATGAAAAATTGAAAATGGACCCAGCTCAGATATCCCTCGGAATCCAATAATCTGAAAGTTTCCAGACGCAATTCCTTATGGGAAAAGGTGTAATTCCACGGGAGAGGAAACACTACTAAGTAGGACAACAAAAGAAGTTGGTCAATAAAATGATTTTGAATAAAAGTAATTATGACTGATTTTATTTAATTCTATTAATTTGCACACCTCTATATGTTAACCAAGAGTTACATCTCCAAATTCAAATAAAAGAGACCCACCTTTATTTTAAATTTATACCATTGTTCATAAGTAGACAAAACACCAAATTGTACCGCTGTAGACTTAAATTGTGTGGATATCTCTATCTACTTAGTATAAAACAAATGTCCCAATTCTTGGATGTAACGGGTAATCTCGAGAGCAACTTGATGGATTTTGATGCGGTTTTCACCAATCTGTAAAGGATTTCTCGTTGAAGGATTAGGTAGAAAAACATTTATTTATGGCCAAAAGAAGCCGAGCATTTACGATTTCAGTGAATTGAGTTGAAGATAAACCTAACGTTCATGTGTCTTTTAAGCTTACACTGGGTAAACCGTTAAAAATATCGATGTTCTCTGAGAATTGTTCAGCATGAAAAGTTCTTCAAGAAAGTCCGCGACAGCTTCCACATCGACCACTGTAAGTGTTTTTACGTTTTCATTTCTTCCAGCAATCTCCATTCAGTGGAAATTTAAATTTAAATTTCGAGCTTGTTATTGTTGTTATTAATAATTTCTAGCTTCAGAGTGAGTTTACGAGCTTGCGAACGACCTATCACCCTAGCTTCAGCCAGCATCAAACTGCCGAGTCGTGTCGAGTTAGTTCTTCATAGAAGAGTATAGCTTATGTGTTTGGAGTTAGCTGTTCACCTCGGCTTTCCAGAATTGCGTCTGCAACCTGACGTCCGTGCGCCTTTTAAGCTTACGCAGGGTAAATAGTGGGACACACACACAGAGGACAGGCAGACACCCACACATTTGATCTCATAAGTCTACTTCGTCATTTACCCAAAAGCGACGGTACCGTAAATGTCTGTTCAGGTCACTAGCATGAAGACATGCAAATGGCATATGGACAGAAGTGCTGTAGGATTGTTGAATGCTGCGGAGCAGCACGGGTGTTCTAGTATATTTAACTCAAAATTCTATTTTTTGTATTCCATACCTTTTGGTTTATAATAATAATAATAATAATAATAATAATAATAATAATAATAATAATAATAATAATAATAATAATAATAATAATAATAATAATAATAATAATAATAATAATAATAATAATAATAATAATAATAAATTTTACTTTGAGAGGTCATCACTTTTCTCAAAAATAATAATCCTCCTGGTGAAGACTCAGTGATCGCAGAATACTGGAAATTACTGGATGACAATAAACTACAGCCCCTCCTCCAAACTATCCATTAGATTTGGGAGATCACTCAGATGCCCATCAAATAGGTGACAGTTCCTGGATCTAAAAATGACCATCGCTTGCCTGAAACTCAGAGCAGACCATTTGTCATCCTTTTTGTAGACTTCCAGAAGCCATACGACTCGATTCATCACATAACCCTTTTCAAGTTCTCCAAGAATTTTACCTAAACAACAAGACACGGAAGATCAGTCAATGTACACTCACTGGTACGTTTTCCAAAGTGAAATACAGATCTGAGATTTCTGAAGCCCTTCAAACCCAAACAGGGGTTCAGCAAGGAGATGGACTTCGCTACTCCTTTTCAACTGTGCTCTCGAGAGGATCATCCAGTAATGGAGACGTGGTTGGTTGGTTCCTCAGTTTAGGGGCTGTGACAACGCGGCCATGTAGCCCCGTGTACTTTGTGTGTGTGTAGAATCTGTCTGATATCCGGTGTTAATTGTGATGGCTGTATTAGTGCGTGTATCTGTTTTAATTCAAGTAAGAGCTGCAGACATTGAATTTTTCAAGTAGTTCCTACTTTTGCCGCCAAACGCCACTGTCAACGACAAACTAGTTCAGAACTTAGTTACCAGATGCCATCGCAGTCGGCTCTTGACGACGAACGTAGGAACCTAAGAACGTTAGTCAAATGTTTAACCTATATATAATTTAGCTTCACACAGGTGTAATTAGTGGATGGTTCTTTAACATGCCATCAATCTATGACATGGGACCGCCGGCTTTACTTCCCCTCCGAAGGAAGGCATACTGAAAGATTTTTAACGTTCTTAAAAAGTCCGACGACTTCGTCTGTGTTAGAACCCGCGATCTTGGGCATAGACGCTCAGCATGCTACCAACTACGCCAAATGGAGACATGTTCTCCAATCTAAATAAATTCTTAATGTAGTTCGAAGAGACCGAGCTCGTTATGGTATCAATATTGATTGGCTCGATTTTGTAGATGACCTCGCTCTCCCTGTTCCCTCTCCTGAACTACCTACTCAGAAAATGCGCAGTTAAGAACGACCTCAAAATCTCCTACACCAAAACCCACTTCATCTATAACACCATACATTCTCCACCACATCTTATGACTACCCACGGTGGAATCTTGAAAGTGGAAGGAAAGAAGTTTAAGGTGAATGGGTTGAACCCAACAATTCTGAAAAGTTCGCCATCTTAATACGTGTCAACAAATTTGACTCACTGAAAATATATACTGTACGTATAACAAAAAGCCCATCTCTCGAAGTGAAAAAATTAGATATTATCAAACTGTGATTAGTGGCCGCCAGGTGCTGGCTGTGATGGTATCTAGTAGCCAAGTCCGCAGCTAGGTGTCGTGGACGTTAGGATTTGGTAGCAAAAGTAGGTTGTTGTTGTGGTTGTTTGAGTCTTCAGTCTTTTGACTGGTTTCATGCAGCCCTCCATGCTTCCCTGTCCTGAGCTAATCGTTTCATCTCTACATAGCTACCACACCCTACGTCCGAGGCAATCTGTTCAACATATTCTGACCTTGGCCTACCCCTACAGTTCTTGTCCTCGACCCTTCCTTCCATAACTAAGCTTGCTATTCCTGGGTGTCTTAGTATGTGTCCTACCAACCTATCTCTTTTCTTCATTAGCAGTCGCCAGAAACATCTCTCGTCTTAATACCTTTTCGTTTATAACCCTACACTCCCATCTGATCTTCATAATTCTCCTGTAACACCACATTTCAAACGCTTCAATTCTCCTCTTTTCTGCAGCACCAACGGTCCAACTTTCACTTCCATATAGTGCCACGCTCCAGACAAGGCTTTCAAAAATGACTTCCTAATACCTAAATCTATAGGCCTATTCGATGTCAACAGATTCCTTTTTGTAGAAATGCTTTCCTTGCCTCAGCCAACCTACTTTTTATATCCTCTTTCCTTCTTCCGTCACTGGTTATTTTGCTTCCTAAGTAACAGAAGACTCCTCCTTCTTTTAGCTTTTCACCTGCCAACTTAATGTCCATAGGGGTTTCTGATTTTCTTTCGGCTGAATTCCAATATTTCTGTTTTACATTTATTAAAATCATTATGAATTCTTTCCTCAAGACGGAGTCCATACCATTCAGAAACTCATTCAAATCCTCAGGTGTGTCAGCCAATATGACGATGTCATCAGAAAATCTCTGAGTAGAAATTATTTCTCCTGGAATCTTCAATCTCACTTTAAATTTTTCTCCAATTTCCTTCATTGCTTGTTCAATGTAAAGATTGAAAGGTATGGGTGATAATTTGCTGCCTTGCCTTACACCTTTCTGAATACCAGCTTCTCTCTCATGTCCTTCAGCTCGAATGACTGTTGTCTGGTTTCTGTTTGGATTGTATATCACCTTCCTAACCCTGTACTTTATTCCAATCGTTTTCAAAATGTCAAACAATTTAGCCCAATGAACGTTATCAAAAGTCTTGTCTAAGACTACAAATGCCATGAACGTTCTCTTATCTTTCCTTATTTTACCTTCCAAAATCAGCCTAAGACTTAGTACAGCTTCCCTTGCTCCTACATTTCTCCTGAAACCAGACTGGTCTTCACCAAACACTGTTTCTATTTGGCTTTCCATCCCCTTGTAAATTATTCTATACAGGATCTTTGAAGCATGAGTAATCAAGCTGATTGTACGGTAATCTTCACATATGTCAGCTCCTACTTTCGACGGTATAGTGATGATAAAAAGTAGGAACTACTTGAAAATCGATCGTCTGCTGTCCTACCTGAATCACAGATAACACACACTAATACAGCCATCACAATTAACACCGGTTATCAGGCAAATTCTACACACACCCAAAGTACACGGGGCTACATGACCGCATTGCCACAACCCCTAAACTAAGGAACCAACCATACTATGATTAGACCTGATGCATTAAATGGAGCAGAATGTATATCAATTCAAACACATAGTATGCTTGAAAAGCTGATAATTAAGGAAAGGGGGATGATCAGAAAAAATATTGGTTCCAAATTCAAAGATGGTGTGTACAGACGTCGGAGTAACTTATAAATATACTCCCACAACGAAAAGCTATCATGCGTAAGCCGGAAAAGAAGGATAGCCTTTTACCTTCACATCTTCAGGTTGTCTGCGGAAATAATTTCTTATTGTTTGTTATCCAACTTCAGAAGTCTCAAAATGAATCCTCCTTGGCTGGTAGAGATCGATAAGGATCTTTAAAAGTATGGCATTTCTTAAACATTCATCTCTGAACACCACTCAAACTTAAACAAGCTAATCAAGAAGGAGTCTCAACTCGACCGAAGCATGTTCATTGTGATACATGGAAGAAAGCACACTCCAAAATAATAATATGAATATTATGCACCAACTGTGGATAAAAGGGATGAAGTAGAACAGTTCTATGAACAGATACAAGAGTGATGCGAATGACGAGGAAGCAAGATCTGAATACATTATTTTGAACTTCAATGCAAGGACGATCAGGAGGAGTGGTGGGAGATATCGGGCTGGGTGTGAGGAATGAGAGAGGAAGTCGCCTCATTCAGTTCTGACAGGAAGAAAATCTAATAGTCTTGAACACCTTCAAGCTTCCACCACGCCGTCTTTGCACGTGGAAGTCGCCTTAGAACTGAACAGGGAACATGGTCAGGAATCAGATTAACTACATCCTGGTCAACTGGGGGTTCAGGAATAGTTTCTGGTCAGTCAAAGGTACTCTGGAACTGACATCGTATCAGATCACAATCATGTGGTTAGGAACATAAATCTCAAGCTCAAAACCATTGACAGTGGATCAAGGACAGCGCTAATAAACAACGTTAAAGAGCCCGACATTCGCCGCAGAGTAGAGGTTGATCTTGGAAAAGGGATGAAGCGGCTGAAGAATAAGAAGCATGATGTGGAGGAGTTGTGGGCAGACATGAAACAGGTGTTCATCACGACAGAGATAAAGCACTTGACAGAAGGGATGAGAAAGAAGAAACAGTCATGGATGACGAATGTGATTCTGGACTTAATGGACGAGAGACGGAAATGGTTGAATTGTAGCCAATAGCGATACGACCAGCTATATCGGGAAATAAAGGCCAAGATCAAAGTCACTCAAGAAGAATGGTTGCCATATAAGTGTCTGGAGATTGAAGAATTACAGAAGAGACATGACACATTCAACCTTCACAAGAAGATCAATGAGACGCTGGGAAAGAATTCAAAGCGTACTCCAACGTGCTGGTCGACAACAACAATCAAATGGTAACAGACACAACTGGTGGGCTGAAGCCATGGGAGGCGTATATATAACAACTATTTGGAGATTCCAGACCAGAGCTTTATACCATGGTAAAAGCCGACTTTGAACCTAGCTTCTTGCAGGAGGGGGTGCGTTGAGCGATTCTCTTAAAGAACCGACGGCTTCGGCCGGGTTTGAACCCACGATCCTGGCCATAAAAGTTCAGCATGCTACCAACTAGGCCACCGAAGCCGCCATACTTAGTCTCATGAACTGGAATGTTTTCCCACAACATATTGAAGCATCTGAAAACCAGGAATCCCTTCATACTATTATTTACTGTGGTGCAGTAACTGTTGTGAGAGCTACGGGTATTAAATAACGTGAATGGAAAAAGCAAACTCCAAACTGAGCAAGAATACTTTTTGGAAGGATTGAATAGCTCAGAGCAGATATTCCAAGAATGGCGCTATATATTCGTGGTATTAAACAAGGATCGTACTGAGGAAAACTGAACATATAATGGGGGCAAAACACAGATCACACCCGGCAAGATGTACAAAATTCAATACCTGATGAGTGCCAAAATATCTTGAAACAAAGGCTGTCTGTTTCCTTCGCCAGACCAGATAACTCCGTTTTCAACAACTCACAGAGAACATTTCATCAGACTCTGGGCAAGACAAAGGGTTCTGTGGACAACAACTATCCGACTAATGAAATTCAAAAAAATTGGGGCAAACAGTTGTCTACACCATCTCATCATGACAGTGAATTAAGTTGAGTAAGAGGAGAAGAGCTTCCCAAGGATTTAAGCAAATCCAGAATGAAAAATTCACCACAAATGATGGAGGAATTTACGAACAACTTGGCGAATTGGAAAGCACCTGGCTCTAACTAGCTTCAAAACATTTTGTATAAGAATTTATGGAGCATTCACGATCGATTAGGGAAGTTAATTAATGATGCCATCCTTCATCCTGATAGCTTGCCATCACACGCAGCATCATATATTTACTGGGAGGGGGGGGGGCAGATGAACTCGCTGTTTCGCCCCTTAAAAATAAATAATAACTAACACAAATTTATTGCTTAAAGATCCTCATATAATGTAGGACTCTACAAAATATCGCCCCATCTCGTCTGCTCATGTCTTGCTACCACGATATATGCACACTGCCAAAGAAACAACATAATTGCCGTGCAACAGAAAGGTTGTGAAAATGGTTCAAAGTACACAGAGCTACATAACCGCGTTGTCGCAGCCCCTAAACTAAGGAACCAACAAAAAAAATGTTGGAAAGGGGTGCAAAGAACAACTAATAATTGACTCCGTTGCATTTGACCAAGCACACTTGTATCACGAAACCTTCATATGGCGTACATCAATTGAGACTATGTTGGTAGAAGACACCTACAAATACCTAGGAGTAAACCAAGCTATTGTAGGCACATTGACTATACGTCAATAAAGAAAGATTTGTCCTGGAAATTTGTCAAAGATTATGACAAACCATAGAAACAAACTTGAAAGTCAAGAGCCTTATGAAAGCTGTTGACATGTATGCTGTGCCCGTGTTAAGCTACTGTACTCTTTTGGCATAATCAAATGGTGTAAAAAGGACATCGAAGGTCTTGAGCGAAATATAATAATAATAATAATAATAATAATAATAATAATAATAATAATAATAATAATGCTATTTGTTGTACGTCCCTGTGAGCGAAAATAAGAACGATTCTCACAAAGGAAAGGAAACACCACCCAAGATCTTCAATAAAGTGAATGACTCTACCCACATCCCAAATCTAGGTGGGTGTGGGATTGCTGACATTGATAACCAGATGAAACGACAACCTTAGGAAGAACTTCTACGCTGAAGTGAGATCATGTGTACTGCACAGTGCCTTCATTGAGGCGGACACCACTGGTCTTGTGTCAACAAGAGATTGAAAACCACTTACATACTGATCTTCAGAAGACGGAAGTAGGAAAAGCAAAACCTCTACATGGAAGACAATTAAATGAGATGAGTCAAGCAAATGTTGATAGAACCGTATCAAACTACTGACTCACTTCAGGGCAGATCTTTCCAGAAACTGAAGACTGTATGCTTATTCATGATTAATCATTCCTACAAGGCAGGGACCAAGAACAGAACAAAATATGTGTTACGTAACGCTATCTTCCACGTTACTTATCTATACGATACCGCGACCCGTACCGTCTTGAGATGACTCTAGCCATATAATTTATAAGTATATCGTGGAACTACTTCTTGAAATATCAATAATAATCAACATAGTGGCTTTAAGTCTGAGCACGTACCCCATCAGACAGCGCAAGGCAACGTGTTTGTTTCGATCGTAGTAACACATGCTTAAGGCGGGTTCACACGGAGTCGTGAGGCGGGCGAGAGCACTACTGATCGATCATCCGGTCGTGGACACGACCTCGTGTGAACCAGTGGTAGTGGGAGTGGAGGTCGTGCCCGCCTTCGAAAAGGTGGGGCGTGTAATCTCCGACTGGTTGGAGTAAGCACGACCGCTTCAGTCGTATTCTTGCCGAAGGGATGACAACATGTCTGTATATAAAATGAGAAGTGCGCAGGTGATGAAGTTTGTCGAGTTGTACCGCGAAAAGGAATGTTTGTGAAAAATACATTCGGAAGCATAAAAGAATCGAGATGCTTGGAACGCAGCATTGCAAGAAATATGCAGTGAAATGAACATTGATGGTTTCGGGATTCGTGAAGTGGCATAGGAAATAAACATATTAGAATTTCTTATTATCAGGAAATAAAATAAAAATATGAATGAAACGGAATGAAATCTGGATTCGACAGTGCAAAGCGGCACAACGTCAAACGGCCAGAAGAAACCAGCAGTTCTCATATTGATGACCCTCCAGCAGGAAGCTCGTCAAATGAAAAGGTGACAGATGACAGTTTTAAAGGCCCTCATTCACATGTAAGGCCACTGCATAAAAAATAGACGTCTTCAAGATAGATATATGCCACCTTCGCAAATTTCGGAAGCAATTGAAAAGCTGGAGTCCATACAATCAAAACTTGCAACGGAGACAGAGTTCCATGTTCGGACAACGAGCGACAAACTTACGACCAGCGAGAGCACTTCGTCCGTGTGAACGGAACAAGGTCGTGGGTTCTTGAGTTGAATAAGCATGCTCAAAACTAGTAGTGCTCTCGCCCGATTCATGCCTCCATGTGAACCCGCCTTAATTATACTGTACGTTAGAAATATGTCTCGTAAATACAGTACAATTTGAGGGATCACATAAATACGAATTGTTTGTTGTTGCTTCACATAGGGTCTTGGAACATAACCTATTTGGCATCAGTCCCATGTAGTTGAGTGTGTATTGCATATGTCTGATAACCTTTGTATGTAGTAGTGCGTGTATTATTGTAATTAAGACAAGAATTGGGAAGGAGATGGTCATGGCCTTGATTCAGGCATTTTCCAGGAATAGAAATGGGAAACCACGGAAAACCACTCTAGGATGGCTAAGATGGGAATCGAACTCACCTCCTCGCAATGTTGCCTTTACCGCGTCCCAGCCCTCAGACAAGACTCGCTCCTTTGTAGCCAATAATATTGTATCCTTCCAAAACAAAACCCCCACTCCCGCATTTCGTTTAGCTGTTAGACAATAACTCCCAGTGTCAACAGTGCCTTAATGATCACTCCACAATAAATTGACTGCTGCAAGTTCAAAGATCAGAGGTTTGAATCCGGACACTGACAGCGGCCACCCTGAGCACTTAACTCGCGATTTTCCAGACTCTCTCCTAAGAATGCTAAAAATATTTCAAGGTATGAGCCTCCTATTCAGTCTTTGACTATATTAATTATAGTTACACAATGATAACGTCGCCTCAGAAACACTGGTAACAGACAAATGCAATACACACCCAACTACGGTATATGGGACTGATTGCCAAAAGGTTATGTTCCAAGACAATCGTTATTTTTTTTTCAAATAAGTAAATAAGTTTGCATTCGAAGCCTCCGTGGCTTAGGCTGCAGCATGCCGGCCTCTCACCGCTGGGTCCGTGGTTCAAATCCCGGTCACTCCATGTGAGATCTGTGCTGGACAGAACGGAGGCAGACAGGTTTTTCTCCGGGTACTCCGGTTTTCCCTGTCAACATTTCATTCCAGCAACACTCTCCACTATCATTTCATTTCATCTGTCATTCATTTAATCATTGCCCCAGAGGAGTGCGTCAGGCCTCGGCAGCCGGCACAGTCCATATCCTCGCCGCTAGATGGGGGCTTCATTCATTCCATTCCTGACCCGGTCGGAGACTGGAAGCAGGCTGTGGATTTTCATTTCAAATAAGTTTGCATTCCATTAGTCAGTTGCTACATCCCGTCACAGACGACTGTGTATTTTGTGGTACCATATATATTTAATCAATATCAATATTATTGATGTTTTAAAATTCAATATGAGTGAAGTGTAGAATTATTTTCAAATAGACCCACATTGTGATAATCGTGCCATTGGCCGCATTTGCAAAATGTTTTACTTTCGCGTGATGGAAAACCACATAACAATAATAACCTAAAATAACATGTTGCAACAGTGCATAAAATTGCTTTTTCAGAAGGTCTTAATAAAAATTCTGCAGAAGTGGAAATTTAACTCCCGAAGAGCCTGTGACTCTTGGTTGGTTGGTTCTTAAGTTTAGGGGCTGCGACAACGCGGTCATGTACCCCGTGTACTTTGGGTGTGTGTAGAATCTGTCTGATAACCGGTGTTAATTGTGATGACTGTATTAGTGTGTGCATCTGTTTTAATTCAAGTAAGGACTGCAGACGATCAATTTTCAAGTAATTCCTACTTTTGCCGCCAAACGCCACCGTCAACGACTACTAGTTAAGAACTTAGCTACCAGACGTCACCGCAGTCGGCTCTTGGCAACGAACGTATGAATCTAAGAGCGTTGTTTACATTCTTAACCTATACAATTTATCTTCACACAGGTGTAATTAGTGGAAGGTTCTTTAACATGCCATAAATCTATGACATGGGACCGCCGGCTTTACTTCCCCTCCGAAGGAAGGCATACTGAGGGATTTTTAATGCTCTTAAAAAATCCGATGACTTTGGCTGGATTTGAACCCGCGATCTTGGACGTAGAAGCTCAGCATGCTACCGACTACGCCGCCGAATCCTGTGACTCTTTTTTCAGAATCATTCTCATTATTGAGGGCATTCTCTCAACCTACAAATCAATTATGGGCAATAAATCTGCATTTAAACTAGATGATATTCGGTTGAAGACAATTACCAGAAACATTGCACCAATGGTATGCAAAGGAAACCAACCATTCTGCATTATTGATGATGAAAGATTTAATGAGTTGATTAAACACCTTGAACCTAGATGTACTATGCCTACTCGTAAGCACATATCTAATGCAATCAGTCCAGAACTGAACAAAGAGGTAGAAAGAAAAGTAAACGATCAGCTACAAAATGCGAATAGCGTAGCTGTTACGACGAATATGTGGACATAAACAGTCTGCAAAGATTATTTAAGTGGAGCGTGGCGCTTTATGGAAGTGAAACTTGGACTGTTGGTGCAGCAGGAAAGAGAGAATTGACGCGTTTGGAATGTGGTGTTACAGGAGAATGATGAAGATCAGATGGGTAGATAGAGTTACAAACGAAGAGGTATTAAGACGAGTGGGAGAGGAGAGATGTTTCTGGTGACTGCTAATGAAGAGAAGAGATAGGTTGGTAGGACACATACTAAGACACCCAGTAATAGCAAGCTTAGTTATGGAAGGAAGGGTCGAGGACAAGAACTGTAGGGGTAGACCAAGGTTAGAATATTTTAAACAGATTGCCTCGGATGTATGGTGTGGTAGCTATGTAGAGATGAAACGATTAGCTCAGGACAGGGTTGGAGGGCTGCATCAAACCAGTCAAAATACTGAAGACTCAAACAACAACACCATTCATTTTGTGGACCTGGACTATACATAATTTCATTGAAGTGATACCATTTGAAAAGGTGAGCCACACTGGTCAAAATATCGCGAATGTTTTAAAGAAAACTTTAGAAGCTTGCGGTTTAATTGACAAATTAATGGCCATGATTCACGAACGGTCGCAATGTTGTAAATGCTATGACGTTAGGAAACTTTCCCACCTGCCGTGTCAACTTCATATATTCCAACTTGCTTTGAAGTATGGACCTTTTACTTCAAAAGACATTCAAAGTCTCATTTTGTCATGAAATTTCAAACACTCCTCAAAATCCACCAAGATTCTGAAAGTCGCACAGAAGCATCTTTCTCTACCACAAGATCGCTTGATTCAGGATGAACTTGCGCAATGGAATCCAATCTACATATGCTAATAAACAGCACAAGAGGGCAATAGTTTTGCATCCTCTGATCTATCCTTACCAGTGAAACTTTTAGTATCACAATAGGATCTCATTAATTTACTAATTGACACATTACATAATTTCGAACAAGCAACACTCGCTGTGTCAGTGTCCTAAATAATCAACATTGTAAACAGTGTTATTTCTGAACTGGAAAAGGCGTCAGCGATTGTTCGATACTCATTGCTGGATGAAACGAACGTGAGATATAATTCCGTTGAAGACAATGAAATAAGTTCCATTGCAACGCTGTTGGACTCCCGCTTAAATGACGGGTTTTCGCAGTTCCAGTGTTCTCAATTCTGCTAAAGGCCATGGACCTTGCACACCAACCGGAATGTCATGCATCCAAAATGGTAAGATTGTTAATTTTTTATTCCATATTTGTGGGAATAGTCGTGTAATACTGACGTACTTGTAAAAGTCGATAAATCACAAACTTTATCATTGGGCGTTCACGTAAGGAATGATATGAAATAGAGTGGTCATGTAGGATGTGTAGTTTCTAAAGCTTACAAATCCCTGCACGTTGTAATGAGGGAATTAAAAGGATTAGGACATTTGTCACTTGTAAGACATATTCTGGAATACGCCTCGGCGATTTGGGATCCATATCAAGTAGGGCCCATCAATTAGTTGGAAATGGTGCAAAGAAAGGCCGCTAGATTTGTGCTCAGTGACTATAATCCCAGAAGCAGTGTGAGCCGAATGTTAAAGAAACTTGGGTGGGAATCACTTGAGGCTAGGAGGATGAAATCTAGACTCGCGCTATATACAACACGTATACAAATCAACTAGCATGGGGTGAGCTTAGCAAACGTATGGGAAAGCCCACTTACATGAGTAAGAGCGATCACCCTTTCAAAGTTAAGGGTCGACCACAGCGTACAAATTATGGTAAATATTCTTTCGTAAACAGTGCCACTGATAACTAGAACTCTCGATCTTCCGCAGTCTTAGACCTTTTCCCAAACATATAGGTGTGTTTAAGAAAAGACTGACGATTTGTGTAAATACTCCAGTTTAATTGTTATAGTTAATTATTTATTTGTTATGTATATCCAATTTGCCACCCCGGGACACCCCCCCCCCTCCATTTGCAAATAAATGAATGAATTAATAAATTAATAATTTTAGATGTCATATACTTCAAAGCCCGTAAATTGCCAGGAATGTGAGTTGTCCGGCTATGGGGCAGGTATGTCACTTTGTAAACAACAATGGTTGCCATAGTAACCATGCGGCGACCATTTTTGGGTTGCGCAAGGCGATCCTATTGTATTTCAAGTACTGCCAACCTGTGCATGTGAAATTCCCCTAGATTTTCTCGCATTCGCCTAGATTTCTCCTAAATTCACCCAGTTTTGACATTTGGGGTGATATTTAAATGTTGGCCTAGGAATCCATGTCAGCTGACCATGTTGTTGTTTGGCGTAAACTTCAAGGTCGTGTGACGTCACAAGGGGTATTTCTTCAGGGATGACCAACCTAGAGGTGAGAAAAATCCCTAAACCTCTTAATTTTTTGAATTTTGATGGGAGATTTAAAAGTTTGGCACTTAACGATTCATGGAATAAACAAAATGAAGGTTGTCATGGAGACTCTGTGTCGAGAGTACAAACCTGTGAGTCATGAAATTTATGACATCCATAGATAGCACGAAGATCTCATACAACGCACACGGTTTTTAGCCTACTTTTCACATTTTGCAAAAATGAGGAAAATGAGATCGATCCGGGAAAATGTGTGTGTGTCTGTGTGTCAGTCTGTCCTTCTGTCTGTCTGTCTGTCTGTCTTGTGTGTGTATGTGTCCTCCCCTATCAACTCCCAAACGGCAGCAGCAATCGAAACCAAATTTGGCAGAGTAAAGATATATACCTGAATATCTCAAGCCCATATTTGAAAATGATGTCAGTGCTACCAACTGCTGAAAAACAGCAATTGAAATTTGAGCTGTTTGTAGGATATCTTGGAAGGTATGCATGGGAGCTATTCTAAAATTGGCACACACATAGATAATAATGATTCAGTAAGATTTTTAGGAGGCCTTATATGGCAGTATTGCCATAATGATTCTAAGCCTGCTGATATGTCCTATTTTTAAATGCATATAACTTCTACACTATCTTTTGGATTTCAACCAAATGTCGTATGTAGTATGTGTGCATAAACTAATATAACTGAGTGTATTCTAAAGAGCCACCAGGGCAGCCAACTGTAAATAAATAATGCTCTCTCTATTTTTTTAAAATCCAAATACCAATATATCAGAAAGTATGCAAGCCGACAGCTTTAAACTATGCACACGTATAGTTCCTGACATTCTAGAGTAATGTGGAGTAACTAATATACGTCAGTGCTACCAACATGATTCTAAGCCTGCTGATAGGACCAATTTTTAAATATATATAACTTCTGCACTATCAATTGGATTTCAACCAAATTTCGTATGTGCTATGTGTACCATAGCAGATATGACTATGCTTATTCTTAAGAGCAACCTGGGCTGCCAACTGTTAATAAATGCAGTCTCTATATCAATATATCAGAGAGTATGCAAGCCAACAGCTCTAAACTTTGCAAACGTATATTACCCGACATTCTAGATTAATTAGGAGTAACTAATATGTCAGTACTGCCAACATGATTCTAAGCCTGCTGATAGGTCCAATTTTAAAATACATGTAACTTCTATACTAACAAATGGAGTTCATCCAAAATTGGCGCAATAAAACATCATAATATTTCTGATTATTTCTGACCAACACATGGATGACATGCCAACTTGATTTAACGCTCGCTGATAGATCCAATGCCCAACTGTATGTAACGTCCATGCTATCCATTGGACTTCAAACCAAATTTTGTATGTGCAGATTATAGATTAAGAGATGGAACGAAGAGTATATGCAGTCACCAGGGTAGCCAACTGTAGTGCTCTATTAGGCTACATAATACCAGGTATATTTCGAACTAATTAGAAATTTCGATATTACCAACTTAATTTCGTCATTATTCTACAGTAGATTGAAGCCTCCGTGGCTTAGACGGCAGCACACCGGCCTCTCACCACTGAGTCAGTGGTTCAAATACCGGTCACTCCATGTGAGATTTGTGCTGGACAAAGCGGAGGCAGACAGGTTTTTCTCCGGGTACTCCGGTTTTCCCTGTCAAGATGTAATTCCAGCAACACTCTCCACTATCATTTCATTTCACCTGTCATTCATTTCATCATTGCCCCAGAGGAGTGCGTCAGGCCTCGGCAGCCAACACAGTTCATATCCTCGCCGCTAGATAGGGGCTTCATTCATTCCATTCCTGACCCGGTCGGAGACTGGAAGCAGGCTGTGGATTTTCATTTTTCTACAGTAGATTCGTCCATACAGATTAATCATTGGCATTAATCTAAAATTTTAAGAAAAGTAGGCTCTTAAGTTCTTCACGGAACTTCTTGTTGATATTTATGTGATCAATTTGAATCATTTATGCCACCCCACTACACTTTCCTACAAGAAAAAGAGCAATATTCAACTTTCCATATGGACAAAAGTCGATACTCGAGCTCTTGGCACACATTGCGGACCATAGTGGCAATAATTTCAAACAGACAATAATGTTGCATTATCTCTATCAATGCAGGATAGCTCTGATAATGGATTACTCTATTACTCTATAAGAAAAAAAAGTTTTAAGGGCAATGTGGTAATGTTAGGGGTCATTGCAGAACAATAAGTGGCACTGATATGTTACGTGCGCCGCTGGACAGACGACATCGTACTATAAGTACCGGTACTCCATCTCATGATACAGTAGAAATCTTCTAACATCACTTTATCATGAGTATCCATTTCAAAACCATTTGTCTCACACATTTTTAATAGCAACCAGCTGATATTGATCACATCCTTTTGAATAACACTAGGATATTGTATTGTGGTATTTCATGTAGGGACCACGTTTGGCGGTCTTTGCATTATATGTCATATTCTGTCAATCTCTCCATCCCTTCTGGCACATCCTTGTTTTGTTCTTCTGTGTAGGATATTTTTCTTATCAGCGGCTCCTTCTCTGTCTCCTGGAGATCTCTGAACTCTGTGATTCATTTTCTAAACCGATTCTTGTCCTCTATATCTTTTTCTGCAACGCCCGTCTCAGCCAGAGTCCATTCTCACTTCGTCTTTGTCTTCCTTTTTCTGAAGAATTCGAAGATTCCCTTCGTCGTTCTGTTACTTTCAATCCACAGTAAATGCCCATAGGTCTGTATCGTCTTTCTCATCAGATCACTCACTCATTCGGTCTTTCACATTTGGGCTTAGACCTTTTCTAATTTATTTTACTGATGTCTTCGAACGTACCTATCCAAATTCCCCAACCATGCTCAACGTTTCTGTTGTGTTCATGCATTGGGGTTAGACGACGAGGTCTAGTACCTTAATGTACCCACAAGCGGCTTCAGTGGCGTAGTTGGTAGCATGCTGAACTGCTGTGCCCAAGATAGCGGGTTCAAACCTTGCCGAAGCCGTCGGATTTTTTAAGAGCGTTTAAAACCCTTCAGTATGCCTTTCTTCGGAGGGGAAGTAAAGCCGGCGGTACCCTGTCATAGATATATGACATGTAAAGGATCCTTCCACAGATTAAACTTGTGTGAAGCTAAATTGTTAGGTTAGATTTCGTCGGAACGCTCTATCAAAGTTCCAACGTTCACCATCAGGTATCATTGATATCTGGTAGCGAAAGTTGGAACTACTTGAAATTGAACGGACCTTGTAGCTCACCCTAAGGATGTCCGCTGGAAGCAGCTACAGACTCAGGCGAGCCAATCATGTCCTCGGACAGTCCCGGCACTAAAAGCCATACGAGAAATAAATAATATATGAATCCCCAACTCCATATTTTGTACATGTAGTTCGCCAAATGTATGATTTTAGTGATATGTTACGTATTTATTTTCATTTCATTTTGGTTGTGGAATAATTCTAATGAATGTCACTATGTATTGTGTGGTGTCACCAGATCCAGCTTCCGGCCAAAACCCAGGTGGACCAACTGGTGGAAAGGATGCTATCCTTTGTAATGGAGCCGGATTGCGAGGTGAAAATTGGTGAGAAGACCTTCCGCTCCTACAGGTTTCTCTTGATGTGCTACTCAGGCTACTTCAGGAAACAAAATATCGAGGGATACCAGTTCGAGTTGTTAAACACCAAGGTAGCGTAATATAAATAGCATGATATCATAAAATAGTTATGGCATGGCACAGTGGTGATTCTTCGGCCGCAGCTAGTGAAGCTCCTATTCTTGTTTAAGAGATATCTTAATATTTTAGGCATTGAAGTAAAATGTTGTAATAAGCCTTGGGCGAGCCTCAGCTACAAGACGGGTCGCAGCTGGTGGATAATGAACGGCCCTCAGATAAATGGGTTAGTTGCAAATACCGTGAAATCCTAATAAGCAGTCCTGGTCCGAGGTTCCAATTCTTAAGATGGCAGCCTCCGCAGGACACTCAAGAGCTAATGGATAATAACTCGCACTCCTTAAATTGAACCTATTGAGAAAACTGAAGAGAAAGAAGACCAGCCAGATACTATGTTGACGACCTTCGGCATGAAGAAGAGAACGAGAATCGGATACTGGAATGTCAGAAGCTTGGGAATGAACAGCAGGTTGAAACAAGTTACCAAAGAGAAGTTGACAAACAGGCCAGATATTTTGGGAATGATTGAAATCAGGTAGCCAGATTTTGGTGAAATGCGAACTCAGAATGGGCTGACTTTCTCTACTCTGTGTGAACTCGAGGAAATTCTGAACGTAAGAAAGGAGCTGGCAACGTATTAAACAAGCAAACAAAGAGAAGCCTGATTGACTGGAGACCAGTATCTGTGAGGATGATGACGGCACGATTTAAAACCAAGATCTGGAATGTTACCATCATCCAGAGTATGCGCCAACAAAGACATCTCAAGTGTGTTATAACCAGCTGAATGAAACCGTCAAGAAGACCAAAAAGGAAGACAACTTGACGGGAGATACGAATGCTAAAGTTGGACCAGAAAATGAGAGATTGGGATATGTGACGGGCGTGCATTATCTTGGAGAAAGAGATGAAAAACGTGACATGTTCACCAACCTTTCTGTAAGTCATGACCGAATGATAGTGTACCCATTTCTACTCTGATTTACCATCTTCTAATATTAGATGAATATGTTGCTCATTGAAATTTATAAACGTTCTCTCAATCATCATTCATCCTATAGTAGCCTACTGCTTTAGTGTCTCGAATTTGCACTTGAATTATATCTACTCAGTTAATTCACTTTATTCATTAACCTCGTAGGGACTTATCCTCCCTCGATAAATAATTGTCGTTCTCTAATTACATCAGCAATTCCTTAAACTTCTCCTTCATTTTGGTATGTAATTACTTTGGGTTCTATTTCGTAACATCATTTGATAAGATTCCATCCACAGTACAATTACCACATTAATATCCCCCTAGGGCTTCATTTCAAAAATTTCTTTGATTCGATATTAAATATCGAACATTTTGGATTATTTTGATTAGCTTGATAGTATATGTTTGGTTATTTGTAAGTAGTTTGACCTTATTCCTTAGCCTGTGACAGATTAACATGCATGATATGGTTTAAACGTATACATTTTCCTTAGACGGGGTAACCCGTATATTATATTTAATCAAGTGGCCCAGGGGTTCAATTTTCTTCACATTCTACAATTTGATTCAAAGGCTCGTTCCTCCAACTCATCATACAGATTGCATGTCCCATTTAAGCTACTAGCATTCTTAGGAAGAACCTCTTTCTTTACTTTCAGTAATAATTCAATGATAACCTTCACTTTCATTTCATTCAATATACAATGTGACGCCATTCCCTTAGGGTTCAATGGGTCTTAAATTTGCAATATGTTGGGTCTCGTGTACCAGTGTATGCTGTGCAGCAATGTCCCAGGACTGTTTCACTCAGTGTTGGGTCTGCTTGACTCAATGTGTGTTGTATGTTCAGGTGCAGCCCGACGTGTTCAAGCTCGTGCACTAGTGGATGATGAGCAGCAATGTGTTTGGTCTGCTGCTCTCAATATGTGTTCAGGCTCGTGTACCAGTGTATGCTGTGCAGCAACGTGTTTGGTCTGCTTGACTCAATGTGTGTTCAGGCTTGTGTACCAGTGTATGCTGTGCAGCAATGTGTTTGGTCTGCTGCACTTAATGTGTGTTCAGGCTCGTGTACCAGTGTATGCTGTGCAGCAATGTCTTGGGACTGCTGCACTCAATGTGTGTTCAGGCTTGTGTACCAGTGTATGCTGTGCAGCAATGTCTTGGGACTGCTTGACTCAATGTGTGTTCAGGCTTGTGTACCAGTGCATACTGTGCAGCAATGTGTTTGGTCTGCTTGACTCAATGTGTGTTCAGGCTTGTGTACCAGTGCATACTGTGCAGCAATGTGTTTGGTCTGCTTGACTCAATGTGTGTTCAGGCTTGTGTACCAGTGTATGCTGTGCAGCAATGTGTTTGGTCTGCTTGACTCAATGTGGGTTCAGGCTTGTGTACCAGTGTATGCTGTGCAGCAATGTGTTTGGTCTGCTTGACTCAATGTGTGTTCAGGCTTGTGTACCAGTGCATACTGTGCAGCAATGTGTTTGGTCTGCTGCACTTAATGTGTGTGTTCAGGCTCGTGTACCAGTGTATGCTGTGCAGCAATGTGTTTGGTCTGCTGCACTTAATGTGTGTGTTCAGGCTTGTGTACCAGTGTATGCTGTGCAGCAGTGTGTTGGGTCTGCTTTGCTTAATGTGTGTTGTCTGTTCAGGTGCAGCCCGACGTGTTCAAGCTCGTGCACGAGTGGATGATGAGCAGTGAAGTGGAAGCTCGCAAGATATTGACTCCGGACAATGTGCTGGGGCTGCTTGCGACTGCTCAGTACCTGGAGATCTCCGGGCTTGAGGACCAGTGCTGGGCTATGATCTTTAACCAGGAGGTACGGGACACATTCTTTCTGGCATTCTAGCATTCTGTAGATTTTTTCCCTGTTATATGTGTTAAGAATCATTATTATGATGCGTGTGTTGTATAGAAAGATTTTATGCAGCGCTCCATTTCTCCCTGCCCTTACCTAATCGTGTCATCCCTACCTTCGAGGCAACCTTGCCAATGAAGAGTAATGCGAGGGAAGAGAGGGCTCATAGCCCATTCACAAATAATTATTATTATTAACATAAATGTATACAAGCTAAAAGTTTTTAGAACAAGTGGAGTTGTTTTGCTCGAAAGGTATGCTGTGTATCCAAAGTCAGCATCGATGCTAGTACAGAGCAAAGGAAACAGTTTAAAAAATTCACGTGGTGCACTTTCAATTGCTACTTTTTGTGAAGGCTTTAGTAATTACGAAAAAACAGTAATCAAAATGCATAGATTGAAATGACCCTAGGTAGGATTTCAGCTGAGTGAGCTGTACCGGCATTTGGCAATCTAAAGAGAAGCGGAAGACATGAACTATACAAAAATTTGCATTTAATAAAGTTCCTGTCTAAGCACAATAACCGAAAGACATACTTGTTCAAGTTTACGTGTAGCATCTGCAGTTGCTTCAGTTAGGCAGAAATTAAGTAAATAATCTCAAAAGTGCGTAATTTCCGTGGCCGTCAGTTTAAAAAGCTGATCCAATAGAAGGAAATAAAGCAATTCAATTGTTATTAGTAAAAATACATAAATGCAGTCGTTACTGCTTGAATAGTTGGTCCCAGACCAAGATTACTTTCAAATATATTGTTTGCACAAAAATTACAAATTTATCATTGACTAGATTATTGAGTAAAATATACCTTAATTAAACTTGCCTCACTAGACACACTGATGCTAGATTGAGGTAAAAGTAGGAAGATCCAGGTTGATCCTGGCTACTTGGGAACAGCAGTAATTGTATAGTTTGAGTTTCCATTAATAAATGGTAAAGTATACAATAGAGGGTCTCTAAGGCTAAGAAATACAATATTACAATGCCTAGACGGCAAGAGAATATAATAAGTATATAACATTGACATAATTACAATTTTAAGCGCTTTGGCCACGAAAACATTCCAATCTATTTTTCCGTTGGATAGGGAAACGTTGTGTGCAATGCCACTAAATAATTACAGAAATTACTTGAAGTTATAGACTCAAGGAAGGGGAGGACATCCGAGGACGTAGACTCAAATTGAGGGGAAAAATACAAATAGGTTGCTTAAACTAGACTTGTTAGTAAGGGAGAAATATGGGGGAGGTAAGGAAAGCAGGATGTTTTCACTATTGTCTATGTATGTTCAGCTCGCGACACTATGCTGAAACTGGAGTATATATGGCACGATGCACTGAAAGTTTTTAGAATAGAAGCACAGTTTTGACGTTGAGGCAGGTCACGGTTTACTTTTGTAAATTATTTCAGTTTATGATTTCATGTAGTTTCTAGAAAGTCTTGTGCTGCTAGCAGAGTTACTTCATTAAACCGTTAAAAGTAAGAAAAGGTGCTTTTCACTGTGACGTCACAGACTTTGAATTTGAAGAGAACACTTCTAGGCCTTCCTAGACATAGTTTCGAGTTTATTATGTAGTTCAGCGTAAATCCCATCGAGGCTCGATTTATTGGCATTTACCAGAGTTTATGAATATTCCCAGGGTGCGCCCAGACACAAGTTGCAATATCCAATTAACATGAATTCCTTCGGAGAAAATGTATGAGTAAAACAAAAGTTGGTGCTTGACATTACAAGGAAAATCTAACGCTTGGTGATTTGTGACAAGTGAATACCTGCCTGAACTATATTAAAACAGCTTCATAGCTGGATTAAAGTATGATTAGAAACTTATCTTTGCATGATGATCCGGCGGTGTGAATAGTGCTTGTCAGCACATGAACCTCACAAAATGTCGGGTGTGTTGGTTGCCTCCAGCAGTGAGACCGGGTGAGTCTTCCAAAGTTCTCACGAGAAGTGAGCGTGCAACAAGCTCCCAACTATGCGGGCTGAGGAAGGGGGAAGGGAGGGGAGGAAGTATGACGAAGCAGATACTGCCCCCTCCGTTAGGATTAATGTATAGTCATACTTCGCCTAGCTCAATCAGTTCGGGGATGGTACTTTCATTTCCCACGATATGACACATACATTTAGGATAATGAGCACAGCAGGTAAACACTCAAAAATAAAAATAAAAAATAAATCCACAAAAGAATTTCATTATAAAATATGGCACTACAAAACACAAATAAAAAGATCATAAAGTGACACTAATTAAAATTTATTCAATTAAATTTCACTATTCCTGTATACAATGGTGCTAGAAATCTTCATTATACACATAATGGTCTAAAACAACTTTAAAATAGCTTCCCTTTCGCTTACAACATTTTTAGTTTTACTTCCATAAAGCGTCTTCACAAAAACAACAAACATTACTGAATCCTTGAAAAACATGTGAAATCCTGTTCCGATTCTACATTAATTCACAGAAAGTCCTTAGGCGATCGCATCCCTAAATTGTTCATTGACTTTCAACATATTATTTTAACGAATTATTTATTATCAACATTTTTAGCTTTGGAGTTTTTATCTCAAATGTTCTCTCTCTGCATTCAACATGTAAAGTACTTTAAACAATAGGTAATCGTGCATCCTTTTATTCAAAATATTTGGATATTTCAATCAGATCATGTCTCTAATGTCCTTAATTTCATCGAAAGAAAATCTACCTTTCACATATGTCCAGCATGGGTATTTTATAAGTTTTCTTAAGGCACACAGGTCCCAAAACTTAACTTTTCAACATAATTTTAGCAGGAAATAATTATCACACTATATGCTAATGGACTAAACTGTCCATGCATTCATTTAAAGAGCCAAACTGTTACTTTCAACTACTGTGATTAATTGCTAGTGCCCGTGTACAACCTCGCAGGTTAGCGACCCTTCTTATTAGCATGGGCTAGACGGTAAAATTTATGGCTTTTGCCTCGCTCTTTTCAGCGATGGTGGGGAGAATTCTCCCTTAAGGACCGTGAAACATTTTAACATTCACGTGGCCACACACTCTCAACATATTATATCTTTTAAAATGAAAGGCGTTAAGCATTTAATTCCTCAATCTGTAATTCGTTCTCATTTATAATACTTGTTCATTTTTGGCATTTTATCCATATCGCAAAGGTAGGTAGCTCTATTCGTGGTTATCATCACTGTCAGGAACCTATGTGGTCATTAATTATTGGGTATATTCGATGACTCATCGCAGAGACTGGACGCACCAAGCCTGACCCTCCCGTGGCATTACCAAACGTGCTACCTTCGGCAAAACGTAAAATCCTCCCAAGGTACACACCATATACGTTTTTTTCGACGACTCATCGCAGAGGCGAGACAAACCAAACTGACCCTCCTGCGGAATTACCAAACATGCTACCTACAGCATGATATACACAATCATCCCCAAAAGCGTTTCTAAGACGCACGACGACTTGGTTCCAACATAGATTTGCCTTGACAATTACAACTACGAATGATTCCTCTCTAATTAACATCGCACCTATTCGCTTGCTTCTACATTTAACCCTTCGCCAAGTTTGGCGACATCAATATATTTTTCTTTCAAAACCTTTCATTAAAGGATTATATTATTTCTCCTGGCCGTCCATTCTACTGAATTTACTTTGGCCTCTTTAAACTTTCAACAATTACTATTATCATTTTTAATTATTCCTGCACCTTCTTAATTCATTTCACATTAACATTTCATACACAAAGCATTTAACACATTTCCATCTTTCTATCACTTTCCGCATGATGTGACATATTGAGAACGTCAGTGGAGCTGCCAGGATAGCCAACAACCGCAATGACTTCCCTAACATCTCATCCGTCGGACCTAATTGCCGTGAGGATCAGGTGAACTTCCGAATAGGCTAAAGCGGCACGATAATCTGTAGTCCACAGGGATCGTGGTACATGGTGACGATGGTCATAGACTGCCTAAGGAAAGGTTCACCTTAAAAACTAGACTGAGAAAATAAACATCCAGACTTATGTAAAACACCGTGAAAATTTATTGTTAAAATTCACAAGCCCCTAGCCTAGTTATGAGGGTTTCAATCGGCTAGTCTGCAAGCTAATAAACAAACAAAAATAAAGAGCAGGTCCCTACCTGAGAAGTTACGGAAAACCCTCGCGAAAGATCTATCTCACAATAATAAAGCAACAACAGCAACACTAGGAAAATGGTACGACGCAAGTCCCTAGGTCAAGTTACAAGATCAAGCTAATATCAGAATTTACATTTAACAGGGTAGCAAAACAAATCTAAGTTAGGATGATACCATCTCCACATTTACATTTAACGTTAATTCATCTAGCTAAGTCCTGTCAGTTTATAACAAAATTTACGGCGATGACGTCCGTAACAGAAAACAATTACATTCAAAGCTAAGTGAACAGCCATGTAAAAAAAAACATTTAATTATTCTTAGGAACTACGTGCTAACAGCACACAATAGGGTAACATGTAGGATTCATACACTTTCACATCAAAAATAATTAATAAGAGACAACAGTTTTATTAAAATGCCTGCCTGCACCTTGGTTTACTCTTTGTAAGCCATAGTCATCTAATGTGTGTAGTTACGGTGACGACTGCGTAGTAAAGACTACGTCTAACATGGCATGGCCTGCGCTCCACAAGCTACGAACTCAAGGTTCGAGCAAGAATCAGGTCGCTACAAAAGTGTCAGCTCTCCTAGTCATTTCCTCAAAAGGCAATACCTTCATTAGCACGGCCATGTCCGCAGGTTCCAAATGCAAAAGAACAAAGTTAGATAGAAAGAATTCGTTAGTTAGCTTTTGTTTTACCAAAATTATGCGTTTTATTATTAAGATGTCGGTTTAGGTTTATCGTTGGTTTATGGCGAATAATACTGACAATAGCCTGGGCACGGAGTGTCTCCACTGAGATCAATCTCCACCAAAAGCCTCGACTCAAAAGTCGGAATATAATCAACGAGCAATAACAACTCGGACACACAATAACACAAGTTACCAGCGGCGCAAAGCTCGCGTTCAATAAATCTGGGATGGGCCTGCACACAACAGTCACCCTCCATTAACATCTGGTCAACGGGAACAATCCCGGACAAGGTACACACAAATACCTTCATACAATAATTACCTCCTATAACAGGGCAGCCTACAACGTACTATAGAAACCTGACATAACTGTACACGTCAAACGACGGTACACGCAAAAGTGCGTTTAACTAACAAAAAAAACAATCTATAAAAACATGTGATCAGATACAAGGTTGGACACTGGGTTCCATGAGCTAAATAGCAATGAAAGGAAGAGCGAATAAACAAGCATTCTGTCCACTGTCAAAGTAATTCTGTCTCATAATACAAGCGTGCTCTAAAGGGCACTGGGTCACAAACCAGTTTGTGTCGCTGCAGGCTACAACATTCCTGCGCTGTCTGACACAACACACACTATCAAGCAAAAAAAAAACTGTACAACTGGCCTCATCATAAAAACTTTACCGTGGGTTATAAACCTCGAAGAATACGTGTATAAAAAAACGCTATGAATCTGAATACAATAATATAATTCCGTCTTTCAAACCAAAGACGTCTAAATGGTAGCAATGTCACATTGCTGGAGCTCTTTGCTCTCAAAGATATAATACTTCAGTAGTTGCTTGTATAACTTCAAATAAGTACGTGTCTTCACATGACACTAACAAAATAATAATAATGACGCAGATTCCACACTCTGGATCTGCTTAATGATACGTTGGGAACTGGGTTCGATGCTAGACAACGAAACATCCCTTTTACTTATAAGGTCCACACTTGACCTGATAGCTTCTGAGCAACATCTCAAATGAAATATAATGCAGTTACAAAACTGGTAATTACAGTCGATTACCTAAATGATACGACCGTTCTAACGAAGTCAGGGGTGTAACAAAGACTGGTTGCAAAAGATGCAGTTAGAGAAATATAACCATGGCATCTGATTGCCATAACTAAAGTCAGCAAAGACTTGAAAAATCACCCCAGATAGGGTTAAACAAAGTAGCCTCAAATGACTACGGTCACGTTTAGCAAAATATAGGCATTGACGTTCTACGACGTCCATCAAGCTGCACCAGGGTTGACCAAAATGTCTGACCCAAGGGTGTCTCACTCTAACTGAAATAAATTACATCTAATTAGACTAGTTACATTCCCTACCTATAAAAATGGCTGTCACTGAGTTCGGTTGGTTCACAAACTATATTAAACCTACTATACCACCAGAAACTAGAACAAGAAAGGGTGTACAAAAACTCACGAAATGGAGGAGCTCTCACTCAGCCCTCTGTTCAACGACAAGGGTTGAACAAATTCATCTCTGGCTCTCCGGAACGGCGTCGTCCTCATCAGGACTCCCATCTGGACTCCTCCAAAGACCAGGGTTCGATCTGTCCCTGTCGATAACCTCGTCGATGTACTGGACTTGCCTGGGAATGGCATCCTGGGTTCCTTCCTCCTCGTTCGCTGTTCTGGAAGTTCCACCATCATGCTGGTTCCAATAGATACATCACCCTCATACCATGATGGTATTAGCCCATGATCTTATTCTCAAACATGGTGTAGAATAATTTGATCACGTGGGTGGTAAAATAAATCGTGTAGTAGTTCATTCTTTCACTTCAAAAATCACAATGTTCGTTGAAAATGTCACAGGCTTTAATACAATTGATAACACAGCCTTTACTTCGAAGATATTGAATAATACGTGAGCAAGCACTGTTCTATGGTTCTTCACGTGTACTGACGCCACTTTTACATCACGTAGCATCCGTGAAATGTGCGTCGTTTTGTAATTGAAAAATTCACTGTGGCAATTCAAATCTATTGTATTTTTATAATCGCAATTATTTAAAGTAGTTATAACACGTTTACCTCTATAATTTTCCCCAGGCTCTCGGCCCTCCACAAACACGTGGGTACAAAAATGTGGTGTTACGGTAATGTTTGAATTTTCACTATACTTGCCAATTATATCACAATATGATTCCTGTTGTACACTGTGCATCAATAAACAGTGATTTATAGAATATTCGTGCACGATGGCACCCGATGATAACTTCCACGCTAAACAACGGATATTTTCTACGTCTGACATGACGGATACAACTTCACGCCAACACAGGCCGGATTTTCCAGATGTAGTGCAAATAACTCACTATACAATTCTTACTTATCACTCGTATTGTAACGTAAACGTGATCGATGGCAACAGATAACAATTTCCTCGCTAAACAGCGGATATTTTCTACGTCTAACAAGACGGATGTAACTTCACGCCTACACGGGGCGGATTCTCCAGACGTAGTGCAAGGCACAGGGTTACTCGAGAAAGTAGGTCGTCAAACCGAAGTCGTTGAGCGACTACTTACGTTCCTGTTTGCGTATCTGCAAGGTTATTACCTTACCTTAAGCGAAAATAACATTCTCCAAAATGTTTTAATAATGCAGCATGACAAAATGGAATATTCTGAGTGTTGTGGAAAGATAAATTTAATTAATAAGAACTCAGATAAATAATTAGCAGACTACACCAAAGTCAAAAGTGCGATTCACCGCTACTTCAAAGAGCATAGCGTGAGCTCTCAGCTCCACATGGCTTTCTGGGTGTGTTCAAAGGTACTACATCCCATCATAAATGTGCTGTTATAAAAAATATCATATGAACATTAGCTCAGCGGGTTCAATATAATTCAGGAATACACGATCCCTAACAATATTCATAATATATTTGTTAGTACTTACATATTCCTGGGTGGTTTCCACCAGTGCTTTTGAAATCTTGCATCCATCTTCATGAATACTTAAAACTCACACATATCACTGCTATATACTCTTTTACAATACACTTCACACATTTTCAAAACAATTTCTATACTCCTATTCACACACGACATCATCCCTTACTCTGGGATATTTTACACATTGGTTAACACTCGCAAATGTCATATCTTAACACTTTACCACACCAAAAATAAATATTCACTAATGGCATAAGACTGATGCCTTCTTTCTACACCTATCTAGTACATATGATTATAGTCCTTTCTATTTACACCCGTATTATTCTTTCTTCAATCGTCTCGTCCAGAAATGCAGGTATTTGTTTATGCCTACTTTGTTTCATAGACATCGGATCCGGGCGATTGGTAGTCTCTGAACACGAATCTACGACTCCTACTCCGAGGGTTTCCTTTTCACCTAGGCGAGTTCGATAAATGTTTATATTCCGGGCATCTATCTGCGCGTAACTTTTACTCGTTTCGGCGTGATACCTATTTCCTTCTTACAACGATAATTATTCCTTTCTTTGAGCGTTGTTCTACTTATTAAAGTCACTTTGAAACGTAGCCTGGTCTCGAACACGTACCTTAACCTCAACGGGTTTACTGTTCAACTGTCTGTATCAAAGACCTCACCGGGTCTACTATTCCACTGTCTGTACTGAAGACCTGAACGGGTATCGAACTGATACAACTCGTATGGCCCACATCGGATCTTGAACTATGACTGGCGACATGTACCGGGTTCCTTCAAGCTTCAACTGACATGACCCTCTCGGGGTCCGAGCTATGACTGTAGCCTACTGGCGTGACGTGCCCCTTCGATATCAACTTTATACTGTTCTACGCGACAACTAATTCAGTTCGTTTGAATCCGAGGCTATTTCCTTCTCTTAATCGGATGCTTAATTCTATACTTTGATGCACTTTGGATCATTCTGATCCTGACTCGGTCTTTTAAAGTCCATTCGGACTGAAGACTTTCGCAGACTTCCCTTACAAGGGTTCGATGTCTCGTAGTAACAGCGTAACGTATATACTGTATGTTATCTGAATAATAACTTCGTGAGTGCTCCAAACAGCGACTCTCTTATATTCAATTCGTTTCAAAATATAGTTCCCTCTCGTACTCGGGAGCTCAAATCTTTAATTTAAAGTGATTTTGATTGTTAAAAATCCTTCCCCTATCATATCTGATCTACAGATTTCAAATATTAATCATCGGAATCCAACCCGATCGGCCAATTTATTGTAATTACAGTAATTCCTTTATTCGACCGCGTGTGTGCTCTCCTTCGGGGTTTCCTGGCTCTCATGTGCAATCAGTGCGTTTGGCATGCCTAAGTAGTATGCATCGGCGGCCTGATTCAGCAATCTTCAACTATTCATTTATTAGAAAATTGTCATCTTCCTTCATTCGCCAATTCTCTTTTTATTAACGGAATGGTCTCCACATTTTATCTCTGTGTCGATATTAAGGCACTCTTCCCTTTTCTAAAGTACAAAATATACTATTGGCATGAATTTGAATGTCGCGGCGGTGTTAGTTGAGTTCGGCTTCGATAGATTGCACCACTCGCTGGTGAGCAGCCTGGCTCATGAGTTGTAGTTCTTATCTGTCCGCTAGCGGCAGCTTGAATTGTTTTGTTACCTTCGTGGGATCGGAATTCTAAGATGTATTTTGTTTTAATATGCAGTCATGGTGATGTTTATTGAAATGTTATTATTGAAAAAGATTGTGTTTCTGAATCTCGAAAGGGTAAGCTGTGATTCCTGTCTGCGGAAGATTTGAGGGGAATTTCGGGAGTTTGGCTCTTGAATTCCATCCCCTGATGCCACCTGAAGTTCTACGACATATCGTCTTCGACAAATGTTTATTATGACTTTGGAAAGTCATATTTATATTCAAGATATGTATTCTGCATCTACTACTGTTGTTAGGCCTACATCGCGGATCGACGTTATGGTATAAATATACATGAAGAAAGTCAAGGTTCTAATATATGTGAAGCAATTGGATGATAATTGTCCCTATTTGTCAAAAATTATTGACTGGTTACATATTGTAATCTTTTGGGTTACGATCATCTGAAGATGATATCATGTTCTGGAACATGTCGTCGGCTACTGACAACGAGAGTATTGGTACTGAATCGGCTGACAAAGGTAATGGTGTTTATATTGTGTTATTTCTACTTTGCATGAAAAGGGTCTACAGATGTGGTGCATCAAACTAAACGTCAACCTCGTGTTTTCACACTAGTAGGCTATTGACACTCATATTCGCTGACGTAATTAATGTTTAATTAAACTGATTTTATTTAATATGTACATGTTCTTTAATTACGTTGTAGTATGCCTCATGGCCTGTAAAAGTTCTATTAATTTTGTTCAAACGTTGATTATCTAACCGCACTGGTAGGGTTATCGTATGTCCTTTGTTTCATGATGGCAGACGATAGTATGTTTTTAACTATGGGCGATCATCTGTTGTTGTTTTCTGAAGAGAAGTTAGTAGCCATTGCTATATAAAGACGTGATTGAAATATCTCCACATATTTAATGAGATTGATTAAGTTGATTCTTCAGTTTAGGCGACATTATACTACTAGAAGTTGAAATATATGTAGGCCTCACCTCTGGACATTGGATGTCCATGGAATTAATTAATTAATTATGTATTGAGGAGTGACCGGATATGTGATATGATGCATTCTATTGTGGGAAATGGTTTCCAGATCATGACACTCACAAGCATCGAATATAGAACTGAATGATTTATTATAAACAATGAAACTGATTAAAATACAGTAGAGAATTAAGGGAATGTGTTTCGCGGCTCATCGGAACTCGGAATAATGCTTCTCTTATTTTTATTCTCAGACAATGGCGCTGAGCTTACTCCTGCCCCCCCCCCCCCTAGATCCCATAATCGGCCGTCTTGATCCTCATCCGGCTCCCACATTCGGCCGTCCTGATGCTCATCCGACCCGGATGAAGAAGATCCGCCCGGCCAGGGCTTCATGAACTCCGCACAGGACGATGTGATTCTTGTTCCAGCATGGTCTCCTTCTCTGCTGACGTCATATGTATCGTTGAGTTTAACTCGAGTCACTCGATAAGGTCCTAGACTTTTGGTTTTTAGTTTCAGATGTGGACCGATCTGAGTGTGTTTGATGGCAACCAGGTCGTCGACCTGATACTTCTTGGGCTCCTTACGTCGTCGGTTGAATTCAGCACGATTTTCAGATTGTACTTTTTCTATCTGCTTTTTGCATCTTCTCTCATCTGATCACGTTTTTCGTTGAAGGAATCGATCAGCTCCTCTTCGATGAGTTGCACTATACGTAGATCATTTTGGTTGTGCATTCTGACTCCTGTCAACAGCTCGAAAGGTGACATTCCGATGCTCCTCTGGAACGTAGAGTTGATAGCTCGTTGGACGGATGGTACAACCTTGTACCATTTTGTTGGATCGTCAATGCTAAGTTTAGCGATGATCTTGGTCACTGTTGAGTTGACTCTCTCGATTTGACCATTGGCTCTTGGCAGTCCAGCTGTGATCAAGACGTGCTTGATACTCTGCGATTTACAGTAGTCCTGGAACTCATGGGAGGTGAACGATGGCCCCCTGTCGGTGATCACTTGAACTGGGTTTCCAAAGTTCGTCCTCTTAAACTCCATCTTTTCAATCGTCTCGGCCGATTTGGTAGTTTTCACAGGATACAGCCAGGTGAACTTCGTGAAGGCGTCTATCACACAGAAGATGTGTTCATATCCCTTGTGTGTAGACTTAAGTGGTCCAATGTGATCCATGTGGTAGGTGTGCAATGGCACACTCTCCTTGAACATCGGATGTAACAAACCTTCTTTCTTGCCTGCCTTCCTGTTAACCACCAGAAACTTCACACAGTTGGCTATTACTCGTTTCACCTTGTTGGCCAAGTCTGGAATATAATATTCCTGCTTCACGTCTTCTTCAGTCCTTTAAACAGCGTAGTGTCCCTTCTCATGTGCATCTCTGATGATTTCATGGTGCATTGCCCGCGGGACCATCAACGTCTCTCGCCCGTCAACAAATTTAAATAGCAGTCCATCTCTGACGATGAAGTTTTCGTAAGGCCCTTTCTCCAGTGTCGCTTTTATCGCTGTCAATCCTTCGTCTTTTCTCTGGGCGATTTTGATCCTCGCTGCAAGGCCATCAGGGAATCTAAACATCACTGCTGGACATCGGCTCAGGGCGTCGACATGTTTCACCCTGGTTGCAGTTCGGTGTTCGATGGTATAGTCAAACTCCTCCAAGGCCATAGCCCATCTAGCTACTCGTGGGACCAGGTCCCTTTTGTGCATTGTCTTTTGGAATGCCATACAGTCAGTCACGATCTTGAACGGAATTCCAAGCAAGTACACCCTATACTTTTTTAATGCATTCACCACAGCTAAGATCTCGAGCTCGTAACTGCTGTATTTTTCTTCCTGTATCGTCGTCTTTTTACTCATGTATGAGACTGGATGTAGTTTGTTATCCTCTGGGTACTTTTGCAACAACACAGTGCCATACCCACTCTTGCTGGCGTCAGTGTGCAGCTCCGTCTCGTATTTCGGGTTGTATATCTTCAACACAGGTTCTGAAGCGAGAAGACGTTTGAGCTCAACAAATGCACGTCGTTGTTCCTCGCCAAACTTGAACTCCGGCTTACCTCTCAACAGATCGCTCAGTGGTTTGGCTACAATCGAGAAATTTGGGATAAATTTTCTAAAATAGCCAGCCAATCCGAGAATGCTCTGCAGCGCAGCGATCGTCTTTGGCTCCGGGAAGTTTTGTACAGCAAGGACCTTCTCAGTGGCGGGTTGAATCTGTCCACGTTGAATAGTGTATCCGAGGAACTGTACCCTCCTCTTCAGAAACTTGCACTTCTCGAAGTTGATTTCCAGCCCGTACTCTGCAGCTAATTCCAACACTCGTCTCAATCGTAGGAGTGCCTCGTCGTCATCCTTCGCTGGGATGATTAAGTCATCCATATAGGTAAACACTATGTTCTATCGGATTAACTCCCAGAACACAGCTTTAATAAAGCGTTGGAAGACTGCAGGTGAGTTGGTAAATCCAAATTGAACTTTTTTTGTACTGGTACTGTCCAGAACGCGTTACGAATGACAAATATCGTCGACTTCCTTCTTAGACTTCCACGTGAAAGAATCCGTTCCTGAGATCCAAGGTGCAGAACACCGTAGCATCCTGTAACTTGTCCAGAAGTTCCTCTATAACTGGCATGGGAAATAGATCCCTAACCACTGTTGAGTTCAATGGACGAAAATCAGTACAAAGTCGCTTTTTTCCATTTTTCTTTTTGACTACCACCACTTGGCATGTATATTCTGATTGACTCGGTTCTATGATATCTTCCTCCAGCCACGCCTCGACTTGCTCATCGACAAACTCGTTCTCAAGCGTTGCCATTCGTCTGGGCCTGCTAAATATCGGTTTTTCTTCTTTCAATGTGATCTTCATCTTGACATCAGTAGATTTCGTCTTCTTAGGTACATATCTCGCTACCAAATCCTGGATCTATTCCCTTTTTTCCTCATCAACGCAGTTCTCGATATCCAATTCCTGTTCGTCGGCTACCCTGATCAACATCATTGGGACCTCTAGTTTCTTGATGGTAACTCCTTGCTTGCTCAGGATGACCTCACCCTGATCCAATAGATCGTTACCAATAACCATGTCCCACTCCATAGTATCATCAGAAACAACGTAGACGTTGGTTTGGATCTCCAGCTCGTCTACTTCAACGACTGTTGTGAAGTAACCTTGAGGAGCAACAAAACCAGTACCGAATCCTTTCAAAACAAGGTCCGTGCTCTTCAATCCTGGGGAACCCATGGTCTTATGGATGTTTTGTCGCAGTAGGTTATAAGGACTGCCACAGTCGATAAGTGCCTGAAGTTTCTGCTGACCCAAACTAACCTCTTTGAACTTGAGGCAGCTTTTCTTTTCATCAATAAGATTGATACCTTGATTATTCCTCTTATCGTTCTTCCTCTCTTTTTTTGCACTCGGATGAAATGTGGCCAAACTCGTTGCAGTTGAAACATCTCTTGCCTTTATCTTTGTGTTCACATTCCTTTGAACTATGACCAGACCCACTGCAATTATAACATCTATCTCCACTACTCGCCTCTTTCTTCCTTGTACTGCCCCAGCACTTTCCATCCTTCTCGTTGGCACTTCCTTGAAAATTACTGTTATTATACTTTGTGCTTTTCTTTGGCAAAGACTTCACTGCCATCTCATAACTTTTCATTTTCTCCTTGAAATCCTTGGAATTTTTTGCTCCATAGAGAAGAAGTTTTGATCCTGAATCGTCCTCGATCCCATCAATCACGTACTGACACAGAGAAACTTGCTCAACATCACCTCTACTGGCGATTTCCTTCATCACAAGAAAGTACTCCTGTAGAGATTCGTCGCACTTTTTTCGTCGCTGGGTTAACAACTTGTGAATTTCTGCACTGCTTGCCGCCACGTCAAACTCCTCTTTCAAGGCCTTCTTCAGTGCAGACCAGGACGTCAGTCCTTTCTCACCTTGAATAAAAAGCTTAGCTAAACCATCAATTGATTTATTAGCGAAAATAAACTTTTGCAGCTCACTCCATCCCATCAAGATTGACGTCTCCTCAAAATCTGCGATCCATTTCTTCACTGGGTAACCATCCTTACCGTTAAATGTTTTCATAGCGCCCTCTACGTCGCGGAACGACAATGAAAACTTATGTTGTTCTCTATACCTTGTGTGCTGGTCTTCCTCTTCGCTCTCTTCGTCTTTCTTCATCTTCGTCATCATCGTCTATATTAGTTGCGAGTTCATCCAAATTTCTCAAGTAATAACAAATGGTGTTAATCATTACCTCCTTGGTCCCGATCTCAGTATTAAGAATCTCAGAAACACGCAACAGATCAGCCTTGGAAAATGTTTCTTCGATAAATTTCTTCTTAGCTTCCTCTTCAATGGAATTTTCGTCAAAATCGAATCCAGGAAACTCTCGCAGTCGCTTTCGATTCTTCCTGTCGTCTGGTATATGCTCGAAAATGAGGTTATGTAAAACTTTGATTGCTTTGACCGGAGCATCACTTATGTTCTTATTTATTTTCTCTATTGCACCGAGTGTAGTCATCTTATTTGTTTACTCACGTCTATCAAGTAGATTTCCGTCAATATCGCTTCCTCAAAACCTCGCTATCAAACCTGTTTAACCTCATTCACCAAACCGGTGATATTTGTAGATGATATCGTTGAATACCGCTTCCCGTCGTTTCTCTCTGACGAGTCGCTATCCTCTTACCACATCCACAATCCTCTCTCGTCGTTAAGATTCCGACCCTCGTCGTCGTCACGGCACCACTAATTGTCACCGAAACTGAAGAACAAATTTTGCTAGCCTATGAATCCTCGCCGTAGATTCGCACGTCGTGGGCTCACAAAACTGCACGTCGTCTCGTCGTCAGCGTCATAGGCAACAGCAACAAATATGATTAGCCGTCCACTTCGTCGAGAATAGCGTCGTATTTTGCGTCGTACTTTGTGTCGTGGATTGCGTCGTAACTCGTTGTTTCAGTTCATCCCGGACGAGCCCCCATTTGTGGGAAACGGTTTCCAGATCATGACACTCACAAGCATCGAATATAGAACTGAATTATTTATTATAAACAATGAAACTGATTAAAATACAGTAGATAATTAAGGGAATGTGTTTCGCGGCTCATCGGAACTCGGAATAATGCTTCTCTTATTTTTATTCTCACACAATGGCGCTGGGCTTACTCCTGCGCCCCCTAGATCCCATACTCGGCCGTCTTGATCCTCATCCGGCTCCCACACTATTGAGGCTTTTAATGAAGCTAAAGGAATGCTAGTTCTTTCGACGTTTTAATATTTTGGCTCTACCCCTAGACAACAGTAATACCCTTGTGTGAGGATTGATATTAATATTCATGTCTGCTACCACTTATTGACGCCGACGTGGAGGGAGGCGACCGGATTATATGCTAACATACCCAGAGGTAATTGTTTGAAACCGTCATCGAACCCCGGAACCCAGAAGTGATACAAAGGTCATCGGGTAAGATCATAATAAATTCATAACAAACATACATAATAAAACAAGACATAACGTAACAATATTTTACCATAGATGTGGATTTTGACATTCACAAGGGTACTTACTCTGTTCCTATCTTAAGTAAGTAAATATTGCACGAAGTCTACCTCAAACGTAAATACGACCATGAATATTAATATCAATCTTCACACAAGGATATTACTATTGTCTAGAAGTAGTGCCAAAATATTAAAACTGCCTCCCCACTAACTGCATATACTAAATATTGCTATATGCTATAACGTGGAACGTATAGAACATGTGGAAATATGTGCTACCCAGTAGGATCCCAGAGGTTGTTTTTGCGAGATAATACCAGACATAAAATCTAAGTGACAGAAAACATCAGGTTCAATCTGTGTTATAATATATTTAACATTTTAAACATACAGTAGAATGGCAGATCTTATCATCTAAAAATAAACAAGAAAAATATTTTAGAAAGAAGGAAACTAAAAAGTCGAAATAATTACCCTTGCGAAGATTATTTTAAATGTCCTCATTAACGACATAATTCTGTCAAGACTTTCGTAGGAACGTTGAAGAACATAAATGACGTCTAATATAAGCTCGACTATTACCAACCAAAGTGGTTATGAGATACGTTAAGTCAAGTCAAAGAAATATTTAATTAATTGCAAAACGTAGAGGAGCTATTAGCGAACACGACTTGTCATCACCAAAATCTAACATGGAGTCACTAAAACAAATTGTTTAAGACAAAATACAATCCAATAATCCCAAGATGAACAATAGGTTATGGGTTACCAGGCAAACCACTAACCAAAAATAAGATCATCGTAGATGTTGACACAGGCTCATATGGAGCATTCTAAGAAAGGAAGCAGGGGAAAACAATTAAACAAGAACGTTAAATGAAATTACCTAAAACTGCTTCGAATAAAAACAAGGATGATCGCCGCTGTACGACAGATGAAAATCTGGATCGGCTTAGTAATACAAGAAACTCAAAACACAACACAATAGACATTGGAAGACGAAGTAGTTATGTGCAAAGATCAGTATATCAAAGAAACTCTCACATGAAACATCCAACTTTTACGCATCAGCCAAATCAACCATATGTTCAGAACCAAATCATATACGGCAAAGGTACCAACCTCCAAGAGGTAAAAAATGTTAGGCCTTAAAACACATCTCACTTTTTCTACCAAGCAAAGGCACTTTCACACGTAATATAAGGATTCTTGACTCAATTGACAAGTCAATAAACTAAAAATAGTAAGAAGTAAGACCCATTATATTTCCAAGTTCATACCAACATAAATATACAACACATAACCACACTTCCTTCCACAAAACATTTCATACATACCGATCTTATTCAATAACCCCTTTGTCAACCTTTACATGCTAAAAACGTACCTTCTGTCGGCATCAGTATTAAGTTAAAATAAATATATCGAAATAAAAACGTGACTTCTTGGACGTCAACAAGTATGTTTCCATAAAATGGTACTGGAAAACAGGCGGTATCCGGCCTAGTCCGAAAACTAGCCTTAGCCAAATAGTCTCAGCGATGTAATTCTACATCCTTCTTCTTCGATGTCAATATGGGTAATAATAATTTCCAACAAAGCATCCTTTCTCGTTGTCAAGACGGCATTGCCAAGGATTATTTTGTACCAACCCAACAGTAGTGAAGCAACGACACAGCATGAGCCATCTGGTGGTATACTCGAATAGCTCACAAGACAGTTCCCGAGGATATCGTAAGATGGAGCGCAAGTCCAGTAAATGATGGCACTCTTTAAGTTTTCAAAACTGTCACATAGATGGGGCGACATACTTCTTTTGAAAATAGAGTACATTCCAGTGGTATTTTTTAAAATGTAGTCAAATATAAATGTCACAAACACGTCGAAAGAACTAACATTCCTTTTGCTCCATTAAAAGCCTTAAAAGAATGCATCATATCACATATCACGTCACTCTTCAATACATAATTAATTAATTAATTTCATGGACACCCAATGTCCAGATGTAAGGCCTACATATATTTCAACTTCTAAAAGTATAATGTCGCCTAAACTGAAGAATCAACTTAATCAATCTCATTAAATATGTGGAGATATTTCAATCACGTCTTAATATAGCAATGGCTACTAACTTCTCTTCAGAAAACAACAACAGATGATCGCTCATAGTTAAAAACATACTATCGTCTGCCACCATGAAACAAAGGACATACGACAACCCTACCAGTGCGGTTAGATAATCAAAGTTTGAACAAAATTAATAAAACTTTTACAGGCCATGAGGCATACTAGAACGTAATTAAAGAACATTTACATATTAAATAAAATCAGTTTAATTAAACATTAATTACGTCAGCGAATATGAGTGTCAATAGCCTACTAGTGTGAAAACACGAGGTTGACGTTTAGTTTGATGCATCACATCTGTAGACCCTTTTCATGCAACGTAGAAATAACACAATATAAACACCATTACCTTTGTCAGCCGATTCAGTACCAAATACTCACGTTGTCAGTAGCCGAAGACTTGTTCCATAACATGATTTCATCTTCAGACGATCGTAACCCAAAAGATTATAATATGTAACCAGTCAATAATTATTGACAAATAGGGACAATTATCATCCAATTGCTTCACATATATTAGAACCTTGGCTTTCTTCATGTATATTTATACGTCGATCCACGATGTAGGCCTAACAACAGTAGTAGATGCAGAATACATATTTTGAAAGATATTCACTTTCCAAAGTCATAATAAACATTTGTCGAAGTCGTCCATATGTCGTAGAACTTCAGGTGACATCAGGAGATGGAATTCAAGAGCCAAACTCCCGAAATTCCCCTCAAATCTTCCGCAGACAGGAATCACATCTTACCCTTTCGAGACCCAGAAACACAATCTTTTTCAATAATAACATTTCAATAAACATCACCATGACTGCATATTAAAACAAAATACATCTTCGATTTCCGATCCCACGAAGGTAACAAAACAATTCAAGCTGCCACTAGCGGACAGAAAAGAACTACAACTCATGATCCAGGCTGCTCACCAGCGAGTGGTGCAATCTATCGAGGCCGAACTCAACTAACATCGCCGCGACATTCGAATTCATGCCAATAGTATATTTTGTACTTTAGTACAGGGAAGAGTGCCTTAATATCGGCACAATCTCTATTGGTTATTTCTCGAGATATTGGTTATTTTCTCTTTCAATTACCCCCTCCAGTACTTACTCTGTAAACTTGGTCCGTCAGGTCTTTAATCGGGCTTCCCTTGGCTGTAAGTAATCTTATCTGGTAGCTATGATTTATCCAGCATGAGCTCATAGAGTCCTCTTGAAACTTTGCATCACCATATATGAACTCACCGCTTAGTCATAATCCCTTCTCTTATGCTACGTTCCAATGCATGTTAATATTTCTACTTTGCCTCTATGCCGGCACATCACCTGTAGTACCAACGTATTTTAATTTCATTTCAATTATTTCGTCTTACGACCTCGCCTGTCATCCCACTGGTTATGGGTTCGTTTAACTTGATCTCACATCTGATATACAGGGTCCTTGTTTCGTATCCTTCCGTGCTAGCCTCGGAAGGGTACAATACCGACATATGAAAAATTGCATCTCTTGAATACACACATTCTTTCATAAAGTGAAGTTCACGGAGTTTAAAGCGGGAAGGTTGCTCTCAGGTGGAGATGAGCTGAGCTTATAAGCATTCTTCAGCAGCCGTTAGCAGAGAGTTCACGTGCTGGCCGAAAGATGGCGCACTAAGAAGAAACTTGACGTTGCAGATGCCCAGGGTCAAAGGCGACTCGAACGCTAGAACACACTAGAGAAAAAGGTGAATTCACTGCACAGAGAGAGAAAAAACATGGAAAAAGTATGTTGGTGGTTTGTACGGAAGAAAAGAATAATAGAAGGCAAAAAATCAAAGAAAACCTAATGCGGGTGCAAATTTCTGAAAACCGTTTGAGCGAATATTTAAAGAATATACCGACTGTAATGTGCTACGATTGAAGGGTAGATGCTCCCAACGAACAGAAGAGGATAGGAGGATAACTCAACTACTCCATTTCGTACTGAATGGATCGGTGTACGATGTCTGTACTGAAGGCTTCAGTCTCTGTTGACGAGTTGAAGTGGTACGTTGCTATGCCTGCATTGACGAGGGGGATGCCATTTTGAACAGTTGTTGTAAATGTAACAGCTTGTAAGACGTGTGCAGGTAAACGGTATTAAATGAATAGCGTTTTGCTCATTACTTGTGACTCGATCGTTTCTATAGTATGGATCTATTTGCCTTCTTCCATCATCCCTGAAAGTTTGTAACAACATCACGGATACACCCTGTATATCTGTCGGACAGAGTGTCAGCCCGGCGGCAGGTTGGATCCTCAAAAGGTGCTGAAACCCACAAAACCCAAAGGGTGCACTACAATGAGGCGCACTAGGCACGTTGAAGAGTGAGGTAGTTTACCATTACTTTCGTCACTGAGTCGGTACAACAGTAACAAAACGACGAGAATAACCTTTCACAGCATCCACAGGCACTGGTTGTGACATTACTCAGGACAACTCATAACTCAATAGCTTCCATATAATCAGAGCCATGAGTGATACCGAGACATTGGTGAAAAGCCACAGTGTACTCTAGCCTGTGCCAACAGACAAATGAAAATATATTGGGTTCGTCATGAAAAAGTAAACAAGCAAATATAACACAAATCTTGAGAGAAGTTGTATGTATCCAACAACAATACAAGGCAATAGATATAACAGTTTCAGGATATCGTATCCCCGCATAATCATATTGGGCAAAAACGTGTTGACAGACAGAAAAGTTTAAATTGATAGTTTGTATAGGAAACACTGAATATTGCCTTCAGAACTTTACATTTAACCCTACCTACACATATCTTCATTAGAAGTCGCCAGAAACATCTCTCCTCCTACAATCGACTAAATATCACTACATCAGTTACTCTATCTACCCATCTGATCTTCATCTTTCTCCTTTAACACCAAATTTTAAATGATTCCATTCTCCTATTTTCTGCAGCTTCAACAGTCTTAATTTGACCTCCATAGAGCTCCACGCTACTGACAAGGGATTTTAAAAGTGACTTTCTAACACTTATATTGTTATATCCCTGAGGCCCCATAAGGTCCTCACAGTGTACATCCATAACAACACTAACAACACTACGCTACCCCCTATAGCAGCCTCATACTCAACATGCTTCGCCCCAATCTCACACCCTCTATACAAATTATAACATTTCACTGCAAGTCGGCTACAACCATGTGCCAATTCTTGCTCAGTCCTTGCGACACATATCCGCACATGAACATAAGATACTAAGTGGGTCAACAATATGCCTACCAGCGTACTCGACATTCATGAGGATTATAAATAGTTCCTTCCCCAATGGAGGACACACACGACCAATCAGTCTGTCTGCCTGTCTACCTGCGACGCCGCCAACAGCTTCACGTCTACACTGGGTAAGTGTGTACGAGGGTTAATCCCATTACCTCCTATCACCTAACACACCTCTGAGAACACTGTGATCACCCTCATCATCTATTGTACTTTATTGCGGTACCGATCATTACCAGTGAAGCCTGCTCAGTACTATAACGCCCTAAACAGTAAACATCTACATTTATTTATAATTGACTAACTGTTTTATTCCTTACGACACTCGTCATTGTTCCTTATCCTCCCAATCAGCATTTAACATAATAAGCGTCTGCATTAGGAAACTGTTTAATGTCATTGCACGCGCCGTCCACCCGACCTACAAGCGTGTGCCACTCAAAGTCACACTGCCATCACTTTACTAGTCACTAATCTCTTCCCCAGAAACACACACTAATACAGTCATCACAATTAACACCGGTTATCAGACAGATTCTACCCACACCCAAAGTAAATGGGGCTACATGGCCGCGTTGTCGCAGCCCCTAAACTGAGGAACCAACCATTCTCTTCCCACTTGCTTGCTAGACGTTACGTTTATTTTGGGAAACCCCTCTCATTTAGCCATTGGACCACCGCGACCTTTCCGCCCCCAACACACACACAAATTATCAAATACACAGAGAGCAGAATTCCTACATTAATCCACACTGCCCAAAGTTGTTTTAACACTCTCCCCCTTTATTAACCCGTAGTTGCAGCCCTTAAAAGCTAAAACAATTTGGTGGAGGCTCTGGGCAATCGCATTTAAAGGAACTCAGACAACGAGTTTCGTGATTGCAACCGGTAAAATCGTTAGCAGCCAAGCAAAACCCCTAAAATTCGAGAAAATTTTTGCGAACGCCAAGCGAAGTAGTCAAGCTAGCGACACAATTAGCTACCCATCCCAACCCTCCCATTAAAGCTAGAAAGGGAATAACCAGATACTTCTAAGTTAAAGGACCTTCTGTCGTTCCTATTTTCATTCTAACACATAGAAGCTTGACTAGAAGTGGAAACGACCCGTTTGAAAAGTATAATCGGATCCGTAAATATTTCCGTCTTGCAAATAGACAAGGCAAGGGAAATCACAACCCCCAACACATACACAATCACATCCAGACACAACATGTATACACTTTTGAATAAAGCCACCCCCCAAAGCAAAAGCTAGCTACCCAACTCCCACATTGCGCACACATACCATGGGACCATATGCAGAGCCGACAGGGTTACCAGGCAACAATAAAAGGGCGCACGCCTGCATTGCAGACAATGGGCAACGAAACATGTTATACATACTCCGAGTATTACATATACAGCAAGCGCGAATGCGAAGAATACATGCAAGATTACGTGCAGTACATACGCAATTTAGGGCGGCACAAGCTAGAGTAGCGAATACACAATCGCAATCAATGAATATGCGACTAAGACATGCACACAAACAGTTAAATGCAATACATTCACAACTACACACGGAACATATGAAGGCTAACAGAACACATGGCCGATTGAATACAATGTACGCTCAATGGCAACCAAACGCCACCATTGAGCAACTAAATATAGAACGCGATAAATTACACTCGGCTTTGTGGTGTTTGAAGCCATATTTTCAGTGTTGCCTTAGTAAACAAGTGTTGAGTGCTTTTCAGTCGGTCAACACAAGTGTTGACCGACTGAAAAGCACTAAACACTTGTTTACACTCGGCTTATAAACAATTAATAAGAGAACATGCACAATTAAGTATCCAAATAATTGACCTACATATGGCCACCAGATTTACAACGGAGCACAAACGGAACGATTAAGCACAATACATGACAATAACACTTAATGCGCCCAGACGTACTCTACTAGCCATGCCAAGAAGAACAAACGCCAGAAAACGAACCAAGGACCTCATAGGTACGGACTGGCACTGAAAAAAAATCCACAGCCTGCTTCCTGTCTCCGACCGGGTCAGGAATGGAATGAATGAAGCCCCTATCTAGCGGCGAGGATATGAACTGTGCCGGCTGCCGAGGCCTGACGTACTCCTCTGGGGCGATGATTAAATGAATGACAAATGAAATGAAATGATAGTGGAGAGTGTTGCTGGAATGAAATTTTGACAGGGAAAACAGGAGTACCCAGAGAAAAACCTGTCTGCCTCCGTTTTGTCCAGCACAGATCTCACATGGAGTGATCGGGATTTGAACCACGGACCCAGCGGTGAGAGGCCGGCGTGCTGCCGCCTAAGCCTCGGAGGTTTCGGACTGGCACTAAACACACAAAATTCACGAGGCCCACACGATCAGTGTCACGAATTGAAAATACAACACGACACCCTTGCCATGCAATACTAATAAAGTATATCGAATTAACGCCAAAATGGCTAGCCTTTTTATCGAAATAAGAGAGCTAACTGTTAAGCATTGATTTATAATAGACTATAATATGTGTGTACATTGTAAAGCATGTGTTACATGTTCCATAGGAGTATATTGGGTATATTTTTTACCATCAACAGAGAAAGACACATACAACAAATCGAAACACACCTAAGTTCACGCGGGAATTTTGACGAAAATACCAGAAAGTACTTCAGATTCATGGCAAGGAAAAGAGAGGAACGCATAATGATTACGAAACTTACATGGGGAAAAATACATATTCATAATTAGACATAACTAGCTTAACCACGGCTAAAATGCTAACAGATTGCACAAATACATTTCGACAGCGGGACGACACACTGGCCGACATAAAGACAATGTTAACATCAGGAAGTGAAACATGACACAATAACAGTCGTCAGCAGTACTCAGCGAAAACAGGCCCGTGGTGACCGCAAGCGAAGACTACATGCGTTGCAACTCTTAAAGGGTTTACAAACAAGGTGTCCAAAGGCCACGCGCAGCCAGAGTAGGATCAATACGGCGGCAAATTAACACACAAATATCATAGCACAAACTCACAATTTTCACACACACCATAAAATAGACAGCTAGTACAAAGTAGAGAGCCACATAGAACACACCTAGTCAACAGCACAGATACCAAATCAATACAATTTTTTCCTAGGCCATTTTTTCTTTTGTTTGTTTGAAACTAGGTCAGTTTGACAGATACAACATCGCCATGCGACTGATCAATTACAGTTCGCTTCTAACTAAGCTTTGTCACATTAGCCAGCGAAATAGGGCGTGTTGCTTATAGCAACATAGCTGGACCATTGTCCATTACATACCCCAGGGAAATTCATTAGCCTACGAAACAGATCATTTACACTTAGTCAACGAGCGGAGGTTATCGCTCCATGCGATAATACAGTTTCATTAAACTTTATCCGCAAATAGGGAATACCATTCGATCATCCAATGCCAAGTGGTTTACAGTCTAATCAATTGTAATGCCAGTCACGTGTCGCACGATTTTCACTAAAGTTCAGTAACACCACATTTCAACGGAGTCCAATACTTAACTCCTAAATACGATCCAGCAATATTACACATTAGGGTTAACTTTCTTGTCAAGGGATCATTTCTTCGCCTCTTTTGTTTTATAATAAATTAAGTCAACTTGACAAAATACAATTGACATCTAAATTGGCAAAGTTTACAGCCTGTTTAAAATTCGCGCGTTTCTAATAAGAACGGATTGACAGTTTAATAGGTTGCAAACGCCAATTTGCTGCAAACATCTTTGATATCTAATTGACAAGACTTACGGCTCGTTTCATACCCAACGTATTCCTAACACAAATTGGGTAGCCAGTCTAATCAGCCGAAAGACGTCAGTTACATGTCAGACAAATATATTAAAATGTAATAATAATTAACCAGTTATCGAGGCAATTGATCCAACAAAATGTCATAAAAGGGCACAGTTCCGACCACACTAACACACGCATTTAGTTAATTACACCAAGGTGTGAACGACCAGTTCTTAGAAGGAAAGACACCTGCGATTAACAAATCATAAAACAGACCTACACAACAATACTAGAGAAATGCATACATTAGGGGACACCAGCCGACACATTGACTCACATATTTCAGTTAACTACAATAAGCTTCCACACGGACAAACACTAATCTAACCCCAATGCGCCGAGAAGCATTTTCCGGGATAGACAGGGAGAAGACACAGACATACAAACAATAAATTTCACTGACGCCAGGCGCGGAGTGTCAAACAGCGTACAATATCACATGAACACAATAGCGACATAATAGTGGTGCGATACTTAAGCAAACATACAGACCCGCACCTAAGGAGACGGGGTTCACAAACATAAACAATGAATATATTACAAGGGAAGGAAACCTGAGTCACACACTACATATCGCCAAAGCAAGGCGATAAGCCAACTCAAGACACAGTGAGAAACATTTCTCCCGAAGTAGAAATGACAAAACCACTGAAAGGTACACTGTCATACACTGGGATACACACATACTCAGGAAGGCTCTAATACAAATTAACACACAAGAAGTACATTCCCATTCCCATTACAACCCCTATATTTTACCACTAGGGATATTGTTACTATATTCAAAGTGTCATTGTTACTATCAGGCAATTATTAAGTAGGCAGAGAGCAGGGCGACACAAAGAGGCAAACAGACCACACACAGACACAAGCCATTACAAATCCTTACCTTACCGTGTGACGTAACGAATCTATACGTCACACGCATAAAGCTCACACAGCCACGCCACAGAAACACGAGCGAGGACCGATGTCTCACTCAGACCTCAGTCCGCGCCATGTTGAAATTCCCAGCACACGTTATGACGCGGCCAGGCAAACGTCACATCTCCCCACAACCCAACCGCATATGCTCATGTAAACGCGGGAAAACATTTTATCAATGAAGAGAGAGACATGGTGTATTCTTTGAATACACGGTACCTGAGATATAATTTTTATTGCTCTTTGCATGTTCATTTCTTCCTTCCTCTTTGTCAAACACCAACAGTGATCATCTGTTTTCTCCTTGTTGGGCATATCTCTTATGTCTTTATAAGTCTGTTCTAGATATATAACTTCTGTGACCCACCTAGCGTCACCTCACAGCAAATCTCTGAAGCTCCTCAACTCTTCCTGGTGCTAGTGGACTTACTTATCCATTTGGCCACCAGATCCTGTCACCATCGCCAGCTATTTTCTCCTTGAGCAAGAGGACTACGTCTACTTCTTTACTCACCATGCTGCGCTAGTATCATCTGTTATCAACTCTTAGAAGATCAGCTCAGCAAGAGATTAATTTTTTGTTACAAAGTTGGCAATGCTTATATGTTCTCCTTTTGTCTCCCACCCCCCACTCTTTTCCCCTTCCTCGGTCCCTCCGTGCTCCGTTGAGCAGCTCTCACTTCTCAGTCTGCAGTTGACTCGGTCAGTTAAAGCTCCCCTCGAGCTAGCTTCCTCAATCCAAGAGGCACACACTCTTCTACGCCATGTTGGCTAGGTAGTCATCAACGGAAACTTCGACTTCAACATGAAATCAAGATAAGTACCATTTTAAAGGTTTTAACCTCATCTTCATCATTTTATCTACATGCTTTTAATTATATTTTATAGACAGTGTGAAATTATTTACTTTGGGGCAAAAATCATTCTTCGTGGGATTTGCCATGTTGAGCTTTTGCTTGTATAAGCCAACCTTACTAAAAAAGAGCTTTTCTTAAGCTATTCAAATGAGAAATCTTCTCGCTACGTGGGATATTATCTAATACCCGCTGTCTATAATTATAAAGCTAGTTCCTCCGTTGGATTTTCTCAACCCCATTTTTCTGCTAAGGTCGTTCTGGAACCTTCTAGATCTTGTACTCTATCTGCGAGTCTTGCCGTCAAGTGTTTTTCGCTCACTTGGGACAATGATATTTAAAATGAGGAATCTTCCTTACAAATTTTTGCAATAGCTAACTTTCTTCCACCGCTGGAACCTCTGGAACATTCTATGGCGCATTTAATTGTAAATCACAACTTTTTCAAGAAATAGACTCTCACCTATATAGTGCAATCAGTTATTTCCATAATTGCAATAACTTTCCTTTTCATAAACTTTAGTGTTTCTACAGTGAACTTTGCATCCATCTTCATAGACTACAGTGATAAACAGTGCTTGCTCCACGTTTCTACCGCGTCGCGATCGTCCGGTTATATTAAATACGGCCATGAACATTGATCCTATATCCCAATGATCTTTCCTCAACCTTCTACTAACAACCATTATTAATAAAATTGTAACTTTCTATAAGGCGTCACTCACGAAGTGCCCTTCCAACTTTGCTAGTTTAACATTTATTAAATTCTGCATAATTGCTTATGTGATACAAGTTTTAAATCACATTGTTCCTTTCCTATAATCAGGGAAAACATTTCTTTAAACTCTTGAGCGAGTCATGTTCAGGTTTCACGAAATGGAAACTGTCCCATTTGGCGAGTGATTCCTGCTCAAACTTGGGAAGTCTAGAACTTTCCTTTTCACTTTCTTCAGGTTTCACAGTAAGTGACCTGCCCTCTTTGTATAATTCTCATATATTAATTCTGTATAAATATAAGAAGTTGTAGGAACTTCTATCTTATTTTTCATGTTGTTATTATTGTTATTTTCAAAGTTGTCACTTTCTCTAGATCATTCTCTCAAGAATTTCTTAAGGTGCACTTTTTGTACTCCAATTCACGTTCAAGCTTTAATTATTTAATTGCTCATTTGTTTAAATCTTATAAAGATTTTAGAAACATGTAAGGTTTGAAACCTTGTAAATTGTCAATTGCCTGGAGCAACCGTTTAATGTTGAGAGGTCTGCGACCCTATTTGTTAAAAAGTTCAAATGAACTATGTTTGTCAAAATTATATTGCATAATTGTTAATTTCCTCAAACTTCTTCTAATTGTAAAATAAACGAATCTTTTCCCTTCGCTTTTTCATTTGCGAATACAAAGTTTAGGCAAAATCCTGTCTTCCTTGACTCTCCTCACTCAATGACATTAAAATCATTAATAGGGCTTTCACCATTTGTTGCATTTGAGCAAGAACTCTTAATTTTCACCTCACTAAAGTTCTTTTTAGCGTTAATAGCTAATTCTAATTGGTCAGTAAGGCAAGTAAAGCTCGCTAAGCCAGCTACCTGCTTGTGGAGACCCTCTCCGAAAACTTATGGTCAGTTTTCTAAAAGATAAGTGTTTCTTTTTGTCTAAACTTTTAGCCGGCTCCTCGCTGAGTAAAAGCTTAGCCATTTTCCAATGCAACCATTGGTTCATTTACCAAGATTACTCCATAAGGCATAATCCTTTATCATTTTCCTTCTTAGAGACACTTGGTCGCCCTTACAGGAACTCCATAATTTTGGAAATTGAAAATACCAAAACTGAGTTAAATCATTGGCATTCTTCGAATTACTTTGTAAAACCTAATTTCTTTGAGAAGTCATACAGTAAATTTGTTCCTCTCAGTCTTGCCAGACCATCACTCTTCCCCATAGTAGTTTTATATATGCTTGAGAGGGATTATACGAAAGCCACTCTCTTGCAAACCGCCCAAGTTCTATCTGTGTTTCTCGTCAGCTTAGACCAAGTCCTTACTCATTTTAGGTATCCGAAAGCGGATTTTCGGTGGCAACCACCTTTAAGTGTGTTTAAAACTAAACTTATTAATTTTGTGGGACTCTCCTCCTATTTTCTATCCTTTTTTTTCAATCCAAAACCTACTTCCCTTTTTTTTAATCATCTTCCCTTGGTGGGTGGGTTATTCCTCAGCCAATAAACTACCCAAGACAGCTGCACCTCACCTTAAACGCACATGGCTCGTATCAACACTCGATACGTGGAAATAAGAAAAACACTGGATACAAGCATTCAAGATATTAACACGATACCTTTAATTAATAAAACTAATATACCCACTATTAAACTAATATCACCTGCATGCGACACCTAGAACGGACCCTTTATCCCTACTGAGCACCTAACAATACGCTCAACTCTATAAACAAAGCTTGAATCCCTATTAATGATAAACATCCCGAAATAATTAAAGGGCCACAAGAGAAGCTCAATAATGTGCCTTCCTAAACATGCATGATAACCTCTATAATCTAACAAAACATTATTATACCAGTGTACCTTACTAATGAACCCAAGCATGCGTCAAAATGACCTATTAACATTCAGGAACATTAACATTGTGAAAACGTATCAGTGTGGAAATCCGCTTGAGTCCAGCGAAGAAAGCAGCACATGCGATTATATTTTCTAATGCCCTACACCACTCCTACCTCATACCCTTACGCAATGCGATTATATGTCATAACGCCCTACACCACTCCTATCTTATACCCTTGTGCACACCACCTAGATATTTAGATCAGAACGGCTAGATACATAAAGGGAGAAGGCAGACAGGTCTACACAAACACACATATTGTACGAAGCGTAGCAACACTAACTGGCTGATGAGGCAAGGTTGGGCTTGATGCCGGTAATAGGTCGTGCAATCGGGAAACAGGTTTCATCCCTGTAGAGGTTAAGTCCGAGTACATAGATTATGGGATATGATCTTTCCAACTTAGTTAAGTTAGTTAATTGGTTCGTTCTTAAGTTTAGGGGCTGCGACAACGCGGTCATGTAGCCTCGTGCACTTTGGGTGTGTGTAGAATCTGTCTGATAACCGGTGTTAATTGTGATGACTGTATTAGTGTGTCTTATCTGTTTTTAATTTAAGTACTGCAACTTAGAATTTTTCAAATAGTTCCTACGTTTGCCGCCAAGCGCCACCATCAACGACTACTAGGCCAAGTTCAGAACTTAGCTACTAGACGCCACCGCAGTCGGCTCTTGGCAACAAACGTAGAAACCTAAGAGCGTTGTTTACATTCTTAACCTATCCAATTTAGCTTCACACAGGTGCAATTAGTTAGTTGTAAGGTTAAGTACATATCACCTATACGCGGTGTAGCCTATTTTCCTGCAGCGAGCAGTGATACAATGACAACTCCGCCAAGAGCGTTGACAAATATATAATGAATACATATTGACCGGCAACGAGCCGATGCCCCAGGGATGGTACAATGAATGAATATGATATAATGAAGGATATGACGAATGAATATGATAGTGCTGAATGAGAGGCGAATAAAGACGAATATGAAGAATAGCTATAAGAGCGTAGTCTAATGATAAAATAGGGTAGAGCATGAGGACTAGGTAGTTAGTTAGTTATTGTTGTTTTAAGGGGCGGAACTACGAGGTCATCTGCCCCTTAAGGACTATGTAGATTAGCTGCTCGTCTCTCACCCGGGCGAATACGGGTAGAATTCAGGTGACAGAACGGTGATTAAATTCCCACCTGAAATTTTCACCAGGATGCCCGAGGTTCGGATCCCGGTAAAACCGTGGTGGAAATTTCATCTGAAGAGAAATAGCGAGCTAGGAAAAGCAGGTGACAGTAGACATAAGGCCAAAACAGTACTGAGTAAGAAGTAGAGAGTAAGAAAGCGAAGAGATACATTTCTACAAATGCACTTTCTGTTTTTCAGATGGCAGACACACCGATCACCACGCAATTTACACTTGCACTTTCTGATTTTTCAGATGGCAGAGACGCCGCTAATTACACAATGCACATTTGTACTTTCTGTTTTCCAGATGGAGGATACATCGGTGATAACATTATTAATACTTGTACGTTCCTTTTCAGACAATACCTACACCATGACCACATGTATTTAATTCCTGTACATACACTTTCACTGCCATAAAGCTGGAGTATTTCTTTCTCTCATCACAACTTAACACACTGCCTTTGTTCTTAATTTTTTTCTCTACACCACACTATAACACGCTCATTTTCTTTTACACTAACAAGTTAACGACAAATTCGTACAATAATGGCTAATGCCTGAGGGACATCAAGCGTTACTCACGAATAACTATATAACGTCATCAATGTGGCGTTATACGGTGGTAAAAGGCGTCACAAATATGTAAGCAATGACTTTCACTACCAAGGTGAATTTATCCGCCCACAGGAGGTAATTCACAGGTTAGAATAGTGGCCACATAGCTATAAGTTACCGTACTTTAGAACGGCCGTCTAAACTTAATTCTAGTTACTAAGTTAATTCATAAGTTTGGGCCCTACTTTTGTTCTGTAAGCAACAACAAGGTATAGCACGCACAGATCTGCATATTTTACACTTCGACAGAGCTCTACGTCACGATGGTACACTTGTTTTTATTTTCTTGCTACATTGTATGCACAATTTTTTTCTATTTTATTTTTATTATTATTGTTATACGGTACTCCTTGAGTCAACATTTTTGTCGTGTTACTTATCCATGTTTATTCCACTGTATCCCTTACATGCACACTCCATTTTCTTTTCTTTCTTTCTTTCTTTCTTTCTTTCTTTCTTTCTTTCTTTCTTTCTTCCACATACACGATGTTCAAATGCTCAATTTACACATATCAATAAAACGATACATATTCTCCCAAACTTCTAACCCTCACAGAGCATTTTTTTTCCTGTATTCGTTCTTTAACACTGTAGTACATTGTATTGTTGTTTACCAACTTGTTTATATTTTTTTCTTTCTTTGCAACACTTATAGCAACACATGTTCCATTGCCACAATGTCTTGTACTGCTTATGTATCTATATTTTCTGTGCGATGTATCACGTCTTCGATATAGCTATGTAAACCATTTTGTCAACATTTTCATCTTCATCATCATCTAAATGATGTATAAGATTGTTCCACCCTTACCCCTAATCTACCCGAGTACACACTACGTTGCACAATTACGGCACCAATGCATACACGCACATCTACGCTTTACACACAACAACTCATCCACATCTACATATACACAATTAGGACCGGACGAAAAAAGAAGTGAAAAGACGGTAGAAGAAAGAAGAGATAGGACGGAAGAAGAAAGGAGAGAGAAGATGGCGCCACCCTTACTTCTAAGTTAAATCTGCGAGGACGCAGATTTAACCCACAGGAGGGGTTGGTATACCATGAAGCCCCATAAGGTCCTCACAGGGTACATCCGTAACCAAACTACGCTACCCGCTATATCAGCCCCATACTCAACACGCTTCGCCCCAATCTCACACCCTCTATACAAAGTCGGCTACAACCATGTGCCAATTCTTGCTCAATCCTTACGACACCTATCCACACATGAACAGAAGATACTAAGTGGGTCAACAATGTGCCTACCAGCGTACTCAGCACTCATGAGGATTATAAATAGTTCCGTCCCCAGGGGAGGACACACACGATCAATCAGTCTGTTTGCCTGTCCACCTGCGACGCCACCAACAGCTGCACGTCTACACTGGGTAAGTGTGTACGAGGGTAAATCCCATTACCTCCTATCACCTAATACACTTCTGAGAACTCTGTAATCACCCTCACCATTTATTGTACTTTATTGCTGTACCGAGCATTACCAGTGAAGCCTGCTCAGTACTATAACGCCCTAAACAGTAAACATATGATATAGGGGGTAGCGTAGTTTGGTTATGGATTTATAATTGACTAACTGTTTCATTCTTTACGACACTCGCCATTGTTCCTCATCCTCCCAATTAGCATTTAGCTTAATAAGCGTCTGCATTAGCAAACTGTTTAATGTCGTTGCACGCGCCGTCCGCCCGACCTACAAGCGTGTGCCACTCAAAGTCGCACCGCCATCACTTTACTAGTCAGTAATCTCTTCCCCCTTGTTTGCTAGACTTACGTTTATTTTGGGAAACCCCTCTTATTTAGCAATTAGACCACCGCGACCTTTCCGCCCCCAACACACACACAAATTATCAAATACACGGAGAGCAGACCGCCTACATTAATCCACACTGCCCAACGTTGTTTTAACACTCACTCCCTTAATAATCCGTAGTTGCAGCCATTAAAGCCTACAACAATATATGTATTGGTGGGTTGCACGAGTCGGGAGTTGTGCGGGCCGATGCGAGCGCCATCTATTGCTTCTCCCGAGAAACAAAGCGTCCGCCATATTGTTTTAAAAGCCGGGGTAAATACGTGTGGTGAGAAGCGTAGGAGCAACAACTTTTAGTTATAAAAATGCCTTTTGTGAAGAAGTATATGTCAAACCTGACTCTACCCCTCAAACATCTGACCAAAAGGTTGGATTTTTGTTCACCGCCTGAGATTATGTATTGAGCTGACACTGTTCGAAAGAGGTATGGTGGTCGGTGCATAACGGACGTGAAGTGCAACTTCGGCAGTGGTGCGGGAATTCGGCTTTACACAGTCAACCATGTCCAGGGTGTATGGTGAATGGTTGAATGTGGGTGTCACTGGCCATCCAGCTACCCTCGATGACCGTGACTGGCGACATCTGGGATGGATTGTCAATAGTGACAGAAGGGCAACAATGCAACAAATCACGGCTCAATACAACACAGGCCGTGCTAGACGCGTCTCTCAGTGGACTATCCGTTGGAACATGGGTTCCATGGGGTATGGGAGCCAGCGCCGTACACGGGTGCCACTGTTAACCCAATGCCATCGACACAACGACGCGCATTTGACGCCAATCACCAGGGGTGGACACTGGAATAATGGCGTAACGTGATATGGTCGGACGAATCAAGATTTCAATTGCACCATGCCGATGAGTGGCTCCGTGTGCGGCGCAGACCACATGAATCATTGGATCTCGCCTGCCTAGAAGGTGTGGTCCGGTTAAGTGGTGTCTCTGTTGTGGTCTGGGGTGCATGTTCCTGGTATGGAATGGGCCCCCTGGCTGTTCTGGGAGAGACTTTGATGTTCTGCGATATGTTGAGCTGCCATAGGCCCCACATGCTCTTATGTGACTATCCCATGACATTTTCTAAGTCAGTGTACTAACTAACGCGGCAAAAATCATTGATTCGCATTTTTGTTTTGTTTAGCTTATGGCTAGAGATACAAGAGAATTTATATACGTATATCCAAACTCTGGATATAGCCAATAGTATCTGGGGTCACGAGAGCAAAGTCACTAGCACTGCCACTGTACTTTCTTTTGCTGCACTCGGTGATGATGTGCTGGATCGTCTGTTCTGAAGCACCACAGTCACATTCAGGCGTTGAAATTCTGTTCCGCGTGTAGTGGAAGGCTGCACAGTTCCCATGGTTGGTTCGTATCCGTTTCAATGTGGACCATAGTCTACGAGGGAGGTTGAAACCAGGTGGCGGTGTCTTCTTCAAAGGAGGCATTGTTGGACAACATTTGTTGTTGAGTCTCTTCTGCCACTTAACGAAAGTTTGGTAGTTGCCGTTCCTCAAGTTCATGGCATCTCGTGTTGATGGTTTTCTGGAACGCAGGTGACCAGTAATTGCATCGCTGATGTCATCATGTATCGGCAATGCTGGATTGTTCATTATTTTAATGAATTCTCTTAGGAGAACATCTTTACGTCTGAGATCTGGAGGTGGAATATGACATAGCATTGGTAGCCAATGAGTGGGAGTAGATTTGATTGTGCCAGTGATGAGACGCATTGTGCTGTTCAGTTGAGTAATCTACAATATTTGTGTGAGCACTATTGAGCCAGACAGGAGCACAGGATTCGATAGTCGAGTACACCAAACCTAGAGCTGAGCATCGCTGAGTTGCAGCTGTGAATCCCCAATTTGTTCCACATAGCTTATGATTTATATAGATGCGGGTTCCTATTTTTGCAGCAACATTCTGGAGATGTTGCTTGCAAGACAGCGTTCTATCCAATGTGCCCCCAGATATTTAGGGTATCTATTGTGTCTCAATTGCTGGTTTTCCATGAACACCTTTAGCTAGCTATTAGCTATTTTGTCGTTTAGATGACAGCAACAAACTTCAGTTTTGCTGGTTCTTGGTTTGAGTCCCCACGTTTTAAAGTAGTGTGTCAGCTTCTTGAGGTCGTCTGTTAGGATCTATTCCGATTGTTCAACTGTTTGTTTTCTGCTAGCAATTGCCCAGTCATCTGCGTATCCTCATTTCCTTGAAAGTGTCTCTGGTATGTCTGCAATATACTGCCCCCGGAAATTGAATTATTCTGGGACAAAATGAGAGTATTTTCCGTCCCCATGATAAAATTTAACCAGCAAATATAATTTCTGGAAGTGTGACACAGGAGGGTAGTGTTACAAGCTCGATACTGTGGGAGAGCCCGATCACGTGATACATTGCACAATAGACGCTTCTAGAAGGCTATAATTGGCAGAGCAACAGCGAGTTTGGAAATTAATATTATAAATATTGTTATAATTTATGCTATTGGATCCCAGCCCAGAGCCAATGAGAAGAGGTCTTAGTGAAGACGGGATCAACTTCAATTATGCATTTAGGCCCTTAGAAGAAGATTTTCTTATTTGGTAATGAAGAGAATATTAAGACAAATTAAGTCTGATACTTTAAAAACCGCAGATCGGTTAATCTACGCAGTAATAAGCATGAGTAATCCACGCGCTAAAATTATGGTGGGAGATTGATATGGCCGCCAAAAATTTCGACTTGGAGGGGGAGATCCACGGATCGATGTTCTTATCCCAGCAGTCTTTGAAGAGTGAGGAAGTGTCTTTACTGGGTGAACAGAGATCCCAAGGCTTTGTCCGAGTGCGACGACTGTCGACTTGTGGAGACGCGAGGATACCTAGGTGGAACGTAGGAGATTGCCGCACTTCCATTTTATGTGAAGTTGTGAGGAACATTGGAATAATTATATCTCTTATATAATTGAGATCTGAATTTAACTAAGCGAATATATATAAAGAACAGGTTGAATACTACATTCTGTGAAAAGTCGAGCGTTCTAAAACTTACCGTTTCGACAATATAAGCCTGTTAAAACAGATTTTGAAATGTGTTGGAAATAAAGCTGAATATCATTTTAGATTGCAACGTGAAGTTGGCGAACGCAGTTCAAGTGAACAGTAGCGAAGAACTTGTAACATTAGCGCAACACATAAACAGTAACAGAATGACTATTATTATTCTTCAAGTGTTTTCATTCGGCATAATTAACATTATTGATATGATGAACTAAATTGTCATGCGCCAGAGACATATTCGATAACAGAAGTTAAAATACAACGAAGGAACTTCGTTAGACGACGTATTCTTGAATACAGACGTAGTGTACGGTCCATCTTGTACATTTTCGACAGTCTACGAACACTAATGTAACATCAATTAGCAATGGAAATATTTCATTCACCATTTATATGAATATTTCTATAAATTATATTCCAATGATGAGGCTGATACATATTTACGACGGAGAATGAAGATTCTACAGAAGAGATTTGTCAAGATGCTAGGGTAGCCCAGCAACACAGAGGAATTTGCAGAAGGATGTCGAATGTTGGTGAATTCCAGAGAGGGACGTTTCCTATCTCTGAGGTCGCAGATCCGAGGTTCGAATGCATATCCATCTCAGTATCTTGTACTGAGGAAACATCTAAACTATTGTGGGAATACTTACATAGATCTCCAAGTTTTCGTCCAAATAAGGTGGCAGTGTATCTCATTTATAGTATAGAGCTTGATTAGTGACATCCTGAGCCAACGATCTTACTTCATATTTTCATATTTCCATATCTCCATATTTCCAAATTTTCACATTTCATGTATTTCAGTGTTTTCATGTATTTTACACTTCAGATGTGTGATAAGACTTTTATGCTTCAAGATTATTTAGGACATGATTGCCTTTCATCTATTTTTCAATGTTATTCTACGGATCAGTTGTGGAACTGACATTAAAAATTTTGTTTGAGGAATCATATTGCCTCATAGAAGACTAGTCGTTTCGACTCTCGAATGTTATAATTTTATTTAAACCAAATATTCTGACATTGTGTCATAGCTTCAAATTAAATTCTTATAATTTTAATTTGAGCACTTTAATGTAACAACATATAACTTCAAGAACAGAAGAAACATCGAATGATATTTTAATATCATTATTGTACATAAACTGTCGACGATCTAAGAAATACTAGTCGTTTGATAAGACCGAAGTCTTAATCCCTATGAACATTCTTTGTGTAGAGTGGAAAAACATTACGACATTGACAAACCTTTTTATTATTTGTAAAACTGAGAGCTTTGTTCATTTAATATATTAGAGGAAATACCTTTTGATAGAAGATTATTCAAATCTTTGGCTAGGAATTCAAAGCTAGTTTATCCCGGTCAAGTTTGAATTCTATTTGACACTATAAATAACGTGTGTGTTATTTTACACTATTTGTGTAACATCACGTCATTTTGTCAACATGATATTACAACGATAAACAATTTAAAGCTTGACAAGTGAGGTGAGTCGGGAGTATTATTTTTATTACATGTATTTGCGACAGACGAGTTAACAGTTAATTATCTTGTTGTGGAGTAAACTTTAGGAGGTTAATCACGACTGTCTAATATCGTTCATTACAATTGGAAGTTTCGTTTGAAGAACTTAAGCATGTATAATTTTAGTTCAGTAGTCACGTGGAATGATACTGAGGGTCATGCCTTTATTTGAGAGAAGTTCCTACAGAAGATATGTTAATAACAATTAATCCATTTATGATTATCGTTTAACATAGTGGATGATAATTGTTTATGCCATATGTACTGTTATATGAGGATTTGTAGAGCTATGAAGAAGTCTCATGCGAAGAAAGTTCCGCATTGTATAGGAAGTCAAATTATTGTTTTTCTTTGATAAGAAGGCATGGATCATGATAAGAGCCGTTGTATACAAGTAGTCCAGTTCATGTGAAGTAACGATTTAGCTGTGTTGACAGGAGGGTTCTAGCGGAAATACAACTTGAGAACGATTGTCTACTCATGTCTATTATACAATTATTATATTTTATTAAACCCGAAGTTATGTAATTACGTACAGTTAATCTTAATTAGTCGACTGTATTATACCGACAATGTAATGAAACCTATATAAGACGATGTGTAAGCAGTATATCAAAACTACGGAATGTTAGAATGATTATGTGGAAAACCAGTGTATATAATTAGTTGAGAATTTATTGTAACCGAGAAGCCAGAATCTCTAAAGTAACGTGTTAGCAACACTAAGTAATGTATATTATTATGAACATATTGCATGTAAATATTTTTTTGAAAATTAATTAATTAATTAGTTAAATAATTTAGTAGGATTTATTAATCAATTGTTTTGGAATAGCGTGTGTTTTATGAGCGGATGTTTTTGGTATGAATGATTGTTCACTGTTAAGAGTAATTGTGGAACCGAATTGGTCATGAACAATTGCGGGGTGCGAATGAAAGAGTGTATACAAATTCCAGTATGATTGTTTAAGAAACATAGAAGTTATGTGCATTTTTGTAAGATCTAAATGTTAATTTTACGTGTTTTATAAACGCACTCAAAAGCAGTCTCAATGTGGGCAGGCTAGAATGATTCACCGTTAGAGTTGGAGAGCGATGTCATAATATGAACAGGTGAAGACTCACCGCCTTGTATAAATTGTATTTAGTTCCGAGTGCAGCGTGGTGCTAGTGTTTCATTGATGAAACAGGCCAGTGCACGTGTGTTCTCCAAACGTGGGCTAGTGAATGAAATCAAGTGTCAGGAATGCCACGAATGAAAGAGCCTTCATTAAACGGTTTTCTTTTTACGCAATGTAGGCCTAAAAGAAGCCAAGAATCTTATGCTCATAATTTTTTTTACACAGCATTGTTGTAAGATGTGGGGTAGAAAGGTAGTGTGAATGATTGCGTGTTTTTAATTTAATTTGATTGTTTAATTAGTTTATTGTTATTTTGTTTATACTAGGTTAGTTTACACCATTGTTAATAAATTGAATTCAGTTCGTTATTTGTTGTTGTTGGCGTGTGATTCATTTTAAATATAAGAACTAGGGTATTGTGGATGTGTTGTAGGCGAAGCTGAATTCCCAGTCCCCGAGAAGGTAAGTAAAGGTAGGTGTGCCCCGTGTAGTTTGTTGTTGATCCACAATATTATTGTAACTGCTGTATGTAAATCCCTAAAGACCGTGTTGGAAACGATTTCTAATGTAGTAATTTGCCGGTGCTGTTAGAAATAGGCAATCCAGCTGGGGCAATGGATATTCCAACAGGATACTTTCGGATTTTCGGGTACAGTACAGACTAAACAACAAGGGAGCAAGAACCGACTCTTGAGACAGCCCATTGTTCAACGATCTTCGGCTGCTTACATCTTTCCCCTTGTACACACGGAATTGTCTTTGACTCAACATGGTGTTCAGAAGTCCTGCAGTTTTTGTACATGGGATAACTTTAAGGAACTTGTAGAGTACTCCGTCTTTCCAGACTGTGTCATAGGCCGCTGTTAAGTCATTTAATGCCACTAAAGTCTTGAGTTTTCGTTGATAGCCTGCTTCTATGTAGGTTGTAAGAGACATAACTTGATATGTTGTATTTCACTGTGGTCTAAAGCCTGCCTGTTCCACTGGAATTATCTTGAGTATATCAGGACCAATCCTGTTCAGCAGAAGTCTTTCTAGGAGTTTATATGCAACGATGAGCAAGGGAATAGGGCGGTAACTTTCACTTGGTTTGCCTCTCTTCAGTATGGCAATAATCCTTGTCTGCTTGAAGAGCTTTTGTATCTGGCCTCTTTCAAGAATATCAGTGTAGAATTTGGCTAGCCAGGCACGAGGCTGTTCACCACAGTGAGCAAAGAACTCGGGGTGTAATCCGTCATCACCAGGGGCTTTACCTAATTTAGTGTCACTGAGGGCGGTGTTTATTTCTTCCACGCTGAATGGTGTGGGTTGTGCCACCGCGGAGCTACGTTTAAGGAGTTTCATTTCTTTCTTTATGTCCTTTTGCTCCTTTTACTTACCGTATGCGCGGGGTTGGCAATATTGTATTTGTCCCATAATTCACGTGTATTATTGCGGACACAACTGGAATTTTACTATATAAGTCGTGATATAACAAGAGGAAGGTGGGTGGGTTATAGACAACGGAGGAGAAAACATCTATTACCACAGAATTTCTAAAATATTATTATCCATTAAAAAGGCATTTCGGCTATTTTAAGTAGTATTGTAGAATATTCTCTACTTCTGAACTGTTACAAATTCTATTATGGCCCTCGTGCGGTCGATTAGTCTTCAGGCCAGTTAGCACACACTATAGAATAATATTTCCACCCATAGAATGACTTATAACACCTCCGCAGTGTAACACTTTGCTGCGAATTCCTACAGCGTCCCGATAAGAAAGAAGAACTCGTGTTCCCGTCGACTGTCCTGTGATACCAAAACAGATCACCTCGTGTTCCGACTACTGCCTCAAAAATACCACACGAGTCATACCTAGGCCAATATGTTTGACCTTGTGCTGGGTTGGTCCACATCCCTCGGAGGCAAGTTTAAAAGCTGGAGCGTAGCTTTTCTCGCTTCTTTGCTGTTGCTGTTGTTGTTGTTGCATAAGGGCTGTGGCATCGTGGTCATTTGGGTGTATGCGTGTGGAATTTGTGTGATAAACTGTGTTATTGTGAAGGCTGTATTAGTGCCTGTATTTGTAAATTTGGGAATAGGATCAGGAAGGAGGTGGGCGTAGCCTTAAGTTAAGAATCATTCCAGCATTTTCCTGGAGTAGAAGTGGGGAAGCCACGGAGAACCACTTCCAGGAATGCTGAGGAGGGAATCTAACTGCACATTACTGCAGTTAACACAGTGACACATTTTATCAAATCCAACATACACACAAATATATGGGGCTGATGACTACGATCTCTCAGGTCTTACCGATTTATGCGAGAAGTGCTGGGCGTCTGTCGCTTCGTGAGTTCGCATTGGTTCTTTATCACTGACGGTATGCTGAAGAAACGTACACCCTCCTTGTGATCAGCTCTATCCTTGTTGGTCCTCGTGTGACAAGCAACAATTGCACAGCATACCATCTCGAATTCAACGATGAAAAGGACTACTTTCTACGTTTCATCACCCAAAATGCAAGTACCTCCCTATTGTTTACCAACTGGCCTATACAACAAGATGGCGGACAGGCTGTTTCTGAGTGCGGCGCACAGATGGCGTTAGCTTCGCGGAGAAAAAGTAGGCAACCCTCACGGCTCGTGCAACCCACTGATTTGATATTAACAGATTTCTTTTCTGTAGAAATGCTTTCTTTGTTTGAGCCAACCTACTATCCTCTTTACACTGGGTGAGTTAGCCGTGGTTGTTACGGCGTGGCTGCAGGCAGTCGCTCACATCCGGGAGGCGAGGAGGTTCGAATCCCCCCCGCCGGCAAACTTGAAGATGGTTTTCTGTGGTTTCCCATCTTCCTTCCAGGAAAATGCCGGGGTTGGTCCCTGACTGTAGGCCACAGCCGCTACCTTCCAATTCCTAGTCCTTATAATCACACTTTTCTCCCCCAGACAACACTCATCACGCGACGGTACTTGTAGCTCACCCCATGGGTGTCTGCATAGAAGCAGCTACTAACTCTGGCGAGCCGAACATGTCCTCGGACACTCCCGGCACTAAAAGCCAGACGCTAAAAAAATCCTCTTTCCTTCGTCCATCACTGCTTATTTTGTTTCCTAAGTAGCGGAAATCTCCTACATTAGCTTATCACCCGTCAATTTGATGTTTCTGATTTCCTCCCTTACCTTTACTTCCAAGATCAGCATAAGACTTCGTACAACTTCTCTTGTTCTTGCGTTTCTCCTGCAACCAACATTGGTCTTCATCCAACTCGATTGCTATATGTCTTTCCATTCTCTTGTAAATTATTATAGTGAAAATCCACAGCCTGCTTCCAGTCGACCGACCAGGTCAGGGAAGGGAATGAATGAAGTCCCCATCTAGCGGCTAGGATATGAACTGTGTCGGCTGCCGAAACCTGTCACACTCCCCTGGGGCAATGATTAAATGAATGACAGATGAAATGAAATTACAGTGGAAAGTGTCGCTGGAATAAGAAATTGACAGGTAAGACCGGAGTACCCGGAGAAAAACCTGTCTGCCTCCGCTTTGTCCAGCACAAATCTCAAATGGAGTGGCCTGGATTTGAACCACGGACCCAGCGGTGATAGGTCAGCATGCTGCCGCCTAAGCCACGGAGGCTCTAAATTATTCTAGTCAGGATGTCTATTTGAAGCATGAGTTATCAAGCCGATTTCACGGTAATCTTCACATCTGTCAGCTCCTACTCTCTTCGGTACAGGGGCAACTGCGTCCTTCATTAAAGGTTTGGAAGTGAGATTTCTTTGAAAATAAGAGATTCGGATTTGAGTCCTGGGATGATCTCATATTATAGTCTCGCTTTTCAGATGTCTTTTAGAAAGGAGATATTTTCTACAGTAACTTTAAGAGGAACTAATTTGATTGCCCACATATTATGAGGAACGCATTGCCGAAAACATTATGCATATTTTAACACGCCTACATGTAAGCTGAGAATTGTGTGTTCTCGATCGATCGATCGATAATAATAATGCCTGCGTCTCGAAGCTGTGTGCCCTTTGACAGTTGCACAGTGGAAGTTCAAGCTGGAACCATGAACTATTCGTAACATTGTCTGTGCAGTTGTTTTCAGAGACCAGTGCCTTGGAGCTCAGTTTACGCGCTTTGAAGCTCAAGAACAAGGAAGTTTTGGATCTGTTAGAGCCAAGGATCATGAACTGTTTCCTACCGCTAGTCAGCACATCCACCTGGGACAACATGCCAGTCGGCATGGTGCGGCAACTGCTGTCATCCAACTACGTCGCCATCCATTGCGAGATGGAGGTAAGTGCTTCTATCCTCCACCTTCTCTTCTTTAACCTTTCAAGTGCTGAGTTACCCGGTTAGTTATTTACTTAGTGCCGAGTTCTTTAAATTTGCTTTTAAAACAATTGAGTGGGTACTCACAAAAACGGGCTAACCATCATTTTTTCAGAAATTGAGTTATGTGTGAAATCTATGGATAAAAGTGTAAACTATCTTCTCTGAAACGGGCTAACATCAGAGAGGCTTATTTAACGAAGTACATGACTTTGAAGTTTATGCTATTTTGAAAGTTTCAACTTCGCTTGGCTGCCATGCTCGTTATGTACTTAACAGTGTTTTGAAAGTCACATAGGTGAACTTCTAGTAATGGCCTTTATCACCGTACAAAAGTACAGGGTGATATCAGTAATAGTTTCGGAGATATAGAATGCCGGTTATTTTTTTAACCCAAACGCAAATGTCCTATTTTCTCAGTTTTGGCTAAATTATGGTTAGCCCGTTTTGCGAGCTCCCACTCAATTGTAGAAGTCGTATTTTTTTAACTTATCAGGGGGGTTTAAAATGTATATAGGTTTTGCATTTTTTATTAATCTGAATCATCATCATCATCATCATGAACCGGCTCCAGTTACCCGGGTGCGCTGAATGAGCGCTCTCCATTTACTGTAGTTCACTCCATGAATGCCCCCCCCCCCCCCTCCATGATCTGCTGCAAATCCAGACCTCTCCCTGCAAGATCATTTCTAAACTGGTCGATCCATCACTTCCTTGATCGACCTCTTGCCTTTCAGTTCTTTCTCAAACCGCACTTTAGCTGTTCTTTGTGTGTCCATTCTTTTCAGATCACCGAACCATTTCAGCCTGGCTTCAACACAGATCTCATTAAGAGATTGTTCTACTTGAACAAGATGGCGTATCTCATCATTTCTTATTCTGTCCCTCCTTGTCTTGAATGTAAATCAAAAATCCTACGTTTATATTAATTATTATTTTGAGAGGAATCATAATTATTCTTTTTGTGCCCACGATTGCATCATTTCCATACCTGGTAAAGGGCCCAATATAATAATATAGGCCTACTTGTTGCTCCTTTCTAGCACAATAAATAATATTATTTGTTCCTAAATCACAACGCGGCGTGAAGAATTTGTTTGTTATTCCGCCATGTTTGTTTACATCACAGATGAACTCGAGCTGTAGCTACTTCCGGAAGCAAAGTTCCAAACTCAATTAGTAAGTTACTACATAATGACCAACAGATGGCAGAAAATGCCAGAGATCGACTCGGCTCTCGAAAGCGAATAGGGAATCTATACTAACATAATAGTGGCTTCGGTGGCGTAGTTGGTAGCATGCTGAACTGCTGTGCCCAAAATAGCTGGTTCAAACCCAGCTGAAGTCGTCGGATTTTTAAGAGCGTTAAAATCCTTCAGTATGCCTTCCTTCGGGGAGGAAGTAAAGCCGTCGGTCCCATGTCATAGATGTATGGTATGTAAAAGAACCTTCCACAGACTAAACTAGTGAGGAGCTAAATTTCTAGGCTAGATTTCGTTGGAACGCTCTGTTAAAGTTCCAACGTTCACCACGAGGTATCATTGACATCTGGTAGCGAAAGTTGGAACTACTTGAAATTGAACGGAACTTGTAGCTCACGCTAGGGGTGTCCGCTTGAAGCAGCTACAGCCTCTGGCGAGCCGAGCATGCCCTCGGACACTCCCGGCACTAAAAGCCATACGCTAAATAAATAAATAAATAAATAAATAAACTAATATAATAAAGCTGAAGAGTTTGTTTGTTTGTTTGTTTGTTTGTGTGTTTAAACGTGCTAATCTCTGGAACTACCAGTCGGACGAAAAATTCGTTTTGTATATGTTAGCCAGATTCAAGAGGAATAGTTTAGGCTATGTAGCATTAGGCTACACCTCTCAGGTAACTTTAAAGATTGATTTTTGTTCAGTAAGTCGGAAGAACAAGCGCTCCCGAACAGCTTCAATAATACCTAAATCTATTGTTGCCTGGCAATGCGGGTTGCATATCGTCGCCCCCACCAGTGTTCTGATGCAGAATTGCGAGCTGCTTATAAATTGCAGTCATGGGGAGTAATTAGTACAAAATTATTTATTAGGCCACTTAAAACAGTTATCATCATGACAATAATATGCCTCTCTGAATAAGGGCGATGGTGGTGGTGCAGTATACTGAGGTTATCAGCTGCAATAAGCGTTGGTGCTTTCCGATCCTTACCCTTGAGCGCTCCAGTTCTGTAGTAGTATTCATTATCATCCATAAAACAAGTAAATCCACCGGGTGAAGCCGGGCACTACAGCTAGTATGCAATAAAATAGTATAGCTCTTTTACACTGTTTCTAGACGGGCGAGGCACTCAAAGGGTTAAATAATCTAATACATACAGTAAATCCATCTATCAGCGTCCGTTTGTTCTTTACACTCTGGATGGGAGTGCGGCCAATTTTGCCCGGAGAATTTAAAGTAAGTGGAAACAAGCTACTGATGAATCACTGTATCGTTATTTCTCCTCTAGTTGGCCTAGGGTAAGGGATCAACCGTGCACTCCAATTGATATGCAATTCTTATGTTTCCGGCCGACATGTCTGCCGGCTTGTATCTGATCAGGTGTGAGTACGCCTATATCATTCCTGAGCAAAACTATGGATTCCACCTACAGGCCTACCCACCCAAAAAATTCACTAAATACTAAAACACCTGACACGTTACGCCAACTTATAATAAACTTCCGTAACTAAAATAGTGTATATGTCTTAACTTACATATTAGTTATTTAGTTACTTATTGTTGTTTAAAGGGGCAGAACTACGAGGTCATCTGCCCCTAAAAACTTACATATTCATTGGCACAGATTAATAGCCTGGGTGTAAAGGATCTGATGATGATCGCTTTATGATCGAAACTGGTCATCCACGTGTAATGATTCATCAATCTCATGTAATTATTTTCAGGTTTAAGGAACAACACCCATTACAATTTGAGTGAAATCGTGTTGACCGTCTGTAAAACATTTAAATTTCATTATTTACGTTTATAGAAAATGAGATGGTTAGTTGATTCCTCAGGTTAGGGGTTGTGACAACGCGGTCATGTAGCCCCATGTACTTTGGGTGTGTGTAGAATCTGTCTGATAACCGGTGTTAATTATTGTGATGGCTGTATTAGTGTGTGTTATCTGTAATATTCAGGTAAGGACTGCAGACGATAAATTTCAATTAGTTCCTACTTTTGCTACCAAATGCTACCGTCAACGACGCCTAGCTCTGAACTTGGCTACTAGAAGCCACCACAACCGGCTCCTGGCGACGAACGTTGGAACTTAATAGAGCATTCATCAAATCTAACCTACAAATTTAGCTTTACACAATTGTAAGTGGAAGGTTCCTTTATATGCCATAAATGTATGTCATGGGCTCGCAGGCTTTACTTCCCCTCCGAAGGAAGGCATACTGTGGGATTTTTAATGCTCTTAAAAGATCCGATGACTTCGACCGTGTTTGAACCCATGACCTTGGGCATAGAAGCTAAGCATACTACTAACTACGCCACTGAAGCCGACAGAAAATGAGAATATCACATATTTTGCATAAAAGGAATAACCTCACATTTTATTACTAACTAATTACCACTCAAACCCATTCTTAGAGGAGATGGTGAGTTTTGGACATTTACACCTTTATCAAACAATTCATGTGTACAGCAGGGTCATCGAGAGGACTTAAGGGCTCCTGTGCAATTTCTTTCTTGGGCCCCTCTTGATATACTTGTAATTGTTACTATCCACTACTAGCTATTCCGGGAAGACAATGCCATTTTGAGAAAAGCATCTGATGCACAGTTAACATACAAATCTTATTTCATAAAAAACATTTGAGTATTTGTTTCATGAAATATTTTTTGCAAAGTGCACGAAGCAATTTGTGATTTTTTGACAAATACTGTACAGTTAACATGCATAGGGGAATATTTTGCGATTCAGTAAGTCTACACTTTAATTGCCAGTACGTAATGAAAAAAAGGAGTATTTCAAAACTGCGCATTAGTTTCATAACAGATTCAGCACTAAATTCGAGTACATTATTCCTAAGCAGTTATAAATCCTAACTCACAGTCATATATAGATTTTAATACTCTTCTGGGGTAGAATAAGGTACATAAAAACTCTTTTTTTTTGTGGTAATTTTCAGAAACGAGGAACTTTTTTTACCAAATGAATGCTTTGTGCCAATACTTTCACACTGTCAAATTTGCCTCTGAAGTGTTTTTCTGCATCATTTATCTTGACAGTTAAAATATGGTAACATGGGATAACTTCTGCAGAGCTGTAGACAAATCGATATCCTTATTCTGAAAAGCCTCGGACAGGTTGTAAGTTATAGACAATCTTTTAAATAATACAAAAGTAGCTCCAATAACTGGAACTAACGTGAGACAATAATGGGCCCTCACTGCTTACAGGCCCCTATGCGTTTCCCTCCTTTCCCCTCCCTTTCGCGGCCATGTGTACAGCCAACACGATTACAGCCTCAACAAGTATAGTTTCGACTATAGGACGCTAAACACGTATCTACAGTACTGTTTTACTAACCTCTACATCATTTTTGAATACCCTAAGAAGAGACATGATTATGTGTTAACATTCCCTCAGCAAGATTTCAAAATACAACGAAACAAGTAAATTAAACTAATGCTCCAAAAAGATTCGCTTGGAGTCGTACACATAATTATGAACTTGTACCCAATTGTAGTTCCACTAATCTAAAAAATTTCATCAAAACATGAGATTAATAAATGTCGCGCCGGGTGTTACGGTAAGCCACCACCTACCACGCACACAGACGGAGCGTAAGAGCCTCGAACCCGAAAGAACGGAGGAATGATCCCACATGTACGCAGAGGCGAGGACTTGCACTCAGGGGTTCGTGGAGCCTTAAAACTGAGTCAAGTGTACTCGCATTATGAACTAGATGGAGATCAACTATGAAATGAAAACACGTTTCATGTAAAGGTCGAAAACCAAACGATAAATTTAATATTAAATGAACAATAACAAGAATATCAAAAGGGGGAACGAGGAACGCATGAAATGGACTATGGAGATGATTTCGGGGCTAAAATAAAATACAAATTATCAAAATGTAAACACAAGTATAAAATCAATCAAAGAATATAAAAAGATAGGAGTGAAGAGATGACCTTAATTCTTCGATACTCAACTCAATTTAAAAAGGGACAGTTAAGTATAATAATAAATTAACAATAATACGATAGTACCTTCGTTCCACCACAGGCTAACTACAGGAATGTAGTTAGAAGAAATATTCTAAGAAACGTATGATATCATATATCCCATGAACTGTCTAACCAACCACCCTTAATACAACGTATTGTACCCAATTGTCATCATATGGAACATGTGTTCGTATCCCACCTAACTCACGGTCATTCGAGGTATGGGACGTTCCTGCCCACCATACGACCACATGCTCAGGATTTGAGTCTACCAAGTAACTACTCTACATGAAAGAAACAACATATTCCTAAATAAAACATTTACTGATCTAAAGTCATGGCTATAAAACAAAATACAAACAAAGGATAATTTACATTTAATTCCCACAATGAAAATCAAGGTTATTTTGTGAGTCTTTTATTAATTAGTGCTTCACTGCACTCAAATCTATTTATAGCATCCTATCATTGATACCTTCAGACATCTACGACTCTCCATAGTGTTCATCATGTGATACAATTTAACAAACTGGAGTATCACAACACACAGTCACATATCACATTAAATGACATTAATTCTGTAATAATTAAACATTAATCCGTTTCCTCACGGGCATTTACTTTCGTTAACATAGATTCATTATCTTATGCCTTAATTAACAAATGTTGTTGTGTCGTGTGAATCATCTTCCCCTTTTTCATCAATATGAAACGCTAAAAGTGGTACGTTTTCCCTTCCAAAATACACATGGATAGAAATGTTTATAGTTTCACCATACAACGATTTTCTGGGTCTGGTCGAAATTATTATCGTTACAAACGTGTCATGTTCTTAGAAATCACATACCCGTCTGCATAAATTAGTGTGAACTGGGCAAAAATGAACTTTAAAAAGATGCCTACATATATTTGGTTCAGCGTTCCTCCTCAGAGAATAACTGGGCCAAATATTATCCGATTTCAATGATCCGACAATGTATGTGTGTTGAAACACATCATTTAGTTCAATTGGCATCATCATAACAATCATATCTTAATTACATTTCGAAATATCGAGATTCTTCAGTGTCCCACTCTGCTTTAAAATAAAGGGACCAGGTCATCACCGACCTCCCTTTCAAGCAGGCAATAAAATTAGTTCCAGCTGGCCGAGCAAGATGGCTGCCGTCCTAGTGGTCTACTACCACTCCCCTCTTGGCTGCAAGCAAGGTCATCTTTGTTTACAATTGCAGTACAATGGAGTTACGTTGAGTGTTGTCTCAAGTAATTGAGTCATTCTGAATATTTACCACCTATATTTATAGTGTATTGGGCTCAACTCGGCCCCTAATTAACATTCATGGCTGGGGATGGATTCTGTAATAGCCTTGCCGTTCTTTGGCGATTCTAGTGGCTTTGGGCGCGCATCATAATGAGAATACAAGATTGCTCATCAGCAGCTGCCTAAATATAATAAGGAAATCTGCGTTTCCTATACGACGAACTTTGATTCTTACCTCTCAGGGCAGATCATTTTATACATGTGCTCACGGGGTCTCAAAGAGCATCCCTCGTGGCAATTATTCCTGCAAGCGATGGATACAGACAGGCTCTGTCCAATTCGCTGCGAATAATATAAGTACGCTCCACAGCGGTACTAACTCGTAGATTAGCCAACTTTTCACCTAACGTGCAAGCTATGTTAGCTTGGTCCCCGCAACTTTATTTACGTAAATCACTGGATTCTACGTTACTTCGCTCGCTCAATGCGGCTCAAACAACACTTCTCATAGATGACTCAATTATTAAGGCACCCGCGTCCTCTCTGCAATTACACTTAAGCCAAAGCTTTAAATAGCTCCTAAAAACAAGTATAAATTTACTGGCTTACATTACTTTAATGGTTCTCAAAAACAATCCTAAGAATTGACCATATTAAATATTCATTCAACACTTCATTGACACTGAAAAATTCTCGTATCTCGCTATATTTCACGTTACTTTCTTACTGTTTACCAAAATACAGTATCTTTATATTAGACATGACACACTTTGAACGTTCTTTAGGCCTGAAATGCCTATTACTTTACTTTACTGTTACCGACCCCATATGTTATTATTATTATCATTTAACGTTACCGTTACATACATCACTATCTTAGGCCTGAATGGCCCTAAACAAATCACCTTCCAAGCCATATTCTACCAAATACGAGTGGTGAAAGCTCGTACATAAGTGACTGTTACATCTTAGTCTTAAAGTAATGCATCGTTGTATGGTGAACTATCTAGTTAGAATAACATTGTAAATTTGTACTCACTTTTCATTTTCGCTGGATTATTCCAGCACACCAGCCACGAACCTACCATGACGCTTGATTTAAGTCTTCATGCTATATCTCACACGGCACATGATATGACATATTTCCCACATGATAATCATACTTTTATCAGTGGCTTTTCTCACTTTAACACGATACATATTATTTCACAATACACATAAACACTTTTGAAATCACTATAATAAAATGTATATACACTTTTGCACTATTTCACAGGTTGATCCTTAATCGGACTCCTCCTAACGCCTGACCTCAGAGATGCGATGAAGCTACGATAACCGCTGGTCTCCGTGAAAGTCTATCTGCGTGTGCGTGCGTTCGATTCTCGTTCCCTTCAATACGGTTCATTTCACCGTCATGATTACTTGTGATGCCTCTCGGGCTCCCATAACTGTAATGATCCTGACGATACTGCGTCATTTATAATTATGACAATACCTCCTGGTATTCAGTGTCCAAAACCATCCTAAATTATTGCTACGCTGTAGCAAACTACACTTTCGTATAATAATGGATAAATATCTGCTGTAGATTAAATCTTACACGATTCTTGATTACTATTAAGAAGCTATATGATGCGCTTCCATTGTTCTTCATATACACTCGAGCGTCGATACTCTAACATTTCGCGCACTACTGGCAGCGTTTAGTTTACGTGTAGACTGCAGATGAACTCAAGACGAACTAAAGACGAACTGGCTTGGTCTGTGCTGCTTCCCCTATATAAAGGTTTCTCGGAAAATGTAGTCCACAGGACACACGAGAGCGACTCCCTTCTTGAAATAATGCATTTTCATTCAAATTGACGTATACACCTCGTTCATCTAGGTGTGGAAGTCCCATAATCACTCTTGTGCAAGCGATCGCTTCGGCCAATTAATTACAATTAATTGCCTTATTCCATAGCGTCATGACGCCACCATGGTGAATCCCCTCTTGCTGGTCACCAAATCACTCCTCTCGAGCGTAAGCTCGGTGTTAACAGGCTTATTTAGAGATATAGGCTTTAATTTAGGTGTAAGACCACTCCTAAATTATCTCTCCTAGAATATATTCACCTGGGTGTACATTTTATTCCATTTCGATGCTCCAATTGGCTGCAATCAATTAATTTTCGTGGACAATTACCCCCACTACGGTCTCAAGTGTTGTCCATCGGGGACTCCCAGGGTCATTAATTTCGAGCTGTCTCCTCGGTCCAGACGAAATAAGTTCCTTCGGCGCCTTGAATCTCCTCCCTTCTGCTGGCTGCATTTAGTAAAGTGTCAAGCTGGCCTGCTTTCACGTTTCTATACTTCGAAAACGTACATATGACTGCATTTTCGGACAATTATTCCCTTAAACAACTATGATATTCACATACAAGCCGTGAAATCATGCGATATTATTATATGTCATTACACAACTCATTGCTCTTCGGGTTCCCTGTAGCTGTTCCCCCTCAGAGGTCAATGGTTCGACTCTAGGCATAATCATGGGCCTGGTCTTCTCTGATACGACCCGAGTTCGATGCCAGTCTTCCGTGTCCTATTGGGCACAGTATGTCACTTCAAAAACAACAACCCACAATAAACGTAAAACGACACGAGAAACAAACCAACTTCACAAGGAATACTACAACCACAACAATCCGATCTTCATAATTTAATTATGAACGCCGGCCGTGTAAGCCTAAGCTGTTATATCAATCCGAACTTCACTAAAAACATGACATGACGTAACATACCCAACCCTTAAAAGAAATATAGAATAGTTCAACGTTAACCACGAAAAAGAAAGAAAACAAGGAACGACCCCAAAAGATAAACAACGAATTAAAATGACTTCATCAACTTCTAGAATAAATCTTCTTCTCGAACGAAAGTACGAGATTTGACTATCTGACACGAAGTAAAATGAGCATCGATTTCAGTCTCCGGATACTTGAAAACGAGACACATATCACCACTAGAAAGATTAATCGACACATCCCATTTAATAACGCAGGAAGGTCACGTGCTGTTTCTTGACTGGATCCAAAACAAAACGCAAGAAGACATTTGCAAATGACCCACTGTCCAGTCATGACCCACATTAATAAATTACATTTACCCTAACACAACAATTAGTCCAGAACCGTACTTATGAAATGAAACATATTTCCAGTACAAATACAAATGTTGTCTGTCCTGTCCCAAAGGAAAAATTAATAAGAAACCCCGAAGGCATTCCTGAGGGCAGTTTGACAGACAACGCATAAAACCAACCGACCCATTAACACAAACAAATTGGTGTGCGTTCCGACCCATAAGGAAAATAAAAGACACGAAGGTCATCCGAGAGCAATGAACGACACACCTACCACGTATGGTAACATCTCTTAAATCATGAATCCCAAACATAACTTAAACACTAAAGTAACCAACTCCTAAAGGCCCCTGAAAGGTCCCATACAGTCGCAGAGAATTAAGAGTTAGTAAGAGACACATTTCAAAAACAGAATTACGTTTCATGACAAAACAAACGCAAAGAAAACACGCACCAAATAAAATAAAGCAAACGAACAGACACAAAACAAGAACAACAACAGGAGACCCTTAAGACATTAAACCCCTTTACAACAAGTAACGCGATCCCTCACTACGTATGTATATTATAAAAAGGCAAGGACATAAAGAAGTTGCCAGATTAACCTCAAAATAATCTCCACCCTTGTTCTATATTAGAGTAGAAACCACTGATCTCTATACATGGATCGCTGATGGCAGCTCTCCGCTGCACGAGAAAGTACGCCAGGTTGAGCGCGCGGTCCGCCATGTTGGTGTACCCATTCTCGAGCTCTCCTTATGGGGAAGCAATGATAATCTAGTCAATTTTAAATCGTAATCAATGGTGCTTTGGAACAAATAAAAATATAGAGATATGTTCACTCATAGCATAAGGGCATTGGGATCACTGTCACGTCATTCCGAGGTCAGTAAATCACCGGAATATCAATAAAAATGAATGTATAATAATGGCTGACAAATATCAACTTAGGTGCTGAGTACACGCAATAAGCGATCAGTAATTTAACAGAGTAACGAGTGAAAAACAATTTCTGGAATCATTCATGTAAATTGTATTTACGGTATGCATGTATATATGCCACGAAATTATGCATTCTTCAAATGTTGTACCTTTAAACGTAGCTCACTATACAGGCCTAGATTCGACATATCGTAATCGGTCCTAGGTAATGAATTCCTGTTTCCATGAAATAACCAACACTTCCCCCAAGTAGTCCCGGCACTCTACATCAAATACTACAGGTTTTATCACGCTAGCAGCACAATAAACTTAATAATAACGGGAAGGAGATCAAAGCCAAAAATGCACTTTAAGCCAAACCAATTTCACTCCTCAGCGCCACATAAAACTTAAAACAACTGAAAACCTCCTCAAAATATACTCTCCCCACCGTTTTACAACTATTAAGCGAACTATTCACACCCAGAATCGAAAAACCCTGACATGGGATCAAATTTAAACACGCAGTAGCCTAGCCCGATCACGTCTGGTTGAGCATCACCGCATATATATATATATATACTTAACTTCACAATAACTTCAAAATTACGGCTAAGTGACCTGCAGTGGCGGCTCTCAGATGAGAAAGTAGGAGGAAGAGCCAAACTCAATTCCAGAGATACAGCGTTTATGAATATTAACATATTTCTTTTCGTATTTGAATGCTATTATTTATTTATCGTATGGCTTTTAGTGCCGGGAGTGTCCGAGGACATGTTTGGCTCGCCTGAGTCTGTAGCTGCTTCCAGCGGACACCCTAAACGGTGAGCTACAAGTTCCGTTCAATTTCAAGTAGTTCCAACTTTCGCCACCAGATATCAATGATACCTAGTGGTGAACGTTGGAACTTTGATAGAGCGTTCTGACGAAATCTAACCTAACAAATTTTGCTTTACACAAGTTTAGTCTGTGAAAGGATCTTTTACATGCCATAAATCTATGACATGGGACCGCCGGCTTTACTTCCCCTCCGAAGGAAAGCATACTGAAGGGTTTTTAACGCTCTTAAAAAATCCGACGACTTCGGCCGGGTTTGAACCCGCTATCTTGGGCATAGCAGTTCAGCATGCTACAGACTACGCCACCGAATGCTAAAAAACGAATACTTTACCAAATATAAATTACCGTACTAAAAAGTCAAACTCACCTATTTTTTATGTAATAAATCAATCCTCCGTTCCTTATGGTTGACAAACTTATCTATGATATCCTCGTAGAAGGGCTGGTCTTCAATTAGTTTCAGCAACAATTCACGGTGTATGGTGATAACAGCCTATGATGTAAGTCTGGACTAGGATATTGTATTTCTTGTAAAAGTTTTTAGTCTTTTCAAACAAGAAAAACTGCGTTCCGCGTAATGTTTTGGAAATCACCGAAACCTTGTTTATTCCAAACACCACATTTGTTACTAAAAAGTAGGCAAGGCCAACAGAACAGTTTTTTAAGAAAAAAAAACTACTGCACAACCATGTGAACTGTTCGAACCAAGATCCCTTCCAATGAAGGCTATAGGACTTACCGGTTTTCTTGATTTCTTTTTAGTGCACAGTTCTATTAATTCCTTTGGACGTCCACAATTTAATAAATCCCTTTTGTCTTCGTCTTTCCACCTACTGAAGGGAATTTATAATAAAATTTATACTGTGTCCTTCAATGAAAACATTACGGTATACACTAAAAGCCGCCACCTTTCATCAACACCTGGGTATGTAACGTATTAAGTAAATACTATTCATCGGAAATATAAATCCAATCTTCAACGTAACAGAAAGACAAGCCTGACGCGATGCCAACTACTAGGCTACTGGTACATGAAAATGTATTGTTTTCTGAAAGTGCAAAAAATAAAATATTTAGGCAGACATTTTCAGTCTGAGATAGGCCTAATTGTTAGTTGGAAACACAATTCACTGCTTAAATTAAGTGAAAATCACCACTCAGAAAAGTTGTAGGAGAAAATTTATTGCTGTTAGTGAATCAGCTGTAAGGTTATGTAGGTTGTCGTTAATAATACTTATAGTGAAAATCCACAGCCTGCTTCCAGTCTCCGACCGGGTCATGAATGGAATGAATGAGCCCCCCCCCCCCCCCATCTTGCGGCGAGGAAATGAACTGTGCCGGCTGCCGAGGCCTGACGCACTCCTCTGGGGCAATGATTAAATGAATGACAAATGAAATGAAATGATAGTGGAGAGTGTTGCTGGAATGAAATTTTGACAGGGAAAACCGGAGTACCCGGAGAAAACCCTGTCTGCCTCCGTTTTGTCCAGCACAAATCTCACATGGAGTGACCGGGATTTGAACCACGGACCCAGCGGTGAGAGGCCGGCGTACTGCCGCCTAAGCCACGGAGGCTTTATAATACTTATAGTACAAACCATATTTAATTACATCTACACTCCCCACATGAACCAAAAATCCCTTTATGTGACATATATGTCCTAAATACCTCTCTATATTAGATATAAGTTACTGTATCAACTAAATGATGTTATAAATAAATATTTATAATTTGTAGTACCCGCCGTGCAATTCTTGCCTCAGGAATGAGGTCGACTTTATTCATACTATCTCGCAAAATTCTCGTACTTTATCCATAAAATTTCTCTTCTATTTTGCAGCTCCAACATTGTAGATGATATTCACAGGAGACGTTTGCCTTATTTCACGTATATTACACATTTTTATCAACAAAATTCAAGACACTGCGCAGCGTTAATGCAGCTTCCTATGTATAAAAAACCTAACAACCAGTTGTTTGGGTCCAATGTGGCTGCGCCCATACGGTTGCTAGGCGCGTCACTTCGGCAGCGTATAATAGACGAAGTTCCTGGCAGAGGCAGCTAATTCTTCACTCGTACGATCCCTCTCTGTATAACGGCATGTAATGACGTCACCACTGCTTTAGGTTACCATGGCAACGAGACGAAGTTGCTGATATTTCGAGTTACTTCGTCGTCTGCAGGTTCCTTTCCACGCTACGACATTAGAACCATCTAGCGACAGCGTGTACAACTGACACTAAGACCGCATACAGGGCATACAGCTCTCTTCACTTCTCTCGTTTTAACAATTTTTGACATACGGTACCTCTTGTTAGGCCAAGTTCCTTTGGTCGAGATGACATTCACTTTTGCGGGCGCTTTTCATTTTACAAGAAATTGCCGGTTAATACGATCGCTTAGAATTTCAAGTAATAACCGCTAGATGGAAATAGCGTCGATGTTAAGATCTTAGAATTAGTAATGGGTCAATAAATACACTCGGAGAAGGAATAAATCTTATGGCCACTTCACACGAATGAGCTACAATAGGTTAACCAAAAGGATATTCAACTGCATCAGCAATTTAAAGTCCACCACAAACTGGGTTGAGGAAACACGAACAGATCTCAAAGAATTTATAATAAATTTTATTTCAGCCTATGGCCACAATAGTAGGAATACCATACAAGTTCATTCGGTGCAAAATTTTGTGATAGACATCTGACGTTCATCGCATGTTAATACATGATATCTCTCACATTGCCTCTTACATAAAATACACACGCAGTTTAAGTTTGGCTGGTGCTACTTCTTTTCAGTGCAAACTTTATGGTGAAAACCGTGCACTGCCATTCGTGTCATCATATGACGGAGTTCATAATTCGGGTTCATCCACTCACAAGTCGTCATGGCATCTGTACAGTAGAAGTCACTCCAAATATGTCTCCTCTTGTCACGAAGTTCACTCAGTAAAGCATCATAGCTCCAGTGGCGGGCAGCATCCATTGATTTCTTAAATCTTCGATATAAAATTGCTCTTGGGCCAGTACATATACAAGGCGAGAGGATGTGTATTTTGAAAGATTGAGTAACTTTTTTAAGTATACTGCCTTCACTCTTTCCATTTTCATCAGGTCATTCTTTGTCAGGTGTTGCCATATATTTTACAATGCATATGCAACTATGGGAGTAATTATGAGCTTAAATAATGCCATGCCTGTATCAAGGGACAATTTTCCGAGTTGACTTATGTCATTCATTGCTACAATTGCTGTGTCAACTTTGTCTTGTATGTGCTTCGTAAATACAACTCCCTGTGTTTGGAATGTTACTCCTAAGTACTTAAAATTGTTCACTCATTGTAATCTTTTGCCTTTATATTCCAAATGATGATTGACTGACAGTCTACCTCCTTTTCTAAAGGCCATGAACATTGTCTTTTTTCGTTCAATTTAAATTCATTTTCGTCCGCCCAGTTTACTATTCTGTTTAAAGTCTCCTGTAACCTTTCAAGTGATGTGGATGTTAGCACCATGTCATCCGCATACATGTATATGGAGACATCTTGATCCTCTATAATCTGGGTCACATCCATGGTTGCAATATTGAACAGGAGAGGACTTAGTGGTTCCCCCTCTAGCACACCGATTGTCTGTTCAATGCAATGCGATTCCATTCTGTTGTCATCAATTCGTACTTGGTTACTGGTTAAGATATTTCTTATCAGTCTCGTTATATAGTGCTGGTATCCTATCAGTGAATCTAGCTTCTCCAACATCTTCCTGTTTACTGAATCAAACGCTTTCGAATAGTCGATAAATACCACATTCAACTTGCCTCTTCCGTGTCGCAAGGCTTCCTCAATGTCACCTTGAAGACATTTAATTGCATGTGTAGTTGACCTGCCTCTCCTAAATCCGAATTGTTCATTTGGAATTTGGTGTTCCGTTAGATCTGTCAGTCTCAATGTTAGTGGTTTTGATAACAATTCTCAAAGAATTTGGCATCACTCAAGAAGATATTCTCAACAAATCATTGTTTCGAATGAAGGTTGATAAATTTAAAGGGTTTCAGGAAAAATCGAGCTCAAAAACCAAGGTCATCTGGTCTGAAGAAAGAAGGAGACTCAGCGAACGCATGAAGAGATTCTGGGAGGAGAAGAAGGGATAGGCAAGTCGGCCGATTGTTCACCGCGGTCCACAGTAGGCCAAAATCGACAGACGAAGAAGAAATTCACTCGGAAGACCAGTTTCGATCGTCAAGCGATCATCAGATCCTTTACACTTAGGCTATTAAATCTATGTCTACAAGTAGCCTATGGATTATTTAAATCCCGGATGTTCATGCTTTAAGAGGATAGACTGCAACTTCCTATTGGCAGTTTCGTGCAGGTATGGCAGAGAAAAGAAGTTTCACATAGGCTATTAGAATTGGATTTCTGAGTGGCTGTTATAGAAACAGTACACAAAAATGTTCTAAAAATTGAAGAAAAAAATGTTATATTCCAACAGGCCCGAATTACTCTGACGTAAAGTGAAGGTTCATATTTAATGGAATTGTATAATGCTTCAGATACTATTCTATAGCCTTGATAAAAGAGCACAGAATGAATGTCGGTTTTTCAGGAATAGTACATTAATTTATATTTTGTTCAAATATAAAATACGAGTTATTTATGTCATTTTAGACATTTTGACCTTGATTTTGATTTTCAATAAAAAAAAACAGTAACTTTTCTTGCTCAAGAAATAGCATTTCTCAAGAATGGCTGCTAAATGTAAAGAGTACATTAAGAATGGTCTGCATCCATACCCTACAAACTGAAATGTCTATAATGTGTTGTAATTCATCCTATTAATGTCTAAATGTCCGGGCAGACATGATATTTACAATATATTCACTTATTTAGTTGCAGTAGTGATTAAAGTAGCACAAGATATGTAATTTTTTGATGTGTAACATCTTTCCACTAGTTTGCTGGATATTGTTTGTGGAAGTGATTTTGGAAAAGGGACGGAAATGGGACGGAAATGTGTAAGAGGAAACATTGAGCACGCGTGGTGGCGGAGGTTGGTACCACGACGTACTGTCGGCCATCATACAGCCCTATGCGGAATGCATATCGCATACGGTTTACTTCAAGGTTAGGAGGCCCCATTTAAGATATTCCTTCAATAAATCATCTTCAAGTTGCCGTTCTTTGGTCAGAAAATTATCATTGTATCATATTTGCTGAAATCAATTATGATTTATTAAATCTTCATACTTGTATTGTATTCTTATTTAATATAAGCACTCGAGGTAATGTCGGCCAACATACAGCCCTATGTTGAATGTATATCGCATACGATTTACTTCAAGGTTTGGAGGCCCCATTACAGATATTCCTACAATGAATCATCTTCAAGTTGTCGTTCTTTGGTGTCAAAATATTCATTTTTTCATATTTGCTGAAAACAATTATGATTTATTAAATCTTCATACTTTTGCTGTGGAATGTATTGCATACGGTTTACTTCAAGGTTTGGAGGCCCCATTAAAGATATTCCTAAAAATAAATCATTAGTACCACGGCGTACCTCGCGCATGCGCACCGGTCAGGTTTGGTACTGGAGTTATACAAGTAGTTATTTCAGTGACCAACAGAGTTCACTGTTAACAAGGGATTTGCGCTCCCGGCAGACACAAGCCACCCAGACTAGACTTGCATCATCGCTGAGCCAACAAAATTTCATAGCATGAGCAGAAATAATAGTAATGGGAACTTACTGAAGGTAATAACACGAAGGAATCCTTCATGTTTGCTGGCACAAGGTAGCACTAGGAGTTCGTTCTTAAAAAATTGACTTCACATCAGTGGCGGCTCGTGAATTTTACCGAGGGGGGACTCAAACGTTTAAGATGTAAACCGCTTTTTGTGATGCTTTTCCAGTAATTGACAGAGATGATTTCATACATGAATTGTGTTTTTTCTTCTCACATATTTTTGAAGCTTGATTTCCTTATTTCGTTTGGACTGGGCACTATTGTTTTTAAAGAAATAATAAAGGTATTAAAAATATTTGGCCCCAGTCACTGGAAAAAGAAGAAAACCGGACCCAGCTCAGGAATCCATCAGGGTCGCCAATTCTCAACCTCACTAGCCATGAGCCCTTGAGGGTGTATCCCCACCACAAGGGTTCACAACTAGGCCTAGTGGGACTTTGGTTGGAGACCACTGGACCCCAGCAGAGGCGGTTATTATTTCCCCTTGTGTTGGTCTCTTCTATGTCATCTACCTGGCGACCTCCATTAGTCGACTCTTGTTCTCTTCCATCCCGGATAGCAATAGAGCATCCAAAGTCAAGGGAGTCATTCATTTTCCTGCCGTAACTGACCCTTATATCATCTATCCTGATACCCTCATTCTTCGAAGGGTCAGCCCTCTTCTTTTAGTTTCATAACATCTAATTCCTTCTGCACTAGGCCTTGAAGGAGGCAGGGTGTGTGAAGCTCCACCACACGTAATGCACCCTGGATAGGGCTACACCTTCAAGACCTCAGCATTTGAGCTCGGGAGTTGGCGACCGTGATGTGTTCCAGAGCGAGATCCATTTTCCCCTTTTTGCATTGACTTTGGGGTGGACCCTCTCCTCTTTGCCTTTTCTACCTGCCTTTAATGGCTCTAGTAGTTTCCAAGTACCTCAATACTCATTCTTCGAAGATTGATTCTTGTTTTAAGAGGATGAACAGCAAGGTCATCTGCCCTTCGAAGATAGAGGGCATTTCTTTTCCGTCATTTATTTCCCTTATTCGTTTCTTTCTTTTATTATTGTCGTTTTCTTCTTCTAGTACATTAGTTAGTTGTAAGTCAGTAATTAGTTAAGCCTAGCTGTAGATTTCATTTCATCATAATTTCTCACCATCACCTAAACCACTACCGGTAAGGGTAGATGACCTAGATATTTCACCCCTTTAAACAAATATCTCCATCATTGAGGGTGTATCGATATCTAAGGTGCACCGTGCCTGGTGAGACACCACACACCCTACCTCCTTTAGGGCCTCTCAGAGAAGGCAGAAAAAAAGGACAAAATTAGGTCCGATCCTACAAAAATTATGACATCAGGAAAGAAAAAAACAAGAGCCAATTAAGGCAAGGAAATGAAAGACATCCCAGGCCTCCGATATCCTAATAACGTTGGGTTAAGAGTTGACATGAAAGATATAAGAGAGAAGCTCAGCTCAAGGAAACTCAGCTGGGATCCCATAGTCGCCAACCCACATCACTCTAGTTGTAACCAATTTGATAATAATGTATGTGATCTGAAGCTCTCAGGAAGAAAATGAAGACTACACGCAACAGAGCGATCAAGAGGTAACCATTTGCTTCCTCTCTTGTCACCTTCTCTGGAAATTCCACGTAACCACTTCTCACGCAATGAATTGTCCGATTGTATCTCATGAAATTCCCCGGTATTCTAACTTGCCCAGTTCTGATTTACAAAAGGGCACGCAGCAGTACTACATTATAAAATAATTCAGAATACATTCCAACTTCGCCATTAACATCAATACAAAACTTATGTTTGCCACAGTGACTTGGTGCTGCTTCCTAGCGCCTATATTTAGAAACGAGGTTATACGCATAAACCAATGCCGTTATCGTTGAATGGGCAGGCAGTGGCTGCATCAGACTCAAGCTGACTGAGTCCCCACACTTCGTGACGTAGCGCGTGAGAGGGTGGGGAGGGGATATCTGAAAGTATTCGTTGCCATGGCAACGTAAATAACAAAACGGGCGATTTTTGATGAGTCCTCACGAGCATCTGGTGGGCTCAACCGACAAGGAGAGGAACTACACACATTTTGTCACGATGGCAAAATATTAGGTGCGAGGAGAGAGAACATCATGGCTGATGAGGAGGGTGGGAGGGCGGCGTCCTTGAGTCCAATATCACCGGCCGCCTCTGCTTCACATTTCATCTCAATTTCGTAGTGGGATAACATGTCAGCTGTTACACATCATATGCGACTACTGTAATACTCGTATTTTTGGTTGTTGAGATACTGATAGTGGTGATTGACTCTTCAAGTTTGCTTTCTTAGTGTGATTATGTAATTGTTATTAAATGGTCAGGTTATTGTGGATTGTGCACTTTGTTGTTTGAATGATATGTGGTCCGTTTTTGTGCAGCTGTCGTCTCCAGCTGCCTGCACTGAACTGGATGGTATTTACTGTCTCGTCTCATTATGTTTTCTCATAATTCCTTGGTCTCCCCTTCACCCCCGCATCTCTAACTGCCTGTGTTTGCCTGAAATTTTATTAAGTCGTTCAAAATTATAAGCAACTTAAGTAAAACGTTTTAATGTGTGCAGGTGTTCATGTCGGCGGTCAAGTGGTTGCTGCACAAGTTCACCTCACGGAAGAAACACGTTAAAAGCGTCCTGAGTTGTGTACGATTCGGCCTGATCGCTCCCTGGCAAATTGTGGACATCCGTCATAACGCAGGCAATCCTGAATACCGGGCCGTCGTCAGTTCTCCAGATGTAAGTGACTTAAATAACGATACCAAATTCTGTTCTCGCAAGGGTCACTTTCATTACATAACAAGCGTAGCTCAATAAACAAATTTAGACATTTACATTACTGTATTTATTAGGATCTAGAATTGAGATATTTGCAATGTCATGTAATTATTAGTTATCAGGTGTATAAGACACTATATCTCACCATGTTTTATCACCAGTACTTTTACACGATGAACTCTGCATTTTAAAAATCTGTACTCTGGTTATTATTAAGATGACTCGAAGTTTTCTCCTTCGATCACGTTCGAAGAAGTCGAAAATGCAACTCTGGCAAATTGAGCTAAAGGTGCTCTCTATCGTGTCTTCTTAAAACTCACGAGTCTAAAAACCCACGAGTCTTGAAATTCACGAATATCAAGATGAGGGTTAGTAAAAGTAGGTTCTAACCGGTTTCTGTACCTGGGCCAGTCTCAAAACTCTTTGAATGGGAAAAGGTCCAGCCGGAACTGCAGCAAAATTCCGTCACCCCGGCGTTTCTAAAAGCCACAGTAGTTAAAACATTATTATTATTGCTCTATTTATTGTCGAATAAGCCGCTAGTCATTTGTTTCTGTACAGGACCATCACAATAGACTTTTAAGTCACTTGATAGCGTTGGTAGATATGAGAATTCAACGTGCGTACTAGGCGCTTTTCAATTGTTTCGCTAATGACCATTGGCTGTCACTTTGTATCCAAACACAAAAATAATAACCGCCGTCATGATTCCAATTAAGTGTTTACGGCCTGCTTGATATTGTGGTTTTAATGATGTCGTACTGTGACATTTTTATCATAGTAGCGCTTCGGTGGTGAGATCATGAACTATGCATACATGAGTGCTAATCTGTGGAATCCATGGAGGAGGATCTATCGGTAGAGGAAGTGGCTTTTCTTAAAAAAGGGAAGAAGATGAGATATATATGTACACTGGATGTAGGAGGATTTTTAAAAATCATTATTGTAGGTTTGGAGATTATCATATGTGTATGTGCTTGTATAAGTGAACGGGAAGATTTTGTTACACTGAATGAACGTATCTGGATTGTTTATCATTGCTGGTCCCGTAATGCTTCTTGTAGAGAAGATTACTTTTAATAAAGAAAGATCTTGGAAATCATATCCTTTTACTGGAGCAAAAACAAATATAATATATATGATATGCATATTTCTCCTCCAACCGTAAGTAACATTCCCTGTAATTGCTTGTATATTGCAGTAGATATCTAAACTTGCTTTTCTCACTGATGGTATCTTGGTTGGTATTCAGAAATACCCTACCCCTTGAGATTGTAGAGGACTTGTGTTTCTATTTCATTGAACAAGAGATTGATTACTCATATATATAATTTGTATATGAGTTGGCGCCCACCCGGATTTTTCTTCTTATCCATAAAACTTTTTCAGGTGTTACTTTAATGGTGGGATTGGTTGTTGGTTCTTATATTTACCCTTTCAGTAATAATTTTAACATTCCTTTTAATAACAACAACTTAGGGGAACCATTAGTTAAAAAAACATTACATTTGGCACCTTAACGTGGGACTCGAGAACGCGAATACATCAGTGTGGGTGTAGGAGAGTGTGACTTGTGCAAGTGTTATCTGAGGGATAGGTTATTGTGTACTTATTTTCTTGGAGGATGAACGAATGAGAATAATGAATGGGAATGGAGTGAGTTGTAGCAGGATGGAGATGAATGGAGAAAATGTGGTGGTGTGCATGTTGGAGAGTGATGGGAATGAGACTGGCAGTAGTGTGATGGAAGGAGAGATGACTGATGTACTAGTACAGGATGTTGTAAGGCCAGTACAGGATGTGTTAATGCCGGTGCAGGATATCCTAAATATGTTAAGGGAAATTAATGAAAAATTTGATAAGAATAATCAGGAGATGTTAAGGCAAATGGATAAAAAAATGTGATAAGAATAATCAGGAGATGTTATGGCAAATGAATGAAAAATTTGATAATAATCAGGAGATGATAAAACAAATGAATGAAAAAATTGATAAGAATAATCAGGAGTTGAGTAAGAAATTGGATAAAGTAATGCATGTTAATGAGGAGTTAGATAGGAAGTATGGATTGTTACAGCATAGTATTGAGGGGGTAAAACAGGAAATTAGAGGTGAGGTAAGGAGTATGGTGGAGGAAAAGGCGGAAGCAATTATAAAAGAAGTAGATCAGTAAATGATGAAAATGGAAACGAAAATACCAGAGAAATTAAATGATATGACTAGAGAAGCAGATAATAAATTAAAAAGGGCACAGGAACATATTCTAGAGAAAATTGAGAAGGTTGAAAAGGTGACTGGTGAGAGGATATTAGATATGGAATTGAGATTAAAGTCTCAAATAAAACGTGAGAATGGTCTCGTTAGAGTGGGTTTATTAGGAGTGAATAATCTGAAAGAACTAGAGTTACCAAAATTTAACAATAAACAGGGTTGCCCTATGGAATTTATGGAAATTGTAGAGAATAGATTTAAAGATAAACTTAATGAAGGAAGTATAGAGTGGAGTCATGTTTTAGAACTATTAGATCAAGCTTTTGTAGGTGAAACTTGGAACTGGTTCCTAGTATATAGGAATTCATTGGATGGTTATAGTAGTTTTAGGAAGAAATTTTGTGATAAATATTGGAACGAATCAATACAAGCACAATTAAGAGAAAGAGTGATATTTGGACAATACGACAGTAGAGATAGTATGAGTATGACTGAATATTTTCTGAGCCAAGTGTTAATATGTAAATATTTAGATGGGATGGCTAAGGATGATGTAGTAAGGCTGTTGCTTAGGCATTTTCCTTATAGAGTAAAGGAGGCGTCATGTATGCAAAAAGTTACTAATATACCGGAATTAGAGAACTTATTGGGGAGCTTCGATGCATTGGGGGGAAGAAGTGGGAATCAAGCAAGTGGTTATGGGAGCCGCATAAATCAGGACCAGAGAGGTCGAGATAATTATAATTATAGGGATAATAAACAACAACTAAATTCCTCTAATAATCAAGCGAATCATAGACAAGGTAATCCTTATCTAAATCATAATAATAGAAATAATAGATGGCGGAATGATAATAATTATCAAAGGAATAATCCCCGTAATAGACAAGAAAATGTAGAGGATAGAAGAGAGGAGAGGAGACAAGAGAGTAACAATGATAGGAGTCGAAATGTGGAAACAGTGGAAGAGTCTAGGGGAAATTTAAACTAGAATCAGACGGTAATGACAGGTCAGATTATCAGTCTGATATTATATCCGCTAATACTATATTGTCCGGAACTTATGATCTAGATATAAAGAGTGATCTCTTAGAAGATTTAGTAGAGGAAAAGGTACAATCCGCAAAGGTTAATGGGATTTCTATTGTGGAATTGAATATGTTGGGGGCGCAGGTTGATGTTTTGTTAGATAGTGATGGTGAGAGTGGTAGGGCAAAGTGTACAAGGGTGGCTGTGGTAAACCCTGGTACAAGTATTCAGGAGAAGAATAGTCTGGAAGGTGTTCTAAGTTTACGTTTTCAACTTAGGGAGGAGATGAGGAGAGATCATAAGGAGAAGATTAGATTAATTGGCCAGTGGGGTAGAGGAATAAAGAACGATAATCAGGAGATAAATAGGAATGTTTGCCATAAATTAGATGAGAAGGAGCAGCAGGCAGAGGTTATTGATAAAGCAGTAGAAGAGGAGAAGAAACCACAGTTCGAGGTGATGTTAGGTGAAATTGGAGTAGATGAACGGCAGGTAGAGGAAATTGTAGGTGAAATTAGAATAGAAGTTGAGGAAAGGCTGGAAATAGATGATGGTAGAATAGATGTGCAGCAATTAACGGAATTGTAGGTGATAGTAGCTTAGATGAGAATGACCTGCAGTTAAAGGAGATGTTACGTGAATGTAGAGTAGAGGATTAGGAAAGGCTGGAAGTAAGAAATAGTAGATTTGATGTGTGTAACCAGATGATCAGGGGTGGAAATCTGCAGGGAGATCCCAGTAGACTGGGAACACAGGAGGTGGAAGTAAGGAATTATAAGAGTAGAAAAAAAGGATAGGTCCTTGTGCATAATGTTCTAGAAGATGAAGGGAGAATTATGTATGGTAAATATAATGTACACTCATTACGGAAGTTTGTTGTTTAAAGGAAGTATAGGTACATCTATGCCTGGCAGTTAGAGATAGGTATTTTGAATGCAGAGTTTATGATTTAGTTAATTATATTCATGTATATTCTTATGTGTGTAAGAAGTGTGTATGTGATGGATGTATATTTGGAATTAAATGTGTAGGGGGCGTGTTACGCGACTTCTTTATGATTATGATTCATGTTTTGAGGCATATTATATCTATCTTGTGATCTATCTTAGGATATATTTGCACAGGGTACATTTGTTGGTTTGCTGTAATGTACATACCTTTTAGTGAGAATGTTATTTAATTTTCTTTCTTATCTTTAGTCAATCCATTAATTCTATCCTTTTTAAATATCTTTTGACCATAATTTACCTTGGTTTTTGCATCAGTTAATTTGATTTGGAACAGTAATTATGTATAATTGAAATATGATTTCTATGTTTTCGTATTCAAGAAGTCTAAATATGGTAATTATATGGAGATATGAAGACTGGTTATGATAGACCCTACATAATGATGCAGTAACCACAGTAACTCGTGCAGTTTTAGTTAATGGAATATACTTCAATGGCAACTGGACAAAGTAAATCAACTCGAGAGACACAAGATCTGAGCAGTTTCATACGTCATGCAATGATGTGACAAATATGGATATGGTGCATACAACAGATAGCTATATGTATGGTAATTTCCTTGACTACCAAGCAATTCAGCTGGACTACCAGGGAGATAAACTCCTCATGTTGATTCTCTTGCCACGAGGTTGTGGAGATAGCAGAGAATTGGATGAACTCTCTCGGACTGTGAACCTCACTGCTGTTCAAAATGGACTGAGGCGAACAAAAGTTGATGTGATTCTCCCCAAGTTCAAGATGGAACAGACTATTCACATGAATGAAGATATGCAAAAGATGAATATGCTGCCAAGGATCTTCACAGTGGAGGGTTTGGTGGAACTATGTATGAAAGAATGCCTGACTGGATATAACATCTCAGCACCCTTGTCGACAAAAATGGAAAAATCCTGGTGAAGGGTCTTCATGAAGATGTTGCTCCAATTACTGAAGACGTAAATGGTCTTGGACTTGGTATCTAACGTACTTATGGATATTTGGGTTAAATGTGTATCAGAAATCCCTCCAAAATGACTTTGTTGTCAAGATTTCTGGGGGCGAATGTGACATTTTATCATAGTAGTGCTTCGGTGGTGAGATCATGAACTGTGCATATATGAGTGCTAATCTGTGGAATCCATGGAGGAGGATCTATCGGTAGCCCCCCCCCCCCCCCTCAGTATGCCTTCCTTCGGAGGGGAAGTAAAGCCGGCGGTCCCATGTCATAGATTTATGGCATGTTAAAGATCTTTCCACTAATTACACCTGTGTGAAACTAAATTGGATAGGTTAAGAATGTAAACAACGCTCTTAGGTTGCTACGTTCGTTGCCAAGAGCCGACTGCGGTGGCGTCTAGTAGCTAGTTCTGAACTAGGCCTAGTAGTCGTTGACGGTGGCGCTTGGCGGCAAAAGTAGGAACTATTTGAAAATTCAAAGTTGCAGTCCCTACTTGAATTAAAAAAACAGATACACACACTAATACAGTCATCACTATTAACACCGGTTATCAGACAGATTCTACACACACCCAAAGTACACGGGGCTACATGACCGCGTTGTCGCAGCCCCTAAACTAAGGAATCAACCAACCAACAACCGATCTATCGGTAGAGGAAGTGGCTTATCTTAGAAAAGGGAAGAAGATGAGATATATATATGTACACTGGATGTAGGAGGATTTTTAAAAATCATTATTGTAGGTTTGGAGATTATGATATGTGTATGTGCTTGTATAAGTGAACTGTAAGATTTTGTTACACTGAATGAACGTATCTGGATTGTTTATCTTTGCTGGTCCCGTAATGCTTCTAGTAGAGAAGATTGCTTTTAATAAAGACGGAAGGGGAGATTGTAGTTTTACGTGACCGTGAATCTTGTTATTATGAGCCACGGGACCTCCTTTTTACGTGGAATCCGAACCACAGGACATGGCATTTCACTTCGAAAATCTCACATGCATTGACCGGGAATCGAACCCGGACCGCCTTGGTGAGAGGCATACAGCTAGACCGCTGAGCCACCACGCCCCCTTTAATAAAGAAAGATCTTGGAAATCATATCCTTTTACTGGAGCAAAAACAAATATAATATATATGATATGCATATTTCTCCTCCAACCGTAAGTAACATTCCCTGTAATTGATTGTATATTGCAGTAGATATCTAAACTTGCTTTCCTCACTGACGGTATCTTGGTTGGTATTCAGAAATACCCTACCCCTTGAGATTGTAGAGGACTTGTGTTTCTATTTCATTGAACAAGAGATTGATTACTCACAGATATAATTTGTATATGAGTTGGCGCCCACCCGGATTTTTCTTCTTATCCATAAAACGTTTTCAGGTGTTACTTTAATGGTGGGATTGGTTGTTGGTTCTTATATTTACCCTTTCAGTAATAATTTTAACATTCCTTTTAATAACAAGCACTTAGGGGGACCATTAGTTAAAAAAAAAAAAAAAAAACATTACAGTACTCACATTTGTTTGGCACATTTATTAAGAGGGAATGACATACACATTTTATAAGAAGAACTAGTGAGGAATTCTGACTAGGAGACCAACAATAATGAAGCAATAACAAAATGTCAGAGATAAAATATATACAAGTAAAGGTTCTCTTTTCGTCAGAGATAAAACATATACAAGTAAAAGTTATTCCCGCTAGATGTCTCCGCCAGATACTACCTCCCCAGTGGCAACGGAGAGATATCGTGATGGGAATCGAACATTTCTTCCAGAACGGGTGTAGGACTCTTTCAGTTGAGTCTGTGGGATGCAGATGTCCCTATGAATCTGCTGTTGGCTACTGGAACAAGTTGTGGTAGCTGTGCCAGTGTATTCACTATTTAGTAGAAATGCTGGTTTAAGTCTCTCAATAAAAATAGTCTCCACACCATGGTTGGTAATAACCACAAAGTGTTTGTCGGAGCTAGATATTACACGGAATGGTCCATCGTAGATAGGCTGCAAGGGTTTACGAATAGAGTCATGCCGGATGAACACATGAGAAGAACGCAACAGTTCAGGATGTATAAATGTTCTTTTAACAGCATGATGTTTTGGTTCGACTGGGCGTAAGGATTGAACATACTGTTTGAGCTTGAGGACGAAAGCAGGAAGGTCTGTCGGTGGTGATTCTTCAAAGAAGTCTACTGGTAGGCGAATAGGCTCTCCATAAATGACTGCAGCTGAGGAGGAATTTAGGTGAGGTATGATGAGTGATCTGAGGCCTAGCAGGACTGTTGGAAGTTGGGGTACCCAGCTGTTGGTTAACTGAGTCCGAATTGCGCCTTTGAGCTGGCGGTGCCAACGTTCTATTTTCCCATTTGCTGCAGGATGGTACGCTGTCGTTTTAATGTGGTGTATGCCCAGTATTTTCATCAGATGACTGAATAACGAGCAGTCAAACTGCTTGCCACGGTCAGTTGTGATGACGGCTAGTACACCAAATCTAGCTATCCAAAAGTATAGGATGGCATGAGCTACTGATTCTGCTGTTATGTCCTTTAATGGTATAGCCTCTGGCCAACTTGAAAATCGATCGATGATTGTAAGGATATAATTATGTATATCCTTCAGATGGTGGAAGGGGGCCAACAATATCCGCATGTGTGTGAAAGAAGCGTCGTTCCACTGGATCATATGTATTAATTGCACTGTTGGTATGTCTGGTAACCTTGGAGCGCTGGCAGGCTATGCAGCATATTGTCCAAAATTTGACATCTGCCTTGAGTGATGGCCATACATACCTTTTTTTGTAGAAGTGTGGTAGATGCTTTAATTCCTGGGTGCGTCATATTATGAAGCATTTCAAATGCAAGCTTGCGGAATTGGATAGGTAAATATGGCCGCACCTCTCCTGTTGAAACATCAGTGACTAGTTGTGCTCCGGATGGTAAATTGATGGTCTTGAATTGAAGAGATGTGGTAGTTGATTGTAGCTGAGCGTGTAGTTCTTGATCGGATGTCTGTGTTTAGCTACATCATCTAATGACAATTGTGATGTACTGAAGATAGATGCGATGCGGGAGAAAAAATCTGCTGGAATGTTATCCTTACATAATGTCAGTAATTGAGGTCCATATTGACTAACTATTAGAAAGAAAATATAGGGATTCTGCCTTTTCAATACTTATATTGAACCTACTCACAGGTACATGTTTCGAAGGTAAAACTCCTTCTTCCACAGCCTGCACATAAAAATAACAAAGATAAATTACCTTTATAAGACATACGTTCTGTGAGTAGGTTCAATATAAGTATTGAAAAGGCAGAATCCCTTTATTTTCTTTGTAATATATGTTATCCTTTCCCGGAAGATACTTCAAGTCAGTTGTAAATTGGCCTATAAAATCCAACTGTCGGAGTTGCCGTGGAGATGCTTTATCTAGGCGCTGCTGAAATGCGAACGTTAGAGGTTTGTGGTCTGTAAAAAGTGTAAAATTTCTACCTTCCAATAAATGGCGGAAGTACTTTACTGCAGAATAGGCAGCGAGAAGCTCACGATCATATGTGCTGTACCTTTTTTGAGTGTCATTTAGAGTCTTTGAGAAAAATGCAAGAGGTTCTGCTGTACCATCACGGATTTGATACAGTGAGGCTCCAATCGAAAGGTCGGAAGCGTCAACCGTCAATGCCAATGGTAGATCACTTGAGGGATGTGCAAGTAGGGTAGCATCAGAAATTTGTTTCTTGAGGTTGTTAAAACTTGAACAGCCTCTGGTGTCCATGGGGGGAGGTACACCTTTTAAGGTCAAAAAATTGCAATTTTTTTTAGATCCTAAAATGATTAATAGAATTTGCTCTCTCCAATAGTGAAATAATTTTTAAGAAATCTTTAATAGTTTCGGAGATATAACGTAAAATATAAATAGGTGTCAGCTGATCTGAAGCACTGTCACGCCCACGTCTCAGCGCCGCCTTGGATTGTATTACTTCCCTCCTATTGAAGACTTGTGCTTCTAAATCTCTCTCAGGCATGCTCCGTAGTACATTTCTCTTTGTATCTCAGGAACAGGAAGTCACGTGATGCTTTGTTTACCAATATAACTTAGTTTCCGCGGTAACGGAGCACATGTTAACTTGTGAGAAAGAAAAAATTTGTTCACCTGTGTTTCAGTACAGTTTTTGCAAGTGGCTGTGTTCATAACTTCGAAATGGGTAAACGGAAAGCAGTACATAGGCCTAAGAAAGTGAATTTCCGTGGAAATAGGCATACAACTGCAAATGCTATCAATCATGATTCACCTAACCTAAAAAGTGCCTCAGCCAAGAAGCTTCCCAAAGACTGTGGCAATAGCAGTAGTGGTTTTGATGAGGTAAATATTATTTTCAACGTAAATATTATGTTCGAACAGTTGGAAAAGTGCCTTCGGTGTGTATGTGGGGGAAATGTGAAACTCAGTATACATACAATAGTAGGTTTAGGTTGTAATGTAACAATAGTGTGCCAGAAATGTGGTGTAATTGGTTCCTTTGACAGCTGCCATAAATTAGGAACAAACAACCATGTTTACTCCATAATCAGGCGTGTAATATATGCTATGAGGTGTTTAGGGCAAGGTTTAGCAGGATTAGGTATGTTTTGTGGCCTAATGAATTTACCACCACCTGTAAAGAAGTCCGCTTACTCGCTGGTGTACCAGAGGATTCTTTCTGCCACCAACCAAGTAGTTAAAGAATCTCTAAGTAAAGCTGCTGAAGGGGAAGCAAGTCTTACAGGTAGTAGGGATGTATCTGTAAGCTGTGATGGCACATGATTAACGAGGGGTCACAGTTCACTACATGGTGTGTGCACTGTTTTAGGTGCAAAAACTGGAAAAGTGATAGATCACTTGCAAAGGATGTGATCAGTGGAAAGGCAAGACTGGCACCCTAGCTTATCAAGAGTGGTGGGAGGTACATTAAGAGGTCTGTGACATCAACCACAAAGGAAGTGCAGGCAGCATGGAGGTGGAGGAGATGAAAATGATTTTCAGCCGAAGTGTAGCCAGTCACAATTTACGGTATGTCAATTATATTGGGGATGGAGATACCAAGAGCTACAAGTCTGTTTCTGATGACCAGCGATATGGGACAGTTATTAATATAGTGAAAAAGGAATGTGTTAGCCATGTCCAGAAAAGGATGGGGTCTCAGTTGAGAAAAGTGAGAAGAGTGAAGGAGAATATGAGAGGGAAAAAGTTAAGCGATGGGAAGCCACTTGGTGGCAAAAACAGACTGATGCTGTGATAAATACCCTCACTCTCTATTATGGGAATGCCATTAGAGCTAATAGCTTATCTGTAGATAATATGAGAGCAGCCATCTGGGCCATATGGTACCACAAGGCTTCCACAGTTGATCACCCGCAGCATTACTTTTGTCCAAAAGGTGTAGACTCTTGGTGTCTTTACCAGCAGGCTGTGGTATAAGACAATGCAGACAAGTATAAGCACAAAAATAATCCTGCCATTATGGAGACAATCAAACCTGTTTTCAACAATCTTGTGAAAACCGAACTGTTGATAAGATGTGTTGGTGGCCACACACAAAATAATAATGAGTCATTGAACTCTAAAACCTTGAAGATATGCCCTAAAACAATGTTTTCTGGAAGAAAAACTGTTCATATTGGTGTTAATGATGCTACCATGACTTTTAATGATGGAATGAGGCCTAGAATTAAAGTGTTGCAGCAGTTAGGGCTTGTGGCGGGAACATACTGCTCCCAGTTCCTGCAAGATGAAGATGAGAAACGCATACTTTTGGCAAATAAAAGAGTTCTGGAGACTACAAAAGAAGCAAGGAAATGCAAAAAGAGATTGAGGTTGGAAGAGGAGGCCAAACTGATCCAGAAAGAAGGCCCTGTGTATGAAGCAGGGAAGTTTTAATGGACATATACAACCCTTTGGTAAGTTTATCATGCATTTTCTCAACTTTCATTTCTTACACAGCGTTTTCACCATAACTCTCTTATTTTTTAAGCTACTGCAATACTATTTTGCATGAGTGTGAAGTTTAATCATGCCAACAACGAGGGGCGGTTCGAGTGGCGGGGTTGGGGGGGGGGGGTGTCTCACTCCCCTCAGGTATTTTCTCAGTCGGCAAATACGACATCAGTCGGCAGTCGGCAAATCCTGAAAAAGTCGTAACATTTCCCAAAACAGCATTAAAAAAGCAAAACGGGGCATGGCCATATACGATTTGGTCCGATTAAAAAATACATATATATACTGACAGTCGGCACAAACGGACGCTGCAATAATTTCGTACAGCCAGGCAATAGCCCAGTGCGGCACGGGGAAGAGTCGGCAAAATAACCATTTTAAAAGTTTTACTTCCAGCCTCGGTGCACAGGCTGCCACTTGCCATTTCGTTTCTTTGTGTGGAAAGTGAAGAAAGAATGACAGATGAGCAATATGGGACCAATGACAAGGGATGAACTCATCGGCACGTTCCTGGGTGGGTGTAACATCCCGCGCTCATCATGCAGAGCAACTCAGCTTCACAGCGAAGCGAGCCCAGCATCTGTGTCATGTGGCTAGACAAAAGGTGTTGGTGAACGCATTGATAACTTCAGGTCAAGCCAACTCATTGATATGTTGTCGGAGGAATGTTATGAATCATAACTTATGACCTGCTACCGCTTGTCTCGGCGCGTCTCAGATATCCGCGCTATTGGGTCAAAATTGACAAGTTTATGGTTCCAAGGTCCCTCAAGGCCAGTACAGTGGTCACCGAGAATGAGAGAAAGCAGTCGTTCCTGAACCAAGAACTTTTACAGTGATAACTAGGTGCAAATACAGTGGAACGTGAGTTTTTGCCGACACGGAACATTTTCACGGGGCATCGCATACCCATCAAACGTAAGTAATAATAATACAATAAATGCATGCGTATTTTCAGCCATGTTTATGTTTAATGGTGTTAACAAGGAAAACGTGAAGAATGATCGCTCGCTGGAGTAAGTCAGTGGCACAAATTGAAAAGTCTCGGAAAGAAGAAAAAGGGCAAATTACAAGAACACTTCACTTCAGAAGCAGCGATGGCAGCTTTGTGCCACTTTGTCAATGGAAAATGCCACAAAGACGTTCTCCTTGATCAACCTTTACGGATGATCAGAATTGAGGAAGAACAAGAAAAGGAGTTTCACAAAAAAGTTATCCAGATACTTATTGACACAGAAAGAACCATTTGTCGGCAAGGTTTGGCTTTCCGAGGTCACGAGAATGCAGGGTGTCCAGCGACCTGGAAAACCTTGAAACCCTGGAAAAAACCTTGAATGAAAACAAACCTTGAAAAACCCTTGAATCGCCCCCGAAAAACCTGGAAAAGGCCATTTCAATCTTTAGCTGACACACGTGACTTGGTCAGGTAGCAATGTGTAGACTGATTATTAGTTTGGCTGTAAGCATTGTTTATTGTTCCTCTGAGGAATGTGTTTCGACCATGAAGGATATGTTTCCCGACTCAGAAATCGGTCAAAGTATGCAACTTCATCGGACAAAAATTGGCTATGCGATTGTATTTGGCATTGCTCCATATTTTATGATCAACGTTAATGAGCTTATTTCTCGTTGCGATGACATAGTTATCGGATTTGACGAAAGCTTAAATACAATATCCCAAAAAACTCAGATGGACATGTACGTGAGGTTCTGGCATTCGGATAAGCCTCAAGTTGCCGTCCGTTATTTAAATTCAGCTTTTCTTAATCGTACTCGGGCCATTGATTTAAGGGAGGAGTTAGTAAAGTATTTGAAGACCGTTGATGGTCTGAAAAGGTTTCCCAACTCTCTATGGACGGACCTCATGTTAATCATAAAGCGTTTCGAGAATTAGATGCCGAAGTGAAAGAATCGTGCGGAGTTGAATTGCTCGATATTGGAAGCTGCGGACTTCATGATGTCCACTTGGCTTTTAAAGTAGCCATCTTTTTTGTCCTCTTGTTTTGTTCGTAGAATGTAAGGAATTTTGTTCTCAATTGAGTTTACTTTAAGTTTGCATTCGTAACCAAATGTACAAGAGATTTATTTTTTCATTTCTTTCAATGGTTGTGTAACTGTGAAAGACTGATTATATTTTATTTCTGGAAATATAACTGATTTTTCACCTAACAGCTTACTTCTATCTCTCACTCACCAAGCTAACTTACAGCACCAAGCAAGTAATCACTTGAAAACCACTTTTAACGTACTTTGCATAGAAGTGATTCTTCACTAAATGGAATTAGCAACAGCTATTAAGAAATGCGCATGATACAGTTTTAAAAAAACTTGCTGAGAATACCTTTTTTTCTGGGAAAAATGCCTTTAGTTGTGTTGTAAGAGTCCCTTGATTATTCTGTGTTTTGCTTAGCAAATGCATTTTTTATTCTCTTCAATTTAAATTTAATTGGTCTACTATTACAATAATAGTTGTTTTCTAACCCCCACACCTTGAAATTCACTTACAGTAGTCTATTCTTCTTCTAATTTTATGTTTTAAAGAAGGGAATAAACCTTGAAAATCGTGTTTTTTGAATCTTGAAGACCTTGAAAACACCTTGAATTGAAAATCCCATGTTGGCTGGACACCCTGTGAGAATGGAATCACTCAAGATAATGGAAACTTCATGAAAATTGTAAAGTTACTTTCAGGGCATAATCCGGTCATGAATAGGTGGTTGGAAGAAGTGAATACGCGAAAGCACAACGTTACGTATATGAGCAAGGACTCTCAAAATGAATTCATCCATCTACATGGAGAGAAAACTCGTGAAATAATTGCAGAAGAGATCAAGAACGCTGGTATGTTCTCCGTTATAGCAGATACTACTCCCGATATGTCACATAAAGACCGCCTCGCGTTGAATATCCGATACGTCGTCGAAAAAGATGAAGAGCTCGTTCCTATGGAACGTCTTTTAAAAATAGACACTGTTTTAACACACAAAAAACACTGGAGAGGAGTTGGCTGAAAAACATTTTTTTATTTTAAATTCAGAAGAACTTTTACTTCCACTCGATAACCTAGCGTTTCAATCGTACGACTTTGCTAGTGACATGTCTGGCATATACAACGGCACTCAAAAAAAATTTCAGAGAAGTGCAAAATAGATATTTCGTACGTTCCATGTCAAGCTCACAGGTTAAACATTTTCGTAGAGACAGCTTGTATTAATGCTAGCGCGCTTGTCCGAGAGTTTTTTGACACTGTTGATACTGAGCCCGTCAGAGGAGCTGCCAGGGTAGCCAACAACCGCAATGACTTCCCTAACATCTCATCCGTCGGACCTAACTGCCGTGAGGATCAGGTGAACTTCCAAATAGGCCAAAGCGGCACGAGAAACTGTAGTCCACGGGGATCGTGGTACATGGTGACGAAGGTCATAGACTGCCTAAGGAAAGGTTCACCTTAAAACTAGACTGAGAAAAGAAACATCCAGACTTATGTAAAACACCGTGAAAATTTATTGTAAATTTTACAAACCCCTAGCCTAGTTCGGAGGGTTTCTATCGGCTAATCCGCAAGCTAATAAATAATCAAAAATAAAGAGCAGGTTTAACCTGAGAAGTTACAGTAAACCCTCGCGAAAGATCTGTCTCACATTAATAAAGCATCAACAGCAACACTAGGAAAATGGTACGACGCAAAGCCCTAGGTCAAGTTACAAGATCAAGCTAATATCAGAATTTACATTTAACAGGGTAGCAAAACAAATCTAAGTTAGGATGATACCATCTCCACATTTACATTTAACGTTAATTCATCTAGCTAAGTCCTATCAATTAATAACAAAATTTACGACGGTGACGTCCGTAATATCAAACAATTACATTCAAAGCTAAGTGACCAGCCATAGAAAAAAACAACTAAGTCATTCTTAGGAACTAAGTGCTAGTCAGCACACAATAGGGTAACATAGAGGATTCATACACTTTTACATCATGAGTAAGTAAATAAGACCACAGTTTTATTCAAATGCCTGCCTGCACCTTGGTTTACTGTTTGTAAGCCATAGTCATCTAATGTGTGTAATTACGGTGACGACTCCGTAGTGAAGACTACGTCTAACATCGTATGGCCTGCACTCCACCAGCTACGAACTCAAGGTTCGAGCAAGCTTCAGTCGCAACAAAAAGTGTCAGCTGTCCTCAAGTCATTTCCTTCAGGAAATACCTTCATTAGCACGGCTATGTCAGCAGGTTCCAAATGCAAATGAACAAGGTTAAGCAGAAAGGATTCGTTAGTTAGCTTTTGTTTACCAAAATTATGCGTTTTATTATTAAGATGTCGGTTTAGGTTATCGTTGGTTTATGGCGAATAATACTGACAAGCCTGGGCACGGAGCGTCTCCCTTGAGATCATCTCTGCCAAAAAGCCTCGACTCAAAAGTCGGAATACTATCAACGAGCAATAACAACTCGGACACACAATAACACAAGTTACCAGTGGCGCACAGCTCGCGTTCAATAACTCTGGGATGGGCCTGGACACAAGCAGTTACCCTCCCTAAATATCTGGTCCACGGGATCAATCCCGGACATGGTACACAAAAATACCTTCATACATGAAAAACATCCCTAGCGGGGCTAGCCTACAACGTACTATAGAAACCTGACATAACTGTACTCGTCAAAAACAACGGCACACACAACAGCGTTTAACTAACAAATGACAATCTACAGAACATATTATCAGATACAAGAATGGACACTTGGTTCCTTGAGCTATAATTGCAATGAAAGGGAAAGTGAATGCTAAAACCATTCTGTCCTATGTTAATATCAGTCCATCTCACTCAGAAGCATGCGCTCTCACACGGGCGCTGAGAAGTATTCACAAAACCTGTTTGTGTCGCCGCAGGCTACAAGATTCCTGCGCTGAATGACACAACACACTAACTAGGCCGGCAATTTAAGCAAGATAATAACTGTACAACTGGCCTCATAATAGTACCCTTACCATAGGTTATAAAACTCGCAGAATATGTGCATAAAAAGCACGCTATAAATCTGAATACAATCATATAACTCTGTCTTTCACATCAAAGACGTTTAAAAGGTAGCAATGTCACTAATTGCTGGAGCTCTCTGCTCTCAAAGATAAAATACACTTCAGTAGTTGCTTGTATCAAATATCAAATAAACACGTGTCATCACACTTGACACTACAAAATAATAATTGTGGCGCAAATACCACTTTGCTGGATCTGCTTAATGATACGTTAGGGAACAGGGTTCGATGCTAGGCAACGACGAAATGCCCCTATTACTTATAAGGTCTACACATGACCTGGATGGCTTCTGAGCTCATCTCAAATGAAATATAATGCAGTTACAAAACTGGTAATTACAGTCGATTACCCAAATGATACGACTACTCTAACGAAGTCAGGGGTGTAATATTGACTGGCTGCAAAAAGTGCAGTCAAAGAAACTTAACTATGGCATCAGATTGCCATAACTAAAGTCTGCAAAGACTTGAAAATCACCCCAGATAGGGTTAAACAAAGTAGCCTCAAAATTACTAGTCACGTTTAGCAATAGGCAGAAATTGGCGTCCTACGACGTCCATCAAGCTGCACCAGGGTTGACCAAAATGTCAGAACCAAGGGTGACTCACAATCACTGTAGATAAATGACATTTAATTAGACTAATTACATTCCCTACCTATGAAATGGCTGTCACTAAGTTCGGTTGGTTCACAAACTACACTAATCTAACTATACCACCACAAACTAGAACAAGGAAGGGTGTACAAAACTCACGATATGAAGGAGCTCACACTTAGCTCTCTGTCCAACAACAAGGGTTGAACAAAAGCACCTCTGGCTTTCAGGATTGGCATTGTCCGCATCAGAACTTTCATCTGGGCTCTCCCAAAGACCAGGGTTCGGTCTGTCCCTGTAGTTGACCTCGTGAATGGACTGGACATGCCTAGGAAAGGCATCCTCGGTTCCTTCCTTCTCGTTCGATGTTCTAGAAGTTCCATCATCATGCTGGTCCCATCCGAGACATCTCCCTCATACCATAATGGTATTAGCCCATGGTCTCGGCCTCGAACATGGTGTTGAAAAAGTTGACCACGTGGGTGGTAGAATAAGACTTGTAGTAGTTCATTATTATCACTTGAAAATTACAGTATTGGTCGCAGATATCACAGGCTTTAAATATAACTGGTAACACAGCCTCTACACTTCCCAGATGTAAATGATAAATGGCCATGCACTGTTCTGCGGTTCCACACGTGTACAGACGCTACTTTTTCTATCACGTGGCTTCCGTGAAATGGGCGTCGTTTTATTTTAGATAAATTCACCGTAGCAATTCGCATATAATGTACTTTTATAATCACTCTTGTTCAAAGTAATAATATCACATTTACCTGTATATTTTCGCACCAGGCTCTCGGCCCTCCACAAACACGTGGGTGAAAAAATGTGGTGCTACAGAAATGTCGTAAATTTCACAATACTTGCCAAATAATTCACTATACAATTTGTGTTGATCACTGCACATCAACGACAGTGATTTGTAGTTCAGTTGTGCTCGATGGCACTCGATAATGATTTCCACGCTGAAAAGCGGACTGTTTGCCACGTCTAATGCGACGGATATAATTACACGCCTACACAGGGCGGATTCTCCAGACGTAGTGCAAGGAACTGCGTTCCTCGTGGAAGCAAGTCGTCAAACTAAGTCGTTGAGCGACTACTTACATTCCTATTTGCGAATCTGCAATGATATTACCTTACCTTAAAGTGAAAAAACATTCTCCAAAATGTTTCGATAATACTGAATGACGAAATGGAATATTCTGAGTCTCGTGGAAAGATAAAATTGATTAATAGAACCTCAGATAAATAATTAGGAGACTTCACCAAAGTCAAAAGTGGGATTCTCCACTACTTCAAAGAGAATTGTATAAGCTCTCAGCTTCTCGTAGCTTTCTGGGTGTGTTCAAAGGTAGTACATCCCATCATAAATGTGCTGTCGTGAAAAATATCACATGAACCTTAGCTCAGCGGGTTCAATACATTGTACGGTTTTTTTTTCTGGTAGCACGAAACGACATTTAAGCTTGCAGAATGAGCTGAATAAAATTGAAAATTCACTTCAACTTAAGAATTTATCAAAACCAAGGTGGACTGCGCTCGCCGAATCGGCGAGAGCTGTTTCTACGTCTTCTGAAGAGATAGTCACAGCATTGGAAACAATGAAAACCTTATTCGGTTCTGAATTTGACAGAAAACCCGACCTTTTTCGTCAGGCTTGCACAAAAAGCTTCTAGAATTTGATTTTATCTGTAGCAACGGGCATGCACTTTACCTAAAACATCATGTTTAAAATTAAGAACGTAACCGAGCTTTTAGAAGCTGAGGAGCTGAATCTAGTAGACGCGAAGCAGCTGATTCAGAGCGCTTTGAAGTCTTTTGAAGATATCAACGACGACGGCAAGATGAATGCTTTAATAAAGAGTGTATCATCATTTGCGAAAAGTATGCAAGTAAATGCGGAGGAAGACTTCTTAAAGCACCACAGGATCCGGTGACTTGCAAAGAAGTATGACGCGCACGCTGAAACCACAGCAGAAATTTCTTTCCTTACATTCTACAGAAAGGAGTTCCGAATAATTGTGGATGTATTTACTACAAGCGTGCAAGACAATCTCGCAAAACTAATTTCTTTGCTAGAGCCATTCCACATAATTTTCAAGATACCCGCTGATAGAAAAAAAAATGCACCATCGAGCGCGTCCGATCTATAAAGCAATTACACCCGAAAATCATCTTACAAGATGAAGAGCTTGTGCTGGCTGAGCTTGAAATCCTGCTTGATGCCAGTACACAGTGCTCATCTTTTAAAGAAATCGCAAAAAATGCTGTTAAATTAAAGAGGATTATCCCGTGTGTTTATCAAGTAGTTTGACTGATTTTAGCATCCCCAGTGTCTTCTGCTTCTTCCGAACGGTCCTTCAGCAGGTTGAAGCTCATTTTCAATCATTTGAGGACATCGATGGGTGACGACCGCTTAGACTCCCTCATGATGTTGTTTTAAACGAAAGATAAGGTCGACGACATTGAAATTACCGAGATAGTGGAGAAGTAGTCCGTGTTAAAACATCGTAGAGTAGGGATTTAGAAAGAATAACGAGATTAGTTTTATTCTAGTAATATTTAAACACTTATTTTGTTCATTTATAAAATTTTCCTGCGATTCAAAATTCTGGAACTAATAAAATACATTTTAAATGAAAGCCCTTAATTAAGTATATTAGTCTTGTGTATCGTTTGCCCCCCCCCCCCTCTTCTCCTCTTTCCCTCCCGTTGCTCAGTTTTTAATCGTATAGTCGGCAACGTTCAACAGCCAGTCGGCATTTTTTAAATTCTCACCCCCCATAATTGTACAAGGTCGAACCGCGCCTGCCAACAAGATGTACTGGATCTTTCACATAACATGTTCCATTACATTTAAAAAAATCCTCAACTTATTTAAATAATCGAAAATAAATATTGTTTCTTATGCGATGTCTAAGATTCTAGTGTATGTTGTAGCCTTGGGCCTTACAAGCAACGCAAGAAAAAAATATTCAAATAATTACATAATTGGGGTAGTTATTGTGTAAACGCTGCGTGACTGCACACATTACGCAAGGAAGTTTTACAGTGTACTGATGACCAATGGATATATTTTTTAAAATTTTATAATGTTTTAACAGTATATAAGTTATAAATACTAAACCTGTAAATTTTCATTTTTCTAAATCATAGGGCTTCAGAAAAATAAAATATTGAAAATTCATAAATTTACACTAGCGAATGGTGCACCTGCCCCCTTAACTGCTCTGTGGTCACGCTTGCGTGTGTCCTTACATAGGCTGAAGAGGATCTGCTGGGTCTTTGCCGCATTGGGAAGTGACCGACGATAAAAGTTACCAATCCTAGGAATCGCCTTAGATCAACGATTGTACTAGGTTGTGGATATGAAAGGATAGCTTCAACTCGATCAGGTAATGGTTTGATTCCTGTAGACGTAATAGAGTACCCTAAGAAGGAAATTTCAGAGGCCTCAAAAGTACATTTGGACAGGTTTACATTGATAGAATATTTATCTAGGTGTTCCAGAAGCAATTTCAGGTGAATCTCATGCTCCTGCTCATCGACAAACGCTATGAGAATGTCATCAAGGTAGCAGAAAACAAAGTCTATATCTCTCAAAATGACGTCGATATACCTTTGAAATGATTGTGCTGCATTGCAAAGCCCGAATGGAAGCTTAAGAAATTCAAATAGGCCGAAAGGAGTGATGACAGCAGTTTTAGGTATATCCTCTTCAGCGACTGGAATGTGGTGAAAAGCTCGAATCAAATCTATTTTAGAGAAAACTGTTTTGCCACATAAGCGGCTGTTGAAGTCCTGAAGATATGGAATAGGGTAGCGGTCTGAAATAGTTTTTGCATTTAGGACCCTGTAGTCTCCACAAGGTCACCAGGAACCATCACTTTTAGGAACTAAATGGAGTGGGCTGGACCAAGGGCTCTTGGAAGGTCTACATATACCTAGATTTATCATTTTCTGAAACTCCGTCTTTGCTTGTGCTAGCTTAACTGGGGATAGTCGTCTAGCCTTGGCCGAAACTGGAGGGCCTATCGTTGAAATGGTATGAAATAATGTGATATCGGGTGCACAATAATTGGGATTGTCACAAAATATATTTGGATAATTTCCCAATAGTTCTGAATACTTATTCTGAGGGTCAAGTAAATGGATGCTCTCTGAAATTAGACGTTTAACTGGCACTGCAGAGGTGGACATACTGGTGGTACTATCGATAAGACGTTTGTTTGACATCGATAAGCAGTTCATAGTTGTTGAGGTAATCAGCACCAATGATAGCGTGTTGGACATCAGCGATAATGAATGGCCAGCAAAATGGACGTCTTAGATTGATGTTAAGTTGCATTAAACGCTCGCCGTAGGTTTTAATTGGTGTGCCGTTAGCCGCATAAAGTATGCGTTTACAGGTCTGCTTTCTGTCATGTGCAGTGGACGGTTGGACTGACACATCTGCTCCTGTATCAACCAGGAATCATGTACCAGAGGAACGGTCTGTTACAAATACACGGCGAGAATTTCCTTGGCCCACATCACTATGTGCCGCGTCTAGCGAGGGGCCTGAGCATTTCCCGAAGCAGAGGAGGCTGTGTTATGAGCATGGGTTGACACACTTCCTAGCTTTGTCTTGGTATGTGAAATGGTACCAACATAATGAACTATTTGGTCGATATTGGCGATAAGGTGATCTAGGTCTAGATCGAGATCTCGTTCGATGACGGGTTGTATGTGGGTTCGAAATCAGACTGTTTATAGATAACGTAAGTTGTTCTAATTGTGACTCTAGTCTGAAAATCCTGTCCACCTGCTGCGTAGGAGGTTCTGCGACGGGTTGGCGAGATTGAATCACCGATAGAAATTGCGAGAGGTTTGAGAAATCTAAAATTCTATCAGCTAAGGCGGCCAGGTTGTGTAGAGTATCGTTGCAGGATGCTAGTATCGATCTTAAATGAACTGGGAGTCGTTGCAGAAAGATTGTGTGTAGGAAATCATCCTTGACCTGTGTCCCCGCAAGGGCGCGCATTTCTCGTAAAAGCTGGCTTGGCTTTTTGTCTCCTTATAAGTCAAGCTCTGTGAGTAATTTCGTCACTTTCCGTCCTTCTGATTCTTGCAATTCAGCTATTAACCGGGCCTTCTGGTCTAAGAAAGGCGTATTCGAACGTGGTCGTACTAACAAATCACTTATAAGTTCGGCAACGTCTGGCCCAAGTGAGCCGATAACATAGTTGAATTCCGTAAGCTCCTGTGTGATGTTAGCTGTAGCAAATTGGGCCTCGATCTGCAGTAGCCAAACCTTAACATTTTTACGCCAAATTGGCGTCGTGAGGATCTCGCCCGTCTTGCTCTTCACAGGCCTAGTTTTATTAAAACCTTTCTTCGAAAGCATCTTTGTGATGCCATAGAGCTCCTTAACGTCCCCCCTTCTTGCCGCTTCTTCTGCTTTCTCCGCCTGCTCATCAATCCACCTCCTATGATCCTTCCGCACACTCCTCTTTACCTCCCTGTTTGCTGTTGAATACTTTGCTTGTGTGAGAGCCTTCTGCTGCCTAATCTTGCAGGTGTTGAGCTTGGCCTTAATCTCCTTCCTATAATTTATCTTGTCCCAGGTCTGATAGGATATCCATTCTTTCCGCAGGTAGTTCTTGTACCCGAGCTGCATCTCACAGGTTTCCACGAAGATATTCTTTACCTCGCTCCACACAGTCTCCACGTCCTTCTCTGTCTCGGAGTCGAACACCTGGAATTTATTTCTGAGATCCAGTTTAAATTGGTCCTATATCTGCTGGTTCTTAAGCTTTCCCACATCAAACTTGTTGTGCCGAGTGTTAAACTTCGGCGGACTGCCACGATCTTCATGCGGAAGTTGGCAACCACAAGATGATGGTCACTACCAACATCCGCTCCCCTCTTGTTCCTAACATCTTTCAAGCTTCTTCTGAACCTCCTGCTCACCGCGATGTGATCAATTTGATTTTCTGTGACTTGATCAGGAGACACCCAGGTGACATTGTGGCACCGCCAATGAGGAAACACCGTGACACCCATCACCAAATCCTGACTGGCGCAATATTCCGTAAATTTCTCCCCATTGTCATTCATCTAACCAAGGCCATGTTTACCCATAATCTGCTCCAACCCCTCATTGTTTAAGGGGAGGTATGACTGAATTTTTCGGATTTTCAAGCAAAAACTCTTTTTTTTGTTTTATTTATATAAAAATACCCTAATTCTTCCTCTTTCAGAAAATCATCTCAGTTTAGTAATTCCGGCTATTTTGAAGCTTGTAGAGGCCATTTAATGTGAGCGCGCAAGGCATTTAATAGCCCACTACCACGCCCACTTTTCCTGTAATAGCATAATGATAGTTTTCTGTATGTTTTTTGTCGATTATTCTAGTATTCCGCGGCGTATGTGTCGTAGAGGCACACCTGTGCAAGCTGACAGTCGTTTGTTTACTACGTAGTCCATATAACTACGTTATGTCATTTAATAGTTCAATTTTAACTAATTTAGAGAACGATTTCTCTCTTCTAAATTGCATTTCATTTTTTTCACACAACTATACTATGATAGTTAATATTATATATATATGTTTGTATTATTTACATTCTGAATTTCGTATTTGTGTTGACTGTAGTAGTACAAGCATGGCTTCCCTGTTTGTTTATGTTATTGTAATGCAAAAGTAACGTGTGGTTTCAGTACAGCGAATTACATATCCAAACTAGTGATTATTCAGTGATGTGTTTCGTCTTATTTCCTTTGTAGTTGTGTAATTTATAGTGTAGAGGTCTTAGTGCGTCGTTTTAGTGTATAGATAAGTAGTGATTATAGTTTTTAGGTTAGGCCATAGCAATAGTGATTATTATTATTAGTTAGAAACCATGGAAATTCAAAAGAGTCCTAGGTGTAGCTATAGAAAAAACGTCCCTCAAAGAAAAGCAAGGCTGCCAAATTAGCTATAGCTAAAAGAAAGAGTCAGAAACCAGGATAAGAAGTCAGTTCAGTTAGGCCTAATGAAGAAGTGAATAACGTTTCTAGTAGCTCACTAGATGCAGATATGTCTGCATCTGAGAGGAAAATAAATTTATTTTCTGTTTCTGCCAGTGCAGAACAAAGTGTTGGGTCTGTGATCTATACCTTGGTGCATAAGGATGTTTGGCAAGAACTAGTGAAGGAGCTACTGTGTGGTGAGTGTAAGAACAAATCTATTTTTATTGAATTTAGGGAAACTCATGGGTTCTCCTCTAAAATTATAATTAAATGCAGAACATGTGGTTATGTTTCTGCTAACACCTACACTTCACCAAGAATTAAAGATGATAATTCTCAAAGACCTGGTTTCCATGTGAACAATGCTATGGTTGAAACATTTAGTAGTTTAGGTAAAGGCCAGCGTGGGCTGGAGACATTTTCTATAGGTATGGGTATGAACACTTTAGGTCGAAGGCCTTTTGCAAAACACCTTAGAATTCTCATAGATGAGGGAAAATTAATGAGAAGAGAAGTACTTTCTATGGCTGCACAAGTAGTACACAATGCTCATGGGGCTAGTGATGAACAGACCATTGACATAGGTGTTTCATATGATGCAACATGGCAGAAACGTGGCCATACATCGAATTATGGTGCAGGATTCGTAATTGACATTCTGACTGGAGTTGTGTTAGACTACTATGTTCTGTCAAAGTATTGCCATCAGTATGTTATTGCAGAAAGGGACCTGGGAAAAAATAGTGCAGAATATAATATTTGGTGGGAGGGTCATAAGAGCTCAGATGAATGCCAGAAAAATTATGATGGGTCCTCCAATGCAATGGAAAAAGACATTGGAGAGATCCTGTGGAAGAGATCCATTGACAATGGTTTTCGATACACATCGGTGTTGTCAGATGGGGATGCCAAGACCTACGCCCACTTGAATGAGATTGAGGTGTACGGTCCAGAACAAAGGATTGAGAAAGAAGAATGCATAAACCATATTTCTAAGCGACTTGGTACTGCTCTTCGTAACACTGTAAAGGAATGGAGGGCGAAGGGTGTGACACCGGGTGGGCGTAAAGGGGGCAACTTGAAAGACAGCACTATAACTAAATTGACCCATTATTATAGGCATGCCATTGTCAATAATATTCCAGATGTAGGAAAAATGAAGAAGGCAGTTTTTGCAATTCTTAGACACTGTATGTCAACTGACCGCAAGCCTCAGCATTTGACTTGTCCTAAGGGTATCAACTCCTGGTGCTTCTATAACCGACAACAGGCAGAAGGAAAACCAAATGATAGCCACAGTAGAATGAGTTGCAAGCTGAATCCTTCTGTTGTTGAGAAGATAGCACCTGTGTATATGAGACTAGCATCAGATCAGATATTGCAGCGTTGTACAGCGGGGAAGACTCAGAATGCTAACGAGTCCCTCCATAATGTAGTGTGGAGTAAATGCCCTAAGGAGATATTTGTTTCCAAGACAAAACTGGAACTTGGTATCCTCAGGGCTGTCTCAGAATTCAATATGGGGCACTACAAAACTCTGGAAACCCTTCATTCCATCAGAAATTCGACCATCCCTATAAAGTCAAGTTCTCTATGCAAACTACAAGATGTTAGACGTGTTACTCAGGCACAAAAGAGGGGCTGTGATCGGGAGAAAATGACTAGGAGGCATGTAAAATGGCAGAAGATATCTAAGGAAGAAAGAACGAGGAGATGTGAAGGGGAAACATATGGGGCAGGGCAGTTTTGAGTGAGTAAATATTAACTTGCCTTTTTCTCGCATTGCTCTTTTCCAATGTTTTTCTGTGTACAAAATGCTCCTTGCGATGCAATTCTTTTCAGATGTTCTTGAAACTTGGTAAAGTAGTTGCAAAAGGTACACTAATGTAAACTTGTTTCTGGTTTTGAACTTCTCTGAGTTTTAGTATGAATTTTGATAGATAACTTTAAACTATTAATGCTGAAATTTTAAAAATATATAAAATGAAAGTTTAAACTTTTCTGGAAAGAACAGTATTCATCTAACACAAAAACCCAAAGCAATTATTGTTTCTATACATCATAACAACATTTTTTAAAAAAATCAGCTTGGTCGAACAGAAACTTTGTCGCAAGGGACTTTTTTATGTGACCACTTTTTGAATACAAAAAAGTGCAATATCTCAAAAACTAACAAAGCTATTTAATTACAAATTAGAACATTAGATGCCAGCAACTGTTTATGAAAGTGGTTTAAATTTGGTAATGATATGATGAAAACTGTGGAAGTTGAAAAACTCAGTCATACCTCCCCTTAAGCCCACCTTCGCGTTGAAGTCTCCCATAACAATGAGAATGTCCTTCTTACTTGTTTGTCTTGTGGCATATCGCAGCATTTGTTAGAATTCTTCCTTCTTCTCTGGTTCCGATTGTTCTGTAGGCGCATAGCATTGGATGATGATCACATTCCTGATCTTTGTCTTGAACCTAGCAAACATGAGCCTGCTAGAAATTGGCTTCCACTCCATAAGGCTTCTCTTTGCATTTCTGTTGAGCAGCAACCCCACTCCATCCCAGTGTTCTTCATCATCGCCCCCAGAATTTATATAATCTATGGTTTAATCAAGCAGGCGTTGAACTGTAAAAAGCTTAAAATTTTCATGATCCTTAGTTAAAATCGAACATGGCTAAAGAAAAGGAGGAGAAGAGCCGGGGGCCGAATTTTTTCTTTGGATGAAAGAAAGGTACTTAGAGTGAGATCATAGAAAACAAGAGGATGGATTATTGAAGTTATACGGTTGATAACATGGAGAGTGCACCTGACATTGAAAAGTAACGGTTGACCAAGATCAATCTTGCTTTCAAAAATATCGTCATCATTGAGAATGGAGTATACTGCACGCTCCATTTTGGATTGGAATGCTACGTTGTGTTGTTTATTCTTTAGGGGCTTTGCGTCATCGTGGTCATGTAGGCCCGTGTACTTGGCTGTGTGTAGAGATTGTCTGGTAACCTGTGTCACTGTGATGTCTGTACTAGTGTGTGAATTCGTAATCAAGGTAGGATTTGGGTAGGAAGTGGCCGTAGCCTTACGATAGGTATTCCCAGTATTTGCCTGGAGTAGAAGTGGAAAACCATGGTACTGAGTGTACTCCGTTCCAGCTCTCAAACCAGAATTAAATATCTTGGCAGAGCTGGGAATCAAACCTGGGCCTCCGCGGAGACAGCCAAGAATGCTAGCCACTATGCAACGAGGCGCACTAGAATACTATGTAAATTGACCGTTAGCCGTTAACTATATGTAAACAGAGCAATTAGTTTTAATGGCTCGTTAGGTATGCTAATGGATTGTTACATTTTGGTAATAGTCAATCAACGGGCTAATTTTGACGAAAAGTATTGATCATAACACAAAAACGATGCAGAAACTTTGGTGAACAGTTTACTACAACCGGTGTCCTTGAGAGCTTGAAGCGAGTCTCGTAGTCGAGTAACAGCCCACTAGATATTCTGTTGTTTAACAACGGGGGAGTAGTATACATTACACTTTACACTACAAAATTCTCCTAATAGAATATGGTGGCATCCAGGACTTCATGGACGACACTAAAGGTTTAAACAATGCCTACGAGTTAAATTCTATGTGTTAATAAGGCCCTATACACAAACACTAACCTAACCTGAGGCTTACGCCCCAGACCCCCTTCCCTGTAGTACAAGCAGTGATATTTATCCAGACCGTCGTCTAACCCAGTAGCAACCAATGGTTTTGTCTCACCATGCCTTTAAACCTCACCTGTGAACACATGTGACTGCACCCGCATGTTACGACGCTCTGTTTGAAACCTCATACCACTGACCAATATGGCGGCAATTCAATGCACAACATCAAACAAACGAACATCAACGTCCGTAATTCATCCGGGACATCATCGATTACACACACAAAAAATCCCCTAGACACGTGCGTATCGCGGTAAATACTTGAACATACAACTGAGCACACATTTTGTGGTTTATCCACGTTGTGACCCAGCCCAAGTTTGTGAGAGATACTTATTATTTATGTATCAACGCGCATGAGCTAGAATTTGAGGCTCGCAGAACCGATGATCATCCAGAGTGAACTTTACCTTAGTTTCCATATTAAACCTTCTGTTGTTGTTGTTGTTGTTTACAGGTGCAGAAGATGTTGGATGTTGGTTTGTCATACGGCGTCAATCGTTGCCGTTACGGCTTCAACACTCCTGAGTACCTGAAGGTGACCAAAGAATTGGGCCTGGTGGAGCCTGCGGCGCGGAACTGGGTTGGAGAGAATCGAGTCTATGAGAATTACCAGGAGTTTCTGGAGAGGCTGGAGTCATTCAAAGTAACTGCACTACGCAAGCGCAAGGAACAGCAGAAGAACATTACCCCTCACTGTAAAACTATCTCAACCACCACCACCACTCACTTTCGCGAGTCGTGGTACGAGACCAGCCTCATGGCACCTCCGTCACTGTGCTCCTACACGCGTAGTCCTTGCGAGAACCTCATAGTCCCTGCTTCAGACAGTCCCGGTGATCTAGCGACCATCATAAGACCTTTTCAGCCAACGTACCAGTGTATCTGCCACCAGTCATTTGTCACCAAGAAGCCCACCTTGGATCGAGTCGCTGAACATTTATAGCGAAATGATTTGCCTCGGATGTTGAATCAAGATACTCACTGGATATTCCAAGTCCATCACAGCCATATGGATCGAGAAATTACACTATAATCTTAAAACTGCCGTCTCGTTGTAAATGGTAGTATTTAATTGACTTGTATGATTCTCTTTTTTTTTTGAAAGGTAATCGGCGGATAAACTTAATCATCAACAATTATTACCATTACGAAGTGAAGAGATCCCGTCGAACATACACAAAAATGTCGGAACGTAAAATATTGATGATTGTTTTACTAATACGTAACACAAAGTTTCATTAGTACAATCACTCAAAAATTATTTAGTGTCATGTGTCGTATGGATGAAATATTTCTGTTAACTTGTCTAATATAAGCGTATACATTTAAGCAAACCTAATCGTGTTTATATATTTTCTTGATATAAAGAGCTTTACACAACCTAGAGGGTAGTGATCAGTAATGTTTTGTGACGTCATTTGTAACTCTTCAGTCGGTCAACACGAATTTGCCCAATGATTAGTTATTGAGGATTTACGGGGTCATCTGCCCCTACCCAATGATTGGGCGGTACAATTTATATACAGTAATAGTTTGTTATTGTTGTTTTAAGGGGCGGAACTACGAGGTCATCTGCCCCTACCCAATGATTGGGCGGTACAATTTATATAATATAGTTAGTTTGTTATTGTTGTTTTAAGGGGCGGAACTACGTGAGTAGTGGTTTTGTAGCGGTTCTGGCCCCACCTCCACCTCCCCACCTCACAAGATGGCGGCGGCGCGATATCTCTCGAACGCATATTCGGATGTTGACGAATGAGGTGTCATTGAACTCGGGCTGACACCCCCTTTCCAATGGATAACATATTTCCACCCCAAAATAAAACCTACCCCTACTAGGGGGTGAAATTGTAATTTTTTAGAAAATCTCTCTTTCCAATTGCAACATGTGAGAGTTTGAATGCCGATATGGAATGTAACGTTGTTCTGCAAACCAATAATCAAAGAGGGGCATGTTAGGCCTTGAGGTGAGAGCCCCTGTTATTGTTGACGAGCCCCCCTGCTGTCGGGCCCCTGTTGATGGGTTATTGTTGACAGGTCCTTGTGGACGAGTCCTTGTGGACAAGTCCTTGTGGACAGGTCATTGTTGACGAGTCCGTATGGACGAGTCCTTGTGGACAAGTCCTTGTGGACAAGTCCTTGTGGACGAGTCCTTGTCCCTTTGGACTGATCCCTTTGGACGGGTCCCTTTGGACCGGTCCCTTTGGCCTGGTCCCTATGGACTGGCTCATGAATTTATTTAAATTATGTCAAAGGGCCTAACTACATTTGTGTGTGTTGAACTGACGTTGTTCACCAACCCCCACTACTATAATGTGATAACGATATGAAAGGAAAGTGACGAAATACATGTGAACATACAAGGGATCTAACTTGGTGGATGGATGTGTTCTAACGAGTCATTTGTAGTTGAAATAGAATAATACATGTTCTTAAGATGTTAAAACCGAGGAGATGGTACGTGCAGTAAACCGACTTGTTACTTCCTGTGTCATATTACAGACATGACAGAGAGCGCGCAGATCTGTTGCTATGACTAACACTGCAGTAATTTGAAACCGCAAGTGTTCATGAAGACAATGGATGATGATCATGCAAAGTTAGCAGTTATTGGATATTACGCAGGTGTTCCTTCCTGTGTCATGTTGCTGACATGGTAGGGAGCGCACACTGCTGTTGCTATGACTGACTCTGCAGTAATTTGAAACCCCATGTGTTGATTAAGACAATGGGTGATGATCATGCAAAGTCAGCAGTCATTGGATACCACACAGGTGTTCCTAGTGTACTTTGGACTCTCAGCTGTATTGGGAAAGGAATTGCAATGATCTGCAAAAAACTGCTGACACGAGCGATGAGAGTTTATATAAGAGAGGTGTCATATATCTCCCTACTGTCAGTCTTTATTACTCGCTTTGAGTGAACAGTGCTCTATTACTGCTCAAGAGTTGTAAAAAAAAGCCGTTTTGGTAGAAAATCATTAAATTATTTTGCAAGGTAAGTACTTATTATTAATGGATTGTAGTCTTTTATTACTAATTGATGTTGAAGTTATTGATTGGAATGTATTTATTGATTGATTAATTGATTGAGTGATTGATTTGTTTACAGATAATTGTGTACCTGTAGGATACCATATTCCTACAATCTGTTCATTCAGTGACAGCAGTTGATCAATTATAAAAAGGTAAGTGCCCTTCTAATAACTTTTAAACAGCTAGAGTATTATTTTCCAATGTTCACCACTACATGTCAGAGAAAATGGTATATTTAGCTGTAGAAAGTTGGAACTACTTGACCATGATGTGTAAAGCTAAATTTGTAGGTTAGATTTTGATTACCACTCTATTAAGTTCGAATGTTCATTGCTAGGTGTCAGTGACAGAGGGAATATTTAAAGTCTTAACCTCAGTTCACTTAACTTTACCTAACTTAACCTTGTCATGTGACATGTTTTACAAGTTTAAACTTGTTTTAAGACTGACTATGACGTCACACTTAGTTCACTTAACTGGCGATCGCTGGTTTCCAATATGTGACATGTTCTACAAGTTTAGACTTGTTTTAAGACTGGCTATGACGTCACACTTAGCTCATTTAACTGGTGATCGCTGGTTTCTATCACGTGACATGTTCTACAAGTTTAGACTTGTTTTAAGATTGGTTATGACGTCACACATAGCTCACTTAACTGGCGATCACTGGTTTCTATCACTCTATCATGTTCCAATGTTCACCGCTAGGTGTCAGTGACAGTGGTATATAGTAACCCCCAGTTAGAACTACATGAAGTTAGACTTGCTAGGAGTTCACAGATGATCGATTTAAATACCTTGCTATAACCATTGACTGGATTGTAATTAAACTATTTATATCGTACTTTTGTTTATCATTTATTAACATTTATGATTTCTTTCTTTTATAGGTAATTTCGAAAGGGATCATCATGTTCAAGTGTGGTGACTCTAAGAAACAGTTCTCAAGACCTGACAGCCTTCAACGACACGCAAATGTTAAACATGACATTAAAATGTTTGTGTGCAGTCATTGTGCTACCACATTTAACAGACAAGATAATCTTGCACGTCATGTAAATTTAATGCATGTTAGTTCAGCACCATTTTCATGTTCAGTTTGTGAACTTGGTTTTTCTGCTGTAAAGCGATATCAATCCCACATGGTTGAAGTGCATGGTGAACAACAAGAATTAAAAACTGTAAAACCAACTACTAGCACGGAACCTTTAAATGAATGTAATGCTCAAAAGCGTATACGTTCTCAAGATTGTGAAAATAGTTGTGCATCTAAAAGAAAGAAGAATGGTGAACCTTCAAAAACACATTGTGATGTATGTAATATTGATATATCTTCTTCAATCATTCATGGACATTTACGCAGTATTCAACATAAAAATAACACTTGCCATGAAAGAAATTCTGGAAATGTTCAACAAATTGGTAGTGCATTTAAAAGTCGAATTGCTAGTTATAGACTTCTTAGTGAAGAAAAAACTCAAAGTATTGAATCATTTTTAAAAAAATGTTCAACCTACTGTGTTTGGCTTGGTAGGTAATGTTTTATTAGAGCATAAAACATTTAAAATGAATTTTGAACTTTTTGGCCTCTATGTAAAAACTGGGAGCGAAGGTGAAATTACGGATATCAAATCTTTTAGTACAAAAAACGTAATTGTTAGTGAATCAACTAATATTAGTGATATATATCAAAATATTTCAAGTGCTATCATCGTGAAGAGTGAAGAGTTCCAGGAAAGGGAGTCGGGCTGGGCATTGGTTGAAGTACTTTATTTAGAAACCAACATGAATAAATATAATCCCCTTCGAGCATCATCATACATTGATTTGCCAGCATGGATCAAACGTAAGAAAGCTGTTGTGAACGTTATGAATAATGATGACGCATGCTTTGCATGGGCTGTAACCTCAGCTCTCCATCCAGCAGTGAGACATGTGGAGAGAACATCATCATATCCTCACTATTCCTCAGTGTTAGATTTAAAAGAAATGGAATTTACTATGGCGATAAAAGACATTAAACGTTTTGAAGAGCTGAACAATGTAAGTATTAATGTTTATGAAATTGAAAATAAGAGTATAGTAGGCCCTCTATACTATACTCAGGAAAAAAAGGATGCTCATGTAAATTTACTTTACATAACCGAAGGAGAAAATGCCCACTATTGTTGGATAAAACATTTATGTAGACTTGTTGGTAGTCAACTATCAAAATACGAAGGTAAGAAGTGGTTGTGTGAAGGCTGTTTGCTCTATTTTACAAAAGAGGGTCAACTAACTCAACATCAAAAATGGGGATGTAATCATGTTCGTACGGTATTACCAACTCCTAAAAATAACATTCTAAAATTTAAGGATTATGAGAAACAGCTTCGAGTACCATTTGTTATATATGCTGACTTCGAGGCTTTGCTAAAACCATTTAATACATGTTCATCGAATCCAGCCCAACCTTTCACCAACACTACTCACATTCATGAACCTTTTAGCTTTGCATATTATATTAAATGTAGTTATGATGACTCTTTAAATAAGTTTGAGCTCTATAGAGGACCTGATGCACCTAAAGTTTTTATGGAAAGGCTTGAGAAAGATGCCGTCCGTATATCCTGTATTTTAAATACGATCATTCCAATGGAGCCACTAACTTCATTAGAGCAAATGAATTTTGAAACTGAAACGAATTGTTTTATATGTGGTGAATGTTTATATACAGACAGGGTTCGCGATCATGACCATTTAACAGGAAAATATCGTGGTGCTGCTCACCAAGAATGTAATTTAAATTATAGAGTAAATAAATTCATTCCGGTCAATGTACACAATGTTAGTAAATACGATAACCACTTTATCGTTAAAGAATTTGGAGCTTCAGATGTGAAAATTGATGTTATTGCAAATAATAAGGAACAATACATATCGTTCACAAAATACATCAAAACTAGCAATAAAAAAACCAATAAACTGCGATTTTTAGATTCATTCCGCTTTATGTCGAGTAGTCTTGATAAGCTGGCTAGTAATTTAAAATCAGATCAGTTTCATGAAATTCAACGTGTCTTTCCTAAAGAAGATGATTTTAATTTGATTTGTCAAAAGGGTATATTCCCTTACGAATATATTAACTGTGTGGAACGTCTTGAGGAGTGTTCTTTACCACCGAAAGATGCATTTTACAGTTCCTTAAACACAAGTCATATCAGTGATCAGGAATATTTACATGCACAACGTGTATGGGCACAGTGTGACATTCAAACTTTAGGAGAATTTTCAGACATATATTTGAAGACAGATGTGTTGTTATTAGCAGATGTTTTTGAAAATTTTCGGAATGTTTGTATGAAAACTTATGACCTTGATCCTTGTCAGTATTTCACAGCTCCTGGGTTAAGTTTCAGTTCAATGTTGAAAAAAAAACGAAAGTAAATTTAGAATTTATGACTGATATAGACATGATCAATTTTATAAAATCATCAATTCGAGGTGGATTAAGTCAATGTAGTGGACGGTACTCTAAAGCGAATAATAAATACATGCCTAGCTACAACCCTTGTGAAGAGTCAAAGTATATTGTCTACCTCGATGCAAATAACCAATATGGTTGGGCTATGAGTCAATATCTACCACTGAAATATTTTCGCTGGCTGACACAACCTGAAATTGATGTCTTACATGTTGACACTTTTAATGATAACGATGATAAAGGATATATTTTAGAGGTAAATCTTGAGTACCCTAAAGAGTTACATGATGATCATAATGATTTACCATTTTGTCCTGAGAATATGAAATCTCCATACATCTCATCACGAACAAAAATGTTAATTGCTAATGTAAATAATAAATGTAAATATGTAATACATTATCGAAACTTGAAACAGTGTCTACAGCATGGATTGAAATTAACTAAAATTCATCGCGTATTGCAATTTCATCAGTCAGCATGGCTCAAACCGTATATTGATCTAAACAATAATTTAAGAACACAGTCAACAAACGCGTTTGAAAAAGATTTTTATAAACTCATGAATAATAGTGTTTTGGAAAGACTATGGAGAATGTTGATAAACGAGTTGATGTAAAGCTGATAACAAAGTGGGAGAATGATGGTAAAAGGTATGGTGCGAGCAACTTAATAAGCAAGCCTAACTTTCATAGCTGTTCAATTATTCATGAGGATTTAGTTGTAATACAAATGAATCGTCTTAAAGTAACTTACAACAAACCCATATATGTGGGGTACACCATTCTGGAATTATCAAAAACACTTATGTATGAATTTCACTATGATTATGTAAAGAAAAACTATCTTCATAATGCTAAATTACTCTACACAGACAGATTCTTTTATTTATGAGTTTAAAACTGATGATTTGTATGAGGATATCAAAACTGAGCTAAATAGGTTTGATACAAGTGACTATCCCGAGGATGATATTTACCATTTACCTCTAGTAAACAAAAAGGTTCTTGGGAAATTTAAGGATGAATGTGCTGGTGTTATTATAGACACCTTTGTAGGCACAAAATCTAAATCATACAGCTATATGACAATTGATGATGTAGTAGTAAAAAAATTAAAAGGAGTGAAAAAGAATGTTGTTAGTAAAGAGTTAGATATAAGTGATTATAAAAACTGTATAGTTAGTAACCCACCTGTATTATATAAGAAAATGTGCGTATTTAGAAGTAAAAATCTTCAGCTACATACCAATTTGTTGATCAAAGTTGCTTTAAGTAATGAAGACAACAAACGATTCATTATACCCAATACATTTAATACTCTTGCTTGGGGAAACAGTCGCATTGACGACTATTACTTTACTTAAGTCTAATGATCACTATATTGTAATATTTGTAGTGTGTTTTATATTGTAATATTTTTTGTAAAAACTGTAAGTAGAATGTATAATGTTAGGCTACTGTAGTTTAGTAAAAATAAGATAAGTAATACATTTTAGTGTAAAATGTTTGCTTTTGTATATTACGAAAAAGATTTTTTTTAAATGTACAGAATGTGTGAACTAAACAAGGGGAATGTAAAAAATGTAAAGTGGAAAATTGTAAATATCCATGTGTGAAAAAAAGTGAAATGGCTATCACCATTTTAAAATTAAAAGACATTGTGATCTGTTAAACCTTGTTTTTATTTCACAACAACAAAAATGTACAGAATGTGTAAACTAAACAAGAAGAATGTAAAAAAATGAAAAGTGGAAATTGTAAATATTCATGTGTGAAAATAAAGAAATGGCTATCACCATTTTAAAATTAAAAGACATTGTGATCTTGTAAACCTTGTTTTTATTTCACAACATATATGGCTTTACAAAATAGAATACAAAGAAATACCATTTCCTCAATCCTTTTCAATGGTCATGTCCACTCATCATTAACTTCCCTTTTATAGCAGTAATCACAATGAGGGCTGCCAACCTCTCCCCCACTGAGCCATTATAGGATGTCAAACGTTGCTTAGCTTTTCAACGATACTTTATCCACCACACGTATTAAAACATAATGACTATGACGATAAGAAAGGTCGTGTTCTTTACATGCTTAATCCAAAGAAATAATAGGTATTTACTTAACACAGGGTCTTGAGTCCATGAGTTTGGTACATGTTGCAAGATTTCTTTCACGGCATTGACTGTCACAAAATAAATGAAAACTTGGAGAGCACCAATAATTCATCTTTGGTAAGACTATCCAGCATCTTGAGTCCATGATTTTGGTATAAGTTGCCCGATTTCTTTCACGGCATTGACTGTCACATAATAAATGAACAACTTGGAGAGCACCAATAATTCTTCTTTGGTAAAACTATCTGCATATCGATGACAGATAACCTTTTAGTTCCACCCTTAAAACAACAACACTACCTCTTGCATAATCTGCGATGTTGATGGCTCTTGAGACGTGAAAGATGGATTAAACATAACTTTTACATCAACAGGAGTTAGACTTTGCTCAGTAAACAATGCACTGTCATGAGCCACAGTATTTTTTTTTTCTTGGACTTGCTTTTTTCTTTCCTTTATAAGTGTTTGAAACGGTGTATTAAAAGAGAATGATAAACATCCAAAGGGTAAATAGAGTAACAAATAAAGAGAAATGAAAATGATACTTCCATATCAATTGTCAAGCATGAACTAATCTCTAGCAAAGTTCACTCAATACTATAAATAATAGTTTAAAGTGGGTGCAAAAGTGGGTGCATAAGTGGGTGCATAAGTGGGTGAAAAAGTGGGTGCATAAGTGGGTGAAAAAGTGGGTGCATAAGTGAATGCAATAGTGGGTGCAAAGGCAGGTACAAAAATGGGTGAAAAAATGCCCCCCCCCCCTTTTTGAATCTCGCTAACGCCCCCTTTTTTAATCTATTTTTTTGAAATTTTGACATAGGGTCTAAGTGCACTTTTGTTAATATCTCGCGAACCAGTCTCTGTTGACGGGTCCTTGTTGACTAGTCCCTGTGGGCGGGTCCCTTTGGCATAATTTGGATAAAATGCATGGGCCAGTCCATAGGGATCAGTCCAAAGGACCCGCCCACAGGGACTAGTCAACAAGGACCCGTCAACAGAGAATGGTTCGCGAGATATTAACAAAAGTGCACTTAGACCCTATGTCAAAATTTCAAAAAAATAGATTAAAAAAGGGGGCGTTAGCGAGATTCAATAAGGGGGGGGGGCATTTTTTCACCCACTTTTGTACCTACCTTTGCACCCACTATTGCATTCGTTTATGCACCCACTTTTTCACCCACTTATGCACCCACATTTGCACCCACTTATGCACCCACTTTTACACCCACTTATGCACCCACATTTGCACCCACTTATGCACCCATTTTTGCACCCACTTTTGCACCCACTTTAAACTATTATTTATAGTATTGAGTGAACTTTGCTAGAGATTAGTTCATGCTTGACAATTGATATGGAAGTATCATTTTCATTTCTCTTTATTTGTTACTCTATTTACCCTTTGGATGTTTATCATTCTCTTTCAACACACCGTTTCAAACACTTATAAAGAAAAGAAAAAAGCAAGTCCAAGAAAATAAATACTGTGGCTCATGACAGTGCATTGTTTACTGAGCAAAGTCTAACTCCTGTTGATGTAAAAGTTATGTTTAATCCATCTTTCACGTCTCAAGAGCCATCAACATCGCAGATTATGCAAGAGGTAGTGTTGTTGTTTTAAGGGTGGAACTAAAAGGTTATCTGTCATCGATATGCAGATAGTTTTACCAAAGAAGAATTATTGGTGCTCTCCAAGTTGTTCATTTATTATGTGACAGTCAATGCCGTGAAAGAAATCGGGCAACTTATACCAAAATCATGGACTCAAGATCCTGGATAGTCTTACCAAAGATGAATTATTGGTGCTCTCCAAGTTTTCATTTATTTTGTGACAGTCAATGCCGTGAAAGAAATCTTGCAACATGTACCAAACTCATGGACTCAAGACCCTGTGTTAAGTAAATACCTATTATTTCTTTGGATTAAACATGTAAAGAGCACGACCTTTCTTATCGTCATCGTCATTATGCTTTAATACGTGTGGTGGATAAAGTATCGTTGAAAAGCTAAGCAACGTTTGACATCCTATAATGGCTCAGTGGGGGAGAGGTTGGCAGCCCTCATTGTGATTACTGCTATAAAAGGGAAGTTAATGATGAGTGGACATGAACATTGAAAAGGATTGAGGAAATGGTATTTCTTTGTATTCTATTTTGTAAAGCCATATATGTTGTGAAATAAAAACAAGGTTTACAAGATCACAATGTCTTTTAATTTTAAAATGGTGATAGCCATTTCTTTATTTTCACACATGAATATTTACAATTTCCACTTTTCATTTTTTTACATTCTTCTTGTTTAGTTTACACATTCTGTACATTTTTGTTGTTGTGAAATAAAAACAAGGTTTACCAGATCACAATGTCTTTTAATTTTGAAATGGTGATAGCCATTTCACTTTTTTTCACACATGGATATTTACAATTTTCCACTTTACATTTTTTACATTCCCCTTGTTTAGTTCACACATTCTGTACATTTTTTAAAAATCTTTTTCGTAATATACAAAAGCAAACATTTTACACTAAAATGTTTTACTTATCTTATTTTTACTAAACTACAGTAGCCTAACATTATACATTCTACTTACAGTTTTTACAAAAAATATTACAATATAAAACACACTACAAATATTACAATATAGTGATCATTAGACTTAAGTAAAGTAATAGTCGTCAATGCGACTGTTTCCCCAAGCAAGAGTATTACATGTGTTGGGTATTGAACCCTTCAGAATAGCAGTGTTTATATGCAAAAATCTTGATCAAGGGGTCGCGCTCAGTTCCTAGTGTGATGTTTACGTTCGCCAAACAACATGCTCTACTGAGGTAAGGGTCATAGGATTAAAACTATAATAAAGAAAGAAAGGTGACAAGACGTAAAATAATAACATGATTTAATGACTAATAGTGCATAAAAAGAATATAAACAACAATAATAAAAAATCCTCCCAGAATTTTCCCATGACAGGAATGTCTATCAATGTTGAGGAGTCAGACGGAGCTCCCCCTTATAAAAATGTGGATCCTAGTTCCACTAACTTGCATTTGGATTTTATGTACGCGTAATGACTAACTACGAGGAATGAGTACTTGGATGACTGTTCGTTTACAGTGGGTTAACAGCCACGATGCTTACGAACAATCATCTCGTAAATCAACGTTTACGGATATGGAACATGACACTAATAAAAACCCTTAAAAATTTAATGCTGACACACACACTAAAAATCTACTATTTACAGGAATCTCCCTCGAGACCCTCCATTAGCGCGATGACGCACTTGACAAAATGAGCTGCCAACTCCGGCCAATTGCTCAATACACAAACAAGGAAAAGACAGCATTGCATGTGACTTCACGGGTCACTGATGGAATATAAACATGGACTAAAACCAACAACAACAAAAGCCTGACCGGCTGAGATTACTTTATATGAACAAAACTGCATGTTAAGCTAACGCTTCGGAGATTATCGTGATTCGTAGGCAACTCCCATTTATTTAAACAATTTTTACCATTGATCAGTTCTTAATTTAGTATTTCAAGTAATTACGGAGCCAAACAAGCACTCCCCACTAATGACCTCGCTTTCAACCTTCAGTCCGCCTTGTGAAACAGCTCCCCCTTCCTCAATACTTGTCATTGCCCCAACACCAGTGTGTAAAAATAATTGACCAGCTGTGGCGTTATCTCAAAGAATCAACAGCTACAAATCTCAACCACCTAAACATATGGTCAGACAATAATCAAAATAGCCACATATGCCCCTCGCAAGGTACCAATATGGACTTGGCACCAAGCTGACAGAAATCAGTCTACGCTGAAATTCCCGCTTGTAATGACCACAAAATACACACACTCACACTGCTGGGAATGACATGACGTTTTTCACACAGGTCGGCTAAATAGATGCTCACAAACTATTTAAAAAATATTAAAACCTACGATAGAGCTGACTGCTCTTCGTCACAAAACACATTGCTCCAAAGGCAATAATCTCACTGAATCTGATCAATAATAAACCTTAAAAAGTTTAATTACCCTCCAATCTACTGTATAATTATATTACTTCAGTCCTACTTCTGAAACACAATATGTCTCCGAGAGACGTTTTTTAACCGCATTGCATAACATATGCAAACACGGTCGTCCACATAGCTACGTTAGTTTAAACAACAAACAAACAAGAACCTTCTACTAATAACATTTATGCGAGCTGTTTCCATGCAAAAGGTGTGTCAGACCAAAACTAAATAATACTACGTTAATCACACAAGCAAAATATTTACAAAAATATGTCCCATATACCATAAGTTAATTTATCATATAATAAGAATATTATTTTGTACTCATCCTCGGCCAGTCACCCGTCAAAGGACATCAGCTGCCATCTCCCAACTGAATGCTTCTTAGCTCATCTCAGCCATCTGGACGGAGTGTTGATAGTTCCAAACTTCTTCCATGATAAGCGATGTCATCTCTCGTGCTGATTCAAAAAGTTAGATTATTATACACTCGATATCTGACTACTAAATTCGCCGTTTCAGGTACTAATTCTCCCGGAACAGTCTGTTGGCGAATTTTCGATGCTACTGTCCCTACAAAATATAGTACTGTGACCATCTATCACTGAATTTAACTCATTTATTAATAATTTCTGTGTCCACATGACACGCAAAAGTATAAGTGTCTACGTCCTTAGACGCGCAAAATGTAAAGTAACCTGTGTCCTCGACACACAAAATGTAATGATAAACTTGTGTCTTCGACACACCAAATATAATAAGCCTGTGTCCTCGACACACCAAAGAATAACAGCCTGTGTCCACCGACACACAAAATATAATAAGCCTGTCTTGGCTCTTCACGCCACTTATAAATGAACCGGCCCTAGGTATTGATAGAGGGGGAAATTATATAAAAAATTCTCAAAATAATAGTGGTACAGAAATGAAATAAATATCACTGAACTCGTAAAATTGCGCAGGTCAAGAATATGCCCATTAATCCTAGAATCGATCGTAGAGATATTGTCTAGCCGATCTCCCGCGTTAATGCTAGCCATTGTGTGCCCAAGCTAGACTTGCCGCGCTGGTAAGCATTCATCTCCCATTGGTTCCACATTTTCAATAACTTGGCGGTTTTTATCAGACCTTGGCCTCGTAGGAGTGTCTAGTATTTTCATCAGCCACTCACGTTACTGCATCATATTTTTTCTAGGCGCGAATATTACAATGAACATACCATCAGCGTGTCTCACTGCGCGTCCCTTCTATTTTGAGGTAGCCACCACCTGTCCTTCTAAAACATTGCTATGGTCTTTCTTTTCACAATCCTAAGTATTTAGCCTTTTGTCAAACTGCTGCAGGTATGTCCCCATTGTCTCCAGCAAATGCTTGAAATTTCCTCACCTCGGCCTGGCTCTTTTCATGAAGCTGGTAGAGATATTTATTAATTGAAGAAATAAAACATCGAATCATTTATCCATCAGAGGATAAAGGATTCACAAAAGAACACGACCTTTCTTATCGTCATAGTCATTATGCTTTAATACGTGTGGTGGATCAAGTATCGTTGAAAAGCTAAGCAACGTTCGACATCCTATAATGGCTCAGTGGGGGAGAGGTTGGCAGCCCTCATTGTGATTACTGCTATAAAAGGGAAGTTAATGATGAGTGGACATGAACATTGAAAAGGATTGAGGAAATGGTATTTCTTTGTATTCTATTTTGTAAAGCCATATATGTTGTGAAATAAAAACAAGGTTTACAAGATCACAATGTCTTTTAATTTTAAAATGGTGATAGCCATTTCTTTATTTTCACACATGAATATTTACAATTTCCACTTTTCATTTTATTACATTCTTCTTGTTTAGTTTACACATTCTGAATATTTTTGTTGTTGTGAAATAAAAGCAAGGTTTACCAGATCACAATGTCTTTTAATTTTAAAATGGTGATAGCCATTTCACTTTTTTTCACACATGGATATTTACAATTTTCCACTTTACATTTTTTACATTCCCCTCGTTTAGTTCACACATTCTGTACATTTAAAAAAAATCTTTTTCGTAATATACAAAAGCAAACATTTTACACTAAAATGTATTACTTATCTTATTTTTACTAAACTACAGTAGCCTAACATTATACATTCTACTTACAGTTTTTACAAAAAATATTACAATATAAAACACACTACAAATATTACAATATAGTGATCATTAGACTTAAGTAAAGTAATAGTCGTCAATGCGACTGTTTCCCCAAGCAAGAGTATTAAATGCGTTGGGTATAATGAATCGTTTGTTGTCTTCATTACTTAAAGCAACTTTGTTCAACAAATTGGTATGTAGCTGATGATTTTTACTTCTAAATACGCACATTTTCTTATATAATACAGGTGGGTTACTAACTATACCGTTTTTATAATCACTTATATCTAACTCTTTACTAACAACATTCTTTTTCACTCCTTTTAATTTTTTTACTACTACAACATCAATTGTCATATAGCTGTATGATTTAGATTTTGTGCCTACAAAGGTGTCTATAATAACACCAGCACATTCATCCTTAAATTTCCCAAGAACCTTTTTGTTTAGTAGAGGTAAATGGTAAATATTATCCTCGGGATAGTCACTTGTATCAAACCTATTTAGCTCAGTTTTGATATCATCATAAAAATCATCAGTTTTAAACTCATAAATAAAAGAATCTGTGTCTGTGTAGAGTAACTTAGCATTATGAAGATAGTTTTTCTTTACATAATCATAGTGAAATTCATACATAAGTGTTTTTGATAAATCCAGAATGGTGTAACCCACATATATGGGTTTGTTGTAAGTTACTTTAAGACGATTCATTTGTATTACAACTAAATCCTCATGAATAATTGAACAGCTATGAAAGTTAGGCTTGCCTATTAAGTTGCTCGCACCATACCTTTTACCATCATTCTCCCACTTTATTATCAGCTTAACATCAACTCGTTTATCAACATTCTCCATAGTCTTTCCAAAAACACTATTATTCATGAGTTTATAAAAATCTTTTTTCAAACGCGTTTGTTGACTGTGTTCTTAAATTATTGTTTAGATCAATATACGGTTTGAGCCATGCTGACTGATGAAATTGCAATACGCGATGAATTTTAGTTAATTTCAATCCATGCTGTAGACACTGTTTCAAGTTTCGATAATGTATTACATATTTACATTTATTATTTACATTAGCAATTAACATTTTTGTTCGTGATGTGATGTATGGAGATTTCATATTCTCAGGACAAAATGGTAAATCATTATGATCATCATGTAACTCTTTAGGGTACTCAAGATTTACCTCTAAAATATATCCTTTATCATCGTTATCATTAAGAGTGTCAACATGTAAGACATCAATTTCAGGTTGTGTCAGCCAGCGAAAATCTCTCAGTGGTAGATATTGACTCATAGCCCAACCATATTGGTTATTTGCATCGAGGTAGACAATATACTTTGACTCTTCACAAGGGTTGTAGCTAGGCATGTATTTATTATTCGCTTTAGAGTACCGTCCACTACATTGCCTTAATCCACCTCGAATAGATGATTTTATAAAATTGATCATGTCTATATCAGTCATAAATTCTAAATTTACTTTCGTTTTTTTCAACATTGAACTGAAAATTAACCCAGGAGCTGTGAAATACTGACAAGGATCAAGGTCATAAGTTTTCATACAAACATTCCGAAAATTTTCAAAAACATCTGCTAATAACAACACATCTGTCTTCAAATATATGTCTGAAAATTCTCCTAAAGTTTGAATGTCACACTGTGCCCATACACGTTGTGCATGTAAATATTCCTGATCACTGATATGACTTGTGTTTAAGGAACTGTAAAATGCATCTTTCGGTGGTAAAGAACACTCCTCAAGACGTTCCACACAGTTAATATATTCGTAAGGGAATATACCCTTTTGACAAATCAAATTAAAATCATCTTCTTTAGGAAAGACACGTTGAATTTCATGAAACTGATCTGATTTTAAATTACTAGCCAGCTTATCAAGACTACTCGACATAAAGCGGAATGAATCTAAAAATCGCAGTTTAATGTTTTTTTTATTGCTAGTTTTGATGTATTTTGTGAACGATATGTATTGTTCCTTATTATTTGCAATAACATCAATTTTCACATCTGAAGCTCAAAATTCTTTAACGATAAAGTGGTTATCGTATTTACTAACATTGTGTACATTGACCGGAATGAATTTATTTACTCTACAATTTAAATTACATTCTTGGTGAGCAGCACCACGATATTTTCCTGTTAAATGGTCATGATCGCGAACCCTGTCTGTATATAAACATTCACCACATATAAAACAATTAGTTTCAGTTTCAAAATTCATTTGCTCTAATGAAGTTAGTGGCTCCATTGGAATGATCGTATTTAAAATAGAGGATATACGGACGGCATCTTTCTCAAGCCTTTCCATAAAAGCTTTAGGTGCATCAGGTCCTCTATAGAGCTCAAACTTATTTAAAGAGTCATCATAACTACATTTAATATAATATGCAAAGCTAAAAGGTTCATGAATGTGAGTAGTGTTGGTGAAAGGTTGGGCTGGATTCGATGAACATGTATTAAATGGTTTTAGCAAAGCCTCGAAGTCAGCATATATAACAAATGGTACTCGAAGCTGTTTCTCATAATCCTTAAAGTTTAGAATGTTATTTTCAGGAGTTGGTAATACCGTACGAACATGATTACATCCCCATTTTTGATGTTGAGTTAGTTGACCCTCTTTTTTAAAATAGAGCAAACAGCCTTCACACAACCACTTCTTACCTTCGTATTTTGATAGTTGACTACCAACAAGTCTACATAAATGTTTTATCCAACAATAGTGGGCATTTTCACCTTCGGTTATGTAAAGTAAATTTACATGAGCATCCTTTTTTTCCTGAGTATAATATAGAGGGCCTACTATACTCTTATTTTCAATTTCAAAAACATTAATACTTACATTGTTCAGCTTTTCAAAACGTTTAATGTCTTTTATCGCCATAGGAAATTCCATTTCTTTTAAATCTAACACTGAGGAATAGTGAGGATATGATGATGTTCTCTCCACATGTCTCACTGCTGGATGGAGAGCTGAGGTTTCAGCCCATGCAAAGCATGCGTCATCATTATTCATAACGTTCACAACAGCTTTCTTACATTTGATCCATGCTGGCAAATCAATGTATGATGATGCTCGAAGGGGATTATATTTATTCATGTTGGTTTCTAAATAAAGTACTTCAACCAATTCCCAGCCCGACTCCCTTTCCTGGAACTCTTCACTCTTCACGATGATAGCACTTGAAATATTTTGATATATATCACTAATATTAGTTGATTCACTAACAATTACGTTTTTTGTATTAAAAGATTTGATATCCGTAATTTCACCTTCGCTCCCAGTTTTTACATAGAGGCCAAAAAGTTCAAAATTCATTTTAAATGTTTTATGCTCTAATAAAACATTACCTACCAAGCCAAACATAGTAGGTTGAACATTTTTTAAAAATGATTCAATACTTTGAGTTTTTTCTTCACTATGAAGTCTATAACTAGCAATTCGACTTTTAAATGCACTACCAATTTGTTGAACATTTCCAGAATTTCTTTCATGGCAAGTGTTATTTTTATGTTGAATACTGCGTAAATGTCCATGAATGATTGAAGAAGGTATATCAATATTACATACATCACAATGTGTTATTGAAGGTTCACCATTCTTCTTTCTTTTTGATGCACAACTATTTTCACAATCTTGAGAACGTTTACGCTTTTGAGCATTACATTCATTTAAAGGTTCCGTGCTAGTTGTTGGTTTTACAGTTTTTAATTCTTGTTGTTCACCATGCACTTCAACCATGTGGGATTGATATCGCTTTACAGCAGAAAAACCAAGTTCACAAACTGAACATGAAAATGGTGCTGAACTAACATGCATAAAATTTACATGACGTGCAAGATTATCTTGTCTGTTAAATGTGGTAGCACAATGACTGCATACACACATTTTAATGTCATGTTTAACATTTGCGTGTCGTTGAAGGCTGTCAGGTCTTGAGAACTGTTTCTTAGAGTCACCACACTTGAACATGATGATCCCTTTCGAAATTACCTATAAAAGAAAGAAATCATAAATGTTAATAAATGATAAACAAAAGTACAATATAAATAGTTTAATTACAATCCAGTCAATGGTTATAGCAGGGTATTTAAATCGATCATCTGTGAACTCCTAGCAAGTCTAACTTCATGTAGTTCTAACTGGGGTTACTATATACCACTGTCACTGACACCTAGCGGTGAACATTGGAACATGATAGAGTGATAGAAACCAGTGATCGCCAGTTAAGTGAGCTAAGTGTGACGTCATAACCAATCTTAAAACAAGTCTAAACTTGTAGAACATGTCACGTGATAGAAACCAGCGATCACCAGTTAAGTGAGCTAAGTGTGACGTCATAGCCAGTCTTAAAACAAGTCTAAACTTGTAGAACATGTCACATATTGGAAACCAGCGATCGCCAGTTAAGTGACCTATGTGTGACGTCATAGTCAGTCTTTAAACAAGTTTAAACTTGTAAAACATGTCACATGACAAGGTTAAGTTAGGTAAAGTTAAGTGAACTGAGGTTAAGACTTTAAATATTCCCTCTGTCACTGACACCTAGCAATGAACATTCGAACTTAATAGAGTGGTAATCAAAATCTAACCTACAAATTTAGCTTTACACATCATGGTCAAGTAGTACCAACTTTTTGCTGCTAAATATACCATTTTCACTGACATGTAGTGGTGAACATTGGAAAATAATACTCTAGCTGTTTAAAAGTTATTAGAGGGGCACTTACCTTTTTATAATTGATCAACTGCTGTCACTGAATGAACAGATTGTAGGAATCTGGTATCCTACAGGTACCCAATTATCTGTAAACAAATCAATCAATCAATTAATCAATCAATAAATACATTCCAATCAATAACTTCAACATCAATTAGTAATAAAAGACTACAATCCATTAATAATAAGTACTTACCTTGCAAAATAATTTAATGATTTTCTACCAAAACGGCTTTTTTTACAACTCTTGAGCAGTAATAGAGCACTGTTCACTCAAAGCGAGTAATAAAGACTGACAGTAGGGAGATATATGACACCTCTCTTATATAAACTCTCATCGCTCGTGTCAGCAGTTTTTTGCAGATCATTGCAATTCCTTTCCCAATACAGCTGAGAGTCCAAAGTACACTAGGAACACCTGTGTGGTATCCAATGACTGCTGACTTTGCATGATCATCACCCATTGTCTTAATCAACACATGGGGTTTCAAATTACTGCAGAGTCAGTCATAGCAACAGCAGTGTGCGCTCCCTACCATGTCAGCAACATGACACAGGAAGGAACACCTGCGTAATATCCAATAACTGCTAACTTTGCATGATAATCATCCATTGTCTTCATGAACACTTGCGGTTTCAAATTACTGCAGTGTTAGTCATAGCAACAGATCTGCGCGCTCTCTGTCATGTCTGTAATATGACACAGGAAGTAACAAGTAAGTTTACTGCACGTACCATCTCCTCAGTTTTAACATCTTAAGAACATGTATTATTCTCTTTCAACTACAAATGACTCGTTAGAACACATCCATCCACCAAGTTAGATCCCTTGTATGTTCACATGTATTTCGTCACTTTCCTTTCATATCGTTATCACATTATAGTAGTGGGGGTTGGTGAACAACGTCAGTTCAACACACACAAATGTAGTTAGGCCCTTTGACATAATTTAAATAAATTCATGAGCCAGTCCATAGGGACCAGGCCAAAGGGACCGGTCCAAAGGGACCCGTCCAAAGGGATCAGTTTAAAGGGACAAGGACTCGTCCACAAGGACTTGTCCACAAGGACTCGTCCACAAGGACTCCTCAACAATGACCTGTCAACAATGACCTGTCCACAAGGACTTGTACACAAGGACTTGTCCACAAGGACCTGTCAACAATAACCCATCAACAGGGGCCCGACAGCAGGGGGGCTCGTCAACAATAACAGGGGCTCTCACCTCAAGGCCTAACATGCCCCTCTTTGATTATTGGTTTGCAGAACAACGTTACATTCCATATCGGCATTCAAACTCTCACATGTTGCAATTGGAAAGAGAGATTTTCTAAAAAATTACAATTTCACCTCCTAGTAGGGGTAGGTTTTATTTTGGGGTGGAAATATGTTGTCCATTGGAAAGGGAGTGTCATCCCGAGTTCAATGACACCTCATTCGTCAACATCCGACCATGCGTTCGAGAGATATCGCGCCGCCGCCATCTTGTGAGGTGGGGAGGTGGAGGTGGGGCCAGAACCGCTACAAAACCACTACTTACGTGGTCATCTGCCCCTAAATATAATATGTATAAAACACGCCTGGAGAAGATGAGGAAGGCAGGTAACAAGGTAACAGCTGGTTGGTTGGTTGGTTGGTTCCTCAGTTTAGAGGCTGCGACAACGCTGTAATGTAGCTCCGTGAACTTTGGGTGTGTGTAGAATCTGTCTGATAACCGGTGTTAATTGTGATGACTGTATTAGTGTGTGTAACTGTTTTCAATTCAAGTAAGGACTGCAGACATTTAGTTTTTTCAAGTAGTTCCTACTTTTTCCGCCAAACGCCACCGTCAGCGACTACTAGTTCAGAACATGGTTACCAGTCGCCACAGCAATCGGCTCCTGGCGACGAACGTCGGAACCTAAGAGCGTTTGTCAAATGTTTAACCTAACCTAATTTAGCTTCACACAGATGTAAGTAGTGGAAGGCTCTTTAACATGCCATAGATCTATGACATGGGACCACCGGCTTTACTTCCCCTCCGAAGGAGGGCATACTGAGGGATTCTTAACGCTCTTGAAAGGTAACAGCTGTATGGTGACACAAATAGAATATTCTAGTGTAGGCTCAAATTTTTAATTTTTAAACCTTTATTTGATTTATATATTGTGTTATTCTACATTGTATACACGTGCAAAATACTCGCTCATTATTCACAAACCGTAATAAAATGCCTTATGACGAGATTCTATTTATGTACGGACACCAGCTTGTACACCCATGATTAAGGCTGCTGCAATGACTGCCGAAACGTCGGGAAACAATCACCGGTACACGACGCGGCTCCATCCTGGTTGAGTACGGACGCCAACTCGTACCCACCCATGATTAAGGCTGCTGCAATGACAGCCGAAACGTCGGGAAACAATCACCGGTACACGACGCGGCTCCATCCTGTAAGTCTACATGATAAACTAGACACCGATCGTGAAAGCCTACAATCTAAGTAATCATGTAAATATTTTCCAGGAGTATTCTTTACATCCCTATATCCCTATATCTCATATATAAAAGTGAAAGCCTGTATGTATGTGTGTATGTTGGTTGGTATATTTGTTCCGTATACAAATCTACACCGATTCACCAATCTCAACCAAATTTTGCATACACATAGTTTAGGACCCAGAAGGAACGGCTGGCTACATGCATTTTCGATAGTCTTTCTCATTCTTTTGATTTCGGCCTTCTTGCACTTGAGCAAAGGCTAGTAAAGTCAGAAAATATACTGATAAAATAATGGCAAGGCCAGCCATCTCCATGGCAACGCTAGCTCAAGACGGGACCACCAAGTTTCTATCTATCTCGGTAAGAGGCCATGCTACACCCACTGCCAGATAGATCACATCCCTCCAAGCTGCTTTAAACTGCCTGTCCATTTAGCACAAGATAGGTTGCAGCACCAACCCACTGTGATCGCCGCGGCATTTTCACTGCCAGCTGGATCGCATCCTTCCTGTCTGCTTTAAACTGCCTGCCCATTCAACACTCAGACGTGTACAGTATATACTGTATACTAGCAGGTACCCGCGGCTTCGCCCGCGATCAAGACAATAGGGACGATGCATTATTGCTGATAATTGGTCTATTCTATTACAGCAATCGCGGCTATAGGTGTGTCCATTCTAATTCTGAATATTCTGATACATACAGTATATTGATATGATCAGCAAAGTGGGAATTTTATAGAGTTGTGAACGTCTGCAGGGTTCGATGTTACATTATGTTAACACATTTTAAAATTACGTTTATGGTTTTGCCATCTTCTGCTGAGAAATAACGATTTTGTTGTCCGGATGCTCGGGAGCACGCCACATACAGTTGGCCATGGGAAAAAATGGTTTTGTCTAAATGTACACGTGCTACTGTTAAGTGTGTGTCATTGCGCTTTGTTAAAGAAATTGCGAATATTTTTTGAAGAGGGAACTGCACTCTTGCACACTGGAATGGCAAATCTATCGGAATATGGGGAATTAAAAGTATTCTTACTTAAGCTATTCTGGATGTAATTTGGCCATACTAATTGATGATTTGAACGTAAACATATCCCTATTAATATACCTATAGTTAAATATCGCTCAACTTGGCCGCTGATGTACATTATGCAGTCTCTTCCAGTGTTACATCCCAGGGATTGAAATTCTCCAACGACCATTTTGCCCCACATGCCTCTCTAAGTAATTAAAATTCCTGATGATTGCTGTTGTTTGAGTCTTCAGTTTTTTAACTGGTTTGATGCAGCCCTCCATGTATCCCTCTCCTGAGCTAATCGTTTCATTTCTACATAGCTACCACACCCTACATCCGAGGCAATCTGTTTAACCCTGGTTTGCCCCTACAGTTCTAGTCCGCGACCCTCCCATCCATAACTACTGTCGACCAAAATATTATGTGTACTCGAGTTTCAAGTTTGTTTGTGAAGTAACCGATAGACCTATATAAAATCCATTAACATCATCATTTTCGTCGTTCTATTTTACGTTAGATCATGTAGGTTTGGAATTTTTAATTTATATTTTAATATTTTTTATCACAGTTGGAACACAAGAAGTGCCCGTTTTTAAGCGTTTTTCAACCATGCGTCACATTTAAGAATTATTATCTCACAAACCCGTCATCAGATCGAATCCAAATTTTAACACAATATACATTGGAATGTTGTATAACAGGTTAATTAATTTTAAAATTTTGTGTGTCCAAGAAACAAAGTTGTTATCATTTTTGTCAGGTAACTTTTCCTCAGCTCGGGATGGTTTGAAAATGTAGTTCTTGGTCGCGTTGTAATCCTTATACATCAAAACGGTATGTTGTATGTTTGTGAAATACGTAAATTAATTCACTTATTTTATATCGGTTTGTATTTGTACGGAGAATTAAGACATGGTTCACCAGTTAGCCGCTCCGGTGAAAGCAGTACATCATTGCCAAGATGGGCTACATCACGCGTCATGGCGCGTCTCGCTCGGAAGTGATGGGCTCCATATCAGCAACGCTGTACAGCATTTCCCGGAGCGGCTAGCTGGTGAACCATGTCCTAATTCTCCGTACAAATACAAACCGATCAAAAATAAGTGAATTAATTTACCTATTTCACAGTCATACAGCATAACGTTTTGATGTATAAGGATTACAACGCAACCAAGAACTACATTTTCCAACTACCCCGAACCGAGAAAGAGTTACCTTACAAAAATGATAACGACATTCGTTCTTGAATACACAAAATTTTGAAATTAATAAACCAGTTGTACAACATTCCAATGTATATTGTGTTAAAATTTGGATTCGATCTGATGACGGGTTTGTGAGATAATAATTCTTAAATATGACGCATGGTTGAAACACGCTTAAAAACGGGCACTTTTTGTGTTTCAACTGCGATAAAAAATATTAATATATAAATTAAAAATTCCAAGCCTACATGAACTAACGTAAAATCGAACGACGAAAATGATGATGTCATTGGATTTTATGAAGGTCTATTGGTTACTTCACAAACAACCTTCAAACTCGAGTGCACATAATATTTTGGTCGACAGTAAGCTTGCTATTCCTGGGTGTCATAATATGTGTCCTACCCTCCTATCTCTTCTTTTCATTAGCAGTCGCCAGAAACATCTCTCCTCTCCCACTCGTCTTAATACCTCTTCATTTGTTACCCTATCTACCCATCTGATCATCATTCTCCAGTATCACCACATTTCAAAAGCTTCAATTCTCCTCTTTTCTGCTGCACCATTAGTCCATTAGTACAACTCAGCAACTTTTTCAGGTTTAAGCCGTGCCTTGTGCGGGGATTCAATGGCCGTGAAAGACAAAATACCATCTTTATTGAAATAAGTTTGCCCAATTCCTCACTAAGAGTAATTAAGAAACAATAATAATTAACGTGACAGCCGGTAGAATACGACACATTCGACTGTGAATATACGTTGCAGATCATGGTTAGAAACGAAAAAGAGCAGATCAAAATTGGCAAACAAAAATATTCAGTTAACAAAAAACAAATTTATAAAGAAAATGAAAGCATACCGTGCAAAATAGAAAGTATCTTAACATTGTAAATTCGAGTAAACTTCTGAAAGCTCGCTTACAACAACCAGCTGAAAGAGTATAAAATTAGACTCAAAATCACGGTCGTATCCGAGCACCAAAAGCAACCTCTATAAATAAAATATATCTCATTTTACGCGTATCAATGCGAGGAGCAACGTTCGTGGTTAGAAGTGGGAACCGAACCCAGCGTTTTAAGGCCCTAAAACGAACGGTTTTCGAGATATTGCCAGAAAACTATCCCCGGTCTGCGAAATTTCAGCGGTTGCCATAGTAACGTTGATCTGTTTCTCAGAGGGAACACAGTTATTTGGGAATATCTCCGAAACCGTTCATTTTAGGAACTTAAAAAGTGTGTTTCGGGGTCCCAACAGGACCTCCGAGTATTGTTTCTCGTAACTGGCGGCTTAAAATGAGCTAAATCCGAACTTTGTACCGACTGTCCTTGCTCAGTGCCAAAGGGCCGAAAAAAGTCACAAATTAAATTTTCAAAAACCGTTTCTTAGTGGGCCTTTACATACTCGGATCAACCAACATGCAAAATTTCAGCTTTCTAGGTCTAGTGGTTTGAGCCCTGCGTCGATGAGTCAATTTTGGATTGTCAATGCCAAAGGGCCGAAAAGATTCACTTACAAATTGAATTTTCAAAAACCGTTTCTTAGTGAGCCTCTACATATTCGGATCAACCAACATGCAAAATTTCAGCTTTGTAGGTCTAGTGGTTTGAGCCCTGCGGTGATGAGTCAATTTTGGATTATATATAAGAGATGAGACTTTCCAAGTCGAATTGATCGTAGAAATATGGATTATAGCTCTTTTTGCGCGTATCAATGTGAGGAGCAATGTTCGTGGTTTCCACTTCAAAGAAGTGGGAACCGAACCCAGCGTTTTAAGGCCCTAAAACGAACGGTATTCGAGATATTGCCAGAAAACTATCCCCGGTCTGCGAAATTTCAGCGGTTGCCATAGTAACGTTGATCTGTTTCTCAGAGGGAACACAGTTATTTGGGAATATCTCCGAAACCGTTCATTTTAGGAACTTAAAAAGTGTGTTTCGGGGTCCCTACAGGACCTCCGAGTATTGTTTCGCATAACTGGCGGCTTAAAATGAGCTAAATACGAACTTTGTACCGACTGTCCTTGCTCAGTGCCAAAGGGCCGAAAAAAGTCACTTACAAATTGAATTTTCAAAAACCGTTTCTTAGTGAGCCTCTACATACTCGGATCAACCAACATGCAAAATTTCAGCTTTCTAGGTCTAGTGGTTTGAGCCCTGCGGTGATGAGTCAATTTTGGATTATATATAAGAGATGAGACTTTCCAAGTCGATTTGATCGTAGAAATATGGATTATAGCTCTTTTTGCGCGTATCAATGTGAGGAGCAATGTTCGTGGTGGGAACCGAACCCAGCGTTTTAAGGCCCTAAAACGAACGGTTTTCGAGATATTGCCAGAAAACTATCCCCGGTCTGCGAAATTTCAGCGGTTGCCATAGTAACGTTGATCTGTTTCTCAGAGGGAACACAGTTATTTGGGAATATCTCCGAAACCGTTCATTTTAGGAACTTAAAAAGTGTGTTTCGGGGTCCCTACAGGACCTCCGAGTATTGTTTCTCGTAACTGGCGGCTTACAATGAGCTAAATCCGAACTTTGTACCGACCGTCCTTGCTCAGTGCCAAAGGGCCGAAAAAAGTCACTTACAAATTGAATTTTCAAAAACCGTTTCTTAGTGAGCCTCTACATACTCGGATCAACCAACATACAAAATTTCAGCTTTCTAGGTCTAGTGGTTTCAGCCCTGCGGTGATGAGTCAATTTTGGATTATATATAAGAGATGAGACTTTCCAAGTCGATTTGATCGTAGAAATATGGATTATAGCTCTTTTTGCGCGTATCAATGTGAGGAGCAATGTTCGTGGTTTCCACTTCAAAGAAGTGGGAACCGAACCCAGCGTTTTAAGGCCCTAAAACGAACGGTATTCGAGATATTGCCAGAAAACTATCCCCGGTCTGCGAAATTTCAGCGGTTGCCATAGTAACGTTGATCTGTTTCTCAGAGGGAACACAGTTATTTGGGAATATCTCCGAAACCGTTCATTTTAGGAACTTAAAAAGTGTGTTTCGGGGTCCCTACAGGACCTCCGAGTATTGTTTCGCATAACTGGCGGCTTAAAATGAGCTAAATACGAACTTTGTACCGACTGTCCTTGCTCAGTGCCAAAGGGCCGAAAAAAGTCACTTACAAATTGAATTTTCAAAAACCGTTTCTTAGTGAGCCTCTACATACTCGGATCAACCAACATGCAAAATTTCAGCTTTCTAGGTCTAGTGGTTTGAGCCCTGCGGTGATGAGTCAATTTTGGATTATATATAAGAGATGAGACTTTCCAAGTCGATTTGATCGTAGAAATATGGATTATAGCTCTTTTTGCGCGTATCAATGTGAGGAGCAATGTTCGTGGTGGGAACCGAACCCAGCGTTTTAAGGCCCTAAAACGAACGGTTTTCGAGATATTGCCAGAAAACTATCCCCGGTCTGCGAAATTTCAGCGGTTGCCATAGTAACGTTGATCTGTTTCTCAGAGGGAACACAGTTATTTGGGAATATCTCCGAAACCGTTCATTTTAGGAACTTAAAAAGTGTGTTTCGGGGTCCCTACAGGACCTCCGAGTATTGTTTCTCGTAACTGGCGGCTTACAATGAGCTAAATCCGAACTTTGTACCGACCGTCCTTGCTCAGTGCCAAAGGGCCGAAAAAAGTCACTTACAAATTGAATTTTCAAAAACCGTTTCTTAGTGAGCCTCTACATACTCGGATCAACCAACATACAAAATTTCAGCTTTCTAGGTCTAGTGGTTTCAGCCCTGCGGTGATGAGTCAATTTTGGATTATATATAAGAGATGAGACTTTCCAAGTCGATTTGATCGTAGAAATATGGATTATAGCTCTTTTTGCGCGTATCAATGTGAGGAGCAATGTTCGTGGTTTCCACTTCAAAGAAGTGGGAACCGAACCCAGCGTTTTAAGGCCCTAAAACGAACGGTATTCGAGATATTGCCAGAAAACTATCCCCGGTCTGCGAAATTTCAGCGGTTGCCATAGTAACGTTGATCTGTTTCTCAGAGGGAACACAGTTATTTGGGAATATCTCCGAAACCGTTCATTTTAGGAACTTAAAAAGTGTGTTTCGGGGTCCCTACAGGACCTCCGAGTATTGTTTCGCATAACTGGCGGCTTAAAATGAGCTAAATACGAACTTTGTACCGACTGTTCTTGCTCAGTGCCAAAGGGCCGAAAAAAGTCACTTACAAATTGAATTTTCAAAAACCGTTTCTTAGTGAGCCTCTACATACTCGGATCAACCAACATGCAAAATTTCAGCTTTCTAGGTCTAGTGGTTTGAGCCCTGCGGTGATGAGTCAATTTTGGATTATATATAAGAGATGAGACTTTCCAAGTCGATTTGATCGTAGAAATATGGATTATAGCTCTTTTTGCGCGTATCAATGTGAGGAGCAATGTTCGTGGTGGGAACCGAACCCAGCGTTTTAAGGCCCTAAAACGAACGGTTTTCGAGATATTGCCAGAAAACTATCCCCGGTCTGCGAAATTTCAGCGGTTGCCATAGTAACGTTGATCTGTTTCTCAGAGGGAACACAGTTATTTGGGAATATCTCCGAAACCGTTCATTTTAGGAACTTAAAAAGTGTGTTTCGGGGTCCCTACAGGACCTCCGAGTATTGTTTCTCGTAACTGGCGGCTTACAATGAGCTAAATCCGAACTTTGTACCGACCGTCCTTGCTCAGTGCCAAAGGGCCGAAAAAAGTCACTTACAAATTGAATTTTCAAAAACCGTTTCTTAGTGAGCCTCTACATACTCGGATCAACCAACATACAAAATTTCAGCTTTCTAGGTCTAGTGGTTTCAGCCCTGCGGTGATGAGTCAATTTTGGATTATATATAAGAGATGAGACTTTCCAAGTCGATTTGATCGTAGAAATATGGATTATAGCTCTTTTTGCGCGTATCAATGTGAGGAGCAATGTTCGTGGTTTCCACTTCAAAGAAGTGGGAACCGAACCCAGCGTTTTAAGGCCCTAAAACGAACGGTATTCGAGATATTGCCAGAAAACTATCCCCGGTCTGCGAAATTTCAGCGGTTGCCATAGTAACGTTGATCTGTTTCTCAGAGGGAACACAGTTATTTGGGAATATCTCCGAAACCGTTCATTTTAGGAACTTAAAAAGTGTGTTTCGGGGTCCCTACAGGACCTCCGAGTATTGTTTCTCGTAACTGGCGGCTTACAATGAGCTAAATCCGAACTTTGTACCGACCGTCCTTGCTCAGTGCCAAAGGGCCGAAAAAAGTCACTTACAAATTGAATTTTCAAAAACCGTTTCTTAGTGAGCCTCTACATACTCGGATCAACCAACATACAAAATTTCAGCTTTCTAGGTCTAGTGGTTTGAGCCCTGCGGTGATGAGTCAATTTTGGATTATATATAAGAGATGAGACTTTCCAAGTCGATTTGATCGTAGAAATATGGATTATAGCTCTTTTTGCGCGTATCAATGTGAGGAGCAATGTTCGTGGTGGGAACCGAACCCAGCGTTTTAAGGCCCTAAAACGAACGGTTTTCGAGATATTGCCAGAAAACTATCCCCGGTCTGCGAAATTTCAGCGTTGATCTGTTTCTCAGAGGGAACACAGTTATTTGGGAATATCTCCGAAATCGTTCATTTTAGTAACTTAAAACGTGTGTTTCGGGGTTCCTACAGGACCTCCGAGTATTGTTTCTCGTATCTGCCGGCTTAAAATGAGCTAAATCCGAACTTTGTACCGACTGTCCTTGCTCAGTGCCAAAGGGCCGAAAAAGTCACTTACAAATTGAATTTTCAAAAACCGTTTCTTAGTGGGCCTCTACATACTCGGATCAACCAACATGCAAAATTGCAGCTTTCTAGGTCTAGTGGTTTGAGCCCTGCGTCGATGAGTCAATTTTGGATTGTCAATGCCAAAGGGCCGAAAAAATTCACTTACAAATTGAATTTTCAAAAACCGTTTCTTAGTGAGCCTCTACATACTCGGATCAACCAACATGCAAATTTCAGCTTTGTAGGTCTAGTGGTTTGAGCCCTGCGGTGATGAGTCAATTTTGGATTATATATAAGAGATTAGTTCACCGCTAGGTTGCAGCGCCAACCTTCCGCGGCTTTTTACAAGGGGACGATACCTGAATCGAAGGGGTTTTAACTTTGGAGACTTAATATCGAGATTAAAAAAACGCGAAAACATGGCACTAAGTTAGTTATTTTGTTATTCAATCAGCATAACGTATATGCTATTAATTCAGACACATACGAGCAAATTTTCAGTATAAAGGAAAGCGAAAAATACAAAACGAAGGGTTGTTACGTTTTGAGGCTTAATATCGAGATTGAAAATACGTGAAAACATGGCACTAAATTAGTTCTTTTGTTATTCAATCAGCATAAAGAATATGATATTTAACATTTAGACTTTTACGGCCCGTGGCACTATCCATAATGTAGAATTTTGGGCTTATACCGTGTTTTATTTAATCAAACCTGATACATCCTTTATTATTACCACCGGGTATCTATAGAGTTCCCTGTACTTGTGGCAAGGATTATATCGGGCAGACTTCGAGAACGATATGCACACGCATTAAGGAACATAATAGATGTATCAGGCTCATTCAACTTGATAAATCAGCTGTTGCTGATCATGCTTTAACACCTGGCCATGATGTCATGTTCCAAGGAGTGGATGTTCTTGCCCGTATAAAGCAATATCGTCCCAGAATCATCAGAGAGGTGGTTGAAATACGTAAACACCCAGATAATTTCAACCGCGACACCGGCTACAATCTCAGTGAGTCCTGGCTACCTATTATCAGAACCCTCAGAAAAAGTAATACACTGCTGCTTTTCGTTGTCCCTAACATGGGGCTAAAATTGCGTCTCTCTTAGCAAATATTTAGTCGTATTTCCTATTATTCCTGATGAAGAAAGACATGCTTTCTTTCGAAACGCGTCGAGTTTGATTAAATAAAACACGGCATAAGCCCAAAATTCTACATTTTGGATAGTATGATATTTATTTATTATTTATCGTATGGCTAGCAACTAGATGAATTACAATATAATAAATGTATATATAAATATGTAAATCATATGTACAATATGTAAATCACAAGAACATAGGTTGCGTTCGCATTCACAACGAGATGTCCAGTTGTTGTAGCCAGTCCAGAAAGGGAAGTGCAGCAGAAATAACATATTGTGGTGATCCAGCGTACTTCCTCAGCGGACATTCTTGAATAATATGCTCTACGGTTTGAAGAGGAGCTCCGCAGTCACAGGCAGGAGAATCATGAAGTCCTCATTTATGCAGCATGGCGTTACATCTGGCGTGACCTGTTCTTAGGCGATTTAACTTTACCCACTGTTTTCTCTTCAGGTTAAATCCCGGAAGTCTTATAGTAGGATCTAGAATACCTTGGTGTTTCACAGGAGCAGAATTCCGGTTTTGGCGCCATTGTTCCGTGGACTTAATATCAGGTATGTTATGCCATATTGGGTTCCTTGATCTAAGACGTGTGGAGGGAAGATCATTAAGACATTCGTGAATTGGGGGATCCTGTAGGTGATTTTGTTGATGTAGCCTTCTCCACTCACGTATTGTTGCTTCCTGTCGTCTTAGTTCTGGAGGTGATATGTTACTGATAATGTGTAACCAGGGAGTTGGGGTGGATCTCAGTGTACCTGTTATGACCCTCATACTTTCATTCAGACGCATATCGATCTTTTTAGTATGAGCACTACGATGCCACACTGGGGCGCAATAGTCTGCTACAGGATAAAACAATGAAGAGGGCAGTCGTGCGTAGTGAAGTTGCATCAGCACCCCATGATGTGCCAGCCAATTTCTTCATGATATTGTTCAGCGATTTGAGTTTTTGGCCTTTGTATTCCAAGTGTTTCTTGAAGGTTAAGGAATGATCCAAGGTGATGCCAAGATACTCAGGGCTGAAATTGTGCTTAACTCTTTGCTGGCAGAAGTCCGCTTTCAGCTGTTGGTGGCCAATGCGGTTGCAAATATGATATTAATTCAGACTCATACTTACGGGCAAATTTTCAATTTAAAGGAAAGCAAAACATACATGGTGGTGGAGGTGATTGTTTTCAAGGGGTGAAATGTCATTTGCCCGTAATTATACGGTACGGATGATAATAGAAATACAACTACTTCCAAATAATTTAAATCTAACTTACATACTAGACGAGATGAAAAGAATAAGGGCAATACAAGGCAGGGAAAATAAATGCCTCCGGCCGCCGAAGAAAGGGATGTTGATTAATTTGGGGGCTTTGGAACATCGTGCTCATGTAGCCCCATGCACTTGCCGGTGTGTTGAATTTGTCTGATAACCCGTCTTATTGTGATGGCTGTATTAGTGTGTGTATTTATAAGTCAAGTGAATTGGCCGATGGTAACTCATGAAATGAGATTCCTCGGCATTCAAACTTGCCCTGTTCTGATTTACAAAAGCACACACATCAATTCGCCATCATAAAATACAAAACACAACTTCACCATTAACATCAATACAAAACAAATGTCTGTAACAGTGACTTGAAAATGCGGCGATCACAGTGGGTTGGTGCTGCTCTTAGCGTCTATATTTGGAAACGAGGTTGTACGCATAAACCAATACTGTAATCGTTTAATGGGCAGGCAGCTTAAAGCAGCCAGGAGGAATACGATCCAGCGGGCAGTGGCCACACCTTTTATTATCTAAAGCACGATAAAACACTAGAAATCTGAACGCAATAAAAATCTGAAACAGTATCTCTTTTATTAGCAGGGGTCGTAATAGGGAAATCAAATATAAAAGAAATACATTTAGCCCGGTAAAATTAGACAAATCGAAGGAAGAAAATCCCGGAGTTTTGAAAATTTGTACAGTTGTTCCTTGGTATCCGAATTTCAAGAAAATAAAAAGTCCTTATGGGTGGGGGCGAGCTCGAGGGAGGGGGCCCTTTATAGGGGCCCTATTTTAGTTTTTCGCTTGTATCTCAGTAACTATCACTCGTAGCGACAAGTTGTTCGAATAAAACTTAACGCTAATAAAATTTACTACAAAACTGGTCCTATGTGGTTTTTATGTAGGACTAATACTTTCGTAGTTAAGGGGCCGAGAAAGTACAAACATTTCAAAAAAATCGGGATTTATTTATTATAATGGAACAATAAAGTGTCAGGGTCGTTTATCAATCAAACAGTCATCTTGTCAGGGTCGTCAATCTCATCTTCGTCCATGCTTGCGTCATCTACAACTGGAAGGCCATTGGTGCAGGCTCCCTCGCAGTTTCCACACACTGTTGTGCAGTGGATTCCTGCCTTGCGAAACCCACAACGCGCCCTACAACCTGTCGCACATTTGCAGAAAATTGTGTTGTGGACGGAAGCAGGGGCAGCAGGTTCCATTCTCCATTGTCATAACAGGTCGAAGATTTCTATCGACGCCCCTCGCCCAACCTTTAGCCCATTTTCACCAATGTTTTCATACATCTCCAGCGAAAGGACCCCTAATGTGCCAACGTCATGAGCAGAGGGGGATGTTCTCATCCTCTCTATCGGCAGAGCAGCAGGAAGCATTCGTGCTGGGGTGTGGCACTTTATACCGCCCATGCTGTGGAATGTTTTAAATTCGTCTAATGTGGCAACGTTATAGTCAGCATTGCCAAACACATACTGGCCAAAGACACCTGGTGGTATGAGTTGTTGAGGATTGTGAATGGCAGATACCTCCAACATTTTAGCATCATTATATGAGGCACTGAACCCAAGATTTGCTAGCAAGTTTACCAAGCTCTTAGCACCAAATTTCCGATGTATAAAGAAGGCAATACCATGCATGATAGGGGAAACAAAAGAACGAGGGCGTAGAGCGCTTATGATGGCATGGGAAAGAGACACTTCTCTTTTCTTCGCTTTCACTGGATCCTGGGTCCTTGAACTTAAAAGTGCTTCCAAGAAAACAGAGAGAGTAGAAGGGACCATCTGATCTGCCTCATCAAGGAAACGTTCACTTGCGGGGTAACGACTAGTGTCGGAAGCTTGACACCGTATGTCTCTTTTTACTATAGCAGCTGCAGTTCGAACAACTCTCAAGCGTTCTTCCTCTGCAGTTTTACTCCTCGAACTAGAATCATACCACGATGCGTTCAAAAATTTTGTGACCCACTCCCGAAAGCAAAGCACGATCACCATATGTCTCCTTCAGCTTATGTTTGACTGTTCTCATCGATGGCTTTTCCCCAGTTATTGCGTCCATCACCTCATCCAGGGAATACTGACAGTCATCTTTGTCATTGAGAAAATTGTATATCTCTTCCATTGCACTTGCCACATAATCATTGACAGGATGCCCTCTTTTCTCACCGGTTAAACGTTTTCTTGAAAAGAACTTTTTGCAGCAGTTGTCATGGGTAGCATCAGCTGCAACCAAATCATCGACAATACTGATCCGTCTTGATACTTGTTGTTCCCATTCGTCCTCCCTTTGAATGGCAGCATCCAAAATGTTTTCTTCATCTCCAGGCTGCGTGCATTGTAGACTTCCTGACGTTGGTCCACAGGTTTCTTCTTCTGTTTCTGATGAAGATCATCATCAATCAGATCACAGCAAAAGAAACACTTGGCTTTGAAATCAAATTGGCGGCTTCAGTGGCGTAGTCAGTAGCATGCTGAGCTTCTATGCCCAAGATCGCGGGTTCAAATCCGGCCGAAGTCGTCGGATTTTTAAGAGCGTTAAAAATCCCTCAGTATGCCTTCCTTAGGAGGGGAAGTAAAGCCGGCGGTCCCATGTCATAGATTTATGGCATGTTAAAGAACCTTCCACTAATTACACCTGTGTGAAGCTAAATTGTATAGGTTAAGAATGTAAACAACGCTCTTAGGTTCCTACGTTCGTTGCTAAGAGCCGACAGCGGTGGCGTCTGGTAGCTAAGTTCTGAACTAGTAGTCGTTGACGGTGGCGTTTGGCGGCAAAAGTAGGAACTACTTGAAAATTGATCGTCTGCAGTCCTTACTGGAATTAACAGATACACACTAATACAGTTATCACAATTAACACCGGTTATCAGACAGATTCTACACACACCTAAAGTATACGGGGCTACATGACCGCGTTGTCGCAGCCCCTAAACTTAAGAACCAACCAACCAACGAAATCAAATTCAGGTGCACTGGAGCGCCGAGATCTTGCTTGTGAGGTCGATGTCTCGTTTCTCGAAAAAACAGCAATGGTGTTTGGTCTGGTATAATTTCTTCGCCAGGAAGTGTGAACAACTCCGTCGGTTTCGTTTTTGAATCGGTCCTTCTTCCCATCGTGTCTTGCAATGCTGGCCCTCAGTAGCCCTTGCATTCCCCTTTCACCAATCAACCCCGGCGTCTCTAAAAACCACGGTAGTTAAAAGGGACGTAAAACCAGTAACATTATTATTATATTCAACAGTCTCATCACAAATCAAACATCTCTCAGCCATTATAATGAGGCGAGAGTGGAATTACACGGACAATGAATGCTCTTTACTTCTTTACTTGTTTCCGAAACAAACAAACAAACAAAATATGCTGCCTGTTACCATCCTTTGTTAAAAAAACTGGTTGTTATTGCCATGACGACAATGTTTAACTTTTCTCAGTAAACGAAATTAATCACCAGTAAATTTTTAACAATCGTTGGTGACAGGCGGCCTTAATATAATATCTGAAATACTCATAAGCAAGGCGTATAATAATGAGAATGTGAATAAATCAAGATTTTTTGAAATGTAGGTACTTTCTCGGCCCCATAACTCCGAAAGTATTAGTCCTACGTAAAACAAGCAAGCATAGGACCACGTTTGTAGTACATTTTATTATCTTTAAGTTTTATTCGAACAACTTGTCGCTACGAGTGTTAGTTACTGAGATACAAGCGAAAAACTAAAATAGGGCCCCTGTAAAGGGCCCCGCCTCCCTCGAGCTCGCCCCCCACCCATAAGGACATTTTATTTTCTTGAAAGATAGATACCAAGGAACATTGTACCAATTTTCAAAACTCCGGGATTTTTTCCCTTAGATGGGCCTCTATTTGTATAATTTTACTGGGCTAATTGGCAAACCTTGCATTCGACATACTGTTGCAGATTGTTCTTAAAGTAGTATTGTTTCCTTTGTGATTAGATTTCGGATGATAAGGACCAAATAGTAGCTACGGCGGTATTAACACAATTTGCCACCAGGACCGATGTGGCGGTAGTAACACAGAATGTCCCCAGGTACCGCAACGGACAGAGACAATCCAAAGATATTAGTGTTGACCAAAGAGGATATAAAGAAGGTGTTGACTAAGGCTCGCGGTAGCCATGACTACAGTTTGGTTATTGACAAACGAGTGCTGTTCTTTGTACATGTATATCTATTTCTTCAAATAAATAGTGTGTTCATCCCACATTTTGCTGATTACCTATGTATTAGCCATTTTAGTGCTTACTGACTAATGATATTGTACAATGGTGTAGTTATCACGAATTATAAAAACCCTGAACTCCGCTATAGCATTTTAGAGATCATTACGGTATGGGTTTAGAGAATATATTTCTTGTCTTACGAAATACTTTAGGGGCTAAAGAAGCCCAATGCAACTTATTTGACATTATACTGGTATTATACGTTGCTGCATTTACTTTAACTAGGTGAGATAGGTTGGTTGGTTCCTCTGTTTAGGGGCTGCGACAACGCGGTCATGCAGCCCCGTGTACTTGGGATGTGTGTAGAATCTATCTGATAAACGGTGTTAATTGTGATGGCTGTATTATTGTGTGTTATATGTAATTCAGGAAAGGACTACAGACAGTCAGTTTTAAGTAGTTCCTACTTTAGCTACCAAATGCTACCGTCAACGACACCTAGCTGTAAACTTGGCTAATAGATACCATAGCAACCAGAACCTGACGGTGAACATTGGAACTTAATAGCGTTAATCAAATTTAACCTACAAATTTTAACTTCACACGAGTGTAGTTAATGGAAGGTTCTTTTACATCATCTATAACATGGGCCCACCGGCTTTACTACCCCTCCGATGGAAGGCATACTGAGGGAGTTTAACGCACTTCAAAAATCCGATGACTTCGGCTGGGTTTGAACTCGCGACCTTGGGCATAGAAGATCAGCTTGCTACAAAATGCGCCACCAAAGCCGCCCAATATGAGATAATAGGCACGGAAATACAGCAATACTATTCCCTAATATGCAGCTATAGTAGCCTACAAACTAACCTCTGTACATGAATAAGGCATTTTTCATTAATCACACCATTTGTGCGGGGTTAAAAATCCTAAGTATATTTGCCTCCAGGATGATGACTTTATAGTCCAAACATTGAATAATTTAAAAATTGCTTCCCTTCAAAAAGGTAGATGCAACAATTTAAAAATGAAAGAGAACTATGAGAACAAAACGTCTAAATTACACCCATTACAACAAAAATAAAGACTCAGGAAAGTACTGTAATTGTGAGACTAGGTCCTTGAGAAATGTGATATACAGCCCTTTTTTTTTGTCACTGATGCATTCTCTGCTACGTTATTTTACTCCACAGTACCTTTCGCCTAGATTTACAGCGAGTTAATATTGCACTTGATTAACTTGAGAGCCCAGGAGAACTGCAACTCACTAAGGGGCAAAGTGAATATACTTTGCGGAATATATTGGCATGTATCTTTCTATAACAAGTAAATACACCTCCCGGGAAACGCCGGGTAAAATAGCTAGTATATTATAATTGTGAAAATCTGTGTGTGTGTGTCTGTGTGTTAGTTTGTTACCTCTTGACACTAAAACAGCTGGACGGATTTGGATGAAATTTGAAACAGAGATAGCTAATAATCTGGGTTAACATATAGGTTGCCTTTCATCCAGCAATAAATCATTGTTCCCGTGGAACGGGTAACATAACTGAAAAGTCACCAAAAATACTCAACTGGGACAAAATATCGAAATTGTCGCATAAAGACCGGACACAGCTCATTTTGCGCCCCTCGATGCAAGAAACAATACTCGGTGTGACCCACACCGAAAACCCCATTTTAAGGCCCTAAAACCAACAGTTTCAAATATATTCTCAGAAAACTATCTTCGCTCTGATAAACAGATGAACTAATGGCAAGTCCGTTTCCATGGCAACAGTACACCAAGGTATGACATCCGATTTTCTATACATCCCTGTAGGAGGCAATGCCAATCCATTTATTATCTTTTGCAAGATATATAAAAACACAATAAGAAGAGGGTAGCGCAACTGCCTCTCATCCGGAGGCCGCGGATTCCATTGATTGTAGACACTGCCGTTGGGCTGCAACGGAGTGCACCCAGCTTCGTGAGGACAATTGAGTAGCTGTATGATAGTGAGGCAGCACCCCGGTCACGAAGAACAAGATTAACGGCCGAGGGGACACGATGCACTGACCACGCGTGACCACAATATCTGCAGGCCAAATGGCTGGGAAGCGGTCGCATGATAGGCCTAGGCCCTTCATGGGCTGTAGTGCCAGGGGTAAAAAAAAATAGTGAAAGCGCCTTCTAATACCACCTTTAAGTTTTAAACACTACAGTAGCGGCTACTAAATAATGGTAGAGATATAGCTACGTTCAATTTCATAATCACTGGGCTCACAAATCCCGTATAGTTAAGTACAAATATCAGTCTGGTCGTTATTTCAGTAGCAACGAAGCTCTGCGGCGGCTATTGCCGTTTCCGTAACACTTAAGGCATCCCGCCGTCACATACCTCAATGTGCACTTACATAATTGTGAACCAGTCTATTTTACTGAAAAGAATCTCTACGAGCTAGTATCCACTCCGGTAAAAAACACACTACCTTTTCCAAAATTTACACAAGACATGAGGTACAGAGATATAGGCCTACCACATGGAAAGATACAATAAAATGTTGGCAAATCTGAGTACAAGGAACTGCTGTTCAGAATAGGCCTTGTGTTAAATATGCAAAAGCTTTCGGTACAGGTTATGCGGCCCATGTTCGTAACATGGAATGTTTTCCTTTGACAATGCATCTACACCATGTGCGAGGGCAACGCATTTCAAAGATCTCTAAAAACACAATAATCAGGATATTGGAGAAAAATTTGAAGTGGAAGCAAAGATTTAAGGAGAAATAATTTCATCTCTGAGATTTGGTGATGACATCGTCATCTTGGCCGATATACCAGAGGATTTGAACGAGTTTTTGAATGGTATGGACTCCGTCTTGAGGAAAGAATTCATGATGAAAATCAATAAATGTAAAACAAAATTATTTGAATGCAGCCGAAATAAATCAGGAACCTCTATGGACGTCAAATTAGCAGGTGAAACGCTACGGGAAGTAGGAGACTTCTGTTACTTAGGAAGCAAAATATCCAGTGATGGACGAAGCAAAGAGGATATAAAAAGTAGGTTGGCTCAGGCAAGGAAAGCATTTCTACAGAAAAGGGATCTGTTGACATCAAATATACATTTAGGTATTAGGAAGTCATTTTTGAAAGCTTTTGTCTGGAGCGTGACACTATAAGTAAGTCAAACTTGGACTAATGCTGCAGCAGAAAAGAGGAGAATTGAAGCGTTTGAAACGTGGTGTTACAGGAGAATGATGAAGATTAAATGGGCAGATAGGGTAACAATTGAAGAGGTATTAAGACGAGTGGAAGAGGAGAGATGTTTCTGGCGACTGCTAATGAAGAGAAGAGATAGGTTGGCAGAACACATATTAAGACACACAGGAATAGCAAGCTTAGTTATGGAAGGGAGGACCGAGGACAAGAACTGTAGGGGTAGACTAGGGTTAAACAGATAACCTCGGATGTAGGGTGTGGTAGCTATGTAGAGATGAAACGATTAGCTCAGGAGAGGGAGGCATGGAAAGCTGCATCAAACCAGTCAAAAAACTGAAGACTCAAACAACAACAATCAGGAATTTTAATTACTTATAGAGGCATGTGAGGCAAAAGGGTTGTTGGAGAATTTCAATCCCTGGGATGTAACACTGGAAGAGACTGCATAATGTACATCAGTGGCCAAGGTGAGAGATATTTTACTATAGGTCTATTAATAGCGACATGTTGACGTTCAAATCATCAAATAAGTGTGGCAAAATTACACCCCGAATAGCTTAAGGAAAAATACTTTTAATTCCCCATATTCCGATAGATTCGCCATTCCAGTGTGCAAGAGTGCAGTTCCCTCTTCAAACAATATTCGCAATTTCTATTAACAAAGCGCAATGACACACACTTAACAGCAGTAGGTGTACATTTAGACAAAACCATTTTTTCCCATGGGCAACTGTATGTGGCGTGCTCACGAGTATCCAGACAACAAAATCGTTATGTCTCAGCAGAAGATGGCAAAACCAAAAACGTAATTTTCAAATGTGTTTACATAATGTAACATCTTTCCCTGCAGACTTTCACAACTCTATAAAATTCCCACTTTGCTGCTCATATCAATATACTGTATGTATCAGAATTTTCAGAATTAGAATGGACCCACCTGTAGCCGCGATTGCTGTAATAGAATAGACCAATTATCAGCAATAATGCATCGTCCCCATTGTCTTGATCACGAGCGAAGCCGCGGGTACCTGCTAGTATTATGTACATTATACCTCGCCCATTCATTGGACAAATTCGTGTTGACCGACTGAAGAGTTACTAATAACAGTTTGCATAGGCAACACTGAAAGAATGGCTTCAAAACTTTACAATTTGTGACATTAGTAAGCTATATTGATTGCTAATGGTTTGTTTGATTTGTTTCTCCGAGTGAAATTATAACGTCTGCGCAGGAGACGGCCGAGTTAATGGCAAACTTGCCTGCCCTACTGCACAATCTGCAGGTGTCGATGGACAATTTGACATGAAATAATAATGATCTAAGGGCCGATAAAAACAATGTTAGAACGGATATGGCTCAAAATAGTAACAATTTAAGGGCCGATGTAAACACTGTCAGGGCCGATATAATCACTGTCAGGGCCGATATGACACAAAATAGTGACAATCCCAGGGCCGATATCAATGGAAATATAAACACTGTTAGAGAAGATGTAAACACTGTTAGGGCAGACATGAATGAGAACAGTAACACTGCTACAGCTACTCTGTTACCAATCAGTAACAACATTACCGCTAATATTAGGGCTGACATGGCACAATTGAACACTAATATTAGGGAAGATATGGCACAGAATGCAGTAGAAGTGCGAGAAGACACTGCCAATGTCAAAGCAGAAATCACTATTACTATCAATAAGGTTAGTGATGACTTGCGTACAGAGATGGAAACTTAACGCACGGAATATCAAGCGCATTTAGAAATCAACCATAAACTCGAAGACGTTCAGACGGAGATGATCGACAGCATTGAGTCGGTTGGAAATGAAGTCGCTAACGCTAGAGAAGTGGCTAGTAATAACGTGGAACAGAGGATGGAAGAAGTTAACACGTACGTTGGAGTTTTGAAGGCTGATGTCGCGATAGTTAATACTGGTTTAATATTAACGCGAGGCATATCAGTAGCCGTACACTTGAACACTAGACGTGTAGCGAGCAAAGTGCAAAAGGTTGAGAATGAAGTCCATAAAATAAAAGATGACTTAGCTAAAGATATTGAAGCGATTCGAGAGGAAACTCGTGAAAATAACCATAAGTCAAACCAATATGTAGGAAAAGCAATAGACGAATACCTTGAGGAACAAGGCGAAAAACAAAAGGAATTCGATAGTTGTATCCGAGGAAAAATCGAGCGGATAGAATTGCAGATTAATGCTAAGACTAGTAAGCAATCTGAGAAAGTCCCAGAAAACTTCGAACTTGAACGCATCAATAGTTTATTAAAACCTAATAGAGAGGGTGTAAAATCTACAAACACTACAACTGGTATAGAAAAACCGAATGTTCCGATGGAAAATCAAAATTATAATCCATTTCGAACACCATCCCAGTTTGTAACACCGAATACTAATATAACGCCGAATTATGAACTGACACCTAATTTTAATGTCACGCCGAATTATGGCCAAACACAGTACTCAAACATAGTGTATTTGAGAAGCCATGAAGATAGACCGGCCACGTTCAATAATTCGAATTCTGTTACACAGATTGATTTTCTGAGAAACCTGGAATCTTATATGAGAGAAACCATGGTAACACCTGATAGGGAGTTACGGACTGTAGAAAAATATCTAGAGAACAGCCCGTTAACCTGGTTTAAAGCTTTCAGATATTCATTCCATAACTACCAGGAATTTAAAGAGGCATTCCTTAAGACCTATTGGTCAATGGAACGATAGCAAAATATAAGGGAGGGAATGTACAATAAGAGGTACGCTAGTACTCAAACAACCAAGTACGCAACCTACTTCGCAAGTCAACTCTCGAAACTTCAATGTTTGCAACCCCCTTTGTCAGAGTTAGAACTTGTACAAACAATTAGAAGGCAATACCCTATGGAAGTACAAAGACTACTCATAGCGTCAGATGCTAACACATTCATGAAATGCGACGAAGTCCTAAGGAAGCTGGATAGCAGCTACGAACAATTTGTACCTACACCTAGGCATCGTACAGGCACACATGACGTGAATGATGTAACTTCAGTCGACAGGACTAGCCAAACTATTCAACCTACGAAAATCGTCGAATGAACAACCGTCATAATCAAGAGGGACCGGTTAGGAGGAGAGATTTCCGTGATTACCGCAAAGATAATACACCTTATGGAAGGAATCGTCCATATGACACGATTAATGAGAATTATCAGAATAGGTATCAGTATAGAGGAAGCGATTATAACAACAATCGTCGTGGCAATAGCAACAACAACAATAATAACTACAACCGTGGTTATAGACAGCAACAAGATCGTGATGATTGTAATAACCGGTATACTGAAAAAACCAGGAGAGATTTCCGATATAGTGGTGGTTACCTGAAGGAAAATGATACTCGTGTCCAATATGACATTGATTGGCGAGGTAAGGCTGAAGAAAGTCGACAGTATCTTCAGGAACGGAGGAGAAGAAGTGGAGAAGATGAAGAATCTGACAGAAGAAGAAGGAAGTAACCAACGTCGTAAGAATAACAGGAAATTTACGGCAGCTGATGTTCACATCATTGAAATTGAATCAGCAGGAGAAGACAACCGTCTGAGTGACAAAGAATATAATAGAATCACTGAAAGAATGGATCGTGCGAGGAGACAAACCAAGGATTGGTAGATGAATTAAATAAAAATTGACTTCCACAATTTTTATTTACTCGACGTGGAGATGTATGCGCCCGTTGACGCATGTTTGCACAGCTAATAAAGACCGAGGTCCATGTTGAAGAGTAACTGAACATACCCTGTGAGTGGCGGGAAGAAGCCGAAGCAATATCAATTATAATAACATTTTATGCATCTTAGACACTCTATAAATCATTAATAATTAAATCAACGTATTTCTGCTTATTTAAAGTACGGTATACATCGCAGATAAGCGAAACCGTCAATTTACGCGGCTAACTCATGTCCTGAGTGAACGCCATGCTTAGTGAAGCCAGTACCTACTTGTCGTTTGTTGAAGGAACACCTATGTGCATGTGAAGCACGAGTGAGGACACGTTCCGTGAACGGAACCCATGTGCAATGGAAAAATCCAAGTGTATTAGTAGATTGGACAGCCATCAGGGCATAATCTACTAACCAAGTGATTGTAGACAATTATTAATGTTTTTGATCCACGAAGTGAAAAACTACAGTATGGAAGCGTGTTACGCAAACTTTAAGACCGCATGGTCGCATCTAAGAGCATCATAAAACTGTGTAACTGATAAACTGTGAAAATCTAGAAGTATATTTTATGTTTTGCCGAATGGCATATATTTTGGTTCATATTTTTTGTGTGTAAATAATAAGTGAAAAGTTGCTAGTGAGCATCGCTCAAGCGATAATTTAACGCGAGTGGCGGAGTGAAAAAAATAGGCAATTTATTACCGCACCTTAGAATCTGTGATTGCAAGTTACATTAAAATGTGTAATTATACCACCAACGGCAACATTATGGAACTACTGAATCACCTAATCTTGGAATATAACCCCAAACACGCAATGGAAAAGGATTACTAAATCGTGCATGGGGAATTGATAACGGAAGGTGACCGAAACAATGATGAGATAATCTAAGGCCATTGGGGAGACCGCTTATAACACCTCATGGCGGGTCTCGAACGAGGGTCGCTGCAATCTGTAAGTCAGATCATGTATCAGTAGCGTAATTGTATTAAGTTGGAACAGTAGATTAATTTTAGTAAGGTTTCATTTAAAGTGCACAACGCAGGTAGCTAAGATAAGACCACGTGTGGAAAGTTACAGTTTCGTTATACATTTATAAACGCCAGGAAGGCAGTATTTTTCAATGTTCATTTCGTATCATTTCAGAACAGTTATTATCAACTTTCATTTTGTCAAGCTGATGACAAAGAAACTAGTTTTGGCATATGTTAAAACAAGGCCAAGGTTACATGTGTACAAGCCAAACCACTACACAGCACACTAGATCTTAGGCAGTGCATTATTTATTTAGAAGGCTGTGAAATTCCAAGTATTATATAATCGGAATGCAGAGTTCCGTTATTCACATTTGTTTTGCCAGATGAATACTTGAAAACAGGTTTATTTCATTACGAGAAGCCAGACAGGCAATGAAAGAAACAGTATTTTGTAACCAGAGAACATAGGTTTAACCTCATTCAATAAATGCACAATCTCACACTTTAATTTGTATCAGAAGTCTTCATGTTAATTCAGAGCGTTATTAGAATGTGTTTTCTACACACATAACCTTTATGATCAGCATTTAAAACGTGTATAATTCAGGGATCCACACTTATTGTTACTAACGATATTATTGTATTATTGAAATGAGTCGTGATGGTGGATTAATACCTCCGACATGTTATTGTGGTTATTCCGGTGGTAACGAGCTACTGCAGTCGTACCAAACCGATGTTGCCAGTATTGACGAATCCGTAATTGTAAGAGTGTCTAATAATAATGAAGTATTGGAGACACAGGGTGTCTATTAAACTATTAAGTTATTATGCATTAGTTGGATACACACGTTACCTGAGTACACTGAACGCTATTTAAAGGTCCATAAACTGAACAACTATACTGTGAGGAATAAATAATTGTGTGAAGCTTTAATAATCAAAGATAGGATTTTGTGAAACTAAACAAATCTCATAATTCCCTCTGAGCCGAAATAAAGATAATAAACACTAAAAATAAAATATTTTCTTATCCAAATGTTCGACACTTAGTTATTGTTAATTTATCTTAGATACTTTTTTACATGAATAGTCGACAACCAATTGGTGATGTGATAACAGAAGTACACACATCAGATGGGTTGCAACATGAGTCGATGTAATTGTTTAATTACCATCGCATTTGCAGGCTTTCCTATTTTTCTAACTTTCTTAACACTTTGAAACTATGACCATTTGTTACAAGCAGTAACAAATCGAGTACGCAGGCAGTGCCAATTGCACAACCATAGGAGTGCTGAATTATTGTATGCATTTGTGTTGTATTAGCATAGCTCTTTTTTTTATTCAGCAACGTTGTGCAATAAGCTTGACTTTCGTTGTAATAAACGCGTCTCGTTTATTAATTAATGATATTTAGGACTAGCTAAACACGTAAATTTAAAGATAAATGTTGGAGATGACACCGTCATAGCATAGGACAAAATTACCCCTTGCTATTAAATGTAAATGTTTCTAGTATTTGTAAACAAGTATATATCTTGCTTTGCAGTGTATTCTTTTGATGTTTGATCCTCCCGCAGTCATTTTCGATGCAATTGCTTAGGGCTGAAGTTACGTGCCATACTCTTTGCTTGTTCGTTCCTATTCAAATTTTGTATTAGGACCATGAGAGTAATTTAGATCTTGATTATAACTTTTTTTATATTATCTTTCAGGGAAGAATAGTATCGGACTAGCCGTTTGCAACTCTCATGCTAGGCTAGGGAATTATTCTGAATAAAATTTATTCGTGAGTTTAACATAAGACTGACCTCTCTTTTCTCGTTTAGTTTTGTTATCGATGCATTCCTCTGAGCTGGTTAAGAATCGAACCTCACCAATTCCCGATACCCCCGAGTGCAGACTTTTGTGCAACGCCAGCCTAAGAACGTGTCGTCCCCTATACTTATGTGTTAACTGGAAGAGGGTCTAGGAAGGGTCATTTGAAACCGGTGACTCCCCGAAACCTTTGGCCAGCGGGCCCAATATACTGTACCAAGTTTCATTGTGTTTGGTTGGTTAAATCGCGAGAAACGTCTATTTAAAAGCCGCAACTTCGCTTCGCCGCCATGTCGATTTTGTGGTTACCAAGTTTTCAAAATTCGCATAAATGAACTTCTAGTAGTTCCCTTTATCACCGTACAAAATTCCAGGGTGATATCGGTAATAGTTTCGGAGATATTGAATGCTGGTGAAATATTTCGCACAACAGCCATGTTCGATTGGTGAGATGTACCAACATTTGAAGGGCACCGTCGGGGTCGTCAGGAATAGTGCTATGAACTTACCGAGTTTCATTGAAATCGCTCCAGCCGTTTAGAATTTATTAGGACACACACACGCACACACAGACAGACGCACGGACAAAAGGTGATCTCATAAGCCTATTTGTTTCATAAATGAAAGTAGGTTAAAAATATATCGTTAAAAATTCCTTTAACTCATCTCCCTTTTTCTGAGCAAATACTCAAACCAGACCCAACAAACGTTGCATGCACCGGTTATCAGACAGATTCTATACACACCCAAAGTATACGGGGCTATATGACCACGTTGTCGCAGCCCCTAAACTTAAGAACCAACCAACCAATATGCCTTCCTTCGGAGGGGAAGTAAAGCCGGCGGTTCCATGTCATAGATTTATGGCATATTAAAGAACCTTCCACTAATTACACCCGTGTGAAGCTAAATTGAATAGGTTAAGAATGTAAACAACGCTCCTAGGTTTCTACGTTCGTTGCCAAGAGCCGACTGCGGTGGCGTCCATGAACTAAGTTCTGAACTAGGCCTAGTAGTCGTTGACGGTGGCGTTTGGCGGCAAAAGTAGGATCTATTTGAAAAATTCTAAGTTGTAGTCTGTACTTAAATTAAAAAAACAGATACACACACTAATACAGCCATCACAATTAACACCGGTTATCAGACAGATTCTACACACACCTAAAGTACACGGGGCTACATGACCGCGTTGTGGCAGCCCCTAAACTGAGGAACCAACCAAACTTTGCATGTATAGTATTTAAACCATTTTTGAGTTACTGAAGTAAACGTATTGTGCTATTGAGGAGATGAGTTGTTTTGTTTTACATCCTAGTTGAAAACTGGAACTTTCTGTAAAATTGTCAGAGCTTTTCAAGCTGGGATCCATGAACTAGTCAAGATACCTGAATACATTTCCTCCACTAGTAGATCTATAAAGTGTCTTAGAGACTACCAAGTTTCAAATACATTGATCAGATAGTTTCTGAGAAAATGGTATATGACGTTTCGAAATATATGACTTGCGGAAAACACAAAAAGAATGCTTGGCTGTTAGCTACAGTATATCCTTAGAACATTATGTTTAAACCTAATTTTATTGCATCAAATATCACTTCAGCACAATAACTGATACACCAAATTCTTCAGGAAAGATGGGAGATTTTTAAGCAAAAAAATGTACATTCTTGAGCTTATCACAAGTCCCGGTTTCCTTAAGTTGGTTTGATACTGGCTTCATCGCAAGGCAGAACCATAATGGACTCAAGGAATCTTCTTGGATTATTCTCCTGAGGATATGGATCACACTGGTTGCAATACTACCGTTTGTAGTACAAAGACACATTACTGTACGCCACGTTGCCATACCATGTTCCAGGAAATGTATAATCTAATGAGCAATCTTATGCAATGGCAAAATATGGATCAACCAATCATGGGACACAGAATCATAGCCCTTCTTGTAGTCAATATAATGTGAACAAATTTCTGTTATCTACGAAGGCCTGGTAGAAACCAATGAGAATTTTTTTTTGTCGTGTGGTCTCCTGAAAGGCCGAGTGCAGGTCTTTCTAATCGACGTCCGTGGGTGGCCTGCGTGTCGGAATGAGAGATGGAAGTGGAAGGAAGCGGCTGTGGCCTGTCAGGAGTTACCGTTTGCCTGGTGTTGAAAATGGGAAACCACAGAAAACCATTTCAAGGTCGGCTGACGCTGGAGCTCGAACCCACACGTCTAACAAGTCAGCAGAGAGCTTGGTGCCACGACCTACCGCTGCGCGTTAGGGTGCGCAGCCACTGCTGTCGGTACTGATTGTGAGTCAGCTTTTTTAAACCTTTCGTGCATCCGTTTTGTTGTGTTGCCAGGATGTTATTTTGTTCACTGTGGGCATAATCTGTATTTTCCGACTAAGACAGGACATTATGATCTTTTAAACCGTAGAACGCAGAGGATCGTATATGCACCAGAATTTCTGATCCCAGTAATTCTGTAACTGATCTAAACCGGGTTCTTTCCAGTTCGAAAGAATTTTCATGATGGAAGAAATTTCAGTGGCTGTTAATAGATAATATGCATCGGAGTATATTCTTTACTTCCTGAACATAAGGGGTAGATGAACTCGTAGTTCCGCCCCTTAAAACAACAATAACTAACATTCTGAACCAAATGTCCCAAGGCCCCTAAATAAAACATCTATTAGATCTAGATTAAGTAGAAAAAGGCTATTTTATTCTGATGCAACATTCGAAGGAGCCGGCCCGTGGTGTTTGGGTAGCGTGCTTGCCTCTCACCCGGAGGCCCCAGGTTCAATTCCCAGTTCCGTCAGGGATTTTAGAAACTGACATGAGGGCTGAAACGGGGTGCACTCAGCCTCGTGAGGACAATTGAACAGCTGTCTGACAGTGAGGCAGCGCCCCGATCACGGAAACCAAGATTAACGGCCGAGGGGACCTGATGCGCTGATCACGCGTCACCTCAATATCTAGAGGCCAAACGGCTGGGCGGCGGTCGCTTGGTAGGCCTAGGCCCTTCACGGGCTGTGCCAGGGGTTATTATTTATTTTTATACAAGCAACTCTCCCCGGCTTCGCCCGGAAACAGTGATGAATGCAAGGTGATAGGCAACTTTTAACCGAGGTCTTATAAGATTTCCTTGTATACGACATTAGTCGTTTTCCCTCCAGCAGTGAACACGAAAAGATTTCGGTTTGATGTAACACGCGATAGAGCCACGTAAAGCTGTCCATGAGAAAAACATTCTCCACGAGATCAACTCCAGTCACGCTAAGTGTCTGACCCTGTGCTTTGTTTATAGTCATGCCGAAGCAGACTCTTACTGGGAATTGTACTCGTTTGAAATGATAAGGCAAATCTGAATGAATCATAGCAATTCTGGGTACTAAGACCGTTTCTCCTGTACCACAGCCAGTTAAGATAGTTGCTTCAATGAAACAGTTTTTCAAAGTTTTCACAACCAATCGCGTCCCATTGCATAACTTTGGTGGGTGTAAATTACGTAACAATATAATAGGCACTCCCACTTTTAAAATAAGCTTGTGTGGTGGCAAGCCAGAGGGAAGTAAAGAATTTAGGAATTCTGTAGGGTAATGAACAGCTTCTTCACTATCGACTACTGCATCTACTGAGTAATATACTTGAGCCTGGGCAGTGAATTTCGAGAACACCAAGGCATTAATTTTCACAACTTGTTCGTTTGTCGGCGATAATATTGCTCTTTCTTTAAACCATGAATGAGACTTGTTAGATAGGTCATGGATTTGAGGATAAACGCTATCATGGATTTGAGGATAAACGCTATTAATCAATTCTTGAATGCTGCTTACTAAAACACAGAAATCGTGACTGAGGGTAATTTTCCCGTCAATGACCGGTAAATCTCCATTTCCGACTCTAAGTAACGAGTTAGCAAACAGACTATTATCTTTTGAAGATAAGAGTACTCTCATGTTAGTTTTGAGTGCCAATTTTATTATATTCGGCCAGATGTAAGATCATTTTAATGAAGCGTTCACTTCGTCGGCTCTCGTTCCTCTGGTAACAACTGGTAAGATTTGACGAAAATCTCCGGCGAACAAAACTGTGCAGCCACCCATAGATGTGTTCCGATTCCTTAGATCACGCAAGGTCCTGTCAGCTTCAATGGAAGTTTTGTGTGACATTGTAGCCTCATCCCATACTACTAAAGAGCAACTTTGGATTAAACTGGCAGTGTTGCTTTGTTTTGAAATATTACATACGCTTCCATCATTACTGCTGACTTTCAAAGGAAGTTTAAATGTTGCATGTGCTGTTCTTCCCCCTTCCAAAAGAGTGGCTGCAATTCCAGATGATGCGACGGCAAAAGCAATTTTACCACCAGACCTCACTTTGGCGAGCAACAAATTAATCAAGAACGTTTTGCCTGTGCCTCCAGGAGCATCGAGAAAAAATATCTTACCTTCCTTCTCAGTGATGCTAGATATGATGGTGTCATAAGCTTGTTTCCGGTCGTGGTTCAGACGGTGTTCTTCTTGAGCAACGGTTTGAAGAAGCCGAGGACTATCCCTGAAGTACTTATTATTGTTTGGCTGTAAGTTATAGTTATTTGGGAGTGGAAGTCCAAAATCTTTGATAGATTTGCTAACAATGGTTTGCACTATTTTGTTGACTTCAGTCAGCCCTTCATCGAACACACGTATGTCATAGTTTAATTCTTGTAATGGTGCCTCTTTTCGCTTTCTGATCAATATGTCTTCTGACATGCTCTCCCGGTGATTATTCCAAAGACCTAATAGATCCGGAACTTGGCAAAAGACGATAATGATGGAAAACAAATATATAAGTGAACTTGCCGAACTACACAGAGCAGCTTCTGATAATGTGTTTTCCCAGTGAGAACCATCTTCCAACAATCCCTTGACTCTGCATGCTTCCTGAAATGAGTCGTAAGTTATTCCTTCTACAGTCCTTAAATAATGAAAAGAAGTAGGACCTTTGAAAATATGAAGTAACATCCTTAGTTGAAAACATTCACTGTTGTTGGGATGGACTACAATGTTCTAGTGCATCAGTTCTTTTAATGTCATCGTAACCATCAACCGGCTCACCCTGTTTCCTCCGTTGAAATTTTCTGTTAGTTTGATTCCAAGTGTAATAACTTGGAACCTCGTCATAAGTAAGAGTCTTCGCAAAATCGTCACCTGCACACAACTTAAAGAATGCTGTTAGCGCAGTACCACTGTCAAACTGTTGCCCAGCTATTACAACAGCTACTTCACTCGTAGTAGGTGCATTAAACCGGCCGCGATGTTCACCGACAGGAATTTTATCGGCGTGGATAACAATATCGAAATCCATTACGTTAGGTGGGACACTATCAATCGCTGCTTTGAAAGATTGAACGTATTTATCATGACAGTGTAACATTTCTTGCTAAGACCTCACTAAGCCATTATTAAGGGGTTGTGTAATGATGCTACATCTAGTAGAAGCTTGTATTTATGGGTCCGCTATGAAACAAATCTGTAGGAACTTATGATCATTAGGTTCAGGAGGATACAGACTGCCGGCCAAATGGTACACTTGTTCTTGTACCTTAAATGTCGGCATGAAGCCACGTTCGATTACTTGTGTACTCATGAAGGAGGTCATTAGAAATGCATGATTATAATGACGTATGTGCTTCATGAATTCTTTACTCTTAGGGTGGTTTCCTGTCAGAAGGGAATGCAAAGGTTCGGGAGGGGGAAGGATTCCATCTAGTTTTACTTTTCCCAGCAAAAAGCATATACCTTTTGATTCCTATTTCCATTTTTGAGCTGAACAGTATTGGCAGACAACAGACATTGTACCAAAAGATACTGAAGCATCATTTATATAATTTATTTAGGAATCATAATTCATAGCAGAATTCTCTTTATAGGACCACAAACCATGAACATTCCTTCCCTGTGTCAAAGGAACTTGTGCGAATGACTCCCTTTGTCTTGGTAAAGTCATTCTTTCTCTCTCTTGTGACAATAGAGAAATTCTTTGTTGCCCTGTTTCATTGCTACGTGATAAGCGCATTTTTTTTCGATGTCAATGAACTTTGACCTATATCCGTTTTACGTCTTGGTATGATGACTTAAAATCACTGACTGGAGTATTAATTATAACGAATTCTTGTCAGGCGTAATTCAAGAATGGCGAGGTGCAAGAAACACAAATCCCCCTTCCTAGAATGCAAATACATTTGCCATTGATAGCACAAATGTTTGTAGATATCTGTACTGATTATATTATATTAAATTATAGGCCAATCAGTATAATTTAATATAATATAATCCTCCTTCCGTCCAATCTAAATTATTTTCTAGAGAAATAATCCTCGAGATATCCTTTACAGAATGGTGGAAACCGCTTCAAAATCCATCCAGTGGTTCTCGAGTTTACCTGTAACAAACAGGAATCGGGGACTTTGTTTTATACTAAGTAGAGATAACATTCGAAGGTAAGCTAATCTACTCTTGTATCAAGTTCACAAATAGCTAGGTCCCTGGGTCTAATTATGACCCCCCCTCCCCCCCCCCCCGGGGGCTCACATGTAGTGGGGCGTGGGTTGGCGACCACGGGGCCCCAGCTGAGTCCGGCATGGCTTCCACTTACTTGTGTGCTGGGCTCCTCTCACTCTTCTTTCCTGTCGACCTCCCTTGGTCAACTCTTCTTCTCTTCTGACCCCGACGGTATTAGGGTATCCGAGGCCTAGGGAGTCTCTTCCTTTCTCGCCTTGGTTGGCCCTTGTCTGATCTTTCCTGATCCCCTCCTTCTGCGAGGGGTCAGCTTTCTTTTTCTTTTCATGTTGTCTCCTGCCTTCTGCTCAAGGCCCTCAAGGAGGCAGGGTGTGTATCCCCACCACTTCTGGTACACCCTGGATATTCCTACATCCTCAGGGTCTCATGGCTGGTGAGTTGGCAACCCTGAGGGTTTCCTGAGCTGGGTCCGCTTTGTCCCATTTTCCCTCTGCCCTTGGGGCGGGCCCTTTGTTCTTTCCCTTTACTATCTGCCTTTTATGGCTCTCCTTCCTTCCTTCCAAGTCCCTCAATCCTCATTCTTTGATGGTTGAAGACAATTCTTTTCTACCTGTCCTTTATTTGCCTTATCCTTTATTTGTTTACCATTTCTTCTTCTAGTATGTAAGTTTGTAGTTAGTATTAGTTATAGTTTACATTCTCATCTCATCTTTCACTATTAGGGGCCGATAACCTAGATGTTAGGCCCCTTGCCGAGCGAAGCTATCGCTGTCAGTCCCAAAGTACCACTAATCGCCACTGTGACCTTCAAATCCCCTAGATGTAACGATATTTCCCCTAATTTGGCCACGTCTGTCGCGGCAGAGTGACGTGAGAGTCACCACTGTACAGTCTCAAGGTCTCCTAGCTGCCCCTGGCTCAGTCCACGAGGCCAAGGTCGGTCTGGGTGTGGCCTCTACAACACTTCTTATTGGCTTCATAATTAATAACATAAGCTACCGCCATCATTCTCACTTATATAATAAAACAAGAACGATAGGATTGTTTTGAGTCCGCCTCGTTGCGTTGTGGTTAGCATTCTTGGCTGTCACTGCTGAGGCCCGGGTTCGAATCCCAGCTGTGCCAAGAAATTTAATCCTGGTCTGAGGGCTGGAACAGGGTACACAACACCTCGTGAGCCAAAAGTGAGAAGAGGTGGGTTTGATTCCTACCTTAGCTATCCTAGAAGTGTTTTTCCGTGGTTTCCCATTTCTACTCCAGGCAAATGCCTAACTTAAGGCCACGGCCTCTTCCTACCCAAATCCTACTTCGATTACAAGTTCACACACTGGTACACACAGGTTATCAGACAACTTCTTCACACACCCAAATGCACGGGGCTACATGACCCAAAGGTCCTAAAGAATCAACAACAACAACAACAACGGTTAATTTTGTCGTTCATTTTCACTATCCACAGGCTCACAGCCCGGAGGTTGATGTAATCATCAAAAATCATAGACTATGTGTTAACCTCAAAAGTCCAAGGTAAAGCTGAAATGGGACATTCTAAGCGTTGTTGTTTCACCGTGGTCATGTACTCGGTGTGTGTTGTAATGCCTGATACCCTGTGTCAGTGTGATGTCTGTAGTGGTGTGTGTAATTGGAACTAGAATTGGGGACGTGGCGGCTATGACGTTAAGTTAAAAAGGAAGGAAGCTTGTAGTTTAACGTGACCGTTAATCTTGAGATCATGAGCCACGGGACCTCCTTTTTACGTGGAATCCGAACCACAGGACATGGCATTTCACTTCGAAAATCTCACATGCATTGACCGGGAATCGAACCCGGACCGCCTTGGTGAGAGGCATTCAGCTAGACCGCTGAGCCACCACGCCCCCCACGTTAAGTTAGGAACCATCCCAGCATTTGACTGGAGTAGAGATGGTAAACCACTTCGAGGACTGCTGTTGATGAGGGAATCTAATCCATCTCTTCTCAGTTTAGCCTCACGAGGCGGAATGTACATCTTGGCAAAGCTGGGAATCGAACGGAGGACCTTTTAATCGGGAGTCTCAATACGTACCCCATGCATACTACGAAAGGCGAGGAGTTAATGATAAGTATTGTTGTTTAGCAGGCCTAACATCTAGGTTATCGCCCCTAATGGTTTGGATGAACTAAAATTAACTAGCTTACTAACTTACCGACTAGATGAAGAAATGGACAAAAAGAAAGGAATAAGGGAAATAAAAGACTGGGATAAGAAATGCCCTCAACCCTCGAAGAATGAGGACTGAGGGACTTGGAAAGAAGGAGAGCCATGAAATGCAGATGGGAAAGAGAAAGAGGAGAGGGTCCATCCCAAAGTCAGTGGAAGAAGGGAAAACCGGACCCAGCTCAGGAACCCCTTGGGGTCGTCAAATCCCGAACTCACCAATTGTAAGTCCTTGAGGGTGTAGCACTATCTAAGGTGAACCTTAAGAGGTGGGGCTACACACACCCTGCCTCCTTGAGGTCCTTGAACAGAAGACAGGAGATACTGTGAAAAGAAAAGAGGTAGCCTATGACCCCTTGAAGAAGGGGATGAGATAAGGGCCAATTAAGGCGGGAAATTGAAAGACTCTCTAGCACTTGGATACCCTAAAACCATGGGAGTCGGAAGAGAACTAGAGTTGATCAGAAGAGGTCGACAGGGAAGATGACCGAGGGGAGTCTGGCACAATTAAGTGTAAGCAATGTCGGACTTAGCCGGTCTCGTGGTCGCCAACCCACGTCCCAGTAGACGTGAGCCGTTGCGTTGGGGAAATGATAAGGAGTAAGTTAGTTTGCCATTGCTTCCTCAGCGAGCAGCATCCATACATCATTTCATATAATCGCACACTGATTCGCGCGTCAATTTATTGTAGTTATTATTATTAGTTTTTTTGTTTTATTACTTTTAGTCCTTTTTGAATATTTCGGCTTCCACCTCATAATTTAACTATATATTCCAAATGTGTATACAGTAATTTAATCTGTGTTATGAGGGGCAGATGACGTCTTAGTTCCGCCCCTTTATACAGCAATAACTAACTTCTCAGATAGGGAAGTATTTGGCCCACTCCATGCGCCACTCTACACCTCTCTCCTACTGCTGAGTACTCAAGGTCAAGTGCTTAGCTAAACGCCGGTATCTGTGCATGTCCGTGACAGCGATTGCCCACAGTAAAAGTGGGAAACATCGTATTTCGCAATTTGGAATTGAACCTCTACATTTCTTCTGATAACCTCGTGGTGTAGTGGCCAGCATTCTTGACTGTCGGACGTCTGAGTTCGCTTCCCGACAGTGAAAAGAAATGTAATTCTGGTATGATGATTATAACGGGAAGAAGTAGGTTCAATTCCCACCTCAGCCATCTTGGAAGTGGCTTTCTGTGGTTTCCACTTCTATTCCAGGTAAAATGCCAGGAAGACATACAGCCATTACAATAAGACAAATTCTACACATACTCAAATACACGGGGCTGCATGACCACGAGAAGGGCAGCAAAGCCCCTAAATAACTACCCACTCTTCTCTGTTGTGCCTCACGGAGGTGGGTGTTCCCGGTTACAACCCTCAGACCGGAATTAAAATTGTTGGCAGAGCCGGAAACGAACACAAGACCTTTGGGTCCGGAGTCTCAATTTGAATCACGAAACAAGAAACGGCGTTTGAATTTTATCAAACAATGCTTTTGTGTTAGTTATTGTTGTTTAAGGGGCGGAAGAGCGAGGTCATCTGCCCCTCTTAACACAGTTTAAATTATACACATCTAGAATAAATTAAAATTTAGAGATGGAAGCCTAAATACGAAAATGATCTAAATATAATAAAACGAAAAAAACAGCAATCGTTTATTATAATAATAAAGAAAAATTATGGAAAAAAAAATCAGAATTTCGAAAAAGAACAAGTCTCTGGGTCAATAATCACTTGTAAATTTAGATTGCTGGCCCTAACCCACTCTCACTTATAAGGCGGATGACGCGATCAGCAGCCACCACGATATCGGCTAATATAAGTTTGAATGTCATCTGCAAACCAAAGTATCTTCGTAAGTCAGCAAGATCCACACACTCGGTTAAAATGAGGCTACGGTGAAAGGCTCCACAGGTACAAAGTGGGGGGTCTTTCCTTCTCATTAGGTACGCGTGGGTGGATCTTGTATGACCTATCCTTAGCCTACACAAAATGACGGAATCCCTCGGTGACAGGAAAGAGCTCCGCCACTCGCGAGTAGTTCCCTTGATCGCTCTTAGTTTATTGGGTTTTAGGTCAGCTAGCCACTGACTCTCCCAGATAGTACAGTACAGCTGCACAGAAGAAACCCCTTTGTTCCAAAAACCGTGCTATGGTTGGCTTTTAGTAAATCGTTAGAAAATCACAAGAAAAGCTTAACTCTAAATTTCAGAAGAATTTGCAGGATCATTTTGTCGGAAAACTAAAAAAAAAAAAGAAATGAAAAGCGTTTTTCTCTGAGTCGTTATTTTAAAGAAAAGTTCTTTAAACAAAAAATGTAGAGGACATTGTCACCTACAATTAGTCTCATTGAGGTCATGTCATACGTTTTGAAATGCAGAAGCTTGGTGGCGCTAAAGTTTCCAAAAAAAAGTGTTTTTTCACGTTTTGTCCTAGAAAAAATGTTTTGTTCACAAAATAGCGAATCAGAAATTTGTTCCTCTCAAAATTGTCTACGACATTTATTGAAACATTTTTTTCCCTCCGACTTACCGTTCCAAAGTTATAGTCTGCCGAAGTGTGAAAATTGTCCGACACCGGTCCCGGTCTAAACTATGCCCACCGCTCTCTCCGCAGTAACAATAGTAGCCTTGACTACGCAGCGTTGCATTTGCTGCGCTATAACTTTGGAACGAAACTTCTTTTTTTGGGAAACTTTGGCGCCACCTACCTTCAGCATTTCAAAACGCATGACATGACCACAATGAGACAAATTGTAGGTGACAATGTCCTCTACATTATTTGTTTAAAAAACTTTTCTTTAAAATACGTAGATTCAGAGAAAAACGCTTTTTTTTTGTTGTTTTCCGACAACATGATACTACAAATTATTCCGAAATTTAGAGTTAAGCTTTTTTTTGTGCTTTTCTAACGATTTAGAAAAAGCCAACCATAGCACGGGTTTTGGAACAAAACCATTCCAGCTGTACTGTACTAAGATTGCCAGTACTTGTCGACGTAACTGAGAGCGAATATCTCTAGCCGGTGCCTCCATTGGTCGAGGTGGTAGTTATTACAGTAAAATCTGTCTTCAACGGACACTTTATTGAACAGAAACTGTGTCATGCGGACAACGAAAATCAAATTACGTGCAGTATTTTCACGCAAAATTTCAAAGTTTCGGAAAGCAGTGTTTAGAAAATTCTCGGGCACCCTATGAGGGTCTACCTTCTGCTGTAACAGTTGATTCTGTATATAGCTAGCAAGGAATGTGCAAATATGTCTTCCTTCTTCAGTTCTCACCCTTATATGTCAAAGTGTACGGCCTACTTCCTGTTGCCCAAGCCCTTACCAATGCTCGCTTTAATGAGCTGTCAACCAACAAATGCCTGTCATTTATGTTCATTGTAAGTTTAGCTCAGGACAGGGAGGCTCCTTCAAACCAGTCAAAAGACTGAAGACTCAACAACAAGTTTTGCTCGTACGGTACTATGTTCAGTAAATCTCTACATAAAACTAAGTCCCCGATTCTTGGATGTAGCAAATAATATCGAGAAGCACTAGGTGGATTTTCATGCGGTTTTCACCATTCGGTAAAGAATTTCTCGAGAAAGGTTTAGGTAGAAGAACATTCATTTATGACCAAAGGAAGCCGAGTAGTAACAATTTCAGTAAATCGAGTCGAGAAACCTGGCGTCCTTGCGCCTTTTAAGCTTACGCTGGGTAAACCGTTAAAAATACAGCATCTCCCCACTATGAGAGTAAGAATTGATCAGCATTAAAAGTTCTACAAAAAAGTCCATGACAAAATATCTCGATCTTTAATACATGGCCCACTATAAGTGGTTTTACGTTTTCATTTCTTCCAACAATCTCCATTCAGGTAGGCGTGGTGGCGCAGCGGTCAAGCTGTTGGCCTCTCACCAAGGTGGACTGGATTCGATTCCCGGTCAATACATATGAGATTTTCGAAGTGAAATGCCATGCCCTGTGGTTCAGATTCCTGTGGCTCATGATCGCATGATTAACGGTCACGTAAAAATAAAAGCTTCCTTCCTTCGTTCCTTAATCTCCATTCAGTGGAAATTTAAATTAGTAGCTTCGGAGCGAGTTAACGAGCTAGCAAGCGATCCTATCACCCCAACTTCGACCAGCATCAAACTGTCGAGTAAGAGTTCAGAGAAGAGTATATGTGTTTGGAGTTCCGCTGTTCACGTCGGCTTTTCTGAATTGCGTCTGGAGCCTGCCGTCCGTGCGCCTTTTAAGCTTACGCTGGGTGAACCGGGCGGGTTGCTAGTACAACAATAAACATGGTACGCCTATGCACACCATTTTAATTTTCCTCAGTGTGTCCATTATGCATGTCCATGGTTTAATTATCTTAGCTTAGGCATACCTCCATTAACGGGAAACATATATCTAACGGAAATATTCCGAGACCCGTTCGTTTGCATTGAAGGCAGGATATACTCTACATGAAGTGGAGACATCACCGAAAATCCATCACGTTCAGTAAGGCACAATTAGCAAGGAAACGTATAAAGGAAAGACAAAGACAAAACTGCTCAATGGATGGAGTTGTGAGAAATGGGAACATTTTTATTTTGTCTGCTGTGGTGTTTCGTCTACTGAATCCTACAAACTACTCATTACATTGTTTACTTTTCGTGATTGAGATCTTTCCATTGTGTTCGTTTCTTTAACGATCTCTTCAAAGATACTTGAGCCAGTAAATGGCATTTAAATAGCCATTAAGGAGGTTGGTACGCGATAACATTAGTCTCACACAAACAAACAAATAGAGAGTAAAAAGTTGCTCTGGTCCAGCAGGCACGCCTCAGAGCAATGCATGGCCAAGGTCGCCCGCCGCACCGGCTCTGACCTAGTGCCAACACAAAGACAGCTTGACGTCACTCCCTCTGACCCACAAGTAATGGCCAGACATAAAATATTCTTCTTATTGACATTAATGGCGTTATACCACATAGGCCATGCAGCCAGCCCAATAAAAATAAAATACGAGCCTTACAGTAGTCGCACATCTGACATAGAAGAAACCTCGCGTGAAATTGTTGATACATCGGTATTTTATACTATTATTGGCACAAATATTAATCTATTGTAAAAGGGAGTGTTTTACAAATATCGTAGTTTATAATACGTAACTCATTTTATTAGATGATTTGTAGCTTCCACCAGCACTAGCCTAAATAAAGAGTACGATATGGATCAACTAGATTAATAGACGTGACACCGCTCATAACCTTAAATTCCTTATAAACAGGTCCTCTTCATTCACAGACCAACACGTAATTTCATATGGATTCTGTTAAAAAAAAAAGTCATATTGATATGATAAATATCGTTTAAAATGATAATCTGGTAGTGAAAATATCTACCCCGTCGGGGATTCGAACCCAAGATCTCTAGATTCACAGTCATTAGCACTAACCCCACGGCTATTTCGACTACGCAAACTTTGTGCACAAGATGGTGACTTATTTCTGCGTACCAATAATACTGCATTACGAAATTAAGTTTCATTTATATTTTGATTGTTTCGATAATGTTTCTGCGTGAAATTGAGTTAAAATGCCTTATGAATAGGCCCTCTTGTGAGTAAAGAGAATGTATTCAGAAATAGTTCATGAAGGCTTGCTCAATTCTCGTATAACCACAACGATTATATTATATTGATGACTGCATTACCGTTATGTGGGTTAATATTTGAATAGCCATTGTGCAGAAACATAATACCGGCAATGCCGACTTCTTACAATGTTTGATATTAAGGCATTTTACCATTTAAATACTGATACGATGACTTCGAACATGTACCATGTCGTTTGTTTCAATCACTTGACACCAGAGTTCACATGAGCGTTTTCCGTTCTGTATGTCATATACATTCCACATGGCCGAGAGTACGTCATGGTATCGATTTCCGACACCGCGCGCTCATTGTTTCTCTTACCACTGCCAGCTGGATCGATTAATTGAGTTGGCAGAGCGTCTTACACTTCCGTTCAATCCACCACTGCCACCTCGATCGTTCTGATCCACTTCCGTCCCATTTCTCAAAATCACTCCCACAAAAATATACAACAACCGAGTGGAAAGATGTTACACATCAAAAATTGTTGCGTAGTATCCAGCACTCTTGGCTATGAGCACGGAGGCCTTGGTTCGATTCCCGGCTCTGCGAAGAAATTTAATTCTGGTCTGAGGGCTGAAACGGGGCACACTCAACCTCGTGAGGCAAATCTGAGGAGAGGTGGGTTCGATTCCCCCCTCAGCCATTCTATAAGGGATTTCTGTGGTTTCCCACTTCCACTCCAGGCGAATGCCGGGATAGTCCATAAATTAAGGGGCATCTTCCCAATCCTTATGTGGATTACAAATACACACACTGATGCAGCAATTGCAGTATCACAAATTATCAGACAAATTCCACACACATCCAAGTATATGGGGCTACATGACCACGATGTCACATATCCCCTACATTAATCAACAACAACAAGAGAACAACGACAGAGAAAAGCTGCAAATAAGAATACATCATGAAAGAAAAGATTGACGGAAGTTGAGTCTTTTAGGTTTTTATTGAGAGTCATTTTTCAGAATTGAGAGTCATTGTTCAGAAACACTTGTGGACACGCTCACACGAGTACACACTCAAATGTTGATTGAGGACGTAGCCAAGAACTGGACTAGGGCATGTCAGAAGAGTCTGTTCGGGTTCTGTAGGAGACAATGTATGATGGTTGAGAAGGGGAGATTTAGGTTTTGGAGAGTTTTGTACTGCACAGTGTGTTTATTGCAGGTTGGTACTGCAGACTATCCGTAATACGAAGGAAAAATAATAGTGTTCAGTATCGTTTGCGGGATATGTTTGCAGTGCATTAGTACCAAACGGGATGCAAGCAGTAATAACTAAAGCCCTTGCGCGTATGTGGATATCCATGGATAAACCCGCAGATATCCGCAATTTTTTTACCTTGCGGATATAGTTTGTATGACTGTGCGGATAAGCTGCGGATAATGTTTAGAGTAAATTTGTGGATAGTTTTTATAATACAATGTTGAACTGGATTCTTTTAAATAATTTTAGTTTTTGCTAAGATCTGCGTCTTTCACGTTACTTGTTATTTCCCTGTTTGCTTTCGCTTGGATTGCATGAGAGAACCCAGTCATTAAAATACCCTCAATTAGTGTTGATTTTTCCCCAAAAGTTTCCTTTATACCAGCGCTTTCCTGCGTGGGTACATCCGACGACTAAGTGAGTACTATAATTAGCCACTCGCTGTTTAACTTGCCGTTACTCAGAGGGGCAAAACTCAGTCAACATTGCCTTGCGATTCACACATTGCCTAGGGGAACGAATTTCTCCACAAATGTCATAATGTATTGCTTTAATACTTTATCTAATAACTTAAACAAATTATTGTAATGTCAGCGGATTTAGATAACAAACGTGCGGATACGGATAACAGTCGTGCGGTTGCGGGTCGGATGCGGATAACAATCGTGCGGATGCGGGGCGGATGTGGATAACTTTCTGTTTATCTGCGCAGGACTCTACTAGTAACGACAACACGCGTTAGTTGGGCAGCATAAAACAATACTATTAGGGGCAGCTAATTCACCCGGAATAAGCTTTTGCTATTGTAATACGACAGACGAGTATCAGCATGATTGTCTTTTAATAAGGAGTTTGCTGTTAGCACTTTTGCTGCGATATCACGGGAGAAGGTTGAGGAGGAAAGGGAATCTGGGGACTCCTATGGAAGAGCTGGGAACTAAACCACGTCTTACTCCAGTCGCTAAACAAGTTACTAACTCGTAATAAGAAACTCGAATATTCTCGTGCTATTCTTGCATTCTAGTTAGCAACGTGGTTCTTTGCCTCATTACATGGGTGTCATAGCAGTTGCCTATCTATACGGCGCGGTGCTTCTCGCTAACAGAAGTATTACAGTTCTTCCGTCGACCATCCTTGGCATGGATTTCGTTAATGGAAATGTCATGATTTTAATACAAATATATGAGATTCCACTGGCGAGAATGTCCTAAATAAGTTATGTCTATTACAAACTTTATATTATACTATTGTTCCGCATTATGGCTTGGGTCTGCCTGATCACCATCAGGCACAAGTGTGTGTGAGGAGTCTGAAGGTTGCCAACCGTAGGGGAGCTCCGCTACGCGTAGTTCAATTAAATCTGGAGACGAAGTGGAGAACATTCATAATAGTAAAAGAGTGACGACGTTTGGCCATCTTCGATAAAATATGAAACAGTGGCGTAGCTAGGATTTGCTTCTGGAGAGGGATGAATGTGTCAAGAGCGTTTTACTAGCCTGATTAACCGTTTATACGAGGACAGAACTATATTTTTTTAAATGTTTTATTTTAGGTTCTTCTTTTCTCTTTTATTTTAAGGTTGGGTTTTATTTTCGGTTTTGTGTTTTTTTCTGTTTAGGGATTGTATTTTATTTTGTGATTGTTTTTCCTGTTTTATTTTTACTGTTATGACTTTTATACTGTGTTGTTTGTCATTTTGTTTGGTGTTTGCTTTTTCTTTGGTTTTTAACTTTGCATTTTGTATTCGATTTTGATTTTTGCTTTTTTCATTGCGTTTTTGTTTCGTGATTTGGGTTTCTTTTTTGATTTTTGGTTTGTGTGGGAGGAGCAGAATGAGTCATAATCGGTGAAAGTAAAACTACTCGTTTTCGTGTTTGATCGCGCTAGCATTTGTTAATCTAGTCGTTTGTCATCAATCCGAAGATTGATTTTATTCGTAATGAAAAAAAAATCATTAAGTTACGTATTTTTATTGTTTGGCTCTGGGGGGATTGAAACCCTAATCATCCCCCGTATTTACGCCACTGATATGGAAATATATTTATGACACAGAAAAAAAAACTAAAATGCAAACATTTTTCACTGTTCCGCTTGTTATTTATTTGCTGTTGTTGTTGTTGATTCATTTAGGAGCTTTGCGACATCGTGATCTTGTAAGCCCGTGCATTTGGGTGTGTGTGGAATTTGCCTGATATCTGTCTTATTGTGATAGCTGTATTAGTGTATCTATTTGTAATTCAGTTGATTAGGAAGGAGACGATCGTGGCCTTTATTTAGTATCCATCCCGGCATTTGCCTAAATAGAAGTGGGAAACCACGGAAAACCACTTCCAGGATGGCTGAGGAGGGAATTAAACCCGTCTCTTCTCAGTTTTGCCTCACGAGGCTGAGTGTACACCGTTCTAGCCCTCTGACCAGAATTGAATTTCTAGGCAGAGCCGTGAATCGAACCCGGGCCTCCACGGTGACAGCCGAGAACTGCTGGCCACTACGCAACGAGGCGAACTATTTAATTGCTAGAAGTGAAAACTGCAATTTAATACATTTAAGGTCTCTACCTCCCATTTAAAGTTCCATGGAACACATATATTTATCCCCAGGAAGTGTGATTCATTTCAGGTTAAGTTGTTGTTGATTCTTAAGGGGCTTTCCAATATCGTGGTCATGTAGCCCCGTGTACTTGAGTGTTTGTAGAATTTGTCCAATAACCTGTGCCACTGTGATGTCTGTACTAGTGTGTATTTGTAAATGAGGTTGGATTTGTGTAGGAAGTGGCCGTGGCCTTAAGTTAGGCATTATCCCAGCATTCGCCTGGAGTAGAAGTAGGATACCACATGGCTGAATGTACCCCGTTCCAGCCCTCAGAGCAGAATTAAATTTCTTGGCAGAGCCAGGTAACGAACTAGGGCCTTCGCAGTGACAGCCAAAAATGCTAGTCACTACGCATCCATACGGACTCCTTAAATTAAGGAGGTTGATATTATTATTATTATTATTATTATTATTATTATTATTATTATTATTATTTTATTATTTATATTAACATCATCATAACGTCCATTCAAATCTTACAATCATTTTATTAATGCAGCCAATGGTCATCTTTCAATCTGTAGCCCTTAAAGATCATCTCTTGCATTCTATAAAAAAATTCAATAATTGCGCATGACGACACGACGTGCAGATTTTAAAGGCAATTAATATTGACCGTTGAAATTGGCAGACAACTAGTAGGAGTTATGACAGGAGCACAAATTGATCTCGTTCCCTGAGCTTGACCTTGGTCGAGCTGCAACATTCCTTGCTTCAGGCGATCAGTCAAGGTTGCAGGCTCAGGTGTCCAAATGACCATTATTGTAGGTTGTTATTGCTCTATTTAGGGGATTTAGGGGATCATCAGTTTTGTGTAGTTGAGTAGTATTTTTATTTAGCGTATGGCTTTTAGTGCCGGGAGTGTCCGAGGATATGGTCGGCTCGCCAGAGGCTGTAGCTGCTTCAAGCGGACACCCATGGGGTGAGCTACAAGTTCCGTCCAATTTCAAGTAGTTCCAACTTTCACTACTAGATGTCACTGACACTTAGTGGTGAACGTTGGAACATTGATAGAGCGTTTCAACGAAATCTAACCGGAAAATTTAGCTTTACACAAGTTTAATTAGTGGAAGGTTCTTTTACATGCCATTAATCTATGACATGGGACCGCTGGCTTTACTTCCCCTCCGAAGGAGGGCATACTGAAGGATTTGAACGCTCTTAAAAAATCCGACGACTTCGGCCGGGTTTGAACCCGCGATCTTGGGCACAGCAGTTCAGCATGCTACCAACTACGCCACCGAAGTCGCTAGTTGAGTAGTAATGAAATATTATAACGCGTGCTAGTGTGGTGTCTGTACTAGTGACGTGTTCATCTTTTGTATTTGAGTACATTCTTCCTTCTTTATATTGCTTTTCTTCCCAAATACAGGAACTACATTCAACATTTTAGCCTACTTTCGAGTTTTACAAAAAATGAAAGTAGGCCTAGACCTATGAGTTCTATACGAGTCAAACGTTCGTGTGTATGTCTGTCCCCCATATCAATTCAAGCATGACGAAACTAAATTGAACCAAATTCGGTACAGAGGTAGCTCTAGCGATGGACACCTCATTGTCATGTTTTATATCGCCACAATCTTTACCAAAACAAAATGGTGGCCATCCAAATGTCCAAAGCTTAAATCAAATTCCGACTAAACTAAGAATCCCATCAGCATCAAGTTTAGAAAAATATAAGTTTGAGTTGAAAACGTCTGTCGCCCAAACTACAAGGCCATCAGCCAAATAATTTCAAATTTCTGAATAAAAATATTTTTACAACATAGAGAAAGTAGTTTGTAGTTTTACGTAACGCCTAATCTCGCGATCATGAGCAACGGGACCTTCTTTTCACGTGGAATCTGATACACAGGACATGGCACTTCACTTTGAAAATCCCACATGCACAGCTGAGAATCCCAACTTTTGGAGCACGTATTGCCTGCAGGTGAGTTAAGAAAAACGCCTACACATCACGTCTTAATTTGTCCCACGCCCTCCCAAGTCTCATGGCCACTAGACACGCAATCACCATAACCTGCTAATTCAGTACACATTTATCATGTGGCTTGTATATTTATAATACCATTAATAACGGTCACAAAACCCGTTGATTTTCAGCAGCTGAGTGCATACGGTAAACATGCACTCTACAATCAAAGTGACCTCCGTTATTTTTAAACAAAGAAAGGTTAGTTCAGAACTAGTCTATATTATGAAACGGGGATGATAAACAAAGATGTACCCTGCCCTAATTGAAGCAGCAACTACAACAAACAATGAAACAACGATACCTAATGAATTGAGCTGCGATTTTAATAGGATTGCATCTTGTGCTGGTAAGGCAAAAACATTTCTCCTTAATTATTAAAATATTTTCTCACAAATTAAGGGGTTTAATATTTATTTGTGGTGGGATTGTAGAGGATTTAGTTTTGCCCCCAAAGGGGCTTATTTTTCATATTTAAGATCACTTTGCTCAGTTTATAACTTAAATTTATTAATGGTGTGCCGCTTCTAAAACGACACTTGTACACTCCTACCTTCAAGGCTCCGTGTTTGTCTTTCTCTGCCAAAGTGGTAGAAAATTTAGTTCACTGGTTCTCGTCAGAGAGCGTGACATTAACTGAGAAGATAAGATATTGGTTGAATCATGGTGTTGTGCACTGCTGCTAGATGGCAGTGTTGTTATTGTCGAAGTCCGGACAGCTGTTTTGGAGCTTGGGAAAAGTATTATAAAGTTTATGAATTTGCATCGACCTGACCAGATGTAAGAAAGTGCTGATGAAAGTCCTCGTGGGAAATGAGTGACCTTTGGTTATCCTCAGAGCACCGGATTTGTTGTGAACTTGGCCATATACGGTACCAAGTCTTATTTGGAAACGTCGATATGTTTGGAGTGTTTATTTTATTAGTTGGTAATGTCCTTTGCTCTAAGCTATTCTGTTGTTGTTCTTAATCTTCTGTTGACCGAGCTGAACAGTAGTCGTCGATCAGCTCTTAGATGAGGCATAAGAAGATCGAGAGTAGCCATCTTGAAGAAATGTCGTTTTGTATTTTAGCTCCGTACCTTATATGTTTTAAATAAGTGGAATACTTGGATATGAAGATCCCTATTATAAGAAGATTATTAATCTGGGTATTTAGAGAATATTTGCAAGTCAGTATGGACACTGATAACCTCGATATTTAAGTTGGATGTGAAGTAGGCTATTCATCGTACAATTTGAAGGGTTGACTATTCGTGTACTTGATGTTAAGTACTAAAATGCGTACGGTCCCCTGGAAGAAGACTTTCTTTTGAATTGAAGTTGTATTGATTTTGACAAAGGATGCTTGAGGAATATGCCAAGCTGTTAATATATAACATTACCAAAATCCCATCGAGACTTAGTATCGGAAAGGTGATTCTTCAGGTTAGTGTAACCTTCCATGTCTTTTATTGAATTTTTATATGTTTATATATTGTGTTGTTAAATGTACTCAAATATTGTAATACAAGTTAGATCAAGCCAGAGTACCTGGGTATTATTTCTAGATCTTAAGCACAATAGCTTAGCCTTGATGAGTGCCTTTGGGGTAGAATTACTTAATGGGTCTGGTCGTTCCAAGGGGGAGCGGTTTAAATGGTTTATTAAGGAAGAAAACCATTTAACTAACGAGGCGAAACTCTTGGAAATGAACGTACACTATTCATCGACCATCACTTATGGTTTGCTTATTATCGTACGGCATCGTCCATCAAGTTGATAAACTATCGCCATTAGAGTGTACTCTTCCCCAGTGAATCCTGTAATCAACGTGTCTAATCGGGGAAATTCATTTGGCCCAGGCCAAAGATAGTCCATAGCATGAATTAATTTACAGCTTATGAGTTCGCTGTATTTATATAATCTCAACGAATAGAAGGAGAACCACATTTGTGGTTACGTATGAAACACGGGAATTGATCTGACGATCCATGCTTTTAACCCTGGGACATTGTTGCATCAATTAGAAGCTTAGTACAGTAGGCTACGTCAAGCCCGTATATTTGTTTGTGTCCCACAACTTGTCTCATAGGCTCTGTAGGCCCAGGAATTGGGCTTGTGATGAGGCAGCAGTGACCATCACGACGGTATACATCAAAATCTGAAACGTTCAGGATGGATGAGTATGAGATTCGGTCCCGTATATCTACACAGTTTCGCTCCAACCTTCACAGCAGAATTGAGACTTTGCATGACAGGAGTTGGAATCTCTCAGGGTGGAAAGCATTATGTTCATCTCTATCGCACGACGGCGACCGAAATGAATGGAAAGGAATAACAATGGCATATAGCAGGAACCCCGTAAAAACCTTCATAACCTTTATAGCAGGGTTTAAGTTCTTAGCTTGCCATGGTGGGTGAGTGGTTATAGTGTCGGACTACCAACCCCAAGATTGCAGGTTCGCCCCTGGCCATGGTAAGTGATTTTTGAAGGCGACAAAAATCACGATACTCATGTCATACGTTGTTGGCATGTTAAAGAAACCATTTGAATTCAGTAGGCCGTGTTCATTGGCAAAATTAATCTCGGGATTTTCCGCCAACACAAAGTTCCTCCATTCTCTACTTGAAAGCGCTGTAGTGTCAAAGAGTTTAGATATCTAACCTCCATGACTTTCATAGCGTTCAAAGGAACGACGAAATTCGACATGCAAGCTACCCTCTGGGTGTCAATTAACAAAGCTTGCACCAGGCACCCGAGGCCATACGATATTATTATTATTATAGTTCTTATTAAGCTGGAAAACTGCTCGTAGGTCGCAAATAATGGGGACATTTCCTTCACAACAGTAATAGAAGTATAGGGTTGGTGCATGAGTCCGTGCCGTGCTTAGTAGAATAAAATGCAGTACATTACATTACAATAACATGACTAATGCGCAACGTCATCCCTACATCGTATAAAACAATGTTTCCGATTCTAGGATGTAACGGGTAATCTCGAGAACCACTGGATGGATTTTGATGTGGTATTCACCATTCTGTAAAGGATCTCGCGAGGAAGGTTTCTGTAGAAATACATTTATTTTTGACCAAAGGAAGCCGAATAGTAACGATTTCAGAGAATCGAGTTGCAGAGAAAACTTGCCGTCCGTGCGCAATTTAAGCTTACTTTACTGTGGGTAAATCGTTAAAAATATATCTATACTATGAGCATAAGAATTGTTCAACATGAAAAGTTCTAAAAAAAATCATCAACAGCATATGTGACTTCCAATACTTTAATACTTTAATACATCGCCCACTATATGTGTCTGTAAGTTTTCATTTCTTTCAACAATCTTCATTCAGTGGAAATCTAAATTACAAGCTTCGGAGTGAGTTTACGAGGTAGCAACGAGCCTATCACCCCAGCTTAGGGCAGCATCAAACTGTCGAGTCCTGTTAAGACTTCAGAGAAGAGTAGGTTATATATGTTTGCAGTTTCGCTGTTCACCTCTTCTTTTCTGAATTGCGTCTGAGATCTGCCGTCCTTGCGCCTTTTAAGCTTCCACTGGTTACACCGTTAATGATACCGGGCGAAGCCGGGATGGGTTGCTAGTAGATAAATAAATTAATGACACAGTCACTCGGTGATGTAATGACCGCCTGCTAGCGTTCTATACCTCTCCTGTAGAAATGTTGTTGTTGTTTCGAGTTGAAGAAATCTGTTAGCCAGGTGCTAAGAGCAGCTTCATCTTGCACAATTGTCCTTGAATGTTGTTTGAGAGAGACCGGAATATATGATAATAATCGGAAGGGGCTATATCTGATGAATATGGACGGTGAGGAAGTGGTTCCCAACCAAATTTACCATTCGCATCTGTGCTGATTCCGGCCGTATGTGGGCGTGCATTATCCAGGATTACCAGGTGCTTGGTTTTCAATAGCAACAGCGAGCTGTTCAGTATACACAGCAGCGTTTATGGTTTCATTCTTGGTAGCAAATCAGGGCAAAGAAGCCAGTTTTTGCACCTTACCCAATGAATGTATATGACGCACATTGGTTGCGTGATAGCATTTCATCATTTGTCCAATTCCCGTGTTGTTTGGCATGGATTATTTCGAGCCAAATGAATTAGGCGGTTTTCTTCTAAAAGAGAAGTTTCACCACACAAGTCGAAGTGTCCTTCTCGGAAACGGGAAAACGATTTCCGTGCCGTTTCAGTGAATGCTTCCCTCCCATAAACACCAGAAATTCTTCTCGCGACTTCTGTAGCACTCGATCATCGATTAAACTCGAAGAGTGGAATGTGTCGGAAATGTTCATTGTTCTCTACTTAACACTCGATACTTATTAGCCTTGAAAATATCCAAAACAAGCTGTCAACATCATACAAGTTCATGTCTGCAACAAACTCCAAACAGAAATAAGGAAACAATTGCATAACGAAAACGAAGGTGGTAGTGGGGCCAACTCAATGCAGAACGGCAAAATTTATGGACCGACCCAATATTACCGATTTGAAATATGATTGTCAGTGGCCAACTTGTTCACAACAGCTGATGAGCTTGCATTGGCACAGAGATCACTCTTTTCCTTGGCCTACAAACACTTCGATAAACTGATCGCCGCAATCATGTCTCAAATTGGTAATTACAATACTAGAGTATTCTCGTATGTTTCCTATTGGAGGTTATGTGTGTGCTCTAACAATATCCTTTGTGGTCATTTAACTTCGAGCACATTGTGTGTATATATTATTATTATTATTATTATTATTATTATTTCCGATTGTTCCTCTTCAGGAGAGTGTGAGAACTTGAGCCAATCACCGCTTCACTTCCTTTTCCTCTCTTCTTTTCTTCCCAAAACCTCTTCATTAGTTCACTGTTCTTTTTCTTCCTTTCCTCTGTGCATTTTGTTCCCCTGATGTTGGTGTTTCTGATTTTATTTCTAAATTGTTCTCTGTCCTTAATGTCGTCTTCAGAGATTTTAAATAATTCCATGTCTTCATGTATTTCTTTTATCCAACTGGTCTTTAATTTACTTGCATTCACGATATTGAAAATCTTTTTAGTGAGTCTGTTCTCATCCATAGAACTGCAGACGTCTCTTCCTAAATTTATCTATATGTATATATACTGTATATATATATAAATATATATATTTTCAGCCCCTCAATGCGAGAAAGGCCCTAAAACCAACAGTTTTTGAGATATTCACAGAAAACTAATTTCATTTAATAAACTAATGGAATAATGCAAGCCTGTAACCATGGCAACAGAATCTCAGAGGTCCATCTATTTCTGTAAGGCGCAATGCAATTCCATTAATTAAATTAGTGTAAAAGTTTGCTATAAGGTTATCACGGCACCAAATTAAGCTGTAAAATTCATCAATAACTATAATGCGATTCAGGGGGTCAAGGGGTACTCGAGAATATTTTCACTCGATTTACACACGCGGGTGTAGTACAGAAGGTCCATTATATCCCTGTTCCTATATTATATTATTGTTATACTATGGCGTCCATCCTTAAGCTTTGCTGGTACGAGGGACTCCAAAACTTTCTTAAAAACGCCTCCTTGAATTTGTCCATCGTTACACCAAAGAAGTATTTTATATCTAAATTGCATTTTGTAAATATTGTCAATTCAAATAACAGTACAGTAAGTATGTAGTTAGTTTTAGTTGTAAGTAGGTATTTAGTTTGTCTATTAGATATATGTCATTGTTCTATTAGACCGTGGTGTGTGAGTGTGTCTGATAGCAGTTGCATTGTTTATTAGTTATAGTTCATTGTTTCAGTAGACTGTGATGTGTGAGGGTGCATGTGAGTGAGCCTGGTGACAGACTGTTTTAGTGGTAGTATTTGTTGTTGGTGGAACTTTAGTATTTTTTTTTTGTTAGTCGAATTTTGGTATTTAATTGTTAGTACGGTAGAAGTTTAGTATTTTTGTTAGTAGAATTGCTCTTTACTTATTCTGAAAGGGAGTAGCAGCCTTTCAGAATAAATCAAATCTTTACTAGTCTTACATACGGTTAAGATATTGATAATATAAGCCAAATAATGGCTACACTGCGTCCTGCTGCACGGCTGGAAGCAACGGAAAACTACAGCCGTATGCTATTCCCGAGTATATGCACCTCTCTATGCATAATTACATGTGATGATGGCCTCCTCCCTTGTAAAATTTCAATCCGGAGGTAAACTAGTCCCCCGTTCGGATCTCCGGGTGGGGACTACTCGAGAGGGGGTTAACATCACAGAAGTGACAAAGAGGAAATCTGACATTCTACGGATCGGAGCGTGGAATGTTAGAAGTCTGCTAGGAAGTGGAAGGTTAGAAAACTTAGAAAGGGAAATGGATAGGTTGAGGTTGGATTTGGTTGGGATTAGTGAAATGCGCTGGCAGGAAGAACAGGACTTTTGGTCAGGAGACTATTGGGTCATTAGCACTAAATCAAACAATGGCCAAGCAGGGGTTGGCCTCATATTGAGTAGGAAACTTGGACAGCGGGTGGAATATTATGAGCAATATAGTGAACGGATTATTGTAGCAAAAATCAATACTAAACCTCCCTGCACCACAGTGGTACAAGTCTATATGCCTACCAGTCAAGCTGATGATGAGGATGTTGAAAAGGTCTACGAAGAAATAGACGAAATTCTGAGGTATATCAAGGGTGATGAAAATGTTATAGTAATGGGAGATTGGAATGCTGAGGTAGGAAAAGGGAGAGAAGGGAAGATAGTAGGAGATTTCGGATTAGGTGAAAGGAATGATTGAGGAAGCAGGCTGGTAGAATTCTGCACCGAGCATGAATTGGTCATAGCTAACACCTTATTCAATAACCACAATAGAAGAATATACACATGGATGAGACCAGGAGATACAGGGCGTTACCAAATCGAATTCATTATGGTCAAGCAGAGGTTTCGAAACCAGATTTTGGATTGTAAAACATATCCTGGTGCTGAAATAAACTCTGACCACAATCTGGTTGTAATGAAATGCAGATTAAAGTTGAAGAAACTGAAGAAAAGTCAAAAGCCAAAAAGGTGGGCAATAGACAGACTGAAAGAGAAGGATGTAAACGAAAGATTCAAGTAGAGTATAAAGGAAGGACTAATGAAAAACCCTAAACAAACTTCAATTGCAGACGAATGGGCACTTTTGAAGAATGAAATAACAAAATCCGCAGAAGAAAACATTGGTAGGAAAGAAAGAATAGGTAGAAAACCGTGGATCACTCAGGATATACTAGAATTGATGGACGAAAGGCGGAAACACAAGAATGTAAGAGATGAAAAGGGGAAAGCAGAATACAGATGTCTGAGAAATGAGGTTAACAAGAAGTGCAAGGAAGCGAAAGAAGAATGGTTGAAAGAGAAATGTGCAGGTATAGAAAATTGTCTGAAATTAGGAAAAGTAGACACAGCTTATCGAAGGATTAAGAATACTTCTGGGGAAAAGAAGACTAAGTGCTGTAATATTAAGGACACAAATGGAAAGCCTCTAACAGATAGGGAAGAAAAGGTTGAGAGATGGAAAGCTTACATAGAGAGTTTGTATAAGGGAAAGGAGATTGAGAATCATTTAATGGAAAGGGAGGAGGAAATTGATGAGGATGCGAAAGGAGATTTAATATTGAGATCAGAATTTGATAGAGCTTTGGAAGACTTAAGCAGGAACAAAGCACCAGGCATAGATGATATACCGATTGAGTTGCTACGCTGCATAGGAGATGAAGGTCTGATCAGGTTATTTCACTTGGTGTGTAGGATTTATGAGGCAGGTGAGGTACCCCCTGATTTCAAGAAGAATGTTATCATTCCTATACCAAAGAAAGTGGGAGCTGACAGATGTGAAGATTACCGTACAATCAGCTTGATTACTCATGCTTCAAAGATCCTGTCTAGAATAATTTACAAGAGGATTGAAAGCCAGATAGAAACGGAGTTGGGTGAAGACCAGTTTGGTTTCAGGAGAAATGTAGGAACAAGGGAAGCTGTACTAAGTCTTAGGCTGATTTTGGAAGGTAGAATAAGGAAAGATAAGAGAACGTTCATGGCTTTTGTAGACTTAGAAAAGGCTTTTGATAACTTTGATTGGACTAAATTGTTTGACATTTTGAAATCGATTGGAATAAAGTACAGGGATAGGAGGGTGATATACAATCTGTACAGAAACCAGACAGCAGTCATTCGAGTTGAAGGACATGAGAGAGAAGCTGGTATTCAGAAAGGTGTAAGGCAAGGCTGCAACTTATCACCCATACTTTTCAATCTTTACATTGAACAAGCAATGAAGGAAATTAGAGAAAAATTTAAAGTGGGAGTGAAGATTCAAGGAGAAATAATTTCAACTCTGAGATTTGCTGATGACATCGTCATCTTGGCCGACAAGCCTGAGGATTTGAATGAGTTTTTGAATGGTATGGACTCCGTCTTACGGAAAGAATTCATGATGAAAATTAATAAATGTAAAACAAAAATACTGGAATGCAGCCGAAATAAATCAGAAACCTCTATGGAGATCAAATTGGCAGGTGAAAAGCTAAAGGAAGTAGAAGACTTCTGTTACTTAGGAAGCAGAATAACCAGTGATGGACGAAGCAAAGAGGATATAAAAAGTAGCTTGGCTCAGGCAAAGAAAGCATTTCTACAAAAAAGGAATCTGCTGACATCGAATATAGATTAAGGTATTAGGAAGTCATTTTTGAAAGCCTTTGTCTGGAGCGTGGCGCTCTAACGAAGTGAAACTTGGACTATTGGTGCAGCAGAAAAGAGGAGAATTGAGGCATTTGAAATGTGGTGTTACAGGAGAATGATGAAGATCAGATGGGTAGATAGGGTTACAAACGAAGAGGTATTAAGACGAGTGGGAGAGGAGAGATGTTTCTGGCGACTGCTAATGAAGAGAAGAGATAGGTTGGTAGGACACATACTAAGACACACAGGAATAGCAAGCTTAATTATGGAAGGAAGGGTCGAGGACAAGAACTGTAGGGGTAGACCAAGGTTAGAATATGTTAAACAGATTTCCTCGGATGTAGGGTGTCGGAGCTATGTAGAGATGAAACGATTAGCTCAGGACAGGGAGGCATGGAGCGCTGCATCAAACCAGTCAAAAGACTGAAGACTCAAACAACAACATATTTTTCTGATAACCTGTGTTATTGTGGAGTCTGTAGTAGTGTGTATTTGTAATTAAGGTGAAGATTGGGAAGGAGGAGACCGTGCCCTTAAGTTAGGAACCATTCCTGCATTTCCCTGGAGTAGAAGAGTGAAACTACGGAAACACATCAAAGATGTCTGAGGTGGGAATCGAACCCACCTCTTGTTAGTTCTGCTTCATGAGGTTGAGTATACTTTTTTTCAGTCCTCAGACAAGAATAATACATTTCTTGGCAGAGCTGGGAATATAACCAGGGCCTTCGCAGTGACAGCAGAGAAACGGGAAATTTTGAAGTTGTTGTTGGTATACCTGTGCGTCTCGTACGAGTGGGGGACAGAAGTCATGACGCCAAGTAGTAACGGACATTTAGTTGAGATGGAGCAGTGGAGTGGTGCGGAGCGCGCAGTCGCTGTGAGAGCGTACTACAAAAATGGCGACAGTGCAACAGCTGCACAACGAGTGTTCCGACGCCATTATGATATTCCTCCCCGCGGTCGAGTTCCTTCTTCACATGCCATATCAACATGGGTTCGGAATTTTGAAGAGACTGGTTCGGCCTTAAAGAAGAAACCTCGTGGGCGTGTAGTGACTGTTCGAACCCCAGAAAACGTTGAAGCAGTGCGAGTCGCAGTGGAAAGGAGTCCGCGTCGTTCTGTACGAAAAATCGCCTCATCATTGCAACTTGGCCGTCGGAGCGTGCAAAGAATATTGCACGGCCTCCACTTTCATCCTTACAAGCTTCAGATTGTTCAAGCTCTAAAACCAAATGACGGTGAGTTACGCTTGCAGTTTTGTGAACAGCTACTGACTAAAATCAATGAAGACGCAAACTTCATTGAAAATGTTTGGATGTCTGATGAGGCCCACTTTCATTTAAATGGACATGTCAATAAGCAGAACATGCGTTACTGGGCTCACAGAAATCCCGCTGAACTTCATCAACGTCCGTTACACAGCCCCAAAGTTACTGTATGGTGTGCAGTGTCTTGTCGTGGGGTGATTGGACCTTACTTTTTTGAAGATGAAAATGGTTCCACTGTAACTGTCACATCTCAACGTTACATTCAAATGCTGGAGACATTTTTTGCTCCACGGCTTCATGCTTTTCCAGATATTGACATTCAGCAAACCTGGTTTCAACAAGATGGAGCCACCCCACACACTGCCAGGCTGTCAATGGTTGCATTGCGACGTTTGTTTGGAGAGCGCATAATTGCAAGGAACGCTAACATCGCTTGGCCTCCACGGTCTCCAGACCTTTCAGTATGCGACTTCTTTCTATGGGGACATCTAAAGAGCGTTGTGTACCAGACTAGGCCAAGACTCAGATTGAAGAACACGTCGCCAACATCCCAGTGGACAATGATAAGTCTTCAAAACCGATTGAATGAATGTGTTAGAAATAATGGACAGCACTTAAATGATGTGATTTTTAACTTAACGAGTATTGTAATTTCCACTCTTGCCTTACACATTTTCAGCATTAAAATATTTGGTTTTCAATTAATTGGTTAATTATGATTATTTCAAAATTTCCCGTTTCTCTGCGCCACCCTGTACTACGCAACAAGATGGACTCATGTTAGGTAGATTTCATTAGAAAGCTAACTATTGCAATGGGTACCATGTTTCGACTTCCAGAAATTTTCGACATATCTTCGTGTTTCACATCCCTCAGACCCCAAAACCACCGTCAGTTCAAAAGTTTATATAATTTATGTATATATGTATATATGTATCTATCTATATATACAGTATATATCAGTTTTTTGTGGACACGATAACTGCCGTAATTCTGTACCAGTCACTTTGAATTTTTTACATAATATGTATTCCTATAAAATCTCGGTCGAGTTCGTTAATGGGCAAAATCGGTCGAAGGGGGGAAAGATGGGGGGCTTTTTTCGAAAAAGTGAAATATCACTATAACTCTCTTAATATGTGAAATATCGAATCCCTTCAAAGTTCATATTATGTGTCGGATAAGTGCCAAAAATTTATGTTTAAAAAGTTTTTTGATAGCACCAACTATTGGCCAATGGGGTGGAAAAAAGTGGGTTTTCGGAAAACATTAATCATATCTCTCTTAATAGGCACAATATCAAAACCGTACAAAATGGACGATATTACCCTAATAATTACCTAAAACTTTTGTCTGAAAGAATTTTTGATACAACCCACCATTACGCCAAGGGATAAGAAAAATGGTTTCGGAATTAGAAGAATATGCCAAGAGCCATCAGAGGTTACCATGACAACGCTTCTAAATTGATGAGGGATGAGCTATCAGAGGTTGCCATGACAACGAGTTCACATTCAGTTTTCCATCTGACTATGTGGGAAGCGGTTTAGGTGACGTAGCCTAGCTGGTAGCATGCTGAACTTCTATGCCCAAGGTCGCGGGTTCAAAGCCGGCCGAAGTCATCGGATTTTCAAAGAGCGCTAAAAATCCATCAGTATGCTTTCCTTCAGAGGGGAAGTCCAACGTTCGATGCAAGTTACTGGTTGCGGTGGCATCTAGTAGCCAAGTTCATTGCTAGGTGTCGTTGACGGTATATTTGGTACCAACATTAGGAACTACTACTTGAAATTGACCGTCTGCAGTACTTACCTGAATTACAGACTAATACAGCCATCACAATTAACACCGTTTATCAGACACACACACACACAAAGTACACGGGGTTACATGACAGCGTTGTCGCAGCCCTAAACTGAGGAATCAACCAACATCTCTGCGGAAGATAAAATTTGACGTGAAGAAGTAACAGACTATTAGATAGTTACACATCAGTTCCAAACCTTGCATAAGGACGGTGTGACCACAAGTATAAAAATGGACCCCAAATGACAAGAAGGTTACCGTCCCCCTAACACAATAAAATGTTAAAAATATTGTTACGTGCCACCCCTAGTGGCACTTTTGTTAACTGGATTACGGTGGGTGGGAAGCACAACACCAATTACTGCTTAAAGAAATAATTAATTTTATTGCAGCCAGAAAAATACACTACTCAACAGCAATCATTACCTTACTCCAGTTTCCTCCTCGTCGAGAATACTTTCCCTTTCAGTTGTCAACAGACCACAGTTAATCCTCTTCGCTAATGAGTCCGCTCCCGTACGCTCGCAGGAAATAGCTGCACTAGGTCTGTCACTGCACTATACACTGTTTCACAAGCACCACGATCACTTCCTCGGTGTCAAGAGAATCAGCTTCACTAGGGGTTTCGCAAGTCACCACACTTCTGTCGCTCAAGACAATCGCTCGCACTAGCTCGTAAAACACAACAACAACAACTGCTAGACAGGTCGCACTTATATAGCAGGCCGGTGTCTCAATAAATGCTTCTAGATCCATCCAGGGTTCACGGCTTCTCGAGGTTTCCATCGCTGGTCCAGTCACGAATATTCTGGACTACCCCTTTGTCCTAGTAGACCTGTTGCATAAGGCACACGCAATACAGGAGGCAGGCCACAGCCCAGCCCTGGGGCAGTTGTGACTCATGCGGCGAGTGATGACACAAACTCACAGCCGTAACACCACCCCCTTCCTAAAAAGGCTGATCGTCCCGATCAATCATTGGTCCGTCTGTGTCCCTCCGTAGGCTGCCAGGCGATCTCGGTGCACGATCTTCATCTTTGTCCTCGGGCTCCGCTGGATCCTGTAGACGACATCCTTGATCCGTTTCACGACTCGGTACGGGCCCTCCCAGGACTTCTGCAGTTTGGGTGACAGGCCTTTCTTCCGTAATGGGTTGAAGAGCCAGACCAGGTCGTCCTCGTGGAATCCGCCGGCATCCGTCTGCTGGTCGTATCGGGTCTTCATTCGGTCGGTCTCGATCCGCAGTTTCCTCCTCGCGAACGCGTGTACGTCCTCCAGTTGGTCGACCAGTTCTTGACAATACTGGCTTACGGGGATCGGATCATTCCCAGGTCTGCCGAAGGCAAGATCGACAGGTAGACGGAGCTCCCTCCCAAACATGGCCCGGGCTGGTGTGCACCCGGTGGCTTCATGCACGGCGGCGCGGTAGGCCAGGAGAAATAGTGGAAGATGCTTGTCCCAACCCCTCTGGTGCTCGCTGACGACTATTCGGAGATGGTTCTCGATGGTGCGATTGAATCGCTCTACCATCCCGTCGGACTGAGGGTGTAGCGGCGTTGTCCTTGTCTTCCGGATTCCCAGCAGCTGGCATAGGTTCTGGAACACCTGCGACTCGAAGTTCCTCCCTTGGTCAGAGTGCAGCTCCAGGGGTACTCCGTACCGGCTGACGAATTCCTTCACCAGGGTCTCTGCAATCGTCGCGGCTTCTTGGTTAGGGAGCGCATACGCCTCCGGCCATTTGGTAAAGTAGTCGCTGACGACTAATATGTAGCGGTTCCCTGCCTCGCTTAACGGGAATGGCCCAGCAACATCGATGGCCACTCTCTCCATGGGGCCGCCCACGTTGTAGGTCTTCAGTGGACCCCGTCGTCTTCGTCCTGGGCCCTTGCTGGCTGCGCAATCGTGGCACCTCGCGCAGTGGTTCTCCACGTCTGTTCGGCATCCGATCCAGTAGAACCGCTCTCTCAGCTTCTCCAGGGTCTTCTTTATCCCTAGGTGTCCACCAGATGATCCTCCATGAACTTCCTTCAGGACTTCCCCCGTCATAGCCTTTGGAACGACGACATGTTCCCGAGATGTCTTCCCGTCGGTGCTCTCCCAGGTACGGCAGATGAGGCCATCCCTTACAATCAGCGAGTCCCACTGCGTCCAGTAGGACTTAAACTTTGGGCTGCAGTCACTCACAATGTTCCACCCGGGTCTGGGGACACAGGCCCTCTTCCATTCGGCTATCAGTCCCAGGTCATCATCTTCTGCTTGCGCCCGCGTGAAAGATTCGCGGCTCCAGCTCCCTTGAAGTTCCACGGTAGACCTTCGGCACTGTATCCCGGTGTTCTCCTCCCTTCGGGAACAGAAGGTGCAGTCTTCGGGGCACGGTCTTCGTGACAGGGCGTCGGCGTTAGAATGCAGTTGGCCTTTCCTGTGCTGAATCTCAAAGTTGTACTGTTGAAGCCTCTCTAACCACCGCGCGAGTTGACCCTCGGGCTGCTTGAAGTTCCGGAGCCACCGCAGGGATGCATGGTCAGTCCTGATGAGAAATTCTTGCCCGTACAGATACTTGTGGAAGTGTTCAATGGTCTTCACGATGGCGAGCAGCTCCTTCCTGGTGACGCAGTAGTTCCTTTCTGGCTTTGACAAGGCCTTGATGAAGTAGGCCACTACTCTCTCCTCGCCGTCCACTACTTGCGACAGGATTCCCCCTATGCCAAAGTCGCTGGCATCGGTATCGACGATGAACCTTGTTCCAGGTCTGGGGTAGGCCAGAATTGGCGCGGTGCACAGAGCCTGCTTGAGTTGTTTTAAGGCACTGTGGCATTCTTCTGTCCACGTGAAGAGTTGGTCCTTCTCAGTCAGTCGATGTAAAGGCTTGGCGATGTCGGCGAATTCTTTCGCGAAGCGACGGTAATAAGTGCAGAGTCCCAGGAAGCTCCGTAGTTGGGACTTGTCCTTCCGAACTGGCCACTCCCTCACAGCTGCGGTCTTCTCTGGGTCGGTGCGCACCCCTTCCTCGGAGACGATATGCCCAAGGTACTGGACCCGCTTCTGGAAGAGCTGACACTTCTTGGGGCTCAACTTCAGCTGGGCAGCCCGTAGCTTCAACAAGATCTCCTTCAGGTTGCTGTAGTGCTCCTCGAAGCTTCTCCCCAGAACGATGACGTCGTCTAGGTAGACCAGGCAGGTCTTCCAGTGTAGTCCCCTCAGAATGGACTCCATTAGCCTTTCGAAGGTCGCAGGGGCGTTGCACAGACCGAATGGCATGACGGTGAACTGCCAGAGCCCGCTGCCCACAGAGAACGCAGTTTTCTCGCGGTCCTTAGGGAGGACCTCCACCTGCCAGTAGCCACTCTTCAAATCCAAGGTGGAGAACCATCTCGACCCTGATATGGTGTCCAGGGTGTCGTCGATCCGGGGTAGAGGGTAGCTGTCCTTCTTCGTGACGTCATTCACCCGCCTGTAATCCACGCAGGACCTGGTGGAACCGTCCTTCTTCTTCACTAGCACGACCGGAGAACTCCAAGGACTATGTGATGGCTCGATCACCCCTTGCTCCTTCATCTCTTCTACCATCCGGTCGACTTCGGCTAGCTTGGCGAGCGGGACACGTCGGAATGGGGCCCTAATCGGTGCGCTGTCCCCAACGTCGATTCTGTGCTGAACCAAGCTTGTCCTGCCGAAGTCTTTGCTCCCCACGGAGAAGACGTCCTGGAATTCGCGTAGCAGGTCCTGAAGTTGGCGTGATTGTTCCTCGTCTAAATGGTCCTGGGATCCTTGGTACTGCTTCTGTAGTTCTTCTGGCAGTGTGCGTCTTCTTTGGTTGTCCGTCTGCAGGTGTCCGTCTGTCGTATCTGTGATGCGGGCAATCCAGGTAACGGGCTCGCAGACTCCTAGGTTGGTGTCCCGGTGAACCGTAATGTCGTAGTCGTTGAGGTTGGACAGGCGGACGTACGGCCGAGACGTCGTGTTGATGAGAGTCTTGGCAACTAGCAATCCTTTTGTCTGGATGTCCTCATATTTTGGCTCGATGACAGCCGCCACTCCCTCAGCAGTTCCGTCGACAATTACGGCAGCGCTGACTTCCGTCCTGGCGGGAACGATGACGTCTTCTCTCAGCCTTACTCGTCGTGCCGTGATGGACTCGTGCGCAGGTTTCAAAGCAAGTTCCTCACCTCCGAAGTGCAGAGTGTTGGTACTCAGATCCAAGATGATGTTGTTCTGGTCCAGGAAGTCCAGTCCGATGATCACTTCATTTGATACGTCAGCCACAAGCACTGGATGCTTTATCGCCCGTCGACCAATGACGAACTCCAGTGATGCTTCGCCATGTACCGGTGCGGTCTCTCCGGTCGCGGTTATTAGCTGGAGGTTCCTTTGTGTGGGTTGCACTCTCCACTTCGGGATCACGGTGGGATTGACGATGGTCCTCGACGTTCCCGTGTCGATCAGCATGGGCCAGCTCACTCCGTTGACGACTCCGTCGACCATCAGGCTGCTATTGTCCCTCCGTAACTTCGTCACACGCACTTGGACTGCTGGGGCTTGACGACTGACACAAGCCAACCTTTGCCCCCCAAGGCTGGCTAATACTCGTTTCCCTGGGCCGCGCGGTTTTCAGACGACTGATTTCCCGTCGGATACCCTCGGCGGCGGCGATCACCGCAGTCCTTGCTCAGGTGGCCTTTCTTACCGCAGGCCCAGCAGGTCGGTAGTCCTCTTCCGGGCCGCCTCTCCGGTTGTCTTCCGGCTGTGTCGTTGCTGGTGGTACCGCGACTATCGAAGAAACGGCTTAGCGCCTCCATTAATTCGTCGGCCAGGGGCTTGGTCTCGTTGGTTTTTACTGGTTCGTCGACGTCCACTTGACGCACCCGCGCGTGCATTCTGGATGCCTGTTTTGCCGTCTCGAACTCAAGTGCGTGGCTCAGCGCATCTGCCAGGGTCTTATTGCGTGCGAGACGCAGCGCCTGTTGAGTGTCCGAGTCCCGTAGCCCGTCGGTGAAAGTCTGCGTCGCTATCTGCTCCAGAAAGTCGGCCGGCGCTGTTGGGTAGGCAAGCCTTACGAGGCGTGCGAAGTCCATCTCGAACTCCTGCAGGGTTTCCGCGTTCTTCTGTACCCGGGTCCGGAGCTGCATCTGATAGGCCTGCTGAAGATGGCTATCTCCATATCGGGACTCCATATGGGCGATCAGGGAAGCGTAGTCCTGGGATCCAGTCGGGATGGCCTGAAGGACGTTAAGGGCGTCACCTCTCAGCGCTACAATGAGAGCTGTAGCCTTTTCTGTGTTGTTCCAGTTATTTATGGAACAGGCCGCCTCGAACTGACGTAAGTAGGTGCTGCACGGGACCTTTCCGTCGAAGGTTGGGGGCGTCACTCTGCTATGTCCCGTTCCTGATATTCCCGGTGTAACGGTGGGCGGGCGTTGGCGCAGCTCGGCAACTTCCTCTCGTAGAGCGTTGAATTTCTCCTCCACCCCCGTCAGTGGGCGTTGGCGCAGCTCGGCAACTTCCTTTTGTAAGGCGTTGAATTTCTCCTCCACCCCCATCAGCGGGTGTTGGCACAGCTCGGCAACTTCCACTTGTAAGGCGTTGAATTTCTCCTCCACCCCCATCAGCGGGCGTTGGCGCAGCTCGGCAACTTCCACTTGTAAGGCGTCGAACTTCTTTTCCACTGCCGTGACCTCCTCACGCAGACCCAGTTCTAATTTCTTCAGGTCCTGTGTCAACTTATTCTGACCGTCTTCCATCTTCTTCTGGCCGTCCTCTATCCCCTTCAGGTCCTCCGCTAGCTTATTTTGACCGTCTTCCATCTTCTTCTGGCCGTCTTCTAGTTTGGCAGTTAGGTCCTCGGCTAACTTCTTCCGGCCGTCCTCCATCTTCTTCTGGCCGTCCTCCATCTTCTTCAGGTCCTCCGCTAACTTATTTTGACCGTCTTCTAATTTGGAAGTTAGGTCCTCGGCTAAACTTTTCTGGCTGTCTTCCAATTTGGCAGTTAGCTCCTTGGTTAAATTCTTCTGGCCGTCTTCTATGCCATTTAACTTTTCTAGCAATGCTGCCAATTGCGCCTCCATTTTAGTTGTTTGCCTTGTAAAGGGCATGCACTCACAGGAAAATTAGAGAAAATGACCTGCTCGAGTTTTGAAACCAGGACCGTCAGGTGTTGTGCTTGAGTTCGTAATCCGGCTTCTGACACCAGTTGTTACGTGCCACCCCTAGTGGCACTTTTGTTAACTGGATTACGGTGGGTAGGTAGCACAACACCAATTACTGCTTAAAGAAATAATTAATTTTATTGCAGCCAGAAAAATACACTACTCAACAGCAATCATTACCTTACTCCAGTTTCCTCCTCGTCGAGAATACTTTCCCTTTCAGTTGTCAACAGACCACAGTTAATCCTCTTCGCTAATGAGTCCGCTCCCGTACGCTCGCAGGAAATAGCTGCACTAGGTCTGTCACTGTACTATACACTGTTTCACAAGCACCACGATCACTTCCTCGGTGTCAAGAGAATCAGCTTCACTAGGGGTTTCGCAAGTCACCACACTTCTGTCGCTCAAGACAATCGCTCGCACTAGCTCGTAAAACACAACAACAACAACTGCTAGACAGGTCGCACTTATATAGCAGGCCGGTGACTCAATAAATGCTTCTAGATCCATCCAGGGTTCACGGCTTCTCGAGGTTTCCATCGCTGGTCCAGTCACGAATATTCTGGACTACCCCTTTGTCCTAGTAGCCCTGTTGCATAAGGCACACGCAATACATGAGGCAGGCCACAGCCCAGCCCTGGGGCAGTTGTGACTCATGCGGCGAGTGATGACACAAACTCACAGCCGTAACAATATGCATAGTAAGACGAAAGAAAAGTTAATTGGGCTCCAATTACATTGTAAAATACTTTCTCGCAATAAATGAGGTCTGATCCTTCTACGAAAACCTGCATATCTTGTCTATTATAGCCTATCCCCTAGTTTGCCCGGTGAAATCTACCTCCGCCTTCCGGCGTGCCGAGAGGATTTTTTTTAATTACTTAAGCTAGTAAGGATAAACGATACATTTTATTTTTGGTTGGCATTGTTAATATTGGATCCAAGAATTTGAAACATGCTCATCTTTTGTAATCTTTGGACCATACCATCGTATTTCTTAAGGGATGGAAACCTTCAGTGTGTGTGTGTTGTGTGTGTGAGTAGAACCCTTTCCTCTCACTTCCCTCTGGATCTTCACCCTGAATCAAATGCAGTTTCCACATATTTGCACGATGTTTCCCACAGTATGAACTTTGGCACAAAAACTTGTTATATTTAGAATGCATTGATGTAGGAAGTTCCAGCTGAAATACAAGACAGTCTCTTTATTATTAAAGAAACTCTTACAAGTTGTGCATTAAGCATACAAATACATTAAATTTACACTACATTCATTATTTTATATTTTACTTTGTTTCAGTCTTATGTTTCTAAGCAGGTCTCGATTATTGACTTGGATAGTTTTTTGCATCTTGTAATGTGGTATCGATCACATGGGCGTTCACAAAGATCACAGTCTCTTCGGGAGGGAAAAAAAACTCCTAGTGCGTTACAGGTGGCTTTGAAAGTACGCCAAAGACAAGGCCATCTGCGGTCCGGAGCAGTATAAATTGGGTGCGCGCCACGGTGTTGGTATCATTTGTTCTTGCCGCAGCCAAGTAACAGACTCTCAATCCACCATGTACAAGCTGGTGAGTAGCTCAATGGACTGTCAGTAAACCTAGGATAATATCTATTTCACTGTACGCAGATAGACAATTCCTCACTGACAAATGCTTTCTTTTGATGACTCCAGTTAGTTAGTTATTGTATTTTAAAGGGCCGGAACTACGATACATCTGCCCCTATATTATGACTCTCAGAGACTCAGGGCAAAATATCTTCATGGACAATACATGTCACTAGAAAAATAATACCTTTTGCCTGCTGTAGGTCTATTTGATGATTTCATTTTAACTTTATTCATTTCAAATTATGAATCTTTAAATATTATTTTATTTCTTGAAGATCATCTGCTCTAGGACTTTCTATAACTTTTTCTCTAAATGGTTTCATTAATTTTTTTCATACATTTTATGCTTAAAATTGTTCAATACTTTCTTTCCGAATCTAATTTCATCAGCATCTTACCTATTAGGATCATAAATGTAGTCTAACAGAATTAATGAAATCATTCACGACAATATCAACAAATAAGTCACCTTAACTAAAGCAGACTACTATTTTTACTGAAATATATATAAAATATATTAATAATATTTAATTATTTTTAATCAAGAAGACAAATGTTACCTAGTCTTATTTCTATTAAGGGGGGTGGGGGGGAGGGATGGGGATGAGGGGTTTTTCTTTTAAAGTATTCATAAATTCAATAGCATTTGCAGTTATTAACAAACACCTTAAAGTAAAATGGCTGGCTCTGAGGTGCAGGTGCATCACGCTTTATTTTTACCTTGGGAACTTCGGGCTCGGTTTTGGCTCCGCCAGTAGCGAGTATGCTGGAACAGGGTGTACTCAGCACCGTGAAAATAATTGCGCAGCTGCTTGATATGATAAACAGCGCACCATGGTCAAAAAACACGGTAATATTTATGGCCAACCACATAATCCGTAGGCAATGAGCTGGGCGGTAGTATCCCTGATTTGGTCCACTGGGCTCGATCACGGTGTTTAGTTTTTGAAGGTAAAATGAGCTAAGTCTCTTACAGATGATCTGGGGGGTGATGATGCTTGCCTCTCACTAAGGCGGACATGTTTCGATTCCCGGCTAATGGATGTGGCAGTTTTCGAAGTGAAAAATTTGATGGATAATTAATTGATCATTGACCAATCGATTGCGATTATGCAGTATATACCAATATTTCCGGTGAATTACTGGGACAGTAAGCAGTTTGAATACGGATAAAATTACAGTTCGTGTTGAACTATCTGCCCATTGTACAGTAGTTACCGATGAATTGTTGAGGTTATATTCGTGACCTACTTGATATGAAGGAGGCGTGATGGCACAGCGGTTAAGATGCTTGTCTCACACAGAGACGAGGGGGGATTCGATTCCCGGTTAATGCATAGGGAATTTTAGAGTTGAAATGTTAAGTTTGGTGGTTCGGTTTCCAAGTTAATGGATTGGATTATGATAGCAAGATTACAGTTCACGTTAAATTGCAAGCTGTTCCGCTCCCCTTAAAACAACAATAACAACAACAACAACAACAACAATCAACATCAATCAAGCTGCTCTTTATTGCTTCAAAATAAAGCATCAATGTTCTTTTAAAATTTACTATATAAGGGCAGATAATTGTCTATGACTTGTATGTACAGTCCATTTATGTTATTATACGATATTAATAATAATTATAATAATAATAATAATAACAATAATAATAATAATATTTCGCCTATCTGCTTGGCCTGGTCAGTAAGCATTCATTGTCTTCTGGTTCAGCTGAAGGATGGAACTCTTTACGCCTCTGGATCGGCGCGAGGTGGTCATTTATATTCCCAGGCTGAATAATGAATAATAGACATGATTTTTACTATAAGGCATCCAACGTTTAGAATGAAGCACTGGCTAGATAGGGATATTCTTCTCTCTTTCTGTTGCACGTGAAGCATGTATGACGATGTCATTTTCTAGCAATCCACTGTTGCCATATCAGTCGAAAATTTTTCTTTATCGAAAAAACAGCATATTCGGGTAGAACTATGTTTTGCGATCTTTTTGTCCTATATTAGAACTACGTAAACTTGATAGAAATGCTAGAAAAATTAGATATCCATATTTAAAAAGCGATAAACTCTTTCCCCTTTTTAGTAAAATCGATCTTATATCATGTTGCATTGACTTTGTGATGCCTATTTTTCACACACGTGTAACTAAATGTGCCGTCTTGATGATGGATTATTGAAATATTTTATACTGGCAATATTATAATTTTCATGTAGGTAAAACTTCTGAATATTCTCTCATAACCGCATAGCAGCATTGAAAAAGTTCCTATGCTGCCAACTTTTCTATTTTTAAAGATAACCATGCATGTCAGTTTGAGAGTTGTAGAGGAATGTTGAAAGAAGTTTTCTACCTGCTTACCCAGAGTGTAGGTTTAATTGTTTACACAGGCCGGGCTGTTCATTGACCGCGGATTATATGAATGAAGTTTCGAAAGACAGCGGGCTGCAGCTTGCTACTCACAGCTTTATTACTCTGCCCTTCCAGCTTGTATTTCAGTTGTTCAGCAGTCTCTATCTTGAGTGTGTGTGTATCAGTTCTGTTACATTTAACGTGTTGTATTTTACGTATTTCACGTACAAAAATGGATAGTTTTGTGAAAATAAAGCGTGGTCGAGTGCTCAGAAGGAGGGATAAACAGGTCGTAATTAATGTGTTCAGTTTAAGAATCTTAAACCTAACGAAAGTATAAATAATTTAGTCAATGAAACTGCTCTGGCCACAGGAATATCAAAGACTACCGTTTTTAAAATACGTAGTGAGAGTGGACAGGGTCCAGTACTGTCGCCACGCAAAAAGAGGCTAAGTAATACACTTCGAAAGAATAGCAGGAATGTTAAATATAATTACTTTATAATGACGTTATAGTTAATTTAATTTAATTTAATTTTGTTGTATGTGTTATGTTAGCCTACTATTAGTATTATTATACAGTACTTAATTCAAGTCTTCGTCACTGCACAATCGCTGAATGTACGGAAAGTGTACGCGAAGCGCTTTGTACTGCCTCCTCTCATGGAGTGGCCACCCTACCGTAACGCGCCATAAGACCAATGCTTCATTCTAAACGTTGGATGCCTTATAGAATATGAATCTCAGAAGATTTTGGTACAACAATGTGAGGAACATTTGACAGCAGTGCTCATGCATTGTAACCTACGAGTATTTCATTGGCTTTTTCTCTGTTGCAGATCCTTGTTGTCCTGGCTCTGATCGCCATCTCCTCCGCTCAGTACCTGGGCTACGGAGGCTACTATGGTAGCGGATACTACGGAGGATACGCCGGAGGATACGCCGCCCCTTACGCCTACTCCAGAGGACTCTACTCTGGTGCCTACATTGGTTGAATAACTTCATCTCCTCCCTTTTTGTATAGAAATGTGCAATAAAACTCTTCTTTTCCTTTCTTAAATAGCCTATGTGTTTCTGAAAAATCCAAAACTGAACACCTTAAGTATCCGACATGCAACATCCTCCCGATAGGATCAGTATGTCACTCTCTATACCTTCAAGGACTTCAAGAAGCGGTGATGAGAATGACTATTGAAACCATGAACTGAAAATTCCGTGACTTCAAGACTCAATACTTCTTCCGATGACCAACAAACATTGTGGTTTTTAAGGAGTCGTTTAAATTAATAAATAAACAAATAAATAAATAAATAAATAAATAAATAAAAATAAAATAAAAATAAACAAATAAATAAATAAGTAAATAAATAAATAAATACACAAATAGATAAATGAATATATATATATATATATATATACTAGCAGAAGTACCCGTTCTTCGAACGGTCTTTGGTATGAATAACCAGACGTTATCAATTCAGCTACTGTTGCAATGGTGAACGGTTTGTCATTCCTTCAAAAGTTTTATCAGAACGAAGTTAGTTTTCTGGGAATATCACACACACTGTTAATTTAGGGGCCTTAAAATGTGGTTTTCGGAGACCCTTTATAGTCCCCCGAATTTTGTGCCTCACATTGAGAAGCGCAACATATGCTTTAGTCGTCCTTCTAGAATAATTTTTATATTTCGCCTATTTTAGCATGTATTTTGAAACTTTATTTCCCTATACCCACCCTTGTATGAGAAGTACAGTGAAGAGTTATATAAATGATTAGTGTATTGACCCTCATGGATACCTACCTAATTTTACGATGCTCCAAGCATCCGAACACGAGTTATAGGTGTACATAAAGGTACACAGAAATACAGACACACAAATCCACGTTTTGCTTGCATCCGTCAAAAAACAAACCGAAACGCGTAAATGAAACAAAATTGAAACTTTAATAAACAAACAATCATATGTTTATAGATAGGTGTATTTATGCAGGAGCAAAGGCAGTTAGTGGCCATGAGGCAAACTAACTCTATTGACAACAATGTATCACCCAGATGTCCAAATATGGATATATCAACCACACAGTATCAAACAAATTCAAGGGGCAGATGACCTCGTAGTTCCACCCTTTAAAACAACAATAACTAACTAACTCAAACAAAATCATCCTTACGATGTACCCGTTTGTTGACAAAAAGAATGATTAGTTAAAATGTGCTCTCAAACTAAATTCACCTAACGTGTACTACCTGACGTGAAAATAAAATTGAATACCTCAAATTCCTAAAAAGCCGCAAAAATACTATTTCAATTCAGGAATTTTTGAAAATAATATTGCTGTTTGGAGATATAATAGACCTTCTGTACAACATATCGCACGTGTATGTCGGGTGAAAGAATTCTGGAGTGCCCCTTGTCCCCCTTAAGCGCATTGACGAATTTTACAGTCTTAGTTGGTTCCGTGATAACCTTATAGCTATTTGCAAACGTTCACAGAAATGTAATAAATGGAGTGGTATTGCTTCTTACAGAAAGAGATGGAAAGTTGGATGTCATCTCTTGAGATACTGTTGTCATGGTTACCGGCTTATATTCCTTGATTAGTTTATTAAATGAAATTAGTTTTCAGGGATTATCTCAGAAGCTGTGGGTTATAGAGCCTTAAAATTTAGTTTTCGGGGACACTTTAGGGCCCCCGTGTTTTGTTTCCGACACAGAGGGGCTGAAATTGAGCTTTGTCTCGTCGTTGTGTGCCATTATATAATAATAATAATAATAATAATAATAATAATAATAATAATAATAATTGTATAATTATATAGAGATAGGGATTAAATAGACCTTCCGTACCACACCCACACGTGTAAATCACGTGAAAAAATTCTAGAGTACCTCTTGACCCCCTTAAGCGCAGTATACTGTATGTATTGATGCATTTTACACCGTAATTTGGTTCCGTGATAACCGTATAGCCGTTTACAAACTTTCACAGTAATGTAATAATTGGAATTGTGTTGCGTCTAACAATGGCCTGTGAGATTCTGTTGCCGTAGTTACCGGGTTGCATACTTTCATGATTTCATTAAATCAAATTAGTTTTCTGGGAATAACTGAAAAACTATTGGTTTTAGGGCCTTAAAATGTGGTTTTCGGGGCCCTTTGGGCCTCCGAGTTTTGTTTCTGATATTGAGGGGCTGAAAATGAGCTTTGTCTGGCCCTTCTACACCTATTTCAGCATGCATTTTAAGGGGGTATGCAATCCCTCAGTATGCCTTCCTTCGGAGGGGAAGTAAAGCCGGCGGTCCCATGTCATAGATTTATGGCATGTTAAAGATCTTTCCACTAATTACACCTGTGTGAAACTAAATTGGATAGGTTAAGAATGTAAACAACGCTCTTAGGTTGCTACGTTCGTTGCCAAGAGCCGACTGCGGTGGCGTCTAGTAGCTAGTTCTGAACTAGGCCTAGTAGTCGTTGACGGTGGCGTTTGGCGGCAAAAGTAGGAACTATTTGAAAATTCAAAGTTGCAGTCTCTACTTGAATTAAAAAACAGATACTCACACTAATACAGTCATCACAATTAACACCGGTTATCAGACAGATTCTACACACACCCAAAGTACACGGGGCTACATGACCGCGTTGTCGCAGCCCCTAAACTAAGGAACCAACCAACCAACCCCTCATATGAGGTACGGAGAAGAGTTACATCAATGATTAGTATCGTGCCTCTGAAGGATATATGTACCAAATTTTACGTTGATCCACCCAGCCGTTCTCGAGTTATAAGGGAACATACTTGTCCACAGACAAACAGACAGACTGACATACAGACAGATAGACAGACAGACAGACAAAAATTTTATTTTCGCGCGCATCCGTCATAAAACAGTCTGAAACGCGTAAATAACGCAAATTTCCGTAGAAATTCAGAAAAAAACAGACAAACTTTCATTCTTATATATATATAGAGATATATATGTGTGTGTGTGTATTTACTGTATGTACACAGTATCTATCTATATATACCAGGTGGCCCATCTGCGCCGTGCAATCTACTTATACGTGTCCCGCATGTACGGGTGATGAACGGGAGGTCTAATAACTGAATTGCTAAGGGGTAACCTAACATGCAAGCCGGTTACATCAGATTACCAAGAGATAACAACCAAACGGCCGTACGCTGCATGTTCCTCAGTACTCCCGTCTAATGCGTCCCATAGCGGTATGAGGCCTCGCTGGCGAGCGTAGACGGCAGTCGTCTATCTGGAAACACCAGTGCTTACCGTCTACGAGCTTCAACGGCATTACGACCAGCTTCTCCATAGATTAGTGTAATGTCCGTGTACTCATCGATGCTGAATACACCAACCATCGTCAATGCCAGGAACTGTAATGTTGTTCTACCAGATATGAGTCTATTACGCTCTCAAATGCGAGGCTCCAAAAGGCAATGGGGTGCATTGGACGGGTAGCGCTGAGGAACATGCAGCTAGTGGCCGTCTGGTTGTTATTCCTTCATATTCTGACGTAATCGGCCTGCGTTCAGTGAGACTTCTGTAGAAATCAGTTAACAGACATCCCATACGGCAATAATGTATGCGGGACACCTAAAACTAGATTGCACGGGGCAAACGGGCCACCTGGTATAAAGGAAGATGTCCTGACTGACTGATAATCAACGCACAGCAAAAACTACTGGAGATAATTGCATGAAACTTTGAAGATATGTTCCTACCGTAGTGTAGATGCGCACTAAGAAAGGATTTTGAAAAAAAAAAATCCTATTTAAAAGGTGTGAAAAGGGGTGAAATGTGATTTTACGTTTTTGTTATACTTTAATTGGGACAAGATATGAAGTTGTCGCATAAAGAGCAGACATAGCTCATTTTAAGCCCCCCAATGCGAGAAACAATACTGACTCCGAAAACCACATTTAAGGCCCTAAAACCAACAGTTTCAAAGATATTCCCAGAAAACTATCTTCGCTCTGATAAACTGATTAACTAATAGCAAGTCCGTATCCATGGCAACAGTAGCTCAAGATATGACATCCAATTGTCTGTCTATCCCTGTAGGAGGCAATGCCAATCCACTTATTATCTTAAACACGATAGACTAACTGCAAGGCTCAACGGGAACGTTCTCGCTTGCTGGGCCCAAGGTTGCAAGTTCGTATCCTGGCGCAATCAGCTGGCATTTGAGGGTGTGCAAATGCAAGAGAACCATGTTAGTATATTTACTGTCACGTCTAGCACCCCGGCGTTTCTAAAAGCCAGAGTAGTTAAAAGGAACGTAAATCCAATAACATTATTATTTAAAAACGATAAGAACATTAGAAATCTAAACGGTCATTCCTTTTTGAAGATATATCTGTATCTAAACACGATAAGAACATTAGAAATTTAAACGGTCATCCCTCTTTCAATATGTATTTATATCATAATTTAACAAGTAGTTCCGTGAAGTATTATACAGCCTATTTTCATATATCCTACTCATGTTAATTGCCTCTATCAACATACAACATTTCAGTTTGAAGGTTGTGATAGATTCGTAGATATTGAGAACCGTCTAAATATTTCAGATGGTCGCCAGGTTGGATTTTTATTTTTGTACTATTACATTAAGATTATTGTGTACGTGTGGTAATCAAACTTCAATCGCATGATTAGAACACAAGAAGTAAAAACGAGATTTTAAAATTTCGCACAGCTGCCATCTCGTAATTATGCAAACAATTGAAATAGCCTAAATTAGATGCCAGTGGATAATATTTGTATAATCATTTAACGTGCAACGTTTCACTATACTCGGATAGTTAATTCGCGATAAATGTCCATTTAAATTTTTATACTTCGCGTCACCGCCATGTTGGATTTGTGCTCACCAGGTTACTGAAAGTTCGATTGGTGAATATATGTTCATAGCCTCTATGAACATTAAAAATGTCAGTTTGATTGCTGTAAAAAATTCATAGATATTGAGAACCGTCTAAATATTTCGGATGCTCGCCATTTTGTATTGTTATATGTATAGGTCATAGAGTTATGTACCATTCAAGGGCAATTATTGCCTAGGTTCATTATTCAAACTTTCACTTCGATCGCATGATTACGACTCAAGAAATAAAAACTTAATTTTAAAATTTTGCACAGCCGCCATCTTGAGGTTATGTAAACAATTGAACTAAATTAGATGCCAGTCCATTACAATATGTAAAATCGTTTACTGTACCACATTTCACTGCGCTCAGAGAGTTAAATCACGAGAAAAGTCTATTAAAACGTTTCAATTTCGCTTGCCCGCCATATTCGTTTTGTACTTTACAGGTTTATGAAAGTTATATATAGATAAACGTGTGTCAGTACCCTTTATCATCGTTCACAATTCCAGGGTGATATCTGTAATAGTTTCGGAGATATAGAATGTCAGTGAAATATTTCGCACAGCCGCCATTTTGAGGTTATGTAAACAATTGAACTAAATTCGACTCCAGTACATTACAATGTGTACAAACATTTGCTGTACCAAGTTTCATTACGTTTGGATAGTTAAATCGCGAGAAAAGTCTATTTAAAAGTCTCAACTTCGCTTGGCCGCCATGTTGGTTTTGTAGTCACCAGGTTTCAGAAATTCTCATAGGTGAACTTTTAGTAGTGCCCTTTATCACCGTACGCAATTTCAGGGTGATATCGGTAATAGTTTAGGAGATACTGATTGCTGGTGAAATATTTCGCACAGCCGCCATGTTGGATTGGTGTGACACAATAAAATTTGAAGGGCTCGGTCGGGGTCGGCCAGAATAGTGCTATGATATTACCGAGTTTCATTGACATCACTCCAGCCGTTTAGAAGTTATTAGGGGACACACACATACGCACACACACACGGACAAAAGGTGATCTCATAACCCTATTTTTTTTATAAAAAGAAAATAGGCTAAAAACAACTTTCTATGTTTTAAAACTACAATAACGAACATTAGTGTGAGATAGCACCGTCCAATACCACCTTTAATTTTGTAACACTACAGTAGCGACTACTATATAAAGGTAGCGATCAAGTTACGTTCAATTTCCTAAACACAGGGCTCACAAATCCCGTATAGTTAAGTACAAACATATCAGTCTGGTCGTTATGTCAGTAGCAACGAAGCTATGTGGTGGCTATTGCCGTTTCCGTAACACTAAAGGCATCCCTCCGTCACGAACCTCGATATGAACTTTCAGAATTGTGAACCAGTCGATTTTACTGAAAATAATTTCTACGAGCGAGTATCCATTCCGCCAAAACCACATTCACTACATTTTCCAACATTTACACAAGATGTAATTTTGAAAGCACTTTTCTGTATGTTGAGGTACAGAGATATTACACATGGAAAGTTACTATAAAATGTTGGCAAATCTGAATTTAAGGAACTGCTGTTCAGAATAGGTCTGGTGATGAATCTGCAGAAGCTTTCGGTACAGGTTATACGGCCCATGATTGTAACATGGATGTTTTCCTTAGACAATGGTCTATTGATATCGCGCCAGGAGATGGCAGTTGGGTTTGAACTGCTGATGTCTTCCCGCTCATTGCGTATCGTGCATTCCAAAACACAAGGCCAAAGTTTAGCATTTGCAGGAATCGACCTACGCGAAGTCTGTTTCTCCCACAGACAATTTTATTTTGTCTGTTCCAGAATAAGTTCTCCAAGTAGCTTAGTCACTTTGGCACCAGACGGAAGAACTGCCAATATTGTATATAAAGAAGTTCTAAACTAAATTATTATATTTAAAATTCTTCTTTTATTTGTTGTTATGTGACGTACGATTTTACGTTACTTATACATTGATTAAGTATATTAAAGTTCATGTTTTCAAAATATATTTAAGTTATTTATGGTTAGGTTAAAGATATAGTTAATTATAATAAGTTTCTTTAAGTCTTTAAAATTACAATTTAGTTCGATTGCAAATATTTGTATTTTAACTCTGTATTTTGATTTCATATTTAAAAGTTAATTTTTAACATAAGACAATTTACTTAAGCTCTTTCATATCTTTAATATTTCATTATTTCATTTCATTCATAAAGCAGGCAAAGAAATTGTTACAAAAGAAGTAATGTAAAATATTATTATATCTGCTTTCGATAACACGAGGAATTTTAAATTTCATTTAACACCGAAGTCGGAATGATAATCGGTTTAAATATAATATCTCTTTATGATATAAGTGTTACATAACACGTGAGACTTTTCAATTACGCGGCCGAAGTCGGACGGGAAAACACATAATTTACGTCCACGTCCTACCTTTCTGACGAAAGTCGATGAACATCTAACGCTTGGTTCGGTGGCATTCCAAAGAAAATGGGAAATAACACAATATATAACGGGACATAACTCAACCATGACGCGAGCGAAGCTGCGGGTACCTGCTAGTATAGTTTATAGCGGTAGATATCTCTGTCTGTCTGTCTGTTACTCTTTCACGCAATAACTACTCAACCAATTAGCTGACATTATCATGAACATACGTTTATATAGTTAGAAATGCAACCAATTCAAACATATTTTTAGATGGTTAGTTTTTAAACTACCAAAAATAATTATTATGGAAAAAGTAATCTATTGATTTTGTCAAGCTACATATTCTTTACATTCTAGAAAAGAATGAATGGTCCTTGACCATAAAGATGCAACAAAAGTGTACCTAACCTGAGGAATATATATATGAAAATGTTTTCATTGGTCTTGTTTTCGACCACCTTGTAGTAAATCAGACAGTGATACTTCATATTTGGTGTCCGGACAGTTCCGCACACTGACACTTCCACACACTGCAAAAATACTGACACTTCCCTACAGCACTTAGACGTGGCTACCTGTTTAATGACTCAGAAATAATCTTGACTGACATTTCTACACACATCTCCTCCCCCAAGGCTACTATCAAAACGATCAAGTTGAAATTTGGCCTACTGTTGTTTAGCACTTTTAATATCTCTGGAATCACATATTATATTCTTTAACTACTGAACTACTGTATAGGGTTTGAGGCAGAAATATTTAATACTCTTCAGATCTTATGAGTACAAGTACAAGTACATTAGTAAAGAGAAATTTCCAAAGGCTCCTCCCCATAGTAGCCTTTGATGTATACGTATAGCGTAAGACCTCCCCCTGATATTTAACAGCTGTATAATACAGCACACTTTAGAAGTGTATCGTGCAAGTAGATATATATACTGTATTTGTTTCGTTCACACGGCATTTTGCACGCCACCACTGCTTGCCGCTCTGTTTATTATACGCTCTGTGGGGATACCCCCTTGGAGCAGTGACCTGTTGTTGTTGGATTCCTGGTTTATGCGGTCACATTCCGTTTTATGGATTAGCCAACGGGGTAGTAGGTGTAAATTCTTTTGGAAGCAAGTACCTACGCAGTCTACTGGCATTGCCGTTTTTATTCTTGCCGTGTTAGGATCGTGAGTACTATGAAGTTAGAATTTGGTCGGACATCTAAGGGAAGGGAGTGGGTTTACCATGAAGGTTACAAATACCAAAAGTTAAGAATGGCGAAAAGTGGTGTTGTGACGTGTGTGTTTTCAAGTATTCGAAAAAGTGTTATTAATCAATTCAGTCCAAAGATAACAATTTAACCCATGGACCAAACAGCGAGCATCAGTGCTGTGTTGCTGGTGTTGCCCGTATAGAGGTTTCGAGTCAAAGTTCAAAGGTTAAATTTATGGGAGGACTCAGCGCAGAATTTTCAATTGATACAGGAGTGCGTCAAGGAGATGGATTATCCCCATAGCTGTTTAATTGTGCGCTCGAAAAACTCGTCCGAAAATGGAGACGAGCTGGTGCACGATCCCATAGACTAGGACCAAAACTCAAAGGGATCACACTAGACTGTTTGGCATTTGTGGATGACATGGCGTTAATTACTCCAAACATTTCTGATGCCCAGAAACAACATGAATTACACCAAGAATAAGCAGCAAAAATCGGCTTACGGATTTCTGTTTACAAAACAAAATTTATGACGGATATTAAAACTGCTCCGAATACACTCCACATCGGTAATTGTAAGGTCTCCCGAGTGAAAGACTTCAAGTATTTAGGTGAATGGATCAATGAAACTGGCAACGAAAGAAAATCTATAGAAGCAAGACTACAGAAAATGGAAACTGCTTTTCAATTGACAAAACAAGTTTATAACAAAAAATGCCTCTCTTGGAATTGTAAAATTCAACATTATAAAACAGTAGTCTTGCCTGCAGCCCTTTATGCAGCCGGGACAATTAATCTACAACATAAAACACTGAGAAATCAATTGGAGATTAAGGAATGCAAAATCATGCGAAAAATTTTGGGACCAAGAACCAAAGATGAAATTCACCATCCGAAACCTAATGCTGACATCTATTTAAAAATTACTAAAATCACAGACACAATCCTATGAGAAGGATCATGGGACATTTGGACAGAATGGACCCAACTAGGTTAACAAGTAAAATCTATACGTTTTTGCAGAAAAAGGCAACAAGGTCCAATTGGTACAAACAAGCGGAAAAGTACTTGGCTGAATTAGGTTTTCCCAATCTCAAGGATAGAGAGGAAATTAGGGAAATTACTCATACACGGGGTTTTGAGGCAGAAGAGAGAAGACCTACTAGACACGTCTGGTCGCAGTAACGAAGACTCGCTCAATCGTTGCGCATGAAGAGTTATTGGGCAAATATCACGGCCAAGATAAGTTGATTACGCGTGGTCCTAGGAGACCCATTCGCGCAGAAGAAGAAACAATTTTTATTTGTAAATAAAAAGTACTTTATTCCGAGATTTCATTAAAATCGTTAGGCCAGTTTTCGTTTTCTTATATACCGTACATACAGTGCATGTTTTCGAGTATAGGATAGATGGTTTGTTTTCAGGTTATGACTTCGTTACCGAAATGCCTAGGACAGAGTCTATGATGAGGTCACTTAATCGACACAGAAGCAGTGCCCAGGGAAACACAAAGGAGCCGGAACACAGAGAAAATATAGATTTTGATATAAATACGTTGACAATGATTGACGGTTCGTCTTTCCTTTTGACTGACGACGGAAATGAAGAAAGAATTATTGTTTTTGCGGCTTAAAAGGAAAAGAGAGCTTGAAATGTTTTAGCCATTTTATTATGGATGGTACTTTCCAGAGCTCTAGCAAGCAGTTTTGTCAAATATAAGACCATTCACGCCGATTTTGGGAGTAGCAATGATGAGACAAATATATTTCCTATTGAATTCGCACTTCTACCAAACAAGAAGAAGCAAACGTATACGAGTGTGTTCAGACTCCTCCTCCAGGCAGTTCCGGAGTGGAGACCAGAAGACATAAATGTGGATTTTGAAGCTGCTGTAATTTCTTCTCTGAAAGACGAATTTCCAACAACAACAAAAAATGGCTGTTTTTCACATGACAAAATGATTATGGAGAAAAGTACTGGATCTCGGATTGTCGGCGGAGTACCGAGAGAATAACGAAATCAGCCTTCATGTCCGTATGTCCTGACCTGACCTGACCCATGCGTGGGAAGCCGGCGGAGCCGGCTTCGACGCGTGTGCTTTTAGCCTTTCAGCACATCGAGGGGCCATGAGTGCTATTTCAAAAGGAGTTTAGGAGTAACATAAGGAAGATTGATATTATTTGGGTAATATTTTGGAATCAAATTGGCCAGAATGTGTCCTGAGGTATGGGGGAGGGAAGGAATAGGAATTTGGAGTTTGGTAAAGGTTGGGAAGTGTTGAGTGCAGCAGCATATAGAGTCAGATTGAGCCATGCGGCTCATAGATGTTAATAACAGCGGGAGACAGAAGTAGTAGCAAGAGCAGGGGCGACAATAGACGAGACATTTCGTGCAGAGATGTGTCTTGGTAGGGTTATCGAGCCCGCGGCCCGCAGGACACCATCCCGCGTGAGCCGGCCGTGGCCAGTCACGCGAGCAGGCGTTCAGCGGCGCGGGGAAAGGAGGGAGTGTTTGGCAAGTGATTTAGAGGGAGATCGTGGCTAATTGTTGGAGTACTTGGAGGAATTGTGTCAGGGCTGAGTTCTGGGTTCGAGAGGGCGGGGCAAGCGAAAGTGACATGAGGGAAGGGATGGAAGTGTTGGGATGATGTCTGTATTCCAACTGCCTGCGCTTAATAGCTGTCTTAATGTATTTGCAACCAAGATAACTAGCCGCATGCCCCCCACCACAGTTGACGCACTTAGGGCAGTCACGTGCGACCTTGCAAGCTGAATGGTGATGAGAGTCACCACATCTGTTACAGCGGGTCTCGTGGGGACAATTAGAAGCGTTATGGTCCAATCTTTGGCAGTTAAAACATTGTATTGTGAGTGTAGAATGTGGTTTGGGAGGAGGGCGAGAAGTCACCCGTGTACTTTGTTGAGGGGCTGAATTTACTGTGTCTAAGAGAGGAGGAGAAGCAAGTGAGGAGTCATTCTCAGAGGGAGAGGTGACCGGGCTTGAAGGAGTATGTTTGCGCTGATCCAGAGAGGGCTGAGTGCTCTTATTTTTCCTCCTAGATTTTCTAGGGGGCTTAATAAGAGCCCTAGATGTTTGCGACCAGGTGTCGGTCGTGTCAGGGACAGTTTGTGTGGCCTCATGGAGAGTTTCTGGAGCGTCTGTTTGTGTGGATTCGAAGCCTACTAGTGTAGGAACCTCATCCGTGTCTTCTGTTTGTGTCTCCGAATCTTCCATTGTTGTGACGATTCGTGTGATGACATTGTGGGAGGGAATAGCAGGATGGCTGGACAGAGCTTGACAAACAATGTCAGTATGTTCTCTCGTCATAGGAGTGATCGAGATGAAACCGTTGTTAATCTCCTCTATCAGGGCCACACCGTCAACAATGGGCGAGAGCACGCTAATAATAGCCGCTCTGTCAGAGCTGACAAAAGTGTCCCTAGTAGGAGGGCGAACAATAATCGCAATGTCAGCGGGGAACCTGTCTACAGGTGTTATGTAGTATAACATGTCATCCATGTCCATACATGAGAATTTAGTGTAAATGATTGTTGTGAATGACTCTCTGCAGCATTGTTCTATGTTGGGGGAGACTGCAGAGGCATTGTCATGAGTGATTGTTGTAGGCGCAGAACTGCAGGAGTGTGTTGAATTAGGGGAACCTGCCATTCAGCTTTGAGACATGTTGTGTGAGTGAGCGAGAGGGAGGGAGATCAAATGCCCTTGGCAGATCGTGAAAGTGAAGAATGAACAATAAATTCAGTCTCGGTCGCTCAGGGTTAAACCAGTTTAACAGTTGGTACTGTGACAGTGAGCGCGCCGATAAGAATTTAATTTAAATTAGAACAATTAATTAATAAGAATTAATTAATTAATTAATTAATTAATTGTTAATTGCTGCAGAACGAGGAAGAGTTGGTTTGATTTAACTCTGGGGCGAAAGGATTTCTTGACTTGGACTGTAAAAAAGGGGGGCTTGGTGCTTGACAATGGATAACGGCAGGGATTGTTGAATGAGATGGAGAAGAGGGGAAATATCGGCTAGGTTAGGCTTGGCTGGTTGTCAGTCAGATCATCAGTTGGTCATCAGATTACGATAGCGGCAGGAGCTGGGAGCGATGGCGTGTGGCCGGCGTGGACGCTGAACTCCTCGTGACGATTCTGGATCCTGTATGATGTCCGTATGTGCGCAGCACTTGCGTTTTTAAAGCCTGAAGATATGCTCGATGGATGGGTGGAAATACACTCTCAAGCTCCAGAAAGTCCCAAACTTAGCCAGTTTTTTGACAACTTCGTTGACAACTGGCTAGATAACCAAGACATTCCAATCGAGACGTGGAACTGCCACCAGGCACGACACAGGACAACGAATGCTGTTGAGGGCTGCAACAACCGACTCAACAATCTTGTCGGGAGACCTCACCCCAAATTAAAAGTGGTTGCCAAAGTGTTGAAGACGGAAGCTGAGAAGACAAACTGCGCATTTGTAAAGCCGAGCTCAACATGGAAGGAAAGAAAAGAAGACGAAAATATGTCAAACTGGACGGACGGATTGAGAACATTCAGAAAAAAAATTGACGAAGCCTAGAAAGCTGATTTTAAACACGCCAAAATGATAACAACACTAAAATGATCGGTTTTGTTATTATTTTGCCAGTCCACAGCCTGGTTAAAGTGTGATGGAAGTCAGACTCTGCATTTATTTTATTTTGATGGAAATTACACTACATCACAATGATATTTTCGAGACCGTGTTAGTAATGAAGTGCATAGACCGAGCGCTTTTCTTCACTCCAAAGGAGTATTATGTTAAGGTGCATTGTCACTGGTGTGGCTGTAACGATGATCGCTGAAGCCTATAGCCTTAGGGGGGGATGTGTGTGGAACTGTCAGTCGAGATTATTTCTGAGTCATTAAACAGGTAGCCGCGTCCAAGGGCTGTGGGGAAGTGTCAGTATTTTGGGCAGTGTGTGGGAGTGTTAGTGTGGGGAACTGTTATGTAACCCTTGCTTTAGGTGATCAGTCAAGGCCGCAGGTTCAGGTGTTCAAATGACCATTATTGTCGGTTGTTATTGGTCTATTTAGGGGATCATCAGCTTTGTGTAGTTGAGTAGTATGCGTATGGCTTTTAGTGCCGGGAGTGTCCGAGGACATGTTCGGCTCGCCAGAGGCTGTAGCTGCTTCAAGAGAACACCCATGGGGTGAGCGACAAGTTCCATCCAATTACAAGTAATTCCAACATTCACAACTAGATGTCACTGACATCTAGTGTGGACGTAGGAACCTTGATAGAGCGTTTCAAAGAAATCTAACCTGACAAGTTAGCTTCACACAAGTTTAATTAGTGGAAGGTTCTTTTACATGTCATAAATCTATGATTTGGGACCGCTGGCTTTACTTCCCCTCCGAAGGAAGGCTTACTGAAGGATTTAACGCTCTTAAAAAGTCCGACGACTTTGACCGGGTTTGAAACCGCGATCTTGGGCACAGCAGTTCAGCATGCTACCAACTACGCCACCGAAGTCGCTAGTTGAGTAGTAATGAAATATTATAACGCATGCTAGTGTGGTGTCTATACTAGTGACGTGTTCATCTTTTGTATTTGAGTACATTCTTCCTACTTTATATTGCTTTTCTTCCCAAATACAGGAACTACATTCAACATTCTTAGCCTACTTTCGAGTTTTACAAAAAATTAAATTGTATCTATGAGTTCTAAATGAGTCAAACGTTCGTGTGTATGTCTGTCCCCCATATCAATTCAAGCATTACGAAACTAAATTGAACCAAATTCGGTACAGAGGTAGCTCTAGCAATGGACACCTCAGTGTCATGTTTTATATCGCCACCATCTTAACCAAAACAAATGGTGGCCATCCAAATGCCCAAATATTAAATCAAATTACGACTAAACTAACAATCCGATCAGTATCAAAGTTTAGAAAGGTATAATTTTGAGTAGAAAACGTCTGTCGTACAAACTACAAGGTCATCAGCCAAATAATTTCAAATTTCTGAATACAAATATTTTTAGACGATAGAGAAGGAATTTTGTAGTTTTACGTAACCATTAATCTCGCGATCATGAGCCACGGGACCTTCTTTTCACGTGGATTCCGATACACAGGACATGCCACTTCACTTTGAAAATCTCACATGCACAGCAAAGAATCCCTACTTTTGGAGCACGTATTGCCTGCAGGTGAGTTAAGAAAAACGCCCACATCACATCTTAATTTGTCCCACGCCCTCCCAAGTCTCATGGCCACAAGACAAGCAATCACCATAATCTGCTAGTTCAGTACACATTTATCATGTGGCTTGTACATTTATAATACCATTAAAAACGTTCACATAACCCGTTGATATTCAGCAGCTCAGTGCATACGGTAAACATGCACTCTACAATCAAAGTGACCTCCGTTATTTTTAAACAAAGAAAGGTTAGTTCAGAACTAGTCTATATTATGAAACGGGGATGATAACCAAAGATGTACCCAGCCCTAATTGAAGCATCAACTACAACAAACAATGCAACAACGATACCTAATGAATTGAGCTGCGATTTTAATAGGATTGCATCTTGTGCTGGTAAGGCAAAAACCTTTCTCCTTAATTATTAAAATATGTTGCCGTTGTTGTTGTTTGAGTCTTCAGTCTTTTGACTGGTTTGATGCAGCCCTCCATGCCTCCCTGTCCTGAGCTAATCGTTTCATCTCTACATAGCTACCACATCCTACATCCGAGGCAACCTGTTTAACATAATCTAACCTTGGTCTACCCCTGCAGTTCTTGTCCTCGACCCTCCCTTCCATAACTAAGCTTGCTATTCCTGGGTGTCTTAGTATGTGTACTACTAACCTATCTCTTCTCTTCATTAGCAGTCGCCAGAAATATCTCTCATCTCCCACTCGTCTTAATACCTCTTCGTTTGTGACCCTATCTATCCATCTGATCTTCATAATTCTCCTGTAACACCACATTTCAAATGCTTCAATTCTCCTCCTTTCTGCTGCACCAATAGTCCAGGTTTCACTTCCATAGACTGCCACGCTCCAGACAAAGGCTTTCAAAAATGACTTCCTAATACCTAAATCTATATTCGATGTCAACAGATTCCTTTTTGGTAGAAATGCTTTCCTTGCCTGAGCCAACCTACTTTTTATATCCTCTTAGCTTCGTCCATCACTGGTTATTCTGCTTCCTAAGTAACAGAAGTCTCCTACTTCCTTCAGCTTTACACCTGCCAATTTGATCTTCATAGAGGTTTCTGATTTATTTCGGCTGCATTCCAGTATTTTTGTTTTACATTTATTAATTTTCATCAAGAATTCTTTCCGTAAGATGGAGTCCATACCATTCAAAAACTCATTCAAATCCTCAGACTTGTCGGCCAAGATGACGATGTCATCAGCAAATCTCAGAGTTGAAATTATTTCTCCTTGAATCTTCACTCCCACTTTACATTTTTCTCCAATTTCCTTCATTGCTTGTTCAATGTAAAGATTGAAAAGTATGGGTGATAAGTTGCAGCCTTGCCTTACACCTTTCTGAATACCAGCTTCCCTCGCATGTCCTTCAGCTCGAATGACTGCTGTCTGGTTTCTGTATAGATTGTATATCACCCTCCTATCCCTGTACTTTAGTCCAATAGATTTCAAAATGACAAACAATCTAGTCCAATCAACGTTATCAAAAGCCTTTTCTAAGTCTACAAATGCCATGAATGTTCTCTTATCTTTCCTTATTCTACCTTCCAAAATCAGACTAAGTACAGCTTCCCTTGTTCCTACATTTCTCCTGACACCATACTGGTCTTCACCCAACTCCGTTTCTATCTGGCTTTCAATCCTCTTGTAAATTATTCTATACAGGATCTTTGAAGCATGAGTAATCAAGCTGATTGTACGGTAATCTTCACATCTACCAGCTCCCACTTTTTTTGGTATAGGGATGATTACATTCTTCTTGAAATCAGGGGGTACCTCACCTGTCTCATAAATCCTACACACCAAGTGAAATAACCTGATCAGACCTTCATCTCCTATGCAGCGTATCAACTCAATCGGTATATCATCTATGCCTGGTGCTTTGTTCCTGCGTAAGTCCTCTAATGCTCTGTCAAATTCTGATCTCAATATTAAATCTCCTTTTGCATCCTCATCAATTTCCTCCTCCCTTTCCATTACATGATTCTCAATCTCCTTTCCCTTATACAAGCACTCTATGTACGCTTTCCATCTCTCAACCTTTCCTTCCCTATATGTTAGAGGCTTTCCATTTGTGTCCTTAATATTACAGCACTTTTCAGTTGGTATTGTTAATATTGGATCCAAGAATTTGATACATGCTCATTTTTTGTAATCTTTGGACCATTCTATTGCATTTCTTAAGGGGTATAATAATAATATCGTATGGCCTCGGGTGCGGGGTGCAATCTTTGTTATTTGACGCCCAAAGGGCAGCTTGCATGTCGAATTTTGTTGTTCCTTGGAACGCTATGAATGTCAAGGAGGTTAGCTATCTAAGCTCCTTGAAACTATAGCGCTTTCTAGTATAGAAAGGAGGAATGTTGTCCCGAGATTAATTTTGCCATTGAACACGGCCTACTGAATTCAAATGGATTCTTTAACTTGCCGACAACGTATGACATGCGTGTCGTGATATTTGTCGCCTTTCAAAAATTACTTACCATGGCCAGGAGCGAACCTTAAAGCTTGGGGTTAGTAGTCCGACACTATAACCATTCACTTACCGTGGAAAGCCTCTTAAGGAATGTAAACCGTCAGGGTGTGTGTGAGGAGAACCCTTTCCCCTCACTTCCCTCTGGATCTGCACCCTGAATCAACTGCAGTTTCCACATATTCGAACGATGTTTCCCACAGTATGAAGCTTGGCACAAACACTTGTTTTATTTAGTATGCATTGATGTAGGGAGTTCCAGCTCAAATACAAGACAGCCCCGTTGGGATAGAAAAAAACTCCTAGTGCGTTACAGGTGGCTTTGAAAGTCCGTCAAAGACAAGGCCATCTGCGGTCCGGAGCAGTATATATTGGGTGCGTGCCACGGTGTTGGTATCATTTGTTCTTGCCGCAGCCAAGTAACAGACTCTCAATCCACCATGTACAAGCTGGTGAGTAGCTCAATGGACTGTCAGTAAACCTAGAATAATCTCTATTTCACTGTACGCAGATAGACAATTCCTCACTGACAAATGCTTTCTTCTGATGACTCCAGTTAGTTAGTTATTGTTTTAAGGGGCGTAACTACGATGTCATCTGCCCCTATATGATGACTCTCAGAGACTCTCAGGGCAAGATATCTTCATGGACAATACATGTCACTAGAGCCTGCTGTAGGTCTATTTGATGATTTCATTTTAACTTGATTCATTTCAAATTATGCATCTTTAAATATTATTTTATTACTCGGAGATCATCTGCTCTAGGACTTTCTATAACGTTTACTCTAAATGATTTCATTTATTGTTTTCAAAAATATTATGCTTAAAATTATTCAATACTTTCATTCCGAATCTAATTTCATCAGCAAAGTAATATTTATCTAACCTATTAGGATCTTAAATGTAGTCGAACAGAACTAATGAAATCATTCACGACCATATCAACAAATAAATCACCTTAACTAAAGCAGACTACTATTTTTACTGAAATATATATAAAATATATTAATAATATTTAATTATTTTTAATCAAGAAGACAAATGTTACCTAGTCTTATTTCTATTAAGGGGGGTGTGGGGGGGGAGGGATGGGGATGGCGACTCTCAGAGACTCTCAGATCAAGATATATTCATGGACAATACATGTCACTAGAACAATAATACCTTTTGCCTGCTGTAGGTCTATTTGATGATTTCATTTTAACTTGATCATTGACCAATCGATTGCGATTATACAGTATTTACCAATATTTCTGGTGAATTACTGGGACACTAAGCAGTTAGAATAGCCTAAGGATACAATTATAGTTGGTGTTTTACTATCTGCCCATTGTACCGTAGTTACAGATGAATTGTTGAGTTTTTGTTCGTGAACTACTCGATATGACGGAGGCGTGATTGTGTTTGGTGAAGCTGCTTGTCTCACACACAGACGGAGGGAATTCGATTCCTGGGATTTTAGAGTTGAAATGTTACGTTCAGTGGTTCGGTTTCCAAGTTAAAAGGATTGGATTATGATAGCAAGATTAAAGTTCACGTTAAATTGCAAGTTGTGGACAGATGACCTCGCTGTTCCGCCCCTTAAAACAACAGCAATCAACATCAATCAAGCTGCCTTTATTGGTTCAAAATTAAGTCTGAATGTTTCTTCTTTAATTTACTATATAAGAGCAGATAAATGTCTATGACTTGTATGTACAGCCTATTACTGTCATTGTACGATATTATTATTAATAATAACAATAATAATAATATTTCGCCTATCTGCTTGGCCTGGTCAGTAAGCATTCATTGTCTTCTGGTTCAGCTGAAGGATGGAACTCATTACGCCTCTGGATCGGCGCGAGTTAGTAATTGATATTCCCAGGCTGAATAATGAATAATAGACATGAATTTTACTTGAATATGAATCTCAGAGGATTTTGGTACTGCAATGTGAGAAACATTTGACAGCAGTGCTCATGCATTGTAACCTACGAGTATTTCATTGGCTTTTTCTCTGTTGCAGATCCTTGTTGTCCTGGCTCTGATCGCCATCTCCTCCGCTCAGTACCTGGGCTACGGAGGCTACTATGGTAGCGGATACTACGGAGGATACGCCGGAGGATACGCCGCTCCTTACGCCTACTCCAGAGGACTCTACTCTGGTGCCTACATCGGTTGAATAACTTCATCTCCTGCCTTATTGTATAGAAATGTGCAATAAAACTCTTATTTTCCTTTCTTAAAAAGCCTGTGTGTTTCTGAAAAATCCAAAACTGAACACCTTAAGTATCCGACATGCAACATCCTCCCGATAGGATCAGTATGTCACTCTCTATACCTTCAAGGACTTCAAGAAGCGGTGATGAGAATGACTGTTGAAACCATAAATTGATAAATTCCGTGACTTCAAGACCCAATACTTCATCCGATGACCAACAAACATTGTGGTTTTTAAGAAGTCGTTTAAATCAATCAATAAATAAATAAATAGATACCGGTAAGTAAATAAATGGATATATATGTCTATACTGTATGTACACAGTATATAGGCTAGTATATAGCGGTATATCTCACTGTATGTTACTCTTTCACGCAAGAACTACTCAACCAATCAGCTGACATTATCATGAACATACGTTTATATACTTAGAAATGCAACCAATTCAATCATATTTTTCGCTCAATTTTCTTTGAGATGGTCAGTTTTTAAACTACCAATAATAATTATTATGGAAAAAGTAATATATTGATTTTGTCAAGCTACATATTCTTTACATTCTAGAAAAGAATGAAGGGTCCTTGACCATAAAGATTCAACAAAAGTTTACCTAACCTGAGGAATATATATGAGCCGTTGAGAGCCCGAGTGGTGTAACTCCTTATGGCAAGCAGGCACAGCTCAGGGCCAGTGTGTGTGAAGCATTGCGTCTGTCAGACACGAAGGTTAGACTTGTCTGTTATTCCGAGAGGAGTTACACCACTTGGGCCTTCAACGGCTCATATACGAAAATGTTTTTCATTGGTCTTGTTTTCGACCACCCTGTAGTAAATCAGACAGTGATACTTCATATTTATTATTAGTAGCTTGCTCAGGAAGGCTAACCCTTTGCATAATGTTAAAGTCATAACTCGTACAAGAGAAATAACATTAACTAATTGAAAGCCGTCAAAACATGACGGTCAATAGAAAAATATTTACTGAAGAATTTTCTTATATAGGCCTACTGTACATTCTTTGTACGATTATTTTTTGACTCTATTGAAACTATGAGGGCGTCAAAAGATTGCACTCTCAACATTGCAAAATACTGCTGGCCATGACTGAACAATTGTTGGGGCAAATTTCCAGAGTTTCCCCTTGAGCTTTATTGATTGTGATAAAGTATGCCAAATGAATTGGAAAATATTGGCTCTTAAAAGAAAATGATAGTGTTTTATCGGATGGTGTTAAATCAAGTCGAAGGATTAGACATCTCTGCCTAATTTTAACTGCACCTATTATTTCCAAATCCAAGCAATATGGTTGCATTTAGGAGTCCTTGGGAAACGTTCATATTTCTAAGCAGCATAACGGGCCAAGCGTTTGGAGTATGTGGCGGCCAGTCGTTTAGTTCCAAGGAATTCAAGAACTCTGATGAGTCTAATACAACTGGCCGCAAACCATCGCTTAGGCTATATTTTTGGAATATAACGAAGAAATGCGATGATGTGCAATTCCATACATTTTAAAACAATGTGGACCGTGTGCGTGTGGCACAGTAACATTGGCACCAAATGAAACGAAGGAAGGAAGGAAGCTTGCAGTTTAACGTGACCGTTAATCTCGCGATCATAAGCCACGGGACCTCCGTTTAACGTGGAATCCGAACCACAGGACGTGGCATTTCACATCGAAAATCTCACATGCATTGACCGGGAATCGAACCCGATCCGCCTTGGTGAGAGGCATACAGCTTGACCGCTGCGCCATGAAACGAAGGACATAGCATTGTACTGCCGATTAGTCCCTCTGAAATTCCTTGAGATATCATCTCCAGTGAAAAATAATTGTTAAAGCCTGTCAAATATTTTATATTTATTCAGATTAATTTTACCATTACAACAGCAAAGGTCAAAGTAACCAAGTGTAGATTTCTCGCAAGAGAAATACAGTGCAGAACAATGTTTACATTTGTTCGTCAAGGACCCTAAACTGTAACGTCATAGTATCTGGAATTGTTTCTGAAATGCCATATTTATATTGGATTTTAAAAGTGGCTTCGTATTTTTCTCAGATTTCCCACTTTTTTGCGGCTAATGTTCTATTTCGTCAAATGGGTTTATTTATAGCAGCATTTCTGCCCAAATTAACGTCATTTTAAATAACACTATAGTGGCCTGCATCAACGTAGCCGCCAAATATTAAATGGCAAATAATAACTTACTTCCATTGCCAAAATCAACTGCGTGGTTAGACCCATTGTTATGCACTCTAAACAAATAATCAATAAACAATAATATTCACATATACAATGAATACTTCCATTCTCAAGTTGGTTGCTGATGAGAATGCGATGAGACTGATCGCCAATAATAAAATCCTTGCAATTTTTGCAATTTGCTTGCAAACGCAACTCAGGATGACGATCTTCATTTTGAAATAAACAGAATGAAATTGCTGTAAATAATGAATTTCCATCACCTGTTGAAGGTACAATACTTTGCATTTCCATGACAGTAAATTATGCACGGGAGCATAGAATCACTTCGCCACTACTGGAATGAGCATAGACTCACTTCGCCAGCCACAGTAATGGAGGGAGTTTTAGAATTATATGTTCAGTGCTTGTCAAAGATCGTATTAACACAGGGAAGCCCATTCTTAAGGCTACAGCCTGAGCTATTGCCCCGGATTCCAGGTTCGATCCCCGCTCTGCCAAGAAATTTAATTCTGGTCTGAGAACTGGAACGGGGCGCACTCGTGAGGCAAAACTAAGAAGAGCAAAGTTTGATTCCCATCTCAACAATCTTGGATTTGGTTTTCCGTGGTTTCCCACTTCCATTCCAGGCAAATACCAGGATAGTTCCTAACTTAAAGCCTCGGTCGTTAACTCCCCATTCCCCACATTAATTACAAATGCACACATCAACACAGCCATCACATTAACACAGGTTATCAGAGAAAAGTTTACACTCGCACACCAAAATAGACGGGGCTGAGTGACAACGATGTCTGAGTCCATCAAATGAATTATGTTCGCCAATATGTTAACGCTGATGTATGTGTTTGAACTACTGGAAATAAGTTCAATGTCTTTAAAATTAATATCATTGCATTGTTGCAGTTTGGCAAATATTTTATATTTCAGCAGATCAATTTTACCATCACAACAGTAAAGGCCAAAGTAACCGCGCGTAGATTTTACGCAAGAGAAATACAATGTAGAACAATGTTTACAGTTGATCGTCAAAGACCTTACACTGTACTGCATAACATCTGGAATTGTTTCTGAAATGGCCTATTTATATTGGATTTTAAATGTGGCTTCGTATTATTCGATAACACTATAGTGTCCTGCAATATCGGAGCCGCTAAATATTAAATGGCAAAAAATACTTCCATTGCCGAAATCAACTGCGTAGTTAGATTCAGTACTCTAAACAAATAATCATTAAACAACTGTCTTATACAATGAAGTTCAACATGACCGTCCAGAGACTCTCATACTCAAGTTGGTTGGTGAGGAGAATGCGATGAGACTGATCGCTTACAATAAATTCCTTATAATTGTTCCTGCCAGCGAAATGTTTGGCAATAGCTTGAAAACGCAGCGCAGAATGACGTTCTTCATTTTGATATAAACAGTACAAAACTGCTCTAAATAAGCTATTTCCATCACCTGTAATAGTTTATGCCAGTACATTTTGCAGGGGAACATAGAATAACTTCGCCAACTACTGGAATGAGCATAGGCATATACTCAATACTCACTTCGGCAGTCACCCTAATGGAGGCTGTTTTAGAATTCTATGTCCCGTGCATGTCAAAAATCGTATTAACACATGGAAGCCCACCCATTCTTGGCTATCGCCTCGGAGACCCGGGTTACATTTCCTGCTCTGCCAAGAAATTTAATTCTGGTCTGAGGGCAATAACGGGGCACATTCAGTCTCTAGAGGTATAACTAAGAAGAGGAAGGTTTGATTCCCACCTCGACAATCTTGGATGTGGTTTTCCGTGGTATCCCACTTCCACTCAAGGCAAATACCGGGATGGTTCCTAACTTAAGGCCTCGGCCGTCACCTTGCCATTTCCCACCTTAATTACAAATACACAAAGTAATGCAGCTATCACAATAATACGGGTTATCAGAGGAAATTTTACACTTACACACCAAAGTACACGGGGCTGAGTGACAACGATGTCGGAGCCCTTCAAACGAATTATGTTTGCCAAGTGTCTCTCATGGCGAAAGCAATTGTGGACACGCGCCAGGGCCTGGAAAACTACCTTTTCACTAATAATTTAAGAGTATATCGACGATGCATAATTTATAACTTTTAGTCTAGGATGCTACCAACTTGACCACCGAAGCATTGGGAAGAAATTGCAATATTAAAGTACATAAACAACATAGCCTACACACTCAACTGTCAGTTTACGTTCTTCAACGTTTCCCTTCTTAAAAATTCCCCTCTATAACTCTCCATCACTTGAAAACGCACCATGTTTTGTGTTTTAAATATATCGATGCAAAGGTGCTGCCATCTGTTGTTAGTTACTGAAACTATATGGGCGAGGTACTGCCATCTGTTGTCAGTTACTGCAATTGATGGCAGATATTAGCTCTTTTGACCACATGCTGTAATGCAATGGTAAAACGGAAATAAAACTTATTGAGAGGGAATGTAGGAATCTTTAACTGACATAAAACGTTACTAATAATCCTTGATAAAACAATATTTAACTATCACGTGAAAACTCGCCATCAAGGCCATGCCTTGTGTTTTAAATATATCGACGCAATCTGCTCTCATTTACTGGAACTATATTGGCGAGGTACTGCCATCTGTTGTCAGTTACTGATTGCAGATATTCAAACGACGTATTGAGGACATGCTGTAATGCAATGGTAAAACGGAAATAAAACGTGTTGAGAAAATGTGTAGAAATATGTATCTTTAACTGACATAAAACCTTACTAATACTCCTTGATAAAACAATATTTCAGTGGCAAAAAAAAAAAAAAAAATAATAATACTGGCGAGAGCTGGGATCGAACCTGCGATCCTTGGATCCACAGTCAATCGCCTTAACCATATAGCCACTTGCGCACTGTAATTTGTATGGAGACACAACCATTCACTATCTTCTAAAGCCGCTATCTGAAGAAAATAATCCAATTCATTATCAATAAAATCAATATACATTCGTATATGTTCATACTGTTATTATATTGTATTGTCAGAACTTGGTTAATGTATGTTTTCAATTACATGGAAGCTTATTAAATAACTTACATTTTAATGGACTTCTCACCGCCATTTTGTCATGAGCCCAGGCGGATTGTGCGCATGCGTGAGGGGAAAGCATTCTGCTATTTTCTATATTTATTTAAAAATATACCGTAATATATTTGTTTATTTTAGAGACACTCTGCAAATATACAGGCCAAGAGCTTTCGTTAGAATGCTCTATGAAGTAAATTGGTTCTGTCGTTCTCTCTATCTCGTGGTAACAAAACTCGCCTTAGTGTTTTAAATATATATACACACATCAAAAAAAGTTTTGCATCACCTCGGTTCCCAGATCTCCGGCATATAGACGTTGACTGTGTATATTGTATCCAAGATACAGTCCCTTTGACTGTTCATAGATGTCACTAAAACTGCTCAAAGATGTAAACAACCATGCATGAGCAGGGCCTATTAGACGGAGGGGGTACGACAGCCGATCAGTTCCAGTCATTCCACCAGGACGAAGGTACGCTGCTCATGTTGTCTGTAGTTCTACCATGCCTAGAAGGTCAATACCGCAGTTCGATCGCGTCCGCATTGTTACTTTGTGTCAAGAAGGGCTCTCAACAAGGGAAGTTTCCAGGCGTCTCAGAGTGAACCAAAGCGATGTTGTTCGGACATGGAGGAGGTACAGAGATACAGGAACTGTCGATGACAGGCCTCGCTCAGGCCGCCCAAGGGCTACTACTGTAGTGGATGACCGCTACTTACGGATTGCCGCTCGGAGGAACCCTGACAGCAATGCCACCATGTTGAATAATGCGTTTCGTTCAGCCACAGGACGTCGTGTTTCAACTCAAACTGTGCGCAATAGGCTGCATGATGCGCAACTTCACTCCCGACGTCCATGGCGAGGTCCAGCTTTGCAACCCCGACACCATGCAGCGCGGTACAGATGGGCCCAACAACATGCTGAATGGACCCCACGGAATTGGCATCACGTTCTCTTCACCGATGAGTGTCGCATATGCCTTCAACCAGACAATCGTCGGAGACGTGTTTGGAGGCACCCTGGTCAGGCTGAACGTCTTAGACACACTGTCCAGCGAGTGCAGCAAGGTGGTGGTTCCCTGATGTTTTGGGGTGGCATTATGTGGGGCCGACGTACGCCACTGGTGGTCATGGAAGGCTCCGAAACGGCTTTACGATACCTGAATGACATCCTCCGACCCATAGTGCAACCATATCGGCAGAATATTGGAGAGGCATTTGTCTTCATGGACGACAATTCTCGACCTCATCGTGCACATCTTGTGAATGCGTTCCTTCAAGATAACGACATCGCTCGACTACAGTGGTCAGCATGTTCGCCAGACATGAACCCTATCGAACATGCCTGGGATATGTTGAAAAGGGCTGTTTATGGACGTCTTGACCCACCAACCACTCTGAGAGATTTACGCCGAATTGTCGTTGAGGAGTGGGACAATTTGGACCAACAGTGTCTTGATGAACTTGTGGATAGTATGCCACGACGAATACAGGCATGCATCAATGCAAGAGGACGTGCTACTGGGTATTAGAGGTAGTGGTGTGTACTGCAATCTGGACCACAAATGCTGAAAGTCTAGCTGTATGATGGTACAACATGCAATGTGTGGGTCTCATGAGCAATAAAACGAGCTGAAATGTTGTTTGTGTTGATCTCTATTCCCTTTGTATTTAAAGGTTCCGGAACTCTTGGAACCGAGGTGATGCAAAACTTTTTTTGATGTGTGTAGATGTGTGTATATAAGATGGTGTACAACAAGCCATTGTCACAGCCACTGTCCTTAAAGCGATATAACCTAAACATTCAATTTAGGATCCATCCCAGCATTTGCCTGGAATAGAAGCGGGAAACCACGGAAAACCACTTCCAGGATGGCTGAGGTGGGATTTGAACCCGCCTCTTCTCAGTTTTGCCTGGCTGACTGTACCCCGTTCTATCCCTCAGATCAAAATTAAATTTCTTTGCAGAACCGGGAATCGAACATGGACCTCCACGGTGACAGCCGAGAGTGCTAGCCACTGCGCAACGAGACGAACTATTTAATTGCAAGAAGTGAAAACTTCAATTTAATGCATTTGAAGTCTCAACCTCCCATTTAAAATCCCATGGAACACCCCAGGAAGTGTGAATCATTTCAGGTTAAGTTGTTGTTGATTCCTAAGGGACTTTGCAACATCGTGATCATGTAGCCCCGTGTGCTTGAGTGTGTGTAGAATTTGTCCAATAACCTGTGCCACTGTGATGTCTGTACTAGTGTGTGTATTTGTAAATGAGGTAAGTTTTGTGTAGGAAGCGGCCGTGACCTTAAGTTTGATACCTTCGCGGCATTCGCCTGGAGTAGAAGTTGGATACCGTAACACAAGGCTGAATGTACCCCGTTCCAACCCTCAGAGCAGAATTAAATTTCTTGGCAGACCCAGGTATCGAACCCGGGCCTTCGCGTTGACAGCCAAAAATGCTAGTCACTGCGCAACGAGACGGACGTTTCAAATTAAGGATGATTATAGTATTATTATAATTAAAACGTACCTTCAAATCTTAAAAATAATTATATTAATGCAGCCAATGGTCATCTTACAATCTGTAGCCGTTAACGATCATCTCTAGCGTTCTGTAATAATATTCAATAATTGCAAATGACGACGCGCAGATTTTAAAGCCAATTAATATTGACCGTTGAAACCGGCAGAAAACCTGTCGGAGTTATGACAGGAGCGCAAATTGATCTCGTTCCTTGAGCTTGACCTTGGTCGAGCTGCAACATTCCTTTCTCTAGGTGATCAGTCAAGGCCGCAGACTCAGGTGTCCAAATGACCATTATTGTCGGTTGTTATTGCTCTATTTATGGGATCATCAGCTTTGTGTAGTTGAGTAGTAGCCTATTATGTATTTAGCGTATGGCGTTTAGCGCCGGGAGTGTCCGAGGACATCTTCGGCTCGCCGGAGTCTGTAGCTGCTTCAGGCGGACACCCATTGGGTGAGCTACAAGTTCCGTACAATTACAAGTAATTCCAACTTTCACCACTAGATGTCACTGACACCTATTGTGAACGTTGGAACTTTGATAGAGCGTTTCAAAGAAATCTAACCTGCAAAGTTAGCTTCACACAAGTTTAATTAGTGGAACGTTCTTTTACATGCCATAAATCTCTGACACGGGACCGCTTGCTTTACTTCCCCTCCGAAGGAAGGCATTCTGAAGGATTTTAACGCTCTTAAAAATCCGACGACTTCGACCGGGTTTGAACCCGCGATCTTGGGCACAGCAGTTCAGCATGATACCAACTGCGCCACCGAAGTCGCAAGTTGAGTAGTAATGCAATATTATAACGCATGCTAGTGTGGTGTCTGTACTAGTGACGTGTTCATCTTTTGTATTTGAGTAGGCTACATCCTGCCTTCTTTATATTGCTTTCCTTCCCAAATACAGGAACTACATTCAACATTCTTAGCCTACTTTCGAGTTTTACAAAAAAAAAATAATAATAAGTAGACCTATGAGCTCTACACGGGCCAATAGTTCGTGTGTATGTCTGTCCGCCATATCAATTCAAGCATGACGAAACTAAATTGGACCAAATTCGGTACAGAGGTAGCTCTAGCATGATTTGTATCACCATCATCTTAATCAAAACAAAATGGTGGCAATCCAAATGTCCAAAGCTTAAATCAAATTACAACTAAACTAACAATCCGATCAGTATCAACGTTTGGAAAAATATTAAGTTTGAGTAGAAAACGTCTGTGGCCCAAACTACAAGGTCATCAGTCAAATAATTTCAAATTTCTGAATAAAAGTATTTTTTTAGACTCGTAATCGTGAGCCATGGGACCTTATTTTTACGTGGAATCCACAGGACATGGCATTTCACTTTGAAAATCTCACATGCACAGCAAAGAATCCAAACTTTTGGAGCAGGTGAGTTAAGATAAACGCCCACACATCACGTCATAATTTGTCCCACGCCCTCCCAAGTCTCTTGGCCACAAGACACGCAATCATCATAACCTGCTAATTCAGTACATGTTGCTGTACGTTCTTCGAACGGTGTTCGATGTTAACACCAGACATTATCAATTGAGCTACTGTTGCAATGGTTAGCGGTTTGTCATTCCTTCATAAGTTTATCGGAACGAAGTTAGTTTTCTGGGAATATCACACACACTGTTAATTTAAGGCCCTTAAAATGTGGTTTTCGGAGACCCTTTATAGACTCCCGAATTTTGTGTCTCACATTGAGAAGCGCAACATATGCTAGGATAATTTTTATATTTCGCCTATTTTAGCATATAGTTTGAGAAGTTTTTCCCTATATCCACCCTTCTACTGTATGAAAAGTATGGTGAAGAGTTTATTAAATGATTGGTGTATTGACTCTCATGGTTACCATACCTAATTTTACGATGCACCAAGCATCCGAACACGTGTTATAGGCCTACATAAAGATACGCAGAAAGACAGTCAGACAATTCTATTGTCTACAACATATCACCCAGATATCCAAATATGGGTATATCTACCACACAGTACCAGACAAAATCATCCTTACGATGAACCCGTATGTCGAAAAAAAAAACAACACAAAGATTAGTTAAAATGTGCTCTCAAACTAAATTCACCTAATGTGTACCTTCCTGACGTGAAATAGAATTGAAAGCCTTGTGGACGAAACGCAATACACGTCACATAAAAACTGACCCTCTACGGTGTGTTAGGTCCCCCATACATGGAAGACCTCTTTCATAAATTATAAAGGCTTGTGGTGCATGAAAATTCAGGTCTTTAGCCTCAAATGACCCAAATTCCTAAAAGCCGCAAAACATGCTGATTCAATTCAGGAAATTTTGAAAATAATGTTGCTGTTTGGAGATATAATAGACCTTCTGTACTAAATGTCGCACGTGAAAATTGCATGAAAAAATTCTAGGTTACCTCTTGACCCCCTTAATTGCATTGATGAATTATACAGTCTACGTTGGTTCCGTAGAACCATTTGCAAACTTTCACAGAAATGTAATAAATGGAATGACATTGCTCCTTACAGAAATAGATGGAAAGTTGGATGCCACCCCTTGAGATAATGTTGTCATAGTTACCGATTTGCATTCCTTCATTAGTTTGTTAAATTAAATTAAATTAGTTTTCTTGGAATATTTCAGAAACTATTGGTTTTAGAGCCATATAATGTAGTTTTCGAGGACCCTTTAGGGCCCCCGAGTTTTGTTTATGGCACCGAGGGGCTTTGTCTCGTCGTATGCCATAATATAATACTAATAATAATAATATAATATAGGGATAGGAATATAATAGACCTGCCGTACCACACCCGCAGGTGTAAATCGCGTGAAAACATTCTAGAGTACCCCTTGACCCCCTTAAGCGCATTATACGTATTGATGAATTTTACAGCTTACTTTGGTTCCGTGATAACCTTCTAGCCATTTGCAAACTTTCACACTAATGTAATTAATGGAATTGCATTGCGTCTTACAGCAATAGATGGACCTCTGAGAATCTGCTGCCAATGGTTTCCGGCTTGCATTCGTTCATTAGTTCATTAAATGAAATTAGTTTTCTGGGATTATCTCAAAAACGGTTCGTTTTAGGGCCTTTCACATTGAGGGGCTGAAAATGAACCTTGTCTCGTCCTTCTACGCCTATTTCATCATGTATTTTAAGGGGGTAGGCCCCCTTTTATGAGAGGTACGGAAAAGAGTTATATCAATGATTAGTGTCGTGACTCTGATGGATATCTGTACCACATTTTACGTTGATACACCCAGCTGTTCTCGAGTTATAAGGGAACCAAGTTGTCCACAGACAAACAAACAAACAGACGGACAAAAAATTATTTTTGCGCGCATCCATCATAAAACAGTCTGAAACGCGTATATAACTCAAATTTCCGTAGAAATTCAGAAAAAAGCAGACAAACTTTCATTTTTATATATATAACCTATAGAGATATACTGCACCGCTCGGTGTTCACCGTGTTTTATTGCACAAATTTAGGTTTTACTCGCTAACCGTTGGAGATACACGAAAAGTAATAAGGACTTTTCGGATAGGAAATTAAATTTTTAAGTTCATATGTGCCGTCAAAAGTTTGTTATTTCTTAGCGTTCTCTTTTTATTTGATATGGAAATATGACATTTTGAAACCAAAGGGTTTAGTGACGTCACTAAAATGGTCGCCATTTTTAATAGTACAAAATATCGAAATCAAAAGTATCCTATATGCAAACCTGGTAAATCAGCTACATCCATGCAAAATTTCATTCAAATCGGACCAGTGGTTCTTGCGTTATTGAGTAACACACAGACAGACAGACAGACAGACACATACCATCTCATTTTTTTAGTATGGTTAAAAAATTTCCACAAAACCCGTTGATATTCAGCAGCTGAGTGCATGCGGTAAACATGCACCGTACAATCAAAGTGACCTCCGTTATTTTCAAACAAGAAAAAGGTTAGTTGAGAACTAGCCTATATTATGAAACGGGGATGTTAACCAAAGATGTAGGCCTACCCAGCCATAATTGAAGCAGCAACAACAACAACAAACAATGAAACAACAACACCTAATGAATTGAGCTGCGATTTTAATAGGGTTGCATCTTGTGCTGGTAAGGAAAAAAATATTTCTCCTTAATTATTCAAATATTTTGTTACAAATTAAGGGGTTTAATATTTATTTGTTGAGGCATTGTAGAGGATTTTAGCTTTGTCCCAAAGGGGCTTATTTTTCATATTTAAGATCACTTTGTCCAGTTTATAACTTAATATTATTAATGGTTTATTAAGTAAGAAATCTATTTAACTAACGAGGCGAAACTCTTGGCAATGAACGTCCACTGTTCATTGACCATCACTAATGGTTTGATTATTATCTTACGGCATCGTCCCTCAAGTTGATAATCTATCGCCATCAAAGTTTATTGTTCCCCAGTGTATTCTGTAATCAACGTGTTAATCGGGGAAACACATTTGACCCAGGCCAAACATAGTCCATAGCACAGATTACCTACTACTACAGATAGCCGACAGCCATGCTAATTCTTGGCACCTAAGACTTCAGCGCTGTCTGGTGTATGACCGCGGTACTACTACGTGTAGCCCGTAGCGCCACCTATGAGCAGAACTTGTAAACACTACCCCTCCCACCCCTCCCCTCGTTCCTCCCGCCCCTCCCCTCGTTTCGCTAAATGAGGGGTCTAGATGCAAAACCGGCGATTTCCACTTTTGTTTTATGACAATGAGTTAAAGTTGGAGAACCATTCTCTGAGGTGTTTGTGATCTGTTTATGAACTTGTTTGACCTCAGGCCGGATTTTCAACCAAACAAGTTTATAAACAGATAACAAACACCTCAGAGAATGGTTCTCCACTCATTGTCACCAAAAAGTGGAGATTGCCGGTTTTGCATCTATACCCCTCAAATGCTTTGTCCACTTCGTTCCAAAATCCACACTTAGAATATATTGATAGCAAATATATACCTAAATAATCACACAAATAATGCTGCAAAATTGTGGAGTTCAGAACACTGAAATGAACAATGGAAACACACAGGATTCAATCTATCCATTTAAATTATTTTCAGGTAGTTTAAATTAGGGCACAAGAAAGGAAAAGGAGAGGGTCAATTTTTATTAAGATAAAAAACAGTGCTATTGGGTAAAAACCAGTAAATTTATTTTTAAAAGAGAATGTAAGAAAACAGATGGTGTAATTAAATCCATGGTCACACCATCCTATTACCTGGCATTTGCCTATCAGAAAGAGGGAAAACCATGGAAAAACCTCAATCAGGTAATAATAAGCCTATATTAAAAAATCACAATACATTTAGTACATAATTGGGAAGCTTCTTGGAAAGGGTCAATGATGATTGTTAGCAAATTCCTGCAACAGAGGAAAAACATTTAAAGAAATATTTCTTTCAAGAATTCATTCGTGGTTTTCCTTGATATTCACAATGTGATACTTGAAGTAAAAAATAAACCTGTAAATTATGAAAATAATGTACTCTTTCCTAAAACAGAAACTGATGTGTAGCCTTAATCTGCAACAAACTACTGTATACTATTTTAAACAAGAGAACGGATCTGTGACAAGGTGCCACTGTCGCTGGACCATTGCTATGGTAACACGAACAATGTTGCCATTATTACCAAGGCCTTTGTGATCTGTTCTTGCTGCCATTAAGAGATTGGTTATTTATTTAGTTGGTCAACACAATATAATACCAGGTTGCTTTTGCTGTTCCAGTAATTGGAATCATGTGTTCGCCGACTGAAAAATTGACAAGATCAATTGTCAATGATTAATAATAATGTTATTGGTCTTACTGCCCTATTGGGGCTTTTAGAGACGCCGGGATGCCGGAATTTTGCCCAGAAGGGTATCATTAACGTGCCAGTAAATCTAATGACATTGCTCCCTCACGTTTGCGCGCCCTCAATTGCCAATCAGCTGCGCCAGGATTCGAAACTGCAACCTTCGGCAAAGCTGGCGAGAACCACTGAGTCACGCAGTCAGTCAATTGTCAATGACAGGCTGCATGGTTCGGCGGTAAAGATCTCGCCTGCTGTGCCCAAAAGAGCGGGATTGTATCCTGGCACAGTCGGTTGGCATTTGAGGATGCTTAAATATCAGAAAGCCATGTCAGTAGATTTACCGGCACGCTCAAGATCCCCCTTCAGGACAAAATACCACCACCTAAGCATCTCTAAAAGCCGCAATTGTAAAATGGGACGTAAACCCTTTCATTTTGTTATTAATCATCAACTATTGATCTTGTCATTTTTCAGTCGGTGAAACTACCATGTTGTCAATAAAGCAACACTGATAAATGGCTTCAAAGCTATCTTATTGTTTTTATTTATATAACTTTTAACATTTCTTTATGACATACCCTATCTTCAGTAATATGATGTGTCTTGATTAATGATTGATCAAATTATAGTTCAATAGAGTTTTAAAAGAAATGTTGAACTCCTTTGTTATGTTGATTAGTGGTACATTGTGACACCTCTCGAAAGGTTTCAGTGACAGAAGCAGCGAGTGTGCAGCATTGAGCATTAATGAAGGCTCTGATTGTCCATGCATGGTTAAAAGGGACAGTAAATAGTGCACATTATACACATCTTGGGCACATATGTCTCAAGCATCATAAGAAAATTAGATCCCAACAAGAGAAGGAACTGCAGTACTAGCATTGTTAGTAGCAACTTCAGTCAACACAAGTTTGCCCAAATGACTGGGCAGGGTACATCTAATATACATAATAAAAATGGACACTCCCAAGAAGGTTTCTGAACTTTTTCAATAGAACGAAACAATGTACTCAAATTGTGTGTCAATGAGCTTACAAAAAAAACTGGGAAGTTCCATACGGGTGACTAAAGCTACTGTATGAACGTAGGCAGAAAACATGGCATTTTAAGTAGTAATGTTGCCACGCAAGTAGGTTAAAAAAATAACCTTGTAATATGTGGCACCAGAGTCATTCAACAAGTACGAATTGGCATACTGTTGCCACGGACAAATTGATAGACCTACCATCAGCACGACACTAGGATACTTTCGTAATTCTAGTGATGCGATCTTCATGGTGAATGGTTTTTAGAGTTTTCTTTCTTTCTCTATAGCCACTAAGCTTGTGGCTTTTTGACATTTCTTGTTTGTGTTTTACATAGAGGCAATGTGAAAGCAGGAGTTACTCTGTTGCAGTGGTGAAATGCTGTAGCTTATTGTTGATGATTGTCTATGGTGATAAGGAATGTATTACTTTCAGCACAACCAAAGCTACATTTAAAATATATCTTTACTTTGATGTGAATAAGATAATACCTCCTATATTGATCATGTTTAGAACTTTACGAAGACAAAATTCTAGCAAATTGGCCTGAAACTGTTCTTTATATAAAGAGAGAATAGAATACCCAGCATGGTGCCTTACCAAGCGTATCGCAAATTGGGCCGTTTCAAAATTTAAATACAAATAAATCATGGTATTCATCAGCGAGTCCTCGCTAAATTGGAAGTGTAGTGATGATATGACTTTTGCAAGCGAAGCCGCGACTGGTAATGCTAGTAATAATATAAAAATTAGTAAATAAATACTCATGAAAAAAAAAGACATGTATTAGTTATAAACACCATTAAATAATGTACAATTTAGGACTACACATTTTCGACCTTTACCCCTCGGTACAGCGTGCATCTGCCGGAACATATTTGCGATCGTATCTGTTCTTAGAAGTTGTAACTAACCTGATAAGTTTGTTTCCTAAGCAGCAAGATAAAAACAAAAGCACCCTAAAAAAATTACAGGTATAAGGAATACAATGTATTTTCATGAAGACTGCCCTGAACACATTATTTCCCAGCTTTGCGGTTGAGGATCCTACAAAACTGATGAATTGTTATCCTGTTAAAAAGATGGAGGAAGTTACTTATTAGGCGAGTCCTATGATTAACGCAACCCATCCAAGAAAAGTCAGCATGACGCTTCACCTCTTCAGACAGCTTGCTACCTACAGCATCTGTATGGAGGAATTTTTGAAGAAAGGACTCGGAAATTTTGACTCAACTCCTACTGTATGGGCTAATTCCTCAGAAGGATATATCAGTCTTCCACCAGCATCTCGTTCTGATATAAAACTGCAAAATTTGGGAACGTTTCGATTAGTAGGATGAAGCTCCAGGTCAGGTTCTGATGTCATAGTGGTCCTGCAGTCATTGCACGGCTCATTAATGGCACTCAACAGTCGTTTAGCTATATAACCACTTACATATGCCACTGACTCTGCTTCTGCAAAAGAGAGATCACATGAAATACTAGTGGTAGTAGTCTCGTCTAGAGGGGCTGTCTCCCTTCCTCGGTCAATCCTGAAAGAGATGAGATATTTGGTACAGCATTATGAACCAATGTTCTTTTTAAACGATTGAGGAACTGGTCTTCAGTGAAATGAAGTCCACAAACTCGCAGCCGTCTTAGCTGTTCTTTCGACTTGGATGAAAGTGATGGATCAACTAGCTCAATCCACACTCTGGACCTGAAAAAAAAAACGAAGTTACAATTAGAAAATGCTCATAGAAGAATAGCAATATTTATGATTACTACAAAAGAGGATGGTTATGACGTTCATTACTACTACATACACTAAATCGAACCCGGTCCACCTTGGTGAGAGGCCAGCAGCTTGACCGCTGCACCACAACGCCCCCAAGAATCTGATATGCTTGCGGGTTTCGGCATCCAGTCACATTTCACCAAGATACCGTACTGAGGGAGGAGTGCATTGATATACTTAAGAAACTTGAATTGGTTCGTTTACATGGACCATATGTGACAGATTACCCTACCCTTATGGGGTGGGGGGTAGTACTTGGTAGTAGTTGGAACGTCTACGTTATCTGCCCCTCGAGGTTATGTTACAGTCCTGTAAGTGTTACTGTTTGGTGTGCTTCATTCAATTTCCTCTCACACATGATAAAATGTTAACCATCCATTTCGGGATCTTAATACCATTTCAGTAGTGTATCTATTAAAGATAGGAACACTAACAGAATTCGTATGGGAAAATCACTTCAATGAAGGCAAACTACACGGTAGCACTGAATGAAATACGAACAGACGATACAATTTTCTATAGTACATGAATTAGCCAAAATAACTTATGGTTTTTTACACTAGTTACAGCCGAACACATCCAAGCCAATGGTTACAGACTAACGCGACCAGATCAATGTATTTTGGTCAACAGTGACTTTGTATCCCACATGTTGGCAACAATGTGTGCCCTTGAGCGCGCCTTGTTCACAGTTGAACGGGTTCAAACGCTGTCAGAACATGACTGCCGTTAATAAATTAAAAAACACATATTTATGGAATATATAACACATTTCAGGTACAGTAGTGCCCAAAGTTATTAATTTCAATAAGTAATGTCGCCCAGTAGATGAAGGTATGTAAAAGCAACGTTCAGGTCTCATTTATTTTCCCCAGGAAAAGTAATGTTAAATCGATTACACTTTCTCAGCAAGTAATGAATTAAAATGCATACAGACATAAATGGAACCTAACCTTCATCTGTCAAGAGCCAGTGAACTGTCCCTACCTGGAACTTACCTCAGCAAACTGGAAGATCGCGATTCCGTAAACAAAAAAATCCCCTAGACAAAAAATAGCGGCACCCATGACTTTAAGAACGACACTAAAGGCTTAAAAGATCCATACTTGTTACATTCTGTGTGTTAATAAGGAGGTAACAGTTGAGGAGAAGAGAACATATGGAAAAGTTACCAAACGACTGATATAGGCCATAAATACTTTCTGTAATGATTCAAAATACATGTGGAAAGGATGTAGTTCACTCCTCCACTGTCTATAACCCAGCCGCCATCCCAAATCATATCACGACTTATATAGTAAAATTCCAACTGTGTCAGTCATTATCAGTGTTAATTATGTACAAGAACAGTATTGCCAACCCCACCCATAGGCTGGTACTAAATCGTATAGGCAGTCTAGGGGTTATAAAATAAAAGGAACAGTGGTTTTGTCAATGGTTACAGCCTAACATGTCAACAGTGCCCCTCAACGCAACCATTCTAACCTTCGTTTTGTCCAATACAATGGATTTTCACAACGGTTTTAGCCTGTGGGCCGCGTTAGCCATATATGCACCCCAGGTATTTGACAAGCATAATCTTTCTCTCGACCAATGGCTTTAGTCACCCATACCTCATATGGTGATGTATTTTATATCTTAAATTTTGGCAACACTACCATGACATGAATGTGTCATGTCTCGTCAGTGTCTCCGCCCATGTAACAGTTGATGAATGCTCAGCGCTTGAGGAACATGGCTGCAGTCGTTCAATGAGCAAGAAACAAACATATATTTATGTAATTTACCACATGTGATAATAGACGGCAATTTCAATTTATATTGTCTCCTAGAAACGACTCAAAATCATAGATTATCCGTATTAATGAAGTTGTAAGTGTCAAAGGCATGTTCTCGCTTCAACTAGTAATGTAATGTAAATTTCATCCAGACAGAGCCCTAACCTAGGAGCAGTCAAAGGTTTTGTCCAGACAGTCGTCTAACCTAATAGAGACCAATGGTTTTGTCTTTAGAAGAGTTTAGTGCAAATTTTCAATTAAACTGAACTGCAAGTAATTTACGAACATTTGTAACTCACGACCAAGCCTCACTCTTGAACACAAGTGACTGCATCTGCATGTAACGATGCACTATTTGAAACCTCCTACAGCGGGGTAACATGGCAGCAATTCAAGGCACGTAAACCAAACCTCCGTACATCCGTGAAGGCATTGCCTACAATAAAATAAAATAAACCTAGACACGTAGGAATCCCGGTATATACTTGAACCAGCAATGTTATTCAAACAATGTTGAAACCTGTAATAACCTGCCGATTAGAAGTTACCACCATGATTAGCAGATTTGTAATTTTGTAATTTGCATGTTACTATGAAATACTTAAACACTTGAAGTCACTTGCACATTGATTAGGTTATGTTAGTCGCATCATGGTCATTTAGGCTAAATGTTCCCAAAATTAGAGGCCAATGTTAATATACGTTACAACCCACCCACCAAGTAGCCTACTACTCACTTTAATTTCATTTAAAAAATGCCATCAAAGGAACGTGATTAAATAATTAGAGAATAGCCCAATTATTGATACATACCTTGCTTCATCAAAGGGGAAGCGATGAAATGATAGGGCTCTTCCATCCTCAGGAGTGTATTTCCAACCTCTACTTTTGCAGCCAACAACAGAACATTCCGAGTGATATTTTCCCATAACCTACATATCAAATATACAGAATGAGGTACAGAAACAGAAAGCATGAAATACAAAATGTAATAGAAAATAAATTGAATTCAAGTCATTAACCTAGCTTTCTACTACTAAGAAAATTCACCAAAAAATACTGCATGGCTCTCATGAGAATCCTATCGATCAAGAAATCACTTGAATAATATATAATGCATTATTGGTACTTACCAGAGAAACTGAAATACCGATACTGGTTTACAATCAACCAAAATACCACGAGGCAATTTACAGGTGAGTACTTAAACGTTGGAGAATGAAAGTCGCCAAGTTGTTGGTAATATAGACAATGCCACCAACCCAGTAGAAATAATGTTCACTTAATGACATGTGCTATAATTACCGTCTGTGAGCAAGATAATTGCAAGGAAATGTCAATTAGGAATTATGTGTATATTTATTGACTAAATATAGGGATATATTTGCAATTCAATTAAAACGTGTATCATGCATATGTTGGCAAGACGATATACAGCGCTTAATCCGCTCCTTACGTCTGGCCGCGCTACTACACCGATGGTACCAAATAATCCCTATCTGGTTGACACCCCTTGGTCCATAGCATGAATTTATTTACTGGGCCAAAATAAAACACATTACCCTGCATATGAGTTCACTGTATTTTTAAAATCTCTAAGAATAGAAGGAGAAAAACATTATGGTCACCTATGAAACATGAGAATTGATCTGATTATCCATACTTTTAACCCTCGGACATTGTTGCATCAATGAGAAGCTTAGTACAGTATATTTATGTCCCACAACTTGTCTCAAGGGCTCTGTAGGCCCAGTAATTGGACTGGTGATGAGGCAGCCGTGACCATCACGACGGAACACATCAAAATCTGAAACTTTCAGGATGGTTGAGAATGAGTTTCGGTCCCATGTCTGTACACAGCTCCACTCCAAACTTCACAGCAGAATTGAGACTTTGCATGACAGGAGTTGGAATCTCTCAGGGTGGAAAGCATTATGTTCATCTCTATCGCACGACTGCGACCGAAATGAATGGAAAGGAATAACAATGGCATATAGCAGGAACTCCGTAACAACCTTCATAACCTTCATAGCAGGGTTTAACTTCTTATTAAGCTGGAAAACTGCTCGTAGGTCGCAAATAATGGGAACATTTCCTTCACAACAGTAAAAGAGGTATAGGCTCGGTACATGAGTCCGTGCCGTGCTTATTAGAATAAAATGCAGTACATTACAATAACATGACTAATGCGCAACGTCGTCCCTACATAGTAAGACGATGATGATAATTGTTGTTTTAAGGGGCCTAACATCTAAGTTATCGGCCCCTAACCTACATAGTACAAAGTTCCCGATTCTAGGATATAACTGGTAATCTCGAGAACCACTGGATGGATTTTGATGTGGTTTTCACCATTCTGTAAAGGATCTCTCGAGGAAGGTTTCTGTAGAAATACATTTATTTATGACCAAAGGAAGCCGAATAGTAACGATTTCAGTGAATAGATTTGCAGAAAAAACTTGCCGTCCGTACGCTGGGTAAATCGTTAAAAATATCTATAGCCTATACTATGGGCGTAAGAATTGTTCAACATGAAAAGTTCTACAGAAAGAAAGTCCTCAACAGCATATCTCTATCTTTTATACATCGCCCACTATAAAAGTGTTTATGTTTTCATTTATTGATGTGTAACATCTCTCCGCTCGGTTGCTGGATAGTTTTGTGGGAGAGATTTTGAAAATTGGGGACGGAAGTGAATAGGGCGGAAGTGGATCGAAAGGAAGTGGATCGGACGGAAGTGAAGACGCACTGCCAGAAAAATGGGACGGAAGTGAATCGGGCGGAAGTGGATCGAACGGAAGTGGATCGGACGGAAGTGAAGACGCACTGCCAGCTGGATGTACAATTGAAAATGTGTGTATTGGAAACAAGGCAGATTGTGCTCTGTAGCGCGAGAATGTTATGGCAATACAGTAGGCAGTGCATTTAGCAGGCACTGGTTTGACGAGCACAGTGGCAAATGTTTCACCGACTTTCATTTGTCATTGAGCAGTTTATGAAGCTTCGCGTTCAAGGTTTAATATCACATGGGGTAGGACAAAGACGACAAATGACATTTAAGTAAGCGGCGTTATTGTCAAGCTGTGGGTGAGTAGTCAAATATTAAATGCAAAACAGAATGTTGCTATATGAGTGGAATAATAGCTGTATTTTCATCTTATGTGAGACTAGGTCATTTCATGATTGTAAGAAGCCATGTTTTCATTGTTTACGACGAACTGTATGAGAGCCTTGAGAATAATGAATGTTAGAGTTACTGAGGAATGTGCTCACAGTATTTGAGAGTACTGTCGACGTTGTGTGTCACTTTGTTATTATGAATTATTAATGTAAAAGGAAGGAAGGAAGCTTGTAGTTTTGCGTATCCGTTAATCTCACCCAGTCACGTTAAACTACAAGCTTGCTTGCTTGCTTGCTTGTTAATCTCACGATCATGATCCAAGGTACCTCCCTTTTACGTGGAATGCGAACCACAGGACATGCCATTTCAATTCGAAAATCTCACATGTATTGACCGGGAATCAAACCCGGTCTACCTTGGTGAGAGACTAACAGCTTGACCGCTGTGCCACAAATGCGACTGGAGCATATCTCCAATTCAATCTATACATTCATCATAGTACCAGTATGGAAATGGAGTGAAAATTAACATTTTATGAATGTCCAAGCTGTGTAGTATACGAGTAGGATAACACGTCAGATGTTACACATCATATGCGACTACTGTAAGGCTCGTATCTTTTTTTTTCAAAATCTCCATTCAGTGGAAATCTAAATCACTGGCTTCGGAGAGATTTTACGAGCTAGCAAGCGAACCTATCACCCCAGCTTAGGCCAGCATCGAACTGTCGAGTCGTGTCGAGTTAAGACTTCAGAGAAGAGTAGGCTATAAGTGTTTGTAGTTCCGCTGCTCACCTTGGCATTTCTGAATTTCGTCTGGGGCCGGTCATCCCTGCGCCTTTTAAGCTTACGCTGGTTACACCGTTAAAGATACCAGGCGAAGCCGGGATGGGTTGCTAGTAAATAAATAAATAAATAAATAAATCAATCACACAGTCACTCGGTGATGTAATGACCTTCTGCAAGCGTTCAAGTTCTTTGCCTCTCCTGTAGAACTGTTCTTTCGAGTTGAAGAAATCTGTTGGCTAGTTGCTGAGAGCAGCTTCATCATGACACAATTGTGCTTGAATGTTGTTTGAGAGAGACTGGAAAATATTACAGTAATCGGAAGGGGCTAAGTCTGGTGAATACGGCCCTCCATATCACCAGACTTAGGAAGTGGTACCCCACCAAATTTACCGTTCGCATCATTGGTGATTCTGGCCGTAGGCAGGCGTGCATTATCGTGGAGTAACAATCCAGGATCACCAGGTGCTTGGTTTTCAATAGCAACAGCGAGTGGTCTTAGCTATTCAGTATACAAAGCAGCGTTTATCGTTTGAATTCTTGGTAGAAAATCATGTCGAAGATGCCAGTTTATGCACCTCACACAATGAATGTAAATGACGCACAATGGTTGTGTGATCGCATTCCATAATTTTTACAAATCCCGCGTTGTTTGGCGAGGATTATTTCGAGCCAATTGAATTAGGCGGTTTTCATAAAAAGATAAGTTTCATCACACAAGTCGAAGTTTCCTTCTCGGAAACGGGAAAACCATTTCCGCGCCGTCCCTCAGCGAATGCTTGCCTCCCATACACACCAGAAATTCTTCTCGCGACTTCTGTAGCACTAGATCATCGATTAAACTCGAAGAGTGGAATGTGTCGGAAATGTTCATTTTTCACTACTTAGCACTCGATACTGATTAAACTTGAAAATATCCATAACAAGCTGTTACCATCACATAAGTTCCTGTTCACAACAATCAAACTCCAAACAGAAATAAGGAAACAATTGCATAACGAAAACGAAGTTTGCAGTGGTTCCATCTCAATACAGAACGGCAGTAACTTATGGACCGACCCAATATTACCAATTTGAAATATGGCAGCCAGTGGCCAACTTGTTCACAACAGCTGATGAGCTTGCATTGGCGCAGTGATCACTCTCTTCCTTGGCCTATAAACACTTCGATAAACTGATCCCGCCATCATGTCTCAAATTGGTAATTACAATACTAGAGTATTCTCGTATGTTTCCTATTGGAGGTTATTTGTGTGGTCTTTTAACCCCGAGCACATTGTGTGCATTTATATAGATAGAATTTTCTGATAACCTGTGTTATTGTGGTGTCTGCAGTAGTAGTGTGTATTTGTAATTCCTGAAGTTAGGAACCATCCCGCCATTTGCCTGCAGTAGAAGAGTGAAACCACGGAACACCACTTCGAAGATGGCTGAGGTGCGAATTGAACCCAACTCTTGTCAGTTCTGCTTCGTGAGGTTGAGTATACTTTGTTTCAGCTCTCAGACCAGAATAATACATTTCTTGGCAGAGCCGGGAATATAACCAGGGCCTCCACAGTGACAGCTAAGAATGCTAGCCACTACGCAACGAGATGGACTCATGTTTTAAGGATACACGATACATTCTATTTTTGGTTGGTAATGTTAATATTTGATCCAAGAATTTGAAACATGCTCATATTTTGTAATTTTTGGACTATTCCATTGTATTTCTTAAGGGATATAATAATAATAATAATAATAATAATAATAATAATAATAATAATAATAATAATAATAATAATAATAATAATAATAGTATTATAAATAATATCGTATGGCCTCGGTGCCGGGAGCAAGCTTTGTTATTTGACGCACAGAGGGCAGTATGCATGTCGAATTTTGTTGTTCCTTGGAGCGAGCGCCATGCAAGTCAAGGAGGGTAGATATCTAAGCTCCTTGACACTATAGCGCTTTCTAGTAGAGAGAGGAGGAACATTTGTGTTGGCAGAAAATCCCGAGATTAATTTTGCCATTATGAACACGGCCTACTGAATTCAAATGGGTTCTTTAACATGCCAACAATGTATGACATGCGTTTCGTGATTTTTGTCACCTTTCAAAAATCACTTACCATGGGCAGGAGCGAACCTGCAAGCTTGGGGTTGGTAGTCCGACACGATAACCACTCACCCACCGTGGCGGCCTCTTATAGGATGAAAACCGTCAGGGTGTGTGTGTGAGAGAGAACACTTAACCCTCACTTCCAAGGTCGCGGGTTCAAACCCGGACGAAGTCGTCGGATTCTCTAAGAGCGTTAAAATCCCTCAGTATGCCTTCCTTCGGAGGGGAAGTAAAGCAGGCGCGGTGGTCCCATGTCATAGATGTATGGCATGTAAAAGAACCTTCTACTAATTACACTTGTGTGAAGCTAAATTATAGGTTAAATTTGACTAACGCTCTTAGGTTCCAACGTTCGTCACCAGGAGCCGACTTCGGTGGCATCTAGTAACCACGTTCAGAACTAGATGCTGGTGTATGGTGGCGTTTGGTAGCAAAGGTAAGAACTACTTGAAAATTCAATGTCTGCAGTCCTTACTTGAATTAAAAACAGGTAACACACACTAATACAGCCATCACATTGACAACGGTAAACAGGCAATTTCTACACACACCCAAAGAACACGCCGCGTTCTCGCAGCCCCTAAACTGAGGAACCATCCCTCACTTCCCTCTGGATCTGCACCCTGAATCAACTGCAGTTTCCACATATTTGCACGATGTTTCCCACACTATGAACTTTGGCACAAAAACTTGTTTTATTTAGTATGCATTGATGTAGGAAGTTCCAGCTCAAATACAAGACAGTCTCTTTGGGAGGGAAAAAAAACTCCTAGTGCGTTACAGGTGGCTTTGAAAGTACGCCAAAGACAAGGCCATCTGCGGTCCGGAGCAGTATATATTGGGTGCGTGCCACGGTGTTGGTATCACTTGTTCTTGCCGCAGCCAAGTAACAGACTCTCAATCCACCATGTACAAGCTGGTGAGTAGCTCAATGGACTGTCAGTAAACCTAGAATAATCTCTATTTCACTGTACGCAGATAGACAATTCCTCACTGACAAATGCTTTCTTCTGATGACTCCAGTTAGTTAGTTATTGTTGTTTTAAGGGGCGGAACTACGATGTCATCTGCCCCTATATGATGACTCTCAGAGACTCTCAGGGCAAGATATCTTCATGGACAATACATGTCACTAGAGCCTGCTGTAGGTCTATTTGATGATTTCATTTTAACTTGATTCATTTCAAATTATGCATCTTTAAATATTATTTTATTACTCGGAGATCATCTGCTCTAGGACTTTCTATAACGTTTACTCTAAATGATTTCATTTATTGTTTTCAAAAATATTATGCTTAAAATTATTCAATACTTTCATTCCGAACCTAATTTCATCAGCAAAGTAATATTTATCTAACCTATTAGGATCTTAAATGTAGTCTAACAGAACTAATGAAATCATTCACGACCATATCAACAAATAAATCACCTTAACTGAAGCAGACTACTATTTTTTACGGAATATATATAATAATAATAATTTTTAATTATTTTTAATCAAGAAGACAAATGTTACCTACTCTTATTTCTATTAGGGGTGGGGGTGGGGGGGGGGGGGGGGGGGGGGGATGAGGGGTTTGTCTTTTAAACTTTTCATCAAAACAATAACATTTGCAGTTATCAACAAACACCTTTTAAAGTAAAATGGCCGGCTCTGAGGTGCAGCGGATGCATCACGCTTTATTTGCACCTTGGAAACCTCGGGCTCGGGTTTATCTCCGCCAGTAGCGAGTATGCTGGAACAGGGTGTACTCAACCCCGCGAAAACAATTGCGCAGCTGCTTGATATGACAAACAGCGCACCATGGTATAAAATCACGGTGATATGGATGGCCACCCCCATAATTCGTAGGCAATTAGCTGAGCGGTAGTATCCCTGATACGCGTGGCTCGATCACGGTGTTTAGTTTTTGAAGGTAAAATTTCCTATTCCCCTTACAGATGATCTGGGGAGTGATTATGCTTGCCTCTCACTAAGGTGGACAAGGTTCGATTTCCGGCTAATGGATGTGACAGTTTTCGAAGTGAAAAGATTTGATGGATAATTAATTGATCATTGACCAATCGAATGCGATTATACAGTATTCCAATATTTCCGGTGCATTACTGTTTGCAGATTGAATAGGGTGTACAGTAGTTACCGATGAATTGTTGAAGTTAAATTCGTGAACTACTTGATATGAAGGAGGCGTGATGGCGCAGCGGTCAAGCTGCTTGTCTCACACAGAGACGGGTGGGATTCGATTCCCGGTTAATGCATGCGGGATTTTAGAGGTGAAACGTTACGTTCGGTGGTTCAGTTTCCAAGTTGAAAGGATTGGATTATGATAGTAAAATTACAGTTCACGTTAAACTGCAAGCTGTTCCGCTCCCTTAAAACAACAATAACAATCAACATCAATCAAGCTGCTCTTTATTGCTCAAAAATAAAGCCTGTTTTTGTTTTGTTTTTGAATTTACTATATAAAAGCAGTTAAATATCTATGACTTCTATGTACATCCCACTACTATTATTGTACGATATTAATGATAATATTAATAATAATAATAACAATAACAACAATAATATTTCGTCGCTTGGCCTGGTCATTAATGTGCCCATTCATTGTCTTCTGGTTCAGCAGAAGGATGGAACTCATTACGCCTGGCCTCTGGATCGACGCGAGGTGGTCATTGATATTCCCAGGCTAAATAATGAATAATAGACATGAATTTTACTTGAATATGAATATCAGAAGATGTTGGTACTGCAATGTGAGAAACATTTGACAGCAGTGCTCGTTCTATTTAACGTACGATTATTTAATTGGATTTTTCTCTGTTGCAGATCCTTGTTGTCCTGGCTCTGATCGCCATCTCCTCCGCTCAGTACCTGGGCTACGGAGGCTACTATGGTAGCGGATACTACGGAGGATACGCCGCTCCTTACGCCTACTCCAGAGGACTCTACTCTGGTGCCTACATCGGTTGAATAACTTCATCTCCTCCCTTTTTGTATAGAAATGTGCAATAAAACTCTTATTTTCCTTTCTTAAATAGCCTATGTGTTTCGTAACAATCCAAAACTGAACACCTTAAGTATCCGACATGCAACATCCTCCCGATAGGATCAGTATGTCACTCTCTATACCTTCAAGGACTTCAAGAAGCGGTGATGAGAATGACTGTTGAAACCATAAACTGAAAATTCCGTGACTTCAAGACTCAATACTTCTTCCGATGACCAACAAACATTGTGGTTTTTAAGAAGTCGTTTAAATAAATAAATAAATAAATAAATAAATAAAAAAATGAATATATATATATATATATATAGGCCTACTGTATGTACACAGTATATAGTATATAGCGGTATATCTCTCTGTCTGTCTGTTACTCCTTCACGCCAGAACTACTCAACCAATCAGCTGACATTATCATGAACATATTCAACCAATTCAAACATATTTTTGCCTCAATTTCCTTTGAGATGGTTAGTTTTTAAACTACCAAAAATAATTATTATGGAAAAAGTAATCCATTGATTTTGTCAAGCTACATATTCTTTACATTCTAGAAAAGAATGAATGGTCCTTGACCATAAAGATGCAACAAAAGTGTACCTAACCTGAGGAATATATATATATGAAAATGTTTTCATTGGTCTTGTTTTCGACCACCTTGTAGTAGATCTGACAGTGATACTTCATATTTATTATTAGTAGCTTGCTCAGGAAGGCTAACCCTTTGCATAATGTTAAAGTCAAAACACGTACAAGAGAATTAACATTAATAAATGTATATAAAATGGTATACAACAAGCCATTGTCACAAGCCACTGTCCTTAAAGCGATATAACCTAAACATTCAATTTAGTTTCCATCCCGGCATTTGCCAGGAATTTAAGCGGGAAACCACGGAAAACCACTTCCAGGATAGCTGAGGTGGGATTTGAACCCGTCTCTTCTCAGTTTTGCCTGGCTGACTGTACACCGAGCTATCCCTCAGACCAAAATTAAATTTCTTGGAATAGCCGGGAATCGAACACGGGCCTCCATGGTGACAGCCGAGAACTGCTGGCCACTACGCAATGAGGCGAACTATTTAATTGCAAGAAGAGAAAACTCCAATTTAGTGTATTTGAGGTCTCTACCTCCCATTTAAAGTTCCATGGAACACATATATATTTAGCCCCAGGAAGTGTGGATAATTTCAGATTAAGTTGTTGTTGATTCTTAAGGGGCTTTCCAATATCGTGGTCATGTAGTCTCGTGTACTAGAGTGTGTGTAGAATTTGTCCAATAACCTGTGCCACTGTGGTGTCTGAACTACTGTATATATAAATAAGGTAGGATTTGTGTAGGAAGCGGCCATGGCCTTAAGTTTGATACCATCCAAGCATTTCCTTGGAGTAGAAGTGGGATATCACATGGCTGAATGTACCCCGTTCCAGACCTCAGAGCAGAATTAAATTTCTTGGCTGAGCCAAGTATTGAACCCGGGCCTTCACGGTGGTAGCCAAAAATGCTAGTCACTACGCTACGAGACGGGCGTTTCAAATTAAGGATGTCGATATTATTATTATTATTTATTTTGCGCATGCGCTTACACATTCTCAGCATATTTGCTGGAATGAAAACATTTACAATCCCAGATACCATATATATCATAAGGAGCAAATCCTTGGTGACTGCATTCAGTAAGCTAGTTGCTTTACGCTTTTCCCCCACTCCTTCAGGCCTGATTGCCCAAGAACAGCCTTACTACGCGACACGTAGAAAGTATGACAGTTTTATGCATCAGTTTGAAAAGGCCAGGGTCTAATTTCAACTCACTGAGCGATTCCTTTAAGTTGCTGGGAATCACGCCAGTGCTGGAGATAACAATAGGAACTGTCCTGACATGTGCCATGTGCCATTGCTTCCTTATCAGTTCTGAAAGCTCTGTGTATTTTGACAGCTTTTCAACATGCTTTGTTAGCATGTTGCCACTGTTTGGGATTGCCACATCTATGGAGGTAGTGTGCTTCATGCATTTGTCAACAAGAACCAAATCAGGTCTGTTGTGCACAGCTGACTGGTCTGTCAATACAGTACGATTCCAGTACAACGTAAAGCTGTCACTTTCCAGTACACTTTCAGGAGCATATTTCTAGTACGGCACTTTCTCTTGGCTCAGCAGTTGAAGGCGTATAGCCAGTTCTTGATGAACTATCATGGCAAAAAAATCATGTCTCTTCCTATATTCTGTCCCTGCAAAATGGCGACAACCTGATATAATATGCTGAACAGTCTCCGATGTTGGGTAACCGTATCTGCAATGGTCATCTTGCACAGATGCATCCTTGATAATGTACTTAAGGTAGTTCCTCGTGGGGACAACCTGGTCCTGAATAGCCACCATAAAGCCTTCTGTTTCAGGAAACATCTGCCCAGAAATCAACCAAAAGTTCGACGCTAGCTTGTCGACGTGAGTTTGGATGACTTCATTAGGATGTCTTCCGTGCAGTGGCTTGGACAACCAGGCATTGCATCTATCCAAATCACTGCGCACCTGATTTTGAGTCTCTTCCTGACTTAAGAGTAGTGGAGTTGAATCATCTGCTTCTGTGACAGCCTTGTGCAGTATCGAATGGTTCGATATACACACATCAAAACAAGTTTTGCATCACCTCGGTTCCCAGATCTCCGGCATATAGACGTTGACTGTGTATATTGTATCCAAGATACAGTCCCTTTGACTGTTCATAGATGTCACTAAAACTGCTCAAAGATGTAAACAACCATGCATGAGCAGGGCCTATTAGACGGAGGGGGTACGACAGCCGATCAGTTCCAGTCATTCCACCAGGACGAAGGTACGCTGCTCATGTTGTCTGTAGTTCTACCATGCCTAGAAGGTCAATACCGCAGTTCGATCGCGTCCGCATTGTTACTTTGTGTCAAGAAGGGCTCTCAACAAAGGAAGTTTCCAGGCGTCTCAGAGTGAACCAAAGCGATGTTGTTCGGACATGGAGGAGGTACAGAGATACAGGAACTGTCGATGACAGGCCTCGCTCAGGCCGCCCAAGGGCTACTACTGTAGTGGATGACCGCTACTTACGGATTGCCGCTCGGAGGAACCCTGACAGCAATGCCACCATGTTGAATAATGCGTTTCGTTCAGCCACAGGACGTCGTGTTTCAACTCAAACTGTGCGCAATAGGCTGCATGATGCGCAACTTCACTCCCGACGTCCATGGCGAGGTCCAGCTTTGCAACCCCGACACCATGCAGCGCGGTACAGATGGGCCCAACAACATGCTGAATGGACCCCACGGAATTGGCATCACGTTCTCTTCACCGATGAGTGTCGCATATGCCTTCAACCAGACAATCGTCGGAGACGTGTTTGGAGGCACCCTGGTCAGGCTGAACGTCTTAGACACACTGTCCAGCGAGTGCAGCAAGGTGGTGGTTCCCTGATGTTTTGGGGTGGCATTATGTGGGGCCGACGTACGCCACTGGTGGTCATGGAAGGCTCCGAAACGGCTTTACGATACCTGAATGACATCCTCCGACCCATAGTGCAACCATATCGGCAGAATATTGGAGAGGCATTTGTCTTCATGGACGACAATTCTCGACCTCATCGTGCACATCTTGTGAATGCGTTCCTTCAAGATAACGACATCGCTCGACTACAGTGGCCAGCATGTTCGCCAGACATGAACCCTATCGAACATGCCTGGGATATGTTGAAAAGGGCTGTTTATGGACGTCTTGACCCACCAACCACTCTGAGAGATTTACGCCGAATTGTCGTTGAGGAGTGGGACAATTTGGACCAACAGTGTCTTGATGAACTTGTGGATAGTATGCCACGGCGAATACAGGCATGCATCAATGCAAGAGGACGTGCTACTGGGTATTAGAGGTAGTGGTGTGTACTGCAATCTGGACCACAAATGCTGAAAGTCTAGCTGTATGATGGTACAACATGCAATGTGTGGGTCTCATGAGCAATAAAACGAGCTGAAATGTTGTTTGTGTTGATCTCTATTCCCTTTGTATTTAACGGTTCCGGAACTCTTGGAACCGAGGTGATGCAAAACTTTTTTTGATGTGTGTAGAACAGAAGTATTTTCTTAGCTCATAGATCTGTCGAGCTACTTGCTTGTTTATATCAACAATTCCTCTCCCACCCATATGTCTCGATAACATGACTCGTTCCACAGATGTCCTGGGATGGTGTTTTCGTGATTTGGTCAGTGATGTTCTAATTTTCTGTTCTAGACTTGCAATGTCAGTTTTACTCCACTTGATGACCCCAAACGAGTAACTGAGGATAGGGACAGCATATGCGTTGATTGCCTTAACCAAGTTTTTACTGTTGAGGCTGGTGTTACAAACAAGCTTATTTCTTCTGTCAAATTCCTTCGTCAGATCTTGTTTCACTACTGAGTGTTCTATGTGTCGGGCTTGCTTCATTCCCAGATACTTGTAGGTCTCGTCAGTGAGCATTGTTGTAATCTGCTGGCCCTGAGCTGTTTCATATATTCCTTCCTGCAGCTTGCCTTTCATAACGTTCATCGTTTTACATTTCTCCAGCCCGAATTCCATTTTCATATCCTGCGAGAAGGTTTCCACTATCTTCAACAGAAACTCTAGCTGTGCTCTGGTGGCAGCATATAGCTTTAGGTCATCCATATACAAGAGATGGTTGAGCTTTGCAAGCTCCCTGGAGTTCTTCTTGATACTGAAGCCATATTTTGTTGAATTAAGTTGGTTTGATAGTGGATTCATCGCAAGGCAGAACCATAATGGGCTCGAGGAGTCTCCTTGGAATATTCCCTTGTGGATTGGGATCATACTGGTTGCAATACTGCCATTTGTAGTTCTAAGGCACATTACTGTACGCCACGTTGCCATGGCGTGTTCCAAGAAATATATAATCTGAGGATCAATTTTATACACTTTCAAAATATGGATCAACCAATCATGGGGCACGGAATCATAGGCCTTCTTGTAGTCAATATATGCCGTGAATAAATTTCTGTTATTGGCAAAGGCCTGGTTAGAAACCACTGAGTCAATGATAAGTATTTCTTTACACCCTTTGGACCCTTTCGTGCATCCTTTTTGTTGTGTTGCTAGGTTGTTATTTTGTTCACAGTGGGCATATATCTTCCTACTAAGACAGGACGTGATGATCTTATACATCGTGGGAAGGCATGTAATTGGACTGTATTTTCCAGGATCTTGCATATTTTGTGGGTCTTTCGGAAGTAGATGTGTTACACCTAGTGTAAGAAAATTTGGCATCTTCTGTGGATGAGCAACAACTTCATTCACCAGAGTAGACAGAAGATCGTAAACACACCAGAATGTCTTATACCAGTAATTCTGTATCTGATCTAAACCGGATGCTTTCCAGTTAGGAAGACCTTTAATAAGAGTTTAGTGCTTTTCAATGCTTTTTAATGATGGAAGAAATTTCAGTTGATGTTATTGGATCATATTGCATCGAATTATATTCTTTAGAGATGTCTGTTACTTCCTGAACCCAATGGGAGTCTGGGTTAAAATTGGTGGCTTTGGATAGTTGATTGCTCCAAAACTCTTCAATTTCTTCCTTTGTTGGATAAGGAGCATTTGAGGATACTTGGATTTTGCTCAGTGCTCTGTAAAATTTCTTCTCGCCTTTGACAAATAAGTTGTTGTCCTGTCTCCGTTTCCTACTGGCTCTGTATCTTGAAAGTCTGTTCGCTACCAACGTAAGTTTCTATTATTATTATTATTATTATTATTATTATTATTATCATCATCATCATAATGTCCCTTCGAATCTTAATGCAGCCAGTGAAAATCTTACAATCTGTAGCCCTTAACGATCATCTCTAGCGTTGTATAAAAATTTTCAATAATTGCGCATGACGACGCGACGTGCAGATTTTAAAGGCAATTAATATTGACCATTGAAACAGGCAGACAACCAGTAGGAGTTATGACAGGGGAGAAAATTGATCTCGTTCCCTGAGCTTGACCTTGGTCGACCTGCAACATTCCTTGCTTTAGGCGATCAGTCAAGGTTGCAGGCTCAGGTGTCCAAATGACCGTTATTGTAGGTTGTTATTGCTCTATTTAGGGGATCATCAGCTTTGTGCAGTTGAGTAGTAGCCTATTATTTATTTAGCGTATTGCTTTTAGTGCCGGGAGTGTCCGAGGACATCTTCGGCTCGCCCGAGGCTGTAGCTGCTTCAAGCGGACACCCATGGGGTGAGCTACAAGTTCCGTCCAATTTCAAGTAGTTCCAACTTTCACTACTAGATGTCACTTAGTGGTGAACGTTGGAACTTTGATAGGGCGTTTCAACGAAATCTAACCTGAAAAGTTAGCTTCACGCAAGTTTAATTAGTGGACGGTTCTTTTACATGCCATAAATCTATGATTTGGGACCGCTGGCTTTACTTCCCCTCCGAAGGCAGGCATACTGAAGGATTTGAACGCTCTTAAAAAATCCGACAACTTCGGCCGGGTTTGAACCCGCGATCTTGGGCACAGCTGTTCAGCATGCTACCAACTACGCCACTGAAGTCGCTAGTTGAGTAGTAATGAAATATTATAACGCGTGCTAGTGTGGTGTCTGTACTAGTGACGTGTTCATCTTTTGTATTTGAGTACATTCTTCCTTCTTTATATTGCTTTTCTTCCCAAATACAGGAACTACATTCAACATTCTTAGCCTACTTTCGAGTTTTACAAAAGATTAAAGTGTACCTATGAGTTCTAAACGAGTCAAACGTTCGTGTGTATGTCTGTCCCCCATATCAATTCAAGCATTACGAAACTAAATTGAACCAAATTCGGTACAGCAGTGTCATGTTTTATATCGCCACCATCTTAACCAAAACAAATGGTGGCCATCCAAATGCCCAAATATTAAATCAAATTACGACTAAACTAACAATCCGATCAGTATCAAAGTTTAGAAAGGTATAATTTTGAGTAGAAAACGTCTGTCGTACAAACTACAAGGTCATCAGCCAAATAATTCCAAATTTCTGAATACAAATATTTTTAGACGATAGAAAAGGAATTTTGTAGTTTTACGTGACCATTAATCTCGCGATCATGAGCTACGGGACCTTATTTTTACGTGGAATCCGATCCACAGGACAAGGCACTTCACTTTCAAAATCCCACATGCACAGCAAAGAATCCCAACTCTTGTAGCACGTTTAGCCTGCATTTGAGTTAAGAAAAACGCCCACATCACGTCTTAATTTGTCCCACGCCTTCCCAAGTCTCATGGCCACAAGACACGCAATCACCACAATCTGCTAATTCAGTACACATATCATGTTGCTTGTACATTTATAATACTATTAGAACACTTTCACAAAACCCGCTGATATTCAGCAACTGAGTGCATACGGTAAACATGCACTCTACAATCAAAGTGACCTCCGTTATTTTTAAACAAAGAAAGGTTAGTTGATAACTAACTTATAGTATGAAACGGGGATGGTAATCAAAGATGTACCCAGCCCTATTGAAGCAACAACAACAACAAACAATGAAACATCGATACCTAATGAATTGAGCTGCGATTTTAATAGGGTTGCATCTTGTGCTGGTAAGGAAAAATCATTTCTCCTTAATTATTAAAATATTTCGTTACAAATTAAGGGATTTAATATTTATTTGTTGAGGCATTGTAGAGGATTTAGTTTTGCAACAAAGGGGCTTATTTTTCATATTTAAGACCACTTTGGTCAGTTTATAACTTAATTTTATTAATGGTTTATTAAGGAAGAAATCTATTTAACTAACGAGGCGAAACTCTTGGCAATGAACGCCCACTGTTCATTGACCATCACTAATGGTTTGATTATTATCTTACGGCATCGTCCCTCAAGTTGATAAACTATCGCCATTGGAGTTTATTGTTCCCCTGTGTATTCTGTAATCAAAGTGTCTAATCGGGGAAATTCATTTGACCCAGGCCAAACATAGTCCATAGCATGAATTTATTTACTGGGCCAAAAGAATCGTTACCCTGCTTATGAGTTCGCTGTATTTTTAAAATCTCGAAGAATAGAAGGAGAAAAATATTTTGTTCACGTATGAAACACGGGAATTGATCTGATTTATCCATGCTTCCCTTGGACATTGTTGCATCAATGAGAAGCTTATTACAGTAGGGTACGTCAAGAACGTATAATTGTTTATGTCCCACAACTTGTCTCTTAGGCTCTGTAGGCCCAGTAATTGGGCTTGTGATGAGGCAGCCGTGACCATCACGGCGGTATACATCAAAATCTGAAACGTTCAGGATGGTTGAGTATGAGATTCGGTCCCGTACATCTACACAGCTTCGCGCCAAAGCAGAATTGAAACTTTGCATGGCAGAACCAGGGTTCTCTCGGGGTGGAAAGCTATTATGTTCATCTCTATCGCACGACGGCGACCGAAATGAATGGAAAGGAATAACAATTTACATTGTTCTCTATTTAACACTCGATACTGCTTAGCCTTGAATATATCCAAAACAAGCTGTTGACATCATTCAAGTTCCCGTTTGTAACAAACCGCAAACAGAAATAAAGAAACAATTGCATACCGAAAACGAAGGTTGCAGAGGTTCTAAGCCTATTCAGAACGGCAGTAACTTATGGACCGACCCAATATTACCAATTTGAAACATGATTGTCAGTGGCCAACTTGTTCACAACAGCTGATGAGCATGCATTGGCGCAGTGATCACTCTTTTGCTTGGCCTACAAACTCTTCGATAAACTGACCGCCGCAATCATGTATCAAATTGGTAATTACAATACTAGAGTATTCTCGTATGTTTCCTATTGGAGGTTATTTGTGTGGTCTTTTAACCCCGAGCACATTGTGTGTATATATAGATATAATTGTTGTGATAACATGTGTTATTGAGGTATCTGTAGTAGTGTGTATTTGTAATTCAGGTGAAGATTGGGAAGGAGGAGACCGTGCCCTTAAGTTAGGAACCATTCCAGCATTTACCTGGAGTAGAAGAGTGAAACCACGGAAAACCACTTCAAAGATGACTGAGGAGCGAATCGGACCCACCTCTTGCCAGTTCTGCTTCATGAGGTTGAATATGCTCTGTTTCAGTACTCAGACCAGAATAATACATTTCTTGGCAGAGCCGGGAACATAACCAGGGCCTTCACAGTGACAGCTAAGAATGCTAGCCACTACGCAACGAGATGGACTCAGGTTTTAATTACTTAAGGTAGTAAGGATAAACGATGCATTCTATTTTCGGTTGGTGTTGTTAATATTGGATCCAAGAATTTGAAACATGCTCATTTTTTGTAATCTTTTGACCATTCCATCGTATTTCTTAAGGGATGTAAACCGTCAGGGTGTGTGTGAGGAGAACCCTTTCCCCTCACTTCCCTCTGGATCTGCACCCTGATTCAAATTCAGTTTCCACATATTTGCACGATGTTTCCTACACTATGAACTTTGGCACAAAAACTTGTTTTATTTAGTATGCATTGATGTAGGAAGTTCCAGCTCAAATACAAGACAGTCTCTTTGGGAGGGAAAAAAAACTCCTAGTGCCTTACAGGTGGCTTTGAAAGTACGCCAAAGACAAGGCCATCTGCGGTCCGGAGCAGTATATATTGGGTGCGTGCCACGGTGTTGGTATCACTTGTTCTTGCCGCAGCCAAGTAACAGACTCTCAATCCACCATGTACAAGCTGGTGAGTAGCTCAATGGACTGTCAGTAAACCTAGAATAATCTCTATTTCACTGTACGCAGATAGACAATTCCTCACTGACAAATGCTTTCTTTTGATGACTCCAGTTAGTTAGTTATTGTTGTTTTAAGGGGCGGAACTACGATGTCATCTGCCCCTATAATTATGATGACTCTCAGCGACTCTCAGGGCAAAATATCTTCATGGACAATACATGTCACTAGAGCCTGCTGTAGGTCTATTTGATGATTTCATTTTAACTTTATTCATTTCAAATTATGAATCTTTAAATATTATTTTATTACTTGAAGATCATCTGCTCTAGAACTTTCTATAACTTTTTCTCTAAAACGTTACATTTTTTCATACATTTTATGCTTGTTGTTCAATACTTTCATTCCGTATCTAATTTCCTCAGCAAAGTAATATTTATCTAACCTATTAGGATCTTAAATGTAGTCTAACAGAACTAATTAAAACATTCACGACCATATCAACAAGCGAGAAACCTTAACTAAAGCAAACTAAAATTTCTACTGAAAATATCTTAAATATATTAATATTTAATTATTTTTAATCAAGACGACAAATTTTACCTAGGCTTATTTCTATTAACGGGGGATTTGTCTTTTAAAGTTTTCATCAAAACAATAACATATGCAGTTATTAACAAATACTTTAAAGTAAAATGGCCGGCTCTGAGGTGCAGGTCATCATGCTTTATTTTTACCTTGGAAGCCGCGGGCTCGGTTTTGGCTCCGCCAGTAGCGAGTATGCTGGAACAGCCCCGCGAAAACAATTGCATATGGATGTTCACCCCCATAATCCGTAGGCAATAGGCTAAGCGGTAGTATCCCTGAATACGCGTGGTACACTGGGCTCCATCACGGTGTTTAGTTTTTGAATGTAAAATGAGCTAGATCCCTTACAGATGATCTGGGGAGTGATGATGCTTGCCTCTCACTAAGGCGGACATGGTTCGATTCCCGGCTAATGGATGTGACAGATTTCGAAGTGAAAAGATTTGATGGATAATTAATTGATCATTGAGCAATCGATTGCGATTATACCAATATTTCCGGTGCATTTCTGGGACAGTAAGCAGTTAGAATAGCCTAGTTCGTGTTAAGCTATCTGCCCATTGTACAGTAGTTGAGTTTATGTTCGTGAACTACTTGATATGAAGAAGGCGTGATGGCACAGCGGTCAATCTGCTTGTCTCACACAGAGACGGGGGGGATTCGATTCCCGATTAAAGCATGCGTTATTTTAGAGGTGAAATGTCACGTTTGGTGTCGGTTTCTCAATTGAAAGGATTGGATTATGATAGCAAATTTACAGTTCACGTGTAGGCTGGGGACAGATGACCTCGCTGTTCCGCCCCGTAAAACTACAATCAAGCTGCTCTTGATTGCTTCAAAGTAGAGCCTGTTTTCTTTTCTGAAATTTACTATATAAGGGTAGATAAGTGTCTATGATAATAATAATAATAATAATAATAATAATAATAATAATAATAACAATAATATTTCGCCTATCTGCTTGGCCTGGTCAGTAATGTGCCCATTCGTTGTCCTCTGGTTCATCAGAAGGATGGAACTCATTACGCCTGGCATCTGGATCGGCGCGAGTTAGTAATTGATATTCCCAGGCTGAATAATGAATAATAGATATGAATTTTACTTGAATATGAATCTCAGAGGATTTTGGTACTGCAATGTGAGGAACATTTGACAGCAGTGCTCATTCTATGTAACGTACGATTATTTAATTGGATTTTTCTCTGTTGCAGATCCTTGTTGTCCTGGCTCTGATCGCCATCTCCTCCGCTCAGTACCTGGGCTACGGAGGCTACTATGGTAGCGGATACTACGGAGGATACGCCGGAGGATACGCCGCCCCTTACGCCTACTCCAGAGGACTCTACTCTGGTGCCTACATCGGTTGAATAACTTCATCTCCTCCCTTATTGTATAGAAATGTGCAATAAAACTCTTCTTTTCCTTTCTTAAATAGCCTATGTGTTTCGTAACAATCCAAAACTGAACACCTTAAGTATCCAATATGCAACATCCTCCCGATAGGATCAGTATGTCACTCTCTATACCTTCAAGGACTTCAAGAAGCGGTGGTGAGAATGACTGTTGAAACCATAAACTGAAAATTCCGTGACTTCAAGACTCAATACTTCTTCCGATGACCAACAAACATTGTGGTTTTTAAGGAGTCGTTTAAATAAATAACTAACTAACTAACTAAATAAATAAATAGATAAGTAAATAAATATATATCTCTTATATAAAAACAAGTGTCCTGACTGACTGACTGACTGACTGACTGACTGACTCATCATCGCCCAGCCAAAACTATTAAAGTTAGAAACATGAAATTTTGGGGATATGTTCGTGGTAAGTCGAAAATGCGCACTAAGAAAGGATTTTTGGATATTCAGGTTCTAAAGGTGTCTTAAGGGGGTACACATGCATTTCATTGAATAGCAATATCTCCGGCTTGGTTTCATTGAGGGACGTGATACTCGGCATATAAACGTATCATTAAAAATAAGAAGACACGTGTCTGAGGGTTTTTCGATGTGGTGTATATTATGAGGTGAAAGGGGTGAAAAGTGGGGGTTGAAGGGTTCCTAACGGAGCGTGTATCTCTTAAACGACATAGGCGAGGAGTTTGAAACTCAGCGGAAAAAAATCAGCTTAAAAAATAAGTAAATAGGTGTTTGACCGTTTTTTCATAAATCGAATTTAAGGGGCCCATGGGGAGGGGTGAAATTCTGAAAAAAGAAAATTGAAAGATACAAAGTCCTGACACACTCATCATCGCCCAGCCTAAATTATTGAAGTTAGAAACAAGACATTTTGGGGATATGATCATTATATGTCCAAACCGTCCACTAAGGGAGGTTTTTCGGATATTCAGGTTCTAAAGGGGTGTTAAGGGGGTAAAACCTGCATTTCATTGAATAACAATAACTCCGGATTGGTTTCATTTGTGGATGTGATACTCGGCATATAAACTGATCATTAAAAATAAGAAGACACGTGTCTGAGGGTTTTTCGATTTGGTGTATATTATGAGGTGAAAGGGGTGAAAAGTGGGGGTTGAAGAATTCCTAACGGAGCGTGTATCTCCTAAACGACATAGGCGAGGAGTTTGAACTCAGCGGAAAAACATCAGCCTAAAAGATAAGTAAATAGGTGTTGACCGTTATTTTTTTCATAAATCCAATTTAAGGGGCCCATGGGAAGGGGTGAAATTCGGGGGGGGGGGGCGGGGGACAGGAAAGAAAGTGTCCTAACTGATTGACTGACTCACTCACTCTTCAATCTCAGGAAGTGAAAGCTGCTTAAAAATAAGTAAAGAAGTGTTCGACAGTTTCTTTTTCATAAATCAAATTTAAGGGGTTCATGGGGAGGGGTGAAATTCTGGAGAAATAAATGAAAGAAAATGTCCTGACTCACTCACTCATCATCGCCCAGCCAAAATTAATGAAGTTAGAAACATGACATTTTGGGGATATGTTCGTTGTATGTCAAAACCGTACACTAAGGGAGGATTTACCGATATTCAGGTTCTAGAGGCGTCTTAAGGGGGTTGAACCTGCATGGGAAGGGGTGAAATTCTGGGAGGGGGGGGGGACAGGAAAGAAAGTGTCCTAACTGATTGACTGACTCACTCACTCTTCAATCTCAGGGAGTGAAAGCTGCTTAAAAATAAGTAAATAAGTGTTCGACAGTTTCTTTTTCATAAATCAAATTTAAGGGGTTCATGGGAAGGGGTGAAATTCTGGAGAAAATGAAATGAAAGAAAATGTTCTGACTCACTCACTCACTCATCATCGCCCAGCCAAAATTAATGAAGTTAGAAACATGACATTTTGGGGATATATTCGTTGTATGCCAAAACCGTACACTAAGGGAGGATTTTCGGATATTCAGGTTCTAGAGGCGTCTTAAGGGGGTTGAACCTGCATGGGAAGGGGTGAAATTCTGGGGGGGGGGGGGACAGGAAAGAAAGTGTCCTAACTGATTGACTGACTCACTCACTCTTCAATCTCAGGGAGTGAAAGCTGCTTAAAAATAAGTAAATAAGTGTTCGACAGTTTCTTTTTCATAAATCAAATTTAAGGGGTTCATGGGGAGGGGTGAAATTCTGGAGAAAATGAAATGAAAGAAAATGTCCTGACTCACTCACTCACTCATCATCGCCCAGCCAAAATTAATGAAGTTAGAAACATGACATTTTGGGGATATGTTCGTTGTATGTCAAAACCGTACACTAAGGGAGGATTTTCGGATATTCAGGTTCTAGAGGGGTCTTAAGGGGGTTGAACCTGCATTTTATTGAATAACAATATATCACGAGTGGTTTCATTTGTGGATGTGATACTCGGCACATAAACTAATCATTAAAAATAAGCAGACAGTTGTCTAAGGGTTTTTCGATGTGGTGTATATTATAAGGTGAAAGGGGTGAAAAGTGGGGGTTGAAGGTTTCCTAACGGAGCGTGTATCTCTTAAAAGACATAGGTGAGAAGTTTGAAACTCAGCGGAAAAAATCAGCTTAAAAATTAAGTAAATCGGTGTTCGAACGTTTTTTCATAAATTCAACTTAAGGGGCCGATGGTGTGGGGTGAAATTCTGCGAAAAAAGGAGAGACAGTGTCCTAACTGACTGACTAACTCACTCACTCATCAAACTCAGGGGAAAAAGACAGCTTAAAAAATAAGTTAATGGGTGTTCGAGCGTTTCTTCATAAATTCAATTTAAGGGGCCCATGGGGAGGGGTAAAATTCTGGTAAAAATAATTGAAAGAAAATGACCTGATTGACTCACTCACTCACTCATCATCGCCCAGCCAAAATTATAGAAGTTAGAAACATGAAATTTTGGGGATATGTTCATTGTATGTCGAAAACGTCCACTAAGGAAAGATTTTTGGATATTCAGCTTCTAAATGGGTGTTAAGGGGGTAAACCTGCATTTAATTGAATAACAATATCTCACGAGTGGTTTCATTTGGGGATGTGATACTTGGCATATAAACCAATCATTAAAAATAAGCTGACACATGTCTAATGATTTTTCGATGTAATGTATATTAAGAGTAAAGGGGTGAAAAGTGGGGGTTGAAGGATTCCTAACGGAGCATGCATCTCCTAAACGACATAGGCGAGGAGTTTGAAACTCAGAGGAAAACAATCAGCTTAATAATAATAAATAAATAAATAAATAAATAAATAAATACATAAATAAATAATTTAATAAATAGGTGTTCGACCGTATTTTCATAAATCCAATTTAAGGGGCTCATGGGGAGGGGTGAAATTCTGGAAGAAAAACGTCCACTAAGGAAGGAATTTTGGATATTCACTCTCATCGACCAACCAAAACTATTAAAGTTAGAAGAATGATATTTTGGGATTATGTTTGTTGTGCGTCGAAAACGTCTACTAAGGAGGGATTTTTGGATATTCAAGTTCTAAAGGGGTGTGAACGGGGTTAAACCTGCATTTCATTGAAGAACAATATGACACGACTATGACGCGAGCGAAGCCGCGGGTACCTGCTAGTATATATATAAGTTAGTCTTGTTTTTGCAGTCAGTCGCTCACAATTGTAATTGCAAAAATCGAATAAAAATCAGTTGGGTAGGCTACTGGACCTGAAAACAATAAATTCACTTAAGACTTCCATATCCATGACTGACAGACTAAAGTTATTAGCTCAAATCAGGAAACGTTCCAAGAACTACGTTAGTAGTTCAGAGGTTGTAACAAGTTGCTATTCTTGCTGTTCACTTGAAGAATTGGTGCGTTTGAAGATGATTATTAAATATAAATTATGCGCAATATCACAATGGAAGAATGTTGATAGTTTTCTCGTGGTCCTCCCTGCATGCTCTATTTCACTAGCGCTTAGAGACAGACCAGCGGGGCTGGCGAAACGACCCGAATACTCACGACAGCAACCGATCAACCATCCCCCTTCACGCCCTTTCGACACGCACCGAGACAGACCAGCGGGGCAAACCGAACGTACCCGAAATTCACAAACTAGACCGATCATTAGGGCTAGGTTTTTATGTTAATACATATGCATGAATTAGAACCTTAGCTATCATACTATTATAATTACATTTTATTGTTACATATTTGATCATAATGACATTTGTTTTACATATGTTTGATTTAAAATTAATATTCTGTGGTTGTATTTTACATATTTGATCAAAATGACATTTTCTCTTTACTTGCTTTATTTAAAATTACATATTCTGACTCTTACGATACTGTAAAAGAAAAATATTTTTTCGCAAATGAAGAAATAACTTATTTGTTCACTATAAACTCAGGTATATGAAACGGATTTTCCAAGCAATTCATAAGCTGTTGAGAAACGGCCAGGGAAGAATATCAAGAAATATATTAGTGGGGATAAGGGGATGGGAATTAACGTAGCACCCTGCCGGAGACTCATTGGCTGGAATTTAGTTTATTTCAGTTGTCCAGTGAGTGCCTGAGACTCTAAGAATTAACGCACAGAATAACAAATCAAGCGATTATTCACAGAACAAATAGCCCCTCGATAAACGAAAGACAAATGGCTGCACAAGGATCATGCCCCGCTTGGTCTGTCTGAAGTACGTGGAAGAGTTTGACTGATCGGTTATATTCGGGAGCATTCGGGTCACTTCGTTAGCCCCGCTGGTCTGTCTCTAAGAGCTAGTCAGCCATATGACTGTTTATTGTTACTACTGTAGCTAGGGGTTGATCTTAAGACAGACTTTGATCTTTCCCTCGGGACATGATACTTTCTGGGCATACAGTACATGGAAAGCAGGGGCTTTAACGCTGACTCCAGCATTGCTTACTTAAGCCTAGCTCTTCTCCTTCATAATTAATGACCAGCCTCCATTAGTCTTCTGTCTCTCTTCTGACCTGACTACTTTAAGTGTCTAAAACCAAGGAGTATACAATTTTCGCGAATTTAGAGAACACCTATGAATTTTTAAACTTCCCACCTTCGAGATTCGAGGGGCTGAGACTCCATTCGTAAATACACTTTGACAACAGCCAATATGGAGCGAGAGACTGGAAACAAGAAACATTTGTGATCGGCCCCGTCTAGTTTTGGTGGGGGTAGTTGTAAAATGGTTTACAAAGAATTACTTTGATTTACGAAATTGCCAGTGTTTCGTCCCAGTATGACTGCGCTCATCAGATGGCATGGCCACATTTCACCAAAACACTGGCTAGCACACACTAAGAAGGCCATCCACCAGATTCGCCAACTAATGAGTCCAATGGGGATGGAAACTAGACGAGAAGCCAAAGAAGTTATTGTGAATTAATGCTATCATTTTATGTAAAGAAAAATTCAAGATTCCCCTGCAATCATAAGAGTTTTCGAAGTAACATGGTCTACTACCTACTTGTTAAAATAAATCTCTGTATATAAAGTTTCTGTTTGTTAGTTAGTTTGTCTGGGATTGGCACCTAAACGGCCTCGTGGATCTTAATGAGGTTGTCAGGGAATACTCATCAATACCTTGTGACCAGGATGTACTATGTTTTAACCCCAAACATGCTGGTCTAGAATAAATAAAAAGGATTAAGTACTTCTTATGAACCAACGAAAAGAATGAATGGCGTTTCTGAAGGGGTATCACTGGGTTAGTCTGGGAAGTACTATGCTGCAAGGCAAGAGTTATACTCAAGAAATTAATTATATTTGAAATGCAGACAATGGCCACAGCAGGGCATTTCAATTGAACGCCCGTAGGTTCCCCAACATGTTCAAGTTCAATTAGTTCCAACTTTGGCTACCATACGCCACTGTCACTGACACCCAGCGGCGAACGTTGGAACTTCTCAAGAAATGAGCATTACCTTTTACTTAATATTGAAATTTTGCATATATCTTCCTTATGTAATTGGGATATCGTGGACCTAATTCTTGGCTGGCAAACCTTCATCCAGCCTTTTATGCTTGATCGGATTATTTAGGCTCTTCCTGACGAAATAATACCACTTCATTTGAATGGCTTTGTAGTACGGCGTCGGTATTTATTTATTTATTTATTTTCTACTACCTCTATCTTTCTATCTTTATTTCTTTGTCTCTTTCTTTCGTTTTTTCTTTCTATAGAAGTATTAGAAACTAATTGTGATATGTATACACTATCGATAGGCATGTTCTTAAAATATTCAAATATTTATTTCAATGACGGTAGAGTAGTACATTAATAGAGAAAGATTTCTGCTTAAAGAATCTAAAGATCACGAATTGATTTCCGTATGACCAGAAGTCATATTATTAAGGATTAGCAGTCTGAGTTGTACGATGTCAAGTAAAATATAGTTACGTGCCACCCCCTTAGTGGCACTTTTGTTAACTGGATTACGGTGGGTTGAAGCACAACACAGATTGTTCCTTTAAAGAAATAATTAACTTTATTGCGGTCAGAAAGATTCACCACTCAACAGCAAATACAAGCAATTAGAACCTTACTCCAGTTTCCTCAGGTCTCTTCCTTGAGCGCTCTTGCCCCTTTCACTTGTCAACAAACCACAGAAGTTAAACCGTCTTAATGAGTCCGGTGGCCTTGACAGAAGCTACCTGCACCTCTTCCTCATGTACACAAACTACAGTTACTTACGATAACCTGCTACACTCTGTTTCGCTGTCCACAAGCTGGGGAAACAATGTCACTGGATTTCGGAACTCGCATGGCACTTCGTCACCACACTTCTGTCGCTCAGGAAAAACACGCACTAGCTCAGAAACACACACCCACAGAAAACTCGGTCCCCTCACTGTTGAGGCCGCTTATATAGCAGGCTGGTGACTCAATGAATTCTAGAATCGTCCAGGACACACGGCTTCTCGACATTTCCTTCACTGGCTGGGTCACGAATATTCTGGACCATCCCTTTCACTTCGCAGCCTGTTGCGTAACGCGCACGTAATACACTGAGGCAGAGCCCACACAGCCCGGGGCAGCTGTGACTCATGCGGCGAGCGATGAAACAAACTCACAGCCGTAACACCACCCCCTTCCTAAAAGGCTGATCGTCCCGATCAATCATTGGTCAGTCTGTGTCCCTCCGTAGGTTGCCAGGCGATCTCGATGCACGATCTTCATCTTCGCCCTCGGGCTCCGCTGGATCCTGTAGACGACATCGTTGATCCGTTTCACGACTCGGTACGGGCCCTCCCAGGACTTCTGCAGTTTGGGTGACAGGCCATTCTTCCGTAAAGGGTTGAAGAGCCAGACCAGGTGGTCCTCTTGGAATCCGCCGGCATCCGTCTGTTGGTCGTATCGGATCTTCATTCGGTCGGTCTCGATCCGCAGTTTCCTCCTCGCGAACGCGTGCACGTCCTCCAGTTGGTCGACCAGTTCTTGACAATACTGGCTTACCGGGACCGGATCATTCCCAGGTCGGCCGAAGGCAAGATCGACAGGTAGACGGAGCTCCCTCCCAAACATGGCCCGGGCTGGTGTGCACCCGGTGGCTTCATGCACGGCGGCGCGGTAGGCCAGGAGAAATAGTGGAAGTTGTTTGTCCCAATCCCTCTGGTGCTCGCTGACGACTATTCGGAGATGGTTCTCGATGGTGCGATAGAATCGCTCTACCATCCCGTCGGACTGAGGGTGTAGCGGCGTTGTCCTTGTCTTCCGGATTCCCAGCAGCTGGCATAGGTTCTGGAACACCTGCGACTCGAAGTTCCTGTCTTGGTCGGAGTGCAGCTCCAGGGGTACTCCGTACCGGCTGACGAATTCCTTCACTAGGGTCTCTGCGATCGTCGCGGTTTCTTGGTTAGGGAGCGCATACGCCTCTGGCCATTTGGTGGAGTAGTCGCTGACGACCAATATGTAGCGGTTCCCTGCCTCGCTTAACGGGAATGGCCCAGCGACATCGATGGCCACTCTCTCCATGGGGCCGCCCACGTTGTAGGTCTTCAGTGGACCCCGTCGTCTTCGTCCTGGGCCCTTGCCGGCTGCGCAATCGTGGCACCTCGCGCAGTGGTTCTCCACGTCAGTTCGGTATCCGATCCAGTAGAACCGCTCTCTCAGCTTCTCCAGGGTCTTCTTTATCCCTAGGTGTCCACCAGATGATCCTCCATGGACTTCCTTCAGGACTTCCTCCGTCATAGCCTTTGGAACGACGATTTGCTCCCGAGATGTCTTCCCGTCGGTGCTCTCCAAGGTACGGCAGATGAGGCCATCCCTTACAACCAGCGAATCCCACTGCGCCCAGTAGGACTTAAACTTTGGACTGCAGTCACTCACAATGTTCCACCCGGGTCTGGGGACACAGGCCCTCTTCCATTCGGCTTTCAGTCCCAGGTCATCATCTTCCGCTTGCGCCCGTGTGAAAGATTCGCGGCTCCAGCTCCCTTGAAGTTCCACGGTAGTCCTTCGTCACTGTATCCCGGTGTTCTCCTTCCTTCTGGTACAGAAGGTGCAGTCTTCGGGGCACGGTCTTCGTGACGGGGCGTCGGCGTTAGAATGCAGTTGGCCTTTCCAGTGCTGGATCTCAAAGTTGTACTGTTGAAGCCTCTCTAACCACCGCGCGAGTTGACCCTCGGGCTGCTTGAAGTACAGGAGCCACCGCAAGGATGCATGGTCGGTCCTGATGAGAAATTCTTGCCCGTACAGGTACTTGTGGAATTGTTCAATGGTCTTCACGATGGCGAGCAGCTCCTTCCTGGTGACGCAGTAGTTCCTTTCTGGCTTTGACAAGACCTTGCTGAAGTAGGCCACTACTCTCTCATCGCCGTCCACTACTTGCGACAGGATTCCCCCTATGCCAAAGTCGCTGGCATCGGTATCGACGATGAACCTTGTTCCAGGTCTGGGGTAGGCCAGAATAGGTGCGGTGCACAGAGCCTGCTTGAGTTGTTCGAAGGCACTGTGGCATTCTGCTGTCCACGTGAAGAGTTGGTCCTTCTCAGTCAGTCGATGTAAAGGTTTGGCGATGTCGGCGAATCCTTTCACGAAGCGACGGTATTAAGTGCAGAGTCCCAGGAAGCTTCGTAGTTGGGACTTGTCCTTCGGAACTGGCCACTCCCTCACAGCTGCTGTCTTCTCTGGGTAGGTGCGCACCCCCTCTTCGGAGACGATATGCCCAAGGTACTGGACCTGCTTCTGGAAGAGCTGACACTTCTTGGGGCTCAACTTCAGCTTGGCAGCCCGTAGCTTCATCAAGATCTCCTTCAGGTTGCTGTAGTGCTCCTCGAAGCTTCTTCCCAGAACGATGACGTCGTCTAGGTAGACCAGGCAGGTCTTCCAGTGTAGTCCCCTCAGAATGGACTCCATTAGCCTTTCTAAGGTCGCAGGGGCGTTGCACAGACCGAATGGCATGACGGTGAACAGCCAGAGCCCGCTGCCCACAGAGAACGCAGTTTTCTCGGGGTCCTTAGGGTGGACCTCCACCTGCCAGTAGCCACTCTTCAAATCCAAGGTGGAGAACCATCTTGACCCTGATATGGTGTCCAGGGTGTCGTCGATCCGGGGTAGGGGGTAGCTGTCCTTCATCGTGACGTCATTCACCCGCCTGTAATCCACGCAGAACCTGGTGGAACCGTCCTTCATCTTCACTAGCACGACCGGAGAACTCCAAGGACTATGTGATGGCTCGATCACTCCTTGCTCCTTCATCTCTTCTACCATCCGGTCGACTTCGGCTTGCTTGGCGAGCGGGACACGTCGGAATGGGGCCCTAATCGGTGCGCTGTCCCCAACGTCGATTCTGTGCTGGACCAAGCTTGTCCTGTCGAAGTCTTTGCTCCCCACGGAGAAGACATCCTGGAATTCGTGTAGCAGGTCCCGAAGTTGGCGTGATTGTTCCTCGTCTAAATGGTCCTGGGATCCTTGGTACAGCTTCTGTAGTTCTTCTGGCAGGGTGCGTCTTCTTCGGTTGTCCGTCTGCAGGTGTCCGTCTGTCATGTCTGTGATGCTGGCAATCCAGGTAACGGGCTCGCAGACTCCTAGGTTGGTGTCCCGGTGAACCGTAATATCGTAGTCGTTCAGGTTGGACAGGTGGACGTACGGCCGAGATGTCGTGTTGATGAGAGTTTTGGCATCTGGCAATCTTTTTGTCTGGACGTCCTCATATTTTGGCTCGATGACAGCCGCCACTCCCTCAGCTGTTCCGTCGACAATTACGGCCTCGCTGACTTCCGTCCTAGCGGGAACGATGACGTCCTCTCTCAGCCTTACTCGTCGTGCGGCGACGGCCTCGTGTGCTGGTTGCAAAGCAAGTTCCTCACCTCCGAAGTGCAGAGTGTTGGTACTCAGATCCAAGATGATGTTGTTCTGGTCCAGAAAGTCCAGTCCGATGACCACTTCATTTGATACGTCAGCCACAAGCACTGGATGCTTTATCGCCCGTCGACCAATGACGAACTCCAGTGATGCTTCGCCATGTACCGGTGCGGTCTCTCCGATCGCGGTTATTAGCTGGAGGCTCATTTGTGTGGGTTGCACTCTCCACTTCGGGATCACGAAGGGACTGACGATGGTCCTCGATGCTCCCGTGTCGATTAGCATGGGCCAGCTCTCTCCGTTGACGAACCCGTCGACCATCAGGCTGCTATTATCCCTCCGTAACTGCGTCACACGAACTTGGACTGCTGGGGCTTGACGACTGTCACAAGCCAACCTTTGCCCCTCAAGGCTGGATGATACTTGCTTTCCTGGGCCGCGCGGTTTCCCTACGACTGACTGTCCCGACGGAAACTCTTGGCGGCGGCGATCACCGCTGTCCTTGCTCAGGTGGCCTCTCTTACGGCAGGTCCAGCAGATCGGTAGTCCTCTTCCGGGCCGCCTCTCTGGATGTCCTTCGGCTACGTTTTTGTTGGTGGTACTGCGACTCTTGAAGAACCGGCCTAGCACCTCCATCAGTTCATCGGCCAGGGGCTTGGTCTTGTTGGCTTTGGCAGGCTCGTCGACGTCCACCTGACGCACCCGCGCGCACATTCTAGATACCTACTTTGCCGTCTCGAACTCAAGTGCGTGGCTCAGCGCATCTGCCAGGGTCTTATTGCGTGCGAGACGCAGCGCCTGTTGAGTGTCCGAGTCCCGAAGCCCGTCGGTGAAAGTCTGCGTCGCTATCTGCTCCATATGGGCGATCAGGGAAGCGTAGTCCTGGGATCCAGTCGGGATGGCCTGAAGGACGTTAAGGGCGTCACCTCTCAGCGCTACAATGAGAGCTGTAGCCTTTTCTGTGTTGTTCCAGTTATTTATGGAACAGGCCGCCTCGAACTGACGTAAGTAGGTGCTCCACGGGACCTTTCCGTCGAAGGTTGGGGGCGTCACTCTGCTATGTCCCGTTCCTGATATTCCCGGTGTAACGGTGGGCGGGCGTTGGCGCAGCTCAGCAACTTCCTCTCGTAGAGCGTTGAATTTCTCCTCCACCCCCGTCAGTGGGCGTTGGCGCAGCTCGGCAACTTCCTTTTGTAAGGCGTTGAATTTCTCCTCCACCCCCATCAGCGGGCGTTGGCACAGCTCGGCAACTATCACTTGTAAGGCGTTGAATTTCTCCTCCACCCCCATCAGCGGTCGTTGGCACAGCTCGGCAACTTCCACTTGCAAGGCGTTGAATTTCTCCTCCACCCCCGTCAGTGGGCGTTGGCGCAGCTCGGCAACTTCCTTTTGTAAGACGTTGAATTTCTCCTCCACCCCCATCAGCGGGCGTTGGCGCAGCTCGACAACTTCCACTTGTAAGGCGTCGAACTTCTTTTCGACTGCCGTGATTTCCTCACGCAGACCCAGTTCTAATTTCTTGAGGTCCTGTGTCAACTTATTCTGACCGTCTTCCATCTTCTTCTGGCCGTCCTCTATCCTCTTCAGGTCCTCCGCTAGCTTCTTCTGGCCGTCTTCTAGTTTGGCAGTTAGGTCCTCGGCTAACTTCTTCTGGCCGTCCTCCATCTTCTTCTGGCCGTCTTCCATCTTGGCTTCCATGCCACTTAACTTTTCTAGCAATGCTGCCAATTGCGCTTCCATTTTGGTTGTTTGTCTTATATAGGGCATGCACTGACAGGAAAATTTAAAAAAATGACCTGCTCGGGTTTTGAAACCAGGACCGTCAGGTGTTGTGCTTGTGCTTGAGTTCGTAATCTGGCTTCTGACACCATTTGTTACGTGCCACCCCCCTAGTGGCACTTTTGTTAACTGGATTACGGTGGGTTGAAGCACAACACAGATTGTTCCTTTAAAGAAATAATTAACTCTATTGCGGTCAGATAGATTCACCACTCAACAGCAAATACAAGCAATTAGAACCTTACTCCAGTTTCCTCAGGTCTCTTCCTTGAGCGCTCTTGCCCCTTTCACTTGTCAACAAACCACAGAAGTTAAACCGTCTTAATGAGTCCGGTGGCCTTGACAGAAGCTACCTGCACCTCTTCCTCATGTACACAAACTACAGTTACTTACGATAACCTGCTACACTCTGTTTCGCTGTCCACAAGCTGGGGAAACAATGTCACTGGATTTCGTAACTCGCATGGCACTTCGTCACCACACTTCTGTCGCTCAGGAAAAACACACACTAGCTCAGAAACACACACCCACAGAAAACTCGGTCCCCTCACTGTTGAGGCCGCTTATATAGCAGGCTGGTGACTCAATGAATTCTAGAATCGTACAGGACACACGGCTTCTCGACATTTCCTTCACTGGCTGGGTCACGAATATTCTGGACCATCCCTTTCACTTCGCAGCCCGTTGCGTAACGCGCATGTAATACACTGAGGCAGAGCCCACACAGCCCGGGGCAGCTGTGACTCATGCGGCGAGCGATGAAACAAACTCACAGCCGTAACAATATCTTCCATCACATTTGGTAATAACATGACAAAATTGAATCGCAGCACAAAGATGCTCATATACAATTTTGGTTTTCTATGATAAGAATGAAATTGAATCTCGAAATACGTTTGTAGTTGTTGATTCATTTAGGGGCATTGCGACAACGTGGTCTTGTAGCTCCGTGTACTTGGGTGTGTGTCTGTGTAGAATCCGTCTGATACCTGTGCCATTGTGATGGCTGTACTAGTATGTGTATTTGTAATTGAGGCTAGGATTTGGAAGGAGGGGGCCGTGGTTTTAAGATAGGAACCATATCCGCATTTGCTTGACATTAAAACCACGGTAAAGCACTTCTAGCTTGGCTGAGGTAGGAACTGAACCCACCCCTTCTCAGTTCTGCCTCACTAGGATGAGTAGGCCTATACCCCATTTCAACCCACAGACCAGATTAAATGTATTGGCAGAACCGAGAATCGAACTTGAACTTCAGGGATGACAGTCAAGAATGCTAGCCACATTATGGTGTTTGAAGCCATTTTTCAGTTACCTTAGTAAACAAAAGATCGATGCTTTTCTGTCGGTCAACACGCACAACGCGTTATTATGTATTAATCTCGTGTAATTTTTGAGGATTAGGGAATAATCCATCTCATTTGGGTACAATCGTGTTCACCGACTGAAAGCATTACACTTTTGAATGCTAGCCACTACACTATGAGGTGGACTCGTGAGCAGATCACACCATGAGACGGATGATTCTAATCGGACAGTTTTTATTACGTTCAAGAAAGCCTGTTAGCTGTAATCAGGACGCAAAAGTCTTCATTTAGTAAGATGCTAAAATGTTCAACAATTACGCAATCAATACTGTAGTTATTCCAGCTGATGATGTACATACGGGTGATAATATCCACCTGTATTACGGAAAATGAGGTGATTAAATACAATTACAGTTTGTGCATATCAGAAATTACTGAGCAGAGCCTGTAAACATGTTATCAACGTTCTCATTTCGACAATTAAATCGAGCATTCGATAGACATTGTAAGGTCACACGAACATAGCCGTAAGATAATGTTGTTGTTGTTGTTGTTTGAGACTTCAGTCTTTAGACTGGTTGATGCAGCGCACCAGGCTTCCCTGTCCTGAGCTAATTGACTCGTCTCTACATAGCTATCACACCCTATATCCAAGGAAATCTGTTTAACAAATTCTGTCCTTGGTCTACCCCTACAATTCTTGTCCTCGACCCATCCTTTCATAACTACGTCATGTCTTTGTACGTAACCTACCAACCTATCTTTTCTCTTCATTAGCACTGGCTAGAAACATCTCTCCTCAATTACTTGTCTTAATACCTCTTAAGCTGTTACTCTATCTACCTACTATTCTAATATTAGTAATTCCCTGTAACACCACATTTCAAATGCTTATATTCTCCTCTTTTCTGCTGCACTGGCAGTCCAAGTTCAGCTTCGTTGCGTAGTGGCTAGCATTCATGGCTGTCACTGCCAAGACCCGGGTTTCATTCCCGGCTGTCCCAATTTAATTCTGGTCTGAAGGCTGGAACGAGGTACACTCAGCCTCGTGAGACAAAGTTGAGAAGAGGTGGGTTCGATTCCTACCTCTGCCATTCTGGAAGTGGTTTTAAGTTGTTTCCCACTCTACTCTAGACAAATGTTGGGATGGCACCTAACATAAGGCGACGGCCACTTCCTGCCCAAATTATACCTCGATTACAAATACACACACTAGTACAGACATCACAGTAACACAGGTTATCAGATACATTCTACACACACCTAAGTACACGGGGCTAATTGATTGATTTATTGATTTGCTTTTCATCATGTTTCATTCCACAAGCCTGGCTGCGGGGCTCAGCGGTAACGTTCTCACCTGCTGTGTCCAAGGTTGCAGGATCAAATCCTAGCGCAGTTAGCTGGCATTTGAGGGTGCGCAAATGCGAGGGAGCCGTGTCCGTAGATTTACTGGCATGTTAAAGATCAGCTTTGGGGAAAAAGTCCGGCATCCCGTCGTCTCCAGAGGACGCAGTAGTTAAAAGGGACGTAAAACCATTATTATTAGTATTATTATTATTAATCATTCCTTAAGATTGAGTCCATTCCGTCAGAAGCACGTTCAACTCCTCTTCGGCAGGTCATACTTTTTTCCAAACATGTCTATTTAACTTTATATAGGCTAAAACTTGCTACGGTCGCCATCTTGAATATTTGAGAACTGAATTACATTAGCTGCTACCAAACAAAATTTCTGGATTATTGCTGCAATCGCTTACGAGCTGGTGGACACTAATGGAATAAATCGCGCGGCCACCATGGTGACAGTTATCGAAATTTGAAAGGCATTGTTGGACTGTTTAGTAGTAAGTCCTCATGACGTTTCGTAATAATCTCTCCAGCCAATCAACATTTATTACGACACTCACATACAGACATGAAAAAAAGGTGATCATAGGCTAAATTCTACCAAATTCCGAAGGTTTGTACGGCAGGAGTGGCACACGTAGCATGGTTTGGAAAGCCATGGACAATATTAATTGGAGGATTGTTCTACACAGGAAGAAAGGAGCGGTAGTTGTAGCCTGACAGTGGCACAAACAAGACACTGGGTAATTGCACGTAGGCTATATAATGTTGTGTTTGCGTATATACAGTATATATGTGTGTCATTACAGACTGTTATTACGACTGAGTATTGGCTACCGCTAATTGTTTGAATAACTCCCTTCTCTCCGTCCACAACAGAGGAAATCGATTTACTGATTCTACTCGACGGATTCCTGTCCACCGTACAACTAAATACAATAAAGCATTCCTTTGCACAGCTTCACGGCTCTTTAATACATTCCACCTTCACTCATTTACAAACTTTTTTTAACACTACAGAACTCAAGAAATACTTAATATAAAGATTCCTGAAGGAATACAAATCAAAAAAATAGTTCATACAAAATTTTTGAAATATATCAGTGCCATACAGCTTTTTATAATATTTTTAGTAGGCCTATCCAAGATACAACTTCCGTGGAATTGATAGTAGTTCGAGTAATCATGTCACTCATGTACTTGTTTTAATAATAGATCATATCATAATTCACATACAAAATGTAGCCGTTTTAACGTAGGCTACTATAATTTCTTTTTCAAAAGATGCAATAATGCATTAGGTAGGTTATTTATGTAATTATTATATACTGATTTGTATTATTCAACTGTTTGCTAATTTGCTTGTTTAGTTATAAGTATATTTTATATTTTGTTTTATTAGTTGTTAAGCTAGGTTTAGTTTCTTATCACAAAACTTCAAGCCAGAACATTGTACTGTATTAGCCTCGGTATCAGTTCTCTATGAATGAATTCAAATTCTTCTCTAGGCTCTAGTAGGTAACAGCTATACCACACAAAAGTATAAACATATTTGTCATCATCTCAATAGTCCGCCTCGTTGTGTAGTGGATAGCATTCTTGGCTGTCACCACGGAGGCCCGGGTTGCATTCCCGGCTCTGAAAATAAATTTAATTATGGCCTGAGGATGGAATGGGATACACTCAGACTCGTGATGCAAAACTGAGAAGTTGGCTTGATTTTCAACTCTGTGGTCTTAAAAGTGGTTTTCTGTGGGAGCATCATAGCTAGCAAAGCTGAGGAAACAGGTGAGAATCAGTAAATTAATTTTACTTCAGGATTAAATTATAATCCATCGTAATCCTTATGGTCACGAAATAGACTAGGCGTTAAACATTCAAACTCTTTCATTGGGGAGTATTCCATGAATCCTGGAATCACGTCGCACTCCCATTTCCTTGTAGCCCATAGTAAGGACTGTACTGTACTATCGGTTAAAACACGATAACGATCCTCGTTGCAATCCCCCTGATCGGCCTATGACTTAACTTCGTGCCATCAGGTGGGGACACAACAATATGTTGAGAATTAGAGCAGCCTATGTATGCCTATACCTTATTATTCTCGTTTTTGGGGGATGAGAGCCTTTGTTGGGGCTTCGGTGGCGTAGTTGGTAGCATGCTGAGCTTCTGTGCCCAAGATCGTGGGTTCAAACCCGGCCGAAGTTGTCGTATTTTTAAGAGCGTTAAAAATCCTTCAGTATGCCATTCTTCGGAGGGGAATTAAAACCGGCGGGCCCATGACATAGAGTTATGGCATGTAAAAGAAACTTCAACTAACTATAATTGTCTGAAGCTAAATCTGTAGGTTAGATTTGATTAAAGCTCTATTAAGTACCGACGTTCGTCGCCAGGTGCAGGTTGCGGTGGAATCTAGTAACCAAGTTCGCGGCTAGGTGTCGTTTACGGTAGCATTTGGTAGCAAAAGTAGAAACTACTTGAAATTGAATGTCTGCAGTCCTTACCTGAATTACAGATAGCACACACTAATACAGCCATCACAATTAACACCGGTTATCAGACAGTTTCAACACACCCCCAAAGTACACGTGGCTACATGACCGCGTTGTCGCAGCCCCTAAACCGAGGAACCTACCACCAGAGTCTTTGTGGTGGATTGTTGTTACAGCCGGATGCCCTTCCTGACGCCAACCTCATGAGAGGAAATAATGAGAGATGAAATGAATGAAGGTGAATGAAACTGGGCAAGGATGTGGAAAGAAGCGGCCGTGGCCTGTCACAAAGTACCTTCCCAGCATTTGCCTGGTGTTAAAAATGGGGAAACCACGATAAACCATTTCAAGGACGGCCAACGGTGGGTATCGAATCCACGCGTCTACCAAGTCAGCAGAAAGCTTGGCCCCATGACCTAACGCTGCGCTTTAGCGAACGTAGGTACCGCTGTCGGTTATGTTATGAATTAGTGTACGTACTTGTAATTGAAGCGAGGCTTGAGAAAACAGTGGCTCTGGTCGTGAGTTAATTTTATACAGGACTAATTGACTGACATTTTGAAAACGATTGAAATAAAGTACAGGGATAGGAGGGTGATCTAGAATCTATACAGAAACCAGACAGCAGTCATTCGAGCTGAAGGACATGAGAGAGAAGCTGGTATTCAGAAAGGTGTAAGGCAAGGCTGCAACATATCGCCCATATCAACCTTTACATTGAACAAGCAATGAAGGAATTTGGAGAAAAATTTAAAGTGGGAGTGAAGATTCAAGGAGAAATAATTTCAACTCTGAAATCTGCCGCTGACATCGTCATCTTGGCTGACGCGCCTGAGGATTTGAATGAGTTTTTGAATGGTATGGACTCCTTTTTTTGGAAAGAATTCATGATGAAAATTAATAAATGTAAAACAAAAATATTGGAATGCAGCGGAAAAAATTAGAAACCTCTATGGACATCAAATTGGCCGGTATTATTATTCTCGTATCAGAAACATGTTACCCAATTCCAAAACATTTCATCAAATACAATTAGAGCAGAACTTCGCGACTTGTAGTGCATTCTCTGAGGCTAGGTGAAAAGCTGAAGGAAGTAGGAGACTTCTGTTACTTAGGAAGCAAAATAACCAGTGATGGATGAAGCAAAGAGGCTCAGGCAAGGAGAGCATTTCTACAATAAAGGAATCTGTTGACATCGAATATAGATTTAGGTATTAAGAAGTCAATTTTGAAAGCGTTTGTCTGGAGCATGGCACTCTATGAAAGTGAATCTTGGACTATTGGTGCAGCAGAAAAGGGTATAATTGAAGCGTTTGAAATGTGGTGTTATAGGAAAATGATGATCAGATGGATAGATAGGGTTAAAAACGAAGAGGTATTAAGACGAGTGGGAGAGGAGAGATGTTTCTGGCGACTGCTAATTAAGAGAAGAGATAGGATGGTAGGACACTTAATGACACCCAGGAATAACAACACAACTGGTATGTTCGCAAGTTGGACCTGATACCATGTGGGTAATTTATCTCCCGGGCGCGAGGGTCATGGAACGAGGGTTTTACCAACTGGTAGGCACATTCCATCGTACGGATCATTGTGTATTTTATTATACTACAAGGGGTTGAATGCCAAACAGGTCTAGTGCAAAATTCGCTCAGGATTATGTTCCTCTTCAGAAAAAATAAGAGTTGTTGTTGTTTTCTTTTAGGGGCCTCGACATCATTGTCATTTCAGTCCCGTGTACTTTGGGTGTAGTTTTAGAATGTGTTTGATAACCTATAGTAATGTCCATAGTAGTGTGTGATTTTAAAAATTAAGGTTAGGATTGGGAAGGATGCGTCCATGACCTTAAATTAGAAACTATCCCGGCATTTGCCTTTAGTAGAAATGGAAAACTATGGAAAACCACTTCTAGGATGGGCTAGAGGACGCTAGCCACTACACGAGGTGGTCGGAAACATAGGAAAACAGCCATTAACGAACTGTATTTGACCACTATTGCACTTAACCCCTCATTACATACAGCAATTTCATAAGGGAGTTAAGTCAAGCTCCACGACCTCAATGAAAACTCGAGACATTCTTGAAGATCTGTTGTTGGCTGCTATAAGGACTATGCTTTTCTCAAATGGCTTTCCAGACTCACCCCATATAAATGTTAGGACTGTACCTTATCACGGAGGATCCTCCCCAATCCTAAATTGTTACAATTACACACTGTCGCAGCTACCACAACAACACAGGTTATCAAACAAATATTTACACGTATGTACATGGAGCAGATGACCCCAGACTCCTAACAGAAGCAGCAACAACAACTCTCGCAGGTCGACCAGAACAAGTCCCACGTAATGTCGCACAAGCTGTTTTGAAAGTACACCGAGGACAAGGTTAACTGTGGTCCACACCAGTATATATTGGGTTCGGATCAGGGCTGAGGTATCATTAGTTCTTGTCGCAGCCAAGTAACAGACTATCTCCAACATGTACAAGCTGGTGAGTGTCTCCTAGATCATACTACTACATTTCATTATCCTTAGCACAATTTCTTAAGTCCACCTCACCAGGTAGTGGCTAGCATTCTTGGTTATTACCATGCAGGCCCGAGTTCGATTCCCGACTCTGCCAAGAAATGTAATTCTAGTGTGAGGGTGGACGGTCGCTTTTTAGGCCAAGGCCCTTAATGGACTATTTCAAGCGTGCATTTCATTTGTTAAAGTAGACCGTAATAAATTAGAATCTAGCAATCTTTTTTACTTTTACGTCACAGTAAATCTTAAGTTGTCGCGGTGGCGCAGCGATGAAGCTGTTGGCCTCTCACCAAGGTGGACCGGGTTCGATTCCCGGTCAATGCATGTGAGATTTTTGAAGTGAAATGCCTTGTCCTGTGGTTTGGATTCCACGTGAAAAGGAGGTCCAGTGGCTCATGATCGCATGATTAACGATCACGTAAAACTAAAAGCTTCTTTTCTTGCTTAAATCTTAAGTTTACGTACTTAATGTTAAGATTTACTGATGATATAATTAGCAACACATTTCAATATTTAAAATAAAATGATCAACTTTCTCACATTCAAACAAAAGTAGTTACATGCAGGTATTTACACCAGGCAATATGGCACGTTTTAGACACGATGAAATCAACGATCTTCAATATGGATCTTCGTTACAAATAATTGAATATGTACGAGGGCTGTTCTTTAAGTAAGGGCCGTTTTATAAAAAGCCCGTAGTTAGTGCGCACGCCGCAACAAGCGTGCGCGCTACCTCCCGGCATCCTTTGCGAACAAGCAGGCGTTAGTTGCAGCTGTGTAGCTAACCTGTACGCTGAACTGTGCATCTTTACAATGTTCAAGATTATTGGTTCGCCCGCCGCGTGTGAGGTACGATCTGTGATACGTTATTTGAATGCAAGAAACATGTGTCGGCTGCAGACATTCATCGTCAGCTTTGTGAGGTGTATGGTGATAATGCAATGACGGAAGGTAAAGTGCAAAAATGGGTACGCAAGTTCAAAAGTGGCTGTGAAATTGTTCATGACGATGAACGCTCCGGTCGACCATCTGTGGTCTCAGATTTCCACCTCTTTTCGCAGCTGAAACGTCATCTTGGTGGGAAGCGCTTCGCCGACGATGAAGAAGTGGAAACAGCCGTGAAGTCTTGGTTGTCAGAGCAGGCGGCAAACTTTTATGCTGAGGTATTTCAAAACTTAGTTTTAAGGTATGACAAGTGCCTAAATAAACAAGGCAACTATGTAGAAAAATAGAGGAAGGTATGTAAAACCTAAAAATAAATGTGCTTTCAAAATAAAATGTTCGGTTAATATTTAAAAGAAAAACGGCCCTTACTTAAAAAACAGCCCTCGTAGTTATATGTTAATAATAATAATAATAATAATAATAATAATAATAATAAAATTATTATTCTACGAATGGACAACAACAGACTTACCAAGTGGATCTTCTTTTTGATTAAAATCTAAAAGACTCGAACCCTGTGGCTCAATGAAGTGCAAAAACACTATGATTCCGCTGGGATTTCTGACCTTGATGTCTAACAACACTCCAAAATTGCTGATATGGTTAATTGTTGGTCTCCACCACCCAAAGTGAGCAAGATTAGGAAACCCCTTTCACAGGAGGGAAAGGAAAAACTTGAAGCAGGGCTCAAGAGATCTTGGGAACGGAACAGAGCATCGAAGAAGAACTGGTCATAAGCGCTTCTTAGTGGGCTTAAATCAATAATAATGTATGTATGTCTACCCCTTATTATTCCCGTTTTTCCAACGGGGTCGGGGATGAGACTGTTGCATGGAAGCCTTTGTGGCGATGGTTTTTACGGCTGGATGCCCTTCCTGACGCCAACCTCATGAGAGGAGTTAATGAGAGATGAAATGAATGATGGTGAATGAAACTGGGCAAGGATGTGGAAGGAAGGGGCCGTGGCCTGTCAGAAGGTACCGTCCCAGCATTTGCCTGGTGTTGAAAATGGGAAACCACGGAAAACCATTTCAAGGACGGCCGACGGTGGGGCTTGAACCCACGCGTCTACCGAGTCAGCAGAGAGCTTGGTCCCATGACCTAATGCTGCGCTTTAGACAGCGTAGCCACTACTGTCGTTGCTTAAATCAATAATAATAATTATAATTTTAAGAAATATCCTTGTTATTTTATTTAGTTGGTTGGTTCTTAAGTTTAGAGGCTGCGACAACGCGGTCATGTAGCCCCGTGTACTTTGGGTGTGTGTAGAATCTGTCTGATAACCGGTGTTAATTGTGATAACTGTATTAGTGTGTGTTATCGGTTTTTAAATTTAAGTACAGACTGCAACTTAGAATTTTTCAAATAGTTCCTACTTTTGCCGCCAAGCGCCACCGTCAACGACTACTAGGCCATGTTCAGAACTTAACTACTAGACGACACCGCAGTCGGTTCTTGGCAACGAACGTAGAAACCTAAGAGCGTTGTTTACATTCTTAACCTATCCAATTTAGCTTCACACAGGTGTAATTAGTGGAAGGTTCTTTAACATGTCATAAATCTATGACATGGGACCGCCGGCTTTACTTCCCCTGCGAAGGAAGGAATACTGAGGGATTTTTAACGCTCTTAAAAATCCGACGGCTTCGGCCGGGTTTGAAGCCGCTATCTTGGGCATAGAAGCTCAGCATGCTACCGACTACGCCACCGAAGCCACTTTATTTTATTTAGCGTATGGCTTTTAGTGCCGGAAGTGTCCGAGGACATGTTCGGCTCGCCAGAGGCTGTAGCTGCTTCTAGTGGACACCCATTGGGTGAGCTACAAGTTCCGTTCAATTTCAAGTAGGGCCTAGTTCCAACTTTCGCGACCAGATGTCACTGACACCTAGTGGTGAACGTTGGAACTATGATAGAGCGTTTCAACGAAATCTAACCTAGAAATTTAGCTTCACACAAGTTTAGTTAGTGGATCTATTACATGCCATAAATCTATGACAGGGGACCGCCGGCTTTACTTCCCATCCGAAGGAGAGCCGCTGAAGGATTTTAAGGCTCTTAAAAAATCCGACAACTTCGGCCGGGTTTGAACCCGCAATCTTGGGCACAGTAGTTCAGCATGCTACCAATTACGCCACCTTGTTATTTTCACTAACACATTGTTAAATTTGTATGGTGCAGTATTCTTCGAATGAACTACTATGATGAGGTAGTCTACTGTCTATGTCTCACCCGGGAGTTAACCACAATAAAGCATGGACTGTCTTTGGGAAACAATAGGATATACCGTCTATGTACTGCCTATTCTATAGTCTTCTATACACATCATGCACAATTTAATAACTAAAATAATTATTACGAGATAATTTTTTTTGTTGTAATTATAAAACTATTTTTCAACTATAGAGTGACTCTTTAATCTACATCTGGTTATTTCTCTGTTGCAGATCCTTGTTGTCCTGGCTCTGATCGCCATCTCCTCCGCTCAGTACCTGGGCTACGGAGGCTACTATGGTAGCGGATACTACGGAGGATACGCCGGAGGATACGCCGCTCCTTACGCCTACTCCAGAGGACTCTACTCTGGTGCCTACATCGGTTGAATAACTTCATCTCCTCCCTTATTGTACAGCAGCATGCAATAAACTCCTTATTCTTCAGCTTTAAAAATCTGTTATTCCTTCATCCCTGAGCCTTCCTCGTTTGTAAAGCATCCATCTCGTGACGTAGTGTTTAGCAGACCTGGTTTGATTCAGATTCGATTCCCGGCTTTGCCAAGAAATTTAATTCTGATCTGAGGGCTGCTACGGTAAACACTCAGCATCGTGAGGTAAACTGAGAAGAGAAGGGTTCAATTTTCTCATCAGGCATTACAGAAGTGGTTTTCCGTGGTTTTCAATTTCTACACCAGGCAAATGCTGGGATGGTTTCGAACTTAAGGCCACGGTCACTTCCATCCAAATACAGGCCTCATTTACTCTACGACATTCATAATAATGGCAGAGGTTATAAGACAGATTCCGCACCCCCGGCAAGTACACGGGACTGAATGACTATGACGTCGCAAATCACCTAAATGCATCAACAACAACAACAACTACAACAACAACACCATCAACGAAAATTTACACACATATTGTTTAGATCACGACTAAAACATTTGTACTGGTATTCGTCCTCAAATTGATTTGGATCATCTGAAGAGAGGACGAAATTACACTAGATTAAGTTGCTATCCCCACTTTCCTCAGCAGCCTGTCTCTATGGTGGCTACAGTTCCATGGCCTCCTGAAATGAAATTGAAACGATAGATGTTATATCACTGTCGGTAACGCAATAGCCCAAATATGTCAACATTTGAGATTTCGCACAACGGACAAGCTGACAGTTTACACAGAGCCACTGAAAGTTAGATCACATTGATAAGTAGCTTCCAATCAGTCTTCTGTTGTAGATAATTCTCGGCTGTAACCACGGGGGCCCTGCTTCGATTCCTGGCTCTGCCAAGAAATTTAATTCTGGTCTTAGGGCTGGAACAGGGTACACTCAGCCTCATGAGGCACAACTAAGAAGAGGAAGGTTCGATTCCCACCTCTACCTAACAGGAAGTGGTTTTCGTGTTTTCCCATTTCTACTCCATACGAACGCCAGGATGGTTCCTGACTAAAGGCCTCCCCATTGTCATCTGAATTACAACTACACACACTAATACAGTCATCACAGTAACACAGGTTATCAGACAAATTCTATATACACACACACACGTACACGGAACTACATGACCACGATGTCGCAAAGCCCCCTAAATGATTCAACAACAACTCTGTTGTAGATAAGATTGAAACCAATACACGCTGTGAAATGCAGGTTGATGATGAACAAGTAGTTCCGTGAAGAACTATACAGCCTATTTTCATATATCCTACTTATGTTAACTGCCACAATCAACATACAAAATTTCAGTTTAATTGCTGTAACAGATTCGTAGATATTGAGAACCGTCTAAATATTTCAGATGGTCGCCAGGTTGGATTTTTATTTTTGTACTATTACATTAAGATTATTGTGTACGTGTGGTATTCAAACTTCAATCGCATGATTAGACAACAAGAAGTAAAAACGAGATTTTAAAATTACGCACAGCAGCCTTCTTGTGATAATGCAAACCATTGAAATAAATTAGATGCCAGTGGATCAACATTTGTATAAGCATTTAACGTGCAACGTTTCACGGCACTCGGATAGTTAATTCGCGAGAAACGTCCATTTAAATATTTATACTTCGTGTCGCCGCCATGTTGGATTTGTGCTCACCAGGTTCCTGAAAGTCCTATAGGTGAACATATGTTCATAGTCTCTATGAACATAAAAAAATTCAGTTTGGTTGCTGTAAAAGATTCATAGATATTGAGAACCGTCTAAATATTTCGGGAGTTCACCATTTAGGAGTGTTATGTGTATAGGCCATAGAGTTATGTACCATTCAAGGACAATTATTGCCTAGGTTCATTATTGAAACTTTCACTTCGATCGCATGATTACGACACAAGAAATTAAAACTTAATTTTAAAATTTCGCACAGCCGCCATCTTGAGGTTATGTAAGCAATTGAATTAAATTAGATGGCAGTGCATTAAAATCTGCAAAATCAATTACTGTACCATATTTCACTGCGCTCAGAGAGTTAAATCACGAGAAAAGTCTATTAAAATATTTTAAATTCGCTTGGTCGCCATGTTCGTTTCGTACTTTACAGGTTTATGAAATATACATAGGTATACCTGTATCAGTACCCTTTATCACCGTACAAAATTGCAGGGTGATATCTGTAATAGTTTCGGAGATATAGAATGTCAGTGAAATATTTCGCACAGCCGCCATTTTGAGGTTATGTAAACAATTGAATTAAATTAGACTCCAGTGCATTACAATGTGTATAAACATTTGCTGTACCAAGTTTCATTACATTTAGATAGTTAAATCGCGAGAAAAGTCTATTTAAATGTCTCAACTTCGCTTGGCCGCCATGTTGGTTTTGTAGTCACCAGGTTTTTGAAAGTCTCATAGGTGAACTTCTAGTAAAGCCCTTTATCACAGTACACAATTTCAGGGCGATATCGGTAATAGTTTCGGAGATATTGAATGCTAGTGAAGTATTTCGCACAGCCGCCATGTTGGATTGGAGAGACGTAACAAAATTTGAAAGGCACGGTCAAGGTCACCGGGAATGGTGCTATGAACTTCCCGAGTTTCATTGAAATCGCTCCAGCCGTTTAGATTTTATTAGGGGGGGACACACACACGAATCACACACACACGCACACACACACACACACACACACACACACACACACACACGCACACACACACGGACGAAAGGTGATCTCATAAGCCTATTTTTTCAAAATTGAAAATAGGCTAAAAATGGATGGGCAATTGATCTGAGAATACAAAAGGGTTCGGCGATGACGAGCCCGATACGTCTTGCGAGCGTAAATAATCCAATCTTTCTTCGGCCTCTCAAAAAATTAAAAAGTGAATTTGTGGTCGAAATATGATCACATATTTCTTCGTTGGAGTATGGGCAACATGTGTGCAGTTTCATCGCGATCAGGGAGTTCACGTGCTAGTGTCTGATTGTGTATCCTGAATGCTAACATCAAATAAAGAAATAAATCATTAAAATAGAAGACATAAAATTGACCATGATTGACGTGTTAATTATAAACTATTTATTATGACCTAAAGTCAATATTTAATTCATCACCGGTTTAGGTCACATTGAGACCTTCTTCAGCTGGTACATGATGAGTAACTGAGTAGTACCTTACCAAAAGTTCTCATAGTAACATTTTAAAAACAAAAAACAAAATACCAGATCTGTTACAGTAAATTTTGTAAATTAAGGATAAAGAATTCTTTTGAAAATAGCGCAGAAATGAGGAGATCTAAAACGAAGAAATTAAACTGAGAAACAGAAACATGAGAACATAAATATTTTTTTATAACACTTACGTGTAGGCCTATGTGAAAATATGTACTGTTTGTTGAATCAGTTAGGTTATAAACATTCTTGATGTGTATTTTCTCTCTGCACAGACATAGCAAATAAACATCAAGAATTTGTTTAACCTCACTGATTCAACAAACAGTACATATTTTCACATACACGTAAGTGTTATCATTTTTTTAATAGCTTTTCTGTTCTGTTCGCATGTTTTTGTTTCTCAGTTTAATTTCTTCTTTTTTTAGCTCTCCTCATTTCTACGCTGTTTATCAATACAATTTTTATGCTTAATTTACAGAATGTATTGTAACAGATCTGGGTTTTATTTTGGAAAATGTACTATGTGAACTTTTGGTATGGTTCTACTCAGTTACTCATCATGTACCAGCTGAATAAGGTCTCAATGTGACCTAAACCGGTACGGTTTCTATGAAATAAATTAATATTGACTTTAGGTAAAAATAAATAGTTTATAAATAATTAAAAGTTATGTTATTAAATAAATAGAACTCAATTTAATAAATTTATTAATAAGGCAAGACGTTCCGTGCTGAACTAAAGAGCCTACTTTTCTTAAAATTTAAGATTCATGCCAATGATTAATCTATATGGATCTATCTAGAATAATGACGAAATTAAGTTGGTAATATCGAAATTTCTAATTAGTTCGAACTACTGTATACCTGGCATAATGTAGCCTAATTGAGAACTACAGTTGGCAGCCCTGGTGACTGAATATATTCTTAGTTCCATCTCTTAAGGTTCAGAATACAAAATTTGGTTGACGTCCAATGGATAGCCTGGGCCCTGGACGTTACATGCAGTTAAACATTAGATCTAACAGCGCGCGTAAAATCATGTTGGCAACAATGACATACATGTATTGGTCAGACATAATCTGGAATAATATGATCTATTGTTGTGTCAATTTTGAATGAAATCTATTAGTTAGTATAAAAGTTACATGCATTTTAAAATTGGACCTATCAGTAGGCTTAGAATCGTGTTGTCAGCACTGGCGTAGGCCTATATTAGTTACTCCAAATTAATCTAGAATGCCAGGTGCTATACGTGTGAAACGTTTAGAGCCATTGGCTTGCATACTTTCTGATATATTGATATTAGGGTAACAAAAATAGAGACAGTATTTATTAACAGTTGGCAGCCCTGGTTACTCTTAAGAATCGGCATAGTCATATCTGTTATGGTACACATAGCACACACGAAATTTTGTTGAAATCCAAATGATAGTATAGAGGTTACATGTATTTAAAGTTGGACCTCTCAGCATGCTTAGAATCATGTTGGTAGCACTGACGTGTATAAGTTACTCCAAATTAATATAGAATGTCAAGTACTATACGTGTGCAGAGTTTAAAGCTGTCGGCTTGCATACTTTCTGATATATGGGTATTTGGATTTTAAAAAATTGAGAGCATTCATTAACAGTTGGCAGCCCTGGTGGCTCTTAAGAATACGCTCAGTCATATCTGTTTATGTACACATAGTACATACGAAACCTATGAGCTCTACACGGGCCAATAGTTCGTGTGTATGTCTGTCCGCCATATCAATTCAAGCATGACGAAACTAAATTGAACCAAATTCGGTACAGAGGTAGCTCTAGCATGATTTATATCACCATCATCTTAATCAAAACAAAATGGTGGCAATCCAAATGTCCAAAGCTTAAATCAAATTACAACTAAACTAACAATCCGATCAGTATCAACGTTTGGAAAAATATTAAGTTTGAGTAGAAAACGTCTGTGGCCCAAACTACAAGGTCATCAGTCAAATAATTTCAAATTTCTGAATAAAAGTATTTTTTTAGACTCGTAATCGTGAGCCATGGGACCTTATTTTTACGTGGAATCCACAGGACATGGCATTTCACTTTGAAAATCTCACATGCACAGCAAAGAATCCAAACTTTTGGAGCAGGTGAGTTAAGATAAACGCCCACACATCACGTCATAATTTGTCCCACGCCCTCCCAAGTCTCTTGGCCACAAGACACGCAATCATCATAACCTGCTAATTCAGTACATGTTGCTGTACGTTCTTCGAACGGTGTTCGATGTTAACACCAGACATTATCAATTGAGCTACTGTTGCAATGGTTAGCGGTTTGTCATTCCTTCATAAGTTTATCGGAACGAAGTTAGTTTTCTGGGAATATCACACACACTGTTAATTTAAGGCCCTTAAAATGTGGTTTTCGGAGACCCTTTATAGACTCCCGAATTTTGTGTCTCACATTGAGAAGCGCAACATATGCTAGGATAATTTTTATATTTCGCCTATTTTAGCATATAGTTTGAGAAGTTTTTCCCTATATCCACCCTTCTACTGTATGAAAAGTATGGTGAAGAGTTTATTAAATGATTGGTGTATTGACTCTCATGGTTACCATACCTAATTTTACGATGCACCAAGCATCCGAACACGTGTTATAGGCCTACATAAAGATACGCAGAAAGACAGTCAGACAATTCTATTGTCTACAACATATCACCCAGATATCCAAATATGGGTATATCTACCACACAGTACCAGACAAAATCATCCTTACGATGAACCCGTATGTCGAAAAAAAAAAACAACACAAAGATTAGTTAAAATGTGCTCTCAAACTAAATTCACCTAATGTGTACCTTCCTGACGTGAAATAGAATTGAAAGCCTTGTGGACGAAACGCAATACACGTCACATAAAAACTGACCCTCTACGGTGTGTTAGGTCCCCCATACATGGAAGACCTCTTTCATAAATTATAAAGGCTTGTGGTGCATGAAAATTCAGGTCTTTAGCCTCAAATGACCCAAATTCCTAAAAGCCGCAAAACATGCTGATTCAATTCAGGAAATTTTGAAAATAATGTTGCTGTTTGGAGATATAATAGACCTTCTGTACTAAATGTCGCACGTGAAAATTGCATGAAAAAATTCTAGGTTACCTCTTGACCCCCTTAATTGCATTGATGAATTATACAGTCTACGTTGGTTCCGTAGAACCATTTGCAAACTTTCACAGAAATGTAATAAATGGAATGACATTGCTCCTTACAGAAATAGATGGAAAGTTGGATGCCACCCCTTGAGATAATGTTGTCATAGTTACCGATTTGCATTCCTTCATTAGTTTGTTAAATTAAATTAAATTAGTTTTCTTGGAATATTTCAGAAACTATTGGTTTTAGAGCCATATAATGTAGTTTTCGAGGACCCTTTAGGGCCCCCGAGTTTTGTTTATGGCACCGAGGGGCTTTGTCTCGTCGTATGCCATAATATAATACTAATAATAATAATATAATATAGGGATAGGAATATAATAGACCTGCCGTACCACACCCGCAGGTGTAAATCGCGTGAAAACATTCTAGAGTACCCCTTGACCCCCTTAAGCGCATTATACGTATTGATGAATTTTACAGCTTACTTTGGTTCCGTGATAACCTTCTAGCCATTTGCAAACTTTCACACTAATGTAATTAATGGAATTGCATTGCGTCTTACAGCAATAGATGGACCTCTGAGAATCTGCTGCCAATGGTTTCCGGCTTGCATTCGTTCATTAGTTCATTAAATGAAATTAGTTTTCTGGGATTATCTCAAAAACGGTTCGTTTTAGGGCCTTTCACATTGAGGGGCTGAAAATGAACCTTGTCTCGTCCTTCTACGCCTATTTCATCATGTATTTTAAGGGGGTAGGCCCCCTTTTATGAGAGGTACGGAAAAGAGTTATATCAATGATTAGTGTCGTGACTCTGATGGATATCTGTACCACATTTTACGTTGATACACCCAGCTGTTCTCGAGTTATAAGGGAACCAAGTTGTCCACAGACAAACAAACAAACAGACGGACAAAAAATTATTTTTGCGCGCATCCATCATAAAACAGTCTGAAACGCGTATATAACTCAAATTTCCGTAGAAATTCAGAAAAAAGCAGACAAACTTTCATTTTTATATATATAACCTATAGAGATATACTGCACCGCTCGGTGTTCACCGTGTTTTATTGCACAAATTTAGGTTTTACTCGCTAACCGTTGGAGATACACGAAAAGTAATAAGGACTTTTCGGATAGGAAATTAAATTTTTAAGTTCATATGTGCCGTCAAAAGTTTGTTATTTCTTAGCGTTCTCTTTTTATTTGATATGGAAATATGACATTTTGAAACCAAAGGGTTTAGTGACGTCACTAAAATGGTCGCCATTTTTAATAGTACAAAATATCGAAATCAAAAGTATCCTATATGCAAACCTGGTAAATCAGCTACATCCATGCAAAATTTCATTCAAATCGGACCAGTGGTTCTTGCGTTATTGAGTAACACACAGACAGACAGACAGACAGACACATACCATCTCATTTTTTTAGTATGGTTAAAAAATTTCCACAAAACCCGTTGATATTCAGCAGCTGAGTGCATGCGGTAAACATGCACCGTACAATCAAAGTGACCTCCGTTATTTTCAAACAAGAAAAAGGTTAGTTGAGAACTAGCCTATATTATGAAACGGGGATGTTAACCAAAGATGTAGGCCTACCCAGCCATAATTGAAGCAGCAACAACAACAACAAACAATGAAACAACAACACCTAATGAATTGAGCTGCGATTTTAATAGGGTTGCATCTTGTGCTGGTAAGGAAAAAAATATTTCTCCTTAATTATTCAAATATTTTGTTACAAATTAAGGGGTTTAATATTTATTTGTTGAGGCATTGTAGAGGATTTTAGCTTTGTCCCAAAGGGGCTTATTTTTCATATTTAAGATCACTTTGTCCAGTTTATAACTTAATATTATTAATGGTTTATTAAGTAAGAAATCTATTTAACTAACGAGGCGAAACTCTTGGCAATGAACGTCCACTGTTCATTGACCATCACTAATGGTTTGATTATTATCTTACGGCATCGTCCCTCAAGTTGATAATCTATCGCCATCAAAGTTTATTGTTCCCCAGTGTATTCTGTAATCAACGTGTTAATCGGGGAAACACATTTGACCCAGGCCAAACATAGTCCATAGCACAGATTACCTACTACTACAGATAGCCGACAGCCATGCTAATTCTTGGCACCTAAGACTTCAGCGCTGTCTGGTGTATGACCGCGGTACTACTACGTGTAGCCCGTAGCGCCACCTATGAGCAGAACTTGTAAACACTACCCCTCCCACCCCTCCCCTCGTTCCTCCCGCCCCTCCCCTCGTTTCGCTAAATGAGGGGTCTAGATGCAAAACCGGCGATTTCCACTTTTGTTTTATGACAATGAGTTAAAGTTGGAGAACCATTCTCTGAGGTGTTTGTGATCTGTTTATGAACTTGTTTGACCTCAGGCCGGATTTTCAACCAAACAAGTTTATAAACAGATAACAAACACCTCAGAGAATGGTTCTCCACTCATTGTCACCAAAAAGTGGAGATTGCCGGTTTTGCATCTATACCCCTCAAATGCTTTGTCCACTTCGTTCCAAAATCCACACTTAGAATATATTGATAGCAAATATATACCTAAATAATCACACAAATAATGCTGCAAAATTGTGGAGTTCAGAACACTGAAATGAACAATGGAAACACACAGGATTCAATCTATCCATTTAAATTATTTTCAGGTAGTTTAAATTAGGGCACAAGAAAGGAAAAGGAGAGGGTCAATTTTTATTAAGATAAAAAACAGTGCTATTGGGTAAAAACCAGTAAATTTATTTTTAAAAGAGAATGTAAGAAAACAGATGGTGTAATTAAATCCATGGTCACACCATCCTATTACCTGGCATTTGCCTATCAGAAAGAGGGAAAACCATGGAAAAACCTCAATCAGGTAATAATAAGCCTATATTAAAAAATCACAATACATTTAGTACATAATTGGGAAGCTTCTTGGAAAGGGTCAATGATGATTGTTAGCAAATTCCTGCAACAGAGGAAAAACATTTAAAGAAATATTTCTTTCAAGAATTCATTCATGGTTTTCCTTGATATTCACAATGTGATACTTGAAGTAAAAAATAAACCTGTAAATTATGAAAATAATGTACTCTTTCCTAAAACAGAAACTGATGTGTAGCCTTAATCTGCAACAAACTACTGTATACTATTTTAAACAAGAGAACGGATCTGTGACAAGGTGCCACTGTCGCTGGACCATTGCTATGGTAACACGAACAATGTTGCCATTATTACCAAGGCCTTTGTGATCTGTTCTTGCTGCCATTAAGAGATTGGTTATTTATTTAGTTGGTCAACACAATATAATACCAGGTTGCTTTTGCTGTTCCAGTAATTGGAATCATGTGTTCGCCGACTGAAAAATTGACAAGATCAATTGTCAATGATTAATAATAATGTTATTGGTCTTACTGCCCTATTGGGGCTTTTAGAGACGCCGGGATGCCGGAATTTTGCCCAGAAGGGTATCATTAACGTGCCAGTAAATCTAATGACATTGCTCCCTCACGTTTGCGCGCCCTCAATTGCCAATCAGCTGCGCCAGGATTCGAAACTGCAACCTTCGGCAAAGCTGGCGAGAACCACTGAGTCACGCAGTCAGTCAATTGTCAATGACAGGCTGCATGGTTCGGCGGTAAAGATCTCGCCTGCTGTGCCCAAAAGAGCGGGATTGTATCCTGGCACAGTCGGTTGGCATTTGAGGATGCTTAAATATCAGAAAGCCATGTCAGTAGATTTACCGGCACGCTCAAGATCCCCCTTCAGGACAAAATACCACCACCTAAGCATCTCTAAAAGCCGCAATTGTAAAATGGGACGTAAACCCTTTCATTTTGTTATTAATCATCAACTATTGATCTTGTCATTTTTCAGTCGGTGAAACTACCATGTTGTCAATAAAGCAACACTGATAAATGGCTTCAAAGCTATCTTATTGTTTTTATTTATATAACTTTTAACATTTCTTTATGACATACCCTATCTTCAGTAATATGATGTGTCTTGATTAATGATTGATCAAATTATAGTTCAATAGAGTTTTAAAAGAAATGTTGAACTCCTTTGTTATGTTGATTAGTGGTACATTGTGACACCTCTCGAAAGGTTTCAGTGACAGAAGCAGCGAGTGTGCAGCATTGAGCATTAATGAAGGCTCTGATTGTCCATGCATGGTTAAAAGGGACAGTAAATAGTGCACATTATACACATCTTGGGCACATATGTCTCAAGCATCATAAGAAAATTAGATCCCAACAAGAGAAGGAACTGCAGTACTAGCATTGTTAGTAGCAACTTCAGTCAACACAAGTTTGCCCAAATGACTGGGCAGGGTACATCTAATATACATAATAAAAATGGACACTCCCAAGAAGGTTTCTGAACTTTTTCAATAGAACGAAACAATGTACTCAAATTGTGTGTCAATGAGCTTACAAAAAAAACTGGGAAGTTCCATACGGGTGACTAAAGCTACTGTATGAACGTAGGCAGAAAACATGGCATTTTAAGTAGTAATGTTGCCACGCAAGTAGGTTAAAAAAATAACCTTGTAATATGTGGCACCAGAGTCATTCAACAAGTACGAATTGGCATACTGTTGCCACGGACAAATTGATAGACCTACCATCAGCACGACACTAGGATACTTTCGTAATTCTAGTGATGCGATCTTCATGGTGAATGGTTTTTAGAGTTTTCTTTCTTTCTCTATAGCCACTAAGCTTGTGGCTTTTTGACATTTCTTGTTTGTGTTTTACATAGAGGCAATGTGAAAGCAGGAGTTACTCTGTTGCAGTGGTGAAATGCTGTAGCTTATTGTTGATGATTGTCTATGGTGATAAGGAATGTATTACTTTCAGCACAACCAAAGCTACATTTAAAATATATCTTTACTTTGATGTGAATAAGATAATACCTCCTATATTGATCATGTTTAGAACTTTACGAAGACAAAATTCTAGCAAATTGGCCTGAAACTGTTCTTTATATAAAGAGAGAATAGAATACCCAGCATGGTGCCTTACCAAGCGTATCGCAAATTGGGCCGTTTCAAAATTTAAATACAAATAAATCATGGTATTCATCAGCGAGTCCTCGCTAAATTGGAAGTGTAGTGATGATATGACTTTTGCAAGCGAAGCCGCGACTGGTAATGCTAGTAATAATATAAAAATTAGTAAATAAATACTCATGAAAAAAAAAGACATGTATTAGTTATAAACACCATTAAATAATGTACAATTTAGGACTACACATTTTCGACCTTTACCCCTCGGTACAGCGTGCATCTGCCGGAACATATTTGCGATCGTATCTGTTCTTAGAAGTTGTAACTAACCTGATAAGTTTGTTTCCTAAGCAGCAAGATAAAAACAAAAGCACCCTAAAAAAATTACAGGTATAAGGAATACAATGTATTTTCATGAAGACTGCCCTGAACACATTATTTCCCAGCTTTGCGGTTGAGGATCCTACAAAACTGATGAATTGTTATCCTGTTAAAAAGATGGAGGAAGTTACTTATTAGGCGAGTCCTATGATTAACGCAACCCATCCAAGAAAAGTCAGCATGACGCTTCACCTCTTCAGACAGCTTGCTACCTACAGCATCTGTATGGAGGAATTTTTGAAGAAAGGACTCGGAAATTTTGACTCAACTCCTACTGTATGGGCTAATTCCTCAGAAGGATATATCAGTCTTCCACCAGCATCTCGTTCTGATATAAAACTGCAAAATTTGGGAACGTTTCGATTAGTAGGATGAAGCTCCAGGTCAGGTTCTGATGTCATAGTGGTCCTGCAGTCATTGCACGGCTCATTAATGGCACTCAACAGTCGTTTAGCTATATAACCACTTACATATGCCACTGACTCTGCTTCTGCAAAAGAGAGATCACATGAAATACTAGTGGTAGTAGTCTCGTCTAGAGGGGCTGTCTCCCTTCCTCGGTCAATCCTGAAAGAGATGAGATATTTGGTACAGCATTATGAACCAATGTTCTTTTTAAACGATTGAGGAACTGGTCTTCAGTGAAATGAAGTCCACAAACTCGCAGCCGTCTTAGCTGTTCTTTCGACTTGGATGAAAGTGATGGATCAACTAGCTCAATCCACACTCTGGACCTGAAAAAAAAAACGAAGTTACAATTAGAAAATGCTCATAGAAGAATAGCAATATTTATGATTACTACAAAAGAGGATGGTTATGACGTTCATTACTACTACATACACTAAATCGAACCCGGTCCACCTTGGTGAGAGGCCAGCAGCTTGACCGCTGCACCACAACGCCCCCAAGAATCTGATATGCTTGCGGGTTTCGGCATCCAGTCACATTTCACCAAGATACCGTACTGAGGGAGGAGTGCATTGATATACTTAAGAAACTTGAATTGGTTCGTTTACATGGACCATATGTGACAGATTACCCTACCCTTATGGGGTGGGGGGTAGTACTTGGTAGTAGTTGGAACGTCTACGTTATCTGCCCCTCGAGGTTATGTTACAGTCCTGTAAGTGTTACTGTTTGGTGTGCTTCATTCAATTTCCTCTCACACATGATAAAATGTTAACCATCCATTTCGGGATCTTAATACCATTTCAGTAGTGTATCTATTAAAGATAGGAACACTAACAGAATTCGTATGGGAAAATCACTTCAATGAAGGCAAACTACACGGTAGCACTGAATGAAATACGAACAGACGATACAATTTTCTATAGTACATGAATTAGCCAAAATAACTTATGGTTTTTTACACTAGTTACAGCCGAACACATCCAAGCCAATGGTTACAGACTAACGCGACCAGATCAATGTATTTTGGTCAACAGTGACTTTGTATCCCACATGTTGGCAACAATGTGTGCCCTTGAGCGCGCCTTGTTCACAGTTGAACGGGTTCAAACGCTGTCAGAACATGACTGCCGTTAATAAATTAAAAAACACATATTTATGGAATATATAACACATTTCAGGTACAGTAGTGCCCAAAGTTATTAATTTCAATAAGTAATGTCGCCCAGTAGATGAAGGTATGTAAAAGCAACGTTCAGGTCTCATTTATTTTCCCCAGGAAAAGTAATGTTAAATCGATTACACTTTCTCAGCAAGTAATGAATTAAAATGCATACAGACATAAATGGAACCTAACCTTCATCTGTCAAGAGCCAGTGAACTGTCCCTACCTGGAACTTACCTCAGCAAACTGGAAGATCGCGATTCCGTAAACAAAAAAATCCCCTAGACAAAAAATAGCGGCACCCATGACTTGAAGAACGACACTAAAGGCTTAAAAGATCCATACTTGTTACATTCTGTGTGTTAATAAGGAGGTAACAGTTGAGGAGAAGAGAACATATGGAAAAGTTACCAAACGACTGATATAGGCCATAAATACTTTCTGTAATGATTCAAAATACATGTGGAAAGGATGTAGTTCACTCCTCCACTGTCTATAACCCAGCCGCCATCCCAAATCATATCACGACTTATATAGTAAAATTCCAACTGTGTCAGTCATTATCAGTGTTAATTATGTACAAGAACAGTATTGCCAACCCCACCCATAGGCTGGTACTAAATCGTATAGGCAGTCTAGGGGTTATAAAATAAAAGGAACAGTGGTTTTGGCAATGGTTACAGCCTAACATGTCAACAGTGCCCCTCAACGCAACCATTCTAACCTTCGTTTTGTCCAATACAATGGATTTTCACAACGGTTTTAGCCTGTGGGCCGCGTTAGCCATATATGCACCCCAGGTATTTGACAAGCATAATCTTTCTCTCGACCAATGGCTTTAGTCACCCATACCTCATATGGTGATGTATTTTATATCTTAAATTTTGGCAACACTACCATGACATGAATGTGTCATGTCTCGTCAGTGTCTCCGCCCATGTAACAGTTGATGAATGCTCAGCGCTTGAGGAACATGGCTGCAGTCGTTCAATGAGCAAGAAACAAACATATATTTATGTAATTTACCACATGTGATAATAGACGGCAATTTCAATTTATATTGTCTCCTAGAAACGACTCAAAATCATAGATTATCCGTATTAATGAAGTTGTAAGTGTCAAAGGCATGTTCTCGCTTCAACTAGTAATGTAATGTAAATTTCATCCAGACAGAGCCCTAACCTAGGAGCAGTCAAAGGTTTTGTCCAGACAGTCGTCTAACCTAATAGAGACCAATGGTTTTGTCTTTAGAAGAGTTTAGTGCAAATTTTCAATTAAACTGAACTGCAAGTAATTTACGAACATTTGTAACTCACGACCAAGCCTCACTCTTGAACACAAGTGACTGCATCTGCATGTAACGATGCACTATTTGAAACCTCCTACAGCGGGGTAACATGGCAGCAATTCAAGGCACGTAAACCAAACCTCCGTACATCCGTGAAGGCATTGCCTACAATAAAATAAAATAAACCTAGACACGTAGGAATCCCGGTATATACTTGAACCAGCAATGTTATTCAAACAATGTTGAAACCTGTAATAACCTGCCGATTAGAAGTTACCACCATGATTAGCAGATTTGTAATTTTGTAATTTGCATGTTACTATGAAATACTTAAACACTTGAAGTCACTTGCACATTGATTAGGTTATGTTAGTCGCATCATGGTCATTTAGGCTAAATGTTCCCAAAATTAGAGGCCAATGTTAATATACGTTACAACCCACCCACCAAGTAGCCTACTACTCACTTTAATTTCATTTAAAAAATGCCATCAAAGGAACGTGATTAAATAATTAGAGAATAGCCCAATTATTGATACATACCTTGCTTCATCAAAGGGGAAGCGATGAAATGATAGGGCTCTTCCATCCTCAGGAGTGTATTTCCAACCTCTACTTTTGCAGCCAACAACAGAACATTCCGAGTGATATTTTCCCATAACCTACATATCAAATATACAGAATGAGGTACAGAAACAGAAAGCATGAAATACAAAATGTAATAGAAAATAAATTGAATTCAAGTCATTAACCTAGCTTTCTACTACTAAGAAACTTCACCAAAAAATACTGCATGGCTCTCATGAGAATCCTATCGATCAAGAAATCACTTGAATAATATATAATGCATTATTGGTACTTACCAGAGAAACTGAAATACCGATACTGGTTTACAATCAACCAAAATACCACGAGGCAATTTACAGGTGAGTACTTAAACGTTGGAGAATGAAAGTCGCCAAGTTGTTGGTAATATAGACAATGCCACCAACCCAGTAGAAATAATGTTCACTTAATGACATGTGCTATAATTACCGTCTGTGAGCAAGATAATTGCAAGGAAATGTCAATTAGGAATTATGTGTATATTTATTGACTAAATATAGGGATATATTTGCAATTCAATTAAAACGTGTATCATGCATATGTTGGCAAGACGATATACAGCGCTTAATCCGCTCCTTACGTCTGGCCGCGCTACTACACCGATGGTACCAAATAATCCCTATCTGGTTGACACCCCTTGGTCCATAGCATGAATTTATTTACTGGGCCAAAATAAAACACATTACCCTGCATATGAGTTCACTGTATTTTTAAAATCTCTAAGAATAGAAGGAGAAAAACATTATGGTCACCTATGAAACATGAGAATTGATCTGATTATCCATACTTTTAACCCTCGGACATTGTTGCATCAATGAGAAGCTTAGTACAGTATATTTATGTCCCACAACTTGTCTCATGGGCTCTGTAGGCCCAGTAATTGGACTGGTGATGAGGCAGCCGTGACCATCACGACGGAACACATCAAAATCTGAAACTTTCAGGATGGTTGAGAATGAGTTTCGGTCCCATGTCTGTACACAGCTCCACTCCAAACTTCACAGCAGAATTGAGACTTTGCATGACAGGAGTTGGAATCTCTCAGGGTGGAAAGCATTATGTTCATCTCTATCGCACGACTGCGACCGAAATGAATGGAAAGGAATAACAATGGCATATAGCAGGAACTCCGTAACAACCTTCATAACCTTCATAGCAGGGTTTAACTTCTTATTAAGCTGGAAAACTGCTCGTAGGTCGCAAATAATGGGAACATTTCCTTCACAACAGTAAAAGAGGTATAGGCTCGGTACATGAGTCCGTGCCGTGCTTATTAGAATAAAATGCAGTACATTACAATAACATGACTAATGCGCAACGTCGTCCCTACATAGTAAGACGATGATGATAATTGTTGTTTTAAGGGGCCTAACATCTAAGTTATCGGCCCCTAACCTACATAGTACAAAGTTCCCGATTCTAGGATATAACTGGTAATCTCGAGAACCACTGGATGGATTTTGATGTGGTTTTCACCATTCTGTAAAGGATCTCTCGAGGAAGGTTTCTGTAGAAATACATTTATTTATGACCAAAGGAAGCCGAATAGTAACGATTTCAGTGAATAGATTTGCAGAAAAAACTTGCCGTCCGTACGCTGGGTAAATCGTTAAAAATATCTATAGCCTATACTATGGGCGAAGAATTGTTCAACATGAAAAGTTCTACAGAAAGAAAGTCCTCAACAGCATATCTCTATCTTTTATACATCGCCCACTATAAAAGTGTTTATGTTTTCATTTATTGATGTGTAACATCTCTCCGCTCGGTTGCTGGATAGTTTTGTGGGAGAGATTTTGAAAATTGGGGACGGAAGTGAATAGGGCGGAAGTGGATCGAAAGGAAGTGGATCGGACGGAAGTGAAGACGCACTGCCAGAAAAATGGGACGGAAGTGAATCGGGCGGAAGTGGATCGAACGGAAGTGGATCGGACGGAAGTGAAGACGCACTGCCAGCTGGATGTACAATTGAAAATGTGTGTATTGGAAACAAGGCAGATTGTGCTCTGTAGCGCGAGAATGTTATGGCAATACAGTAGGCAGTGCATTTAGCAGGCACTGGTTTGACGAGCACAGTGGCAAATGTTTCACCGACTTTCATTTGTCATTGAGCAGTTTATGAAGCTTCGCGTTCAAGGTTTAATATCACATGGGGTAGGACAAAGACGACAAATGACATTTAAGTAAGCGGCGTTATTGTCAAGCTGTGGGTGAGTAGTCAAATATTAAATGCAAAACAGAATGTTGCTATATGAGTGGAATAATAGCTGTATTTTCATCTTATGTGAGACTAGGTCATTTCATGATTGTAAGAAGCCATGTTTTCATTGTTTACGACGAACTGTATGAGAGCCTTGAGAATAATGAATGTTAGAGTTACTGAGGAATGTGCTCACAGTATTTGAGAGTACTGTCGACGTTGTGTGTCACTTTGTTATTATGAATTATTAATGTAAAAGGAAGGAAGGAAGCTTGTAGTTTTGCGTATCCGTTAATCTCACCCAGTCACGTTAAACTACAAGCTTGCTTGCTTGCTTGCTTGTTAATCTCACGATCATGATCCAAGGTACCTCCCTTTTACGTGGAATGCGAACCACAGGACATGCCATTTCAATTCGAAAATCTCACATGTATTGACCGGGAATCAAACCCGGTCTACCTTGGTGAGAGACTAACAGCTTGACCGCTGTGCCACAAATGCGACTGGAGCATATCTCCAATTCAATCTATACATTCATCATAGTACCAGTATGGAAATGGAGTGAAAATTAACATTTTATGAATGTCCAAGCTGTGTAGTATACGAGTAGGATAACACGTCAGATGTTACACATCATATGCGACTACTGTAAGGCTCGTATCTTTTTTTTTCAAAATCTCCATTCAGTGGAAATCTAAATCACTGGCTTCGGAGAGATTTTACGAGCTAGCAAGCGAACCTATCACCCCAGCTTAGGCCAGCATCGAACTGTCGAGTCGTGTCGAGTTAAGACTTCAGAGAAGAGTAGGCTATAAGTGTTTGTAGTTCCGCTGCTCACCTTGGCATTTCTGAATTTCGTCTGGGGCCGGTCATCCCTGCGCCTTTTAAGCTTACGCTGGTTACACCGTTAAAGATACCAGGCGAAGCCGGGATGGGTTGCTAGTAAATAAATAAATAAATAAATAAATAAATCAATCACACAGTCACTCGGTGATGTAATGACCTTCTGCAAGCGTTCAAGTTCTTTGCCTCTCCTGTAGAACTGTTCTTTCGAGTTGAAGAAATCTGTTGGCTAGTTGCTGAGAGCAGCTTCATCATGACACAATTGTGCTTGAATGTTGTTTGAGAGAGACTGGAAAATATTACAGTAATCGGAAGGGGCTAAGTCTGGTGAATACGGCCCTCCATATCACCAGACTTAGGAAGTGGTACCCCACCAAATTTACCGTTCGCATCATTGGTGATTCTGGCCGTAGGCAGGCGTGCATTATCGTGGAGTAACAATCCAGGATCACCAGGTGCTTGGTTTTCAATAGCAACAGCGAGTGGTCTTAGCTATTCAGTATACAAAGCAGCGTTTATCGTTTGAATTCTTGGTAGAAAATCATGTCGAAGATGCCAGTTTATGCACCTCACACAATGAATGTAAATGACGCACAATGGTTGTGTGATCGCATTCCATAATTTTTACAAATCCCGCGTTGTTTGGCGAGGATTATTTCGAGCCAATTGAATTAGGCGGTTTTCATAAAAAGATAAGTTTCATCACACAAGTCGAAGTTTCCTTCTCGGAAACGGGAAAACCATTTCCGCGCCGTCCCTCAGCGAATGCTTGCCTCCCATACACACCAGAAATTCTTCTCGCGACTTCTGTAGCACTAGATCATCGATTAAACTCGAAGAGTGGAATGTGTCGGAAATGTTCATTTTTCACTACTTAGCACTCGATACTGATTAAACTTGAAAATATCCATAACAAGCTGTTACCATCACATAAGTTCCTGTTCACAACAATCAAACTCCAAACAGAAATAAGGAAACAATTGCACAACGAAAACGAAGTTTGCAGTGGTTCCATCTCAATACAGAACGGCAGTAACTTATGGACCGACCCAATATTACCAATTTGAAATATGGCAGCCAGTGGCCAACTTGTTCACAACAGCTGATGAGCTTGCATTGGCGCAGTGATCACTCTCTTCCTTGGCCTATAAACACTTCGATAAACTGATCCCGCCATCATGTCTCAAATTGGTAATTACAATACTAGAGTATTCTCGTATGTTTCCTATTGGAGGTTATTTGTGTGGTCTTTTAACCCCGAGCACATTGTGTGCATTTATATAGATATAATTTTCTGATAACCTGTGTTATTGTGGTGTCTGCAGTAGTAGTGTGTATTTGTAATTCCTGAAGTTAGGAACCATCCCGCCATTTGCCTGCAGTAGAAGAGTGAAACCACGGAACACCACTTCGAAGATGGCTGAGGTGCGAATTGAACCCAACTCTTGTCAGTTCTGCTTCGTGAGGTTGAGTATACTTTGTTTCAGCTCTCAGACCAGAATAATACATTTCTTGGCAGAGCCGGGAATATAACCAGGGCCTCCACAGTGACAGCTAAGAATGCTAGCCAATACGCAACGAGATGGACTCATGTTTTAAGGATACACGATACATTCTATTTTTGGTTGGTAATGTTAATATTTGATCCAAGAATTTGAAACATGCTCATATTTTGTAATTTTTGGACTATTCCATTGTATTTCTTAAGGGATATAATAATAATAATAATAATAATAATAATAATAATAATAATAATAATAATAATAATAATAATAATAGTATTATAAATAATATCGTATGGCCTCGGTGCCGGGAGCAAGCTTTGTTATTTGACGCACAGAGGGCAGTATGCATGTCGAATTTTGTTGTTCCTTGGAGCGAGCGCCATGCAAGTCAAGGAGGGTAGATATCTAAGCTCCTTGACACTATAGCGCTTTCTAGTAGAGAGAGGAGGAACATTTGTGTTCGCAGAAAATCCCGAGATTAATTTTGCCATTATGAACACGGCCTACTGAATTCAAATGGGTTCTTTAACATGCCAACAATGTATGACATGCGTTTCGTGATTTTTGTCACCTTTCAAAAATCACTTACCATGGGCAGGAGCGAACCTGCAAGCTTGGGGTTGGTAGTCCGACACGATAACCACTCACCCACCGTGGCGGCCTCTTATAGGATGAAAACCGTCAGGGTGTGTGTGTGAGAGAGAACACTTAACCCTCACTTCCAAGGTCGCGGGTTCAAACCCGGACGAAGTCGTCGGATTCTCTAAGAGCGTTAAAATCCCTCAGTATGCCTTCCTTCGGAGGGGAAGTAAAGCAGGCGCGGTGGTCCCATGTCATAGATGTATGGCATGTAAAAGAACCTTCTACTAATTACACTTGTGTGAAGCTAAATTATAGGTTAAATTTGACTAACGCTCTTAGGTTCCAACGTTCGTCACCAGGAGCCGACTTCGGTGGCATCTAGTAACCACGTTCAGAACTAGATGCTGGTGTATGGTGGCGTTTGGTAGCAAAGGTAAGAACTACTTGAAAATTCAATGTCTGCAGTCCTTACTTGAATTAAAAACAGGTAACACACACTAATACAGCCATCACATTGACAACGGTTAACAGGCAATTTCTACACACACCCAAAGAACACGCCGCGTTCTCGCAGCCCCTAAACTGAGGAACCATCCCTCACTTCCCTCTGGATCTGCACCCTGAATCAACTGCAGTTTCCACATATTTGCACGATGTTTCCCACACTATGAACTTTGGCACAAAAACTTGTTTTATTTAGTATGCATTGATGTAGGAAGTTCCAGCTCAAATACAAGACAGTCTCTTTGGGAGGGAAAAAAAACTCCTAGTGCGTTACAGGTGGCTTTGAAAGTACGCCAAAGACAAGGCCATCTGCGGTCCGGAGCAGTATATATTGGGTGCGTGCCACGGTGTTGGTATCACTTGTTCTTGCCGCAGCCAAGTAACAGACTCTCAATCCACCATGTACAAGCTGGTGAGTAGCTCAATGGACTGTCAGTAAACCTAGAATAATCTCTATTTCACTGTACGCAGATAGACAATTCCTCACTGACAAATGCTTTCTTCTGATGACTCCAGTTAGTTAGTTATTGTTGTTTTAAGGGGCGGAACTACGATGTCATCTGCCCCTATATGATGACTCTCAGAGACTCTCAGGGCAAGATATCTTCATGGACAATACATGTCACTAGAGCCTGCTGTAGGTCTATTTGATGATTTCATTTTAACTTGATTCATTTCAAATTATGCATCTTTAAATATTATTTTATTACTCGGAGATCATCTGCTCTAGGACTTTCTATAACGTTTACTCTAAATGATTTCATTTATTGTTTTCAAAAATATTATGCTTAAAATTATTCAATACTTTCATTCCGAACCTAATTTCATCAGCAAAGTAATATTTATCTAACCTATTAGGATCTTAAATGTAGTCTAACAGAACTAATGAAATCATTCACGACCATATCAACAAATAAATCACCTTAACTGAAGCAGACTACTATTTTTTACGGAATATATATAATAATAATAATTTTTAATTATTTTTAATCAAGAAGACAAATGTTACCTACTCTTATTTCTATTAGGGGTGGGGGTGGGGGGGGATGAGGGGTTTGTCTTTTAAACTTTTCATCAAAACAATAACATTTGCAGTTATCAACAAACACCTTTTAAAGTAAAATGGCCGGCTCTGAGGTGCAGCGGATGCATCACGCTTTATTTGCACCTTGGAAACCTCGGGCTCGGGTTTATCTCCGCCAGTAGCGAGTATGCTGGAACAGGGTGTACTCAACCCCGCGAAAACAATTGCGCAGCTGCTTGATATGACAAACAGCGCACCATGGTATAAAATCACGGTGATATGGATGGCCACCCCCATAATTCGTAGGCAATTAGCTGAGCGGTAGTATCCCTGATACGCGTGGCTCGATCACGGTGTTTAGTTTTTGAAGGTAAAATTTCCTATTCCCCTTACAGATGATCTGGGGAGTGATTATGCTTGCCTCTCACTAAGGTGGACAAGGTTCGATTTCCGGCTAATGGATGTGACAGTTTTCGAAGTGAAAAGATTTGATGGATAATTAATTGATCATTGACCAATCGAATGCGATTATACAGTATTCCAATATTTCCGGTGCATTACTGTTTGCAGATTGAATAGGGTGTACAGTAGTTACCGATGAATTGTTGAAGTTAAATTCGTGAACTACTTGATATGAAGGAGGCGTGATGGCGCAGCGGTCAAGCTGCTTGTCTCACACAGAGACGGGTGGGATTCGATTCCCGGTTAATGCATGCGGGATTTTAGAGGTGAAACGTTACGTTCGGTGGTTCAGTTTCCAAGTTGAAAGGATTGGATTATGATAGTAAAATTACAGTTCACGTTAAACTGCAAGCTGTTCCGCTCCCTTAAAACAACAATAACAATCAACATCAATCAAGCTGCTCTTTATTGCTCAAAAATAAAGCCTGTTTTTGTTTTGTTTTTGAATTTACTATATAAAAGCAGTTAAATATCTATGACTTCTATGTACATCCCACTACTATTATTGTACGATATTAATGATAATATTAATAATAATAATAACAATAACAACAATAATATTTCGTCGCTTGGCCTGGTCATTAATGTGCCCATTCATTGTCTTCTGGTTCAGCAGAAGGATGGAACTCATTACGCCTGGCCTCTGGATCGACGCGAGGTGGTCATTGATATTCCCAGGCTAAATAATGAATAATAGACATGAATTTTACTTGAATATGAATATCAGAAGATGTTGGTACTGCAATGTGAGAAACATTTGACAGCAGTGCTCGTTCTATTTAACGTACGATTATTTAATTGGATTTTTCTCTGTTCCAGATCCTTGTTGTCCTGGCTCTGATCGCCATCTCCTCCGCTCAGTACCTTGGCTACGGAGGCTACTATGGTAGCGGATACTACGGAGGATACGCCGCTCCTTACGCCTACTCCCGAGGACTCTACTCTGGTGCCTACATTGGTTGAATAACTTCATCTCCTCCCTTATTGTATAGAAATGTGCAATAAAACTCTTCTTTTCCTTTCTTAAATAGCCTATGTGTTTCGTAACAATCCAAAACTGAACACCTTAAGTATCCGACATGCAACATCCTCCCGATAGGATCAGTATGTCACTCTCTATACCTTCAAGGACTTCAAGAAGCGGTGATGAGAATGACTGTTGAAACCATAAACTGAAAATTCCGTGACTTCAAGACTCAATACTTCTTCCGATGACCAACAAACATTGTGGTTTTTAAGAAGTCGTTTAAATAAATAAATAAATAAATAAATAAAAAAATGAATATATATATATATATATATATATATATATATATATATAGGCCTACTGTATGTACACAGTATATAGTATATAGCGGTATATCTCTCTGTCTGTCTGTTACTCCTTCACGCCAGAACTACTCAACCAATCAGCTGACATTATCATGAACATATTCAACCAATTCAAACATATTTTTGCCTCAATTTCCTTTGAGATGGTTAGTTTTTAAACTACCAAAAATAATTATTATGGAAAAAGTAATCCATTGATTTTGTCAAGCTACATATTCTTTACATTCTAGAAAAGAATGAATGGTCCTTGACCATAAAGATGCAACAAAAGTGTACCTAACCTGAGGAATATATATATATGAAAATGTTTTCATTGGTCTTGTTTTCGACCACCTTGTAGTAGATCTGACAGTGATACTTCATATTTATTATTAGTAGCTTGCTCAGGAAGGCTAACCCTTTGCATAATGTTAAAGTCAAAACACGTACAAGAGAATTAACATTAATAAATGTATATAAAATGGTATACAACAAGCCATTGTCACAAGCCACTGTCCTTAAAGCGATATAACCTAAACATTCAATTTAGTTTCCATCCCGGCATTTGCCAGGAATTTAAGCGGGAAACCACGGAAAACCACTTCCAGGATAGCTGAGGTGGGATTTGAACCCGTCTCTTCTCAGTTTTGCCTGGCTGACTGTACACCGAGCTATCCCTCAGACCAAAATTAAATTTCTTGGAATAGCCGGGAATCGAACACGGGCCTCCATGGTGACAGCCGAGAACTGCTGGCCACTACGCAATGAGGCGAACTATTTAATTGCAAGAAGAGAAAACTGCAATTTAGTGTATTTGAGGTCTCTACCTCCCATTTAAAGTTCCATGGAACACATATATATTTAGCCCCAGGAAGTGTGGATAATTTCAGATTAAGTTGTTGTTGATTCTTAAGGGGCTTTCCAATATCGTGGTCATGTAGTCTCGTGTACTAGAGTGTGTGTAGAATTTGTCCAATAACCTGTGCCACTGTGGTGTCTGAACTACTGTATATATAAATAAGGTAGGATTTGTGTAGGAAGCGGCCATGGCCTTAAGTTTGATACCATCCAAGCATTTCCTTGGAGTAGAAGTGGGATATCACATGGCTGAATGTACCCCGTTCCAGACCTCAGAGCAGAATTAAATTTCTTGGCTGAGCCAAGTATTGAACCCGGGCCTTCACGGTGGTAGCCAAAAATGCTAGTCACTACGCTACGAGACGGGCGTTTCAAATTAAGGATGTCGATATTATTATTATTATTTATTTTGCGCATGCGCTTACACATTCTCAGCATATTTGCTGGAATGAAAACATTTACAATCCCAGATACCATATATATCATAAGGAGCAAATCCTTGGTGACTGCATTCAGTAAGCTAGTTGCTTTACGCTTTTCCCCCACTCCTTCAGGCCTGATTGCCCAAGAACAGCCTTACTACGCGACACGTAGAAAGTATGACAGTTTTATGCATCAGTTTGAAAAGGCCAGGGTCTAATTTCAACTCACTGAGCGATTCCTTTAAGTTGCTGGGAATCACGCCAGTGCTGGAGATAACAATAGGAACTGTCCTGACATGTGCCATGTGCCATTGCTTCCTTATCAGTTCTGAAAGCTCTGTGTATTTTGACAGCTTTTCAACATGCTTTGTTAGCATGTTGCCACTGTTTGGGATTGCCACATCTATGGAGGTAGTGTGCTTCATGCATTTGTCAACAAGAACCAAATCAGGTCTGTTGTGCACAGCTGACTGGTCTGTCAATACAGTACGATTCCAGTACAACGTAAAGCTGTCACTTTCCAGTACACTTTCAGGAGCATATTTCTAGTACGGCACTTTCTCTTGGCTCAGCAGTTGAAGGCGTATAGCCAGTTCTTGATGAACTATCATGGCAAAAAAATCATGTCTCTTCCTATATTCTGTCCCTGCAAAATGGCGACAACCTGATATAATATGCTGAACAGTCTCCGATGTTGGGTAACCGTATCTGCAATGGTCATCTTGCACAGATGCATCCTTGATAATGTACTTAAGGTAGTTCCTCGTGGGGACAACCTGGTCCTGAATAGCCACCATAAAGCCTTCTGTTTCAGGAAACATCTGCCCAGAAATCAACCAAAAGTTCGACGCTAGCTTGTCGACGTGAGTTTGGATGACTTCATTAGGATGTCTTCCGTGCAGTGGCTTGGACAACCAGGCATTGCATCTATCCAAATCACTGCGCACCTGATTTTGAGTCTCTTCCTGACTTAAGAGTAGTGGAGTTGAATCATCTGCTTCTGTGACAGCCTTGTGCAGTATCGAATGGTTCGATATACACACATCAAAACAAGTTTTGCATCACCTCGGTTCCCAGATCTCCGGCATATAGACGTTGACTGTGTATATTGTATCCAAGATACAGTCCCTTTGACTGTTCATAGATGTCACTAAAACTGCTCAAAGATGTAAACAACCATGCATGAGCAGGGCCTATTAGACGGAGGGGGTACGACAGCCGATCAGTTCCAGTCATTCCACCAGGACGAATGTACGCTGCTCATGTTGTCTGTAGTTCTACCATGCCTAGAAGGTCAATACCGCAGTTCGATCGCGTCCGCATTGTTACTTTGTGTCAAGAAGGGCTCTCAACAAAGGAAGTTTCCAGGCGTCTCAGAGTGAACCAAAGCGATGTTGTTCGGACATGGAGGAGGTACAGAGATACAGGAACTGTCGATGACAGGCCTCGCTCAGGCCGCCCAAGGGCTACTACTGTAGTGGATGACCGCTACTTACGGATTGCCGCTCGGAGGAACCCTGACAGCAATGCCACCATGTTGAATAATGCGTTTCGTTCAGCCACAGGACGTCGTGTTTCAACTCAAACTGTGCGCAATAGGCTGCATGATGCGCAACTTCACTCCCGACGTCCATGGCGAGGTCCAGCTTTGCAACCCCGACACCCTGCAGCGCGGTACAGATGGGCCCAACAACATGCTGAATGGACCCCACGGAATTGGCATCACGTTCTCTTCACCGATGAGTGTCGCATATGCCTTCAACCAGACAATCGTCGGAGACGTGTTTGGAGGCACCCTGGTCAGGCTGAACGTCTTAGACACACTGTCCAGCGAGTGCAGCAAGGTGGTGGTTCCCTGATGTTTTGGGGTGGCATTATGTGGGGCCGACGTACGCCACTGGTGGTCATGGAAGGCTCCGAAACGGCTTTACGATACCTGAATGACATCCTCCGACCCATAGTGCAACCATATCGGCAGAATATTGGAGAGGCATTTGTCTTCATGGACGACAATTCTCGACCTCATCGTGCACATCTTGTGAATGCGTTCCTTCAAGATAACGACATCGCTCGACTACAGTGGCCAGCATGTTCGCCAGACATGAACCCTATCGAACATGCCTGGGATATGTTGAAAAGGGCTGTTTATGGACGTCTTGACCCACCAACCACTCTGAGAGATTTACGCCGAATTGTCGTTGAGGAGTGGGACAATTTGGACCAACAGTGTCTTGATGAACTTGTGGATAGTATGCCACGGCGAATACAGGCATGCATCAATGCAAGAGGACGTGCTACTGGGTATTAGAGGTAGTGGTGTGTACTGCAATCTGGACCACAAATGCTGAAAGTCTAGCTGTATGATGGTACAACATGCAATGTGTGGGTCTCATGAGCAATAAAACGAGCTGAAATGTTGTTTGTGTTGATCTCTATTCCCTTTGTATTTAACGGTTCCGGAACTCTTGGAACCGAGGTGATGCAAAACTTTTTTTGATGTGTGTAGAACAGAAGTATTTTCTTAGCTCATAGATCTGTCGAGCTACTTGCTTGTTTATATCAACAATTCCTCTCCCACCCATATGTCTCGATAACATGACTCGTTCCACAGATGTCCTGGGATGGTGTTTTCGTGATTTGGTCAGTGATGTTCTAATTTTCTGTTCTAGACTTGCAATGTCAGTTTTACTCCACTTGATGACCCCAAACGAGTAACTGAGGATAGGGACAGCATATGCGTTGATTGCCTTAACCAAGTTTTTACTGTTGAGGCTGGTGTTACAAACAAGCTTATTTCTTCTGTCAAATTCCTTCGTCAGATCTTGTTTCACTACTGAGTGTTCTATGTGTCGGGCTTGCTTCATTCCCAGATACTTGTAGGTCTCGTCAGTGAGCATTGTTGTAATCTGCTGGCCCTGAGCTGTTTCATATATTCCTTCCTGCAGCTTGCCTTTCATAACGTTCATCGTTTTACATTTCTCCAGCCCGAATTCCATTTTCATATCCTGCGAGAAGGTTTCCACTATCTTCAACAGAAACTCTAGCTGTGCTCTGGTGGCAGCATATAGCTTTAGGTCATCCATATACAAGAGATGGTTGAGCTTTGCAAGCTCCCTGGAGTTCTTCTTGATACTGAAGCCATATTTTGTTGAATTAAGTTGGTTTGATAGTGGATTCATCGCAAGGCAGAACCATAATGGGCTCGAGGAGTCTCCTTGGAATATTCCCTTGTGGATTGGGATCATACTGGTTGCAATACTGCCATTTGTAGTTCTAAGGCACATTACTGTACGCCACGTTGCCATGGCGTGTTCCAAGAAATATATAATCTGAGGATCAATTTTATACACTTTCAAAATATGGATCAACCAATCATGGGGCACGGAATCATAGGCCTTCTTGTAGTCAATATATGCCGTGAATAAATTTCTGTTATTGGCAAAGGCCTGGTTAGAAACCACTGAGTCAATGATAAGTATTTCTTTACACCCTTTGGACCCTTTCGTGCATCCTTTTTGTTGTGTTGCTAGGTTGTTATTTTGTTCACAGTGGGCATATATCTTCCTACTAAGACAGGACGTGATGATCTTATACATCGTGGGAAGGCATGTAATTGGACTGTATTTTCCAGGATCTTGCATATTTTGTGGGTCTTTCGGAAGTAGATGTGTTACACCTAGTGTAAGAAAATTTGGCATCTTCTGTGGATGAGCAACAACTTCATTCACCAGAGTAGACAGAAGATCGTAAACACACCAGAATGTCTTATACCAGTAATTCTGTATCTGATCTAAACCGGATGCTTTCCAGTTAGGAAGACCTTTAATAAGAGTTTAGTGCTTTTCAATGCTTTTTAATGATGGAAGAAATTTCAGTTGATGTTATTGGATCATATTGCATCGAATTATATTCTTTAGAGATGTCTGTTACTTCCTGAACCCAATGGGAGTCTGGGTTAAAATTGGTGGCTTTGGATAGTTGATTGCTCCAAAACTCTTCAATTTCTTCCTTTGTTGGATAAGGAGCATTTGAGGATACTTGGATTTTGCTCAGTGCTCTGTAAAATTTCTTCTCGCCTTTGACAAATAAGTTGTTGTCCTGTCTCCGTTTCCTACTGGCTCTGTATCTTGAAAGTCTGTTCGCTACCAACGTAAGTTTCTATTATTATTATTATTATTATTATTATTATTATTATCATCATCATCATAATGTCCCTTCGAATCTTAATGCAGCCAGTGAAAATCTTACAATCTGTAGCCCTTAACGATCATCTCTAGCGTTGTATAAAAATTTTCAATAATTGCGCATGACGACGCGACGTGCAGATTTTAAAGGCAATTAATATTGACCATTGAAACAGGCAGACAACCAGTAGGAGTTATGACAGGGGAGAAAATTGATCTCGTTCCCTGAGCTTGACCTTGGTCGACCTGCAACATTCCTTGCTTTAGGCGATCAGTCAAGGTTGCAGGCTCAGGTGTCCAAATGACCGTTATTGTAGGTTGTTATTGCTCTATTTAGGGGATCATCAGCTTTGTGCAGTTGAGTAGTAGCCTATTATTTATTTAGCGTATTGCTTTTAGTGCCGGGAGTGTCCGAGGACATCTTCGGCTCGCCCGAGGCTGTAGCTGCTTCAAGCGGACACCCATGGGGTGAGCTACAAGTTCCGTCCAATTTCAAGTAGTTCCAACTTTCACTACTAGATGTCACTTAGTGGTGAACGTTGGAACTTTGATAGGGCGTTTCAACGAAATCTAACCTGAAAAGTTAGCTTCACGCAAGTTTAATTAGTGGACGGTTCTTTTACATGCCATAAATCTATGATTTGGGACCGCTGGCTTTACTTCCCCTCCGAAGGCAGGCATACTGAAGGATTTGAACGCTCTTAAAAAATCCGACAACTTCGGCCGGGTTTGAACCCGCGATCTTGGGCACAGCTGTTCAGCATGCTACCAACTACGCCACTGAAGTCGCTAGTTGAGTAGTAATGAAATATTATAACGCGTGCTAGTGTGGTGTCTGTACTAGTGACGTGTTCATCTTTTGTATTTGAGTACATTCTTCCTTCTTTATATTGCTTTTCTTCCCAAATACAGGAACTACATTCAACATTCTTAGCCTACTTTCGAGTTTTACAAAAGATTAAAGTGTACCTATGAGTTCTAAACGAGTCAAACGTTCGTGTGTATGTCTGTCCCCCATATCAATTCAAGCATTACGAAACTAAATTGAACCAAATTCGGTACAGCAGTGTCATGTTTTATATCGCCACCATCTTAACCAAAACAAATGGTGGCCATCCAAATGCCCAAATATTAAATCAAATTACGACTAAACTAACAATCCGATCAGTATCAAAGTTTAGAAAGGTATAATTTTGAGTAGAAAACGTCTGTCGTACAAACTACAAGGTCATCAGCCAAATAATTCCAAATTTCTGAATACAAATATTTTTAGACGATAGAAAAGGAATTTTGTAGTTTTACGTGACCATTAATCTCGCGATCATGAGCTACGGGACCTTATTTTTACGTGGAATCCGATCCACAGGACAAGGCACTTCACTTTCAAAATCCCACATGCACAGCAAAGAATCCCAACTCTTGTAGCACGTTTAGCCTGCATTTGAGTTAAGAAAAACGCCCACATCACGTCTTAATTTGTCCCACGCCTTCCCAAGTCTCATGGCCACAAGACACGCAATCACCACAATCTGCTAATTCAGTACACATATCATGTTGCTTGTACATTTATAATACTATTAGAACACTTTCACAAAACCCGCTGATATTCAGCAACTGAGTGCATACGGTAAACATGCACTCTACAATCAAAGTGACCTCCGTTATTTTTAAACAAAGAAAGGTTAGTTGATAACTAACTTATAGTATGAAACGGGGATGGTAATCAAAGATGTACCCAGCCCTATTGAAGCAACAACAACAACAAACAATGAAACAACAACACCTAATGAATTGAGCTGCGATTTTAATAGGGTTGCATCTTGTGCTGGTAAGGAAAAATCATTTCTCCTTAATTATTAAAATATTTCGTTACAAATTAAGGGATTTAATATTTATTTGTTGAGGCATTGTAGAGGATTTAGTTTTGCAACAAAGGGGCTTATTTTTCATATTTAAGACCACTTTGGTCAGTTTATAACTTAATTTTATTAATGGTTTATTAAGGAAGAAATCTATTTAACTAACGAGGCGAAACTCTTGGCAATGAACGCCCACTGTTCATTGAACATCACTAATGGTTTGATTATTATCGTACGGCATCGTCCCTCAAGTCGATAAACTATCGCCATTGGAGTTTATTGTTCCCCTGTGTATTCTGTAATCAAAGTGTCTAATCGGGGAAATTCATTTGACCCAGGCCAAACATAGTCCATAGCATGAATTTATTTACTGGGCCAAAAGAATCGTTACCCTGCTTATGAGTTCGCTGTATTTTTAAAATCTCGAAGAATAGAAGGAGAAAAATATTTTGTTCACGTATGAAACACGGGAATTGATCTGATTTATCCATGCTTCCCTTGGACATTGTTGCATCAATGAGAAGCTTATTACAGTAGGGTACGTCAAGAACGTATAATTGTTTATGTCCCACAACTTGTCTCTTAGGCTCTGTAGGCCCAGTAATTGGGCTTGTGATGAGGCAGCCGTGACCATCACGGCGGTATACATCAAAATCTGAAACGTTCAGGATGGTTGAGTATGAGATTCGGTCCCGTACATCTACACAGCTTCGCGCCAAAGCAGAATTGAAACTTTGCATGGCAGAACCAGGGTTCTCTCGGGGTGGAAAGCTATTATGTTCATCTCTATCGCACGACGGCGACCGAAATGAATGGAAAGGAATAACAATTTACATTGTTCTCTATTTAACACTCGATACTGCTTAGCCTTGAATATATCCAAAACAAGCTGTTGACATCATTCAAGTTCCCGTTTGTAACAAACCGCAAACAGAAATAAAGAAACAATTGCATACCGAAAACGAAGGTTGCAGAGGTTCTAAGCCTATTCAGAACGGCAGTAACTTATGGACCGACCCAATATTACCAATTTGAAACATGATTGTCAGTGGCCAACTTGTTCACAACAGCTGATGAGCATGCATTGGCGCAGTGATCACTCTTTTGCTTGGCCTACAAACTCTTCGATAAACTGACCGCCGCAATCATGTATCAAATTGGTAATTACAATACTAGAGTATTCTCGTATGTTTCCTATTGGAGGTTATTTGTGTGGTCTTTTAACCCCGAGCACATTGTGTGTATATATAGATATAATTGTTGTGATAACATGTGTTATTGAGGTATCTGTAGTAGTGTGTATTTGTAATTCAGGTGAAGATTGGGAAGGAGGAGACCGTGCCCTTAAGTTAGGAACCATTCCAGCATTTACCTGGAGTAGAAGAGTGAAACCACGGAAAACCACTTCAAAGATGGCTGAGGAGCGAATCGGACCCACCTCTTGCCAGTTCTGCTTCATGAGGTTGAATATGCTCTGTTTCAGTACTCAGACCAGAATAATACATTTCTTGGCAGAGCCGGGAACATAACCAGGGCCTTCACAGTGACAGCTAAGAATGCTAGCCACTACGCAACGAGATGGACTCAGGTTTTAATTACTTAAGGTAGTAAGGATAAACGATGCATTCTATTTTCGGTTGGTGTTGTTAATATTGGATCCAAGAATTTGAAACATGCTCATTTTTTGTAATCTTTTGACCATTCCATCGTATTTCTTAAGGGATGTAAACCGTCAGGGTGTGTGTGAGGAGAACCCTTTCCCCTCACTTCCCTCTGGATCTGCACCCTGATTCAAATTCAGTTTCCACATATTTGCACGATGTTTCCTACACTATGAACTTTGGCACAAAAACTTGTTTTATTTAGTATGCATTGATGTAGGAAGTTCCAGCTCAAATACAAGACAGTCTCTTTGGGAGGGAAAAAAAACTCCTAGTGCCTTACAGGTGGCTTTGAAAGTACGCCAAAGACAAGGCCATCTGCGGTCCGGAGCAGTATATATTGGGTGCGTGCCACGGTGTTGGTATCACTTGTTCTTGCCGCAGCCAAGTAACAGACTCTCAATCCACCATGTACAAGCTGGTGAGTAGCTCAATGGACTGTCAGTAAACCTAGAATAATCTCTATTTCACTGTACGCAGATAGACAATTCCTCACTGACAAATGCTTTCTTTTGATGACTCCAGTTAGTTAGTTATTGTTGTTTTAAGGGGCGGAACTACGATGTCATCTGCCCCTATAATTATGATGACTCTCAGCGACTCTCAGGGCAAAATATCTTCATGGACAATACATGTCACTAGAGCCTGCTGTAGGTCTATTTGATGATTTCATTTTAACTTTATTCATTTCAAATTATGAATCTTTAAATATTATTTTATTACTTGAAGATCATCTGCTCTAGAACTTTCTATAACTTTTTCTCTAAAACGTTACATTTTTTCATACATTTTATGCTTGTTGTTCAATACTTTCATTCCGTATCTAATTTCCTCAGCAAAGTAATATTTATCTAACCTATTAGGATCTTAAATGTAGTCTAACAGAACTAATTAAAACATTCACGACCATATCAACAAGCGAGAAACCTTAACTAAAGCAAACTAAAATTTCTACTGAAAATATCTTAAATATATTAATATTTAATTATTTTTAATCAAGACGACAAATTTTACCTAGGCTTATTTCTATTAACGGGGGATTTGTCTTTTAAAGTTTTCATCAAAACAATAACATATGCAGTTATTAACAAATACTTTAAAGTAAAATGGCCGGCTCTGAGGTGCAGGTCATCATGCTTTATTTTTACCTTGGAAGCCGCGGGCTCGGTTTTGGCTCCGCCAGTAGCGAGTATGCTGGAACAGCCCCGCGAAAACAATTGCATATGGATGTTCACCCCCATAATCCGTAGGCAATAGGCTAAGCGGTAGTATCCCTGAATACGCGTGGTACACTGGGCTCCATCACGGTGTTTAGTTTTTGAATGTAAAATGAGCTAGATCCCTTACAGATGATCTGGGGAGTGATGATGCTTGCCTCTCACTAAGGCGGACATGGTTCGATTCCCGGCTAATGGATGTGACAGATTTCGAAGTGAAAAGATTTGATGGATAATTAATTGATCATTGAGCAATCGATTGCGATTATACCAATATTTCCGGTGCATTTCTGGGACAGTAAGCAGTTAGAATAGCCTAGTTCGTGTTAAGCTATCTGCCCATTGTACAGTAGTTGAGTTTATGTTCGTGAACTACTTGATATGAAGAAGGCGTGATGGCACAGCGGTCAAGCTGCTTGTCTCACACAGAGACGGGGGGGATTCGATTCCCGATTAAAGCATGCGTTATTTTAGAGGTGAAATGTCACGTTTGGTGTCGGTTTCTCAATTGAAAGGATTGGATTATGATAGCAAATTTACAGTTCACGTGTAGGCTGGGGACAGATGACCTCGCTGTTCCGCCCCGTAAAACTACAATCAAGCTGCTCTTGATTGCTTCAAAGTAGAGCCTGTTTTCTTTTCTGAAATTTACTATATAAGGGTAGATAAGTGTCTATGATAATAATAATAATAATAATAATAATAATAATAACAATAATATTTCGCCTATCTGCTTGGCCTGGTCAGTAATGTGCCCATTCGTTGTCCTCTGGTTCATCAGAAGGATGGAACTCATTACGCCTGGCATCTGGATCGGCGCGAGTTAGTAATTGATATTCCCAGGCTGAATAATGAATAATAGACATGAATTTTACTTGAATATGAATCTCAGAGGATTTTGGTACTGCAATGTGAGGAACATTTGACAGCAGTGCTCATTCTATGTAACGTACGATTATTTAATTGGATTTTTCTCTGTTGCAGATCCTTGTTGTCCTGGCTCTGATCGCCATCTCCTCCGCTCAGTACCTGGGCTACGGAGGCTACTATGGTAGCGGATACTACGGAGGATACGCCGGAGGATACGCCGCCCCTTACGCCTACTCCAGAGGACTCTACTCTGGTGCCTACATCGGTTGAATAACTTCATCTCCTCCCTTTTTGTATAGAAATGTGCAATAAAACTCTTCTTTTCCTTTCTTAAATAGCCTATGTGTTTCGTAACAATCCAAAACTGAACACCTTAAGTATCCGACATGCAACATCCTCCCGATAGGATCAGTATGTCACTCTCTATACCTTCAAGGACTTCAAGAAGCGGTGGTGAGAATGACTGTTGAAACCATAAACTGAAAATTCCGTGACTTCAAGACCCAATATTTCTTCCGATGACCAACAAACATTGTGGTTTTTAAGGAGTCGTTTAAATAAATAACTAACTAACTAACTAAATAAATAAATAGATAAGTAAATAAATATATATCTCTTATATAAAAACAAGTGTCCTGACTGACTGACTGACTGACTGACTGACTGACTCATCATCGCCCAGCCAAAACTATTAAAGTTAGAAACATGAAATTTTGGGGATATGTTCGTGGTAAGTCGAAAATGCGCACTAAGAAAGGATTTTTGGATATTCAGGTTCTAAAGGTGTCTTAAGGGGGTACACATGCATTTCATTGAATAGCAATATCTCCGGCTTGGTTTCATTGAGGGACGTGATACTCGGCATATAAACGTATCATTAAAAATAAGAAGACACGTGTCTGAGGGTTTTTCGATGTGGTGTATATTATGAGGTGAAAGGGGTGAAAAGTGGGGGTTGAAGGGTTCCTAACGGAGCGTGTATCTCTTAAACGACATAGGCGAGGAGTTTGAAACTCAGCGGAAAAAAATCAGCTTAAAAAATAAGTAAATAGGTGTTTGACCGTTTTTTCATAAATCGAATTTAAGGGGCCCATGGGGAGGGGTGAAATTCTGAAAAAAGAAAATTGAAAGATACAAAGTCCTGACACACTCATCATCGCCCAGCCTAAATTATTGAAGTTAGAAACAAGACATTTTGGGGATATGATCATTATATGTCCAAACCGTCCACTAAGGGAGGTTTTTCGGATATTCAGGTTCTAAAGGGGTGTTAAGGGGGTAAAACCTGCATTTCATTGAATAACAATAACTCCGGATTGGTTTCATTTGTGGATGTGATACTCGGCATATAAACTGATCATTAAAAATAAGAAGACACGTGTCTGAGGGTTTTTCGATTTGGTGTATATTATGAGGTGAAAGGGGTGAAAAGTGGGGGTTGAAGAATTCCTAACGGAGCGTGTATCTCCTAAACGACATAGGCGAGGAGTTTGAACTCAGCGGAAAAACATCAGCCTAAAAGATAAGTAAATAGGTGTTGACCGTTATTTTTTTCATAAATCCAATTTAAGGGGCCCATGGGAAGGGGTGAAATTCGGGGGGGGGGGGCGGGGGACAGGAAAGAAAGTGTCCTAACTGATTGACTGACTCACTCACTCTTCAATCTCAGGAAGTGAAAACTGCTTAAAAATAAGTAAATAAGTGTTCGACAGTTTCTTTTTCATAAATCAAATTTAAGGGGTTCATGGGGAGGGGTGAAATTCTGGAGAAATAAATGAAAGAAAATGTCCTGACTCACTCACTCATCATCGCCCAGCCAAAATTAATGAAGTTAGAAACATGACATTTTGGGGATATGTTCGTTGTATGTCAAAACCGTACACTAAGGGAGGATTTACCGATATTCAGGTTCTAGAGGCGTCTTAAGGGGGTTGAACCTGCATGGGAAGGGGTGAAATTCTGGGAGGGGGGGGGGACAGGAAAGAAAGTGTCCTAACTGATTGACTGACTCACTCACTCTTCAATCTCAGGGAGTGAAAGCTGCTTAAAAATAAGTAAATAAGTGTTCGACAGTTTCTTTTTCATAAATCAAATTTAAGGGGTTCATGGGAAGGGGTGAAATTCTGGAGAAAATGAAATGAAAGAAAATGTTCTGACTCACTCACTCACTCATCATCGCCCAGCCAAAATTAATGAAGTTAGAAACATGACATTTTGGGGATATATTCGTTGTATGCCAAAACCGTACACTAAGGGAGGATTTTCGGATATTCAGGTTCTAGAGGCGTCTTAAGGGGGTTGAACCTGCATGGGAAGGGGTGAAATTCTGGGGGGGGGGGGGGCAGGAAAGAAAGTGTCCTAACTGATTGACTGACTCACTCACTCTTCAATCTCAGGGAGTGAAAGCTGCTTAAAAATAAGTAAATAAGTGTTCGACAGTTTCTTTTTCATAAATCAAATTTAAGGGGTTCATGGGGAGGGGTGAAATTCTGGAGAAAATGAAATGAAAGAAAATGTCCTGACTCACTCACTCACTCATCATCGCCCAGCCAAAATTAATGAAGTTAGAAACATGACATTTTGGGGATATGTTCGTTGTATGTCAAAACCGTACACTAAGGGAGGATTTTCGGATATTCAGGTTCTAGAGGGGTCTTAAGGGGGTTGAACCTGCATTTTATTGAATAACAATATATCACGAGTGGTTTCATTTGTGGATGTGATACTCGGCACATAAACTAATCATTAAAAATAAGCAGACAGTTGTCTAAGGGTTTTTCGATGTGGTGTATATTATAAGGTGAAAGGGGTGAAAAGTGGGGGTTGAAGGTTTCCTAACGGAGCGTGTATCTCTTAAAAGACATAGGTGAGAAGTTTGAAACTCAGCGGAAAAAATCAGCTTAAAAATTAAGTAAATCGGTGTTCGAACGTTTTTTCATAAATTCAACTTAAGGGGCCGATGGTGTGGGGTGAAATTCTGCGAAAAAAGGAGAGACAGTGTCCTAACTGACTGACTAACTCACTCACTCATCAAACTCAGGGGAAAAAGACAGCTTAAAAAATAAGTTAATGGGTGTTCGAGCGTTTCTTCATAAATTCAATTTAAGGGGCCCATGGGGAGGGGTAAAATTCTGGTAAAAATAATTGAAAGAAAATGACCTGATTGACTCACTCACTCACTCATCATCGCCCAGCCAAAATTATAGAAGTTAGAAACATGAAATTTTTGGGATATGTTCATTGTATGTCGAAAACGTCCACTAAGGAACGATTTTTGGATATTCAGCTTCTAAATGGGTGTTAAGGGGGTAAACCTGCATTTAATTGAATAACAATATCTCACGAGTGGTTTCATTTGGGGATGTGATACTTGGCATATAAACCAATCATTAAAAATAAGCTGACACATGTCTAATGATTTTTCGATGTAATGTATATTAAGAGTAAAGGGGTGAAAAGTGGGGGTTGAAGGATTCCTAACGGAGCATGCATCTCCTAAACGACATAGGCGAGGAGTTTGAAACTCAGAGGAAAACAATCAGCTTAATAATAATAAATAAATAAATAAATAAATAAATACATAAATAAATAATTTAATAAATAGGTGTTCGACCGTATTTTCATAAATCCAATTTAAGGGGCTCATGGGGAGGGGTGAAATTCTGGAAGAAAAACGTCCACTAAGGAAGGAATTTTGGATATTCACTCTCATCGACCAACCAAAACTATTAAAGTTAGAAGAATGATATTTTGGGATTATGTTTGTTGTGCGTCGAAAACGTCTACTAAGGAGGGATTTTTGGATATTCAAGTTCTAAAGGGGTGTGAACGGGGTTAAACCTGCATTTCATTGAAGAACAATATGACACGACTATGACGCGAGCGAAGCCGCGGGTACCTGCTAGTATATATATAAGTTAGTCTTGTTTTTGCAGTCAGTCGCTCACAATTGTAATTGCAAAAATCGAATAAAAATCAGTTGGGTAGGCTACTGGACCTGAAAACAATAAATTCACTTAAGACTTCCATATCCATGACTGACAGACTAAAGTTATTAGCTCAAATCAGGAAACGTTCCAAGAACTACGTTAGTAGTTCAGAGGTTGTAACAAGTTGCTATTCTTGCTGTTCACTTGAAGAATTGGTGCGTTTGAAGATGATTATTAAATATAAATTATGCGCAATATCACAATGGAAGAATGTTGATAGTTTTCTCGTGGTCCTCCCTGCATGCTCTATTTCACTAGCGCTTAGAGACAGACCAGCGGGGCTGGCGAAACGACCCGAATACTCACGACAGCAACCGATCAACCATCCCCCTTCACGCCCTTTCGACACGCACCGAGACAGACCAGCGGGGCAAACCGAACGTACCCGAAATTCACAAACTAGACCGATCATTAGGGCTAGGTTTTTATGTTAATACATATGCATGAATTAGAACCTTAGCTATCATACTATTATAATTACATTTTATTGTTACATATTTGATCATAATGACATTTGTTTTACATATGTTTGATTTAAAATTAATATTCTGTGGTTGTATTTTACATATTTGATCAAAATGACATTTTCTCTTTACTTGCTTTATTTAAAATTACATATTCTGACTCTTACGATACTGTAAAAGAAAAATATTTTTTCGCAAATGAAATATAACTTATTTGTTCACTATAAACTCAGGTATATGAAACGGATTTTCCAAGCAATTCATAAGCTGTTGAGAAACGGCCAGGGAAGAATATCAAGAAATATATTAGTGGGGATAAGGGGATGGGAATTAACGTAGCACCCTGCCGGAGACTCATTGGCTGGAATTTAGTTTATTTCAGTTGTCCAGTGAGTGCCTGAGACTCTAAGAATTAACGCACAGAATAACAAATCAAGCGATTATTCACAGAACAAATAGCCCCTCGATAAACGAAAGACAAATGGCTGCACAAGGATCATGCCCCGCTTGGTCTGTCTGAAGTACGTGGAAGAGTTTGACTGATCGGTTATATTCGGGAGCATTCGGGTCACTTCGTTAGCCCCGCTGGTCTGTCTCTAAGAGCTAGTCAGCCATATGACTGTTTATTGTTACTACTGTAGCTAGGGGTTGATCTTAAGACAGACTTTGATCTTTCCCTCGGGACATGATACTTTCTGGGCATACAGTACATGGAAAGCAGGGGCTTTAACGCTGACTCCAGCATTGCTTACTTAAGCCTAGCTCTTCTCCTTCATAATTAATGACCAGCCTCCATTAGTCTTCTGTCTCTCTTCTGACCTGACTACTTTAAGTGTCTAAAACCAAGGAGTATACAATTTTCGCGAATTTAGAGAACACCTATGAATTTTTAAACTTCCCACCTTCGAGATTCGAGGGGCTGAGACTCCATTCGTAAATACACTTTGACAACAGCCAATATGGAGCGAGAGACTGGAAACAAGAAACATTTGTGATCGGCCCCGTCTAGTTTTGGTGGGGGTAGTTGTAAAATGGTTTACAAAGAATTACTTTGATTTACGAAATTGCCAGTGTTTCGTCCCAGTATGACTGCGCTCATCAGATGGCATGGCCACATTTCACCAAAACACTGGCTAGCACACACTAAGAAGGCCATCCACCAGATTCGCCAACTAATGAGTCCAATGGGGATGGAAACTAGACGAGAAGCCAAAGAAGTTATTGTGAATTAATGCTATCATTTTATGTAAAGAAAAATTCAAGATTCCCCTGCAATCATAAGAGTTTTCGAAGTAACATGGTCTACTACCTACTTGTTAAAATAAATCTCTGTATATAAAGTTTCTGTTTGTTAGTTAGTTTGTCTGGGATTGGCACCTAAACGGCCTCGTGGATCTTAATGAGGTTGTCAGGGAATACTCATCAATACCTTGTGACCAGGATGTACTATGTTTTAACCCCAAACATGCTGGTCTAGAATAAATAAAAAGGATTAAGTACTTCTTATGAACCAACGAAAAGAATGAATGGCGTTTCTGAAGGGGTATCACTGGGTTAGTCTGGGAAGTACTATGCTGCAAGGCAAGAGTTGTACTCAAGAAATTAATTATATTTGAAATGCAGACAATGGCCACAGCAGGGCATTTCAATTGAACCCCCGTAGGTTCCCCAACATGTTCAAGTTCAATTAGTTCCAACTTTGGCTACCATACGCCACTGTCACTGACACCCAGCGGCGAACGTTGGAACTTCTCAAGAAATGAGCATTACCTTTTACTTAATATTGAAATTTTGCATATATCTTCCTTATGTAATTGGGATATCGTGGACCTAATTCTTGGCTGGCAAACCTTCATCCAGCCTTTTATGCTTGATCGGATTATTTAGGCTCTTCCTGACGAAATAATACCACTTCATTTGAATGGCTTTGTAGTACGGCGTCGGTATTTATTTATTTATTTATTTTCTACTACCTCTATCTTTCTATCTTTATTTCTTTGTCTCTTTCTTTCGTTTTTTCTTTCTATAGAAGTATTAGAAACTAATTGTGATATGTATACACTATCGATAGGCATGTTCTTAAAATATTCAAATATTTATTTCAATGACGGTAGAGTAGTACATTAATAGAGAAAGATTTCTGCTTAAAGAATCTAAAGATCACGAATTGATTTCCGTATGACCAGAAGTCATATTATTAAGGATTAGCAGTCTGAGTTGTACGATGTCAAGTAAAATATAGTTACGTGCCACCCCCTTAGTGGCACTTTTGTTAACTGGATTACGGTGGGTTGAAGCACAACACAGATTGTTCCTTTAAAGAAATAATTAACTTTATTGCGGTCAGAAAGATTCACCACTCAACAGCAAATACAAGCAATTAGAACCTTACTCCAGTTTCCTCAGGTCTCTTCCTTGAGCGCTCTTGCCCCTTTCACTTGTCAACAAACCACAGAAGTTAAACCGTCTTAATGAGTCCGGTGGCCTTGACAGAAGCTACCTGCACCTCTTCCTCATGTACACAAACTACAGTTACTTACGATAACCTGCTACACTCTGTTTCGCTGTCCACAAGCTGGGGAAACAATGTCACTGGATTTCGGAACTCGCATGGCACTTCGTCACCACACTTCTGTCGCTCAGGAAAAACACGCACTAGCTCAGAAACACACACCCACAGAAAACTCGGTCCCCTCACTGTTGAGGCCGCTTATATAGCAGGCTGGTGACTCAATGAATTCTAGAATCGTCCAGGACACACGGCTTCTCGACATTTCCTTCACTGGCTGGGTCACGAATATTCTGGACCATCCCTTTCACTTCGCAGCCTGTTGCGTAACGCGCACGCAATACACTGAGGCAGAGCCCACACAGCCCGGGGCAGCTGTGACTCATGCGGCGAGCGATGAAACAAACTCACAGCCGTAACACCACCCCCTTCCTAAAAGGCTGATCGTCCCGATCAATCATTGGTCAGTCTGTGTCCCTCCGTAGGTTGCCAGGCGATCTCGATGCACGATCTTCATCTTCGCCCTCGGGCTCCGCTGGATCCTGTAGACGACATCGTTGATCCGTTTCACGACTCGGTACGGGCCCTCCCAGGACTTCTGCAGTTTGGGTGACAGGCCATTCTTCCGTAAAGGGTTGAAGAGCCAGACCAGGTGGTCCACTTGGAATCCGCCGGCATCCGTCTGTTGGTCGTATCGGATCTTCATTCGGTCGGTCTCGATCCGCAGTTTCCTCCTCGCGAACGCGTGCACGTCCTCCAGTTGGTCGACCAGTTCTTGACAATACTGGCTTACCGGGACCGGATCATTCCCAGGTCGGCCGAAGGCAAGATCGACAGGTAGACGGAGCTCCCTCCCAAACATGGCCCGGGCTGGTGTGCACCCGGTGGCTTCATGCACGGCGGCGCGGTAGGCCAGGAGAAATAGTGGAAGTTGTTTGTCCCAATCCCTCTGGTGCTCGCTGACGACTATTCGGAGATGGTTCTCGATGGTGCGATAGAATCGCTCTACCATCCCGTCGGACTGAGGGTGTAGCGGCGTTGTCCTTGTCTTCCGGATTCCCAGCAGCTGGCATAGGTTCTGGAACACCTGCGACTCGAAGTTCCTGTCTTGGTCGGAGTGCAGCTCCAGGGGTACTCCGTACCGGCTGACGAATTCCTTCACTAGGGTCTCTGCGATCGTCGCGGTTTCTTGGTTAGGGAGCGCATACGCCTCTGGCCATTTGGTGGAGTAGTCGCTGACGACCAATATGTAGCGGTTCCCTGCCTCGCTTAACGGGAATGGCCCAGCGACATCGATGGCCACTCTCTCCATGGGGCCGCCCACGTTGTAGGTCTTCAGTGGACCCCGTCGTCTTCGTCCTGGGCCCTTGCCGGCTGCGCAATCGTGGCACCTCGCGCAGTGGTTCTCCACGTCAGTTCGGTATCCGATCCAGTAGAACCGCTCTCTCAGCTTCTCCAGGGTCTTCTTTATCCCTAGGTGTCCACCAGATGATCCTCCATGGACTTCCTTCAGGACTTCCTCCGTCATAGCCTTTGGAACGACGATTTGCTCCCGAGATGTCTTCCCGTCGGTGCTCTCCAAGGTACGGCAGATGAGGCCATCCCTTACAACCAGCGAATCCCACTGCGCCCAGTAGGACTTAAACTTTGGACTGCAGTCACTCACAATGTTCCACCCGGGTCTGGGGACACAGGCCCTCTTCCATTCGGCTTTCAGTCCCAGGTCATCATCTTCCGCTTGCGCCCGTGTGAAAGATTCGCGGCTCCAGCTCCCTTGAAGTTCCACGGTAGTCCTTCGTCACTGTATCCCGGTGTTCTCCTTCCTTCTGGAACAGAAGGTGCAGTCTTCGGGGCACGGTCTTCGTGACGGGGCGTCGGCGTTAGAATGCAGTTGGCCTTTCCAGTGCTGGATCTCAAAGTTGTACTGTTGAAGCCTCTCTAACCACCGCGCGAGTTGACCCTCGGGCTGCTTGAAGTACAGGAGCCACCGCAAGGATGCATGGTCGGTCCTGATGAGAAATTCTTGCCCGTACAGGTACTTGTGGAATTGTTCAATGGTCTTCACGATGGCGAGCAGCTCCTTCCTGGTGACGCAGTAGTTCCTTTCTGGCTTTGACAAGACCTTGCTGAAGTAGGCCACTACTCTCTCATCGCCGTCCACTACTTGCGACAGGATTCCCCCTATGCCAAAGTCGCTGGCATCGGTATCGACGATGAACCTTGTTCCAGGTCTGGGGTAGGCCAGAATAGGTGCGGTGCACAGAGCCTGCTTGAGTTGTTCGAAGGCACTGTGGCATTCTGCTGTCCACGTGAAGAGTTGGTCCTTCTCAGTCAGTCGATGTAAAGGTTTGGCGATGTCGGCGAATCCTTTCACGAAGCGACGGTATTAAGTGCAGAGTCCCAGGAAGCTTCGTAGTTGGGACTTGTCCTTCGGAACTGGCCACTCCCTCACAGCTGCTGTCTTCTCTGGGTAGGTGCGCACCCCCTCTTCGGAGACGATATGCCCAAGGTACTGGACCTGCTTCTGGAAGAGCTGACACTTCTTGGGGCTCAACTTCAGCTTGGCAGCCCGTAGCTTCATCAAGATCTCCTTCAGGTTGCTGTAGTGCTCCTCGAAGCTTCTTCCCAGAACGATGACGTCGTCTAGGTAGACCAGGCAGGTCTTCCAGTGTAGTCCCCTCAGAATGGACTCCATTAGCCTTTCTAAGGTCGCAGGGGCGTTGCACAGACCGAATGGCATGACGGTGAACAGCCAGAGCCCGCTGCCCACAGAGAACGCAGTTTTCTCGGGGTCCTTAGGGTGGACCTCCACCTGCCAGTAGCCACTCTTCAAATCCAAGGTGGAGAACCATCTTGACCCTGATATGGTGTCCAGGGTGTCGTCGATCCGGGGTAGGGGGTAGCTGTCCTTCATCGTGACGTCATTCACCCGCCTGTAATCCACGCAGAACCTGGTGGAACCGTCCTTCATCTTCACTAGCACGACCGGAGAACTCCAAGGACTATGTGATGGCTCGATCACTCCTTGCTCCTTCATCTCTTCTACCATCCGGTCGACTTCGGCTTGCTTGGCGAGCGGGACACGTCGGAATGGGGCCCTAATCGGTGCGCTGTCCCCAACGTCGATTCTGTGCTGGACCAAGCTTGTCCTGTCGAAGTCTTTGCTCCCCACGGAGAAGACATCCTGGAATTCGTGTAGCAGGTCCCGAAGTTGGCGTGATTGTTCCTCGTCTAAATGGTCCTGGGATCCTTGGTACAGCTTCTGTAGTTCTTCTGGCAGGGTGCGTCTTCTTCGGTTGTCCGTCTGCAGGTGTCCGTCTGTCATGTCTGTGATGCTGGCAATCCAGGTAACGGGCTCGCAGACTCCTAGGTTGGTGTCCCGGTGAACCGTAATATCGTAGTCGTTCAGGTTGGACAGGTGGACGTACGGCCGAGATGTCGTGTTGATGAGAGTTTTGGCAACTGGCAATCTTTTTGTCTGGACGTCCTCATATTTTGGCTCGATGACAGCCGCCACTCCCTCAGCTGTTCCGTCGACAATTACGGCCTCGCTGACTTCCGTCCTAGCGGGAACGATGACGTCCTCTCTCAGCCTTACTCGTCGTGCGGCGACGGCCTCGTGTGCTGGTTGCAAAGCAAGTTCCTCACCTCCGAAGTGCAGAGTGTTGGTACTCAGATCCAAGATGATGTTGTTCTGGTCCAGAAAGTCCAGTCCGATGACCACTTCATTTGATACGTCAGCCACAAGCACTGGATGCTTTATCGCCCGTCGACCAATGACGAACTCCAGTGATGCTTCGCCATGTACCGGTGCGGTCTCTCCGATCGCGGTTATTAGCTGGAGGCTCATTTGTGTGGGTTGCACTCTCCACTTCGGGATCACGAAGGGACTGACGATGGTCCTCGATGCTCCCGTGTCGATTAGCATGGGCCAGCTCTCTCCGTTGACGACCCCGTCGACCATCAGGCTGCTATTATCCCTCCGTAACTGCGTCACACGAACTTGGACTGCTGGGGCTTGACGACTGTCACAAGCCAACCTTTGCCCCTCAAGGCTGGATGATACTTGCTTTCCTGGGCCGCGCGGTTTCCCTACGACTGACTGTCCCGACGGAAACTCTTGGCGGCGGCGATCACCGCTGTCCTTGCTCAGGTGGCCTCTCTTACGGCAGGTCCAGCAGATCGGTAGTCCTCTTCCGGGCCGCCTCTCCGGATGTCCTTCGGCTACGTTTTTGTTGGTGGTACTGCGACTCTTGAAGAACCGGCCTAGCACCTCCATCAGTTCATCGGCCAGGGGCTTGGTCTTGTTGGCTTTGGCAGGCTCGTCGACGTCCACCTGACGCACCCGCGCGCACATTCTAGATACCTACTTTGCCGTCTCGAACTCAAGTGCGTGGCTCAGCGCATCTGCCAGGGTCTTATTGCGTGCGAGACGCAGCGCCTGTTGAGTGTCCGAGTCCCGAAGCCCGTCGGTGAAAGTCTGCGTCGCTATCTGCTCCATATGGGCGATCAGGGAAGCGTAGTCCTGGGATCCAGTCGGGATGGCCTGAAGGACGTTAAGGGCGTCACCTCTCAGCGCTACAATGAGAGCTGTAGCCTTTTCTGTGTTGTTCCAGTTATTTATGGAACAGGCCGCCTCGAACTGACGTAAGTAGGTGCTCCACGGGACCTTTCCGTCGAAGGTTGGGGGCGTCACTCTGCTATGTCCCGTTCCTGATATTCCCGGTGTAACGGTGGGCGGGCGTTGGCGCAGCTCAGCAACTTCCTCTCGTAGAGCGTTGAATTTCTCCTCCACCCCCGTCAGTGGGCGTTGGCGCAGCTCGGCAACTTCCTTTTGTAAGGCGTTGAATTTCTCCTCCACCCCCATCAGCGGGCGTTGGCACAGCTCGGCAACTACCACTTGTAAGGCGTTGAATTTCTCCTCCACCCCCATCAGCGGTCGTTGGCACAGCTCGGCAACTTCCACTTGCAAGGCGTTGAATTTCTCCTCCACCCCCGTCAGTGGGCGTTGGCGCAGCTCGGCAACTTCCTTTTGTAAGACGTTGAATTTCTCCTCCACCCCCATCAGCGGGCGTTGGCGCAGCTCGGCAACTTCCACTTGTAAGGCGTCGAACTTCTTTTCGACTGCCGTGATTTCCTCACGCAGACCCAGTTCTAATTTCTTGAGGTCCTGTGTCAACTTATTCTGACCGTCTTCCATCTTCTTCTGGCCGTCCTCTATCCTCTTCAGGTCCTCCGCTAGCTTCTTCTGGCCGTCTTCTAGTTTGGCAGTTAGGTCCTCGGCTAACTTCTTCTGGCCGTCCTCCATCTTCTTCTGGCCGTCTTCCATCTTGGCTTCCATGCCACTTAACTTTTCTAGCAATGCTGCCAATTGCGCTTCCATTTTGGTTGTTTGTCTTATATAGGGCATGCACTGACAGGAAAATTTAAAAAAATGACCTGCTCGGGTTTTGAAACCAGGACCGTCAGGTGTTGTGCTTGTGCTTGAGTTCGTAATCTGGCTTCTGACACCATTTGTTACGTGCCACCCCCCTAGTGGCACTTTTGTTAACTGGATTACGGTGGGTTGAAGCACAACACAGATTGTTCCTTTAAAGAAATAATTAACTCTATTGCGGTCAGATAGATTCACCACTCAACAGCAAATACAAGCAATTAGAACCTTACTCCAGTTTCCTCAGGTCTCTTCCTTGAGCGCTCTTGCCCCTTTCACTTGTCAACAAACCACAGAAGTTAAACCGTCTTAATGAGTCCGGTGGCCTTGACAGAAGCTACCTGCACCTCTTCCTCATGTACACAAACTACAGTTACTTACGATGACCTGCTACACTCTGTTTCGCTGTCCACAAGCTGGGGAAACAATGTCACTGGATTTCGTAACTCGCATGGCACTTCGTCACCACACTTCTGTCGCTCAGGAAAAACACACACTAGCTCAGAAACACACACCCACAGAAAACTCGGTCCCCTCACTGTTGAGGCCGCTTATATAGCAGGCTGGTGACTCAATGAATTCTAGAATCGTACAGGACACACGGCTTCTCGACATTTCCTTCACTGGCTGGGTCACGAATATTCTGGACCATCCCTTTCACTTCGCAGCCCGTTGCGTAACGCGCATGTAATACACTGAGGCAGAGCCCACACAGCCCGGGGCAGCTGTGACTCATGCGGCGAGCGATGAAACAAACTCACAGCCGTAACAATATCTTCCATCACATTTGGTAATAACATGACAAAATTGAATCGCAGCACAAAGATGCTCATATACAATTTTGGTTTTCTATGATAAGAATGAAATTGAATCTCGAAATACGTTTGTAGTTGTTGATTCATTTAGGGGCATTGCGACAACGTGGTCTTGTAGCTCCGTGTACTTGGGTGTGTGTCTGTGTAGAATCCGTCTGATACCTGTGCCATTGTGATGGCTGTACTAGTATGTGTATTTGTAATTGAGGCTAGGATTTGGAAGGAGGGGGCCGTGGTTTTAAGATAGGAACCATATCCGCATTTGCTTGACATTAAAACCACGGTAAAGCACTTCTAGCTTGGCTGAGGTAGGAACTGAACCCACCCCTTCTCAGTTCTGCCTCACTAGGATGAGTAGGCCTATACCCCATTTCAACCCACAGACCAGATTAAATGTATTGGCAGAACCGAGAATCGAACTTGAACTTCAGGGATGACAGTCAAGAATGCTAGCCACATTATGGTGTTTGAAGCCATTTTTCAGTTACCTTAGTAAACAAAAGATCGATGCTTTTCTGTCGGTCAACACGCACAACGCGTTATTATGTATTAATCTCGTGTAATTTTTGAGGATTAGGGAATAATCCATCTCATTTGGGTACAATCGTGTTCACCGACTGAAAGCATTACACTTTTGAATGCTAGCCACTACACTATGAGGTGGACTCGTGAGCAGATCACACCATGAGACGGATGATTCTAATCGGACAGTTTTTATTACGTTCAAGAAAGCCTGTTAGCTGTAATCAGGACGCAAAAGTCTTCATTTAGTAAGATGCTAAAATGTTCAACAATTACGCAATCAATACTGTAGTTATTCCAGCTGATGATGTACATACGGGTGATAATATCCACCTGTATTACGGAAAATGAGGTGATTAAATACAATTACAGTTTGTGCATATCAGAAATTACTGAGCAGAGCCTGTAAACATGTTATCAACGTTCTCATTTCGACAATTAAATCGAGCATTCGATAGACATTGTAAGGTCACACGAACATAGCCGTAAGATAATGTTGTTGTTGTTGTTGTTGTTGTTTGAGACTTCAGTCTTTAGACTGGTTGATGCAGCGCACCAGGCTTCCCTGTCCTGAGCTAATTGACTCGTCTCTACATAGCTATCACACCCTATATCCAAGGAAATCTGTTTAACAAATTCTGTCCTTGGTCTACCCCTACAATTCTTGTCCTCGACCCATCCTTTCATAACTACGTCATGTCTTTGTACGTAACCTACCAACCTATCTTTTCTCTTCATTAGCACTGGCTAGAAACATCTCTCCTCAATTACTTGTCTTAATACCTCTTAAGCTGTTACTCTATCTACCTACTATTCTAATATTAGTAATTCCCTGTAACACCACATTTCAAATGCTTATATTCTCCTCTTTTCTGCTGCACTGGCAGTCCAAGTTCAGCTTCGTTGCGTAGTGGCTAGCATTCATGGCTGTCACTGCCAAGACCCGGGTTTCATTCCCGGCTCTCCCAATTTAATTCTGGTCTGAAGGCTGGAACGAGGTACACTCAGCCTCGTGAGACAAAGTTGAGAAGAGGTGGGTTCGATTCCTACCTCTGCCATTCTGGAAGTGGTTTTAAGTTGTTTCCCACTCTACTCTAGACAAATGTTGGGATGGCACCTAACATAAGGCGACGGCCACTTCCTGCCCAAATTATACCTCGATTACAAATACACACACTAGTACAGACATCACAGTAACACAGGTTATCAGATACATTCTACACACACCTAAGTACACGGGGCTAATTGATTGATTTATTGATTTGCTTTTCATCATGTTTCATTCCACAAGCCTGGCTGCGGGGCTCAGCGGTAACGTTCTCACCTGCTGTGTCCAAGGTTGCAGGATCAAATCCTAGCGCAGTTAGCTGGCATTTGAGGGTGCGCAAATGCGAGGGAGCCGTGTCCGTAGATTTACTGGCATGTTAAAGATCAGCTTTGGGGAAAAAGTCCGGCATCCCGTCGTCTCCAGAGGACGCAGTAGTTAAAAGGGACGTAAAACCATTATTATTAGTATTATTATTATTAATCATTCCTTAAGATTGAGTCCATTCCGTCAGAAGCACGTTCAACTCCTCTTCGGCAGGTCATACTTTTTTCCAAACATGTCTATTTAACTTTATATAGGCTAAAACTTGCTACGGTCGCCATCTTGAATATTTGAGAACTGAATTATATTAGCTGCTACCAAACAAAATTTCTGGATTATTGCTGCAATCGCTTACGAGCTGGTGGACACTAATGGAATAAATCGCGCGGCCACCATGGTGACAGTTATCGAAATTTGAAAGGCATTGTTGGACTGTTTAGTAGTAAGTCCTCATGACGTTTCGTAATAATCTCTCCAGCCAATCAACATTTATTACGACACTCACATACAGACATGAAAAAAAGGTGATCATAGGCTAAATTCTACCAAATTCCGAAGGTTTGTACGGCAGGAGTGGCACACGTAGCATGGTTTGGAAAGCCATGGACAATATTAATTGGAGGATTGTTCTACACAGGAAGAAAGGAGCGGTAGTTGTAGCCTGACAGTGGCACAAACAAGACACTGGGTAATTGCACGTAGGCTATATAATGTTGTGTTTGCGTATATACAGTATATATGTGTGTCATTACAGACTGTTATTACGACTGAGTATTGGCTACCGCTAATTGTTTGAATAACTCCCTTCTCTCCGTCCACAACAGAGGAAATCGATTTACTGATTCTACTCGACGGATTCCTGTCCACCGTACAACTAAATACAATAAAGCATTCCTTTGCACAGCTTCACGGCTCTTTAATACATTCCACCTTCACTCATTTACAAACTTTTTTTAACACTACAGAACTCAAGAAATACTTAATATAAAGATTCCTGAAGGAATACAAATCAAAAAAATAGTTCATACAAAATTTTTGAAATATATCAGTGCCATACAGCTTTTTATAATATTTTTAGTAGGCCTATCCAAGATACAACTTCCGTGGAATTGATAGTAGTTCGAGTAATCATGTCACTCATGTACTTGTTTTAATAATAGATCATATCATAATTCACATACAAAATGTAGCCGTTTTAACGTAGGCTACTATAATTTCTTTTTCAAAAGATGCAATAATGCATTAGGTAGGTTATTTATGTAATTATTATATACTGATTTGTATTATTCAACTGTTTGCTAATTTGCTTGTTTAGTTATAAGTATATTTTATATTTTGTTTTATTAGTTGTTAAGCTAGGTTTAGTTTCTTATCACAAAACTTCAAGCCAGAACATTGTACTGTATTAGCCTCGGTATCAGTTCTCTATGAATGAATTCAAATTCTTCTCTAGGCTCTAGTAGGTAACAGCTATACCACACAAAAGTATAAACATATTTGTCATCATCTCAATAGTCCGCCTCGTTGTGTAGTGGATAGCATTCTTGGCTGTCACCACGGAGGCCCGGGTTGCATTCCCGGCTCTGAAAATAAATTTAATTATGGCCTGAGGATGGAATGGGATACACTCAGACTCGTGATGCAAAACTGAGAAGTTGGCTTGATTTTCAACTCTGTGGTCTTAAAAGTGGTTTTCTGTGGGAGCATCATAGCTAGCAAAGCTGAGGAAACAGGTGAGAATCAGTAAATTAATTTTACTTCAGGATTAAATTATAATCCATCGTAATCCTTATGGTCACGAAATAGACTAGGCGTTAAACATTCAAACTCTTTCATTGGGGAGTATTCCATGAATCCTGGAATCACGTCGCACTCCCATTTCCTTGTAGCCCATAGTAAGGACTGTACTGTACTATCGGTTAAAACACGATAACGATCCTCGTTGCAATCCCCCTGATCGGCCTATGACTTAACTTCGTGCCATCAGGTGGGGACACAACAATATGTTGAGAATTAGAGCAGCCTATGTATGCCTATACCTTATTATTCTCGTTTTTGGGGGATGAGAGCCTTTGTTGGGGCTTCGGTGGCGTAGTTGGTAGCATGCTGAGCTTCTGTGCCCAAGATCGTGGGTTCAAACCCGGCCGAAGTTGTCGTATTTTTAAGAGCGTTAAAAATCCTTCAGTATGCCATTCTTCGGAGGGGAATTAAAACCGGCGGGCCCATGACATAGAGTTATGGCATGTAAAAGAAACTTCAACTAACTATAATTGTCTGAAGCTAAATCTGTAGGTTAGATTTGATTAAAGCTCTATTAAGTACCGACGTTCGTCGCCAGGTGCAGGTTGCGGTGGAATCTAGTAACCAAGTTCGCGGCTAGGTGTCGTTTACGGTAGCATTTGGTAGCAAAAGTAGAAACTACTTGAAATTGAATGTCTGCAGTCCTTACCTGAATTACAGATAGCACACACTAATACAGCCATCACAATTAACACCGGTTATCAGACAGTTTCAACACACCCCCAAAGTACACGTGGCTACATGACCGCGTTGTCGCAGCCCCTAAACCGAGGAACCTACCACCAGAGTCTTTGTGGTGGATTGTTGTTACAGCCGGATGCCCTTCCTGACGCCAACCTCATGAGAGGAAATAATGAGAGATGAAATGAATGAAGGTGAATGAAACTGGGCAAGGATGTGGAAAGAAGCGGCCGTGGCCTGTCACAAAGTACCTTCCCAGCATTTGCCTGGTGTTAAAAATGGGGAAACCACGATAAACCATTTCAAGGACGGCCAACGGTGGGTATCGAATCCACGCGTCTACCAAGTCAGCAGAAAGCTTGGCCCCATGACCTAACGCTGCGCTTTAGCGAACGTAGGTACCGCTGTCGGTTATGTTATGAATTAGTGTACGTACTTGTAATTGAAGCGAGGCTTGAGAAAACAGTGGCTCTGGTCGTGAGTTAATTTTATACAGGACTAATTGACTGACATTTTGAAAACGATTGAAATAAAGTACAGGGATAGGAGGGTGATCTAGAATCTATACAGAAACCAGACAGCAGTCATTCGAGCTGAAGGACATGAGAGAGAAGCTGGTATTCAGAAAGGTGTAAGGCAAGGCTGCAACATATCGCCCATATCAACCTTTACATTGAACAAGCAATGAAGGAATTTGGAGAAAAATTTAAAGTGGGAGTGAAGATTCAAGGAGAAATAATTTCAACTCTGAAATCTGCCGCTGACATCGTCATCTTGGCTGACGCGCCTGAGGATTTGAATGAGTTTTTGAATGGTATGGACTCCTTTTTTTGGAAAGAATTCATGATGAAAATTAATAAATGTAAAACAAAAATATTGGAATGCAGCGGAAAAAATTAGAAACCTCTATGGACATCAAATTGGCCGGTATTATTATTCTCGTATCAGAAACATGTTACCCAATTCCAAAACATTTCATCAAATACAATTAGAGCAGAACTTCGCGACTTGTAGTGCATTCTCTGAGGCTAGGTGAAAAGCTGAAGGAAGTAGGAGACTTCTGTTACTTAGGAAGCAAAATAACCAGTGATGGATGAAGCAAAGAGGCTCAGGCAAGGAGAGCATTTCTACAATAAAGGAATCTGTTGACATCGAATATAGATTTAGGTATTAAGAAGTCAATTTTGAAAGCGTTTGTCTGGAGCATGGCACTCTATGAAAGTGAATCTTGGACTATTGGTGCAGCAGAAAAGGGTATAATTGAAGCGTTTGAAATGTGGTGTTATAGGAAAATGATGATCAGATGGATAGATAGGGTTAAAAACGAAGAGGTATTAAGACGAGTGGGAGAGGAGAGATGTTTCTGGCGACTGCTAATTAAGAGAAGAGATAGGATGGTAGGACACTTAATGACACCCAGGAATAACAACACAACTGGTATGTTCGCAAGTTGGACCTGATACCATGTGGGTAATTTATCTCCCGGGCGCGAGGGTCATGGAACGAGGGTTTTACCAACTGGTAGGCACATTCCATCGTACGGATCATTGTGTATTTTATTATACTACAAGGGGTTGAATGCCAAACAGGTCTAGTGCAAAATTCGCTCAGGATTATGTTCCTCTTCAGAAAAAATAAGAGTTGTTGTTGTTTTCTTTTAGGGGCCTCGACATCATTGTCATTTCAGTCCCGTGTACTTTGGGTGTAGTTTTAGAATGTGTTTGATAACCTATAGTAATGTCCATAGTAGTGTGTGATTTTAAAAATTAAGGTTAGGATTGGGAAGGATGCGTCCATGACCTTAAATTAGAAACTATCCCGGCATTTGCCTTTAGTAGAAATGGAAAACTATGGAAAACCACTTCTAGGATGGGCTAGAGGACGCTAGCCACTACACGAGGTGGTCGGAAACATAGGAAAACAGCCATTAACGAACTGTATTTGACCACTATTGCACTTAACCCCTCATTACATACAGCAATTTCATAAGGGAGTTAAGTCAAGCTCCACGACCTCAATGAAAACTCGAGACATTCTTGAAGATCTGTTGTTGGCTGCTATAAGGACTATGCTTTTCTCAAATGGCTTTCCAGACTCACCCCATATAAATGTTAGGACTGTACCTTATCACGGAGGATCCTCCCCAATCCTAAATTGTTACAATTACACACTGTCGCAGCTACCACAACAACACAGGTTATCAAACAAATATTTACACGTATGTACATGGAGCAGATGACCCCAGACTCCTAACAGAAGCAGCAACAACAACTCTCGCAGGTCGACCAGAACAAGTCCCACGTAATGTCGCACAAGCTGTTTTGAAAGTACACCGAGGACAAGGTTAACTGTGGTCCACACCAGTATATATTGGGTTCGGATCAGGGCTGAGGTATCATTAGTTCTTGTCGCAGCCAAGTAACAGACTATCTCCAACATGTACAAGCTGGTGAGTGTCTCCTAGATCATACTACTACATTTCATTATCCTTAGCACAATTTCTTAAGTCCACCTCACCAGGTAGTGGCTAGCATTCTTGGTTATTACCATGCAGGCCCGAGTTCGATTCCCGACTCTGCCAAGAAATGTAATTCTAGTGTGAGGGTGGACGGTCGCTTTTTAGGCCAAGGCCCTTAATGGACTATTTCAAGCGTGCATTTCATTTGTTAAAGTAGACCGTAATAAATTAGAATCTAGCAATCTTTTTTACTTTTACGTCACAGTAAATCTTAAGTTGTCGCGGTGGCGCAGCGATGAAGCTGTTGGCCTCTCACCAAGGTGGACCGGGTTCGATTCCCGGTCAATGCATGTGAGATTTTTGAAGTGAAATGCCTTGTCCTGTGGTTTGGATTCCACGTGAAAAGGAGGTCCAGTGGCTCATGATCGCATGATTAACGATCACGTAAAACTAAAAGCTTCTTTTCTTGCTTAAATCTTAAGTTTACGTACTTAATGTTAAGATTTACTGATGATATAATTAGCAACACATTTCAATATTTAAAATAAAATGATCAACTTTCTCACATTCAAACAAAAGTAGTTACATGCAGGTATTTACACCAGGCAATATGGCACGTTTTAGACACGATGAAATCAACGATCTTCAATATGGATCTTCGTTACAAATAATTGAATATGTACGAGGGCTGTTCTTTAAGTAAGGGCCGTTTTATAAAAAGCCCGTAGTTAGTGCGCACGCCGCAACAAGCGTGCGCGCTACCTCCCGGCATCCTTTGCGAACAAGCAGGCGTTAGTTGCAGCTGTGTAGCTAACCTGTACGCTGAACTGTGCATCTTTACAATGTTCAAGATTATTGGTTCGCCCGCCGCGTGTGAGGTACGATCTGTGATACGTTATTTGAATGCAAGAAACATGTGTCGGCTGCAGACATTCATCGTCAGCTTTGTGAGGTGTATGGTGATAATGCAATGACGGAAGGTAAAGTGCAAAAATGGGTACGCAAGTTCAAAAGTGGCTGTGAAATTGTTCATGACGATGAACGCTCCGGTCGACCATCTGTGGTCTCAGATTTCCACCTCTTTTCGCAGCTGAAACGTCATCTTGGTGGGAAGCGCTTCGCCGACGATGAAGAAGTGGAAACAGCCGTGAAGTCTTGGTTGTCAGAGCAGGCGGCAAACTTTTATGCTGAGGTATTTCAAAACTTAGTTTTAAGGTATGACAAGTGCCTAAATAAACAAGGCAACTATGTAGAAAAATAGAGGAAGGTATGTAAAACCTAAAAATAAATGTGCTTTCAAAATAAAATGTTCGGTTAATATTTAAAAGAAAAACGGCCCTTACTTAAAAAACAGCCCTCGTAGTTATATGTTAATAATAATAATAATAATAATAATAATAATAATAATAAAATTATTATTCTACGAATGGACAACAACAGACTTACCAAGTGGATCTTCTTTTTGATTAAAATCTAAAAGACTCGAACCCTGTGGCTCAATGAAGTGCAAAAACACTATGATTCCGCTGGGATTTCTGACCTTGATGTCTAACAACACTCCAAAATTGCTGATATGGTTAATTGTTGGTCTCCACCACCCAAAGTGAGCAAGATTAGGAAACCCCTTTCACAGGAGGGAAAGGAAAAACTTGAAGCAGGGCTCAAGAGATCTTGGGAACGGAACAGAGCATCGAAGAAGAACTGGTCATAAGCGCTTCTTAGTGGGCTTAAATCAATAATAATGTATGTATGTCTACCCCTTATTATTCCCGTTTTTCCAACGGGGTCGGGGATGAGACTGATGCATGGAAGCCTTTGTGGCGATGGTTTTTACGGCTGGATGCCCTTCCTGACGCCAACCTCATGAGAGGAGTTAATGAGAGATGAAATGAATGATGGTGAATGAAACTGGGCAAGGATGTGGAAGGAAGGGGCCGTGGCCTGTCAGAAGGTACCGTCCCAGCATTTGCCTGGTGTTGAAAATGGGAAACCACGGAAAACCATTTCAAGGACGGCCGACGGTGGGGCTTGAACCCACGCGTCTACCGAGTCAGCAGAGAGCTTGGTCCCATGACCTAATGCTGCGCTTTAGACAGCGTAGCCACTACTGTCGTTGCTTAAATCAATAATAATAATTATAATTTTAAGAAATATCCTTGTTATTTTATTTAGTTGGTTGGTTCTTAAGTTTAGAGGCTGCGACAACGCGGTCATGTAGCCCCGTGTACTTTGGGTGTGTGTAGAATCTGTCTGATAACCGGTGTTAATTGTGATAACTGTATTAGTGTGTGTTATCGGTTTTTAAATTTAAGTACAGACTGCAACTTAGAATTTTTCAAATAGTTCCTACTTTTGCCGCCAAGCGCCACCGTCAACGACTACTAGGCCATGTTCAGAACTTAACTACTAGACGACACCGCAGTCGGTTCTTGGCAACGAACGTAGAAACCTAAGAGCGTTGTTTACATTCTTAACCTATCCAATTTAGCTTCACACAGGTGTAATTAGTGGAAGGTTCTTTAACATGTCATAAATCTATGACATGGGACCGCCGGCTTTACTTCCCCTGCGAAGGAAGGAATACTGAGGGATTTTTAACGCTCTTAAAAATCCGACGGCTTCGGCCGGGTTTGAAGCCGCTATCTTGGGCATAGAAGCTCAGCATGCTACCGACTACGCCACCGAAGCCACTTTATTTTATTTAGCGTATGGCTTTTAGTGCCGGAAGTGTCCGAGGACATGTTCGGCTCGCCAGAGGCTGTAGCTGCTTCTAGTGGACACCCATTGGGTGAGCTACAAGTTCCGTTCAATTTCAAGTAGGGCCTAGTTCCAACTTTCGCGACCAGATGTCACTGACACCTAGTGGTGAACGTTGGAACTATGATAGAGCGTTTCAACGAAATCTAACCTAGAAATTTAGCTTCACACAAGTTTAGTTAGTGGATCTATTACATGCCATAAATCTATGACAGGGGACCGCCGGCTTTACTTCCCATCCGAAGGAGAGCCGCTGAAGGATTTTAAGGCTCTTAAAAAATCCGACAACTTCGGCCGGGTTTGAACCCGCAATCTTGGGCACAGTAGTTCAGCATGCTACCAATTACGCCACCTTGTTATTTTCACTAACACATTGTTAAATTTGTATGGTGCAGTATTCTTCGAATGAACTACTATGATGAGGTAGTCTACTGTCTATGTCTCACCCGGGAGTTAACCACAATAAAGCATGGACTGTCTTTGGGAAACAATAGGATATACCGTCTATGTACTGCCTATTCTATAGTCTTCTATACACATCATGCACAATTTAATAACTAAAATAATTATTACGAGATAATTTTTTTTGTTGTAATTATAAAACTATTTTTCAACTATAGAGTGACTCTTTAATCTACATCTGGTTATTTCTCTGTTGCAGATCCTTGTTGTCCTGGCTCTGATCGCCATCTCCTCCGCTCAGTACCTGGGCTACGGAGGCTACTATGGTAGCGGATACTACGGAGGATACGCCGGAGGATACGCCGCTCCTTACGCCTACTCCAGAGGACTCTACTCTGGTGCCTACATCGGTTGAATAACTTCATCTCCTCCCTTATTGTACAGCAGCATGCAATAAACTCCTTATTCTTCAGCTTTAAAAATCTGTTATTCCTTCATCCCTGAGCCTTCCTCGTTTGTAAAGCATCCATCTCGTGACGTAGTGTTTAGCAGACCTGGTTTGATTCAGATTCGATTCCCGGCTTTGCCAAGAAATTTAATTCTGATCTGAGGGCTGCTACGGTAAACACTCAGCATCGTGAGGTAAACTGAGAAGAGAAGGGTTCAATTTTCTCATCAGGCATTACAGAAGTGGTTTTCCGTGGTTTTCAATTTCTACACCAGGCAAATGCTGGGATGGTTTCGAACTTAAGGCCACGGTCACTTCCATCCAAATACAGGCCTCATTTACTCTACGACATTCATAATAATGGCAGAGGTTATAAGACAGATTCCGCACCCCCGGCAAGTACACGGGACTGAATGACTATGACGTCGCAAATCACCTAAATGCATCAACAACAACAACAACTACAACAACAACACCATCAACGAAAATTTACACACATATTGTTTAGATCACGACTAAAACATTTGTACTGGTATTCGTCCTCAAATTGATTTGGATCATCTGAAGAGAGGACGAAATTACACTAGATTAAGTTGCTATCCCCACTTTCCTCAGCAGCCTGTCTCTATGGTGGCTACAGTTCCATGGCCTCCTGAAATGAAATTGAAACGATAGATGTTATATCACTGTCGGTAACGCAATAGCCCAAATATGTCAACATTTGAGATTTCGCACAACGGACAAGCTGACAGTTTACACAGAGCCACTGAAAGTTAGATCACATTGATAAGTAGCTTCCAATCAGTCTTCTGTTGTAGATAATTCTCGGCTGTAACCACGGGGGCCCTGCTTCGATTCCTGGCTCTGCCAAGAAATTTAATTCTGGTCTTAGGGCTGGAACAGGGTACACTCAGCCTCATGAGGCACAACTAAGAAGAGGAAGGTTCGATTCCCACCTCTACCTAACAGGAAGTGGTTTTCGTGTTTTCCCATTTCTACTCCATACGAACGCCAGGATGGTTCCTGACTAAAGGCCTCCCCATTGTCATCTGAATTACAACTACACACACTAATACAGTCATCACAGTAACACAGGTTATCAGACAAATTCTATATACACACACACACGTACACGGAACTACATGACCACGATGTCGCAAAGCCCCCTAAATGATTCAACAACAACTCTGTTGTAGATAAGATTGAAACCAATACACGCTGTGAAATGCAGGTTGATGATGAACAAGTAGTTCCGTGAAGAACTATACAGCCTATTTTCATATATCCTACTTATGTTAACTGCCACAATCAACATACAAAATTTCAGTTTAATTGCTGTAACAGATTCGTAGATATTGAGAACCGTCTAAATATTTCAGATGGTCGCCAGGTTGGATTTTTATTTTTGTACTATTACATTAAGATTATTGTGTACGTGTGGTATTCAAACTTCAATCGCATGATTAGACAACAAGAAGTAAAAACGAGATTTTAAAATTACGCACAGCAGCCTTCTTGTGATAATGCAAACCATTGAAATAAATTAGATGCCAGTGGATCAACATTTGTATAAGCATTTAACGTGCAACGTTTCACGGCACTCGGATAGTTAATTCGCGAGAAACGTCCATTTAAATATTTATACTTCGTGTCGCCGCCATGTTGGATTTGTGCTCACCAGGTTCCTGAAAGTCCTATAGGTGAACATATGTTCATAGTCTCTATGAACATAAAAAAATTCAGTTTGGTTGCTGTAAAAGATTCATAGATATTGAGAACCGTCTAAATATTTCGGGAGTTCACCATTTAGGAGTGTTATGTGTATAGGCCATAGAGTTATGTACCATTCAAGGACAATTATTGCCTAGGTTCATTATTGAAACTTTCACTTCGATCGCATGATTACGACACAAGAAATTAAAACTTAATTTTAAAATTTCGCACAGCCGCCATCTTGAGGTTATGTAAGCAATTGAATTAAATTAGATGGCAGTGCATTAAAATCTGCAAAATCAATTACTGTACCATATTTCACTGCGCTCAGAGAGTTAAATCACGAGAAAAGTCTATTAAAATATTTTAAATTCGCTTGGTCGCCATGTTCGTTTCGTACTTTACAGGTTTATGAAATATACATAGGTATACCTGTATCAGTACCCTTTATCACCGTACAAAATTGCAGGGTGATATCTGTAATAGTTTCGGAGATATAGAATGTCAGTGAAATATTTCGCACAGCCGCCATTTTGAGGTTATGTAAACAATTGAATTAAATTAGACTCCAGTGCATTACAATGTGTATAAACATTTGCTGTACCAAGTTTCATTACATTTAGATAGTTAAATCGCGAGAAAAGTCTATTTAAATGTCTCAACTTCGCTTGGCCGCCATGTTGGTTTTGTAGTCACCAGGTTTTTGAAAGTCTCATAGGTGAACTTCTAGTAAAGCCCTTTATCACAGTACACAATTTCAGGGCGATATCGGTAATAGTTTCGGAGATATTGAATGCTAGTGAAGTATTTCGCACAGCCGCCATGTTGGATTGGAGAGACGTAACAAAATTTGAAAGGCACGGTCAAGGTCACCGGGAATGGTGCTATGAACTTCCCGAGTTTCATTGAAATCGCTCCAGCCGTTTAGATTTTATTAGGGGGGGACACACACACGAATCACACACACACGCACACACACACACACACACACACACACACACACACACACACGCACACACACACGGACGAAAGGTGATCTCATAAGCCTATTTTTTCAAAATTGAAAATAGGCTAAAAATGGATGGGCAATTGATCTGAGAATACAAAAGGGTTCGGCGATGACGAGCCCGATACGTCTTGCGAGCGTAAATAATCCAATCTTTCTTCGGCCTCTCAAAAAATTAAAAAGTGAATTTGTGGTCGAAATATGATCACATATTTCTTCGTTGGAGTATGGGCAACATGTGTGCAGTTTCATCGCGATCAGGGAGTTCACGTGCTAGTGTCTGATTGTGTATCCTGAATGCTAACATCAAATAAAGAAATAAATCATTAAAATAGAAGACATAAAATTGACCATGATTGACGTGTTAATTATAAACTATTTATTATGACCTAAAGTCAATATTTAATTCATCACCGGTTTAGGTCACATTGAGACCTTCTTCAGCTGGTACATGATGAGTAACTGAGTAGTACCTTACCAAAAGTTCTCATAGTAACATTTTAAAAACAAAAAACAAAATACCAGATCTGTTACAGTAAATTTTGTAAATTAAGGATAAAGAATTCTTTTGAAAATAGCGCAGAAATGAGGAGATCTAAAACGAAGAAATTAAACTGAGAAACAGAAACATGAGAACATAAATATTTTTTTATAACACTTACGTGTAGGCCTATGTGAAAATATGTACTGTTTGTTGAATCAGTTAGGTTATAAACATTCTTGATGTGTATTTTCTCTCTGCACAGACATAGCAAATAAACATCAAGAATTTGTTTAACCTCACTGATTCAACAAACAGTACATATTTTCACATACACGTAAGTGTTATCATTTTTTTAATAGCTTTTCTGTTCTGTTCGCATGTTTTTGTTTCTCAGTTTAATTTCTTCTTTTTTTAGCTCTCCTCATTTCTACGCTGTTTATCAATACAATTTTTATGCTTAATTTACAGAATGTATTGTAACAGATCTGGGTTTTATTTTGGAAAATGTACTATGTGAACTTTTGGTATGGTTCTACTCAGTTACTCATCATGTACCAGCTGAATAAGGTCTCAATGTGACCTAAACCGGTACGGTTTCTATGAAATAAATTAATATTGACTTTAGGTAAAAATAAATAGTTTATAAATAATTAAAAGTTATGTTATTAAATAAATAGAACTCAATTTAATAAATTTATTAATAAGGCAAGACGTTCCGTGCTGAACTAAAGAGCCTACTTTTCTTAAAATTTAAGATTCATGCCAATGATTAATCTATATGGATCTATCTAGAATAATGACGAAATTAAGTTGGTAATATCGAAATTTCTAATTAGTTCGAACTACTGTATACCTGGCATAATGTAGCCTAATTGAGAACTACAGTTGGCAGCCCTGGTGACTGAATATATTCTTAGTTCCATCTCTTAAGGTTCAGAATACAAAATTTGGTTGACGTCCAATGGATAGCCTGGGCCCTGGACGTTACATGCAGTTAAACATTAGATCTAACAGCGCGCGTAAAATCATGTTGGCAACAATGACATACATGTATTGGTCAGACATAATCTGGAATAATATGATCTATTGTTGTGTCAATTTTGAATGAAATCTATTAGTTAGTATAAAAGTTACATGCATTTTAAAATTGGACCTATCAGTAGGCTTAGAATCGTGTTGTCAGCACTGGCGTAGGCCTATATTAGTTACTCCAAATTAATCTAGAATGCCAGGTGCTATACGTGTGAAACGTTTAGAGCCATTGGCTTGCATACTTTCTGATATATTGATATTAGGGTAACAAAAATAGAGACAGTATTTATTAACAGTTGGCAGCCCTGGTTACTCTTAAGAATCGGCATAGTCATATCTGTTATGGTACACATAGCACACACGAAATTTTGTTGAAATCCAAATGATAGTATAGAGGTTACATGTATTTAAAGTTGGACCTCTCAGCATGCTTAGAATCATGTTGGTAGCACTGACGTGTATAAGTTACTCCAAATTAATATAGAATGTCAAGTACTATACGTGTGCAGAGTTTAAAGCTGTCGGCTTGCATACTTTCTGATATATGGGTATTTGGATTTTAAAAAATTGAGAGCATTCATTAACAGTTGGCAGCCCTGGTGGCTCTTAAGAATACGCTCAGTCATATCTGTTTATGTACACATAGTACATACGAAACCTATGAGCTCTACACGGGCCAATAGTTCGTGTGTATGTCTGTCCGCCATATCAATTCAAGCATGACGAAACTAAATTGAACCAAATTCGGTACAGAGGTAGCTCTAGCATGATTTATATCACCATCATCTTAATCAAAACAAAATGGTGGCAATCCAAATGTCCAAAGCTTAAATCAAATTACAACTAAACTAACAATCCGATCAGTATCAACGTTTGGAAAAATATTAAGTTTGAGTAGAAAACGTCTGTGGCCCAAACTACAAGGTCATCAGTCAAATAATTTCAAATTTCTGAATAAAAGTATTTTTTTAGACTCGTAATCGTGAGCCATGGGACCTTATTTTTACGTGGAATCCACAGGACATGGCATTTCACTTTGAAAATCTCACATGCACAGCAAAGAATCCAAACTTTTGGAGCAGGTGAGTTAAGATAAACGCCCACACATCACGTCATAATTTGTCCCACGCCCTCCCAAGTCTCTTGGCCACAAGACACGCAATCATCATAACCTGCTAATTCAGTACATGTTGCTGTACGTTCTTCGAACGGTGTTCGATGTTAACACCAGACATTATCAATTGAGCTACTGTTGCAATGGTTAGCGGTTTGTCATTCCTTCATAAGTTTATCGGAACGAAGTTAGTTTTCTGGGAATATCACACACACTGTTAATTTAAGGCCCTTAAAATGTGGTTTTCGGAGACCCTTTATAGACTCCCGAATTTTGTGTCTCACATTGAGAAGCGCAACATATGCTAGGATAATTTTTATATTTCGCCTATTTTAGCATATAGTTTGAGAAGTTTTTCCCTATATCCACCCTTCTACTGTATGAAAAGTATGGTGAAGAGTTTATTAAATGATTGGTGTATTGACTCTCATGGTTACCATACCTAATTTTACGATGCACCAAGCATCCGAACACGTGTTATAGGCCTACATAAAGATACGCAGAAAGACAGTCAGACAATTCTATTGTCTACAACATATCACCCAGATATCCAAATATGGGTATATCTACCACACAGTACCAGACAAAATCATCCTTACGATGAACCCGTATGTCGAAAAAAAAAAACAACACAAAGATTAGTTAAAATGTGCTCTCAAACTAAATTCACCTAATGTGTACCTTCCTGACGTGAAATAGAATTGAAAGCCTTGTGGACGAAACGCAATACACGTCACATAAAAACTGACCCTCTACGGTGTGTTAGGTCCCCCATACATGGAAGACCTCTTTCATAAATTATAAAGGCTTGTGGTGCATGAAAATTCAGGTCTTTAGCCTCAAATGACCCAAATTCCTAAAAGCCGCAAAACATGCTGATTCAATTCAGGAAATTTTGAAAATAATGTTGCTGTTTGGAGATATAATAGACCTTCTGTACTAAATGTCGCACGTGAAAATTGCATGAAAAAATTCTAGGTTACCTCTTGACCCCCTTAATTGCATTGATGAATTATACAGTCTACGTTGGTTCCGTAGAACCATTTGCAAACTTTCACAGAAATGTAATAAATGGAATGACATTGCTCCTTACAGAAATAGATGGAAAGTTGGATGCCACCCCTTGAGATAATGTTGTCATAGTTACCGATTTGCATTCCTTCATTAGTTTGTTAAATTAAATTAAATTAGTTTTCTTGGAATATTTCAGAAACTATTGGTTTTAGAGCCATATAATGTAGTTTTCGAGGACCCTTTAGGGCCCCCGAGTTTTGTTTATGGCACCGAGGGGCTTTGTCTCGTCGTATGCCATAATATAATACTAATAATAATAATATAATATAGGGATAGGAATATAATAGACCTGCCGTACCACACCCGCAGGTGTAAATCGCGTGAAAACATTCTAGAGTACCCCTTGACCCCCTTAAGCGCATTATACGTATTGATGAATTTTACAGCTTACTTTGGTTCCGTGATAACCTTCTAGCCATTTGCAAACTTTCACACTAATGTAATTAATGGAATTGCATTGCGTCTTACAGCAATAGATGGACCTCTGAGAATCTGCTGCCAATGGTTTCCGGCTTGCATTCGTTCATTAGTTCATTAAATGAAATTAGTTTTCTGGGATTATCTCAAAAACGGTTCGTTTTAGGGCCTTTCACATTGAGGGGCTGAAAATGAACCTTGTCTCGTCCTTCTACGCCTATTTCATCATGTATTTTAAGGGGGTAGGCCCCCTTTTATGAGAGGTACGGAAAAGAGTTATATCAATGATTAGTGTCGTGACTCTGATGGATATCTGTACCACATTTTACGTTGATACACCCAGCTGTTCTCGAGTTATAAGGGAACCAAGTTGTCCACAGACAAACAAACAAACAGACGGACAAAAAATTATTTTTGCGCGCATCCATCATAAAACAGTCTGAAACGCGTATATAACTCAAATTTCCGTAGAAATTCAGAAAAAAGCAGACAAACTTTCATTTTTATATATATAACCTATAGAGATATACTGCACCGCTCGGTGTTCACCGTGTTTTATTGCACAAATTTAGGTTTTACTCGCTAACCGTTGGAGATACACGAAAAGTAATAAGGACTTTTCGGATAGGAAATTAAATTTTTAAGTTCATATGTGCCGTCAAAAGTTTGTTATTTCTTAGCGTTCTCTTTTTATTTGATATGGAAATATGACATTTTGAAACCAAAGGGTTTAGTGACGTCACTAAAATGGTCGCCATTTTTAATAGTACAAAATATCGAAATCAAAAGTATCCTATATGCAAACCTGGTAAATCAGCTACATCCATGCAAAATTTCATTCAAATCGGACCAGTGGTTCTTGCGTTATTGAGTAACACACAGACAGACAGACAGACAGACACATACCATCTCATTTTTTTAGTATGGTTAAAAAATTTCCACAAAACCCGTTGATATTCAGCAGCTGAGTGCATGCGGTAAACATGCACCGTACAATCAAAGTGACCTCCGTTATTTTCAAACAAGAAAATGGTTAGTTGAGAACTAGCCTATATTATGAAACGGGGATGTTAACCAAAGATGTAGGCCTACCCTGCCATAATTGAAGCAGCAACAACAACAACAAACAATGAAACAACAACACCTAATGAATTGAGCTGCGATTTTAATAGGGTTGCATCTTGTGCTGGTAAGGAAAAAAATATTTCTCCTTAATTATTCAAATATTTTGTTACAAATTAAGGGGTTTAATATTTATTTGTTGAGGCATTGTAGAGGATTTTAGCTTTGTCCCAAAGGGGCTTATTTTTCATATTTAAGATCACTTTGTCCAGTTTATAACTTAATATTATTAATGGTTTATTAAGTAAGAAATCTATTTAACTAACGAGGCGAAACTCTTGGCAATGAACGTCCACTGTTCATTGACCATCACTAATGGTTTGATTATTATCTTACGGCATCGTCCCTCAAGTTGATAATCTATCGCCATCAAAGTTTATTGTTCCCCAGTGTATTCTGTAATCAACGTGTTAATCGGGGAAACACATTTGACCCAGGCCAAACATAGTCCATAGCACAGATTACCTACTACTACAGATAGCCGACAGCCATGCTAATTCTTGGCACCTAAGACTTCAGCGCTGTCTGGTGTATGACCGCGGTACTACTACGTGTAGCCCGTAGCGCCACCTATGAGCAGAACTTGTAAACACTACCCCTCCCACCCCTCCCCTCGTTCCTCCCGCCCCTCCCCTCGTTTCGCTAAATGAGGGGTCTAGATGCAAAACCGGCGATTTCCACTTTTGTTTTATGACAATGAGTTAAAGTTGGAGAACCATTCTCTGAGGTGTTTGTGATCTGTTTATGAACTTGTTTGACCTCAGGCCGGATTTTCAACCAAACAAGTTTATAAACAGATAACAAACACCTCAGAGAATGGTTCTCCACTCATTGTCACCAAAAAGTGGAGATTGCCGGTTTTGCATCTATACCCCTCAAATGCTTTGTCCACTTCGTTCCAAAATCCACACTTAGAATATATTGATAGCAAATATATACCTAAATAATCACACAAATAATGCTGCAAAATTGTGGAGTTCAGAACACTGAAATGAACAATGGAAACACACAGGATTCAATCTATCCATTTAAATTATTTTCAGGTAGTTTAAATTAGGGCACAAGAAAGGAAAAGGAGAGGGTCAATTTTTATTAAGATAAAAAACAGTGCTATTGGGTAAAAACCAGTAAATTTATTTTTAAAAGAGAATGTAAGAAAACAGATGGTGTAATTAAATCCATGGTCACACCATCCTATTACCTGGCATTTGCCTATCAGAAAGAGGGAAAACCATGGAAAAACCTCAATCAGGTAATAATAAGCCTATATTAAAAAATCACAATACATTTAGTACATAATTGGGAAGCTTCTTGGAAAGGGTCAATGATGATTGTTAGCAAATTCCTGCAACAGAGGAAAAACATTTAAAGAAATATTTCTTTCAAGAATTCATTCATGGTTTTCCTTGATATTCACAATGTGATACTTGAAGTAAAAAATAAACCTGTAAATTATGAAAATAATGTACTCTTTCCTAAAACAGAAACTGATGTGTAGCCTTAATCTGCAACAAACTACTGTATACTATTTTAAACAAGAGAACGGATCTGTGACAAGGTGCCACTGTCGCTGGACCATTGCTATGGTAACACGAACAATGTTGCCATTATTACCAAGGCCTTTGTGATCTGTTCTTGCTGCCATTAAGAGATTGGTTATTTATTTAGTTGGTCAACACAATATAATACCAGGTTGCTTTTGCTGTTCCAGTAATTGGAATCATGTGTTCGCCGACTGAAAAATTGACAAGATCAATTGTCAATGATTAATAATAATGTTATTGGTCTTACTGCCCTATTGGGGCTTTTAGAGACGCCGGGATGCCGGAATTTTGCCCAGAAGGGTATCATTAACGTGCCAGTAAATCTAATGACATTGCTCCCTCACGTTTGCGCGCCCTCAATTGCCAATCAGCTGCGCCAGGATTCGAAACTGCAACCTTCGGCAAAGCTGGCGAGAACCACTGAGTCACGCAGTCAGTCAATTGTCAATGACAGGCTGCATGGTTCGGCGGTAAAGATCTCGCCTGCTGTGCCCAAAAGAGCGGGATTGTATCCTGGCACAGTCGGTTGGCATTTGAGGATGCTTAAATATCAGAAAGCCATGTCAGTAGATTTACCGGCACGCTCAAGATCCCCCTTCAGGACAAAATACCACCACCTAAGCATCTCTAAAAGCCGCAATTGTAAAATGGGACGTAAACCCTTTCATTTTGTTATTAATCATCAACTATTGATCTTGTCATTTTTCAGTCGGTGAAACTACCATGTTGTCAATAAAGCAACACTGATAAATGGCTTCAAAGCTATCTTATTGTTTTTATTTATATAACTTTTAACATTTCTTTATGACATACCCTATCTTCAGTAATATGATGTGTCTTGATTAATGATTGATCAAATTATAGTTCAATAGAGTTTTAAAAGAAATGTTGAACTCCTTTGTTATGTTGATTAGTGGTACATTGTGACACCTCTCGAAAGGTTTCAGTGACAGAAGCAGCGAGTGTGCAGCATTGAGCATTAATGAAGGCTCTGATTGTCCATGCATGGTTAAAAGGGACAGTAAATAGTGCACATTATACACATCTTGGGCACATATGTCTCAAGCATCATAAGAAAATTAGATCCCAACAAGAGAAGGAACTGCAGTACTAGCATTGTTAGTAGCAACTTCAGTCAACACAAGTTTGCCCAAATGACTGGGCAGGGTACATCTAATATACATAATAAAAATGGACACTCCCAAGAAGGTTTCTGAACTTTTTCAATAGAACGAAACAATGTACTCAAATTGTGTGTCAATGAGCTTACAAAAAAAACTGGGAAGTTCCATACGGGTGACTAAAGCTACTGTATGAACGTAGGCAGAAAACATGGCATTTTAAGTAGTAATGTTGCCACGCAAGTAGGTTAAAAAAATAACCTTGTAATATGTGGCACCAGAGTCATTCAACAAGTACGAATTGGCATACTGTTGCCACGGACAAATTGATAGACCTACCATCAGCACGACACTAGGATACTTTCGTAATTCTAGTGATGCGATCTTCATGGTGAATGGTTTTTAGAGTTTTCTTTCTTTCTCTATAGCCACTAAGCTTGTGGCTTTTTGACATTTCTTGTTTGTGTTTTACATAGAGGCAATGTGAAAGCAGGAGTTACTCTGTTGCAGTGGTGAAATGCTGTAGCTTATTGTTGATGATTGTCTATGGTGATAAGGAATGTATTACTTTCAGCACAACCAAAGCTACATTTAAAATATATCTTTACTTTGATGTGAATAAGATAATACCTCCTATATTGATCATGTTTAGAACTTTACGAAGACAAAATTCTAGCAAATTGGCCTGAAACTGTTCTTTATATAAAGAGAGAATAGAATACCCAGCATGGTGCCTTACCAAGCGTATCGCAAATTGGGCCGTTTCAAAATTTAAATACAAATAAATCATGGTATTCATCAGCGAGTCCTCGCTAAATTGGAAGTGTAGTGATGATATGACTTTTGCAAGCGAAGCCGCGACTGGTAATGCTAGTAATAATATAAAAATTAGTAAATAAATACTCATGAAAAAAAAAGACATGTATTAGTTATAAACACCATTAAATAATGTACAATTTAGGACTACACATTTTCGACCTTTACCCCTCGGTACAGCGTGCATCTGCCGGAACATATTTGCGATCGTATCTGTTCTTAGAAGTTGTAACTAACCTGATAAGTTTGTTTCCTAAGCAGCAAGATAAAAACAAAAGCACCCTAAAAAAATTACAGGTATAAGGAATACAATGTATTTTCATGAAGACTGCCCTGAACACATTATTTCCCAGCTTTGCGGTTGAGGATCCTACAAAACTGATGAATTGTTATCCTGTTAAAAAGATGGAGGAAGTTACTTATTAGGCGAGTCCTATGATTAACGCAACCCATCCAAGAAAAGTCAGCATGACGCTTCACCTCTTCAGACAGCTTGCTACCTACAGCATCTGTATGGAGGAATTTTTGAAGAAAGGACTCGGAAATTTTGACTCAACTCCTACTGTATGGGCTAATTCCTCAGAAGGATATATCAGTCTTCCACCAGCATCTCGTTCTGATATAAAACTGCAAAATTTGGGAACGTTTCGATTAGTAGGATGAAGCTCCAGGTCAGGTTCTGATGTCATAGTGGTCCTGCAGTCATTGCACGGCTCATTAATGGCACTCAACAGTCGTTTAGCTATATAACCACTTACATATGCCACTGACTCTGCTTCTGCAAAAGAGAGATCACATGAAATACTAGTGGTAGTAGTCTCGTCTAGAGGGGCTGTCTCCCTTCCTCGGTCAATCCTGAAAGAGATGAGATATTTGGTACAGCATTATGAACCAATGTTCTTTTTAAACGATTGAGGAACTGGTCTTCAGTGAAATGAAGTCCACAAACTCGCAGCCGTCTTAGCTGTTCTTTCGACTTGGATGAAAGTGATGGATCAACTAGCTCAATCCACACTCTGGACCTGAAAAAAAAAACGAAGTTACAATTAGAAAATGCTCATAGAAGAATAGCAATATTTATGATTACTACAAAAGAGGATGGTTATGACGTTCATTACTACTACATACACTAAATCGAACCCGGTCCACCTTGGTGAGAGGCCAGCAGCTTGACCGCTGCACCACAACGCCCCCAAGAATCTGATATGCTTGCGGGTTTCGGCATCCAGTCACATTTCACCAAGATACCGTACTGAGGGAGGAGTGCATTGATATACTTAAGAAACTTGAATTGGTTCGTTTACATGGACCATATGTGACAGATTACCCTACCCTTATGGGGTGGGGGGTAGTACTTGGTAGTAGTTGGAACGTCTACGTTATCTGCCCCTCGAGGTTATGTTACAGTCCTGTAAGTGTTACTGTTTGGTGTGCTTCATTCAATTTCCTCTCACACATGATAAAATGTTAACCATCCATTTCGGGATCTTAATACCATTTCAGTAGTGTATCTATTAAAGATAGGAACACTAACAGAATTCGTATGGGAAAATCACTTCAATGAAGGCAAACTACACGGTAGCACTGAATGAAATACGAACAGACGATACAATTTTCTATAGTACATGAATTAGCCAAAATAACTTATGGTTTTTTACACTAGTTACAGCCGAACACATCCAAGCCAATGGTTACAGACTAACGCGACCAGATCAATGTATTTTGGTCAACAGTGACTTTGTATCCCACATGTTGGCAACAATGTGTGCCCTTGAGCGCGCCTTGTTCACAGTTGAACGGGTTCAAACGCTGTCAGAACATGACTGCCGTTAATAAATTAAAAAACACATATTTATGGAATATATAACACATTTCAGGTACAGTAGTGCCCAAAGTTATTAATTTCAATAAGTAATGTCGCCCAGTAGATGAAGGTATGTAAAAGCAACGTTCAGGTCTCATTTATTTTCCCCAGGAAAAGTAATGTTAAATCGATTACACTTTCTCAGCAAGTAATGAATTAAAATGCATACAGACATAAATGGAACCTAACCTTCATCTGTCAAGAGCCAGTGAACTGTCCCTACCTGGAACTTACCTCAGCAAACTGGAAGATCGCGATTCCGTAAACAAAAAAATCCCCTAGACAAAAAATAGCGGCACCCATGACTTGAAGAACGACACTAAAGGCTTAAAAGATCCATACTTGTTACATTCTGTGTGTTAATAAGGAGGTAACAGTTGAGGAGAAGAGAACATATGGAAAAGTTACCAAACGACTGATATAGGCCATAAATACTTTCTGTAATGATTCAAAATACATGTGGAAAGGATGTAGTTCACTCCTCCACTGTCTATAACCCAGCCGCCATCCCAAATCATATCACGACTTATATAGTAAAATTCCAACTGTGTCAGTCATTATCAGTGTTAATTATGTACAAGAACAGTATTGCCAACCCCACCCATAGGCTGGTACTAAATCGTATAGGCAGTCTAGGGGTTATAAAATAAAAGGAACAGTGGTTTTGGCAATGGTTACAGCCTAACATGTCAACAGTGCCCCTCAACGCAACCATTCTAACCTTCGTTTTGTCCAATACAATGGATTTTCACAACGGTTTTAGCCTGTGGGCCGCGTTAGCCATATATGCACCCCAGGTATTTGACAAGCATAATCTTTCTCTCGACCAATGGCTTTAGTCACCCATACCTCATATGGTGATGTATTTTATATCTTAAATTTTGGCAACACTACCATGACATGAATGTGTCATGTCTCGTCAGTGTCTCCGCCCATGTAACAGTTGATGAATGCTCAGCGCTTGAGGAACATGGCTGCAGTCGTTCAATGAGCAAGAAACAAACATATATTTATGTAATTTACCACATGTGATAATAGACGGCAATTTCAATTTATATTGTCTCCTAGAAACGACTCAAAATCATAGATTATCCGTATTAATGAAGTTGTAAGTGTCAAAGGCATGTTCTCGCTTCAACTAGTAATGTAATGTAAATTTCATCCAGACAGAGCCCTAACCTAGGAGCAGTCAAAGGTTTTGTCCAGACAGTCGTCTAACCTAATAGAGACCAATGGTTTTGTCTTTAGAAGAGTTTAGTGCAAATTTTCAATTAAACTGAACTGCAAGTAATTTACGAACATTTGTAACTCACGACCAAGCCTCACTCTTGAACACAAGTGACTGCATCTGCATGTAACGATGCACTATTTGAAACCTCCTACAGCGGGGTAACATGGCAGCAATTCAAGGCACGTAAACCAAACCTCCGTACATCCGTGAAGGCATTGCCTACAATAAAATAAAATAAACCTAGACACGTAGGAATCCCGGTATATACTTGAACCAGCAATGTTATTCAAACAATGTTGAAACCTGTAATAACCTGCCGATTAGAAGTTACCACCATGATTAGCAGATTTGTAATTTTGTAATTTGCATGTTACTATGAAATACTTAAACACTTGAAGTCACTTGCACATTGATTAGGTTATGTTAGTCGCATCATGGTCATTTAGGCTAAATGTTCCCAAAATTAGAGGCCAATGTTAATATACGTTACAACCCACCCACCAAGTAGCCTACTACTCACTTTAATTTCATTTAAAAAATGCCATCAAAGGAACGTGATTAAATAATTAGAGAATAGCCCAATTATTGATACATACCTTGCTTCATCAAAGGGGAAGCGATGAAATGATAGGGCTCTTCCATCCTCAGGAGTGTATTTCCAACCTCTACTTTTGCAGCCAACAACAGAACATTCCGAGTGATATTTTCCCATAACCTACATATCAAATATACAGAATGAGGTACAGAAACAGAAAGCATGAAATACAAAATGTAATAGAAAATAAATTGAATTCAAGTCATTAACCTAGCTTTCTACTACTAAGAAACTTCACCAAAAAATACTGCATGGCTCTCATGAGAATCCTATCGATCAAGAAATCACTTGAATAATATATAATGCATTATTGGTACTTACCAGAGAAACTGAAATACCGATACTGGTTTACAATCAACCAAAATACCACGAGGCAATTTACAGGTGAGTACTTAAACGTTGGAGAATGAAAGTCGCCAAGTTGTTGGTAATATAGACAATGCCACCAACCCAGTAGAAATAATGTTCACTTAATGACATGTGCTATAATTACCGTCTGTGAGCAAGATAATTGCAAGGAAATGTCAATTAGGAATTATGTGTATATTTATTGACTAAATATAGGGATATATTTGCAATTCAATTAAAACGTGTATCATGCATATGTTGGCAAGACGATATACAGCGCTTAATCCGCTCCTTACGTCTGGCCGCGCTACTACACCGATGGTACCAAATAATCCCTATCTGGTTGACACCCCTTGGTCCATAGCATGAATTTATTTACTGGGCCAAAATAAAACACATTACCCTGCATATGAGTTCACTGTATTTTTAAAATCTCTAAGAATAGAAGGAGAAAAACATTATGGTCACCTATGAAACATGAGAATTGATCTGATTATCCATACTTTTAACCCTCGGACATTGTTGCATCAATGAGAAGCTTAGTACAGTATATTTATGTCCCACAACTTGTCTCATGGGCTCTGTAGGCCCAGTAATTGGACTGGTGATGAGGCAGCCGTGACCATCACGACGGAACACATCAAAATCTGAAACTTTCAGGATGGTTGAGAATGAGTTTCGGTCCCATGTCTGTACACAGCTCCACTCCAAACTTCACAGCAGAATTGAGACTTTGCATGACAGGAGTTGGAATCTCTCAGGGTGGAAAGCATTATGTTCATCTCTATCGCACGACTGCGACCGAAATGAATGGAAAGGAATAACAATGGCATATAGCAGGAACTCCGTAACAACCTTCATAACCTTCATAGCAGGGTTTAACTTCTTATTAAGCTGGAAAACTGCTCGTAGGTCGCAAATAATGGGAACATTTCCTTCACAACAGTAAAAGAGGTATAGGCTCGGTACATGAGTCCGTGCCGTGCTTATTAGAATAAAATGCAGTACATTACAATAACATGACTAATGCGCAACGTCGTCCCTACATAGTAAGACGATGATGATAATTGTTGTTTTAAGGGGCCTAACATCTAAGTTATCGGCCCCTAACCTACATAGTACAAAGTTCCCGATTCTAGGATATAACTGGTAATCTCGAGAACCACTGGATGGATTTTGATGTGGTTTTCACCATTCTGTAAAGGATCTCTCGAGGAAGGTTTCTGTAGAAATACATTTATTTATGACCAAAGGAAGCCGAATAGTAACGATTTCAGTGAATAGATTTGCAGAAAAAACTTGCCGTCCGTACGCTGGGTAAATCGTTAAAAATATCTATAGCCTATACTATGGGCGAAGAATTGTTCAACATGAAAAGTTCTACAGAAAGAAAGTCCTCAACAGCATATCTCTATCTTTTATACATCGCCCACTATAAAAGTGTTTATGTTTTCATTTATTGATGTGTAACATCTCTCCGCTCGGTTGCTGGATAGTTTTGTGGGAGAGATTTTGAAAATTGGGGACGGAAGTGAATAGGGCGGAAGTGGATCGAAAGGAAGTGGATCGGACGGAAGTGAAGACGCACTGCCAGAAAAATGGGACGGAAGTGAATCGGGCGGAAGTGGATCGAACGGAAGTGGATCGGACGGAAGTGAAGACGCACTGCCAGCTGGATGTACAATTGAAAATGTGTGTATTGGAAACAAGGCAGATTGTGCTCTGTAGCGCGAGAATGTTATGGCAATACAGTAGGCAGTGCATTTAGCAGGCACTGGTTTGACGAGCACAGTGGCAAATGTTTCACCGACTTTCATTTGTCATTGAGCAGTTTATGAAGCTTCGCGTTCAAGGTTTAATATCACATGGGGTAGGACAAAGACGACAAATGACATTTAAGTAAGCGGCGTTATTGTCAAGCTGTGGGTGAGTAGTCAAATATTAAATGCAAAACAGAATGTTGCTATATGAGTGGAATAATAGCTGTATTTTCATCTTATGTGAGACTAGGTCATTTCATGATTGTAAGAAGCCATGTTTTCATTGTTTACGACGAACTGTATGAGAGCCTTGAGAATAATGAATGTTAGAGTTACTGAGGAATGTGCTCACAGTATTTGAGAGTACTGTCGACGTTGTGTGTCACTTTGTTATTATGAATTATTAATGTAAAAGGAAGGAAGGAAGCTTGTAGTTTTGCGTATCCGTTAATCTCACCCAGTCACGTTAAACTACAAGCTTGCTTGCTTGCTTGCTTGTTAATCTCACGATCATGATCCAAGGTACCTCCCTTTTACGTGGAATGCGAACCACAGGACATGCCATTTCAATTCGAAAATCTCACATGTATTGACCGGGAATCAAACCCGGTCTACCTTGGTGAGAGACTAACAGCTTGACCGCTGTGCCACAAATGCGACTGGAGCATATCTCCAATTCAATCTATACATTCATCATAGTACCAGTATGGAAATGGAGTGAAAATTAACATTTTATGAATGTCCAAGCTGTGTAGTATACGAGTAGGATAACACGTCAGATGTTACACATCATATGCGACTACTGTAAGGCTCGTATCTTTTTTTTTCAAAATCTCCATTCAGTGGAAATCTAAATCACTGGCTTCGGAGAGATTTTACGAGCTAGCAAGCGAACCTATCACCCCAGCTTAGGCCAGCATCGAACTGTCGAGTCGTGTCGAGTTAAGACTTCAGAGAAGAGTGGGCTATAAGTGTTTGTAGTTCCGCTGCTCACCTTGGCATTTCTGAATTTCGTCTGGGGCCGGTCATCCCTGCGCCTTTTAAGCTTACGCTGGTTACACCGTTAAAGATACCAGGCGAAGCCGGGATGGGTTGCTAGTAAATAAATAAATAAATAAATAAATAAATCAATCACACAGTCACTCGGTGATGTAATGACCTTCTGCAAGCGTTCAAGTTCTTTGCCTCTCCTGTAGAACTGTTCTTTCGAGTTGAAGAAATCTGTTGGCTAGTTGCTGAGAGCAGCTTCATCATGACACAATTGTGCTTGAATGTTGTTTGAGAGAGACTGGAAAATATTACAGTAATCGGAAGGGGCTAAGTCTGGTGAATACGGCCCTCCATATCACCAGACTTAGGAAGTGGTACCCCACCAAATTTACCGTTCGCATCATTGGTGATTCTGGCCGTAGGCAGGCGTGCATTATCGTGGAGTAACAATCCAGGATCACCAGGTGCTTGGTTTTCAATAGCAACAGCGAGTGGTCTTAGCTATTCAGTATACAAAGCAGCGTTTATCGTTTGAATTCTTGGTAGAAAATCATGTCGAAGATGCCAGTTTATGCACCTCACACAATGAATGTAAATGACGCACAATGGTTGTGTGATCGCATTCCATAATTTTTACAAATCCCGCGTTGTTTGGCGAGGATTATTTCGAGCCAATTGAATTAGGCGGTTTTCATAAAAAGATAAGTTTCATCACACAAGTCGAAGTTTCCTTCTCGGAAACGGGAAAACCATTTCCGCGCCGTCCCTCAGCGAATGCTTGCCTCCCATACACACCAGAAATTCTTCTCGCGACTTCTGTAGCACTAGATCATCGATTAAACTCGAAGAGTGGAATGTGTCGGAAATGTTCATTTTTCACTACTTAGCACTCGATACTGATTAAACTTGAAAATATCCATAACAAGCTGTTACCATCACATAAGTTCCTGTTCACAACAATCAAACTCCAAACAGAAATAAGGAAACAATTGCACAACGAAAACGAAGTTTGCAGTGGTTCCATCTCAATACAGAACGGCAGTAACTTATGGACCGACCCAATATTACCAATTTGAAATATGGCAGCCAGTGGCCAACTTGTTCACAACAGCTGATGAGCTTGCATTGGCGCAGTGATCACTCTCTTCCTTGGCCTATAAACACTTCGATAAACTGATCCCGCCATCATGTCTCAAATTGGTAATTACAATACTAGAGTATTCTCGTATGTTTCCTATTGGAGGTTATTTGTGTGGTCTTTTAACCCCGAGCACATTGTGTGCATTTATATAGATATAATTTTCTGATAACCTGTGTTATTGTGGTGTCTGCAGTAGTAGTGTGTATTTGTAATTCCTGAAGTTAGGAACCATCCCGCCATTTGCCTGCAGTAGAAGAGTGAAACCACGGAACACCACTTCGAAGATGGCTGAGGTGCGAATTGAACCCAACTCTTGTCAGTTCTGCTTCGTGAGGTTGAGTATACTTTGTTTCAGCTCTCAGACCAGAATAATACATTTCTTGGCAGAGCCGGGAATATAACCAGGGCCTCCACAGTGACAGCTAAGAATGCTAGCCAATACGCAACGAGATGGACTCATGTTTTAAGGATACACGATACATTCTATTTTTGGTTGGTAATGTTAATATTTGATCCAAGAATTTGAAACATGCTCATATTTTGTAATTTTTGGACTATTCCATTGTATTTCTTAAGGGATATAATAATAATAATAATAATAATAATAATAATAATAATAATAATAATAATAGTATTATAAATAATATCGTATGGCCTCGGTGCCGGGAGCAAGCTTTGTTATTTGACGCACAGAGGGCAGTATGCATGTCGAATTTTGTTGTTCCTTGGAGCGAGCGCCATGCAAGTCAAGGAGGGTAGATATCTAAGCTCCTTGACACTATAGCGCTTTCTAGTAGAGAGAGGAGGAACATTTGTGTTGGCAGAAAATCCCGAGATTAATTTTGCCATTATGAACACGGCCTACTGAATTCAAATGGGTTCTTTAACATGCCAACAATGTATGACATGCGTTTCGTGATTTTTGTCACCTTTCAAAAATCACTTACCATGGGCAGGAGCGAACCTGCAAGCTTGGGGTTGGTAGTCCGACACGATAACCACTCACCCACCGTGGCGGCCTCTTATAGGATGAAAACCGTCAGGGTGTGTGTGTGAGAGAGAACACTTAACCCTCACTTCCAAGGTCGCGGGTTCAAACCCGGACGAAGTCGTCGGATTCTCTAAGAGCGTTAAAATCCCTCAGTATGCCTTCCTTCGGAGGGGAAGTAAAGCAGGCGCGGTGGTCCCATGTCATAGATGTATGGCATGTAAAAGAACCTTCTACTAATTACACTTGTGTGAAGCTAAATTATAGGTTAAATTTGACTAACGCTCTTAGGTTCCAACGTTCGTCACCAGGAGCCGACTTCGGTGGCATCTAGTAACCACGTTCAGAACTAGATGCTGGTGTATGGTGGCGTTTGGTAGCAAAGGTAAGAACTACTTGAAAATTCAATGTCTGCAGTCCTTACTTGAATTAAAAACAGGTAACACACACTAATACAGCCATCACATTGACAACGGTTAACAGGCAATTTCTACACACACCCAAAGAACACGCCGCGTTCTCGCAGCCCCTAAACTGAGGAACCATCCCTCACTTCCCTCTGGATCTGCACCCTGAATCAACTGCAGTTTCCACATATTTGCACGATGTTTCCCACACTATGAACTTTGGCACAAAAACTTGTTTTATTTAGTATGCATTGATGTAGGAAGTTCCAGCTCAAATACAAGACAGTCTCTTTGGGAGGGAAAAAAAACTCCTAGTGCGTTACAGGTGGCTTTGAAAGTACGCCAAAGACAAGGCCATCTGCGGTCCGGAGCAGTATATATTGGGTGCGTGCCACGGTGTTGGTATCACTTGTTCTTGCCGCAGCCAAGTAACAGACTCTCAATCCACCATGTACAAGCTGGTGAGTAGCTCAATGGACTGTCAGTAAACCTAGAATAATCTCTATTTCACTGTACGCAGATAGACAATTCCTCACTGACAAATGCTTTCTTCTGATGACTCCAGTTAGTTAGTTATTGTTGTTTTAAGGGGCGGAACTACGATGTCATCTGCCCCTATATGATGACTCTCAGAGACTCTCAGGGCAAGATATCTTCATGGACAATACATGTCACTAGAGCCTGCTGTAGGTCTATTTGATGATTTCATTTTAACTTGATTCATTTCAAATTATGCATCTTTAAATATTATTTTATTACTCGGAGATCATCTGCTCTAGGACTTTCTATAACGTTTACTCTAAATGATTTCATTTATTGTTTTCAAAAATATTATGCTTAAAATTATTCAATACTTTCATTCCGAACCTAATTTCATCAGCAAAGTAATATTTATCTAACCTATTAGGATCTTAAATGTAGTCTAACAGAACTAATGAAATCATTCACGACCATATCAACAAATAAATCACCTTAACTGAAGCAGACTACTATTTTTTACGGAATATATATAATAATAATAATTTTTAATTATTTTTAATCAAGAAGACAAATGTTACCTACTCTTATTTCTATTAGGGGTGGGGGTGGGGGGGGATGAGGGGTTTGTCTTTTAAACTTTTCATCAAAACAATAACATTTGCAGTTATCAACAAACACCTTTTAAAGTAAAATGGCCGGCTCTGAGGTGCAGCGGATGCATCACGCTTTATTTGCACCTTGGAAACCTCGGGCTCGGGTTTATCTCCGCCAGTAGCGAGTATGCTGGAACAGGGTGTACTCAACCCCGCGAAAACAATTGCGCAGCTGCTTGATATGACAAACAGCGCACCATGGTATAAAATCACGGTGATATGGATGGCCACCCCCATAATTCGTAGGCAATTAGCTGAGCGGTAGTATCCCTGATACGCGTGGCTCGATCACGGTGTTTAGTTTTTGAAGGTAAAATTTCCTATTCCCCTTACAGATGATCTGGGGAGTGATTATGCTTGCCTCTCACTAAGGTGGACAAGGTTCGATTTCCGGCTAATGGATGTGACAGTTTTCGAAGTGAAAAGATTTGATGGATAATTAATTGATCATTGACCAATCGAATGCGATTATACAGTATTCCAATATTTCCGGTGCATTACTGTTTGCAGATTGAATAGGGTGTACAGTAGTTACCGATGAATTGTTGAAGTTAAATTCGTGAACTACTTGATATGAAGGAGGCGTGATGGCGCAGCGGTCAAGCTGCTTGTCTCACACAGAGACGGGTGGGATTCGATTCCCGGTTAATGCATGCGGGATTTTAGAGGTGAAACGTTACGTTCGGTGGTTCAGTTTCCAAGTTGAAAGGATTGGATTATGATAGTAAAATTACAGTTCACGTTAAACTGCAAGCTGTTCCGCTCCCTTAAAACAACAATAACAATCAACATCAATCAAGCTGCTCTTTATTGCTCAAAAATAAAGCCTGTTTTTGTTTTGTTTTTGAATTTACTATATAAAAGCAGTTAAATATCTATGACTTCTATGTACATCCCACTACTATTATTGTACGATATTAATGATAATATTAATAATAATAATAACAATAACAACAATAATATTTCGTCGCTTGGCCTGGTCATTAATGTGCCCATTCATTGTCTTCTGGTTCAGCAGAAGGATGGAACTCATTACGCCTGGCCTCTGGATCGACGCGAGGTGGTCATTGATATTCCCAGGCTAAATAATGAATAATAGACATGAATTTTACTTGAATATGAATATCAGAAGATGTTGGTACTGCAATGTGAGAAACATTTGACAGCAGTGCTCGTTCTATTTAACGTACGATTATTTAATTGGATTTTTCTCTGTTCCAGATCCTTGTTGTCCTGGCTCTGATCGCCATCTCCTCCGCTCAGTACCTTGGCTACGGAGGCTACTATGGTAGCGGATACTACGGAGGATACGCCGCTCCTTACGCCTACTCCCGAGGACTCTACTCTGGTGCCTACATTGGTTGAATAACTTCATCTCCTCCCTTATTGTATAGAAATGTGCAATAAAACTCTTCTTTTCCTTTCTTAAATAGCCTATGTGTTTCGTAACAATCCAAAACTGAACACCTTAAGTATCCGACATGCAACATCCTCCCGATAGGATCAGTATGTCACTCTCTATACCTTCAAGGACTTCAAGAAGCGGTGATGAGAATGACTGTTGAAACCATAAACTGAAAATTCCGTGACTTCAAGACTCAATACTTCTTCCGATGACCAACAAACATTGTGGTTTTTAAGAAGTCGTTTAAATAAATAAATAAATAAATAAATAAAAAAATGAATATATATATATATATATATATATATATATAGGCCTACTGTATGTACACAGTATATAGTATATAGCGGTATATCTCTCTGTCTGTCTGTTACTCCTTCACGCCAGAACTACTCAACCAATCAGCTGACATTATCATGAACATATTCAACCAATTCAAACATATTTTTGCCTCAATTTCCTTTGAGATGGTTAGTTTTTAAACTACCAAAAATAATTATTATGGAAAAAGTAATCCATTGATTTTGTCAAGCTACATATTCTTTACATTCTAGAAAAGAATGAATGGTCCTTGACCATAAAGATGCAACAAAAGTGTACCTAACCTGAGGAATATATATATATGAAAATGTTTTCATTGGTCTTGTTTTCGACCACCTTGTAGTAGATCTGACAGTGATACTTCATATTTATTATTAGTAGCTTGCTCAGGAAGGCTAACCCTTTGCATAATGTTAAAGTCAAAACACGTACAAGAGAATTAACATTAATAAATGTATATAAAATGGTATACAACAAGCCATTGTCACAAGCCACTGTCCTTAAAGCGATATAACCTAAACATTCAATTTAGTTTCCATCCCGGCATTTGCCAGGAATTTAAGCGGGAAACCACGGAAAACCACTTCCAGGATAGCTGAGGTGGGATTTGAACCCGTCTCTTCTCAGTTTTGCCTGGCTGACTGTACACCGAGCTATCCCTCAGACCAAAATTAAATTTCTTGGAATAGCCGGGAATCGAACACGGGCCTCCATGGTGACAGCCGAGAACTGCTGGCCACTACGCAATGAGGCGAACTATTTAATTGCAAGAAGAGAAAACTGCAATTTAGTGTATTTGAGGTCTCTACCTCCCATTTAAAGTTCCATGGAACACATATATATTTAGCCCCAGGAAGTGTGGATAATTTCAGATTAAGTTGTTGTTGATTCTTAAGGGGCTTTCCAATATCGTGGTCATGTAGTCTCGTGTACTAGAGTGTGTGTAGAATTTGTCCAATAACCTGTGCCACTGTGGTGTCTGAACTACTGTATATATAAATAAGGTAGGATTTGTGTAGGAAGCGGCCATGGCCTTAAGTTTGATACCATCCAAGCATTTCCTTGGAGTAGAAGTGGGATATCACATGGCTGAATGTACCCCGTTCCAGACCTCAGAGCAGAATTAAATTTCTTGGCTGAGCCAAGTATTGAACCCGGGCCTTCACGGTGGTAGCCAAAAATGCTAGTCACTACGCTACGAGACGGGCGTTTCAAATTAAGGATGTCGATATTATTATTATTATTTATTTTGCGCATGCGCTTACACATTCTCAGCATATTTGCTGGAATGAAAACATTTACAATCCCAGATACCATATATATCATAAGGAGCAAATCCTTGGTGACTGCATTCAGTAAGCTAGTTGCTTTACGCTTTTCCCCCACTCCTTCAGGCCTGATTGCCCAAGAACAGCCTTACTACGCGACACGTAGAAAGTATGACAGTTTTATGCATCAGTTTGAAAAGGCCAGGGTCTAATTTCAACTCACTGAGCGATTCCTTTAAGTTGCTGGGAATCACGCCAGTGCTGGAGATAACAATAGGAACTGTCCTGACATGTGCCATGTGCCATTGCTTCCTTATCAGTTCTGAAAGCTCTGTGTATTTTGACAGCTTTTCAACATGCTTTGTTAGCATGTTGCCACTGTTTGGGATTGCCACATCTATGGAGGTAGTGTGCTTCATGCATTTGTCAACAAGAACCAAATCAGGTCTGTTGTGCACAGCTGACTGGTCTGTCAATACAGTACGATTCCAGTACAACGTAAAGCTGTCACTTTCCAGTACACTTTCAGGAGCATATTTCTAGTACGGCACTTTCTCTTGGCTCAGCAGTTGAAGGCGTATAGCCAGTTCTTGATGAACTATCATGGCAAAAAAATCATGTCTCTTCCTATATTCTGTCCCTGCAAAATGGCGACAACCTGATATAATATGCTGAACAGTCTCCGATGTTGGGTAACCGTATCTGCAATGGTCATCTTGCACAGATGCATCCTTGATAATGTACTTAAGGTAGTTCCTCGTGGGGACAACCTGGTCCTGAATAGCCACCATAAAGCCTTCTGTTTCAGGAAACATCTGCCCAGAAATCAACCAAAAGTTCGACGCTAGCTTGTCGACGTGAGTTTGGATGACTTCATTAGGATGTCTTCCGTGCAGTGGCTTGGACAACCAGGCATTGCATCTATCCAAATCACTGCGCACCTGATTTTGAGTCTCTTCCTGACTTAAGAGTAGTGGAGTTGAATCATCTGCTTCTGTGACAGCCTTGTGCAGTATCGAATGGTTCGATATACACACATCAAAACAAGTTTTGCATCACCTCGGTTCCCAGATCTCCGGCATATAGACGTTGACTGTGTATATTGTATCCAAGATACAGTCCCTTTGACTGTTCATAGATGTCACTAAAACTGCTCAAAGATGTAAACAACCATGCATGAGCAGGGCCTATTAGACGGAGGGGGTACGACAGCCGATCAGTTCCAGTCATTCCACCAGGACGAATGTACGCTGCTCATGTTGTCTGTAGTTCTACCATGCCTAGAAGGTCAATACCGCAGTTCGATCGCGTCCGCATTGTTACTTTGTGTCAAGAAGGGCTCTCAACAAAGGAAGTTTCCAGGCGTCTCAGAGTGAACCAAAGCGATGTTGTTCGGACATGGAGGAGGTACAGAGATACAGGAACTGTCGATGACAGGCCTCGCTCAGGCCGCCCAAGGGCTACTACTGTAGTGGATGACCGCTACTTACGGATTGCCGCTCGGAGGAACCCTGACAGCAATGCCACCATGTTGAATAATGCGTTTCGTTCAGCCACAGGACGTCGTGTTTCAACTCAAACTGTGCGCAATAGGCTGCATGATGCGCAACTTCACTCCCGACGTCCATGGCGAGGTCCAGCTTTGCAACCCCGACACCCTGCAGCGCGGTACAGATGGGCCCAACAACATGCTGAATGGACCCCACGGAATTGGCATCACGTTCTCTTCACCGATGAGTGTCGCATATGCCTTCAACCAGACAATCGTCGGAGACGTGTTTGGAGGCACCCTGGTCAGGCTGAACGTCTTAGACACACTGTCCAGCGAGTGCAGCAAGGTGGTGGTTCCCTGATGTTTTGGGGTGGCATTATGTGGGGCCGACGTACGCCACTGGTGGTCATGGAAGGCTCCGAAACGGCTTTACGATACCTGAATGACATCCTCCGACCCATAGTGCAACCATATCGGCAGAATATTGGAGAGGCATTTGTCTTCATGGACGACAATTCTCGACCTCATCGTGCACATCTTGTGAATGCGTTCCTTCAAGATAACGACATCGCTCGACTACAGTGGCCAGCATGTTCGCCAGACATGAACCCTATCGAACATGCCTGGGATATGTTGAAAAGGGCTGTTTATGGACGTCTTGACCCACCAACCACTCTGAGAGATTTACGCCGAATTGTCGTTGAGGAGTGGGACAATTTGGACCAACAGTGTCTTGATGAACTTGTGGATAGTATGCCACGGCGAATACAGGCATGCATCAATGCAAGAGGACGTGCTACTGGGTATTAGAGGTAGTGGTGTGTACTGCAATCTGGACCACAAATGCTGAAAGTCTAGCTGTATGATGGTACAACATGCAATGTGTGGGTCTCATGAGCAATAAAACGAGCTGAAATGTTGTTTGTGTTGATCTCTATTCCCTTTGTATTTAACGGTTCCGGAACTCTTGGAACCGAGGTGATGCAAAACTTTTTTTGATGTGTGTAGAACAGAAGTATTTTCTTAGCTCATAGATCTGTCGAGCTACTTGCTTGTTTATATCAACAATTCCTCTCCCACCCATATGTCTCGATAACATGACTCGTTCCACAGATGTCCTGGGATGGTGTTTTCGTGATTTGGTCAGTGATGTTCTAATTTTCTGTTCTAGACTTGCAATGTCAGTTTTACTCCACTTGATGACCCCAAACGAGTAACTGAGGATAGGGACAGCATATGCGTTGATTGCCTTAACCAAGTTTTTACTGTTGAGGCTGGTGTTACAAACAAGCTTATTTCTTCTGTCAAATTCCTTCGTCAGATCTTGTTTCACTACTGAGTGTTCTATGTGTCGGGCTTGCTTCATTCCCAGATACTTGTAGGTCTCGTCAGTGAGCATTGTTGTAATCTGCTGGCCCTGAGCTGTTTCATATATTCCTTCCTGCAGCTTGCCTTTCATAACGTTCATCGTTTTACATTTCTCCAGCCCGAATTCCATTTTCATATCCTGCGAGAAGGTTTCCACTATCTTCAACAGAAACTCTAGCTGTGCTCTGGTGGCAGCATATAGCTTTAGGTCATCCATATACAAGAGATGGTTGAGCTTTGCAAGCTCCCTGGAGTTCTTCTTGATACTGAAGCCATATTTTGTTGAATTAAGTTGGTTTGATAGTGGATTCATCGCAAGGCAGAACCATAATGGGCTCGAGGAGTCTCCTTGGAATATTCCCTTGTGGATTGGGATCATACTGGTTGCAATACTGCCATTTGTAGTTCTAAGGCACATTACTGTACGCCACGTTGCCATGGCGTGTTCCAAGAAATATATAATCTGAGGATCAATTTTATACACTTTCAAAATATGGATCAACCAATCATGGGGCACGGAATCATAGGCCTTCTTGTAGTCAATATATGCCGTGAATAAATTTCTGTTATTGGCAAAGGCCTGGTTAGAAACCACTGAGTCAATGATAAGTATTTCTTTACACCCTTTGGACCCTTTCGTGCATCCTTTTTGTTGTGTTGCTAGGTTGTTATTTTGTTCACAGTGGGCATATATCTTCCTACTAAGACAGGACGTGATGATCTTATACATCGTGGGAAGGCATGTAATTGGACTGTATTTTCCAGGATCTTGCATATTTTGTGGGTCTTTCGGAAGTAGATGTGTTACACCTAGTGTAAGAAAATTTGGCATCTTCTGTGGATGAGCAACAACTTCATTCACCAGAGTAGACAGAAGATCGTAAACACACCAGAATGTCTTATACCAGTAATTCTGTATCTGATCTAAACCGGATGCTTTCCAGTTAGGAAGACCTTTAATAAGAGTTTAGTGCTTTTCAATGCTTTTTAATGATGGAAGAAATTTCAGTTGATGTTATTGGATCATATTGCATCGAATTATATTCTTTAGAGATGTCTGTTACTTCCTGAACCCAATGGGAGTCTGGGTTAAAATTGGTGGCTTTGGATAGTTGATTGCTCCAAAACTCTTCAATTTCTTCCTTTGTTGGATAAGGAGCATTTGAGGATACTTGGATTTTGCTCAGTGCTCTGTAAAATTTCTTCTCGCCTTTGACAAATAAGTTGTTGTCCTGTCTCCGTTTCCTACTGGCTCTGTATCTTGAAAGTCTGTTCGCTACCAACGTAAGTTTCTATTATTATTATTATTATTATTATTATTATTATTATCATCATCATCATAATGTCCCTTCGAATCTTAATGCAGCCAGTGAAAATCTTACAATCTGTAGCCCTTAACGATCATCTCTAGCGTTGTATAAAAATTTTCAATAATTGCGCATGACGACGCGACGTGCAGATTTTAAAGGCAATTAATATTGACCATTGAAACAGGCAGACAACCAGTAGGAGTTATGACAGGGGAGAAAATTGATCTCGTTCCCTGAGCTTGACCTTGGTCGACCTGCAACATTCCTTGCTTTAGGCGATCAGTCAAGGTTGCAGGCTCAGGTGTCCAAATGACCGTTATTGTAGGTTGTTATTGCTCTATTTAGGGGATCATCAGCTTTGTGCAGTTGAGTAGTAGCCTATTATTTATTTAGCGTATTGCTTTTAGTGCCGGGAGTGTCCGAGGACATCTTCGGCTCGCCCGAGGCTGTAGCTGCTTCAAGCGGACACCCATGGGGTGAGCTACAAGTTCCGTCCAATTTCAAGTAGTTCCAACTTTCACTACTAGATGTCACTTAGTGGTGAACGTTGGAACTTTGATAGGGCGTTTCAACGAAATCTAACCTGAAAAGTTAGCTTCACGCAAGTTTAATTAGTGGACGGTTCTTTTACATGCCATAAATCTATGATTTGGGACCGCTGGCTTTACTTCCCCTCCGAAGGCAGGCATACTGAAGGATTTGAACGCTCTTAAAAAATCCGACAACTTCGGCCGGGTTTGAACCCGCGATCTTGGGCACAGCTGTTCAGCATGCTACCAACTACGCCACTGAAGTCGCTAGTTGAGTAGTAATGAAATATTATAACGCGTGCTAGTGTGGTGTCTGTACTAGTGACGTGTTCATCTTTTGTATTTGAGTACATTCTTCCTTCTTTATATTGCTTTTCTTCCCAAATACAGGAACTACATTCAACATTCTTAGCCTACTTTCGAGTTTTACAAAAGATTAAAGTGTACCTATGAGTTCTAAACGAGTCAAACGTTCGTGTGTATGTCTGTCCCCCATATCAATTCAAGCATTACGAAACTAAATTGAACCAAATTCGGTACAGCAGTGTCATGTTTTATATCGCCACCATCTTAACCAAAACAAATGGTGGCCATCCAAATGCCCAAATATTAAATCAAATTACGACTAAACTAACAATCCGATCAGTATCAAAGTTTAGAAAGGTATAATTTTGAGTAGAAAACGTCTGTCGTACAAACTACAAGGTCATCAGCCAAATAATTCCAAATTTCTGAATACAAATATTTTTAGACGATAGAAAAGGAATTTTGTAGTTTTACGTGACCATTAATCTCGCGATCATGAGCTACGGGACCTTATTTTTACGTGGAATCCGATCCACAGGACAAGGCACTTCACTTTCAAAATCCCACATGCACAGCAAAGAATCCCAACTCTTGTAGCACGTTTAGCCTGCATTTGAGTTAAGAAAAACGCCCACATCACGTCTTAATTTGTCCCACGCCTTCCCAAGTCTCATGGCCACAAGACACGCAATCACCACAATCTGCTAATTCAGTACACATATCATGTTGCTTGTACATTTATAATACTATTAGAACACTTTCACAAAACCCGCTGATATTCAGCAACTGAGTGCATACGGTAAACATGCACTCTACAATCAAAGTGACCTCCGTTATTTTTAAACAAAGAAAGGTTAGTTGATAACTAACTTATAGTATGAAACGGGGATGGTAATCAAAGATGTACCCAGCCCTATTGAAGCAACAACAACAACAAACAATGAAACAACAACACCTAATGAATTGAGCTGCGATTTTAATAGGGTTGCATCTTGTGCTGGTAAGGAAAAATCATTTCTCCTTAATTATTAAAATATTTCGTTACAAATTAAGGGATTTAATATTTATTTGTTGAGGCATTGTAGAGGATTTAGTTTTGCAACAAAGGGGCTTATTTTTCATATTTAAGACCACTTTGGTCAGTTTATAACTTAATTTTATTAATGGTTTATTAAGGAAGAAATCTATTTAACTAACGAGGCGAAACTCTTGGCAATGAACGCCCACTGTTCATTGAACATCACTAATGGTTTGATTATTATCGTACGGCATCGTCCCTCAAGTCGATAAACTATCGCCATTGGAGTTTATTGTTCCCCTGTGTATTCTGTAATCAAAGTGTCTAATCGGGGAAATTCATTTGACCCAGGCCAAACATAGTCCATAGCATGAATTTATTTACTGGGCCAAAAGAATCGTTACCCTGCTTATGAGTTCGCTGTATTTTTAAAATCTCGAAGAATAGAAGGAGAAAAATATTTTGTTCACGTATGAAACACGGGAATTGATCTGATTTATCCATGCTTCCCTTGGACATTGTTGCATCAATGAGAAGCTTATTACAGTAGGGTACGTCAAGAACGTATAATTGTTTATGTCCCACAACTTGTCTCTTAGGCTCTGTAGGCCCAGTAATTGGGCTTGTGATGAGGCAGCCGTGACCATCACGGCGGTATACATCAAAATCTGAAACGTTCAGGATGGTTGAGTATGAGATTCGGTCCCGTACATCTACACAGCTTCGCGCCAAAGCAGAATTGAAACTTTGCATGGCAGAACCAGGGTTCTCTCGGGGTGGAAAGCTATTATGTTCATCTCTATCGCACGACGGCGACCGAAATGAATGGAAAGGAATAACAATTTACATTGTTCTCTATTTAACACTCGATACTGCTTAGCCTTGAATATATCCAAAACAAGCTGTTGACATCATTCAAGTTCCCGTTTGTAACAAACCGCAAACAGAAATAAAGAAACAATTGCATACCGAAAACGAAGGTTGCAGAGGTTCTAAGCCTATTCAGAACGGCAGTAACTTATGGACCGACCCAATATTACCAATTTGAAACATGATTGTCAGTGGCCAACTTGTTCACAACAGCTGATGAGCATGCATTGGCGCAGTGATCACTCTTTTGCTTGGCCTACAAACTCTTCGATAAACTGACCGCCGCAATCATGTATCAAATTGGTAATTACAATACTAGAGTATTCTCGTATGTTTCCTATTGGAGGTTATTTGTGTGGTCTTTTAACCCCGAGCACATTGTGTGTATATATAGATATAATTGTTGTGATAACATGTGTTATTGAGGTATCTGTAGTAGTGTGTATTTGTAATTCAGGTGAAGATTGGGAAGGAGGAGACCGTGCCCTTAAGTTAGGAACCATTCCAGCATTTACCTGGAGTAGAAGAGTGAAACCACGGAAAACCACTTCAAAGATGGCTGAGGAGCGAATCGGACCCACCTCTTGCCAGTTCTGCTTCATGAGGTTGAATATGCTCTGTTTCAGTACTCAGACCAGAATAATACATTTCTTGGCAGAGCCGGGAACATAACCAGGGCCTTCACAGTGACAGCTAAGAATGCTAGCCACTACGCAACGAGATGGACTCAGGTTTTAATTACTTAAGGTAGTAAGGATAAACGATGCATTCTATTTTCGGTTGGTGTTGTTAATATTGGATCCAAGAATTTGAAACATGCTCATTTTTTGTAATCTTTTGACCATTCCATCGTATTTCTTAAGGGATGTAAACCGTCAGGGTGTGTGTGAGGAGAACCCTTTCCCCTCACTTCCCTCTGGATCTGCACCCTGATTCAAATTCAGTTTCCACATATTTGCACGATGTTTCCTACACTATGAACTTTGGCACAAAAACTTGTTTTATTTAGTATGCATTGATGTAGGAAGTTCCAGCTCAAATACAAGACAGTCTCTTTGGGAGGGAAAAAAAACTCCTAGTGCCTTACAGGTGGCTTTGAAAGTACGCCAAAGACAAGGCCATCTGCGGTCCGGAGCAGTATATATTGGGTGCGTGCCACGGTGTTGGTATCACTTGTTCTTGCCGCAGCCAAGTAACAGACTCTCAATCCACCATGTACAAGCTGGTGAGTAGCTCAATGGACTGTCAGTAAACCTAGAATAATCTCTATTTCACTGTACGCAGATAGACAATTCCTCACTGACAAATGCTTTCTTTTGATGACTCCAGTTAGTTAGTTATTGTTGTTTTAAGGGGCGGAACTACGATGTCATCTGCCCCTATAATTATGATGACTCTCAGCGACTCTCAGGGCAAAATATCTTCATGGACAATACATGTCACTAGAGCCTGCTGTAGGTCTATTTGATGATTTCATTTTAACTTTATTCATTTCAAATTATGAATCTTTAAATATTATTTTATTACTTGAAGATCATCTGCTCTAGAACTTTCTATAACTTTTTCTCTAAAACGTTACATTTTTTCATACATTTTATGCTTGTTGTTCAATACTTTCATTCCGTATCTAATTTCCTCAGCAAAGTAATATTTATCTAACCTATTAGGATCTTAAATGTAGTCTAACAGAACTAATTAAAACATTCACGACCATATCAACAAGCGAGAAACCTTAACTAAAGCAAACTAAAATTTCTACTGAAAATATCTTAAATATATTAATATTTAATTATTTTTAATCAAGACGACAAATTTTACCTAGGCTTATTTCTATTAACGGGGGATTTGTCTTTTAAAGTTTTCATCAAAACAATAACATATGCAGTTATTAACAAATACTTTAAAGTAAAATGGCCGGCTCTGAGGTGCAGGTCATCATGCTTTATTTTTACCTTGGAAGCCGCGGGCTCGGTTTTGGCTCCGCCAGTAGCGAGTATGCTGGAACAGCCCCGCGAAAACAATTGCATATGGATGTTCACCCCCATAATCCGTAGGCAATAGGCTAAGCGGTAGTATCCCTGAATACGCGTGGTACACTGGGCTCCATCACGGTGTTTAGTTTTTGAATGTAAAATGAGCTAGATCCCTTACAGATGATCTGGGGAGTGATGATGCTTGCCTCTCACTAAGGCGGACATGGTTCGATTCCCGGCTAATGGATGTGACAGATTTCGAAGTGAAAAGATTTGATGGATAATTAATTGATCATTGAGCAATCGATTGCGATTATACCAATATTTCCGGTGCATTTCTGGGACAGTAAGCAGTTAGAATAGCCTAGTTCGTGTTAAGCTATCTGCCCATTGTACAGTAGTTGAGTTTATGTTCGTGAACTACTTGATATGAAGAAGGCGTGATGGCACAGCGGTCAAGCTGCTTGTCTCACACAGAGACGGGGGGGATTCGATTCCCGATTAAAGCATGCGTTATTTTAGAGGTGAAATGTCACGTTTGGTGTCGGTTTCTCAATTGAAAGGATTGGATTATGATAGCAAATTTACAGTTCACGTGTAGGCTGGGGACAGATGACCTCGCTGTTCCGCCCCGTAAAACTACAATCAAGCTGCTCTTGATTGCTTCAAAGTAGAGCCTGTTTTCTTTTCTGAAATTTACTATATAAGGGTAGATAAGTGTCTATGATAATAATAATAATAATAATAATAATAATAATAACAATAATATTTCGCCTATCTGCTTGGCCTGGTCAGTAATGTGCCCATTCGTTGTCCTCTGGTTCATCAGAAGGATGGAACTCATTACGCCTGGCATCTGGATCGGCGCGAGTTAGTAATTGATATTCCCAGGCTGAATAATGAATAATAGACATGAATTTTACTTGAATATGAATCTCAGAGGATTTTGGTACTGCAATGTGAGGAACATTTGACAGCAGTGCTCATTCTATGTAACGTACGATTATTTAATTGGATTTTTCTCTGTTGCAGATCCTTGTTGTCCTGGCTCTGATCGCCATCTCCTCCGCTCAGTACCTGGGCTACGGAGGCTACTATGGTAGCGGATACTACGGAGGATACGCCGGAGGATACGCCGCCCCTTACGCCTACTCCAGAGGACTCTACTCTGGTGCCTACATCGGTTGAATAACTTCATCTCCTCCCTTTTTGTATAGAAATGTGCAATAAAACTCTTCTTTTCCTTTCTTAAATAGCCTATGTGTTTCGTAACAATCCAAAACTGAACACCTTAAGTATCCGACATGCAACATCCTCCCGATAGGATCAGTATGTCACTCTCTATACCTTCAAGGACTTCAAGAAGCGGTGGTGAGAATGACTGTTGAAACCATAAACTGAAAATTCCGTGACTTCAAGACCCAATATTTCTTCCGATGACCAACAAACATTGTGGTTTTTAAGGAGTCGTTTAAATAAATAAATAACTAACTAACTAAATAAATAAATAGATAAGTAAATAAATATATATCTCTTATATAAAAACAAGTGTCCTGACTGACTGACTGACTGACTGACTGACTGACTCATCATCGCCCAGCCAAAACTATTAAAGTTAGAAACATGAAATTTTGGGGATATGTTCGTGGTAAGTCGAAAATGCGCACTAAGAAAGGATTTTTGGATATTCAGGTTCTAAAGGTGTCTTAAGGGGGTACACATGCATTTCATTGAATAGCAATATCTCCGGCTTGGTTTCATTGAGGGACGTGATACTCGGCATATAAACGTATCATTAAAAATAAGAAGACACGTGTCTGAGGGTTTTTCGATGTGGTGTATATTATGAGGTGAAAGGGGTGAAAAGTGGGGGTTGAAGGGTTCCTAACGGAGCGTGTATCTCTTAAACGACATAGGCGAGGAGTTTGAAACTCAGCGGAAAAAAATCAGCTTAAAAAATAAGTAAATAGGTGTTTGACCGTTTTTTCATAAATCGAATTTAAGGGGCCCATGGGGAGGGGTGAAATTCTGAAAAAAGAAAATTGAAAGATACAAAGTCCTGACACACTCATCATCGCCCAGCCTAAATTATTGAAGTTAGAAACAAGACATTTTGGGGATATGATCATTATATGTCCAAACCGTCCACTAAGGGAGGTTTTTCGGATATTCAGGTTCTAAAGGGGTGTTAAGGGGGTAAAACCTGCATTTCATTGAATAACAATAACTCCGGATTGGTTTCATTTGTGGATGTGATACTCGGCATATAAACTGATCATTAAAAATAAGAAGACACGTGTCTGAGGGTTTTTCGATTTGGTGTATATTATGAGGTGAAAGGGGTGAAAAGTGGGGGTTGAAGAATTCCTAACGGAGCGTGTATCTCCTAAACGACATAGGCGAGGAGTTTGAACTCAGCGGAAAAACATCAGCCTAAAAGATAAGTAAATAGGTGTTGACCGTTATTTTTTTCATAAATCCAATTTAAGGGGCCCATGGGAAGGGGTGAAATTCGGGGGGGGGGGGCGGGGGACAGGAAAGAAAGTGTCCTAACTGATTGACTGACTCACTCACTCTTCAATCTCAGGAAGTGAAAACTGCTTAAAAATAAGTAAATAAGTGTTCGACAGTTTCTTTTTCATAAATCAAATTTAAGGGGTTCATGGGGAGGGGTGAAATTCTGGAGAAATAAATGAAAGAAAATGTCCTGACTCACTCACTCATCATCGCCCAGCCAAAATTAATGAAGTTAGAAACATGACATTTTGGGGATATGTTCGTTGTATGTCAAAACCGTACACTAAGGGAGGATTTACCGATATTCAGGTTCTAGAGGCGTCTTAAGGGGGTTGAACCTGCATGGGAAGGGGTGAAATTCTGGGAGGGGGGGGGGACAGGAAAGAAAGTGTCCTAACTGATTGACTGACTCACTCACTCTTCAATCTCAGGGAGTGAAAGCTGCTTAAAAATAAGTAAATAAGTGTTCGACAGTTTCTTTTTCATAAATCAAATTTAAGGGGTTCATGGGAAGGGGTGAAATTCTGGAGAAAATGAAATGAAAGAAAATGTTCTGACTCACTCACTCACTCATCATCGCCCAGCCAAAATTAATGAAGTTAGAAACATGACATTTTGGGGATATATTCGTTGTATGCCAAAACCGTACACTAAGGGAGGATTTTCGGATATTCAGGTTCTAGAGGCGTCTTAAGGGGGTTGAACCTGCATGGGAAGGGGTGAAATTCTGGGGGGGGGGGGGGGGCAGGAAAGAAAGTGTCCTAACTGATTGACTGACTCACTCACTCTTCAATCTCAGGGAGTGAAAGCTGCTTAAAAATAAGTAAATAAGTGTTCGACAGTTTCTTTTTCATAAATCAAATTTAAGGGGTTCATGGGGAGGGGTGAAATTCTGGAGAAAATGAAATGAAAGAAAATGTCCTGACTCACTCACTCACTCATCATCGCCCAGCCAAAATTAATGAAGTTAGAAACATGACATTTTGGGGATATGTTCGTTGTATGTCAAAACCGTACACTAAGGGAGGATTTTCGGATATTCAGGTTCTAGAGGGGTCTTAAGGGGGTTGAACCTGCATTTTATTGAATAACAATATATCACGAGTGGTTTCATTTGTGGATGTGATACTCGGCACATAAACTAATCATTAAAAATAAGCAGACAGTTGTCTAAGGGTTTTTCGATGTGGTGTATATTATAAGGTGAAAGGGGTGAAAAGTGGGGGTTGAAGGTTTCCTAACGGAGCGTGTATCTCTTAAAAGACATAGGTGAGAAGTTTGAAACTCAGCGGAAAAAATCAGCTTAAAAATTAAGTAAATCGGTGTTCGAACGTTTTTTCATAAATTCAACTTAAGGGGCCGATGGTGTGGGGTGAAATTCTGCGAAAAAAGGAGAGACAGTGTCCTAACTGACTGACTAACTCACTCACTCATCAAACTCAGGGGAAAAAGACAGCTTAAAAAATAAGTTAATGGGTGTTCGAGCGTTTCTTCATAAATTCAATTTAAGGGGCCCATGGGGAGGGGTAAAATTCTGGTAAAAATAATTGAAAGAAAATGACCTGATTGACTCACTCACTCACTCATCATCGCCCAGCCAAAATTATAGAAGTTAGAAACATGAAATTTTTGGGATATGTTCATTGTATGTCGAAAACGTCCACTAAGGAACGATTTTTGGATATTCAGCTTCTAAATGGGTGTTAAGGGGGTAAACCTGCATTTAATTGAATAACAATATCTCACGAGTGGTTTCATTTGGGGATGTGATACTTGGCATATAAACCAATCATTAAAAATAAGCTGACACATGTCTAATGATTTTTCGATGTAATGTATATTAAGAGTAAAGGGGTGAAAAGTGGGGGTTGAAGGATTCCTAACGGAGCATGCATCTCCTAAACGACATAGGCGAGGAGTTTGAAACTCAGAGGAAAACAATCAGCTTAATAATAATAAATAAATAAATAAATAAATAAATACATAAATAAATAATTTAATAAATAGGTGTTCGACCGTATTTTCATAAATCCAATTTAAGGGGCTCATGGGGAGGGGTGAAATTCTGGAAGAAAAACGTCCACTAAGGAAGGAATTTTGGATATTCACTCTCATCGACCAACCAAAACTATTAAAGTTAGAAGAATGATATTTTGGGATTATGTTTGTTGTGCGTCGAAAACGTCTACTAAGGAGGGATTTTTGGATATTCAAGTTCTAAAGGGGTGTGAACGGGGTTAAACCTGCATTTCATTGAAGAACAATATGACACGACTATGACGCGAGCGAAGCCGCGGGTACCTGCTAGTATATATATAAGTTAGTCTTGTTTTTGCAGTCAGTCGCTCACAATTGTAATTGCAAAAATCGAATAAAAATCAGTTGGGTAGGCTACTGGACCTGAAAACAATAAATTCACTTAAGACTTCCATATCCATGACTGACAGACTAAAGTTATTAGCTCAAATCAGGAAACGTTCCAAGAACTACGTTAGTAGTTCAGAGGTTGTAACAAGTTGCTATTCTTGCTGTTCACTTGAAGAATTGGTGCGTTTGAAGATGATTATTAAATATAAATTATGCGCAATATCACAATGGAAGAATGTTGATAGTTTTCTCGTGGTCCTCCCTGCATGCTCTATTTCACTAGCGCTTAGAGACAGACCAGCGGGGCTGGCGAAACGACCCGAATACTCACGACAGCAACCGATCAACCATCCCCCTTCACGCCCTTTCGACACGCACCGAGACAGACCAGCGGGGCAAACCGAACGTACCCGAAATTCACAAACTAGACCGATCATTAGGGCTAGGTTTTTATGTTAATACATATGCATGAATTAGAACCTTAGCTATCATACTATTATAATTACATTTTATTGTTACATATTTGATCATAATGACATTTGTTTTACATATGTTTGATTTAAAATTAATATTCTGTGGTTGTATTTTACATATTTGATCAAAATGACATTTTCTCTTTACTTGCTTTATTTAAAATTACATATTCTGACTCTTACGATACTGTAAAAGAAAAATATTTTTTCGCAAATGAAATATAACTTATTTGTTCACTATAAACTCAGGTATATGAAACGGATTTTCCAAGCAATTCATAAGCTGTTGAGAAACGGCCAGGGAAGAATATCAAGAAATATATTAGTGGGGATAAGGGGATGGGAATTAACGTAGCACCCTGCCGGAGACTCATTGGCTGGAATTTAGTTTATTTCAGTTGTCCAGTGAGTGCCTGAGACTCTAAGAATTAACGCACAGAATAACAAATCAAGCGATTATTCACAGAACAAATAGCCCCTCGATAAACGAAAGACAAATGGCTGCACAAGGATCATGCCCCGCTTGGTCTGTCTGAAGTACGTGGAAGAGTTTGACTGATCGGTTATATTCGGGAGCATTCGGGTCACTTCGTTAGCCCCGCTGGTCTGTCTCTAAGAGCTAGTCAGCCATATGACTGTTTATTGTTACTACTGTAGCTAGGGGTTGATCTTAAGACAGACTTTGATCTTTCCCTCGGGACATGATACTTTCTGGGCATACAGTACATGGAAAGCAGGGGCTTTAACGCTGACTCCAGCATTGCTTACTTAAGCCTAGCTCTTCTCCTTCATAATTAATGACCAGCCTCCATTAGTCTTCTGTCTCTCTTCTGACCTGACTACTTTAAGTGTCTAAAACCAAGGAGTATACAATTTTCGCGAATTTAGAGAACACCTATGAATTTTTAAACTTCCCACCTTCGAGATTCGAGGGGCTGAGACTCCATTCGTAAATACACTTTGACAACAGCCAATATGGAGCGAGAGACTGGAAACAAGAAACATTTGTGATCGGCCCCGTCTAGTTTTGGTGGGGGTAGTTGTAAAATGGTTTACAAAGAATTACTTTGATTTACGAAATTGCCAGTGTTTCGTCCCAGTATGACTGCGCTCATCAGATGGCATGGCCACATTTCACCAAAACACTGGCTAGCACACACTAAGAAGGCCATCCACCAGATTCGCCAACTAATGAGTCCAATGGGGATGGAAACTAGACGAGAAGCCAAAGAAGTTATTGTGAATTAATGCTATCATTTTATGTAAAGAAAAATTCAAGATTCCCCTGCAATCATAAGAGTTTTCGAAGTAACATGGTCTACTACCTACTTGTTAAAATAAATCTCTGTATATAAAGTTTCTGTTTGTTAGTTAGTTTGTCTGGGATTGGCACCTAAACGGCCTCGTGGATCTTAATGAGGTTGTCAGGGAATACTCATCAATACCTTGTGACCAGGATGTACTATGTTTTAACCCCAAACATGCTGGTCTAGAATAAATAAAAAGGATTAAGTACTTCTTATGAACCAACGAAAAGAATGAATGGCGTTTCTGAAGGGGTATCACTGGGTTAGTCTGGGAAGTACTATGCTGCAAGGCAAGAGTTGTACTCAAGAAATTAATTATATTTGAAATGCAGACAATGGCCACAGCAGGGCATTTCAATTGAACCCCCGTAGGTTCCCCAACATGTTCAAGTTCAATTAGTTCCAACTTTGGCTACCATACGCCACTGTCACTGACACCCAGCGGCGAACGTTGGAACTTCTCAAGAAATGAGCATTACCTTTTACTTAATATTGAAATTTTGCATATATCTTCCTTATGTAATTGGGATATCGTGGACCTAATTCTTGGCTGGCAAACCTTCATCCAGCCTTTTATGCTTGATCGGATTATTTAGGCTCTTCCTGACGAAATAATACCACTTCATTTGAATGGCTTTGTAGTACGGCGTCGGTATTTATTTATTTATTTATTTTCTACTACCTCTATCTTTCTATCTTTATTTCTTTGTCTCTTTCTTTCGTTTTTTCTTTCTATAGAAGTATTAGAAACTAATTGTGATATGTATACACTATCGATAGGCATGTTCTTAAAATATTCAAATATTTATTTCAATGACGGTAGAGTAGTACATTAATAGAGAAAGATTTCTGCTTAAAGAATCTAAAGATCACGAATTGATTTCCGTATGACCAGAAGTCATATTATTAAGGATTAGCAGTCTGAGTTGTACGATGTCAAGTAAAATATAGTTACGTGCCACCCCCTTAGTGGCACTTTTGTTAACTGGATTACGGTGGGTTGAAGCACAACACAGATTGTTCCTTTAAAGAAATAATTAACTTTATTGCGGTCAGAAAGATTCACCACTCAACAGCAAATACAAGCAATTAGAACCTTACTCCAGTTTCCTCAGGTCTCTTCCTTGAGCGCTCTTGCCCCTTTCACTTGTCAACAAACCACAGAAGTTAAACCGTCTTAATGAGTCCGGTGGCCTTGACAGAAGCTACCTGCACCTCTTCCTCATGTACACAAACTACAGTTACTTACGATAACCTGCTACACTCTGTTTCGCTGTCCACAAGCTGGGGAAACAATGTCACTGGATTTCGGAACTCGCATGGCACTTCGTCACCACACTTCTGTCGCTCAGGAAAAACACGCACTAGCTCAGAAACACACACCCACAGAAAACTCGGTCCCCTCACTGTTGAGGCCGCTTATATAGCAGGCTGGTGACTCAATGAATTCTAGAATCGTCCAGGACACACGGCTTCTCGACATTTCCTTCACTGGCTGGGTCACGAATATTCTGGACCATCCCTTTCACTTCGCAGCCTGTTGCGTAACGCGCACGCAATACACTGAGGCAGAGCCCACACAGCCCGGGGCAGCTGTGACTCATGCGGCGAGCGATGAAACAAACTCACAGCCGTAACACCACCCCCTTCCTAAAAGGCTGATCGTCCCGATCAATCATTGGTCAGTCTGTGTCCCTCCGTAGGTTGCCAGGCGATCTCGATGCACGATCTTCATCTTCGCCCTCGGGCTCCGCTGGATCCTGTAGACGACATCGTTGATCCGTTTCACGACTCGGTACGGGCCCTCCCAGGACTTCTGCAGTTTGGGTGACAGGCCATTCTTCCGTAAAGGGTTGAAGAGCCAGACCAGGTGGTCCACTTGGAATCCGCCGGCATCCGTCTGTTGGTCGTATCGGATCTTCATTCGGTCGGTCTCGATCCGCAGTTTCCTCCTCGCGAACGCGTGCACGTCCTCCAGTTGGTCGACCAGTTCTTGACAATACTGGCTTACCGGGACCGGATCATTCCCAGGTCGGCCGAAGGCAAGATCGACAGGTAGACGGAGCTCCCTCCCAAACATGGCCCGGGCTGGTGTGCACCCGGTGGCTTCATGCACGGCGGCGCGGTAGGCCAGGAGAAATAGTGGAAGTTGTTTGTCCCAATCCCTCTGGTGCTCGCTGACGACTATTCGGAGATGGTTCTCGATGGTGCGATAGAATCGCTCTACCATCCCGTCGGACTGAGGGTGTAGCGGCGTTGTCCTTGTCTTCCGGATTCCCAGCAGCTGGCATAGGTTCTGGAACACCTGCGACTCGAAGTTCCTGTCTTGGTCGGAGTGCAGCTCCAGGGGTACTCCGTACCGGCTGACGAATTCCTTCACTAGGGTCTCTGCGATCGTCGCGGTTTCTTGGTTAGGGAGCGCATACGCCTCTGGCCATTTGGTGGAGTAGTCGCTGACGACCAATATGTAGCGGTTCCCTGCCTCGCTTAACGGGAATGGCCCAGCGACATCGATGGCCACTCTCTCCATGGGGCCGCCCACGTTGTAGGTCTTCAGTGGACCCCGTCGTCTTCGTCCTGGGCCCTTGCCGGCTGCGCAATCGTGGCACCTCGCGCAGTGGTTCTCCACGTCAGTTCGGTATCCGATCCAGTAGAACCGCTCTCTCAGCTTCTCCAGGGTCTTCTTTATCCCTAGGTGTCCACCAGATGATCCTCCATGGACTTCCTTCAGGACTTCCTCCGTCATAGCCTTTGGAACGACGATTTGCTCCCGAGATGTCTTCCCGTCGGTGCTCTCCAAGGTACGGCAGATGAGGCCATCCCTTACAACCAGCGAATCCCACTGCGCCCAGTAGGACTTAAACTTTGGACTGCAGTCACTCACAATGTTCCACCCGGGTCTGGGGACACAGGCCCTCTTCCATTCGGCTTTCAGTCCCAGGTCATCATCTTCCGCTTGCGCCCGTGTGAAAGATTCGCGGCTCCAGCTCCCTTGAAGTTCCACGGTAGTCCTTCGTCACTGTATCCCGGTGTTCTCCTTCCTTCTGGAACAGAAGGTGCAGTCTTCGGGGCACGGTCTTCGTGACGGGGCGTCGGCGTTAGAATGCAGTTGGCCTTTCCAGTGCTGGATCTCAAAGTTGTACTGTTGAAGCCTCTCTAACCACCGCGCGAGTTGACCCTCGGGCTGCTTGAAGTACAGGAGCCACCGCAAGGATGCATGGTCGGTCCTGATGAGAAATTCTTGCCCGTACAGGTACTTGTGGAATTGTTCAATGGTCTTCACGATGGCGAGCAGCTCCTTCCTGGTGACGCAGTAGTTCCTTTCTGGCTTTGACAAGACCTTGCTGAAGTAGGCCACTACTCTCTCATCGCCGTCCACTACTTGCGACAGGATTCCCCCTATGCCAAAGTCGCTGGCATCGGTATCGACGATGAACCTTGTTCCAGGTCTGGGGTAGGCCAGAATAGGTGCGGTGCACAGAGCCTGCTTGAGTTGTTCGAAGGCACTGTGGCATTCTGCTGTCCACGTGAAGAGTTGGTCCTTCTCAGTCAGTCGATGTAAAGGTTTGGCGATGTCGGCGAATCCTTTCACGAAGCGACGGTATTAAGTGCAGAGTCCCAGGAAGCTTCGTAGTTGGGACTTGTCCTTCGGAACTGGCCACTCCCTCACAGCTGCTGTCTTCTCTGGGTAGGTGCGCACCCCCTCTTCGGAGACGATATGCCCAAGGTACTGGACCTGCTTCTGGAAGAGCTGACACTTCTTGGGGCTCAACTTCAGCTTGGCAGCCCGTAGCTTCATCAAGATCTCCTTCAGGTTGCTGTAGTGCTCCTCGAAGCTTCTTCCCAGAACGATGACGTCGTCTAGGTAGACCAGGCAGGTCTTCCAGTGTAGTCCCCTCAGAATGGACTCCATTAGCCTTTCTAAGGTCGCAGGGGCGTTGCACAGACCGAATGGCATGACGGTGAACAGCCAGAGCCCGCTGCCCACAGAGAACGCAGTTTTCTCGGGGTCCTTAGGGTGGACCTCCACCTGCCAGTAGCCACTCTTCAAATCCAAGGTGGAGAACCATCTTGACCCTGATATGGTGTCCAGGGTGTCGTCGATCCGGGGTAGGGGGTAGCTGTCCTTCATCGTGACGTCATTCACCCGCCTGTAATCCACGCAGAACCTGGTGGAACCGTCCTTCATCTTCACTAGCACGACCGGAGAACTCCAAGGACTATGTGATGGCTCGATCACTCCTTGCTCCTTCATCTCTTCTACCATCCGGTCGACTTCGGCTTGCTTGGCGAGCGGGACACGTCGGAATGGGGCCCTAATCGGTGCGCTGTCCCCAACGTCGATTCTGTGCTGGACCAAGCTTGTCCTGTCGAAGTCTTTGCTCCCCACGGAGAAGACATCCTGGAATTCGTGTAGCAGGTCCCGAAGTTGGCGTGATTGTTCCTCGTCTAAATGGTCCTGGGATCCTTGGTACAGCTTCTGTAGTTCTTCTGGCAGGGTGCGTCTTCTTCGGTTGTCCGTCTGCAGGTGTCCGTCTGTCATGTCTGTGATGCTGGCAATCCAGGTAACGGGCTCGCAGACTCCTAGGTTGGTGTCCCGGTGAACCGTAATATCGTAGTCGTTCAGGTTGGACAGGTGGACGTACGGCCGAGATGTCGTGTTGATGAGAGTTTTGGCAACTGGCAATCTTTTTGTCTGGACGTCCTCATATTTTGGCTCGATGACAGCCGCCACTCCCTCAGCTGTTCCGTCGACAATTACGGCCTCGCTGACTTCCGTCCTAGCGGGAACGATGACGTCCTCTCTCAGCCTTACTCGTCGTGCGGCGACGGCCTCGTGTGCTGGTTGCAAAGCAAGTTCCTCACCTCCGAAGTGCAGAGTGTTGGTACTCAGATCCAAGATGATGTTGTTCTGGTCCAGAAAGTCCAGTCCGATGACCACTTCATTTGATACGTCAGCCACAAGCACTGGATGCTTTATCGCCCGTCGACCAATGACGAACTCCAGTGATGCTTCGCCATGTACCGGTGCGGTCTCTCCGATCGCGGTTATTAGCTGGAGGCTCATTTGTGTGGGTTGCACTCTCCACTTCGGGATCACGAAGGGACTGACGATGGTCCTCGATGCTCCCGTGTCGATTAGCATGGGCCAGCTCTCTCCGTTGACGACCCCGTCGACCATCAGGCTGCTATTATCCCTCCGTAACTGCGTCACACGAACTTGGACTGCTGGGGCTTGACGACTGTCACAAGCCAACCTTTGCCCCTCAAGGCTGGATGATACTTGCTTTCCTGGGCCGCGCGGTTTCCCTACGACTGACTGTCCCGACGGAAACTCTTGGCGGCGGCGATCACCGCTGTCCTTGCTCAGGTGGCCTCTCTTACGGCAGGTCCAGCAGATCGGTAGTCCTCTTCCGGGCCGCCTCTCCGGATGTCCTTCGGCTACGTTTTTGTTGGTGGTACTGCGACTCTTGAAGAACCGGCCTAGCACCTCCATCAGTTCATCGGCCAGGGGCTTGGTCTTGTTGGCTTTGGCAGGCTCGTCGACGTCCACCTGACGCACCCGCGCGCACATTCTAGATACCTACTTTGCCGTCTCGAACTCAAGTGCGTGGCTCAGCGCATCTGCCAGGGTCTTATTGCGTGCGAGACGCAGCGCCTGTTGAGTGTCCGAGTCCCGAAGCCCGTCGGTGAAAGTCTGCGTCGCTATCTGCTCCATATGGGCGATCAGGGAAGCGTAGTCCTGGGATCCAGTCGGGATGGCCTGAAGGACGTTAAGGGCGTCACCTCTCAGCGCTACAATGAGAGCTGTAGCCTTTTCTGTGTTGTTCCAGTTATTTATGGAACAGGCCGCCTCGAACTGACGTAAGTAGGTGCTCCACGGGACCTTTCCGTCGAAGGTTGGGGGCGTCACTCTGCTATGTCCCGTTCCTGATATTCCCGGTGTAACGGTGGGCGGGCGTTGGCGCAGCTCAGCAACTTCCTCTCGTAGAGCGTTGAATTTCTCCTCCACCCCCGTCAGTGGGCGTTGGCGCAGCTCGGCAACTTCCTTTTGTAAGGCGTTGAATTTCTCCTCCACCCCCATCAGCGGGCGTTGGCACAGCTCGGCAACTACCACTTGTAAGGCGTTGAATTTCTCCTCCACCCCCATCAGCGGTCGTTGGCACAGCTCGGCAACTTCCACTTGCAAGGCGTTGAATTTCTCCTCCACCCCCGTCAGTGGGCGTTGGCGCAGCTCGGCAACTTCCTTTTGTAAGACGTTGAATTTCTCCTCCACCCCCATCAGCGGGCGTTGGCGCAGCTCGGCAACTTCCACTTGTAAGGCGTCGAACTTCTTTTCGACTGCCGTGATTTCCTCACGCAGACCCAGTTCTAATTTCTTGAGGTCCTGTGTCAACTTATTCTGACCGTCTTCCATCTTCTTCTGGCCGTCCTCTATCCTCTTCAGGTCCTCCGCTAGCTTCTTCTGGCCGTCTTCTAGTTTGGCAGTTAGGTCCTCGGCTAACTTCTTCTGGCCGTCCTCCATCTTCTTCTGGCCGTCTTCCATCTTGGCTTCCATGCCACTTAACTTTTCTAGCAATGCTGCCAATTGCGCTTCCATTTTGGTTGTTTGTCTTATATAGGGCATGCACTGACAGGAAAATTTAAAAAAATGACCTGCTCGGGTTTTGAAACCAGGACCGTCAGGTGTTGTGCTTGTGCTTGAGTTCGTAATCTGGCTTCTGACACCATTTGTTACGTGCCACCCCCCTTGTGGCACTTTTGTTAACTGGATTACGGTGGGTTGAAGCACAACACAGATTGTTCCTTTAAAGAAATAATTAACTCTATTGCGGTCAGATAGATTCACCACTCAACAGCAAATACAAGCAATTAGAACCTTACTCCAGTTTCCTCAGGTCTCTTCCTTGAGCGCTCTTGCCCCTTTCACTTGTCAACAAACCACAGAAGTTAAACCGTCTTAATGAGTCCGGTGGCCTTGACAGAAGCTACCTGCACCTCTTCCTCATGTACACAAACTACAGTTACTTACGATGACCTGCTACACTCTGTTTCGCTGTCCACAAGCTGGGGAAACAATGTCACTGGATTTCGTAACTCGCATGGCACTTCGTCACCACACTTCTGTCGCTCAGGAAAAACACACACTAGCTCAGAAACACACACCCACAGAAAACTCGGTCCCCTCACTGTTGAGGCCGCTTATATAGCAGGCTGGTGACTCAATGAATTCTAGAATCGTACAGGACACACGGCTTCTCGACATTTCCTTCACTGGCTGGGTCACGAATATTCTGGACCATCCCTTTCACTTCGCAGCCCGTTGCGTAACGCGCATGTAATACACTGAGGCAGAGCCCACACAGCCCGGGGCAGCTGTGACTCATGCGGCGAGCGATGAAACAAACTCACAGCCGTAACAATATCTTCCATCACATTTGGTAATAACATGACAAAATTGAATCGCAGCACAAAGATGCTCATATACAATTTTGGTTTTCTATGATAAGAATGAAATTGAATCTCGAAATACGTTTGTAGTTGTTGATTCATTTAGGGGCATTGCGACAACGTGGTCTTGTAGCTCCGTGTACTTGGGTGTGTGTCTGTGTAGAATCCGTCTGATACCTGTGCCATTGTGATGGCTGTACTAGTATGTGTATTTGTAATTGAGGCTAGGATTTGGAAGGAGGGGGCCGTGGTTTTAAGATAGGAACCATATCCGCATTTGCTTGACATTAAAACCACGGTAAAGCACTTCTAGCTTGGCTGAGGTAGGAACTGAACCCACCCCTTCTCAGTTCTGCCTCACTAGGATGAGTAGGCCTATACCCCATTTCAACCCACAGACCAGATTAAATGTATTGGCAGAACCGAGAATCGAACTTGAACTTCAGGGATGACAGTCAAGAATGCTAGCCACATTATGGTGTTTGAAGCCATTTTTCAGTTACCTTAGTAAACAAAAGATCGATGCTTTTCTGTCGGTCAACACGCACAACGCGTTATTATGTATTAATCTCGTGTAATTTTTGAGGATTAGGGAATAATCCATCTCATTTGGGTACAATCGTGTTCACCGACTGAAAGCATTACACTTTTGAATGCTAGCCACTACACTATGAGGTGGACTCGTGAGCAGATCACACCATGAGACGGATGATTCTAATCGGACAGTTTTTATTACGTTCAAGAAAGCCTGTTAGCTGTAATCAGGACGCAAAAGTCTTCATTTAGTAAGATGCTAAAATGTTCAACAATTACGCAATCAATACTGTAGTTATTCCAGCTGATGATGTACATACGGGTGATAATATCCACCTGTATTACGGAAAATGAGGTGATTAAATACAATTACAGTTTGTGCATATCAGAAATTACTGAGCAGAGCCTGTAAACATGTTATCAACGTTCTCATTTCGACAATTAAATCGAGCATTCGATAGACATTGTAAGGTCACACGAACATAGCCGTAAGATAATGTTGTTGTTGTTGTTGTTGTTGTTTGAGACTTCAGTCTTTAGACTGGTTGATGCAGCGCACCAGGCTTCCCTGTCCTGAGCTAATTGACTCGTCTCTACATAGCTATCACACCCTATATCCAAGGAAATCTGTTTAACAAATTCTGTCCTTGGTCTACCCCTACAATTCTTGTCCTCGACCCATCCTTTCATAACTACGTCATGTCTTTGTACGTAACCTACCAACCTATCTTTTCTCTTCATTAGCACTGGCTAGAAACATCTCTCCTCAATTACTTGTCTTAATACCTCTTAAGCTGTTACTCTATCTACCTACTATTCTAATATTAGTAATTCCCTGTAACACCACATTTCAAATGCTTATATTCTCCTCTTTTCTGCTGCACTGGCAGTCCAAGTTCAGCTTCGTTGCGTAGTGGCTAGCATTCATGGCTGTCACTGCCAAGACCCGGGTTTCATTCCCGGCTCTCCCAATTTAATTCTGGTCTGAAGGCTGGAACGAGGTACACTCAGCCTCGTGAGACAAAGTTGAGAAGAGGTGGGTTCGATTCCTACCTCTGCCATTCTGGAAGTGGTTTTAAGTTGTTTCCCACTCTACTCTAGACAAATGTTGGGATGGCACCTAACATAAGGCGACGGCCACTTCCTGCCCAAATTATACCTCGATTACAAATACACACACTAGTACAGACATCACAGTAACACAGGTTATCAGATACATTCTACACACACCTAAGTACACGGGGCTAATTGATTGATTTATTGATTTGCTTTTCATCATGTTTCATTCCACAAGCCTGGCTGCGGGGCTCAGCGGTAACGTTCTCACCTGCTGTGTCCAAGGTTGCAGGATCAAATCCTAGCGCAGTTAGCTGGCATTTGAGGGTGCGCAAATGCGAGGGAGCCGTGTCCGTAGATTTACTGGCATGTTAAAGATCAGCTTTGGGGAAAAAGTCCGGCATCCCGTCGTCTCCAGAGGACGCAGTAGTTAAAAGGGACGTAAAACCATTATTATTAGTATTATTATTATTAATCATTCCTTAAGATTGAGTCCATTCCGTCAGAAGCACGTTCAACTCCTCTTCGGCAGGTCATACTTTTTTCCAAACATGTCTATTTAACTTTATATAGGCTAAAACTTGCTACGGTCGCCATCTTGAATATTTGAGAACTGAATTATATTAGCTGCTACCAAACAAAATTTCTGGATTATTGCTGCAATCGCTTACGAGCTGGTGGACACTAATGGAATAAATCGCGCGGCCACCATGGTGACAGTTATCGAAATTTGAAAGGCATTGTTGGACTGTTTAGTAGTAAGTCCTCATGACGTTTCGTAATAATCTCTCCAGCCAATCAACATTTATTACGACACTCACATACAGACATGAAAAAAAGGTGATCATAGGCTAAATTCTACCAAATTCCGAAGGTTTGTACGGCAGGAGTGGCACACGTAGCATGGTTTGGAAAGCCATGGACAATATTAATTGGAGGATTGTTCTACACAGGAAGAAAGGAGCGGTAGTTGTAGCCTGACAGTGGCACAAACAAGACACTGGGTAATTGCACGTAGGCTATATAATGTTGTGTTTGCGTATATACAGTATATATGTGTGTCATTACAGACTGTTATTACGACTGAGTATTGGCTACCGCTAATTGTTTGAATAACTCCCTTCTCTCCGTCCACAACAGAGGAAATCGATTTACTGATTCTACTCGACGGATTCCTGTCCACCGTACAACTAAATACAATAAAGCATTCCTTTGCACAGCTTCACGGCTCTTTAATACATTCCACCTTCACTCATTTACAAACTTTTTTTAACACTACAGAACTCAAGAAATACTTAATATAAAGATTCCTGAAGGAATACAAATCAAAAAAATAGTTCATACAAAATTTTTGAAATATATCAGTGCCATACAGCTTTTTATAATATTTTTAGTAGGCCTATCCAAGATACAACTTCCGTGGAATTGATAGTAGTTCGAGTAATCATGTCACTCATGTACTTGTTTTAATAATAGATCATATCATAATTCACATACAAAATGTAGCCGTTTTAACGTAGGCTACTATAATTTCTTTTTCAAAAGATGCAATAATGCATTAGGTAGGTTATTTATGTAATTATTATATACTGATTTGTATTATTCAACTGTTTGCTAATTTGCTTGTTTAGTTATAAGTATATTTTATATTTTGTTTTATTAGTTGTTAAGCTAGGTTTAGTTTCTTATCACAAAACTTCAAGCCAGAACATTGTACTGTATTAGCCTCGGTATCAGTTCTCTATGAATGAATTCAAATTCTTCTCTAGGCTCTAGTAGGTAACAGCTATACCACACAAAAGTATAAACATATTTGTCATCATCTCAATAGTCCGCCTCGTTGTGTAGTGGATAGCATTCTTGGCTGTCACCACGGAGGCCCGGGTTGCATTCCCGGCTCTGAAAATAAATTTAATTATGGCCTGAGGATGGAATGGGATACACTCAGACTCGTGATGCAAAACTGAGAAGTTGGCTTGATTTTCAACTCTGTGGTCTTAAAAGTGGTTTTCTGTGGGAGCATCATAGCTAGCAAAGCTGAGGAAACAGGTGAGAATCAGTAAATTAATTTTACTTCAGGATTAAATTATAATCCATCGTAATCCTTATGGTCACGAAATAGACTAGGCGTTAAACATTCAAACTCTTTCATTGGGGAGTATTCCATGAATCCTGGAATCACGTCGCACTCCCATTTCCTTGTAGCCCATAGTAAGGACTGTACTGTACTATCGGTTAAAACACGATAACGATCCTCGTTGCAATCCCCCTGATCGGCCTATGACTTAACTTCGTGCCATCAGGTGGGGACACAACAATATGTTGAGAATTAGAGCAGCCTATGTATGCCTATACCTTATTATTCTCGTTTTTGGGGGATGAGAGCCTTTGTTGGGGCTTCGGTGGCGTAGTTGGTAGCATGCTGAGCTTCTGTGCCCAAGATCGTGGGTTCAAACCCGGCCGAAGTTGTCGTATTTTTAAGAGCGTTAAAAATCCTTCAGTATGCCATTCTTCGGAGGGGAATTAAAACCGGCGGGCCCATGACATAGAGTTATGGCATGTAAAAGAAACTTCAACTAACTATAATTGTCTGAAGCTAAATCTGTAGGTTAGATTTGATTAAAGCTCTATTAAGTACCGACGTTCGTCGCCAGGTGCAGGTTGCGGTGGAATCTAGTAACCAAGTTCGCGGCTAGGTGTCGTTTACGGTAGCATTTGGTAGCAAAAGTAGAAACTACTTGAAATTGAATGTCTGCAGTCCTTACCTGAATTACAGATAGCACACACTAATACAGCCATCACAATTAACACCGGTTATCAGACAGTTTCAACACACCCCCAAAGTACACGTGGCTACATGACCGCGTTGTCGCAGCCCCTAAACCGAGGAACCTACCACCAGAGTCTTTGTGGTGGATTGTTGTTACAGCCGGATGCCCTTCCTGACGCCAACCTCATGAGAGGAAATAATGAGAGATGAAATGAATGAAGGTGAATGAAACTGGGCAAGGATGTGGAAAGAAGCGGCCGTGGCCTGTCACAAAGTACCTTCCCAGCATTTGCCTGGTGTTAAAAATGGGGAAACCACGATAAACCATTTCAAGGACGGCCAACGGTGGGTATCGAATCCACGCGTCTACCAAGTCAGCAGAAAGCTTGGCCCCATGACCTAACGCTGCGCTTTAGCGAACGTAGGTACCGCTGTCGGTTATGTTATGAATTAGTGTACGTACTTGTAATTGAAGCGAGGCTTGAGAAAACAGTGGCTCTGGTCGTGAGTTAATTTTATACAGGACTAATTGACTGACATTTTGAAAACGATTGAAATAAAGTACAGGGATAGGAGGGTGATCTAGAATCTATACAGAAACCAGACAGCAGTCATTCGAGCTGAAGGACATGAGAGAGAAGCTGGTATTCAGAAAGGTGTAAGGCAAGGCTGCAACATATCGCCCATATCAACCTTTACATTGAACAAGCAATGAAGGAATTTGGAGAAAAATTTAAAGTGGGAGTGAAGATTCAAGGAGAAATAATTTCAACTCTGAAATCTGCCGCTGACATCGTCATCTTGGCTGACGCGCCTGAGGATTTGAATGAGTTTTTGAATGGTATGGACTCCTTTTTTTGGAAAGAATTCATGATGAAAATTAATAAATGTAAAACAAAAATATTGGAATGCAGCGGAAAAAATTAGAAACCTCTATGGACATCAAATTGGCCGGTATTATTATTCTCGTATCAGAAACATGTTACCCAATTCCAAAACATTTCATCAAATACAATTAGAGCAGAACTTCGCGACTTGTAGTGCATTCTCTGAGGCTAGGTGAAAAGCTGAAGGAAGTAGGAGACTTCTGTTACTTAGGAAGCAAAATAACCAGTGATGGATGAAGCAAAGAGGCTCAGGCAAGGAGAGCATTTCTACAATAAAGGAATCTGTTGACATCGAATATAGATTTAGGTATTAAGAAGTCAATTTTGAAAGCGTTTGTCTGGAGCATGGCACTCTATGAAAGTGAATCTTGGACTATTGGTGCAGCAGAAAAGGGTATAATTGAAGCGTTTGAAATGTGGTGTTATAGGAAAATGATGATCAGATGGATAGATAGGGTTAAAAACGAAGAGGTATTAAGACGAGTGGGAGAGGAGAGATGTTTCTGGCGACTGCTAATTAAGAGAAGAGATAGGATGGTAGGACACTTAATGACACCCAGGAATAACAACACAACTGGTATGTTCGCAAGTTGGACCTGATACCATGTGGGTAATTTATCTCCCGGGCGCGAGGGTCATGGAACGAGGGTTTTACCAACTGGTAGGCACATTCCATCGTACGGATCATTGTGTATTTTATTATACTACAAGGGGTTGAATGCCAAACAGGTCTAGTGCAAAATTCGCTCAGGATTATGTTCCTCTTCAGAAAAAATAAGAGTTGTTGTTGTTTTCTTTTAGGGGCCTCGACATCATTGTCATTTCAGTCCCGTGTACTTTGGGTGTAGTTTTAGAATGTGTTTGATAACCTATAGTAATGTCCATAGTAGTGTGTGATTTTAAAAATTAAGGTTAGGATTGGGAAGGATGCGTCCATGACCTTAAATTAGAAACTATCCCGGCATTTGCCTTTAGTAGAAATGGAAAACTATGGAAAACCACTTCTAGGATGGGCTAGAGGACGCTAGCCACTACACGAGGTGGTCGGAAACATAGGAAAACAGCCATTAACGAACTGTATTTGACCACTATTGCACTTAACCCCTCATTACATACAGCAATTTCATAAGGGAGTTAAGTCAAGCTCCACGACCTCAATGAAAACTCGAGACATTCTTGAAGATCTGTTGTTGGCTGCTATAAGGACTATGCTTTTCTCAAATGGCTTTCCAGACTCACCCCATATAAATGTTAGGACTGTACCTTATCACGGAGGATCCTCCCCAATCCTAAATTGTTACAATTACACACTGTCGCAGCTACCACAACAACACAGGTTATCAAACAAATATTTACACGTATGTACATGGAGCAGATGACCCCAGACTCCTAACAGAAGCAGCAACAACAACTCTCGCAGGTCGACCAGAACAAGTCCCACGTAATGTCGCACAAGCTGTTTTGAAAGTACACCGAGGACAAGGTTAACTGTGGTCCACACCAGTATATATTGGGTTCGGATCAGGGCTGAGGTATCATTAGTTCTTGTCGCAGCCAAGTAACAGACTATCTCCAACATGTACAAGCTGGTGAGTGTCTCCTAGATCATACTACTACATTTCATTATCCTTAGCACAATTTCTTAAGTCCACCTCACCAGGTAGTGGCTAGCATTCTTGGTTATTACCATGCAGGCCCGAGTTCGATTCCCGACTCTGCCAAGAAATGTAATTCTAGTGTGAGGGTGGACGGTCGCTTTTTAGGCCAAGGCCCTTAATGGACTATTTCAAGCGTGCATTTCATTTGTTAAAGTAGACCGTAATAAATTAGAATCTAGCAATCTTTTTTACTTTTACGTCACAGTAAATCTTAAGTTGTCGCGGTGGCGCAGCGATGAAGCTGTTGGCCTCTCACCAAGGTGGACCGGGTTCGATTCCCGGTCAATGCATGTGAGATTTTTGAAGTGAAATGCCTTGTCCTGTGGTTTGGATTCCACGTGAAAAGGAGGTCCAGTGGCTCATGATCGCATGATTAACGATCACGTAAAACTAAAAGCTTCTTTTCTTGCTTAAATCTTAAGTTTACGTACTTAATGTTAAGATTTACTGATGATATAATTAGCAACACATTTCAATATTTAAAATAAAATGATCAACTTTCTCACATTCAAACAAAAGTAGTTACATGCAGGTATTTACACCAGGCAATATGGCACGTTTTAGACACGATGAAATCAACGATCTTCAATATGGATCTTCGTTACAAATAATTGAATATGTACGAGGGCTGTTCTTTAAGTAAGGGCCGTTTTATAAAAAGCCCGTAGTTAGTGCGCACGCCGCAACAAGCGTGCGCGCTACCTCCCGGCATCCTTTGCGAACAAGCAGGCGTTAGTTGCAGCTGTGTAGCTAACCTGTACGCTGAACTGTGCATCTTTACAATGTTCAAGATTATTGGTTCGCCCGCCGCGTGTGAGGTACGATCTGTGATACGTTATTTGAATGCAAGAAACATGTGTCGGCTGCAGACATTCATCGTCAGCTTTGTGAGGTGTATGGTGATAATGCAATGACGGAAGGTAAAGTGCAAAAATGGGTACGCAAGTTCAAAAGTGGCTGTGAAATTGTTCATGACGATGAACGCTCCGGTCGACCATCTGTGGTCTCAGATTTCCACCTCTTTTCGCAGCTGAAACGTCATCTTGGTGGGAAGCGCTTCGCCGACGATGAAGAAGTGGAAACAGCCGTGAAGTCTTGGTTGTCAGAGCAGGCGGCAAACTTTTATGCTGAGGTATTTCAAAACTTAGTTTTAAGGTATGACAAGTGCCTAAATAAACAAGGCAACTATGTAGAAAAATAGAGGAAGGTATGTAAAACCTAAAAATAAATGTGCTTTCAAAATAAAATGTTCGGTTAATATTTAAAAGAAAAACGGCCCTTACTTAAAAAACAGCCCTCGTAGTTATATGTTAATAATAATAATAATAATAATAATAATAAAATTATTATTCTACGAATGGACAACAACAGACTTACCAAGTGGATCTTCTTTTTGATTAAAATCTAAAAGACTCGAACCCTGTGGCTCAATGAAGTGCAAAAACACTATGATTCCGCTGGGATTTCTGACCTTGATGTCTAACAACACTCCAAAATTGCTGATATGGTTAATTGTTGGTCTCCACCACCCAAAGTGAGCAAGATTAGGAAACCCCTTTCACAGGAGGGAAAGGAAAAACTTGAAGCAGGGCTCAAGAGATCTTGGGAACGGAACAGAGCATCGAAGAAGAACTGGTCATAAGCGCTTCTTAGTGGGCTTAAATCAATAATAATGTATGTATGTCTACCCCTTATTATTCCCGTTTTTCCAACGGGGTCGGGGATGAGACTGTTGCATGGAAGCCTTTGTGGCGATGGTTTTTACGGCTGGATGCCCTTCCTGACGCCAACCTCATGAGAGGAGTTAATGAGAGATGAAATGAATGATGGTGAATGAAACTGGGCAAGGATGTGGAAGGAAGGGGCCGTGGCCTGTCAGAAGGTACCGTCCCAGCATTTGCCTGGTGTTGAAAATGGGAAACCACGGAAAACCATTTCAAGGACGGCCGACGGTGGGGCTTGAACCCACGCGTCTACCGAGTCAGCAGAGAGCTTGGTCCCATGACCTAATGCTGCGCTTTAGACAGCGTAGCCACTACTGTCGTTGCTTAAATCAATAATAATAATTATAATTTTAAGAAATATCCTTGTTATTTTATTTAGTTGGTTGGTTCTTAAGTTTAGAGGCTGCGACAACGCGGTCATGTAGCCCCGTGTACTTTGGGTGTGTGTAGAATCTGTCTGATAACCGGTGTTAATTGTGATAACTGTATTAGTGTGTGTTATCGGTTTTTAAATTTAAGTACAGACTGCAACTTAGAATTTTTCAAATAGTTCCTACTTTTGCCGCCAAGCGCCACCGTCAACGACTACTAGGCCATGTTCAGAACTTAACTACTAGACGACACCGCAGTCGGTTCTTGGCAACGAACGTAGAAACCTAAGAGCGTTGTTTACATTCTTAACCTATCCAATTTAGCTTCACACAGGTGTAATTAGTGGAAGGTTCTTTAACATGTCATAAATCTATGACATGGGACCGCCGGCTTTACTTCCCCTGCGAAGGAAGGAATACTGAGGGATTTTTAACGCTCTTAAAAATCCGACGGCTTCGGCCGGGTTTGAAGCCGCTATCTTGGGCATAGAAGCTCAGCATGCTACCGACTACGCCACCGAAGCCACTTTATTTTATTTAGCGTATGGCTTTTAGTGCCGGAAGTGTCCGAGGACATGTTCGGCTCGCCAGAGGCTGTAGCTGCTTCTAGTGGACACCCATTGGGTGAGCTACAAGTTCCGTTCAATTTCAAGTAGGGCCTAGTTCCAACTTTCGCGACCAGATGTCACTGACACCTAGTGGTGAACGTTGGAACTATGATAGAGCGTTTCAACGAAATCTAACCTAGAAATTTAGCTTCACACAAGTTTAGTTAGTGGATCTATTACATGCCATAAATCTATGACAGGGGACCGCCGGCTTTACTTCCCATCCGAAGGAGAGCCGCTGAAGGATTTTAAGGCTCTTAAAAAATCCGACAACTTCGGCCGGGTTTGAACCCGCAATCTTGGGCACAGTAGTTCAGCATGCTACCAATTACGCCACCTTGTTATTTTCACTAACACATTGTTAAATTTGTATGGTGCAGTATTCTTCGAATGAACTACTATGATGAGGTAGTCTACTGTCTATGTCTCACCCGGGAGTTAACCACAATAAAGCATGGACTGTCTTTGGGAAACAATAGGATATACCGTCTATGTACTGCCTATTCTATAGTCTTCTATACACATCATGCACAATTTAATAACTAAAATAATTATTACGAGATAATTTTTTTTGTTGTAATTATAAAACTATTTTTCAACTATAGAGTGACTCTTTAATCTACATCTGGTTATTTCTCTGTTGCAGATCCTTGTTGTCCTGGCTCTGATCGCCATCTCCTCCGCTCAGTACCTGGGCTACGGAGGCTACTATGGTAGCGGATACTACGGAGGATACGCCGGAGGATACGCCGCTCCTTACGCCTACTCCAGAGGACTCTACTCTGGTGCCTACATCGGTTGAATAACTTCATCTCCTCCCTTATTGTACAGCAGCATGCAATAAACTCCTTATTCTTCAGCTTTAAAAATCTGTTATTCCTTCATCCCTGAGCCTTCCTCGTTTGTAAAGCATCCATCTCGTGACGTAGTGTTTAGCAGACCTGGTTTGATTCAGATTCGATTCCCGGCTTTGCCAAGAAATTTAATTCTGATCTGAGGGCTGCTACGGTAAACACTCAGCATCGTGAGGTAAACTGAGAAGAGAAGGGTTCAATTTTCTCATCAGGCATTACAGAAGTGGTTTTCCGTGGTTTTCAATTTCTACACCAGGCAAATGCTGGGATGGTTTCGAACTTAAGGCCACGGTCACTTCCATCCAAATACAGGCCTCATTTACTCTACGACATTCATAATAATGGCAGAGGTTATAAGACAGATTCCGCACCCCCGGCAAGTACACGGGACTGAATGACTATGACGTCGCAAATCACCTAAATGCATCAACAACAACAACAACTACAACAACAACACCATCAACGAAAATTTACACACATATTGTTTAGATCACGACTAAAACATTTGTACTGGTATTCGTCCTCAAATTGATTTGGATCATCTGAAGAGAGGACGAAATTACACTAGATTAAGTTGCTATCCCCACTTTCCTCAGCAGCCTGTCTCTATGGTGGCTACAGTTCCATGGCCTCCTGAAATGAAATTGAAACGATAGATGTTATATCACTGTCGGTAACGCAATAGCCCAAATATGTCAACATTTGAGATTTCGCACAACGGACAAGCTGACACTTTACACAGAGCCACTGAAAGTTAGATCACATTGATAAGTAGCTTCCAATCAGTCTTCTGTTGTAGATAATTCTCGGCTGTAACCACGGGGGCCCTGCTTCGATTCCTGGCTCTGCCAAGAAATTTAATTCTGGTCTTAGGGCTGGAACAGGGTACACTCAGCCTCATGAGGCACAACTAAGAAGAGGAAGGTTCGATTCCCACCTCTACCTAACAGGAAGTGGTTTTCGTGTTTTCCCATTTCTACTCCATACGAACGCCAGGATGGTTCCTGACTAAAGGCCTCCCCATTGTCATCTGAATTACAACTACACACACTAATACAGTCATCACAGTAACACAGGTTATCAGACAAATTCTATATACACACACACACGTACACGGAACTACATGACCACGATGTCGCAAAGCCCCCTAAATGATTCAACAACAACTCTGTTGTAGATAAGATTGAAACCAATACACGCTGTGAAATGCAGGTTGATGATGAACAAGTAGTTCCGTGAAGAACTATACAGCCTATTTTCATATATCCTACTTATGTTAACTGCCACAATCAACATACAAAATTTCAGTTTAATTGCTGTAACAGATTCGTAGATATTGAGAACCGTCTAAATATTTCAGATGGTCGCCAGGTTGGATTTTTATTTTTGTACTATTACATTAAGATTATTGTGTACGTGTGGTATTCAAACTTCAATCGCATGATTAGACAACAAGAAGTAAAAACGAGATTTTAAAATTACGCACAGCAGCCTTCTTGTGATAATGCAAACCATTGAAATAAATTAGATGCCAGTGGATCAACATTTGTATAAGCATTTAACGTGCAACGTTTCACGGCACTCGGATAGTTAATTCGCGAGAAACGTCCATTTAAATATTTATACTTCGTGTCGCCGCCATGTTGGATTTGTGCTCACCAGGTTCCTGAAAGTCCTATAGGTGAACATATGTTCATAGTCTCTATGAACATAAAAAAATTCAGTTTGGTTGCTGTAAAAGATTCATAGATATTGAGAACCGTCTAAATATTTCGGGAGTTCACCATTTAGGAGTGTTATGTGTATAGGCCATAGAGTTATGTACCATTCAAGGACAATTATTGCCTAGGTTCATTATTGAAACTTTCACTTCGATCGCATGATTACGACACAAGAAATTAAAACTTAATTTTAAAATTTCGCACAGCCGCCATCTTGAGGTTATGTAAGCAATTGAATTAAATTAGATGGCAGTGCATTAAAATCTGCAAAATCAATTACTGTACCATATTTCACTGCGCTCAGAGAGTTAAATCACGAGAAAAGTCTATTAAAATATTTTAAATTCGCTTGGTCGCCATGTTCGTTTCGTACTTTACAGGTTTATGAAATATACATAGGTATACCTGTATCAGTACCCTTTATCACCGTACAAAATTGCAGGGTGATATCTGTAATAGTTTCGGAGATATAGAATGTCAGTGAAATATTTCGCACAGCCGCCATTTTGAGGTTATGTAAACAATTGAATTAAATTAGACTCCAGTGCATTACAATGTGTATAAACATTTGCTGTACCAAGTTTCATTACATTTAGATAGTTAAATCGCGAGAAAAGTCTATTTAAATGTCTCAACTTCGCTTGGCCGCCATGTTGGTTTTGTAGTCACCAGGTTTTTGAAAGTCTCATAGGTGAACTTCTAGTAAAGCCCTTTATCACAGTACACAATTTCAGGGCGATATCGGTAATAGTTTCGGAGATATTGAATGCTAGTGAAGTATTTCGCACAGCCGCCATGTTGGATTGGAGAGACGTAACAAAATTTGAAAGGCACGGTCAAGGTCACCGGGAATGGTGCTATGAACTTCCCGAGTTTCATTGAAATCGCTCCAGCCGTTTAGATTTTATTAGGGGGGGACACACACACGAATCACACACACACGCACACACACACACACACACACACACACACACACACACACACACGCACACACACACGGACGAAAGGTGATCTCATAAGCCTATTTTTTCAAAATTGAAAATAGGCTAAAAATGGATGGGCAATTGATCTGAGAATACAAAAGGGTTCGGCGATGACGAGCCCGATACGTCTTGCGAGCGTAAATAATCCAATCTTTCTTCGGCCTCTCAAAAAATTAAAAAGTGAATTTGTGGTCGAAATATGATCACATATTTCTTCGTTGGAGTATGGGCAACATGTGTGCAGTTTCATCGCGATCAGGGAGTTCACGTGCTAGTGTCTGATTGTGTATCCTGAATGCTAACATCAAATAAAGAAATAAATCATTAAAATAGAAGACATAAAATTGACCATGATTGACGTGTTAATTATAAACTATTTATTATGACCTAAAGTCAATATTTAATTCATCACCGGTTTAGGTCACATTGAGACCTTCTTCAGCTGGTACATGATGAGTAACTGAGTAGTACCTTACCAAAAGTTCTCATAGTAACATTTTAAAAACAAAAAACAAAATACCAGATCTGTTACAGTAAATTTTGTAAATTAAGGATAAAGAATTCTTTTGAAAATAGCGCAGAAATGAGGAGATCTAAAACGAAGAAATTAAACTGAGAAACAGAAACATGAGAACATAAATATTTTTTTTATAACACTTACGTGTAGGCCTATGTGAAAATATGTACTGTTTGTTGAATCAGTTAGGTTATAAACATTCTTGATGTGTATTTTCTCTCTGCACAGACATAGCAAATAAACATCAAGAATTTGTTTAACCTCACTGATTCAACAAACAGTACATATTTTCACATACACGTAAGTGTTATCATTTTTTTAATAGCTTTTCTGTTCTGTTCGCATGTTTTTGTTTCTCAGTTTAATTTCTTCTTTTTTTAGCTCTCCTCATTTCTACGCTGTTTATCAATACAATTTTTATGCTTAATTTACAGAATGTATTGTAACAGATCTGGGTTTTATTTTGGAAAATGTACTATGTGAACTTTTGGTATGGTTCTACTCAGTTACTCATCATGTACCAGCTGAATAAGGTCTCAATGTGACCTAAACCGGTACGGTTTCTATGAAATAAATTAATATTGACTTTAGGTAAAAATAAATAGTTTATAAATAATTAAAAGTTATGTTATTAAATAAATAGAACTCAATTTAATAAATTTATTAATAAGGCAAGACGTTCCGTGCTGAACTAAAGAGCCTACTTTTCTTAAAATTTAAGATTCATGCCAATGATTAATCTATATGGATCTATCTAGAATAATGACGAAATTAAGTTGGTAATATCGAAATTTCTAATTAGTTCGAAATACTGTATACCTGGCATAATGTAGCCTAATTGAGAACTACAGTTGGCAGCCCTGGTGACTGAATATATTCTTAGTTCCATCTCTTAAGGTTCAGAATACAAAATTTGGTTGACGTCCAATGGATAGCCTGGGCCCTGGACGTTACATGCAGTTAAACATTAGATCTAACAGCGCGCGTAAAATCATGTTGGCAACAATGACATACATGTATTGGTCAGACATAATCTGGAATAATATGATCTATTGTTGTGTCAATTTTGAATGAAATCTATTAGTTAGTATAAAAGTTACATGCATTTTAAAATTGGACCTATCAGTAGGCTTAGAATCGTGTTGTCAGCACTGGCGTAGGCCTATATTAGTTACTCCAAATTAATCTAGAATGCCAGGTGCTATACGTGTGAAACGTTTAGAGCCATTGGCTTGCATACTTTCTGATATATTGATATTAGGGTAACAAAAATAGAGACAGTATTTATTAACAGTTGGCAGCCCTGGTTACTCTTAAGAATCGGCATAGTCATATCTGTTATGGTACACATAGCACACACGAAATTTTGTTGAAATCCAAATGATAGTATAGAGGTTACATGTATTTAAAGTTGGACCTCTCAGCATGCTTAGAATCATGTTGGTAGCACTGACGTGTATAAGTTACTCCAAATTAATATAGAATGTCAAGTACTATACGTGTGCAGAGTTTAAAGCTGTCGGCTTGCATACTTTCTGATATATGGGTATTTGGATTTTAAAAAATTGAGAGCATTCATTAACAGTTGGCAGCCCTGGTGGCTCTTAAGAATACGCTCAGTCATATCTGTTTATGTACACATAGTACATACGAAACTTTGTTGAAATCCAATTGATAGTGTAGAAGTTATTAGCATTTAAATTTGGACCTATCAGCAGGCTTATAATCATTTTGGCAACACTGCTATGTATGGCCTCCTGGAAATTAAACTGCAATATTATTATCTATACGTGTGCCAATTTTGAAATAGCTCCCATTCATACCTTCCAAGATATCCAACATGGAGCTCAAATTTCAATTGTGATTTTTCAGCAGTTGGTATCACTGATATCATTTTCAAATATGGCCATGAGATATTCAGGTATAGATCTTTACTCCTACCAAATTTTGTTTCGATTGATGTAGCCGTTTAGGAGTTGATAGGGGGGGACACACACTGCCAGACAGACAGACAGACAGACAGAAGGACATACAGGCACACATTTGCCCGATCTCATAAGTCTATTTTTTCCTCATATTTGCAAAATGTGAAAAGTAGGCTAAAAATAAATTGATTTGGGTGAGAGAAATGGGAATTCATTTTATTATCAAGTATGAAAATGATATTGAAGTAGAAGATTTACTTTTATTGCAGTAAAGCTACTGTAATCTTCCAGGGTTACAAATACCAAACTCTCAAATCGGGGACTCAAACCCTCTTCTAAGATTTGCCTCATGAGGTTGAATGTACACTCCGTTCCAGCCCTCAGACCAGAATTAAAATTTATTGGCAGAGCCGGGAATCAAGCCCGCACTTGTGAGGCGACAGCCAAGAATGCTAGCCACGAGATGATCTTATTTCTGACACAACAAAATATAGGTTATCAGATAAATCGAACACATGGTACCCTACTACACAGGGTTGAAGGCCGGGAATTAATAACAACACTTCCCCAACAATATGGGGACGATCTCGGAACTAGGATTGCTGTTTGTTTGAAGCACCGTTGAAGAGCTACGAGAAGCACTTGAATAAATAACTAAATATAGCCTAGATCAGGGCCGGCTCCTGATCAAAATTTTAGGGTGGGCCAGATGATACTATTGTTGTTTCATATTAAATATTGTTTTATATCATTGTTGCCAATATTGCCATTATCATCATTCCACACAACACAACATTTGAAACAGTTTAAATAAATAGTTGATGCATTTAAAACTGTACTCACATAGCTTTTATTTATAAATATATTCTCTCCTGTGCTTGGATGAAGCAAATTTATCAGCTTGGTAGATGAGGTCATAATTATTTAATTTCTAACTTTGTGTTCAGAGCTATAGAAGAAAATGGATTTATTAATAAAAATTCCACTTTCATTTCCTAGGTCGCATACAATCGATATATTAAATAACTACGTACCGTGCCACAAACGTTAAAAATACATTTATACAGTAGAAATTAACTTCAGACTACTGAAAATGTAAAAATATAGTTTTGTCTAATGTCAGAAAGCCGTGAATAATAGCTGAATACCTGTGTAAGGGCGTGAGGTGGGGTGGACCCTTCTCCCGTAGACACAGAAGCAGGAAGTGAAATGAAGAGATCTTCTGTTCGCTTCAAAGCAACGCTATGGGCCCAATCTGCTGGCCCTTGAAGAGAGAGAAAATCTTCATAGCACTGTAGAATTCGCGTACAAGACAGTGCTATGTCCACTGTTTTCTCACCTGGCCCATGAAGCCATATACTTTTCATGGGACTTTCTGCGGACCGGCCCTCGCTATGACGATACACCGTACGAGCCTGTCAGGATCTTAAGCTAGGGATGAGTTATTTATAATGAATTCTCTTTAGAGATTCTAGAAGGGTAAAAAACTTATTTTAAGTTGACTATCTGCAATATAAAGTAATTTAAAAAACATTAATTAAACAAATGATTTGCCATGCTGCCTAACGGCCCTGGGTGGGCAGGGCCCATTCGGCCCTTAATGACGCACCGTCCCTGGCCTAGATAATCCCTTAAGGGCAAGGGGACGTGCTCTGGTTTAAACTCGTTAGGCGAGCAAGTCCTAAGGAGTTGTGTCTCCACTGTAGTTCACTTCACTACACTACATTTCACTTCGCTTTACATCTTCTTCTCTAGAAGGGTGAGGGGGGAGGGGCAGTTGTTGTGTCTTTGTATGTGATTATTTGTTATCGTTTACCTTATGCGTCGTTTGGCTTGTGACAGGTTGCAGAAGTGTATCTTTCATGACATAGGTGTGCTGTCTACCAGTATTTTTCGTTGTTGAAGATCTCCTTCTCTTCCTTCTACCAGTTCCATACATCTCCATTCTTACCTCTCCATTGCTATCCTCGTCCAGTGTTTGCCTGTCATCCTTACGATTGAGTCTTTTTAGCGGGTCCTCTGTCTACCCACGTTCCTTCTTCCTGTCCTGGGGTCATTCACATACAGAAGTGTCCAAACAATTCGCCCAGAAAGGAAGGCAGATTGCCGCCTTCTCTTTTCGGGGTACGTATTGAGACTCCTGTGCTTAAGGTTTTGCGTTCGAAGGGCACATCAAACCAAGATGTCCAAAGAAGAAATATTGCAAGATCTGTAAACGTGATACTCACAATGAAGAACAATGCTTCTAGAAGAAAAATAATACACTTGACAACAAGAAATGCATTTACTGTACAAATCTTATCATGTAACAGACAACTGCTGGTTCAAAGAAGAACATGACAAGAAGAAAGACGAAGTTTTCTTCTTCGGAGAATCTGAACAGTGTGGTGAAGGGCTATTCAGTAATAAACTAAATGAAAATATATTTGTGGTAGACAGTGGTTGTACATCACACCTGACAAATAAGCATTACATTTTATCAAATGCAGAGTCTTCAGAAGCTACAATCTACAGTGCAAAGAAAGTTGAAACAATGGATGCTGTGTTGTCAGGAGTCATTGAAACTGAGAACTTGTTGCATAAAAATGTGTCTTATGTGTCCCAACTCACCATAAATTTAATCTCTGTCAATGCCATCACTTGAAACAATGGAGAGGTAAGATTTAGAAGTAAAGCAGTTTTGTGTTCGAAAGATCATAAAGTTGTGCTTACACGAAAGAAAACTTCAGGTGGATTGCTTGTTGTGGACTTAATCACTCAACCTACAAAAAGAAACTCTCTTAACCCAAACTGAAGAAGAACTGATGGTATGGCACAAGAAATTAGGCCATTGAAATTAGGCTTTGAAAATCTACAGTAACTTCCTAACCTATGTCAGGGAGTGCCAGTTTCTCTAAGTACAAAGTTAACCCTAGATGTGAATTATATGCTATAGCAAAACTCCACAGAAATAATTTTAATACAGTGCGACAAAGAGCTCAGGGAGCTCTGGAAATCATACACATAGACTTGTGTGGTAAAATTGATCCACCAACTTTTGACAACAAGAAATATTTTATGCTATGTATAGATGTTTTCACCCATTTTGTACAAGTGTATTTGCCAGAAACCAAAGACGAAGCTGAAGGTTTTATAAAGGACTATATTTCTGAAGCAGAAAACCATCATAACCTAAGGACCCCTCGCAAGGGGCACAATGTGCCAAACTTCAAGAGATTCCTAACCAGCATCCTATCTCAGTTCTTCCGTTGACTGTGGAAAGAACATGCTCCTCTTTTTCTTTTCTATCTGCCTTTCATGGCCCTACTTTCTACCGAGTCCCTCAATCCCCGTTCTTAGTGGGATGAGGGCATTCTTCTCTTCTCTGTTAAGTTTTCATCTTTTGCCATTTCTTTCTCTGGTATCATGTACTTTAGTGAGTAGTTCATATAGGCAGTAGAGATCATTGTCATATCAACCTTATCTTTATGGTTAGATAACATTGATGAACGCACACACTTTCACTCAGAGACTTAATGAGCGATCGCTGGAAGACTTAAAACAACAAAACAGAACGAGGTTCTCATCTACACCACACAGCTACCACCTGCTAATATTAAAAATAAAGTAAAATATTGCTGTAAGTTTTGTGCCAACGCCCAATCTCCCCCGTCAAGGGCAGGGCCAGTGCCGGGTAGACGGTGGTGGACAAGGCTAAGGTATCTTGTTCTTGCCGCAACCGAGTAACAAATATCCAACATCATGTACAAGCTGGTGAGTCAACAATACTGTACGGCACAATAGAGTTTAGGACAATAGTGACAATAGTTAATCCTGATTGCTGGCTTTTAAAGCCAAAGTATGTTTCCAGAAGTATTGATTATACAGTGTGTTTAAAAAATTGTGTATTTTCAAGGTTAAGAAAACCGACTAAATTTAACAATGATATTCAGATGACTTTCTAAAGCAAATAACGTTATAGATAATACACAATTCCTATTTTATTGGTGAAGTGTTTATTATCTTGAATAATAATATTATTATTGATGATAATAATTAAAATAATAATAATAGCTGATATAGTTATTTATTAAACCTGAGACAGTACTTTTTGACAGTCCACATCCGGGATAAGAAAATGTTTTCTAACACAATATAACTTGAAACTTAAAATATAATGGTGCTGGTACCATAAACGAAGCCAATACCAACTAATATTTACTGAATTCACCATTATTTGTTGCCCCCTCGCCAATAACGAATATTAACAAACAATTTGCACGTTTTAGTTGGGGCCCGATGTCCAATGATACATTTTATGCTTAATTAATGTATGCAACACTTCTCACGTTCAATTGAGTCAATCTTTTTTATTTTATTTTACGAAGCTATGCTATCATCCCTATCTTAATTCTTTATTTAGTGCCTTTGGTCCTATAGAGACGAATTTCATTTCGGATACTTTAAATATCATGCAAAAATATACATTAGCATGACATCTCGTCTGTCTTTTATTTGGTTAGCTACTTGCCCCTATTTGCTACATTAAAAATATTGTTCTGCCTTATCTACCTTGTCCGAGAACAACTGATCATTTGGTCCTATTTATCATTCTTCAACATTCACACAATTCTGGCAATGGTCCTCTTGAATTACAAATTCTACAGCATATTGACCTTCACAGTTTTATCTAACTTCTTCCAGGTCTTTCCAAGTCCGAGTCTTAAGCAAAGTTGGAAAGTCCTATATCGACAATGTTCCATTATGTTTAGGCTATTCGCTTTCCATGATTTCAGAAACCACTACAGATACGGATATGAATTTTTAACCGGACATTATAGAATATATTCTTAGTTTACTGAAGTAAATTTATTTTACTACAGTCACCGGTTTAGGAAATACGGATTTTTAACTACATGGATACTTTTATAATTTAATTTTTTGCACTTTATCCTATACAATTTGTTTATTCATAACATTAAGTATTTAGTTCAGTAGACTCATTAAAGGCATGATATAACTCCCTGAGAATGTTAACACTCTAGACCTACTCCATGTGATTCCTGAAGATAATTCACTACGTAATAGTGCCCTACGGGCAAAGATAAAATGGCTCTTGCCTGAAGTACATTAATGTGATAGTGTTCAGAAGTAACGGGGGGAGGTTTAGTCGGTAGTCTGCCACTCAGGAGCGACACTATGTGCGTAAATGTATTTCTTCCCTTGAAAAATATAAATATATATTATTATTTCAAAATTTCATTCAGATAATAGTACATTTTAACATGGGAAGAAATCCAAACTAGCACAAATATTCCGAAAATTGATTTCTAACTCCCTCTCACAACTCCTACCCAATAATACCCACTCAAAATTTCACCAGGATTTTCAATACACTGCGTCAGTGTTAATGTATTATCTCTCGTAAGTCCGTATTGAGTCTTATAATCCTGTGATAATATCTACTAAAATATTCATATTATCAACGTGAAACACTTATCATCATTTTGTAAGAATGACTGTCGATTATTTCCTAAGCAGGAATAATTTTTCTTCCCAAGATTTAGAATTTGACAATATAAGTACATTTAGAAAATCCACTTCTTTGGTTAGGGCGTTCAACAGGGCACGTTAGATTTTCACTATTTCGCGATTCGGAAAACCATCATATTCCTTGGGGTTTGCTGTGTTTAAATGATAAAATTAACTGAAAATATCCGAGATGTTCGATGAGGAACCTTGCCTGCTTTGTCAATTGCTGAAGGTCTTTTTTTGTTATATGAGTTCTGTGTCATTTACATTCATGTATTTTAAAATATCCTTCCCCTTTCTGCTCGTCCTCATTATTCACGGAGTCACAACTTTGGATTACACGATTTTAAGTAATTTTCTCCATATTCTACACTTTTTGCTGTCGTACTAAAATAAATTGCGTATTGCCTGCATAACTCCATACAGTCGCTCCAGTCAGCCATCTATTGATGGATAGAGGAAATTTCTGGTATTTCTACACATAATTCCTACACATTATTATATCACATTCAACTATTTATAAAGCAAACAAGATTCATCGCGAAACAATTAGGATGTTTTGATTTCGTTGTAACATTTCAACACGGCAATCCCCCAAAATTATTATATTTTAATTTACCCGGCAACGGTGGCTAAGAGCGCTAACTCTCTACCTCGTGCCTCGCTGGCATTGGGAGATTATGGCTTTTTATCCCACCTCGGTAGTCCTGAAATTGTTGTTCGTGGTTTACCATTTTATAGCACCAGGAAAAATCCTGGAATGGTTGCTTTCAATAGGTCCACGGTGGATTTCCCTCCAAAATCCGTTCCCTGGCCCATCCCGAAAGGAAAATAACTAGCGATTGACTGCATTAATGACATTATTATTATCATTGCTATATTTATATGGTCAAATAATTTTATTTGGTTTTGCTAGTGTATCTTTGCAATCAGCAGATTGAGTAATTACACATACAATTTATTAAAAGCTTAACAACAGAGCATTTTACGAAAGCAAACCCAAATGAAACATTCATGCAATGATATTGTCGTGTTGGAAGCCACTTTTCAATGTTGTCTTAGTAAAGGAAATGCAATATTTTTCAGTCGGTCGAAAAACATTAAATTTTGATTCATTCAGTGATTAGAATTTGCACCTTCATTCAGTTTCTGTTCTAAAGATTCTTTTTGCAGACAGTACATTCTTATAATAACATATGCTCCTATCAAGAGCGAAGGACTTGACATATTCTACCTGAGCAACTTATATTCACTTCAAGCCAGTAGTAAACATCTGGCACAAATGGTGCACGTCTCAATCATGTTTGTTGCAGGAAAATATATGTCCATCATGTTTGCAAACTAATGTGTAATATATTTTCTCAATTTTGTGTTCCAGATCCTTGTTGTCCTGGCTCTGATCGCCATCTCCTCCGCTCAGTACCTGGGCTACGGAGCCTACTATGGTAGCGGATACTACGGAGGATACGCCGCCCCTTACGCCTACTCCAGAGGAATCTACTCTGGTGCCTACATAGGTTGAATAACTTCATCTCTTTCTTTGTTGTATAGAAATGTGCAATAAAACTCTTCTCTTCCTTTCTTAATTGATATCTCTTTGGTTTATACCTTTCTCGAATATTATCTTCTCAGGCAGAGTAGCATCAATGGTCTTCAGGAGCGAATATCAGTGTGAGTCTCGTTCCAGTAATTGAGAAGTGAAAACTGACTGCTGGTAGCGGCCATGGTCGACGTGCAAGTCCATGGGTCCGGTTCTCCAGACAAATACCACGATGGTTCCTTTTGAAATGCCACGGCCGTTCCCTTCCCACTCCTTATTCTATTTCTTTTAATTTTTACTCATGCTATTTCTCTGGCATCAGGAAAGAAATTCAGACGTAAAAGGCATTGTCCATAGAAACGAGGGGAAAGTGATCACCAGCCGTGCTATTTGTTGCACATCGTAAGGAGGAAATAAACATAGGCACTATTAATTCCAGTTTGCTGTAGTGTTAGGAGTTTTAAGTTATATTTTTGAGCATAAAAGTACATTATTGTGTTTATTATTGGCCAAGAGTGCAAACGTGCTACCTCGTGCCACGCTGGTGAGTGTTGGTTCGAATGCCACCTTGGTTTTCGTGGTTTCCCCATTTTTCCCGCCAGGCAAATGCCAGGATTGTTCCTTTCAACGGGTCCACGGCCAACTTCCTTCCAAAATCCCTACTCTGGCCCTTCAATATTTTGACCCTAGTTGGCGGTCGCCTGGACGATCGGTCTGTCACTATCCCCAGTTGTATCTGCTGACAAAGTGTATTCAGCTCCCACACACCGCCCTTGCGACGGTGAAGGAACGATCTTTCGCAGAATATGCGGGTGAAGCCGAAATGGGAGGATAGACGATTACAAATACATACATTTTTCAGAGAATAGCTCCCGTAGGATCAGTCGCAACTGAGGAATACAACTTGAAATAAAATCGTAGCGGTAGTGTAACGCCTTAGCGAGTTGGCCCGGAATGCAGAAGCATTGCGACCGAATCCCGAATGGACATACACTAACCTCCGTCTCGATTCGCTTATCGTTCGTAAGGTTATTTCAGAATGAATGTACATAATAGATACTTAATCACTTATTTCTCTGACCTTACACAAACACTGTTTGAACACCTCTCGGCCCCAACTACTCTAGTCGCCTTTCCATTCAGTGCGCAAACACCTTTCGTGAACTGTGAACCAGATAGAACAGTCCAAGTCTTGTGCCACGTGTCACGTGTCGGCGTACTCCATTCTTCCCCCGTTTGTCACCACAGGAGGAAGCCACTGGGGTCCTGTCCTCGTGCTGTACTCTATTAATGCTTTTAAGTGTGTGATTTATAGAATCTGGGAAAAGCACCATTTATGCCTTTGTAACAACAATTGTGGACACCTGTCGTGGTGTAGCGGGTAGCGTTCTTGGTGGTCGCCCCAGAGGCTCAGGTTCGGATACCAGCTCTGCCGAGAAAGTTTAATTCTTGTGTGGACTGGAACAGAGTACACTCATTGTCAGTCTCCTGAGGCAAAACTGAGAAGAGGACAGTTCGATTCCCACCTCGGCCATCTTGGAAGTGATTTTCCGTGGTTTCCTCTACTTCTAATCCAGGTAAATGCTGGTATGGTTACTAAGTTAAGGCCACGGCCGCCTCCTTCCCAATCCTACTCCTACACACACACTAGTACAGTACACTAGTACACTAGTACAATAACACAGGCTATAACACAAATTCCACAAACACCCAGACACGCGGGGCTATCTGGGCACGATGTTGTCGCCCTTAAAATAAGCAACAACAACAACGATAATTGTACGGGCCAGATCAGTTCAGCACGAAGGGGACAGGCAATGGATACCAAAATGCGCGAGGTAGGTGCGCTCGAATCTCATTATCGGCTGCGAGGAACAGACGTAGATTTGACTACGTTTTGTCTTTATCTAATTGTTTAATAAGGAAGAGAGTTGGTGTTTTTGTTGTTAATTCATTTAGGGGCATTGCGACATAGTGGTCATCTGCCTGATAACCTGTGTCATTGTGATGGCTGTGCTAGTGGGATATTTTTAATTAGGGCTAGCAGTTTGGTAACACGTGGCCGTGACATTAATGTGGAAAAGTGCTTTTAGGATGGCTGAGGTGGAATCGAAACTGAACCTCTGCATTGACAGTCAAGAATAAAGGAAATAGGTGGTACTGCCGAGAATCTAGGAGGCTGTTATAGTAATTATTGAGTCCTTGCATTGTATTCTTGAATGAAACGGATCGAGCTCCTGTGTTTCTTGATCAAAATAAAACTTATTATTTTGCAAGAAATAGCTGAATTACTTCTTTGTTTGTGTAATAATTTGTTTTACCAATATCTTATTGAACTTGACCGGCCGTGGGACATTAAGGTAGAGTGAGAGTCTGTGGTCGGCCAATATAATGCAATTAGTGACTTCGTTCATACGTGATTGTTCTTGCGAGGAACATGAGGAACCATAGAGGAATGTAAAGTTTGCAAATACGGTACCAATAGAAGTAAAATAGAAAAAGAGCTAAAATGGCAGGTGAGTATACCTTGTTGTTGTTACAACTGAGGGGCTTGGACATCTTGCTAATTTATCCCCGTGTACTTGCGTATGTGTAGGATCTGTCTGATCACCTGTGTGACTGTGGTGTCTGCATTTGTAATTCAGGTGGGGATTGGGAATGAGGTAGCCGTGGCCTTAAGTCACAATAATAATAATAATACTAAATAATCCTGGCATTTGCCAGGAGTAAAAATGGGAAACCACGGAAAACCAATTCCAGAATGGTTAAGGTGGTGATTGAACCCACCTCTTCTCAGTTTTACCTCACGAGGCTAATTGTACCCTGTTCCAGTCCTCGGACCAAAATCGAACCCGGACCTCGGACCTCCGGGGCGACAGCCAGGAATGCTAGCCGCTACATTGGGAAGTGGCTGAGTACACCTTGCCTCTATCGAACTGTAGACTGCATGGAATATGTACATTTCATGTTAGACATGTAGACTACCTCTTTCAGTCTTCGTTCTGGGAAGTATCCGTGCACCTGAAGAATCAACAACAACGAATTAATCCATGTAGTAGGAGATTTGAGGTGTCAATACATTTTATAAAGCATTGCATTTTATAAAGAAGTTCCCTCTATATTATATATAAACTCTAAACCTTGCCTTAAAAGTGCAACATTATGAAAGTACAACAGGTTATATATACCGTAATCCTTCTGTAACCCACAGTGAACACCAGTTAAGATAAAGTTTTCGTATTTGATCTTTATAACTGACAGTAAATGAATGGTTTAGTTTGAAAACCGGTCAAGTCTATCAATGAATAAAGGTCACCTTCGATTCCTACTTCCCCTAAGTCATATTTGCTCCGATCCGGCTTAGGTTGGAAAACGGGAAATGATGATGATGATGATGATGATGACTATTAACTAGTAGATTATTGAAATGAATTTAACTTTCTTTAAAACGTAAATAAAAATAATAATGGAAAAAACCCATGACGCTCCAACCCATGAAGGGCCAAGGCCCAACCATGCGACCGCTGCACAGCCACTTGGCCTGGGGTGACGTGTGATAAGCGCGTCGGCCCCCCTCGGCCATTAATCTTGGTATCCATGACCAGGGCGCTGCCTCACTGTCAGACAGCTACTCAACTGTCCTCACGAGGTTGAGTGCAACCCGTTCCAGCCCTCACGTCAGTTTTTAAAATCCCTGTCAGAGCCGGGGATCAATCCCGAGGCCTCCGGGCTCGAGGCAGGTGCGCTAACCCAGCACCACGGGGCCCGCTTAGTGATTTAAATAGGTCTCCCTTTCTCACCTTCAATTAGCATAGTATTTTAAACACTCCGTTTAAGAAAACTATATTATTATTATTGTTATTATTTATCATTATTAATTGTTTCCTTGCTAATTACGTAATTTAATGTCATATTAAATTTATTCTTCCTTTTAATTTTTTGGGTTGACGTTGATCTTATTTCTTTAAATTTGATCGGCCATTGTTTGATTGGAATTATTCAGTAGGTTTGTTCAAGATAAGCAGCTGTTTTCTTAAATATTTGTCAATTGGAAATGTAAGACGGAAGGATAATGACGTTTGGCATTGAATTTTCTTCTCAGTTGGGATAAAATGGGAAGTGATTAATTTATTTATGTGATAAGATTGTAAATTAATTATATTGGGTGAAGATATTCACTGAAGTATTTGCGTTAACGTTTCGGCTTCTGTTGATAGCATCAGTCGACTCATTTGGTTCGCTGGGTGGCAGCACTGGTAAGGGGGTTGGTCCGGCTGTGTCATTAATAATAATAATAATAATAATTTAATAATAATAATAGAGATAACCATATGTGGCCGTGTTTCTTTCGGTATTTTGCAACCCTTTTGATTATAACTAATCTTTAAATTTAATGTAATATAATAATTTGTAATATTAAAACAATTTTATAACCTATTGTCTAATTAGTTTATCATGTAATTCTCATATTTATGCACAACATTGTTAATTAGTTATACATTTATCTTTAAATTATTATTTATCTCAAAATCTCCTGTTTGTCTCAACTCATTTGACATTCGGCCACGATCTCATCTGACAGAATTTTAGGCACGTCCCAAGATTGATATACTTTTTTTCCTACTATCAAACACGCTCTTTTGTTTAACTTGTTGAATCATTTTAAGTGTTCTAAATCAACGGTGCGGACAGAAATCAAAGTGAGCCGAACACTGAGTAAACCGGCAGATCAGTTTGGCCGCGGTGGGGTTTCTTGCCAGGTGACTGTGCCACGCAACTCGATGAACCGGACCGTCGGCTTCTGTTGATAGCATCAGTCGACTCATTTGGTTCGCTGGGTGGCAGCACTGGTAAGGGGGTTGGTCCGGCTGTGTCATTAATAACAATAATAATAATAATAAGTTAATAATAATAATAGAGATAATAATAATGATATTAGTTTTTCGTCCCGTTTAACTATTGCGGCGTTTAGAGACGCCAGGACGCCGAAAGTTTGCTGTGAAGCGGATATTCGACGAGCCAATAAATCTACCCACACGGCTCCCTCGCATTTGCGCACTCTCAAATGCCAACTGACTGATCCAGGATTCAATCCTCTAACCTTGGCCATGGCAGGCGATAACTTTACTGCTGCGCTACGCAGTCAATCCCGACAAGACTCTTTGCCGTAAAGAGCAATGAATCTCCACTGACTTGCAACCCTCTGCCATTAAAAACTGGATTACTGTTCGTTCGTCTTGCTTGGTCGGGTTCGGAATCACACCAGCCCTCTTCATTTAATTCCACATTTCTATAGATAAAGCACAGCGCAAGTATCCGACCACAGCCATACACTCAACTGCACTTGCAAATGTATAGTTTTATTTTCAAACAACAAGCACATTTCGAACATCCTGCAACTGAACACACCCCGTATTATGAAAAAAATAAAAATTACGAGCCTTCCAGTAGTCGCATATGATGTGTAACATCTTACATAGAAGATACCTCACGAGATATTGTTGATACACCGGTATTTTATACTGTTACTGGCACAAATATTATTCTATTGTAAAAGGGAGTGTTTTACAGATATTGTAGTTTATAATACGGACTCATTTTATTAAATGATTTGTAGCTTCCACCAGCACTAGCCTAAATAAAGAATACGATATGGATGAACTAGATTAATAGACGCGACACCGCTCATAACCTTAAATTCCCTGTAAACAGGTCCTCTTCATTTACAGACCAACACGTAATTTCTTATGGATTCTGTTAAAGTGAGTCATATTGATATGATAAATATCGTTTAAAATGATAATCTGGTAGCAAATTTATCTAACCCACCCAGGATTTGAACCCAAGATCTCTAGATTCACAGTCATAAGCTCTAACCCCACGGCTATTTCGACTACGCAAATTTTGTGCACAAGATGGTGATTTATTTCCACGTTGCAATAATACTGCATTACGGAATGAAGTTTCATTTATATTTTGCTTGTTTCGATAATGTTCCTGCGTGAAATTGAGTTATGAATAGGCCCTCTTGTGAGTAAAGAGAATGTATTCAGTAATAGTTCATGAAGGCTTGCTCAATTCTCGTATAACTACAACGAATATATTATATTGATGACTGTTATGTGGGTTAATATTTGAATAGCCATTGTGCAGAAACATAATACCGGCGATGCCGACTACTTACAATGTTTGATATTAAGGCATTTTACCATTTAAATACTGATACGAAGACTTCGAACATGTACCAAGTCATTTGTTTCAATCACTTGACACCAGAGTTCACATGAGCGTTTTCCGTTCAGTATGTCATATACATTCCACATGGCCAAAAGTACGTCATGGTATCAAATTCTGACACCGCACGCTCATTATTTCTCGTACCACTGTCAGCTGGGTCTTACCACTGCCCGCTGGATGGATCGATCGATCGGGCGGGCAGTGCATACTTCCGTTTTCCACCACCGCCAGCTAGTACACTTCCGTTCGATCGATCGAGCGGGCAGTGCATACGTCCGTTTTCCACCACTGCCAGCTAGTACACTTCCGTTCGATGGATCCAGCGGGCAGTGCATACTTCCGTTTTCCACCACTACCAGCTAGTACATTTCCTTTCGATCGATCGACCGGGCAGTGCATACTTCCGTTCGATCCACCCCTGCCAGCTCGATCGTTCCGATCCACTTCCGTCCCCAATTTCAAAATCACTCCCACAAAACTATCCAGCAACCGAGCGGAAAGATGTTACACATCAATGAAACCTTTGTTTACCATCTTAAATTGTGATTTCGGTTTGCTGAAATAACATGTTGTCTATTCACATGATCCAATATTTTAAAAGAAATTATTTAAACATACAGTAGCCTATATTGTAGAATGATGTGACAGGATTCGCACACCCACTCCACATAGCTGCCACCTGCTAATTAAGGCACCGGTCCAAGAATGAGCCAACGCCCAACACCTTCCTCGAGGACAAGGGCAAGGCCTGTGGAGGGTATATATTGAGTGAGTAGACAGGGTTCAGTATCTTGTTCTTGCCGCAGCCGAGTAACAAACATCCAGCACCATGTACAAGCTGGTGAGTCCATCACTACACTAGGCTATTATCTGCTTTTACAGTCAAGGAGAGCACATATTGTTCTCTGCTATTCTTCTCTGGTTGCACTACTTTATCCTAGAGTTGTTGGTCTTGTTACTGGCGACCACCAGCTCCGTGTATTGACCACATAACTCAAATATGTCTGCTAGCCTACTTTACTCTGGTGTCTGTATGTGTATTTGTAGGTGTAATTGGTACTGGACTGGGAAGATAGATTACTGAGTTTGGTTCTAGACTTTGCAAGCACATGAAATGGATAATTATGGAAAACCATTTCCTGATTGGCTATTTCAAACGCACCTACATCTCCAGTAGCACCTATAATACTGTACATACGGCGACCACCGTTTCAAAGCACTCCACTACTCGGGTCAATCGAAGTACGCTGATACACGAGAAAAGTACACCTAAGTTACTGCAAGATCTAAGGTCTCTAAGATTAAAGATGATTCACCGTCATCAATTTATTAAAAGAACCAATGCAGTTAATTGCAGATGTAACCATTACATAGATTGTCGGATGCATTGTACAGGACAGATTAATTTCCCGCATGATTTCAGTCACTGTTATAAGTATATTTTGTCTACCGTTAAGCTGTTTTTTTTTTTTTTTTCAAAACATAAATTAAATTGATTGGCGTGATTCAGATGGCAATTTGTACTGGGCCATGCTTGAGATCAGGGTTCGGCAACCCGTTCACACTCGCGGGCCACATAGGTAATCTCACTACCTGTCCACCCCGTGCTGTAGCTTTCACCCCGGAGTTCCGGGTTCAACCCAGCTCTGCCAAGACATATAATTCTGGTTTGAGGGCTGGAACGGGGTACACTGAGCCTCGTGAAATAAAGCTGAGAAGAGGTTGGTTCGATTACCACCAAAGTCATTCAGGAATTCGTTTTCTGTGGTTTCCCACTTCTACGCCAGGCAAATGCGGGGATGGTTCCTAACTTAAGGCCTGAATTAAAAATGCACATGATACTACAGACCCCTCAATAACACAGGTTATCAGACTAATTCTACACGCAGCCTAGTACACGGAGATGAATGACCACGATATCGAAGCCCCTCAAATAAGTAACAACAACAACTCTTCAATAACTTGCGGGTCGTGCAGATCTCCAGCAATATATTAAAGTGTTGAATAGAAAATAAATAACATTTCAATAATTTCATCACGCCATTCTTTTGTCATTAATATTGTCAAAAACTTCACGTTGTCCATGTATAATAGTTAATTGCAGTAACACGTTAAGGGTGTGTACAATGAAAATAAACACGAACATAGCATACATAGACATTTATTTCTAAGGCTTGCTAGGCTAAGCAAAGTGATCGTTTACATCTGTGATTATTCATTATTTTTATTTAAGCAAAATCTAACACAACACTAATGTTGGTAAGAAAACTCGATCAATTATAATTAAATATCAGATTGTGAAAGATCTAGGACACTGCCCGTAGAGGCGGTAGTGGTAAGTTCCCTCGCTGAGTCCGTGGGTTCCACCAACCTGGAGGGTAAACGACAAAGAAAGAAAGACAAAGATAAGAACTGATTAATTTGAAGAAGGCAGTCAATGATTGTACCTTCGACGCCAGCTTAGTATTATAAACATTAGTTGATTTAAATTTTAGTTGTGCACGTACATAAAAGTTGCTGCAAACGTTCTTCTGGAAGTCTCTATCGTATCGGACAGTTAATCCCCTTCACGTGGGGAGACGTTTTCTCGCGTAGGTAACTGCTTCCGAGGACAGTCAACATGCTAACAGCAAACTTCCTTCGTGATTCCAACGTGTTTTTTGAAATGTGTGTACGTTGTACGGAAAATCACAAAAATCTATGCTAAACCTTTTCAGATAGTACATTTATTATGACATAGGGACGAAAGAATAAGTTATGAAAAATGTTAAAAATTAAAGAAGTATCTAATTATCAGTACCCCTTAAAAGGTTTTAGTTCAAATGTATGAAAAATTGCAGTGTATAAGCCACCCGTCCAGATTTATTAGTACACATGTTCTCGCAGGGGTTATCATCTTATTTATTTGATCAAACGCATTTATTAAACAAACTGTCGATATTTTTGTAATCAGAGTGCAATTCATCACCTCTGTCGGTAATTCTCTTTCTTGTGAATCATTTGTTACGATCGGTCACTTGTAAACAACACAAGTGTATATACCACCCAACCGACTTTAGTATCATGCGGGCTCGATGTGAAACAGTTCTAGCAGGGGCTTTCGTCTTGTTTATTTGCGCAAACGGTCTTTATAAACAAATAGGATGTTTCCGTTTACTTATCAAGAAATGCAAGATTGTTCTTGTATTATTGAGACAATTTGGAAGATTTTGGACAAAACACACCTTCTAACTCCCTCAGGTTAAAGAGCTTGAGTTTTGTGGAACATACACCTTAGCATTTCACATTGTGATGGATGGCGTGAGTCGATGTAATCTAACGATGAAGATTTTCACTGATGACTGGGGGGTGTGGGGAGCAAATGTAAAATCTCCCGCAGCTAGTAAATAGAAAATAATGAGTTCTGGAGAGATTTACTCCATTCAAATGGCTGGGTCTACGATAGATGATGAGACTACGTAGGAAGTCTAGAGTGTGTGGAGGATTGTCTCATTTCCACAGAAACGAAAGAGACGGTGCACTTTACCTTACAAACGTGAAAACTAATTTATGATGCATTCTATAATTTGTTGCAGATCCTTGTTGTCCTGGCTCTGATCGCCATCTCCTCCGCTCAGTACCTGGGCTACGGAGGCTACTATGGTAGCGGATACTACGGAGGATACGCCGGAGGATACGCCGCCCCTTACGCCTACTCCAGAGGACTCTACTCTGGTGCCTACATCGGTTGAATAACTTCATCTCCTCCCTTTTTGTATAGAAATGTGCAATAAAACTCTTATCTTCCTTTCTTAATCATGTGTTTCTTTGCTTTATAAAATGCTCCCCTCATGGCGTAGGGGCTAGCATTCACGACTGTCGCCGCGGAGGCCTGGGTTAGATTCCCGGTTCTTCCAAGAAATTCAATTCTGGGCTGAGGGCTGAATAAAATCCTTGCATGGACCGTCTCCTTCCCTATCCTCATCTCAATCACAAATACGCACACAGAACCAAGTACACGAGGCTGCATGACCACGATGTAGCAAAGCCCTTAAAAATACAGTTTAAAAATAGAGTGGCGTAGATGTGCGTGGAAAATCGCTCACTATGACAGCACGGGGAATGCAGAAATTCCAGGGATAGGAAGTTCAAATCCCTGCGTTGACGGAGGCTATCATGAGTGTGGTTTTTCCCGGTTTTCCCCCACACATTTTTAAATTATTCATTAAAATCGCTTATGCTGCTTGTTCCACCGAGAGCGAGGGACGGTGTGTGGGAGCTGAACAAACTTAGTAGCAGATACAACTGGGGATGGTGACAGGTGACCGCTAACTTGCGCCTATATAACGAAGTGTCAGGGAAGGGATTCTGGAAGGAAGTCAGCCGTGGACCTGTTGAAATGAACCATCCCAGCATTTTCCTGGTGCTCAAAATAGGAAGCCATGGAAACCATTTTCATGACGACCGGTGTGGGATTCGAACCCACGTTCTCCCGATGTCAGCGAAGCAGAAACTAGCACCTTGACCAGTTACCCACACTTCCTCCCGAAATATGCTCAGATAGTACCTTATTTCAGGCCCCGATGCATTTACACCATTCCCGATGCTAATAATTTTAGCTACACACACACTACTACAGTGACCAAAGGTTATCAGACAAGTATACGGGGATGGATACGAATTAACAACAAGACGCTTTATGGAAGTATTACTTCCAATGTACCCCCTCAGACACTAGCCTGTCAGTGTGACACAGACTAAGTCTGGAAGATGATGATGATAAATGTTGCTTTAAGGGGCCTAGGTTATAGGGCCCGAAGTCTGGAAGATACGTGAGACAATTGATCCTCAGTAACTTTCTGGTGCGCTCTGTATCAGGTTCCAGGATCGAATCCTGGTGCAGTCAGTTGGAATTTAAGGGGAAGATGACCTTGCTGTTCCACCCCTTAAAACAACATCCTCAGTTGGCATTTGAGGGTGCGCACGTTAAGGATCACATTCAGGGCACAATTCCCGACCTCCGGCATCTCTTAAAGCCTCAGTAGTTATTAAAGGACGTAAAAACAAATACATTATTATTATTATTATTATTACTATTATTATTATTATTATTATTATTATTATTATTATTATTATTATCATAGTTTCCTTGCTTCTGGTCAGGGATAAGTATGGTCACCACTAGTGAGGACAGATTGATTTACTGACGGTGCTGGTATCTCCCAATTAAATGCACGTATTTGAGTAGTAAACTGTTGTTGTTAGTTCATGTTAAGGGGTTGGGTTCATCATGGTCATCAGACCCAAGTACTTGGGTGAGTGTTCAATTTGTCTGATAACCTGAGTTTCTGTAGTGACTGTAGCATTGTGTGTAACTCTAATTACTTGTATTAGGATCGGGAATGAGGTAGGTGCCCGTGATTTGAAGTAAGTTACTATACCGGCATTTTCCGAAAAAATACAAAACCACGCACACTCAGGATAACCTCTGCCAGCGCCGGGATTCAAACCTTTGACCTTTGGATTTGAAGCATCTGGTCATCGTGGCCGTGGGGCGGAGTTTTAAAGCACATGGCTATGCCACTGTGTGCCAGATGCATCTCTACTTAGTATAAAACAAAGTCCCCGATTCATGGATGTTACGGGTAAACTCGAGAACCACTGGATAGATTTTGATGCGGTTTTCACCATTCTGTAAAGAGTATCTCGAGGATGATTTCTGTAGAAAATAATTTATTTAAGATCAAAGGAATCCGAGCAGTAACGATTTCAGTGGAAAAGTCGAAAAAAAACCTGGCGTCCGAGCGCTTTTTAAGGTTACGCTGGGCAAACCGTTAAATATATCTAAATATTATGAGTGTAAGAATTGTTCAGCATGAAAAGTTATACAACAAAGTCCTGGAGAGCATATGTCTATCTTCAATACATCGCCCACTATAAGTGTTTTTACGTTTTAATTTCTTCCAAGTTCCAACCATGTCCAGTCAACTACTGAGGCGACAGTTTACGAGCTAGTTAAGGGCGAGTCTATCAACCCTGTTACAGCAGAGCTAGCGGGCGAACCTATTGACCCAGATACAGCCAGCAGTAAACCGTTGAGTCGTGTTGAGTTAAGACTTCTGAGAAGGGTAGTTGTGATTGGAGTTTACCTGGAAGTGCAACTCGGGTTTTCTTCATTTCGCCTGTGAAATACAGTCAAGTTAAGATTGGACGGAAGGGAGATTTGTGTTTCATGCACCTCGCCATTCTTAAAGTACGTCTGACAAGAATTTGTTGCATATGCATCTCCATGATAATATAATTAATAGTCCAGTCAGTGATTTTAAACCATCATGCCGAGACGTAAAACGGATATTGGTCGTTGTTCATTGACATTGAAAAAAAAAAAGCGCTTATCACGTAATGCATTCATAACTGTTCTCGGGTGAACCCGGGGTGGATTGCTAGTTTATACATAAAACGATTCTTTAACGAATCAATTTCCTGCTCTCATAGACAATATTTCAGGATATTGTAGCTATCATGCGACTACCCAGGTAATAAGCACCGACTTGAAGCAAACAGGATGGATACGTACAGTTTTATTATGGTCCACCTCCTGATGTAGCGGCTATCCTTCACGACTGTCACGTCGGAGGTCCGGGCTAGATTTCCGGCTCAGCCAAGAAAATTAACTCAGATCTGAGGGCCTGAACGGTGTCCACTCAACCTTTTGAGACAAACCTGAGTAGAGGTGGGTTAGATTCCCACCTCAAACATCCTGGGAGTGGGTTTCCGTAGTTTCCAGGCAAATGCCGGGATAGTTCCTAACTTAAGGTTCCGGCTGCTTCCTACCCAAATGCTACCTCAAATACAAGTACTCACATTACTACAGCCATCACAGTGACACAGGTTATCAGACAAATTCTACACACACCGAAATATATAGGTCCAAATGACCATGATTCCCTAAAGCACCTAAAGAATCAACAACACCGATAACAGATCAAGAGAAAACATCACTTCAACATGTCAACATGCATTTTTTGTCCTTCGCGATCAGAATAATTAATTACAGGAAATTTTGCTATGTATTATGCCGTGTCTGTTTGGGATTTTACCCAGATGTACCCTGTTGTATTTATACATAAAACGATTCATTTACGAATCAATTTTCTGATCGTAAAAGCAAATCAGGCCCATTATATCAGCGATTTTCTTTTAAATTTAAGCGAAAAGAACCAGCCACACAGAGGGGCAACTAAGTTTCAAAAATCATGTTGACCGGATTTATTAGTTTTTTTTAACTAAGTGCAAGTTGTTCGGACTTGTAGTCCGTGGTCCAGGCGGGAGATTATCTCCCGGCATTCCACCGAAAACACCGTTCGGTGTTGGGAGAGGTCCACTCCTTCCGTTAGTCAGCTGTGCACAGCTGTTAGTCATCCTATCTGTACCACGGCCTACAAGCCCGGACAACTTGTAGACTACATAGTTTTGAACGCCAGCCGTGAAATTTCAAGCTAATTTTCTTGTCTCTTAATATACATATTTAATGCAATTTTTATATTTATTTTTCACACTTTGTTTAATGCAGGGTAATCGTGATGTTTGATCGGATAATCGTAGAAAACACTAACACCCATGCCGCGAGACCGGAGTCAAACTAGCAGAGTAAGCTTCGCTCAGTTCCAGGACTTCACACGCTAGCCCTGGCTGAGACTGCTAGTTCAGATACGGCCAGTTCTGAATCTGGCTAATGGGTTCGATTCCCAGCTTGGCCATGTGGACGTTAATCTCCTGTGACTAATTCTTCTGACCTGAGAAGGGGGTGTTTGTGATACCTTCCTGGAGAGCAAATATCGATAAGGTAAGCAAACAGCAAAGGAAAATAAAGACAAGTAAACAATGTTTTAACAATTCTCAAAAATTCACGGTTGTAGAAACACATGCGCTGACCCTTTATCCTACGCTCGGCTGGTTATGCAGCCCAACTTACACACGGGATGTTTGTGTTGGTATCGTAAACGATTGAAATCTGTCCAATGTATCTTCATGTTTCGTGACCACTGTGTCTGGACGCTATCAGTTTTCAATTGTAGTTCAACTTCTGGTGTAGTGGCTAACGTTCTTGACTGTCGCCCCGGAGGTTCGGTTTCGATTGCCATCTCTGCCCAGAAATGTAATTCTGGTCTCAGGGCTGGAATAGGGTACACTCAACATCGTGAGACAAAACTGAGAAGAGATGGATTCGATTACCACATCAGCCATTACAATAACACAGGTCATCAGACTAAACTTCCACATTTTCCCAAGTACACGGGGCTAAATGAACACGATGATCAAGCCCTTCAAATGAAACAACAACAACAACAACGAAGTTTTCAATAGGCGTGGAAAGCCTTAAAATGTGAATGTATAAGTGAAAGTTTGCCTTTCCTGAAAAGTTTAAAGAAAATAATCGTAATTTCATGGTAAGAATCCTTGGTAAAATATAGGCTACTGTACTTATATTGAATTCGCGCGCCATGACTGCTATAAACAGCTGCACGAGACCTCAGATGGAATCTTAGGCTCAAATATTTAAACTCACATTGCTACAGCCACCACAATAACACAAGTTTCATACTAATTTGTTGAACTTGTTCACGGAGATGATGAAGATAAACACGTCCTGATTCCTATAATAAATTAAAACAGAATTACATTGGTCATTGCACTTATTTTAATGGTGGCAGAACAAAGGCCAATCGGTTACTTATTAATAGATCAGCGTTGGTATCCTGAAGTAGGCCTACTTTGTGTATAGTGTATCACTTCACGACCATACCTATTCTATTTTGTTCTGCTTCTATGTCTGTAATAGTGGTTTCGGAAACTATTTGATGAGCAATATTATCTGAATAATGTATATTAGTTTAATCCGAACAGTTGTATACAGCCTAATGATGTTAACAATCATATTTTCAATGACTTTTCTACAAACTTGATTTACTTTTAGATCTGAGAGAGTCATTTTGGAAACTACTATCTGGGGCGTGGCACTCTATGGAAGTGAAAATTGGTCTGTTGGTGCAGCAGAAAATAGGAGTATAGAGGCATTTGAAATGAGGTGTTACAGAAGAATGATGACGATTAGATGGGTAGATAAAGTAACAAATGAAGAGGTATAAAGACAAGTGGGGAGGGGAGATGATTTTTGCGAAAGCTAATGAAGAGAAGAGATAGGTTGGCAGTACACATACTAAGACACCTAGGAATAGCATGCTTAGTTATGGAAGTAAGGGTCGAGGATAAGATAATAATATTATTATTTTTACGTCCCTTTTAAGAACTGCGGCTTTTAGAGACTCCGGGGTGCCGGAAGTTTGCCCCGAAGGGGATTTTAACGTGCCAGTAAATCTACTGACTCGGCAGCCTCACTTTTGTGCACCCTCAAATGCCACTCGCTGCACCAGGTTTCGATCCTTCAATCTTGGGCTCAGGAAACGAGAACGTTACCGCTGAACCACGCAGACAGATCGAGGACAAGAACTGTAGGGGTATACCATATTTAGAATATGTTAAACGGATTGTCTAGAATGTGAGGTGTAGCAGTTCTGTAGATTTAAAACGATTAGCTCAGGACAGGGAGGCAAGGAGCGCTGCATTAAACTAGTCAAAATACTGTAGACTCTAACAAACAAACAAACAAGTGACATCCCCCCAACTAACCTGAAAAATAAGATGCTACAAATCACTAAATTTGTAATAACATAAGCCACTATAAGCATAACTGCCGAGCATCGCTACCACCTGTTACCAACTACTGCTGTAAGATATGTGCCAACGCCCAGCCATGGCCCCTCAAGAGCAAGGCCAGTGCCGAGTATATATTGAGTGTGAAAGAAGGCTTAGGTATCTTGTTCTTGCCGCCACCGAGTAACAAACGTCCAACACCATGTACAAGCTGGTTAGTCAACAATACTGTACCTTATTACTGCATAACATTTGGTACCGTAAATCAAGATTGACTGCACTTAAAGTCAAAATTATTTTCGGAGACTTTTCCTTCTTGTACAAGTTTCATACCAAAGTTTCCTAGTTTCATTTACATCACTATGCGCACTGCGTATCATTATGTCTGATAACGTTTGTTAATATTGTGCTGTTAGGGTATGTCCGAGTAAAAGATGAGGAGATTCAACATCCCTCCATAAATGAGCTATCCCAGAATTTGCTTTGAATTTAAATAATATACCAGAGTAAACATCCCAGTCATAGCTATAGGTGGGATTCAAACCCACTTCTGTCTTGAGTCCATGTATAGGGTCACCATCTGGACGCATTTTGATATCCAGATAATACTGACTATAACATACTAAGTATCTACATTCCAAAGCTAGCATACGAATACATGCTGTCAGACTTTCTGGACGACAGGTGATAATATGTTTGCACTTATAATGCAATTTTAACAATTTACTTAAAATACGTTTTCATACAAAAGCGTTATTGTGGCTATCGAGTCATCACTGTGATTACATCGGTAGGTTTCTGGAACCAAAGTGATTGCAAATTACTAAATAATTAATTTTCGAGCATTGACTATAATCTTAAACATGAATCTATTTCTCTAAGGAACGTTACTCAGAGACCAGTTTTACTGGCTTCGAGTCAATCTGAGTATCAAATGATGTATTCCAGAATCACAGTTTAAAGGAGAGATGATGTAGTGTACTTTTTTATTTGACGTAAATATGTACTGTATACTACATTTCTTAGAGTATTTAAGAAATTATGTTGTTGTAACGTTTTGTATGAAAGCGTCTTGACTGGATGGATTATAGTTTGATGCCAGGCAGTGTAACTTGGCCTGTAATAATGATGCATTATTCATAGGAAGTATTCCTGGGAGAATAAATACTTGGAGCTTTGTTGCGAACTTCATCTTCAGTTACCTATCAGAGTAACCGAGTAAGTTAAGACACGATGCTGCTTATCGGAGATTCAAGGTTCAGAACCCAGTACTGGAAGTGGATATCCTGAGTTTGATTGTAGCCTTGTTTGTTCAGGCAAACTTCAGGATGATCTCTTATTTCAAGTTCCAAGGCAACAAATGTGAATCTAGACCCTATTAATTACTTACAGTCACCACAAAAACAGGTTATCAGACAAGTTAAACACACCACCAAAGCACAAACTCCAGTACATGAGGCCGGGAAATTCCAAAGTCTTACATATCTCATTTCTGTTCCAGATCCTTGTTGTCCTGGCGCTGATCGCCATTTCCTCCGCTCAGTACCTGGGCTACGGAGGCTACTATGGTAGCGGATACTACGGAGGATACGCCGCCCCTTACGCCTACTCCAGAGGAATCTACTCCGGTGCCTACATCGGTTGAATAACTTCATCCCTTTTTTATTGTATAGAAATGTGCAATAAAATTCTCCTCTTCCTTTCTTAAACATGTGTCTCTTTGCATTTATGCTTCCAAAATGATCCTGTAAACAAACATAAATAATTCAACAATTATATTTTTCATGATCGCAGTGTGACCAACAAATGCTGAGACATTAGATCATGTTACAGTCCATGCCACAGTTTTTGGCCGGTGAGCTCCGATTGCGCAGTCGTACAGATGGCATGAGCAATTGATACATGAGTTGCTCTCCGCGCAACAGAAAACTCACTTAGCAATTACACATGTCTCAGGCTCGCCGACTGTTTTCTGTATGACTGTGAAACCGGATCTGACCGTGGAGTAAACTGTTTGTAATTAAGTACTAGCCATATAGATACAAGTTACAGTACTCGTAGAAACTTAAAATGGCATGACGGTTGCAGAACTTGACCTGCAAACCTTGGCCTTCAATGCTCCACCAACTGAGCTAATACAGCTTGCCAGCCAACTCTCTAGGCAAGGGGACTTGTAGCCAATTGCTGCAGGTTCGATTACTGCACGCGGTATCGCTCCATCTTACTTCTAAATGACTTGTGTTAAAAAACAATGAACGGCTGGCTTGAAGGAGTAGGGTGCTGTTTTACAGCACATGGCTATGCCGATGTGTGCCAGATGTGACGTAACTGCTCCAACAGACAATATTTGAGGATATTGTAGCTGTCATGCGACTAACCAGGTAATAAGCATCGACTTGAAGCAAACATGATGGATACGTACAGTTTTATTATGTTCCCCATTCTGTTGTAGCGGCTATCTTTCTTGGCTGTCTCCCCGGTGATCTGTGTTCGATTTCCGGCTCTGCCAAGAAATTTTACTCAGATCTGAGGGCTGGAACGGGATCCACTCAACCTTTTGAGGCAAAGCTGTGTAGAAGTGTGTTCGATTCCCACCTCAAACAACCTGGAAGTGGCTTGCCGTGGTTTCCCACTTCTACTCCAGGCTAATACCGGGGTGGTTCCTAACTTAAGGCCACGATCGCCTCCATCCCAATCCTCATATGAATTATAAATACACACACTAATACAGCCATTACAATAACACCGGTTATCACACAAAAATGCAAGCCTCACCCAACTACACGGGGTTAAATGACTACGATGTCCAAGGCTCCCAAATGAAACAACAATTCTTCAGATTCTAAGTGTCCAAAATTCTTCCTGAATGGTTTCATGACTTCCTACCCTCTTACACCGTAGTGTCAGTGTTCCATCACGGTTCGCTGTATCGAAAGTGTATAAGATATAACGACCAAAAGTGAATCAATTAAAATTCCAATGCTTTCCGCTCCTTTCTCAATTAAACGTTCCATTCTGAGGATAATACTCGTTCAAGTGCGATGGCATAACGCAATTCATTTGTGTCAAAGTGATGTGGACCAGAACTAACGGTATGGCCATAGGCTAGATCTAAAACAACTTAATAAGGCTTGCATTCCAAACAGACAACCTTGTGGCGTAGTGGCTCGCGTCATGTCCTCTGAACAACCAGAAGGCCTGTGCATGTAATTTAGGTCTGAGAGCTGGAACGTAAAACATTCATTTTAATTGGGTTAATTGAGAAAACCGGGTTCGATTCTGTTCAACTGGTGGCTTTTCATTCCTACTACGGGGACAATACCTAACTTAAGGCCACGGCCACCTCCTTACAAATCCTACCACATAAACACACTTTTACAGAGCCTACAATTACACAGGCTACACACACTATGTTTAGAGTCCGCTTCGTTACGTAGTGGATAAGATATCCCCGCGGAGGCCCGGGTACGATTCCCGGCTCTGCCAAGAAATTTAATTCTGGTTGGAGGACTGGAACGGGGTTCACTCAGCCTCGTGAGGTAAGACACTCGATTCTTACCTCATCCATCCTCAAAGTGGCTTTTCGTGGTTTCCAGCCAAATACCGCGATGGTTCCTAACTTAAGGTACCGGCCGCTTCCTTTCCAAATCCTACCTCAAATACATGTAGGCTACTCACATTAGTACAGCCATATCAGTGACACACGTAATCCGAGAAATGCTACACACACCCAAATACATACAGCTACATGACCACGATATCGCGGAACCCCTAAGGAATCAACAACAACAACAACAAAAACAATGGGAATAGTTCAAAATAAAATATCACGTGAGCATGCAATGTTTGTCTTTCACGATCAGAATTATTTATTACAGGAAATTCTGCTAGGTATTAGGCCTATACCTTGTCTGTGAGGAATTTTATCCAGATGTACCCCGTTGTGTATATACCTAAAACGATTCATTAAAGAATCAATGTCCTGATCGTAAAAGTAAATCAGGCCCGTTATATTACTGATTTTTAGCCTATTTACATTTTATGAAAAAATAGGTTTATGAGATCACCTTTTGTCCGTGTGCCTATGTGTGCGTGTGTGTGTGATTCGTGTGTGTGTGTGTCCCTAATAACATCTAAACGGCTGGAGCGATTTCAATGAAACTCGGTAAGGTCATAGCACCATTTTCGCCGACGCCGACCGTACCCTTCAAATTTTATTGTGTCGCACCAATCCAACATGGTGGCAGTGGGAATTATTTTACCAACATTCAGTATCTCCGAAACTATTACCGATATCACCCTGAAATTTTGTACGGTGATAAAGGGCACTACTGGGGGTGTATCTATGAGACGTTGTAACGTGTTTTTCGAGGGGTTCTTATGCCACTGGCATAAGTCAGTAGGAAGCCAGTCAATATTTATTTACGCGGCAAATTGTTCAGCCAAGAGAATTTTTCATGTTAATTTATTATTATTATTAATTTATTATTATTATTACTATTAAGATATTTTTCGGAGCATTTTATAAAAATTATAAGCATACATATAGGTTTTCTATGTCTTAGAAAACGCTATCAAGCAAATTATTACGAACGACAATATCATAGAAAATTATGTGATTACGGAATTTTACGGAGTTTCGTCAGTTAGGATATTATGAGAGACATGACTCACTGGAAATTCAGGTACAGGCTGATTCTTGTCAAGAAGTATTACGCAAGCTTGGGTCGCAGCGTCAAGAAAAGGCGGATAGTTGGAACGGAAATCGACTTCATCATCCGCGCGCCGTGTGTAATGAGCCAGAGAAGGGGAAGTAGCACGTGAGGTGCAACCAATCAGTGGAGACCACGTAAGCTGGAAGTCGGTACCGAGGTGGGGAGCCGACGTGTGCATATATCGTTCGGCGCGCCGTGGAACGAGGACAATCTGTGTAGAACTTGCCAAGTATGGTTGCACGCGGGAGTCGCTCCGATGTTCCGTGGAGTGGGGGACAATCTGTGAAAGACTTGACTAGTTCGGTTCCAAGTGTGTGTCGCTCCAATGTTCCGTGGAGTGGAGAACTATCTGTTTAAAACTTAACCAGTGTGGTTGTACGAGGGTATGGCTCCAATGTTAGGACCATAAAGTCACCAAATCTACAAGTATATCATCAAATATCGACGGAGATGACGACGTCCAGGAGACTGTGGGAAGCACACAGCATCGTCCAGTACGAGGGAAATACTTTGGCAATTTCCAGTGGTAAGCGCGAATGACGCAGAAATATGCAATCTCTCATTTCTCTTTGTTTTATATTTCATATTTCAGTAACTTCATAGCTTGGGAATAAGAGTAAAATCAATAATTTATCAGACTCCGTTTTCACGTAATTTTCTATCGGTAATATTAAAATCGCAACGCTCCAATTTAAATTTTAAACTTATTATTATTATTAATTTTGCTATACTTCTTTTATATAATAAATTCAATTCTTTTACAATGCAATCTTTGCTTTCAGTAGGTAGCATTAGATATAGACCAATTCCTTCTCCAGATACAATTGTTTGTTGGGTTAATGATCAAATCATACCACGATCTGAGTGAATAGATTCTTGAAGGTGTTCTACCAGAGCTAGACGTTGTTAAATACAAATTTAGATTTCAGCATTGCGTTGAGGTCTTGGCGCCCATTAAAACAACATAGCTTAGGCAAAGGAAAACAGTTACATTTATCACCCAACAGTTAGGGGCAGTCAAAACGTTACACTTGTCGTTCAACGTGTGGGCTAGCGAAACTGTTACATTTGTCGCTACCAACATGGGGCATTAATTACCATTACACTTGTCGCCGACAACTTGGGGATGAAAACCTAATAACATTTGTGGAAGGAGAAGGGTATATATTTCTGTGCCTGTATTTTGGGGGTTATTTGTCTGTATCAGTGTATATCATTATGGGGGATGAGAAAGAAAGACAGATGTGGTTACGTAGTGGTCATCAACGGGAGAGTGATGATACGAGCAGTATGTCGAGTGATGGTAGTACCGGGGTTGCGGAGGTAAATCCCGATACTGAAACAGGGAGTGTAGGCGGCCAACCAGAATTAAAAACTTTACTTCTCGAGTTTATGTATCAGAACAAAGTTAGTAGTGATGCCTTACATGCAAAGTTAGAACAGAATGATGCAAGATTAGAACAAAACAGTAGGGAAAATAAAGAAAGTACAGATGCCTTAAACGCCAGATTAGAACAAAACAGTAAGGAAAATAGAGAGAGTACTGAAACTTTAAATGCTAAATTAGAACAAAACAGTAGGGAAATGAGTGACAAATTCGAACTGATTAGAGGTGAAATCAGAGGAGTAATGGAGGAGAAGGTTAAAGAGATCATTGCAGATGTAGACAAGAAATTAGGAAAAGTACAGGAGGAGTTGGAAAGTAGAATCAGCACACAGGCTGAAAATTTAAAGGAATTAGTTAAATTAGAAACACTGCAGGTTAAAAAGAAATTGGGGGGAGAAATTGACAAGATTCAAGTATCAACTAAAGAGGTTAAGGAACAGCTGGGGGGTAGAATTGAGAAAGTCTACTCGCAAATAGTTGCAGAAGTAAATGATTTAAGAGAGAGTAATAGAGAGAGCATTAGCAAGATTGAGGAGAAACAAGCAAAGCTATATGATAAAGTAGAAGAATCAGAAGGAAACATTAAATTAACAGTAAATAGTATTGAGAGGAAGGCTGAGGAGAAAATTGCAGAGTTAGAATTAAAATTAAAAGCTAGGATCAGGCAAGAAAATAGTCAGAATAGGCTAGTTTTTGTGAATAGCACACACAGGGAGGCAGAACTGGGTAAGTTCAGCAATCGACAGGGGTGCCCAATGGAGTTCATGAACACTATAGAAAATAAATTCGGGGAGAGGTTGGAAAATGGTAGTATTGAGTGGTGCCAGGTAGTTGAAATTTTAGAACAAGTGTTTGTGGGGGAAACGAGGAATTGGTTTGCTGTCTACAGAGACAAGTTTACTGATATCAATGATTTTAAAATGAAATTCTGTGAAAAGTTCTGGAATGAGGTTATTCAGTTGCAGCATCGTGAGGGAGTAGTGTGTGGTAAATATAACACTAAAGGAAGCTCCACCATGACCGAATACTTTTTAGGGCAGGTATTAGTGTGTAAATATCTGGATGGGTTGAAGGAGGAAAGTGATGTGGTAAGGTTGCTACTTAGGCACTTTCCCGATAGGATCAAGGAGGCTGCTTGTATCCAGAATGTAAAGACTATACCACAAGTAGAAAATTTGTTAAGCACATTTGATGCACTAGGGAGAGGGGGTTATGAGGACAATTTCAATCGGAACCAGGGTAATAATAATAATAGACCTAATGAAGCCAGGCATCAAGAAGTTCAAGGGAACGGTGGCGAAGGGGCCAACGCTCAAAATAGAAATAATAATAATAATCAGCTAAATCAGAACAGAGGAAATGGCTATGGTAATCAGTATCAAGGGAGGAACAATGATTTCAGGGGAAATCATGGGAGAAATTATAATGACAATAATTACAACCAGAATAGGGGTCAAGGAAGAGGACAGCCTAGTGGTGGTAATATACAGCCAAACAATGACAACACAGCCCAGAACAACCAGACCAGTTCAGTAGTTAGTAGTACTACGGCCAGCTGTAGCGGTTCCTTAAACGCGAACCAGGCTGCGAAGTAAGGTCAGAATCTCAGTCTGTAGCATGCCCTGTCCATACAATTATACAGGAACCCTATGATCTAAATGTAAGAAATGAATTATTACATGAACTAAATGATGAAGGTATTATTCAGGAAGTGGTTAGTAAGAGCCCCATAGTTAAATTTAACGTGTCCGAGGTGTACACAGATGTTTTAATTGATAGTGGTTGCATGAAGAGTTGCATAAGTAGTGCATTTTATGATAAAATGAAAGGAACTGGAGTAAATTTTGAGGAGATGCCAATTAAAAGCACTTTTGTTATCACAGCTGTTGGGAAGAGGTCTAAAGTAATTTCTAAGCAAGTTTTAGTAGACATTAAAATTAATAATCATGTAGAGAAGCAGATTTGCCTTGTAATTCCAAATTTAGTATTCAGTGTTATCTTGGGTTCAGAGTGGCTAAGTAGAGTGTCGGGTAACTTATGTTATGATGTGGGGAGTTTGAAATTTAAATGGGGAGATTCTGAAGTAGAAGTAGCGTTCAATGACCATATTCAGAGGTGTAGTATTGTAGGTGTGATTTGTACTTTAAATGAGATATCGCCAGCCGTAGAGCGGGGTTCTCCATGTTTTGTGGGCAGTGTGATTACGAACGGTAGTATAAAGGACTCGTTACGTGATGCTGCATTTCAGGGAAATATAGAGGATGAACAATGTGTTCGGCTCTATGATGTGTTATTGTGTAATAGGAGAGTGTTTGAGGATCGCATTGGTACGGCCAATTGCTATACACATTCATTGAACGTTATTGATAGGTCAGTATTCACAGGACATAGATATCCTGTACCTTTCGCTTATCAGAGTGCAGTTGAGGCACAAATTAATCAGATGCTTGAAGATGGGATTATTGAGCACTCTAACAGTCCATATGTTAATTCTTTGATCACGGTACCCAAGACCGACGGCACTGTTCGTATTTGTTTAGACGCTCGTTTGGTTAACAGTAGAATTAGTTCAGATCAGCTGAAATCTATGTCAATAGAGGAATTAATGCAAACATTTGAGGGGAGGAAGTATTTCACTTGTGTAGATTTGAGTTCCAGTTTTGGCAAGTGCCACTTATGTACGAAGATAGACCATTTACAGCTTTTAGTCATAAATATAACCTTTATCAATTTTGTAGAACACCTTATGGGTTAAAGAGTAGTTCAGCAGCTTTAATTAGGGCTTTAAACATCGCATTAGGGGATGACACAGGAGAGTTTGTAACCATTTACATAGATGATATGATAATTAGTTCACGCAGTTTTGAGGAGCATCTACGTCATTTAAATATAGTTTTTCAGAAGTTAGAACAGGCAGGGTTCACTTTGAAGCTGTCTACGTCGTCATTCTGTCAGTCAGAAGTGACAATTTTAGGTCATAGAGTGTCAAGTAGAGGTGTGACACCAGAGGAAAGTAGGGTTAGCATGTGTGGACAGTAGCAACAGGGCATCGTTACAGACACTGAGAAATATACTAGTGGAGCAACGTGATGACGTTAAGTTAAGGGAGCCACTGGCTAGGTTGGAAGCAGGTGACACAGAAACATTTATGGTTTCCAAACGTATTGGCAAAACAGCATATGTGCTGGAGAATAGTGAGGGAAACAGATTATACGGGACGTATAATATACATAGTCTCCGAAAGTATGTGTAATAAAGTGAGGATGTTTAGCTGGCGAGCCAGCCTATCAATTGAGTAAGTGTGGTATTTGGTGCGTGGGAGGAGATGGTCTTCCAGGCAGGCGTATCAGAAGTCACACAGGGGGGTAGTATGTAAGTAAATGAGAGTTTTTAAGGTACAGGGAAATATGACGGGATTGTCGGATGCTCTTGAGCACTAAAATGTCTCGATACACCATGGCCAGAATTTGGTAGCACTGGTGAATTCCCATTTGTCCCCAAGAGATGGGTGAGCGCTTGGACAGGGTATTTTTGCTTAAGGCGTCCACGGGACAAAAGATGGGCCATCAGAATGCGAGACAGTCCTTCATGAAACTCATACATAACAGCACACGTGATTTCTGTTTACGGCCTCGCCATGTAAGATTTGTAAGTGTGTAATTTAAGGTAATTTGTACAAAGGTATTATTTGTGTGAGGAGAACTGGTCTGTGTTGAGAACTAGTATTAAGTAGAATATGGTCTACGGGAACTTAACAAGACAGGGCGATTACGGCACAGAAATATTTGGTGTTATATGTAATGCACATTTACTGTTTTTTTTTCAGAAGTCAATATTAATTTCATCTTTTATAAAGAGAGATCAAGTATTATGGTCACGAGGCGCTGCCACAATAGTGTGATCGTGTGCTCAGTGATAAGTGAGATTAAATTTCACCACAAGGAAGGGACCTCCAGTGAAATTAGGAAGTTCTATGGTGATATAAATATATCAGAACACCTTCAATGCGTGTGATATGACATCATAAATACATAGTGCTCACACATTAATTATGTCTATTTTTCCAACATAGAGAAATTTGAGAGGCGGAAATATCCGTGGAACACTATTCTATATGTAAAACATTGGACTGGTTGCAAAGTGCAATCCATAGTGACAACAAACTTTGACGCAAAGTGCGTGAAGAAAAATTATGAGTGTATATATCTGTAATTTAGGGTGATTTCATTTATGTAATATGTATTTTGGATGGGGTTTATTAACGTGTCTGGGATAATCGGATAATGGACCGTCGTCACGGTAAATCATCCGATGATCCGAGGCGAATATGTAACGTGTTTTTCGAGGGTTTTTCATGCCACTGGCATAAGTCAGTAGGAAGCCAGTCAATATTTATTTACGCGGCAAATTGTTCAGCCAAGAGAATTTTTCATGTTGATTTATTATTATTATTATTATTATTAATTTATTATTATTATTATTAAGATATTTTTCGGAGCATTTTATAAAAATTATAAGCATACAGATAGGTTTTCTATGTCTTAGAAAACGCTATCAAGCAAATTATTACGAACGACAATATCATAGAAAATTATGTGATTACGGAATTTTACGGAGTTTCGTCAGTTAGGATATTATGAGAGACATGACTCACTGGAAATTCAGGTACAGGCTGATTCTTGTCAAGAAGTATTACTCAAGCTTGGGTCGCAGCGTCAAGAAAAGGCGGATAGTTGGAACGGAAATCGACTTCATCATCCGCGCGCCGTGTGTAATGAGCCAGAGAAGGGGAAGTAGCACGTGGGGTGCACCCAATCAGTGGAGACCACGTAAGCTGGAAGTCGGTACCGAGGTGGGGAGCCGACGTGTGCATATATCGTTCGGCGCGCCGTGGAACGAGGACAATCTATGTAGAACTTGCCGAGTATGGTTGCACGCGGGAGTCGCTCCGATGTTCCGTGGAGTGGGGGACAATCTGTGAAAGACTTGACTAGTTCGGTTCCAAGTGTGTGTCGCTCCAATGTTCCGTGGAGTGGAGAACTATCTGTTTAAAACTTAACCAGTGTGGTTGTACGAGGGTATGGCTCCAATGTTAGGACCATAAAGTCACCAAATCTACAAGTATATCATCAAATATCGACGGAGATGACGACGTCCAGGAGACTGTGGGAAGCACACAGCATCGTCCAGTACGAGGAAAATGCTTTGGCAATTTCCAGTGGTAAGCGCGAATGACGCAGAAATACGCAATCTCTCATTTCTCTTTGTTTTATATTTCATATTTCAGTAACTTCATAGCTTGGGAATAAGAGTAAAATCAATAATTTATCAGACTCCGTTTTCACGTAATTTTCTATCGGTAATATTAAAATCGCAACGCTCCAATTTAAATGTTAAACTTATTATTATTATTAATTTTGCTATACTTCTTTTATATAATAAATTCAATTCTTTTACAATGCAATCTTTGCTTTCAGTAGGTAGCATTAGATATAGACCAATTCCTTCTCCTGATACAATTGTTTGTTGGGTTAATGATCAAATCATACCACGATCTGAGTGAATAGATTCTTGAAGGTGTTCTACCAGAGCTAGACGTTGTTAAATACAAATTTAGATTTCAGCATTGCGTTGAGGTCTTGGCGCCCATTAAAACAACATAGCTTAGGCAAAGGAAAACAGTTACATTTATCACCCAACAGTTAGGGGCAGTCAAAACGTTACACTTGTCGATCAACGTGTGGGCTAGCGAAACTGTTACATTTGTCGCTACCAACATGGGGCATTAATAAATGGAACGACGTTCAAAAACGTGGCAACTACAAAACCAACGAGGCGGCGAAGCGAAGTTGAGACTTTTTAATAGACTTTTCTCGCGATTTAACCATCCAACAGTGATGAAACTTGGTACAGCTAGTGTTTATACACCTTCTAATGCACTGATGTCTAACTTAGTTTAATTGTTTACATAACCTCAAAATGACGGCATTGCGAAATATTTCACTGGCATTCCATATCTCCGAAACTATTACAGAAATTTTATACGGTGATAAAGTGCACTAGTACATGTTTATCTATGTAACATTCAAAAATCTGTAAAGTACAAAACGAACATGGCGGCCAAGTGAAGTTGAAATATTATAATAGACTTTTCTCGGGATTTAACCATCTGAGCGCAGTGAAATGTGGTACAGTAAATGATTATACATATTGTAATGCACAGGCATCTAATTTAGTTAAATTGTTTACATAACCTCAAGATGGCGGCTGTGCGAATTTTAAAATTAAGCTTTTATTTCTTGTGCGGTAATCATGCGATCGTAGTCAAACTTTGAATAATGGAGCTACGCAATAATTTTCCTTTAATGGTACATAACTCTATGGCCTATACATATAACAATCCAAAATGGCGAGCATCCGAAATATATTGACGGTTCTCAATATCTACGAATCTTTTACAGAAATCAAACTGATTTTTTTATGTTCATAGAGGCTACGAACGTAAGTTCACCTATAGGACTTTCAGTAACCTGGTGTGCACAAATCCAACATGGCGGGGACGCGATATATAAATATTTAAATGGACGTTTCTCGCGATCTAACCATCCGAGAGCAGTGAAACTTTGCATGTTAAATGCATATACAAATGTTAATCCACAATCATCTAATTTATTTCAATTGTTTTCATAACCACAAGATGGCAGCTGTGCGAAATTTTAAAATCTCGTTTTAATTTTTTGTGTCCTAATCATGCGATTGAAGATTGAATACCACACGTACACAATAATCATCATGTAATAGTACGTAAATAAAAATCCAACCTGGCAACCATCTGAAATATTTCGACAGTTCTCATTATCTACGAATCTATCACAACAAAAAAGACGAATTTTTGTATGTTGAAGGAGGCAATTAACATGAGTGGGATATATGAAAATAGGCTGTATAGTTCTTCACGGAAATACTTGTTTCTTTTTCAACTTTATCGAAAAGAACCACAGAGGTGCAACTAAGTTTAAAAAATAATGTTGACCGGTGTTAGGCTAATAGTGTTTTTAAAACTAAGTACAAATTGTTCGGGTCTGTAGGCCGTGATCCAGGTGGGAGGTTATCTCCCGGTATTTCACAAGTGTTATGAAGGATCCGCTCCATCCGTTAGTCAGCTATGGAACAGTCGTTAGTCATTCTGCCTGGACCACGGCCTACAAGCCCGGAAGACTTGTAGGCTACTTAGTCATGAACGCCGGCCGTGAAATCCCATGCTATTTTTGTTTGGTTTCTTAGTGAACCCTTATTGATTTGCCGATCAATAAGTCTTCATGATTTTTATTATTATTATTACTTATATCCAGGCAGTGCATGTTGGAGATTGACAACGGAAAGCAGGTAGTGTGTCGCAACGCTTGCAACAGAGGTAGTGTGGTAGTTATTCCTGGGGATGACCGGCTAAGCCCAGTTCAAGGACAAATTCAGGGTGAATGCGCATACAATTTGGCCTCATTATGGGCGTGCCAGAGGTGAATTTCCAACCGATACACGATTGAATCATCGAATCAGGAGAGAGGACGCCTAAACCACGCGGAGATGTGCGTACCAAATAAAGGCGCTGAAAACACTAGTATGAAGAACCGCAGATGCGATAGGATTCCGCATGAGTGCATTGAGACGTTTAAATAAAAAGAAGAAGTTTGATACTAGTCCCAAGTCTGTGAGTTGAAAACTACAGATTATTTTCTCAGATTGCCCCCACTCCATTATGCCAGTTTCTAATAAATTGATCGGTGATGAGTAGTTTTAGACACAACTTTATCGAGCTCTGAGGAGCATCGTTCACGCCGGTTTGAGACACAACTTTATCGAGCTCTGAGGAGCGTAGTTCAAGCCGGTTTGGGACACAACTTTATCGAGCTCTGAGGAGCATCGTTCACGACGGTTTGAGACACAACTTTATTGAGCTCTGAGGAGCATAGTTCACGTCAGTCTGAACGAAAATTCTATTGTGCTCTTGGGAGCAGAGTTCATGCCTAGCGGAGGGGAGATCTCAAGTTGAGATAAGCGCTACTCGGCATACGTAATTTGTAAGACTTGTTAAATGCCAGCTGCGTGGCGGTCTAAGACTGTAATATTTTATGTACATTTTGTGTTATATTTTTTGTGTGATGTATATGTGCGTGTGAAGTAAGCAAATGCTTAGATAGGGCCAGTTCAACGTGGAGTAATCGCCCAGGACTTTTGAGTGAAAGTCAGTAGCTCATAGTGATTCTAGCTAGGCAGAATTTTATTTGAACATTTATTTTTAAGAAGCCACGCCAAGATGTCTACAGCAAGGTCGATTGGTGGAATGATGTGCTATGCCTCTACCAGAATGTCGACGATGACGGAGTAGATTTCCCGTGGGGGAATGCACTGGGATGGAGGTTGATTTTCTGCAAGCTGGACGGTGATGTACAAACCATTGATTATTCAATATGTAGCTAGATTAGACGCGGGAACGTGTAAATAATTTTATTCATGGGTTTTCTTGTGTATTTTAGATTTTGTGCGCCGACACTGTTATCTGTTAAGTGTACGTTGGCACGTGGCCAAAAGTTTGTTAGATTGTATATTTTTCTTATGAGTCATTATTAGTAGGCTCGGCGCGTGCATTTGGATTTTATTCATGCGAATGCGAAATTCGTCATGGTCGATAAATGGCGCTGTATTCAAATTCATTTTTATCAGGAGAAGGGGGTAATAGTTGTTAGATGTTTTACGAACAGGTTTTTATTCATACTAGGGTTGCCGAGCGCAATACGTAAAGATGTCACTGTAGAACACCTTAGTTCTATATTTTTGATTTTTTTATATCCCATTTTCAGGTTCTTCAATCACGGACTAGATTTGGAGCGCAAGTCGGTGGAGATATTTATGTCTTTTATTTCAGGTTTCTGTCGAACCCATACGTGTGATTCTGGTGTGTGTATTGTGTCAAGGTGTGTGTATTTGATTCTTCGTGATGAGGGGTAGAATGTGTCTACTGCTCTCAAATTTTGATGGTATTTTATGGAAAGGCAGAGCGCTCTTGGAGGCTACTGTACCTTGTCCTGTGCTGATTCTTGGATTTCCTTGGGAAATGCTAAGATATTTTTATTTGACACACACACACGTATATTATGTGCTATTGGGAGCACGCTTCTTCGAGACTCGAGCCATTGCTACGGCAGGTCGAGGTATGTTTACACGTGGGTTGACAGATGTGCAGATTCCACCTTGCGCCCGTCTATGTCTGGTGATTCATCGTTTAGGCAGTCCAGCTGACCGACTGACCCCTGTAAGCTATCTTTAACAAACCTGTTCTTTTAATGACCGTTGGATCATAATATTAATTGGGGAGTTCGCCATGGCCGTTACGAATTACCGCATATCGTATGAAATGAAATATTTGTTTTATGATGTAAATGTTGGCTTTGAGCCTAGTGATTTCTGTGACTCATTTCATTTGCTTATATGTTAAATTGTTGTTTGTTGTGACACCGTTGGGTGTATTTCGTATTTTCATCTAAAAATGGCAAGCGGCCATGTGTGTATTTTTCCTGATTGGTCACGTGTTGATTTACTTGTGTTGATTTACTTGTGTTGATATAAAAAGTCCTAATTTTTAGGCGTTAGTGTGGATTGCTACGGCACTTCTTTGATTCCAATTTCATGCGGAAATTATTTTGTCTTATTCAGTGTAGGAAGTGTCGGATTTAGTTTAATTAATGTTTAGTTGGTTCCTCGTGTCTGTCTAGCTCTAAGACAACACAGGTTCGTCCCCTGAAGGTTTCCTGGATGGTAACGGATCTCGCATTAAATTGTACACATCGTACCGCATGCAGAGAAGCCGCACACGCACATGTCATTGCAGTAATTTGGGACATTTGGTCCAGATGTTTACGATCTCTCCTGAGATCAGGCCTAGTTTGGCATTTTTATTAATTCAAGAGGGTGTCATTTGGGAGTCCTTGTGTTTTTGCTGTAAATAGTGTAAATTTATTGATCTGTATATTAAATTCATATGTTTTAATCCTGGTATTCACTCTTTCCTGCATGTTATTTTGTTATATGTTACCCTGCATGATATAAGAAGCGCTTAACTACAACTTTACGAAATGGACTGTTACCCCCCCCCCCCCCCGAAATTGAGTCTCATATGCTTCTTTGCAAGGGTTCATTAGTTTAAATTTTTCATGTAATTTTATTTTTATTTTTAATACTTTGATAACGCTGTGTAATCGTGATGTTTGATCGGATAATCGTAGAAATCACTAACACCCATGCCACGAGGCCGGAGTCAAACTAGCATCGTAAGCTTCGCTCAGTTCCAGGACTTCACACGCTAGCCCTGGCTGAGACTGCTAGTTCAGACACGGCCAGTTCTGAGTCTGGCCCCGTTGCTAATGGGTTCGATTCCCAGCTGGGCCATGGGGACGTTAATCTCCTATGACTAATTCTTCTGACCTGAAAAGTGGGTGTTGGTGATACCTTCCTGAAAAGCTAATATCGATAAGATAAGCAAACAGCAAAGGAATATGAAGACAAGTAAACAAGGTTTCACCAATTCTCAAAAATTCACGGTTGTAGAAACACATGCGCTGACCCTTTATCCTACGCTCGGCTGGTTATGCAACCCAACTTATGCACGGGATGTTTGTGTTGGTATCGTAAACGATTGAAATCTGTCCAATGTGTGTATCTTCATGTTTCGTGACCACTGTGTCTGGACGCTATCAGTTTTCAATTGTAGTACAACTTCTGGTGTAGTGGCTAGCGTTCTTGACTGTCGCCCCGGAGGTCCGGGTTCGATTGCCATCTCTGCCCAGAAATGTAATTCTGGTCTCAGGGCTGGAATAGGGTACACTCAACATCGTGAGGCAAAACTGAGAAGAGATGGATTCGATTACCACATCAGCCATCCAGGAAGTGGTTTTCCATGGTTTCACAGCAAATGCCGGGATGGTTCCTAACTTAAGGTCACGACTTCCTCCTTCCCAATCCTCATCTGAATTATAAATACACACACTTATACAGCCATTAAAAAAACACAGGTTACCAAACAAAACTTCCACACTTACCCACATATATGGGTGGACACGATGATCAATCCCTTAAAATGAAACAACAACGAAGTTTTCAATTGCCGTGGAAAGCCTGAAAATATGAAACTATTCGTGATAGTCTGCCTTTCCATGAACCTTTTAAACAAAATAATCATAATTTCATGGTAAGAATCCTTGGTAAAATATAGGCTACTGTAGGTATATTGAATTCGCGCGCCATGACTGCTATAAACAGCTGCACGAGACCTGAGATGTAATCTGAGGCCCAAATATTTAAACTCACATTGCTACAGCCACCACAATAACACAAGTTTCATACTATGTTGAATTTGTTCACGGAGATGATGATAAAGATGTCTTGATCTCTATAATGAATTTAAAGGAAATTAATTTGTTCACTGCACTTGATTTTAATGGTGGGCTGAATTAAGGCCAGCGTTAGTATTTTGAAGTAGGCCTACTTTGTGTATTCGTCTAAACAAGTGTATGTATTGAGCCCTTAATATTGATCCTAATATTTAAGTCTCATATATATTTTATTCTACTTCCTAAAATACTGCAGAAGTTACAGTACTGTGTGGCCATTATTACTCAAGAGCCAGGGAGTTGGTTGAGTCAAGGTATTACTTCCGTTTCCTGCAAAGACAAAGCTAAGTTAGATATAGATATTCCAGTAGCCGTTGAGAGCAGGGGTCAGCCAAGAGGCGCGTGGCCAGCACGAGATACTGGACGGTGGTGAATTCTCATTGTCTGTAGAACTGTGTGACGAAGAGCGCATTGAGGTGTGAGGAAGAAAGAGATACTTTTCTGTCGCATCGAGTGGGAGGAGCCATTAGACCCACGCGACCGGTATTTGAACGTGTGACAAATCAGAGTTACGACGCCGTTTGGCGAAGAAAAAATAAATTGCCAGCGAAATTGATATCTCAGGACTCCACGATCGTATTTTCTGCACGAGGACATATTTGTGATGTGCTAATATTTACAAGAAGAATGAGGGGTCACTCGAAGTGATAGGACATTTTCTTCGACTTTTATTGAGGAGCGATTACCCCTACGGTACTCCTGTTCCGAGGGTGAACTTGTATACAACGTGGACTGTGAATGTGAATAATTCATTCCCATTGTGAATATTGAAGACCGTCAGGCCGAATCTTTGCTAGTCACCGTGACAATTTATACTTTGAAAATTTGATAGCGTGCAATGTCTTGCACTTGTATTTTCTGTTGTGTGCGGAGCAACAAGGGTTATAAATTTTATGAATGTTAGGTAGCTATTCTCCACAAGTTGTAGGGAACGTTTGCGCACTGCTACGAACTTTCTTAATGAATATAGTAGTTGAGATAAGCAGTATAACTAGGATTGACACGTGTGTTAATTGTAATTGTAATACTCTTTAATTGTAGCAACATGGAAATCTACAGCTTGGAAGAAGTACAACAGTAACTACACATTTCTTAACACACAAGCTAGCAGAGTTGACACCACGGCTCTTGCGTCAAAGCTTGCCACACTTCGTAAACACATACACAGGAACTGGCTGGTAATGCAGCAACATGCATACCACAACAGTCAGCATTCCGAAAACACATAAAAAGACCACCATCCAAGAAGAGATTATCTGTTACCGTCGGAGACTCTGCCCGTCCTCAAGCTGACATCCCACCTCGAGGTGAGTGTGTCTCCCAGTATTTCCACACATAATAATACATCCATCCCATTTACCACACCTTCTAATTTGATCCACTTTGTACACTGATTTGTTTGAGCTATCCCTACAGTTGAGGGAAACACACTTACACAATTACATTATACTAGTAAAAACTAGTACACTTTATAAACGCTCAGTTAGTATTATTGATACCCACGACCAGTTATACTGCCGACTTTCCTGCACGCCCATCCTCAAACGTCGTGCTACCCATATTTCGGTGTGCCATCGTTATCAGATTACTTGCAACTCAAGCGGCCTTGTCCTTCAGAAGAGCGCGCGTGCCCGCGGCTCATACAGATGCACCGTCAGCGACACTTGCTTCGCTCATTCATAATTAGCTGCCAGGTATTGTCTTCCGCCCGAGGGTGAATCCCTTACTTATAATCCTTGATGCGGAGAGCTTGCCCTTGAATCACAACACTCTCCAGCACCCGTCCGGAGATCCCACACATCCTTTAAACTTCCCCTATTTACACACCACCATCTTCTCACACTTACCCCCTAGTTCAGTCCCCCCACAAAAAGGGACTAAATACTATTTTTGTCACGTCTGGATGACAATTTAAGTAGCACTCTGGTCTGTGTGAGCTCAGGTTATTAGCCTTGGCCTAAGAGAGGTGTGTCTGTGTGCCATGATATGTGGATGTGTGTGGCATGTATGATTCTTCGTGTAGCTTGCGGGTGATGAATAGGGTTCAATCACCGACGTGCCGCTAATTCCGGTAATTTTACCTGAGGGGTAATTAGCCGATGACTGCTGTTTCTTGATATCCCTAATGAGGATAATTGAGATATTGTGTGAATTTGATTTATATGTACGCGTTTTACAGGTGTCCGTGGAGACAATGACCTTCGAGATCCCAGCTCCTGTAGTTGAGCACTGGGCTATTTTCGCCACAGCACACATGGTATTTGAGAGGGGTGACTGATAGCTAGCCAGACAGACCACAAGTGTTGGCAAGCTCATTTGTGAGCTATTTGCCGTAATGTTGTTCTTGCATCGTAGGGTTGTAATCTTAGCCTGAATAATGGTAGTTTATTGAATACTAGCTGTTACCCGCGGCTTCGCCCGCAATAACATTTGGAATCCCGATATAACATTAGATATATAGATTTTTCCTGTAGTGGAAGATAATCACGGCAACATGGAGCGTTGAAATTGAAAATCGGGTGCAATATACGACGGGGAGCTTTGATTTAAGGCAGGTCCCCTAGCCTACATCCATGTCTATCGAGAGTGTATTTAACAACTAAGCACTTCTCGGTAAAATACATTTCTGGTCTTTCTCTCAGGCTGCAGAATGACTAAGCCACCAGAAGAACTGACTCTGGAGCATGCCACGCACAGTTGACCATGTGCGAAACAGTCACTTCTCAGATCCACACCAGCTACTTTCAAACTCTGCCCCTTAGCCTTGTTAATAGGCATGGCGTAGCAGACTTTCAAAGGAAACTGCAGACGTTTGAATTGAAAATGGTAGTCTGATGGGATTAGAGGAATGCGGGGTATGAAGACAGTTTCGCCTTGGCCAACACCTGTAAATATGGTGGCTCCAATCACAAATTTATGCAGACCTTTAACCTGCAGCCTGGTTCCATTGCAGGGTTTAGGACGGTTTAGATTACTCAATAACATGACAGGAGCACCAATCTTGAGGATCAGTACATGCGGCGGTACTCCGTGCGGGTTAAGAGTGTTTAAAACTCCACAGGATAATGAACTGCATCTTCAACCTCTACAACTGAATCTACTGATTCGGATACCATTTTTGTTGTTGATAACTTCTAAAGGATGGCGATATTTATACTATCAGTAGAGTCATTTGTTGGGGGGTAAGAATAGCTCTTTCTTCCATCCATGAATTATCAAGGTTGGAATTTACAAACACTTGGGGATAGATCTTTTCGATCAAATACTCTAAACTGTCAACAACTTCGCTCAGTTGAGCTGGAATAGTTACTTTTCCGTCATTTTCCTCCAACATTCCATCGCCAATGCTTAGAAGGAGACGAGAAAACTCATTAGCCATAAAATCACCATGGAGGTGTACGCGCATGTTGACAGTCAAGGGAATTGATCTGACTTTGGGCCATATGTGAGACGATTTTAGACAGGCATTTACTTCGTCAGCCCGTGTTCCACGGGGTATAATAGGGAGGGTCTGTCAAAAGTCACCGGCAAGAAGTACTGTGACTCCACCCATAAGTTGGATGTTACCCCTAATGTCCCTAAGTGTTCTGTCCAATGCCTCGACTCCTCCTTTGTGCGCTATCGTGCATTCATCCCAAACAAGGAGTTTTGCCTCTCTCAGCACGCGAGCTGTGCCACTTTGCTTAGAGATGTTACAAAGGGCAGATGTAGCGTGACTGAGGTTAAGAGGGAGCTTGAAAGCAGAATGAGCTGTTCTTCCACCATCCAGCAAGGTTGCTGCAATACCCGAGGAGGCGACTGCGAGGGCAACGTTCTGTCGACTTCTAAATGTATTGAGCAGGAGATTAATCAGGAAGGTTTTGCCAGTTCCGCCTGATGCATCTAGAAAAAAGAGCTGACCACATTCTGAAACAACACTTCGAACTATTTCGTCCCTGCTCGTTGTTCAATTTTGGAACATTATCAGCAACCACATAGGACAACTTAATTGGGTCGTAAGATAATTCACTGACATACTCTCGGTGAACAACTACGGAGTCATTTTCTCTAGAAGGCGAAGGAAGTCCAAAGCGTTCTAGTTGTTGACCAGACATTTTTAGTACTAAATCCTCAAGAAGCACCAGACACCTGTTGTAAATAACGCCCATGATCAGGTTGACATCAGCTCACTGCCTCTGAACCTCTCTCACCACATCTTCCGCGAGGCTGTCTTTGTGTTTTTTCCAGAGCATGATGGGATCACTCACTTGACAAAACACCAGTAAGATGGCAAACAGCTCGCGTATCTTGTGGGGAGAGTCGGTGGAGGACACTTCCTCTAGTGTGCTGTCCCAGTGCGCATCATCCTGTAGCAATCCATGTGCTTTACATGCCGCTTGAAATGTTGGTTGAACCACCCCTGCCACGGTTTTGAGGTCAGTAAAATACTGAGTGCCAGGGATTTTATGTAAAATGAGGCGGAGGTAATAGCACTCGGCATTACCAGGGTGAACGATGTAAATTCTGCCAAGGGTCTGATCTTTTTTCAAACCAGGATAACCTGGGACTGGTTTTCCTTGTTTCCTTCTACAAAACTTATTATTCCAAACGAAATAGGACGGAACTTCACAATATAAAAGTGTTGAGGCAAATTTATCGGATCGGCATGGTTCGAAGAAAGCAAGAAGAGTTGTGTTTGGAGGGCTGTTAACTGATCACGTACGTCGTCTTCATTAAAGTAAACCCGCTGGCCGTTCTTGAGGTGGACGGCAAGTTGCATGACCGAAGGATAGAGTTCATGTATGAGGAAGCAGAATATGCACCAAGCCGCCTCTGAGCTGCTGATGTAGCATCCCGATTCATATCTCGCAACTTCGTCAAACTCTCCGATGCTAAAAGTAGCTTGGTCGGAACCTTTGTTAACATATTTGCAAATGTGTTTTATTGACTTTACAGAGTTGCAGTACTCAATATTGATATGAGCTGAGAAGGTGCGAGACAGGACGGGGCTATAGGATACCACCCAGCTATTGTCAATTTCCACTCCCTTTTTAATAATAGAAACCCCACCCTCCGAAGTGGGCGGCCTGCGATATTTGGGATACCCATCTTCCCCTGTTTGGGTTTCCTTGATGAGTGGTCTGGGGTACTTCTTGGTGCATACTCCTTCCACCATGCAAGACGAACTCCTGTTGAGAACTCCACATGGACCGTGGATCATGGTTGCCTTGACAATTTCATGGAGAGCGGGGTCAAGATTTGGGTCAGGAATCTCAGCACTGATCACCTTGTCGATGTCTTCAGGCCTTAGCTTTTCTTCCAGGCACAGAAGTATGTGAACGTGAGGTAATCCTCGCTTTAGCCATTTTTCTGCACATCGTAAAGAGGAAATAAACATAGGCACTATTAATTCCAGTTTGCTGTAGTGTTAGGAGTTTTAAGTTATATTTTTGAGCATAAAAGTACATAATTGTGTTTATTATTGGCCAAGAGTGCAAACGTGCTAGCTCGTGCCTCGCTGGTGAGTGTTGGATCGAATGCCACCTTGGTTTTCGTGGTTTCCCCATTTTCCCCGCCAGGAAAATGCCAGGATTGTTCCTTTCAACGGGTCCACGGCCAACTTCCTTCCAAAATCCCTACTCTGGCCCTTCAATATTTAGACCCTAGTTGGCGGTCGCCTGGACGATCGGTCTGTCACTATCCCCAGTGTATCTGCTGACTAAGTGTATTCAGCTCCCATACACCGCCCTTGCGACGGTGAAGGAACGATCTTTCGCAGAATACGCGGGCGAAGCCGAATTGGGAGGATAGACGATTACAAATATATACATTTTCCAGAGAATAACTCCCGTAGGATCAGTCACAACTGAGGAATACGACTTGAAATAAGATCGTAGCGGTAGTGTAACGCCTTAGCGAGTTAGCCCGGAATGCAGAAGCATTGCGACCGAATCCCGAATGGACATACACTAACCTCCGTCTCGATTCGCTTATCGTTCGTAAGGTTATTTCAGAATGTATGTACGCAATAGATACTTAATCACTTATTTCTCTGTCCTTACACAAACACTGTTTGAACACCTCTCGGCCCCAACAACTCTAGTCGCCTTTCCATTCAGTGCGCAAACACCTTTCGTGAACTGTGAACCAGATAGAACAGTCTAAGTCTTGTGCCACGTGTCACGTGTCGGCGTACTCCATTCTTCCCCCGTTTGTCACCACAGGAGGAAGCCACTGGGATCCTGTCCTCGTGCTGTACTCTATTAATGCTTTTAAGTGTGTGATTTATAGAATCTGAGAAAAGCACCATTTATGCCTTTGTAACAACAATTGTGACCACCTGTCGTGGTGTAGCGGGTAGCGTTCTAGGCTGTCACCCCAGAGGCTCGGGTTCGGATCCCAGCTCTGCCAAGAAAGTTTAATTCGTGTGTGGGCTGGAACAGAGTACACTCATTGTCAGTCTCCTGAGGCAAAACTGAGAAGAGGACAGTTCGATTCCCACCTCAGCCATCTTGGAAGTGATTTTCCGTGGTTTCCTCTACTTATATTTATTAAAGCTTTCCTTTATTGAAACAAAGAACTGTAAGTTACATCCTAACTGAAAACACAATAAAGGAAAAAGGATCACCCGAATGGGCATTAATTTTTACCATAATCACTTAATGATTTTAATCTTTTGCGGCACGTCGTTATATGGTATCTGGTACACCTTTCGTTGCATAAAATGCAAACACGATTATCATTCGGACTATGGAAGGATCTGTTGCAGCATATCTTATGATGGAATCCGTGAATGGCGAGTCTCGTTATTACGTGTCTTTGATCTCGATTCTCATTAGAGAATTTTCATCTGTTCATCATGGCATCAGTAATATAAAAGTCTGGATCTATCTCTTGTCTCTTTGCTCTTCTAGCCTCAAAAAGTCAGTAGAGGATCTTGTAGCCGGCAAAGGAACTTTCAGTCTGAGGTCTTCGATGAAGAAGGTTTCCTTTACTAACTCATAGACTAATCTTGTGGGAGCCATCTTTCCAACTCTTAGTATATATTTTAAAAATCTCGACTTAACATTCTCTATTCTTTCTAGATCGCTAAATGTGATAAAATCCCATATTATTCCAAGACCATACCTAACAACTGGTGAGATGGTCGTATGGAAAAGGGTCAGAGCTGTAACGATGGTAGATTCTTATTTTTTTTTATTTAGTCAATTTACCTTCTAGGTTGGTGGTTCCCACGGACTCAGCGAGGGAACTCACCACTACCGCCTCTATGGGCAGTGTCCTGGAGCTTGGAATATCTGGTCGGGATGGATACAACTGGGGAGGTGTGATCAGCACTTCGCCCAGGCGGCCTCACCTGCAAAGCGAACATGGGCCTCATGAGGGAGGGGAAGGGATGGAAGATAGGGATGGATAGGCTAGGAAGAGGGAAGGAGGCGGCCGTGGCCTTACATTAGGTACCATCCCGGCATTTGCCCGAAGACGAAGTGGGAAACCACGGAAAACCACTTCGAGGATGGCTGAGGTGGGAATCGAACCCCCTCTACTCATTTGGACCACCCGAGGCTAAGTAGACCCCGTTCCAGTCCTCATACCACTTTTCAAATTTCGTGGTAGAGCCGGGAATCGAACCCAGGACCTCCGGGGCGGCAGCTAACCGTGCTGACCGCTACGCTACGGAGGCGACTCTGGTAGATTCTTAATCTTGTAAATGGCTCTGATAGCTGTTGCTGACCTCTCTTGTATATGATGACTGAAGGATGTGGCTGTAGTCTGCAGGGTTATGCCCAGGTATTTGAACTTGTTCACTACGTTTAATGGTTCGTTGTACAATGTGAGCGTGTCTTTAAGCGCAGGTTTACCTCCTTTTCGAAATGTCATTCGAACCGTTTTTTGAAGGTTAATATCAAGGTGATATTCATTGACCCATTTTTCTAGTTCAAACAATACACTCTGTAATTCTAATTTGTTTGATGACCCTAATACCATGTCATCCGCATAGAGTAAGAGTGTGGTGTTGGGAGAGTCCTTTATTATGCTAGTAATGTCTGCCGGAGTAATATTAAATAGAAGCGGGCTTAAAGGATCACCCTGCAAAACTCCGTTCGTCTGTCTGATATAATGAGATGTGGTGACACCGTCGTCTATTTCTAAGAGGTTGTATGCCAGTATATGTTCCAGTAAGGTCGTTATTGGTCTTAATTCATTGGTCAAACCTTTGATCTGGATAAGTAGTTCCCGATGTAATGAGTCGAAAGCTTTTGCATAATCCACAAGTCCTGTATAATATTTTCCTTTAGGTTTTCTTAAAGATTCTTTCACTTCACTTAAAAGATAAGTTACTGCCTGTGTTGTGCTTCTTCCTTGCATAAAACTAAATTGGCAATCTGGAATTTCTGCTATTGGTGTTAGTTTCGTTGTGAGAAGCTTCATAAATACCTTGAATATGTTGTTCTCAAGTGCAATACCTCTGTATGAATTGGGATCACTGGTGTCCCCTTTTCCCTTGTAGAGAATTTTGATGGTGGAAATTCTCCAGCTGTCTGGAATGGTCCCGAATCGTATGCATGCATTAAAGAGATTGGTCCAAAATGGTAAGAGTATTTCCTGTGACTGCTTTAGTAGTTCTGTTCAAATGAGGTCTGGTCCAGGAGCTTTCTAGTTTTTTCCGCAATCTATTATTGCTTTGATTTCTTCCAAGGATATAATTAACGTATCCTCATCTGAAGAAGATCTATCTGATGAGAAATTACATCTCTTGGATTCTTGATTTAGAAGGGACTTAAAATGTTCTTCCCATTCGCTCATGGTAATTTCATTTGGTCGGAGTGTTACAGGTCTTCGTAGAGCAAGAAAGGGATCGGATTTGGCCTTCCTTGCTAGATTTTTGCTTCTCTTTCAATGTGTTCTGATTTTTTTGTTTATAGGAGTTGTTTATAGAATTTTCTATGTTGTGCATATATTTGGAGATTTTCGTCCGTGACTTGAGTCCTTGCCTTGTAGAGTGCTTGTAGAGTTTCTTTTCGCTTGGCATAACATTTCTTAACAAACCAGATTTGAGCCCTTCTTTTCTTCATAGGAAGACTAGCTGATCGTATTAAATATGTGACAATTTTCAATGCTTCATTTATGTGACCTTCATTTGCGAGGCATTCTGCTCTGATAATATCTTCAGGGATGATCTGATTTTGGTCAATTAATCTGGATATATGCCTTCTGTTGCGTTGTGTCGATGCCTGATCTATTATAATGATGTCAGTTACTATTGGAATATGTTTTCTTATGGGAGCTGCTCCAGATCTCCAGAGTCCTTCCCGTTTCTTGATGTTTATTCCATTGCCTTTGTAAAATACAAGATCAATTGCGCTCGCTCCGTTGTTGCAGAAGTAGGTCATTTCTTCCTTTTTGTTCACTAGTGAAAATCCTTCCTCAGTCAGCATTACTAGCACTAACTCCCGTAGGAAATTTGATCCCCCCTCCCTTGAATGAAAATAGATCTACCAAGTTCATCCAGGTAAATGCTGGTATGGTTACTAAGTTAAGGCCACGGCCGCCTCCTTCCCATTCCTACTCCTATGTACAAATACACACACATTAGTACAGCCATCACAATAACACAGGCTATAACACAAACACCCAGAAACACACGCACGATGTAGTCGCCCTTAAAATAAGCAACAACAACATCGATAATTGTACGGGCCAGATCAGTTCAGCACGAAGGGGACAGGCAATGGATACCAAAATGCGCGAGGTAGGTGCGCTCGAATCTCATTATCGGCTGCGAGGAACAGACGTAGATTTGACAACGTTTTGTCTTTATCTAAGGGTTTAAATAAGGAGGAGTGTTGGTGTTTTTGTTGTTAATTCATTTAGGGGCATTGCGACATAGTGGTCATCTGCCTGATAACCTGTGTCATTGCGATGGCTGTGGTAGTGGGATATTTTTAATTAGGGCTAGCAGTTTGGTAACACGTGGCCGTGGATTTAATGTGGAAAAGTGCTTTTAGGATGGCTGAGGTGGAATCGAAACTGAACCTCTGCATTGACAGTCAAGAATAAAGGAAATAGGTGGTGCTGCCGAGAATCTAGGAGGCTGTTATAGTAATTATTGAGTCCTTGCATTGTATTCTTGATTGAAACGGATCGAGCTCCTGTGTTTCTTGATCAAAATAAAACTTATTATTTTGCAAGAAATAGCTGAATTACTTCTTTGTTTGTGTCATAATTTGTTTTACCAATATCTTATTGAACTTGACCGGCCGTGAGTTATTGATGATGATGATGATAATTGTTGTTTTAAGGGGCCTAACATCTAGGTTATCGGCCCCTGAACCGTGGGATATTAAGGTAGAGTGAGAGTCTGTGGTCGGCCAATATAATGCAATTAGTGACTTCGTTCATACGTGATTGTTCTTGCGAGGAACATCAGGAACCATAGAGGAATGTAAAGTTTGCAAATACGGTACCAATAGAAGTAAAATAGAAAAAGAGCTAAAATGGCAGGTGAGTATAACTTGTTGTTGTTACAACTGAGGGGCTTGGACATCTTGCTAATTTATCCCCGTGTACTTGCGTATGTGTAGGATCTGTCTGATAACCTGTATGACTCTGGTGTCTGCATTTGTAATTCAGGTGGGGATTGGGAATGAGGTGGCCGTGGCCTTAAGTCATAATAATAATAATAATAATAATACTAAATAAACCTGGCATTTGCCTGGAGTAAAAGTGGGAAACCACGGAAAACCAATTACAGAATTTTACCTCACGAGGCTAATTGTACCCTGTTCCAGTCCTCAGACCAAAATAGAACCCGGACCTCCGGGGCGACAGCCAGGAATGCTAGCCGCTACATTAGGAAGTGGCTGAGTACACCTTGCCTCTATCGAGCTGTACACTGCATGGAATATGTACATTTCATGTTAGACATGTAGACTACCTCTTTCAGTCTTCATTCTGGGAAGTATCCGTGCACCTGAAGAATCAACAACAACGAATTAATCCATGTAGTTGGAGATTTGAGGTGTCAATACATTTCATAAAGCATTGCATTTTATAAAGAAGTTCCCTCTGTATTACATATAACCCCTAAACCTTGCCTTAAGAGTGCAATATCTCTGAAAAGAGCAACATTATGAAAGTAAAACAGGTTATAAATACCGTAATCCTTCTGTAACTGACAATGATCACAAGTTAAGATAAAGTTTTCGTATTTGATCTTTATAACTGACAGTAAATGAATGGTTTAGTTTGAAAACCGGTCAAGTCTATCAATGAATAAAGGTCACCTTCGATTCCTACTTCCCCTAAGTCATATTTGCTCCGATCCTGCTTAGGTTGGAAAACGGGAAATGATGATGATGATGATGATGATGACTATTAACTAGTAGATTATTGAAATGAATTTAACTTTCTTTAAAACGTAAATAAAAATAATAATGGAAAAAACCCATGACGCTCCAACCCATGAAGGGCCAAGGCCCAACCATGCGACCGCTGCACAGCCACTTGGCCTGGGGTGACGTGTGATAAGCGCGTCGGCCCCCCTCGGCCATTAATCTTGGTATCCATGACCAGGGCGCTGCCTCACTGTCAGACAGCTACTCAACTGTCCTCACGAGGTTGAGTGCAACCCGTTCCAGCCCTCACGTCAGTTTTTAAAATCCCTGTCAGAGCCGGGGATCAATCCCGAGGCCTCCGGGCTCGAGGCAGGTGCGCTAACCCAGCACCACGGGGCCCGCTTAGTGATTTAAATAGGTCTCCCTTTCTCACCTTCAATTAGCATAGTATTTTAAACACTCCGTTTAAGAAAACTATATTATTATTATTGTTATTATTTATCATTATTAATTGTTTCCTTGCTAATTACGTAATTTAATGTCATATTAAATTTATTCTTCCTTTTAATTTTTTGGGTTGACGTTGATCTTATTTCTTTAAATTTGATCGGCCATTGTTTGATTGGAATTATTCAGTAGGTTTGTTCAAGATAAGCAGCTGTTTTCTTAAATATTTGTCAATTGGAAATGTAAGACGGAAGGATAATGACGTTTGGCATTGAATTTTCTTCTCAGTTGGGATAAAATGGGAAGTGATTAATTTATTTATGTGATAAGATTGTAAATTAATTATATTGGGTGAAGATATTCACTGAAGTATTTGCGTTAACGTTTCGGCTTCTGTTGATAGCATCAGTCGACTCATTTGGTTCGCTGGGTGGCAGCACTGGTAAGGGGGTTGGTCCGGCTGTGTCATTAATAATAATAATAATAATAATAAGTTAATAATAATAATAGAGATAACCATATGTGGCCGTGTTTCTTTCGGTATTTTGCAACCCTTTTGATTATAACTAATCTTTAAATTTAATGTAATATAATAATTTGTAATATTAAAACAATTTTATAACCTATTGTCTAATTAGTTTATCATGTAATTCTCATATTTATGCACAACATTGTTAATTAGTTATACATTTATCTTTAAATTATTATTTATCTCAAAATCTCCTGTTTGTCTCAACTCATTTGACATTCGGCCACGATCTCATCTGACAGAATTTTAGGCACGTCCCAAGATTGATATACTTTTTTTCCTACTATCAAACACGCTCTTTTGTTTAACTTGTTGAATCATTTTAAGTGTTCTAAATCAACGGTGCGGACAGAAATCAAAGTGAGCCGAACACTGAGTAAACCGGCAGATCAGTTTGGCCGCGGTGGGGTTTCTTGCCAGGTGACTGTGCCACGCAACTCGATGAACCGGACCGTCGGCTTCTGTTGATAGCATCAGTCGACTCATTTGGTTCGCTGGGTGGCAGCACTGGTAAGGGGGTTGGTCCGGCTGTGTCATTAATAACAATAATAATAATAATAAGTTAATAATAATAATAGAGATAATAATAATGATATTAGTTTTTCGTCCCGTTTAACTATTGCGGCGTTTAGAGACGCCAGGACGCCGAAAGTTTGCTGTGAAGCGGATATTCGACGAGCCAATAAATCTACCCACACGGCTCCCTCGCATTTGCGCACTCTCAAATGCCAACTGACTGATCCAGGATTCAATCCTCTAACCTTGGCCATGGCAGGCGATAACTTTACTGCTGCGCTACGCAGTCAATCCCGACAAGACTCTTTGCCGTAAAGAGCAATGAATCTCCACTGACTTGCAACCCTCTGCCATTAAAAACTGGATTACTGTTCGTTCGTCTTGCTTGGTCGGGTTCGGAATCACACCAGCCCTCTTCATTTAATTCCACATTTCTATAGATAAAGCACAGCGCAAGTATCCGACCACAGCCATACACTCAACTGCACTTGCAAATGTATAGTTTTATTTTCAAACAACAAGCACATTTCGAACATCCTGCAACTGAACACACCCCGTATTATGAAAAAAATAAAAATTACGAGCCTTCCAGTAGTCGCATATGATGTGTAACATCTTACATAGAAGATACCTCACGAGATATTGTTGATACACCGGTATTTTATACTGTTACTGGCACAAATATTATTCTATTGTAAAAGGGAGTGTTTTACAGATATTGTAGTTTATAATACGGACTCATTTTATTAAATGATTTGTAGCTTCCACCAGCACTAGCCTAAATAAAGAATACGATATGGATGAACTAGATTAATAGACGCGACACCGCTCATAACCTTAAATTCCCTGTAAACAGGTCCTCTTCATTTACAGACCAACACGTAATTTCTTATGGATTCTGTTAAAGTGAGTCATATTGATATGATAAATATCGTTTAAAATGATAATCTGGTAGCAAATTTATCTAACCCACCCAGGATTTGAACCCAAGATCTCTAGATTCACAGTCATAAGCTCTAACCCCACGGCTATTTCGACTACGCAAATTTTGTGCACAAGATGGTGATTTATTTCCACGTTGCAATAATACTGCATTACGGAATGAAGTTTCATTTATATTTTGCTTGTTTCGATAATGTTCCTGCGTGAAATTGAGTTATGAATAGGCCCTCTTGTGAGTAAAGAGAATGTATTCAGTAATAGTTCATGAAGGCTTGCTCAATTCTCGTATAACTACAACGAATATATTATATTGATGACTGTTATGTGGGTTAATATTTGAATAGCCATTGTGCAGAAACATAATACCGGCGATGCCGACTACTTACAATGTTTGATATTAAGGCATTTTACCATTTAAATACTGATACGAAGACTTCGAACATGTACCAAGTCATTTGTTTCAATCACTTGACACCAGAGTTCACATGAGCGTTTTCCGTTCAGTATGTCATATACATTCCACATGGCCAAAAGTACGTCATGGTATCAAATTCTGACACCGCACGCTCATTATTTCTCGTACCACTGTCAGCTGGGTCTTACCACTGCCCGCTGGATGGATCGATCGATCGGGCGGGCAGTGCATACTTCCGTTTTCCACCACCGCCAGCTAGTACACTTCCGTTCGATCGATCGAGCGGGCAGTGCATACGTCCGTTTTCCACCACTGCCAGCTAGTACACTTCCGTTCGATGGATCCAGCGGGCAGTGCATACTTCCGTTTTCCACCACTACCAGCTAGTACATTTCCTTTCGATCGATCGACCGGGCAGTGCATACTTCCGTTCGATCCACCCCTGCCAGCTCGATCGTTCCGATCCACTTCCGTCCCCAATTTCAAAATCACTCCCACAAAACTATCCAGCAACCGAGCGGAAAGATGTTACACATCAATGAAACCTTTGTTTACCATCTTAAATTGTGATTTCGGTTTGCTGAAATAACATGTTGTCTATTCACATGATCCAATATTTTAAAAGAAATTATTTAAACATACAGTAGCCTATATTGTAGAATGATGTGACAGGATTCGCACACCCACTCCACATAGCTGCCACCTGCTAATTAAGGCACCGGTCCAAGAATGAGCCAACGCCCAACACCTTCCTCGAGGACAAGGGCAAGGCCTGTGGAGGGTATATATTGAGTGAGTAGACAGGGTTCAGTATCTTGTTCTTGCCGCAGCCGAGTAACAAACATCCAGCACCATGTACAAGCTGGTGAGTCCATCACTACACTAGGCTATTATCTGCTTTTACAGTCAAGGAGAGCACATATTGTTCTCTGCTATTCTTCTCTGGTTGCACTACTTTATCCTAGAGTTGTTGGTCTTGTTACTGGCGACCACCAGCTCCGTGTATTGACCACATAACTCAAATATGTCTGCTAGCCTACTTTACTCTGGTGTCTGTATGTGTATTTGTAGGTGTAATTGGTACTGGACTGGGAAGATAGATTACTGAGTTTGGTTCTAGACTTTGCAAGCACATGAAATGGATAATTATGGAAAACCATTTCCTGATTGGCTATTTCAAACGCACCTACATCTCCAGTAGCACCTATAATACTGTACATACGGCGACCACCGTTTCAAAGCACTCCACTACTCGGGTCAATCGAAGTACGCTGATACACGAGAAAAGTACACCTAAGTTACTGCAAGATCTAAGGTCTCTAAGATTAAAGATGATTCACCGTCATCAATTTATTAAAAGAACCAATGCAGTTAATTGCAGATGTAACCATTACATAGATTGTCGGATGCATTGTACAGGACAGATTAATTTCCCGCATGATTTCAGTCACTGTTATAAGTATATTTTGTCTACCGTTAAGCTGTTTTTTTTTTTTTTTTTCAAAACATAAATTAAATTGATTGGCGTGATTCAGATGGCAATTTGTACTGGGCCATGCTTGAGATCAGGGTTCGGCAACCCGTTCACACTCGCGGGCCACATAGGTAATCTCACTACCTGTCCACCCCGTGCTGTAGCTTTCACCCCGGAGTTCCGGGTTCAACCCAGCTCTGCCAAGACATATAATTCTGGTTTGAGGGCTGGAACGGGGTACACTGAGCCTCGTGAAATAAAGCTGAGAAGAGGTTGGTTCGATTACCACCAAAGTCATTCAGGAATTCGTTTTCTGTGGTTTCCCACTTCTACGCCAGGCAAATGCGGGGATGGTTCCTAACTTAAGGCTTGAATTAAAAATGCACATGATACTACAGACCCCTCAATAACACAGGTTATCAGACTAATTCTACACGCAGCCTAGTACACGGAGATGAATGACCACGATATCGAAGCCCCTCAAATAAGTAACAACAACAACTCTTCAATAACTTGCGGGTCGTGCAGATCTCCAGCAATATATTAAAGTGTTGAATAGAAAATAAATAACATTTCAATAATTTCATCACGCCATTCTTTTGTCATTAATATTGTCAAAAACTTCACGTTGTCCATGTATAATAGTTAATTGCAGTAACACGTTAAGGGTGTGTACAATGAAAATAAACACGAACATAGCATACATAGACATTTATTTCTAAGGCTTGCTAGGCTAAGCAAAGTGATCGTTTACATCTGTGATTATTCATTATTTTTATTTAAGCAAAATCTAACACAACACTAATGTTGGTAAGAAAACTCGATCAATTATAATTAAATATCAGATTGTGAAAGATCTAGGACACTGCCCGTAGAGGCGGTAGTGGTAAGTTCCCTCGCTGAGTCCGTGGGTTCCACCAACCTGGAGGGTAAACGACAAAGAAAGAAAGACAAAGATAAGAACTGATTAATTTGAAGAAGGCAGTCAATGATTGTACCTTCGACGCCAGCTTAGTATTATAAACATTAGTTGATTTAAATTTTAGTTGTGCACGTACATAAAAGTTGCTGCAAACGTTCTTCTGGAAGTCTCTATCGTATCGGACAGTTAATCCCCTTCACGTGGGGAGACGTTTTCTCGCGTAGGTAACTGCTTCCGAGGACAGTCAACATGCTAACAGCAAACTTCCTTCGTGATTCCAACGTGTTTTTTGAAATGTGTGTACGTTGTACGGAAAATCACAAAAATCTATGCTAAACCTTTTCAGATAGTACATTTATTATGACATAGGGACGAAAGAATAAGTTATGAAAAATGTTAAAAATTAAAGAAGTATCTAATTATCAGTACCCCTTAAAAGGTTTTAGTTCAAATGTATGAAAAATTGCAGTGTATAAGCCACCCGTCCAGATTTATTAGTACACATGTTCTCGCAGGGGTTATCATCTTATTTATTTGATCAAACGCATTTATTAAACAAACTGTCGATATTTTTGTAATCAGAGTGCAATTCATCACCTCTGTCGGTAATTCTCATTCTTGTGAATCATTTGTTACGATCGGTCACTTGTAAACAACACAAGTGTATATACCACCCAACCGACTTTAGTATCATGCGGGCTCGATGTGAAACAGTTCTAGCAGGGGCTTTCGTCTTGTTTATTTGCGCAAACGGTCTTTATAAACAAATAGGATGTTTCCGTTTACTTATCAAGAAATGCAAGATTGTTCTTGTATTATTGAGACAATTTGGAAGATTTTGGACAAAACACACCTTCTAACTCCCTCAGGTTAAAGAGCTTGAGTTTTGTGGAACATACACCTTAGCATTTCACATTGTGATGGATGGCGTGAGTTGATGTAATCTAACGATGAAGATTTTCACTGATGACTGGGGGGTGTGGGGAGCAAATGTAAAATCTCCCGCAGCTAGTAAATAGAAAATAATGAGTTCTGGAGAGATTTACTCCATTCAAATGGCTGGGTCTACGATAGATGATGAGACTACGTAGGAAGTCTAGAGTGTGTGGAGGCTTGTCTCATTTCCACAGAAACGAAAGAGACGGTGCACTTTACCTTACAAACGTGAAAACTAATTTATGATGCATTCTATAATTTGTTGCAGATCCTTGTTGTCCTGGCTCTGATCGCCATCTCCTCCGCTCAGTACCTGGGCTACGGAGGCTACTATGGTAGCGGATACTACGGAGGATACGCCGGAGGATACGCCGCCCCTTACGCCTACTCCAGAGGACTCTACTCTGGTGCCTACATCGGTTGAATAACTTCATCTCCTCCCTTTTTGTATAGAAATGTGCAATAAAACTCTTATCTTCCTTTCTTAATCATGTGTTTCTTTGCTTTATAAAATGCTCCCCTCATGGCGTAGGGGCTAGCATTCACGACTGTCGCCGCGGAGGCCTGGGTTAGATTCCCGGTTCTTCCAAGAAATTCAATTCTGGGCTGAGGGCTGAATAAAATCCTTGCATGGACCGTCTCCTTCCCTATCCTCATCTCAATCACAAATACGCACACAGAACCAAGTACACGAGGCTGCATGACCACGATGTAGCAAAGCCCTTAAAAATACAGTTTAAAAATAGAGTGGCGTAGATGTGCGTGGAAAATCGCTCACTATGACAGCACGGGGAATGCAGAAATTCCAGGGATAGGAAGTTCAAATCCCTGCGTTGACGGAGGCTATCATGAGTGTGGTTTTTCCCGGTTTTCCCCCACACATTTTTAAATTATTCATTAAAATCGCTTATGCTGCTTGTTCCACCGAGAGCGAGGGACGGTGTGTGGGAGCTGAACAAACTTAGTAGCAGATACAACTGGGGATGGTGACAGGTGACCGCTAACTTGCGCCTATATAACGAAGTGTCAGGGAAGGGATTCTGGAAGGAAGTCAGCCGTGGACCTGTTGAAATGAACCATCCCAGCATTTTCCTGGTGCTCAAAATAGGAAGCCATGGAAACCATTTTCATGACGACCGGTGTGGGATTCGAACCCACGTTCTCCCGATGTCAGCGAAGCAGAAACTAGCACCTTGACCAGTTACCCACACTTCCTCCCGAAATATGCTCAGATAGTACCTTATTTCAGGCCCCGATGCATTTACACCATTCCCGATGCTAATAATTTTAGCTACACACACACTACTACAGTGACCAAAGGTTATCAGACAAGTATACGGGGATGGATACGAATTAACAACAAGACGCTTTATGGAAGTATTACTTCCAATGTACCCCCTCAGACACTAGCCTGTCAGTGTGACACAGACTAAGTCTGGAAGATGATGATGATAAATGTTGCTTTAAGGGGCCTAGGTTATAGGGCCCGAAGTCTGGAAGATACGTGAGACAATTGATCCTCAGTAACTTTCTGGTGCGCTCTGTATCAGGTTCCAGGATCGAATCCTGGTGCAGTCAGTTGGAATTTAAGGGGAAGATGACCTTGCTGTTCCACCCCTTAAAACAACATCCTCAGTTGGCATTTGAGGGTGCGCACGTTAAGGATCACATTCAGGGCACAATTCCCGACCTCCGGCATCTCTTAAAGCCTCAGTAGTTATTAAAGGACGTAAAAACAAATACATTATTATTATTATTATTATTACTATTATTATTATTATTATTATTATTATTATTATTATTATTATTATCATAGTTTCCTTGCTTCTGGTCAGGGATAAGTATGGTCACCACTAGTGAGGACAGATTGATTTACTGACGGTGCTGGTATCTCCCAATTAAATGCACGTATTTGAGTAGTAAACTGTTGTTGTTAGTTCATGTTAAGGGGTTGGGTTCATCATGGTCATCAGACCCAAGTACTTGGGTGAGTGTTCAATTTGTCTGATAACCTGAGTTTCTGTAGTGACTGTAGCATTGTGTGTAACTCTAATTACTTGTATTAGGATCGTGAATGAGGTAGGTGCCCGTGATTTGAAGTAAGTTACTATACCGGCATTTTCCGAAAAAATACAAAACCATGCACACTCAGGATAACCTCTGCCAGCGCCGGGATTCAAACCTTTGACCTTTGGATTTGAAGCATCTGGTCATCGCGGCCGTGGGGCGGAGTTTTAAAGCACATGGCTATGCCACTGTGTGCCAGATGCATCTCTACTTAGTATAAAACAAAGTCCCCGATTCATGGATGTTACGGGTAAACTCGAGAACCACTGGATAGATTTTGATGCGGTTTTCACCATTCTGTAAAGAATATCTCGAGGATGATTTCTGTAGAAAATAATTTATTTAAGATCAAAGGAATCCGAGCAGTAACGATTTCAGTGGAAAAGTCGAAAAAAAAAAACCTGGCGTCCGAGCGCTTTTTAAGGTTACGCTGGGCAAACCGTTAAATATATCTAAATATTATGAGTGTAAGAATTGTTCAGCATGAAAAGTTATACAACAAAGTCCTGGAGAGCATATGTCTATCTTCAATACATCGCCCACTATAAGTGTTTTTACGTTTTAATTTCTTCCAAGTTCCAACCATGTCCAGTCAACTACTGAGGCGACAGTTTACGAGCTAGTTAAGGGCGAGTCTATCAACCCTGTTACAGCATAGCTAGCGGGCGAACCTATTGACCCAGATACAGCCAGCAGTAAACCGTTGAGTCGTGTTGAGTTAAGACTTCTGAGAAGGATAGTTGTGATTGGAGTTTACCTGGAAGTGCAACTCGGGTTTTCTTCATTTCGCCTGTGAAATACAGTCAAGTTAAGATTGGACGGAAGGGAGATTTGTGTTTCATGCACCTCGCCATTCTTAAATTACGTCTGACAAGAATTTGTTGCATATGCATCTCCATGATAATATAATTAATAGTCCAGTCAGTGATTTTAAACCATCATGCCGAGACGTAAAACGGATATTGGTCGTTGTTCATTGACATTGAAAAAAAAGCGCTTATCACGTAATGCATTCATAACTGTTCTCGGGTGAACCCGGGGTGGATTGCTAGTTTATACATAAAACGATTCTTTAACGAATCAATTTCCTGCTCTCATAGACAATATTTCAGGATATTGTAGCTATCATGCGACTACCCAGGTAATAAGCACCGACTTGAAGCAAACAGGATGGATACGTACAGTTTTATTATGGTCCACCTCCTGATGTAGCGGCTATCGTTCACGGCTGTCACGTCGGAGGTCCGGGCTAGATTCCCGGCTCAGCCAAGAAAATTAACTCATATCTGAGGGCCTGAACGGAGTCCACTCAACCTTTTGAGACAAACCTGAGTAGAGGTGGGTTAGATTCCCACCTCAAACATCCTGGAAGTGGGTTTCCGTAGTTTTCAGGCAAATGCCGGGATAGTTCCTAACTTAAGGTTCCGGCTGCGTCCTACCCAAATGCTACCTCAAATACAAGTACTCACATTACTACAGCCATCACAGTGACACAGGTTAGCAGACAAATTCTACACACACCGAAATATATAGGTCCAAATGACAATGATTCCCTAAAGCACCTAAAGAATCAACAACACCGATAACAGATCAAGAGAAAACATCACTTCAACATGTCAACATGCATTTTTTGTCCTTCGCGATCAGAATAATTAATTACAGGAAATTTTGCTATGTATTATGCCGTGTCTGTTTGGGATTTTACCCAGATGTACCCTGTTGTATTTATACATAAAACGATTCATTTACGAATCAATTTTCTGATCGTAAAAGCAAATCAGGCCCATTATATCAGCGATTTTCTTTTAGATTTAAGCGAAAAGAACCAGCCACACAGAGGGGCAACTAAGTTTCAAAAATCATGTTGACCGGATTTATTAGTTTTTTTTAACTAAGTGCAAGTTGTTCGGACTTGTAGTCCGTGGTCCAGGCGGGAGATTATCTCCCGGCATTCCACCGAAAACACCGTTCGGTGTTGGGAGAGGTCCACTCCTTCCGTTAGTCAGCTGTGCACAGCTGTTAGTCATCCTATCTGTACCACGGCCTACAAGCCCGGACAACTTGTAGACTACATAGTTTTGAACGCCAGCCGTGAAATTTCAAGCTAATTTTCTTGTCTCTTAATATGCATATTTAATGCAATTTTTATATATATTTTTCACACTTTGTTTAATGCAGGGTAATCGTGATGTTTGATCGGATAATCGTAGAAAACACTAACACCCATGCCGCGAGGCCGGAGTCAAACTAGCAGAGTAAGCTTCGCTCAGTTCCAGGACTTCACACGCTAGCCCTGGCTGAGACTGCTAGTTCAGATACGGCCAGTTCTGAATCTGGCTAATGGGTTCGATTCCCAGCTTGGCCATGTGGACGTTAATCTCCTGTGACTAATTCTTCTGACCTGAGAAGGGGGTGTTTGTGATACCTTCCTGGAGAGCAAATATCGATAAGGTAAGCAAACAGCAAAGGAAAATAAAGACAAGTAAACAATGTTTTAACAATTCTCAAAAATTCACGGTTGTAGAAACACATGCACTGACCCTTTATCCTACGCTCGGCTGGTTATGCAGCCCAACTTACACACGGGATGTTTGTGTTGGTATCGTAAACGATTGAAATCTGTCCAATGTATCTTCATGTTTCGTGACCACTGTGTCTGGACGCTATCAGTTTTCAATTGTAGTTCAACTTCTGGTGTAGTGGCTAACGTTCTTGACTGTCGCCCCGGAGGTTCGGGTTCGATTGCCATCTCTGCCCAGAAATGTAATTCTCGTCTCAGGGCTGGAATAGGGTACACTCATCATCGTGAGACAAAACTGAGAAGAGATGGATTCGATTACCACATCAGCCATTACAATAACACAGGTTATCAGACTAAACTTCCACATTCTCCCAAGTACACGGGGCTAAATGAACACGATGATAAAGCCCTTCAAATGAAACAACAACAACAACGAAGTTTTCAATAGGCGTGGAAAGCTTTAAAATGTGAAAGTATTAGTGAAAGTTTGCCTTTCCTGAAAAGTTTAAAGAAAATAATCGTAATTTCATGGTAAGAACCCTTGGTAAAATATAGGCTACTGTACTTATATTGAATTCGCGCGCCATGACTGCTATAAACAGCTGCACGAGACCTCAGATGGAATCTTAGGCTCAAATATTTAAACTCACATTGCTACAGCCACCACAATAACACAAGTTTCATACTAATTTGTTGAACTTGTTCACGGAGATGATGAAGATAAACACGTCCTGATTCCTATAATAAATTAAAAAAGTCCTCTCGGCACGCCGGAAGGCGGAGGTAGATTTCACCGGACAAACTTGGAGATAGGCGAAAATAAGCAGAATATGCAGGTTTTCGTAGAAGGATCAGACCTCATTTATCGCGTGAAAGTATTTTATAATTGGAGATTAATTAACTTTGTTTGTCTTCATTTTAAACATATTTTAAACATTTTATTGTCTTACGGGGACGGTAACCTTCTTGTCATTTGGAGTCCATTTTTAGCCTATTTTCAATTTTGAAAAAATAGACTTATGAGATCACCTTTTGTCCGTGTGTGTGTGCGTGTGTGTGTGTGTGTGAGGTGTGGGCGTGTGTCCCCCCCTAATAAAATCTAAACGGCTGGAGCGATTTCAGTGAAACTCTGTAAGTTCATAGCACTATTCCCGGCGACGTCGACCGTGCCCATCGAATTTTGTTACGTCTCACCAATCCAACATGGCGGCTGTGCGAAATATTTCACTAGCATTCAGTATCTCCGAAACTTCAACGGATATCGCCCTGAAATTGTGTACGGTGATAAAGGGTACTACTAGAAGTTCACCTATGAAACTTTCAAAAACCTGGTTACTACATAACCAACATGGCGGCCAAGCGAAGTGGAGACTTTTAAATAGACTTTTCTCGCGATTTAACTATCCAAACGTAATGAAACTTGGTACAGCAAATATTGATACACATTGCAATGCACTGGAATCTAATTTAGTTCAATTGTTTACATAACCTCAAAATGGCGCCTGTGCGAAATATTTCACTGACATTCTATATCCCCGAAACTATTGCAGATATCACCCTGCAATTTTGTACGGTGATAAAGGGTACTGATACAAGTTTACCTATGTATAATTCATAAACCACTAAAGTACAAAACGAACATGGCGACCAAGCGAATTTGAAATATTTTAATAGACTTTTCTCGTGAGTTAACTCTCTGAGCGCAGTGAAATGTGGTACAGTAAATGATTTTGCAGATTGTAATGTACTGCCATCTAATTTAATTCAATTGTTTACATAACCTCAAGATGGCGGCTGTGCGAAATTTTAAAATTAAGTTTTTATTTCTTGTGTCGTAATCATGCGATCGAAGTGAAAGTTTGAATAATGAACCTAGGCAATAAGTGACCTTGAATGGTACATACAGTAACTCTATGGCCTATACATATAACAATCCAAAATGGCAAGCTTCCGTAATATTTAGACGGTTCTGAATATATATGAATCTTTTACAGCAACCAAACTGAAATTTTTATGTTCATAGAGACTATGAACATATGTTTACCTATAGGACTTTCAGTAACCTCGTGAGCACGAATCCAACATGGCGGCGACGCGAAGTATAAATATTTAAATGGACGTTTCTCGCGAATTAACTATCCGAGTGCCGTGAAACGTTGCACGTTTTAAATGCTTACACAAATGTTGATCCACTGGCATCTAATTTATTTCAATTGTTTGCATAATCACAAGATGGCTGCTGTGCGTAATTTTAAAATCTCGTTTTTACTTCTTGTGTTCTTATCATGCGATTGAAGTTTGAATACCACACTTACACAATAATCTAAATATAATAGTACAAAAATAAAAATCCAACCTGGCGACCGTCTGAAATATTTAGACGGTTCTCAATATCTACGAATCTGTTACAGCAATTAAACTGAAATTTTGTATGTTGATAGAGGCAATTAACATGAGCAGGATATATGAAAATAGGCTGTACAGCTCTTCACGGAACTACTTGTTATACTTGTGGTCACACTGTCCTTATGCAAGGTTTCGACACTGATGTGTAACTATGTAACGGTCTGTTACTTCTTCACGCAAAATTATATCTCCCGCAGAGATGTTGGTTGGTTCCTCAGTTTAGGGGCTGCGACAACGCGGTCATATAACCCCGTGTACTTTGGGTGAGTGTAGAATCTGTCTGATAAACGGTGTGAATTGTGATGGCTGTATTAGTCTGTAATTCAGGTAAGGAATGCAGACGCTAAATTTCTAGCAGTAGTTCCTAATGTTGCTACCAGATACTAACGTCAACGCCACCCAGCTGTGAACTTGGCTACTGGATGCCACCTCAATCAGCAACTCGCAACGAACGTTGGAACTTCCCCTCCAAAGGAAAGCTTACTGAGGGATTTTTAGCGCTCTTAGAAAATCCGACGACTTTGGCCGGCTTTGAACCCGCGACCTTGGGCATAGAAGTTCAGCATGCTACCAGTTACGTCACCGAAGCCGCTTCACACTTAGTCAGATGGAAATCTGAATCTGATCTCGCGCAAGTGCGTTGTCATGGCAACGTCTGATGGCTCATCCCTCATCAATTTAGTAGTGTTGCCATGTCAACCACTGATAGCTCTTGGAATTTTCTTATAATTCCGAAATCATTTTTCTCATCCCTTGGCGCAATGGTGGCTCATATCAAAAATTCTTTCAGACAAACGTTTTAGGTAATTATTAGGGGAATATTGTCCATTTTGTACGGTTTTGATATTGTGCCTATTAACAGAGATATGATTAATGTTTCCCGAAAAAACCACATTTTCCCACCCCTTTGGTCAATGGTTGGTGCTATCAAAAAACGTTTCAAACATAAATTTCTGAGCTTTATCCGACACATAGTATGAACTTTGAACGGATTCGATATTTCACATATTAAGAGAGTTATAGCAATATTTCATTTTTTCGAAAAAAAAAAGTCCCCCATTTTCATCCCCTTCGACCGATTTAGCCCAGTAACGAACTCGTCCGAGATTTTATGGGTATACATATTCGGTAAAAAATTCAAAGTGATTGGTGCAAAATTACGGCAGTTATCGTGTCCACAAGAAACTGATATACATATATACATATATTACATTAATTATATATAAACTTTTGAACTGACGGTGGTTTTGGGGTCTGGGGGATGTGAAACGCGAAGATATGTCGAAATTTTCCGGAAATCGAAACATGGTACCCATTGCAATAGTTAGCTTTCTAATGAAATCTACCTAAAATACTGCCGTCAACGACGCCTAGCTGTGAACTTGGCTACTAGATGCCACCTCAATCAGCAACTCGCAACGAACGTTGGAACTTCCCCTCCGAAGGAAAGCAAACTCAGGTTTTTTAGCGCTCTTAGTAAATCCGACGACTTCAGCCGGGTTTGAACCCGCGACCTTGGGCATAGAAGTTCAGCATGCTACCAGTTCCGATACCGAAGTCGCTTCCCACTGACATATGAAAACTGAATGTGATCTCGTGCATTGGCGTTGTCATAGCAACTGCTGATGGTCATCCCTTATCAATTAAAAGTAAAGTTGTCATGGCAACCTCTCTTGGCACTTGGCATTTTCTTATAATTTAAATCATTTTGTTCACCCCGTGGCGTAATGGTGGGTCATATCAAAAATTCTTTCAGACAAAAGTTTTAGGTAATTATTGGAGGAATATTGTCCATTTTGTGCGGTTTTGATATTGTGCCTATTAACAGAGATATGATTAATGTTTCCCGAAAAACCCACTTTTTCCCACCCCTTTGGTCAATGGTTGGGGCTATCAAAAAACTTATTTGACATAAATTTTTGGCACTTATCCGACACATATTATGAACTTTGAAGGGATTCGATATTTCATGTATTAAGAGAGTTATAGCGATATTTCACTTTTTCGAAAAAAGCCCCCCATTTTTACCCCCTTTGACCGATTTTGCCCATTAACGAACTCGACCGAGATTTTATAGGGATACATATTATGTAAAAAATTCAAAGTGATTGGTGCAAAATTACGGCAGTTATCGTGTCCACAAGAAACTGATATATATATATATATATATATATATATATTAATCATATATATATATATATAGATAGATAGATAGATAGATACATATATACATAAATTATATATAAACTTTTGAACTGACGGTGGTTTTGGGGTCTGGGGGATGTGAAACGCGAAGATATGTCGAAATTTTCCGGAAGTCGAAACATGGGACCCATTGCAATAGTTAGCTTTCTAAAGAAATCTACCTAACAGAATTACATTGGTCATTGCACTTATTTTAATGGTGGCAGAACAAAGGCCAATCGGTTACTTATTAATAGATCAGCGTTACTATCTTTGTGTATTTGTGTATTATGTATCACTTCACGACCATACCTATTCTATTTTGTTCTGCTTCTATGTCTGTAATAGTGGTTTCGGAAACTATTTGATGAGCAGTATTATCTGAATAATGTATATTAGTTTAATCCGAACAGTTGCATACAGCCTAATGATGTTAACAATCGTATTTTCAATGACTTTTCTACAAACTTGATTTACTTTTAGATCTGAGAGAGTCATTTTGGAAACTACTATCTGGGGCGTGGCACTCTATGGAAGTGAAAATTGGTCTGTTGGTGCAGCAGAAAATAGGAGTATAGAGGCATTTGAAATGAGGTGTTACAGAAGAATGATGACGATTAGATGGGTAGATAAAGTAACAAATGAAGAGGTATAAAGACAAGTGGGGAGGGGAGATGATTTTTGCGAATGCTAGTGAAGAGAAGAGATAGGTTGGCAGTACACATACTAAGACACCTAGGAATAGCATGCTTAGTTATGGAAGTAAGGGTCGAGGATAAGATAATAATATTATTATTTTTACGTCCCTTTTAAGAACTGCGGCTTTTAGAGACGCCGGGGTGCCGGAAGTTTGCCCCGAAGGGGATTTTAACGTGCCAGTAAATCTACTGACTCGGCTGCCTCACTTTTGTGCACCCTCAAATGCCACTCGCTGCACCAGGTTTCGATCCTTCAATCTTGGGCTCAGGAAACGAGAACGTTACCGCTGAACCACGCAGACAGATCGAGGACAAGAACTGTAGGGGTATACCATATTTAGAATATGTTAAACGGATTGTCTAGAATGTGAGGTGTAGCAGTTCTGTAGATTTAAAACGATTAGCTCAGGACAGGGAGGCAAGTAGCGCTGCATTAAACTAGTCAAAATACTGTAGACTCTAACAAACAAACAAACAAGTGACATCCCCCCAACTAACCTGAAAAATAAGATGCTACAAATCACTAAATTTGTAATAACATAAGCCACTATAAGCATAACTGCCGAGCATCGCTACCACCTGTTACCAACTTCTGCTGTAAGATATGTGCCAACGCCCAGCCATGGCCCCTCAAGAGCAAGGCCAGTGCCGAGTATATATTGAGTGTGAAAGAAGGCTTAGGTATCTTGTTCTTGCCGCCACCGAGTAACAAACGTCCAACACCATGTACAAGCTGGTGAGTCAACAATACTGTACCTTATTACTGCATAACATTTGGTACCGTAAATCAAGATTGTCTGCTCTTAAAGTCAAAATTATTTTCGGAGACTTTTCCTTCTTGTACAAGTTTCATACCAAAGTTTCCTAGTTTCATTTACATCACTATGCGCACTGCGTATCATTATGTCTGATAACGTTTGTTAATATTGTGCTGTTAGGGTATGTCCGAGTAAAAGATGAGGAGATTCAACATCCCTCCATAAATGAGCTATCCCAGAATTTGCTTTGAATTTAAATAATATACCAGAGTAAACATCCCAGTCATAGCTATAGGTGGGATTCAAACCCACTTCTGTCTTGAGTCCATGTATAGGGTCACCATCTGGACGCATTTTGATATCCAGATAATACTGACTATAACATTCTAAGTATCTACATTCCAAAGCTAGCATACGAATACATGCTGTCAGACTTTCTGGACGACAGGTGATAATATGTTTGCACTTATAATGCAATTTTAACAATTTACTTAAAATACGTTTACATACAAAAGCGTTATTGTGGCTATCGAGTCATCACTGTGATTACATCGGTAGGTTTCTGGAACCAAAGTGATTGCAAATTACTAAATAATTAATTTTCGAGCATTGACTATAATCTTAAACATGAATCTATTTCTCTAAGGAACGTTACTCAGAGACCAGTTTTACTGGCTTCGAGTCAATCTGAGTATCAAATGATGTATTCCAGAATCACAGTTTAAAGGAGAGATGATGTAGTGTACTTTTTTATTTGACGTAAATATGTACTGTATACTACATTTCTTAGAGTATTTAAGAAATTATGTTGTTGTAACGTTTTGTATGAAAGCGTCTTGACTGGATGGATTATAGTTTGATGCCAGGCAGTGTAACTTGGCCTGTAATAATGATGCATTATTCATAGGAAGTATTCCTGGGAGAATAAATACTTGGAGCTTTGTTGCGAACTTCATCTTCAGTTACCTATCAGAGTAACCGAGTAAGTTAAGACACGATGCTGCTTATCGGAGATTCAAGGTTCAGAACCCAGTACTGGAAGTGGATATCCTGAGTTTGATTGTAGCCTTGTTTGTTCAGGCAAACTTCAGGATGATCTCTTATTTCAAGTTCCAAGGCAACAAATGTGAATCTAGACCCTATTAATTACTTACAGTCACCACAAAAACAGGTTATCAGACAAGTTAAACACACCACCAAAGCACAAACTCCAGTACATGAGGCCGGGAAATTCCAAAGTCTTACATATTTCATTTCTGTTCCAGATCCTTGTTGTCCTGGCTCTGATCGCCATTTCCTCCGCTCAGTACCTGGGCTACGGAGGCTACTATGGTAGCGGATACTACGGAGGATACGCCGCCCCTTACGCCTACTCCAGAGGAATCTACTCCGGTGCCTACATCGGTTGAATAACTTCATCCCTTTTTTATTGTATAGAAATGTGCAATAAAATTCTCCTCTTCCTTTCTTAAACATGTGTCTCTTTGCATTTATGCTTCCAAAATGATCCTGTAAAAAAACATAAATAATTCAACAATTATATTTTTCATGATCGCAGTGTGACCAACAAACGCTGAGACATTAGATCATGTTACAGCCCATGTCACAGTTTTTGGCCGGTGAGTTCCGATTGCGCAGTCGTACAGATGGCATGAGCAATTGATACATGAGTTGCTCTCCGCGCAACAGAAAACTCACTTAGCAATTACACATGTCTCAGGCTCGCCGACTGTTTTCTGTATGACTGTGAAACCGGATCTGACCGTGGAGTAAACTGTTTGTAATTAAGTACTAGCCATATAGATACAAGTTACAGTACTCGTAGAAACTTAAAATGGCATGACGGTTGCAGAACTTGACCTGCAAACCTTGGCCTTCAATGCTCCACCAACTGAGCTAATACAGCTTGCCAGCCAACTCTCTAGGCAAGGGGACTTGTAGCCAATTGCTGCAGGTTCGATTACTGCACGCGGTATCGCTCCATCTTACTTCTAAATGACTTGTGTTCAAAGTACAATGAACGGCTGGCTTGAAGGAGTAGGGTGCTGTTTTACAGCACATGGCTATGCCGATGTGTGCCAGATGTGACGTAACTGCTCCAACAGACAATATTTGAGGATATTGTAGCTGTCATGCGACTAACCAGGTAATAAGCAACGACTTGAAGCAAACAGGATGGATACGTACAGTTTTATTATGTTCCCCATTCTGTTGTAGCGGCTATCTTTCTTGGCTGTCTCCCCGGTGATCTGTGTTCGATTTCCGGCTTTGCCAAGAAAATTTACTCAGATCTGAGGGCTGGAACGGGATCCGCTCAACCTTTTGAGGCAAAGCTGTGTAGAAGTGTGTTCGATTCCCACCTCAACCAACCTGGAAGTGGCTTGCCGTGGTTTCCCACTTCTACTCCAGGCTAATACCGGGGTGGTTCCTAACTTAAGGCCACGATCGCCTCCATCCCAATCCTCATATGAATTATAAATACACACACTAATACAGCCATTACAATAACACCGGTTATCACACAAAAATTCAAGCCTCACCCAACTACACGGGGTTAAATGACTACGATGTCCAAGGCTCCCAAATGAAACAACAATTCTTCAGATTCTAAGTGTCCAAAATTCTTCCTGAAAGGTTTAATGACTTCATATCCTCACACACCGTAGTGTCAGTGTTCCATCACGGTTCGCTGTATCGAAAGTGTATAAGATATAACGACCAAAAGTGAATCAATTAAAATTCCAATGCTTTCCGCTCCTTTCCCAATTAAACGTTCCATTCTGAGGATAATACTCGTTCAAGTGCGATGGCATAACGCAATTCATTTGTGTCAAAGTGATGTGGACCAGAACTAACGGTATGGCCATAGGCTAGATCTAAAACAACTTAATAAGGCTTGCATTCCAAACAGACAACCTTGTGGCGTAGTAGCTCGCGTCATGTCCTCTGAACAACCAGAAGGCCTGTGCATGTAATTTAGGTCTGAGAGCTGGAACGTAAAACATTCATTTTAATTGGGTTAATTGAGAAAACCGGGTTCGATTCTGTTCAACTGGTGGATTTTCATTCCTACTACGGGGACAATACCTAACTTAAGGCCACGGCCTCCTCCTTACAAATCCTACCACATAAACACACTTTTACAGAGCCTACAATTACACAGGCTACACACACTATGTTTAGAGTCCGCTTCGTTACGTAGTGGATAAGATATCCCCGCGGAGGCCCGGGTACGATTCCCGGCTCTGCCAAGAAATTTAATTCTGGTTGGAGGACTGGAACGGGGTTCACTCAGCCTCGTGAGGTAAGACACTCGATTCCTACCTCATCCATCCTCAAAGTGGCTTTTCGTGGTTTCCAGCCAAATACCGCGATGGTTCCTAACTTAAGGTACCGGCCGCTTCCTTTCCAAATCCTACCTCAAATACATGTAGGCTACTCACATTAGTACAGCCATATCAGTGACACACGTAATCCGAGAAATGCTACACACACCCAAATACATACAGCTACATGACCAAGATATCGCGGAACCCCTAAGGAATCAACAACAACAACAAAAACAATGGGAATAGTTCAAAATAAAATATCACGTGAGCATGCAATGTTTGTCTTTCACGATCAGAATTATTTATTACAGGAAATTCTGCTAGGTATTAGGCCTATACCTTGTCTGTGAGGAATTTTATCCAGATGTACCCCGTTGTGTATATACCTAAAACGATTCATTAAAGAATCAATGTCCTGATCGTAAAAGTAAATCAGGCCCGTTATATTACTGATTTTTAGCCTATTTACATTTTATGAAAAAATAGGTTTATGAGATCACCTTTTGTCCGTGTGCCTATGTGTGCGTGTGTGTGTGATTCGTGTGTGTGTGTGTCCCTAATAACTTCTAAACGGCTGGAGCGATTTCAATGAAACTCGGTAAGGTCATAGCACCATTTTCGCCGACGCCGACCGTACCCTTCAAATTTTATTGGGTCGCACCAATCCAACATGGTGGCAGTGGGAATTATTTTACCAGCATTCAGTATCTCCGAAACTATTACCGATATCACCCTGAAATTTTGTACGGTGATAAAGGGCACTACTGGGGGTGTACCTATGAGACGTTGTAACGTGTTTTTCGAGGGGTTTTTATGCCACTGGCATAAGTCAGTAGGAAGCCAGTCAATATTTATTTACGCGGCAAATTGTTCAGCCAAGAGAATTTTTCATGTTAATTTATTATTATTATTAATTTATTATTATTATTACTATTAAGATATTTTTCGGAGCATTTTATAAAAATTATAAGCATACATATAGGTTTTCTATGTCTTAGAAAACGCTATCAAGCAAATTATTACGAACGACAATATCATAGAAAATTATGTGATTACGGAATTTTACGGAGTTTCGTCAGTTAGGATATTATGAGAGACATGACTCACTGGAAATTCAGGTACAGGCTGATTCTTGTCAAGAAGTATTACGCAAGCTTGGGTCGCAGCGTCAAGAAAAGGCGGATAGTTGGAACGGAAATCGACTTCATCATCCGCGCGCCGTGTGTAATGAGCCAGAGAAGGGGAAGTAGCACGTGGGGTGCAACCAATCAGTGGAGACCACGTAAGCTGGAAGTCGGTACCGAGGTGGGGAACCGACGTGTGCATATATCGTTCGGCGCGCCGTGGAACGAGGACAATCTGTGTAGAACTTGCCGAGTATGGTTGCACGCGGGAGTCGCTCCGATGTTCCGTGGAGTTGGGGACAATCTGTGAAAGACTTGACTAGTTCGGTTCCAAGTGTGTGTCGCTCCAATGTTCCGTGGAGTGGAGAACTATCTGTTTAAAACTTAACCAGTGTGGTTGTACGAGGGTATGGCTCCAATGTTAGGACCATAAAGTCACCAAATCTACAAGTATATCATCAAATATCGACGGAGATGACGACGTCCAGGAGACTGTGGGAAGCACACAGCATCGTCCAGTACGAGGGAAATGCTTTGGCAATTTCCAGTGGTAAGCGCGAATGACGCAGAAATACGCAATCTCTCATTTCTCTTTGTTTTATATTTCATATTTCAGTAACTTCATAGCTTGGGAATAAGAGTAAAATCAATAATTTATCAGACTCCGTTTTCACGTAATTTTCTATCGGTAATATTAAAATCGCAACGCTCCAATTTAAATTTTAAACTTATTATTATTATTAATTTTGCTATACTTCTTTTATATAATAAATTCAATTCTTTTACAATGCAATCTTTGCTTTCAGTAGGTAGCATTAGATATAGACCAATTCCTTCTCCAGATACAATTGTTTGTTGGGTTAATGATCAAATCATACCACGATCTGAGTGAATAGATTCTTGAAGGTGTTCTACCAGAGCTAGACGTTGTTAAATACAAATTTAGATTTCAGCATTGCGTTGAGGTCTTGGCGCCCATTAAAACAACATAGCTTAGGCAAAGGAAAACAGTTACATTTATCACCCAACAGTTAGGGGCAGTCAAAACGTTACACTTGTCGTTCAACGTGTGGGCTAGCGAAACTGTTACATTTGTCGCTACCAACATGGGGCATTAATTACCATTACACTTGTCGCCGACAACTTGGGGCTGAAAACCTAATAACATTTGTGGAAGGAGAAGGGTATATATTTCTGTGCCTGTATTTTGGGGGTTATTTGTCTGTATCAGTGTATATCATTATGGGGGATGAGAAAGAAAGACAGATGAGGTTACGTAGTGGTCATCAACGGGAGAGTGATGATACGAGCAGTATGTCGAGTGATGGTAGTACCGGGGTTGCGGAGGTAAATCCCGATACTGAAACAGGGAGTGTAGGCGGCCAACCAGAATTAAAAACTTTACTTCTCGAGTTTATGTATCAGAACAAAGTTAGTAGTGATGCCTTAAATGCAAAGTTAGAACAGAATGATGCAAGATTAGAACAAAACAGTAGGGAAAATAAAGAAAGTACAGATGCCTTAAACGCCAGATTAGAACAAAACAGTAAGGAAAATAGAGAGAGTACTGAAACTTTAAATGCTAAATTAGAACAAAACAGTAGGGAAATGAGTGACAAATTCGAACTGATTAGAGGTGAAATCAGAGGTGTAATGGAGGAGAAGGTTAAAGAGATCATTGCAGATGTAGACAAGAAATTAGGAAAAGTACAGGAGGAGTTGGAAAGTAGAATCAGCACACAGGCTGAAAATTTAAAGGAATTAGTTAAATTAGAAACACTGCAGGTTAAAAAGAAATTGGGGGGAGAAATTGACAAGATTCAAGTATCAACTAAAGAGGTTAAGGAACAGCTGGGGGGTAGAATTGAGAAAGTCCACTCGCAAATAGTTGCAGAAGTAAATGATTTAAGAGAGAGTAATAGAGAGAGCATTAGCAAGATTGAGGAGAAACAAGCAAAGCTATATGATAAAGTAGAAGAATCAGAAGGAAACATTAAATTAACAGTAAATAGTATTGAGAGGAAGGCTGAGGAGAAAATTGCAGAGTTAGAATTAAAATTAAAAGCTAGGATCAGGCAAGAAAATAGTCAGAATAGGCTAGTTTTTGTTAATAGCACACACAGGGAGGCAGAACTGGGTAAGTTCAGCAATCGACAGGGGTGCCCAATGGAGTTCATGAACACTATAGAAAATAAATTCGGGGAGAGGTTGGAAAATGGTAGTATTGAGTGGTGCCAGGTAGTTGAAATTTTAGAACAAGTGTTTGTGGGGGAAACGAGGAATTGGTTTGCTGTCTACAGAGACAAGTTTACTGATATCAATGATTTTAAAATGAAATTCTGTGAAAGGTTCTGGAATGAGGTTATTCAGTTGCAGCATCGTGAGGGAGTAGTGTGTGGTAAATATAACACTAAAGGAAGCTCCACCATGACCGAATACTTTTTAGGGCAGGTATTAGTGTGTAAATATCTGGATGGGTTGAAGGAGGAAAGTGATGTGGTAAGGTTGCTACTTAGGCACTTTCCCGATAGGATCAAGGAGGCTGCTTGTATCCAGAATGTAAAGACTATACCACAAGTAGAAAATTTGTTAAGCACATTTGATGCACTAGGGAGAGGGGGTTATGAGGACAATTTCAATCGGAACCAGGGTAATAATAATAATAGACCTAATGAAGCCAGGCATCAAGAAGTTCAAGGGAACGGTGGCGAAGGGGCCAACGCTCAAAATAGAAATAATAATAATAATCAGCTAAATCAGAACAGAGGAAATGGCTATGGTAATCAGTATCAAGGGAGGAACAATGATTTCAGGGGAAATCAAGGGAGGAACAATGATTACAGGGGAAATCAAGGGAGAAACAATGATTTCAGGGGAAATCAAGGGAGAAATTATAATGACAATAATTACAACCAGAATAGGGGTCAAGGAAGAGGACAGCCTAGTGGTAGTAATATACAGCCAAACAATGACAACACAGCCCAGAACAACCAGACCAGTTCAGTAGTTAGTAGTACTACGGCCAGCTGTAGCGGTTCTTTAAACGCGAACCAGGCTGCGAAGTAAGGTCAGAATCTCAGTCTGTAGCATGCCCTGTCCATACAATTATACAGGAACCCTATGATCTAAATGTAAGAAATGAATTATTACATGAACTAAATGATGAAGGTATTATTCAGGAAGTGGTTAGTAAGAGCCCCATAGTTAAATTTAACGTGTCCGAGGCGTACACAGATGTTTTAATTGATAGTGGTTGCATGAAGAGTTGCATAAGTAGTGCATTTTATGATAAAATGAAAGGAACTGGAGTAAATTTTGAGGAGATGCCAATTAAAAGCACTTTTGTTATCACAGCTGTTGGGAAGAGGTCTAAAGTAATTTCTAAGCAAGTTTTAGTAGACATTAAAATTAATAATCATGTAGAGAAGCAGATTTGCCTTGTAATTCCAAATTTATTATTCAGTGTTATCTTGGGTTCAGAGTGGCTAAGTAGAGTGTCGGGTAACTTATGTTATGATGTAGGGAGTTTGAAATTTAAATGGGGAGATTCTGAAGTAGAAGTAGCGTTCAATGACCGTATTCAGAGGAGTAGTATTGTAGGTGTGATTTGTACTTTAAATGAGATATCGCCAGCCGTAGAGCGGGGTTCTCCATGTTTTGTGGGCAGTGTGATTGCGAACGGTAGTATAAAGGACTCGTTACGTGATGCTGCATTTCAGGGAAATATAGAGGATGAACAATGTGTTCGGCTCTATGATGTGTTATTGTGTAATAGGAGAGTGTTTGAGGATCGCATTGGTACGGCCAATTGCTATACACATTCATTGAACGTTATTGATAGGTCAGTATTCACAGGACATAGATATCCTGTACCTTTCGCTTATCAGAGTGCAGTTGAGGCACAAATTAATCAGATGCTTGAAGATGGGATTATTGAGCACTCGAACAGTCCATATGTTAATTCTTTGATCACGGTACCCAAGACCGACGGCACTGTTCGTATTTGTTTAGACGCTCGTTTGGTTAACAGTAGAATTAGTTCAGATCAGCTGAAATCTATGTCAATAGAGGAATTAATGCAAACATTTGAGGGGAGGAAGTATTTCACTTGTGTAGATTTGAGTTCCAGTTTTTGGCAAGTGCCACTTATGTACGAAGATAGACCATTTACAGCTTTTAGTCATAAATATAACCTTTATCAATTTTGTAGAACACCTTATGGGTTAAAGAGTAGTTCAGCAGCTTTAATTAGGGCTTTAAACATCGCATTAGGGGATGACACAGGAGAGTTTGTAACCATTTACATAGATGATATGATAATTAGTTCACGCAGTTTTGAGGAGCATCTACGTCATTTAAATATAGTTTTTCAGAAGTTAGAACAGGCAGGGTTCACTTTGAAGCTGTCTAAGTCGTCATTCTGTCAGTCAGAAGTGACAATTTTAGGTCATAGAGTGTCAAGTAGAGGTGTGACACCAGAGGAAAGTAGGGTTAGCATGTGTGGACAGTAGCAACAGGACATCGTTACAGACACTGAGAAATATGCTAGTGGAGCAACGTGATGACGTTAAGTTAAGGGAGCCACTGGCTAGGTTGGAAGCAGGTGACACAGAAACATTTATGGTTTCCAAACGTATTGGCAAAACAGCATATGTGCTGGAGAATAGTGAGGGAAACAGATTATACGGGACGTATAATATACATAGTCTCCGAAAGTATGTGTAATAAAGTGAGGATGTTTAGCTGGCGAGCCAGCCTATCAATTGAGTAAGTGTGGTATTTGGTGCGTGGGAGGAGATGGTCTTCCAGGCAGGCGTATCAGAAGTCACATAGGGGGGTAGTATGTAAGTAAATGAGAGTTTTTAAGGTACAGGGAAATATGACGGGATTGTCGGATGCTCTTGAGCACTAAAATGTCTCGATACACCAAGGCCAGAATTTGGTAGCACTGGTGAATTCCCATTTGTCCCCAAGAGATGGGTGAGCGCTTGGACAGGGTATTTTTGCTTAAGGCGTCCACGGGACAAAAGATGGGCCATCAGAATGCGAGACAGCCCTTCATGAAACTCATACATAACAGCACACGTGATTTCTGTTTACGGCCTCGCCATGTAAGATTTGTAAGTGTGTAATTTAAGGTAATTTGTACAAAGGTATTATTTGTGTGAGGAGAACTGGTCTGTGTTGAAAACTAGTATTAAGTAGAATATGGTCTACGGGAACTTAACAAGACAGGGCGATTACGGCACAGAAATATTTGGTGTTATATGTAATGCACATTTACTGTTTTTTTTTTTTTTTTTTTTTCAGAAGTCAATATTAATTTCATCTTTTATAAAGAGAGATCAAGTATTATGGTCACGAGGCGCTGCCACAATAGTGTGATCGTGTGCTCAGTGATAAGTGAGATTAAATTTCACCACAAGGAAGGGACCTCCAGTGAAATTAGGAAGTTCTATGGTGATATAAATATATCAGAACACCTTCAATGCGTGTGATATGACATCATAAATACATAGTGCTCACACATTAATTATGTCTATTTTTCCAACATAGAGAAATTTGAGAGGCGGAAATATCCGTGGAACACTATTCTATATGTAAAACATTGGACTGGTTGCAAAGTGCAATCCATAGTGACAACAAACTTTGACGCAAAGTGCGTGAAGAAAAATTATGAGTGTATATATCTGTAATTTAGGGTGATTTCATTTATGTAATATGTATTTTGGATGGGGTTTATTAACGTGTCTGGGATAATCGGATAATGGACCGTCGTCACGGTAAATCATCCGATGATCCGAGGCGAATATGTAACGTGTTTTTCGAGGGGTTTTTATGCCACTGGCATAAGTCAGTAGGAAGCCAGTCAATATTTATTTACGCGGCAAATTGTTCAGCCAAGAGAATTTTTCATGTTGATTTATTATTATTATTATTATTAATTTATTATTATTATTATTATTAAGATATTTTTCGGAGCATTTTATAAAAATTATAAGCATACAGATAGGTTTTCTATGTCTTAGAAAACGCTATCAAGCAAATTATTACGAACGACAATATCATAGAAAATTATGTGATTACGGAATTTTACGGAGTTTCGTCAGTTAGGATATTATGAGAGACATGACTCACTGGAAATTCAGGTACAGGCTGATTCTTGTCAAGAAGTATTACTCAAGCTTGGGTCGCAGCGTCAAGAAAAGGCGGATAGTTGGAACGGAAATCGACTTCATCATCCGCGCGCCGTGTGTAATGAGCCAGAGAAGGGGAAGTAGCACGTGGGGTGCACCCAATCAGTGGAGACCACGTAAGCTGGAAGTCGGTACCGAGGTGGGGAGCCGACGTGTGCATATATCGTTCGGCGCGCCGTGGAACGAGGACAATCTGTGTAGAACTTGCCGAGTATGGTTGCACGCGGGAGTCGCTCCGATGTTCCGTGGAGTGGGGGACAATCTGTGAAAGACTTGACTAGTTCGGTTCCAAGTGTGTGTCGCTCCAATGTTCCGTGGAGTGGAGAACTATCTGTTTAAAACTTAACCAGTGTGGTTGTACGAGGGTATGGCTCCAATGTTAGGACCATAAAGTCACCAAATCTACAAGTATATCATCAAATATCGACGGAGATGACGACGTCCAGGAGACTGTGGGAAGCACACAGCATCGTCCAGTACGAGGGAAATGCTTTGGCAATTTCCAGTGGTAAGCGCGAATGACGCAGAAATACGCAATCTCTCATTTCTCTTTGTTTTATATTTCATATTTCAGTAACTTCATAGCTTGGGAATAAGAGTAAAATCAATAATTTATCAGACTCCGTTTTCACGTAATTTTCTATCGGTAATATTAAAATCGCAACGCTCCAATTTAAATGTTAAACTTATTATTATTATTAATTTTGCTATACTTCTTTTATATAATAAATTCAATTCTTTTACAATGCAATCTTTGCTTTCAGTAGGTAGCATTAGATATAGACCAATTCCTTCTCCTGATACAATTGTTTGTTGGGTTAATGATCAAATCATACCACGATCTGAGTGAATAGATTCTTGAAGGTGTTCTACCAGAGCTAGACGTTGTTAAATACAAATTTAGATTTCAGCATTGCGTTGAGGTCTTGGCGCCCATTAAAACAACATAGCTTAGGCAAAGGAAAACAGTTACATTTATCACCCAACAGTTAGGGGCAGTCAAAACGTTACACTTGTCGATCAACGTGTGGGCTAGCGAAACTGTTACATTTGTCGCTACCAACATGGGGCATTAATAAATGGAACAACGTTCAAAAACGTGGCAACTACAAAACCAACGAGGCGGCGAAGCGAAGTTGAGACTTTTTAATAGACTTTTCTCGCGATTTAACCATCCAACGGTGATGAAACTTGGTACAGCTAGTGTTTATACACCTTCTAATGCACTGATGTCTAACTTAGTTTAATTGTTTACATAACCTCAAAATGACGGCATTGCGAAATATTTCACTGGCATTCCATATCTCCGAAACTATTACAGAAATTTTATACGGTGATAAAGTGCACTAGTACAAGTTTATCTATGTAACATTCAAAAATCTGTAAAGTACAAAACGAACATGGCGGCCAAGTGAAGTTGAAACATTATAATAGACTTTTCTCGGGATTTAACCATCTGAGCGCAGTGAAATGTGGTACAGTAAATAATTATACATATTGTAATGCACAGGCATCTAATTTAGTTAAATTGTTTACATAACCTCAAGATGGCGGCTGTGCGAATTTTAAAATTAAGCTTTTATTTCTTGTGCGGTAATCATGCGATCGAAGTCAAACTTTGAATAATGGAGCTACGCAATAATTTTCCTTTAATGGTACATAACTCTATGGCCTATACATATAACAATCCAAAATGGCGAGCATCCGAAATATATTGACGGTTCTCAATATCTACGAATCTTTTACAGAAATCAAACTGATTTTTTTATGTTCATAGAGGCTACGAACGTAAGTTCACCTATAGGACTTTCAGTAACCTGGTGTGCACAAATCCAACATGGCGGGGACGCGATATATAAATATTTAAATGGACGTTTCTCGCGATCTAACCATCCGAGAGCAGTGAAATTTTGCATGTTAAATGCATATACAAATGTTAATCCACAATCATCTAATTTATTTCAATTGTTTTCATAACCACAAGATGGCAGCTGTGCGAAATTTTAAAATCTCGTTTTAATTTTTTGTGTCCTAATCATGCGATTGAAGATTGAATACCACACGTACACAATAATCTTCATGTAATAGTACGTAAATAAAAATCCAACCTGGCAACCATCTGAAATATTTCGACAGTTCTCATTATCTACGAATCTATCACAACAAAAAAGACGAATTTTTGTATGTTGAAGGAGGCAATTAACATGAGTGGGATATATGAAAATAGGCTGTATAGTTCTTCACGGAAATACTTGTTTCTTTTTCAATTTTATCGAAAAGAACCACAGAGGTGCAACTAAGTTTAAAAAATAATGTTGACCGGTGTTAGGCTAATAGTGTTTTTAAAACTAAGTACAAATTGTTCGGGTCTGTAGGCCGTGATCCAGGTGGGAGGTTATCTCCCGGTATTTCACAAGTGTTATGAAGGATCCGCTCCATCCGTTAGTCAGCTATGGAACAGTCGTTAGTCATTCTGCCTGGACCACGGCCTACAAGCCCGGAAGACTTGTAGGCTACTTAGTCATGAACGCCGGCCGTGAAATCCCATGCTATTTTTGTTTGGTTTCTTAGTGAACCCTTATTGATTTGCCGATCAATAAGTCTTCATGATTTTTATTATTATTATTACTTATATCCAGGCAGTGCATGTTGGAGATTGACAACGGAAAGCAGGTAGTGTGTCGCAACGCTTGCAACAGAGGTAGTGTGGTAGTTATTCCTGGGGATGACCGGCTAAGCCCAGTTCAAGGACAAATTCAGGGTGAATGCGCATACAATTTGGCCTCATTATGGGCGTGCAAGAGGTGAATTTCCAACCGATACACGATTGAATCATCGAATCAGGAGAGAGGACGCCTAAACCACGCAGAGATGTGCGTACCAAATAAAGGCGCTGAAAACACTAGTATGAAGAACCGCCGATGCGATAGGATTCCGCATGAGTGCATTGAGACGTTTAAATAAAAAGAAGAAGTTTGATACTAGTCCCAAGTCTGTGAGTTGAAAACTACAGATTATTTTCTCAGATTGCCCCCACTCCATTATGCCAGTTTCTAATAAATTGATCGGTGATGAGTAGTTTTAGACACAACTTTATCGAGCTCTGAGGAGCATCGTTCACGCCGGTTTGAGACACAACTTTATCGAGCTCTGAGGAGCGTAGTTCAAGCCGGTTTGGGACACAACTTTATCGAGCTCTGAGGAGCATCGTTCACGACGGTTTGAGACACAACTTTATTGAGCTCTGAGGAGCATAGTTCACGTCAGTCTGAACGAAAATTCTATTGTGCTCTTGGGAGCAGAGTTCATGCCTAGCGGAGGGGAGATCTCAAGTTGAGATAAGCGCTACTCGGCATACGTAATTTGTAAGACTTGTTAAATGCCAGCTGCGTGGCGGTCTAAGACTGTAATATTTTATGTAAATTTTGTGTTATATTTTTTGTGTGATGTATATGTGCGTGTGAAGTAAGCAAATGCTTAGATAGGTCCAGTTCAACGTGGAGTAATCGCCCAGGACTTTTGAGTGAAAGTCAGTAGCTCATAGTGATTCTAGCTGGGCAGAATTTTATTTGAAAATTTCTTTTTAAGAAGCCACGCCAAGATGTCTACAGCAAGGTCGATTGGTGGAATGATGTGCTACGCCTCTACCAGAATGTCGACGATGACGGAGTAGATTTCCCGTGGGGGAATGCTCTGGGATGGAGGTTGATTTTCTGCAAGCTGGACGGTGATGTACAAACCATTGATTATTCAATATGTAGCTAGATTAGACGCGGGAACGTGTAAATAATTTTATTCATGGGTTTTCTTGTGTATTTTAGATTTTGTGCGCCGACACTGTTATCTGTTAAGTGTACGTTGGCACGTGGCCAAAAGTTTGTTAGATTGTATATTTTTCTTATGAGTCATTATTAGTATGCTCGGCGCGTGCATTTGGATTTTATTCATGCGAATGCGAAATTCGTCATGGTCGATAAATGGCGCTGTATTCAAATTCATTTTTATCAGGAGAAGGGGGTAATAGTTGTTAGATGTTTTACGAACAGGTTTTTATTCATACTAGGGTTGCCGAGCGCAATACGTAAAGATGTCACTGTAGAACACTTTAGTTCTATATTTTTGATTTTTTTATATCCCATTTTCAGGTTCTTCAATCACGGACTAGATTGGGAGCGCAAGTCGGTGGAGATATTTATGTCTTTTATTTCAGGTTTCTGTCAAACCCATACGTGTGATTCTGGTGTGTGTATTGTGTCAAGGTGTGTGTATTTGATTCTTCGTGATGAGGGGTAGAATGTGTCTACTGCTCTCAAATTTTGATGGTATTTTATGGAAAGGCAGAGCGCTCTTGGAGGCTACTGTACCTTGTCCTGTGCTGATTCTTGGATTTCCTTGGGAAATGCTAAGATATTTTTATTTGACACACACACGTATATTATGTGCTATTGGGAGCACGCTTCTTCGAGACTCGAGCCATTGCTACGGCAGGTCGAGGTATGTTTACACGTGGGTTGACAGATGTGCAGATTCCACCTTGCGCCCGTCTATGTCTGGTGATTCATCGTTTAGGCAGTCCAGCTGACCGACTGACCCCTGTAAGCTATCTTTAGCAAACCTGTTCTTTTAATGACCGTTGGATCATAATATTAATTGGGGAGTTCGCCATGGCCGTTACGAATTACCGCATATCGTATGAAATGAAATATTTGTTTTATGATGTAAATGTTGGCTTTGAGCCTAGTGATTTCTGTGACTCATTTCATTTGCTTATATGTTAAATTGTTGTTTGTTGTGACACCGTTGGGTGTATTTCGTATTTTCATGTAAAAATGGCAAGCGGCCATGTGTGTATTTTTCCTGATTGGTCACGTGTTGATTTACTTGTGTTGATTTACTTGTGTTGATATAAAAAGTCCTAATTTTTAGGCGTTAGTGTGGATTGCTACGGCACTTCTTTGATTCCAATTCCATGCGGAAATTATTTTGTCTTATTCAGTGTAGGAAGTGTCGGATTTAGTTTAATTAATGTTTAGTTGGTTCCTCGTGTCTGTCTAGCTCCCTATTCGTAGAGATTTGCCTGAAAGATACTAAAGTATTATTTATTTGTGTTTATAGAGCACCCAAAGTCGGTTTTATGGAACTACTATTAAATGACATGCTTTCACACATTTTTAGTTATAAATATGTAATATTAGCCGGTGATTTCAATGCCCATTTTGGGTCGGCTACATTTGAAACGAAAAACATAGTAGAAACTCTAAATACTTGCAATCTGTCGTGGCTCCCGTATCAAGATACACATCACACTGCAACCTCCTCTTCTACTCTGGATCTAATAGCATCCAACTGCAATGAGCACGTGATTGAGTTTGGCCAAACAGCTGCTTCTGGCTTCTCAGCACATGATCTCTTATACGCAGTATATACCCTGTCAACTCCAAAATATAAGCCCAGTACTCGAACTTTTCGAGACTTCAGCAGGTTTAATTATGAAAGGTTTAAGGCTGATGCCATCTCAGTTCCATGGCACACTGTTCTCGAGCAGCAAACTATAGATGAGAAGGTCGAAACATTCAACACATTTTTAATTGATTTATATGATCGCCATGCCCCAGTGCGCTCAGCTAACGTGAGGCACGCACCAGCTGCCTGGATCAACACAGAAATAAAAGATCTAATAAGATCTCGAAATAGAGCCAGAAAGAAGTGCAACAGAACACAGAAACCCGAGGACATTGTAGAATACAAAAGCTTACGCAACAGAACCCAGCAAGTTATTCGTAATACAAAGATACGTTACACTTATTCGCTAATTAATTCAGCTAAAAACTCTTCGGCTTTGTGGAGAGCTATAAAAACTCTCGGTGTTGGAAAATCCAGACACAAAAGCAATAACCCAACAATGAGCGCGGATGAGCTTAATAAGCATTATTTAAACGTATCAACCGTTGTAGACAGCAATAGAGTTTTGTCAACTGTTGCTAACTACAGGGAAAAATTTACTGACCGACGGGAAGAATTTCATTTTGGCTATATATATCCAGAGGACATTCATTTAGCCATATTTAGGATAACTTCAAAAGCCATAGGACCAGATCATATATCTATTACGCTATTGAAAATGAATATGGACCTCCTCATGCCAGTTTTATTGCATATATTTAACTATAGCCTGCAAATGGGTATTTATCCGACACAATGGAAAAAAGCCAACATCAAAGCAATACCAAAATTCACGAACGCCTTAAACTGTAGTGACTTTAGACCAATTAGTATATTGTGTGCAATTGGGAAAGCGTTAGAACGGATTGTTTTTGATCAGTTTTATGAATATATAAATTCCAACAATATCCTAAACCCGAACCAATCTGGATATAAATCAAAACATAGTACTCTGACAGCCCTTATCAAAGTCACAGATGACATTCGTCTAGCAATGGACCGGAAGGATATAACTATATTATCTCTATTCGATTTCAGCAAAGCTTTTGATAGAGTTCACCATGAGATCCTACTAGTTAAATTAAGAAATCTAGGCCTTTCAAAGTCAGTAACGAACTGGTTTAGGTCTTACCTAACAGGCAGATGTCAGAGAGTAGTCCTAGCAGATGACAATGTTTCAGAATGGTGTGAAGTAACAACAGGTGTGCCGCAGGGTTCGGTCCTTGGTCCACTCCTGTTCTCCGTGTATATAAATGACCTTCCATCTGTCCTTAAATTTTGTCAACATCATATGTACGCAGATGACCTTCAGCTATATCTACACACGGATCTGAAATCCATTCATTTGAAGGTAGCTCTAATTAACAGTGACATTCAAAGCCTATCTCAGTACGCACTCGATCATAATCTAATACTTAACTTCGAAAAAACGCAACCGATCGTCATCGGCTATACCAAATTACTCAGTTCCCTACCTGAGCCAGTACCACCTTTACAGCTTGCATCCCAAACAGTTCCGTACCAGTCAGCAGTAAGAAATCTGGGAGTTATTTTTGACTCTCGATTATCGTGGCAGGATCACACAAACATGATTCTGAAAAGGGTTGCATCGTCATTATATCAAATTAGGCGAGCTTGCTTCTATTTGCCTCAAAATGTACGAAAGATACTGATACAGAGTTTGATACTACCAATATTTGACTATGGATCTATAATTTACCATGATATGGGAGAGGTCCTCAATACAAAATTGAAAGAATGCAAAATGCTTGCTTGCGGTTTGTTCTCAATGTACCAAGAGAGGCTCATATAACTCCATTTTACGTCCAGATTGGATGGCTAAAGTTAAAGGAACGAAGACAGTATGCCATGGCTCTGACTGTGATAAAAATTCTAAAATTCAAAATTCCGTCTTATATTTACTGCACACTAACTCCCATGCAATCAGTGCATAACCGTGCGAATAGACACACTGCACAAATGCTCCAGATACCTCATCACAGAACCGAAAAATGCAAAGGTTCATTCCGTATTTCAGCTAGTATTCTCTGGAATAAATATAAATTGCACCAGTATTCAGGACTTCCCATCAGAGCGATAAAACACTCCCTTCATTGTAATCTATCAGCTATACAATTATCATGTTCAAGGTGAACGGATGTAATAACAAGAACTTTTATTGTCAACTGTATGTATAGGTTAAGTTTTTTCTTTCTTAATTTATTCTATTGTATGTAACCGCCCTCTGAATGAAGAGAGCTGCATAAAGAGGCTTTGTAGCCTCAGTGGCCTGTATAAGAGAAACAATAAATTCAAATAAGACAACACAGGTTCGTCCCCTGAAGGTTTCCTGGATGGTAACGGATCTCGCATTAAATTGTACACATCGTACCGCATGCAGAGAAGCCGCACACGCACATGTCATTGCAGTAATTTGGGACATTTGGTCCAGATGTTTACGATCTCTCCTGAGATCAGGCCTAGTTTGGCATTTTTATTAATTCAAGAGGGTGTCATTTGGGAGTCCTTGTGTTTTTGCTGTAAATAGTGTAAATTTGTTGATCTGTATATTAAATTCATATGTTTTAATCCTGGTATTCACTCTTTCCTGCATGTTATTTTGTTATATGTTACCCTGCATGTTATAAGAAGCGCTTAACTACAACTTTACGAAATGGACTGTTACACCCCCCGAAATTGAGTCTCATATGCTTCTTTGCAAGGGTTCATTAGTTTAAAATTTTCATGTAATTTTATATTTATTTTTAATACTTTGATAACGCTGTGTAATCGTGATGTTTGATCGGATAATCGTAGAAATCACTAACACCCATGCCACGAGGCCGGAGTCAAACTAGCATCGTAAGCTTCGCTCAGTTCCAGGACTTCACACGCTAGCCCTGGCTGAGACTGCTAGTTCAGACACGGCCAGTTCTGAGTCTGGCCCCGTTGCTAATGGGTTCGATTCCCAGCTGGGCCATGGGGACGTTAATCTCCTATGACTAATTCTTCTGACCTGAAAAGTGGGTGTTGGTGATACCTTCCTGAAAAGCTAATATCGATAAGATAAGCAAACAGCAAAGGAATATGAAGACAAGTAAACAAGGTTTCACCAATTCTCAAAAATTCACGGTTGTAGAAACACATGCGCTGACCCTTTATCCTACGCTCGGCTGGTTATGCAGCCCAACTTATGCACGGGATGTTTGTGTTGGTATCGTAAACGATTGAAATCTGTCCAATGTGTGTATCTTCATGTTTCGTGACCACTGTGTCTGGACGCTATCAGTTTTCAATTGTAGTTCAACTTCTGGTGTAGTGGCTAGCGTTCTTGACTGTCGCCCCGGAGGTCCGGGTTCGATTGCCATCTCTGCCCAGAAATGTAATTCTGGTCTCAGGGCTGGAATAGGGTACACTCAACATCGTGAGGCAAAACTGAGAAGAGATGGATTCGATTACCACATCAGCCATCCAGGAAGTGGTTTTCCATGGTTTCACAGCAAATGCCGGGATGGTTCCTAACTTAAGGTCACAACTTCCTCCTTCCCAATCCTCATCTGAATTATAAATACACACACTTATACAGCCAATAAAAAACACAGGTTACCAAACAAAACTTCCACACTTACCCACATATATGGGTGGACACGATGATCAATCCCTTAAAATGAAACAACAACGAAGTTTTCAATTGCCATGGAAAGCCTTAAAATATGAAACTATTCGTGATAGTCTGCCTTTCCATGAACCTTTTAAACAAAATAATCATAATTTCATGGTAAGAATCCTTGGTAAAATATAGGCTACTGTAGGTATATTGAATTCGCGCGCCATGACTGCTATAAACAGCTGCACGAGACCTGAGATGTAATCTGAGGCCCAAATATTTAAACTCACATTGCTACAGCCACCACAATAACACAAGTTTCATACTATGTTGAATTTGTTCACGGAGATGATGATAAAGATGTCTTGATCTCTATAATGAATATAAAGGAAATTAATTTGTTCACTGCACTTGATTTTAATGGTGGGCTGAACTAAGGCCAGCGTTAGTATTTTGAAGTAGGCCTACTTTGTGTATTTGTCTAAACAAGTGTATGTATTGAGCCCTTAATATGGATCCTAATATTTAAGTCTCATATATATTTTATTCTACTTCCTAAAATACTGCAGAAGTTACAGTACTGTGTGGCCATTATTACTCAAGAGCCAGGGAGTTGGTTGAGACAAGGTATTACTTCAGTTTCCTGCCAAGACAAAGCTAAGTTAAATATAGATATTCCAGTAGCCGTTGAGAGCAGGGGTCAGCCAAGAGGTGCGAGGCCAGCACGAGATACTGGGCGGTGGTGAATTCTCATTGTCTGTAGAACTGTGTGACGAAGAGCGCATTGAGGTGTGAGGAAGAAAGAGATACTTTTCTGTCACATCGAGTAGGAGGAGCCATTAGACCCACGCGACCGGTATTTGAACGTGTGACAAATCAGAGTTACGACGCCGTTTGGCGAAGAAAAAATAAATTGCCAGCGAAATTGATATCTCAGGACTCCACGATCGTATTTTCTGCACGAGGACATATTTGTGATGTGCCAATATTTACAAGAAGAATGAGGGGTCACTCGAAGTGATAGGACATTTTCTTCGACTTTTATTGAGGAGCGATTACCCCTACTCCTGTTCCGAGGGTGAACTTGTATACAACGCGGACTCTGAATGTGAATAATTCATTCCCATTGTGAATATTGAAGACCGTCAGGCCGAATCTTTGCTAGTCACCGTGACAATTTATACTTTGAAAATTTGCTAGCGTGCAATGTCTTGCACTTGTATTTTCTGTTGTGTGCGGAGCAACAAGGGTTATAAATTTTATGAATGTTAGGTAGCTATTCTCCACAAGTTGTAGGGAACGTTTGCGCACTGCTACGAACTTTCTTAATGAATATAGTAGTTGAGATAAGCAGTATAACTAGGATTGACACGTGTGTTAATTGTAATTGTAATACTCTTTAATTGTAGCAACATGGAAATCTACAGCTTGGAAGAAGTACAACAGTAACTACACATTTCTTAACACACAAGCTAGCAGAGTTGACACCACGGCTCTTGCGTCAAAGCTTGCCACACTTCGTAAACACATACACAGGAACTGGCTGGTAATGCAGCAACATGCATACCACAACAGTCAGCATTCCGAAAACACATAAAAAGACCACCATCCAAGAAGAGATTATCTGTTACCGTCGGAGACTCTGCCCGTCCTCAAGCTGACATCCCACCTCGAGGTGAGTGTGTCTCCCAGTATTTCCACACATAATAATACATCCATCCCATTTACCACACCTTCTAATTTGATCCACTTTGTACACTGATTTGTTTGAGCTATCCCTACAGTTGAGGGAAACACACTTACACAATTACATTATACTAGTAAAAACTAGTACACTTTATAAACGCTCAGTTAGTATTATTGATACCCACGACCAGTTATACTGCCGACTTTCCTGCACGCCCATCCTCAAACGTCGTGCTACCCATATTTCGCTGTGCCATCGTTATCAGATTACTTGCAACTCAAGCGGCCTTGTCCTTCAGAAGAGCGCGCGTGCCCGCGGCTCATACAGATGCACCGTCAGCGACACTTGCTTCGCTCATTCATAATTAGCTGCCAGGTATTGTCTTCCGCCCGAGGGTGAATCCCTTACTTATAATCCTTGATGCGGAGAGCTTGCCCTTGAATCACAACACTCTCCAGCACCCGTCCGGAGATCCCACACATCCTTTAAACTTCCCCTATTTACACACCACCATCTTCTCACACTTACCCCCTAGTTCAGTCCCCCCACAAAAAGGGACTAAATACTATTTTTGTCACGTCTGGATGACAATTTAAGTAGCACTCTGGTCTGTGTGAGCTCAGGTTATTAGCCTTGGCCTAAGAGAGGTGTGTCTGTGTGCCATGATATGTGGATGTGTGTGGCATGTATGATTCTTCGTGTAGCTTGCGGGTGATGAATAGGGTTCAATCACCGACGTGCCGCTAATTCCGGTAATTTTACCTGAGGGGTAATTAGCCGATGACTGCTGTTTCTTGATATCCCTAATGAGGATAATTGAGATATTGTGTGAATTTGATTTATATGTACGCGTTTTACAGGTGTCCGTGGAGACAATGACCTTCGAGATCCCAGCTCCTGTAGTTGAGCACTGGGCTATTTTCGCCACAGCACACATGGTATTTGAGAGGGGTGACTGATAGCTAGCCAGACAGACCACAAGTGTTGGCAAGCTCATTTGTGAGCTATTTGCCGTAATGTTGTTCTTGCATCGTAGGGTTGTAATCTTAGCCTGAATAATGGTAGTTTATTGAATACTAGCTGTTACCCGCGGCTTCGCCCGCAATAACATTTGGAATCCCGATATAACATTAGATATATAGATTTTTCCTGTAGTGGAAGATAATCACGGCAACATGGAGCGTTGAAATTGAAAATCGGGTGCAATATACGACGGGGAGCTTTGATTTAAGGCAGGTCCCCTAGCCTACATCCATGTCTATCGAGAGTGTATTTAACAACTAAGCACTTCTCGGTAAAATACATTTCTGGTCTTTCTCTCAGGCTGCAGAATGACTAAGCCACCAGAAGAACTGACTCTGGAGCATGCCACGCACAGTTGACCATGTGCGAAACAGTCACTTCTCAGATACACACCAGCTACTTTCAAACTCTGCCCCTTAGCCTTGTTAATAGGCATGGCGTAGCAGACTTTCAAAGGAAACTGCAGACGTTTGAATTGAAAATGGTAGTCTGATGGGATTAGAGGAATGCGGGGTATGAAGACAGTTTCGCCTTGGCCAACACCTGTAAATATGGTGGCTCCAATCACAAATTTATGCAGACCTTTAACCTGCAGCCTGGTTCCATTGCAGGGTTTAGGACGGTTTAGATTACTCAATAACATGACAGGAGCACCAATCTTGAGGATCAGTACATGCGGCGGTACTCCGTGCGGGTTAAGAGTGTTTAAAACTCCACAGGATAATGAACTGCATCTTCAACCTCTACAACTGAATCTACTGATTCGGATACCATTTTTGTTGTTGATAACTTCTAAAGGATGGCGATATTTATACTATCAGTAGAGTCATTTGTTGGGGGGTAAGAATAGCTCTTTCTTCCATCCATGAATTATCAAGGTTGGAATTTACAAACACTTGGGGATAGATCTTTTCGATCAAATACTCTAAACTGTCAACAACTTCGCTCAGTTGAGCTGGAATAGTTACTTTTCCGTCATTTTCCTCCAACATTCCATCGCCAATGCTTAGAAGGAGACGAGAAAACTCATTAGCCATAAAATCACCATGGAGGTGTACGCGCATGTTGACAGTCAAGGGAATTGATCTGACTTTGGGCCATATGTGAGACGATTTTAGACAGGCATTTACTTCGTCAGCCCGTGTTCCACGGGGTATAATAGGGAGGGTCTGTCAAAAGTCACCGGCAAGAAGTACTGTGACTCCACCCATAAGTTGGATGTTACCCCTAATGTCCCTAAGTGTTCTGTCCAATGCCTCGACTCCTCCTTTGTGCGCTATCGTGCATTCATCCCAAACAAGGAGTTTTGCCTCTCTCAGCACGCGAGCTGTGCCACTTTGCTTAGAGATGTTACAAAGGGCAGATGTAGCGTGACTGAGGTTAAGAGGGAGCTTGAAAGCAGAATGAGCTGTTCTTCCACCATCCAGCAAGGTTGCTGCAATACCCGAGGAGGCGACTGCGAGGGCAACGTTCTGTCGACTTCTAAATGTATTGAGCAGGAGATTAATCAGGAAGGTTTTGCCAGTTCCGCCTGATGCATCTAGAAAAAAGAGCTGACCACATTCTGAAACAACACTTCGAACTATTTCGTCCCTGCTCGTTGTTCAATTTTGGAACATTATCAGCAACCACATAGGACAACTTAATTGGGTCGTAAGATAATTCACTGACATACTCTCGGTGAACAACTACGGAGTCATTTTCTCTAGAAGGCGAAGGAAGTCCAAAGCGTTCTAGTTGTTGACCAGACATTTTTAGTACTAAATCCTCAAGAAGCACCAGACACCTGTTGTAAATAACGCCCATGATCAGGTTGACATCAGCTCACTGCCTCTGAACCTCTCTCACCACATCTTCCGCGAGGCTGTCTTTGTGTTTTTTCCAGAGCATGATGGGATCACTCACTTGACAAAACACCAGTAAGATGGCAAACAGCTCGCGTATCTTGTGGGGAGAGTCGGTGGAGGACACTTCCTCTAGTGTGCTGTCCCAGTGCGCATCATCCTGTAGCAATCCATGTGCTTTACATGCCGCTTGAAATGTTGGTTGAACCACCCCTGCCACGGTTTTGAGGTCAGTAAAATACTGAGTGCCAGGGATTTTATGTAAAATGAGGCGGAGGTAATAGCACTCGGCATTACCAGGGTGAACGATGTAAATTCTGCCAAGGGTCTGATCTTTTTTCAAACCAGGATAACCTGGGACTGGTTTTCCTTGTTTCCTTCTACAAAACTTATTATTCCAAACGAAATAGGACGGAACTTCACAATATAAAAGTGTTGAGGCAAATTTATCGGATCGGCATGGTTCGAAGAAAGCAAGAAGAGTTGTGTTTGGAGGGCTGTTAACTGATCACGTACGTCGTCTTCATTAAAGTAAACCCGCTGGCCGTTCTTGAGGTGGACGGCAAGTTGCATGACCGAAGGATAGAGTTCATGTATGAGGAAGCAGAATATGCACCAAGCCGCCTCTGAGCTGCTGATGTAGCATCCCGATTCATATCTCGCAACTTCGTCAAACTCTCCGATGCTAAAAGTAGCTTGGTCGGAACCTTTGTTAACATATTTGCAAATGTGTTTTATTGACTTTACAGAGTTGCAGTACTCAATATTGATATGAGCTGAGAAGGTGCGAGACAGGACGGGGCTATAGGATACCACCCAGCTATTGTCAATTTCCACTCCCTTTTTAATAATAGAAACCCCACCCTCCGAAGTGGGCGGCCTGCGATATTTGGGATACCCATCTTCCCCTGTTTGGGTTTCCTTGATGAGTGGTCTGGGGTACTTCTTGGTGCATACTCCTTCCACCATGCAAGACGAACTCCTGTTGAGAACTCCACATGGACCGTGGATCATGGTTGCCTTGACAATTTCATGGAGAGCGGGGTCAAGATTTGGGTCAGGAATCTCAGCACTGATCACCTTGTCGATGTCTTCAGGCCTTAGCTTTTCTTCCAGGCACAGAAGTATGTGAACGTGAGGTAATCCTCGCTTTAGCCATTTTTCTGCACATCGTAAAGAGGAAATAAACATAGGCACTATTAATTCCAGTTTGCTGTAGTGTTAGGAGTTTTAAGTTATATTTTTGAGCATAAAAGTACATAATTGTGTTTATTATTGGCCAAGAGTGCAAACGTGCTAGCTCGTGCCTCGCTGGTGAGTGTTGGATCGAATGCCACCTTGGTTTTCGTGGTTTCCCCATTTTCCCCGCCAGGAAAATGCCAGGATTGTTCCTTTCAACGGGTCCACGGCCAACTTCCTTCCAAAATCCCTACTCTGGCCCTTCAATATTTAGACCCTAGTTGGCGGTCGCCTGGACGATCGGTCTGTCACTATCCCCAGTGTATCTGCTGACTAAGTGTATTCAGCTCCCATACACCGCCCTTGCGACGGTGAAGGAACGATCTTTCGCAGAATACGCGGGCGAAGCCGAATTGGGAGGATAGACGATTACAAATATATACATTTTCCAGAGAATAACTCCCGTAGGATCAGTCACAACTGAGGAATACGACTTGAAATAAGATCGTAGCGGTAGTGTAACGCCTTAGCGAGTTAGCCCGGAATGCAGAAGCATTGCGACCGAATCCCGAATGGACATACACTAACCTCCGTCTCGATTCGCTTATCGTTCGTAAGGTTATTTCAGAATGTATGTACGCAATAGATACTTAATCACTTATTTCTCTGTCCTTACACAAACACTGTTTGAACACCTCTCGGCCCCAACAACTCTAGTCGCCTTTCCATTCAGTGCGCAAACACCTTTCGTGAACTGTGAACCAGATAGAACAGTCTAAGTCTTGTGCCACGTGTCACGTGTCGGCGTACTCCATTCTTCCCCCGTTTGTCACCACAGGAGGAAGCCACTGGGATCCTGTCCTCGTGCTGTACTCTATTAATGCTTTTAAGTGTGTGATTTATAGAATCTGAGAAAAGCACCATTTATGCCTTTGTAACAACAATTGTGACCACCTGTCGTGGTGTAGCGGGTAGCGTTCTAGGCTGTCACCCCAGAGGCTCGGGTTCGGATCCCAGCTCTGCCAAGAAAGTTTAATTCGTGTGTGGGCTGGAACAGAGTACACTCATTGTCAGTCTCCTGAGGCAAAACTGAGAAGAGGACAGTTCGATTCCCACCTCAGCCATCTTGGAAGTGATTTTCCGTGGTTTCCTCTACTTATATTTATTAAAGCTTTCCTTTATTGAAACAAAGAACTGTAAGTTACATCCTAACTGAAAACACAATAAAGGAAAAAGGATCACCCGAATGGGCATTAATTTTTACCATAATCACTTAATGATTTTAATCTTTTGCGGCACGTCGTTATATGGTATCTGGTACACCTTTCGTTGCATAAAATGCAAACACGATTATCATTCGGACTATGGAAGGATCTGTTGCAGCATATCTTATGATGGAATCCGTGAATGGCGAGTCTCGTTATTACGTGTCTTTGATCTCGATTCTCATTAGAGAATTTTCATCTGTTCATCATGGCATCAGTAATATAAAAGTCTGGATCTATCTCTTGTCTCTTTGCTCTTCTAGCCTCAAAAAGTCAGTAGAGGATCTTGTAGCCGGCAAAGGAACTTTCAGTCTGAGGTCTTCGATGAAGAAGGTTTCCTTTACTAACTCATAGACTAATCTTGTGGGAGCCATCTTTCCAACTCTTAGTATATATTTTAAAAATCTCGACTTAACATTCTCTATTCTTTCTAGATCGCTAAATGTGATAAAATCCCATATTATTCCAAGACCATACCTAACAACTGGTGAGATGGTCGTATGGAAAAGGGTCAGAGCTGTAACGATGGTAGATTCTTATTTTTTTTTATTTAGTCAATTTACCTTCTAGGTTGGTGGTTCCCACGGACTCAGCGAGGGAACTCACCACTACCGCCTCTATGGGCAGTGTCCTGGAGCTTGGAATATCTGGTCGGGATGGATACAACTGGGGAGGTGTGATCAGCACTTCGCCCAGGCGGCCTCACCTGCAAAGCGAACATGGGCCTCATGAGGGAGGGGAAGGGATGGAAGATAGGGATGGATAGGCTAGGAAGAGGGAAGGAGGCGGCCGTGGCCTTACATTAGGTACCATCCCGGCATTTGCCCGAAGACGAAGTGGGAAACCACGGAAAACCACTTCGAGGATGGCTGAGGTGGGAATCGAACCCCCTCTACTCATTTGGACCACCCGAGGCTAAGTAGACCCCGTTCCAGTCCTCATACCACTTTTCAAATTTCGTGGTAGAGCCGGGAATCGAACCCAGGACCTCCGGGGCGGCAGCTAACCGTGCTGACCGCTACGCTACGGAGGCGACTCTGGTAGATTCTTAATCTTGTAAATGGCTCTGATAGCTGTTGCTGACCTCTCTTGTATATGATGACTGAAGGATGTGGCTGTAGTCTGCAGGGTTATGCCCAGGTATTTGAACTTGTTCACTACGTTTAATGGTTCGTTGTACAATGTGAGCGTGTCTTTAAGCGCAGGTTTACCTCCTTTTCGAAATGTCATTCGAACCGTTTTTTGAAGGTTAATATCAAGGTGATATTCATTGACCCATTTTTCTAGTTCAAACAATACACTCTGTAATTCTAATTTGTTTGATGACCCTAATACCATGTCATCCGCATAGAGTAAGAGTGTGGTGTTGGGAGAGTCCTTTATTATGCTAGTAATGTCTGCCGGAGTAATATTAAATAGAAGCGGGCTTAAAGGATCACCCTGCAAAACTCCGTTCGTCTGTCTGATATAATGAGATGTGGTGACACCGTCGTCTATTTCTAAGAGGTTGTATGCCAGTATATGTTCCAGTAAGGTCGTTATTGGTCTTAATTCATTGGTCAAACCTTTGATCTGGATAAGTAGTTCCCGATGTAATGAGTCGAAAGCTTTTGCATAATCCACAAGTCCTGTATAATATTTTCCTTTAGGTTTTCTTAAAGATTCTTTCACTTCACTTAAAAGATAAGTTACTGCCTGTGTTGTGCTTCTTCCTTGCATAAAACTAAATTGGCAATCTGGAATTTCTGCTATTGGTGTTAGTTTCGTTGTGAGAAGCTTCATAAATACCTTGAATATGTTGTTCTCAAGTGCAATACCTCTGTATGAATTGGGATCACTGGTGTCCCCTTTTCCCTTGTAGAGAATTTTGATGGTGGAAATTCTCCAGCTGTCTGGAATGGTCCCGAATCGTATGCATGCATTAAAGAGATTGGTCCAAAATGGTAAGAGTATTTCCTGTGACTGCTTTAGTAGTTCTGTTCAAATGAGGTCTGGTCCAGGAGCTTTCTAGTTTTTTCCGCAATCTATTATTGCTTTGATTTCTTCCAAGGATATAATTAACGTATCCTCATCTGAAGAAGATCTATCTGATGAGAAATTACATCTCTTGGATTCTTGATTTAGAAGGGACTTAAAATGTTCTTCCCATTCGCTCATGGTAATTTCATTTGGTCGGAGTGTTACAGGTCTTCGTAGAGCAAGAAAGGGATCGGATTTGGCCTTCCTTGCTAGATTTTTGCTTCTCTTTCAATGTGTTCTGATTTTTTTGTTTATAGGAGTTGTTTATAGAATTTTCTATGTTGTGCATATATTTGGAGATTTTCGTCCGTGACTTGAGTCCTTGCCTTGTAGAGTGCTTGTAGAGTTTCTTTTCGCTTGGCATAACATTTCTTAACAAACCAGATTTGAGCCCTTCTTTTCTTCATAGGAAGACTAGCTGATCGTATTAAATATGTGACAATTTTCAATGCTTCATTTATGTGACCTTCATTTGCGAGGCATTCTGCTCTGATAATATCTTCAGGGATGATCTGATTTTGGTCAATTAATCTGGATATATGCCTTCTGTTGCGTTGTGTCGATGCCTGATCTATTATAATGATGTCAGTTACTATTGGAATATGTTTTCTTATGGGAGCTGCTCCAGATCTCCAGAGTCCTTCCCGTTTCTTGATGTTTATTCCATTGCCTTTGTAAAATACAAGATCAATTGCGCTCGCTCCGTTGTTGCAGAAGTAGGTCATTTCTTCCTTTTTGTTCACTAGTGAAAATCCTTCCTCAGTCAGCATTACTAGCACTAACTCCCGTAGGAAATTTGATCCCCCCTCCCTTGAATGAAAATAGATCTACCAAGTTCATCCAGGTAAATGCTGGTATGGTTACTAAGTTAAGGCCACGGCCGCCTCCTTCCCATTCCTACTCCTATGTACAAATACACACACATTAGTACAGCCATCACAATAACACAGGCTATAACACAAACACCCAGAAACACACGCACGATGTAGTCGCCCTTAAAATAAGCAACAACAACATCGATAATTGTACGGGCCAGATCAGTTCAGCACGAAGGGGACAGGCAATGGATACCAAAATGCGCGAGGTAGGTGCGCTCGAATCTCATTATCGGCTGCGAGGAACAGACGTAGATTTGACAACGTTTTGTCTTTATCTAAGGGTTTAAATAAGGAGGAGTGTTGGTGTTTTTGTTGTTAATTCATTTAGGGGCATTGCGACATAGTGGTCATCTGCCTGATAACCTGTGTCATTGTGATGGCTGTGGTAGTGGGATATTTTTAATTAGGGCTAGCAGTTTGGTAACACGTGGCCGTGGATTTAATGTGGAAAAGTGCTTTTAGGATGGCTGAGGTGGAATCGAAACTGAACCTCTGCATTGACAGTCAAGAATAAAGGAAATAGGTGGTGCTGCCGAGAATCTAGGAGGCTGTTATAGTAATTATTGAGTCCTTGCATTGTATTCTTGATTGAAACGGATCGAGCTCCTGTGTTTCTTGATCAAAATAAAACTTATTATTTTGCAAGAAATAGCTGAATTACTTCTTTGTTTGTGTCATAATTTGTTTTACCAATATCTTATTGAACTTGACCGGCCGTGAGTTATTGATGATGATGATGATAATTGTTGTTTTAAGGGGCCTAATATCTAGGTTATCGGCCCCTGAACCGTGGGATATTAAGGTAGAGTGAGAGTCTGTGGTCGGCCAATATAATGCAATTAGTGACTTCGTTCATACGTGATTGTTCTTGCGAGGAACATCAGGAACCATAGAGGAATGTAAAGTTTGCAAATACGGTACCAATAGAAGTAAAATAGAAAAAGAGCTAAAATGGCAGGTGAGTATACCTTGTTGTTGTTACAACTGAGGGGCTTGGACATCTTGCTAATTTATCCCCGTGTACTTGCGTATGTGTAGGATCTGTCTGATAACCTGTATGACTCTGGTGTCTGCATTTGTAATTCAGGTGGGGATTGGGAATGAGGTGGCCGTGGCCTCAAGTCATAATAATAATAATAATAATAATACTAAATAAACCTGGCATTTGCCTGGTGTAAAAGTGGGAAACCACGGAAAACCAATTACAGAATTTTACCTCACGAGGCTAATTGTACCCTGTTCCAGTCCTCAGACCAAAATAGAACCCGGACCTCCGGGGCGACAGCCAGGAATGCTAGCCGCTACATTAGGAAGTGGCTGAGTACACCTTGCCTCTATCGAGCTGTACACTGCATGGAATATGTACATTTCATGTTAGACATGTAGACTACCTCTTTCAGTCTTCATTCTGGGAAGTATCCGTGCACCTGAAGAATCAACAACAACGAATTAATCCATGTAGTTGGAGATTTGAGGTGTCAATACATTTCATAAAGCATTGCATTTTATAAAGAAGTTCCCTCTGTATTACATATAACCCCTAAACCTTGCCTTAAGAGTGCAATATCTCTGAAAAGAGCAACATTATGAAAGTAAAACAGGTTATAAATACCGTAATCCTTCTGTAACTGACAGTGATCACAAGTTAAGATAAAGTTTTCGTATTTGATCTTTATAACTGACAGTAAATGAATGGTTTAGTTTGAAAACCGGTCAAGTCTATCAATGAATAAAGGTCACCTTCGATTCCTACTTCCCCTAAGTCATATTTGCTCCGATCCTGCTTAGGTTGGAAAACGGGAAATGATGATGATGATGATGACTATTAACTAGTAGATTATTGAAATGAATTTAACTTTCTTTAAAACGTAAATAAAAATAATAATGGAAAAAAACCCATGACGCTCCAACCCATGAAGGGCCAAGGGCCACCATGCGACCGCTGCACAGCCACTTGGCCTGGGGTGACGTGTGATAAGCGCGTCGGGTCCCCTCGGCCATTACTCTTGGTCTCCATGACCAGGGCGCTGCCTCACTGTCAGACAGCTACTCAACTGTCCTCACGAGGTTGAGTGCAACCCGTTCCAGCCCTCACGTCAGTTTTTAAAATCCCCGTCAGAGCCGGGAATCAATCCCGAGGCCTCCGGGTGCGAGGCAAGTGCGCTACCCCAGCACCACGGGGCCCGCTTAGTGATTTAAACAGGTCTCCCTTTCTCACCTTCAATCAGCATAGTATTTTATACACTCGGCTTAAGAAAACTATATTATTATTATTGTTGTTATTTATCATTATTAATTGTTTCCTTGCTAATTACGTAATTTAATGCCATATTAAATTTATTCTTCCTTTTATTTTTTTGGGTTGACGTTGATCTTATTTCTTCAATTTTGATCGGCCATTGTTCGATTGGAATTATTCAGTAGGTTTGTTCAAGATAAGCAGCTGTTTTCTTAAATAGTTGTCAATTGGAAATGTAAGACGGAAGGATAATGACGTTTGACATTGAATTTTCTTCTCAGTTGGGATAAAAAGGGAAGTGATTAATTTATTTCTGTGATAAGATTCTAAATTAATTATGTTTGGTGATGATATTCACTGAAGTATTCGCGTTAACGTTTCGGTGTTGTTAACACCATATGTGGGCGTGTTTCTTTCGGAATGTTGCAACCCTGTTGATTATAAATATTCTTTAAATTTAATGTATTTTAATAATTTGTAATAGTAAGACAATTTTATAACCTTTTGTTTAATTAGTTTATCATGTCATTCTCATATTTATTCACAACATTGTTAATTAGTTATACATTCATCTTTAAATTATTATTTATCCCAAAATCTCCTGTTTGTCTGAACTCATTTGATATTAGGCCACGATCTTATCTGACAGAATTTTAGGCACGTCCCAAGATTGTTATATTTTTTCGCCTACTATCCAACACTTTCTTTTGTTTAACTTGTTGAAACATTTTAAGTGTTTTTAATCAACGGTGCGGACAGACATCAAAGGGAGCCGAACTCTGAGGAAACCGGCAGATCAGTTTGGCCGCGGTGGGGATTCTTGCCAAGTGACTGTGCCACGCAACTCGATGAACCGGACCGTCGGCTTCTGTTGGTAGCATCGGTCGACTCATTTGGTTCCCTGATGGCAGCACTGGTAAGGGGGTTGGTTGGGCTGTGTCAATAATAATAATACGTTAATAATAATAATAATAATAATAATAATAATAATATTAGTTTTTCGTCCCGTTTAACTACTGCGGCGTTTAGAGACGCCGGGACGCCGAAAGTTTGCTGTGAAGCGGATATTCAACGAGCCAATAAATCTACCCACACGGCTCCCTCGCATTTGCGCACCCTCAAATGCCAACTGACTGATCCAGGATTCAATCCTCTAACCTTGGCCATGGCAGGCGATAACTTTACTGCTGTGCTACGCAGCCAGTCCAGACAAGACTTTTTGCCGTAAAGAGCAATGAATCTCCACTGACATGCAACCCTCTGCCATTAAAAACTGGATTACTGTTCTTTCGTCTTGCTTGGTCGGGTTCGGAATCACACCAGCCCTCTTCATTTAATTCCACATTTCTATAGATAAAGCACAGCGCAAGTATCCGACCACAGCTCATGAGCCGTACACTCGACTGCAATTGCAAATGCCTAGTTTTACTTTCAAACAACAACAACAACAACAAAACATCTCGCAGCACATTTCGAACATCTACCAACTGAACACACCCCTTATTATAAAAGATAAAATAAAAAAACGAGCCTTACAGTAGTCGCATATGATGTGTAACATCTGACATAAAAGAAACCTCACGTGAAATTGTTGATACACCGGTATGTTATGCTATTATTGGCACAAATATTAATCTATTGTAAAAGGGAGTGTTTTACAGATATTGTAGTTTATAATACGGAACTAATTTTATTAGATGATTTGTAGCTTCCACCAGCACTAGCCTAAATAAAGAATACGATATGGATCAACTAGATTAATAGACGCGACACCGCTCATAACCTTAAATTCCTTATAAACAGGTCCTGTTCATTCGCAGACCAACACGTTATTTCACATGGATTCTGTTAAAATGAGTCATATTGGTATGTTAAATATCGTTTAAAATGATAATCTGGTAGCAAAAATATCTACCCCGTCTGGGATTCGAACCCAAGATCTCTAAATCACAGTCATAAGCACTAACCCGACGGCTATTTGGACTACACAAATTTTGTGCACAAGATGGTGACTTATTTCCACGTTCCAATAATACTGCATTACGGTCATTTATATTTTGCTTGTTTCGATAATGTTCCTGCGTGAAATTGAGTTTAAAATGCCTTATGAATAGGCCCTCTTGTGAGTAAAGAGAGTGTATTCAGTACGTAATAGTTCATGAAGGCATGCTCAATTCTCGTATAACTACAACGATTATATTATATTGATGACCGGTATGTGGGTTAATATTTGAATAGCCATTGTGCAGAAACATAATACCGGCAATGGCGACTACTTACAATGTTTGATATTAAGGCATTTTAACCATTTAAATACTGATACGAAGACTTCGAACTTGTACCATGTCATTTGTTTCAATCACTTGACACCAGAGTTCGCATGAGCGTTTTGCATTCAGTATGTCATATGCATTCCACATGGCCGAGAGTACGTCATGGTATCAATTTCTGACACCGCGCGCTCATTGTTTCTCGTACCACTGCCAGCTGGGTCTTACCTCTCCCCCCTGGATGGATCGACCGATCGAGCAGGCAGTACATACTTCCGTTTTCCACCACTGCCAGCTAGTACACTTCCGTTCGATCGATCGAGCGGGCAGTGCATACTTCCGTTTTCCACCACTGCCAGCTAGTACACTCCCGTTCGATTTATCGAGCGGGCAGTGCATACTTCCGTTTTCCACCACTACCAGCTAGTACACTTCCGTTCGATCGATCGAGCGGGCAGTGCATACTTCCGATCGATCCACCCCTGCCAGCTCGATCGTTCCGATCCACTTCCGTCCCCAATTTTCAAAATCACTCCCACAAAACTATCCAGCAACCGAGCGGAAAGATGTTACACATCAATGAAACCTTTGTTTACCATCTTAAATTGTGATTTCGGTTTGCTGAAATAACATGTTGTCTATTCACATGATCCAATTTTTTAAAAGAAATTATTTAAACATACAGTAGCCTATATTGTAGAATGATGTGACAGGATTCGCACACCCACTCCACATAGCTGCCACCTGCTAATTAAGGCACCGGTCCAAGAATGAGCCAACGCCCAACACCTTCCTCGAGGACAAGGGCAAGGCCTGTGGAGGGTATATATTGAGTGAGTAGACAGGGTTCAGTATCTTGTTCTTGCCGCAGCCGAGTAACAAACATCCAGCACCATGTACAAGCTGGTGAGTCCATCACTACACTAGGCTATTATCTGCTTTTACAGTCAAGGAGAGCACATATTGTTCTCTGCTATTCTTCTCTGGTTGCACTACTTTATCCTAGAGTTGTTGGTCTTGTTACTGGCGACCACCAGCTCCGTGTATTGACCACATAACTCAAATATGTCTGCTAGCCTACTTTACTCTGGTGTCTGTATGTGTATTTGTAGGTGTAATTGGTACTGGACTGGGAAGATAGATTAGTGAGTTTGGTTCTAGACTTTGCAAGCACATGAAATGGATAATTATGGAAAACCATTTCCTGATTGGCTATTTCAAACGCACCTACATCTCCAGTAGCGCCTATAATACTGTACATACGGCGACCACCGTTTCAAAGCACTCCACTACTCGGGTCAATCGAAGTACGCCGATACACGGGAAAAGTACACCTAAGTTACTGCAAAATCTAAGGTCTCTAAGATTAAAGATGATTCACCGTCATTAATTTATTAAAAGAACCAATGCAGTTAATTGCAGATGTAACCATTACATAGATTGTCGGATGCATTCTACAGGACAGATTAATTTCCCGCATGATTTTAGTCGCTGTTATAAGTATATTTTGTCTACCGTAAATCTGAAGGAATCTTTTTACTTTTTCAAACCATAAATTAAATGGATTGACGTGATTCAGATGGCAATTTGTACTGATCCATGCTTTAGATTAGGGTTCGGCAACCCGTTCACACTCGCGGGCCACATAGGTAATCTCTCTACCTGTCCACCTCGTGCTGTAGCTTTCACCCCGGAGTTCCGGGTTCAACCCAGCTCTGCAAGAAAATGTAATTCTGGTTTGAGGGCTGGTACGGGGTACACTGAGCCTCGTGAGATAAAGTCATTCAGGAAGTCGTTTTCTGTGGTTTCCCACTTCTACGCCAGGCAAATGCGGGGATGGTTCCTAACTTAAGGCCTGAATTACAAATGCACATGATACTACAGACCCCTCAATAACACAGGTTATCAGACTAATTCTACACGCAGCCTAGTACACGGAGATGAATGACCACGATATCGAAGCCCCTCAAATAAGTAACAACAACAACTCTTCAATAACTTGCGGGTCGTGCAGATCTCCAGCAATATATTAAAGTGTTGAATAGAAAATAAATAACATTTCAATAATTTCATCACGCCATTCTTTTGTGATCAATACTGTCAAAAACTTCACGTTGTCCAGGTATAATAGTTAATTGCAGTAACACGTTAAGGGTGTGTACAAAGAAAATAAACACGAACATAGCATACATAGACATTTATTTCTAAGGCTTGCTAGGCTAAGCAAAAGTGATCGTTTACATCTGTAATTATTCATTATTTTCATTTAAGCAAAATCTAACACAACACACATTGGCTTTTACAACTAATGTTGGTAAGAAAACTCGATCAATTATAATTAAATATCAGATTGTGAAAGATCTAGGACACTGCCCGTAGAGACGGTAGTGGTGAGTTCCCTCGCTGAGTCCGTGGGTTCCACCAACCTGGAGGGTAAACGACTAAGAAAGAAAGAAAAAGATAAGAACTGATTAATTTGAAGAAGGTAGTCAATGATTGAATCTTCGACGCCAGCTTAATATTATAAACATTAGTTGATTTAAATGTTAGTTGTGCACGTACATAAAAGTTGCTGCAAACGTTCTTCTGGAAGTCTCTATCGTATCGGACAGTTAATCCCCTTCACGTGGGGAGACGTTTTCTCGCGTAGGTAACTGCTTCCGAGGTTAGTCAACATGCTATCAGCAAACTTCCTTCGTGATTCCAACGTGTTTTTTGAAATGTGTGTACATTGTACGGAAAATCACAAAAATCTATGCTAAACCTTTTCAGATAGTACATTTATTATAACATAGGGACGAAAGAATAAGTTATGAAAAATGTTAAAAATTAAAGAAGTATCTAATTAACAGTACCCCTTAAAAGGTTTTAGTTCAAATGTATGAAAAATTGCAGTGTATAAGCCACCCGTCCAGATTTATTAGTACACATGTTCTCGCAGGGGTTATCATCTTATTTATTTGATCAAACGCATTTATTAAACAAACTGTCGATATTTTTGTAATCAGAGTGCAATTCATCACCTCTGTCGGTAATTCTCTTTCTTGTGAATCATTTGTTACGATCGGTCACTTGTAAACAACACAAGTGTATATACCACCCAACCGACTTTAGTATCATGCGGGCTCGATGTGAAACAGTTCTAGCAGGGGCTTTCGTCTTGTTTATTTGCGCAAACGGTCTTTATAAACAAATAGGATGTTTCCGTTTACTTATCAAGAAATGCAAGATTGTTCTTGTATTATTGAGACAATTTGGAAGATTTTGGACAAAACACACCTTCTAACTCCCTCAGGTTAAAGAGCTTGAGTTTTGTGGAACATACACCTTAGCATTTCACATTGTGATGGATGGCGTGAGTTGATGTAATCTAACGATGAAGATTTTCACTGATGACTGGGGGGTGTGGGGAGCAAATGTAAAATCTCCCGCAGCTAGTAAATAGAAAATAATGAGTTCTGGAGAGATTTACTCCATTCAAATGGCTGGGTCTACGATAGATGATGAGACTACGTAGGAAGTCTAGAGTGTGTGGAGGATTGTCTCATTTCCACAGAAACGAAAGAGACGGTGCACTTTACCTTACAAACGTGAAAACTAATTTATGATGCATTCTATAATTTGTTGCAGATCCTTGTTGTCCTGGCTCTGATCGCCATCTCCTCCGCTCAGTACCTGGGCTACGGAGGCTACTATGGTAGCGGATACTACGGAGGATACGCCGGAGGATACGCCGCCCCTTACGCCTACTCCAGAGGACTCTACTCTGGTGCCTACATCGGTTGAATAACTTCATCTCCTCCCTTTTTGTATAGAAATGTGCAATAAAACTCTTATCTTCCTTTCTTAATCATGTGTTTCTTTGCTTTATAAAATGCTCCCCTCATGGCGTAGGGGCTAGCATTCACGACTGTCGCCGCGGAGGCCTGGGTTAGATTCCCGGTTCTTCCAAGAAATTCAATTCTGGGCTGAGGGCTGAATAAAATCCTTGCATGGACCGTCTCCTTCCCTATCCTCATCTCAATCACAAATACGCACACACAACCAAGTACACGAGGCTGCATGACCACGATGTAGCAAAGCCCTTAAAAATACAGTTTAAAAATAGAGTGGCGTAGATGTGCGTGGAAAATCGCTCACTATGACAGCACGGGGAATGCAGAAATTCCAGGGATAGGAAGTTCAAATCCCTGCGTTGACGGAGGCTATCATGAGTGTGGTTTTTCCCGGTTTTCCCCCACACATTTTTAAATTATTCATTAAAATCGCTTATGCTGCTTGTTCCACCGAGAGCGAGGGACGGTGTGTGGGAGCTGAACAAACTTAGTAGCAGATACAACTGGGGATGGTGACAGGTGACCGCTAACTTGCGCCTATATAACGAAGTGTCAGGGAAGGGATTCTGGAAGGAAGTCAGCCGTGGACCTGTTGAAATGAACCATCCCAGCATTTTCCTGGTGCTCAAAATAGGAAGCCATGGAAACCATTTTCATGACGACCGGTGTGGGATTCGAACCCACGTTCTCCCGATGTCAGCGAAGCAGAAACTAGCACCTTGACCAGTTACCCACACTTCCTCCCGAAATATGCTCAGATAGTACCTTATTTCAGGCCCCGATGCATTTACACCATTCCCGATGCTAATAATTTTAGCTACACACACACTACTACAGTGACCAAAGGTTATCAGACAAGTATACGGGGATGGATACGAATTAACAACAAGACGCTTTATGGAAGTATTACTTCCAATGTACCCCCTCAGACACTAGCCTGTCAATGTGACACAGACTAAGTCTAGAAGATGATGATGATAAATGTTGCTTTAAGGGGCCTAGGTTATAGGGCCCGAAGTCTGGAAGATACGTGAGACAATTGATCCTCAGTAACTTTCTGGTGCGCTCTGTATCAGGTTCCAGGATCGAATCCTGGTGCAGTCAGTTGGAATTTAAGGGGAAGATGACCTTGCTGTTCCACCCCTTAAAACAACATCCTCAGTTGGCATTTGAGGGTGCGCACGTTAAGGATCACATTCAGGGCACAATTCCCGACCTCCGGCATCTCTTAAAGCCTCAGTAGTTATTAAAGGACGTAAAAACAAATACATTATTATTATTATTATTATTACTATTATTATTATTATTATTATTATTATTATTATTATTATCATAGTTTCCTTGCTTCTGGTCAGGGATAAGTATGGTCACCACTAGTGAGGACAGATTGATTTACTGACGGTGCTGGTATCTCCCAATTAAATGCACGTATTTGAGTAGTAAACTGTTGTTGTTAGTTCATGTTAAGGGGTTGGGTTCATCATGGTCATCAGACCCAAGTACTTGGGTGAGTGTTCAATTTGTCTGATAACCTGAGTTTCTGTAGTGACTGTAGCATTGTGTGTAACTCTAATTACTTGTATTAGGATCGTGAATGAGGTAGGTGCCCGTGATTTCAAGTAAGTTACTATACCGGCATTTTCCGAAAAAATACAAAACCATGCACACTCAGGATAACCTCTGCCAGCGCCGGGATTCAAACCTTTGACCTTTGGATTTGAAGCATCTGGTCATCGCGGCCGTGGGGCGGAGTTTTAAAGCACATGGCTATGCCACTGTGTGCCAGATGCATCTCTACTTAGTATAAAACAAAGTCCCCGATTCATGGATGTTACGGGTAAACTCGAGAACCACTGGATAGATTTTGATGCGGTTTTCACCATTCTGTAAAGAATATCTCGAGGATGATTTCTGTAGAAAATAATTTATTTAAGATCAAAGGAATCCGAGCAGTAACGATTTCAGTGGAAAAGTCGAAAAAAAAACCTGGCGTCCGAGCGCTTTTTAAGGTTACGCTGGGCAAACCGTTAAATATATCTAAATATTATGAGTGTAAGAATTGTTCAGCATGAAAAGTTATACAACAAAGTCCTGGAGAGCATATGTCTATCTTCAATACATCGCCCACTATAAGTGTTTTTACGTTTTAATTTCTTCCAAGTCCCAACCATGTCCAGTCAACTACTGAGGCGACAGTTTACGAGCTAGTTAAGGGCGAGTCTATCAACCCTGTTACAGCATAGCTAGCGGGCGAACCTATTGACCCAGATACAGCCAGCAGTAAACCGTTGAGTCGTGTTGAGTTAAGACTTCTGAGAAGGATAGTTGTGATTGGAGTTTACCTGGAAGTGCAACTCGGGTTTTCTTCATTTCGCCTGTGAAATACAGTCAAGTTAAGATTGGACGGAAGGGAGATTTGTGTTTCATGCACCTCGCCATTCTTAAATTACGTCTGACAAGAATTTGTTGCATATGCATCTCCATGATAATATAATTAATAGTCCAGTCAGTGATTTTAAACCATCATGCCGAGACGTAAAACGGATATTGGTCGTTGTTCATTGACATTGAAAAAAAAGCGCTTATCACGTAATGCATTCATAACTGTTCTCGGGTGAACCCGGGGTGGATTGCTAGTTTATACATAAAACGATTCTTTAACGAATCAATTTCCTGCTCTCATAGACAATATTTCAGGATATTGTAGCTATCATGCGACTACCCAGGTAATAAGCACCGACTTGAAGCAAACAGGATGGATACGTACAGTTTTATTATGGTCCACCTCCTGATGTAGCGGCTATCGTTCACGGCTGTCACGTCGGAGGTCCGGGCTAGATTCCCGGCTCAGCCAAGAAAATTAACTCATATCTGAGGGCCTGAACGGAGTCCACTCAACCTTTTGAGACAAACCTGAGTAGAGGTGGGTTAGATTCCCACCTCAAACATCCTGGAAGTGGGTTTCCGTAGTTTTCAGGCAAATGCCGGGATAGTTCCTAACTTAAGGTTCCGGCTGCGTCCTACCCAAATGCTACCTCAAATACAAGTACTCACATTACTACAGCCATCACAGTGACACAGGTTAGCAGACAAATTCTACACACACCGAAATATATAGGTCCAAATGACAATGATTCCCTAAAGCACCTAAAGAATCAACAACACCGATAACAGATCAAGAGAAAACATCACTTCAACATGTCAACATGCATTTTTTGTCCTTCGCGATCAGAATAATTAATTACAGGAAATTTTGCTATGTATTATGCCGTGTCTGTTTGGGATTTTACCCAGATGTACCCTGTTGTATTTATACATAAAACGATTCATTTACGAATCAATTTTCTGATCGTAAAAGCAAATCAGGCCCATTATATCAGCGATTTTCTTTTAGATTTAAGCGAAAAGAACCAGCCACACAGAGGGGCAACTAAGTTTCAAAAATCATGTTGACCGGATTTATTAGTTTTTTTTAACTAAGTGCAAGTTGTTCGGACTTGTAGTCCGTGGTCCAGGCGGGAGATTATCTCCCGGCATTCCACCGAAAACACCGTTCGGTGTTGGGAGAGGTCCACTCCTTCCGTTAGTCAGCTGTGCACAGCTGTTAGTCATCCTATCTGTACCACGGCCTACAAGCCCGGACAACTTGTAGACTACATAGTTTTGAACGCCAGCCGTGAAATTTCAAGCTAATTTTCTTGTCTCTTAATATGCATATTTAATGCAATTTTTATATATATTTTTCACACTTTGTTTAATGCAGGGTAATCGTGATGTTTGATCGGATAATCGTAGAAAACACTAACACCCATGCCGCGAGGCCGGAGTCAAACTAGCAGAGTAAGCTTCGCTCAGTTCCAGGACTTCACACGCTAGCCCTGGCTGAGACTGCTAGTTCAGATACGGCCAGTTCTGAATCTGGCTAATGGGTTCGATTCCCAGCTTGGCCATGTGGACGTTAATCTCCTGTGACTAATTCTTCTGACCTGAGAAGGGGGTGTTTGTGATACCTTCCTGGAGAGCAAATATCGATAAGGTAAGCAAACAGCAAAGGAAAATAAAGACAAGTAAACAATGTTTTAACAATTCTCAAAAATTCACGGTTGTAGAAACACATGCACTGACCCTTTATCCTACGCTCGGCTGGTTATGCAGCCCAACTTACACACGGGATGTTTGTGTTGGTATCGTAAACGATTGAAATCTGTCCAATGTATCTTCATGTTTCGTGACCACTGTGTCTGGACGCTATCAGTTTTCAATTGTAGTTCAACTTCTGGTGTAGTGGCTAACGTTCTTGACTGTCGCCCCGGAGGTTCAGGTTCGATTGCCATCTCTGCCCAGAAATGTAATTCTCGTCTCAGGGCTGGAATAGGGTACACTCATCATCGTGAGACAAAACTGAGAAGAGATGGATTCGATTACCACATCAGCCATTACAATAACACAGGTTATCAGACTAAACTTCCACATTCTCCCAAGTACACGGGGCTAAATGAACACGATGATAAAGCCCTTCAAATGAAACAACAACAACGAAGTTTTCAATAGGCGTGGAAAGCTTTAAAATGTGAAAGTATTAGTGAAAGTTTGCCTTTCCTGAAAAGTTTAAAGAAAATAATCGTAATTTCATGGTAAGAACCCTTGGTAAAATATAGGCTACTGTACTTATATTGAATTCGCGCGCCATGACTGCTATAAACAGCTGCACGAGACCTCAGATGGAATCTTAGGCTCAAATATTTAAACTCACATTGCTACAGCCACCACAATAACACAAGTTTCATACTAATTTGTTGAACTTGTTCACGGAGATGATGAAGATAAACACGTCCTGATTCCTATAATAAATTAAAAAAGTCCTCTCGGCACGCCGGAAGGCGGAGGTAGATTTCACCGGACAAACTTGGAGATAGGCGAAAATAAGCAGAATATGCAGGTTTTCGTAGAAGGATCAGACCTCATTTATCGCGTGAAAGTATTTTATAATTGGAGATTAATTAACTTTGTTTGTCTTCATTTTAAACATATTTTAAACATTTTATTGTCTTACGGGGACGGTAACCTTCTTGTCATTTGGAGTCCATTTTTAGCCTATTTTCAATTTTGAAAAAATAGACTTATGAGATCACCTTTTGTCCGTGTGTGTGTGCGTGTGTGTGTGTGTGTGTGTGTGAGGTGTGGGCGTGTGTCCCCCCCTAATAAAATCTAAACGGCTGGAGCGATTTCAGTGAAACTCTGTAAGTTCATAGCACTATTCCCGGCGACGTCGACCGTGCCCATCGAATTTTGTTACGTCTCACCAATCCAACATGGCGGCTGTGCGAAATATTTCACTAGCATTCAGTATCTCCGAAACTTCAACGGATATCGCCCTGAAATTGTGTACGGTGATAAAGGGTACTACTAGAAGTTCACCTATGAAACTTTCAAAAACCTGGTTACTACATAACCAACATGGCGGCCAAGCGAAGTGGAGACTTTTAAATAGACTTTTCTCGCGATTTAACTATCCAAACGTAATGAAACTTGGTACAGCAAATATTGATACACATTGCAATGCACTGGAATCTAATTTAGTTCAATTGTTTACATAACCTCAAAATGGCGCCTGTGCGAAATATTTCACTGACATTCTATATCCCCGAAACTATTGCAGATATCACCCTGCAATTTTGTACGGTGATAAAGGGTACTGATACAAGTTTACCTATGTATAATTCATAAACCACTAAAGTACAAAACGAACATGGCGACCAAGCGAATTTGAAATATTTTAATAGACTTTTCTCGTGAGTTAACTCTCTGAGCGCAGTGAAATGTGGTACAGTAAATGATTTTGCAGATTGTAATGTACTGCCATCTAATTTAATTCAATTGTTTACATAACCTCAAGATGGCGGCTGTGCGAAATTTTAAAATTAAGTTTTTATTTCTTGTGTCGTAATCATGCGATCGAAGTGAAAGTTTGAATAATGAACCTAGGCAATAAGTGACCTTGAATGGTACATACAGTAACTCTATGGCCTATACATATAACAATCCAAAATGGCAAGCTTCCGTAATATTTAGACGGTTCTGAATATATATGAATCTTTTACAGCAACCAAACTGAAATTTTTATGTTCATAGAGACTATGAACATATGTTTACCTATAGGACTTTCAGTAACCTCGTGAGCACGAATCCAACATGGCGGCGACGCGAAGTATAAATATTTAAATGGACGTTTCTCGCGAATTAACTATCCGAGTGCCGTGAAACGTTGCACGTTTTAAATGCTTACACAAATGTTGATCCACTGGCATCTAATTTATTTCAATTGTTTGCATAATCACAAGATGGCTGCTGTGCGTAATTTTAAAATCTCGTTTTTACTTCTTGTGTTCTTATCATGCGATTGAAGTTTGAATACCACACTTACACAATAATCTAAATATAATAGTACAAAAATAAAAATCCAACCTGGCGACCGTCTGAAATATTTAGACGGTTCTCAATATCTACGAATCTGTTACAGCAATTAAACTGAAATTTTGTATGTTGATAGAGGCAATTAACATGAGCAGGATATATGAAAATAGGCTGTACAGCTCTTCACGGAACTACTTGTTATACTTGTGGTCACACTGTCCTTATGCAAGGTTTCGACACTGATGTGTAACTATGTAACGGTCTGTTACTTCTTCACGCAAAATTATATCTCCCGCAGAGATGTTGGTTGGTTCCTCAGTTTAGGGGCTGCGACAACGCGGTCATATAACCCCGTGTACTTTGGGTGAGTGTAGAATCTGTCTGATAAACGGTGTGAATTGTGATGGCTGTATTAGTCTGTAATTCAGGTAAGGAATGCAGACGCTAAATTTCTAGCAGTAGTTCCTAATGTTGCTACCAGATACTAACGTCAACGCCACCCAGCTGTGAACTTGGCTACTGGATGCCACCTCAATCAGCAACTCGCAACGAACGTTGGAACTTCCCCTCCAAAGGAAAGCTTACTGAGGGATTTTTAGCGCTCTTAGAAAATCCGACGACTTTGGCCGGCTTTGAACCCGCGACCTTGGGCATAGAAGTTCAGCATGCTACCAGTTACGTCACCGAAGCCGCTTCACACTTAGTCAGATGGAAATCTGAATCTGATCTCGCGCAAGTGCGTTGTCATGGCAACGTCTGATGGCTCATCCCTCATCAATTTAGTAGTGTTGCCATGTCAACCACTGATAGCTCTTGGAATTTTCTTATAATTCCGAAATCATTTTTCTCATCCCTTGGCGCAATGGTGGCTCATATCAAAAATTCTTTCAGACAAACGTTTTAGGTAATTATTAGGGGAATATTGTCCATTTTGTACGGTTTTGATATTGTGCCTATTAACAGAGATATGATTAATGTTTCCCGAAAAAACCACATTTTCCCACCCCTTTGGTCAATGGTTGGTGCTATCAAAAAACGTTTCAAACATAAATTTCTGAGCTTTATCCGACACATAGTATGAACTTTGAACGGATTCGATATTTCACATATTAAGAGAGTTATAGCAATATTTCATTTTTTCGAAAAAAAAAAGTCCCCCATTTTCATCCCCTTCGACCGATTTAGCCCAGTAACGAACTCGTCCGAGATTTTATGGGTATACATATTCGGTAAAAAATTCAAAGTGATTGGTGCAAAATTACGGCAGTTATCGTGTCCACAAGAAACTGATATACATATATACATATATTACATTAATTATATATAAACTTTTGAACTGACGGTGGTTTTGGGGTCTGGGGGATGTGAAACGCGAAGATATGTCGAAATTTTCCGGAAATCGAAACATGGTACCCATTGCAATAGTTAGCTTTCTAATGAAATCTACCTAAAATACTGCCGTCAACGACGCCTAGCTGTGAACTTGGCTACTAGATGCCACCTCAATCAGCAACTCGCAACGAACGTTGGAACTTCCCCTCCGAAGGAAAGCAAACTCAGGTTTTTTAGCGCTCTTAGTAAATCCGACGACTTCAGCCGGGTTTGAACCCGCGACCTTGGGCATAGAAGTTCAGCATGCTACCAGTTCCGATACCGAAGTCGCTTCCCACTGACATATGAAAACTGAATGTGATCTCGTGCATTGGCGTTGTCATAGCAACTGCTGATGGTCATCCCTTATCAATTAAAAGTAAAGTTGTCATGGCAACCTCTCTTGGCACTTGGCATTTTCTTATAATTTAAATCATTTTGTTCACCCCGTGGCGTAATGGTGGGTCATATCAAAAATTCTTTCAGACAAAAGTTTTAGGTAATTATTGGAGGAATATTGTCCATTTTGTGCGGTTTTGATATTGTGCCTATTAACAGAGATATGATTAATGTTTCCCGAAAAACCCACTTTTTCCCACCCCTTTGGTCAATGGTTGGGGCTATCAAAAAACTTATTTGACATAAATTTTTGGCACTTATCCGACACATATTATGAACTTTGAAGGGATTCGATATTTCATGTATTAAGAGAGTTATAGCGATATTTCACTTTTTCGAAAAAAGCCCCCCATTTTTACCCCCTTTGACCGATTTTGCCCATTAACGAACTCGACCGAGATTTTATAGGGATACATATTATGTAAAAAATTCAAAGTGATTGGTGCAAAATTACGGCAGTTATCGTGTCCACAAGAAACTGATATATATATATATATATTTATATATATATATAGATAGATAGATAGATAGATAGATACATATATACATAAATTATATATAAACTTTTGAACTGACGGTGGTTTTGGGGTCTGGGGGATGTGAAACGCGAAGATATGTCGAAATTTTCCGGAAGTCGAAACATGGGACCCATTGCAATAGTTAGCTTTCTAAAGAAATCTACCTAACAGAATTACATTGGTCATTGCACTTATTTTAATGGTGGCAGAACAAAGGCCAATCGGTTACTTATTAATAGATCAGCGTTACTATCTTTGTGTATTTGTGTATTATGTATCACTTCACGACCATACCTATTCTATTTTGTTCTGCTTCTATGTCTGTAATAGTGGTTTCGGAAACTATTTGATGAGCAGTATTATCTGAATAATGTATATTAGTTTAATCCGAACAGTTGCATACAGCCTAATGATGTTAACAATCGTATTTTCAATGACTTTTCTACAAACTTGATTTACTTTTAGATCTGAGAGAGTCATTTTGGAAACTACTATCTGGGGCGTGGCACTCTATGGAAGTGAAAATTGGTCTGTTGGTGCAGCAGAAAATAGGAGTATAGAGGCATTTGAAATGAGGTGTTACAGAAGAATGATGACGATTAGATGGGTAGATAAAGTAACAAATGAAGAGGTATAAAGACAAGTGGGGAGGGGAGATGATTTTTGCGAAAGCTAGTGAAGAGAAGAGATAGGTTGGCAGTACACATACTAAGACACCTAGGAATAGCATGCTTAGTTATGGAAGTAAGGGTCGAGGATAAGATAATAATATTATTATTTTTACGTCCCTTTTAAGAACTGCGGCTTTTAGAGACGCCGGGGTGCCGGAAGTTTGCCCCGAAGGGGATTTTAACGTGCCAGTAAATCTACTGACTCGGCTGCCTCACTTTTGTGCACCCTCAAATGCCACTCGCTGCACCAGGTTTCGATCCTTCAATCTTGGGCTCAGGAAACGAGAACGTTACCGCTGAACCACGCAGACAGATCGAGGACAAGAACTGTAGGGGTATACCATATTTAGAATATGTTAAACGGATTGTCTAGAATGTGAGGTGTAGCAGTTCTGTAGATTTAAAACGATTAGCTCAGGACAGGGAGGCAAGTAGCGCTGCATTAAACTAGTCAAAATACTGTAGACTCTAACAAACAAACAAACAAGTGACATCCCCCCAACTAACCTGAAAAATAAGATGCTACAAATCACTAAATTTGTAATAACATAAGCCACTATAAGCATAACTGCCGAGCATCGCTACCACCTGTTACCAACTTCTGCTGTAAGATATGTGCCAACGCCCAGCCATGGCCCCTCAAGAGCAAGGCCAGTGCCGAGTATATATTGAGTGTGAAAGAAGGCTTAGGTATCTTGTTCTTGCCGCCACCGAGTAACAAACGTCCAACACCATGTACAAGCTGGTGAGTCAACAATACTGTACCTTATTACTGCATAACATTTGGTACCGTAAATCAAGATTGTCTGCTCTTAAAGTCAAAATTATTTTCGGAGACTTTTCCTTCTTGTACAAGTTTCATACCAAAGTTTCCTAGTTTCATTTACATCACTATGCGCACTGCGTATCATTATGTCTGATAACGTTTGTTAATATTGTGCTGTTAGGGTATGTCCGAGTAAAAGATGAGGAGATTCAACATCCCTCCATAAATGAGCTATCCCAGAATTTGCTTTGAATTTAAATAATATACCAGAGTAAACATCCCAGTCATAGCTATAGGTGGGATTCAAACCCACTTCTGTCTTGAGTCCATGTATAGGGTCACCATCTGGACGCATTTTGATATCCAGATAATACTGACTATAACATTCTAAGTATCTACATTCCAAAGCTAGCATACGAATACATGCTGTCAGACTTTCTGGACGACAGGTGATAATATGTTTGCACTTATAATGCAATTTTAACAATTTACTTAAAATACGTTTACATACAAAAGCGTTATTGTGGCTATCGAGTCATCACTGTGATTACATCGGTAGGTTTCTGGAACCAAAGTGATTCCAAATTACTAAATAATTAATTTTCGAGCATTGACTATAATCTTAAACATGAATCTATTTCTCTAAGGAACGTTACTCAGAGACCAGTTTTACTGGCTTCGAGTCAATCTGAGTATCAAATGATGTATTCCAGAATCACAGTTTAAAGGAGAGATGATGTAGTGTACTTTTTTATTTGACGTAAATATGTACTGTATACTACATTTCTTAGAGTATTTAAGAAATTATGTTGTTGTAACGTTTTGTATGAAAGCGTCTTGACTGGATGGATTATAGTTTGATGCCAGGCAGTGTAACTTGGCCTGTAATAATGATGCATTATTCATAGGAAGTATTCCTGGGAGAATAAATACTTGGAGCTTTGTTGCGAACTTCATCTTCAGTTACCTATCAGAGTAACCGAGTAAGTTAAGACACGATGCTGCTTATCGGAGATTCAAGGTTCAGAACCCAGTACTGGAAGTGGATATCCTGAGTTTGATTGTAGCCTTGTTTGTTCAGGCAAACTTCAGGATGATCTCTTATTTCAAGTTCCAAGGCAACAAATGTGAATCTAGACCCTATTAATTACTTACAGTCACCACAAAAACAGGTTATCAGACAAGTTAAACACACCACCAAAGCACAAACTCCAGTACATGAGGCCGGGAAATTCCAAAGTCTTACATATTTCATTTCTGTTCCAGATCCTTGTTGTCCTGGCTCTGATCGCCATTTCCTCCGCTCAGTACCTGGGCTACGGAGGCTACTATGGTAGCGGATACTACGGAGGATACGCCGCCCCTTACGCCTACTCCAGAGGAATCTACTCCGGTGCCTACATCGGTTGAATAACTTCATCCCTTTTTTATTGTATAGAAATGTGCAATAAAATTCTCCTCTTCCTTTCTTAAACATGTGTCTCTTTGCATTTATGCTTCCAAAATGATCCTGTAAAAAAACATAAATAATTCAACAATTATATTTTTCATGATCGCAGTGTGACCAACAAACGCTGAGACATTAGATCATGTTACAGCCCATGTCACAGTTTTTGGCCGGTGAGTTCCGATTGCGCAGTCGTACAGATGGCATGAGCAATTGATACATGAGTTGCTCTCCGCGCAACAGAAAACTCACTTAGCAATTACACATGTCTCAGGCTCGCCGACTGTTTTCTGTATGACTGTGAAACCGGATCTGACCGTGGAGTAAACTGTTTGTAATTAAGTACTAGCCATATAGATACAAGTTACAGTACTCGTAGAAACTTAAAATGGCATGACGGTTGCAGAACTTGACCTGCAAACCTTGGCCTTCAATGCTCCACCAACTGAGCTAATACAGCTTGCCAGCCAACTCTCTAGGCAAGGGGACTTGTAGCCAATTGCTGCAGGTTCGATTACTGCACGCGGTATCGCTCCATCTTACTTCTAAATGACTTGTGTTCAAAGTACAATGAACGGCTGGCTTGAAGGAGTAGGGTGCTGTTTTACAGCACATGGCTATGCCGATGTGTGCCAGATGTGACGTAACTGCTCCAACAGACAATATTTGAGGATATTGTAGCTGTCATGCGACTAACCAGGTAATAAGCAACGACTTGAAGCAAACAGGATGGATACGTACAGTTTTATTATGTTCCCCATTCTGTTGTAGCGGCTATCTTTCTTGGCTGTCTCCCCGGTGATCTGTGTTCGATTTCCGGCTTTGCCAAGAAAATTTACTCAGATCTGAGGGCTGGAACGGGATCCGCTCAACCTTTTGAGGCAAAGCTGTGTAGAAGTGTGTTCGATTCCCACCTCAACCAACCTGGAAGTGGCTTGCCGTGGTTTCCCACTTCTACTCCAGGCTAATACCGGGGTGGTTCCTAACTTAAGGCCACGATCGCCTCCATCCCAATCCTCATATGAATTATAAATACACACACTAATACAGCCATTACAATAACACCGGTTATCACACAAAAATTCAAGCCTCACCCAACTACACGGGGTTAAATGACTACGATGTCCAAGGCTCCCAAATGAAACAACAATTCTTCAGATTCTAAGTGTCCAAAATTCTTCCTGAAAGGTTTAATGACTTCATATCCTCACACACCGTAGTGTCAGTGTTCCATCACGGTTCGCTGTATTGAAAGTGTATAAGATATAACGACCAAAAGTGAATCAATTAAAATTCCAATGCTTTCCGCTCCTTTCCCAATTAAACGTTCCATTCTGAGGATAATACTCGTTCAAGTGCGATGGCATAACGCAATTCATTTGTGTCAAAGTGATGTGGACCAGAACTAACGGTATGGCCATAGGCTAGATCTAAAACAACTTAATAAGGCTTGCATTCCAAACAGACAACCTTGTGGCGTAGTAGCTCGCGTCATGTCCTCTGAACAACCAGAAGGCCTGTGCATGTAATTTAGGTCTGAGAGCTGGAACGTAAAACATTCATTTTAATTGGGTTAATTGAGAAAACCGGGTTCGATTCTGTTCAACTGGTGGCTTTTCATTCCTACTACGGGGACAATACCTAACTTAAGGCCACGGCCTCCTCCTTACAAATCCTACCACATAAACACACTTTTACAGAGCCTACAATTACACAGGCTACACACACTATGTTTAGAGTCCGCTTCGTTACGTAGTGGATAAGATATCCCCGCGGAGGCCCGGGTACGATTCCCGGCTCTGCCAAGAAATTTAATTCTGGTTGGAGGACTGGAACGGGGTTCACTCAGCCTCGTGAGGTAAGACACTCGATTCCTACCTCATCCATCCTCAAAGTGGCTTTTCGTGGTTTCCAGCCAAATACCGCGATGGTTCCTAACTTAAGGTACCGGCCGCTTCCTTTCCAAATCCTACCTCAAATACATGTAGGCTACTCACATTAGTACAGCCATATCAGTGACACACGTAATCCGAGAAATGCTACACACACCCAAATACATACAGCTACATGACCAAGATATCGCGAAACCCCTAAGGAATCAACAACAACAACAAAAACAATGGGAATAGTTCAAAATAAAATATCACGTGAGCATGCAATGTTTGTCTTTCACGATCAGAATTATTTATTACAGGAAATTCTGCTAGGTATTAGGCCTATACCTTGTCTGTGAGGAATTTTATCCAGATGTACCCCGTTGTGTATATACCTAAAACGATTCATTAAAGAATCAATGTCCTGATCGTAAAAGTAAATCAGGCCCGTTATATTACTGATTTTTAGCCTATTTACATTTTATGAAAAAATAGGTTTATGAGATCACCTTTTGTCCGTGTGCCTATGTGTGCGTGTGTGTGTGATTCGTGTGTGTGTGTGTCCCTAATAACTTCTAAACGGCTGGAGCGATTTCAATGAAACTCGGTAAGGTCATAGCACCATTTTCGCCGACGCCGACCGTACCCTTCAAATTTTATTGTGTCGCACCAATCCAACATGGTGGCAGTGGGAATTATTTTACCAGCATTCAGTATCTCCGAAACTATTACCGATATCACCCTGAAATTTTGTACGGTGATAAAGGGCACTACTGGGGGTGTACCTATGAGACGTTGTAACGTGTTTTTCGAGGGGTTTTTATGCCACTGGCATAAGTCAGTAGGAAGCCAGTCAATATTTATTTACGCGGCAAATTGTTCAGCCAAGAGAATTTTTCATGTTAATTTATTATTATTATTAATTTATTATTATTATTACTATTAAGATATTTTTCGGAGCATTTTATAAAAATTATAAGCATACATATAGGTTTTCTATGTCTTAGAAAACGCTATCAAGCAAATTATTACGAACGACAATATCATAGAAAATTATGTGATTACGGAATTTTACGGAGTTTCGTCAGTTAGGATATTATGAGAGACATGACTCACTGGAAATTCAGGTACAGGCTGATTCTTGTCAAGAAGTATTACGCAAGCTTGGGTCGCAGCGTCAAGAAAAGGCGGATAGTTGGAACGGAAATCGACTTCATCATCCGCGCGCCGTGTGTAATGAGCCAGAGAAGGGGAAGTAGCACGTGGGGTGCAACCAATCAGTGGAGACCACGTAAGCTGGAAGTCGGTACCGAGGTGGGGAACCGACGTGTGCATATATCGTTCGGCGCGCCGTGGAACGAGGACAATCTGTGTAGAACTTGCCGAGTATGGTTGCACGCGGGAGTCGCTCCGATGTTCCGTGGAGTTGGGGACAATCTGTGAATGACTTGACTAGTTCGGTTCCAAGTGTGTGTCGCTCCAATGTTCCGTGGAGTGGAGAACTATCTGTTTAAAACTTAACCAGTGTGGTTGTACGAGGGTATGGCTCCAATGTTAGGACCATAAAGTCACCAAATCTACAAGTATATCATCAAATATCGACGGAGATGACGACGTCCAGGAGACTGTGGGAAGCACACAGCATCGTCCAGTACGAGGGAAATGCTTTGGCAATTTCCAGTGGTAAGCGCGAATGACGCAGAAATACGCAATCTCTCATTTCTCTTTGTTTTATATTTCATATTTCAGTAACTTCATAGCTTGGGAATAAGAGTAAAATCAATAATTTATCAGACTCCGTTTTCACGTAATTTTCTATCGGTAATATTAAAATCGCAACGCTCCAATTTAAATTTTAAACTTATTATTATTATTAATTTTGCTATACTTCTTTTATATAATAAATTCAATTCTTTTACAATGCAATCTTTGCTTTCAGTAGGTAGCATTAGATATAGACCAATTCCTTCTCCAGATACAATTGTTTGTTGGGTTAATGATCAAATCATACCACGATCTGAGTGAATAGATTCTTGAAGGTGTTCTACCAGAGCTAGACGTTGTTAAATACAAATTTAGATTTCAGCATTGCGTTGAGGTCTTGGCGCCCATTAAAACAACATAGCTTAGGCAAAGGAAAACAGTTACATTTATCACCCAACAGTTAGGGGCAGTCAAAACGTTACACTTGTCGTTCAACGTGTGGGCTAGCGAAACTGTTACATTTGTCGCTACCAACATGGGGCATTAATTACCATTACACTTGTCGCCGACAACTTGGGGCTGAAAACCTAATAACATTTGTGGAAGGAGAAGGGTATATATTTCTGTGCCTGTATTTTGGGGGTTATTTGTCTGTATCAGTGTATATCATTATGGGGGATGAGAAAGAAAGACAGATGAGGTTACGTAGTGGTCATCAACGGGAGAGTGATGATACGAGCAGTATGTCGAGTGATGGTAGTACCGGGGTTGCGGAGGTAAATCCCGATACTGAAACAGGGAGTGTAGGCGGCCAACCAGAATTAAAAACTTTACTTCTCGAGTTTATGTATCAGAACAAAGTTAGTAGTGATGCCTTAAATGCAAAGTTAGAACAGAATGATGCAAGATTAGAACAAAACAGTAGGGAAAATAAAGAAAGTACAGATGCCTTAAACGCCAGATTAGAACAAAACAGTAAGGAAAATAGAGAGAGTACTGAAACTTTAAATGCTAAATTAGAACAAAACAGTAGGGAAATGAGTGACAAATTCGAACTGATTAGAGGTGAAATCAGAGGTGTAATGGAGGAGAAGGTTAAAGAGATCATTGCAGATGTAGACAAGAAATTAGGAAAAGTACAGGAGGAGTTGGAAAGTAGAATCAGCACACAGGCTGAAAATTTAAAGGAATTAGTTAAATTAGAAACACTGCAGGTTAAAAAGAAATTGGGGGGAGAAATTGACAAGATTCAAGTATCAACTAAAGAGGTTAAGGAACAGCTGGGGGGTAGAATTGAGAAAGTCCACTCGCAAATAGTTGCAGAAGTAAATGATTTAAGAGAGAGTAATAGAGAGAGCATTAGCAAGATTGAGGAGAAACAAGCAAAGCTATATGATAAAGTAGAAGAATCAGAAGGAAACATTAAATTAACAGTAAATAGTATTGAGAGGAAGGCTGAGGAGAAAATTGCAGAGTTAGAATTAAAATTAAAAGCTAGGATCAGGCAAGAAAATAGTCAGAATAGGCTAGTTTTTGTTAATAGCACACACAGGGAGGCAGAACTGGGTAAGTTCAGCAATCGACAGGGGTGCCCAATGGAGTTCATGAACACTATAGAAAATAAATTCGGGGAGAGGTTGGAAAATGGTAGTATTGAGTGGTGCCAGGTAGTTGAAATTTTAGAACAAGTGTTTGTGGGGGAAACGAGGAATTGGTTTGCTGTCTACAGAGACAAGTTTACTGATATCAATGATTTTAAAATGAAATTCTGTGAAAAGTTCTGGAATGAGGTTATTCAGTTGCAGCATCGTGAGGGAGTAGTGTGTGGTAAATATAACACTAAAGGAAGCTCCACCATGACCGAATACTTTTTAGGGCAGGTATTAGTGTGTAAATATCTGGATGGGTTGAAGGAGGAAAGTGATGTGGTAAGGTTGCTACTTAGGCACTTTCCCGATAGGATCAAGGAGGCTGCTTGTATCCAGAATGTAAAGACTATACCACAAGTAGAAAATTTGTTAAGCACATTTGATGCACTAGGGAGAGGGGGTTATGAGGACAATTTCAATCGGAACCAGGGTAATAATAATAATAGACCTAATGAAGCCAGGCATCAAGAAGTTCAAGGGAACGGTGGCGAAGGGGCCAACGCTCAAAATAGAAATAATAATAATAATCAGCTAAATCAGAACAGAGGAAATGGCTATGGTAATCAGTATCAAGGGAGGAACAATGATTTCAGGGGAAATCAAGGGAGGAACAATGATTACAGGGGAAATCAAGGGAGAAACAATGATTTCAGGGGAAATCAAGGGAGAAATTATAATGACAATAATTACAACCAGAATAGGGGTCAAGGAAGAGGACAGCCTAGTGGTAGTAATATACAGCCAAACAATGACAACACAGCCCAGAACAACCAGACCAGTTCAGTAGTTAGTAGTACTACGGCCAGCTGTAGCGGTTCTTTAAACGCGAACCAGGCTGCGAAGTAAGGTCAGAATCTCAGTCTGTAGCATGCCCTGTCCATACAATTATACAGGAACCCTATGATCTAAATGTAAGAAATGAATTATTACATGAACTAAATGATGAAGGTATTATTCAGGAAGTGGTTAGTAAGAGCCCCATAGTTAAATTTAACGTGTCCGAGGCGTACACAGATGTTTTAATTGATAGTGGTTGCATGAAGAGTTGCATAAGTAGTGCATTTTATGATAAAATGAAAGGAACTGGAGTAAATTTTGAGGAGATGCCAATTAAAAGCACTTTTGTTATCACAGCTGTTGGGAAGAGGTCTAAAGTAATTTCTAAGCAAGTTTTAGTAGACATTAAAATTAATAATCATGTAGAGAAGCAGATTTGCCTTGTAATTCCAAATTTAGTATTCAGTGTTATCTTGGGTTCAGAGTGGCTAAGTAGAGTGTCGGGTAACTTATGTTATGATGTAGGGAGTTTGAAATTTAAATGGGGAGATTCTGAAGTAGAAGTAGCGTTCAATGACCGTATTCAGAGGAGTAGTATTGTAGGTGTGATTTGTACTTTAAATGAGATATCGCCAGCCGTAGAGCGGGGTTCTCCATGTTTTGTGGGCAGTGTGATTACGAACGGTAGTATAAAGGACTCGTTACGTGATGCTGCATTTCAGGGAAATATAGAGGATGAACAATGTGTTCGGCTCTATGATGTGTTATTGTGTAATAGGAGAGTGTTTGAGGATCGCATTGGTACGGCCAATTGCTATACACATTCATTGAACGTTATTGATAGGTCAGTATTCACAGGACATAGATATCCTGTACCTTTCGCTTATCAGAGTGCAGTTGAGGCACAAATTAATCAGATGCTTGAAGATGGGATTATTGAGCACTCGAACAGTCCATATGTTAATTCTTTGATCACGGTACCCAAGACCGACGGCACTGTTCGTATTTGTTTAGACGCTCGTTTGGTTAACAGTAGAATTAGTTCAGATCAGCTGAAATCTATGTCAATAGAGGAATTAATGCAAACATTTGAGGGGAGGAAGTATTTCACTTGTGTGGATTTGAGTTCCAGTTTTTGGCAAGTGCCACTTATGTACGAAGATAGACCATTTACAGCTTTTAGTCATAAATATAACCTTTATCAATTTTGTAGAACACCTTATGGGTTAAAGAGTAGTTCAGCAGCTTTAATTAGGGCTTTAAACATCGCATTAGGGGATGACACAGGAGAGTTTGTAACCATTTACATAGATGATATGATAATTAGTTCACGCAGTTTTGAGGAGCATCTACGTCATTTAAATATAGTTTTTCAGAAGTTAGAACAGGCAGGGTTCACTTTGAAGCTGTCTAAGTCGTCATTCTGTCAGTCAGAAGTGACAATTTTAGGTCATAGAGTGTCAAGTAGAGGTGTGACACCAGAGGAAAGTAGGGTTAGCATGTGTGGACAGTAGCAACAGGACATCGTTACAGACACTGAGAAATATGCTAGTGGAGCAACGTGATGACGTTAAGTTAAGGGAGCCACTGGCTAGGTTGGAAGCAGGTGACACAGAAACATTTATGGTTTCCAAACGTATTGGCAAAACAGCATATGTGCTGGAGAATAGTGAGGGAAACAGATTATACGGGACGTATAATATACATAGTCTCCGAAAGTATGTGTAATAAAGTGAGGATGTTTAGCTGGCGAGCCAGCCTATCAATTGAGTAAGTGTGGTATTTGGTGCGTGGGAGGAGATGGTCTTCCAGGCAGGCGTATCAGAAGTCACATAGGGGGGTAGTATGTAAGTAAATGAGAGTTTTTAAGGTACAGGGAAATATGACGGGATTGTCGGATGCTCTTGAGCACTAAAATGTCTCGATACACCAAGGCCAGAATTTGGTAGCACTGGTGAATTCCCATTTGTCCCCAAGAGATGGGTGAGCGCTTGGACAGGGTATTTTTGCTTAAGGCGTCCACGGGACAAAAGATGGGCCATCAGAATGCGAGACAGCCCTTCATGAAACTCATACATAACAGCACACGTGATTTCTGTTTACGGCCTCGCCATGTAAGATTTGTAAGTGTGTAATTTAAGGTAATTTGTACAAAGGTATTATTTGTGTGAGGAGAACTGGTCTGTGTTGAAAACTAGTATTAAGTAGAATATGGTCTACGGGAACTTAACAAGACAGGGCGATTACGGCACAGAAATATTTGGTGTTATATGTAATGCACATTTACTGTTTTTTTTTTTTTTTTTTCAGAAGTCAATATTAATTTCATCTTTTATAAAGAGAGATCAAGTATTATGGTCACGAGGCGCTGCCACAATAGTGTGATCGTGTGCTCAGTGATAAGTGAGATTAAATTTCACCACAAGGAAGGGACCTCCAGTGAAATTAGGAAGTTCTATGGTGATATAAATATATCAGAACACCTTCAATGCGTGTGATATGACATCATAAATACATAGTGCTCACACATTAATTATGTCTATTTTTCCAACATAGAGAAATTTGAGAGGCGGAAATATCCGTGGAACACTATTCTATATGTAAAACATTGGACTGGTTGCAAAGTGCAATCCATAGTGACAACAAACTTTGACGCAAAGTGCGTGAAGAAAAATTATGAGTGTATATATCTGTAATTTAGGGTGATTTCATTTATGTAATATGTATTTTGGATGGGGTTTATTAACGTGTCTGGGATAATCGGATAATGGACCGTCGTCACGGTAAATCATCCGATGATCCGAGGCGAATATGTAACGTGTTTTTCGAGGGGTTTTTATGCCACTGGCATAAGTCAGTAGGAAGCCAGTCAATATTTATTTACGCGGCAAATTGTTCAGCCAAGAGAATTTTTCATGTTGATTTATTATTATTATTATTATTAATTTATTATTATTATTATTAAGATATTTTTCGGAGCATTTTATAAAAATTATAAGCATACAGATAGGTTTTCTATGTCTTAGAAAACGCTATCAAGCAAATTATTACGAACGACAATATCATAGAAAATTATGTGATTACGGAATTTTACGGAGTTTCGTCAGTTAGGATATTATGAGAGACATGACTCACTGGAAATTCAGGTACAGGCTGATTCTTGTCAAGAAGTATTACTCAAGCTTGGGTCGCAGCGTCAAGAAAAGGCGGATAGTTGGAACGGAAATCGACTTCATCATCCGCGCGCCGTGTGTAATGAGCCAGAGAAGGGGAAGTAGCACGTGGGGTGCACCCAATCAGTGGAGACCACGTAAGCTGGAAGTCGGTACCGAGGTGGGGAGCCGACGTGTGCATATATCGTTCGGCGCGCCGTGGAACGAGGACAATCTGTGTAGAACTTGCCGAGTATGGTTGCACGCGGGAGTCGCTCCGATGTTCCGTGGAGTGGGGGACAATCTGTGAAAGACTTGACTAGTTCGGTTCCAAGTGTGTGTCGCTCCAATGTTCCGTGGAGTGGAGAACTATCTGTTTAAAACTTAACCAGTGTGGTTGTACGAGGGTATGGCTCCAATGTTAGGACCATAAAGTCACCAAATCTACAAGTATATCATCAAATATCGACGGAGATGACGACGTCCAGGAGACTGTGGGAAGCACACAGCATCGTCCAGTACGAGGGAAATGCTTTGGCAATTTCCAGTGGTAAGCGCGAATGACGCAGAAATACGCAATCTCTCATTTCTCTTTGTTTTATATTTCATATTTCAGTAACTTCATAGCTTGGGAATAAGAGTAAAATCAATAATTTATCAGACTCCGTTTTCACGTAATTTTCTATCGGTAATATTAAAATCGCAACGCTCCAATTTAAATGTTAAACTTATTATTATTATTAATTTTGCTATACTTCTTTTATATAATAAATTCAATTCTTTTACAATGCAATCTTTGCTTTCAGTAGGTAGCATTAGATATAGACCAATTCCTTCTCCTGATACAATTGTTTGTTGGGTTAATGATCAAATCATACCACGATCTGAGTGAATAGATTCTTGAAGGTGTTCTACCAGAGCTAGACGTTGTTAAATACAAATTTAGATTTCAGCATTGCGTTGAGGTCTTGGCGCCCATTAAAACAACATAGCTTAGGCAAAGGAAAACAGTTACATTTATCACCCAACAGTTAGGGGCAGTCAAAACGTTACACTTGTCGATCAACGTGTGGGCTAGCGAAACTGTTACATTTGTCGCTACCAACATGGGGCATTAATAAATGGAACAACGTTCAAAAACGTGGCAACTACAAAACCAACGAGGCGGCGAAGCGAAGTTGAGACTTTTTAATAGACTTTTCTCGCGATTTAACCATCCAACGGTGATGAAACTTGGTACAGCTAGTGTTTATACACCTTCTAATGCACTGATGTCTAACTTAGTTTAATTGTTTACATAACCTCAAAATGACGGCATTGCGAAATATTTCACTGGCATTCCATATCTCCGAAACTATTACAGAAATTTTATACGGTGATAAAGTGCACTAGTACAAGTTTATCTATGTAACATTCAAAAATCTGTAAAGTACAAAACGAACATGGCGGCCAAGTGAAGTTGAAACATTATAATAGACTTTTCTCGGGATTTAACCATCTGAGCGCAGTGAAATGTGGTACAGTAAATGATTATACATATTGTAATGCACAGGCATCTAATTTAGTTAAATTGTTTACATAACCTCAAGATGGCGGCTGTGCGAATTTTAAAATTAAGCTTTTATTTCTTGTGCGGTAATCATGCGATCGAAGTCAAACTTTGAATAATGGAGCTACGCAATAATTTTCCTTTAATGGTACATAACTCTATGGCCTATACATATAACAATCCAAAATGGCGAGCATCCGAAATATATTGACGGTTCTCAATATCTACGAATCTTTTACAGAAATCAAACTGATTTTTTTATGTTCATAGAGGCTACGAACGTAAGTTCACCTATAGGACTTTCAGTAACCTGGTGTGCACAAATCCAACATGGCGGGGACGCGATATATAAATATTTAAATGGACGTTTCTCGCGATCTAACCATCCGAGAGCAGTGAAATTTTGCATGTTAAATGCATATACCAAATGTTAATCCACAATCATCTAATTTATTTCAATTGTTTTCATAACCACAAGATGGCAGCTGTGCGAAATTTTAAAATCTCGTTTTAATTTTTTGTGTCCTAATCATGCGATTGAAGATTGAATACCACACGTACACAATAATCTTCATGTAATAGTACGTAAATAAAAATCCAACCTGGCAACCATCTGAAATATTTCGACAGTTCTCATTATCTACGAATCTATCACAACAAAAAAGACGAATTTTTGTATGTTGAAGGAGGCAATTAACATGAGTGGGATATATGAAAATAGGCTGTATAGTTCTTCACGGAAATACTTGTTTCTTTTTCAATTTTATCGAAAAGAACCACAGAGGTGCAACTAAGTTTAAAAAATAATGTTGACCGGTGTTAGGCTAATAGTGTTTTTAAAACTAAGTACAAATTGTTCGGGTCTGTAGGCCGTGATCCAGGTGGGAGGTTATCTCCCGGTATTTCACAAGTGTTATGAAGGATCCGCTCCATCCGTTAGTCAGCTATGGAACAGTCGTTAGTCATTCTGCCTGGACCACGGCCTACAAGCCCGGAAGACTTGTAGGCTACTTAGTCATGAACGCCGGCCGTGAAATCCCATGCTATTTTTGTTTGGTTTCTTAGTGAACCCTTATTGATTTGCCGATCAATAAGTCTTCATGATTTTTATTATTATTATTACTTATATCCAGGCAGTGCATGTTGGAGATTGACAACGGAAAGCAGGTAGTGTGTCGCAACGCTTGCAACAGAGGTAGTGTGGTAGTTATTCCTGGGGATGACCGGCTAAGCCCAGTTCAAGGACAAATTCAGGGTGAATGCGCATACAATTTGGCCTCATTATGGGCGTGCCAGAGGTGAATTTCCAACCGATACACGATTGAATCATCGAATCAGGAGAGAGGACGCCTAAACCACGCAGAGATGTGCGTACCAAATAAAGGCGCTGAAAACACTAGTATGAAGAACCGCCGATGCGATAGGATTCCGCATGAGTGCATTGAGACGTTTAAATAAAAAGAAGAAGTTTGATACTAGTCCCAAGTCTGTGAGTTGAAAACTACAGATTATTTTCTCAGATTGCCCCCACTCCATTATGCCAGTTTCTAATAAATTGATCGGTGATGAGTAGTTTTAGACACAACTTTATCGAGCTCTGAGGAGCATCGTTCACGCCGGTTTGAGACACAACTTTATCGAGCTCTGAGGAGCGTAGTTCAAGCCGGTTTGGGACACAACTTTATCGAGCTCTGAGGAGCATCGTTCACGACGGTTTGAGACACAACTTTATTGAGCTCTGAGGAGCATAGTTCACGTCAGTCTGAACGAAAATTCTATTGTGCTCTTGGGAGCAGAGTTCATGCCTAGCGGAGGGGAGATCTCAAGTTGAGATAAGCGCTACTCGGCATACGTAATTTGTAAGACTTGTTAAATGCCAGCTGCGTGGCGGTCTAAGACTGTAATATTTTATGTAAATTTTGTGTTATATTTTTTGTGTGATGTATATGTGCGTGTGAAGTAAGCAAATGCTTAGATAGGTCCAGTTCAACGTGGAGTAATCGCCCAGGACTTTTGAGTGAAAGTCAGTAGCTCATAGTGATTCTAGCTGGGCAGAATTTTATTTGAAAATTTCTTTTTAAGAAGCCACGCCAAGATGTCTACAGCAAGGTCGATTGGTGGAATGATGTGCTACGCCTCTACCAGAATGTCGACGATGACGGAGTAGATTTCCCGTGGGGGAATGCACTGGGATGGAGGTTGATTTTCTGCAAGCTGGACGGTGATGTACAAACCATTGATTATTCAATATGTAGCTAGATTAGACGCGGGAACGTGTAAATAATTTTATTCATGGGTTTTCTTGTGTATTTTAGATTTTGTGCGCCGACACTGTTATCTGTTAAGTGTACGTTGGCACGTGGCCAAAAGTTTGTTAGATTGTATATTTTTCTTATGAGTCATTATTAGTATGCTCGGCGCGTGCATTTGGATTTTATTCATGCGAATGCGAAATTCGTCATGGTCGATAAATGGCGCTGTATTCAAATTCATTTTTATCAGGAGAAGGGGGTAATAGTTGTTAGATGTTTTACGAACAGGTTTTTATTCATACTAGGGTTGCCGAGCGCAATACGTAAAGATGTCACTGTAGAACACTTTAGTTCTATATTTTTGATTTTTTTATATCCCATTTTCAGGTTCTTCAATCACGGACTAGATTGGGAGCGCAAGTCGGTGGAGATATTTATGTCTTTTATTTCAGGTTTCTGTCAAACCCATACGTGTGATTCTGGTGTGTGTATTGTGTCAAGGTGTGTGTATTTGATTCTTCGTGATGAGGGGTAGAATGTGTCTACTGCTCTCAAATTTTGATGGTATTTTATGGAAAGGCAGAGCGCTCTTGGAGGCTACTGTACCTTGTCCTGTGCTGATTCTTGGATTTCCTTGGGAAATGCTAAGATATTTTTATTTGACACACACACGTATATTATGTGCTATTGGGAGCACGCTTCTTCGAGACTCGAGCCATTGCTACGGCAGGTCGAGGTATGTTTACACGTGGGTTGACAGATGTGCAGATTCCACCTTGCGCCCGTCTATGTCTGGTGATTCATCGTTTAGGCAGTCCAGCTGACCGACTGACCCCTGTAAGCTATCTTTAGCAAACCTGTTCTTTTAATGACCGTTGGATCATAATATTAATTGGGGAGTTCGCCATGGCCGTTACGAATTACCGCATATCGTATGAAATGAAATATTTGTTTTATGATGTAAATGTTGGCTTTGAGCCTAGTGATTTCTGTGACTCATTTCATTTGCTTATATGTTAAATTGTTGTTTGTTGTGACACCGTTGGGTGTATTTCGTATTTTCATGTAAAAATGGCAAGCGGCCATGTGTGTATTTTTCCTGATTGGTCACGTGTTGATTTACTTGTGTTGATTTACTTGTGTTGATATAAAAAGTCCTAATTTTTAGGCGTTAGTGTGGATTGCTACGGCACTTCTTTGATTCCAATTCCATGCGGAAATTATTTTGTCTTATTCAGTGTAGGAAGTGTCGGATTTAGTTTAATTAATGTTTAGTTGGTTCCTCGTGTCTGTCTAGCTCCCTATTCGTAGAGATTTGCCTGAAAGATACTAAAGTATTATTTATTTGTGTTTATAGAGCACCCAAAGTCGGTTTTATGGAACTACTATTAAATGACATGCTTTCACACATTTTTAGTTATAAATATGTAATATTAGCCGGTGATTTCAATGCCCATTTTGGGTCGGCTACATTTGAAACGAAAAACATAGTAGAAACTCTAAATACTTGCAATCTGTCGTGGCTCCCGTATCAAGATACACATCACACTGCAACCTCCTCTTCTACTCTGGATCTAATAGCATCCAACTGCAATGAGCACGTGATTGAGTTTGGCCAAACAGCTGCTTCTGGCTTCTCAGCACATGATCTCTTATACGCAGTATATACCCTGTCAACTCCAAAATATAAGCCCAGTACTCGAACTTTTCGAGACTTCAGCAGGTTTAATTATGAAAGGTTTAAGGCTGATGCCATCTCAGTTCCATGGCACACTGTTCTCGAGCAGCAAACTATAGATGAGAAGGTCGAAACATTCAACACATTTTTAATTGATTTATATGATCGCCATGCCCCAGTGCGCTCAGCTAACGTGAGGCACGCACCAGCTGCCTGGATCAACACAGAAATAAAAGATCTAATAAGATCTCGAAATAGAGCCAGAAAGAAGTGCAACAGAACACAGAAACCCGAGGACATTGTAGAATACAAAAGCTTACGCAACAGAACCCAGCAAGTTATTCGTAATACAAAGATACGTTACACTTATTCGCTAATTAATTCAGCTAAAAACTCTTCGGCTTTGTGGAGAGCTATAAAAACTCTCGGTGTTGGAAAATCCAGACACAAAAGCAATAACCCAACAATGAGCGCGGATGAGCTTAATAAGCATTATTTAAACGTATCAACCGTTGTAGACAGCAATAGAGTTTTGTCAACTGTTGCTAACTACAGGGAAAAATTTACTGACCGACGGGAAGAATTTCATTTTGGCTATATATATCCAGAGGACATTCATTTAGCCATATTTAGGATAACTTCAAAAGCCATAGGACCAGATCATATATCTATTACGCTATTGAAAAGGAATATGGACCTCCTCATGCTAGTTTTATTGCATATATTTAACTATAGCCTGCAAATGGGTATTTATCCGACACAATGGAAAAAAGCCAACATCAAAGCAATACCAAAATTCACGAACGCCTTAAACTGTAGTGACTTTAGACCAATTAGTATATTGTGTGCAATTGGGAAAGCGTTAGAACGGATTGTTTTTGATCAGTTTTATGAATATATAAATTCCAACAATATCCTAAACCCGAACCAATCTGGATATAAATCAAAACATAGTACTCTGACAGCCCTTATCAAAGTCACAGATGACATTCGTCTAGCAATGGACCGGAAGGATATAACTATATTATCTCTATTCGATTTCAGCAAAGCTTTTGATAGAGTTCACCATGAGATCCTACTAGTTAAATTAAGAAATCTAGGCCTTTCAAAGTCAGTAACGAACTGGTTTAGGTCTTACCTAACAGGCAGATGTCAGAGAGTAGTCCTAGCAGATGACAATGTTTCAGAATGGTGTGAAGTAACAACAGGTGTGCCGCAGGGTTCGGTCCTTGGTCCACTCCTGTTCTCCGTGTATATAAATGACCTTCCATCTGTCCTTAAATTTTGTCAACATCATATGTACGCAGATGACCTTCAGCTATATCTACACACGGATCTGAAATCCATTCATTTGAAGGTAGCTCTAATTAACAGTGACATTCAAAGCCTATCTCAGTACGCACTCGATCATAATCTAATACTTAACTTCGAAAAAACGCAACCGATCGTCATCGGCTATACCAAATTACTCAGTTCCCTACCTGAGCCAGTACCACCTTTACAGCTTGCATCCCAAACAGTTCCGTACCAGTCAGCAGTAAGAAATCTGGGAGTTATTTTTGACTCTCGATTATCGTGGCAGGATCACACAAACATGATTCTGAAAAGGGTTGCATCGTCATTATATCAAATTAGGCGAACTTGCTTCTATTTGCCTCAAAATGTACGAAAGATACTGATACAGAGTTTGATACTACCAATATTTGACTATGGATCTATAATTTACCATGATATGGGAGAGGTCCTCAATACAAAATTGAAAGAATGCAAAATGCTTGCTTGCGGTTTGTTCTCAATGTACCAAGAGAGGCTCATATAACTCCATTTTACGTCCAGATTGGATGGCTAAAGTTAAAGGAACGAAGACAGTATGCCATGGCTCTGACTGTGATAAAAATTCTAAAATTCAAAATTCCGTCTTATATTTACTGCACACTAACTCCCATGCAATCAGTGCATAACCGTGCGAATAGACACACTGCACAAATGCTCCAGATACCTCATCACAGAACCGAAAAATGCAAAGGTTCATTCCGTATTTCAGCTAGTATTCTCTGGAATAAATATAAATTGCACCAGTATTCAGGACTTCCTATCAGAGCGATAAAACACTCCCTTCATTGTAATCTATCAGCTATACAATTATCATGTTCAAGGTGAACGGATGTAATAACAAGAACTTTTATTGTCAACTGTATGTATAGGTTAAGTTTTTTCTTTCTTAATTTATTCTATTGTATGTAACCGCCCTCTGAATGAAGAGAGCTGCATAAAGAGGCTTTGTAGCCTCAGTGGCCTGTATAAGAGAAACAATAAATTCAAATAAGACAACACAGGTTCGTCCCCTGAAGGTTTCCTGGATGGTAACGGATCTCGCATTAAATTGTACACATCGTACCGCATGCAGAGAAGCCGCACACGCACATGTCATTGCAGTAATTTGGGACATTTGGTCCAGATGTTTACGATCTCTCCTGAGATCAGGCCTAGTTTGGCATTTTTATTAATTCAAGAGGGTGTCATTTGGGAGTCCTTGTGTTTTTGCTGTAAATAGTGTAAATTTGTTGATCTGTAAATTAAATTCATATGTTTTAATCCTGGTATTCACTCTTTCCTGCATGTTATTTTGTTATATGTTACCCTGCATGTTATAAGAAGCGCTTAACTACAACTTTACGAAATGGACTGTTACACCCCCCGAAATTGAGTCTCATATGCTTCTTTGCAAGGGTTCATTAGTTTAAAATTTTCATGTAATTTTATATTTATTTTTAATACTTTGATAACGCTGTGTAATCGTGATGTTTGATCGGATAATCGTAGAAATCACTAACACCCATGCCACGAGGCCGGAGTCAAACTAGCATCGTAAGCTTCGCTCAGTTCCAGGACTTCACACGCTAGCCCTGGCTGAGACTGCTAGTTCAGACACGGCCAGTTCTGAGTCTGGCCCCGTTGCTAATGGGTTCGATTCCCAGCTGGGCCATGGGGACGTTAATCTCCTATGACTAATTCTTCTGACCTGAAAAGTGGGTGTTGGTGATACCTTCCTGAAAAGCTAATATCGATAAGATAAGCAAACAGCAAAGGAATATGAAGACAAGTAAACAAGGTTTCACCAATTCTCAAAAATTCACGGTTGTAGAAACACATGCGCTGACCCTTTATCCTACGCTCGGCTGGTTATGCAGCCCAACTTATGCACGGGATGTTTGTGTTGGTATCGTAAACGATTGAAATCTGTCCAATGTGTGTATCTTCATGTTTCGTGACCACTGTGTCTGGACGCTATCAGTTTTCAATTGTAGTTCAACTTCTGGTGTAGTGGCTAGCGTTCTTGACTGTCGCCCCGGAGGTCCGGGTTCGATTGCCATCTCTGCCCAGAAATGTAATTCTGGTCTCAGGGCTGGAATAGGGTACACTCAACATCGTGAGGCAAAACTGAGAAGAGATGGATTCGATTACCACATCAGCCATCCAGGAAGTGGTTTTCCATGGTTTCACAGCAAATGCCGGGATGGTTCCTAACTTAAGGTCACAACTTCCTCCTTCCCAATCCTCATCTGAATTATAAATACACACACTTATACAGCCAATAAAAAACACAGGTTACCAAACAAAACTTCCACACTTACCCACATATATGGGTGGACACGATGATCAATCCCTTAAAATGAAACAACAACGAAGTTTTCAATTGCCGTGGAAAGCCTTAAAATATGAAACTATTCGTGATAGTCTGCCTTTCCATGAACCTTTTAAACAAAATAATCATAATTTCATGGTAAGAATCCTTGGTAAAATATAGGCTACTGTAGGTATATTGAATTCGCGCGCCATGACTGCTATAAACAGCTGCACGAGACCTGAGATGTAATCTGAGGCCCAAATATTTAAACTCACATTGCTACAGCCACCACAATAACACAAGTTTCATACTATGTTGAATTTGTTCACGGAGATGATGATAAAGATGTCTTGATCTCTATAATGAATATAAAGGAAATTAATTTGTTCACTGCACTTGATTTTAATGGTGGGCTGAACTAAGGCCAGCGTTAGTATTTTGAAGTAGGCCTACTTTGTGTATTTGTCTAAACAAGTGTATGTATTGAGCCCTTAATATGGATCCTAATATTTAAGTCTCATATATATTTTATTCTACTTCCTAAAATACTGCAGAAGTTACAGTACTGTGTGGCCATTATTACTCAAGAGCCAGGGAGTTGGTTGAGACAAGGTATTACTTCAGTTTCCTGCCAAGACAAAGCTAAGTTAAATATAGATATTCCAGTAGCCGTTGAGAGCAGGGGTCAGCCAAGAGGTGCGAGGCCAGCACGAGATACTGGGCGGTGGTGAATTCTCATTGTCTGTAGAACTGTGTGACGAAGAGCGCATTGAGGTGTGAGGAAGAAAGAGATACTTTTCTGTCACATCGAGTAGGAGGAGCCATTAGACCCACGCGACCGGTATTTGAACGTGTGACAAATCAGAGTTACGACGCCGTTTGGCGAAGAAAAAATAAATTGCCAGCGAAATTGATATCTCAGGACTCCACGATCGTATTTTCTGCACGAGGACATATTTGTGATGTGCCAATATTTACAAGAAGAATGAGGGGTCACTCGAAGTGATAGGACATTTTCTTCGACTTTTATTGAGGAGCGATTACCCCTACTCCTGTTCCGAGGGTGAACTTGTATACAACGCGGACTCTGAATGTGAATAATTCATTCCCATTGTGAATATTGAAGACCGTCAGGCCGAATCTTTGCTAGTCACCGTGACAATTTATACTTTGAAAATTTGCTAGCGTGCAATGTCTTGCACTTGTATTTTCTGTTGTGTGCGGAGCAACAAGGGTTATAAATTTTATGAATGTTAGGTAGCTATTCTCCACAAGTTGTAGGGAACGTTTGCGCACTGCTACGAACTTTCTTAATGAATATAGTAGTTGAGATAAGCAGTATAACTAGGATTGACACGTGTGTTAATTGTAATTGTAATACTCTTTAATTGTAGCAACATGGAAATCTACAGCTTGGAAGAAGTACAACAGTAACTACACATTTCTTAACACACAAGCTAGCAGAGTTGACACCACGGCTCTTGCGTCAAAGCTTGCCACACTTCGTAAACACATACACAGGAACTGGCTGGTAATGCAGCAACATGCATACCACAACAGTCAGCATTCCGAAAACACATAAAAAGACCACCATCCAAGAAGAGATTATCTGTTACCGTCGGAGACTCTGCCCGTCCTCAAGCTGACATCCCACCTCGAGGTGAGTGTGTCTCCCAGTATTTCCACACATAATAATACATCCATCCCATTTACCACACCTTCTAATTTGATCCACTTTGTACACTGATTTGTTTGAGCTATCCCTACAGTTGAGGGAAACACACTTACACAATTACATTATACTAGTAAAAACTAGTACACTTTATAAACGCTCAGTTAGTATTATTGATACCCACGACCAGTTATACTGCCGACTTTCCTGCACGCCCATCCTCAAACGTCGTGCTACCCATATTTCGCTGTGCCATCGTTATCAGATTACTTGCAACTCAAGCGGCCTTGTCCTTCAGAAGAGCGCGCGTGCCCGCGGCTCATACAGATGCACCGTCAGCGACACTTGCTTCGCTCATTCATAATTAGCTGCCAGGTATTGTCTTCCGCCCGAGGGTGAATCCCTTACTTATAATCCTTGATGCGGAGAGCTTGCCCTTGAATCACAACACTCTCCAGCACCCGTCCGGAGATCCCACACATCCTTTAAACTTCCCCTATTTACACACCACCATCTTCTCACACTTACCCCCTAGTTCAGTCCCCCCACAAAAAGGGACTAAATACTATTTTTGTCACGTCTGGATGACAATTTAAGTAGCACTCTGGTCTGTGTGAGCTCAGGTTATTAGCCTTGGCCTAAGAGAGGTGTGTCTGTGTGCCATGATATGTGGATGTGTGTGGCATGTATGATTCTTCGTGTAGCTTGCGGGTGATGAATAGGGTTCAATCACCGACGTGCCGCTAATTCCGGTAATTTTACCTGAGGGGTAATTAGCCGATGACTGCTGTTTCTTGATATCCCTAATGAGGATAATTGAGATATTGTGTGAATTTGATTTATATGTACGCGTTTTACAGGTGTCCGTGGAGACAATGACCTTCGAGATCCCAGCTCCTGTAGTTGAGCACTGGGCTATTTTCGCCACAGCACACATGGTATTTGAGAGGGGTGACTGATAGCTAGCCAGACAGACCACAAGTGTTGGCAAGCTCATTTGTGAGCTATTTGCCGTAATGTTGTTCTTGCATCGTAGGGTTGTAATCTTAGCCTGAATAATGGTAGTTTATTGAATACTAGCTGTTACCCGCGGCTTCGCCCGCAATAACATTTGGAATCCCGATATAACATTAGATATATAGATTTTTCCTGTAGTGGAAGATAATCACGGCAACATGGAGCGTTGAAATTGAAAATCGGGTGCAATATACGACGGGGAGCTTTGATTTAAGGCAGGTCCCCTAGCCTACATCCATGTCTATCGAGAGTGTATTTAACAACTAAGCACTTCTCGGTAAAATACATTTCTGGTCTTTCTCTCAGGCTGCAGAATGACTAAGCCACCAGAAGAACTGACTCTGGAGCATGCCACGCACAGTTGACCATGTGCGAAACAGTCACTTCTCAGATCCACACCAGCTACTTTCAAACTCTGCCCCTTAGCCTTGTTAATAGGCATGGCGTAGCAGACTTTCAAAGGAAACTGCAGACGTTTGAATTGAAAATGGTAGTCTGATGGGATTAGAGGAATGCGGGGTATGAAGACAGTTTCGCCTTGGCCAACACCTGTAAATATGGTGGCTCCAATCACAAATTTATGCAGACCTTTAACCTGCAGCCTGGTTCCATTGCAGGGTTTAGGACGGTTTAGATTACTCAATAACATGACAGGAGCACCAATCTTGAGGATCAGTACATGCGGCGGTACTCCGTGCGGGTTAAGAGTGTTTAAAACTCCACAGGATAATGAACTGCATCTTCAACCTCTACAACTGAATCTACTGATTCGGATACCATTTTTGTTGTTGATAACTTCTAAAGGATGGCGATATTTATACTATCAGTAGAGTCATTTGTTGGGGGGTAAGAATAGCTCTTTCTTCCATCCATGAATTATCAAGGTTGGAATTTACAAACACTTGGGGATAGATCTTTTCGATCAAATACTCTAAACTGTCAACAACTTCGCTCAGTTGAGCTGGAATAGTTACTTTTCCGTCATTTTCCTCCAACATTCCATCGCCAATGCTTAGAAGGAGACGAGAAAACTCATTAGCCATAAAATCACCATGGAGGTGTACGCGCATGTTGACAGTCAAGGGAATTGATCTGACTTTGGGCCATATGTGAGACGATTTTAGACAGGCATTTACTTCGTCAGCCCGTGTTCCACGGGGTATAATAGGGAGGGTCTGTCAAAAGTCACCGGCAAGAAGTACTGTGACTCCACCCATAAGTTGGATGTTACCCCTAATGTCCCTAAGTGTTCTGTCCAATGCCTCGACTCCTCCTTTGTGCGCTATCGTGCATTCATCCCAAACAAGGAGTTTTGCCTCTCTCAGCACGCGAGCTGTGCCACTTTGCTTAGAGATGTTACAAAGGGCAGATGTAGCGTGACTGAGGTTAAGAGGGAGCTTGAAAGCAGAATGAGCTGTTCTTCCACCATCCAGCAAGGTTGCTGCAATACCCGAGGAGGCGACTGCGAGGGCAACGTTCTGTCGACTTCTAAATGTATTGAGCAGGAGATTAATCAGGAAGGTTTTGCCAGTTCCGCCTGATGCATCTAGAAAAAAGAGCTGACCACATTCTGAAACAACACTTCGAACTATTTCGTCCCTGCTCGTTGTTCAATTTTGGAACATTATCAGCAACCACATAGGACAACTTAATTGGGTCGTAAGATAATTCACTGACATACTCTCGGTGAACAACTACGGAGTCATTTTCTCTAGAAGGCGAAGGAAGTCCAAAGCGTTCTAGTTGTTGACCAGACATTTTTAGTACTAAATCCTCAAGAAGCACCAGACACCTGTTGTAAATAACGCCCATGATCAGGTTGACATCAGCTCACTGCCTCTGAACCTCTCTCACCACATCTTCCGCGAGGCTGTCTTTGTGTTTTTTCCAGAGCATGATGGGATCACTCACTTGACAAAACACCAGTAAGATGGCAAACAGCTCGCGTATCTTGTGGGGAGAGTCGGTGGAGGACACTTCCTCTAGTGTGCTGTCCCAGTGCGCATCATCCTGTAGCAATCCATGTGCTTTACATGCCGCTTGAAATGTTGGTTGAACCACCCCTGCCACGGTTTTGAGGTCAGTAAAATACTGAGTGCCAGGGATTTTATGTAAAATGAGGCGGAGGTAATAGCACTCGGCATTACCAGGGTGAACGATGTAAATTCTGCCAAGGGTCTGATCTTTTTTCAAACCAGGATAACCTGGGACTGGTTTTCCTTGTTTCCTTCTACAAAACTTATTATTCCAAACGAAATAGGACGGAACTTCACAATATAAAAGTGTTGAGGCAAATTTATCGGATCGGCATGGTTCGAAGAAAGCAAGAAGAGTTGTGTTTGGAGGGCTGTTAACTGATCACGTACGTCGTCTTCATTAAAGTAAACCCGCTGGCCGTTCTTGAGGTGGACGGCAAGTTGCATGACCGAAGGATAGAGTTCATGTATGAGGAAGCAGAATATGCACCAAGCCGCCTCTGAGCTGCTGATGTAGCATCCCGATTCATATCTCGCAACTTCGTCAAACTCTCCGATGCTAAAAGTAGCTTGGTCGGAACCTTTGTTAACATATTTGCAAATGTGTTTTATTGACTTTACAGAGTTGCAGTACTCAATATTGATATGAGCTGAGAAGGTGCGAGACAGGACGGGGCTATAGGATACCACCCAGCTATTGTCAATTTCCACTCCCTTTTTAATAATAGAAACCCCACCCTCCGAAGTGGGCGGCCTGCGATATTTGGGATACCCATCTTCCCCTGTTTGGGTTTCCTTGATGAGTGGTCTGGGGTACTTCTTGGTGCATACTCCTTCCACCATGCAAGACGAACTCCTGTTGAGAACTCCACATGGACCGTGGATCATGGTTGCCTTGACAATTTCATGGAGAGCGGGGTCAAGATTTGGGTCAGGAATCTCAGCACTGATCACCTTGTCGATGTCTTCAGGCCTTAGCTTTTCTTCCAGGCACAGAAGTATGTGAACGTGAGGTAATCCTCGCTTTAGCCATTTTTCTGCACATCGTAAAGAGGAAATAAACATAGGCACTATTAATTCCAGTTTGCTGTAGTGTTAGGAGTTTTAAGTTATATTTTTGAGCATAAAAGTACATAATTGTGTTTATTATTGGCCAAGAGTGCAAACGTGCTAGCTCGTGCCTCGCTGGTGAGTGTTGGATCGAATGCCACCTTGGTTTTCGTGGTTTCCCCATTTTCCCCGCCAGGAAAATGCCAGGATTGTTCCTTTCAACGGGTCCACGGCCAACTTCCTTCCAAAATCCCTACTCTGGCCCTTCAATATTTAGACCCTAGTTGGCGGTCGCCTGGACGATCGGTCTGTCACTATCCCCAGTGTATCTGCTGACTAAGTGTATTCAGCTCCCATACACCGCCCTTGCGACGGTGAAGGAACGATCTTTCGCAGAATACGCGGGCGAAGCCGAATTGGGAGGATAGACGATTACAAATATATACATTTTCCAGAGAATAACTCCCGTAGGATCAGTCACAACTGAGGAATACGACTTGAAATAAGATCGTAGCGGTAGTGTAACGCCTTAGCGAGTTAGCCCGGAATGCAGAAGCATTGCGACCGAATCCCGAATGGACATACACTAACCTCCGTCTCGATTCGCTTATCGTTCGTAAGGTTATTTCAGAATGTATGTACGCAATAGATACTTAATCACTTATTTCTCTGTCCTTACACAAACACTGTTTGAACACCTCTCGGCCCCAACAACTCTAGTCGCCTTTCCATTCAGTGCGCAAACACCTTTCGTGAACTGTGAACCAGATAGAACAGTCTAAGTCTTGTGCCACGTGTCACGTGTCGGCGTACTCCATTCTTCCCCCGTTTGTCACCACAGGAGGAAGCCACTGGGATCCTGTCCTCGTGCTGTACTCTATTAATGCTTTTAAGTGTGTGATTTATAGAATCTGAGAAAAGCACCATTTATGCCTTTGTAACAACAATTGTGACCACCTGTCGCGGTGTAGCGGGTAGCGTTCTAGGCTGTCACCCCAGAGGCTCGGGTTCGGATCCCAGCTCTGCCAAGAAAGTTTAATTCGTGTGTGGGCTGGAACAGAGTACACTCATTGTCAGTCTCCTGAGGCAAAACTGAGAAGAGGACAGTTCGATTCCCACCTCAGCCATCTTGGAAGTGATTTTCCGTGGTTTCCTCTACTTATATTTATTAAAGCTTTCCTTTATTGAAACAAAGAACTGTAAGTTACATCCTAACTGAAAACACAATAAAGGAAAAAGGATCACCCGAATGGGCATTAATTTTTACCATAATCACTTAATGATTTTAATCTTTTGCGGCACGTCGTTATATGGTATCTGGTACACCTTTCGTTGCATAAAATGCAAACACGATTATCATTCGGACTATGGAAGGATCTGTTGCAGCATATCTTATGATGGAATCCGTGAATGGCGAGTCTCGTTATTACGTGTCTTTGATCTCGATTCTCATTAGAGAATTTTCATCTGTTCATCATGGCATCAGTAATATAAAAGTCTGGATCTATCTCTTGTCTCTTTGCTCTTCTAGCCTCAAAAAGTCAGTAGAGGATCTTGTAGCCGGCAAAGGAACTTTCAGTCTGAGGTCTTCGATGAAGAAGGTTTCCTTTACTAACTCATAGACTAATCTTGTGGGAGCCATCTTTCCAACTCTTAGTATATACTTTAAAAATCTCGACTTAACATTCTCTATTCTTTCTAGATCGCTAAATGTGATAAAATCCCATATTATTCCAAGACCATACCTAACAACTGGTGAGATGGTCGTATGGAAAAGGGTCAGAGCTGTAACGATGGTAGATTCTTATTTTTTTTTATTTAGTCAATTTACCTTCTAGGTTGGTGGTTCCCACGGACTCAGCGAGGGAACTCACCACTACCGCCTCTATGGGCAGTGTCCTGGAGCTTGGAATATCTGGTCGGGATGGATACAACTGGGGAGGTGTGATCAGCACTTCGCCCAGGCGGCCTCACCTGCAAAGCGAACATGGGCCTCATGAGGGAGGGGAAGGGATGGAAGATAGGGATGGATAGGCTAGGAAGAGGGAAGGAGGCGGCCGTGGCCTTACATTAGGTACCATCCCGGCATTTGCCCGAAGACGAAGTGGGAAACCACGGAAAACCACTTCGAGGATGGCTGAGGTGGGAATCGAACCCCCTCTACTCATTTGGACCACCCGAGGCTAAGTAGACCCCGTTCCAGTCCTCATACCACTTTTCAAATTTCGTGGTAGAGCCGGGAATCGAACCCAGGACCTCCGGGGCGGCAGCTAACCGTGCTGACCGCTACGCTACGGAGGCGACTCTGGTAGATTCTTAATCTTGTAAATGGCTCTGATAGCTGTTGCTGACCTCTCTTGTATATGATGACTGAAGGATGTGGCTGTAGTCTGCAGGGTTATGCCCAGGTATTTGAACTTGTTCACTACGTTTAATGGTTCGTTGTACAATGTGAGCGTGTCTTTAAGCGCAGGTTTACCTCCTTTTCGAAATGTCATTCGAACCGTTTTTTGAAGGTTAATATCAAGGTGATATTCATTGACCCATTTTTCTAGTTCAAACAATACACTCTGTAATTCTAATTTGTTTGATGACCCTAATACCATGTCATCCGCATAGAGTAAGAGTGTGGTGTTGGGAGAGTCCTTTATTATGCTAGTAATGTCTGCCGGAGTAATATTAAATAGAAGCGGGCTTAAAGGATCACCCTGCAAAACTCCGTTCGTCTGTCTGATATAATGAGATGTGGTGACACCGTCGTCTATTTCTAAGAGGTTGTATGCCAGTATATGTTCCAGTAAGGTCGTTATTGGTCTTAATTCATTGGTCAAACCTTTGATCTGGATAAGTAGTTCCCGATGTAATGAGTCGAAAGCTTTTGCATAATCCACAAGTCCTGTATAATATTTTCCTTTAGGTTTTCTTAAAGATTCTTTCACTTCACTTAAAAGATAAGTTACTGCCTGTGTTGTGCTTCTTCCTTGCATAAAACTAAATTGGCAATCTGGAATTTCTGCTATTGGTGTTAGTTTCGTTGTGAGAAGCTTCATAAATACCTTGAATATGTTGTTCTCAAGTGCAATACCTCTGTATGAATTGGGATCACTGGTGTCCCCTTTTCCCTTGTAGAGAATTTTGATGGTGGAAATTCTCCAGCTGTCTGGAATGGTCCCGAATCGTATGCATGCATTAAAGAGATTGGTCCAAAATGGTAAGAGTATTTCCTGTGACTGCTTTAGTAGTTCTGTTCAAATGAGGTCTGGTCCAGGAGCTTTCTAGTTTTTTCCGCAATCTATTATTGCTTTGATTTCTTCCAAGGATATAATTAACGTATCCTCATCTGAAGAAGATCTATCTGATGAGAAATTACATCTCTTGGATTCTTGATTTAGAAGGGACTTAAAATGTTCTTCCCATTCGCTCATGGTAATTTCATTTGGTCGGAGTGTTACAGGTCTTCGTAGAGCAAGAAAGGGATCGGATTTGGCCTTCCTTGCTAGATTTTTGCTTCTCTTTCAATGTGTTCTGATTTTTTTGTTTATAGGAGTTGTTTATAGAATTTTCTATGTTGTGCATATATTTGGAGATTTTCGTCCGTGACTTGAGTCCTTGCCTTGTAGAGTGCTTGTAGAGTTTCTTTTCGCTTGGCATAACATTTCTTAACAAACCAGATTTGAGCCCTTCTTTTCTTCATAGGAAGACTAGCTGATCGTATTAAATATGTGACAATTTTCAATGCTTCATTTATGTGACCTTCATTTGCGAGGCATTCTGCTCTGATAATATCTTCAGGGATGATCTGATTTTGGTCAATTAATCTGGATATATGCCTTCTGTTGCGTTGTGTCGATGCCTGATCTATTATAATGATGTCAGTTACTATTGGAATATGTTTTCTTATGGGAGCTGCTCCAGATCTCCAGAGTCCTTCCCGTTTCTTGATGTTTATTCCATTGCCTTTGTAAAATACAAGATCAATTGCGCTCGCTCCGTTGTTGCAGAAGTAGGTCATTTCTTCCTTTTTGTTCACTAGTGAAAATCCTTCCTCAGTCAGCATTACTAGCACTAACTCCCGTAGGAAATTTGATCCCCCCTCCCTTGAATGAAAATAGATCTACCAAGTTCATCCAGGTAAATGCTGGTATGGTTACTAAGTTAAGGCCACGGCCGCCTCCTTCCCATTCCTACTCCTATGTACAAATACACACACATTAGTACAGCCATCACAATAACACAGGCTATAACACAAACACCCAGAAACACACGCACGATGTAGTCGCCCTTAAAATAAGCAACAACAACATCGATAATTGTACGGGCCAGATCAGTTCAGCACGAAGGGGACAGGCAATGGATACCAAAATGCGCGAGGTAGGTGCGCTCGAATCTCATTATCGGCTGCGAGGAACAGACGTAGATTTGACAACGTTTTGTCTTTATCTAAGGGTTTAAATAAGGAGGAGTGTTGGTGTTTTTGTTGTTAATTCATTTAGGGGCATTGCGACATAGTGGTCATCTGCCTGATAACCTGTGTCATTGTGATGGCTGTGGTAGTGGGATATTTTTAATTAGGGCTAGCAGTTTGGTAACACGTGGCCGTGGATTTAATGTGGAAAAGTGCTTTTAGGATGGCTGAGGTGGAATCGAAACTGAACCTCTGCATTGACAGTCAAGAATAAAGGAAATAGGTGGTGCTGCCGAGAATCTAGGAGGCTGTTATAGTAATTATTGAGTCCTTGCATTGTATTCTTGATTGAAACGGATCGAGCTCCTGTGTTTCTTGATCAAAATAAAACTTATTATTTTGCAAGAAATAGCTGAATTACTTCTTTGTTTGTGTCATAATTTGTTTTACCAATATCTTATTGAACTTGACCGGCCGTGAGTTATTGATGATGATGATGATAATTGTTGTTTTAAGGGGCCTAACATCTAGGTTATCGGCCCCTGAACCGTGGGATATTAAGGTAGAGTGAGAGTCTGTGGTCGGCCAATATAATGCAATTAGTGACTTCGTTCATACGTGATTGTTCTTGCGAGGAACATCAGGAACCATAGAGGAATGTAAAGTTTGCAAATACGGTACCAATAGAAGTAAAATAGAAAAGAGCTAAAATGGCAGGTGAGTATACCTTGTTGTTGTTACAACTGAGGGGCTTGGACATCTTGCTAATTTATCCCCGTGTACTTGCGTATGTGTAGGATCTGTCTGATAACCTGTATGACTCTGGTGTCTGCATTTGTAATTCAGGTGGGGATTGGGAATGAGGTGGCCGTGGCCTCAAGTCATAATAGTAATAATAATAATAATACTAAATAAACCTGGCATTTGCCTGGTGTAAAAGTGGGAAACCACGGAAAACCAATTACAGAATTTTACCTCACGAGGCTAATTGTACCCTGTTCCAGTCCTCAGACCAAAATAGAACCCGGACCTCCGGGGCGACAGCCAGGAATGCTAGCCGCTACATTAGGAAGTGGCTGAGTACACCTTGCCTCTATCGAGCTGTACACTGCATGGAATATGTACATTTCATGTTAGACATGTAGACTACCTCTTTCAGTCTTCATTCTGGGAAGTATCCGTGCACCTGAAGAATCAACAACAACGAATTAATCCATGTAGTTGGAGATTTGAGGTGTCAATACATTTCATAAAGCATTGCATTTTATAAAGAAGTTCCCTCTGTATTACATATAACCCCTAAACCTTGCCTTAAGAGTGCAATATCTCTGAAAAGAGCAACATTATGAAAGTAAAACAGGTTATAAATACCGTAATCCTTCTGTAACTGACAGTGATCACAAGTTAAGATAAAGTTTTCGTATTTGATCTTTATAACTGACAGTAAATGAATGGTTTAGTTTGAAAACCGGTCAAGTCTATCAATGAATAAAGGTCACCTTCGATTCCTACTTCCCCTAAGTCATATTTGCTCCGATCCTGCTTAGGTTGGAAAACGGGAAATGATGATGATGATGATGACTATTAACTAGTAGATTATTGAAATGAATTTAACTTTCTTTAAAACGTAAATAAAAATAATAATGGAAAAAAACCCATGACGCTCCAACCCATGAAGGGCCAAGGGCCACCATGCGACCGCTGCACAGCCACTTGGCCTGGGGTGACGTGTGATAAGCGCGTCGGGTCCCCTCGGCCATTACTCTTGGTCTCCATGACCAGGGCGCTGCCTCACTGTCAGACAGCTACTCAACTGTCCTCACGAGGTCGAGTGCAACCCGTTCCAGCCCTCACGTCAGTTTTTAAAATCCCCGTCAGAGCCGGGAATCAATCCCGAGGCCTCCGGGTGCGAGGCAAGTGCGCTACCCCAGCACCACGGGGCCCGCTTAGTGATTTAAACAGGTCTCCCTTTCTCACCTTCAATCAGCATAGTATTTTATACACTCGGCTTAAGAAAACTATATTATTATTATTGTTGTTATTTATCATTATTAATTGTTTCCTTGCTAATTACGTAATTTAATGCCATATTAAATTTATTCTTCCTTTTATTTTTTTGGGTTGACGTTGATCTTATTTCTTCAATTTTGATCGGCCATTGTTCGATTGGAATTATTCAGTAGGTTTGTTCAAGATAAGCAGCTGTTTTCTTAAATAGTTGTCAATTGGAAATGTAAGACGGAAGGATAATGACGTTTGACATTGAATTTTCTTCTCAGTTGGGATAAAAAGGGAAGAGATTAATTTATTTCTGTGATAAGATTCTAAATTAATTATGTTTGGTGATGATATTCACTGAAGTATTCGCGTTAACGTTTCGGTGTTGTTAACACCATATGTGGGCGTGTTTCTTTCGGAATGTTGCAACCCTGTTGATTATAAATATTCTTTAAATTTAATGTATTTTAATAATTTGTAATAGTAAGACAATTTTATAACCTTTTGTTTAATTAGTTTATCATGTCATTCTCATATTTATTCACAACATTGTTAATTAGTTATACATTCATCTTTAAATTATTATTTATCCCAAAATCTCCTGTTTGTCTGAACTCATTTGATATTAGGCCACGATCTTATCTGACAGAATTTTAGGCACGTCCCAAGATTGTTATATTTTTTCGCCTACTATCCAACACTTTCTTTTGTTTAACTTGTTGAAACATTTTAAGTGTTTTTAATCAACGGTGCGGACAGACATCAAAGGGAGCCGAACTCTGAGGAAACCGGCAGATCAGTTTGGCCGCGGTGGGGATTCTTGCCAAGTGACTGTGCCACGCAACTCGATGAACCGGACCGTCGGCTTCTGTTGGTAGCATCGGTCGACTCATTTGGTTCCCTGATGGCAGCACTGGTAAGGGGGTTGGTTGGGCTGTGTCAATAATAATAATACGTTAATAATAATAATAATAATAATAATAATAATAATAATAATAATATTAGTTTTTCGTCCCGTTTAACTACTGCGGCGTTTAGAGACGCCGGGACGCCGAAAGTTTGCTGTGAAGCGGATATTCAACGAGCCAATAAATCTACCCACACGGATCCCTCGCATTTGCGCACCCTCAAATGCCAACTGACTGATCCAGGATTCAATCCTCTAACCTTGGCCATGGCAGGCGATAACTTTACTGCTGTGCTACGCAGCCAGTCCAGACAAGACTTTTTGCCGTAAAGAGCAATGAATCTCCACTGACATGCAACCCTCTGCCATTAAAAACTGGATTACTGTTCTTTCGTCTTGCTTGGTCGGGTTCGGAATCACACCAGCCCTCTTCATTTAATTCCACATTTCTATAGATAAAGCACAGCGCAAGTATCCGACCACAGCTCATGAGCCATACACTCGACTGCAATTGCAAATGCCTAGTTTTACTTTCAAACAACAACAACAACAACAAAACATCTCGCAGCACATTTCGAACATCTACCAACTGAACACACCCCTTATTATAAAAGATAAAATAAAAAACGAGCCTTACAGTAGTCGCATATGATGTGTAACATCTGACATAAAAGAAACCTCACGTGAAATTGTTGATACACCGGTATGTTATGCTATTATTGGCACAAATATTAATCTATTGTAAAAGGGAGTGTTTTACAGATATTGTAGTTTATAATACGGAACTAATTTTATTAGATGATTTGTAGCTTCCACCAGCACTAGCCTAAATAAAGAATACGATATGGATCAACTAGATTAATAGACGCGACACCGCTCATAACCTTAAATTCCTTATAAACAGGTCCTGTTCATTCGCAGACCAACACGTTATTTCACATGGATTCTGTTAAAATGAGTCATATTGGTATGTTAAATATCGTTTAAAATGATAATCTGGTAGCAAAAATATCTACCCCGTCTGGGATTCGAACCCAAGATCTCTAAATCACAGTCATAAGCACTAACCCGACGGCTATTTGGACTACACAAATTTTGTGCACAAGATGGTGACTTATTTCCACGTTCCAATAATACTGCATTACGGTCATTTATATTTTGCTTGTTTCGATAATGTTCCTGCGTGAAATTGAGTTTAAAATGCCTTATGAATAGGCCCTCTTGTGAGTAAAGAGAGTGTATTCAGTACGTAATAGTTCATGAAGGCATGCTCAATTCTCGTATAACTACAACGATTATATTATATTGATGACCGGTATGTGGGTTAATATTTGAATAGCCATTGTGCAGAAACATAATACCGGCAATGGCGACTACTTACAATGTTTCATATTAAGGCATTTTAACCATTTAAATACTGATACGAAGACTTCGAACTTGTACCATGTCATTTGTTTCAATCACTTGACACCAGAGTTCGCATGAGCGTTTTGCATTCAGTATGTCATATGCATTCCACATGGCCGAGAGTACGTCATGGTATCAATTTCTGACACCGCGCGCTCATTGTTTCTCGTACCACTGCCAGCTGGGTCTTACCTCTCCCCCCTGGATGGATCGACCGATCGAGCAGGCAGTACATACTTCCGTTTTCCACCACTGCCAGCTAGTACACTTCCGTTCGATCGATCGAGCGGGCAGTGCATACTTCCGTTTTCCACCACTGCCAGCTAGTACACTCCCGTTCGATTTATCGAGCGGGCAGTGCATACTTCCGTTTTCCACCACTACCAGCTAGTACACTTCCGTTCGATCGATCGAGCGGGCAGTGCATACTTCCGATCGATCCACCCCTGCCAGCTCGATCGTTCCGATCCACTTCCGTCCCCAATTTTCAAAATCACTCCCACAAAACTATCCAGCAACCGAGCGGAAAGATGTTACACATCAATGAAACCTTTGTTTACCATCTTAAATTGTGATTTCGGTTTGCTGAAATAACATGTTGTCTATTCACATGATCCAATTTTTTAAAAGAAATTATTTAAACATACAGTAGCCTATATTGTAGAATGATGTGACAGGATTCGCACACCCACTCCACATAGCTGCCACCTGCTAATTAAGGCACCGGTCCAAGAATGAGCCAACGCCCAACACCTTCCTCGAGGACAAGGGCAAGGCCTGTGGAGGGTATATATTGAGTGAGTAGACAGGGTTCAGTATCTTGTTCTTGCCGCAGCCGAGTAACAAACATCCAGCACCATGTACAAGCTGGTGAGTCCATCACTACACTAGGCTATTATCTGCTTTTACAGTCAAGGAGAGCACATATTGTTCTCTGCTATTCTTCTCTGGTTGCACTACTTTATCCTAGAGTTGTTGGTCTTGTTACTGGCGACCACCAGCTCCGTGTATTGACCACATAACTCAAATATGTCTGCTAGCCTACTTTACTCTGGTGTCTGTATGTGTATTTGTAGGTGTAATTGGTACTGGACTGGGAAGATAGATTAGTGAGTTTGGTTCTAGACTTTGCAAGCACATGAAATGGATAATTATGGAAAACCATTTCCTGATTGGCTATTTCAAACGCACCTACATCTCCAGTAGCACCTATAATACTGTACATACGGCGACCACCGTTTCAAAGCACTCCACTACTCGGGTCAATCGAAGTACGCCGATACACGAGAAAAGTACACCTAAGTTACTGCAAGATCTAAGGTCTCTAAGATTAAAGATGATTCACCGTCATCAATTTATTAAAAGAACCAGTGCAGTTAATTGCAGATGTAACCATTACATAGATTGTCGGATGCATTGTACAGGACAGATTAATTTCCCGCATGATTTTAGTCGCTGTTATAAGTATATTTTGTCTACCGTAAATCTGAAGGAATCTTTTTACTTTTTCAAACCATAAATTAAATGGATTGACGTGATTCAGATGGCAATTTGTACTGATCCATGCTTTAGATTAGGGTTCGGCAACCCGTTCACACTCGCGGGCCACATAGGTAATCTCTCTACCTGTCCACCTCGTGCTGTAGCTTTCACCCCGGAGTTCCGGGTTCAACCCAGCTCTGCAAGAAAATGTAATTCTGGTTTGAGGGCTGGTACGGGGTACACTGAGCCTCGTGAGATAAAGTCATTCAGGAAGTCGTTTTCTGTGGTTTCCCACTTCTACGCCAGGCAAATGCGGGGATGGTTCCTATCTTAAGGCCTGAATTACAAATGCACATGATACTACAGACCCCTCAATAACACAGGTTATCAGACTAATTCTACACGCACCCTAGTACAGGGAGATGAATGACCACGATATCGAAGCCCCTCAAATAAGTAACAACAACAACTCTTCAATAACTTGCGGGTCGTGCAGATCTCCAGCAATATATTAAAGTGTTGAATAGAAAATAAATAACATTTCAATAATTTCATCACGCCATTCTTTTGTGATCAATACTGTCAAAAAGCTCACGTTGTCCAGGTATAATAGTTAATTGCAGTAACACGTTAAGGGTGTGTACAAAGAAAATAAACACGAACATAGCATACATAGACATTTATTTCTAAGGCTTGCTAGGCTAAGCAAAAGTGATCGTTTACATCTGTAATTATTCATTATTTTCATTTAAGCAAAATCTAACACAACACACATTGGCTTTTACAACTAATGTTGGTAAGAAAACTCGATCAATTATAATTAAATATCAGATTGTGAAAGATCTAGGACACTGCCCGTAGAGGCGGTAGTGGTGAGTTCCCTCGCTGAGTCCGTGGGTTCCACCAACCTGGAGGGTAAACGACTAAGAAAGTAAGAAAAAGATAAGAACTGATTAATTTGAAGAAGGTAGTCAATGATTGAATCTTCGACGCCAGCTTAATATTTTAAACATTAGTTGATGTAAATGTTAGTTGTGCACGTACATAAAAGTTGCTGCAAACGTTCTTCTGGAAGTCTCTATCGTATCGGACAGTTAATCCCCTTCACGTGGGGAGACGTTTGCTCGCGTAGGTAACTGCTTCCGAGGATAGTCAACATGCTATCAGCAAACTTCCTTCGTGATTCCAACGTGTTTTTTGAAATGTGTGTACGTTGTACGGAAAATCACAAAAATCTATGCTAAACCTTTTCAGATAGTACATTTATTATAACATAGGGACGAAAGAATAAGTTATGAAAAATGTTAAAAATTAAAGAAGTATCTAATTAACAGTACCCCTTAAAAGGTTTTAGTTCAAATGTATGAAAAATTGCAGTGTATAAGCCACCCGTCCAGATTTATTAGTACACATGTTCTCGCAGGGGTTATCATCTTATTTATTTGATCAAACGCATTTATTAAACAAACTGTCGATATTTTTGTAATCAGAGTGCAATTCATCACCTCTGTCGGTAATTCTCATTCTTGTGAATCATTTGTTACGATCGGTCACTTGTGAACAACCCAAGTGTATATACCACCCAACCGACTTTAGTATCATGCGGGCTCGATGTGAAACAGTTCTAGCAGGGGCTTTCGTCTTGTTTATTTGCGCAAACGGTCTTTATAAACAAATAGGATGTTTCCGTTTACTTATCAAGAAATGCAAGATTGTTCTTGTATTATTGAGACAATTTGGAAGATTTTGGACAAAACACACCTTCTAACTCCCTCAGGTTAAAGAGCTTGAGTTTTGTGGAACATACACCTTAGCATTTCACATTGTGATGGATGGCGTGAGTTGATGTAATCTAACGATGAAGATTTTCACTGATGACTGGGGGGTGTGGGGAGCAAATGTAAAATCTCCCGCAGCTAGTAAATAGAAAATAATGAGTTCTGGAGAGATTTACTCCATTCAAATGGCTGGGTCTACGATAGATGATGAGACTACGTAGGAAGTCTAGAGTGTGTGGAGGATTGTCTCATTTCCACAGAAACGAAAGAGACGGTGCACTTTACCTTACAAACGTGAAAACTAATTTATGATGCATTCTATAATTTGTTGCAGATCCTTGTTGTCCTGGCTCTGATCGCCATCTCCTCCGCTCAGTACCTGGGCTACGGAGGCTACTATGGTAGCGGATACTACGGAGGATACGCCGGAGGATACGCCGCCCCTTACGCCTACTCCAGAGGACTCTACTCTGGTGCCTACATCGGTTGAATAACTTCATCTCCTCCCTTTTTGTATAGAAATGTGCAATAAAACTCTTATCTTCCTTTCTTAATCATGTGTTTCTTTGCTTTATAAAATGCTCCCCTCATGGCGTAGGGGCTAGCATTCACGACTGTCGCCGCGGAGGCCTGGGTTAGATTCCCGGTTCTTCCAAGAAATTCAATTCTGGGCTGAGGGCTGAATAAAATCCTTGCATGGACCGTCTCTTTCCCTATCCTCATCTCAATCACAAATACGCACACACAACCAAGTACACGAGGCTGCATGACCACGATGTAGCAAAGCCCTTAAAAATACAGTTTAAAAATAGAGTGGCGTAGATGTGCGTGGAAAATCGCTCACTATGACAGCACGGGGAATGCAGAAATTCCAGGGATAGGAAGTTCAAATCCCTGCGTTGACGGAGGCTATCATGAGTGTGGTTTTTCCCGGTTTTCCCCCACACATTTTTAAATTATTCATTAAAATCGCTTATGCTGCTTGTTCCACGGAGAGCGAGGGACGGTGTGTGGGAGCTGAACACACATCTTAGCAGATCCAACTGGGGATGGTGACCGCTAACTTGCGCCTATTTAACGAAGTGTCAGGGAAGGTATTCTGGAAGGAAGTCGGCCGTGGACCTGTTGAAATGAACCATCCCAGCATTTTCCTGGTGCTCAAAATAGGAAACCATGGAAACCATTTTCATGACGACCGGTGTGGGATTCAAACCCACGTTCTCCCGATGTCAGCGAAGCAGAAACTAGCACCTTGACCAGTTACCCACACTTCCTCCCGAAATATGCTCAGATAGTACCTTATTTCAGGCCCCGATGCATTTACACCATTCCCGATGCTAATAATTTTAGCTACACACACACTACTACAGTGACCAAAGGTTATCAGACAAGTATACGGGGATGGATACGAAGTAACAACAAGACGCTTTATGGAAGTATTACTTCCAATGTACCCCCTCAGACACTAGCCTGTCAGTGTGACACAGACTAAGTCTGGAAGATGATGATGATAAATGTTGCTTTAAGGGGCCTAGGTTATAGGGCCCGAAGTCTGGAAGATACGTGAGACAATTGATCCTCAGTAACTTTCTGGTGCGCTCTTTATCAGGTTCCAGGATCGAATCCTGGTGCAGTCTGTTGGCGTTTAAGGGGAAGATGACCTTGCTGTTCCACCCCTTAAAACAACATCCTCACTTGGCATTTGAGGGTGCGCACATCCGAGGGAGCCGTGTCAGTAGAGTTATTGGCACATTAAGGATCACCTTCAGGGCACAATTCCCGACCTCCGGCATCTCTTAAAGCCTCAGTAGTTAATGAAAAATGAAAATCCACAACCTGCTTCCAGTCTCCGACCGGGTCAGGAATGGAATGAATGAAGCCCCTATCTAGCGGCGAGGATATGAACTGTGCCGGCTGCCGAGGCCTGACGCACTCCTCTGGGGCAATGATTAAATGAATGACAGATGAAAGGAAATGATAGTGGAGAGTGTTGCTGGAATGAAATTTTTGACAGGGAAAACCGGAGTACTCGGAGAAAAACCTGTCTGCCTCCGTTTTGTCCAGCACAGATCTCACATGGAGTGACCGAGATTTGAACCACGGACCCAGCGGTGAGAGGCCGGCGTGCTGCCGCCTAAGCCACGGAGGCTACATCAGTAGTTAATAAAGGACGTAAAAACAAATACATTATTATTATTATTATTATTATTATTATTATTATTATTATTATTATTATTATTATTATTATTATTATCATACTTTCCTTGCTTCTGGTCAGGGATAAGTATGGTCACCACTAGTGAGGACAGATTGATTTACTGACGGTGCTGGTATCTCCCAATTAATTGCACGTATTTGAGTAGTAAACTGTTGTTGTTAGTTCATGTTAAGGGGTTGGGTTCATCATGGTCATCAGACCCAAGTACTTGGGTGAGTGTTCAATTTGTCTGATAACCTGAGTTTCTGTAGTGACTGTAGCATTGTGTGTAACTCTAATTACTTGTATTAGGATCGGGAATGAGGTAGGTGCCCGTGATTTGAAGTAAGTTACTATTCCGGCATTTTCCGAAAAAATACAAAACCACGCACACTCAGGATAACCGCTGCCAGCGCCGGGATTCAAACCTTTGACCTTTTTTTAAAACTAAGTGCAAGTTGTTCGGACTTGTAGTCCGTGGTCCAGGCAGGAGATTATCTCCCGGCATTCCACCGAAAACGACGTTCGGTGTTGGGAGAGGTCCACTCCTTCCGTTAGTCAGCTGTGCACAGCTGTTAGTCATCCTATCTGTACCACGGCCTACAAGCCCGGACAACTTGTAGACTACATAGTTTTGAACGCCAGCCGTGAAATCTCAAGCTAATTTTCTTGTCTCTTAATATACATATTTAATGCAATTTTTATATTTATTTTTCACACTTTGATAACGCTGTGTAATAGTGATGTTTGATCGGATAATCGTAGAAATCACAAACAACCATGCCGCGAGGCCGGAGTAAGCTTCGCTCAGTTCAAGGACTTCACACGCTAGCCCTGGCTGAGACTGCTAGTTCAGACACGGCCAGTTCTGAGTCTGGCCCCGTTGCTAATGGGTTCGATTCCCAGCTTGGCCATGTGGACGTTAATCTCCTGTGACTAATTCTTCTGACCTGAAAAGTGGGTGTTTGTGATACCTTCCTGGAAAGCAAATATCGATAAGGTAAGCAAACAGCAAATGAAAATAAAGACAAGTAAACAATGTTTTAACAATTTTCAAAAATTCACGGTTGTAGAAACACATGCACTGACCCTTTATCCTACGCTCGGCTGGTTATGCAGCCCAACTTATGCACGGGATGTTTGTGTTGGTATCGTAAACGATTGAAATCTGTCCAATGTGTGTATCTTCATGTTTCGTGACCACTGTGTCTGGACGCTATCAGTTTTCAATTGTAGTTCAACTTCTGGTGTAGTGGCTAACGTTCTTGTCTGTCGCCCCGGAGGTTCGGGTTCGATTGCCATCTCTGCCCAGAAATGTAATTCTGGTCTCAGGGCTGGAATAGGGTACACTCAACATCGTGAGGTAAAACTGAGAAGAGATGGATTCGATTACCACATCAGCCATTACAATAACACAGGTTATCAGACTAAACTTCCACATTCTCCCAAGTACACGGGGCTAAATGAACACGATGATCAAGCCCTTCAAATGAAACAACAACAACAACAACAACGAAGTTTTCAATAGACGTGGAAAGCCTTAAAATGTGAATGTATAAGTGAAAGTTTGCCTTTCTTGAAAAGTTTAAAGAAAATAATCGTAATTTCATGGTAAGAACCCTTGGTAAAATATAGGCTACTGTAGGTATATTGAATTCGCGCGCCATGACTGCTATAAACAGCTGCACGAGACCTCAGATGGAATCTTAGGCTCAAATATTTAAACTCACATTGCTACAGCCACCACAATAACACAAGTTTCATACTAATTTGTTGAACTTGTTCACGGAGATGATGAAGATAAACACGTCCTGATTCCTATAATAAATTAAAACAGAATTACATTGGTCATTGCACTTATTTTAATGGTGGCAGAACAAAGGCCAATCGGTTACTTATTAATAGATCAGCGTTACTATCTTTGTGTATTTGTGTATTATGTATCACTTCACGACCATACCTATTCTATTTTGTTCTGCTTCTATGTCTGTAATAGTGGTTTCGGAAACTATTTGATGAGCAATATTATCTGAATAATGTATATTAGTTTAATCCGAACAGTTGTATACAGCCTAATGATGTTAACAATCATATTTTCAATGACTTTTCTACAAAATGACAAACTTGATTTACATTTAGATCTGAGAGAGTCATTTTGGAAGCTACTATCTGGGGCGTGGCACTCTATGGAAGTGAAAATTGGTCTGTTGGTGCAGAAGAAAATAGGAGTATAGAGGCATTTGAAATGTGGTGTTACAGAAGAATGATGACGATTAGACGGGTAGATAAAGTAACAAATGAAGAGGTATAAAGACAATTGGGAGAGGGGAGATGATTTTTGCGAAAGCTAATGAAGAGAAGAGATAGGTTGGCAGTACTCATACTAAGACTCCTAGGAATAGCATGCTTAGTTAAGGAAGTAAGGGTCGAGGATAAGATAATAATATTATTATTTTTACTTCCCTTTTAAGAACTGCGGCTTTTAGAGACGCCGGGGTGCCGGAAGTTTGCCCCGAAGGGGATTTTAACGTGCCAGTAAATCTACTGACTCGGCTGCCTCACTTTTGTGCACCCTCAAATGCCACTCGCTGCACCAGGTTTCGATCCTTCAATCTTGGGCTCAGGAAACGAGAACGTTACCGCTGAACCACGCAGACAGATCGAGGACAAGAACTGTAGGGGTATACCATATTTAGAATATGTTAAACGGATTGTCTAGAATGTGAGGTGTAGCAGTTCTGTAGATTTAAAACGATTAGCTCAGGACAGGGAGGCAAGTAGCGCTGCATTAAACTAGTCAAAATACTGTAGACTCTAACAAACAAACAAACAAGTGACATCCCCCCAACTAACCTGAAAAATAAGATGCTACAAATCACTAAATTTGTAATAACATAAGCCACTATCATATAAGCATAACTGCCGAGCATCGCTACCTCCGGTTACCAACTTCTGCTGTAAGATATGTGCCAACGCCCAGCCATGTCCCCTCAAGAGCAAGGCCAGTGCCGAGTATATATTGAGTGTGAAAGAAGGCTTAGGTATCTTGTTCTTGCCGCCACCGAGTAACAAACGTCCAACACCATGTACAAGCTGGTTAGTCAACAATACTGTACCTTATTACTGCATAACATTTGGTACCGTAAATCAAGATTGTCTGCTCTTAAAGTCAAAATTATTTTCGGAGACTTTTCCTTCTTGTACAAGTTTCATACCAAAGTTTCCTAGTTTCATTTACATCACTATGCGCACTGCGTATGCATTATGTCTGATAACGTTTGTTAATATTGTGCTCTTGAAGTATATCTGAGTAAAAGAGGAAGAAATTCAGTAGCCCTCGAAAAATGAGCTATCCCAGAATTTTCTTTGAATTTAAATAATATACCAGAGTAAACATCCCAGTCATGGCTATAGATGGGATTCCAACCCACTCCAGTCTTGAGTCCATGTATAGGGTCACCATCTGGACGCATTTTGATATCCAGATAATACTGACTATAACATTCTAAGTATCTACATTCCAAAGCTAGCATACGAATACATGCTATCAGACTTTCTGGACGACAGGTGATAATATGTTTACACGCACTGTATTAAGCAATTTTAATAATTTACTTGTTGAATTATCCTAAAACAGTCTAATGTGTAGGAGAATTTTTAGTGTGTTTGACTGAAGAAGGCTCACAGAGCTGAAACATGTCTCAAAGTGTATATTGACATCGAGTGATATATAAAAATAGTAATGTTGTATTGTAAAGTGGATAATTGTGTAACATATCATAATCAATACGGGAAAACTTGATATAATGACTAAAGTCATCGATATTCTCTTTTCTGTTCCAGATCCTTGTTGTCCTGGCTCTGATCGCCATCTCCTCCGCTCAGTACCTGGGCTACGGAGGCTACTATGGTAGCGGATACTACGGAGGATACGCCGCTCCTTACGCCTACTCCAGAGGAATCTACTCCGGTGCCTACATCGGTTGAATAACTTCATCTGTTTCTTTGTTGTATAGAAATGTGCAATAAAATTCTTCTCTTCCTTTCTTAATCATGTGTCTCTTATGCTTCCAAAATGATCCTGTAAACAAACATAAATAATTCAACAATTATTATTTTCATGACTACAGTGATGACTAAAATAACCTTGAGACACTAGATCATGTTACAGTCCATGCCACAGTTTTTGGCCGGTGAACTCCGATTGTGCAGTCGAACAGATTACAGGTCGTGAACCTCTTGCCTGAGCAATTGATACGAGAGTTGCTTTCCGCGCAACTGAAATCTCTCGCAGCATTTGCACATGCCCAAGGCTCGCGGACTGAGAAACCGGGACTGACCGGAGAAAAACCGTGGAGTAAACTGTATGTAATTAAGTACCGGTACTAGGCATACAAGTTACAGTACTCGTAGAAACTGAAAATGCCATGACGCGGGCTGAACTTTGGCCATCAATGCTCCACCAACTGAGCTAATACAGCTTGCCAGCCAACTCTCTAGGCAAGGGGACTTGAGTGGAGCTAGCATTGTAGCCAATTGCTGCAGGTTCAATTGCTGCACGTAGTATGGCTCCATCTTACTTCTAAATGACTTGTATTCAATGTACAGAAATCAATTCAAAACGACGGGCTGCGTGGTTCAGCAGTATCATTCTTGTCTGCTGTATCCAACGTTGAAGGATCGAATACTGGCTCAGTCAGTTAGCATTTGAGGGTGCGAAAATGCTAGGGAGCCGTGTCAGTAGATTTACTGGTAAGTTATAGATTCCCTTCGGGGCGAAATTCCAGCACCACGGCGTTCTATAAGTCACAGTAGTTAAAAGGAACATTATCATTTATACCCTTGGAAATTAGCATGTAGACAAGATTCAAAATTTCGGGGTCGTAATGGATTCTTGTGAATGTGATTTAGAGGTTTTGCTATCAACATAACTTCCAGGGTTCATAAGGTTAACTTATTATATTTACAAAGCCAAGAAAAACAACAGGATCTACTAACAAATGAAATTTATTAACTGAATCAAACATTAAAAAAAAAACTATAACCACCCTTTTATTGTTCACTCGCGCGAACAGATCTGACACTTACCAGCCTGACGTACCATGATGACACGGCATGAAAGCTGTCAACAAGCATTGTGACTGCAATGTCACTTAAATCAAAGTAACAAAGAAAACGGATCACAATATCCAAAAATAACAAACAAATAAAATAGTACAAGAATTTAATATTTATGAGCGACACGGGTTTTAAGACTAGTTCAAGTAATGAGCATTTTGACGGGCGCTCGTCTCCGACCAAAACAGTTGGTTCGGGAACGGACTCCGTACTGCGAAGGACGAATTACGGAAATGTGGGAACAACAATTACATATTTATATACACTACTGACATGCTCTAACCTTAGATTACCACAACCAAATACACGTGTGTATTATTTAAAATAAGGGCTGCGGAATTACCGACTTATACCTTAAACACTAGGAAAGCATAACATGACATGAACAAGTTTGGCCGGTTGCCAAATTATATTTATAATGAATACAATGGCCTTGAAAATAAGAGCCAACAACAACAAAATACAACTTTTAAATTTCACGCCAGAAAATTTGGCGTTTTAAAACAATGAACAAATAAGTCGTAGTAATGATAAAAGAAACTTGGATCGACAACATGGCAACTCCCCAAATTAAACCAAATAAAATAACCTTAACTCATTAGGCTTTAAAGCAAACCTAACGTGTCATAACGGAGCTGGAGACAGCCGGGCCTGTTATCGCATCACCGAGAGAGTGGCTGATTTCTTCCCCCAAGTAGTTATTAGTGCCACGCTAAATATAGATTCTGGCCCATAGCCAGCGTACAGCACCTTTGCTAATCGCCACCTGTTAAACGCGTACAAATAAATAACACATTATCTCAAAACATCCTCTCAGGGATTTTTAAGAATACATCTCCAGGTCAAACTTATCCCCAAGGATAACTAGTTTGCCGGAATGATGTCGCAGTCATGGACAGGCTTTACCTCTCCTCATCATCACTTACACCCAAAAACACGTGGCACTTTCTCGAAGATCTCGTCGTAGCATGAATCAGCACACCCCTCAGATACATGACACACACATGTCCAAATGACAATAAAGAATAATAACTGGAATCAAACTTATCCCAAGTTATCAAAGCAACAAAACACTAATTTTCCCCCCACGTAGTAATTAGTTTAACATATCATTAATTCAGTCCATTTATCATTGTCGTTCCTAGGTTCTCATTCATGGCTACACTTTTTATAGATACGCTAATCGAAGCGGCCGTTTCGCTATAAGAATTACGTATACATAAGGAAAACATTTAAATTACAAAATTTACTGTACAACAATTGTCACGCAATGCCAAAAATTACTACACGCATGTCAGTTAAGAAATCAAACCCTAAAATTTAAATTAAACCACACAAATAAAATCTATACAAAGTTCCACACATCTCTCGCGATTCCCCTCGTCCAAAATCAATAAATCAATTTTTTAATACTCATCACTTAAACTGCTTTCCAGAGGCCTCCCGCCTCGTCATTTCCCATCATTAGGCCGTTAGCCCATAACACTGATGGTAATGGAGGATGAAGCTTGCTGTCTTCTCTCCATGGTCGACATCTTGCTGCTGTTAAAACACAATTAAATCAAAGTTTTTAAACTGTTCTATCTGCGTTCTAAGTATTTTATTTCCTCAGATCGTCCTATGCAGAATCGTCGACTTTCCCTATTCTATGGCTAATTGCCATCTCACAATTTTATGAAAATTTATAAACTCGTTGTCGACACACAACTATAATTTTAAAACCATATCGTCTTAAGGACGTCTTAAATTGACTGTCGAAGAATAATTAGGAGTGCCCCGGTTCATCTCAGACATTTGTATATATACAGAAAGCCTAAAGTTTCAATGGTGGGAGAAAATAGCTCCTCAATATTTTGAAGTAATGGGCCTATAATTATGTGTGACCTCTCAAAAATCTTGTATTTTCTCATAGGTCGCGAATCTGCCGTCGAACATGCAAACCGATCGCTAGGTCTTTTTATAACCGATTGCCGCGCAAAACACACTGACGCTATGTTCTGGCGTCATGTTTTCTTATTGGTCAGATAAGTTGGCGTCGGAGTTCTGACCTTACAAATCCCGCCCTTATATTGACGTCACGACTATTCTCCTCTCTCTCACTCCTTGCCTTGTACGCAGCATTTTGGCCTGTCGATGGTCACGTACGCCACAGCGTACGTATCTGATTTTCTCAGAAATATAAGAATAGCATTGGTTGTGAAACTATCGGTCGTTTCCAGCCAGCACGTAGCATGTCTTACCAAGTCCAGATTTCTTGCTACATCAATTTTACTCAAATATCCAGCATATCATGTATTTAGTATTTCCATCGTTTTTATTAATATGAAACATTATTATTGGACACAATGATAAGGGTTCATCTGACCCTTAGTTGATGAAATTCGAACTCAAATGAAGTCGAATTTCACATCCCCTACTTTTCTGGCTCAAATTTGAAGTTGCTGGTCACCCTCAAAATATAATGACTGTCCGCCTCTGTCTGTTTCAGTAGCCGTCTCGCACCAAACTCATTAGGAAATTCCTGTATACTTATGCCCTCCGGCCTCTTTCCTCGCTACTCGACTCCCCTCTCACTCTTTCAAAACATCAACATATTCATTAACGACTTCCGCCTGAACTTGTAAACACGTCAGAGCTGTCTTTTGAGCGCGTTCACCACTAGAATACCCCCGTATCTTTTGTTGTATGTTATCACGCGAATGTTTAATTTGCTGCAGTAACATTATTTCTCGGTTCGTATGGCTCTCTCTGATGATACAATTTTAAATTTGAGATATTATACACTGCCATGTTTCCTGTGCTCACCTCTCGGACTCTGTAGGCGTTGTTACATAAGTTCGTAACCCCTAGTTGAACTTCCTTAAGCCGCTCCTGTCTTTTCTCCATTTTATCGTGATGTCATCTCCTTCTTCTCCCCCGCGTTGCCATCTTCTTCCTTCTCCCTTCTTCTTCTCCTATTCCCGTACAATAACTTTTTTTTACCATATTTCGAGACCCTTGCCTGACACGGCCTGCGAATCTCTCCTGCTATTCTTCTGTTTCCTATTGTCGGCTGCTCTATTTTCTTCTTCTCCATGCAGCTCCTCCAAATATCTCTAGGTTTCTACATGCATGGCCTCCAACATTTGATGTGTTCCGTTTTCCTCCTCGTGGTTGTCGGAATTCTTCCGCCGATCTATCGCTCTTTCCCATTTATCCTTATTATTTCCTTCCATGTTACGTGGCTCCTCCAGGTACTGTTGCGGGTCAGCGTGTCTCTCGTTCCAATTTCTCTGATCATCCCTTGGATCCGATTGCTCGTTACACCGCTGGTTATTTTGTGCGTTATATTGTTGATTGTAACGCCTATTGTCTCTGGGCCTATATTGTTGATTATAGTGTCCTCCACGCCATCCCCGATTATAAGGTGCGTTATTATTATTATTCCTATTGTATGACGTTTGGTATCTCCTATTATCTCGCCACTGCTGATTGTTTGTGTTCCGGTAGCGGTTAGTTTCTTCCTGATGGTTATGGTTTCTGTCCCTATTTTCATATCTCGGTTGAGATCTCGGCTCATATTCTTCGGTGTTCTGCCGTCTTTGATTATCCCCAGTGTTTGTACCTTGCGACCTCGTGTTTTTGTTCGGTGTCTTGACTACTTCGACTGCATTAACTAACTCTATCTGTCTCTTCTCTCTCGGGTTGATGTAATTAGTGGTTTCATCTATCCTCCTTAATACCTCTTCTGCCTGGACCACGGTCGTAATATTTGCCGCCACCAAGAATTGCTGAACGCTAATAGGCATCTGTTTTCCTATAGTAGTTATTAGCTCCATTTCGCTTGGGGGATTATCAAGATCTTGCAATTTGACAAGTTGCATGGCGAAAAAATCTGCATATTTCGTCTGATGCGTGGAATGGTATTTGCGCGAGTATAAGTCCATTCGCAAGCTTTGTTGATACGACCCACTCCAGTATTTGCTTAGGAAGGCCTTGTGGAAACCTTCCATTGATTTAAATGTGTTCTTAAATCCAAGATACCAGGTAAGTGCTGAGCCCGCCAAAAAATTTTCAACCATTCTTAATTGTCGCGTTGAGCTAACATTTTGGTCTGAAAAATATTCTGTCAGTTCCCTTAAGAAAGCTTTAGGTGTCCCTCCGCTCTCTGGTAAAAACTTATTCGGTTTAAATTCGTTTCCACGGATGACTTGTATAACTTGCGTGGGAAGTTGTGTGTTTTGAGGTGTCGAGCTACGACCCTCATAATTCTGGAATGCTTGCGTGTCTACCGTTCTTGGGCTTTGCCAAAGCTCGTGGCTGTCTATTGTGTGCTCTCTTTCCACATTCTCCCCTTTCCCCTTTTCCATTAGTGTCGCAAACATCGTATTATGTCCAAGTGACTGCAACTCCGATTTTATCATGCGGTCCTCTTGAATTTGAAATCTTAACTTCATATTTTCTTCTAACGCCTGTATTTTCGCGTTATTTTCTCCTAGCTTCTTGCTTACTGCGAGCCGTTCATCTTTCGAATCAGCGCTCATCTTGGTCCAATCCTTTCTAATAGTATCCTTCAATTTAACAATGTGTTTTTCGACTTCCTGTTGATTAGCCTCCTGATTATCTTCAAGTTTATCTATCCTTTCTCCCAGAGAAATGTTGTTCTGTTCTAATGTTTGTTTAATTTCTTCCTGGTCAATTTCTAACCTTTTCCATTTCTTAACTGATTGTATTTCTAATTTGTTGAGTTCCGTCACTAAGCCCGTGATATTGTTATCTACTGTAATTATCTGATCTTGCATACCCTGTGTCCCTCGTTCGATCATCTCAAACCTTTTTTCTAAGTTTGTGTGTGCTTCTTTAATCTCAGATGAGTTGGTCAAACACGCTTGCTCGATTTGTGCTAGTTTTGCCATAACAGTCTCATCCATTCCTTTTATTTCCTTTTTAAACGAATCTTCGATACCTTTTATTATTCCTAATTGTTTGGTATTGTTAGTGCTAACGTCCTTTGCTAATTGGATTAGCTGTTCTTTTGTGTGCTCTTTGATTTCTACCGTTAGCGCAGCTAGATTTTGAGTGTTCCTTTCGTCTTGTGCGTTTAACATTTCATTGTTTTTCTCAGACTGCCTATGTAATTGCTCACTAACCAGAATGTTTTGTGTAGCGATTTTCTGATTTATATTCTCGTTAACTTCGGATAGTTTTGTGTTTAACTGAGTCTGCATTTCTACACTATTTGCCGCTAACTGTGTCTGCATTTCTACACTATTTGCCGCTAACTGTTTCTGCATTTCTACATTATTTGCCGCCAACTGTGTCTGCGTTTCTGCCGATTGTTTATTTATGGCCGTTAACTGTGTCTGCGTTTCTTCACTATTCGCCGCTAACTGTGTCTGTATTTCATTGGTTATGTCCTTTCTCATCTCACTAAGTTGTTCTCGCGTACGAGCGGATGCTAATTCAATCACTTCGCGGATTTCTCCCAGAGTTGCCATCACAACAATAATATATTTGAGACATAGGGAAATGACATAAGGGCGGAGCCCTGGATACGCGCGCTCACATATATTAAATATACACACATTAACCCTTTACATACTCAGTTCATTTACTTTAAATTACTCCCACAAACTATAGCATCACTGAGTATAATTTACTTATTATTCCATTTAATTTTAACCCTTTGATTCAGTTATAATCTTCCTGACCTTACTTCACTTACAAATTTTAACCAATTAATAGAGTATTAATTAGTTTTTAAGGTCTAACCTTCCTGTCAAACAATTCTTTGAGTTTGGCTTTTCTACACATAGCTAATTTAATTTTATTGGGCGCCTGGAACAGTTTGTTCTAATTTTAATCAAAGTTCAAACACTTAACTTGTTCCACATTTACTTTATTGCAAACTCCATGACTTTATATTTTCAAACATTTGGCGGTACTATCTTCGCCTAACTTACGTTAATAAACTTATCACATGCCGGTGATCTATTTTTTTTTACTCTAAAACACAAATTCCCCACGTTGGGCGCCAAAAGTAACTCTTATATACCCTTGGAAAATAGCATGTAGACAAGATTCAAAATTTCGGGGTCGTAATGGATTCTTGTGAATGTGATTTAGAGGTTTTGCTATCAACATAACCTCCAGGGTTCATAAGGTTAACTTATTATATTTACAAAGCCAAGAAAAACAACAGGATCTACTAACAAATGAAATTTATTAACTGAATCAAACATAAAAAAAAACTATAACCACCCTTTTATTGTTCACTCGCGTGAACAGATCTGACACTTACCAGCCTGACGTACCATGATGACACGGCATGACAGCTGTCAACAAGCATTGTGACTGCAATGTCACTTAAATCAAAGTAACAAAGAGAACGGATCACAAGATCCAAAAATAACAAACAAATAAAATAGTACAAGAATTTAATATTTATGAGCGACACGGGTTTTAAGACTAGTTCAAGTAATGAGCATTTTGACGGGCGCTCGTCTCCGACCAAAACAGTTGGTTCGGGAACGGACTCCGTACTGCGAAGGACGAATTACGGAAATGTGGGAACAACAATTACATATTTATATACACTACTGACATGCTCTAACCTTAGATTACCACAACCAAATACACGTGTGTATTATTTAAAATAAGGGCTGCGGAATTACCGACTTATACCTTAAACACTAGGAAAGCATAACATGACATGAACAAGTTTGGCCGGTTGCCAAATTATATTTATAATGAATACAATGGCCTTGAAAATAAGAGCCAACAACAACAAAATACAACTTTTAAATTTCACGCCAGAAAATTTGGCGTTTTAAAACAATGAACAAATAAGTCGTAGTAATGATAAAAGAAACTTGGATCGACAACATGGCAACTCCCCAAATTAAACCAAATAAAATAACCTTAACTCATTAGGCTTTAAAGCAAACCTAACGTGTCATAACGGAGCTGGAGACAGCCGGGCCTGTTATCGCATCACCGAGAGAGTGGCTGATTTCTTCCCCCAAGTAGTAATTAGTGCCACGCTAAATATAGATTCTGGCCCATAGCCAGCGTACAGCACCTTTGCTAATCGCCACCTGTTAAACGCGTACAAATAAATAACACATTATCTCAAAACATCCTCTCAGGGATTTTTAAGAATACATCTCCAGGTCAAACTTATCCCCACGGATAACTAGTTTGCCGGAATGATGTCGCAGTCATGGACAGGCTTTACCTCTCCTCATCATCACTTACACCCAAAAACACGTGGCACTTTCTCGAAGATCTCGTCGTAGCATGAATCAGCACACCCCTCAGATACATGACACACACATGTCCAAATGACAATAAAGAATAATAACTGGAATCAAACTTATCCCAAGTTATCAAAGCAACAAAACACTAATTTTCCCCCCACGTAGTAATTAGTTTAACATATCATTAATTCAGTCCATTTATCATTGTCGTTCCTAGGTTCTCATTCATGGCTACACTTTTTATAGATACGTTAATCGAAGCGGCCGTTTCGCTATAAGAATTACGTATACATAAGGAAAACATTTAAATTACAAAATTTACTGTACAACAATTGTCACGCAATGCCAAAAATTACTACACGCATGTCAGTTAAGAAATCAAACCCTAAAATTTAAATTAAACCACACAAATAAAATCTATACAAAGTTCCACACATCTCTCGCGATTCCCCTCGTCCAAAATCAATAAATCAATTTTTTAATACTCATCACTTAAACTGCTTTCCAGAGGCCTCCCGCCTCGTCATTTCCCATCATTAGGCCGTTAGCCCATAACACTGATGGTAATGGAGGATGAAGCTTGCTGTCTTCTCTCCATGGTCGACATCTTGCTGCTGTTAAAACACAATTAAATCAAAGTTTTTAAACTGTTCTATCTGCGTTCTAAGTATTTTATTTCCTCAGATCGTCCTATGCAGAATCGTCGACTTTCCCTATTCTATGGCTAATTGCCATCTCACAATTTTATGAAAATTTATAAACTCGTTGTCGACACACAACTATAATTTTAAAACCATATCGTCTTAAGGACGTCTTAAATTGACTGTCGAAGAATAATTAGGAGTGCCCCGGTTCATCTCAGACATTTGTATATATACAGAAAGCCTAAAGTTTCAATGGTGGGAGAAAATAGCTCCTCAATATTTTGAAGTAATGGGCCTATAATTATGTGTGACCTCTCAAAAATCTTGTATTTTCTCATAGGTCGCGAATCTGCCGTCGAACATGCAAACCGATCGCTAGGTCTTTTTATAACCGATTGCCGCGCAAATCACACTGACGCTATGTTCTGGCGTCATGTTTTCTTATTGGTCAGATAAGTTGGCGTCGGAGTTCTGACCTTACAAATCCCGCCCTTATATTGACGTCACGACTATTCTCCTCTCTCTCACTCCTTGCCTTGTACGCAGCATTTTGGCCTGTCGATGGTCACGTACGCCACAGCGTACGTATCTGATTTTCTCAGAAATATAAGAATAGCATTGGTTGTGAAACTATCGGTCGTTTCCAGCCAGCACGTAGCATGTCTTACCAAGTCCAGATTTCTTGCTACATCAATTTTACTCAAATATCCAGCATATCATGTATTTAGTATTTCCATCGTTTTTATTAATATGAAACATTATTATTGGACACAATGATAAGGGTTCACATTATAGGCCTATCCGTTCAGTACAAAAGTGTCTCTTTGTCCAGAAGTAAGTTTTGTAGCAGTCCACTTCTTGAAATGTGTAGGTCAGAATATATCACAGTTAGGTTTATTTCTCATATTTTTGTTTATTTAATAATCAAAGCACAAACCGTTCACGCTTGTACAAATAACTGCCTCTTTCTCACGCGTACTCTTTTATGTGAGGAGCTGATATTTAGAGTCCTGCGCGGATAAACAAAACGCTCCGCATCCGCACGTTTGTTATCCCAATCTACTGCCATTACAATCATCACCATCACCTTGTACAGTTTCCAGCCCCGTAAGCCTCGCCACTTAGTCCTTTCTTCCCACCACCTCTCCGCTGTCATTCAGGTCCTGTCCTCACCTCTCTCCTTGACACATCCCTCCACTCCTTTCAGCCATTTATCTCTTGGTCTTCCCCATGGTCATTTCTTCTGCATCTGCATCTCATGCATCCTCTTGGGAATCTTCTTCTCTTCCATTCTCTTTAAGTGTCCATACCACCTCAGTCTTAATCCTACCTTGCAAGGGGCCCTCTTTCACTATTTTCCTGACCTTTTCATTCCTCACCCTGTGTCTTGTTGTTACTCGTTCCTACTTCGCAGGAACTTCATTTCACTTGCCTTTATTCTGCTTATGCCTCTTTTCTTCATTATCCACGTTTCTGATGCATAGGATATATATAATAGTAACTTCTGTATAACACTTATTGGCTCTTTCGTGGGACATCTTTATTCCACACTAGGCCCCTAATGCTACTCAGAAATGCTTCTGCCTGTCTGACTGGCCTTACAATAATATGTTTAATTAGATAAAGCATAAAGCAACACATTTTGACATTTGAGGAGAAAGTCGTTCCCCTAGACTATGTATGTCATGTGCTATATTTAAAATTAATGTTATAGGTACAGTCAGAATCGCAACTGGTCTCAGTTCGGTCTGCTTATTGACATAATTTGAATGAGATTAGCTTTAATCGTCATGGAAAAAACATAACGGAAAAATATGATATGTCATAACATCCGGCTCATAGTAACGACATTCAACAAGTTCAGATTGTAATAAAAAGTCCGCAAATTTACTCTAAATATTATCCGCAGTTTATCCGCTATCCGCACATCCACGCAGGGCTCTACTGATATAGTCATGTTCTAAAACTACGGCACTTACAACACTTGAAGAAAGCGAGTCTTGTCTTAAGAGCTGTGAAGCAAACATCTATTGTATTTATTTATTTATTTATTTAGTTGACGCCCACATTGGAGCACTTAAAACAAACCCAATACGTTTAAGTCATCTAAGATTTGACAGGGAATTTAGCCTTCCTCCTCCACCAAAATCTCTTCATTCTGGCTGCCCTTCTTCTTCATCAGATACGCCAGTTCTTAGTTTGTTCTTCAAAATGCTTTTTATTCTCTACTTGTAATTTGTTGCATATTCAGCTCTTCTAAATCATTTTGAACTTCTCTGAACCAATTATGTTTTGTATTACTTTAGTTAATTAGTTGATTCAATAGTCTATTGCCATTTGAGGGTGAACAGATGCGAGACAATGTATGAAAGCTAAAACGAAAACATTACGAATCCAAGGGAACGTGATTATGTGCACATTTAATATGATTCATAAAATGAAAGTAAAAAGCCCTCGTTTGAAATATAAACACCATGTCGATATGTTGAGGATCTGTGCCGACTTTGATAACTAAATATAAACTAAAATGCTTCGACCTTTCAGCACAAAATATTTGTAAGAAAGCGCAGTACACGTTTCGGACAATCTTTTGCCCTTCCTCAGACACAAAAACTAAATGAAATATAAATATTACTACAAAATATCAATTCTCACGTTTAATCAGTTGCTATGGACATTCCTATAAAAATTATAATGAGTCTCAAGATCTGTTGCAAGTTTCATAAGAATTATGTTAGCAATTGTTTAAATGTGAGTGTTGATCTTTTGTTGTGCTTTTTATATTTTGATTATTGTTATGGCTAACGAAGAACCACCCCAGCCCCTTGGTGAAGACTTAGCCTGTCCGCCTCTCATCCGCAGGCCCCGGGGTTTGATTCCCGGCTCCACCAAGGATTTTAGAAACTGGCGGGAGGGCTGGAACGAGGTGCACTCAGCATCGTGAGAACAATTGAGTAGCTGTCAGTCAGTGGGGGAGCTCCCCGGTCACAGCAACCAATATTAACGGCCGAAGGGACCCTACGCACTGACAATGCGTCACCCCACAATCTGTAGGGCGAGTGGCTGTGCAGCGGTCACTTGGTAGGCCAAGGCTCTTCATGGGCTGTGAAACCACGGGATATGGTTTGGTTTGAGTAAGAACTATTCATTGCCTGAAACAGAGGTGTGACTAGTTTTTGCTTCTGGGGCGATGGGCGGAGTACAATATGTACTGACAATGCGTCACACCACAATCTGTAGGGCGAGTGGCCGTGCAGCGGTCACTTGGTAGGCCAAGGCTCTTCATGGGCTGTGAAACCACGGGATATGGTTTGGTTTGAGTAAAAACTACTCGTTGCCTGAAACAGTGGTGTGACTAGTATTTGCTTCTGGGGCGATGGGCGGAGTCCAATATGTACTGACAATGCGTCACCCCTCAATCTGTAGGGCGAGTGCAGCGGTCACTTGATAGGCCAAGGCTCTTCATGGGCTGTGAAACCACGGGATATGGTTTGATTTGAGTAAGAACTACTCATTGCCTGAAACAGTGGTGTGACTAGTATTTGCTTCTGGGGCGATGGGCGGAGTCCAATATGTACTGACAATGCGTCACCCCACAATCTGCAGGGCGAGTGGCCGTGCAGCGGTCATATGGTGGGCCAAGGCCCTTCATGGGCTGTGAAACCACGGGATACGGTTTGGTATGAGTATGAACTACTCATTGTCTGAAACAGTGGTGTGACTAGCATTTGCTTCTGGGGCGATGGGCGGAGTCCAATATGTACTGACAATGCGTCACCCCACAATCTGTAGGGAGAGTGGCCGTGCAGCGGTTATTTGGTGGGCGAAGGCCCTTCATGGGCTGTGAAACCACGGGATATGGTTTGGTTTGAGTAAGAACTACTCATTGCCTGAAACAGTGGTGTGACAAGTATTTGCTTCTGGGGCGATGGGGGGAGTCCAATATGTACTGACAATGTGTCACCCCACAATCTGTAGGGCGAGTGCAGCGGTCACTTGATAGGCCAAGGCTCTTCATGGGCTGTGAAACCACGGGATATGGTTTGGTTTGAGTAAGAACTACTCATTGCCTGAAACAGTGGTGTGACTAGTATTTGCTTCTGGGGCGATGGGCGGAGTCCAATATGTACTGACAACGCGCCACCCCACAATTTTTAGGGCGAGTGCAGCGGTCACTTGATAGGCCAAGGCTCTTCATGGGCTGTGAAAACACGGGATAAGGTTTGGTTTGAGTAAGAACTACTCATTGCCTGAAACAGTGGTGTGACTAGTATTTGCTTCTGGGGCGATGGGCGGAGTCCAATATGTACTGACAATGCGTCACCCCACAATCTGTAGGGCGAGTGGCCGTGCAGCGGTCATTTGGTGGGCCAAGGCCTTTCATGGGCTGTGAAACCACGGGATATGGTTTGGTATGAGTAAGAACTACTCATTGTCTGAAACAGTGGTGTGACTAGTATTTGCTTCTGGGGCGATGGGCGGAGTCCAATATGTACTGACAATGCGTCACCCCACAATCTGTAGGGCGAGTGGCCGTGCAGCGGTCACTTGGTAGGCCAAGGCCCTTCATGGACTGTGAAACCACGGGATATGGTTTGGTATGAGTAAGAACTACTCATTGTCTGAAACAGTGGTGTGACTAGCATTTGCTTCTGGGGCGATGGGCGGAGTCCAATATGTACTGACAATGCGTCACCCCACAATCTGTAGGGCGAGTGCAGCGGTCACTTGATAGGCCAAGGCTCTTCATGGGCTGTGAAAACACGGGATAAGGTTTGGTTTGAGTAAGAACTACTCATTGCCTGAAACAGTGGTGTGACTAGTATTTGCTTCTGGGGCGATGGGCGGAGTCCAATATGTACTGACAATGCGCCACCCCACAATTTTTAGGGCGAGTGCACCGATCACTTGGTAGGCCAAGGCCCTTCATGGGCTGTGAAACCACGGGATATGGTTTGATTTGAGTAAGAACTACTCATTGCCTGAAACAGTGGTGTGACTAGTATTTGCTTCTGGGGCGATGGGCGGAGTCCAATATGTACTGACAATGTGTCACCCCACAATCTGTAGGGCGAGTGGCCGTGCAGCGGTCATTTGGTGGGCCAAGGCCCTTCATGGGCTGTGAAACCACGGGATATGGTTTGGTATGAGTAAGAACTACTCATTGTCTGAAACAGTGGTGTGACTAACATTTGCTTCTGGGGCGATGGGCGGAGTCCAATATGTACTGACAATGCGTCACCCCACAATCTATAGGGCGAGTGCAGCGGTCACTTGATAGGCCAAGGCTCTTCATGGGCTGTGAAAACACGGGATAAGGTTTGGTTTGAGTAAGAACTACTCATTGCCTGAAACAATGGTGTGACTAGTATTTGCTTCTGGGGCGATGGGCGGAGTCCAATATGTACTGACAATGCGCCACCCCACAATTTTTAGGGCGAGTGCAGCGATCACTTGGTAGGCCAAGGCCCTTAATGGACTGTGAAACCACGGGATATGGTTTGATTTGAGTAAGAACTACTCATTGCCTGAAACAGTGGTGTGACTAGTATTTGCTTCTGGGGCGATGGGCGGAGTCCAATATATACTGACAATGTGTCACCCCACAATCTGTAGGGCGAGTGGCCGTGCAGCGGTCACTTGGTGGGCCAAGGCCCTTCATGGGCTGTGAAACCACGGGATATGGTTTTGTTTGAGTAAGAACTACTCATTGCCAGAAACAGTGGTGTGACTAGTATTTGCTTCTGGGGCGATGGGCGGAGTCCAATATGTACTGGCAATGCGTCACCCCACAATTTGTAGGGCGAGTGGCCGTGCAGCGGATACTTGGTGGGCCAAGGCCCTTCATGGGCTGTGAAACCACGGGATATGGTTCGGTTTGTGTAAGAACTACTCATTGCCTGAAACAGTGGTGTGACTAGTATTTGCTTCTGGGGCGATGGGCGGAGTCCAATATGTACTGACAATGCGTCACCCCACAATTTGTAGGGCGAGTGGCCGTGCAGCGGTCATTTGGTGAGCCAAGGCCCTTCATGGGCTGTGAAACCACGGGATACGGTATGGTTTGAGTAAGAACTACTCATTGCCTGAAACAGTGGTGTGACTAGCATTTGCATCGGGGGCGATGGGCGGAGTCCAATATGTACTGACAATGCGTAACCCCACAATCTGTAGGGCGAGTGCAGCGGTCACTTGATAGGCCAAGGCTCTTCATGGGCTGTGAAATCACGGGATATGGTTTGGTTTGAGTAAGAACTACTCATTGCCTGAAACAGTGGTGTGACTAGTATTTGCTTCTGGGGCGATGGGCGGAGTCCAATATGTACTGACAATGCGCCACCCCACAATTTTTAGGGCGAGTGCAGCGATCACTTGATAGGCCAAGGCTCTTCATCGGCTGTGAAACCACGGGATATGGTTTGGTTTGAGTAAGAACTACTCATTGCCTGAAACAGTGGTGTGATTAGTATTTGCTTCTGGGGCGATGGGCGGAGTCCAATATGTACTGACAATGCGTCACCCCACAATCTGTAGGGCGAGTGGCCGTGCAGCGGTCATTTGGTGGGCCAAGGCCCTTCATGGGCTGTGAAACCACGGGATATGGTTTGGTATGAGTAAGAACTACTCATTGTCTGAAACAGTGGTGTGACTAGCATTTGCTTCTGGGGCGATGGGCGGAGTCCAATATGTACTGACAATGCGTCACCCCACAATCTGTAGGGCGAGTGCAGCGGTCACTTAATAGGCCAAGGCTCTTCATGGGCTGTGAAAACACGGGATAAGGTTTGGTTTGAGTAAGAACTACTCATTGCCTGAAACAGTGGTGTGACTAGTATTTGCTTCTGGGGCGATGGGCGGAGTCCAATATGTACTGACAATGCGCCACCCTACAATTTTTAGGGCGAGTGCAGCGATCACTTGGTAGGCCAAGGCCCTTCATGGGCTGTGAAACCACGAGATATGGTTTGAATTGAGTAAGAACTACTCATTGCCTGAAACTGTGGTGTGACTAGTATTTGCTTCTGGGGCGATGGGCGGAGTCCAATATGTACTGACAACGCGCCACCCCACAATTTTTAGGGCGAGTGCAGCGGTCACTTGATAGGCCAAGGCTCTTCATGGGCTGTGAAAACACGGGATAAGGTTTGGTTTGAGTAAGAACTACTCATTGCCTGAAACAGTGGTGTGATTAGTATTTGCTTCTGGGGCGATGGGCGGAGTCCAATATGTACTGACAATGCGTCACCCCACAATCTGTAGGGCGAGTGGCCGTGCAGCGGTCATTTGGTGGGCCAAGGCCCTTCATGGGCTGTGAAACCACGGGATATGGTTTGGTTTGAGTAAGAACTACTCATTGCCTGAAACAGTGGTGTGACTAGTATTTGCTTCTGGGGCGATGGGCGGAGTCCAATATGTACTGACAACGCGCCACCCCACAATTTTTAGGGCGAGTGCAGCGGTCACTTGATAGGCCAAGGCTCTTCATGGGCTGTGAAAACACGGGATAAGGTTTGGTTTGAGTAAGAACTACTCATTGCCTGAAACAGTGGTGTGACTAGTATTTGCTTCTGGGGCGATGGGCGGAGTCCAATATGTACTGACAATGCGTCACCCCACAATCTGTAGGGCGAGTGGCCGTGCAGCGGTCATTTGGTGGGCCAAGGCCTTTCATGGGCTGTGAAACCACGGGATATGGTTTGGTATGAGTAAGAACTACTCATTGTCTGAAACAGTGGTGTGACTAGTATTTGCTTCTGGGGCGATGGGCGGAGTCCAATATGTACTGACAATGCGTCACCCCACAATCTGTAGGGCGAGTGGCCGTGCAGCGGTCACTTGGTAGGCCAAGGCCCTTCATGGGCTGTGAAACCACGGGATATGGTTTGGTATGAGTAAGAACTACTCATTGTCTGAAACAGTGGTGTGACTAGCATTTGCTTCTGGGGCGATGGGCGGAGTCCAATATGTACTGACAATGCGTCACCCCACAATCTGTAGGGCGAGTGCAGCGGTCACTTGATAGGCCAAGGCTCTTCATGGGCTGTGAAAACACGGGATAAGGTTTGGTTTGAGTAAGAACTACTCATTGCCTGAAACAGTGGTGTGACTAGTATTTGCTTCTGGGGCGATGGGCGGAGTCCAATATGTACGGACAATGCGCCACCCCACAATTTTTAGGGCGAGTGCACCGATCACTTGGTAGGCCAAGGCCCTTCATGGGCTGTGAAACCACGGGATATGGTTTGATTTGAGTAAGAACTACTCATTGCCTGAAACAGTGGTGTGACTAGTATTTGCTTCTGGGGCGATGGGCGGAGTCCAATATGTACTGACAATGTGTCACCCCACAATCTGTAGGGCGAGTGGCCGTGCAGCGGTCATTTGGTGGGCCAAGGCCCTTCATGGGCTGTGAAACCACGGGATATGGTTTGGTATGAGTAAGAACTACTCATTGTCTGAAACAGTGGTGTGACTAACATTTGCTTCTGGGGCGATGGGCGGAGTCCAATATGTACTGACAATGCGTCACCCCACAATCTGTAGGGCGAGTGCAGCGGTCACTTGATAGGCCAAGGCTCTTCATGGGCTGTGAAAACACGGGATAAGGTTTGGTTTGAGTAAGAACTACTCATTGCCTGAAACAATGGTGTGACTAGTATTTGCTTCTGGGGCGATGGGCGGAGTCCAATATGTACTGACAATGCGCCACCCCACAATTTTTAGGGCGAGTGCAGCGATCACTTGGTAGGCCAAGGCCCTTAATGGGCTGTGAAACCACGGGATATGGTTTGATTTGAGTAAGAACTACTCATTGCCTGAAACAGTGGTGTGACTAGTATTTGCTTCTGGGGCGATGGGCGGAGTACAATATGTACTGACAATGTGTCACCCCACAATCTGTAGGGCGAGTGGCCGTGCAGCGGTCACTTGGTGGGCCAAGGCCCTTCATGGGCTCTGAAACCACGGGATATGGTTTTGTTTGAGTAAGAACTACTCATTGCCAGAAACAGTGGTGTGACTAGTATTTGCTTCTGGGGCGATGGGCGGAGTCCAATATGTACTGGCAATGCGTCACCCCACAATTTGTAGGGCGAGTGGCCGTGCAGCGGATACTTGGTGGGCCAAGGCCCTTCATGGGCTGTGAAACCACGGGATATGGTTCGGTTTGTGTAAGAACTACTCATTGCCTGAAACAGTGGTGTGACTAGTATTTGCTTCTGGGGCGATGGGCGGAGTCCAATATGTACTGACAATGCGTCACCCCACAATTTGTAGGGCGAGTGGCCGTGCAGCGGTCATTTGGTGAGCCAAGGCCCTTCATGGGCTGTGAAACCACGGGATATGGTATGGTTTGAGTAAGAACTACTCATTGCCTGAAACAGTGGTGTGACTAGCATTTGCATCGGGGGCGATGGGCGGAGTCCAATATGTACTGACAATGCGTAACCCCACAATCTGTAGGGCGAGTGCAGCGGTCACTTGATAGGCCAAGGCTCTTCATGGGCTGTGAAATCACGGGATATGGTTTGGTTTGAGTAAGAACTACTCATTGCCTGAAACAGTGGTGTGACTAGTATTTGCTTCTGGGGCGATTGGCGGAGTCCAATATGTACTGACAATGCGCCACCCCACAATTTTTAGGGCGAGTGCAGCGGTCACTTGATGGGCCAAGGCTCTTCATCGGCTGTGAAACCACGGGATATGGTTTGGTTTGAGTAAGAACTACTCATTGCCTGAAACAGTGGTGTGATTAGTATTTGCTTCTGGGGCGATGGGCGGAGTCCAATATGTACTGACAATGCGTCACCCCACAATCTGTAGGGCGAGTGGCCGTGCAGCGGTCATTTGGTGGGCCAAGGCCCTTCATGGGCTGTGAAACCACGGGATATGGTTTGGTTTGTCTGAAACAGTGGTGTGACTAGCATTTGCTTCTGGGGCGATGGGCGGAGTCCAATATGTACTGACAATGCGTCACCCCACAATCTGTAGGGCGAGTGCAGCGGTCACTTGATAGGCCAAGGCTCTTCATGGGCTGTGAAAACACGGGATAAGGTTTGGTTTGAGTAAGAACTACTCATTGCCTGAAACAGTGGTGTGACTAGTATTTGCTTCTGGGGCGATGGGCGGAGTCCAATATGTACTGACAATGCGCCACCCCACAATTTTTAGGGCGAGTGCAGCGATCACTTGGTAGGCCAAGGCCCTTCATGGGCTGTGAAACCACGAGATATGGTTTGAATTGAGTAAGAACTACTCATTGCCTGAAACAGTGGTGTGACTAGTATTTGCTTCTGGGGCGATGGGCGGCGTCCAATATGTACTGACAATGTGTCACCCCACAATCTGTAGGGCGAGTGGCCGTGCAGCGGTCATTTGGTGGGCCAAGGCCCTTCATGGGCTGTGAAACCACGGGATATGGTTTTGTTTGAGTAAGAACTACTCATTGCCAGAAACAGTGGTGTGACTAGTATTTGCTTCTGGGGCGATGGGCGGAGTCCAATATGTACTGACAATGCGTCACCCCTCAATCTGTAGGGCGAGTGCAGCGGTCACTTGATAGGCCAAGGCTCTTCATGGGCTGTGAAACCACGGGATATGGTTTGATTTGAGTAAGAACTACTCATTGCCTGAAACAGTGGTGTGACTAGTATTTGCTTCTGGGGCGATGGGCGGAGTCCAATATGTACTGACAATGCGTCACCCCACAATCTGCAGGGTGAGTGGCCGTGCAGCGGTCATTTGGTGGGCCAAGGCCCTTCATGGGCTGTGAAACCACGGGATATGGTTTGGTATGAGTAAGAACTACTCATTGTCTGAAACAGTGGTGTGACTAGCATTTGCTTCTGGGGCGATGGGCGGAGTCCAATATGTACTGACAATGCGTCACCCCACAATCTGTAGGGAGAGTGGCCGTGCAGCGGTTATTTGGTGGGCCAAGGCCCTTCATGGGCTGTGAAACCACGGGATATGGTTTGGTTTGAGTAAGAACTACTCATTGCCTGAAACAGTGGTGTGACAAGTATTTGCTTCTGGGGCGATGGGGGGAGTCCAATATGTACTGACAATGTGTCACCCCACAATCTGTAGGGCGAGTGCAGCGGTCAATTGATAGGCCAAGGCTCTTCATGGGCTGTGAAACCACGGGATATGGTTTGGTTTGTGTAAGAACTACTCATTGCCTGAAACAGTGGTGTGACTAGTATTTGCTTCTGGGGCGATGGGCGGAGTCCAATATGTACTGACAATGCGTCACCCCCACAATCTGCAGGGTGAGTGGCCGTGCAGCGGTCAGTTGGTGGGCCAAGGCCCTTCATGTGCTGTGAAACCACGGGATATGGTTTGAGTAAGAACTACTCATTGTCTGAAACAGTGGTGTGACTAGTATTTGCTTCTGGGGCGATGGGCGGAGTCCAATATGTACTGACAATGCGTCACCCCACAGTTTGTAGGGCGAGTGGCCGTGCAGCGGTCACTTGGTGGGCCAAGGCCATTCATGGGCTGTGAAACCACAGAATATGGTTTGGTTTGAGTAAGAACTACTCATTGTCTGAAACAGTGGTGTGACTAGTATTTGCTTCTGGGGCGATGGGCGGAGTCCAACATGTACTGACAATGCGTCACCCCACAATCTGTAGGGCGAGTGGCCGTGCAGCGGTCACTTGGTAGGCCAAGGCCCTTCATGGGCTGTGAAATCACGGGATATAGTTTTGTTTGAGTAACAACTACTCATTGCCTGAAACAGTGGTGTGACTAGTATTTTCTTCTGGGGTGATGGGCGGAGTCCAATATATACTGACCATGCGTTACCCCACAATCTGTAGGGCGAGTGGCCGTGCAGCGGTCACTTGGTAGGCCAAGGCCCTTCATGGGCTGTGAAACCACGGGATATGGTTTGGTTTGAGTAAGAACTATTCATTGCCTGAACCAGTGGTGTGACTAGTATTTGCTTCTGGGGCGATGGACGGAGTCCAATATGTACTGACAATACGTCACCCCACAATCTGTAGGGCGAGTGCAGCGGTCACTTGATAGGCCAAGGCTCTTCATGGGCTGTGAGACCACGGGATATGGTTTGGTTTGAGTAAGAACTACTCATTGCCTGAAACAGTGATGTGACTAGTATTTGCTTCTGGGGCGATGGGCGGAGTCCAATATGTACTGACAATGTGTCACCCCACAATCTGTAGGGCGAGTGGCCGTGCAGCGGTCATTTGGTGGGCCAAGGCCCTTCATGGGCTGTGAAACCACGGGATATGGTTTTGTTTGAGTAAGAACTACTCATTGCCAGAAACAGTGGTGTGACTAGCATTTGCTTCTGGGGCGATGGGCGGAGTCCAATATGTACTGACAATGCGTCACCCCTCAATCTATAGGGCGAGTGCAGCGGTCACTTGATAGGCCAAGGCTCTTCATGGGCTGTGAAACCACGGGATATGGTTTGATTTGAGTAAGAACTACTCATTGCCTGAAACAGTGGTGTGACTAGTATTTGCTTCTGGGGCGATGGGCGGAGTCCAATATGTACTGACAATGCGTCACCCCACAATCTGCAGGGCGAGTGGCCGTGCAGCGGTCATTTGGTGGGCCAAGGCCCTTCATGGGCTGTGAAACCACGGGATATGGTTTGGTATGAGTAAGAACTACTCATTGTCTGAAACAGTGGTGTGATTAGCATTTGCTTCTGGGGCGATGGGCGGAGTCCAATATGTACTGACAATGCGTCACCCCACAATCTGTAGGGAGAGTGGCCGTGCAGCGGTTATTTGGTGGGCCAAGGCCCTTCATGGGCTGTGAAACCACGGGATATGGTTTGGTTTGAGTAAGAACTACTCATTGCCTGAAACAGTGGTGTGACAAGTATTTGCTTCTGGGGCGATGGGGGGAGTCCAATATGTACTGACAATGTGTCACCCCACAATCTGTAGGGCGAGTGCAGCGGTCAATTGATAGGCCAAGGCTCTTCATGGGCTGTGAAACCACGGGATATGGTTTGGTTTGAGTAAGAACTACTCATTGCCTGAAACAGTGGTGTGACTAGTATTTGCTTCTGGGTCGATGGGCGGAGGCCAATAAGTACAGACAATGTGCCACCACACAATTTGTAGGGCGAGTGGCCGTGCAGCTGTCACTTGGTGGGCCAAGGCCATTCATGGGCTGTGAAACCACAGAATATGGTTTCGTTTGAGTAAGAAATACTCATTGTCTGAAACAGTGGTGTGACTAGTATTTGCTTCTGGGGCGATGGGCGGAGTCCAATATTTACTGACAATGCGTCACCCCACAATCTGTAGGGCAAGTGGCCGTTCAGCGGTCACTTGGTGGGCCAAGGCCCTTCATGTGCTGTGAAACCACGGGATATGGTTTGAGTAAGAACTACTCATTGTCTGAAACAGTGGTGTGACTAGTATTTGCTTCTGGGGCGATGGGCGGAGTCCAATATGTACTGACAATGCGTCACCCCACAGTTTGTAGGGCGAGTGGCCGTGCAGCGGTCACTTGGTGGGCCAAGGCCATTCATGGGCTGTGAAACCACAGAATATGGTTTGGTGTGAGTAAGAACTACTCATTGTCTGAAACAGTGGTGTGACTAGTATTTGCTTCTGGGGCGATGGGCGGAGTCCAACATGTACTGACAATGCGTCACCCCACAATCTGTAGGGCGAGTGGCCGTGCAGCGGTCACTTGGTAGGCCAAGGCCCTTCATGGGCTGTGAAATCACGGGATATAGTTTTGTTTGAGTAACAACTACTCATTGCCTGAAACAGTGGTGTGACTAGTATTTTCTTCTGGGGTGATGGGCGGAGTCCAATATATACTGACCATGCGTTACCCCACAATCTGTAGGGCGAGTGGCCGTGCAGCGGTCACTTGGTAGGCCAAGGCCCTTCATGGGCTGTGAAACCACGGGATATGGTTTGGTTTGAGTAAGAACTATTCATTGCCTGAACCAGTGGTGTGACTAGTATTTGCTTCTGGGGCGATGGACGGAGTCCAATATGTACTGACAATACGTCACCCCACAATCTGTAGGGCGAGTGCAGCGGTCACTTGATAGGCCAAGGCTCTTCATGGGCTGTGAGACCACGGGATATGGTTTGGTTTGAGTAAGAACTACTCATTGCCTGAAACAGTGATGTGACTAGTATTTGCTTCTGGGGCGATGGGCGGAGTCCAATATGTACTGACAATGTGTCACCCCACAATCTGTAGGGCGAGTGGCCGTGCAGCGGTCATTTGGTGGGCCAAGGCCCTTCATGGGCTGTGAAACCACGGGATATGGTTTTGTTTGAGTAAGAACTACTCATTGCCAGAAACAGTGGTGTGACTAGTATTTGCTTCTGGGGCGATGGGCGGAGTCCAATATGTACTGACAATGCGTCACCCCTCAATCTATAGGGCGAGTGCAGCGGTCACTTGATAGGCCAAGGCTCTTCATGGGCTGTGAAACCACGGGATATGGTTTGATTTGAGTAAGAACTACTCATTGCCTGAAACAGTGGTGTGACTAGTATTTGCTTCTGGGGCGATGGGCGGAGTCCAATATGTACTGACAATGCGTCACCCCACAATCTGCAGGGCGAGTGGCCGTGCAGCGGTCATTTGGTGGGCCAAGGCCCTTCATGGGCTGTGAAACCACGGGATATGGTTTGGTATGAGTAAGAACTACTCATTGTCTGAAACAGTGGTGTGATTAGCATTTGCTTCTGGGGCGATGGGCGGAGTCCAATATGTACTGACAATGCGTCACCCCACAATCTGTAGGGAGAGTGGCCGTGCAGCGGTTATTTGGTGGGCCAAGGCCCTTCATGGGCTGTGAAACCACGGGATATGGTTTGGTTTGAGTAAGAACTACTCATTGCCTGAAACAGTGGTGTGACAAGTATTTGCTTCTGGGGCGATGGGGGGAGTCCAATATGTACTGACAATGTGTCACCCCACAATCTGTAGGGCGAGTGCAGCGGTCAATTGATAGGCCAAGGCTCTTCATGGGCTGTGAAACCACGGGATATGGTTTGGTTTGAGTAAGAACTACTCATTGCCTGAAACAGTGGTGTGACTAGTATTTGCTTCTGGGTCGATGGGCGGAGGCCAATAAGTACAGACAATGTGCCACCACACAATTTGTAGGGCGAGTGGCCGTGCAGCTGTCACTTGGTGGGCCAAGGCCATTCATGGGCTGTGAAACCACAGAATATGGTTTCGTTTGAGTAAGAAATACTCATTGTCTGAAACAGTGGTGTGACTAGTATTTGCTTCTGGGGCGATGGGCGGAGTCCAATATTTACTGACAATGCGTCACCCCACAATCTGTAGGGCAAGTGGCCGTTCAGCGGTCACTTGGTGGGCCAAGGCCCTTCATGTGCTGTGAAACCACGGGATATGGTTTGAGTAAGAACTACTCATTGTCTGAAACAGTGGTGTGACTAGTATTTGCTTCTGGGGCGATGGGCGGAGTCCAATATGTACTGACAATGCGTCACCCCACAGTTTGTAGGGCGAGTGGCCGTGCAGCGGTCACTTGGTGGGCCAAGGCCATTCATGGGCTGTGAAACCACAGAATATGGTTTGGTTTGAGTAAGAACTACTCATTGTCTGAAACAGTGGTGTGACTAGTATTTGCTTCTGGGGCGATGGGCGGAGTCCAATATGTACTGACAATGCGTCACCCCACAATCTGTAGGGCGAGTGGCCATGCAGCGGTCACTTGGTAGGCCAAGGCCCTTCATGGGCTGTGAAATCACGGGATATAGTTTTGTTTGAGTAACAACTACTCATTGCCTGAAACAGTGGTGTGACTAGTATTTTCTTCTGGGGTGATGGGCGGAGTCCAATATATACTGACCATGCGTTTCCCCACAATCTGTAGGGCGAGTGGCCGTGCAGCGGTCACTTGGTAGGCCAAGGCCCTTCATGGGCTGTGAAACCACGGGATATGGTTTGGTTTGAGTAAGAACTATTCATTGCCTGAACCAGTGGTGTGACTAGTATTTGCTTCTGGGGCGATGGACGGAGTCCAATATGTACTGACAATACGTCACCCCACAATCTGTAGGGCGAGTGCAGCGGTCACTTGATAGGCCAAGGCTCTTCATGGGCTGTGAGACCACGGGATATGGTTTGGTTTGAGTAAGAACTACTCATTGCCTGAAACAGTGATGTGACTAGTATTTGCTTCTGGGGCGATGGGCGGAGTCCAATATGTACTGACAATGTGTCACCCCACAATCTGTAGGGCGAGTGGCCGTGCAGCGGTCATTTGGTGGGCCAAGGCCCTTCATGGGCTGTGAAACCACCTGATATGGTTTTGTTTGAGTAAGAACTACTCATTGCCAGAAACAGTGGTGTGACTAGTATTTGCTTCTGGGGCGATGGGCGGAGTCCAATATGTACTGACAATGCGTCACCCCTCAATCTATAGGGCGAGCGCAGCGGTCACTTGATAGGCCAAGGCTCTTCATGGGCTGTGAAACCACGGGATATGGTTTGATTTGAGTAAGAACTACTCATTGCCTGAAACAGTGGTGTGACTAGTATTTGCTTCTGGGGCGATGGGCGGAATCCAATATGTACTGACAATGCGTCACCCCACAATCTGCAGGGCGAGTGGCGGTGCAGCGGTCATTTGGTGGGCCAAGGCCCTTCATGGGCGGTGAAACCACGGGATATGGTTTGGTATGAGTAAGAACTACTCATTGCCTGAAACAGTGGTGTGACAAGTATTTGCTTCTGGGGCGATGGGGGGAGTCCAATATGTACTGACAATGTGTCACCCCACAATCTGTAGGGCGAGTGCAGCGGTCAATTGATAGGCCAAGGCTCTTCATGGGCTGTGAAACCACGGGATATGGTTTGGTTTGAGTAAGAACTACTCATGGCCTGAAACAGTGGTGTGACTAGTATTTGCTTCTGGGTCGATGGGCGGAGGCCAATAAGTACAGACAATGTGCCACCACACAATTTGTAGGGCGAGTGGCCGTGCAGCTGTCACTTGGTGGGCCAAGGCCATTCATGGGCTGTGAAACCACAGAATATGGTTTCGTTTGAGTAAGAAACACTCATTGTCTGAAACAGTGGTGTGACTAGTATTTGCTTCTGGGGCGATGGGCGGAGTCCAATATTTACTGACAATGCGTCACCCCACAATCTGTAGGGCAAGTGGCCGTGCAGCGGTCACTTGGTGGGCCAAGGCCCTTCATGTGCAGTGAAACCACGGGATATGGTTTGAGTAAGAACTACTCATTGTCTGAAACAGTGGTGTGACTAGTATTTGCTTCTGGGGCGATGGGCGGAGTCCAATATGTACTGACAATGCGTCACCCCACAGTTTGTAGGGCGAGTGGCCGTGCAGCGGTCACTTGGTGGGCCAAGGCCATTCATGGGCTCTGAAACCACAGAATATGGTTTGGTTTGAGTAAGAACTACTCATTGTCTGAAACAGTGGTGTGACTAGTATTTGCTTCTGGGGCGATGGGCGGAGTCCAATATGTACTGACAATGCGTCACCCCACAATCTGTAGGGCGAGTGGCCGTGCAGCGGTCACTTGGTAGGCCAAGGCCCTTCATGGGCTGTGAAATCACGGGATATAGTTTTGTTTGAGTAACAACTACTCATTGCCTGAAACAGTGGTGTGACTAGTATTTTCTTCTGGGGTGATGGGCGGAGTCCAATATATACTGACCATGCGTTACCCCACAATCTGTAGGGCGAGTGGCCGTGCAGCGGTCACTTGGTAGGCCAAGGCCCTTCATGGGCTGTGAAACCACGGGATATGGTTTGGTTTGAGTAAGAACTATTCATTGCCTGAACCAGTGGTGTGACTAGTATTTGCTTCTGGGGCGATGGACGGAGTCCAATATGTACTGACAATACGTCACCCCACAATCTGTAGGGCGAGTGCAGCGGTCACTTGATAGGCCAAGGCTCTTCATGGGCTGTGAGACCACGGGATATGGTTTGGTTTGAGTAAGAACTACTCATTGCCTGAAACAGTGGTGTGATTAGGATTTGCTTCCGGGGCGATGGGCGGAGTCCAATATGTACTGACAATGCGCCACCCCACAATTTGTAGGGCGAGTGGCCGTGCAGCGGTCACTTGGTGGGACAAGGCCCTTCATGGGCTGTGAACCCACGGGATATGGTTCGTTTTGAGTAAGAACTACTCATTGCCTGAAACAGTGGTGTGACTAGTATTTGCTTCTGGCGCGATGGGCTTAGTCCAATATGTACTGACAATGTGTCACCCCACAATCTGTAGGGCGAGTGGCCGGGCAGCGGTCATTTGGTGGGCCAAGGCCCTTCATGGGCTGTGAAACCTCGGGATATGGTTTGGTATGAGTAGGAACTACTCACTGTCTAAAACAGTGGTGTGACTAGTATTTGTTTCTGGGGCGATGGGCGGAGTCCAATATGTACTGACAATGCGTCACCCCACAATCCGTAGGGCCAGTGGCGGTGCAGCGGTCATTCGGTGGGCCAAGGCCTTTCATGGGCTGTGAAACCACGGGATATGGTTTGGTATGAGTAAGAACTACTCATTGTCTGAAACAGTGGAGTGACTAGTATTTGCTTCTGGGGCGATGGGCGGAGTCCAATATGTACTGACAATGCGTCACCCCATGATCTGTAGGCGAGTGGCCGTGCAGCGGTCACTTGGTAGACCAAGGCCCTTCATGGGCTTTGAAACCACGGGATATGGTATTGTTTAAGTAAGAACTACTCATTGCCTGAAACAGTGGTGTGACTAGCATTCGCATCGGGGGCGATGGGCGGAGTCCAATATGTACTGACAATGCGTCACCCCACAATCTGTAGGGCGAGTGCAGCGGTCACCTGATAGGCCAAGGCTCTTCATGGGCTGTGAAACCACGGGATATGATTTGGTTTGAGTAAGAACTACTCATTGCCTGAAACAGTGGTGTGACTAGTATTTGCTTCTGGGTCGATGGGCGGAGTCCAATAAGTACTGACAATGCACCACCACACAATTTGTAGGGCGAGTGGCCGTGCAGCTGTCACTTGGTGGGCCAAGGCCATTCATGGGCTGTGAAACCACAGAATATGGTTTGGTTTGAGTAAGAATTACTCATTGTCTGAAACAGTGGTGTGACTAGTATTTGCTTCTGGGGCGATGGGCGGAATCCAATATGTACTGACAATTCGTCACCCCACAATCTGTAGGGCGAGTGGCCGTGCAGCGGTAACTTGTAGGCCAAGGTCCTTCATGGGCTGTGAAACCACGGGATATGGTTTGGTTTGAGTAAGAACTACTCATTGTCTGAAACAGTGGTGTGACTAGTATTTGCTTCTGGGGCGATGGGCGGAGTCCAATATATACTGACAATGCGTCACCCCACAATCAGTAGGGCCAGTGGCGGTGCAGCGGTCATTCGGTGGGCCAAGGCTTTTCACGGGCTGTGAAACCACGGGATATGGTTTGGTTTGAGTAAGAACTACTCGTTGCCTGAAACAGTGGTGTGGCTAGTATTTGCTTCTGGGGCGATGGGCGGAGTCCAATATGTACTGACAATGCGTCACCCCACAATCTGTAGGGCGAGTGGCCATGCAGCGGTCACTTGGTGGGCCAAGGTCCTTCATGGGCTGTGAAACCACGGGATATGGTTTGGTTTGAGTAAAAACTATTCATTGTCTGAAACAGTGGCGTGACTAGTATTAGATTCTGGGGCGATGGGCGGAGTCCAATATGTACTGACAATGCGTCACCCCACAATCTGCAGGGCGAGTGGCCGTGCAGCGGTCATTTGGTGGGCCAAGGCCCTTCATGGGCTGTGAAACCACGGGATATGGTTTGGTATGAGTAAGAACTACTCATTGTCTGAAACAGTGGTGTGACTAGCATTTGCTTCTGGGGCGATGGGCGGAGTCCAATATGTACTGACAATGCGTCACCCCACAATCTGTAGGGAGAGTGGCCGTGCAGCGGTTATTTGGTGGGCCAAGGCCCTTCATGGGCTGTGAAACCACGGGATATGGTTTGGTTTGAGTAAGAACTACTCATTGCCTGAAACAGTGGTGTGACAAGTATTTGCTTCTGGGGCGATGGGGGGAGTCCAATATGTACTGACAATGTGTCACCCCACAATCTGTAGGGCGAGTGCAGCGGTCAATTGATAGGCCAAGGCTCTTCATGGGCTGTGAAACCACGGGATATGGTTTGGTTTGAGTAAGAACTACTCATTGCCTGAAACAGTGGTGTGACTAGTATTTGCTTCTGGGTCGATGGGCGGAGGCCAATAAGTACAGACAATGTGCCACCACACAATTTGTAGGGCGAGTGGCCGTGCAGCTGTCACTTGGTGGGCCAAGGCCATTCATGGGCTGTGAAACCACAGAATATGGTTTCGTTTGAGTAAGAAATACTCATTGTCTGAAACAGTGGTGTGACTAGTATTTGCTTCTGGGGCGATGGGCGGAGTCCAATATTTACTGACAATGCGTCACCCCACAATCTGTAGGGCAAGTGGCCGTTCAGCGGTCACTTGGTGGGCCAAGGCCCTTCATGTGCTGTGAAACCACGGGATATGGTTTGAGTAAGAACTACTCATTGTCTGAAACAGTGGTGTGACTAGTATTTGCTTCTGGGGCGATGGGCGGAGTCCAATATGTACTGACAATGCGTCACCCCACAGTTTGTAGGGCGAGTGGCCGTGCAGCGGTCACTTGGTGGGCCAAGGCCATTCATGGGCTGTGAAACCACAGAATATGGTTTGGTTTGAGTAAGAACTACTCATTGTCTGAAACAGTGGTGTGACTAGTATTTGCTTCTGGGGCGATGGGCGGAGTCCAATATGTACTGACAATGCGTCACCCCACAATCTGTAGGGCGAGTGGCCATGCAGCGGTCACTTGGTAGGCCAAGGCCCTTCATGGGCTGTGAAATCACGGGATATAGTTTTGTTTGAGTAACAACTACTCATTGCCTGAAACAGTGGTGTGACTAGTATTTTCTTCTGGGGTGATGGGCGGAGTCCAATATATACTGACCATGCGTTACCCCACAATCTGTAGGGCGAGTGGCCGTGCAGCGGTCACTTGGTAGGCCAAGGCCCTTCATGGGCTGTGAAACCACGGGATATGGTTTGGTTTGAGTAAGAACTATTCATTGCCTGAACCAGTGGTGTGACTAGTATTTGCTTCTGGGGCGATGGACGGAGTCCAATATGTACTGACAATACGTCACCCCACAATCTGTAGGGCGAGTGCAGCGGTCACTTGATAGGCCAAGGCTCTTCATGGGCTGTGAGACCACGGGATATGGTTTGGTTTGAGTAAGAACTACTCATTGCCTGAAACAGTGATGTGACTAGTATTTGCTTCTGGGGCGATGGGCGGAGTCCAATATGTACTGACAATGTGTCACCCCACAATCTGTAGGGCGAGTGGCCGTGCAGCGGTCATTTGGTGGGCCAAGGCCCTTCATGGGCTGTGAAACCACGGGATATGGTTTTGTTTGAGTAAGAACTACTCATTGCCAGAAACAGTGGTGTGACTAGTATTTGCTTCTGGGGCGATGGGCGGAGTCCAATATGTACTGACAATGCGTCACCCCTCAATCTATAGGGCGAGCGCAGCGGTCACTTGATAGGCCAAGGCTCTTCATGGGCTGTGAAACCACGGGATATGGTTTGATTTGAGTAAGAACTACTCATTGCCTGAAACAGTGGTGTGACTAGTATTTGCTTCTGGGGCGATGGGCGGAATCCAATATGTACTGACAATGCGTCACCCCACAATCTGCAGGGCGAGTGGCGGTGCAGCGGTCATTTGGTGGGCCAAGGCCCTTCATGGGCGGTGAAACCACGGGATATGGTTTGGTATGAGTAAGAACTACTCATTGCCTGAAACAGTGGTGTGACAAGTATTTGCTTCTGGGGCGATGGGGGGAGTCCAATATGTACTGACAATGTGTCACCCCACAATCTGTAGGGCGAGTGCAGCGGTCAATTGATAGGCCAAGGCTCTTCATGGGCTGTGAAACCACGGGATATGGTTTGGTTTGAGTAAGAACTACTCATTGCCTGAAACAGTGGTGTGACTAGTATTTGCTTCTGGGTCGATGGGCGGAGGCCAATAAGTACAGACAATGTGCCACCACACAATTTGTAGGGCGAGTGGCCGTGCAGCTGTCACTTGGTGGGCCAAGGCCATTCATGGGCTGTGAAACCACAGAATATGGTTTCGTTTGAGTAAGAAACACTCATTGTCTGAAACAGTGGTGTGACTAGTATTTGCTTCTGGGGCGATGGGCGGAGTCCAATATTTACTGACAATGCGTCACCCCACAATCTGTAGGGCAAGTGGCCGTGCAGCGGTCACTTGGTGGGCCAAGGCCCTTCATGTGCTGTGAAACCACGGGATATGGTTTGAGTAAGAACTACTCATTGTCTGAAACAGTGGTGTGACTAGTATTTGCTTCTGGGGCGATGGGCGGAGTCCAATATGTACTGACAATGCGTCACCCCACAGTTTGTAGGGCGAGTGGCCGTGCAGCGGTCACTTGGTGGGCCAAGGCCATTCATGGGCTCTGAAACCACAGAATATGGTTTGGTTTGAGTAAGAACTACTCATTGTCTGAAACAGTGGTGTGACTAGTATTTGCTTCTGGGGCGATGGGCGGAGTCCAATATGTACTGACAATGCGTCACCCCACAATCTGTAGGGCGAGTGGCCGTGCAGCGGTCACTTGGTAGGCCAAGGCCCTTCATGGGCTGTGAAATCACGGGATATAGTTTTGTTTGAGTAACAACTACTCATTGCCTGAAACAGTGGTGTGACTAGTATTTTCTTCTGGGGTGATGGGCGGAGTCCAATATATACTGACCATGCGTTACCCCACAATCTGTAGGGCGAGTGGCCGTGCAGCGGTCACTTGGTAGGCCAAGGCCCTTCATGGGCTGTGAAACCACGGGATATGGTTTGGTTTGAGTAAGAACTATTCATTGCCTGAACCAGTGGTGTGACTAGTATTTGCTTCTGGGGCGATGGACGGAGTCCAATATGTACTGACAATACGTCACCCCACAATCTGTAGGGCGAGTGCAGCGGTCACTTGATAGGCCAAGGCTCTTCATGGGCTGTGAGACCACGGGATATGGTTTGGTTTGAGTAAGAACTACTCATTGCCTGAAACAGTGGTGTGATTAGGATTTGCTTCCGGGGCGATGGGCGGAGTCCAATATGTACTGACAATGCGCCACCCCACAATTTGTAGGGCGAGTGGCCGTGCAGCGGTCACTTGGTGGGACAAGGCCCTTCATGGGCTGTGAACCCACGGGATATGGTTCGTTTTGAGTAAGAACTACTCATTGCCTGAAACAGTGGTGTGACTAGTATTTGCTTCTGGCGCGATGGGCTTAGTCCAATATGTACTGACAATGTGTCACCCCACAATCTGTAGGGCGAGTGGCCGGGCAGCGGTCATTTGGTGGGCCAAGGCCCTTCATGGGCTGTGAAACCTCGGGATATGGTTTGGTATGAGTAGGAACTACTCACTGTCTAAAACAGTGGTGTGACTAGTATTTGTTTCTGGGGCGATGGGCGGAGTCCAATATGTACTGACAATGCGTCACCCCACAATCCGTAGGGCCAGTGGCGGTGCAGCGGTCATTCGGTGGGCCAAGGCCTTTCATGGGCTGTGAAACCACGGGATATGGTTTGGTATGAGTAAGAACTACTCATTGTCTGAAACAGTGGTGTGACTAGTATTTGCTTCTGGGGCGATGGGCGGAGTCCAATATGTACTGACAATGCGTCACCCCATGATCTGTAGGCGAGTGGCCGTGCAGCGGTCACTTGGTAGACCAAGGCCCTTCATGGGCTTTGAAACCACGGGATATGGTATTGTTTAAGTAAGAACTACTCATTGCCTGAAACAGTGGTGTGACTAGCATTCGCATCGGGGGCGATGGGCGGAGTCCAATATGTACTGACAATGCGTCACCCCACAATCTGTAGGGCGAGTGCAGCGGTCACCTGATAGGCCAAGGCTCTTCATGGGCTGTGAAACCACGGGATATGATTTGGTTTGAGTAAGAACTACTCATTGCCTGAAACAGTGGTGTGACTAGTATTTGCTTCTGGGTCGATGGGCGGAGTCCAATAAGTACTGACAATGCACCACCACACAATTTTTAGGGCGAGTGGCCGTGCAGCTGTCACTTGGTGGGCCAAGGCCATTCATGGGCTGTGAAACCACAGAATATGGTTTGGTTTGAGTAAGAATTACTCATTGTCTGAAACAGTGGTGTGACTAGTATTTGCTTCTGGGGCGATGGGCGGAATCCAATATGTACTGACAATTCGTCACCCCACAATCTGTAGGGCGAGTGGCCGTGCAGCGGTAACTTGTAGGCCAAGGTCCTTCATGGGCTGTGAAACCACGGGATATGGTTTGGTTTGAGTAAGAACTACTCATTGTCTGAAACAGTGGTGTGACTAGTATTTGCTTCGGGGGCGATGGGCGGAGTCCAATATATACTGACAATGCGTCACCCCACAATCAGTAGGGCCAGTGGCGGTGCAGCGGTCATTCGGTGGGCCAAGGCTTTTCACGGGCTGTGAAACCACGGGATATGGTTTGGTTTGAGTAAGAACTACTCGTTGCCTGAAACAGTGGTGTCGCTAGTATTTGCTTCTGGGGCGATGGGCGGAGTCCAATATGTACTGACAATGCGTCACCCCACAATCTGTAGGGCGAGTGGCCATGCAGCGGTCACTTGGTGGGCCAAGGTCCTTCATGGGCTGTGAAACCACGGGATATGGTTTGGTTTGAGTAAAAACTATTCATTGTCTGAAACAGTGGCGTGACTAGTATTAGATTCTGGGGCGATGGGCGGAGTCCAATATGTACTGACAATGCGTCACACCACAATCTGTAGGGCGAGTGGCCGTGCAGCGGTCACTTGGTAGGCCAAGGCTCTTCATGGGCTGTGAAACCACGGGATATGGTTTTGTTTGAGTAAGAACTACTCATTGTCTGAAACAGTGGTGTGATTAGTATTTGCGTCTGGGGCGATGGGCGGAGTCCAATATGTACTGATAATGCGTCACCCCACTATCTGTAGGGCGAGTGGCCGTGCAGCGGTCACTTGGTTGGCCAAGGCCCTTCATGGGCTGTGAAACCACGGGATATGGTTTGGTATGAGTAAGAACTACTCATTGCCTGAAACAGTGGTGTGACTAGTGTTTGCTTCTGGGGAGATAGGCGGAGTCCAATATTTACTGACAATGCGTCACCCCACAATCTGCAGGGCGAGTGGCCGTGCAGCGGTCACTTGGTGGGCCAATGCATTTCATGGGCTGTGAAACCACGGGATATGGTTTTGGTTGAGTAAGAACTACTCATTGTCTGAAACAGTGGTGTGACTAGTATTAGCTTCTGGTGCGATGGGCGGAGTCCAATATGTACTGACAATGCGTCACCCCACAATCTGTAGGGCGAGTGGCCGTGCAACGGTCACTTGGTAGGCCAAGGCCCTTCATGGGCTGTGAAACCACGGGATATGGTTTTGCTTTAGTAGGAACTACTCTTTGGCTGAAACAGTGATGTATCTAGTATTTGCTTCTAGGGCAATGGGCGGAGTCCAATATGTACTGACAATGCGTCACCCCACAATCTGTAGGGCGAGTGGCCGTGCAGCGGTCACTGGTAGGCCAAGGCCCTTCATTGGCTGTGAAACCACGGGATATGGTTTTGTTTTAGTAAGAACTATTCATTGCCTGAAACAGTGGTGTGACTAGTATTTGCTTCTGGGGCGATGGGCGGAGTCCAATATGTACTGACAATGCGTACCCCACGATCTGTAGGGCGAGTGGCCGTGCAGCGGTCACTTGTTTGACCAAGGCCCTTCGTGGGCTGTGAAACCACGGGATATGATATTGTTTGAGAAAGAACTAATCATTGCCTGAAACAGTGGTGTGACTAGCATTTGCATCGGGGGCGATGGGGGGAGTCCAATATGTACTGACAATGCGTCACTCCACAATCTGTAGGGCGAGTACAGCGGTCACTTGATAGGCCATGGCTCTTCATGGGCTGTGAAACCATGGGATATGGTTTGGTTTGAGTAAGAACTACTCATTGCCTGAAACAGTGGTGTGACTAGCATTTGCATCGGGGGCGATGGGCGGACTCCAATATGTACTGACAATGCGTCACCCCACAATCTGTAGAGCGAGTGGCCGTACAGCGGTCACTTGGTGGGCCAAGGCTTTTCATGGGCTGTGAAACCACGGGATATGGTTTGGTTTGAGTAAGAACTACTCATTGCCTGAAACAGTGGTGTGACTAGTATTTGCTTCTGGGGCGATGGGCGGAGTCCAATATGTACTGACAATGCGTCACCCCACAATATGTAGGGCGAGTGGCCGTGCAGCGGTCACTTGGTGGGCCAAGGCCCTTCGTGGGCTGTGAAACCATGGGAAATGGTTTGGTTTGAGTAAGAACTTCTCATTGTATGAAAAAGTGGTGTGACTAGCATTTGCATCGGGGGCGATGGGCGGACTCCAATATGTACTGACAATGCGTCACCCCACATTCTGTAGGGCGAGTGCAGCGGTCACTTGGTGGGCCAAGGCTTTTCATGGGCTGTGAAACCACGGGATATGGTTTGGTTTGAGTAAGAACTACTCATAGCCTGAAACAGTGGTGTGACTAGTATTTGCTTCTGGGGCGATGGGCGGAGTCCAATATGTACTGACAATGTGTCACCCCACAATCTGTAGGGCGAGTGCAGCGGTCACTTGATAGGCCAAGGCCCTTCGTGGGCTGTGAAACCACGGGATATGGTTTGGTTTGAGTAAGAACTACTCATAGCCTGAAACAGTGGTGTGACTAGTATTTGCTTCTGGGGCGATGGGCGGAGTACAATATATACTGACAATGCGTCACCCCACAATGCGTATGGCGAGTGGCCGTGCAGCGGTCACATGGTGGGCCAAGGCCCTTCGTGGGCTGTGAAACCACGGGATATGTTTTGGTTTGAGTAAGAACTACTCATTGCCTGAAACAGTATTGTGAGTAGTATTTGCTTCTGGGGCAATGGGCGGAGTCCAATATATACTGACAAGGCGTCACCCCTCAATCTGTAGGGCGAGTGCAGCGGTCACTTGATAGGCCAAGGCTCTTCATGGGCTGTGATACCACGGGATATGGTTTGGTTTGAGTAAGAACTACTCATTGTCTGAAACAGTGGTGTGAATAGTTTTTGCATCTGGGGCGATGGGCGGAGTCCAATATGTACTGACAATGCGTCACCCCACAATCTGTAGGGCGAGTGCAGCGGTCACTTGGTAGGCCAAGGCCCTTCGTGGGCTGTGAAACCACGGGATATGGTTTGGTGTGAGTAAGAACTACTCATTGCCTGAAACCGTGGTGTGACTAGTATTTGCTTCTGGGGCGATGGGCGGAGTCCAATATGTACTGACAATGCGTCACCCCACAATCTGTAGGGCGAGTGGCCGTGCAGCGGTCACTTGGTGGGCCAAGGCTCTTCATGGGCTGTGAAACCACGGTATATGGTTTTTCTTTTGAGTAAGAACTACACATTGCTTGAAACAGTGGTGTGACTAGTATTTGCTTCTGGGGCGATGGGCGGAGTCCAATATGTACTGACAATGTGTCAGCCCACAATCTGTAGGGCGAGTGCAGCGGTCACTTGATGGGCCAAGGCTCTTCATGGGCTGTGAAACCACGGTATATGGTTTGGTTTGAGTAAGAACTACTCATTGCCTGAATCAGTGGTGTGACTAGCATTTGCTTCTGGGTCGGTGGGCGGAGTCCAATAAGTACAGACAATGCGTCACCACACAATTTGTAGGGCGAGTGGCCGTGCAGCTGTCACTTGGTGGGCCAAGGCTCTTCATGGGCTGTGAAACCACGGGATATGTTTTGGTATGAGTAAGAACTACTCATTTTCTGAAACAGTGGTGTGACTAGAATTTGCTTCTGGGGCGATGGGCGGAGTCCAATATGTACTGACAATGCGTCACCCCACATTCTGTAGGGCGAGTGGCCGTGCAGCGGTCACTTGGTGGGCCAAGGCTCTTCATGGGCTGTGAAACCACGGGATATGGTTTTGTTTGAATAAGAACTACTCATTGCCTGAAACAGTGATGTGACTAGTATTTGCTTCTGGGGCGATGGGCGGAGTCCAATATGTACTGACAATGCGCCACCCCACAATCTGTAGGGCGAGTGCAGCGGTCACTTGGTGGGCCAAGGCCCTTCATGGGCTGTGAAACCACGGGATATGGTTTGGTATAAGTAAGAACTACTCATTGTCTGAAACAGTGGTGTGACTAGCATTTGCTTCTGGGGGCAAAAGCGACGAGCGGAGTAAAATATGTACTTGTTGCGTTTGTGGTTTTGTGTTTGCGGTTTTCTATATTTTTCTTCTTGGATTGTGTTTCTCGTTTTTGGTTTTCAGTTTGTTTTCTGCTTTTGTTTTGTTTTTTATTTTTTTTTGGTTTTGATTGTTTGTTTTCTGCTTTTGCATTTGTTTTTTGTGTTTTGTTCTTGATTGTTTGTTTTCTGCTTTTCCTTTTGTTTTTTGTTTTTTTGGTTTTGATTGTTTGTTTTCGGCTTTTCGTTTAGATTTTTTTTCTGCGTTTGCTTTGGTTTATTGGTTTCGATTATTTGTTTTGTGTTTTTGATTTTGTTTTTGAATTTTATTTTTGCTTTGTGTTTTTTGTTTTTGTGTTTGTTTTCTGCTTTTGCTTATTTTATATTTTGATTTTTGCTTTCTTTTTGTTATGTGTTTGTTTATGCTTTTTGCTTTGTGCGGTGGCAAAATGAGATAGTCAAAGAAAGCAAAGCCAACTCTTTTGGGTACATTCGTGTTGACCGACTGAAAAGCACCAAACTTTTGTTTACTAAGGTAACAAACCCCATAACACGTAGCCTACATAATCCAATCGTCTGCCAACAATCCAAAAATTGGCTTTTTTTAATCATAAAAATACGTTTTTTATAAATTATTCGTCTGTGGGGGGATTGATCTGTAGTTACAATCCGATCGTTGGTAGACGCTAACAGAATTCTCTTCTTACTTTAATTTTTGTCTGTTTGTTATTGTTTCACGTGAAACTTACCGGAATGAATGGCACAAATATTCGTGTTTGCGAAGAAGCTATTATTAGATGAGAACTGAGATACAACTCATTTATGTGATATATAGGGATATAGGGTGAAGCTTTAAATACATCTTCGTTCCTCCAGGGAAGAATACAATCACGAAATCTGTATCCATCTCATTTACTCAGACTTGACAACCATTCTTGACAGGCGTTCGCTAAGTCACTGCTCTTACTAATCTCACAGCTACGGAAAGTTCAATAGGTGCATGTGTCACAACCAAGCTCCTTAGATCAGATAAGAAATAATTCTCTTCACGGTGCCCTGTAAATCGCGCCAAGTACAAAACGCATCCAATGTAAATCGCACCAAGCATGGTTCCTACCTGGAGTATTTGTGGCTGATACTGACGAAATCATTGGTCGCTACTTGGTTAGACGACTGTCTGGACAAAACCATTGGTCTGGACGAAATCATTGATCGCTACTTGGTTAGACGACTGTCTGGACGAAACCATTGGTCACTACTTGGTTAGATGACTGTCTGGACGAAATCATTGGTCGCTACTTGGTTAGACGACTGTCTGGACGAAATCATTAGTCGCTACTTGGTTAGATGACTGTCTGGACGAAATCATTGGTCGCTACTTGGTTAGACTACTGTTTGGACGAAACCATTGGTCACTACTTGGTTAGGTGACTGTCTGGACGAAACCATTGGTCTGGACGAAATCATTGGTCGCTACTTGGTTAGACGCCTGTCTGGACGAAACCATTGGTCGCTACTTGGTTAGATGACTGTCTGGACGAAAATTACAGACTGCTGTAGAAGCAAGGGGGTCTGGGGCGTAAGCCTCAGGTTAGGTTTGTTTTGTATGTAGAACAGTATTGTCACGACTGGGCGCGATTTACGGACATTCCTCAGTGGGCGTTATTTTCCCTGGGCGCGACTTTCGTAGAACCCTCTTCACAGAACACTGGGCGCTGACGAAACAACAGCCTAGCCTGTCCCGGCAGCCATAAGGTCAGGTGAGTTAATCGAAGTGTATGAAACCGTAAAAGATGGGTAATCATAGCTACTTTAGTATAGTAGCAGACCTCGTTCGACTTAAGATGCAGTTACGTGACGTCACGTATATTCTGTAGGTAACAAAGGTTATACTTTTTCAGTACGACCAACTCGTGGTGTAGCGGATAGCGTTCTTGGATGCCACCTCGGAGAGGTCTGGGCGACACGCAACAAGTACAGTAGTTCAGTCCAATGTTCGTGTCCTTTACTGTGATAGACTTTAACCCTCTATAGGTTTGTGTTCTCTATATTTACCACCTGCTATAAGGACGATGCTGATGATTGAATCTTTCAACGATATTATCTTGTGAAATTGTTAATATTTCTGACAACCAAATATTATCTTTTTACCTTCTTGAACTAAGGTGATTGTAAAAATTGGCATTAAAACTATTAACATTAATTTAAAAGAAATATGATAGTAAAAATCAGAATTAAATTAAATATGGTTGTAAAAATTAAAAATAAATAAGCTTAAAAACTTAAAATTATAGTAATATTATAACATTAATTTTAAGACTATAATAGTGCATTATGCAACGAGCCTATAATGGCATTAATTAAGACATGAGTATGTTTATAAAACGAGCGTAAGCGAGTTTTATAATTTCCATACGAGCGTCTTAATTACGTCTTAATTGCGTACGACTGTTTATGTTCGACGATAATTATAACTTTATTATATGTTTTAACATAAATATTCATAAATATCTGTTATCAGAATGAACAATGGCAGATTGACTAAAAGAATTCTCAACTTGGCCCACTCACTAAAAACCAAGAACAGCTGGCTACGTGAAATTGAAACAGATCTCCAAGAAATCAACATTTCAGACAATATTATACAGGACAGATGCAAATTCAGAACCCTAATCGACAATCACCAATTTGAAGACAAACTCAACACCAGGGCCACCATAACTTGGACATAAGACCGAAGAAAGGCGCTCAGCGAGAGGATGAAGAGATTTTGGAAGGAAAAGAAGGCCAACACATCAGCTAAACAGGTTCAACCGTGCTCCTGAGTCGGGCATAACGATGCAAGAAGAAGAAATATCTGTTGAGATTCAGTCACTAGAAAGTTGTGATCGGAGTGAGAGCGCTGGGTAGGATATCTCTGTTTTCCAAGCTCTCTGACCGACCGATGCATGCGCTCTGTGTGCTTGGCAGTTTATTTACGCGAACATATGGACGGTGCATTTTCGGTAATTTATATAGACATGCTGGATTTTGAGCGCATGCGCGAAGGTATCCTTACCTAATTGGTCACACAACTGTTTCTTGAGCTCTGATTGGTGGGAGAAACTGTTTCATAATGAAAAATAGTGTTATAATGAGCCTCATTATGATACAGTTTTCTGACACATAATGTTTACATTTCGACATCGTCGAACATAAAAATAATATGAAAATAAAAATTATAAACATTTTATTTTTATTTATTTATTTTTTATTTATCGTATGGCTTTTAGTGCCGGGAGTGTCCGAGGACATGTTCGGCTCGCCTGAGTCTGTAGCTGCTTCCAGCGGACACCCTAAAGTGTGAGCTACAAGTTCCGTTCAATTTCAAGTAGTTCCAACTTTCGCCACCAGATATCAATGATACCTAGTGGCGAACGTTGGAACTTCGATAGAGCGTTCTGACGAAATCTAACCTAACAAATTTTGCTTTACACATGTTTAGTCTGTGAAAGGATCTTTTACATGCCATAAATCTATGACATGGGACCACCGGCTTTACTTTCCCTCCGAAGGAAGGCATACTGAAGGATTTTTAACGCTCTTAAAAAATCCGACGACTCCAGCTGGGCTTGAACCCGCTATCTTGGGCATAGCAGTTCAGCATGCTACCGACTACGCCACCGAACATTAAATAAATATGAACATTAAAATGTTAATGAAAACAAAAATTAAAAGTAACATTAATTAACTAGGGCACCTGTGTAAGAAATCTCGCATGTCCATTAACCAACCACCCGCCCGGCTTTACTGTTATGCGGGCTTGTATAAATATGTTTATTTGTTTAAACGCACTTTTTAAACAAATTGTAGATATTTATTAAACCAGAGTGCAATTCGTCACTGCTGCGGGTATTCTGTTTGAATATTCAATGCACAATGGGTTGTGTGCGCCCCATGTGTATAGACTACCCACGCGGCTCTAGTACTAAGCGGGCTGAACGAGACACAGTTCTGCCATGGGCTATCGTCTTATGTATTTGTTTAAACACACTTTATAATCAAATAAATATATTTCCGTTGACATTTCAAGAAATGCATCATTTTTCCTGTATCGTTGAGACGATTTGGAAGATTTTGGTACAAACCGCACCTTCTAAGTCCTTCTGGTTTAGGAGCTTGAGTTTTTTGTCGGATGAACTTAGCGTATTATATGCTGTACTAGCGAACCCGTGGGAGACCTCTCGCACAATGGGTTGTGTGCGCCCCGTGTGTACAGACTATCCGCCCGGCTTTAGTGCTATGCGGGCTGTACGCGACACAGTTCTGCCAGGGGCTATCGTCTTGTTTATTTGTTTAAAGCACTTGCCAAACAAATAAATATATTTCCGTTGACTTTTAAAGAAATGCAAGAATTTTCCTGTACTATTGAGACGATTTGGAAGATTTTGGTACAAACCACACCTTCCGGTTCAGGAGCTTGAGTTTTGTACACATACACCTTAACATATTATATAATAAGATAGATATGAGGCCAAATAATTCAAATTAAAATTTTAAGAAATGCAAATAAGATATCTTCATTATTCTGCCCTATAAAGGTTTAACTTTTGTATGGACTCCGGAGAGGCCGAGTGCAGGTATTTCTAGTTGACGCCCGTGGGTGACCTGCGCGTCGTAAGCCTATGTATTGGTTTAATTTCTAATACACAGGTCGCTTCGAATATTAACATGGAGATGTTGCTGTTGTTGTCGTCTCTTTTAGGACTTCAACGTCCTTCAAGCCTCTTGTCCTTGGGTGTGTAGAGTTTGTTTGATAACCTGTGTTATTGTAGTGCCTAGATACTGGGATATGAACCCGGGGATTTAAAATAATTTCGCCTGGACTGTGTGTGAATTACAAACCATGCTCATGATGACCGGTGACTTCACTCAAACGTGGGATCTTGGAATGTCAATTATCCATGAGCCACTTGGCAATGCTGCTGGGCGATTTGTCTCAATTATAAATAGACCAACTGAAACAGCCATCACAGTAACACAGATTAACAGCTTTTTCTTTTTCTTTTCATATTTCAACTAATTGAGGATTTATGATCGCATGTTTAGCATTGCAAAACCTATAAATATTTTGGAGTTGGTGTTAAATATTCATACATTAAATATCACAAATAGTTGGCATGCGAGACAGAAGGCATAGCGACGAGATGACGATCTGATGCTCTGATTTAATATTTTGGAGATTCGAGATGCCGCTACGTATTGGCTCATATGAATATCATATAAAAATATGTATAGGTTACTGATATGCATTGCCATAACAAGAGAATTAAAAAGGACAGTAACAAGAATAGCAACATGTTAAACTACAAGAACTGAATGAAATATAGACTTGATGCACTCAGTAGGATCTAAGATTGTATCAGTTCCAGAGGTATGGCTACATGCCTAATTTCAACTCTGTTGCACAACTACATTAAAGCTTTACTAGTTTATTTTTAAGATACTGTTCATTTTCAGCGGAACCTTAATAACTAATAATTTTATCAGATGAGGAATATTTACAAAATTTTTCATAGATATTTTTTTTTCAGAAGATAAACCACATAATTGCCTATAAAACAATATTTCATATATATTTTTCTAAGATTAATTAAAATTTTTATAGATATTTTTAAGGATGTATTAGTTTTTTTTCTTCAAATTATTCTCTTCAAAACGTATTGTAAGAATATCAATTTCTTAATTTAAGTTTACTTTAGGATAAGTTTTCTCTTAATTGTGCTGAAGAAGAACCCATTGTTGTTTCGAAACATGTACACTTCAAATAGTCTATAAATTGTAGACATTTAAGTGTGTTGTGTTTTTTGTTAGTATTGATTTGGAGAATAATTAACATAAGTGTTTCTTAGTTACATGACAATGTTATAAAATGAACACATTCAACAGTTGATTTTAAAGTACAGTAGTTGTATTTGTGTCATAACTGACCCCGTAGGGAATCGCGCCTGCCTCTCATCCCGAGGCCCCGGGTTTGATTTCCGGTTCCGTTATGTACGTGAGAAGGGGTGGGACCGATTACTAGCCTAGCCAACCTAGAAGCGGTTTTGCATCGTTATCCCACTTTTAATCCAGTCGAATGCCGGGATGGTACCTAACTTAAGGGCACGCTCACCTCCTACCAATATCTCAACCTTAATTACAAACACACATTAGTACAGCCATCACAATAACACAGGTTAAATTCACACACACACAGGATGGGGGCTTGGTGGCGCAGCAGTCAAGCTGTTTGCCTCTCACCAAGGCAGACAGGGTTCGATTCCCGGTCAATGCATGTGACATATTGGAAGTGAAATGCCATGTCCTGTGGTTCGGATTCCACGAAAAAAGGAGGTCCCGTGGCTCTTGATCGCAAAAATAAAGGTCACATAAAACTATAAGCTTTGTTCCTTCAAAAACACTCCCAAATACACAGGGCTACATCACAAAGCCCCTAAATAAATCAAGAACAACTACAACAAGCTGTATTTGTAATTGTAATATTACGTTAAAGAGTTAATTGCATTTCGTTATGGATTTCTTAAAATACAGTAGTCTACCGCTACGCGTAATGCCCACCACTCGTGTTCAGCATATTCGCTTCAACTACGGAACTGGGGGAAGCTTTAATTAATTCACACGACTGTGCGGTAATATTGCGAGTCAGTACGTGTGAGGCGATCCAAATATTAGCATTTCAATTAGTCGATATTGGAAACAACGCCCAGTCCACTGTTTGAAAGGTTTCGAAGGCCAAGGACGGAGTGGCCCTCCAGCACCTTACTCCGGGTATATATTGGGTGCGCGCTACGGTGTTGGTATCATTTGTTCTTGCCGCAGCCAAGCAACAGACTCTCAATCCACCATGTACAAGCTGGTGAGTACTCTCTACCGTCGCTGTAACTTTGTTCTTAGACAATTGCTTTTAGGTAGAGCTGTTAACTTATAAAGCCTGGCTCTTATGCCATCATCAGACTTATTTGTTCTTGTTCTGCCTTTCGGCCATTGGTATAACAGTTTTGTTTCACAAGGAGGGCTGATGACCACGATGTAGAAAGTCCTTAAATTGAACAATAACAGCATTTACCTTTAATATCATAGATGTTTAGGTGTGAGATTTTCCAATAGCTAGTGTTAGTTTTAATGATTTTATTGCCTGTTGTGAAATCAGGCTGGTTGGTTAGTTGGTATCTTAGTTTAGGGACTGCAACAACGCGGTCATGTAGCCCCGTGTACTTTGGGTGTGTGTAGAATTTGTCTGATAACCGGTGTTAATTGTGATGACTGTATTCAGATTAGGACTTCAGACGATCAATTTTCAAGTAGTTCCTACTTTTGCTACCAAATGCTACCGTCCACGACTCCTACCTGCGGTCTGGCTATAATATGCCATCGCAGTCAGCACCAGGCGGCGAACATTGGACTAATATAGCGTTAATCAAATTTAACCTACAAATTTAAGCTCCAGGCAAGTGTAGTTAGTGGAAGGTTCTTTAACATGCCATAAATGTACGATATGGGACCGCCGGCTTTACTTCCCCCCCAAAGGAAGGCACACTGAGCGATTTCTAACGCTCTTAAAAAATCCGATGACTTCAGCCGGGTTTGAACCCGCGATCTTGGGCATAGAAGATCAGCATGCTACCAACTACGCCATCGAAGCCGTCTGAAATCAGTCTCTGGCAGAGATTATTGTTTTATTCGAGAGGCTTGGACATTAATCCCGTGTACTTGGGTGTATGGGAAAATTGTCTGATAACCTGTATTATCGTGGTGTTTGAAGTAGTGTGTGTATATTTTAATTCGGTGAGGATTGGGAAGGACGCAGCCGTGGCCAAAGTTAGGAACCATCCCGGCATATGCCTGAAGTAGAAGTGGGAACCCACGGAAAACCACTTGCAGGATGGCTGAGATGGGAATTGAATCCAGTTTTGTCTCACGAGACTAAGTGTACCCCACTCCATTCATCAGACCAGTTTTACATTTCTTGGCAGAGCTGAGAATCGAACCCGTATGTCCGGGATGACAGCCTAGAATGCTAGCCACTGCGCCACAAGGTGGACTGGCAGAGAAGGGGATGGCATCAATGACATTACATTTACATACATCTAGAAAAAGGTTTTCTGGTCCGAAGTGGTCTGGCACCAATGAAAACGCGCCCACTACCGGTGACATAGACTACACTACTTAAAACTAACTTCATTATGAAATAAATGGAAAATATCAATTTACAGTCCACCAAATGAAACTAACAGTCTTGCTCAGTACAGCAATACCGAAGTTATCTTGGTTGTTTACGTAAGATAGCATTGCTGTGCTCTCCACACTTAAAACACATCTCTCTAATGCTTTCAGTTCTTGTTGTTTTAAGGGAGGAACAGGCAGATCGTCTGCCCCTACTGATGCTGTTAGTGTGTCTGTGGTTTAGTATTAATTCTTGCTGAAGAGACAGACACTTAACACTTCTGCATGCTTCATGTAAGAACTTCACTAGTGAACGCTTTGCCAGAAAGTTGTGAGTTACAACTTCATAATTAATTGATGAATATCTAATTCATAGGCAACTGTAGCTAAGATTTGAAAATATCAAATATAGCGTTTAATCCAGTGCAGGGTCATTAACATATTTAGGTAATTATGCTGGTCTTGGTAGTAGTTGTTGCTTTAAGAGGCTGATTTAGTCATGAAGTAAGTCTGTTTGTAGTACCGGTAGTTAATTAAGTATACTACTGGCTGCGTGGCGCTGCGGTGGAGTACTTGCCAGCTGTGTTCAAGGAGCCGGGATCGAATGCTAGCGTAGTCAGGTAGTAACCTTTTTGAGTGTGCAAAGGCTAAATGCGAGAGAATCGTGCCAGTGCATCTACATTAAACATTTCCTACAAGACAACCTTTTGATGCCCCGGCGTCTCCAAAGTCAGAGTAGTTAAAAGGGGCGTAAATTCCATAACATTATTATTAATAATTATTATTATTATTAGAATATTGCCTTTTAGAGCCAAAGAATTAAATTCAAGCATATTTTCTTGGTTCTTGGCGTGAATGTTACTGGGTTTAACTAAGTATACACAGACTGAATGACGTCGGGATACGGAAATTTCACCCTGAAGGTGATCATTAACGTGTCAGAACATCTATTGGCACTTGCACGGTTATCTCAAAATTAAAAATCTCAACTGTGCCAGGATTATATTCCGCAACAGATAAGGCTGAAACCTAAAATAGTTGCTGAAATTAGACTATTATAATTATTAATATCAATGTTAATACAGAATTATTATTTTTATTATTATCATTATTCTTATTATATAATATTATTATTGCTGTCGTTTTGGTCAGCTATGTATGACGTCCATCCAACTGCCTTCTTCCTCAATCTTTAACATTTTCCCAGTAGCGTCTCATTCTTTCCACTGTGTATGATGTTGCTTCCTGTCTTCGGATCACGCCTTGCCTGTTGTGAGTTTATATTTTCCTTCGAACTACAATGCTCTTAGTTTCATCTTAAGGGGTATTCACTTCTGAACATCGTCACATGTAATTCTCACTTCGTTTAAGTCCCTTTCTACCTCTGTAAACCAGACTCTTTCGGTTTTCATTCCCAGAAAGTTAGAAAGGATCTCATTGGGCTCATTCAAGCTATGTGTCCATATAATCACTTCAGTTCTTTCTTCCACCTGAGCGTAGAGTACATGGTTGTCATTTGTAGCTTTTCAGTCGGTCAACACGATTGTGCCCAATGAATTGGTGGGGTAAAATATATAAATATGTAAATACACTCCTGGAAAATATTAGGCTACATGTATTAGTTAATTATGACAATAAATGGGGCAATTTTGGATTACGCGTTTCGACATGGTTGTGGCAACGTCTGTAGTAACAATTTATATTGACTGGACTCAAGATTTCCTTTAGAATTTTCCTTTCTCTGACTTCTAGTTTCTCCATAATACCTTTCTTTGCATTGCAAGGCATTCTACAGTGTGTTATTATTATTATTATTATTATTATTATTATTATTATTATTATTATATACAATTGTTTTCACACATATTATTGTGAAGCACAACCAGATATTACTCAGGATCTAGCCTTATTGATGACTACTGTTATATAATTTACAGATAATTAACATTAAAACGCAATGGCTTTAGCGGGGACTGGATTGGTTACTGGAAATACCATCACAGTCACACGACAGAGCCCACGCTATTATTGTGTATTGAAATGTTTACCGCACTTGAAGCATAGGATATAAGCCAACACAAATATCTGTTTGTCAATGAACTTTCATTCAATTTTAAAATGTCTTGTGGGTAAGCTTCTGGTGTGTGTAACTACTGAATTACTTGTATTGAGAAATATATCTTACCTCTAAATATGATGTATCGCTCCATAATCTTACGAAGGTGTCATCCAAGATAGCAAACACGGGCTGTTGTTCTGTTTATAACCCAAGTTGACAACTGTTGCTACTCTAAGGTCTGCCCTTTCGAGCCGTGTAGAGACTGTTAAGGACTTTGTTCTACACAAAATAGTAGTTCGGTATTGATTCCAAAACTTCCCTTTTGGATCAAATAACATCATGAAATACCATAATCCTATAGTGGATCACTCACTAAAGGAACTCATCATTTTATGGTTCTAAATAATCATACAATTCTCTGAGTTACAATTTAGAATTTCGAACTTACCTGGAGCTTTCTATAATATTGATGATGACTGCTGTTATAAGGGGTGGAAGAACGAGGTTGTCTGCCCCTGGTTTATTTATTAACTCAAGTATTATATTATTCGAAATACACACATCAAAAAAAGTTTTGCATCACCTCGGTTCCCAGATCTCCGGCATATAGACGTTGACTGTGTATATTGTATCCAAGATACAGTCCCTTTGACTGTTCATAGATGTCACTAAAACTGCTCAAAGATGTAAACAACCATGCATGAGCAGGGCCTATTAGACGGAGGGGGTACGACAGCCGATCAGTTCCAGTCATTCCACCAGGACGAAGGTACGCTGCTCATGTTGTCTGTAGTTCTACCATGCCTAGAAGGTCAATACCGCAGTTCGATCGCGTCCGCATTGTTACTTTGTGTCAAGAAGGGCTCTCAACAAGGGAAGTTTCCAGGCGTCTCAGAGTGAACCAAAGCGATGTTGTTCGGACATGGAGGAGGTACAGAGATACAGGAACTGTCGATGACAGGCCTCGCTCAGGCCGCCCAAGGGCTACTACTGTAGTGGATGACCGCTACTTACGGATTGCCGCTCGGAGGAACCCTGACAGCAATGCCACCATGTTGAATAATGCGTTTCGTTCAGCCACAGGACGTCGTGTTTCAACTCAAACTGTGCGCAATAGGCTGCATGATGCGCAACTTCACTCCCGACGTCCATGGCGAGGTCCAGCTTTGCAACCCCGACACCATGCAGCGCGGTACAGATGGGCCCAACAACATGCTGAATGGACCCCACGGAATTGGCATCACGTTCTCTTCACCGATGAGTGTCGCATATGCCTTCAACCAGACAATCGTCGGAGACGTGTTTGGAGGCACCCTGGTCAGGCTGAACGTCTTAGACACACTGTCCAGCGAGTGCAGCAAGGTGGTGGTTCCCTGATGTTTTGGGGTGGCATTATGTGGGGCCGACGTACGCCACTGGTGGTCATGGAAGGCTCCGAAACGGCTTTACGATACCTGAATGACATCCTCCGACACATAGTGCAACCATATCGGCAGAATATTGGAGAGGCATTTGTCTTCATGGACGACAATTCTCGACCTCATCGTGCACATCTTGTGAATGCGTTCCTTCAAGATAACGACATCGCTCGACTACAGTGGCCAGCATGTTCGCCAGACATGAACCCTATCGAACATGCCTGGGATATGTTGAAAAGGGCTGTTTATGGACGTCTTGACCCACCAACCACTCTGAGAGATTTACGCCGAATTGTCGTTGAGGAGTGGGACAATTTGGACCAACAGTGTCTTGATGAACTTGTGGATAGTATGCCACGGCGAATACAGGCATGCATCAATGCAAGAGGACGTGCTACTGGGTATTAGAGGTAGTGGTGTGTACTGCAATCTGGACCACAAATGCTGAAAGTCTAGCTGTATGATGGTACAACATGCAATGTGTGGGTCTCATGAGCAATAAAACGAGCTGAAATGTTGTTTGTGTTGATCTCTATTCCCTTTGTAATTAACGGTTCCGGAACTCTTGGAACCGAGGGGATGCAAAACTTTTTTTGATGTGTGTATAAGTAACCATTCACAGACGTCTTATAAGGAAAGTTTAAATGTGTAGATTGCATCAAGTTGCTTAAGTTATGGACGATGTTTTAAAAGTGCTTGTATTTCTTGTGTTCCAGATCCTTGTTGTCCTGGCTCTGATCGCCATCTCCTCCGCTCAGTACTTGGGCTACGGAGGATACGCAGCTAGCCCCTACTACGGAGGCTACGGAGGCTATGCCGCCCCTTACGCCTACGCCAGAGGAATCTACTCCGGCGCTTACATTGGTTGAACACCGGCCCTCTCTCTGTCTTGTATGACGTCATGCAATAAAATTCTTCTCTTTTTCCTGCTCTAAAATTGCCTATGTTTATTTCAATTTCCTTTCCTCGCTTCCCAATGTTCAGAAACAAAACTACAGTACTATCTGAATTCACAAACTCAGCTTTCATGTAAGAAGGTGATCCATAACCCATCTCTGTTACAATCTGCACCTTGAATGGTTCCATAATCATCCTCATGAACCACTTAGAAGATTTAAGTCTAGTATAAAATAAATAATCCTCTTATCTTACCATTTTGATAGTATCACGAGCCAAACCCGGAATGAGAACATATCTAGAAGTTTCCGTGCAGATCTCCGATTGGCTCGGGCATATCTCGGACACGTAGTCATGTGTCCTCAACTCCTTGGGAAGATCTCTTCCAAAGTTGATAGCTGACAGCTGTTAACTAAAAATCGATATATTCCGTTGTGAGAAACCAGTATCTCCTCTAAAATATCACAATCTTGTTTACTCATTAATTTCTGTAGATAATGTTGTATGGCGTGTCTTGAATATCACTTTGTTAAGCTGGGTATTTTGAGAAATTTAACAAAACTTAGACATTGAAATCATTGATTTCAGTTTTTTTCCTCCATCTACGAGAGCTTTTATTTATCCATTCCACGCACCATAGTTTGAAGAATGTGCAAATCTAAGAACGGCTCTGTCACATGTCTTTCAGTTCAGGCACAACATTATTAGCAAATTGACGACTAACTAGCACGAGATGCTCCGAATGCAGAACATGCACAGCCACATCAGATCCAGATTTAGAATACCAAAAGCCCACAACACAGAAATTAACACAAGAGGTCTTGGCACACCTATACACATCCTCGGTATCCATAATACTGGCAAGTCTATTTCTCAAAATATGACAGAAAACAAGAATAAGTTATTACAAATAACCTGAAGAAGAAAGTAACAAATTAATCTCTACTGACTGAAATATGATGCTGTACTTGTGATTAAATGTACTCTGAAGACGAATTTTCCTGCACTTCTAAGCTAATCTAATGAGAGAATTGTTTTAAATACTCACATCATTGTACCAACTGCCGTGACCAAACGACCTCTGAGGAAAAATCATTAAATGTTTCAGAGTCAGTAATTCAGATTTAATGCTTGATTACTGTGTGTTACTTATTGATTTAAGCGTAACTAAAGAATAATTTTAAAAGTTTGAGCTAAATATGTAAAAGTAAACTACAGTACTTACTGTCAGAGCGGTTCTGTGAGTGTCAGGAAACAGTTTCAAATTGCGATGATGTGGCAGATATAGCAAGAATAATAATTGTACATCCATAGCCAAACTTAAGTAAGCTACATCGCAAACAGAGTAAAGCCATGACTTTGGAATTTGTCATTCATCCTCGTCATGTGGTAATGTCTAAGCAAGCACTGTTTCGCCAGAAACGTTGCAAGAAGCTAAGGACAGTATGAAAATAATGAAAATGTCGATTAACATTAATTCGATTTGCCCTAATGTATAAAATGACTTCTCAAAATTCCCTGGTAAAGACTTAAATTGAATAAACCTTCTGGATTTTCCCAACTCTCTCTGCAACTCCAGATTTTGCAGATCATCTAGACGTTCACTATTTCGTTATTTGACCGTAGTATATAAGGACGGCTTTTTTAGAGCTGACTTAGGATCAATTAATTAAATTTAAAATCACTTTCTTATTTTAATTTAGCCTCATTTGTATATTCAGGGCAGCTTCAGTACTGGGGTGACTCATGTTCAAAATTAGCTACCGTACTTATTGCATTATTCAGGAGATATTTCTAACTCAGATTGACGAGTATCTCAATTCATACACTTACTTATGTACGATCTATACGGTACTTTAAACTTACTCCAACAAAAGGGTCCGCTGAAAACAGGATTTACTGTGTTCTGCAAATATCTCAAAAATGGTTGGATCTTGGGCCTTAGAGCGTGGCTTTATGGGTCATTCTTGCACCTTCCGAGTTTTAATTCTCGCGTCGTGAGGCTTAAAATGAGATTTGTCTGGTCCTTCTACCACAAATTTGACAAGCCAATGCGAATGTGCTAAAGGGCCTAAATCTAGGGAATAAATAGGTCTGTCCAAATTTAAAGCAGTGTCCAGAATAGAAAATCTGGTTCAGATTGGTGGAACAGTATGGATTTGAATATGGAACAAACAAACAACATGTAGTTCGATGGAGAACTAAATTGCCTATTTTCATATATCCTACTTATGTTAATTGCCTCTATCAACCTACAAATTTTCAATTTGATTGATGTAATAGATTCGTATATATTGAAAACCGTCTAAATATTTCGGATGGTTGCAATGTTGGATTTTTATGTATGTAGGCCATAGAGTTGTGTACTATTACATGACGATTATTGGGTAAGTGTATTATTCAAACTTCAATCGCATGATTAGGACACAAGAAAAAAAACGAGATTTTAAAATTTCGCATAACCGCTATCTTGTCGTTATGGAAACAATTGCAATAAATTTGATGTCAGTGCATTGCAATGTGAATAAACATTTGCTGTACCATGTTTAACTACGATCGGATGGTAAAATCGCGAGAAAAGTCTATTTAAATGTTTCAAAATCGCTTGGCCGTCATGTTCGTTTTGAACTTAACAGGTTTTTGGGAGTCAGATAGGTGAACTTCTAGTAGGTTTCTTTATCATCATACAAAATTTCAGGGTGATATCAGTAGCCTAATAGTTTCGGCCATGTTGAATTGGTCAGATATAATAAACTTTGAAGGGCACGATCGGGGTCGGCCAAAATAGTACTATGACCATACCGAGTGTCATTGAAATCGCTCCAGCTGTTTAGAAGTTCATTTTATGAAAAAAAAAAAAGGCTTATGAGATCACCTTTTGACCGTGTGTGTGTGTGTGTGTGTGTGTGTATGTGTGTGCGTATGTGTGTGTGTGTGTGTGTCCCCCTAATAACTTCTAAACGGCTGGAGCGATTTCAATGACACTTGGTATGGTCATAGCACCATATTGGCCGACCGTGCCCTTCAAATTTTATTACGTCTCACCATTCCAACATGGCGGCTGAGCGAAATATTTTTCCAGCATTCAATATCTCCGAAACTATTACCAATATGACCCTGACATTTTGTACGCTGATAATAGGCAATACTAGAATTTTACCTATGAGACGTTCAGAAACCTGGTGACTACAAATCCAACATAGCGGTCAAGCAAATTTGATATTTTTAAATAGACATTTCTCGCGATTTAACCATCCAAACGTAATGTAACGTGGTACAGAAAAATTTTATACACATTTTAATGCACTGGCATCTAATTTAGTTCAATTCTTTACATAACTTCAAGATGGCGGCTGGTCAAAATATTTCACTGGCATTCCATATCTCCGAAACTATTACTGGTATCACCATAAAATTGTGTACGGTCATGAAGGACACTACTACAAGTTTATCTATATAACTTTCAAAAACCTGTAAAGTACAAAACGAACATGGCGGACAAGCAAATTTGAATCATTTTAATTGACTTTTCTCGGGATTTAACCATCTGAGCGCAGTGAAATGTGGTACAGTAAATGATTATACATATTGTAATGCACTGGCATCTAATTCTGTTCAATTGTTTACATAACCTCAAGTTGGCGGCTGTGCAAAATTTTAACAAGTCATTCCGTGAAGAACTATACAGCCTATTTTCATATATCCTTCTCTATCAACATTCACAATTTCAGTTTGATTGCTGTAATAGATTCGTAGTTATTGAGAACCGACTAAATAATGCGGATGGTCGCCATGTTGGATTTTTACATATGTAGGTCTTAGAGTTATGTACTGTTACATGAAGATTATTGTGTACGTGTAGTATTCAAACTCCAATCGCATGATTAGGACACAAGAAGTAAAAACGAGTTTTAAAATTTCATACAGCTGCCATCTTGTGGTTATGGAAACAATTGAAAAAATTAGATGCCAGTGGATTAACATTTGTATAAGGATTTACTGTACCAAGTGTCACTGCACTCGCATGCTTAAATTGCGATAAACGACCATGTGAATATTTATACTTTGCGTCGCCTCCATGATGGATTTGTGATCACCAGGTTATTTAAAGTTCTATAGGTGAACTTATGTTCATAGCCCCTATGAACAATAAAAAAATCAGTTTGATTGCTGTAATAGATTCGTAGATATTGTTATAGTATAGGCCATAGAGTCATGTACCATTAAAGAAAAATTAATGCGTAGGTTCATTATTCAAACTTTCACTTCAATCGCATGATTACGACACAAGAAATAAAAACTTAATTTTAAAATTCGCACAGCCGCCATCTTGAGATTATGTAAACAATCGAACTAAATTAGATACCAGTGCATTACAATGAGTATTAACATTTACTGTACCAAGTTTCATTGCGTTTGGATCATTAAATCGCGAGAAACGTCTATTTAAAATTTTCAAATTCGCTTGGCCGCCATATTTGTTTTGTAGTTAACCGGTTTTGGAAAGTCTCATACATGAACTTCCAGTAGTGCTCTTTATCTCCGTAGAAAATTCCAGGGTGATACCGCTAATAGTTTCAGAGATATTGAATGGTGGTGAAATATTTCGCACAGCCGCCATCTTGAGTTTATATAAACAATTGAACGAAGTTAGATGTCGGTGCATTACAATATGTAAAAATAAATACTGTACCATGTTTTATTGCGTTTGGTTGGTTAAATCGCGAGAAACTCTTTTTAAATGTCGCAACTTCGCTCGGCCGCCATGTTGGTTTTGTAGTTATCGAGTTTTCGAAAGTCACATAGGTGAACTAGTAGTTCCCTTTATCACTGTAAAATATTCCAGGGTGATATCGGTAATAGATTCGGAGATATTGAATGCCGGTGAAATATTTCGCACAGCCGCCATGCTGGATTGGTGAGACGTAACAAAATTTGAAGGACACGTTCGGGGTCATTCGGAATAGTGCTAAGAACTTACTGAGTTTCATTGAAATCGCTCCAGCCGTTTAGAAGTTATTAGGGGGGACATACACCATCACACATGCACACACAGACAGACACACGGACAAAAGGTGATCTAATTAGCTTTTTTTTTCATAAATGAAAATAGGCTAAAAATAAGTTTTTTTTTAGCCGTAATCATGCGATCGAAGTAAAAGTTTGAATAATGAAACTACACAATAATTTTCTTTTAATGGTACATAACTCAATGGCATATACATATAACAATCCAAAATGACGACCATAAGGATTATTTAGATGGTTCTCAGTATGTACGAATCTTTTACAGCAATCAAACTGATTTAATGTTCATAGAAGCTACGAACATAAGTTCACCTATAGGACTTTCAATAACCTGGTGAGCACAAATCCAACAAGGCGGCGACGCAAAGTATAAATGTTTAAACGGACGTTTCTCGCGATTTAACCAGCCAAGTGCTGTGAAACTTTGTTCGATAAATGCTTATACAAATGTTAATCAACTGCCATCTAATTTACTTCAATTGTTTTCATATCCACAAGATGGAAGCTGTCAGAAATTTTAAAATCTCGATTTTACTTCTTGTGTCCTAATGATGCGATTGAAGTTTCAATACCACACATGCACAATAATCTTCATGTAATAGTACACAAATAAAAATCCAACATGGTGACCATCTGAAATATTTAGATGGTTCTCAATATCTACGAATCTATTACAAAAATCAAACTGAAATTTTGTATGTTGATAGAGGCAATTAACATGAGAAGGATATATGAAAATAGGCTGTAAAGTTCTTCACGGAACTACTTGTTTCATAAATGTAAATAGGCTAAAATATGTTCTGCTTTATACAATACAGTGAGGGCCCTTCCTATAGAACGGAGCCTCGGGTGCGCCGTGTGATTGCCGGGGCACTCTGGCTAGCCACCTGTTGACCAAGGCACAGGCGATAGAAGCAGCGTAGCGCCCAACTAGTTCAACACTTTTAAACTTTTTAACGTATATTGAATAATCATCATTACTTACATGCATTTCAGAGTAGTTGTTGGAAATGCTGTCCTTCGTTTTCTAAACACGCATTGCACTATCTTAAGACGTTTTGGTACACTCGCTGATATTTCATATGTGTGCAGTTATTTCGTTCTCGAGGGCCTCCAGAGTACGCGGTTTGTACCTGTATACATTTAATTTGAGTTTCCTCCACAAGTAAAATTCACACGGCACTGAAACTTATGAACACATTTACTGGAAGACTTCTTCTTGAGAAGATGAGTTTCCACTATGAAAATTAGATGTTTTGTTCCCTACCTAACCATGTTCTCGGGATACGAGATAGCCTACAGTACTTCACCACAAGTCAACCTCAACTAAGGTAACTTGCCAGATCCGTTGGTAAAAAATTCAATGCCAGCATTCAGGGCTTCCCGACTCGCTGGTGTGTAACGGTAGATGGTAGTCAACTGGCGTTGACTCAACGCACTTCACCCATTCCACGGCGCAGGTGAAGCTCTGCCCTACAGGGGAAGGTTCTCACTGTAGAAGATGGCCTCCGAAAAGACATGATGTAGGTCCTTCAAGTTGACGTCCATGGGTGAACTACGTGTCTTAATGGGCATGAAATGAGTGATAATGAAGCTAAATACATCTAGTCCCCGAGCGAGGGGCTTTAAAAGTACAAATTTAAAATCTCATGGTCCGGGAATGAAACCAGAGGCCCTTAAGATCAAAGGCAAGTGACCTCGTCACTTGCCCATGAAACCGGGCGAATAATGTGGTAGCCTATCTTTAATTATTTTCATGTAGGAATCGAGTAGTTTCCCCGGTATTATCGTGATACTTTTCTGGAGCGAGTATGAAAAGACGGGGAAAGGACATGGTTAGTGCCGGAAAATGAAGCTTGAATCCTTTGTTGTTATTGTTGTTAATTCCCTTCAGGGATAACTTGGCAATCAACCCCGTCGTGTCTGATAACCTGTATTTATGTGATGACTGTAATAGTGTGTGTAACTGTATAAGGGACAGGGATGACGGAAGCGCCCCGGGACTTGAGGTAAGCTACTATTCCGGCATTTGCCTGGTGTGAGTGTGGGATAAACCCGGGATAAACCACAATCGAGATGATGATAATTATTGTTTTGCGGGGTCTAATATCTACTGTCGACTAAAATATTATGTGTACTTGAGTTTGAAGGTTGTTTGTGAAGTAACCAATAGACCTACATAAAATCCAATCACATCATCAATTTTATCGTTCTATTTTACGTTAGTTCACGTAGGTTTGGAATTTTTAATTTATATTTTAACATTTTTTATCGCAGTCATCACGCGTTATGGCGGGCCTCGCTCGGAAGTGATGGGCTCCATATCAGCAACGCTGTACAGCATTTCCCGGAGCAGCTAGCTGGTGAACCATGTCTTAATTCCCCGTACAAATACAAACCGATATAAAATAAGTGAATTAATTTACGTATTTCACAGTCATACAGCATAACCTTTTGATGTATAAGGATTGCAATGCAACCAAGAACTGCATTTTCCAACGACCCCGAGCCGAGAAAAGGTTACCTTACAAAAATGATAACAACGTTCGTTCTTGAACACACAAAATTTTGAAATTAATAAACCAGTTATACAACATGCCAATGTATATTGTGTTAAAATTGGGATTCGATCTGATGACGGGTTTGTGAGATAATAATTCTTAAATGTGACGCATGGTTAAAACACGCTTAAAAACGGGCACTTTTTGTGTTTCAACTGCGATAAAAAATATTAAAATATAAATTAAAAATTCCAAACCTACATGAACTAAAGTAAAATAGAACGATGAAAATGATGATGTTATTGGATTTTATGTAGGTCTATTGGTTACTTCACAAACAACCTTCAAACTCGAGTGCACATAATATATTGGTCGACAGTAGGTTATCGGCCCCTAATGAAATGAAATGTTATAAATGAGGATAAAAACATTCCACTGTTAAGGACGAAAACCAAATGGTTTGTATAAAACAGACAGTGAGCCCCAACAATATATTAGCCTATGCCTTATTTGCATAAGAGGAGTTAAAACGAGGATGATAATGAACAATAAAACAAATAAGGCATATTGAACAATGAAAAATATTTATGAACAAAGACATACGACAGAATAAAACAAAACTAAATTTCGTGAACTATATTAAAACTTTAAAAAGTATCCACTCTCCTTCATGAAGCGGCTTCGGTGGCGTAGTTGGTAGCATGCTGAACTGCTGTGCCCAAGGTCGCGGATTCAAACCCGGCCGAAAACGTCGAATATTTTAAGAGCGTTAGAATCCCTCAGTATGCCTTCCTTCGGAGGGGAAGTAAAACCAGCGGGTCCATGTCATACATTTAAGGCATGTAAAAGAACCTTCCACAAACTACAATTGTGTGAAGCTAAATTTTGTAGGTTAGATTTGATTAACGCTCTATTAAGCTCCAACGTTCGCCGCCAGGTGCCAGTTTCTGTGGCATCTAGTAGGCAATTTTAAAGCTAGGTGTCGTTGACGGTTACATTTTTTTAAAAAGTAGGAGCTACTTGAAATTTACCGTCTGCAGTCCTTACCTGAAATAGGCTACAGATAACACACACTAATACAGCCATCACAATTAACACCGGTTATCAGACAGATTCTACTCACACCCAAAGTACACGGGGCTAATTGACCGCGTTGTCGCAGCCACTAAACTGAGGAACCAACCAATCTCCCACAAGAACCGAATGACGAGGTCTGCCAACAGCCCGTCATCACCTAGCCTAGAACAAGGGAGAGGGTGTTAGGCGGTTAGAGAGTCCTTCCTTGATTGGCCTGGTCCAAGAGAATGTGTGCCACGGTAAACACTCGAGATAGCCGAGACTCAAACCTGTTTCTTAGGACGTGCTTCATCTGACCTCGTGGCCACGGTTTCCCACTTCTACTCCAAGCAAATGCCGGGATGGTTCTTAACTTAAGGTCACGACCGCCGCCTTCCCAATCCTCATCGGAATTATAAATACACACACTAATACAGCCATTACAATAACACAGGTTATCAGACTAAACTTCCACACTGAGCCAAGTACACGGGGCTAAATGAACACGATGATGAAGCCCTTCAAATGAAACAACAACAACAACGTAGTTTTCAATTGACGAGGAAAGCGTTAAAATGTAAAATGTAATGTATTAGTGATAGGTTGCCTTTCCATGAAACATTTAAAGAACATAATCGTTATTTCATCGAAAGAATTAACATTTCTTCCTTGGTAAAATAGACTGTATGTATATTGAATTCCCGAGCCACGACTGCTATAAACAACTTCACGAGATCTGAGATGTAATCTTAGGCACAAATACATAAAATCACATTGCTATAGCCACCACAATAACACAAGTGTCAGACTAATTTGTTAGTGGCGGCTTCGGTGGCGTAGTTGAAGCATGCTGAGTTTCTATGCCCAATATTGCGGGTTCAAACCCGGACGAAGACGTCGGATATTTTAAGAGCGTTGAAATCCTTCAGTATGCCTTCCTTCGGAGGAGAAGTAAAGCCGGCGGGCCCATGTCATGGATTTATGGCATGGAAAAGGACCTTCAACTAACTAAATTGTGTGAAGCTAAATTTGTAGGTTAGATTTCATAGCGCTCGATTAAGTACCAACATTCGCCGACAGGTGCCGGTTGCGGAGGCTTCTAGTACCCTAGTTCACAGCTAGGAGTCGCTGACGGTAGCATTTGGTAGGAACTAATTGAAATGTTTCAAATTCACTTGGCCGCCATGTTCGTTTTGTACTTTACAGGTTTTTGAAAATCACATAGATAAACTTGTAGTAGTGCCCTTTATCACCGCACCAAATTTCAGGGTAATATCAGTAATAGTTTTGGAGACATACAATGCCAGTGAAATATTTCGCATAGCCGCCATCTTGAGGTTATGTAAACAATTGAACTAAATTATTTGCCAGTGCATTACAATGTGTATAAACATTTGTTGTACCAAGTTCCATTACGTTTGGAGGGATAAATCGCGAGAAATGTATATTTAAATTCTCAATTTCGCTTGGCCGCCATGTTGGTTTTGTAGTTACCAGGTTTTTGAAAGTCTCATAGGTGAACGTCTAGTAGTGCCATTTATCACCGTACAAAATTTCAGGGTGATAGAGGTAATAGTTTGGGAGATATTGAATGCTGGTGAAATATTTCGCACAGCCGCCATGTAGGATTGGTGAGACGTAATAAAATTTGAAGGGCACAGTCGGGGTCGGCTGAAATCAAGCTATGACCTTTCCGAGTTTCGCTCCACCTGTTTAGAATTTATTAAGGGGACACACACACACACATACATACGCACACACATACACACACACGGACAAAGGGTGATCTCATAAGCCTATGTTGTCATAAAATGAGAGAAGTAGGCTAAAAAATACACTTTGTTCACTGGACTTGTTTTAATGGTGGGTTGAACAAGGGCGTTAGTATCCTGAAGTAGGCCTACTTTGTGTATAGTGTATCACTTCACGATCATCCTATTCTATTTCGTTCTGCTTCTATGTCTGTAATAGTGGCTTCGTAAACTATTTGATGAGCAATATTATCTGAATATGTATATTAGTTTAATCCGAACAGTTACATACAGTCTAATGATGTTAACAATCGTATTTTCAATGACTGTTCTACAAAATAATAATCTTGATTTACATTCACATTTAGATATGAGAAAGTAATTTTGAAAGCCACTATCTGGAGCGTGGCACTCTATGGAAGTGAAAAATGGGCTGCTGGTGCTGCAGAAAAGAGGTGAATAGAAGCTTTTGAAATGTGGTGTTACAGGAGAATGATGAAGCTTTGATGGGTTGATAAAGTAACTAATGAAGAGGTTTCACGAAGAGTGGGAGAGCATAGATGTTTCTGCCGACTGCTAATGGAGAGAAGAGATAGGTTAGTACGACACATATAAATACATCCAGGTGAGCAATCTTAGTTATGGTGGAAAGAGTCGAGGACAAGAACTATAGGGGTGGACCATATTTGGAATAAGTTAAACAGATTGTCTCAGATGTGAGGTTTGGTAGCTATGTAGAGGTAAAACGATTAGCTCAGGACAGGGAGGCATGGCGAGCTACATAAAACCAGTCAAGAGACTGTAGACTCAAAGAAACAACATCCACACCTATTCCTGAGAAGATACGATGCTACAAATCGCTAATTTTATAATTCAAAACACAAAACATAAGCCAAAAACAGGTTCTGAAAGTAAGAAAAACAGAGCCAGACATCGCTGCCACCACACCTTGTTACCCACTACTGCTGTTAGATATGTGCCAACGCCCAGCCATGTCCCCTCATGAGCAAGGCCAGTGCAGAGTATATATGGAGTGTGAAAGAAGGCTCAGGTATCTTGTTCTTGCCGCAGCCGAGTAACAAACGCCCAACACCATGTACAAGCTGGTGAGTCAACAAATCTGTACCTTATTACTGCATAAAGTTCCCAATTAAACTTAACCAGTTGGATTCGTAAAGCAGAATTGTCTGCTCCTCGAGTCAAAATTATTTTCAGAGACTTTTCCTTCTTGTAGTAGTTTTATTCCAAAGTTTCCTAGTTTCATTTACGTTACTATGCGCACTGCGTGTGCATTATGGCTGATAACGTTTGTTAATATTGTGCTGTTAAAGTATATCTGCGTAAAAGAGGATACAATTCAGTATCCCTCGAGAAATGTACTATCCCAGAATTTGGCTCGAGTTTAAATAATATACCAGAGTAAACATCCCACTCATGGCTATAGGTGGGATTCGAACCCACTTCTACCTTGAGTCCATGTATGGGGTCACCATTTGGATGCGTTTTGATATCCAGACAACATTGACTATAACATTCTATGACATTCCAAAGCTAGCATACGAATACATGCTGTCAGACTTTCTGGACGACAGGTTTGCACTTATTATGCAATTTTAACAAATGACTTAAAAAACTTCTACATAGAAAAGCGTTATCGTGACTATCGAGTCATCGCAGTGAATACATCGGTGGGTTTCTGGAACCAAAGTTATTGCCTATTACTAAATAGTTATATTTTAGAGGATTGACTATAATCATAAACAGTCATCCATTTAACTAAGGAACGTTACTCAGAGACCAGGCTTACTAGCTCCGTGTCAATCTGAGTATTAAATGATGTATTCCAGAATCAATGTTTAAAGGAGAGATGATGTAGTGTACTTTTTTATTCGACGTAAATATGTACTGTATACTGCATTTCTTAGATTATTTAAAAAATCAAGTTCTTGTAACGTTTGGTACGAAAGCTTCTTGTCTGGATGGATTATAGTTTGATGCCAGGTAGTGGAACTTGGCCTGTTATAATGCATTATTCATAGGAAGTATTTCTGGGAGAATAAATACTTGGAGCTTTGTTGCGAATTTCATCTTAAGTTACCTATCAGAGTAACCGAGTAAGTTAAGACACGATGCTGCTTAACGGAGATTCAAGGTTCAGTACCCAGTACTGGAAGTGGATATCCTGAGTTTGAATGTACCCTTGTTTGTTCAGGCAAACTCCAGGATGATCTCTTATTTCAAGTTCCAAGGCAACAAATGTGAATCTAGACCCTATTATTTACTTACAGTCACCACAAAAACAGGTTATCAGACAAGTTAAACACACCACCAAAGCACAAACTCTAGTACATGAGGCCGGGAAATTGCAATGTCTTACATATCTCTTTTCTGTTCCAGATCCTAGTTGTCCTGGCTCTGATCGCCATCTCCTCCGCTCAGTACCTGGGTTACGGAGGCTACTATGGTAGCGGATACTACGGAGGATACGCCGCCCCTTACGCCTACTCCAGAGGAATCTACTCCGGTGCCTACATCGGTTGAATAACTTCATCTCTTTCTTTGTTGTATAGAAATGTGCAATAAAATTATTTTCTTCCTTTCTTAATCAATCATGTGTGTCTTCGCTTTTTATGCTTCCAAAATGATCCTGTAAACAAAAAATCAATAATTCAACAATTACTTTTGTCATGACCACACCGACAGTAGTGGCTACGCTGGCTAAAGCGCAGCATTAGGTCATGGGGCCAAGCTCTCTGCTGACTCGGTAGACGCGTGGGTTCGAGCCCCACCGTCGGCCGTCCTTGAAATGGTTTTCCGTGGTTTCCCATTTTCAACACCAGGCAAATGCAGGGACGGTACCTTCTGACAGGCCACGGCCGCTTCCTTCCATATCCTTGCCCAGTTTCATTCACCATCATTCATTCCATCTCTCATTAACTCCTCTCATGAGGTTGGTGTCAGGGAGGGCATCCGGCCGTAAAAACCATCGTCACAAAGTCTTCCATCGCATCTCATCCCCGACCCCGTAGGAAAACGGGAATAATAAGGGGTAGACATACAACTTTTGTCATGACCACAGTGATGACTAAAAATCGTCGATACATTAGATCATGTTACAGTTCACGCCACTGGTTTTGGTCGGTAAACTCCGATTGCGCAGTCATGCAGAGGACGGGCCGTGAACGTTTGTCATGAGCAATTGATACATGAGTTGCTTTCCGCGCAACAGAAAACTCACGTAGCAATTGCACATGTCTCAGGCTCGCCGATTGTTTTCTGTATGACTGTGAAACCGGATCTGACCGTGGAGTAAACTGTATGTAATTAAGTACTAGTTATATAGATACAAGTTACAGTACTCGTAGCAATTTACAATGCCATGACGCGTGCAGAACTTGACCTGCAAACCTTGGCCATCAATGCTCCACCAACTGAGCTAATACAGCTTGCCAGCCAACTCTCTAGCCAAGGGGACTTGAGTAGCGCTAGCATTGTAGCCAATTGCTGCAGGTTCGATTACTTCAAAATGACTTGTATTAATGTACAGAAATCAATTCAAAACGATAGGCTGCTTAGTTCAGCGGTATCATTCTCGTCTGCTGTATCCAACGTTGAAGGATCGAATACTGGCGCAGTCAGTTGGCATTTGAGGGTGCGCAAATGCTAGGGAGCCGTGTCAGTATATTTACTGGTACGTTAAAGATTCCCTTCGGGGTGAAATTCCGGCACCTCGGCGTCTCTATAAGTCACAGTAGTTGAAAGGAAAGTTATTATTATATCAATTCAGTACACAAATGTCTCTTTGTCCAGAAGTATAAGTTTTGTAGCAGTCCACTTCTTGAAATGAGTAGGTCAGAATATGTTACAGTTTGGTTTATTTCTCTTATTTTTGTTTACTTATTAATCAAAACACAAATTACAGATACGTGAACCCTTCACGCTTGAACAAATAACTGCCTCTTTCTCACGCGTACTCTTTTATGTGAGGAGCTGGTATTTAGAGCCCTGCGCGGATAAACAAAACACTCCGAATCCTAACTGTTAACCGCATCCGCACGTTTGTTATCCAAATCTACTGCCATTACAATTATATGTTTAATTAGATAAAGCAACACATTTAGACATTTGAGGAGAAAGTCGTTCCTTTAGGCTATGTATGCCATGTGCTATGTTTAAAATGATTGTCATACCGCCAGAATTGCAACCCTTTTCAGCTCGGAGTGTTAGTCATGCTTAATGACATAATTTGAATGAGATTAGCTTTAATCGTCATGGAAAAAACATAACGGAAAAATATGATATGTCATAACATCCGGCTCCTAGTAACGACATTCAACAAGTTCAGATTGTATTAAAAACCCGCAAATTTACTCTAAACATTATCCGCAGTTTATCCGCTATCCGCACATCCACGCAGGGCTCTACTGATATAGTCATGTTCTAAAACTACGGCACTTACAACACTTGAAGAAAGCGAGTCTTGTCTTAAGAGCTGTGAAGCAAACATCTATTGTATTTATTTATTTATTTATTTAGTTGACGCCCACATTGGAGCACTTAAATCAAACCAAATACATTTAAGTCATCGAAGATTTGACAGGGAATTTAGCCTTCCTCCTCCACCAAAATCTCTTCATTCTGGCTGCCCTTCTTCTTCATCAGATATGCCAATTTTTAGTTTGTTCTTCAAAATCCTTTTTAATTCTCTACTTGTAATTTGTTGCATATTCAGCTCTTCTAAATCATTTTGAACTTCTCTGCACCAATTATGTTTTGTATTACTTTTGTTAATTAGTTGATTCAATAGTCTATTGCCATTTGAGGGTGAACAGATGCGAGACAATGTATGAAAGTTAAAACGAAAACATTACGAATCCAAGGGAACGTGATTATGTGCACATTTAATATGATTCATAAAATGAAAGTAAAAAGCCCACGTTTGAAATATAAACACCATGTCGATATGTTGAGGATCTGTGCTGACTTTGATTACTAAATATAAACTAAAATGCTTCGACCTTTCAGCACAAAATATTTGTAAGAAAGCGCAGTACACGTTTCGCACAATCTTTTGCCCTTCCTCAGACACAAAAACTAAATGAAGTATACATATTACTACAAAGATCAATTCTCACGTTTAATCAGTTGCTATGGAAATTCCTATAACATTTATGATGAGTCCCAAGATCTGTTGCAAGTTTCATAAGAATTATGTTAGCAATTGTTTAAATGTGAGTGTTGATCTTTTGTTGTGGTTTTTATATTTTGATGATTGTTATGGCTAACGAAGAACTACCCCCGACCCTTGGTGTAGACGTAGCGTGCCTGCCTCTCATCCGCAGACTACGAGGTTTGATTCCCGGTTCCATCATGTATTTTAGAAAGTGACGTGAGGGCTGGAACAAGGTGTACTCAGCCTCGTGAGGACAATTCACCACTGAAGCAGTGGCAACCAATATTAACGGCCGAGGGAACTTTACGTGCTGACCTTGCGCCACCCCACAATGTATGGTCGAATGGCTGTGCAGGGGTTACTTGGTAGAACAAGGGCCTTCATGGACTGTGAACTACGGGATATGGTTTGGTTTGACACTCATTGTCTGAAACAGTGGCGTATTTAGGATTTGCTTCTGGGAAAGGGGGCGATGAGCGGTGTCAAATATGAACTAATTGCGTTTTTGGTTTTGTGTTCGTGGTTTTCTACTTTTCTTCCATTTGCATTGTGTTTCTAGTTTTTGGTTTTGATTTTGTTTTCTGCTTTTGATTACTTTGAATTTTTCTTTTTCTTTCTTTTTGTAATGTGTTAGTATTTCATTCTTGATTTATGCGTAGACAAAATAAGACAATTAGGGATAGCAAACGTTTGATCTCGAAATCATTTTATACGTTTTATTTGCACCTCTCAAAAGCTCGGAAATGAACAGTTTTGGTTTGCCTAACACTAAATATTTTACAGAAGAACAGATAAATGTTCTCAAATTATAAACGTACATAATCCAGTCGTCTGCCAACGATCCGAAGATTTGCTAAAAAGAAAAAAAAATCATCAAATTACGTTTTTATTAAATTATTTGGCTGTGGTCGGTATCAATCCCCACTCTGTAGTTACGCCAGTGGTGTGAAATATGTACTAACATTTGGTATAAATTTCTTGGTGCTTTAAGGCTATTAGGTTATATTCAGTCACAAGGGAATAAATGAAAACTCATTCAGTCTGCAATAGGAAACTGGTTCATATCATGGACACCCCTGAGCTGGCAATAATCTTCTCTACGACGAATGGTTTAGAACTTTTCGTCTTTAATTCCAGAAACCGATACAGTAGTGAGCAGCCAGTGAGTGGTAGTTAGCCTTGACTGCAAAGGAAAGCAGGAAACTTTAATTTTACGTGACCGTTAATCATGCGATCATGAGCCACGGGACCTCCTTTTTACGTGGAATCCGAACCACAGGATATGGCATTTCTCTTCGGAAGTCTCACATGTATTGATTGGGAAACGAACGAGGTCCACCTTGGTGAGAGGCCAACAGCTTGACCGCTGCGCCACCACGCTTCTGTATTGGCCCAAATAATATACATACTGCACATTAAATATTTAAAAGTGCCTTCCTGTCTGAACATTTTGATTTTTTTAGCCTAATTTTCACGTTTTGCAAAAATGAGGAAAAAGTAGACTTATGAGATCGATCCGGGCAAATGTGTGTCAGTCAGTCTGTCTGTCTGTCTGTCTGTCTGTCTGTCCTTCTGTCTGTCTGTCTGTCCTTCTGTCTGTCTGGCTGTGTGTGTGTCCCCCACTATCAACTCCTAAACGGCTGCAGCAATCGAAACAACATTCGGTATGAGTAAAGATCCATACCTGAATATTTCAATGCCGTATTTTAAAATGATATCAGGGCTACTGCTGAAAAATCGCATTTGAAATTTGAGCTCCATGTTGGATATCTTGGAAGGTATGAATGTGAACTATTTTAAAATGGGCACACGTATAGACAATACTATTTCAGTTTAATTTCCAGGAGGCCATACATGGCAGTGTTGCCAAAATGATTATAAGCCTGCTGATAGGTCCATCTTTTAAATGCATATAACTTCTACACTATCAATTGGAATGCAACCAAATTTCGTATGTGCTATGTTCACATAAACATAAATAACTGAGCGTATTCTTAAGAGCCACTAGGGCTGCCAACTGTTAATAAATGCTCTCAATTTCTTTTATCCAAATACCAATATATCAGAAAGTATGCAAGCCGACAGCTTTAAACTATGCACACGTATAGTACCTGGCATTCTATATTAATTTGGAGTAATTTATATACGTCAGGGCTACCAACATGACTCTAAGCCCGCTGAGAGGTCCTACTTTAAATACAAGTAACTTCTATACTATCATTTGGATTTCAACCAAATTTTGTATGTGCTATGTGTACCATAACAGATATGACTATGCCTATTCTTAAGAGCAACTAGGGCTGCCAACTGTTAATAAATGATTTCTTTATTTTTTACCCTAATATCAATATACCAGAAAGTATGCAAGCCAATAGCTCTAAACTTTGCACACGTATAGTACCTGGCATTCTAGATTAATTTGGAGTAACTAATATACGTCAGTGCTGCCAACATGATTCTAAGCCTGCTGATAGATCCAATTTTAAAATGCATGTAACTTCTATACTAACAAATTGATTTTATTAAAAATTGGCACAACAATAGATCATACTTTTTTCAGATTATTTCTGACCAATACATGCATGACATTGTTGCCAATATGATTTTATGCGTGCTGTTAGATCCAATATTTAACTGCACGTAACGCCCATGCTATCCTTGGACTTCAACAAAATGTTGTATTCTGTACCTTAAGAGATGGAACTATTCAGTCACCAGCGCTGCCAACTGTAGTGCTCTATTAGGCTACATTATGCCAGGTATACAGTATTTCGAACTATTTAGGAATTTCGATATTACCAACTTAATTAGTAGGGGAGTAGTGGGTGTTCTAACCCCCCCCCCACCACTACTCCCAATGCGAGCCGATAATTCCCGAACCCGTTGTCGGAGATTCACGAATGAAGTGTCGTTGGACTCGGGATGACGGGGGCTTTGCTATGGACCACTCGTTATATTTTTGAATTTTTTTTTGTTTTTTTTTTGTTTTCGAAAATAGGCGATAGTTTGAAAATCAAACAGGATAGAACGTTGTGTCATGGCTCAAACGAATGGACTTTATGACCTTTATTTTCTATAATAAAACTTTTTTACTTTTTATGTTTTTTTGAAAACACTCGAATTTTGAAAATCCTATATTTTGGAAACTAGGAACTCTACAAAAAAAATGTTTGACGTAAATCAATGGTCCCTACCCCCTCTACCCCCAAAATAAATTTCAAGTCTCTAGGATGAAAACCTGCAGTAGTGGGTGTAATTGTAGTAGTGGGATGGGGATAGAGCTGCTCCACTTAGCAAGTGGTGAGCCCCTGCGACCTTGAAATGGAAGGAGCCATGCTAGGAGGGCGTGCTTGGATTCATTTTTTCGTCTCGTTGCGCTCTTTACGGGAATGTTGGTGTCGAAAAGATGAAAATTTGGAAACAAGGTTTTTTTGGGGGTAAAACCGTGATTTTGAACTTTTTGCTATATCTCGCGAACTAATCATGCTAGAGGCGTGTACGACGGGTCCAAGGACTCGGGGTGACGTTCTCTTTGCTATGGACCACTCGTTGTAATTTTTGGAAACTCGATTTTGGGGTAAACACGTGTTTTTTGTGATTTTTGCCGATATCTCACGAACCAATAACGCTAGAGACGTGTACGAGGTGTCCTAGGACTCGGGCTAACGCCCCCTGTCGAGTGTGGCAGATATTTTTTCCAAAAAATAATTCACAAAGGGCCTAACGCCATACATGTTGAAAAAAAAATTCTTTACCGTTACCTGTTTATAATGTTCATGAAGCGTGGTGGTTGAGAGAGACGATACGGCTGGGTGTGTGTGTTTCAACGAACCTGTCGCTAACCACAAGGACCATGCTTAATAGAATAATCGCTATTTCGGCGGGTCGGTGTATGACAGAGCGAGCGTGCGTTTTCCTGATATTTTACCTTTGACGTGTAAACGGTGATGAGAACTTGGTTCTATGTTGGTCGAAGCGAGTACAGAAAACAAACTTGCCGAGGAGGTGAAGGTCATTTGAGCTTATTGGAAGGCATTGATCTGACTTGACAACAAGTGCAATGGAAAAAATGACCAAGACGCTTGAAGGTGAAATAATCTGACCATCGTGGTGGCAGGGGAGTGTGAAAGGCATGCACACACATGTGTGAAACCACATGTAGGCTAAACCAGTGACATCCTGTTTTGCTTCGTACGTGACAAAATGCAAGTCCATGTGAAATTTGATCTTCCACAGGTGTTCGCTTGGGTGTTAGCTGTCCACGTGCGCGATAACTGTTAACAAGTTACAGCCTGTCTTGCTTCGTACGTGACAAAATGCAAGTTGACGTGAAATTTGATCTGCCACAGGTGTTCGCCTGGGACGTTAGCTGTCCACGTGCACGATAAGAGAATGTTCAAAGCGTGGGAATTGCTGAATCAGTAAAAAGTGTGATGCAACTTGTGGGAATGATGTCACAACCAATAGATAGGCAAGAGCTGCAAACAGCAGTAGTGGGAGGTGAAGGGAGGGAGAGGGGGAGGGGTAATGTATGAGAGAATACAGGAGGAAAGGGAAAGACAAACATGTATGAACATGCATGAAGCAAGGAGCGCTGTAAACATAGAGCTATAGGTAGTGTACACCATGTGTGAATAAATAAAAAGTACACAGGTTCACACAACATGTAATTTATTGATCCAAGAATTAAATGTAGAGTTAAACCCTAACCACTTGACATAGAGTTTATTTCCTTTTTGTTTCAACACTTTTTCCACAAGATAATGCTGAGGAAATGTTGTTTTCTGAAGTTCATGGAGATAAAATCTACCTTTTATGGGTTGATGGTTGAGGTCCTCGAGTAAATAGGTGACTGGAGTGTCCAAGTTGACTCGACGAATTCGAAATAGTTCAGTCCCCCACTGTGGCGTGTAGCCCTTATTGAAGGCAGACTTAAATTTGCTCACACGAACAAAATCCCCAATGTTCAGTCGGTGACGTTTAGGATCGGTTGTTTTTATGGGGTTAAACAGTTTATCCAATCGCTGAATATTTTTAGTTACGAGACGTGGCTTGCTCCCAATCGTTCTATGGTTGGTGTCATTGTAACGTGATACTAGCTCAGGTAACATGTCCAACCAGCGATACGTGCCCTGAGCGGTAAACGCTTTCCACATATGGGTTTTCAATGTTCGGTTGAACCGCTCGACCACACTGGCTTTGAGATTGCTGTACGTGGTGTAATGGTGAATATCCTTAGATTTGAGAAAACTGGAGAAGTCCTTGTTGAAGAATTCTTTCCCCTGGTCGGTTTGTAGCAGCTGAGGTTGACGTTTGGAGTGTTGAATAATATGTTGAAAGGCCTTGGTAACTAGTGGACCAGACTTGCGACGCACAGGTTCAACAAAGGCCATTTTGGAATAGACATCAATGACGGTCAACATATAGCGTACACCGTCGTTAACGCCAGCATAGGGTATCATTTCAACCAAGTCAGCCTGCCAAAGTTCATCCACACCTCGTGAAATCACCTTGAGTCGTGGATAGTGACGCCTAGCTGGGCGATGCAACTCGTGAGCAATACCCATTTTAATGGGTGAGGGCTTAAACAATAATTTTGGCATTTCGAAGTTCTTGTTCAATTTCTTGAATTTCCCAATCGTGACCGGTATGGCCAGCTTGACGTGAAGCATGCAACAACTGTAGCCGCTGGACGAGCTTATTGGGATTGTGCCAGTAGGTAACATCCACAAGGGGTTTTAATGGTTTAAATGTCAATCCCGAAGCGGACGCTTTACGACGAGTACTTTGACTGGTGGGAAACATTTTTGCAATGATGGTTTTATATTTTTGAGATATATTGGCATTCACTTGTTGCGTGGGATCATACTGTCTTTTGTGAGCATGGGTATCCAAAAAAATGGATTTATATTTGTCAAGGTCCTCTGACGTATAATCATGGGGAGAGGGGGTCCGAGAAAAGAGCAGCTTTAACAGTCCTGGCGTTAAATTATAGTTGATATTTTTAATGACAGCTTTAGTACGAGCAAATTTAATGGATGAATCGCCAATTTTAAAACTATCATCCTCATAGCGAACACCATACGTGGTATCTGTGTTTCCAATAAATAGATCGGTGAAATAGGGTTCCAATGTTGATCCATAATATTTTATTAAAATGGTTTTCAGTTGAGCTTTATGTTGAGGGGTGGCCAAGAGTTGTGAAAACGGAGACGCTCTGGAAGGGCAAGGTGTATCGACCATGGCCAAGGATTTCTTTTTTCTCAAAAACTCTGCAAGGGGTGCGGCCTTTTTTTGAGGCGTAAACACTTGTTCCTCCTCATCCTCAACTTCACTAACACTAGTCAAATCTTCCTGTTCCTCTTCCTCTTCCTCAGGATCCTCGTGCAGCGTCTGCGTGGCTTGTGAAACGGTGGGTAGCGTTTCAGATGGCTTGAAAGAGGGTTTCAACATGGCTTTTAGCGGAGGTGCTAAATGTTGCTGAATAAACAAAACCTGATTGGCACGTGATTGTTTGAATTGACGAAACTTTTGGCGAATAGTATTTTTTGCTTTAATAATATGCTTTTTCAATTGACTCTCTGCTAACGCCATGGTGTCTTGACCAATGACTTGCCGGGGAATGAGACAGGGCCTTAAATAGCAATAAAATGATCAAACCCTAAGCGATACCGTCCTTGGTTGAGTTCACTTTGTTTGTCAATCACTAAACAGGCATGACGTTGAGTGTTCCAGCACTTGGCACACAATTCTGTAAGCATTTGAAAGGTCATATCAGGATTCACATGTTCATTATAAATGTGACGACTGTTCCTCTCGTCCTGACGAAATAAAACAATGACATTGGCATTGTCACGAATCAACTGTTTGGACATTTTAGAATACGTTTGTCCAAGATAGAAGCAATCGATATGTTTGTGACGACCCATGCTGAAATAGCTTTGAATGATGCCTTGACGTTCAGTGGATACATCATCGAAAATCATGAGTGAATCAGGCTTTACCTCATCCGGTGAAATCACATTTTCTTGCATGGAAAATGTAAAATAACCCATATTCTCTTTTTGTAATCCAGACATGACTTGATCCAGAAACACGTAGAGGGGTTGGTAGAGAGATTTTGCAAAAATATAAATATTTTGAAAACGCAGACCATTGGGCGCTGTGATGAGCGTTAGCAAAAGATTAGTCTTTCCACAGCCGGAAGGCCCCACAATGATGCAGCGAATGGAAGATGGAAAGAGTGAACCATGGCGTTGTTCACGTGATGTGGGACAGAGATGGGAAACCATGTCCCCAACGGGGAATGACTCTTGCTGCTTAATAATCTTCATTTCAACTAAGTCTTAGACAGGCTAGCAGGCTGTCTATATACAGGACACTGAACCTTGTCATAGAAACAGTAGACTGGTACTACAGGTTGACGTGCGTTGATGGCCAAAGCTAGGCCTGTCCCCATACATGATCCTAAACAGGAAACAGATCCTGCTAATAAACACTATGTGGATAGGTCAGTAGTGCCACGCACAAAACAGGGAGATTATGACTTTAAGGGAAAGCGGTTAACCCATGTAAAACATCCTCAAGTGTCTACAGACGTTACTACGAAAAAGTATGTGGATAACAAAGTGTATGAGTTTTATGACAAAGTGCCCCAGCTTACGGTGAATGACTATAGCGCTAATCACCATCGGATTATTCACGTGGAAGACCCGCAAGACGAAGACGATGTCTGTACCAAGCGTTACGTGACCCATGAAATGAAAAGGCTTTATAAATTTATCCCATCTGTATTTTTAGTGTATCTGACAAATGATAAACCTGTGAATGAGAGAAACCATTTACCGCTAGTCCATGATCAGCACTTGACCTATGTGCTTGCTTCGGGTTTAAGCCACTATCGATTACACTATGATGGAACAATTCACATCAAATATGCCATACCTGATGAGAACCATTTACAAATAAAGATAAATGGTCATAGGATGTTGATCCATAACCATGAAATGGTCAATGCTGGTGACGAATTATCCTTTCACCTTATGTTGACATGGGATGAAAAGCAAGCGGGAAAAACCATAAACGATTTCCCACTTTATGTGGAATTGGAATATACAGCCATGAAATAACCATCTAACGTTAGTTGTGATTTAAACTTTCTTGTGAAAGGTTGTTGGTCATTATCATCATGGTGAAACAAAGGTATGCAGTGAGAAAGACTAAAAAAAGGACTTTGTCCTTGGCAAAGCCTGGGCTTACAACATTCGTGGACAAGCCCTTGCGAAAGAAAAAAAGAAAAAATAATGTATTGACCATAAGGAAAGCCCTTCGAGCAGCACAGAGACATGTTATTCCAAAACGTCGGCGACAGAGTTCAAACCAAGGGCGAGTGATTCCCGTCCCCAAACGAGCGGGATTTTTACCTACATTATTTGCCGGTTTGGCTGCTCTGGGTTCACTTTTGGGCGGTGCCAGTGCAGTGGCGAAAACCATTAAAGCCGCGCAGCAGGGCAAGCAACAACTCAAAGAAAGTCAGCGACACAATGAAACGATGGAAGCGATTGCCATGGGGGCTAGAAATGCCAATTTAAAGCCAGCCTTTTATCAACAAGGATTTGGGATTTCACCATTTCGAAGTATTAAAAAAAAAAAATAACCTCAGCCATAGCAAGACATGCCCTGACGCATCAACAAGTGGAAAGCTATGCTAAACAACTAAAGCTTTCTCATTTTTGAGGTGTGTTTATGCGAAACCAATTACCCCCACGACCCTGGAAACAGGAATGTGCTGTTGTCAATTTGGATGATCACCGAGGACCAGGAACGCATTATGTAGCTTATGTCAAAGAGGGATCCACGGTATGGTACTTTGACAGTTTTGGGAATTTGCCCCCGCCCATGGAACTAGTGACCTATTTTGGAAACAGGATCAAGATATATTATAATGTGAAACGAGAGCAAACGTTTAATAGCCAACAGTGTGGACGTTTGTGTTTAATTTTTTTATATAAGACGCAGCATAAGCTAAAACGCCACCAGTATGTCGGCAGAAAGTAAAACGTTTACAGTGCATGGACGTGGACCTGAAGTCAGCCTAGACTTTTACCCGCCTATCGAATTGAGTGAAAAACCCTATGGTTTAGGACTTGTTTCTCTTGAAACGTACAATCGAATATACAACATACGTGAAAATGTGAACAACAAGTTTTACTATGATGATTCTGTGCTCACCTTGAACTCTGGTGGATACACGATCGATGACATTTATGAACACATTTATGTGGTGTTGATCAATCAATATGGTTTAAAGTCATTTCTCGATGGAACACACAAGTTTGAACTTGTAGGCAATACTAACACTCATCGCTGCAGTATTTTCTCTACCTTCAACATTGACTTTAAAACACACCCCGATTCCATTGGCCCATTACTAGGATTTAAACCACGTGTGTTGGAGCCCAACAAAAAACATGAATCGGACCATGAAGTGAAATTCATTGAGGACCATCATGTGTCGGTGACGTGTAATATTATTAGCCAAGTGTACACCAATCAAGAACCATCGCATTCGCTTTATGACTTTATTGTGACATCGCCCAATGGGTATATTATTCGTGAAAACCTTCCAGTGGTGCTTTTTCATGCTGTGGCTGTCGATAGTATTAGTAATATAACATTAAGACTGATCAATAGAGATCAACAACTCATTGATCTAGATTCTACCACACCAGTGACTTACAAGTTGGTGTTAAAACCACTATGAAATTTGTGTATAAAGCAACAACACCGTCTAGGAATAGTGTTAGTTGTTTGCTACGTGAATACACGTTAACATCTCAAGGCAAGCAGATTTTACAGCATTTGGGTTACCACGTCAACCCTCATAATGAATTCTATCCTCGAGATAGCGAACCGCATCGAGGAGCAACCAGGAGTGGTAAGAATTGATCTCCATTCCTATCAAGCTCAAACACCTGGACTCAATAACAATGATGAAATTCAATTTGTTATCAACAACCAAGATATTTACACCCTACCGCATGAAAGTGTTATTCAGATTGAAGGTCGGCTCACGAAATCCGATGGCTCTACACCCACCACATCCAAGTTGGCCAACCATGGTTTAGCCTTTCTGTTTTCTGAAGTGCGGTATGTCATTAACGATATCGTGGTGGATAGCACTCGAAATGTGGGCATTTCCAGTGTCATGAAACTATACCCCTCTTATAGTGAGGAAGAAGGTAAAACACTTTGCATGGCAGGTTGGTGCCCTGACTCAACCAATGACTGGATGGTACACACCGATGGGACCTTTACTGGATATTTACCTCTTAAACTGATTCTAGGCTTTGCCGAAGATCACCAACGCATTGTGGTTAATGCAAGGCAAGTGCTTTATCTAGTGAGAGACAGGAGTGATAATAATGCACTCAAGGGAGCCGACAATGCCCCCATCGATTCAAAAATTCAACTACAACGCTTGCTATGGAAAGTGCCTCATGTGACCCTTAACGAGAGCAAAAAACTGGACGTACTCAAAATGGTAAAGAGAGATATGCCTCTACCCATGGAATTTAGAAGCTGGGCACTCCATGAGTATCCGCTATTGCCCACCACCAACACACACAGTTGGTCTGTAAAAACAGCTCGCTATACAGAGAGACCTCTCTACCTGATCGTGGGTTTTCAAACGAATCGCAAGTATCAACAAACCAAAGATGCCACGCAATTTGATCACCTGCAATTGAGAAATGCACGTCTTTTCCTCAACGGAGCCGTGTTTCCCTATGAAGGACTGGATTTGGATTTTTCAAAAAATAAGTTTGGCCCCCTGTACGACTTGTTTTCTAAATTTCGATGGTCGTATTATCAAAAAGAGAACGGCCCCATGCTACTACCCCAAGCGTTTAAGGCAAGAGCACCACTGATTGTTTTTGACTGTTCTTACCTGGAAGAGTCTGTCAAGCCATCCAATATCGACATTCGACTAGATTTTGAAACGCATGACAATGTACCAGCCAATACGACGGCCTACTGTTTGATTATTCATCACAAACAAGTCAACTATTATCCACTATCCAACCAAGTGACGAGTGTATAAATAACAGCTCAACCCACGTCAAGCCGCTCAGTCATGTCTTGCTTTAAAGCCTCAAGAGACGTTACATCCATGAATTTAAACTCTGAGGAACAACGTTTCAAGACTTTTGCCACATGGCCAGTGCCTTTCATAAATCCTCAAGCCTTGGCGGCCGCTGGATTCTACTATTTAAAAACAAGAGATGAAGTGAAATGTGCCTTTTGTCCCATCATCATAGACCAATGGCAGGAGGGCGATGAACCCATGCAGGAACATCAGCGCTGGTCTCCCACCTGCCCCTACCTGTGTAGAATGGAAGTGGGAAATATACCCTGTCATTCAAGCTATCCCTCACTTGTGTCTCTGGGTGATGAAAAAAAACAAGTTACGATACATGTGGGCCGTATGGTATCCATGGTGCTTCGGTGAGCAGCTCACCATCAAAAACGTCTAGTTTAGAGACATTGGGACATCATCGGTGTTATGGACGTTACAAACACAAGAGACTATATTGTTGTATCAGTTGCTATCGTCCTTATCCTAAAATGAGAAAAGCCTGTAAAACGTGTTATGATAATAAAATGATGTAATTCTTAAATTCTTATATTTGCATGCCCCCACTGTCCTACCCTAACCTCAATTTTGAAACTAGCATGGCAGGTAAGTCTATGTCATGATCACACCTGATCGTCAGTCAGTCGTCAGTTGACCTTGGTCCAGGCAAGCGTCAACATGTTGCGCACACTCATTGTGGATTGCCAAGGGTTTAAAATTAGTGACAACAAATTTATATTTAAACAAGTGGCCATGATTGATTGTACCACGTTTTGGATATCACAAGCTACGCATTTGCTATTTAAACCACCCCATGCTTTTGATTTGTTGTGTGAAAAAGACCGTAAACAAACCCAGTGGATTGAAAATCATAGGCAACTAGACTGGAATCAGGGAACCATTTCCTATAAATATTTGGATGTGGTCATGAAAGCACACTTGTCCTCGGCCAATGTGGTATTTGTGAAAGGTAGTGAAAAACGTCAATGGTTGCAACCATTTTTGGCGTCTTACTGCCAATGTATCGACCTCATGGAGTTGGACTGTCCCTCCCTGCAAACGCTCATGGATACTTGTTCCTGTGGCAACATTACCCATACAGCCCTATCGCATGCGTGGCATCTCTTTCATTGGTTAACCACCCATGCCTGCTGGGAGTTGTTGAACAAAATTATAACTCATGATTTACCTGTGAATGACGCCAGTGAGATTTCTACAAGCGACGTGTAAACATCTACAGCACCTGATACCATGGAGAAAGGCAATGCTACGGACAAAGCCATCGGCAAGTTCTTTGTGTGCAAAAAGAAACTAGACAGTTTTACCAAAGAGGAACTCTTGGCGCTGCCCAAGTCGTTCATTTATTATGTGGCTGCCAACGCGGTCAAAGAAATCTGGCAACATGTACCAAAATCATGGACTCAAGACCCTGTGTTGAGTGAATTGCAACCCTGTACGGATTACGATCACCATAAGCAAGTGGCCATGGCAAAAATACCGTCTATGCGTCAGTGTGCGACTTGCCAGCTAGTGAAACTGTATCACGGTCATAAAAGTCCGTGTAAAGACTTTGTTGAATCATTCCACGGGTGTCATGGCGAGAAAAAGCAACAACAACAACAAACACAAACATCGTCCACAGAGGAGGAGGAAGACCAAACCTTTTTACCATCGATGGAAAAGGATATGCCAGACCTGTACTGGCAATGGCGTCATTGACAAAGTGATTCAATACTTACCTTTTGAAATCCATCTTCCAGGTTATAGTTTTTGCGGCCCTAGAACTCGTCTCGAAAAACGTTTACAACGTGGTGATGTACCCATTAATCTTTTGGATCAAGCATGCAAGGAACATGACCTTTCTTATCGCCATAGTCATCCTGGTTCAAGACATGTGGCAGATAAATTGTTATTGAAGAAAGCTAAACAACGTTTCACATCCAGTGATGCCTCAGTAGGTGAAAGGATGACAGCCCTAATTGTCATGAGTGCTATGAAAGGAAAGTTGATGATGCATGGACATAAACATTGAGGAGTGAGGAATTGGGATGTGTTTGTATTCTATTTTTCTTTTGTCAATTCCCTTATGGTTATGAAATAAAAACAAAGGTTTACCAGAGCACGATGTTATGTTATTTTTAATTTTAAGAAATCGTGATGATGATGGCTGATTTTTTTCATTTTACACATTTCACATATAATGAATTCACACACTGCCATTTTGCCAATTTGCAATTTACAGTTTTTGAAAAAGTTCGTTTCAATTTTAACGTTTTTTGATGATATGGATTTTTCCAGTTTGTTGATGACACATTTTAAACAATGTCCGTTTGAAGTTTTTGAATTTTCATATTTCACAAATGGCCATTTCCAGTTTTTTTTAAATGTCCGTTTTAAGTTTTGCGTTTTTGGTGATATGGAAACATGGATTTTCCATTTTGCTGTTTTCACATTTTTCCATTTGGTGTATGTCGAAAGTTGAGATTTGACAATGATGTTGATGCAAGTGCTTGACCATGGCGATGCTGCAGTGAGTTTATGGGTGTTTGGAGAAACGTCGAGGTCTACGACTACTGCAGGTAAGACTGTTTTTACAAAAATAATGTCTTTTGACTGCCACATTTCAATGAAAAAACAAAACTATTGAAAACAAAATGAGTATATAAGTGACCAATTACCCCCCTCCCCACTCACCCACCCTACCTCACCGTGTTTGCTCTGGTCAACCATACACACCAGCTTTCTCTCTCTACTCATACATTCACATCTGTCTTTGGGAACAAACACAACCACTTTATTTATTCCCAAAAGCACATTCTCGACATGCACACTCATCCCAAAAGAACTTTTTTTTAGTTTATCATTTACATTATGAAAAATAATTAAATACTAGTTATTAAAGTTACTAAAAATCTTACTCATTACATATTTACAACAAAAAAAAACTCAATTTTGTACAGCGTTAAAAGAATCACACTATTTACCAATCAAAAAATTTTAAAAAAATAAGGTTGCATAGAACTTTTAAAGAGCAAAAGGTCCAAGTGGGTTGTCACTATTTACAAAATCTACTATTTACAATGACAGAAACCAATATTTACAAAATTCTAAATCTACAAGTTATAAAAAGCCATGTCCCATAAACGATTAAACAATGAAATCACACCTCCTCCTCCTTGAGATCATAACCCCAGGGCAGGCTGGTGAGCAGGTCATCAGCCCACACACGCTTGTTATCCATGGAGGCTAGGGTGCGTTTTCTCTGTTCCACAAGATACAAATGATGGTTGCTGGATTGTATCCTGCACTGTGTATGAGACATAGCTTTGCCAGTGCGTAAAACCGCTAGATAGTCATCAACACGTAGCGATTTTACCACTGCTCTACCTACACCTTTTGCTCTTTTGGCTTCCTTACAGTCGAGTGTGCGGTAAGCATACATTTTTGAGGCCAAACCTACGAATTCCGTCATAATGGAATCACCGCATTCATCTTTTAAAACGCCCATTTTCTTCTTGTTTTTTATGGGCAGCTGAAACACGTTGTCAGCGCTATAGCAAGAGGTGTCGAACCAGTCACTATGTTGCCTCATGACGTCATAGGGGTTGCAGTGGCGAATGTGGTAAATGAATGAGTCCGTGTCCATATACAAAAGAGAGACGTCCTCAAAATGGCGTTTGGCAAACTCATAGTGGAATCGATACATGACCGATTTAGAAAAGTCTAAAATGACTTGACCCAAGTAAATGGGCTTATCCATGGTCACGCTGGTCTTACTCATTTCAATAGTAGCCAAATCCTCATCGATAATTTTGATCGATTTGAAATTTGGCTTGGCAATGTACCGCCGGGCACCCCACCGCCCCTCCCAGACATTCACCAACTTAATGTCACGGTATTTGCGGACATTCTCCATAGACTTGCCATAAATGCAGTTGTTCATTAATTTAAAAAAATTAATTTCAAACTGCTGTGTTGCCATTTGTCGGTGCTCTGTGTTGAGTCGCATGTATGGCTCAAGCCATGCTTTTTGAGCAAAAGAAATACCCCTGTGGATTTTCTTCAACACCAAGCCTTGGGCGAGGCATTGCACTAACATTTGGATATGTAGCACATACCGATTTTTGTTGTAAAGTGTGCCCATGAGTTTTTCAATTTTCACTTTACTGTCAGGGGGAACCATTTGCTCAAGGCAGAATGGGAAATCGGCATGTTCATCATACAAGGATGAGGGGTATTCAATATCCACTTCTAGCACATATCCACGGCCTGTTTCTTGGCTAGCCATGTTCACATCAAATTCTGACACTTGTTTGTCTGTCAGCCAAGCAAACTTCCCATAGGGCAAAGGCTGACTCATGGCGTAACCGTACAAATTATTCACGTCATAGTACATTAAGTACGATTCTGGTTTGTCTGGTGAATAATCAGGCATTTAGACATTGTTCGCTTCGGCATGGCGCTGGTTAAGCGACACAAAGCCGCCACGAATGCCCTTTTCAAAAAATAGAACCATGTCTACGTCAGTGAGTAAATCCAATTCCACTTGAGTGTATTTTAAAGCGGCATCAAACGAGAGCCCAGGACTCGTATAATAGTGAGCCGGGTCAAGACCGTAAATGTGTTGACACAAGTTACGGAATTTTTCAAACACAATACATCCAGTTTTAGGTAATGCATAGCATATTCACTTAGCGTCTTCATGCCAAACACTCGCCAAACTTGACATGCATGTGCATAGTCTTCATCGGAAACGGTACTGCGTGTTAGTTTCGAGTAAAATTTCTCTTGTGGTGGGAGTTTTCTTTGCTTTAACACATCCCAGCTGTTGCAGAAATCATACGGGAATATACCTTTCCGAATGCACAATTGAAATTGCTCTGGATCATTAAAATGTATTCTAGTATTTTTTAATTCCTCCTCATTCAAGCCATTCACAAGGCTGTCTAGCGAGGATGCCATAAACTTAAAGGAATCCAAAAATCGAATGCTAAAGTCGCCCAACCTCCATGTCAGGGCTGTAAAACGCTCATGGTTTTGAGGAATAATGGTAAACGAGCCCTTGTTGACATGGCCCAATTCACGAATCAAAAACTGAATGTCATAATTCGCCAGATTGTGGAAAAAGACACTGATGAAACGAGGAGCTGGAAAGTTCAAGTTGCATTTGCTGTGCGCAGCTCCACGAAACTCCCCTGTAAAATGCGAGTGGTCTCTGACTTTTTCCTCTCCACTTAAAATAGGCTTTTCGCAAATATGGCATGCTCATACTGCTGCTGTTGTTCTGGAGATAGGCTCATGGGTACTGGGTGGTCCAGTATTTCCTGTACATCATGAGCCAACTTGATAAGTTCATCCAAGAACCATTTGGAACAATCTGGCCCCTCGCGGTATTTGTAAACGGATTGTGTGGGGTCATAGGCACACATCACATTAAATCCTATGGCAAAGGGTTCATATTTTTGAATGGGTGTGGTTGAGCTCATGGAGGGATCTGGCTCACATCCCGCCATGGGTGTGGTGAGAGCTTCGAAATCTGCATACACCACATAGGGAACAGTGTCACGCTTATGAATGTCCTTAAACTTTAACACAGCCTTGTCCCCTTGTGGCAATATCAATCTCACCGCTTCCTGAGTAACACAATCTACCCTATGACGTTCCAAAAGCGTAGGAGTGGTAAAATATTGCAGACAACGGTCACAAATATGTTTCTTAGGTTTATGTTTAGACACTTGTCTGCTTAGCAATCTACTCAGGCTTTTAATGAGGCAATAGTGATTCACATCTCCGTAAGACAGATATAAAAGATGAATATGGTGTCGTTTCGGTTCTTTTGTGGCATAAAGAGGACCCACAATCTCATCACCATTAAGGCCATAGACCATGAACGAAAAGTCCTGGTTATCTTGTTCAAACCTATGGATCTCGGTTAAGTCCATAGGGAACGATACTCGAGTTAAATTTAACGTTTGTTTCAATTCGACAAAAATGGCCTTGTACATTCCTGGTCGACAACCATGATGTTGTGCTGGCTGCAAATACGCAGCCACAGCCCACAGAAAACATTCATCATCAAAATTTTCAATATTCACCACAGCCTTTTTCGAAGCTATGGCTGGCGGTGTTTTAATATAGCTAGACCCAGCATTCAACGGGTTGAATTGACAAATGTTGATTTGTAAATGATGAATTTTGTCTAAGGCAAGGCCAATCGGTCCTTGTTGCAGTTTATCAAATCTTGATAGCAAGGCATTCACCACGTGGGTTTCATACCACTGTTCCAAATTATGGGCTATGAATAGCTCTTGCATTTTACTGCAAATATAAAATGTTTATTTATGCTCTACGTCCTTCTTTTTATATATGAAATCGCACACCAGTTCTGCATTCACCTTTAAAGCCATATGCAACCTTTGCGCTGTACAAATTTCAATTTTAAAAATTTCAAAACAAGATTCTAAAAATTCTTTGGGAATCAAACTTTTTCTAACATTGACCACACGACCAGAGCACACACGCGATTTGAAACAACTGTTTAAGGGTTCCCAAGTTAACGTATCCGCAGCAGTAAAAGACATTATTTTGAAAGAACACTCTCACCTGAGTTTTCAGCTGTAGACTGCTTGACAATGGTTCCACTCTAAAGCCACTTAGTTTTCAACTGTATTTGCTATAGCAGTGAACCCTTTTTTTCTCTCTAAATATCTAAAAAGAAATAAAATAAACCACCATAAGTATATCCATTCCATATAGTTTATGCCTTTCATAAACAAAACAAAATCAAACAGGTTATATATATATAAAAACAAATCTCACCTTGACGTGTAATGCTTTGCTATATTCTCGTCTCGTGGGCTAGTGTGGAAATGGTTTCCTTCTCTAGCTGTCTTTCTCTCTTTCTTTAATATCGTTCTCACACACACTCATACAACAGGTAGGCTATACACGTTATCTGCAAACAAATAAATAAATAAAATCATTAATTACCTAATCAATAAATAATTGCATGTATTTATATATAAATCAATAAATGTATAAATGAATAAATATATACCTACCTCACAACAAGAATAAGTATTTTTCACCAACACCAAAACTGTTAAACAAGGCCAAGTGTTTCACACAACGCTGTAGCGTGATCAAAAGTAGTCACATAAGTGCGAGTGGAAATGTCAGCGACGTGTCTTTATATATCACATTGCATGTATAATCTTTTTTTCCCACGCTTTGACATTCTGTTATCATGCACGTGGACAGCTAACGTCCCAGGCGAACACCTGTGGTAGATCAAATTTCACATGGACTTGCATTTTGTCACGTACGAAGCGAGACAGGATGTCACTGGTTTAGCGTGCATGTGGTTTCACACATGTGTTCACATGCATTTCGATCTTCCCTGCCACCACAATGGTCAGATTATTTCACCTTCAAGCGTCACCTGTTGTCAAGTCAGATCAATGCCTTCCAATAAGCTCAAATGACCTTCACCTCCTCGGCAAGTTTGTTTTCTGTACTCGCTTCGACCAACATAGAACCAAGTTCTCATCACCGTTTACACGTCAAAGGTAAAATATCAGGAAAACGCGCGCTCGCTCTGTCATACACCGACCCGCCGAAATAGCGATTATTCTATTAAGCATGGTCCTTGTGGTTAGCGACAGGTTCGTTGAAACACACACACCCAGCCGTATCGTCTCTCTCAACCACCACGCTTCATGAACATTATAAACAGGTAACGGTAAAGAATTTTTTTTCAACATGTATGGCGTTAGGCCCTTTGTGAATTATTTTTTGGAAAAAATATCTGCCACACTCGACAGGGGGCGTTAGCCCGAGTCCTAGGACACCTCGTACACGTCTCTAGCGTTATTGGTTCGTGAGATATCGGCAAAAATCACAAAAAACACGTGTTTACCCCAAAATCGAGTTTCCAAAAATTACAACGAGTGGTCCATAGCAAAGAGAACGTCACCCCGAGTCCTTGGACCCGTCGTACACGCCTCTAGCATGATTAGTTCGCGAGATATAGCAAAAAGTTCAAAATCACGGTTTTACCCCCAAAAAAACCTTGTTTCCAAATTTTCATCTTTTCGACACCGACATTCCCGTAAAGAGCGCAACGAGACGAAAAAAATGAATCCAAGCACGCCCTCCTAGCATGGCTCCTTCCATTTCAAGGTCGCAGGGGCTCACCACTTGCTAAGTGGAGCAGCTCTATCCCCATCCCACTACTACAATTACACCCACTACTGCAGGTTTTCATCCTAATTTATTTTGGTGGTAGAGGGGGTAGGGACCATTGATTTACGTCAAACAATTTTTTTTGTAGAGTTCCTAGTTTCCAAAATATAGGATTTTCAAAATTCGAGTGTTTTCAAAAAAACATAAAAAGTAAAAAAGTTTTATTATAGAAAATAAAGGTCTTAAAGTCCATTCGTTTGAGCCATGACACAACGTTCTATCCTGTTTGGTTTTCAAACTATCGCCTATTTTCGAAAACAAAAAAAAACAAAAAAAAATTCAAAAATATAACGAGTGGTCCATAGCAAAGCCCCCGTCATCCCGAGTCCAACGACACTTCATTCGTGAATCTCCGACAACGGGTTCGGGAATTATCGGCTCGCATTGGGAGTAGTGGGGGGGGGGGGGGTTAGAACACCCACTACTCCCCTACTTTAATTTCTTCATTATTCTAGATAGATCCATATAGGATAATCATTGGCATGAATCTTAAATTTTAAGAAAAGTAGGCTCTTTAGTTCGTCACGGAACTTCTTGTTGACTAATATATCGTACTTATTCAGGAAGGGATGTGTAATGATCAAATGTATACTCACGAGGGTAGGTTCTATCCCTCAATCGGATTGTAATTGGCAGAGGATACTTTTGGAACGTCACTCTATACAATGGTGGTAAATATTTAATATCTCCAAAACCGTTAATGCTACAATGTTGCTACTTTGTCCACAGATGTTTATCGTGAATTATTAAAACTTTCAGCATTGTATCTTCAAAACTGTGGGAGTTTCAAATTTCGCAGATGCATCCCCTTAAGCCTGTATTTGAACCGATTGAAAAGACGGCGAACAAGGAGTCAGGGCGTGGAAGTTAGGGCTGGTATTTTCAATCGATTAATTTGGGTTATCAAATGATTGATTAATCGATTATATGCTGTCAGTAACGATTAATCGGTTGGTTGAAAGAAATTGATTAACTGTTTTGTCGATTAATCGATGTAGTGCACTCATTTCACTACGCTCTCTCAGAAGCTAAACATACATTTCATTAATTAAAATATATTGTATTAGATATTTTTAAACAATGTACTATCGCGTGCATAAATAACGGGCCGCCTTTCCGAGCGGGAGTTGAGTTTGCTAGATATCAGGTTGGCATCACTTGGGGTGTTCTCGGGAGGGGAATGCTCAGAGCCGTGGTTGGAGACCTGTCCTTGTAGGCAAGGGGGGAGAGATCGCGGAGCGCACTGCCAACTATGATTTTCTTTAGTTTCGCGCTTGTTAGAGATAACGAGACGGTTTTAATAAAAATAAATCGAAATGCCAAGTAAGCCATTAATTGTTAAATCTCCTTAGAAATGCACTGTTGAGTTTTACTGTGTGTGAATTCTTTTGAGAATCGAGTTTTCACAGTTAGGGACTAAACGCAGTTTAATAAGAAGAAAAACAAGAAATCACAAACGTCCTAAACTAATAATATTTCTGTTATTCCGACGCCAGCTTCATAGAACCCAACCATCTGCCCCCTCCTCACCAAACGGTCGTTCATATTAAAAGTCACGGTCCTCAAAATCGAGTTCGCTGTCGTGTTACTGAGCCACTGTCAGCCTCTTGTGATTAACAGGTGATACCACACCACCCCCTCCTCTTCCCCCTTTCCTCCAAGGACAGCTGCCCAACCACGGCTCTGAGCATTCCCCTCCCGAGAACACACCAAGTGATGGCAACCTGATAGCTCGAAAACTCAACTCCCGCAAGGCAGGGCGGCCCGTCATTTATGCACGCGATAGTACCTTCCTTGTGAAAACAAGGATAAACTAAAGTACAACAAAAATATTCCTGTCCTAAATTGTAAACATTGTACAAGAATTCAAAATCAATGCAGATAACTCTTTTTTAGCCTATTTTCAATTTTGAAAAAAATAGGCTTATGAGATCACCTTTTGTCAGTGTGTGTGTGTGTGTGTGTGTGTGTGTGTGTGTGTGAGGAGTGTGTGTGTGTCCCCCTAATACATTCTAAACGGCTGGAGCGATTTCAATGAAACTCGGTAAGTACATAGCACTATTCCGGGCAATCCCGACCGTGCCCTTCAAATTTCGTTACGTCTCACCAATCCAACATGCCGTCTGTGCGAAATATTTCACCAGCATTCAATATCTCCGAAACTATTCCCGATATCACCCTGAAATTTTTACGGTGATAAAGGGAACTACTAGAAGTTCACCTATGTGACTTTTGAAAAACTGGTAACTACAAAACCAACATGGCGGCCACGCAAATTTGCGACATTTAAATAGACGTTTCTCGCGATTTAACCAACCAAACGCAATAACACTTGGTAGAGTATATGTTTATACACATTGTAATGCTCCGACATCTAACTTGGTTCAATTGTTTACATAACCACAAGATGGCGGATGTGCGAAATATTTCACCGGCATTCTATATCTCTGAAAATATTAGCGGTATCACCCTGAAATATTGTACGGAGATAAAGGGCACTACTGAAAGGTCATCTATAAGACTTTCTGAAACCGGTTAACTACAAAACAAACATGGCGGCCAAGCGAATTTGAAAAATTAAATAGACCTTTCTCGCGATTTAATGTTCCAAACGCAATGGAATCTGGTACAGGAAATGTTTATACACATAGTAATACACTGGTATCTAATTTAGTTCAATTGTTTACATGACCTCAAATGGCGGAAGTGCGAATTTTAAAATTAAGTTTTTATTTCTTGTGTCGTAATCATGCGATCGATATGAAAGTTTTAATAATGAACCTACGGAATATTTTTCCTTTAATGGTACATGACTCTATGGCCTATACATTTAACAATCCAACATGGCGACCATCCAAAATATTTAGACGACTCTGAATATCTACGAATCTATTATAGCAATCAAACTGAATTTCTTTTATGTTCATAGGGGCTATGAACTTAAGTTCACCTATAACTTAGGACTTTAAATAACCTGGTGATCATAATTCCAACATGGCGACGACGCGAAGTATAAATATTCACATGGACATTTCTCGCAATTTAACCATCCGAGTGCAGTGAAACTTGGCACAGTAAATCCTTATACGAATGTTAATCCACTGGCATCTAATTTATTTCAATTGTTTCCATAACCACAAGATGGCATCTGTGCGAAATTTTAAAATCTCCTTGTTACTTCTTGTGTTGTAATAATGCGATTGAAGTTTGAATGCTACACGTACACAATACTCTTCATGTAACAGTACATAACTCTAGGACCTACATATTTAAAATCCAACATGGCAACCATCCAAATATTTAGTCGGTTCTCAATATCTACGAATCTATTACAGCAATCAAACTGAAATTTTGTATGTAGATAGAGACAATTAACATAAGTAGGATATATGAAAATAGGCTGTATAGTTCTTCACGGAACTACTTGTTTCTTTTTCCGAAAGCCTTCACAAATTGATTGATGTTTGTCCTTCCACTCGTATTTGGTGATTGTTGACAAACAGTAAACAAAGAAGGACACTGTGTATTTAGGTTAAAAGTAACTTCTATAAGCTACTATACGTCATTACGGAAATAAGCATAGCTCAACTTAAGCGATGACTTCTCATTTGAACTTCTCTTCTTATCTAGTGTCTAATATCCAATTAATCTATTCTTCCGTTAGCTGATTGGTCCATCAACCGATCATCGCTTATTACCAAGTCTAGTGGAAATGGAAGGTACCATGCTCTATCTCCCACCCTCTGCCAATCATTGGTAGCATTCGCTTCTTACTATAGTTTTTGTCTGTTTGTTATTGGTTCATGTGAAATTTACCGGAATGAACGGCACAAACATTCGTGTTTACGAAGAAGCTATTATTAGATGAGAACTGAGATACTACTTATTTATGTAATACAGAGGAGTTACGGAATATAGGGTGAAGCTTTAAATACATCTTCGTTCCTCCAGGGAAGAATTCAATTACGTTATGTGTATCCATCTTATTTATTTTATACTCAGACTTGACAACCTTTCTTGACAATCGTTCGCTAACTCACTACTCTCCCTATTCTCACGGCTACGGAAAGTTCAATAGGTGCATGTGTCGTAACTAAGCCCCTTAGATCACATAAGAAATCTTTCTCTTCACGGTGTCCTGTAAATCGCGCCAAGTACAAAACGCACCCAATGTAATCGCACCAAGCATGGTCCCTACCTAGAGTATTTATGGCTGATACGGACGAAATCATTGGTCGCTATTTGGTTAGACGACTGTCTGGACGAAACCATTGGTCTGGACGAAATCATTGGTCGCTACTTGGTTAGATGACTGTCTGGGCAAAAATTACTGATTGCTGTAGAAACAAGGGGGTCTGGGGCGTAATCCTCAGGTTAGGTTTGTTTTGTATGTAGAACAGTACTGTCATGGCTGGGCGCGATTTACGGACATTCCTCAGTGGGCGTTATTTTCCCTGGGCACGATTTTCGTAGAACCCTCTTTACAGGACACCGGACGCTGGCGAAACAACAGCCTAGCCAATCCCGGCAGCCATAAGGTCAGATGAGTAAATCGGAGTGTACGAAACCGCAAAAGATGGGTAATCATAGCTACTTTAGTATAGTAGCAGACCTCGTTCGACTTCAGTTGCAGTCACGTGACGACACCTATATTCTGTAAGTAACAAGAGTTATACTTTTTCAGTACGACAACTTGTGGTATAGCGGCCAGCGTTCTTGGATGTCGCCCCAGAGGTCGAGGCTCGATTCCTGGCTCTGCCAAAAATAATCTACTATGAGGGCTGAAAGGGGCTCAGTCAGCCTCATGCGACAAAACTTAGAAGGGCTGTTTCGATTCCCACCTCAGCTATCCTGGAAGTGGTTTTCCGTGGTTTCCCACTTCTACTAGAGGAAAATGCTGGGATGGTTCCCAACGTAAGGCCATGGTCGTCTCCTTTAAATCCCCACCTGAATTACAAATAAACACACTACTACAGGTTACCTCAATAACACAGGAAATTAGACAAATTCTACATACCCAAGTACACAAGCCTGAATGACCACGATGTCGCAGCCCCTAAAACACACAACAACAAGTACAGTAGTTCAGTCCAATGTTCGTGTCCTTTACTGTGATAGACTTTAACCCTCTATAGGTTTGTGTTCTCTATATTTACCACCTGCTATAAGGACGATGCTGATGGTTGAACCTTTCAATGATATTATCTTGTGAAACTGTTAATATTTCTCACAATCAAATATTATCTTTTTACCTTCCTGAACTAAGGTAATTGTAACAATTATTTTTAATTAAAGTCAATTAACATTAATTTTAAAAAATATGGTAATAAAAATCGTAGTTAAAATAAATATTGTTCCCTCGCTTAGTCCGTGGGAAAAGCCGATCCTGGAGGGTAAAATGATAGCGAAAAAAATGGCTGTAAAAATGTAAAATAAATGAGCTTATAAAACTTAAAATTATAGTAATATTATAATATTAATTTTTAGACTATAAAAATGATATAAAAATCAAATTTATAAAAGTAAACATGAAAATTACAATGTTAATGAAATAAAAAATTAAAACTAAAAATTAGACCAAATAATTAAAATTTAATTTAAAGAAAAATACAAATAAAATATCTTCATTATTCTTCCTTATGAAGGTTTAACTTCTGTAATGTCATCACGCCAGGAGGTGGCAGTTCAAAACGCTGTGACGGGGTCTCGCGCTAAGCATGCGCGGCCGGCAATTTCCAAACTGAAATATCGTCAGGCAGTCAGTTACTGCTACTTCCTGCATGATAATTTGTTATCAGACTTCGGTTGGTTCTTAAGTTTGGGGGCTGCGACACGCGGTCATGTAGCCCCGTGTACTTTGGGTGTGTGTAGAATCTGTCTGATAACCGGTGTTAATTGTGATGACTGTATTAGTGTGTGTTATTTGTTTTAATTCAAGTAAGGACTGCAGACGATCAATTTTCAAGTAGTTCCTACTTTTGCCGCCAAACGCCACCGTCAACGACTACTAGTTCAGAACTTAGCTACCAGACGTCACCGCAGTCGGCTCTTGGCAAGGAACGTAGGAACCTAAGAGCGTTGTTTACATTCTTCACCTCTACAATTTAGCTTCATACAGGCGTAATTAGTGGAAGGTTCTTTGACATGCCATAAATCTATGACATGGGACCTCCGGCTTTACTTCCCCTCCGAAGGAAGGCATATCGAGGGATTTTTACGCTTAAAAAAAACCAGACGACTTCGGCCGGGTTTGAACCCGTGATCTTGGGCATAGAAGCTCAGCACGCTACCGACTACGCCACCGAAGCCGCCTTTCGGACTTCCCGTGTGTGTGTATCTACTGTCGATATTGTTACAAGCCTTTGTGTTTACTTTTAACAGTGTGGCAGTATCAGGTACAGTAATGCAAACAGTGACCAGTCTAATGTTTTTGGAATGCGTGATACGCAGTGACCGGGAAGACAACTGCAGCTCAAACCCGACTGCCATCTCCTGGAGCGATATCAGTATGTATTGGTTTAACTCCTAATACACAGGTCGCTTCGAATATTAACATGGATATGTTGTTGATGTTATCGCCTCTTTTAGGACTTCAACATCCTTCTAGTTCCCTGTGCTTGGGCGTGTCTGAATGTAGAGTTTGTTTGATAACCTGTGTTATAGTGATGATTGTAGTGCCTAGGTACTGGGATATGAGTCCGGGGATTTTTTTATCCCAATATTTTCCTGGACTGTGTGTGAATTACCAAGAGACAAACCATGCTCATGATGACCGGTGACTACTCTCAAACGTGGGATCTTGGAATGTCAATTATCCAGTCCTGTCGATGAACCACTTGGCTACGCTGGTGGGCGATCACGTGATAAAGTGACGATCGATTCACCTCTCATTAGACAAATATCGGCTATTCTATTTTTACATACATTATGATACAGTATAAATGATGTGGCCTCTTGTGTTCTTGGCTGTCACCGCGAAGGCCGGGGTTTGACTCCCAGCTCTGCCGAGGAAAGTAATTCTGGTCTGAGGGCTGGAGCAGGATAAACTCAGCCTCGTAAGACAAAACTGAGAAGGTTTGGGTTAGATTCCCAAATCAGGCATCCTAGAAGTGGTTATCCGTTGTTAACTCCCAACTCTACTCCAGGCAAATTCTGGGATGGTTTCTACCTTGATTCATGGCCGTCTCATTCCCGAACTTTGTCTCAACTATAAATACACCTACTAAAACAGCCATCACAGTAACACAGATTAACAGACAAATTCCACACATGCCCAAGTACACGGGGATATATGGCCAAGGCATCATAAAACCACACATGAATCAAGAAGAACAACCTTAATTATAACTCAGCAATTCTTCTAGGGTTGTGCCGTGTCTTGTGTGGGGTTTCGCCTAGGACACAAGCTGGCTCATCAGCGGGCTCTTGGTGTCCCCACCTGGACCCCCACAGGAGTAGTGAACTGCGCGCTACCTCCCTTTAAATAAAGCGCACCCCACACAAGGCACGGCACAAACCTAGAAGAATTGCTGATTTGTAATTCACTGGCCGTGAAAGCCAATATACAGATCAATCTTAATTATAACTTATTAAAATTCTCAGATTTTACTGTAGACCTATAACACGACAATGTTATAAAATCCACACATTCAACAGTTGATTTTAAAGTACAGTAGTTGTATTTGTGTCATAACCGATCCTGTGGGGTATCGCGCATTTCTCTTGTCCGGAGGCCCCGGGTTTGATTCCCGGTTCCGTTAGGGATTTTAGAATCTGACGTGAAGATTGGAACGCGATGCACTCAGCCTCGTGAGAAGGGGTGGGACCGATTACTACCCTAGCCAACCTAGAAGCGGTTTTGCATCGTTATCCCACTTTAAATCCAGTCGAATGCCGGGATGGTACCTAACATAAGGGCACGCTCACCTCCTACAAATACCTCAACCTCCATTACAAGCACACATTAGTACAGCCATCACAATGACACAGGTTAATAGACAGATTTCATACACACAAGCTGGAGGCGTGGTGGCGCAGTGGTCAAGCTGTTTGCCTCTCACCAAAGCGGACTGGATCGATTCCCGGTCAATGCATGAGACATTTTAGAAATGAAATTCCATGTCCTGTGGTGCGGATTCCACGAAAACAGGAGGTACCGTGGCCCATGATCGCAAGAATAACGGTCACGTAAAACTACAAGCTTCGTTCCTTCAAAAACACACCCAAATACACAGGGCTACATCACAAAGCCCCTAAATAAATCAAGAACAACTACAACAAGCTGTATTTGTAATTGTAATATTACGTTAAAGAGTTAATTGCATTTCGTTATGGATTTCTTAAAATACAGTAGTCTACCGCTACGCGTAATGCCCACCACTCGTGTTCAGCATATTCGCTTCAACTACGGAACTGGGGGAAGCTTTAATTAATTCACACGACTGTGCGGTAATATTGCGAGTCAGTACGTGTGAGGCGATCCAAATATTAGCATTTCAATTAGTCGATATTGGAAACAACGCCCAGTCCACTGTTTGAAAGGTTTCGAAGGCCAAGGACGGAGTGGCCCTCCAGCACCTAACTCCGGGTATATATTGGGTGCGCGCTACGGTGTTGGTATCATTTGTTCTTGCCGCAGCCAAGTAACAGACTCTCAATCCACCATGTACAAGCTGGTGAGTACTCTCTACCGTCGCTGTAACTTTGTTCTTAGCCAATTGCTGTTAGGTAGAGCTGTTAACTTATAAAGCCTGGCTCTTATGCCATCATCAGACTTATTTGTTCTTGTTCTGCCTTTCGGCCATTGGTATAACAGTTTTGTTTCACAAGGAGGGCTGATGACCACGATGTAGAAAGTCCTTAAATTGAACAATAACAGCATTTTCCTTTAATATCATAGATGTTTAGGTGTGAGATTTTCCAAAAGCTAGTGTTAGTTTAAATAATTTTACTGCCTGTTGTGAAATCAGTTTGGTTGGTTAGTTCGTTCGTTAGTTTAGGGACTGTGGCAACGCGGTCATGTAGCCCCGTGTACTTTGGATGTGTGTAGAATCTGTCTGATAATTGGTGTTAATTGTGATGACTGTATTAGTGTTACCTGTTATTCAGGTAAGGACTGCAGACTATCAATTTGCAAGTAGTTCCTACCATTGATACCAAATTCTATCATCCACGACACCTAGCTGTGAACTTGGCAACAAGATGCTATCACAATCAGCACCTGATGGAGACCATGCAACTAATATAGCGTTAATCAAATTTAATCTACAAATTTTATCTTCACACAAGTGTAGTTAGTGGAAGGTTCTTTTACATGTCATAAATTGTTTGATATGGAACCGCGCGTCGACTTTACTTCCCCTCCGAAGGAAGGCATACTGAGGGATTTTTAACGCTCTTAAAAATCCGATGGCTTCGGCTGTGTTTGAACCCAGAACCTTGGGTATAGAAGCTCAGCATGCTACCAACTACGCCACCGAAGCCGCCTGAAATCAGTATTAGTTAATTATCACATTAAATGGGGCAATTTAGGATAACGCGTTTCGACATGGTTGTGCCAACATCTGTAGTAACACTTTTCCTTGGCTGGACCCAAGATTTTCTTTAGAATTTTCCTTTCTCTGACTTGTAGTTTCTCCATAATACCTTTCTTTGCCTTGCAAGGCATTCTACAGTGTGTTGTTATTATTATTATTATTATTATTATTATTATTATTATTATTATATACAATTGTTTTCACACACATTATTGTGAAGCACAACCAGATATTACTCAGGATCTAGCCTTATTGATGACTACTAGTATATAATTTACAGATAATTAGCATTAAACCGCAATGGCTTTAGAGGGTGCTGGATTGGTTACTGGAAATGCCACCACAGTCACATGACAGAGCCCACGCTATTATTGTGTATTAAACAGTTTACCGCACTTGAAGCATAGGATATGAACTTTCATTCAATTTTAAAACTGCTGTAGTACTTGTAATGAGAGAGATATCTTACCTCTAAATATGATGTATCGTTCCATAATCTTATGAAAGTGAGTTGAGAATTGTCATCCAAGATAGCAATCTGTTTATAACCCAAGTTGACAACTGTAGCTACTCTAAGGTCTGCCTTTTCGAGCAGTGTAGAGACTGACTTTGTTCTACACAAAATATTAGTTCGGAATTGATTCCAAAACTTCGCTTTAAGAACAAATAGCATCATGAAATCCTATAACCCTATAATGGATCACTCACTAAAGGAACTCATCATTTTATGGTTCTAAATAATCATACAATTCTCTGAGTTACAATTTAGAATTTCGAACTTACCTGGAGCTTTCTATAATATTGATGATGACTGCTGTTATAAGGGGTGGAAGAACGAGGTTGTCTGCCCCTGGTTTATTCATTAACTCAAGTATTATATTATTCGAAATATAAGTAACCATTCACAGACGTCTTATAAGGAAAGTTTAAATGTGTAGATTGCATCAAGTTGCTTAAGTTATGGACGATGTTTTAAAAGTGCTTGTATTTCTTGTGTTCCAGATCCTTGTTGTCCTGGCTCTGATCGCCATCTCCTCCGCTCAGTACTTGGGCTACGGAGGATACGCAGCTAGCCCCTACTACGGAGGCTACGGAGGCTATGCCGCCCCTTACGCCTACGCCAGAGGAATCTACTCCGGCGCTTACATTGGTTGAACACCGGCCCTCTCTCTGTCTTGTATGACGTCATGCAATAAAATTCTTCTCTTTTTCCTGCTCTAAAATTGCCTATGTTTATTTCAATTTCCTTTCCTCGCTTCCCAATGTTCAGAAACAAAACTACAGTACTATCTGAATTCACAAACTCAGCTTTCATGTAAGAAGGTGATCCATAACCCATCTCTGTTACAATCTGCACCTTGAATGGTTCCATAATCATCCTCATGAACCACTTAGAAGATTTAAGTCTAGTATAAAATAAATAATCCTCTTATCTTACCATTTTGATAGTATCACGAACCAAACCCGGAATGAGAACATATCTAGAAGTTTCCGTGCAGATCTCCGATTGGCTCGGGCATATCTCGGACACGTAGTTATGTGTCCTCAACTCCTTGGGAAGATCTGTTCGAAAGTTGATATCTGACAGCTGTTAACTAAAAATCGAGATATTCAGTTGTGAGAAACCAGTATCTCCTCTAAAATATCACAATCTTGTTTACTCATTAATTTCTGTAGATAATGTTGTATGGCGTGTCTTGAATATCACTTTGCATAGCTGGGTATTTTGAGAAATTTAACAAAACTTAGACATTGAAATCATTGATTTCAGTTTTTTTTTTCATCTAGGTGAGCGTTTATTTACTCATTCCACGCACCATAGCTTGAAGAATGTGCAGGACTACGAACGGCTCTGTTCAGTTCAGACACCACATTATTAGCAAATTGACGACTAACTAGCACGAGGTGCTCCGAATGCAGACATGTAGAGCGACATCAGATCCAGATTTAGAATACCAAAAGCCCACAACACAGAAATTAACACAGGAGGTCTTGGCACACCTATACACATCCTTGGTATCCATAATCTTGGCAAGTCAACTTCTCAAAGTATGACAGAAAACAAGAAGAAGGTATTACAAATAATCTAAAGATGAAAGTAACAAATTAATCTCTGCTGATTGAAAAATGATGCTGTACTTGTGATTAAATGTACCCTGAAGACTAATTCTCATGCAGTTGTAAGCCAATCTAATGAGAGAACTGTGTTGCATACTGTTATCACTGTATCAACTTCCGTGACCAAACGACCTCTTAGAAAAAAGGCAATAAAGGTTTCAGAGCCAGTAATTCGGATTTAATGAATGTTTTCTGTAGGTAGATTTATGCGTAACTAAAGAATAATTTTAAAAGTTTGAGCTAAACATGTAAAAGTAAACTACAGTACTTACTGTCAGACCGGTTCTGTGGGTGTCAGGAAACTGTTTCAAATCGCAATGATGTGGCAGGTACAGGAAGAAAAACAATTGCACATCCATGGCCAAACTAAACTAAAGTATATCGCAAACAGAGTAAAGCCATGACTTTGGAATGTGTCATTCATCGTCGTCATGTGGTAATGCCCAAGAAAGCACTGTTTCACCAGAAACGTTGCAAGGAGCTTACGACAGTATGCTTTGAATTACACGCAATAATGAAAATGTCCGTTAATATTAATTCGATCTGCCCAAATGTAAAACATGACTTCTTAAAATTGTCGGGTAAAGGCTTAAATTGAATAAACCTTCTGTATTGTCCGAACCCTCCCTGCAACTCCAGATTTTTCCGATAATCTAGACGCACACTGCTTCGTCATTTGACCGTAGTAAATAAGGATGGCTTTTCTAGTACTGACCTAGGATCAATTAATAAATTACATTTAAAATCACTTTTAGGTAGATTTCATTAGAAGGCAATGGGTACCATGTTTCGACTTTCGGAAAATTTCGACATATCTTCGCCTTTCACATCCCTCAGACCCCAAAACCACCATCAGTTCAAAAGTGTATATATAATTTATGTATGTATAGTATATGTATATATGCTGTACATAATGTATACTGTATATATCACTTTCTTGTGGACACGATAACTACCGCAATTTTGCACCAATCACTTTTTAATTTTATACGTAGTATGTATCCCTTATAAATCTCGGTTGAGTTCGTTAATGGTCAAAATTAGTCGAAAGGGGTTAAAATTAGGGGCTCTTTTATTTTTCGAAAAAGTGAAATATAGCTATAATTCTCTTAATATGTGATATATCGAAACCATTCAAAGTTCATACTATGTGTCGGATAAGGGCAAAACATTTATATTTGAAACGTTTTTTGATAGCACCAACTGTTGATCAAAGGGGTGGGAAAAAGTGGGGTTTTCGGGAAACAAAAATCATAGCTCTCTTAATAGGCACAATATCAAAACCGTATGCAATGGAACATATTCCCCTAATAATTACCTAAAACTTTTGTCAGAAAGGATTTTTGATATGACCCACCATTACGCCAAGATGAGTAAAATGATTTCGGATGCCAAGAGCCATCAGAGGTTGTCATAACAACCCTACTATATTGATGAGGGATGAGCAATCAGAGGTTGCCATGACAACGCCACTCCACGAGATCACATTCCGTTTTAGCCAACTTTCGAGTTTTGCAAGAAATGAAAGTAGAATTATGAGATCAACACAGGGCGAAAAATTGTGTGTCTGTCTGTGTGTGTGTGTGTGAGAGTCTGTGTGTCCGTGAGTGTGTGTACTCTGAATGTGTGTCCCCCTCTATCAATTCGAACACGGTGAAACCGAATTGAACGAAATTTGGTACAGAGGTTGCACTAGCAAAGGGCATCCCAGTGTCATGTTTTATATCGCCGCCATCTTGACAGAAACGTAATCGCGGCCACCCAAATGTTCAAAGCTTGAATCAAATTACGATTAACCTAATCATCAAATTTTGTAATCGCATATATTTACAAGGCGAGCGTCTTTTGACTAAAGTAAAAGGTCATCAGCCTAATAGTTTGCAGATGGCGGTCATGTATGTGTGCAAATCGATTCCCCCTATGTATTCAAACACGGTCGAACCGAATTGAACAAAATTTCGTATAGAGGTAGCACTAGCAAAGGGCACTTCAGTTTCATGTTTTATATCGCCGCCATCTTGATGAAAACGTAATGGCGGCCACCCGAATGTTAAAAGCTTAAATAAAATTACGACCAACCTAATCATCTGATCTCTACTAAATTTTGCAACATACCCAAACGTTAAAAGCTTAAATCAAATTATGACCAACCTAATCATCTGATCTCGACTAAATGTTGCAACAACATACCCTTTTGTGGTAAGCATCTTTTGACCAAAGTACAAGATTATCAGCCCAATAGATTGCAGATAGCGGCCATGTATGTGTGTAAATCGATTCCCCCTATCAATTCAAACACGGTAAAACCGATTTGAACGAACTTTGATACAGAGGTAGCAATCGTAAAAGGCACCACAGTTTCATGTTTTATATCACCGCCATCTTGACGGAAACGTAATGGCGGCCACCCAAATGTTAAAAGCTTAAATCAAATTATGACCAAACTAATCATCTGATCTCTACTAAATTTTGCAAAAACATACCCTTTTGTGGGAAGCATCTTTTGACTGAACTACAAAATCATCTGCCCAATTGTTTGCAGATAGTGCCCATGTATATGTGCAAAATGATTCACCATATCAATTCAAACACGGTAAAACCGAATTGAACGAAATTTGGTACTGAGGTAGCACTAGCAAAGGGCACCTCAGTGTCATGTGTTATATCGCCGCCATCTTGACGAAAACGGAATGGTGGCCACCTAAATGTTAAAAGCTAAAATCAAATTAAGACCAATCTAATCGTTAGATCTCTACCAAATTTTGCAACAAGATACCCTTTTGTGGGAAGCATCTTTTGACTGAACTACAAGGTCATCTGCCCAATAGTTTTCAGACAGTTCCCATGTATGTGTGCAAATTGATTCATCATATCAATTCAAACACGGTAAAACCGAATTGAATGAAATTTTGTACAGAGGTAGCACTAGCAAAGTACACCTCATATTCTTGTTCATGTATAATATACGTATAACACGTTGTATTTCAACAAGCTACTACTACCAACATTCAATTATACTCCTTGAAAAGGACAAAGAGTTATAACAATACCCAAGCATTTAGGAGAAAATAGGCTATATGTTCTTTACTGAACATCTTGTTATTAAAGGAAATGCGCATAAACGTGCATATTAATACATACATAATGTGTGTAGAAGTGTCAATTTGAATGACTGTATACCTTTAAGGATTTCAGTCGCGTTTGGCATGCAAGTATTGTGTCCTTGCGAAGCAATTAATACGTGAGCATACATCCGCTAGCTCAAGGATCGGGGCGAAGTACATTCATTCCCACAATATGACACACGTATTTTGTATCATAATCATTAGGTTAAACACTTGAAATAAACCAAAAAATCCAATAAAAGCACTATTTAATTAAACTCAAAAGAGGCGCTACAAAACTCAAAATCTACATAAAATAACTCAACAACACATAATAATAACCTATACTTGTTCTCAAATAACAAGGAATCAACTAAATCAAATGTAACACTTGAGGGCAAGTAGTCTCGTTCTCAGACTAAGATCTCGGTGACGCAGCAGATTCTTGAATTAAATAAATATAACTGCACTCCATTATATCGTGGTTATTCTTGAAAGATTGTCAGTCAATAAAATGAAACGTCAAGTAAATGTTTCATTCACGATGAAAATATCTTTCCCTGATCTAAATTCTTCTTGCGATAAAATTCCCAAAATTACTAATAAGTCGAAATAATACTAAAAATGTTTAATTAAAATCTTAAATTCCAAATACTGAAAATCGTCGTTCTAAATGGAAAATATCCGACCATAGGATTTAAAATCCTCAAAAGAAATTTTAAATAAATTAATTAATCCATAATAAAAATATTCTAAAGTTTCCACAAAAAAGAAATCCACTGAAATATCAATTACTGAAAATGTTGAAATGGTGCTATTGCTCTACGATAATCTAACTACAGCAAACTACAGAACCAACATTAAGAACGAAGATCACTCTCTACCTGTAGTTGAAATCTTGGAGAATAAGTGTGGTGGAAATTACTGTAGACACCAGTAATTCCACATGCAGAATGCCTCTTGTTCTTCCTCCGGAAAACTGCAACGCTGTAATTCGAACCTGGGCCTCCCGCCTCAAACTGCCAGGTCTGGCCATGAACTAACACGCCATCGGTCGCCTCTGTGCTGTCGAACGAATGTTCCCACTTCGAAATAAGATCTTCAATTCCGCTCCGCACTGGGTGAATAGTTCTCATAATGCAACAGTCTAGTTCCGAATCGTAAATGTGGATAATAGCCTTGCCGTAATTATGCTTCATAGTGATGGTTAAATTACACATTGGATTGCTCGACGATCTAGCCTATCAATGCACATCATGCGGGATTGCTTCATTCCCTCTCGCGTGTCTCATAGCCGCCTGAGGCTACCTCTGGTCTCTGACGGCCGGCTACTTGCGCAGCGGGAACAAAGACATGGTCTGGAATGTTCCCGGCGTACCGGGTGATGGAACTCTCGGGAGGAGCCGTGAACTCTCCTACTCTGGAAACGTCCATTGAGTCACAACCCTCCCTATATAAAGCGGCCTCACCAGCGAGGGAGGGACTGTGTTTTTGAGCTAGTGCGTGTTTTTACCTGTGCGACAGTACTGTGACGACGTGACGTACGAAGTTACGAAACCCAAGTGAGCCTGATTCTCCAGACAACGAGGCAGTGTGAATCATACGGAGGGACTGAGTTTTGGGGAGTGTGTACTTTCCTAGTGCGACAGAGATATTGTGGTGATTTGCGAAACGCAGTGGGCTGTTCCTTAGCCAGCGGACAGCGAAGCAGTGTGTAGTGGTGAGTGACTGGCTATCGTAAATAACTGTAGTTTGGGTACAAGGCAGAGTTGCAGGTATTAATAGCGAGGACAGTAGTGTGAAAGTAGGCTAAGTGTGGAAGCTATAGTGACTAGTAGTGTCTTATGAAGTGAGGTTCAGTGCTTATTGTGTGGTGTATTTTCCTGGCCTGCAATAAAGCTAATATTTCGTTAAGGGAACAATTGTGTTGTGCTTTCACCCGCCGCACGGCCGACTGAATGCGCTCATACCGGCCTAGACAATGAGACCTTTTTCATGAAATCTTGTTAGTTACTCAACTGCTCACACGGCGCTGTTCACCAAGCATTGCACGACTACGACGTATCTCTACTTGGTGAAAACAAAGTCCCCGATTCTTGGATATCACGGGTAATCTCGAGAACCACTGGATGGATTTTGATGCGGCTTTCACCATTCTGTACAGGTAATATCGAGGAAGATTTCTGTAGAAAATAATTTATTTATGATCAAAGGGAGCCAAGCAGTAACGATTTTAGATTTCAGTGAATAACTTGACGTCCGTGCGCTCTTTAAGCTTACGCTGGACTAACCGTTAAAAATATCAATATACTATGAGTGTAAGAATTGTTCAGCATGAAAAATTGTACAAAAAAGTCCGCGTGAGCATATCTCTATCTTCGATTCATCGCCCACTATAAGTGTTTTTAGTTAGGACGGGAGGGGGATTTGGTTTGCACCTCGCCATTCTTAAATTACGTCTGACAGGAATTCCTTGCTCATTCATAACTGTTCCCGGGCGAAGCCGGGGCGGGTTGCTATAATTCCCACAATATCAAAATGCAAATTATATCACAAAATAAAATAGCGTGCTAATAAATCTAAGAGAAATTAGACATACCTTGCACCTCGTTACAGTTGAATTCGATCAGAATCACTCGGTTTTCATTAAAGTTTATGCATTTTTCTGCTGAACGGTTTGGAAGTTCGGCAACAGGAAACTAGGACTGTTATTTACTTAAAATATTCATTTTTGTATTTTTGTACTATTTGCGTTCATGATTTCATTACATTGTCAGAATTACCGACAGTTAGCCCATGGGGCCAAGCTCTCTGCTGACTCGGTAGACGCGTGTGTTCGAGCCCCACCGTCGGCCGTCCTTGAAATGATTTTCCGTGGTTTCCCATTTTTCAACACCAGGAAAATGCTGGGACGGTACCTTCTAACAGGCCACGGCCGCTTCCTTCCACATCCTTGCCCAGTTTCATTCATCTTCATCCATTCCATCTCTCATCCTGACGCGCAGGTCGCCCACGGGCGTCGACTAGAAAGACCTGCACTCGGCCTCTCGGGAGGCCACACGAAAAAAATTTGTCAGAATTAATGCTTTAATTAGTAGGGTATACTATTCAGTGTACCTATTATAAATAAAAACCGTGAGGTTTCTCACCTCCCCATATTACGAAACCTGGTTGCCTAATACGGGAAAAGTGCACTTTTAAAGTTAACAATAATATCTGAGGGTAATACAACATCAAACGTGCCCATATTTGTAATATACATAGTATATCGCCTGAGGTTTACATTGGTGAGAAAACCAAAATTATTCCGTTCCTTCTTATGTCTAATGTGAGCCCTATAAAAAAAAACTCCCCATATTTGGCGACTTTCCTCTACCCATTTTTAGAAGATACCTTATGCACTGGACAGCTGAATCCGTGATTAATTGTATAGGTAGCTTCGTAAGTCTCAGAACTCAGGAAGTCCATTCTAGCAGCGTTACTAGCAGCTTTCAAAGTTTCAAGGTAAGAAAGAAAATATTCCTCTAGCCAGTTTAGGCGACTGATATTTAATGAGAAAAATGCCCTTTATCTGGATTTCTAGACTGAATATGATGATATGTGATGCTTACGTCATGCATAGCGAACCATTTATTAACGTTTTTCAAAAAAAAATGGTTGCTTCTGCGTCCATGAATGTGTACGCTTCCGGGTGCATGCCTATATTTTCTTTCAGTGTACTAATGTCACCAATAACGTCTGACGAGAACACTTCCTTGGCACGCCGAACATTCATTATTTCAAATTTAGTGGGTTCGATGTGTTTTTTAGTGAGGTGTCTGACCGGTTTGACGATCTCACCCTTTTGCATTGTGTAAAGTAATGACAAGTATTTCCCTGAAATTATTCCAGTACCATCAGTCATCTCTCGTTACAGAAACTGCGTTCTAATGTGGTTTTTTTTTAGAATGTGACAATGATCAAAACTAGGGAATACATTCCTTGACTCGTCGTATGGGTGATTGACCATTGGTTGCAAATTCCCTCCACCTAAATGCCTCATCATTGTAGTGTTAGTTTTGTGATTATCAGAGACAGTTATTATATTTATGAAATCGCATTGTTCAACCTCGAGAATAACTTCCAGCAGGAGTTTATGTAAGTCCCGTCCTGACAGCTGCTTCGTGAAAAAGAAGGCACACGGTATCTGATAATTTGTCGAAAGATCTCTTAGCACAAAACACAACACACGATTAGCTGCTACTTGTTCCCGGCTGTAATTTTGATCCTCTCTTTCCTTTTAATGAGACGGTGCTGGAGAAGAGTCCTTGTACCCGAAGAAGGTGCAAGGTATGTCTAATTTCTCTTAGATTTATTAGCACGCTATTTTATTTTGTGATATAATTTTGATAATGGGGAAATTATAATGATAATAATTATATAGTGTCACTAGCAACCCGCCCCGGCTTCGCCCGGGAACAGTTATGAATGTGCAAGGAGTTCCTGTCAGACGTAATTTAAGAATGGCGAGGTGCAAGCTAAATGCCCCTCCTGTCCAAACTAAAAACACTTATAGTGGGCGATGTATCGAAGATAGAGATATGCTCTCGCGGACTTTTTTGTAGAATTTCTCACGCTGAACAATTCTTACACTCATAATATAATGATATTTTTAACGGTTCGCCCAGCGTAAGCTTAAAAAGCGCACGGACGCCAGGCTATTTTTTCGACCTTTTCACTGAAATCGTTACTGCTTGGCTCCCTTTGGTCATAAATAAATTATTTTCTACACAAATCTTCCTCTAGATCACCTTTACAGAATGGTGAAAGCAGAATCAAAATCCATCCAGTGGTTCTTGAGATTACACATTTAATATACGTACTGTACAGCTGATTCCTTATAGCGCCTATAATGGGAGGGGAGTGCGCTCTACCGGCAACGAGTAGAAACTTTCCAATTACATGTGTTCTGACTGGGAATGTCAAGGCGGGTATAGAGCGCAGCTCGTATTCAGTCGGCCGTGCCCGCCGTAATCCGGTTAACGAACTTGCCACTAGGGGCAACACTTAACAATATTCCTTACGCATACTGGTTCAAGCTACCATAGTAATCACTTCAAATACGTAGTCATATCTTCCCCTTAACATCAAAGTATAAATCATCTCGACAAAAAACTTGTAACAAGAATGATAACTGTACATGGTTTGCCTTCAATATTGTTAGAGTGCCCAAGCTCCATTTCACTTTTAGCCTTGGCTGCTAACGCGCACTGTACTGGCTTGCTACGCTTCGCTAAAGTGTCTGTTCTGTTTAAAAGGAACGTTTTCCTTCGACGTTACCTTCACTTCGAAAACGACTTGAAATTTTCACAATTCCACCGCAATACTTATACAGAATGCGTAAATAATGTTTCTCCTTCATATTGTTTAACTTTAGTAGCGTTATCTTGAACGTAGACTGAAATATTAGCAAGTTTGTATTCTCGTTCTATCAACGGACATTTCTCTAAGTGCTAGGCCCGTACTCCTCGCCTGGTCGTGGTCAAGGGCTTCTCTCACTTCCCCGCTATTAATCACGCACTATATTCCTGGACCAACGTGTCGCAGGTCTACACTCAACCACTGCTCGTAACAAAAGACCAAGATTCCCGCGGCGACACCACGCAAATCAGAACTCTGACTATGGCGCCTCATCAGTTCACACGGTAATCCACGAGATTGCATCTTATCTTATATCTTTCTCCAAAGTCTTCAAGCTTCCCTCCGAGTATGACTAACATGGATTTCATAAATTTAGAAACATTTCCATAGTTATAATTAAGCCGTTTCTCTCTTCTTTACCAAAATAGCAGAATTGATCTCCAATCAAGCATCTCATTTGGCGCGATCGGTTTCTCCTTCTCTCGTGCCTTGAGCAATTCAATTAGCCAATCAGCGCATTTCTTCTTCATAGCTCCATGTTGCTTTGAGCGGACTAGCAAAAATACGACACGGGACTGTCTAATGATGGCTTCGGTCGCCATTTTGCTGTCGTCGATTGCAATCTGAAGCTTCCCTTTGTACAATAAAAAATTATCATTTTATAATCCTTCAAGAATACTGCATTATTCTCCAAATTTCATCAAGACAACCGAAATAACATTCTCTCCATCCTGAGCAACTTAAAATTCGAGTTCATTACGAACACATTTACTGGAAGACTTCTTCTTGAGAAGATATGTTTCCACTAGGAAAATGCTATGTTTTTTTAATTCCCTTCAGGGATAACTTGGCAATCAACCCCGTCTTGTCTGATAACCTGTATTTATGTGATGACTGTAATAGTGTGTGGAACTGTATAAGGGACAGGGAAGGGGAAGGCGCCCCGGGACTTGAAGCAAGCTACTAGTCCGGCATTTGCCTGGTGTGAGTGTGGGATAAACCCGGGGTAAAATCACACTCGAGATGATGATAATTATTGTTTTAAAGGGCCTAACATCTAGGTTATCGGCCCCTAATGAAATAAAATGTTATGAAATTAGGATAAAAACATTCCACTGTTAAGGACGAAAACCAAATGGTTTGTATAAAACAGACAGTGAGCCCCAACAATATATTAGCCTATGCCTTATTTGCATAAGAGGAGTTAAAACGAGGATGATAATGAACAATAAAACAAATAAGGCATATTGAACAATGAAAAATATTTATGAACAAAGACATAAAACAGAATAAATCAAAACTAAAATTTATGAACTATATTAAAACTTTAAAAAGTATCCACTCTCCTTCATGAAGCGGCTTCGGTGGCGTAGTTGGTAGCATGCTGAACTGCTGTGCCCAAGGTCGCGGATTCAAACCCGGCCGAAGACGTCGGATATTTTAAGAGCGTTAAAATTCCTCAGTATGCCTTCCTTCGGAGAGGAAGTAAAGCCAGCGGGTCCATGTCATAGATTTAAGGCATGTAAAAGAACCTTCCACTAACAACAATTATGTGAAGCTAAATTTTGTAGTTTAGATTTGATTAACGCTCTATTAAGCTCCAACGTTTGCCACCAGGTGCCAGTTTCTGTGGCATCTAGTAGGAAATTTTAAAGCTAGGTGTCGTTGACGGTTACATTTTTTTGAAAAGTAGGAACTACTTGAAATTTACCGTCTGCAGTCCTTACCTGAAATTGGCTACAGATAACACACACTAATACAGCCATCACAATTAACACTGGTTATCAGACAGATTCTACTCACACCCAAAAGACACGGGGCTAATTGACCGCGTTGTCGCAGCCACTAAACTGAGGAACCAACCAATCTCCCACATGAACTGAATGACGAGGTCTGCCAACAGCCCGTCATCACCTAGAACAAGGGAGAGGGTGTTAGGCGGTTTGCGAGTTCTTCCTTGATCGGCCTGGTCCACACAGTCCAAGAGAATGTGTGCCTCGATAATCACTCGAGATAGTCACTGTCAGTGCCGGGATTCAAACCTGATTCATCTGACCTCGCGGCCGTGGTGCACGGCTGCGGCGGAAGGTCATCGGATCTCTGAACACGCAGGTAACCAGTCCACTGATGTCATGAGGAGAGACTGTTTGTCTAGCTAATATGAAGTTGTTAACTACAATATTGTAGGTTCGTGTAGTTAATTGCTGGGATGTAATTATGGGCTGAACTTGAGCACACGAAGTACCAGCCGGAGATCCGGATGGAACGTTTATTAGCTGTACTGGGTGGTTTATCTAACATCATTATTCCTGGTCCTACAGGGACATGTGGGAGGTGAGATGAATTTCCTTGGTTTTCAAGGCCGGATCCCTTTCTGACAATCAGGGGAATTAATTAGATATAAAATAAGGCCGAGAGAAGGGAAATCGCTTAATTTGACACTGACATTGACGCAAAGTGGCGGACTACTAGGCATTTTAGGGCGCTTAAAATTGACGGAGTCGGGTCAGTAGATTGCCTAGTACGTTAAAGATTCACTACACGGCCAAATGCATGACCCCGGCGTCCCTAATTTGTTAAAAGGGATAAAAAGCAAAGCAAAGCCAACTCCGCACAGACCATGGAGGCCCTTGGAGTAGTGGAAGGTAGAGGCTTCCACCCTTTGTGACATCGGTGATAGATGGGATGGAGTTGTCAGATTCATGTCCGACCGGCTTTGCTCCCAGGTCTCCCACAAGTACTAGAACTCATTTCCGGTGTAGGGCTATTTGCGTTTCCGAAAGTGGTATCTAAAATCCACTACCTTGGTGGGGATCGAACCCACTCCCTTTCAGTTAGAAGCTCAGTGCCTCTACCGACTGCGCCACTCAGCCTCCTAGTTCAAAGGGATGCAAACCCATATCATTATTATTATGTCTAAAACAAGAATGATTTTCCTAAGAGCATCAACGGCACTTCAAACCACCTATGGAAGAGTACAACAAAAACCTCTGGCTGCGAAAGATTATCTGAAACTTTACCGCCTGGCTATAACAAGGGATGGCTAGCATAGATATAGATCAGGAGTTGGCAGATATAGGGTTAATCTGGCAAGATGGGGCTGAACTAAGAAAGATAGCATCAAGTGTGATTTTGGAGAAGTTCAAACCACAAAACACCTGGTCCACTGTCGATTGTGTCCAACTACCTGTACGGAAGATGATCTACATCAGGCCTCAGAGAAAGTACTGACAGTGGCCAAGTCATTGTCGGACTTCTACTGTATATCTCGAATTTCAGATATCTTGAAGTAATTTTAATTTCTCGGCAAAGTTCTCTACAATTTATATACAAACTTCCTTCGTTCTTTTCCTGGAGCCTACCAGGCTCATTTTGGTTTTGGCCGGGGATTTAAAGCCGGGTGCCCTTCCTAACGCCACGTTATTTTTCAGGTGAAAATTACACCCCGCTGTCACCGGGATTCGAACCCTGGCCGTCCGGGTGAAAGACGAGCAGCTAAGCTACTGCGCCATCACGCTCCCTTCTGCACAATTTATATGTCATGTTTTTTTTAATAATTCAAAGTTCTATTACTCGAATAATTCGACAACTCGAATGCCGTTTTGTTCACCAGACATACAATATGTGCCTAACTCGTAGGTGGAGTAAACATGCAGTTGAATTAGGTGTGACTTGGGAATTACAATATGTTATGTAGCGTGCCTGGACTGTGTATTTACTGTATATCAGTCTCTGCTAGCAGCTCCCTATGCTCGGAATTCCGGCTAATACGCTGTCAACAATTATGAGCTAAAACACAAGATTTATAGCGCAATGCAGGAGTCACGCATTTGAAATGAACGGAAAATACTACAGTAAAATTAATAGAAATGAATCAGCAATATTTGCACAGCAACATTTATCCCTAGTTAGTATACCTGCATGAGTAGACCTGGTGACAATAACAGCATGGCGTAGCATCAGGTAACTATTATTGTATTTATGATAATACAACCCTATTTTTTCATGTATATCTATATCTCAATTTTTCGATAATTCGAAGTAATTTTTATTTCAGAAAGCACTTCGACATACCGAATATCAATTACTGTGTAATATATTTTTTGTAACTGTCTGTACTGTAAATTTGTGTTCCCGACACGACAATAATAATAATACTTATTATTATGCATGCCACGGTGGGTGAGTGGTTATCGTGTCGCACTTCCAACCCCCCAAGCTTGCAGGTTCGCTCCTGGCCGTGATAAGTGATTTTTTTTGAAAGGCGACAAAAATCACATCATGATGTCATACCTTGTTGGCATGTTAAAGAACCCATTTGAATTCAGTAGGCCGTGTTCATAATGGCAAAATAATCTCAGGATTTTCCGCAAACACAAAAGAGTTCCTCCTTTCCCTACTAGAAAGCGCTATAGTGTCAATGAGCATAGATATCTAACCTCTTTGACTTTCATAGAGTTGCAAGGAACAACAAAATTCGACATTCAAGCTGCCCTCTGGGCGTCAATTAACAAAGCTTGCACCCGTTACCCAAGGCCATAAGATATTGTTATCATATATTATTGTATGTATGTCTACCCCTTATTATTCCCGTTTTCCGACGGGGTCGGGGATGAGATGCGATGGAAGTCTTTGTGGCGATGATTTTTACGGCCGGATGCCCTTCCTGACGCCAACCTCATGAGAGGAGTTAAGGAGAGATGAAATGAATGATGGTGAATGAAACTGGGCAAGGATGTGGAAGGAAGCGGCCGTGGCCTGTCAGAAGGTACCGTCCCAGCATTTGCCTGGTGTTGAAAATGGGGAAACCACGGAAAACCATTTCAAGGACGGCCGACGGTGGGGCTCGAACCCACGCGTCTACCGAGTCAGCAGAGAGCTTGGCCCCATGACCTAATGCTGATCTTTAGCCAGCGTAGCCACTACTGTCGGTGTTATCATATTATATTATTATTATTATTAATATTCCGTGAGTGAATTGAACGTCTGTATTGTTATGTTATAATCATAGCAATCCTTCCTGGGACTGATTCCAAGACTTTTATCCAGTCCGGTTGTGGAGCATAATACGATTCAAAAAGGGTTCACCGAATGTTGCAACACCTGTAGACTTTCAGGGTAAAGAGGGCATTACAAAACAAAACAACAACACTCTTATTGACTTCTGAAAATAGTGCGTGTTATATAAGCTGTGCACAAGGCCAATGTCAACTTGTCAAACCCACTTCTTTTAAAGCTGTCCAGTACGCGACGTCTACTGGTCTCCGCGACAGGAAACACGCGAGAAGTAGAAGGTCACCTGCTTCCCCGAACCTGTCCAAACAAGGAACTCCGAACTGCCAGTTACTGATAAAATATTCCCAGGGGTGGCTGCTAGGAACTCACCACACAAAATAATTCTAATAAGAAACATTCCGCCCAAACTTTCATCAACAATTTGGTGATGATCCGTGATTCTTGTAATAGCTTTACAGATGACTTTCCGTGCAGAATATTACAAACGTCCTAGGCAGTTATGCAATTCAGTTTTAGGGCTTGGGACATCTTGGTCATCAGTTCCTGTAGTTAGGTGTGTGTTGAACTTGTCTGATGACTGTAGCAGTGTGGGTAATTGTGTTAGGGACAGGGATGAGGTAGGTGCCCAGGTACTTGAAGTAAGGTACTATCCCAGCATTTGCCTGGAAGTACGAGCACTGCTACGCCCCGGGACGGGAATAATAATAATAATGGATGGACACAGTGCTGTCATATGTAGCCTATCTTAATACATTGCATACATGAATTGAACTCGGCGAAAGGAAGTTACAAACATGAGAATCGTTGGTTGGAGCAGAAGAGGGAGGATAGTGAAGAAATGGCTTGATCTCATGGACGAGCAAGGAATGGTGCCGATACAGGAGAAAATGGTGACGTATCATCATACAGTACATAGAGACCCAATCTAACAATGGCAAACGATTCAGAAGATATAAATTGAAAACAATTGAGCGCAGCCGTCATGTTAATCCACACACTATGACTCAAGGTGTGAGCTGGCAGCAACCATCCTGAGTATGTGTATTTCCGGTTCCACTCCCACCTTATCTCAAGACACCTGCCCGAAATGCAGTTACACACACTATTATAGTCATTACAGGAACACAGGTTATCAGACTAATCCATCACACACTCGCTTATGAACACGATGTCTCAAGCTCATTCCTGACATGATGTGATGGCTAACATTCTTGGCTGTCGTCTTGGAGGTCCTGATTTGATTCTGGACTCTGCCAAGAAACTTAATTCTTGTTTGAGGGTTGGAACGGGGTACACTTAGCCTCGTGTTGCAAAACTGAGGAGAGATGGGTCCGATTTTCCCCTAACCCATCCTGGAATTGGTTTTCCGTTGTTTCTCAACTTCTGTTCCAGGCAAAAGCTGGGATGGTTCCTAACGTAAGGCCAAGATTTAACGAATTACATTTGTATGCTGTGCTTTGTCATTTCAATATTGTGGGGATTAGAACTTTATCTCTTAATTTTAAAAACCATTGACTCAACTGGGGGTTATTCTGTCTCAGGATAATTTATTAGGGTTTTCTTATAATTTTCTTCCAAATTTTAGTATTTTAAAAATGCCGGCATCGTTCCAAGTGAAATAATTATTACTCCCAGACGGTCAGTGTAAATATCTTCCCAGGATACCCCATTCATTAGGATCGTTTCCTTGATTGCTTGAAATGCAACTTCTCAGCGGTGAGAGCTGTGCCGGGAAGAAGCCAGCACGCAGCATTGTGCCGACAACCAGGATGTGACCAACCAGAGACGATAGGACATGTCCTAGGTCAATGTTCTAAAGGAGAGCTGCTGCGAAATTCCTGGCATCACAGTGTACGATCATCGATACCCATTTGCTTGAGGAAATTGAAATGGGAAGTTTATGAGGAGGTGCACTGCATTTAGGAAAATGACAGTCACCGTAGCAGGAAGAACAGAAGAGGTTTGATCCTGGATCCCACGGTATGAATGGAAGTGGACCTTCAACAAGCGGTACGAGTCAACGAGGATAAAGAGGCTATGCATACCTCACCCGAGTGAGAAATATAATCTGCCAGAAGATACATGGAAAATGAAAAGCCTCCCTTTCGGAGCCTTGGGAACATCCTTCAAGTTCGTTGTGAACATCCTTAAAGAACTTGGAATAATTGAAAATGATCTTGAAAGAATCTGATGTAGCATATTGAGAGCTTCAATTTAGATGCTACCTAAGCATTTATATGGTGTAGCATAATGTGCAGTACACGCTTAAAAAGGCCTGAGTCTAACTTTAAATCAGTGAGAGATTCCTTTAAGGTACTCATCGACACTAGTGATGAAATTTCAACAAAGTTATCCTATTTTCTTGAAACTGATATCACGGATGCTAAGGGTATAAACTAGTGGATTTCTGGCATAAAATAATCCGAAATGAATTTCTGGATTTTTTTTTCAAAGATTTTTTGAAAAAATAACAAGAATTTTTGGGACGTAATATCTCTGCTCCTATTCAACATAAAAGACTCATTGTTGCTTCAGATTGCTTAGCAATACGTTCTGAGTGTTGCTTAGCAGAATAGTTTTCGTAGCTTCCATAGGGCCAAATGTATTAATGTTTTTCTAAAAAATTAATTATTCTCATAGAGAAAAATAATTTAATTGCAGGGGTCCGGACCCTTAATTTCAATGTAATTGTATTATTCTGCTATACAACATAGCTACAATTTCGTTTTCAAATGAAGTTAATATCTCTATTCTAAGTGTAGATTTCATCTGCCAAAGTAATAACAAATACTGAAAAAAATGAAACTTGAGAAAAAGTCACTTAAAGTTGAGATACACATTTAGAATAAAGTAGCTTACTTCTATTGCTCCTAAAAGCCTCCTGATTCATATGTGGTGCCTTCTTTTTGGGATTTTAGGTCAATCCTGTGCTTCCTCCTCGCCCGTAAGTATCTCCGACGTTGTTTTTGCACCGGAGTACACTGCTTCAGAGCCACAGTAAGGTGCTCCTTAACTGCAGCACCTACGCCGGACACTGTATACTAGCCTGAATTGATCCCAGCCTTCTTGAGGATGTCCAGTTCTGACGTACAGCCGTTGTTTAAGTGGCAAATACTGTCCAATACTCCAAGATGCAGGGTTTTCGTGTTTGATAGCCACACATCTTACATGATAATAAATAATATAGAAAAGGCCCAGCCCAATCTGTTATTAGCTAATCCGTTTATACGTCAGTATTTACAATGTCTGAACCTAACCTATGTGAATCACTTTTTGGCACACGATTATTCACACTATCAGTAACACTGTTATTTTGATATTCCGTAGTAGTCTTAGCGTGTTGATTCCCCTGCAACACGCCTGATTTCCTTCTCTTTTGCGTACGAGACTTGGAGACCATCCTTCAAAATATATAACATAAAGACCACAAGACCACATGTACAAAATAAGTATCACTCACATGGCCACATGGCAAGGAACAAAATTTCTTCCTTTATTTAGTCAAAGAATACAACATGGTGAGTGCTACCATCTGCTTCCCGCCAGTAAAACTAACTTCTGAGTATGAGAAATAAAGCGTTGAAACATATCCAGCGCTTTGAATTAAATAATATTGAAATATCAAGCCAGAAACGTCAAGTTGTCAAAGTGACAGAGCCTGAAACACGTGCGCACCGATCATTTAAAGGTAAATAAATAAGCTAAATGACAAGAAAACATATATAAATTATACATTTCTGGAAACTAGATAAAACATACTTTCGGATGGGCCAATAAAAAAATAATTCTTTAAAATGGCTGTATGGAGGGTCGATGAGTACCAGTTGTGCGGAATCATGCCAGTGCTAGAGATGAACCGTCCTGACTTGCGCCATGTGCCATTTATATCGTAGGGCCAACAATGTACCTATAATTATGTTATTCTGAATCTTGATGGTCTCCCGGAATGCCGGGCAGACATCCTTGTGGAAATATATATTAATAATAATTCTGTCAAACGACGTAGAAACTGCTAGGATGCAAATCGACCTTCTAAAAGAAAGCGCTGAACAAACTGGCTTACAGTTATCATTCGAAAAATCAGAAGTAATGGCTAACATCAAAGATGCCCCAGCAAAACTCCAGACAAAATACGGGAAGATCAACCGATTGGGAAAATGTAAGTTACTTGCGATAGATCATCACGAAAAGTGGACTGGACAAAGAAACACTCAAGAAACGAGTACGCAAACTCGAAATAGCCTATCAAACATTACGCTCAATCTACATCAAAAATGCCTGTCCAAAAATACTAAACTGCGTCTTTATGACACTGTTAGGTAGCCAGTAGTTATGTATACAGCCGAAACCCTATCCCAAAGTGCTAATAAAGGACTCCTCGAAGAACTGGAGAAAAATGAATGCAAAATCGTTGGAGGTATAATGGGATCAAATTACAAGAATGGCATCCACTATAAAAAAATACAACAAAGAAGTCTACAGTGAAATAGAGAAAGTTACAGAAACGATCCGTAAGAAGTTGGCACGGTATTACGGTCATCTCAAACGAATGGACGGAAACAGGCTTACTGAACAGATTTTTAATTTTTTTGACTCCAAACCGAAAACCACAATGCCCTGGTTTATGAATACCAGAGATGACCTCAAAATGCTGCAACTAAAACCCGACGACGCCTTCAATAGAGATCTGTAAAGATACTGACTAATGGGCTAACCCGAGATGAGACACCGAAACCGAAAAGGAGACAAGGTACCACCTGGACAGCGGAGCGCAAGATGGCCCACTCACAGAGAATGTGGGAATTCTGGGCTCAGAGGAGAGCGAAGGCCAAGTGTAGCAAGTCTTATCGTGGTCCTAGATGGCCTCAACGAATTATACATATACACCCTACGTATATATACTGTATATTGTATCCTTTTGAACATAGGACCTTCAGGACAGGATTCTATTCTCGGGGGTGGTGCGTTCCTACTTGAAGCTAATAACTGTCCTGGGATGCATCACTTGGAAGATCAATAGGGCTGATTAATAAATCATCACACACAGGATTCAAAACCAAAGGAGAAACAACTTTATTAACACTGGTAAAGAAATACAAAAATGACCGAAAAGAAAGCAAAAACCAAAAATATTAACTCAGGAAAACCCAAAATTTAGAATAAGAAACTATTCAGAATTGAACCAATCTCCAAAACAACTTAACGAGTTACAAATTTTGAAATAAATCAAAAAGAAATCAAAAATAAGGAAAAAATGTTAAAACCAATCCAAAAGATTTAAAAATAAATAAAAAATAATTAAAAAACGTCAAAAACTCAAAGAAAATGAGTAATTAAATTCCAGTTAAATTAATCAACCTCAATTAAATTAATTACATTTCAATTAATCAACCATAATTAAATTAATTACATTTTAATTAAATCAATCATAATGAAATTAATTACATTTCAATTAAATACATCTCAATTAAATCAATTATCAATCCAAATAAATCAACATTAATTAAATTAATCATCAATTCAAACAAAATTAACCGTAATTAAATTAATCATCAATTCAAATAAAATTAAACTTAATTAAATTGATCGTCAATTCAAATCACTCAGTGAATCAAATAATATTCAAATTAAATCAATTAAACTTCAATTGAACTGTGAATCCCATCATTTATCAATAATCGATTATCAATAAATTAATCCAATCTCTCAATTAAACAAACAACTAATCATTGTTCATATGCCAAGATGAAAATCTGATTTGACCATAATTAATATTCACTGTAATACATTCCACACCTCTGAATTCAATAGCCTATTCAAAATACCATGGCATTTTGCCGTTGTGTGCCAATTAATTAATACAACAAACATCAAGCCATTGGCATATCCACCATTAATTTAGGGCTTCCATAATTATAATATTCATGAGGTAATCATTTTGTGACATGATCTGGCAACATTGCCCATGTGATCCCCTTTGGTGGATTAAAACACTTTCACCAAATCACAATACTCATGTATCCATTATTCACAACTACAACATTCGCCCCTCAAATGAATATGCAATTTGGCACACTTATACCTTTGAGCCTTTAAGCATACATCAATGGGAGCTTATTAATACCAACTCATACGACCTCAATGAGATTTGAGTTTGAGATGTGCTACACTGATACTTAAAATAAACTCAAAATACCTTAGAAATATGATCAACCAAGGATTGAACTCAGGACTCGTAACAAAATGATCCGGGTCCCGGATTCAATACCGTCTGTCAAAGTCTTATGGGCGTGTGCTTAACTATACACATAAATACAACTCGAGATGCTTGCGAGTATCATGGCAAATCATAAGCTTACCGTAAGGCAAGAAAATATGGAAACCAAAATGAATTCCAACTATGCAGAAAATTTGCATATTCCAGATACATAAAGAAAAACATCCTATGCTCGCATACCGCACCGAGCGATCAAAATTAAACAACGGTGTGTGTATCTTGTCAACGATGCCTGCGACCCTGCAATAAACAACATAACACAAATATGTATTTACAAGTTGAAACGCTAACAGGAAAAATATATACACTCGTAGGCTTCGAAGCAAGGACTCTCACCTACCTTTTTCAGAGCATTGCACGTTCACAGACGCTTGCTACTATCCGAGAGAGCAATTAACTTCACGGAAAGTAAAATCAATCACCAAACGGATCCCATTATAATAAAAGTAACCATTATTATTATTATTATTATTATTATTATTATTATTGCTATTAATGCTATCAATATGATTATCACCTTTAATTATTACCGCCGTAATGGACTCAACTATCTAAAGGTTACTGGGTATCAGTACCCTAAAATAAATTCGGTCTGGAACTGTCATTGTTCCAGCGGCGAGGGTTCGAGTCTCGGGCGATCAACTGCGCACCTCCCAATTTCTGCGACTGACAGTACTGTTTCTACAGCTATAAAAATTGTGTTAACTTGTAACACTGCAAGCTCTCCCTGCACACATATGCTATTTACTAAAGCTACGACCGCTTCTATGAAATGTTCAACCTGCAGCCTTGAGTCGTACTGACCGTTTACATGCAACTGAGTGTCATTGTCTGTAGCGTGAAAACTGCATGACGACTGACTGTAAACTGACTTATCGCGAGTGCTTGTAACTGTTTGTCGAAAACGTGTCAAACTGCACAATAGCACATTGCGAACACCCTAACAGTCTCGAGCGGGCTCGCCAAACTAAGCATCAACTAACATTCACTCGCGCGCTAACTGCGTGACAACCAAACTGCGGAAGACTGACAACTCTCCGTGTGGTCTGCTGGAAAACTAACTCCTCCCCGTGTGGTCTGCTGGAAACTAACTCCTCCCCGTGTGGTCTGCTGGAAACTAACCAAGTGCACTGCGCAGGGGTGCAATATATCTAAAACATGGCAACAGAGCACCTGAAGATTGTTCCACAAGCAAGAGCTCCGTACTCCAACACATCTATTTCAATACACTGTGTACACATTATTCGTGATAGTAAGGTCCGTCTAATCATAGGATTATCATCGATAATCGATCGTAACTTTAGGGGACATCAACACTGCGTCCTCCGGACTATTTATGGCGAAATAGACGCCATCCCCACTCTCACAACAAACTCTTCACCCCAGACGGATCCGCGGAAGGATCTCAGTTCTGGACCACTGATTTATTAATTTCTTGATGATTTAATTATTCTGTTCACCTGCAAAAAAAATTCAGGATTACTTCCGGCTTATTGTAGTCAATGGTTCGATCCTGGGTGCTGCCGTATCGTAGAAATAAATTAATTTCGCTATTTAGGGGCGTGGTGAAACCAGAGTAAGACGCACTACAGAACTTTCCAGAACGTAATCTGATGCAAGCCCCTCCGAAAGTCCTTGAGCATACACCTGCGTGGTAAATGCGCGTTATGTTCTCGACTAGCCTTTGTCTGCGAGTTCCGTGCGACGTACCTTCGGTTCGTCAAGTGGCCAGTTGCATGACTCGCCCTAATAACACTGCGGCAGGAGCTTAACATGATTAAAATGACGCAAAATCAGACTTCCTTTTCCCTGCAAATCGAGGCTCATTTAAACGCTGTTTCTAGCATTACTGAAATCCATGCGAACTTAGCCTATGACCGTAGGATAAGGGCGCAATATATATATACTCTATATACAATAATAACATATTATCATTTCAGGTTGTCGCCAATTTATAGGCATAGAATATAGGAAGAGGCATGATTTTGTTGCCAAGATAGTACATCAAGAACTGGCCATACACCTTCAACTGCTGAGCCAAGAGAAAGTACCAAACTATAATATGCCCCAGAAAGTGTGCTGGGAAATGACAACTTTACCTTGTACTGATGTGGTACTGTATTGACAGACCAGTCAGCCGTGCACAACAGACCTGATCAGGTTCTTGTTGGCAAAAACATGAGGGACACCATTTTCATAGATGTGACAATCCCAAACAGTGGCAACATGCTAACAAAACATGTTTAAATCCTGTCAAAATAGATAGAACTTTCAGAACTGACCGGGAAGCAATGACACATGGCACAAGCCAGGACAGTTCCTATAATCATCTCCAGCACTGGCGTGATTCCGAACAACTTAAAGGAAACTCTCACTGAGTTGGAATTAGACCCAGGCCTTTTTTAGATTATGCAAATGACAGTCATACTTTCGACGTGTCGCATAGTGAGGTTGTTCTTGGGTAATCAAGCCTGAAGGAGTGAGGGAGAAGAGTGATGCAGCCAACGTGAGTATCAAGCATTTGTTCCTTAATATCTGGGAATGGAAATGTTTTCTTTCCAGCAAATATGCATACAACTTGTAAGCGCATCCGTAAAATAAATAAGAATAATAATAACCCAAAAATACACGCATTTGATCGACAAATGTGGCAAATACACACGACATACAACACGTGTACAGTCAGAAAATCAGCATAGGATTATCATCGATAATCGATCGTAATTTTAGGGAACATCAACACTGCGTCCTCCGGACTATTTATGGCGAAATAGACGCCATCCCCACTCTCACAACAAACTCTTCACCCCAGACGGATCCGCGGAAGGATCTCAGTTCTGGACCACTGATTTATTAATTTCTTGATGATTTAATTATTCTGTTCACCTGCAAAAAATCTCAGGATTACTTCCGGCTTATTGTAGTCAATGGTTCGATCCTGGGTGCTGCCGTATCGTAGAAATAAATTAATTTCGCTATTTAGGGGCGTGGTGAAACCAGAGTAAGACGCACTACAGAACTTTCCAGAACGTAATCTGATGCAAGCCCCTCCGAAAGTCTTTGAGCGTACACCTGCGTGGTAAATGCGCGTTATAGAAGTTATCATCAACTTGCATTAAATTCCGTTGGTTATCGTGTCCCACCTTCTGTGACAATAGTCGTGTATACAGGAGAATCCGGTCTGTAACAACTGAGGGGACCCGACGCGCTTCCACTCGTTACCCCGTAATCTGCACGTCAAAGTGCTGGGCAACGGTCTCTTGGTAGGTGTGGTACCACGGGTTTCTTTTACAAGAGAATAATAATTTGAATTTATGTTCGACGATGTCGATATGTAAATATTATATGTCAGAAAACTGTTTCATAATGAGAGTCACGAAAGTACTACTTTTCATTATAACACAGTTTTTCCAATCAATCAGAGCTCAATATTTTCATTCATTGACCAATTAGGTAAGGATAGTTCCACACATGCAATCAAAATCCAACATGTCGGACATGAATTACATGATTTGAAAGTTGACAATGTAGCCTATATTGGATCAACCATTATAGTTACAATGCAGAAACAAACTGTACCTTAATATCCACAACTCAAATTTCTACACATTCGTTAGATTTCGCCGACAATTTTAGTGAATGCTGTTGTTGACATAAACACACCAGAACGTCACGGAGGAAGCATGAATATGACATTAGTTCCACGGAAATTATAATCCAGCTCTCTGTTTAGTAAATAGATTTCTTATGCGAAACTTTTCCGCCAGATGTCATAATGGTTCTATTACGGGGTTTGAAACCATTTTTCAGTGTTGCCCTAGTGTACAAACGTTTGGTGCTTTTCAGTCGGTCAACACTTTTGTTTTGATAACTGTTCTATTTGGGACTCAATTGATTTGCCTTCCGTTGACATATCGAATTTGAAGAATAACTAGTTGATAATACGATACATTTTAATTTTAAAGCGTTTGTAACAGCCTATTTTGTGTTATTTGTCCAAAATAACAAAATGATCCAGCATAGTGCCTGTGCGCTATCTGTTGGCGCTACTTCAGGATAAACAATGTTTCAAAGCTTTGGGATTCGTTATTGGGTAGAGATCAAATGCTGAGCCCACACAATTCCCAAGAAGAAGAATTCAACCCACAGAATATCGACAGATATTTATGAATATTTATGTTAGAACATATAGTAATGATATATAATTATCGTCTAACATAAACAGTCGTATGCAACTCGCCTATAATGGTAATTAAGACACTCGTATGGAAATTATAAAACTCGATTTATAAACATACTCGTGTCTTAATTATTGCCATTATAGGCTCGTTGCATAATATACTGAAAATGAAAATCCACAGCCTGCTTCCAGTCTCCGACCGGGTCAGGAATGGAATGAGTGAAGCCCCCATCTAGCGGCGAGGATATGAACTGTGCCGGCTGCCGAGGCCTGACGCACTCCTCTGGGGCAATGATTAAATGAATGAAAGATGAAATGAAATGATAGTGGAGAGTGTTACTGGAATGAAATTTGACAGGGAAAACCGGAGTACCCGGAGAAAAACCTGTCTGCCTCCGTTTTGTCCAGCACAGATCTCACATGGAGTGACCGGGATTTGAACCACGGACCCAGCGGTGAGAGGCCGGCGTGCTGCCGCCTAAGCCATGGAGGCTCCTGCATAATATACTATTATATAATAATAATATAATAATAATAGACGAATAATAATAATATACTACTACTAATAATAACAGTCCCATATGTTTCATGTTGGTACATTCATTACAGAAATATAACAATAAGTACAATATAAAATGAAATAACCCCACGGAAAGGGGGTTAGTACAGAAAATTAATACGTGGGTTTAGTTTGAATGTTTTAGTTTGTACCTATATGAAATAAATCATATCAATAAGGCAGTATCACATTTTATCAGTATTTCATATATTATTACACTTCACTCTTACTTAGAATTAAGGCCAACCCTGTTATTTTCTTCAAATACTATTATCTCGCAATTATTTTAATTTGTTCATAAAATGGCTGAAACTTATACGTATTGATTGTTACGTTCTTTAGAGACTGCAACATCGTGGTCATTAGCACCATATAGTTAGGTATTTGTGGAATCAAGCCGATAACCAAATTCATAGAAATTCCTGTGCTAGTTTATGACTTGGTATAATTATCGGTTAGATTACGAAGAGGGTGATCCTGGTATTAATTTAGGTATCATCCCCGATTTCCCTGAAGTAGAAGTTTTAAGACTCGAAAAGCCTGTGGAGAGAGGATACATCACCCGGTTCAATTCCAGCCTTCAGAACTAAATTTCTTGATAGAGTCGGGAATCAAACACACTGAGTTTTGGAACAGGAGTCTCAATGCGTGGTTGTTTGGAATTACACATAATAATGATGGAACACATGGCGTATTTAAATTTAAAGTAATTTATTTACACTTTATACACCGTATTCAACCGAGATAACCGTATCCGTAGCCGACACTCCTGCCGTAAGCGTAAGGAGCGGCGTATCCTCCGTAGTATCCGCTACCATAGTATCCTCCGTAGCCCAGGTACTGAGCGGAGGAGATGGCGATCAGAGCCAGGACAACAAGGATCTGAAACAGAGAACAAATAATATTATGGAGCATATTTCACAAAGATTACTCACAGAAAAATGTCTCACATTTTTACAACTACCAATATCCAAAATTAATATATTTTTTCTCATCAATGGCGATACTGATTTACATTTTTCATTTGTTCCACAAAGTTTTGTGGAATAATTAATAATTACTTGCTCGAAAATACAAACAATTATCACCCTCATTCAATGATTACCATGAGGCAAAGCGTACTTAACCAAATAAGTTAATAGTCTATAAACATACATGGGCAATTTAGTGGTAGAGAAGCTCAATGATAGTTGTAGGAGTTAATGTTTTAACGATTTCGCAGAACATTGAAGTCATTGTTTGATGGATTTTATGAGAAGATTGATTCTTCAGTCGGCCATCACTCGAAGACTACTGAAGTCACATCGCAGTCAATATGAAACCAAATCCGTACATGGAGGCCCGTGGCGTAGTGGAAGTCAGAGACATCAGCACTAGATGGGATGGAGTTGTCAGCTCGGGCGGGCATCAATTCCGCTCGGGAATTCCAGTCAGGTAGCCAGGGTTACCTCAATTCCACTCGGTCCTCCAAGGGACCCAAAAATAAGTTCCTCAACTCCGCTCAGGCTTTGACAAGGGGTCGGCAAAGATCATAACCCTCCTGCTCGCATACCAAGGGCCGGATCAAACACCTTATGCAGCGCATGAGTGAATTCTTGAATGCAGCTGATTTTTTCGTTCTAGGCTGGAAAACAGTATTTTCAGTATCCGCAGCTGATATCGAAAGTATTTTTTTAGGTACAAATTATACACCTATTATTATCTAAATTTAATTTAATAATGTCTGACTAGGTTAAAAAACATACAAACATTTAATTATGCACATGTTAAAAACAATGTATAAAATTTGTAGAAAAAATAGAAAACTTGGCAGACTTATTTAAAAGAATATTATGATAAATTTTAAATCACTTGTATTTTCTGCCATATAAGTTAGAATGTGCCAAACACTTTATACCTGATTTAACGAATGAGCGGACTTGACATCAGATCAGTTGACCAATGGCACAACAACGTCTTGCGAACACCACCACCCGGCCCTTGGTATGCGAGCAGGAGGGTTATGACATTTGTTTACGTCATTGGGGATAACCCTTTTGCCGACCCCTTGTCAAAGCCTGAGTGGAGTTGAGGAACTTATTTTTGGGTCCCTTGGAGGACCGAGTGGAATTAAGGAAAATCGAGCGGAATTGATCTTCGACCGTCAGCTCCATGCTCGGCCACCTTTGCTCCCAGGAATTACCCAGGTACTCATTTCTGCTGTAGGTTGAGTTAACCCCAAGGTCATTTGCGTTACTGTAAGTGGTAGTTAATTTTTTTTTTGTTGCTGGGTGGGGTTCAAACCCACTCCCGTACAATTACATGTACCGCTTGAACTACGCAGCCCCCGCAGTTAATATATACCCTTGGTTGCCAAGAGCCCCCGACTCATCCTGTTGCTATTTTTCCTGTGGGGGTGCCTAAAGGAACGTGCCTATGTCCACTAACCCCGTACAATAATGGCACTGAAAGATGCCATTACAGAAGAGGTGCGTGCGATAGACCAAGCGGTGTTCGGCAGAGTTATAAATACTTTCTTGCGACGACTTGAAACCTGTATTCAAACGGATAGCCGCCACCTGAGTGTCGTTATCTTTCACACCTAACAATGATAAATAAAATGGTGGAACGTATTCTTAAATGTGGTAACAATAAAATCAGTTTTCCTTGCAAATCAACCGAGTACCGTTCATTTCAAAAACAACCGGTTCCTATGTGTCACTCTGTATATACCCAAGTACTCGGGGCTAAATGACTACGATGCCCAAGCTGGGTGACGCATAGTCAGCGCGTCGATACCCCTCAGCCGATAATCTAGGTTCCCGTGACTGGGGCGCTGCCTCAATGTCAGACAGATACTCAATTGTCCTCACGAGGATGAGTGCACCCCGTTCCAACCCTCACGTCAGTTTCTAAAATCCCTGACGAAGCCGGGAATCGAACCCGGAGGAACATAATAATAATAATCCAGACCCCACCCCCCTTGGGGTCCCTCCATGTCCCAGAAGATGGGAGGGAAGATAACCCGGGGCTTCGGGTGAGAGGCAGGCGCTACCCCATCACCACGGGGTGGATTTCACCAAGAATCTTAACATTATTATCTCAAGGACAGCGCGACTGTTGCACATGCCATAATGCTCTACGCAGTGCGCATGCTCCAGCAAGAAGAATCCCATGTCACGAGCAGTCGCGAGCGTTGACGCAATGTATAAGCTGCTTTATTACTAAGGTACATCTGCAGCGGCTTCGGTGGCGTAGTTGGTAGCATGCTGAACTGCTGTCCCCAAGATAGCGGATTCAAACCCGGCCGAAGTCTTCGGATTTTTTAAGAGCGTTAAAATCCTTCAGTATGCCTTCCTTCGGAGGTGAAGTAAAGCCGGCGGTCCCATGTCAAAGATTTATGGCATGTAAAATACCCTTCCACAGACTAAATTTGTGTGGAGCTAAATTTCTAGGTTAGATTTCGTTGAAACGCTCTATCAAAGTTCCAACGTTCACCACTAGGTATCATTGAAATCTGGTAGTGAAAATTAGAACTACTTGAAATTGAACGGAACTTGTAGCTCACCCTAGGGGTGTCCACTTGAAGCAGCTACAGCCTCTGGCGAGCCGAACAGGTCCTCGGACACTCCCGGCACTAAAAGCCATACGATAAATAAATAAATAAATAAATAAATAAATAAATAAATAAATAAATAAATAACTACACCTGTAGCACAAACCCGTCAATCACGGGTTTTAACTTTCATTTATTCTCTGGACTGGAACTCTAATGTGGGAGGTTTTCTTTCCACTCTCTGCTAAAGAGTAGCCAAAGCTTGTCGACCGACTGTAAAATCAACCTTTAGGCTATATGAACGAACGCTTTTCCTAGGAGAGCGTCAGGACATAAATGGTTTTGTTTAATGAATTGGATTGTATACCACCGGCCATGGATGCCGAGAGCTCTAATGCTCTAGCTCGTGGGTTCCAATCCCACATCGGCCATCCTGAAAATGGATTTTGTGGTTTCCCATTTTCACCACTAGGCAAATGCCAGGACGGATCCATTCAACTGGTCCACGTCCGACTTCCTTTAAAAATTCCTTCTCTGACCCTTCCTTAATTAGACCCAAGTTATCGGTCGCCAGGGCAATCGGCCTGTCACTATCCCCAGTTGTATCTGTAGACAAAGTGTGTTCAGCTCCCAGACACAGTCCTTGCGACGGTAGAGGAATGATCCCTCGCAGAGTTCGTGGGTGAAGCCAATTTGGGAGAATGAGCGACAAAAAATTGTGAGATTTGGAATAAAAAGCAATTCCAATAATTTTCTGTATATTTTACTGTATCAACCACTTTCTGTAAACAAACCTACATCCAAACAGGAATTGACTATTAAGACGTTAAATAAACAAGATTTTGAAGTTATACTCACGAGCTTGTACATGTTGAGTGGGAGAGCTTGCTACTTGCTGGTAACAAATGATACCTGTACCACTGGTGCCAAGATATTTATACTCCATCACCCGGCCTTGCCTTGTGTTCGCCCACCTTTCCTCGAATTATACGTAGAGGACATTTTTTCACATGTTGAGTATTAACTCTCGTATAGAACGTAGCTACCACTCTGTCATGTTCACCAATTACTCAGTTAAGTTCTGGGCAATGCTTTTTAATACTTCTACCACTACTAATATTATTATTAAGTATAATAATAGTTGACTAGTTCACTAACGGTAATAATAAAAATGTACAATAACTATTCTTTTTAAAATAAACAACAACAATCATCAGTTAGTGTTATATAAATGTGTAACCGTGTAGTGGAAAATGAGTTACATGTCCTTAATTGGAATTTTAAAAATGGTTTATGAGATTTTGGATATTTTTCATCAACAATGGCATTTCCTATCTAGCCTATCCACATGCCTAATTTCAAGTTCCAAGCTGCACTAAAATTACCCCCTTTTTAGCCTATTTTCAATTTTGAAAAAATAGGCTTATGAGATCACCTTTTGTCCGTGTGTGTGTGCGTGTGTGTGTGTGTGTGTGTGTGATTCGTGTGTGTGTCCCCCCCTAATAAAATCTAAATGGCTGGAGCAATTTCAATGAAACTCGGAAAGTTCATAGCACTATTCCCGGCGACCTCGACCGTGACCTTCAAATTTTGTTACGACTCACCAATCCAACATGGCGGCTGTGCGAAATATTTCACCAGCATTCAATATCTCCGAAACTATTACCGATATTACCCTGAAATTTTCTATGGTGATAGAGGGAACTACTATAAGTTCAATTATGTGACTTTTGAAAATTTCGTAACTACAAAACCAACATGGCGGCCAAGCGAATTCGCGACTTTTAAATAGACGTTTCTCGCGATTTGACCAACCAAACGCAATGAAACTTGGTACAGTATATGTTTATATACATTGTAATGCACCGACATCTAACTTCGTTCAATTGTTTACATAACCACAAGATGGCGGATGTGCGAAATATTTCACCGGCATTCTATATCTCTGAAACTATTAGCGGTAAAACCCTGAAATTTTGTACGGAGATAAAGGGCACAACTGGAAGTTCATCTATAAGACTTTCAAAAACCGGTTAACTACAAAACGAACATGGCGGCCAAGCGAATTTGAAAATTTTAAATAGACCTTTCTCGCGATTTAATGTTCCAAGCGCACTGAAACCTAGCACAGGAAATATTTATACACATTGTAATCCACTGGTATCTAATTTAGTTCAATTGTTTAAATAACCTCAAGATGGCGGCAGTGCGAATTTTAAAATTATGATTTTATTTATTGTGATGTAGTCATTCGATCGAAGTGAAAGTTTGAATAATGAACCTACGCAATAATTTTCCTTTAATGGTACATGACTCTATGGCCTATACATTTAACAATCCAACATGGCGACCATCCGAAATATTTAGACGATACTGAATATCTACGAATCTATTTTAGCAATCAAACTGCATTTTTAATGTTCATAGGGGCTATGAACTTAAGTTCACCTATAGGATTTTAAATAACCTGGTGATCACAAATCCAACATGGCGGTGACGCGAATTATAAATATTCACATGGACGTTTCTCGCAATTTAACCATCCGCGTGCAGTGAAACTTGGTACAGTAAATCCTTATACGAATGTTAATCCACTGGCATCTAATTTATTTCAATTGTTTCCATAACCTCAAGATGGCAGCTGTGAAAAATTTTAAAATCTCCTTGTTTTTTCTTGTGTCCTAATTATGCGATTGAAGTTTGAATACTACACGTTCACAATAATCTGCATATAACAATACATAACTCTAGGACCTACATATATAAAATCCAACATGGCAACCATCCGAAATATTTAGTCGGTTGTCAATATCTACGAATCTATTACAGCAATCAAACTGAAATTGTGTATGTTGATAGTGGCAATTAACATAAGTGGGATATATGAAAATAGGCTGTATAGTTCTTCACGGAACTACTTGTTTACTATCATAACATTTTGGTATGACTTCTTACAATTACTACCCCATACGGAGATGTATTTTCGTTAATAATAATAATAATAATAATAATAATAATAATATCAATAATAATAATAATAATAATGATTCTTCAAATGAACGGTTACCGGTATCACGTAGAAACCTTCAAAGAGAAACAGCAGGGTGGTCCTGATGGTCATTGAAGATAAGGTAATCGCTACAAAGAACCATTATGAATTTGATCAATCTGGATGATAAATGCCGAAGATGTGGAGACATAATGCGATCGTGCGATTGGAGGGTGTTCCAACTTCAGCTTAAATAGACTACACCGTAGCACAAATCCTTCACAAGCAATTGTAAATGAGAAATATCAACTAAACTCCTCTTTTTTTGGAAAATGAGCAGCACAAACTGAACTGGGACACGCCCATCATCACTGACCAGGCCTAGTCCTCATTGACATTAGTAGTAGAACTGATTGATATTACAGTTCTCCTCAATTAAAGAAAGATTTCCAATTGGTCAAAACACATTGGGTGGGAAAACAAGTATTTATACAGCACAGCTTGACAGAAATATTACATAAGATATTTATCACAAAATAACACGCTTTTATGTACAAAAATGGGGGGAGGGGGGACTTAATTCGATGACATGTTTCAGTCGTCAAGTGATCATTATCAGATCCTGCCCACTTAGGTGTAGATAATGTACGATCTATATGTATTACATACTACAGGGTTCTTATATTTGCTTGGCAAGGACATTCTCGCTCACGCGCTCCGCCAGTGACGGCTCAGTTTCCGGCTACCGGGCGCGCGTATGTACGGCCAAATACCGTGCTTAAAATCAGTTTCATGCATATTTCTCTCACCATGTTTACAGTAGATGCTGAAAATGTTCCCCATCCACTGCCAAACGTAATCGGCAACTCCTTATGAAGTTTCCGGTTACTCCGGTTAATTTAGCGTCAGTAAGGAAATAGGCCTAACGACCTTTACGTCTATTTTTATTGTTGACTGAACCTGTATGTTTGAATCTCTTAACCAGTTGTTTTTAACGCTCTTAATAAATCCGACGGCTTCGGCCGGGTTTGAACCCGCTATCTTGGGCATAGAAGCTCAGCATGCTACCGACTACGCCACCGAAGCCGCCACTTTGATCGTATGATTAAGATATAACATTAAATACTTCATTTTAAAATAACGCACAGCTGTCATATTGCTTTTATAAAACAAATTGATTTCAATTAATTTTCAGTAGATTAAATCATCTATAGACATTTATCGTACCAAGTTTCACTGTAATCGGTTGATTATATCTTGAGGAAATAGTATTTAAACATTTTTAACTTCGCTTGGCCGCCGTGTTGCTTTTGAAGCGTCACATATTATGTGTACTTATCTTAATATTCTCTATCAGCAAACAAAGTTGTAATAGTTACGGAGCTATAGAATGCCGTTTAAATATTTCGTACAGCCGCCTTCTTGTTTGTATGAATTGATTTGAATTAGGTTCCTGTAGATCAAATCTTTTCTATACATACAGCGTACGATGTTTCACTGCTAATGTTAGTTAAATCTCGAGAAAATCCCATAAAAATTATAAATTTCACTTGGCCACCGCGTTATTTTTTGCTTAACATATTTTAAGCATCACATATCCGAACTTATGTTAATATTCTCTATCACCATACAAACTTCCAGGGCGATACCTTTAAAAGTTTACGAGATTTACAATGCCGGTGAAATATTTCGTACAGCCATCATGTTGGATTGGTGAAACGTATTTAAATGTGAAGGACACGGTCGGGACAAAATAGTTCTATGACCTTACCGAGTTTCATTAAAATCGCTCCAGCTGTTTATATTTTATTAGGTACACACACACACACATATGCACACACACACACGGACAAGAGGGTAATCTCACAAGCCTTTTTTTTCTATTCATAAAATGAAAATAGACAGAAAGTGAGTTTTTATTTGTAATTTCATAGAATGTTAATCTCTTCTGTGCAAGATGTCTACCAAGGTGTACGACTTGTACTCCATACACTTCACAGGATACTTCCGGATAGCTGCAGCTAAGCATGATCGCTGTTATTACTATTACAGTCGAACTTCAATGTTTTTCAAGAGCATCAGTAAAAACGTTCATGTGATGTTTGTAATGAACTGAATATTTGTTTTTTAAAGATATTGACGTTGTAGTGTTTCTGTGCAGTCATGGAACGCGAGACCGAAAACAATAAATCACATTTTTACAGCTCGCAATTTCATAAATTTTGTAATGATTGGACGTTGGTTGGCAATCCCAGATTACGTTATTTGATGACTAAGGACTTTCCGGTGACGTAAGAAGCGTTGCCATGCTTAGGGTAAGCGCCCAGTTGCCCTTCGGCGTTCCCTATAAAATGCATTATTATTAGTTCTATTTCCAGCGTTTAAAATCGGCCGGAGCTGAAAGGTATTAAGTCAGTTTTCACTACTTTTCAGTAGACAGATAAAACGTCATTGATAGAACAGAACTTAACAAACATACTCCCTATATTATTCGGCTAAGGTCCCGTTCCGGTTTTGTACCGAAAATAAGGTCCTGTTAACACCAACCTACACATATGAGGTACCTACAGGTTCCGCATAACCCCATGTGTGCCCGAAACATACTCACTTCCACTTTAAATGCCTCACAATTAAATAAATACCTTAAAAATGTACATTTCCAATGGGAGCACCGTAACCTGGCGAGCCTGCCGCTAGAGCACAGCGCAGTGTGATGGCAGCAGCCATCTGGCGGGAATCCTTTTCAAATGTAAAAAATAGCTGTAGAAGAAACTCCCGAGCAAACAATAACCGATGAATTCGTTGTAACATCGAATATTGTCTACAAAGAGGTGCTGTGACAAGTACAAAACACTGTTCCACATAATTCTTAGTGTTCTTCCCATGTACGTATGCCGTTTAACAACAATAAATAGACAAAAGTTTGGTGCTTTTCAGTCGGTCAACACGAATATACCCACCGACTGAAAAGCACCAAACTTTTGTTTACTTAGGCAACACTGAAAAATGGCTTCAAACCCCACAACAATAAATAGCCTACATTTCTTCAATATTTAAAACTTCGTTCTCCCACATTCTTCCCTACTACCCCATAAACCTACATTCACGTCGCGAAAGCTCGCACGGGCCCACTAGTACTATATTAGTCATCTATGTTGTGGAGCAACTATTCAGGTTATATTTGTGTTAGCGGAATATCAATTTTAACATATTTTTCAAATCGATTTTGGAAACGTTACTTAATACCTTTCAGGTCCGTGGTCAGTTTAGTGCAGCATAAAGCCATCCAGAATGAATATTTCACACGATATTTTATTTTAAAATGGATTTGTAACATAAAAACCACTTAAACCCTATACGAATGTAATTTACAATAGCACTGTAACACGCGGGAATCTTGCAGTGCGGCCAACATTAAGGACGGAATCCGGCTCTGAAAGGCACCAAGTCATTGACTTAATGCATTTCTCCTCTGATCGCACTACATGTAGCGCTGGTTTCTGGCTTAATCAAAAGGCTGATTTAATTATTTTTAAGTCGTTCCAAGGCCCTTGGGTCAATACTTCACAATACTAATTCTAAAAAAATGACCATTTTTGACTTCATGCTTGTTTGTTCAATAACGAGCAAGCAGTGATCACTGATCATACACCGCGTATGAGTGACAACTGAGCTTGGTGACTTGAAAATATTATCTTTGGATGCGAAGATCGATAAAGCGAGGTTGGGCTGTATTTAGATCTACATAATAATATCTACCACATCAAGTTATTTGATGGACGCATAATGGCACACCGAAGCAGACTGAGTTTGATTCCCATATAAAGCAATTGGGACTTTCAAGGTGAAATATCATGTCCAGTCGTTCGTGTTCCATGTAAAAAAGAGACCCCATGTCTTATGATGGTGAGACTTAAATGTTGGTTGGTTCCTCAATTTAAGGGCTGCGACAACGTGGTCATGTAGTCCCGTGTACTTTGGGTGTGAGTCGAATCTGCCTGTTAACCGGTGTTAATTGAGATGGCTGTATTAGTGTGTGTTATCTGTAGTCTAATTCAGGTAAGGATTGCAGACGATAAATTTCAAGTATTTCCTACTTCTGCTACCAAATGCTACCGTCAACGACAACTAGCTGCGAACTTGGATAATAGATGCCACCGCAACCGGCACCTGATGGTGAACAATGAAAGATAATAGAGCGTTAATCAAATCTAACGTACAGATTTAGCTTCACACATTTGTAGTTAGTGGAAGGTTCTTTTACATGCCATATAAATCTATGACATGGGCCCACCGGCTTTACTTCCCCTTCGAAGGAAGGCATACTGAGGGACTGAGGGATTTTTAACTCTCTTAAAAATCCGACGATTTTGGCTGGATTTGAACCCGCGATCTTGGGCATAGAAGCTCAGCATGCTACCAACTACGCCTCCGAAGTCGCCAAATTAAATGTTATGTAGAACTTCTAGCCTTAAGCTATTTTAGGAGTCATTAGTTCACACACAATAAGAATCTTTGCTAGGATAGTTCCTAACCTAAGACCAGGGTAGCTTTTCCTCAGAATTGGCTCAATCACATGCATACACACTAATACAAATTCCCAAAACACCCAAGTAAATGGTGCTCATAACCACAGTATCCCGAGTCTGTAAATGGAAGTAAAGCTGGCGGGCCCATATCATAGATTTATGGCATGTAAAAGAACCTTCCACTAACTACAATTGTGTGAAGCTAAATTTGTACGTTCGATTTGATTAACGCTCTATTAAGTTCCAACGTTCGCCGCCAGGTGCGGGTTGCGGTGGCATCTAGTTACACATTCAGTTACACTCCAGTAAAGAAGGTTGGGAAGAGCTCAGAAACAACTGAATGAGAAAGTCCCAATTTTCACACAGCTTTAGCACCAAACCACGGTAGCTTTTCCTAAGAATTGACTCAATCACATACACACACACTAATACAAATTCCCAAAACACCCAGGGGTTTCGTGCCATCGTGGTCATGTAGCCCCGTGTACTTGGATGTGTATGGAATGTGTTTGATAACCTGTGTTGCTGGCATGGCTGCGTTGGTGTGTGAATTTGTATTTGAGATTATAATTGAGGAAGAAAACGGTGGTGGCCTCAAGTTAGGTATGATCCCGGCATTTGCCTGGACAAGAAGAGGGAAACTACGGAAAAATACTTCTGAGATGGTTGAGGTAGGAATCGAAGCCATCTCTTCTCACGAGGTTGAGTATAACCAGTTCTAGCCTCAGACCACACTCAACACTCTTTTAGAGACACTATTGAAGTACGCTGATTGATGTTTCCTGCTCGTTTGACAAATGATTTAATGATCACAAACATGCTTTGTAATGCGAACTCACGGCTATCTGGGAATTTTCTGGTAAAAAAAGTGGATTATGAGAGGCGTGGACATAGCAGCCAACCTGCTGGGGATTTGAAAGTGTGCAAGGACAAGGTCAGAAGTTGCTCTGTCTGCTATATATTGTGTCGCGACTAGCACCAAGATATCATTTGTTCTTGCCGCCGTCAAGTAACAAGTCTTATTCAACATGTACAAGCTGGTGAGCATACCGTACTTCAGTATTTTATATAATAATAATAATAATAATAATAAACCCTGGCACTACAGCCCATGAAGGGCCTAGGTCTACCAAGCGACCGCTGCCCAGCCATTAGGCCTGCAGATATTGGGGTGACGCGTGGTCAGCCCATCGGGTCCCCTCGGCCGTTAATCTTGGTTTTCGTCACCGGGGCACTGCCTCACTGTCCGACAGCTACTCAATTGTCCTCACGAGGCTAAGTGCACCCTGTTCCAGTCGTCACGTCAGTTTCTAAAATCTCTAACGGAGCCGGAAATCGAACCAGGGGTATCCGGGTGAGAGGCAGACGTGCTACCCCAACACCATGGTGCCGGCTCAGTTTTATATGTAACCGTATAATTCCGTTTTGATAAATTCCTTTGTCACGTTATTAGTTATTTCATGTCAGGGAATTCTGTATTCCCTTATTTTCCTTGACTTAATTTTGGATAAAAATAGGTTTCTCTTGCTCATGGCCCTCACGAGTTAGAGGTTAGAGAACAAAGAGGCTAATAGTGATCAGCTTGCTAACACGGACCGAGTGTATAGGACTCTGTTCGTATCTTTGTCGATTCATTTACGGGTCCCTGTGCTTTGTACATGGCCTCTTCGTGGTGCAGTGGCTAGCTATGTTAGCTGCAACCTCAGATGTCCTGGGTTTGATTCCCTGCTCTGCCAAGGATTTAAATGTCTTGGTATGGTCTGGCACGGGTTCTCCCAGGCTCTTATTGCTATATGGGAACCTGCTGGATGCTATGGAAAGATGAGGAGTGGAAATAAACTGGCTACCCAACAACACGTAAACTCTGGCTCCCTTCACACAGCCATGAACTCTAATCGGGTCGTTTACATCCCTTGTGGATATGGAACTCTTACCATTATGTTTTGTATTCATTGACATCTGCCTACACGATGATGATAGGTCTAAAATTTGAACATTACGCAGCTTGCGCTCTCTCTCTACTATATACAGTACAGTATATAAACCGCCCCCTCTCTCTCTCTCTCATACACCCAAGCACACCTACAGTAATTTTGTATTGAATAACGCCACTGAGGCTCAAATTCAAGTTAAATCACGACTCAGATAAAGTACAGCTGAATGTTATAATGTTATCATTTGACAGTATGAACAAAAATAGACAGAGAGTCTCATCCAGAGATTGTTCATTTCTCGCATGCTCATGTTTTGATAGGTTTTATTTTGTGCTTGAATACTCCTAGAGTTTCTATATAATTTAGTTTTGTTGAGAGAACTGATGAGTAAAACAAATCAAGATACAATAAATGGGTTTTCAGCTTTTGAATTGTCTTGTGGGTCGATAGAGCATCAGGCTGGAAATCCGAAAGTCCCAGGTGCCTATCCTGGTCACGCCAGATATTTCAACTTTATAGTTAATGACTTGTACTTGTTGTATTGTATAACGCACGGCCTGGTAGCGGATTACCTCAGTTGGTAGTCACATAGTCGTGAATGAGTATACTACTTTCAAAATCATACTAATAAGTGTACGCCCGAAGTGCTGTATATCAGTGGATAAAGGAAACATGTTTTCCTCTGTTATTTCCGAACTAAATGAGTATTTCTCTGTTGCAGATCCTTGTTGTCCTGGCTCTGATCGCCATCTCCTCCGCTCAGTACCTGGGCTACGGAGGCTACTATGGTAGCGGATACTACGGAGGATACGCCGCTCCTTACGCCTACTCCAGAGGACTCTACTCTGGTGCCTACATCGGTTGAATAACTTCATCTCCTCCCTTATTGTACAGCAGCATGCAATAAAACTCTTCTTCACTTTCAGCTTTAAATAGCCTACTTGTTCTTTTCACTTTCATTCCTAAATCCTTGACGAGTGACGTTTTGTCACTGGGGACCAAGAGTTTCCCACATGCTATTTAACATTGGACCTACTTCTTTTGTTTCATTTTCCTCACTCACATTTAAAAGATACAGGAAGTATTTCATAATAGGGTTGTCGAAATTTAATGTTTTTCATTGTAAAATCTTGTTGACCGACTGAAAAACATTAAATTTCGATTATTAAGGCAACAATGAATAATGGCTTCCAACATAATAATGTTCACGGCTAGGCAGGCATATCTTGAAACCAAAAGATTCAAATCACTCATGAATTTAGACAAAATATTTCGTTCAGAAAAAAATGCATAGAACTGAATCTAACCCCAAAATACGTACCAATAAAATCCATACGGTAAACACCTATGGCGATCATTTCAACAAAACAAGCCAAAGCGCTGTGGATAAGAAACGGATTAAGGTTCATTTACATTTTTAAAAAATTCAACCAACAATTGCAGGACATTCAACTGCAATTGAGTACAGTAATTACAATCATGTTGACAGACTGAAAAACATTGAATTTTGATTGATAAGGCAACACTGAAAAATGGCTTCCAATATGATAATTGGATTGTTGGATACATTTCGAAACGAGAAATTCTACCACCTGATGGAAAAAACGTGAAAACTTGTGTTGTTTGTTTGTGAAGTATTTATAAAATCTCATGTATTGTGGTGATGTCGTAGTGGTATTAGTGAAGCATATTATTAGACTTTTTCATATTGCGAATTAAGCACTAGTACCACTAGTATCAACCAAAAATACCTAAAAGGTTTCCAATATGACGGCGTGACTGGCAAAGATAAAATGTGGCAAAATAGAAATTCGAAATTAGCACCTCAAAATCTATAAAATTAAAAACAATTTTCAAAATTTCCGCAAAACTTTCTCTTTTTTAGTGACAAATGCCTGTACTAGAAAGGAGTGTTATGTTTTAACAATGGCTTCTTAAAATACTATATTTTCACACTCATAAGAATAAAATTGTAGAGAACATGAAATAGCTGAAAGAAATAAGAATTTCACAACCATCAGTGACAATACATCCGAAAGTATCGGTATAAATACTTCATCAAGGTTGAAAATAGACAATAATTTCAGAAAAGGAAAATTTATTGTAATAATTTCGAAGACGATTTCCAATGCGGTTAGTCCTCATCTGCAGTAATGATATCACCAACCACACCTGGTAGCTGACATCTATTAACATTCATCACGTTCAACACCTTTGTGTTCGAGTCTTCAGTCTTTTGACTGGTTTGATGCAGATCTCCATGCCTCCCTGTTATGAGCTAATCGTTTCATCTCTGCATAGCTACCACTTCTTACATCGAGACAATCTGTTTAAGATATTCTAATTTTTTTCATCCCCTACAGTTCATGTCCTCGACCCTTCCCTCCAGAACTAAGTTTGCTATTGCTGGATGTCTTAGTATGTATCCTACCAACTCTCTTCTCTTCATTAACAGTCGCCAGAAACATCTCCCCTCCCCCACTAATCTTAATACCTTTTCATTTGTGACTCAATCTACCCATCTGATCTTCTTCTCCTGTAACACGACATTTCAAATGCTTCTATTCTCCTCTTTTCTGCTGCTCCAACAGTCCACGTTTCACTTCCATAGATCGCCACGCTCCAGACAAAGGTTTTCAAAAATGTATGTCGTAGTGTTGAATGAACAAAATTAATAAATTAATAATAGTTTAATGCAGCCAATGGTCATAAAATACAACTTAATTTCTATAGATAACAATCGCGCGATTACTATTAAAAACATTGCAAATTAGTCTTGATCTCTGTTGTACTCCAACAGTGATTTCGTTCTTTTGGAACATTCACCAAAACGGTATCGTGAGCACGATTTGTTACACAATTTGCATACGCATTCTGATAAAGGGTCGTGAAAGTCTGCTGTGTGGCAAAGTTTATGGTGATATCCATGTATCGCCAGTCTCGTCACTACGCTGCGTATCGTGACGTTTGGTCCAGTCCAATTCCAGTTGAGCATCGCGTCAGTTGGGCAAAATTCGGTCGGTATATCATTTCTCTTCTGTTGTCTATTTTGCTTTACTTGTGATTCTTGTCGGGTAGCTGGAAGTAAGAGTTTAGTGCGTAGGTCTTCCACGAGGGAAATAAACGTTTATACAGTAATTACTTTTAGATATGTTTCATTTGTATATATAGGTCACTTTCATAATTTTGCTCATATTGTACATATTTTTGCTATCAAGATCATACTTCTGTTATATGTGCGTACATGTTCAAATACATCATAGGTCTATGCTTATATTCTGAGAAAGGGTCTGACGATCAATAGGATGTGGCCTTGTAAGAAATTGAAGTACGCATGAGTTAGGCTTTTATTCTACTTAAATGGAGATAATTGTTTATTCACAGTTAGCTTAATTTTCTTATTGTTCTTGCCAGGAACAAGAAATGTGAGTGGAGTGAAGACATTACACAGAGAAAATAACACTTCTAGTTCAATATTTCTTTTAAAGAAGCAATTCTGTTTAATTTAGTATGCATCTATTTGGTTATAATTTACTAGCAGTAGTGTCCGGCTTCGCCCGGTGGATTTATTTGTTTCACGGATGATAATGAATACTACTACAGAACTGGAGCGCTCAAGGATAAGGATCGGAAAGCACCAACGCTTATTGCAGCTGATAACCTCAGTATACTGCACCACCACCATCGCTCTTATACAGAGGCATACTATTGCCATTATGATAACTGTTTTAAGGCGCCTAAGAAATCTTTTTGCATTAATTACTCCCCGGGACTGCAATTTATAAGCAGCTCGCAATTCTGCACCAGAACACTGGTAGGGACGACGTGATACAGGCCCGCATTGCCAGGCAACAAGATACAGGTACTTAGGCATTATTGAAGCTGTTCGGGAGCGCTTGTTCTTCCGACTTACTGAACAAAAATCAATCTGTAAGGTTACCTGAGAGGTGTAGCCTAATGCTGCATAACCTAAACTATTTCTCTTGAATCTGGCTATCATATACAAAAATAATTTTTCGAATCCGACTGGTAGTTCCAGAGACTAGCGCGTTTAAACACACAAACAAACAAACAAACAAACTCTTCAGCTTTATTACATTAGTATAGATTTTGTACTTTTGGTTTACATTTATAACAAAATCGCTTTTCAGTTGTTCAAATCATTAATGTGTCCAGTTATATATAGTGCGATGGAGAATAACTAAATAATACTAATAGTAATAATAATAATAATAATAATAATAATAAGTAGCTGATCCATGCGAGAGCTCTCACACATGTTTATAAACCACCCACCCGGCTTTATTGGTGTACGGCGCGACACAGTTCGGGCAGGGGCTATCAACTTGTTTATATGTTTAATCAAATTTTTCAAACAAACTGTCGATACTTATTAAATCAGAGTGCAATTCGGCTCTGCTGCGGGTAATTCTATATATTTTGATGGTCATTTGTTACGATCGGTTACTTGTTTGCTGGCTGCGTTGTGCAGTGGTGTCTCAGCTGCTGAGGCCAAGGTTAAAGAATCGAATCCTGGCACAGTCAGTGGACATTTAAGGGTGCACAAATGTGAGGGAGCCATGACTGTAGATTTACTGACAAGTTAAAGATCTCCTTTGGAGAAAATCCCGGCACCCCGACGTCTCTAAAAGCCTCAGTAGTTAAAAGGGACGAAAATTAAAACCATTATTATCGGTTACTTGTGAGCCCCCCATGTGTATATACCACCCGCCCGCCTTTATTGTTATTCAGGTTGGACGTTACATACAGGTAGTTTAGACAGGGGCTATCGCCTTTATGATTTGTTTAAACGCACTTTTTAAACAAATAAATATATTTCCGTTTAATTTTCAGGAAATGCAAGATTTTTCCTGCACTATTGAGACGTTTTGGATTATTTTGATGCAATAACAACTTCTCTCTCCGTTTGGTTTAATAGCTGGTGTTTTTTGAACCATAAACCTTAGCGTTTTATGTGTATGATAATAATAAGAATAAGAATAAACAAAGGGTGATAGTTAAAGGAGTAACATAAATTTCACGAACCAAGCAATGCATGTGTATGCGTACTATGGAACGAACATTGTGAAAATTACCACCTAACTAAATGTTAGTTAGCAATTGTTTTAAGGGGAGGAACTACGAGGTCATCTGCCCTTTAACTAAATGTCATAAGAGGATTAAGTCAATCATCGACTGTAGCAAAGACTAGATCTAATTGTATCAAACTTTGTACATAGGATATAAACCTTTATGTATGCATATTTGTGTGCATTTTATGTAATAATAAATTAGCACGTATATAAATACATTGCATATTTTGTTGTGCAAATGTTTTAAAATTTTAAAAATCTAAAATCTAAAATAAAAAAGCCCTAAATGCAAAAGTCTGATGTTGTTCGTCTGACGAAGGAAACATATCCAATTATACCCCGTTTTATAACAGTGTATCAAAGTATAAAAGTGTACAATTAATCCATGTTGTTGTATCCAGGATAGTACGTATGATTATAAATATGGTGTGCCCCACCAAATGTAATGAGTTGACCGACTGAAAAGTGAATATTTTATAGGTCACGAAGGCAACCTGAAGAAATGACTCCCAAAACATATGCAGCATATAACCATATTTATCTATTTAGCCTACTTTTTACATTTTGCAAAAATGAGGGAAAAGTAGACTTATGAGATCGATCTGGGAAAATGTGTGTCTGTCTGTCCTTCTGTCTGTCTGTCTGTCTGTCTGTGTGTGTCCCCCCCCCCTATCAACTCCTAAACGGCTACAGCAATCGAAACCAAATGCAGTATGAGTAAAGATGTATACCGGAATATACAAGCCCATATTTGAAAATGATGTCAGTGCTACCAACTGCTGAAAAAAAAGCATTATAAATTTGAGCTCCATGTTGGGTATCTTGGAAGGTATGCAATGGAGCTATTCCAAAATTGGCATACATGTAGATAATACTATTTCAGTTTAATTTCCTCGAGGCCATACAGGACAGTGTTGCCAAAATAATATTAAGCCTTCTGATAGGTATATTTTTTAAATGCTTATAACTTCTACACTATCAATTGGATTTTAAACAAATTTTGTATGTAATATGTGTACATAAACACATATGACTGAGCGTATTCTTAAGAGCCACCAGGGCTGCCAACTGTTAATAATTGCTCTCTCAATTTTTTTATAAATCCAAATACCAATATATCAGAAAGTATGCAAGCCGGCAGCATTAAACTAGGCACACGTATAGTACCTGACATCTATATATTTAAAACAGTAAGGTGATTTTTGTTATCACGAGATAGAGAGAACGACAGAACCAATTTACTTCGTAGAGCACTCTAACGAAAGCTCTTGGCCTGTAGATTTGCAGAGTGTCTCTAAAATAAACAAATATATTACGGTATATCTTTAAATAAATATAGAAAATAGCAGAATTCTCGCCCCTCGCGCATGCGCACATCCGCCTGGGCTCATGACAAAATGGCGGTGAGAAGTCCATTAAAATGTAAGTTATTTAATAAGCTTCCATGTAATTGAAAACATACATTAACCAAGTTCTGACAATACAATATAATAACAGTATGAACATATACGAATGTATATTGATTTTATTGATAATGAATTGGATTATTTTCTTCAGATAGCGGCTTTTGAAGATAGTGAATGGTTGCGTCTGCATCTCAATGTGAGTGCTCGAGTAGCTATTTGGTTAAGGCGATCGACTGTGGATCCAAGGATCGCAGGTTCGATCCCAACTCTCGCCAGTATTTTTTTTTGCCACTGAAATATTGTTTTATCAAGGAGTATTAGTAAGGTTTTATGTCAGTTAAAGATACATATTTCTACACATTTTCTCAACACGTTTTATTTCCGTTTTACCATTGCATTACAGCATGTCCTCAATAAGTCGTTTGAATATCTGCAATCAGTTCCAGTAACTGACAACAGATGGCAGTACCTCGCCAATATAGTTCCAGTAACTGAGAGCAGATTGCGTCGATATATTTAAAACACAAGGCATAGCCTTGATGGCGAGTTTTCACGTGATAGTTAAATATTGTTTTATCAAGGATTATTAGTAACGTTTTATGTCAGTTAAAGATTCCTACATTCCCTCTCAATAAGTTTTATTTCCGTTTTACCATTGCATTACAGCATGTGGTCAAAAGAGCTAATATCTGCCATCAATTGCAGTAACTGACAACAGATGGCAGTACCTCGCCCATATAGTTTCAGTAACTAACAACAGATGGCAGCACCTTTGCATCGATATATTTAAAACACAAAACATGGCGCGTTTTCAAGTGATGGAGAGTTATAGAGGGGAATTTTTAAGAAGGGAAACGTTGAAGAACATTAACTGACAGTTGAGTGTGTAGGCTATGTTGTTTATGTACTTTAATATTGCAATTTCTTCCCAATGCTTTGGTGGTCAAGTTGGTAGCATCCTAGACTAAAAGTTATAAATTATGCATCGTCGATATACTCTTAAATTATTCGTGAAAAGGTAGTTTTCCAGGCCCTGGCGCGTGTCCACAATTGCTTTCGCCATGAGAGACACTTGGCAAACATAATTCGTTTGAAGGGCTCCGACATCGTTGTCACTCAACCCCATGTACTTTGGTGTGTAAGTGTAAAATTTTCTCTGATAACCCGTATTATTGTGATAGCTGCATTACTTTGTGTATTTGTAATTAAGGTGGGAAATGGCAAGGTGACGGTCGAGGCCTTAAGTTAGGAACCATCCCGGTATTTGCCTTGAGTGGAAGTGGGAAACCACGGAAAACCACATCTAAAATTGTCGAGGTGGGAATTAAACCTTCCTCTTCTTAGTTATACCTCTAGAGACTGAATGTGCCCCGTATTTGCCCTCAGACCAGAATTAAATTTCTTGGCAGAGCAGGAAATGTAACCCGGGTCTCCGAGGCGATAGCCAAGAATGGGTGGGCTTCCATGTGTTAATACGATTTTTGACATGCACGGGGCATAGAATTCTAAAACAGCCTCCATTAGGGTGACTGCCGAAGTGAGTATTGAGTATATGCCTATGCTCATTCCAGTAGTTGGCGAAGTTATTCTATGTTCCCCTGCAAAATGTACTGCCATAAACTATAACACGTGATGGAAATAGTTTATTTAGAGCAGTTTTGTACTATTTATATCAAAATGAAGAACGTCATTCTGCGCTGCGTTTTCAAGCTATTGCCAAACATTTCGCTGGCAGGAACAATTATAAGGAATTTATTGTAAGCGATCAGTCTCATCGCATTCTCCTCACCAACCAACTTGAGTATGAGAGTCTCTGGACGGTCATGTTGAACTTCATTGTATAAGACAGTTGTTTAATGATTATTTGTTTAGAGTACTGAATCTAACTACGCAGTTGATTTCGGCAATGGAAGTATTTTTTGCCATTTAATATTTAGCGGCTCCGATATTGCAGGTCACTATAGTGTTATCGAATAATACGAAGCCACATTTAAAATCCAATATAAATATGCCATTTCAGAAACAATTCCAGATGTTATGCATTACAGTGTAAGGTCTTTGACGATCAAATGTAAACATTGTTCTACATTGTATTTCTCTTGCGTAAAATCTACGCGCGGTTACTTTGGGCTTTACTGTTGTGATGGTAAAATTGATCTGCTGAAATATAAAATATTTGCCAAGCTGCAACAATGCAATGATATTAATTTTAAAGTCATTGAACTTATATCCAGTAGTTCAAACACATACATCAGCGTTAACATATTGGCGAACATAATTCATTTGATGGACTCAGACATCGTCGTCACTCAGCCCCGTCTATTTTGGTGTGCGAGTGTAAACTTTTCTCTGATAACCTGTGTTAATGTGATGGCTGTGTTGATGTGTGCATTTGTAATTAATGTGGGGAATGGGGAGTTAACGACCGAGGCTTTAAGTTAGGAACTATCCCGGTATTTGCCTGGAGTGGAAGTGGAAAACCACGGAAAACCAAATCCAAGATTGTTGAGATGGGAATCAAACTTTGCTCTTCTTAGTTTTGCCTCACGAGTGCGCCCCGTTCCAGTCCTCAGACCAGAATTAAATTTCTTGGCAGAGCAGGGATCGAACCTGGAATCCGGGGCAATAGCTCAGAATGTAGCCTTAAGAATGGGCTTCCCTGTGTTAATACGATCTTTGACAAGCACTGAACATATAATTCTAAAACTCCCTCCATTACTGTGGCTGGCGAAGTGAGTCTATGCTGATTCCAGTAGTGGCGAAGTGATTCTATGCTCCCTTGCATAATTTACTGTCATGGAAATACAAAGTATTGTACCTTCAACAGGTGATGGAAATTCATTATTTACAGCAATTTCATTCTGTTTATTTCAAAATGAAGATCGTCATCCTGAGTTGCGTTTGCAAGCAAATTGCAAAAATTGCAAGGATTTTATTATTGGCGATCAATCTCATCGCATTCTCATCAGCAACCAACTTGAGAATGGAAGTATTCATTGTATATGTGAATATTATTGTTTATTGATTATTTGTTTAGAGTGCATAACAATGGGTCTAACCACGCAGTTGATTTTGGCAATGGAAGTAAGTTATTATTTGGCATTTAATATTTGGCGGCTACGTTGATGCAGGCCACTATAGTGTTATATAAAATGACGTTAATTTGGGCAGAAATGCTGCTATAAATAAACCCATTTGACGAAATAGAACATTAGCCGCAAAAAAGTGGGAAATCGGAGAAAAATACGAAGCCACTTTTAAAATCCAATATAAATATGGCATTTCAGAAACAATTCCAGATACTATGCCGTTACAGTTTAGGGTCCTTGACGAACAAATGTAAACATTGTTCTGCACTGTATTTCTCTTGCGAGAAATCTACACTTGGTTACTTTGACCTTCGCTGTTGTAATGGTAAAATTAATCTAAATAAATATAAAATATTTGACAGGCTTTAACAATTATTTTTCACTGGAGATGATATCTCAAGGAATTTCAGAGGGACTAATCGGCAGTACAATGCTATGTCCTTCGTTTCATGGCGCAGCGGTCAAGCTGTAAGTTATGCCTCTCACCAAGGCGGATCGGGTTCGATTCCCGGTCAATGCATGTGAGATTTTTGATGTGAAATGCCATGTCCTATGGTTCGGATTCCACGTTAAACGGAGGTCCCGTGGCTTATGATCGCGAGATTAACGGTCACGTTAAACTGCAAGCTTCCTTCCTTCGTTTCATTTGATGCCAATGTTACTGTGCCACACGCACACGGTCCACATTGTTTTAAAATGTATGGAATTGCACATCATCGCATTTCTTCGTTATATTCCAAAAATATAAGCGATGGTTTGCGGCCAGTTGTATTAGACTCATCAGAGTTCTTGAATTCCTTGGAACTAAACGACTGGCCGCCACATACTCCAAACGCTTGGCCCGTTATGCTGCTTAGAAATCTGAACGTTTCCCAAGGACTCCTAAATGCAACCATATTGCTTGGATTTGGAAATAATAGGTGCAGTTAAAATTAGGCAGAGATGTCTAATCCTTCGACTTGATTTAACACCATCCGATAAAACACTATCATTTTCTTTTAAGAGGTAATATTTTCCAATTCATTTGGCATACTTTATCACAATCAATAAAGCTCAAGGGGAAACTCTGGAACGTATAGGCCTCAATTTGCCCCAACAATTTTTCAGTCATGGCCAGCAGTATTTTGCAATGTTGAGAGTGCAATCTTTTGACGCCCTCATAGTTTCAATAGAGTCAAAAAATAATCGTACAAAGAATGTACAGTAGGCCTATATAAGAAATTCTTCAGTAAATATTTTTCTATTGACCGTCATGTTTTGACGGGTTTCAACTAGTTCTAGATTAATTTTGAGTAACTTCTTCATGGAACTTCTTGCTTTATGGTGGTATTTGCTAGCATAGGCCTATTTCTCACAATTTCAGTTCATAATCATTGAAAGTCTAGTGATCTACAATACAAGGACACCACTGCCATGACTAACCGCAGGAGAACTTCACTACTGGTCATGAAAAGGAAGTTGCAAAGGACCTTGCACACATAGACCATATGGAGCTGTCATGTTGTAAAGTATCACAGCAATAAAGGCGAGCGGGCACCAAACACGTCTAGTGCAGATATTTATATCAGAAAACCTGGCGTGGTGACTACCTTGTAAAGCAGCTGGGTGATTTTATCGTAAATAAGCTATACATAAACATCACAAGGTTTATACGCGAGTCACCTTTCTGAGCGAGAGATATTCCTTTAGGCAGGATTTGAATTAAACTTTTTAACGAGATGGGAAGATAGCTTCTAATAGCCACTGAAATACGTATTATTGTAGAACATTGTTTACTATATTATTATTATTATTATTATTATCGAGGTAGTGGTGATGTAATACGACAGAAAAAAAACTAAATTAAAAACTCACAAAGTATGCATCTCTCATTTTAGGGTTACCAGTTGGACAAAGAGCCTTTAACGTATAGGCTACATTAGCGGCTTCGGTGGCATAGTTGGTAGCATGCTGAGCTTCTATGTCAAAGATCACGGGTTCAAACACGGCCGAAGTCGACGGATTTTTAAGATCCCTCAGCATGCTTTCCTTCGGAGGGGAAGTAAAGACGGTGGGCCCATGTCATAGATTTATGGCATGTAAAAGAACCTTCAACTAACTGCAATTGTGTGAAGCTACATTTGTAGGTTAGATTTGATTAACGCTCTATTATGTTCCAACGTTCGCTGCCAGGTGCCAGTTACGGTGGCATCCAAATGCTAAGTTCGAAGCTAGGAGTCGTAGACGGTAGCATTTGGTAGCAAAAGTAGGAACTACTTAAAATTGATCGTCTGCAATCCTTACCTGAATTACAGATAACACACACTAATACAACCATCACAATTAACACCTGTTATCAGACAGACTCTACACACATACAAAGTACACGGGCTACATGATCGCGTCGTCGCAGCCCCTAAACTGAAGAACCAACCAACCAGTCGCAGTCGAGTGTTAGTGTGAACTGGGATGGCATGGCAGATGTGAACGATCGTAGTTACAGTATTGGGGAGCGCTTAATGACAAGTGTGTGGCTGCATGAATGACAACACACAGGGCAGACAATCAGACAGATTATGGGAGCATTCCAGGAAAGATTTAATAGAACAATCCAACGTGGCAATCATTCAAAATATTTAGACGGTTCTTAATATCTCCGAATCTATTACAGCAATCAAACCGAAATGTTGTATGTTGATAGAGGCTATTAATATAAGTTCACTTATGGGATTTGCAATAATCTGATGAGCACAAAACCAACATGGCGGTGGTGCGAAATTTAAAAGTTACTTAATTATCAGAACACAGAGAAACTTAGCACGGTTTATCTTCATATAAGGCTCAATATATTGGCGTCCCTTTTAATTCAATTTTAATTAGAACCTAAGATGGCGGATGTGGAAATTTTATAAATCATACGTATTTTTAGCCTATTTTAATTTTAAGAAAAAATAGACTTATGAGATCACCATTTGTCCGTGTGTGTGTGCGCGTGCGTGTGTGTTTCCCTCTCTAATAACTTCTAAACGGCAGATCAATGAAACTCGGTAAGGACATAGTACCAATTTCGCCGACCCCTACCGTGCCCATCGAACATAGCGGCTGTGCGAAATATTTCACCTGCATTGAATATCTCCGAAACTATTACCGATATCACCATACCATTTTGTACGGTGAAAAAGGGCACTACTAGAAGTTCACGTATGAGAATTTCAAAAACCTGGTAACTACAAAACCAACATGGCGGCCAAGTGAATTTGTGATTTTTAAATAGACTTTTCTCCCGATTTAACCATACAAACGCAATTAAACTCGGTACAGCAAATGTTTATACACATTGTAATGCACTAGCCTCTAATTCAGTTCAATTGTTTACGTAACCTCAAGATTGCGGCTGTGCGAAATATTTCACCAGCATTCAATATCTCCGAAACTATTACCGATATTACCCTGACATTTTCTATGGTGATAGAGGGAACTACTATAAGTTCACTTATGTGACTTTTGAAAACCTGGTAACTACAAAACCAACATGGCGGCCAAGCGAATTTGCGACTTTTAAATAGACGCTTCTCGCGATTTGACCAACCAAACGCAATGAAACTTGGTACAGTATATGTTTATATACATTGTAATGCACCGACATCTAACTTCGTTCAATTGTTTACATAATCACAAGATGGCGGATGTGCGAAATATTTAACCGGCATTCTATATCTCTGAAACTATTAGCGGTATCTCCCTAAAATTTTGTACGGAGTCAAAGGGCACTACTGGAAGTCCATCTATAAGATTTTCAAAAACCGGTTAACTACAAAACGAACATGGCGGCCAAGCGAATTTGAACATTTTAAATAGACCTTTCTCGCGATTTAATGTTCCAAGCGCACTGAAACCTGGTACAGGAAATATTTTTACACATTGTAATCCACTGGTATCTAATTTTGTTCAATTGTTTACATAACCTCAAGATGGCGGCAGTGCGAATTTTAAAATTAAGTTTTTATTTCTTGTGATGTAGTCATGCGATCGAAGTGAAAGTTTGAATAATGAACCTACGCAATAATTTTCCTTTAATGGTACATGACTCTATGGCCTATACATTTAACAATCCAACATGGCGACCATCCGAAATATTTAGACGATACTGAATATCTACGAATCTATTTTAGCAATCAAACTAAATTTTTTAATGTTCATAGGGGCTATGAACTTAAGTTCACCTATAGGACTTTAAATAACCTGGTGATCACAAATCCAACATGGCGGTGACGCGAATTACAAATATTCACATGGACGTTTCTCGCAATTTAACCATCCGCGTGCAGTGAAAATTGGTACAGTAAATCTTTATCCGAATGTTAATCCACTGGCATCTATTTTATTTCAATTGTTTCCATAACCTCAAGATGGCAGCTGTGAAAATTTTTTAAATCACCTTGTTTTTTCTTGTGTCCTAATTATGCGATTGAAGTTTGAATACTACACGTTCACAATAATCTGCATGTAACAGTACATAACTCTAGGACCTATATATATAAAATCCAACATGGCGACCATCCGAAATATTTAGTCGGTTCTCAATATCTACGAATCTATTACAGCAATCAAACTGAAATTGTGTATGTTGATAGTGGCAATTAACATAAGTAGCATATATGAAAATAGGCTGTATAGTTCTTCACGGAACTACTTGTTACCATCTGAGCGCAGTGAAATATGGTACAGTAAATGTTAATACTCATTGTAATGCACTGGTTTCTAATTTAGTTCAATTGTTTACATAACCTCTAGATAGCGGCTGTGAGAAATTTTAAAATTAAGTTTTTATTTCTTGTGTCGTCATCATGCGATCGAAGTGAAAGTTTGTATACTGAACCTAACCAATAATTTTCCTTTAATGGTGCATCCCTCTATGGCCTATACATATAACAATCCAACAGGGCGACCACCCGAAATATTTGGACGGTTCTCAATATCTACGAAGCTTTTACAGCAATCAAACTGAAATGTTTTATGTTGATGGAGGCTATGACCATTTGTTCACCTATAGGACTTTCAATAGTCTAGTGTGCACAAATCCAACATGGCGGCGACGCGAAGTATAAATATGTAAATGGGCGTTTCTCAAGATTTAACCATCCGAGTGTGTGAAACGTGGTAACTTACTGTAAATGCTCATAAATATGTTAATCTTCTGGCATCTAATTTATTTCAATAATTGTTCTCACAACTACAAGATGGCAGCTGTGCGAAATTTTAAAATCTCGTTTTTAATTCTCGTGTCCTAATCATGCGATCGAAGTTTGAATACTACACGTACACAATAATGTTCATGTAATCGTACATAACTCTAAGGCCGACATATATAAAAATCCAGCATCGCCACAAACCGAAATATTATCTACGAATCTATTACAGCAATCAAACTGAAATGTTGTATGTTGATGGGATGGACACTGGAATAATGGCGTAACTTGATATGGTCGGACGAATCACGATTTCATTTGCACCATGCCGATGGGAGGCACCATGTGTGGCGCAGACCACATGAATCGATGGATCCAGCCTGCCTCGAAGGTGCGGTCCAGGGAAGTGGTCTCTCTGTTATGGTCTGATATGGAATGGGCCCCCTAGTTGCTCTGGAAGAGACTTTGAATGTTCTGCGATATGTTGAGCTGCCAGGGGCCCCACATGCTATTAGGGGACTATCCCATGACATTTGCTGTCAGTGTACTGTATCTGACTTTCAAAATCCTGAGATACCGGTACACAAAAGTAATATGGCGTTCAAGTGATTTTTCTAATATTTCAAATAACTTTTCTGGCGTTCTAATCACCCGAGTGCAATGAAACTTGGCACGGCAAATCTTTATTCAGAGCTTTGTATAGGGATATGTCAAATTGTTTTCAAAAATTCAAGATGGCGTCAGTTCGAAATTTTTAATACCTTATTATTTTATTTCTCGTATCTTATTCCGGTGATTAAATTTGTGTGATGGGCCACGATAATAATCATTATAATGGTACTACATTTTGTAGCTTACTTTTCGTAAATCATAGAAGCCGTTTGTTCGACTTTTCTAAAAATTAACTCCCGTGATTTGTTGCAGAAAGAGATCATCACGCGGTAGGAGTCATATTACTGATACTAGCACATACTTTATCAATGCAATGGTCTTGGTAAAGACACTCTATTGCAAACATCGTAAATTATGGAATATATGCATGTTCATATCTGAAGAGGAACATGTTTTACTGTATTCTATTGAATACACCAGTACACAATTACTTAGCGTTAAAAGCCATATCGTGAAACTTTGGACACATATTTTCCAGTGCTGTAGTTGTGTTGACGTAAGTTATCTTGAGGAAAGACTAAAGCTTTCATTTAAGACAGTGCAAGCACTAGTACCGTAGTAACACGATTATGCTCTCTTAGATTATAAGTTTTATGATTCTTGTCTGAAATGGCTGCAACTTATGGATAGTTTGGAGGTTGATTCTCTTGTCCTATACTTTATCACAACATAGGTGATTGCTATTTGGTACATCACATAGAAAATAGGAGGAGTGTTCTTAATGGAGAAGACCAGAAGAATATGTGCAGATAGTTGTTCACGGAACTAATTGTTATCTATTATACTAGTTTAGTGGCCAAGATCGCGGGTTCAAACCCGGCCTGAGTCGTCAAATTTTTAAGAACGTTAAAATCCCTCAGTATGCCTTCCTACGGAGGGGATGTAAAGCCGACGGGCCCATGTCATGGATTTATGGCATGTAAAAGAACCTTCCTGTACCGGTAACTAAACTTGTGTGAAGCAAAATTTGTAAGTTAGGTTTGATTAATGATCAAGAGGAGGGGGGGGGGGGGGGGAGAAGGGGACGCACCACGCGCCACCGCAGGAAAAAGAAAATATATCCTTAATCAATGAACTATGAAATACCAACGCTGAAGTATCGTTGACTTAGCCGACATGATAACATAGTAGCAGTGGCGCAATATTCAAGCACAACAACGTTATGATTTCTAGTCCCATCCAAAACATGTTTAGCCCTTCTTATCGATTGCACAGCCAAAGCGCCACCGCTGCGTTTAACTTGTTTCATTAGTAGTTTGTGAGATAGTTCACGTTTATAATTCGGATTATAAGAATCCAATTCAATAGAGTAGCGTACGACAAACATTTGGAACAAAGGCTTATTCTGAATTCTAAGAACTTAAGTACAAGCTGATTACGAAACCACAATAGACTGACCGCACTGTGGATAATCATGGAAATAAAAACAGCACTATTTATGGCACATGAATGTAGGATGCTTGTATTGAAGGGCCATTAAATATCCTCAATTAGGTCTTAACACTTAGCCGGTGTTTTAAGATAAGGCCTACTCTCGACCTCCGCTCTAGCAGCAGCAGCCGGAGTCTACTGTAATCCAGGGCCTCAAAGCGAGGTGCAGGGGTAGCCTGCTGTGCACCGTACATCAAAACAGCGTTTTGGCTCGGGGAGAATCGACTAAGATCGGCTCCACTCAGCTCGGATGATGTAGCACACTGTAGAGTTGGTTGATTCCTTAGTTTAGGGGCTACGACAACTCGATCATGTAGCCCCGTGTACTTTGGGTATGTGTAGAATCTGTCTGATAACCGGTGTTAATTGTGATGGCTGTATCAGTGTGTGTTATCTGTGATTGATATAGAAGGACTGCAGACGGTCAATTTTTTCAAGTAGTACCTACTTTTGCCACTAAATGTTACCGTCTACGACACCTAGCTGCGGACGTGGCTACTAAATGCCATCACAGTCAGCACCTGGTGGAAGGTCCTTTTTCATGCCATAAATCTCTATGCCATGGGACCGCCGGCTTTACTTCCCATCCAAAAGAAGGCATACATACTGAGGGATTTTCATCGAAGGGAACGTTGATAGGCGGCTCGTTTATCAGTGAAATAGATAAGCGCAAGACAACAACATAATAACGAAGCAACCTGCTCCAAAGAAAGCAAAGCTTCCCTAAAATCAATTTAAATCTAAGTGGGAACTTTCTTGTCAGTCGTGACGTTCGAGCAAATTTCCTAGTCTGCAGGACAATAATTATGTGCATAAGAAACATTTCGCAGTGAGAAATTGTTAGTTACATATAATTTTATTTACTTTCAAATGAACAATAACATTTTTAGATCACGTTGTGTTTAATTTTTAAGGTATGTATTGTACCCAAGGTACTTGTGCTGACTGGCGTCGAACCTGATGCTCCAGAGAAGAAAAATCACGCATAGGATTTTTCGGGGTATCGAACCAAAGGTCTTTGAGGAAGAAAAACCTCGTGGTAACCATGAACCACATGATATAAGACTATTCATGAAATTTCAGCTTAATTCCAGATTGTGTACAGGAATTATAAGCAATATTGTAAAATAAAAGATCTCCATACCACTTAAGGTACAGTATTGGAGCTAAGAAAGTACAGATTCGAGGCAAGACTGACATTTGAAAAATTAGAAAAGTCAAAGGAGGCGTGTCAGCTGGCGCCTAGGAACTATTTACGTCTGCAAGGGGGAACCAAGACAGAGACTAATTGCTGTGGGATTCACCGAGACATAAGGAAGGAAGAGTGGAAAGGGAAGAACGCCGCATGAAAATAATTGATTATATCAAAACCAGGCATCCCAGAGAGTTGAAATCAACACCAAACATGAACAAAATCCGGAGAGAGTAATTATGAGCCCAAGAAGTATGCTTATTGGAGCAGATTAAGCATTACATGGACGGAGGACGTATAAACGCGGATGTCAGACCATTGGCGTAATACACAGAAGGGAAATCCCCGGGGGTAGCGTGCCCACGCCATCACCAAGATCAATTAATATTAATTAATTGAACGATCAAATCAAAGGCACAAGACTGGAAATGTAACCTCCGTGAGAAATTGGACCTGATGAAGGCAGTTTTAGCTCTGCAAACTGCAGTTTTAAAGGAAAGGTCGGTCCGTGAATTTGAGAGAACTATCTTTCGAGAAGAAAGCCTTAAATAGAGCATGGAGCCATGAAGAAGTCAGTCGACTTGGAGCACTCAGACGGGGGAGGTGCTGTCCGTCCGCTCAGAAATTGTAACAAAGACCGCGCAAGTGTAAAGTATTATACAAAGTCAACATGAAGAACTTAGACCGCGCAATTATAAGTAAAGTACAAGTGCGTACAGGAACATTTTTGGTGTGTAAAGTCTAAGGAAGTATTTCCGTAACGAAGATGTTTTTCAGTATTGGACTGATTGGAAGAGATTACGAGTGCGTAGACGCCGTAATAAATAATAAGAAGCCAAGTAGAGCTTATAGTTATCAAGCCGCGCAGTAGATAGAATAAAGTGGTATTGAACAGTAAATTACACCGTCACAGGGGTAATATGGTAAAGCGCGCAAGTCATGATCTAGAAATCAACAATGGTCACACTATATATATCCATTAATATAGATCATGGAAGGGGAACCAGGTCACAGCTATTGTGATATTATGCCACTACAGACAAAGACACTGAGTAGAAGTTGGAGGAACATTCACACTAGCAGTAGTTTGAACGAGGATTAGCCAGGATCGCGGTTGATAGAGACTTCAAGTGGAGTTGATGTCGGAAATCGCGTCACCTGCAGCTCTGTTATTACGAAATTGTGAAGTGTATGAAACAAATCGTGTGAAAAGTGTTTTTAATATAAATTTTAATGTATGTCAGTGTAAAAATTACGTATTGTGTGATGAAAAGTAATGGGAAGATGTGTGAATACGGTAAATTGAAAATGTGTCTTACCGAAGTGAAAAGTGTATTGTGTCAACAAAAGGAATATAACATATCCATCATGATGCATCAGTAAGCACCACAATGGTGGGTAAAAGGTAGCATCATAAGAGTCGACCGCCAGAACAATGTGAGTACAAATTCCAATGATATCATGTAGAAGCTAGCGATACGATACGTCTAAGTCGAAAATCATGTCAAAATAGGTATTTTGAAGTAATATTCATACGAGATTGCATTCCGCGTTATTTGATGTAGAAGTATTTGCAATTTGAGAATGATTTGGCTAACAACTGTTTTGCGTAAGACCAAAATAAGTCTAATATTAAAGTTAAACAGTAACTGTATAAACAAGAAGGTCGAAGTAACGAAATATGCAGCATGTTTGCATGAAGTGATAAAAGTTGCATCAGATCCCAGGTAATTACAAAGTAAAGATTATATGTAAGAATGATATCATAATGTGTCAGCAATTAGAGTTATACATGATAAAATGTAATAAGTGAAACTGTTGTAATGTAAAGCCAGTAGTAATGCCAGTAAACAAATACCAGTAAGGATAAGTAATGATATGGAAATCAGTAAACACGCCATATAGAAGGGAAACTAGAAATGTCATATGATCTGCGGTATACAGACAGAGCTAGTATTTGTGCCGCTGTTATGCGAGCAATTTAAGAGTAGAATCAAGATGATTACTTAATTAATGCAGGGAACGTTTCTAGGACATTGTCAGGACCATACAGGCTATTCTACGAAGGTTTATATTGATGTATAGCCATGGGGCATACCGTTGTATTGATAGCGGATGGAGACAGACAAGTGTCTGAGCTACCATACCAGCTTCCTGAGGGTAATTGAGGATTAACGTTTGCCAACTCAATTAGCTACTCCATTGTAATGATCCGCACTGTGATGCGAGAATCTATTTGTACGGAAGGGTCGAGGACGCCTTTCCGAGACTTCGTGCGTAAAAGTGGCAAGCAGCAAGACCACTAAACCACGCCATTAAAAGCCGTATGCAGTTCCTCAAGACTTTTGTGCCTAGTAAAACCCATTCCTTTGCTATATTATGTTATTGAGCTACATTGAGCCAATTATTGTTACCCTATCGATAGGAGGTTAAATAGTTGGATATCCAGTTCATGTGATGAATAGTTTCGCCTTAAACTAAACATAGAATCAGAGTGAAATTGTAACATCTGGCTGGTGTGTATAAATAAGTAATGACACAGCTGAGGAAGGCTGGACGACAAGGGTCGGGCCAGGCATCATGGGCTCCGAGCGACCCAACCATTAAGCTATTGTATTCACTGAGGGTGGTAGTTTTATGACTGACCCTATAGTAAAATGTACTGGAGACTGCGCTATCGTGGTCTGGCACATTAATTAATAAGAAATTGTTTATTTTGGCTACAGAAATCAATTCGTAGCATTATTAGGATGTCACATCCGTCTTTTAATTGTTAAAATCGAGTGATATTTAGCGAAGTTAGCTGTTCTGGACACTAACTGCGCTAAAAGCGACTGACACATTATTTGAAGCTTAAATCCCAGTTTGAGATGCATATTTGCATACGGGTACCGTGAATGTGGATTTGATGCAAACTAACTATAAATCGACTTATATTCTGAACGACTTAGAGACGTATTGTATCGTTATAGCAGACTAGCATTGTTTGTGTAGACTAGGAATGTACTATTGTTAGCGTTTGTGGGGAAAGCTGACGAAGGATACAATACACAGAAATTACAATACATTGTTGTACAAGTAACCTATCACAACAATGGCTAACGCATTGTTGAACCATGATGTAAAGTAAATATTCTATAAGCACTATGGATCGCCGAGCAATAAATACCGTAACGTCAATAACATTGAAGTGCTATTTGTGTACAGTTAAATGTCATGTTATTTGATTTGTTTTGATTATTATTATTGTTGTTTAAGTAGTGTGCAAAAGATATGAACATTTGTCAAAGGACAAAAAGTGCATTAACATAAATGAACTGTTTAGTGAAGTGTAGACTAGGGTGTATTGAGACACCAGTGATAGATTCATAGACTCACAAGAAGAGATGTGGCAGAATGCCTGGTGAGGTCGGATTGCGATCTCAGCTGCGGACCACAGATGATGTAGAGTAGCATTCATTGTCCCTTTTCCATTATCATCTGTGTGATCCAAAGTGTATTTTGTTGTTTGTGGGGTAATTTAAATGTAATTGGATGTTTATTGTTGTATGATAAGCCATGATTTCAAATTAAATATTATTTTTAGGAAGTTGTTTACCCTTTTCTTGTGAAGTAGTACCCGGTAGTATTCGGATCCTGAATATGTGTTTGCACTGTGGGGAGACGCACCACACCCTGAAAGGACAGAGCCAGTCGGGATGTGAACACATGTTCTCCATATGATGTAATATGGGTACAGTATTAAAACGTGGGTCAAACAATGTTCAGTGGTACAGTGAGAGTTATCTGAGGGAAGTGAAACTGAGAAAACATTACTTTTATTAGAATGTGTTAATACTCACATTACAGATGTGGCAATATTATTATCAGAATAATGTTGTACTCGTATATTGGTTTTCCAAATAGAGAAATTAACTCTGAAGCGGTTTGTTAACAATTCATTTACATACCAGTATAGTTTGTAGTAAGACATTTATTCCTTGAATTGTCTTGTATTTGTCGGCAGCATTTGAACCAAAAAGTTGGGAAATATATCAAAATAAATAAGTAGATAAATAATTTAATAAAATCAAATATCTCGTTGAAACAATATAGGAGAATATTCTAGAAAAAGCTGTGGCAGGCGATAGGTTCTCAAAATTGGAGAGAGCATATGGGCTTACTAAAATCATCTACAACAATAAGTCCATATCCTGGAACGTCAAAATAAAGCTTTATGACACTGCGGTCAAAACAGAATGCCTGTACGCCAGCGAACGCCTTTCGATGAACTACAAGCTAGAGAAGTTGGAGGCCATGGAAAGGAGAATCCTATGGAAAATCATGGTCCCAATCCTGACTCAAGGCGGATGGAAACTTCGGAGTAACAACGAAGTCTACAAGTATGTAGAAAAAAAAACCGCTGAGACAATGAGGAAACGGAGGATAATATTTCTTGACCACCTGTAGAGAATGGACAAATCCAAATTAACCAAACAGTTATTTGACGAAAGAAGACCACTACCTCATGGATTAAAGAAACTCGGAAAGACCTTGAAAGATCTAACATCCCGGAGGCCTAGTTAGAAAGGGATACGTTTAGAAACTGTATGCACAACCTGGAAGGGTTTCAAGACGATATAAGTGCTACAAAGACCGGAAGAGCTTCGACGGAAAATCAACGGTAGCATCACAGCGAACGTATGAAGGAGTACTGGAGGCAGAGGAAATTACTTACAAAGCAGAAATAGAGAAATTGTAGCGTGATCCTATGTTATTATTCGCAAATAAAATAAATAATAAATAGAATTTGCTGCATGCGGCTGAATGTAAACCATTCCAGCCCTCAGGCCGGGATTACAATTTAGGTAGATTTCATTAGAAAGCTAACTATTGCAACGGGTACCATGTTTCGACTTCCGGAAAATTTCGACATATCTTCGCGTTTCACATCCCTCAGACCCCAAAACCACCGTCAGTTCAAAAGTTTATATATATATATATATATATATATATATATATATATATATATGTATATATGTATATATGTATATCAGTTTCTTGTGGACACGATAACTGCCGTAATTTTGCACCAATCACTTTGAATTTTTTACCGAATATGTATTCCTATAAAATCTTGGTCTAGTTCATTACTGGGCTAAATCGGTCGAAGGGGGTGAAAATGGGGGGCTTTTTTCGAAAGAGTGAAATATTGCTATAACTATCTTAATATGTGAAATATCGAAACCGTTCCAAGTTCATACTATGTGTCGGATAAAGCCCAAAAATTTATGTTTGGAGAGTTTTTTATAGCACCAACCATTGACCAAAGGGGTGGGAAAAAGTGGGGTTTTCGGGAAACATTAATCATATCTCTCTTAATAGGCACAATATCAAAACCGTACAAAATGGACAATATTCCCCTAATAATTACCTAAAACGTTTGTCTGGAATAATTTTTGATATGACCCACCATTACGCCAAGGGATGAGAAAAATGATTTCGGAATTATAAGAAAATGCCAAGAGCTATCAGTGGTTGCCATGGCAACACTACTAAATTGATGAGGGATGAGCCATCAGACGTTGCCATGACAACGCACTTGCACGAGATCAGATTCAGATTTTCAGTGTGAAGCGGCTTCGGTGACGTAACTGGTAGCATGCTGAATTTCTATGCCCAAGGTCGCGGGTTCAAAGCCGGCCAAAGTCGTCGGATTTTCTAAGAGCGCTAAAATCCCTCAGTATGCTTTCCATTGGAGGGGAAGTTCCAACGTTCGTTGCGAGTTGCTGGTTGGAGTGGCATATAGTAGCCAAGTTCACAGTTAGGTGTCGTTGGCGGTAGTATCTGTTAGCAACATTAGGAACTACTGCTTGAAATTGACCGTCTGCAGTCCTTACCTGAATTACAGACTAATACAGCCTTCACAATTCACACCGTTTATCAGACAGATTCTACGCTCACCCAAAGTACACGGGGTTACATGACCGCGTTGTCGCAGCCCCTAAACTGAGGAACCAACCAAAATCTCTGCGGGAGATATAATTTTGCGTGAAGAAGTAACAGACCGTTACATAGTTACACATCAGTGTCGAAACCTTGCATAAGGACAGTGTGACCACAAGTATAAAAATGGACTCCAAATGACAAGAAGGTTACCGTCATCATAAGACAATAAAATGTTTAAAATATGCATAAAATGACGAAAAACAAAGTTAATTAATCTCCAATTATAAAATACTTTCTCGCAATAAATTAAGTCTGATCCTTCTACGAAAACCTGCATATTCTGCCTATTTTCGCCTATTCCCAAGTTTGTCCGGTGAAATCTACCTCCGCCTTCCGGCGTGCAGAGAGGACTTTTTTTTTTAACAGATACGGGAACCCAAGTCTCAATACGCCTTCCGGCATCACAGAAGGCGGTTGTCCATGACGTTTCTAGGGCATGTTGAAGAATCAAAGTCCATATAAGCAAGTACAGAGGTTAATGATGAAAACCCACAGCCTGCTTCCAGTCGTCAGACCAGGTCAGGGAATGGAATGAATGAAGCCCCCATCTACCGGCAAGGGTATGAACTGTGCCGACAGCCGAAGCCATTCGCACTCCCCAGGGGCTATGATTAAATGAATGACAGATGAAATGAAATGAAAGGAAAAGGGATTTTTTTAGTTTTACGTGACCGTTAATCTCGAGATCATGAGCCACGGGACCTCCTTTTTACGTGGAATCCGAACTACAGGACATGGCATTTCACTTTGAAATTCTCACGTGCATTGACCAGAAATCGAACCCTATCCGCCGTGGTGAGAGGCCAACAGCTTGACCGCTGCGCCACCACACCCCAGGTGAAATGAGATGATAGTGGAGAGTGTTGCTGGAATGAAATTGTGACAGGGAAAACCGGAGTACCCGGAGAAAAACCTGTCTGCCTCCGCTTTGTCCAGCACAAATCTCACATGGAGTGACCGGGATTTGAACCACGGACCCAGCGGTGAGAGGCCGGCGTGCTGCCACCTAGGACACGGAGGCTCACATATGTTTATGATAGTGTTTCTAAATCCTTGTTTACATAATAGCTGTTAAGAGGATAGCGTGATAATTGCAGGATTACGAGGAGTATTATGTAAATCAGAGTGTGGTTTGCAGTATCCTGCTCGGGTCGGGTCTGCCACGCCCACGTTAGGGGCTCGATCCTGACATTGGAACACCTCACGTCACGTGTTGTACTTTCAATGTCTTCCGCCGTCACTCTTTGTATCGAAAAGTCACCACACCCATTGACCCTTCTAGACGACCTTCCAAACAGCTGACACACCTACCCAATGTAAACAGTGCGTGTTATTGGCAGTTATACCAACCAGGATTTAAATTGTTGATGTCAGTCACATTATAATAGACCCTCGCTCGGACGAATTTCTACAGATGGTAGTGATAATTGCGTGAACACATACTTTATTATGCTACGGTAGGGAGATTGATGTTTGAAATTTAGAGAGGAGAAAATACTACGGGTAATACGTAACTGTAAATAATTATTCAGTCAATTAATAGCTGAAAGAAACACCACCACAAATGCGAAATTGTTGTTGTTTGAGTCTTCAGTTTTTGACTGGTTTGATGCAGCTTTCCATGCCTCCCTATCGTGAGCTAATCGTTTCGTCTCTACATAGCTACCACACCCTACATCCCAGACAAACTGCTTAACATATTCTAACCTTGGTCTACCCCTACAGTTCTTGTCCTCGACCCTTCCTTCCATAACTAAGCTTGCTATTCCTGGCTGTCTTAGTATGTGTCCTACCAACCTATCTCTTCTCTTCATTAGCAATCGCCAGAAACATCTCCCCTCTCCCACTCGTCTTAATACCTTATTGTTTATAACCCTATCTACCCATCTGATCTTCATCATTCTCCTGTAACCGCACGTTTCAAACGCTTTAATTCTCCTCTTTTCTGCTGCACCAATAATCCAAGTTTCACTTCCATAGAGTGCCACGCTCCAGACAAAGGCTTTAAAAGATGACTTCCTAATACCTAAATCTATATTCTATGTCAACAGATTCCTTTTTCTGTATAAATGCTTTCCTTGCCTGAGCCAACCTACTTTTTATATCCTCTTTGTGAAATTAAAATTTCAAAAATTTGTTAACATTTTCATGAGTCAAAATACATTTGTCAATATTTAAAAATACCTCACCAGTCCAATGAAGTGAGCGTCCGCATCGTTGCGTAGTAGCTAACACTCTTGGTTGTCGCCGCGAAGGGCCGTGTTCGATTCCCGGGTCTACCAAGTGTTGGATCGCGGGTACACTCAGTCTTGTGAGACAAACTTGAGAAGTGGCGGGTTCGAATCCTACCTCAGACATCCTGGAAGTGATTTGCCATGGATCCCACTTCTACTTCTGGAGAGTGCTGGGACGGTACCTAATTGAAAGCCACAGCCGCTTCCCACCCACATCGTACCTCAATCACAAATACACACACTAATACAGACATCACAGTGACACAGGTCACCAGAAAAAATGTTCACATACAGGATCATTATCTATGTGCGCCCCGATAAACACGGCAAGCTAAGCCGGCTGTGACGGGCGCAGATCACGGGCGCGCCTACCCGGTTCAGCCGGTGGTTTGTGCGCACTTTAATACTTTTACCAAACATGTTCAATAATGTGTACTTACAGTGCTCATAGGCGATGCTGAAAATGTCCTCCCTCTCACACTCCTGGAATCTTCTGATGAAAGAATGGACAACATTCTGAAGTTTGACAGCAGTGATGGCTTCGATTTCATCTCTTATGTACTGTTTAAGTTCAGTTCACAGTACTCACAATACTCACTAAACGTGCAACACTAACGTCTAAGCTTTGCAGATACACGTCTATGTGAATGAGAAAACATGTGTGAACTAACGATATGAGTCAGCGGAGCGCGCCAACACCGGCTGAACCGGGTAGGCGCGCCCGCAATCAGCGCCAGTCACAGCCGGCTTAGCTTGCCGTGTTTATCGGGGCGCACAGAGATAATGACCCTGTACTTAAGTACACGGGGTTACATGGCCATATACCGCAAATCCCCTAGAGAATCAACAACAACTGGCTGTTACAAGCTTCGTTAGCGGGTAGTGTGTGGTAACGAACGCTGTGCAGGATTCAAAATGGCAGCTAAGTTTACATACTATTATTCACCTTTAGCTTTCTTTATCACTTGTGTGGTCGCTACATTGGCAAACTAACTACATTGCAATAGGCCGCCAGTTTAAATAGAGACAAACATAACAAAATAGTGTAGACAACGTTCATACCGAGAATGATCTGTAACTTACTTAAACTATATTAATAATAACGCAACATAAGCGGCTTCGGTGGCGTAGTTGCTAGCATGTTGAGCTTCTATGCCCAAGGCCGTGGGATCAAACCCAGCCGAAGTCGTCGGATTTTTTAAGAGTGTTAAAAATCACTCAGTATGCCTTCCTCCGGAGGGATGTAACGCCGGCGGTCCCATGTCATAGATTTATGGCACTAATTGCACTTGTGTGAAGCTAACTTATAGGTATATTTCAATAACACTCTTAGGCTCCAACGTTCGTCGCCAGCTGCCGACTGCGGTGGCATCTAGTAACCAAGTTCAGAACTAGTTGTCGTCGACGGTGGCGTTTGGTAGCAGAGGTAGGAACTTCTTGAAAATTGAATGTTTGCAGTCCTTACTTGAATTAAAAACAGATAACACACACTAACACAGCCATCACAATTAACACCGGTTATCAGACAGATTCTACGCACACCTACAGGCCTACATGACCGCGTTGTCGCATCCCCTAAACTGAGGAACCAACCAATTTATAACGCAACGACTAAACAAGTGCTTCAGACCAACAGAGCAATTATATCTGTAATTAAGATTGACACGTTATACAAGTTATTATAAACTGAATTGCAGCCAATGGCCATAGCTGGGTATTTTTGATTGAACGTCTGAGGACTACCAACAAGTTCAATTTCAAGTAGTTCCAATTTTGGCTACAATATGCTACAGCCACTAGAACCTGGCGGCTAACGTTGGAACTTGATAGAGCGTTTCTAACTAACCTACAAATTTTGCTACAGACTACCAATTGCAGTGGTATGTTCTTTTAGCTGCCATAAATCTATGACATGGGCCTACCAGTTTTACTTCCTCTCCGAAGGAAGGCATACTGAAGGATTTTAACGCTCTTAAAAATCCGACGACTTCGGCTGGGTTTGAACCCGCGATCTTGGACATAGTAGTTCAGCATGCTACCGACTAAGCCACCGAAGCCACTTGTGTAGTTGAAGATTGCATATATATTTGTACTTAAGTGTAATACATAACCCTCGTACCTTATGCCTAAGTGAAAGGGATCTGATGATGATGGCAGGATGATCGAAACATATCATCCAATTAAACAGCCCCACCCCTTTTTAGTGGACATCAAATCGGCAGGTGAAAGGCTAGAGGAGGTAGGAGACTTAGGAAGCAAAATAACCAGTGATGGACGAAGCAAAGAGGATATAAATAGTCGGTTGGCTCAGACAAGGAAAGCATTTCTACAGAAAATGAATCTGTTGACATCGAATATAGATTTAGGTATTAGTAAGTCATTTTTGAAAGCCTTTGTCTGGAGCGTGGCGCTCTAAGGAAGTGAAACTAGGACTATTGCTGCAGCAGGAAAAAAGGAGAATTGAAACGTTTGAAATGTGGTGTTACAGGATAATGGTGAAGATCAGATGGGTAGATAAGGTTACAAACGAAGAGGTATTATGACGAGTGGGAGAGGAGAGATGTTTCTGGCGAGTGCTAATGTAGAGAAGAGATAGGTTGGTAGGACACATACCAAGACACCCAGGAATAGCAAGCTTAGTTATGGAAGGAAGGCTCGAGGATAAGAACTGTAGGGCTAGACCAATGTTAGAATATGTTAAACAGATTGCCTCGGATGTAGGGTGTGGTAGCTATGTAGGGATGAATCGATTAGCTCAGTACAGGGAGGCATCGAGTGCTGCATCAAACCAGTCAAAAGACTCAAACAACAACAACAATAGTGTGTTAATTTCGTGATGAATATCTTATGTAATATTTCATTCGGGTTAGGGTGTTTAAATGTGTAAGTGTGGGGCAAACGGACACCCTAAGTTAATTTTCCAAAATAACTGTAAAAATATCCGAATTTCAAAATGTATTGTTACATCACTAATACAATTGCACCTTATGTAGAAATAATACATGTTTCATTTTCGCTAAAATTTGACCCTTTGCTCAAGAATAATAAAAAAAGTTGTGTAATGCACTCATGTCTGTTTGCTCCAACTATTGGGGGTAAACGGACACACAACTTTTCAATCCCTGTCATCATAGGAGCAACTCTGGCAAACAAAGAACGGGTCATTTCCATATCCTACACACACAACATGAAACCAAGAAGAACAATCTAGACACTGCGCCCAATTTTCACCACGTATTTTACACACACTGCACACATCATTCTTTTTGGTGGACCCTGAAGCCGATGGCACAGGATTGAGATCCTCGAAACTTCTCATCCTTTTCCCATTGACTTTCGTCACATCTACTTGTTTTCCCGCCTAATGCAATTGGCCACAATTTGTGTTGACGGACTGAAAAGCTTTCCACAATAGAATTAGGTAACACTGAAAATGGCTTCCAAACATAGACGATACTGTAGTTCTGTCCCATGAAAGTCTGATACGCAACTTGAAATACTTTTGAGTCCATTTTTCTACATATTTGTCGACAATGCTGTTACCTCACGGTATTTTAATGTCGCCTTGATAATGAAGTCAGTCAGACATATCGTGCTGCACTAGATGACTTAATTGGAAACACGCCTACTATTGCTGTCTAGACACTAGACAATTCGGCCTTGACTCCACTGCTCTGCCTTCACCATGCCATGAACCAAGGACTTCAACACCGGAGTTAGTGTGTTTCATAGATAGGGATCGTGCCTGTCAAGTCAACGCTTCAATAAGATGTAGTGAGAGCAGACCTCTGCATTGAAAACATAATCTTACCGTTTAAGAGGCAAATCACATGTTTTCTACAACTGACAATGAGCCTGATAAGTGGCCTATTCCAGAGAGCTTAAATGGTCACCTGGTGGAGTAGTGGCTAGTATTCTTCACCGTCACCCCTGAGTTATGTTTTCGATTCCCAGCTCTCCCAAGATATTTAATTCTGCTAATAAGATAAAGTAAAACTGAAAGACGTGGGGTCGATTCTCACATAATCCATCCTACATGTAGTAGGAGCCCCAGGACTTGATATATCTGCTCTAGAACCACACCATCCCCCTTCCAAATCCTACAGAGCCTGTCAAAGACACAGATTAACAGATCGAGATGACCACGATGCCAAACAGACCACCTCGTGATGTAGTGGCTGTCACTCCGAAGGGCCAGGATTTTGATTTCCGGCTGCGAGAAGTGGTGGCTTCGATTCCCATCCTGGAAGTGAGGTGGTTTCTAGACAAATGATTCCTAACTCAAGGCCACGGCCACCTCCTTCCCAATCCGCACCTGTATAACAAATACACACACTAATAGAGCCATCACAAAATCACTGATTACCACACAAAATTACACACACACTCAAGTACATGGGGCTAAATGATTCCGATGTCCAAGCCCCTCAAATGAAACAACAACAAACCTTAATGAAATAACAAGTATTTAGTAGCCAAAGTCAAGTACAGTAGAACTCCAATTACCCGAACTCCGAATCGCTTTCAGGAAAAAGAATTTAAGACGGAAACGTTCCGCGATTCGCAAAATAATAATTCTGTCCACGCGCGCTATTGTCCTTCCCTCCACGAGGCTAGTGTAGGCGCAGCGCGAACATTATTGGGATGATTAGCTTACTTTGACTGAGATGTTCAGCAAACAATGACTTTCATTTACTGCTAATGTACAGCACTTGTAAGTTATATATCATGTACAAGTGTTGCTTCTCATTTAATTACATAATTAACAAGTAGTTCCGTGAAGAACCAAAGCCTATTTTCATATAATGTACCCTACTTATGTTAATTGCCCCTGTCAATATACAAAATTTCAGTTTGATTGCTGTAATAAATTCGTTGATATTGAGAACCATCTAATATTTCGGAAGATCGACATGTTGGATTTGTATATATGTAGGTCTTAGAGTTATGTACTATTACATGAAGATTTAATATGAAAATGAATACTAAGCATTTACATCTAAATGTATACCAGAAGAACAAATTGACAAAAAATGAATGAAATAAATAAGAGACATGAAAAAGAAATGCCCTTAGCCCTCGAAAAATCGGGCAATTCTAATTTTTGGAGCTTTAAAACGTGGAAGAAAGTAGAGCCATGAAAGGCAGATAAGGAAAGGAAAGAGGAGAAAGCCAGAGACATGTATTTCGTCACTTTCTCAGCATAACTGTGCTGGATATTATGCGAGTTAGGGACTGTGATATCTATTAGAAGAGTTTTCTTCTGCACTTTATCAATAAGAATGATGTCTGGCCTGTTTGCTGATATAGGTCTATCTGTGATCACTGACCTTCCCCAGAGTAGCTTGTGTGTATCATTCTCCAGAACAGCATCAGGAATGTATTGATAGTAAGGCAGAACATTATTACTTATGGAGTGCTTCTTTGCTTCTTTGGTCATGCCTCTTCAAGTAGTACGTTGATGAAATTGTTGTACAGCCCCCTGCGATATGCTGGATGGTCTCCGATTCGCGAAGGCATCCCCTACATTTGTCATCTGGCATGTCTGCCTTAATGATGTATTTTAGGTAGTTCTTTGTTGCCATTACTTGATCTTGCATCGCGATCATGAACCCCTCAATCTCAGGAAATAGATCCGCATGGGTCAGCCAGCTGTTCGACGCGTGTATGTCGACATATTGTTGACTGAGATCATACGGATGACGGCCGTGCAGTGCTTTCTGAGTCCACTGTTGAAGCTTATTGGTTACGTACTCTTCTGACATAGCTAGTTGTAGACCCCTGGCATGGAGAAGGTCCAATGGCGTGTATTTGCCATCCACCTTAATAACTGCCTGATGCAGGGGAGAGTTCGTCTTGCTCAAAAAGTAGGCCTGAAGATTCTTCACCTGCTTGGCATGTAGGTGTATAATATCAGTAAGCGTGCGTCCATCTCTCTGGCGTGGCAAAGTCAGTCGTTCAACTGCTGACTTCGGGTTCAGATATCTATGTTTCGTTAAGGTGGTGCGCGTCTTAATAATAATATATTCTAGGTCTGTCTGTGTCCATTTTACTATACCAAACGTGTAAGCCAGTACTGGAATGGCATATGTATTGATTCAACTTGGATTTCAGAATCTTGTTGAGACGTTGTTTGTACGTCGCTACTGTTTGATCCTTAATGATCTTGTGGTCAATTCTCTTTGGCTGTTGGAAAACAAGATATTTGTAACTCTCAGTTTTTTCCATCGGCTGAATGAGACATCTATTTTCAAATACAAATACTCGGGCTTCTAACTTTCCCTGTCGGAGAGCAAGAGTACGACATTTATCCAACCCAAAGGACATACCGATATCTGTAGAAAAGGAATCGGTGATAAAAATCAGATAATCTATATTCTTTTCAGAGGGTGCATATAATTTAATGTCATCCATGTACATCAAATGGAAGAGATGATGGATTACTGTGCCAGAGTATTATTATTATTGTTTTATACAATACATATTACACATTGCTGGTACATTGCAACGTAACTATATGGGCTTCTGGGAACCAAAGTATAGTTAGTGAAACGGCAACTTCAAAGCTGGATTGTCGCTACCCATGAACTTCCGGACAATTCTGGTTTTTGATAGAACTACTGCCTTCTGCATTAGTTTGTATAGTTCAACAAAAAAAAAAAAGTCAACCCCTGGCACTATCCAGCCCATGACGGGCTAAGGCCGACCAAGCGACCGCTGCCCAGCCATTTGGCCTGCAGATATTGGGGTGACGCGTGATCAGCGCGTCGGGTCCCCTCGGCCGTTAATCTTGGTATTCGTGATCGGGGCGCTGTCTCACTGTCAGACAGCTACTCAATTGTCCTCACGAGGCTGAATGCACCCCGTTCCAACCCTCACGTCAGTTTTAAAATCCCTGACGGAGCCGGGGATCGAACCCGGGGCCTCCGGGCGAGAGGCAGGCGCGCTACACCAACACCACGGGGCCGGCACTTAGTTTGTATAGTTGCGTATCCAAACCAAGTTTTTAAGGCTTTGGAGCAAGGTACTTGGGATCACGCCTGAACTTGAGACAGTGATAGGTATGGTCTTTACCCGCTCTACATGCCATTGTCTTTTGATAGGGTCGACCAACTAGTTGTATTTGCTGATCTTTTCTATGTGTTTTGACAGGAGATTATTGTTGTTAGGTATCGCAACATCAATCAAGGTAGTTTGCTTGATTTTCTTGCTGACAATCACCAGATCCGGCCTGTTGTGTGGTACCGATTGATCAGTTAAAACAGTTCGGTCCCAATACAACTTGTATTCCTTGTTTTCAAGAACACACTCTCGTTGATATTGGTGGTAGGGAACTTTATTTCCTTTTAGAAGCTGAATCGTATCAGTCAACTCCTGATGAAAGATTTTAGCAACTGTATAATGCCTTCGTTTGTTCTCCATCGCCAGGAAAAATCTACATGCAGATGTAATATGCTGTATTGTTTCTGACTGTTGACGGCCGTAGTGGCACTTATCATCTGGTACAGCGGGATCTTTTACAATGAACTTGAGGTAGTTCCTTGAAGGGATGACTTAGTCTTGAATTGCTAGCATAAAACCTTCAGTTTCTGGAAAGATCTGTCCTGAAGTGAGCCAGTATTTTGACGCTGTTATATCAACATTTGCTTGACTCACCTCATTTGGATGTGTTCCGTGCAAAGGTTTTGCTTTCCATGCTTCAATCTTCTGAAGGTCAGTATGCAGGTGGTGTTGAATCTCTTGTTGACACAAGACCAGTGGCGTTGATCTGTCCGCCTCACTGATAGCTCTGTGAAGTACAGATGACCTCACTTATGCGTAGAAGTACTCCCTAAGGCTGTCTATCTGTCGTTTCATCTGATTATCAATGTCAACGAACCCACGTCCACCTGGGCTTCTGGGTAGAGTCTTTCGCTCTATTGAAGATCGTGGGTGGTGTTTTCTTCCTTTTGTGAGCATCGTTCTCATTTTTCGCTCAAGACCATCGATGCCCGTTTTACACCATTTGATTATGCCAAAGGAGTAGCTCAGCACAGGTACAGCATACGTGTTAACAGCTTTCACAAGGTTTTTGCTGTTCAAGTGCGTTTTTATGATTTGTTTTAATCGTTTGACAAATTCGCAGGACAGATCTTTTTTTATTGACACATGGTTAATATGGCTAGCTTGGTTTACTTCTAAGTATTTGTAGGTGTCTTCTGCCATCATAGCCTTAATACGCTGTCCCACTTCCAGCTCATACCCAGACTTCTGTACTTTTCCTCTCACCACCTTTAGTGTCCGACACTTGTCCAAACCCAATCCTATTTGTATGTCTCGTGAGAATGATTCAACTATCCTCAGCAAGATTTCTAGATGTGACTCTGTTTCAGAATAGAGTTTAAGGTCGTCCATGTATATCAGATGATTTAGCCGAGTACCAACTCTCTTTCCAATCTTGATAGAAAAGCCGTGGTGAGTAGAGTTTAGCTGGGTAGATAAAGGATTCATTGCCAGGACAAACCATAAGGGGCAAAGGGAGTCTCCTTGAAAGATGCCTCTCCGAATCGATATCTCATCTGTTCGTATGTCTCCGCGTGGTGTACCGAGACACAGTCTAGTTTGCCATGCTGACATAACCCTTTCCAAGAAACTGACAAATACCTCATTGATTCTATACAATCACAGCACTGCTACAAGCCAGTCATGGGGCACTGAATCAAAGGCCTTATTATAATCGATGTACGCCATATGAAGGTTTCGGTGATTTAAGTGTGCCTGGCCACACACAACTGAATCAATTATTGGTTGTTCTTTGCACCCTTTTGAACCCTTTTTACAACCTTTCTGTTGCACGGCAATTATGTTGTTTCTTTCACAGTGTGCATATATCCTGTTAGCCAGGCATGATGTTATGATCTTACACAACTTGGGCAGACATCTAATAGGACGATATTTTGTAGCATCCCATGTATTATGAAGATATTTTGGAAGCAAATATGTGATGTCACGTGTGAAGAATTCTGGCGTACTATCAGGATGAAGGATGGCATCATTAATGAACTCACCTAGTCGATCGTGGATGCTCCAGAACTTCATACCTTGCCTAGTATGCTGCATTATGGCACTGCCTTGCGTTTTTGTGTTCTTACGATGGTTTATTTTGAGAATCCGACCATCCTCCGGTCTGACTACTTAACAGATTATTATTAATATTATTTATCTTACATTCGAATTGAGCCACTATGGACTACGGAGTAACAATCAAAATCAATGTTTCGTTCTAGATCGTCTGCCAGCTTTGATGTCCTGCCAGTATCTCTTGAGCCCATCACTCAGCACCTTCTTCCGATCTTCTGAAAGAGGTCCCCTCCGTCTTTTGGATTCTGCCCCTACCTTAAATCCCTGGTAATTTTTGATTAGGTGTCTGAATTCACACCTGTTCATAATTTTGCAGTCCGGAATACCAATTTCTAGAAGGTCTTTGTTACATTCTTCAAATCATGCCAATTTTTTCTTCTTTGGTTTCACGAAATTCCAAATTTTCTTTGTTAGACGATCGTTGGACATTCAGAAAATGTATCCATAGAACAACAACCTTTTCCTTTTTATTGTTGACGTGACTGGTTCTATCTTTCTATATAACTCTTCGTTCGACTTCAAACGTATGTGCCCGTCAACCCATCTGTTGCCTAAAATTTTTCTCAATACCCTGCGTTCTCTTTTGACCAACTGGTCGACTAGTCCCCGCCTGTTCATAGTCAAAGTCTCCGAAGCATATAATGCTTCAGGTTTGACAACCGTGCTGTAGTGTCTTAATTTGGCTCCAATGCTCAGCGACTTCTTATTATAGAGATTTTTCGTCAGGTGATAGGCTCGGTCTAATTTCCAGATTCTAAGATTAATTGCTTCCTGTTCTAGGCCATTTTGTTGGATTACCTCACCCAGGTATTTAAATTTCTTTAGACGTTTAATATTTCCTTGGTTTGTTTTCATCAATTCTTGTCCATCACTGATGTTTGTCATGTACTTTGTCTTCTCAAAGGAAATCTGTAAACCTACTTTCTCAGCCACCTCTGACAACCGATTAAGCTTTACAATGGCTGATTTAATATTGTTGGCAAAAATAGTTAGGTCATCTGCAAAAGCCAAACAATCAACGTGCACCCCTTTCAGTTTGGGCCCTAGCCTGAATCGTTCTTCATTCCCTTCTTCCCGACTCAGTGTCTTCCTCCATTCACGAATGACCTTTTCTAATACACAGTTGAAAAGGATTGGGGATAATACATCACCTTGTCTGACACCAGTTTTGATTACAAAGGGATCTGAGATCCCGCCAATGAATTTTACTTTTGACACTGTGTCGGTCAAAGTCTGTTTAATCAGATTTCGAGACGTGTCATCCACTCCAAATTCTTCCAGAATATTCAGTAGCGACTCGCGGTCGATTGAGTCATACGCTTTCTTAAAATCAATGAATACGACCACATAGTCATACCTGCCTATCGTCTTATACCTAATGATGTTTTTCAGGTTAAAAATCTGTTCCGGACAAGAACGTCCCTTTCTGAAACCGGCCTGGTATTCACCAATCTGATTATCAAGATGTTCTTCAATTCTGTTCAGGAGTGCTTTGGATACGATCTTGTAGGGAACAGATACAATTGATGTACCCCTGTAATTATTAACGTCCTTCTTATCCCCCTTTTTGTGGAGAGGGTGAATTAATGCAGACTGCCACTCTGTGGGTGTCCTACCAGTTCTCCATATCTCCGCAAATAGCTCAGCTAATATATTCAGAGTATCTTCATTTGCCAGTTTTAGAAGCGCTGCCACAATGGAATCATCTCCCGCTGCTTTATTATTCTTTAGACCATCGATAATCATTTTAATTACTGTCTTAGAAGGTGGATGCGAGTTGGCCATTACTTGAGTAGGACGGCCTATGAGTAGCCTATGTTTTGGTTCATCACAATTGAGTAATTTCTTAAAGTACTCAGCCAAGATACGACAGTTCTCCTTGTTGTTCAGACCTAACTTTCCATTTTCATCTCTGAAGCACAAGCTCGGTGCTTGATAGCCTTTCAGATTAGACTTGAAAGTTTGATAGAAGTCCCTGACATTATTCTTCCTGAAATCCTGATTAACCTGTTCCATCTGTTGTTTTTCATATGATCGCCTTGCAATTCGGAAAACCCGGGCTGCATCTTTCCGACTGTCACAAAACGAGTTATAATCTTCTTGTCTCTTCGTTGAGTTCCATTTCTTCCAGGCATCAGTTCTTTGTACACATGCACTAGCACAGGTCTCGTTCCACCATCTGTGTTTACGCTTCTGTGCTGTCAAGGTTGAAACATTGGCTGCTTGTTGGATTTTGGAGGCAATGTCAGTCCAATTCTTGGATTTAAATGTTAATTGCTGGTGGTATTGCTCCAATACTTCTTGATCAACCTTAAGTTTTGTCACATCATATCTGTGAAGTTTATTTCCAGCTTTCGGAGCCTTTCTAAAAGGAATGAAATTCATTTTAATCTTGGAGAGATAATGATCTGAATCAAATTTGGCCCCTCTCTGTACTTTAACATTCATAATCTCCTTCATTGCTGTCCTGGATATTGCCACGTGATCAATTTGTTTCTCTCCGTTCAAATTGCCAGGTGAACGCCATGTCTTCTGTTTACTTGGTTTGTGTTTATAGAAAGTTGACATTATCTGAAGATCAAACGTTCTACATAGTTCGACAAACCTTGTTCCATTTTTGTTGGTCATTCTGTGAGCAGGGTATTTTCCTACTGTCGATCTATATCTTGCTTCTATTCCCAGTTGAGCGTTGAAGTCGCCCAATAAAACCTTGATGTTCTTTATAGGTATTTTCTCCATCTCCTCCTCTATAAGGTCCCAGAATTGTTCAACTTTCTCGGGATTACGCCTGTTGTCTTCATTAATTGGCGCATGTGCATTGATCAGGGTATAGCCTTTGTTACCACAGCGTAGATTTAGGAGTGATAGTCTTTCTGATGGGCTAGAGAAGTCCACAACTGCACTGATTACCTTCGTATTTACAGCAAAAGCTGTTCCAAACATTGGCATATTCTTGCCTATCTTCACTGCTCTCTGTCCTTTATAGACCCTATAGCCCATAATGTACATTACATCTTCGTCCTGATAGCGTGTTTCCTGCAAGGCCAGGATTGAGATGTTATGTTCGTCCATCATATTTATCAGTTCCTTGTGTTTACCAACTTTGAGTAATGAGTTGACATTTAACGTTCCAAAATAATATTTCATTATTAATAATAATAATAATAATAATATTTCTTGTCTTTCCAGCTTCATCTCAAATCAGTAGACTATAATTTGGATGATAATATCAGTCTTCACCACGCTTAACAACGTAGCTTTCTCGTACAAGCTGTTATCATGTGTACCTATCAGTTGTCATGAATAATTACTGTGGCATTGAGACCATAGTTACTACTCCAGCGTTTATGCGACATAAATTACCTCGGCAATCAGTCTGGCGAGAGTGTCCTTGAGACAGCACTAACCTGTCTTCGGCAGGGATCAAAATATTAAAGTAATATCCATATGATAGGTGGAAAATAATTACATGTTGAAGTTAATGGTTTGAAAACGGGAACAAGAAGTTGCGTGACAATCTCTGGGCGAACAATCTTGTTGTTGTTGTTGTTGTTAAATGCTGGGAAATCTTCTAGGATTCAGTCGTATATGTTTTGGGAGTTCCCCCAGATGTAACAAAATGTCTCATTACTAGACGCCTGGTACCCCTTCTCAATTATTTTAATCACTTGACCAAACTTGCTTTCATTTAGATGTCTAGGATTTCGTGGCCATCAGCTCCGTGTACTTATAATATTGGTTCCAGCCAGTGAAGCATTGGCCATCAAAACCCAAGATAGATGGCTTGATCTCGGCTCAGTTCGATGGCATGTAAGGGTATTTAAACGCCAGAACTTCGTTTCGGTAGATTTTTATTTCATTTAGGGGCTTGGAAATCGTGGTCGTCATCCCCGTATACTGATATATAGCAACAATGATTTCTGCTGAAACCATTACTGGTAAATACACAATGTCCATATACAGTCGTCAGGAAATTTGATGAAGGCAATGCGTCTGTGAAAATCCTGAAATCTACAATTTTCTTCATTCACCTTGAAAGTTTGACCATGAAATGTGTTAGAAAACACAAAGTGTCAAAACTCAGAAGTTCTTCTAGGTTTGTGCCGTGTCTTCTGTGGGGTTTCGCCTAGGAACACCAAGCTGTCTCATCAGAGGGCTCTTGGTGTCCCCGCCCAGATCCCCACAGAAGTAGCGAACTGCGCGCTACCTCCTTTTATATAACGGTCGTGAAAGCCAGTATACCATCTTTTTTGAACCCTTCATAGGGAGGTTAAGGCTGCTTGAGCTTTTAGTTCGCGCAGTAAAGAGGTATAGTTGCAGTGACACAGTTTTCTCTTGGTAAGATTCGGTATGTTTTTGAAAGTCTCGTAGATGACCTTTTAGTAGTGCCCTTTATCACCGTACAAATTACAGGGTAATATCAGTAATCGTTTCGGAGATATAGAATGCCAGTGAAATAATTTGCACAGCTGCCATCTTGAGATTATGTAAACAATTGACCTAAATTAGATGCCATTGCATTACAATATGCATAAACATTTGCTGATGGATGCGTTTGGATGGTAAAATCGCGAGAAAAGTCTATTTAAAAGATTCAACTTCGCTTGACCGCCATGTTCGTCTTGTAGACAACAGGTTTTAGAAAGTCTCATAATTGAACTCTTCTAGTAGTGACCTTTATCACCGTACAAAATCAGTAATAGAATGCCGGTGAAATATTTTGCACAGACGCCAAGTTTGTTTGGTGAGATGTAAAAAAAATTGAAGGGCACGGTCTGGGTCAGCTTCATTGAAATCGCTCCAGCTGTTTAGAAGTTATTAGGTGGGGACACAGACACAGACACACGCCCATACACACACACGGACAAAAGGTGATCTCATAAGCCTTTTTTTTTTCATAAAATGAAAATAAATAATATAAAAGAAATGGAGAATAACGGGCCCAAAACACGAATTAAACTTGATACACACCACACTTTGTTGTTTACACACAACACACGGAGAAGCTTCAACACTAACCTAGGCGCCGATTCTACTTGATACATCGAGAATCCGTCTGAATAGCCAATATAATAGTTGCAGAGGAACAAAATTCCCTACATTCACCCCACGCACTCAATTCAAAATCTACGAAACACAAAAAATTGCTCGCGGTGAGAATAGCCACAATGTGGGGCAACACCCACTTCCACAGGACCGAAAATGGCCGTTAAGGGCTTTAAATGGCTGATGTTAAAGAAAGGCAAAGTGCAAATAGAAAGTACAATACGGGGTTTAAGCAAAATGAGAATTTAAAAATAATGTTTTACTTTTTAACAAGTTTCAACAAATTTCACCGATGCATTGCCTGCAAAGTTAGTTAGGATCTCATACCCACAAATTTTGTATCCAACACGTCGATTATAACTAGACAGTTGAATACCATGTCGCTGTAGCTAAACAGTGTAGCATTGGTGGCTACACCCAAACATTCCACATTCGATTCATAGCCATCTAATGCCAAATTTATCCAACATCTATATGGCCTGTAATTAGTCGCCTACCTGTGGGGGTGGAGATTTAGAGGATAGAAACTCTTCAGCCCGGAAAGTCTGGTTTACCACTCCCTATGGTAGTGGTTCCCAACCTTTGTCAGCTGACGCCCCCCTTTTCAGATACGGGAGTGCACCCCCCCCCCCCCCTTCACCTCCCCTCAACCTAATAACACTACATAATGGAATAGGCCTATCTAATACATACTAACTTCATTTTAGCACCACAATACAAAGAACACACTTTTACAACAAATCCTTAAATTAGTCAACAAATGTCAGTGAGAGGGTTGACACTGTTTTCTCTTAGTAAGATTCGGCATGTTTGGTGTGATATTTGACAGAGCACAGCGGAGATCACTTGCAACATCAAGCCGACAGCGCTGCTTTGTTTCCATGACACTCAGTGTTGAAAATCCTGATTCGCATAAATATGTCTTTGAAAATGGGACAATACCACGCAGTGCAAATTTGGCTATTACAGGATACGCTGCAAAAGTCACCCAGTCCTAATATTTCAGAATTATCTTTTAGCTTTGATTCGCACTTCAATTCTATGGCTTCTTTTTGAAGCTGTGCTGGCAGTGCTTCAATGTCAATGGCAAACGAATGTCTTGTTAACATCCATGACCATTCTTCCGACGTGATATCAGGAAAGCAGAAGTTTAATTCTTGTGCCAGGGAATCCAAATGTGACTGAATTTGCACCTAAGTTCATTACGATCACGTTCATTTTCCGGCAAAATTTCAATAAGGCAGTGAAAGGATGAGAAGTTGTTCAACTGACGCTGGCGTTTCCGTAACTGTATTTTTTCCTGGAATCCCTAATATTGGAGTTTTTGCCTTGGAGCTTTAAGTTCAAACTGATCATAGCTTCAAATAAATCACAAAGATACACCAACGAGACGATAAAATTGGCATGATTTTGCTCCTTACAACACAGCAAATTCCTTATTTCACTTCCAACCTCGTGGCTCCACAGAGGTTTGTGCCGACATTTGGCAATTACCAGTGCTTTTGAACGATTGACTTGGAGCGACAATCACTTGGAGAGATTCGAAAAATATTTATTTTATAAAATATTAATAATCGAGTTAAAAAACTTAATTTGGAAATCACTTCACGCCCCCCAGGTTGGGAACCCCTTCCCTACGGGTTTCCTTGGGGTCAGTCACTTCATAAGGCAGTCTACAAACAGTGAGGTAGGCAGGGGATTTAGGCTAGTCTACAGGAAAATTCAAGTCCTCCTTCGCCCATCTATCAGCCTGATCACTTTCCCGTACAAAGTTTAAATATCCCCTGCTTACTATGCTGTTAATCTAAATACACATTGAAGTTGCTAGAACAAAGGTTGTTGATATTAATTCATTTTAGGGGCTTGGAACATCTTGATCATCAGCCCCGTGTAGTTGGGTCTGTCATTTATGGGAGTTAATTATTATTCAAGAATTTACTGTATATCTGTGTTGTTTTTGAGTAAACAGTCTATTGACTGGTTTGTTGCAGTCCTCTATGGCACCCTGTCCTGAGCTAATCGTTCCATCTCTACATAGCTACCACACCTAGCATCCAAGGCAATCTGTTTAACATATTCTAACTTTGTTTTTCCCCTATAGTTCTTGCCTTCGACCCTTCCTTCGAGAACTAAGTTTGCTGTTTCTGGGTGTCTTAGAATGTGTCCTACCAACCTGTCTCTTCTCTTCATTAACAGTCATTAGAAACATCTCTCCACTCCTACTCGTCTTAATACCTCTTCATTTGTTACCCTCTATATTCATCTGATGTTCATAATTCTCCTGTAACACCACATTTCAAACGATTCTATTCTCATTTCTGCTGCACCAACAGTACAAGTTTCGCTTCCATATAGCACCACGCTCCAGACAATGGCTTTCAAAATTGACTTCCTAATACCTAATTCCTAATCTCAAAATACACGCGCTCACGCCTAACATATGAATTAGCACGGGAACCCTTCCTCGTCGAAGAAATAAGAACAAAATTACAGCTTCCATCAACAAAGAATGCTGAAGCGCACCTAGCAGAGAGAAGAGATAAGAGAGAAGACATTCCGCTAGAATTTTACAGCACGGATGCCATGATCAACCGGAACTGGACCAGCGCCAATCAGAAATTAAGACATGTGGTGATAAAGTTAGCAGTGCATGGGTACCACCATAAAATATGTAAAAACATGTCCTACCACGCCCCAAATGAACTCTGCGTGTGCTCGTTATGTGACCAGTTCTCTGACACATATCACATCACACGATGTAAAAATAACCAGAAATCACTCTGTGATTATAGCAAGGAATAACATTTAAAATGAACAAAGCATCATACAGTGTTGCTCTATTTCACAAATAACATTCAATTCACAATATAATGACTGGTCATGAATAAATGCTTTAATGCACACATTCCTGATTGATTACTGGATCATGATGTTTTTCACATTAATTAACTCTTTTGTAACATGTTTGTTTCACTAATGTAAATCTATGTTATGCACATTCGTGCGCTTTTCTGTTAATAATAATACCTAAATCTATATTTGGTGTCAACAAATTTGTCTTCTGGAGAAATACTTCCCTTCCTACTTTTTATATCCTCTTTGCTTCGTCCATCACTGGTTATTTTGCTTCCTAAGTAGCAGAAGTCTCCTACTTCCTTCAGATTTTCACCTGCCATTTTACGTCAATTAGAGCTTCTGATTTCATTCAGTTGCATTCCTTTATTAGCCTATTTTCAATTTTGAAAAAGTAGGCTTATGAGATCACCTTTTGTCCGTGTGTGAGTGTGTGTGTATGTCCCTAATAACTTCTAAACGGCTGGAGCGATTTCAATGAAACTCGGTAAGGTCATAGCACTATTCCGGGCGACCCCGACAGTGCCCTTCAAATTTTGTTACGTCTCATCAATCCAACATGACGGCTGTGCGAAATATTTCACCAGCATTCAATATCTCCGAAACTGTTACCGATGTCAGCCTGAAATTTGGTACGGTGATAAAGGGAACTACTAGAAGTTCACCTATGTGAATTTTGAAAACCTGGTAACTACAAAACCAACATGGCGGCCACGCGAATCAGCGACTTTTAAATAGACGTTTCTCGCGATTTAACCAACCAAACGCAATAAAACTTGGTACAGTATATGTTTATACACATTGTAATACACCGACATCTAACTTCGTTCAATTGTTTACATAACGACAAGATGGTGGATGTTCGAAATATTTCACCGGCATTCTATATCTCTGAAACTATTAACGGTATCACCCTGAAATTTTGTACGAAGATAAAGGGCACTACTGGAAGTTTATCTATAAGAATTTCAAAAACCGGTTAACTACAAAACAAACATGGCGGCCAAGCGAATTTGAAAATTTTAAATAGACCTTTCTCGCGATTTAATGATCCAAACGCAATGAAATCTGGTACAGGAAATGTTTAAACACATTGTAATGCACTGGTATCTAATTTAGTTCAATTGTTTACATAACCTCAAGATGGCGGCTGTGCAAATTTTAAAATTAAGTTGTTATTTCTTGTGTCGTAATCATGCGGTCGAAGTGAAAGTTTGAATAATGACCCTGCGCAATAATTTTCCTTTAATGGTACATGACTCTATGGCCTATACATTTAACAATCCAACATGGCGACCATCCGAAATATTTAGACGGCTCTGAATATATACGAATCTATTCAAGCAATCAAAATGATTTTTTTAATGTTCATAGGGGCTATGAACTTAAGTTCATCTATATGACTTTAAATAACCTGGTGATCACAAATCCAACATGGCGGCGACGCGAAGTATAAATATTCACATGGACATTTCTCGCAATTTAACCATCCGAGTGCAGTGAAACTCGGTACAGTAAATCCTTATAAGAATGTTAATCCACTGGCATCTAATTTATTTCAATTGTTTCAATAACCACAAGATGGCAGCTGTGCAAAATTTTAAAATCTCCTTGTTACTTATTGTGTCCTAATCTTGCGATTGAAGTTTGAATGCTACACGTACACAATAATCTTCATGTAACAGTACATAACTCTAGGACCTAAATATATACAGTCCAACATGGCGGCCATCCGAAGTATTTAGTCGGTTCTCAATATCTACGAATCTATTACAGCAATCAAACTGAAATTTTGTATGTTGATAGTGGCAATTAACATAAATAGGATATATGAAAATAGGCTGTATAGTTATTCACAGAACTACTTGTCTTTGTTTTATATTCATTGATTTTCATCGTGAATTCTTTCCTCAAGACGGAGTCCACACCTTTAAAAATCTCATTCAAATCCTCTGGTGATTCGGCCAAGATGACGATGTCATCAGCAAATCTTGGTGTTGAAAGTATTTTCACTCATATCTTAAATATATCTCTAATTTCCTTCATTGCTTGTTCAATGTACAGATTCAAAAGTCTTGCCTTACATCTTTCTGAATACCTTTGGCTCGAATAACTGCTGTCTGGTTTCTATATAGATTGTAGAGCACCCTCCTATCCCTGTACTTTATTCCAATCATTTTCAATATGCCAAACAACTTAGTCCAATCAACGTTATCAAAAACCTTTTCTAACAAGGGAACTGTCCATACGGTCATATCGAAACCGACAATGAAATTTCGTAGAGATGATGAGGAAACCATAAATTTGCGATGTACAAAAAATTAGCTGCCATTGCGAACTGGAAGGTATCGAATTCTTGATACAAAATCCGTTTGACAACGTAACTACTGGACCACCCTTGCATATTGCCGGCTAGTGCGGCGCACAGCGGAGTGGAGTTGCAGTTGTGCTGGAGAGAGCGAGAACGAACTGGCAGGCTACCACGCACCAAGGACACTTCATTGTTAGGGAACGAATGTGAAACATAAATGAGGTTCGTTAATCGCATGATAAAAACAGAAATATTGTTGGCACCATGCACAACGAATATGCACTTTGAGGCCACATTGTTCTTCGCAGTTCTCCTTACTTATTTGAAGGCAAAATTTCTCAGGCACTTCGAACTCGGGAGGTCTCTCCCGTTATGTAACTGGTTGCGAACCACGAATATTTAACCATGTCCTTGAACCGTGGGGAAGAAAATAGAAAATAAATGAAGGATTGCATTTTCAACGGTACGCTGTTTCTCTGATATACATCAAACTGAACGTCTTCACAAGCCGACACAATGTCTGTTAAACGGCGATACAAAGCTTTCCATTGCCGGGAGTAAAATTTATCCAAGGGCTGTATTTTCCCTCTAGTGCCAGGAGGAATCTGGAGAATTTCTATACTGTTGCCTGGAGGAATGTCTTCAAGACATTTTTTTTATCACTATAAGTAGTCCAGGAATCTAACAGTAGCAAACACTTCTCTTCCGCAAATGGGAAAAAGGATTCTTTAAACCAATATTTTAATTCCCTTTTCCCCATTTTTTATTTATTTTGTGGCTGTTACAATTATATTTCTGGCATGAAACATTTATTTGGAAACTCTCGGACCGAAAGTTCCAGTTGCCTCCTGTAGTACAGTGAATAATTTTGGGAAAAGTGTCCCGGGCATACTAATTGTAGGCATAATTGTGTACGAATGGGTGAGTGCAGGAACTGATTGAGCAACTGTTTCTGTATGTTTCTCACCAACAAACGATAGAGTTCTTTTCGCTTTCATTTCGCGCACGAAACCACTCTGATCTGTGTTGTATATTGAATAAGGGGTGTAGTCTAAAATCGCTCTGTAGCTGCTTCTACAAATTTCTTTGCGACTTGATCTTTTTCGTCTTCTTGCAGTTACGTACGGGATATATAATTATATAATATATATGACCATGATGTCGCAGCACCTAAAATAAGCAACAACAACAACAAGAACATAGTTTCTCCCTCCCCTGTTTCATTGTCATCATACACTATCACATCACTACCATTGAGCTATCTGAATAACATGTACTGTATTAACCCTTTATAGGGCAGAACTATTATTAATATATTTTATTTGTATTTATTTAATTATTTTATCCTAATTTTAAATCATAAATTTTATTTGTGTTATCTTTTTAGTTTTTATATTTATATATTTTTATTTTATTTTTGTATAATTCTTATGATCTATTTTTTATAATTCTAATTTTGTAAGCTTATTTATTTTTAATTGTAAAAGCTTATTTAATTTTGATTGTAGTTTTATAAGATTAATTTAATTTTTGCAAGCATATTTATTTTCAATTTTGATTTTTTTCATCATATTTTATTTTTTACGTCTTAATTTTAATTGTTTCTGTAAAAGGAGCTAAAATTCATCAAGCATCTTTTTCACCGAAATAACGTAATGCTTACTCCAGATGTCTAGAACATTAGCCGGATTCATGACTGCTCTCTCAAAGGAACATGTGTTAACTGCCTAGCACAGAGCGCTCAAGGTTACGCGCACGCCTCAGCTGGTCACCAGGGCTGTCCACGAGGAGCTATATGCTAGCGCGTGCAATCCTATTAGGAATCTCCGTGCCGATTTCAGGACCTTCCAGTTCGAAATGGCGGCTAATTTTTTGTACTTCGCTAATTTATGGTTTCCTCATCATCTCCTCGAAATATCATTGTCGGTTTCGACATGACCTTATGGACAGTTCCCTTGTAAGTCTACAAATGCCATGAACGTTCTCTTTTCTTTTCTTATTTTACCTTCCAAGATCACCCTAAGACTTAGTACAGCTTCCCTTGTTCCTACGTTTCTCCTGAAACCAAACTGATCTTCACCCTACTCCATTTCTATCTGGCTTTCCATCCTCTTGTAAATTATTCTAGACACGATCTTTGAAGCATGAGTAATCATGCTGATTGTACGGTAATCTTCACATCTGCCAGCTCCTACTTTCATCGGTATAGGAATGATAACATTCTTCTTGAAATCAGAGGGTACCTCACCTGTCTCATAAATCCTACACACCAAGTGAAATAACCTGATCAGACCTTCATCTCCTATGCTGCGTAGCAACTCCATCGGTATATCATCTATGCTGGTGCTTTGTTGCTGCTTAAGTAATTAAATTCTCTGTCAAATTCTGATCTCAATATTACATCTTCTTTTTCATCCTCATCAATTTCCTCCTCCCTTTCCATTGCATGATTCTCAATCTCCTTTCCCTTATGTAAGCTTTCCATCTCTCAACCTTTTCTTCCCTATCTGTTAGAGGCTTTTCCATCAGTGTCCTGAATATTACAGCACTTAGTGTTCTTTTCCCCAAAAGTATTCTTAATTCTTCGATAAACTGTATCTACTTTTCCTAATTTCAAACAATTTTCTATACCTGCACATTTCTCTTTCAACCAGTCTTCTTTCGCTTCCTTGCACTTTCTGTTAACCTCATTTCCCCTTTTCATCTCTTGCATTCTTGTGTGTCCGCCTTTCATCTATTAATTCTAGTAGGCCTATATCCTGATTGATCAACGGTTTTCTACCTATTCTTTCTAGCAATGTCTTCTTTTGCGGATTTTGTTATTTCATTCTTCAAGAGTGTCCATCTGCTTCTGTCTGTCTTTCTCTCTTGTTAATATATTCAAGTCAGGATCTTCACATCTGTCAGCTCATGTTTCTGCGGTATAGAGATGATAACATTCGTCTTTAAATCAGAGGGTGCCTCTCCTGTCTCATTATGGAAAGTTGCTAGTTCCATTCTCACGTGCTGTTGACAACTGCTTGCTTCATCTTGAATAAGCAACAAGCATTTTCGTTACTTCGTTACTCTTAAATGTAGCTATTACTAGTAACGCGATACCTGCCGGGACGGTTCCTTTCAACAGGTTCAAGGCCGACTTCCTTCCTAAATCCCTTACATGACCTTTCCTCAGACCCAAGATGGGTGATCGGCTCAGTTCAGGTCCCAGACACCATCTGTGCGACGGTAGAGGTGTGATCCCTAGCATTGTCCGTGGGTGAAGCCGAGCTTAATACATTACTATTGCTCTTTGCTTGTTGATGGTGATAATAATAATTATAATTATATTTATTTATCGTATGACTTTTAGTTCCGGGAGTGTCCGACGACATGTTCGGTTCGCCAGTGGCTGTAGCTGCTTCAAGAAGACACCTATAGGGTGAGCTACAAGTTCCGTGCAATTTCAAGTAGTTCCAACTTTCGCTACCAGATGTCAATGATACCTAGCGTTGAACGTTGGAACTTTGATAGAGCGTTCCAACGAAATCTAACCTAGAAATTTTGCTTCATAGAAGTTTAGTCTGTGGAAGGATCTTTTACATGCCATAAATCTATGACATGAGACCGCCTGCTTTAATTCCACACAGAAGGAATGCATACTGAAGAATTTTAACGCTCTTAAAATTCCGACGACTTCGGCCAAGTTTGAACCAGCTATCTTGGGCACAGCAGACGAGAACAATACATTACCCATGTTCCAAGAAGCCATTCATAATGATGATCGTATGGCCTCCGAAGAGCCCGAGTGCAGGTCTTTCTCGTTGACGCCCGTGGGCGACCTGCGCACTGTAATGAGGATGAGTGATGAAGACGTCACATACACCCAGTCCCCGAGCCACGGGGATTAACCCCAGGAGATTAAAATCCCTGATGGCTTGGTCGGGAATCGGACCCGGGACACGTCGGGCCAAATCCTAGCGCTAACCATTTAGCCATGGAGCCGGATATAATGATGATATGCTACACCTCAGAGCGAGATAATTTGTCATTTTCATATCAGAAATGAGATGATTGTTTGTTAATGTCATAAACTGTGATGAGTCATGCAGTTCGAATTCTATTGTCAGATAATCATTCTCTAATTAAGAGTGCATGTTAGTCATCCCCGAACAATCAGTGAAGACACCGGACTACAGTGTGTAGGTGTGTGCCCCCCCCCCCCCCTTCCCCCTCTCACCAAGGTAGTGCGAGAGAGTGAGGGAGCCATGGTGGCCATATAACAGCAGTGGATCACGAAAATCAGTGTTCATAGTACAGACACACGGCATCATGTACTATCGCCTGTAAAAATAACGGGCCGTCTTGCCGTGCGGGAGTTGAGTTTCGAGCCATCAGGTTGGCATCACTAGGGGCGTTCTCGGACGGGGAATGCTGAGAGCCGTGATTGGGCACCTGTCCTTGTTGGCAAAGGGGGAGAGGAGGGGAACAGATCGAGGAGCGTAGCGCCAACTTGGATATTCTTTAGTTTCGCGCTTGGAAGATTGTTACGGATGAGACGGTGTTAATAAATCTAAATTGAAATGCCAAGTAACCCATTAATTATTAAAACTCGTTAGAAAAGCACTGTTGAGTTTTACTGTTTGTGACATTTTTTGAGAATCTAGTTTTCACAGTTAAGGACTAGACGCATTTTAATAAGAAGAAAAAGAAGGAAATCGCAAATGTCCTGAATTAGTTATATGTTTAAGCATTTCTTAATAAGAAATAAGTTTCGAAAAGAAAAAGACAAACTAAAGAGCATAAAAACCTTAGTAATTTTAAAAGCATTCACTTTAACAGGAGGTTTCTTACATCAAATAACAGAACTTGAAGCGATGCTTGTATAGCAGAGAATCTTTAAAAATGATTCAACATACCGTGATTCGTTTATCATGGATAAAATCAGAGGAGGCAATTGTTAGCAGCAAAATCATTTTTATTATTCAACAACAATAAAATATGTATATTAAGGCCTTCACGGCCTGGATTATATAAATAATTCATCTTGTGCGAAGCGACAAAGAAAGTGTCTTAATTTAACCACCAAGAAATGACAGTTCTTTGTTGAAAATAGACGTCTATTGGTCATATAGACGTCAAAGTTTTACATTTGACATTTGACAACCAAAAAAAAAAAAAATGTCAAATTTAAACTTCAAGCTTTCCTTCAATGAGTAAATTATTTCAACCAAAAATGTCAGTCAAATTTAAACTTGAAGCGTTTTTTCAATGAGTAAATAATTTCAACCGAACATGTCAGTCAAATTTAAACTTAAAGCGGTTTTTTCAATGAGTGAATTATTTCAACCAAAAATGTCAGTCAAATTTAAACTTAAAGCGTTTTTTCAATGAGTAAATAATTTCAAACGAAAATGTCTGTGAAATTTTAACTTAAAGCGTTTTTTCAATGAGTGATTTATAGCAACCAAAAATGTCAGTCAAATTTAAACTTAAAGCGTTTTCTTTCAATGAGTAAATAATTTCAAACGAAAATGTCTGTGAAATTTTAACTTAAAGCGTTTTTTCAATGAGTGATTTATAGCAACCAAAAATGTCAGTCAAATTTAAACTTAAAGCGTTTTTTCAATGAGTAAATAATTTCAACCGAAAATGTCTGTGAAATTTTAACTTAAAGCGTTTTTTCAATGAGTGATTTATAGCAACCAAAAATGTCAGTCAAATTTAAACTTAAAGCGTTTTTTCAATGAGTAAATAATTTCAACCGAAAATGTCTGTGAAATTTTAACTTAAAGCGTTTTTTCAATGAGTGATTTATAGCAACCAAAAATGTCAGTCAAATTTAAACTTAAAGCGTTTTTTCAATAAGTAAATAATTTCAACCGAAAATGTCAGTGAAATTTAAAACTAAAGCGTTTTTTCAATGAGTGAATTATTTCAACCAAAAATGTCAGTCAAATTTAAACTTAAAGCGTTTCTTCAATGAGTGAATTATTTCAAGCAAAAATGTCGCCATTAACAAGTGAATCCACACTCCCCCCACCCTCTCCACCCTTACCTACAAGGACAGCTGCCCAATCACGCCTCCCAGCCTTCCCCTCCCGAGAACACACCAAGTGATAGCAACCTGATGGCTCGAAAACTCAACTCCCGCACGGCAAGATGCCCTGTTATTTTTGCAGGCCATAGTACAAGCTGGTGAGTATGATATCAGGCTCAATAGATTCTTCAGGAACAATAAACACTGTGTCAATATTCCCGTAAATTAAATTTCAAAATATACTACTTCACTCACATGGGCACTACGTTCTGCCATATTTAAGCGACTACAACGCCTCTTGTGGTAGTTGCCAATAACAGCAAAATGATTCGGAAGTAGATCACTAACTAGCACTTTACGCAATGTTTAAATCACCAATAAGTGGCAGCGTGAACCTCCTCCATTTCTCCAATCGAATTCAACTCATACAGAATTAGGACGAAGATACTATCGCATTATACTAACCAGAATCCATAATACAGGCTAGAGACCACCTTCATGGTCTTAGGGTACGCATTATATGTGCAGGGTCTATAACTCATAATATGAACAAGAAGTTCCGTGATGAACTAAAGAGCCAACTTTTCATGCCAATGATTAATCTACAGTATATGAACCTCTCCAGAATAATGATGAAATTACTTGGTAATATCAAAATGTCTAATTAGTTCGAAATATTCCTGGTATAATGTAGCCTAATAGAGCATTACAGTTGGCAGCCCTGGTGACTGAATATATTCTTAGTTACATCTCTTAAGGTACAGAATACAAAATTTGGTTGAAGTCCAATGGATAGCATGGACGTTGCATGCAGTTAAACATTGGATCTAACAGCGCACGTAAAATCATGTTGGCAACAATGACATACGTGTATTGGTCGGATATAATCTGAAATAATATGATCTATTGTTTTGTCAATTTTGAATGAAATCCGTTAGTTAGTATAGAAGTTACATGCATTTTAAAAGTGGACCTATCTGCAGGCTTAGAATCATGTTGGCAGCACTGGCGTAGGCCTATATTAGTTACTCCAAATTAATCTAGAATGCCAGGTACTACACGTGTGCAAAGTTTAGAGCTATTGTCTTGCATACATTCTGATATATTGATATTAGGGTAACAAAATAGAGACAGTATTTATTAACAGTTGGCAGCCCTGGTTTCTCTTAAGAATCGACATAGTCATATCTGTTATGGTACACATAGCACACACGAAATTTGGTTGAAATCCAAATGATAGTATAGAAGTTACATGTATTTAAAGTTGGACCTCTCATCAGGCTTAGAATCATGTTGGTAGCACTGATGTATATAAGTTACTCCAAATTAATATAGAATGTCAGGTACTATACGTGTGCATACTTTAAAGCTGTCGGCTTGCATACTTTCTGATATATGGGTATTTGGATAAAAAAAATTGAGAGCATTTATTAACAGTTCGCAGCCCTGGTGGCTCTTAAGAATATGCTAAGTCATATCTGTTTATGTACACATAGCACATACGAGATTTGGTTAAAATCCAATTTATAGTGTAGAAGTTATATGCATTTAACATTTGGACCTATCAGCAAGCGTATAATAATTTTGGCAACACTGCCATGTATGGCCTCCTGGAAATTAAACTGCAATATTATTATCTATATGTGTGCCAATTTTGAAATAGTTCCCATTCATACCTTCCAAGATATCCAACATGGAGCTCAAATTTCAATTGCGATTTTTCAGCAGTTGGTAGCACTGACATCAATTTCAAATATGGCCGTGAGATATTCAGGTATAGATCTTTACTCCTACCAAATTTTGTTTCGATTGCTGCAGACGTTTAGGAGTTGATAGGGGGGGGGGGGGACACACACACACAGCCAGACAGACAGACAGACAGAAGGACAGACAGACAGACAGACTGACACACATTTGCCCGATCTCATAAGTCTACTTTTTCCTCATTTTTGCATAATGTGAAAAGTCGGCTAAAAAATCTCCGGATATTCCCTTTGTGGTGGGGGGCTATGACTCCGGATCCAGGCATCCTGATTTTGATTCCCACCCCAACTCTCGTAGAAGTGGTTTTTCGTCGTATCCCACTTCTACTCCAGCCAATACTGAGATAGTTCCTAACTTAATATAATGGCTGTCTCCTTCTTAATCCTAGCCTCAATTACAAATGCACACGCTCTTACAGACATAATAATGGCACGGGTTACCAAAGAGGTTCAACACACACAAGTACACGCGGCTACATGACTACGACGTCGCAATGCCCATAAATGAACCAACAACAACAACCGGCTAGTAATGGAAGCTTGTAGATTCTTGTGACCGTTAATCACGCATTCATGAGCGACATAGCGCGTTGAGCAAGTTGGGGTACCAATGGTGCTGATAAAGGCTATCTTCCACAGAGAAATGCCGAGATGGTACCTTATTTCAAATCACAAGGCACCAACCTTAATCCTCGACGCTAATAGAGTTTCACTACTAGCCTATAGCCAGAGCCCTGGGCGGATAACCGAAACGCTATCCACATCCGCCCCACATCCGCACGACTGTTTTCCGCATCCACCCCACATCCGCACGACTGTTATCTGCATCCGCTCCACATCCGCACGACTGTTATCTGCATCCGCCCCACATCCGCACGACTGTTATCTGCATCCGCCCCACATCCGCCCGACTGTTATCTGCATCCGCCCCACATCCGCACGACTGTTATCCGCATCCGCCCCACATCCGCCCGACTGTTATCTGCATCCGCCCCACATCCGCACGACTGTTATCTGCATCCGCCCCACATCCGCACGACTGTTATCCGCATCCGCCCCACATCCGCACGACTGTTATCTGCATCCGCCCCACATCCGCACGACTGTTATCTGCATCCGCCCCGCATCCGCACGACTGTTTTCCGCATCCACCCCGCATCCGCACGACTGTTATCTGCATCCGCCCCGCATCCGCACGACTGTTTTCCGCATCCACCCCACATCCGCACGACTGTTATCTGCATCCGCCCCACATCCGCACGACTGTTATCTGCATCCGCCCCACATCCGCACGACTGTTTTCCGCATCCACCCCGCATCCGCACGACTGTTATCTGCATCCGCCCCACATCCGCACGACTGTTATCCGCATCCGCCCCACATCCGCACGACTGTTATCTGCATCCGCCCCACATCCGCACGACTGTTATCTGCATCCGCCCCACATCCGCCCGACTGTTTTCCGCATCCACCCCGCATCCGCACGACTGTTATCTGCATCCGCCCCACATCCGCACGACTGTTATCTGCATCCGCCCCACATCCGCCCGACTGTTATCCGCATCCGCCCCACATCCGCACGACTGTTTTCCGCATCCGCACGACTTGTTATCCGCATCCGCCCCACATCCGCACGACTGTTATCTGCATCCGCCCCACATCCGCACGACTGTTTTCCGCATCCACACGACTGTTATTCGCATCCGCCCCGCATCCGCACGACTGTTATCTGCATCCGCCCCGCATCCGCACGACTGTTATATGCATCCGCCCCGCATCCGCACGACTGTTATCCGCATCCGCCCCACATCCGCACGACTGTTATCTGCATCCGCCCCACATCCGCACGACTGTTATCTGCATCCGCCCCGCATCCGCACGACTGTTATCTGCATCCGCCCCACATCCGCACGACTGTTATCTGCATCCGCCCCGCATCCGCACGACTGTTATCCGCATCCGCCCCACATCCGCACGACTGTTATCTGCATCCGCCCCACATCCGCACGACTGTTATCTGCATCCGCCCCAGATCCGCACGACTGTTATCTGCATCCGCCCCGCATCCGCACGACTGTTTTCCGCATCCACCCCGCATCCGCACGACTTTTATCCGCATACGCCCCACATCCGCACGACTGTTATCTGCATCCGCCCCACATCCGCACGACTGTTTTCCGCATCCACACGACTGTTATTCGCATCCGCCCCGCATCCGCACGACTGTTATCTGCATCCGCCCCGCATCCGCACGACTGTTATATGCATCCGCCCCGCATCCGCACGACTGTTATCCGCATCCGCCCCACATCCGCACGACTGTTATCTGCATCCGCCCCACATCCGCACGACTGTTATCTGCATCCGCCCCGCATCCGCACGACTGTTATCTGCATCCGCCCCACATCCGCACGACTGTTATCTGCATCCGCCCCGCATCCGCACGACTGTTATCCGCATCCGCCCCACATCCGCACGACTGTTATCTGCATCCGCCCCACATCCGCACGACTGTTATCTGCATCCGCCCCAGATCCGCACGACTGTTATCTGCATCCGCCCCGCATCCGCACGACTGTTTTCCGCATCCACCCCGCATCCGCACGACTTTTATCCGCATACGCCCCACATCCGCACGACTGTTATCCGCATCCGCCCCACATCCGCACGACTGTTTTTCGCATCCACCCCGCATCCACACGACTGTTATCTGCATCCACCCCGCATCCGCACGACTTTTATCCGCATCCGCCCCACATCCACACGACTTTTATCCGCATCCGCCCCGCATCCGCACGACTGTTTTCCGCATCCACCCCGCATCCGCACGACTTTTATCCGCATCCGCCCCACATCCGCACGACTGTTATCCGTATCCGCCCCGCATCCGCACGACTGTTTTCCGCATCCACCCCGCATCCGCACGACTTTTATCCGCATCCGCCCCACATCCGCACGACTGTTATCCGCATCCGCCCCACATCCGCACGACTGTTTTTCGCATCCGCCCCACATCCGCACGACTGTTATCTGCATCCGCCCCACATCCGCACGACTGTTATCCGCATCCGCCCCACATCCGCACGACTGTTTTTCGCATCCGCCCCACATCCGCACGACTTTTATCCGCATCCGCCCCACATCCGCACGACTGTTATCCGCATCCGCCCCACATCCGCACGACTGTTTTTCGCATCCGCCCCACATCCGCACGACTGTTATCCGCATCCGCCCCACATCCGCACGACTGTTATCTGCATCCGCCCCACATCCGCATGACTGTTATCCGCACCGTTTGCAATCTGAATCTACTGGCCTTACAATAATATGTTTAATAAGATAAAGCATAAAGCAACACATTTAGAAATTGAGGAGAAAGTCGTTCTCCTTGGCTATGTATGTCGTGTGCTATGTTTAAAATGAATGTTATACAGCCAGAATTACAACCCTTTTCATTTCGGTGTGCTTAATGACATAATTTGAATATGATTAGCTAAAGTCATCAATTTACATTTTTCATGAAAAGAAACCATAACGGAAAAGTATATGTCATAAACATCCGGGTTCTAGTAATGTTATTCAACAAGTTCAGATTGTATTCTAAAAACTATTCGCAAATTTACTCTAAACATTATCCGCAGTTTTTCCGCTATCTACACACCCATGCAAACTATATCCGCATGGCGAAAAAAATTGCGGATATCCGCTGTTTTATCAGCGGATATCCGCATCCACGCAGGGCTTTGCCTATAGCCACCACATGTAATCAAACAAATTCAACACGCACCTACTCAGTGTAAGGGGCTGATGATGAAACCGACATTGGCATGGACTATACCTTACATGTTACGGGAACATATCCTCGTTGGGTGATCAGTTCAGTAGCAAAGGAAAGAAACACACCCAAGAGAAATGCTGCATCATATTATTGTTAACCTTCAACCTTCCTTAAAGTACCGTGTTTATCCTTCATACTTTGAAGATTCATAATCTTTATTTTTATTTGTATTAATACCCAACGATAATTTTGGATTAAAACATCTTCTGTTCAAAATACTGATCGATATGTGTAAAGACAAGTACAGGTGATGACAAGCCTTCTGTTTTATTATTATTACTATTCTTATTATTATTACTATTAATATCATTACTATTACTTACTAACTTACTTACTCCTTGGCGCTACAGCCCTTGTAGGGCCTTGACCTCCCGGACAATCTCCACCCATTCTTCCCTGTTGACTGCTTTGGTTCTCCATCTTCTGACTCCCATCCTTCTCAGATCCTCCTCTACGTTGTCCAGCCATCTGGTCCTAGGTCTTCCCATCACACGCCGTCCTCCTGGCTTCCCATTGAAGACCTTCCCTAATACCCTGTTCCCAACCAACGCTGTCTACTACTCTTTATTTCCACTACTATATCTTCCTTACCATACAACTATCTTATCTCCATATTATTTCTCATTCGCCAGAATTCACCTTCTTTTACTGGTCCATATACTTTCCTAAGTATTTTCCTTTCCCATCTCCTTAACAATTCCTCATCACCTTGTATCATGGTCCAAGTCTCCGAACCATACATCACCACAGGTCTCACTACCGTACGATATACAGTCAGCTTCAGATTTCTACTAAGACTTCTTGATTCAAAAACTTTGCTTAAATCATAGTAACTCCTATTTCCAGCTGCTATCCTTGCATGTATTTCTTCTCTCATGTCATTGTTTTCAGCTATCATTGACCCTAAATATTTTAAATTTTTACAGCATTCATATTCTTTCTCATTCAGTTTCACATTTTTCTCTAATTCATTATATTTTCTCCTAGATGTTAGCATATACTTCGTTTTTGACTGATTAATCGTCAATCCAATCTCTGCCCCGTATTCCTCTAATTTCCTTAGCTTCTCTTCCAAATCCTGTTTCCTCCTAGATAATAAATCAATATCATCTGCATAAGCAAGGTCTTGCGTCACTCGGTTAAGCAATGTTCCTCCTGCGTTGCCCTCTTGTATCCTTCGCATTACATTCTCCAAGGCAATGTTAAACAGTAAGGTGGAGAGAACATCACCCTGTCGTAATCCTTGGTTAACTTCAAAGGTATTTAATGGAATACCTTCAACCTTTACTTTACATATTGTTCTTTCCAAAGTCATTTGTACCATTCTTGTTAATTTATTAGGTATTCCTGCCTCTTCCATTGCTTTCCATAGCTGATTCCTTTTAATACTATCATATGCTTGTTTAAAATCTATAAACAGCTGATGTACATCAATGTTGAACTCATAACATTTTTCTAGGATCTGCCTGATGGTAACAATCTGGTCCGTAGTAGATCTATTAACTCTGAAGCCACACCGGTAATCTCCTAGATCTTCCTCTACATATATTCTCAACCTTCCAGCTATAATTTTTGCTAAAACTTTATACACAATACACAACAATGCTATCCCTCTATAATTACCACAGTCTGCTTTGTCATGTTTCTTATGTATAGGGCAGAGTATTGCTATGTTCTACTGCTCTGACATTTGCTCCTTTTGCCATATCTCTACCATGATCTTATGCAACCGTCTTGTTAGTCCTTCCCCTCCATATTTTATCATTTCTGCTGAGATGTTATCTTCTCCCGGCGCCTTATTATTTTTAGGACCTTAATACCATTTTCAACTTCTTCCAATGTGGGTTTCTTGACTGATTCCATGTCCGTCTCTACTTCATTTTGTTCCTGTCCCATCTCCTCCCTCTGTCCAACTTCTACCTCACCTCCATATCCAATTTCCGCATTCAGCAATTCACTAAAATACTCCACCCATCTATTTAACATATAATCTTTACCTCCAATCAAGTTGCCCTCCTTATCTTTACAGAAAGCAGCTCTGGGTTGAGGGCCGATAACCTAGATGTTAGGCCCCTTAAAACAACAATTATCATCATCATCATCATGCTCTGGGTTGAAATCCTTTCTTTATATCTTTAACCCTTGAATAGAACTCTCTGGTTTCTTGAGCCGTCTTTCTCTCTTCTAACTCCCCCCAGGGGCTCACATCTAGTGGGACGTGGGTTGGCGACCACGGGACCCCAGCTGAGTCCGGCATTGCTTCCACTTACTTGTGCCGGGCTCCTCTCCGTCTCCTTTCCTGTCGACCTCACTTGGTCAACTCTTGTTCTCTTCCGACCCCGACGGTATTAGGGTATCCGAGGCCTAGGGAGTCTTTCACTTTCCCGCCTTAATTGGCCCTTGTCTCATCTTTCCTGATACCCTCCTTCTGTGAGGGGTCAGCCTTCTTTTTCTTTTCCTTTTATCTCCTGCCTTGTGCTCAAGGCCCTTAAGGAGGCAGGGTGTATGTAGCCCCACCACTTCTGGTGCACCGTTGATAATGCTACAACCTCAGGGGCTCACGGCTGGTGAGTTCGGGAGTTGGCGACCCCGAGGGATTCCTGAGCTGGGTCAGTTTTCCCCCTTTGTCCCTTCCCTTTGGGGCGGACCTTCTCCTCTCTCCCCTCTCCTCTCCTCTTTTCATTATATTTACTTTTCTCTTTAAGATTCCCGCACTGCTTTTTGTTACTTGGTTCACCGTGTATCTAAATTCCTTTCTGGCGTTTTTTTTAAGGCATTTTTAATCTACGTTGCTTTTTGTATGTTTTTCGATCTAAATTACATCTCGCGATTGTTTTCAACCTCAATTGCATTTTGTAAAGATTGACAATCTAAATTGCTTTTTAGTAAGTCTTTCAATGCATGTGTCCGGGCCTTTTAGTGAGTATTTTGAATTTCAATTGCATTTTGTAAGAATTTTCAACCAACGCCGCATTTCGCACGAATTTTGAATCTAAATTGCATTTTGTTTGGTGGGCATTTTGCACATATTTTGATTCTCAATTGCATTTTGTGGGTGTTTTGAATCTAAATTACATTTTGTCAAGTATTTTCAATCTAAATTGCATTTTGTAAGTATTGTCAATCCACATGCGTCGTTAGAATCACCGTACATTTTGTAAGCATTTTCAATTTCAATTGCATTTTGTAAATATTTTGAATTTCGATTGCACTTTGTGAATAATTTGGATTGGAACTGGGATAGGACCTATTTCAATCTGAATTGCATTGTGTATTTTCAATTTCAATTGCATTTTGTAAGTTTTTTGAACCTCAATTGCATTTTGTACGTATTTTCGATCTCATTTGCATTTTGTAAGTATTTTGAATTTCAGTTGCATTTTGTAAGTATTTCGACGCTACATTGCATTTTGTACGTATTTTGAATCTCGCCTACGTCTTGTGGGTCTTTTTTCAATCTATTCTTGTTGTGCAACTTTTCGTTCTAAATTCCCTTTTGTAAGACCATATTGTGAGTTGTTTCCATCTGAGTTCCTTTTTGTACGTGTTTTCCGTCTCAGATAATTTTGTTCTGGTTTCCATTTCATTATCATTTTCGCTATCACCCAGATCATTAGGGGCCGATAACCTCGATGTTAGGCCCCTTAAAACAACAATTATCATCATCATCATCTCTTCTAACTCCTCAATCCACTGCTTCTCAAAATCTCTCTTCTTCTTTCTACATTCCTTGTTTGCTTCTTTTCTCTTCTCCCTATATTCCTGTACAGTAGTTCTTGTTCTTCTTTGTAACATTCTTCTTCTTGCCTCATCCGTTTCTTCAATCTTCTTTCTACACTCTTCATCAAACCAATCCTGCATCCTCAGTTTCTACTTTCTGCCCAGCACAGTTTCTGCCGTGTTTTGTATTATATCTTTGACCGTCTGCCACTGTTCTTCTATACTTTCTCCTAGCTTCACTTCCACTTCATTAAGCTTATTTGTCAAAACCATTGTGTATTGCTGAGCTATGCTTTCATTCTTTCTTAATTTAGCATCATTACTATTATAAATATTAAATGCAAGACGAACAGGAAGAGTACAAACCTTTTATAATTGGCAGATCAAATGGGAGCAAGAAGACCAAATCCAGTGGACTTAGAGTATGATCCCTCAGGTTCAGGTTTGGACAGAGAGGAAACATGGTGAGGTTGGTTATTATCTCACTCAGTTCTTGACTGGCCATGGGCACTTCTGTTCTTATCTTAACAAGATAGGAAGGTGGATTCACCAGATTGCCTCTACTGTTATGCAATCACACATTCTTCTCTTGTGGACGGTGGGTCCAAAATAGACAGTCCCTTCAAGAGCACATTGAGGTGCTCCTGACAATATTGTTGTGGTGATGCTACAAAATGAAGAAAATAATTGGTAGCTGGTAGCAAGTTTTGTTGAAAATATCCTCCGGACAAAGAAGACAGATCTGGATCGCCACTGAAGATAATTCACTACGGAAGAGTGCCCTACGGCCAAATATAAAAGGGCTCTGAATTAATGTGCTAAACGGTTCCAGGCTAGTGTTCAGAAGTAATGAGGGGAGTTTTAGTCGGTAGTCTGCCACTCAGGTGTCCGACAATGTGTGTAAATGCATTTCTTCCCATAAAATGAAAAATAGTCAGTTTTAGTCAATTTTACCCTCCAAGTTGGTGGTTCCCACGGACGAGGGAACACACCACTACCGCCTTTCCAGCCAGTGTCCTAGAGCTGAGAACACTTAGTCAGAATGGATATCACTAGGGAGGTGTGATCAGTACTTCGCCCAGGTGGCCTCACCTGCAAAGCGAACAGGGGCCTCATGAGGGATGGAAAGGGAAGGGAAGATTGGGATGGATAGGCGGAAGGAGGCGGCCGTGGCCTTACAGCAGGTACTGTACCCGTATTACCTACCATTACCTGTTGAAATCACTCGATGACACCTGGATCGTAGAACCTGAAAATCCCCGGCTCGAAAAACCCCCAAGTCCTACCAACAAGTAAAGGGATAATAGGGTAACGTGGAATCCTAACAGGTTGTATTAAGAATGACCATGGCTCGAAGAAAGTTACTAGCCCACTGAACACAAGAATCCTCCAAAAAGGAATAACTCAAGTGGGTGGTATACCCTAGAAATACCTAGCAATGGGCTTCTGAAGGCGACCTCCCTTCACCTCTTTAAAGCATCACGCAATAATTTAAAATAAGAAAAAGAACAAATTTATTAAACGAATCAACACGACAAAATTAAATAAATTGCTGTCGCGAAAACGATCAATCAAAAATCCACAAAGACTTTGTATTATATTCAAGCCATAAAACAAATGGATCACCACCAAAATGTTGTGTTCATAATTGGAAAAGCATCCCAATTTCCTAAACATAAATTTACGTAAAGTTGGTCCCAAACAAACGAAGAATATTGGATTCACTTCGATTAATAGAATGAACACTTTTGTCATAATCATACCGACAGTAGTGGCTACGCTGGCTAAAGCGCAGCGTTAGGTCATGGGGCCAAGCTCTCTGCTGACTCGGTAGACGCGTGGGTTCGAGCCCCACCGTCGGCCGTCCTTGAAATGGTTGTCCGTGGTTTCCCATTTTTAACACCAGGTAAATGCTGGGACGGTACCTTCTGACAGGCCACGGCCGCTTCCTACCACATCCTTGCCAATTTCATTTCATCTTCGCGTTCCATCTTTCATCCCGACGCGCAGGTCGCCCACGGGCGTCGACTAAATGACCTGCACTCAGCCTCTCAGGAGGCCACACGACAAAAAAATCATAATCATGATAACTGTCAATGATCATTATTCAAAGTTCAAAATATTATTATTATTATTCCCTTGTTAAATAATGCTGAAATTATTTAAATCATATTTACATATTTTACATTAAATTTAGAATAATCTAAATTATTCTTTGCACTGACTTGTTTCATTACAATGGTTTCTGTTTCAAATTAATCACCCATGTATTTTCTTATTAATCCAGTATAATTCTACCGAACGATCAATCTAAGTAGAAAGTTTCCATAAATTCGATATTAAATAAATATAGATCATATTTCTTATATAGTTGCTGTGGCATAGTAATCCATACTTCAATGGTAATATTTAATTGAATAACCACTCAATAGTATCAAAATTGTGCTTAGTATAAATGGTATTCATAACGCAGGCCTAACTTGACATAACATGACCAGCTGATTATGTCACCAGGGACATATTATTGTAACCACACTTTGTTAAATTCACCACACATCTGGCGTGAGACTTCACTAAGTCTAATCTTGATTGGCACAACCTGGCTCAATCTTCAACATGAAAAACGCGTCAAAAGCACAATACCTAAAACACTCATAATCATTGACATTATCCATAATATATGCCTCGTATGGAAACATACTTGTGTCTTAATTACCATTATAGGCGAGTTGCATACGACTGTTTATGTTCGACGATAATTATTACTTTATTATATGTTTTAACATAAATACTCATAAATACCTGTGGGATTCAGTTAATTCAGTTAGTGAACAGGGCGCGCTGGCTTTGCTGACTGAACAGAGCGCATGCGTGGGTCAAGATACTTCGAAAGCAGGGACCATTCACTTTGCTTGCCAACACAGAAATATGTTGGATTTTGAACGCATGCGCGAAGGTATCCTTACCTAATTGGTCACACAACTGTGTCTCGAGCTCTGATTGGTGGGAGAAACTGTTTCATAATGAAAAATAGTGTTATAATGAGCCTCAATATGTTACAGTTTTCGGAAACATAATGATTACATTTCGACATCGTCGAACATAAATACACACATGCACCCTTAATCGGTGTCTAACGATCTTAATTCACTGTTTCATAAATCAGCTGATTGTCAAAATGCCTAAATTCGTGCTCAGAAAAAAGTATTTGACACTGTAGCACGTCATTGAACTTCGTTATTGTGGATTCCAAAAATATACCACACAACCAAGAAACTTGCCTTAAAATAATATAATACAGTATGCGTTATCATTAAATCATATGACTTGTAGTAAGTCCTCCCTGGGATTTGCTCCGCATAAACTTGGATGTATCTCAAATACATTATTTTATTTCAGCAAACTATTGCATCAATTGCAATTATTTAATTTATTCCAATGCTAAATTCATAAGTCAAAATATCACAATCATCAAATCCACTCAGTATGAGAGGCTATAAAAATGTAAAGATTGATCCTCCCCCAAAACTAAGAACGCCCCTGACTTCACTGAATTTGAAAATGTCGATGGTTAATACCTACACCATGAATCCAAGTTAACTACTGAGGTTAAGCAGCTGTCGATTCATTAGGAATATCCATCTAGAAAATTTTGCTCAGAAAAGACAATTATAATCTTGAAATAATTGAAAAAAGAATCAAAGTCTCTCTCTTATCAACTGTCTTTGAAAACTTCCTAATATCAAAGTGATATTTAGAAAAGTTAAGACCCTAATCTGAGAAAATATTTACTGAAATGAAAGTACAAAACTAAATGAGCACTAAATACTAGTAAAATCTGACAGTGTTCTTAACGCTGCTGAAAGAAAGTGCATCTAAAATATTCTTATACAAAAATACTGGAGTTCTTCCCCTAAATTGGTTTTCACGACAATGAGAATATGCATATCACTTTAAATACTACTAAAAAATACTGAAAGTTAAATTTAAATGCTAATATTACACTAAAGAAGGATTCACTTAATTGAACCAAAATCCTGGTTAAATAGAAGGTCAGTACCGAAACGGACATCGAACCTGCGCCCTCCACTCAACCATTTAAACTACTAAAAAGAAAACTATGGCAATTTCGGTTGTTTTCAATGCCCCACTACACTATTGTAACAAACTGATGTTCCAGTACCTTTCGTCGGTTCTAGAAGAGGTGCAAAAAGGATATATGTTGGCCTTGGTAGCCTCCGGGCTAAACCAAGACATAGAATATGCCATCTCCTTCACCTGAGCTCGAACCATCGGACTTCCCAAGCCCGAACGACGTCTGGCCGGTCGCTGCGTTCCATCGTGGCCTCGCGATATTTCTCCGCACACGTTGGAATGAGCATCGCTCTCCCGGATACAGTTAATCAGCTTGTCACATCGTGTGAGCGAACTTGAACAACAACTGAATAAATCCATATTAGAAATGGAAACGGAACTACTTTTATACATGTCTGTATAACCTTCAGTAGCATGGAGTCCGTATATGAAATTCATGGCGCAGAAGTAGGTTGCACGATGCTCACGCTAATGCCTATTAATATAGTATCCTCATCGCGTTTAGCCTGCCATAGTAGCAGATACAAAACTCATTTTAATTGTTCCCTCCGACGTCTCACTCGAAAATACGTCGTTCATAGAGGTATAACACACTTGGAAATGTATTTGTAACATTGCGCTGTGCTCCCAAAAGTATTTAAATACGCCTGTGTTCCTGTGAAAATCACATGCAATGGCGGCTCGATGCAAGGACAGATCACTCCGCACTTCTTGCTACTTGAAGTTTGTGCACGTCAATAAATGTTAGCACATAATGGATTTAACATAGTGTCTAAATCCCATTTTATAAGCCTTTCGTGAATGTTGAATGATAAACGAACATTCTTTGTTAACGCGATCCACTCGCGCGCCTTGTAATACTCGCAATACACGTATTTCACTCCACCTCGTGGTGATAATATTCCCGCACCGTGTCTGAACATGCTCGCTGCAAAGAAGCAGACATAAATCACCCCCACTCCTTGACGTCATGTATCGATGTTAATCGCTACAGGCGGGAGTAAATACATGTAATTAAATGGTTCTTCTTCAGTTGTCCAAACATGCGTATATAATAGCTTTCTGCTATGGAAATGTGTATTCTAACACATACAGAATCTAGTAAATGGCGCTAAATGTCCATTATTTTATATAAATCCTTCTCAGGTGTAGCAATCGATACGAGATATGACAGGATTGATTTGATTATAATCGTTGTATCTTCGGCCCCCTCATCGGAACTGCTCGCTGGCGAGACTTCCACTCCCGAGTGGAACTCCTCCTACCTCATAACAGCTGTGTAGAATGATTTCTCTGGCGAACTCAATAGCTAAACACCGCGTCACAAAACTGTATTCATAAATGAACTCCTCCTACCTCATAACAGCTGTGTAGAATGATTTCTCTGGCGAACTCAATAGCTAAACACCGCGTCACAAAACTGTATTCATAAATGAACTCAAAAACCTATAAAATAACCGTACATTTTCCCCCTGATGTCTCAAATAAAAGTCACCTTACATGTATTTACACCATTCTAGTTATATTCGACATATGTACGTTATTTTGTCAATATCAAACTATCTTCTTTATATATCTTTTAAGTTTTTTTTATAATAATGACTTCTCTGGCATGGTAATCTCTTTCTTGTTGTCGTATCCAGATAGAATGCGTGGCAACGTCAGTGCTTCAATTTCTTCTCTAAATTATTTCTCCTTTGTTCCGGTCAGGGGTTCTTTCTGAACTCCTACCTTCTCTGCTAGTGCTAGGTTGTGATTAATCTATCACTTCATTCTTTCCATTGATGTTCTTCGTCCATCGTCGGTGGACTTCTCTCGCCCTCTCCTGAGCTTTTCCTGTTTCCTTTTTCTATCGTATTTATCAATTCGATAATGTTTATATTTCGAGTACCCCTGGTTTTGTCTGTTATGTCTGTTACCTCTGTTATTCCTATCGTATCTATTATTCCTGTTATAAGGTGTTTCTCGGTGATCATTTCTATTTCGGTTGTAATCTCTCTGATATAAATTTCTGTCCTCGTAGCGACGTTGCCATGGCCTGTCATGGTAGTCCCTACGTTGGTTTTCCCATCTTCTATCATTCTGATGGTGCTTTCTAATGCGACCCACTCTATTATCCTTTTTTTTTGTTCAGGTCGGTCTCTCTGTTGAGTACGGTTCATCATTACCGCATTGACAGTTCTCGACTCGTGCCTGGCATTTTTGACTACGGTTGGTTGCGTTATTAGACTCAAGTGGTCCAACCGACGTAACATATCGTCCATTGACGCTAAAGTCGTTACTCCAGAAGATACTTCGGAAGGAAGTTGCTTCAAGAAGCTCAGCTTGTGTCAACGGTGGCTGAAGGAAACGGGGCTTTGCCAGCTGACATGCAAAATACTCAGCGTAGCTGGTCGGTCCTGTGTTGGAGTATTTCCGTGAATAAATCTCCGATCTAATATTCTGCTGGACCTCGATTGACCAGAATCTCTGTATAAATGCCCCCGATAGTTGCTCAAAATCGTCGACTGTATATCTGAAGGCTCCGAACCAGTGTAATGGCGCATCTAGAATACATATTTCCACCACACATAGCTCACGATCACGTGGTGCATGTGATTCCACGAAGTAGTCACGTAATCCCCTTATGAACTCGATCGTTGTCGTGCCATCTAAGTTGATGAACTTTCTAGGTTTGTCCTCAAAGTTCCTTATTATAGTTACATTCGATGTCCTATCAGCCGATCTCGTAATGTAACTATCCAAGCCTACGTTGAGGTTTGGAGAACTCGACTCCTCCCTACGTGGTTGAATTGGACTCAACTTCCCTATCTGACTAGGATGAATGTTGACTTCGGTATTGGGAGATTCCTGCACAATGGGTTCCCTCCTATCAGGTACTAACAGTTCGGGTTCATCAACTACAATTCTAAAGTCGGATTCAAAAGCAATCGCAATTGTTTCTTTAAAGTATGTAAATTGATGTGCCTCCCTAGGTTAATATTCTCAAGACCTTTCCTAATCTCGTTGATTTCGGAAGTTTTCTTCTCCCTTACTTCATTCAACTCAATTTGGCCCTGATCAATCTTAACCTCCACGGCTTTAATGCGTTTCTCTAAACCAGGGACATTATCTACCTGTGTATTTTGAATTGCATTCAATCTTTTGCTTGGGTCCTCCCTAACATCTGTTATGTCTTTGTTATTTGTTGCAAGACCAGTGGCAAGTTTGTTTTCTAATTCAGACGTCACGCCTTTAAAACATTCTTCATTGGTTTTCATTATGTCATTTCTAGAAGTTAAAATATTGTCTTTTATAATGCCCTTCAGATCAATATCAAAATCATCCCTGATGAGCTTCGTGTGATCCTTGACTTGAGTTCACAGTGTACACATGTCACCCTTCAATTGCTCCAGGCTGTACTGAGTTTGAGTGGTGTCATGGGCAAACTGTGACTGCAATGCCTCTAGATTTTCTTTACTGAGTCTCTTACTCTTCTCAAAGTCTAATCTGATCTCAACTTGAAAATCCCTACTTGATTTTTCTAACTTTATCAGTATGACCTCCGTTTGATTTTGACTAGATTAGATTTTCCGGACCTCTAATTCCATTTTAGTCTGGCTTGACTGAATTTGATTAACATCATTTTGCATATTCTTAACCTGAGTCTGAATCTCTTTTTGACTGGATTCTATTAAATCAACATCCGTCCTGAGATCATTGACTTGTGCTTGCATAAGCCTAACATTTGTACTAACATCTTTCACAGTTGCCTTTATTTCCTTTTCACTAGCTTGCATCAATATTTGACTAGTTTGAACATTACCAAGATTAGATTACATTATTGTTTGACTATTTTGGACATTATTAATATCAGTTTGAACATTATTAATATCAGTTTGAACATTATTGATATCAGTTTGAACATTATTAATATTGGTTTGAACATTACCAAGATTAGTTTCCATAGTCTTCTGGCTAGTTTGCATTTATGTTTGGCTAGTTTGCATTTCAGTAACATTAAGTTGCATTCTTTCTTGGCCAACTTGAACTAAGCCAACATTTGCTTGAACTGTACTGATATCCTGTTGTGTATTTTTCACATCATCTTGGATATCTTCTACATTAGACTCTACATTGCTGACTTTACTTTCTACTATCTTAGAGCCATCTCTAAGTTATTTCAAGGAGGATTGCATAGTTTCAATTTCCCCTCGAATGCTTTCAGCAACTGCATCTTTTATTATCCCTCGGTTTTGGATAACAGTTTCAGACATGATCACTTTTGTGATACTTTCAATGGTTAGCTTGGCCCATTTGTCGGTCAAATTTTGTTTATTGTTACCGGGATCCCCGAATGGTAATTATTTCCTTGTAAACGTATTAATTGCTTAAACCTTATGCATAATCTTGTTATCAATCACTTATTCATAGATATTATAGTTCTCACCTTGAGTGTTCCAGTCGCTCGCTACCTCAAGCGTCCTCACTCCTGACATACAGAGCATCTACTGGTTGATCCGCTGTCCGCTGAGTAGTGTCGACTGACGTCACCCTGACTTTCGTTCGACCAATGGCAGGTTTTTGTCTGGTCGGGCGATCTCCAGCTTCGAGAGGGTTCCATGATCCCTATTTAAGACGCCACTTGCTGTCGTTCTTCACCACTTCTGATCAATCATCACTTCTGATCACTTCAACCTGCTGGTCACCGCTACTGCATCTCATGACACCATCGCTAGTCTCTACGCTACCTAGCAGCTACGTCACAAGATCTGCACCATGACGTATTGCTCAAGATGGCAAGAATAATTGCCAGCTGTTGTACTTTTCACCTTCACCTTAGAGAGGATACTTGGATTCGTCTTTCGAAATACTGCTGGATCATCACTTGGAAGCTATAAATGTAATTCCTTCGCAAGAAAAGAAGAGAAAGTTGACATTTTTATCAATGGTGTACATATCTCTAGGCCATGTACGCCTCCTTCTGAAGAAACCGTGAGGACTTTTAAATCTACATTTATGCTAGCTGGAACTTTTAAGAAGCTGGCTCTTCAAAGATAAGTTTAATTTTATGAAGCATTTAAATTATACTAATCATTTTATACTCTTAATCAGTTTCATGGTTCTCTCTTTTTATAAAGTGCATTTTTATGTGTTAAGCTCAACTTCTCTCCAATTAAACAAGCTTGTTTCATTGACATTTCTTTAATCTGGGTTTCTGTCATCAGGCCCTCACACTTTTGCTCCATTTATAATTGTTCATTTCTGTGATAAGCACTTAAGTGCAATTTGTTTATTGATTATAAATTTATTATTAGAAATAAAAATTGTTAATGTGTTGCTACCTACATTGGTTTTCTAGTCACGTATTTCATGCCCACTACCCCGCACCGCTTCAGTCTAATTTTCTTGACCACAGTAGTTATTTTGTCCAGGCTTTCGCCTGATGCGTTACCGTTCTCCCGTATGGGGAAGTTTTAGGGCAGAACTTATTCTCCATAATTTTTGGTGCCTCACCCCCGGGAAACATATCTGTTGCACCCTGGATCACTATACAAATTTCATATCTTGAATTTTACATTAACAATTTTTGTTCATTGTGTTTCAACACTAATTCACATTGTACGTTTCAGCTTGAGGCGCATGTTCAGCAGAAGAGGAGAGAAACGTAAGCTAAACCGGTTTCTTCCGCATCAGACTAAACCTTACTACCTAGCAAGCTGTCATCTTCTGGCTTTCAGTACTCGAAGTCACAATATTGACGTGAGTAACAAACAACTTTTAATATGCCTAACCTTGATGAAAAACTCAGCAATGCCAGAGCCTCTTGTAAGGGCAAGCTCACACGGTTTCGTACTTTCATAACGGAGCTTGAACCCCAAGAGCGTAATCTTGACATAATTTCGCAGAGGCTTAAGAATTATGAACAAGCCTTTGAGAAATATGATGAGATACAATGCAGTATAGAAACTCAGCATCCGGACCAGCAAAGTGATAGGTTGGAAGTTGAAAAATTATACTATCAGGGATTTGCTGAAGCTAAACAGCTTATTAGGGCTTTAACTTTAAAAGAAAAACAAGAAGATCAAACTTCTGCAGCATCTTCTACATCTTCTTCACGCATTATATTACGCAAATTAGAAATACCCAAATTCACTGGTAAGGACATAGAATGGGAGCCATTTTTTGAATTATTCAATTCTTTAGTACATGAGAATACTTCTATACCAGTAATACAAAAATTTCACTACTTGCGTCTGGCAGTTCAAGGCAACGCACTTAACCTGATTCAAGCACTTTCTTTGACCAGTGATAATTATGAAGTTGCTCTGAATCTTCTTAAGGATAGATATGGGAACATTCGTTTATCTATTCAACGCCATATACAAAGCTTATTCGAGTTACCTAACGTGCAAGCAGATAACAGTTTATCACTTCGTAAGTTGATTGACACTGCAGAGCTACACGTCAGAGCATTGTCCAATTTAAACCAACCTGTAAATCACTGGGATTTATTTCTAGTTCACCTTATTTCTGCAAGATTGGATGCAAATACATTAAAAGCCTGGGAAACAGAACTTTCCCAGAATTTGCAATGCACTTATGAGGCGATTATTAACTTTTTGAAGGCCAGAAGCCAAGTCTTTTCCGCCATAGCTAATCAAAAAACTAGTATTTCAGATTCAAAAGCCTTCTCAAAAGATAAGGTTAGCAGTTCTAATCAAAGAATTTTAAGATCACAGGCTCTTCCTGTTGATGCTCGGTCACCTAACCAAATGCAAACGTGCAGTCTGTGTCAGCAATCGCATAATTTATACAATTGTGATGAATTTAAATCTTTATCAGTAGATGAAAGACGAAAGTTCATTACGAACAAAAAACACTGTTTCAACTGTTTGTCAGGAACGCATATGTTAAACAATTGCCGTTCACAACGTTTATGCCTTCATTGTAGGGCTAGACACCATTCCGTTTTGCACAGGCATGAAAGATCACGGTTATCAGGACCAAGCAGTTCTAATACCAAGTCTAATTCTGAGACTTCTCAAAATAGTGCGCAGTCGTATGCTCAAAGTTCCACCTCGCTTGGCAAAGTCCAGGTTTTATTATCTACCGTGCAGGTTCTATTGAAAAATTCTCACGGGAAATGGGTATCTGTCAGGGTATTATTGGACAATGCCGCTACCAACAATTTTATTAATGAATCGTTGGTACAAAAGTTAGGCCTCCCAAAACATCCTACCTCAATAGAGGTTACAGGAATAAACTGCTCTAAATCGCAATCCTAAAGCTTTGCTAAAGTGGATCTGAAGGACTCTAATAATCTTGGTACGCAGTTGCAATTAGATTGTTTGATTATCAAGTCTATAGGCAACAATATTCCTGGCACTTCTTATCCTATTCAAAGTTGGAATATCCTGAATTTTGTCCAGCTAGCTGACCCTCATTTCAACAGAGCTTCGCCCGTAGAGCTTCTTTTCAGCTCAAGCGTATTTTGGCAATGTCTTCATTCCAATAAAGTAAAAATTGCTCCTAATGTTTTCTTCCGCGAAACTGATTTTGGTTGGATTGCTACTGGCCAAATATACCGTAATCCTATTCAAACTGTATCGAATTGTTATTTTGTTGGTACCGATTTGAGTCAAGAGCTAACCAAGTTCTGGGATCTTGAGAATGTTCAGGCTACTTCTTCTTCTTCTAACGAAATTTGTGAAAAGTTATACAAGGAAACCACTGTCCGTACTGCTGAAGGCAGATTTATAGTAACTCTTCCACGTATTCCTAATCCTCCCGCCATTACGGGCTCGCATTCCAGAGCACTTAGGGCACTATTTGCTATTGAAAATCGGTTCAAACAAAATGCTTCTGTCAAAACTCAGTATGCTTCCTTTATGGAGGAATACGAATCATCTAATCACATGGAGGTAATTTCTAAATCAGAAGAAATTGACCATCCTTTAAATGAAATAGTTTATCTAAATCATCACCCGGTATGGAAAAATTCCTTAACACAAGACAATATAAGAGTAGTTTTCAATGGCTCATCACCAGATTCCAATGGAATCTCTTTAAATGATACCTTGCAATGTGGTCCCGCGATTCAAAAAGATCTCACCTCTGTTTTGCTTAATTTTCGAAGGTTTCCTATTGCTGTAATCTCAGATATTCGGCAGATTCTCGTAAATTCTGAGCAGCAAGATCTGCAAAGAATATTGTGGCGCGATGAGAGTTCCAAACCCATAAAGATATTTAGATTGAAGACTGTGACATATGGCCTGAAGCCTTCAGCCTTTCTTGCGATTCGGTCTATCCACATGTTAGCCGAGCAAGATGGTCATCTGTATCATCCTTTGACCTCTGAGTCATTAAAAACGGCATTTTATGTTGACGATTTCTTGTGCTCTTTCCCTAATATTTCTGAAGCGCTCCTTGTGTGCGAAGATTTGAAATCCCTGCTCCTAGGAGGTGGTTTTCCGCTCCATAAATGGACCTCAAATTCTACTGAATTTATATCAAAATTTTCATCAGAGGTCCCAGTTGATGAATTTGTTGCCATTCCTACTGATGAAGCAGCCGTAAAAGCATTGGGTGTTTTTTGGTGTCCTTCTTCTGATACCTTCTCTTATCAGGTACATCTGTCAGAATCTCCCCCTGTAACTAAGAGACAAGTTCTGTCAGAAATCGCAAAGATCTTTGATCCTTTGCAATATATTGCTCCTATAGTTATTGTTGCAAAAATGTTCTTGCAAAAGCTTTGGTCATTAAAATCAGACTGGGATGAAAATCTCCCCCTACCTCTTGTAGAAGAATGGTTAGAGTATCGCAGCAGTTTGCTGGATCTCTCCAAGGTTTTTATACCCCGCCTTTTAATTTCTAATCCCTTATACCAGCAGTATGACCTGCATGTATTTTCTGATAGTTCAGAACGGGCTTATGGCTGTTGTGCATACATAGTAGGACGTTCCTCAGCCACTTTCCCTGGATTTTCTAATTTAGTGTGCGCTAAATCAAAGGTTGCTCCACTTAAAACGGTATCATTGCCGAGATTAGAATTATGCTCTGCTTTAATGGCAACAGAATTAGCTACTAAACTAAATGTCAGTTTAAAGTTAAAATTTTCCCGCACAATTTTTTGGAGCGATCCTTCTATTGTATTAGCTTGGATTTCCAAGCCTTCTTCTCATTGGAATACCTTTGTGGCAAATCGCGTTTCTAAGATTCATGAAGTCTCTCATTCTGAACAATGGAGACATGTTCCTAGCCGTCAAAACCCCGCGGATATAATATCACGTGGTTGCACGCCTAAAAAATTGATTTCTTCAGACCTGTACTGGAATGGTCCTCCTTGGCTAAGTCAGGAATCATCTTGCTGGCCTCGCTTAGCTAATCAATTTGCAGAAGAAATACCTGATGCCCGTAATGACCCTGTCACGTCGCATCTTACTTCTACTTCTACTAGCCTTTTTCATAGATACTCTTCATTTGATAAATTGATTCGTGTAGTGTCTTATATCTTCCGATGGAAATATTTAGTAATTGATCAACCTTTGAAGCCTCAACCCTTTCTCTCCAGAGTAGAGTTAGAATTTGCTACTTGCAAGATTTTGTTACTTGTTCAGCAGGAAGTATTTGCTCCTGAAAAGCAAGCTCTTATAAGTGGTAAAGATTTACCCAAGTCTAGCAGGCTTTCACCACTCACTCCTTTTCTAGACCAGGACGGCATAATACGTGTGGGTGGAAGATTAGCTATGTCTAGTTGTGAGGATGGGAAAAAGCATCCCATCATCCTTCCTTCAAAGCATCCTATCACTACCCTTATAATAAAAAAGTTTCATTATAAACACCTTCATGCTGGCACTCGCACCTTGCTCTGTCTAATTCGTGAACTCTACTGGATCATCAATGGCGTTCATGAGGTATCTTCTGTTGTCAAAAAGTGTATACCTTGCTTCAAGGTTAAACCACGGCCCGCCACGCAGATTATGGGTAATTTACCTCCATTTCGTTCAGAACCTAGTAAGCCCTTCGCTCTTACTGGGATCGATTACGCAGGTCCTTATGTATATCAGACTAATCCCTCTTCATCTAAGCGCAAAATCTTAGGTAAACTTTACATCTCGTTATTTGTATGTATGGTGACGGGAGCTATCCACCTTGAGTTGGTTACGAACGCTTCTGTATATTACTTTTTGGCCGCCTTTTCTAGATTTGCTGCTAGAAGGGGTGTTCCTTCTGAAGTTTTTTCAGATAACGCAAAAATTTTTGTAAGCGCTTCTGATCTCTGGAAAAAAGTGTTAAGCTCCCCTTCTGCTAAAGAAAAAATTTCCCACTTTTCCTATTCTAAAGGTTTTAAATGGCATTTCACCCCACCTTATGCTCCCCATCATGGGGGCCGATGGGAGTCCTGCATCAAACTTACTAAAAGACAGCTTAAGAAAACTCTTGGTCCTACCATACTTTCTTATGAGGAATTCAACTCTTTAATTATTCAAGTCGAAGGTATTGTAAATTCCAGACCTCTGACCCCTCTTTCAAACGATCCTAAGGATCTTTTACCTTTAACACCCAGTCACTTCCTGATTGGCTGTTCGCTTGCTGCTACTCCGCCTTTGCTGGTTCGACGCTGTGATCCTAACTTACCTATCTTTTGGAGAAAAGTAGAATCTTTGCGCTGTTCCTTTTGGCGCCGATGGAAGTTAGAATATCTCAGCTTGCTAAATAGGCGTGAGAAATGGCGGCTTCCTCAACCTGATGTACGAGTGGGGGACATGGTTCTTCTTCGAGACCCATTTCCGCCTCTCGTGTGGAACCTAGGCAGAGTTATTCACTGCCACTTTGGCCGTGATAAACGCGTCAGAGTTGTTGATGTTTTAACTAGTAAAGGTCTTTATACTAGACCCATCTCTGCTATCTCTGTTTTGCCTTTCGAGTCTTAGTGTCTCCTCGTCTGTTATCCATGTTTTGCTTTGACTGATTCTTTTGTTTGTTTTCATTCGGAGTTCTCGGAACATGATCACTTTTGTGATACTTTCAATGGTTAGCTTGGCCCATTTGTCGGTCAAATTTTGTTTATTGTTACCGAGATCCCCGAATGGTAATTATTTCCTTGTAAACGTATTAATTGCTTAAACCTTATGCATAATCTTGTTATCAATCACTTATTCATAGATATTATAGTTCTCACCTTGAGTGTTCCAGTCGCTCGCTACCTCAAGCGTCCTCACTCCCGACATACAGGGCATCTACTGGTTGATCCGCTGTCCGCTGAGTGGTGTCGACTGACGTCACCCTGACTTTCGTTCGACCAATGGCAGGTTTTTGTCTGGTCGGGCGATCTCCAGCTTCGAGAGGGTTCCATGATCCCTATTTAAGACGCCACTTGCTGTCGTTCTTCATCACTTCTGATCAATCATCACTTCTGAACACTTCAACCTGCTGGTCACCGCTACTGCATCTCATGACACCATCGCTAGTTTCTACGCTACCTAGCAGCTACGTCACAAGATCTGCACCATGACGTATTGCTCAAGATGGCAAGAATAATTGCCAGCTGTTGTACTTTTCACCTTCGCCTTAGAGAGGATACTTGGATTCGTCTTTCGAAATACTGCTGGATCATCACTTGGAAGCTATAAATGTCATTCCTTCGCAAGAAAAGAAGAGAAAGTTGACATTTTTATCAATGGTGTACATATCTCTAGGCCATGTACGCCTCCTTCTGAAGAAACCGTGAGGACTTTTAAATCTACATTTATGCTAGCTGGAACTTTTAAGGAGCTGGCTCTTCAAAGATAAGTTTAATTTTACGAAGCATTTAAATTATACTAATCATTTTATACTCTTAATCAGTTTCATGATTCTCTCTTTTTATAAAGTGCATTTTTATGTGTTAAGCTCAACTTCTCTCCAATTAAACAAGCTTGTTTCATTGACATTTCTTTAATCTGGGTTTCTGTCATCAGGCCCTCACACTTTTGCTCCATTTATAATTGTTCATTTCTGTGATAAGCACTTAAGTGCAATTTGTTTATTGATTATAAATTTATTATTAGAAATAAAAATTGTTAATGTGTTGCTACCTACATTGGTTTTCTAGTCACGTATTTCATGCCCACTACCCCGCACCGCTTCAGTCTAATTTTCTTGACCACAGTAGTTATTTTGTCCAGGCTTTCGCCTGATGCGTTACCGTTCTCCCGTATGGGGAAGTTTTAGGGCAGAACTTATTCTCCAAGACATATTGTCTAAGGTGGAATTAGTTTGGACTTCAATGTTTTCCAAGTCCTGATTGAGATGATCCATTTTATTTTCTATCATCTCAAACATTTTCTTGAAGTCTCCAATAGACACACTTTGATCATCTGCCTTGATTCACAATTCACTTCACAGAAGATAAGAACGCTACATAAAGAGCATAGCGAGAACAACTACAAACAACCACCTTTTCCCACAAATGCATATACTCATTGTCTAGCAATACCTTAAAATAATCTTAAGTCTATACACGAAGTGTCCAATTTGATTCTGGGATCCCCTATATACAAGTGCGTGATGGTTCATATCGGTGAGAGTCTATAATTCTACCATTACATAAATTTAAACTTACTAGAAATGCTTCTGCATTAATGATAAGAGCAATTATCATCAGCCAGAAACAAATGGAACAAATCACTAACAAAACGTGTGGCACCACTCCAATACAATAAAAAACAAAATTTGATAATGGTTGCAATACCACTTGTATATCAAGTAGCTCGAGTATCCTCGTAATTGCTTTGTTCTATAAGAATTCCAATAATTTGTACCAAAATATTGATTCACCATTATCCAATCGCCTTGATTCACTACCACAAAAGAAACACTGTGTTCCAATTCGTGCTCTGTGTAGCATGATCATAAAACTGATTTCCAGTATGGACTTCCAGTTTTATTTGAGGCTAAAAATTTAGACAGTCAACGCACTGGTTTTCCATCTGGTATTCCAGTTTTATTCGAGCCCAAACGTTGGGAGCCAACTCATGTACCCGTATTACCTACCATTACGTGTTGAAATCACTCGATGTCACCTGGATCGTAGAACCTGAAAATCCCCGGCTAGAAAAACCCCAAAGTCCTACCAACAAGTAAAGGGATAATAGGGTAACGTGGAATCCTAACAGGTTGTATTAAGAATGACCATGGCTCGAAGAAATTTACTAGCCTACTGAACACAAGATTCCTCCAGAAAGGAATATCTCAAGAGGGTGGTATACCCTAGAAATACCTAGCGATTGGCTTCTTAACGCGACCTCCCATCACCTCAATAAAGCATCACGCAATAATTTAAAATCAGAAAAAGAACAAATTTATTAAACGAATAAACATGACAAAATTAAATAAATTGATGTCGCCAAAACGAACAATAAAAAATCCACGAAGACTTTGGATTATTTTCAAGAATGAAACAAATGGATCACCACCAAAATGATGTGTTCATAATTGGAAAAGCATTCCAATTTCCAAAACATACATTTACGTAAAGTTGGTCCCAAACAAAGGAAGAATATTGGATCCACTTCGATTAATAGAATGAACACTTTTATCATAATCGGTATAACTGTCATTGATCATTATTCATAGTTCAAAATATTAATTGGATTATTGTTAAATAATGCTGAAATTATTTAAATCATATTTACATATTTTACATTAAATTTAGAATAATCTATAATATTAATTGCACTGACTTGTTTCACTACATTGCTTTCTGTTTCAAATTAATCATCCATGTATTTTCTTATTAATCCAGTATAATTCTACCGAACGATCAATTTAAGTATAATGTTTCCATAAATTCGATATTAAACAAATATAGATCATATTTCTTACATAGTTGCTGTGGCATAGTAATCCATACTTCAATGGTAATATTTAACTGAATAACCACTCAATCGTATCAACTTGACATAACATGACCAGCTGATTATGTCCCCTGGGACATATTATTATAACCACACTATGTTAAATTCACCACACATCTGGTGTGAGACTTCACTAAGTCTAATCTTGATTGGCACAACCTGGCTCAATCTTCAACATGAAAAACGCATCAAAAAGCACAATACCTAAAACACTCCTATTCATTGGCAGTATCCATAATATATGCCTGATACATAGATACACATGCACCCTTAATCAGTGTCTAACGATCTTAATTCACTGTTTCATAAATCAGCTGATTGTCAAAATGCCTCAATTCGTGCTTAGAAAAAAATATTTGACACTGTAGCCCATCATTGAAATTCGTTATTGTGGATTCCAAAAATATTCCACACAATCAAGAAACATGCCTTACAATAATATAGTACAGTATGCGTTATCATTAAATCATATGACTTGTAGTAAGTCCTCCCTGGGATTTGCTCCGCATAAACTTGGATGTATCTCAAATACATTATTTTATTTCAGCAAACTATTGCATCAATTGCAATTATTTTATTTATTCCAATGCTAAATTCATAAGTCAAAATATCACAATCGTCAAATCCACTCAGTATGTGAGGCTATAAAAATGTAAAGATTGATCCTCCCTGTTCACTTTTCAGTGAAATTTACAAAGTTCACTTATTTTTATTATAACATAACCTCTCACCTGTCATGTCATTCCATTTTTCTTCAATCTGTTCTTGCTAGCACGTGTTCCATGACACTGTAATGATTTCCGGAACTAATGTTGGTCACGAGGTTCGTTTTCTGTTGGCCCCTTGCTCTGATTGGCCTCAGCAGTTTTCGAGAATTTTCCATGCTCTCGGATTGGCCGACGCCACCTGTCCTCATCACGCATTCCGCGTGATCTCCTGTATATAGCCTGCCCTGGCCTACATCAACTGTCTGTCTCCAGCAAGTCACAATGCCAGTCACTCGTCGTCAGCTGTCTTCACGCTGTTTGCACAACGCTTGAATGTGTCTCAACGCTGTGTGCTAATACATCGCAAAATGCTTCTAGTCAAACCAGCAGTGCATTCTAAAATCTACGAAATCTATATAAGTTAACATCGATACTTGGCCTACGTCAGTTTGTCGTGAGCAAAAAACGATAAACAAATTTTCTTCTGTGCTGGGCACGAAGTCTTCAACATTTCCAAGAAGGAAAAAAGTGATCAAAACCGAGTTCTACAAAGTCTATCTAAGTTTACATCGATGATTGGCCTACGTCAGTTTTGTGCTGGGCACGAAGTCTTCAACATTTCCAAGACGGAAAAAAGTGATCAACACGCTCTTCCTCTATTTATATTATGTGGAAATTCCTCTACACCAACGCCAACAAGCTAAGTGTTTATTATAACCTCAAAAATTTCTAAACCTTAAAAATATATCTTTCTTTTTAGGGTTTGTTACCTGACTTAAACAACTTGTCAAACTATGCCAAACTCAACTTATTTCTTTCTATTAAGTGGTTTAAGCATGTATTATGCCTTTAAATTGTAGGCTATGAGAAAACGGCTGTTCTCTCTCTTTCGCATGTTAACTTTCCTTCAAAACAAATCATTCTTTTCTCTATTTTTGTACAAACTATTGGGCTTAACACCAGTTCACCTATCTGACGAAGTGAATGGCTTGTTCTTCATTTAATCTATCAAAGTGTTTTTGGGAATGCTCCCATTTCAATTGCAAACAACTTTGTCTTATAACTATCAAGCGACTAGCAGGATGTTATCCCTACTGGCATGTTAATTAATGTTGATTTTTTTCTGTAAATAAACTAGCCTACTCTCTGTGTGCAGTCCTAGGCTAAATTTTAAGCCTTCATTTGAGCACTATAGTTACTCACTATTTTACCCTGCATAGTTCTACTTCAGACTAACTGGCCACAAAGTGGTTACTTATTCTCAGGGTTGTTGGCATTCAAGCTTATGAAATCTTGTTCGCTTGTTGTAGGCCTGTCAAAGGTCACATTTCCATTACATGTTTATATATTCATTTATTGTTAATCTTTTTCAAGCTTATGAAATCTTGTTCGCTTGTTGTAGGCCTGTCAAAGGTCACATTTCCATTACATGTTTATATATTTATTTATTGTTAATCTTTTGAAAGTTGTTTATGAATAAAATACCCCTGTTATTGGCAAACTGTTTCCATTGCTATTTACTCATCAATGTTCAATCTGTTCCTACTTAGTAAAGTTCATTTTCTTATTAGACTAGAAGCTTCACTTCTAGTCCTTCCCGAAAAGGAGGTCTCGCATTGACAGATCCTAACCATGTTGGTGCCGAAACCCGGGACCTTTAAATAACCTTCATAATTGTTTATTGTATGAAACAGGTTGCCAAGCCATTCGATAAGCTATTGCAGCTTTTCACTTCTGTCACTAATGCTAATTGTATTTTTCAGCTATCGCTATGAAAGCAGTGTTGGGGTGAGCGGAGATGTCCCTTGTTACCACCTCTACCAGTACCAATACTACTACTACCACTTCAGACGCTCGGCAGTCTAGCAGATCGGTGAGTGAAAGTACTCAAAGTTCCGCCATGTCTCTTCCTAAGGAGCTTGTAGCCAAAAGAACTGCTTGTAAAAATAAACTTACTCGTTTTCAGCAGTTTTTAGGTTCCAAATCTTTTGATGATCACAATTATGACGTTCTAGTTCAACGTTTTAATGTTTATCAGCAACATTTTCAAGAGTATGATGTGTTGCAAACCGAAATTGAAACAATCGAACCTGATCAAGAACAGGATCGTAGTTCTGTTGAAGAACTGTATTACAATATGTATGGCGAAGCTAAGGATTTAATTAAGCAATTAGCAACCCATCAAAACACCGAAGTTAGCAAACCGTTTCTTCCTAAAATCCAACTTCCTACCTTTTCAGGGGAGGAAAAACAGTGGGATTCCTTTTTTGAACTTTTTTCTTCTCTAATACATGATAATAGATCATTCCCTGAGATTCAAAAATTTTATTATTTAAAGTCTGTTCTTCAGGGTCCTCCTTTAAAGTTAATTGAAGCTTTACCTCTCACAACCGAAAATTACTCGGTAGCTATTGACCTCATCCAACAGCGATATGGCAATGCCAAACTTAGGATTCAACGCCATATGAACGCCTTGTTTAATTTACCAGCTTCACGCCCTGATAATTTATCATCCCTTAGAAATCTGGGAGACACCGTTGAACTTCATGTAAGAGCCCTAGAACATCTTAAACAACCTGTTGAACATTGGGATCTTTTCCTTATACATCTCTCTACGTCCAAATTTGACCTTAATACTCGTAAAGCATGGGAATCCGATTTAGTGGACAAACCTGAACCCACATTTAAAGTTTTGATCTCTTTCATAAAGAAACGTTGTCAAATTCTCTCTGCTTTAATCAATAAAGCTGAAGGTTCCACCGATGTCAGCAAAAGTAAACCCATCAAGCATTTCTCGGAAAAAGCTTCACATTCTCATGTTTTCTCCATACAAGGTAACAAAACCTCATGCATTCTTTGCAATAATTTGCACCCCTTATATTTCTGCAATACCTTCAATGGCCTTTCAGTTGACGATCGTAGAAAAGCTGTGTCGCAAAACAAATGTTGTTTTAACTGCCTTTCTTCAAGGCATATCTTAGCGGACTGCCCTTCGAAAGGAGTTTGTATGCATTGCAAGCTAAGACATCATTCTACCTTGCACCGCTTCGAAAAGCCACGGTCTATTCCCGGAACAGTTTCAAATCCTAGTGCCCAACCTGCGCTGAGCCTCACTAGTGATGCTTCTCCACCTAGCTCTTCTTTTTCTACTGTAAATACCGTTGCCCAATCCTACAATCAAACAACTCCCTCATGGCGTAGTGCTCAAGTTTTGTTATCTACGATCCAGGTCCAAGTTAAAGATTCTTCCGGCAATTGGCACTTAGTACGAGCCTTGCTCGACAATGCGGCAACTCATGACTTCATAACCTCATCATTAGTTGAAAGGTTAGGTCTCAAACCACTCTCCACCAATATTGAAATATCTGGTATCAACAACAGCAAGTCTACTTCCTTAAATTATGTCAAGCTGCAGGTGAAAGATTCAGTCCAATATGGCACTAACTTTCATCTAAACTGTCTGTCCATTCCGAGTATTGGCAGTCCTACTCCCAGTCGCTCTTTTTCCGTTGACGAATGGAAATTTCCCTATGATCTAAAACTGGCTGACCCTCAATTCTATAAAAGCTCTCACGTTGACATTCTTTTTGGCGCTAACACATTTTGGCAAAATCTTCTTCCGTCAAGGGTTAATATTTCATCTGGTATCTACGCCCACCATACTAAATTTGGCTGGCTTATCACAGGTTATATTCCTCTTCAAACTGTTCAAGGTTCCTCTCAATGCCATTTCACTAATGCAGATCTTCATCAGCGTCTGGAAAAATTTTGGCAAATCGAGTCCATTGAATCTGCTCCTTCTCTTTCATCAGAAGATGAATTTTGTGAACAACATTTTTTAGAAACCACTGTTCGTAACCCAGATGGCAGATTTATTGTCACAATGCCACGCATTTCTTCTCCTCCTTCTTTATGTGATTCCTATCCGAAAACTCTTAAAGCTTTATTTGCAGTTGAGAATCAACTCAAGCAAGATCCTTCCACTCGCAAACAATACCTTGAATTCATGGAGGATTATGAAGCTTCAAACCATATGGAGACTGTTAAAGATTTCGACCCTTCTTTAGATTCAGTGTATTTAAATCACCATCCCGTTTGGAAGAATCCCTCCACCAAAGAAAAGATAAGAGTTGTTTTTAATGGTTCTGCCCCTGATGCCAATGGCATTTCCTTAAATGACACTCTCCTATCTGGACCTGCCATTCAGTCTGATCTCCCGTCTATTCTTTTAAATTTCCGTCTATTTCCAATTGGAATCATAGCCGACATACAACAAATGTATAGACAAATTCTGATTAATTCCGAACAACAAAATCTTCAACGAATTCTCTGGCGTGATGCTCCTACCAAAACCATCAAGATCTTTAAATTAAAAACCGTAACGTATGGGCTTAAACCATCGGCTTTTCTTGCCATTCGTACTTTGAAACATCTTGCCGACCAAGATGGTCACTTGTTTACTTCTGAAACTCCTATTTTGTTGAAAAATTCCTTCTACGTTGATGACTTTCTTTTTTCTTTCAAGAATGTATCTGAGGCTATCGAACTCTCTCAAAGTTTAAAAACTTTACTTAGCAGAGGAGGATTCTTACTTCATCGTTGGAACTCAAACTCTGAGGAACTTCTATCCAATCTCTTGCCACATTGTCCTGTTGATACTCCAGTAGAGTTTTGTAAATTGGAGGATGCTACTAAAGTTTTGGGAATACACTGGTATCCTAAAGCTGACTCATTCTTTTACGAAGTAAATTTGTCTTCCTCACCTCCACAAACCAAAAGACAAGTGCTATCAGAAATAGCTAAGATATATGACCCGCTTCATTTCATTGCACCCGTAATTGTTCTAGCTAAAATCTTTATGCAAGAGCTATGGTCATTGAACTCGGATTGGGATGATCCCATTCCTCCTTCGCTTTTACAAAAGTGGCTTACCTTTCGGCACAGTCTTTGTGATCTCTCATTAATAGACATTCCTAGAGTGCTAGTTCCGTTCTCTTGCTCTCTTGTCCTGGATTTGCACCTTTTTGCTGACAGTTCGACCAAAGCATACGGATGTTGTGCTTACATTGTAAGCCGCTCCCCCTTTTTCTCCAATTTGATATGTGCTAAATCTAAGGTTGCGCCTTTGAAACCCGTTTCATTACCTCGTCTTGAACTCTGTGCCGCACTACTTGCTGCCGAATTAGCTAACAAACTCAAACAAACACTCAACTGTAAGTTCTCGCACACATATTTTTGGACAGATTCCTCTATTGCTTTGGCATGGATTTCTAAACCTCCTTCTAATTGGCAAACTTTTGTAGCTAACAGAGTTGAGAAAATTCAAACTGTTTCTAAACCAGAACAATGGAACCATGTTTCTAGCAAAGACAACCCCGCCGACCTCATTTCTCGTGGTTGTTCACCTAAGTCACTATCTCAATCCTGTTCGTACTGGCACGGCCCTTCATGGCTTTCTGAAAGAATTCAAAACCGACCTTCCAACTCTAATTTCCCGTTAGAGGATATTCCTGAAATCAGCAAAAAAGCTTCTGCCTTTGTAACTGCCAACACTCCTTCCTTGTTGGAACGTTACTCTTCTTTTCAAGAACTAGTGCGCGTCACTGCTTATGTGCTCAGATGGAAATTTTTAGTACTAGATCAACCTCTATTCCCTCAGCCTTTTCTTTCGGCTGTTGAACTGCAAATTGCCACCATCAAAGTTCTTTGGCTCACCCAGAGAGAGGCATTCTCAGTCGAAATAAACATATTGGCTAAAGGTAAAACTCTCAAGAAACACAGCAGGCTTTTTGCCTTATGCCCTTTTCTAGATGACGATGGTTTGTTAAGAGTGGGCGGCAGACTTTCTCTTTCTGACTTCTCCGATGAAAAAAAGCACCCTATTATCCTTCCGTCTAAACATCATGTCACTCGGATAATCATTCGTCAGTTTCATTATCAAAACTTGCATGTTGGTTCTAGAACCCTTCTATGCTTGATACGGGAAAAATACTGCCCTATTAATGGTTTACACGAAGTCACTTCTGTTATACATAAATGTATTACTTGTTTCAAAGCTAAGCCTAAACCTAATCAGCAACTCATGGCTGACCTTCCCCCATTTCGTTCAGCTCCCTGCAGGCCTTTTTCCTTCACCGGCATTGATTACGCCGGTCCGTTTGTGTATCAACAAAATCACCCCAGTGCTAAAAGGAAAATCCTTGGAAAACTATACGTTTCTCTATTTGTCTGTATGGTCACTGGCTCTATTCATCTTGAGCTCGTAACTAGTGCCTCCACCTCATACTTTCTTTCCGCTTTCTCTAGATTCATTTCACGAAGAGGCATTCCTTCAGAAGTCTTCTCTGATAATGCCAAAACCTTTGTTGGAGCTTCGCAGCAATGGTATAAAGCCCTTTGTTCCCCTCGTGCGAAAGAACAAATCTCCAATTACTCGCACTTAAACCAATTCAAATGGCATTTCATCCCTCCTTACGCTCCCCATCATGGCGGACGATGGGAATCTAGTGTGAAACTCATAAAAAATCATTTAAAGAAAACTCTAGGCTCTAGTATTGTAACTTACGAAGAATTCAATTCTTTAATTATACTCATTGAGGGAATTGTCAACTCACGACCTCTTTCTCCTCTTTCCAACGATCCTTGTGATTTCCTTCCTTTGACTCCAGGTCATTTTCTGGTGGGCAGTTCCTTAGCTGCGTCTCCCCCGTTGCTTGATCGTAAACTTGATCTGTCTTTGCCTATCTTGTGGAGAAAGATAGAATCCCTTAAAGCTCAATTTTGGAAGAGGTGGAGACTTGAGTATTTTCACTCGCTCCAAAGGAGGAACAAGTGGCAGCTCTCTCAGCCTAACCTTCAGGAGGGTGATTTGGTTCTTCTCAAAGACCCAAGTCCTCCTCTTGTATGGAAAACTGGTCGTGTTATAAAATGCTATTATGGCAGAGATGCTAGAGTTCGAGTGGTCAAACTTAAAACTTCATCAGGACACTGTGTTCGTCCTATTTCAGTCATTTGCCCTCTGCCACTCTAGCTCTTCTCTCTCATGTTATCTTTGTTTTTTGTTTTTTTTTCTCTGTTGCCCCTCTGGCAGTATGTTCACTTTTCAGTGAAATTTACAAAGTTCACTTATTTTTATTATAACATAACCTCTCACCTGTCATGTCATTCCATTTTTCTTCAATCTGTTCTTGCTAGCACGTGTTCCATGACACTGTAATGATTTCCGGAACTAATGTTGGTCACGAGGTTCATTTTCTGTTGGCCCCTTGCTCTGATTGGCCTCAGCAGTTTTCGAGAATTTTCCATGCTCTCGGATTGGCCGACGCCACCTGTCCTCATCAAGCATTCCGCGTGATCTCCGGTATATAGCCTGCCCTGGCCTACATCAACTGTCTGTCTCCAGCAAGTCACAATGCCAGTCACTCGTCGTCAGCTGTCTTCACGCTGTTTGCACAACGCTTGAATGTGTCTCAACGCTGTGTGCTAATACATCGCAAAATGCTTCTAGTCAAACCAGCAGTGCATTCTAAAATCTACGAAATCTATATAAGTTAACATCGATACTTGGCCTACGTCAGTTTGTCGTGAGCAAAAACACGATAAACAAATTTTCTTCTGTGCTGGGCACGAAGTCTTCAACATTTCCAAGAAGGAAAAAAGTGATCAAAACCGAGTTCTACAAAGTCTATCTAAGTTTACATCGATGATTGGCCTACGTCAGTTTTGTGCTGGGCACGAAGTCTTCAACATTTCCAAGACGGAAAAAAGTGATCAACACGCTCTTCCTCTATTTATATTATGTGGAAATTCCTCTACACCAACGCCAACAAGCTAAGTGTTTATTATAACCTCAAAAATTTCTAAACCTTAAAAATATATCTTTCTTTTTAGGGTTTGTTACCTGACTTAAACAACTTGTCAAACTATGCCAAACTCAACTTATTTCTTTCTATTAAGTGGTTTAAGCATGTATTATGCCTTTAAATTGTAGGCTATGAGAAAACGGCTGTTCTCTCTCTTTCGCATGTTAACTTTCCTTCAAAACAAATCATTCTTTTCTCTATTTTTGTACAAACTATTGGGCTTAACACCAGTTCACCTATCTGACGAAGTGAATGGCTTGTTCTTCATTTAATCTATCAAAGTGTTTTTGGGAATGCTCCCATTTCAATTGCAAACAACTTTGTCTTATAACTATCAAGCGACTAGCAGGATGTTATCCCTACTGGCATGTTAATTAATGTTGATTTTTTTCTGTAAATAAACTAGCCTACTCTCTGTGTGCAGTCCTAGGCTAAATTTTAAGCCTTCATTTGAGCACTATAGTTACTCACTATTTTACCCTGCATAGTTCTACTTCAGACTAACTGGCCACAAAGTGGTTACTTATTCTCAGGGTTGTTGGCATTCAAGCTTATGAAATCTTGTTCGCTTGTTGTAGGCCTGTCAAAGGTCACATTTCCATTACATGTTTATATATTCATTTATTGTTAATCTTTTTCAAGCTTATGAAATCTTGTTCGCTTGTTGTAGGCCTGTCAAAGGTCACATTTCCATTACATGTTTATATATTTATTTATTGTTAATCTTTTGAAAGTTGTTTATGAATAAAATACCCCTGTTATTGGCAAACTGTTTCCATTGCTATTTACTCATCAATGTTCAATCTGTTCCTACTTAGTAAAGTTCATTTTCTTATTAGACTAGAAGCTTCACTTCTAGTCCTTCCCGAAAAAGGAGGTCTCGCATTGACAGATCCTAACCACTCCCCAAAAACTAAGATCGCCCCTGACTTCACTGAATTTGAAAATGTCGATGGATAATACCTACACCATGAATCCAGGTTAACTACTGAGGTTAAGCGACTGTTGATTCATTAGGAATATCCATCTAGAAAATCATGCTCAGAAAAGACAAATAGCCTATAATCTTGAAATAATTGATAAAAAGAATCAAAGTCTCTCTCTTATCAACTGTCTTAGAAAACTTCCTAATATCACCGTGATATTTAGAAAAGATCCTCATCTAGGAAATGTGTACTGGAAAACTAAATGTGCACTAAATACTAGAAGAATCTGACAGTGTTCTTAACGCTGCTGCAAGAATGAGCATCTAAAATATTCTTATACAAAAAAACTGGAGTTCTTCCCCTAAACATGGTCTTCACGACAGTGAGAATATGCTTATCACCTGAAATACTAATGAAAAATACTGAAAGTTAAATTTACAAAGCTAATATTACACAAAGAAAGGATTCACTTAATTGAACCAAAATCCTGGTTAAATAGAAGGTTAGTACCGAAACAGACATCGAACCTGCACCCTCCACTTAACCATTTAAACTACTTAAAAGAAAACTATGGAAATTGCGGTTGCTTTCAATGCCCCACTACACTATTGTAACAAACTGATGTTCCAGTACCTTTCGTCGGTTCTAGAAGAGGTGCAAAAAGGATATATGTTGGCCCTGGTAGCCTCCGGGCTAAACCAAGTCATAGAATATTCCATCTCCATCACCTGAGCTCGAACCATCGGACTTCCCAAGCCCGAACGACGTCTGGCCAGTCACTGCGTTCCATCGTGGCCACGCGATATTTCTCCGTACACGTTAGAAAGAGCATGGCTCTCCCGGATACAATTAATCAGTTTGTCACATCGTATGACCGAACGTGAACAACCACTGAATAAATCCATATTAGAAATGGAAACGGAAATACTTTTATACATGTCTGTATAACCTACAGTAGCATTGAGTCCGTATATGAAATTCATAGCGCAGAAGTAGGTTTCACGATGCTCACGCTAATGCCAATTAATGTAGTATCCTCATCGCGTTTAGCCTGCCATAGTAGCAGATACAAAACTCATTTTAATTGTTCCCTCCGACGTCTCACTCGAACATACGTCGTTCATAGAGGTATAACACACTTGGAAATGTCTTTGTAACATTGGGCTGTGCTCCCAAAAGGATTTAAATACGCCCGTGTTCCTGTGAAAATCACACGCAATGGCGGCACAAAGCAATGACCGATCACTCTGCACTTCTTGCTACTAGAAGTTTGTGCACGTCCATAAATGTAAGCACATAATGGGTTTAACATAGTGTCGAAATCCCATTTTATAAGCCTTTCTAGCCCGGACATTTAAGTCAAAATATCGCCTTAACCTAAAAAATTGTTATAAAGGTATTTTTTCAGAATCCATTAATTTGACCCTAGGTAACATCATATCCAAATAATCAGCCGTACATGTGCCGGCTCCTTTATTTCCAGGCCTGGAAACTTGGAATTCCAGGAATTTCTCATCGCTGTCCTGGAACGCCCATAAAAACCGAACGACTCGGCCTAGGTAGACATAAGAGGTGTCAAATGAAAAAGAAAACCATGCAGACTCCATATACAAGGCTTTAGGCAATATTTTTCTAATTTCGGAGTAGATTGTAACCAAACAAATGCGCGAAATTCAAAATTATTGTAAGTTTGAATTCATGTGCACGTTTATTAGAGACTAAGACGGCAGCTCATGCAAAAAATGCACCTTAAATAAGAAAGAGCATCGTTCTAGCTTAACAGATGTGAGCTTGGTTTTGTTTTTAGTCTAATAATTCAACAGTTACAGACGAAACAAATTTAACCGGAAGGTAAGTTGGTACAGTGGAACGTGGCTAATTCGAACTTCTATAATTCGAAATCTTCTTTAATTCGAATCTTTCTCTTGGTCCCTAGCATTTTATATACAATCAATGCTAAAAATCGTGGTTAATTCGAATTATATTTTGGATAATTCGAAGTTTTTACGTGTAAAAAGCCGATTGGAAGCCAAACAGTTGCGTCAGGAATTCCCGCAAAACGACGTTGTATCATTGGCATGCGGCCCCTACTCGATTGTTTTGCCTACGTGACTTCGAAAAACTAGATGGTGACGACGCATCTGGCGGTGAACTCCTGGAGGGAGTTCCCGGAAAAACTGTTCCGAGTGCAGCCCAAGCAACAAGCCAAATCACAGAGGTAAGGTTTTTTTAAATGTAGAAAAGACGTAATTGATTCTGTTTCCCGTTCCTTAAATTTGTTAGATTCCTTTGAGATGGCCGAGGGACTTAATTGCAGATACAGCTAAAAAACTCAAACCTTTTTTGAAAAACAGTAGATTTCTCTAAGACTTAACTAGAATGCTGGATTACTAGTGTCGTTAAATAGGTGAATAGTACATTTTGGTTTTATTTTATCATTTGAAACTTTTGGGATTATTCACGATACAGTCATTAGGCCTATACAGCACCGTTGTCTGTTAATCTGCTTTGTTAACGTCAATCAATATGTAAACGTAATACTGTACATAGCATATAAGCACTTTACTTGTTAAGAAACTATGTAATATTATGTTTAATAAAGGTTCTTGGATAAAAACCTAAAATTTGAATATTTTCTCTACCCTTTTCAAAGAACTTTCTTAATTCGAATTTTTGGATATTTCGAATTTTTCACTGGTCCCTTGAGGTTCGAATTATCCAAGTTCCACTGTATTACAGGACGGGAGTAAACAACAAACAACTCTGCGTAGGTAAACAAAAGTGGTTACAAATGAACGATAAAAGCATGCAGATTCCATAAATAATACTATAAGCAATGTTTTCTCTGCTTTCGGGGTATATTGTAACAAAAAACAAAAGGAAAATTTAAATTTTAGGTTAGAATTTGTTTGCACGTTTAGCAGACTAAGACGGCTACTTACGCAAAGCAAACAAATTGCTTCAAAAAAGTGTGGACCTTCGGGAGAAATTGCCAAACATACACAAATCCATCCGCAATTCGCGAAGAAGTTTGCACTGTTGGAGAAAAGTTCATAAGGGCATTGCATCCTGGAGGAAATGAATTGGAGGATATCGATTATCTTACACATCGTCTGTACCAGATGACCATTGCGCGCCAAGCTCTGACTTCTCAGTTTGAACTTGCAACTCTTCCTCCAACAAGGGAAGCTCTACGGCAGCACTCAATGCGGACTTACTTGCAGGTAACTTTACACTACACGTATACAATATATTTTCTAGTATTTCTCATGAGAGTGAAATATGTTGAGTTTTATTTTAGGTTCAAGAATGGCTGGGAAGAAACCTCAATCCAACAGAGTGGGGCTGGCAAGACATTGACAACTATCTTTTGCCCGTTCCCACAACCCTGCCACCAGCTCCTGACTCTCGTCTCCTCCTAATTGCCCGCGATTGCAAGACGGACTTCGGAGTGCGTTGTGGATGTAGACGATCCGGCCAAGAGTGCTCAGAAATGTGCTCTCAATGTCACGGACAAAATTGTGATAACGCAGTACATCGTTATGAAACAGATCAGGATCGAGATACACCCGATGTCACTTAAACTACCAGCTTCATGCATTACACCTTTTCATCCAATGCCTTTTTCCTATGATTTCGAAGGCTTACCTCATACTTAATTATTATGTGTGTAAATAAAAATTTCTTCTTGTGTTGCTTCCGTAGAAAATAAATCATTATCTCAACCTTTACTTTCCAGGTGCTAACCGAATAGGCTAAACCCCCGACGACACAACGCAATCCAGCACTGTCAACTGACAATTACTACACGTTTAATTTTCGCTATAACTCTTCAATAATAAAAGTAAAGCAAACATGACAGATGGTCTGAAAAGCTAAAAATATGGTCTTTGTTATATTACGCATGATTTTTTGGTATATACTTCATTTTCAGTCATTGCTGTTCCTGCAGCAAAAATGAAACCTCAAAAATTTTGAATTTCGCGCATTTTTTGTTACAATCTACCCCGAAAGGAGGAAAACATTGCCTAATGTCTTATATATGGAATCTGCAAGATTTTTTCTTTCATTTGATAGTACTTTTGTCTACCTAGGCCGAGTCGTTCGGTTTTTACGGGCGCTCCAGAACGGCGATGAAGAAATCCTGGAATTCCAGATTTCCAGGCCTGGAAATCAAGGAAGCCGGCACATGTACGCCCGAGTATTTTTATATGTTCCCTAGGGTCGAATTAATGGGTTCTGAAAAAATTAGCTTTATAACATTATTTTTTACCTAAAAACCTTATTTTCCTTGGCTATTCGTGAATGTTGGATGATACACGAACATTGTTAACGCGATCCACTCGCACGCCTTGTAGTACTCGCAATTTACGTATTTCACTCCACCTCGTGGTGATAATATTCCCGCACCGTGTCTGAACATGCTCGCTGCAAAGAGGAAGACATAAATCACCCCCACTCCTTGACGTCATGTATCGATGCTAATCGCTACAGGTGGGAGTAAATACATGTAATTAAATGGATCTCCTTCAGTTGTCCAAACATGCGTATATAATAGCTTTCTGCTATGGAAATGTGTATTCTAACACATACAGAACCTCGTAAATGACGCTAAATATCCTTTATTTTATATAAATCCTTCTCAGGTGTAGCAATCGATACGAGATATGACAGGATTGATTTGATTATAATCGTTGTATTTTCGGCTCCCTCTTCGGAAATGCTCGCTGGCGTGACTTACACTCCCGAGTGGAACTCCTCCTACCTCATAACAGCTGTGTAGAATGATTTCTCTGGCGAACTCAATAGCTACACGCCGCGTCACAAAACTGTATTCATAAATGAAATCAAAAACCTTTAAAATAACGGTACAGTACTGTGCCCGTAAATTCGGGAAGATGCCTGCATATTATTTATGTCTAGCTGTACATTGGAGACATCTCCCTGAACCTTATCAACTTAAGACTTATCATCCGATACATCAGACCTAACATCACCAACATCGGACTTCACATTACCGACATCGGACCTAACATCACCAACATCGGACTGTACAGCGTCTACTTTAGACTGGACATTGGATACATCTGATTTAACCTCCGATACATCAGACCTAACATTGCCAACATCGGTCTTAACATTGGAGACATCATCCTGTATCTGCTGGGAACTGGCCTGTAATCGCGACACTATTACAACCATGTTCGAGGCACTAGTCTGTAGTCCCTCTAAAGAAATCTGAACTCCTTGATTTTCATCTTTAAAACTTTCTTTAACACTTTCTGCAACCTTGTTTGTAATGGATTCAACTACATTTTCCACTACCTTAACAATTACTGTGTCAAGATCCTCCTTACGCTCCCATTTCATTTTCTCCAGATCCTGCTTGGCTTCCTGAAATTTACCTTACGTATCTTTCATATTTACATTAAAATTTTCCTTGGTCTCACCTTCGAAAGCCTTTAAACTCTCCTTCATGCTAGCCTGTAGCATTTCCTACATCTCCTCCAACAATCTCCTGACATCCTCAGTTGCCATTACAACAATACAATATAATCAATTGCTATGGGGCACATCTAAATACAAAACAAGATAACAACATTCGAGCAACGTTTTCCTCCATGTATTTGGGCACCTTAACGTCAATAGTTAACTTAAGATTATCTTAACTTAACTTAACAGACACCCAATGTTTAATAAATTTACCTTAAAAAGTTCGTTCACTTGTGATCTACTCTATAAATATACCAACACAAAGAAACTCTACCATTACTGCCATAAAAACAAGTTAGCTTTATTATACACAATATGACGAACAACTGCCATGTACCGGTAAAAAAAATCATGATCATAGGTCATTTTTGGAACATTCCACCTATTATACCTTTCTCAGTTTTATACAAGATCTGATCTTTTGTGAGAGTGCAACCTTACTAAAATCAACTCAAAAATACCTATATAATCACACTCACATCCATCCAAAATTGGACTAGACAACCCACAAGTTTGGTAGTTATTTCTTTCACTAGAAATTTTCAAACCAACTTCTCCTAAAGGCTCTACGAAGCTAATTTCCCATCCCCTTAGATGGGCTCCATCCCTACTGTAACCGTAAATTCGGGAAGATGCCTGTTGGGCATCCAAAGCAAAAACTGGATTGGTATATTTCTGAATGAGCTCCGGCAAAATCCATCAGAAATCGCTCCAACAAGATCTTCGAGAATCTACACAGTATCGATCAGTGGTATCGTGGCTACACAACATAAATACACTTGCTCAGAAGCACCTACCTTATAGTTTTCTCGGGGTCTCTCAGGGGCTTAGCTCCAACCTATAAATGAATCCGTAATACCACTGTTTCTAGCTATACATAAATAAATCACTAGTAGAAAACATAGAAAAATGAACTGGTAAATTTATTTAACAATAGTAAACTAATTATAATATTTAAACATTAAATAACAACGATTAAATAAAAAATAACACACACTCTCATACGTACTCCTCCACTACAACAAATACTCTATTAGCTTTACTGTGCTGTAAGTTGATTATAAACAAATTTTGAAGAGCCTAAGCCAACTGTAACTATTTAAAACGTTAAGACAAATACCACGCGTGTCATGAATTCTTGAATTGCTATATAAAAAGCTGGCACGCTTACTCGTAATGCACCTGGCTATGCGGGATGAATGACCCACTTCTGAATCAGCCGCGAAGTCGTTAGACAACAGAGGGCTGTGAGTTATCCAACATAACAGACTGGCCTTGAGCGAAGCAGTAGGCATACACATCCCCACACTACTGTGCTCGATCTGTCCAGCGGACATTCGCCATGTTAAAATTTACATTCTCCCATTATAAAACACTTCATATCTCACACACCTTTCAAACAATCTCTCTCAGATTTTAGCATTAGCATCCATGCATCCTCCCTCAACATTCATGAATGCCGGGGTTCAATTATTCTTAACAATAAACAAATCATTCATTCCAATAACATGCATTCAGCAATACCCTATATTTCAAAAATCATTGACCGAAAAATTATTTGACTAACTAAATAATTATGCTATTATTTACAAAAGTTGAATCGTTATATTTAACGATCTAAAACAGAGTCATAGCTCTCTTTAAACAATACTCCTCTCCCTGCTATATACAACGTGTTCTTCACATATACTTTCATTAAACATTTACTAATGTTTATATACTGCACACACTTTGTCATTATTAGTGTTATAGACAAAATCAGTCCAATGCTTTCAATCATTTAAGTTCAAATGCACGTAAATACTCAAATCTTTGTTAATAAAAATTAATAAATGTATTAGCAATGACCTGTGGATAATTACTTTCTCCAATTATTTTTCCGCTTACTAAAACTCTTGTCATTACTGCTAAAACCGTAGATTTATATTCATGTACACTGACACCTCTTCTCTACAATGCCTTGATCTTATCAAAAGAACAATACTTCAGTAATTCCCTCCAATGTGGCAACATCTTCACATGAGTACACATATCTCCAACAACCTCATATATCCACTGTATGTGGTAATAAAACTCATATATTATGTCGAACAATTCTTAATACAGTCATTGTTATCAACATCTCTTCTGTAGGAACTTCATTTAATTACTGGCATTATCTTCAGCATTATAACCCATAATTGCTGGTATTGAACTCTTCCTTAAGTTCTTAAAAGACACTTCCTTCAAATAAATGACGACCTCAGACAAGTCGTATATGACCTCCGTAAGTTTACTTCACAAAAGATACTTAAATCTTCACAGTATATATTACATATAAAATTAATAAAAATACTGTTCCGTCCACATCTCTGATCTAGCTTTAATTTACACGTCTATGTAATATCGAGTCCACAATACGACACGACACCACATATTGTGTATAAATAACCACATATGTTATTTATCATGTCCATTAGAATTCTATCTTGAGTAGGGTAATCCAGCTTCGAATCCCTGTCGTAAGATAAAAATTATCTTCAATCAAATTATGTTTCCTAAAATAATTAAATGAAGAAAGCTGTTAGCTTTCACAAATAAAGTAAGGATTGTCATTATCGCTATGAGTCTCCATTCGATACAACGAATGTCTATGAGTATGACTTCTATCACATCCTATCAAACAATTCTTATCAATGCGACGTAAAGTTCATAGTAGTTATAATGATATAACAATATCATTCGTTGTTTCTTCTGATCTTGATGACTTCTGTACGATGAGGTGACCAAATCAAATTACTTAAAAAGGAATTTCATTGGCATCTGTGACAAATGTCTACAGCCATAACTAGAGATTAAATTCAAATCGTAGAATGTTAAAATGACTGGTCTAAAATAAGGAATACTGATTCCTTAAACAATTAAATAAGTCAGCTCAGAAACTGATCAGTAAAATAAAAATGAAAAACTGATGAAAGACGATCATCTCAAATGATCTTGCAGAATAAATCTCGTTACACACATGAAGAATAAAAATATGTCGAAACATGGAAATACATAAAATATGGAGTAAAACGTTTGCTCAGAATGTCACTATAAAGCTCTCAATAAAAAAAATAATTAACACAGCTACCTTATCTAACCACATCTAGAAGCTCAATGTAAGTATTTTGGGAAAATACTTAGTTGTTCCTCATTCCAGGATACTGGGTTGGACCTCAGTTCGATTCCCCGGATCAGCAATCTCGAATAAGGAAATACGTTTCCTCTCCGATAATCACCAACCTCCGTCTGGACTCGAATGACTTCCTTCTGGCAAATTCTTCTTTATTGCCGGGATCTTACCCTGGACATCTTGACAAATCTTTATGTTGCATCTTCTTTCGCCGTCATAGATATGTTTCAGTGTCATAATTGCGTAGAATCGTAGAAATATTCATATGGATAGTGTATGAAATAACTCTAGAGCTTGTAGTTGTTAAACAATGTTCGTATAATGACGTGAATGCACAAGCTGCAAGAGTACATAACGTCTACATTCTGAAGTATTCTGGTTAACGAAGCTCCATGTTGTATCTATATATCTGCATCAGATAAGTCCAACGCGCATAAAGTTCTTAGCTCATCATCATAACATCGTGATAAATATCGAACAAATTCTGATGAATGTTTGCAGTCATAGTGAAAATGGTTATACACTGCTCCAAAATGTAAGTAAAGGCACTATTACTCACTTGGTTAATGTTCAATGCTGCCTTGCATCAACTAAAATGCTTTTCACCTTCGATTTCCAGCACTTTTCTAAGACACTTTTGAATTGTCTAAAACTTCAAAACTATATAACTTGTGATGCTAACCATGCTGGCCGCTACGCTACGGTGGCGACTAATATGAAAATAAGAAATAACTTGCGATGCTTAAATCTGCACACATACTAGAATACAGCTTGTACTGTAGGATAATTCAACTGGCTAAATTCTATTCTCACTTATCGCTGAGTTATTGCGATATTAAGAACTTGCAAACTATGCCTAGTTTCGAAGTGTTTCGATATCCTATCTCGCCTCGGCGATCGTGCTGTCTCCACGACTGGTCTCGCTACTGTACTCGTATAAGCCTCGGGATCTTGGTTAACCCGGTGAACACAACTATTTTCTTCGAAGTCTGTCGCAGTAAGAGCCTCGATGCTTGGATCTCCCTCTCCCAGTCGAGATTTTGGCGGCCATTTCTGACTCCCTCCAGAAATTTTAGCGCGCAGTTTAACTATGCTTATAACTTTGTAATTAGACCTTTCAACTCATTTTAAAGTCTCTTTAATATTTTCCTTTAATTTTCTTATCATTACCAATATATAAAATATCCTTCTTGGGTCCTAAAGGCTTAAATTATCCAAATAATCTAGTTGAAGTTATTCCCGTCTTCCATAAGAGCTCTCCTCATTGGCTGGGGCTTATGTCCAATGACATAAATTATAACAATAATTATAATATTCCTTAGCAAGTTCCCTGTTGCTATGTCAATTTCAACGTTCTAGAAGCGTCTACTGCGCAAGATATCACGTGATCGGACTTTCCCACTGCCTCGAGCTTGTAACACGACTCACTTGTGTCACAGTTCCAGGATTTATATTTGCTGGTTAAATTTTATCATGGGCTCGGAAAATATTCTAATTTAAGTCCAAAATAATTCAATTTTCGGGGGCAGTACCGTCCCGGCATTTGCCCGAAGACGAAGTGGGAAACCACGGAAAACCACTTCGAGGATGACTGAGGTGGGAATCGAACCCACTCTACTCATTTGGGCCACCCGAGGCTGAGTAGACTCCGTTCCAGTTCTCATACCAATTTTCAAATTTCTTGGCAGAGCCGGGTATCGAACCCTCCGGGCCGGCAGCTAACCATGCTGGCCGCTACGCTAAAGTGGCGACTAAAATGAAAATCTAATATATAAAAGTGAAAGTCTGTATGTGGTTATGTGGGTATGTGGGTCTGTTCCGTATACAAATCCACACCGTTCCACCAATCTCAACCAAAATTTGCATACACATAGTTTAGGACCCGGAAGGAACCGCTGGCTACATGAATTTTCGATAGTCTTTCTCATTCTTTTGATTTGGGCCTTTTTGGACTCAAGCACAGGCTAATCAAATCATAAAATATACTCATCAAGGAATGGCAAGGCAGATAGTTTCCATGGCAACATAGCTCAAGTCGAGACACGGCCGTCTGGATGCCAGTTGCGCTCTGCACTACTGGTATAGAAAATGAGCATCTTTACTTGAAATCCCGTTAGTTACTCACCTACTCACACAGCACTGTCAACCGAGTTTAGCATAACAAAGACTTGACACTATCTTCTACTATATATTTGTCAAATACCACTCACTCACTCATTCATTCATCACGAAATCTCAGAAACCACCGAACGGATTGGAATGAAATTTGGTATGCAGCTTCCCCAAGGACCGCAAATGCTCACTAAGAAAGGATTTTTGTATATTCAGGTTCTAAAGGGGTGTTAAGGGGGTAGACCTGCATTTCATTGACTAGCAATATCTCCCGATTGGTTTCATTGGGGGATGTGATACTCGGCACATAAACCCATCATTAAAAATAAGAAGACACGAGTCTCAGAGTTTTTCGATGTGGTGTATATTATGAGGTGAAAGGGGTGAAAAGTGGGGATTGAAATATTCCTAAATGAGCGTGTATCTCTTAAACGACAAAGGCGAGGAGTTTGAAACTCAGCGAAAAAAAATCAGCATAAAAATAAGTAAATATGTGTTTGACCGTTTTTTTATAAATCCAATTTAAGGGGCCCATGGGGAAGGGTGAAATTCTGGTGGGGGGGACAGGAAAGAAAGTGTCCTAACTGATTGACTGACTGACTCACTCATCAAACTCAGGGGGGAAAACTGCTTTAAAGTAAGTAAATAGCTGTTCGACAGGTTTTTTTTTCATAAATCAAATTTAAGGGGTTCATGGGGAGGGGTGAAATTCTGAAAAAAGAAAATTGAAAGAAAATGTCCTGACTCACTCACTCACTCACTCACTCATCATCATCGCCCTGCCAAAATTATTGAAGTTAGAAACATGACCGTTTTGGGATATGTTCATTGTATGTCAAAACAGTCTACTAAGGGAGGATTTTCGGATATTCAGGTTCTAAAGGGGTCTTAAGGGGGTTAAACCTGCATTTCATTGAATAACAATATCTCTCGAATGGTTTCATTGGGGGATGTGATTCACGGCATATAAACTCATCATTAAAAAGTAAGAAGACACGTGTCTGATGGTTTTTCGATGTGGTGTATATTATGAGGTGAATGGGGTGAAAAGTAGGGATTGAAAGATTCCTAACGGAGCGTGTATCTCTTAAACGACATAGGCGAGGAGTTTGAAACTCAGCGGAAAGAAATCAGCATACAAAATAAGTAAATATTTGTTTGACCGTTTTCTCATAAATCCAATTTAAGGAGCCCATGGGGAGGGGTGAAATTCAGGGGGGGAAAAAAACTGGAAAGAAAGTGTCCTAACCGATTGACTGACTGACTCACTCATCAAACTCAGGGGGAAAAACTGCTTTAAAATAAGTAAATAGCTGTTCGACAGTTTTTTTTTGGATAAATCAAATTGAAGGGGTTCATCGGGAGGGGTGAAATTCTGAAGAAAAACAAATGAAAGAAAATGTCCTGACTCATTCACTCACTCATCATCGCCCAGCCAAAAATTTTGAAGTTGGAAACATGGCATTTTGGAGATATGTTCGTTGTATGTCAAAACCGTACACTAAGGGAGGATTTTTGGATATTCAGGCTCTAAAGGGGTCTTAAGGGGGTTAAACCTGCATTTCATTGAATAACAATATCTCAAGAGTGGTTTCATTTGTGGATGTGATACTCGGCATATAAACTAATCATTAAAAATAAGCAGACAGGTGTCTAAGGGTTTTTCGATATGGTGTATTATTATGAGGTGCAAGGGGTGAAAAATGAGGGTTGAAGGATTCCTAATGGAGCGTGAAGGCCTATCTCTTAAACGACATAGGTGAGAAATTTGAAACTCAGAGAAAGAAAATCAGCTAAATAAATAAGTAAATCGGTGTTCGTTTTTTTTCATAAATTAATTTAAGGGGCCAATGGGGTGGGGTGAAATTCTGGGGGAAAAAAGGAGAGAAATTGTCCTAACTGACTGACTGACTCACTCACTCATCATACTCAGGGGAAAAAGACAGCTTAAAAAATAAGTTAATAGGTGTTCAAGAGTTTTTTCATCAATCCAATTTAAGGGGCCCATGGGGAAGGGTGAAATTCTGGTAAAAATAATTGAAAGAAAATGTCCTGTCTGACTCACTCACTCATCACGCCCAGCGAAAACTATTAATGTTGGAAACATGAAATTTTGGGAATATGTTCGTTGTATGTCGAAAACGTCAACTAAGGAATGATTTTTGTTTATTCGGGATTTAAAGAGGTGTTAAGGGGGTAAAGGTGCATTTCATTGAATAACGATATCACATGATTTGTTTCTTTGGGGATGTGATATTCGGTATAGAAACTAATCATTAAAAATAATCAGACATATGTCTAAGGGTTTGTCGATGTGATGTATATTATGAGGTGAAAGGGGTGAAAATTGGGGGTTGAGGGATTCTTAACGGAGCGTGTATCTCTGAACGACATAGGCGAAAAAATTTAAATTCGGCGGGAAAAACAGCTTAAAATACAAGTAAATAGGTGTTCGACCGTTTTTTCATAAATCCAATTTCAGGAGCCCTTGGAGAGGGGAGAAATTCTGGGGGGGGGGGGGGGAATAGGAAAGAAAGTGTCCTAAATGATTGACTCACTTAGTCACTCATCAAACTCAGGGGGAAAACAGCTTTAAATAAGTAAATAGGCGTTCGACCGTTTGTTTCATAAATCCAATTTAAGGGGTTCATGGGGAGGGGTGAAATTATCAAAAATAAATGAAAAAATGTCCTGACTGACTCACTCACTCATCATCGCCCAGCCAAAATTATTAAAATTAGAAACATGAAATGTTGGGGATATGTTCATTGTATGTCGAAAACGTCCACTAAGGAAAGAGTTTTGGATATTCAGGTTCTAAAGAGGAGTTAAGGGGGTAAACGTGCATTTCATTGAATAACAATATCTGACGAGTGGTTTCATTTGGGGATGTGATACTTGGCATATATACTAATCATTAAAAATAAGCTGACACGTGTCTAATGGTTTTTCCATGTAGTGTATGTTATGAGGTTAAAGGAATGAAAAGTGGGGGTTGAAAGATTCCTACCGGAGCGTGTATCTCTTAAAAGACATAGGCGAGGAGTTTGAAACTCGGAGGAAATCAATCAGCTTAAAAATAAATAAATAAATAAATAAATAAAATAAATAGGCGTTCGACCGTTTTTTCATAAATGCAATTTAAGGGGCCTATGGGGAGGGGTGAAATTTTTGAAGAAAAACGTCCACTAAGGAATGATTTTTGGATGTTCACTCTCATCGACCAACCAAAACTATTAAAGTTAGAAGAATTACATTTTGGGGATATGTTCGTTGTGTGTCGAAAACGTCTACTAAGGAGGGATTTTTGGATATTCAGGTTCTAAAGGGGTGTTAACGGGGTTAAAACTGCATTTCATTATATAACAATATGACACTCATTCGTTCATTCATTCATTTATTTGCAATGGAGGGTGTGGCCCCCGGAGGCAAATTGGATATACATAACAAATAAATAATTACACATAACAATTCAATAACAATTATACAACAATTAAACTGGAGTATTTACACAAATAGTCAGTCTTTTCTTAAACACACCTATATGTTTGGGAAAAGGCTCTAAGACTGCGGCAGGAAGAGAGTTCCAGTTATCAATGGCACGGTTTACAAAAGAATATTTACCATAATTTGTTCGCTGTGGTCGGCCCTTAACTTTGAAAGGATGATCGCTCCTACCCATGTAAGTAATGTAAGTAATGACGCGAGCGAAGCAAGGCTAAACATGAGATGGTGTGTGTCTGTGTATTACTCAATCACGCAAGTACCACTGGTCCGATATACGTGAATTTTACATGAAAGTAGCTGATTTACCTGGTTAACATATAGGTTACTTTTGATTACAATACTTTGCACTATTTAAAGATGGCGACCATTTTAGTGACGTCACTACACCCTTTGGTTTCAAACTCATATTTCCATTTGAAATAAAAAGAGAACGCTAAGAAATAGCAAACTTTTGATGGCATATACGAGGTTTAAAATTACATTTTCTATCCGAAAGGTATCTCCAACGGTTAGCGAGTAAAATCTAAATTTGTGCTATAAAACACGGTCAACGCCGAGCGTTGTAGTTTGACAAAATGTTTCATCCTTAATCTCCCTCTGCGCAGCACCTCGCCTATCCCCTATTTTAACAGTCACCTTCACATTTTAATTTATTTATGACGCGTAGCGAAGCACGGGTACTTCAGCTAGTAAGAAATAAAATTAAAAATAATACTATTAATACTATTATTATTATTATTATTCAATCATTTTACATCACTATATAAGTATGGTAATCACCTATTGTAGACTTTGACAACTACAGTCCAGTATGTAGGTCTATATTACCTTTTCTACGTAAACTCATGGAAAAATCTCTACCCAATAGACTGAACAGTTATTGTGGTGTTTGAAGCCATATTTCAGTGTTGCCTTAGTAAACAAGAGTTTAGTGCTTTTCAGTCGGTCAACACGAATGTACCCAAAAGAGATGGGTTATGCCCTAATCCTGCAACAAATTACATGAGATTAATAAAACACTAGGATGACCAGTTTCGATCGTCAAGCGATCATCATCAGATCCAATACACTTAGGCTATAAAATCTATGTTTGAAATACAGGTGAAAATATTTACAATATGTACAATTATTTAGTTGCAGTATTGGTACTGCAACTGTCAGTGTATGCTAAATGCAGTATATATGTTAGGTGAAATGCTAAATGGTGATGGCTATCCGGAGATTGTAATTTAGAGAGATTATATGGTTGTAAACTATGGTTAAACTATAAAATTTTAGGCTAACTACTTATCTGATTGTCTTCCGTACTACAGCTATTCGCAGTTTCCGTGCTCACTTGAACTCGCTGTGCGGTCGACTGAACAGTTACTTAAATACATACAATATAATAGAAGAACATCAGCATGGTCTTAAGAAAGAAAAAAAACAACACAATTATTGTTAACTGAATTTGCAAATATTGTTATTATTAGCTTTAAATTACAACAAGCATTTTATGGTATTATCCCTGGATTTGTTCTAAGACATTTGACGCAATGAATCATGAAAGACTATTGAACAAACTAGAAGATATTGGTATAAGAGGTAACACTCATAAAGTTTTTGAAGGTTATGTTACCTTAGAAAGTAACAGATGTCGGTACCAATAAACGATACATATTAGTGAACTATTGAGGTAACACGAGGAATTCCACAAGGTAGTATTTTGTCATCTACTCTCTACAACTTATTAGTTAAGGACGTGGATGAAACTTTTGAACACGGCAAGATTAGACAGGTGACACCACAATATTTACCATACATACTGATCCTAAAATAGCCTTCAAGAGACTACAGCAAGACTCTAATAGCATAAATAAATAGTGACATGACGACAACAATATCTACATTAATACCAACAATTTTAAATTATGCACATCAGAGTAATGCTTTACACACGAGAAATATTCAAACAACGAAACCACAAGGATGCATATCTTTATAAAAATATTCCTGACAACTACGAGTACACTTCTGCACATACATACAATAATAACAATAGTAATAATAATAATAATAATAATAATAATAATAATAATAATGTTATGGCTTTTACGTCCCTCTTTAACTACTGCGGCGTTTAGAGACGACCGAGTGCCGGAATTTTGCCCCGAAGGGGATCTTCAGCGTGCCAGTAAATTTATTGACACGGCTTCCACGCATTTTCGCACCCTCAAACGCCAAGCGCTAGTCGAATCTACCTTAAAGATGCCTTACCTGCTTGGGGAAGTAAATACTCTACCCAAATAAAACACCTCCAAGAGTCTACAAATAGATGTTTCACACATAATACAACCATCCCATATTTGAATATTGAAGTACTATATAATATATCAATCTTAATAAGGTACTTTCATGATGAACACTTCAAAAACACAAGCTACATACATGATTTAAAACAGAACAAAATACATCATTCATATTTGCTAAAATGCTATGGGTGCAAGAGATTGAAATACACAGTTCCTTAAACGAACTTCCCTCTGAAATTAAAAATTGCTCAAACAAAACATGGACAGCTCATAATATAAAACTGTAATATTTATCAAAACAGATATAGCATGCAAATAATAATAAGTTACAATGATATTCTACAAGATAAATCTCTACTTAGTATAAAGCAATTCCGATTCTTGGATATCACGGGTAATCTCGAGAACCATTGGATGGGTTTTGATGTGGTTTTCACTATTCTGTAAAGGATATCTCGAGGAAGGTTTCTGTAGAAAATAATTTATTTATGATAAAAGAAAGCCAATCAGTGACGATTTCAGTGAAAACGTTTAAAAGAAACCTGGCGTCCGTGCCCTTTTTAAGCTTACGCAGGGCAAACCGTTAAAAATATCAATATACTGTGAGTGTAAGAATTGTTCAGCATGAAAAGTTCTACAAAAAGTTCACGAGAGCATATGTCCAGGTTCAATACATCGCCCACTATAAGTGTTTTTATGTTTTCATTTCTCCCAACAATCTCCATTCAATTACTGAGATAAATGTTCCCGGGCGAAGCCGGGGTGGGTTGATAGTTTATGATAAAAATTCTAAACTCTGGTAACTGAACAACATACATTTTTAGCACCTGCGTGACATTCTAAATAAATGAAATGTGTAGCAGGTTGGAATATATTGTAATAGCCTATGCAATGTTTTCCTATCACTTTTTCTTACTCCGTTTGTTAGTTTAATGTACACTTGTGCATGCTTGTTAATCTATAGAATGTCAGTAGATATTTCGTAGAAATTTCGTAACACTTTTAAAATTTTATTAATATAGGCTAGGAGTACTAAATTTAAAAATAAAATTACGATCTAAAAATATCATAAAATATATAAATAAAATAGAGTAAAATCGTATTATTTAAGTATTTTTTACATTTTACTAATAATTCATTAATTTTCAATATCGTTTATTGTATTTTTTGTTTTACTTGAAGTCAATAAGTAGCACTTGTGTGTGTAATGTAAAGGCTAATAAATAACGTAATACAATATATTCCACAGATAATTGGAAAGGATTCTCAACCGATTCATGGGATATATTGCCATTTCTTAGAGAAAAATAAATAAATTAAAAATTGAAAACCTTATTATACATAATATAGCTTTTGGGGCTATTACGTCGAATAGTATTTTAAATGTCGATGCTTCGATACAACTGCTTGTCCTTTTATCAAGGTTTGTTAAGTAAGAAAGAAAGAAAGAGTACAGAATGGCATATTACCTCCATAGATAAATGGTATAAGATAGGTAGCCATGTCGAACAAATAGTTACTCAAGCGGAACTTTTAACGAAGGATGAGGTGATAAGAGTGTTACAGGATGACAATTCTAAGTTGTTAGATAGGGTGGTGTATTTAGAAAATAAATTAAAGCATGAAAACACGTGGAGTGACGTTGTGAAAAATAGGCCTAGGCCTACGCGTTGTGTGACGGAGCAGCGATCTGCAGAGACACAACCACCTGATTTAATGAAACACAGGTTTAGTTTACTAGACAATATTTTGGATGATAGGTATGAGGAAGTTCAACCCACTAAAAAGTTGGTACCGATTCTTCTAGTGTTAGGCCTCAACATAAGAGAGTGTACAGGAGAACTGACAAGCCTACAGTCCTGATCTACAGTGACAGTCACGGAAGAGGACTTGCTGCAAAAATTCAAGAAAATTGTGGTGAGATGGCTGTAGAAGGTAATGTGTATCCAGGTGCACCTACATCTGTTGTAACTTCGAGTTTACGTGAACATTGTGCTAGTTTCTCCAAGGAAGACTGTGTAATCATGTGCACTGGTTCCAACGATATATCAAGAAATGATGCAGATACTGCAATTAGAGGTATAAAATCCACTCTTGCCAATTAAATACGACAAATGTCATAGTGAAAAATCTACCGCTTAGGCATGATCTTCCAGGGTTCTCATGTGTAAATAAGGAGATTGAAAAAACAATCGATTGACGGGATGATTTTGTACTCCCTATATGTTGTGAAAGTGGTCCATCTCCAATAACTTCCATTCGTGTAATATTGTGCCTTCAAAATATTAAGCAAAATAAACTGCCCGCTCATTTTAGAGCCAAAGTGGTCCAAATCCTCGCAGCCAATCTGAACATTCCTAATAGTCACGTGACATAGCTATACATCATGGCGGACGCTGAGGCAGGCGAGTACGTAAACAAAGCAGTAAAATCAAGAAAAAGATGTAGAAGTACTGAAAAGTGGGTTAAAAATAAGCGAAAAATAATGCGAAACAGTGGCGACGAATATGTAAGTGTTAGTGGGCATAGTGTATCTTTCTTACCCAATGATAGGGATTTCAGTAGTATAGAAATTTCAAAACGCAAAGCGAAATCAATTGTTTCAGTCAATGAGTGCATTGAAATAATAAAAGGTTGTAGGAGAAAGAAACCCTTTTCTGTAATCCAAATGGTACAGTCTGATTTTGTCCGAATAAAAGGCCTAGCGAATGGGTTATTAGTTCGTAAGGAAACTGTTGAAGGGGAAAATGTACAGTGGCTCAAAATTAAGTGGTTCCGATTTGAATCAGAATATCCATTTCAGTTTAAATTTTGCTACACCTTAAATAAGATGCAAGCTTGGCAAATAGTTGATTGTACTCCTAATCGCAGAGGAAGGCGTACAGTAAAGGTATCATTTTCAGTGCCTTCACCTTTAAGCTTAAGTCAGGCTTACAACGCCCCTATTCCAAAAACAAAGTCGAATTATGTTGATTTAATCTCTATGCTGGAATATATTCCTCCCATTCACCATGACTTCTATAAAGTTTAACTCGCAAAGAAGCCACTGATGAGCATCAATAAAGTAAATTTTGTACTGAATGGATATGGCCCATTGTATTGCACAGTGTAAATATAGAACTAGAATGGGCCAAATCCATTATGTTGAAAATTGTTCACCTTCGTTCCTGTTATATTTGTATTTGAAGTCAAGATAACTCTATTACTTTTTGCTCCAAGATTTATGTATCCTTTAGTTACAATGTGCATGTATTGAATGACTTGATTTTTGTTCCAATAATTTAACTTAAACCCTCGTTTTCTCCAATTTTTAAAAATGGTGCTTGGCCCACTATGGCTCTGACCCCTTCAATTATTGTTAACTGAGTTTGCTAATATTGTTATTATTAGCTTTAAAATACAACAAGCATTTTATGGTATTATCCCTGATTTTTTTCCTAAGACATTTGACGCAATGAATCATGAAAAACTATTGAACAAACTAGAAAATATTTGTATAAGAGGTAACACTCATAAAGGTTTTGAAGGTTACGTTACCTTAGAAAGTAACAGATGTCGGTACCAATAAACGATACATATTAGTGAACTATTGAGGTAACACGATGAATTCCACAAGGTAGTATTTTTCCTATTAGTAAGTGTAAAATATAATCTAGAAAGTAACAATAACTGGACAACTAAGGAAATTAAAGAGCTACAAACAAATATACACTCATTAATTCATCTAAACAGAACATACAAATCAGCACAGCTCTCTTCATTATTCACAGCCCAGAAAGATAAATTAAAAATACTAGTAGATAGGGAAAAGAAAGCATATAATGATCACAAAATCAAATCCTCCAACAACATTAGTAAAACTTCGTGGAAAATAATTAACAACATCCGAAATAAAAATTTAAATTACAACAAATCAAACATAAAACTTAAGCAAGACAATACAACACTAATCGATCCAGTAGATATTTGTGAAATGTTTAACTGCTATTTTATTAATTTATTGGAAAAATTAATTAACGTAGGAAAAATAAATCAACCTGAAAATGTAATATATCCAGTGACTTCAAATACGCATACATTATTTTTACGTCCAACACATGAAAGCGAGGTGGAAAGGGTAATTAATTCCCTGAAAAATAAATCCTCGAGTGGAATGGATGGTATACCTAACAGTATACTAAAATTATGTAAACACTACATCCTCGCACCTGTAACGCACATAATAAATAGCTGTGTCTCTCAAGGAGAATTCCCATCAGACCTAAAGAAATGCCAAGTTGTCCCAATTCATAAACCAGGCTCAGCAAGTGACATATCTAACTACAGACCAATTACCATTCCTTCAGAGCTTTCAAAAATATTTGAAATTATTTATCTGGATAGACTAAAAGCATTCATAACAAAACACCATCTGCTATCACAAGCTCAGTATGGATTTCAAAAAGACAAGTCCACTACTGATACTGCCTCGAAGGTAACAAGTACCATAGTAGATGCGATTAACAAAAATGAAGAAATCGTAGCTATATTCCTAGACCTATCAAAAGCGTTCGACTGTCTAAATACTACGTTGCTGCTAAATAAACTGTACAGTTATGGTCTAAGAGGTATACCAGCAAAATGGCTAGATTCATACTTAACCAATCGTAGTCAGTGTGTCCACATTCAACATGAAAATTCTAGTAATGTGAAAGTATCTCACTTTTCAAAACTCACAACAATAAAACATGGCATACCACAGGGCTCTGTGTTAGGGCCATATCTCTTTCTACTGTATGTCAATAACTTGCCTGACATTTTAGACAATGAATGTGTGAAGACTGTACTATATGCAGATGACATTACCATTTTAATTAGAGATGAAAATTACAAAACATCACAAAACAATATTACATATGCAATGCATAAACTGGAAACATACTTAGAAGCTCACTATCTAAAGACAAACATTAAAAAGACTCATTATATTCATTTTAGGATGTATACTTCAAAACTTCCTGATATTAATCTAAGCATTGTACTCAACCGACAACAAATAGTCAGCACCGATGAACAAACCTTTCTTGGTATGACAATGGAAACAGATCTTAGTTGGAAAAAACACATAATTAAACTACAATCTAAATAAAGCAGTGCAATATTTGTATTAAAGCAGCTAAGACAGGAAGTTAACATTAATATCCTGTTATCAAGTTATTATGCTCTGTTTCACCCCCACCTGGTTTATGGAATAAATCTATATGGCAGTGGAACAAAGGAAGTTTTAAGCAATATTTGTATCATGCAGAAGAGAGCAATCCGTGTTTTATTTGGTTTACACCCTCTAACATCTTGTAGGGAATATTTTAAAAAATTCAGAATAATGACATTACTATCATTGTATTTACTCAATTGTTCTATGTACACACATCAAAAAATGTTTTGCATCACCTCGGTTCCAAGAGTTCCGGAACCGTTAAATACAAAGGGAATAGAGATTAACACAAACAACATTTCAGCTCGTTTTATTGCTCATGAGACCCACACATTGCATGTTGTACCATCATACAGCTAGACTTTCAGCATTTGTGGTCCAGATTGCAGTACACACCACTACCTCTAATACCCAGTAGCACGTCCTCTTGCATTGATGCATGCCTGTATTCGCCGTGGCATACTATCCACAAGTTCATCAAGACACTGTTGGTCCAAATTGTCCCACTCCTCAACGACAATTCGGCGTAAATCTCTCAGAGTGGTTGGTGGGTCAAGACGTCCATAAACAGCCCTTTTCAACATATCCCAGGCATGTTCGATAGGGTTCATGTCTGGCGAACATGCTGGCCACTGTAGTCGAGCGATGTCGTTATCTTGAAGGAACGCATTCACAAGATGTGCACGATGAGGTCGAGAATTGTCGTCCATGAAGACAAATGCCTCTCCAATATTCTGCCGATATGGTTGCACTATGTGTCGGAGGATGTCATTCAGGTATCGTAAAGCCGTTTCGGAGCCTTCCATGACCACCAGTGGCGTACGTCGGCCCCACATCATGCCACCCCAAAACATCAGGGAACCACCACCTTGCTGCACTCGCTGGACAGTGTGTCTAAGACGTTCAGCCTGACCAGGGTGCCTCCAAACACGTCTCCGACGATTGTCTGGTTGAAGGCATATGCGACACTCATCGGTGAAGAGAACGTGATGCCAATTCCGTGGGGTCCATTCAGCATGTTGTTGGGCCCATCTATACCGCGCTGCATGGTGTCGGGGTTGCAAAGCTGGACCTCGCCATGGACGTCGGGAGTGAAGTTGCGCATCATGCAGCCTATTGCGCACAGTTTGAGTTGAAACACGACGACCTGTGGCTGAACGAAACGCATTATTCAACATGGTGGCATTGCTGTCAGGGTTCCTCCGAGCGGCAATCCGTAAGTAGCGGTCATCCACTACAGTAGTAGCCCTTGGGCGGCCTGAGCGAGGCCTGTCATCGACAGTTCCTGTATCTCTGTACCTCCTCCATGTCCGAACAACATCGCTTTGGTTCACTCTGAGACGCCTGGAAACTTCCCTTGTTGAGAGCCCTTCTTGACACAAAGTAACAATGCGGACGCGATCGAACTGCGGTATTGACCTTCTAGGCATGGTAGAACTACAGACAACATGAGCAGCGTACCTTCGTCCTGGTGGAATGACTGGAACTGATCGGCTGTCGTACCCCCTCCGTCTAATAGGCCCTGCTCATGCATGGTTGTTTACATCTTTGAGCAGTTTTAGTGACATCTATGAACAGTCAAAGGGACTGTATCTTGGATACAATATACACAGTCAACGTCTATATGCCGGAGATCTGGGAACCGAGGTGATGCAAAACTTTTTTTGATGTGTGTATATTAAGAGACAAATTCTAACTGGAAATGCTAATATTGTAAAAAATTCTGATCTACATTCGTACAACACTAGAAGCAGAATGGATGTTCACTGTCAATATTATAGAGGAGCTTTCAGAAAAAAGATCCCTTGTTTACTGCCTCCAAATATTTTAACTTGCTGCCCCTAACTCTAAGAAATGTCAGCACCATTTCCACATTCAAATTAAAATTTTAAAAATGGCTCACAAACAAGACGATATATTCAATAGAAGAATTCGAGGCAATGTGCATAGAGATGTAAGTGTTTGTATATTGATTATTGTATTTACCTGTACCCCTGTAAATATGTATTTTATGTATAATTATGTTTTATGTATATTATGTATAATGTATTTTATGCTTTGACGACTCCCATATGTATATTAACATATTGCCATGGAGAAATAAAAAAATGAATGAATGAATGAATGAATGACCTCCTGAGACCAAGAGGAAGTTGATAATGAAACCCGAATGATTCGGAAAGCGAATGAAATAAGTAAACAACCACAGAACTTTAATATAGGTGATGCTTATCCCTTAAGTAAATCATGGCTGCCCTCTATAGTTCCATTGCCAACATCCTCTTGGTCTCAGAAGGTCATGGAATAACTATTTGTTTCGACATGGCTTCCTATCTTATACCATTTATCTATGGAGGCTATAATTATGCCATTGTTTACTCATTCCTTCTTTCTTTCTTTCTTTCTTTCTTTCTTTCTTTCTTTCTTTCTTTGTTGACAAGCCTTGATAAAGGGACAAGCAGTTGTCTCGAAATGTCGTCATTTAAAATACTATTCGACAGTATAGCTCCAAAGCTATATTATGGATACAATTGGTCGAGAAAGTTCACGCAACAGTATAATATTATTACTCTTACTATTATTATTACTATTGTTGTTTATTATTAGTATTATTATTGTTATTGCAGATACTCGTTATTCTCGCTATCCTTGCCGCTGCCTCTGCCCAGTTCGTGAGTTATGGTGGACTCGGTGGACTCGGCGGACTCGGTGGATTTGGTGCACTCGGTGGGCTTGGTGCTGGTGGACTTGGGGGACTCGGTGGCCTCTTCGGTCGTGGATACCTTGGAGCACGGGTTGGCAACACGTCGATTGCGATCTACCGGTAGATCGCGAGTGCTTATTTAGTAGATCGCGTGAGCACTGAGAGTGCCGGAGAAAAATTTATTGTATAAAATGGACAATTGTTTTCTGTAGCATAGAAAATGCGTGTTCGTTCGAAACAAGTTTGTAGAACTAGTACCAACATCTACCTTGAACCTAAGATTGCTTTCTCGCCTTAGTTCAAACAGCCGCTACTTGCGCGCCACTTGTCTCTACACTGTTTCATTTATCTTTGTACAATGTGTTGTATTGGTTCGGTACGACGTGTCTGGAGAAGGCGGTGTGTAATTTGAAAGAAAGCTTCTTCCAAATTAACAGTCGGTGAGTTTCGTGCCTCGTGCTGTTTATTGTGGTTTACAATATTAACTTCTTTGGTGTCGTTACTGTGAAATGCGAACTTTCGTGTTTTTATAGTGTGTGGACGAGATATCTTGTGACTATATTGGCAACTCAAGCTAACACTTGGGGCGCTGCGGTCGGTCTGAATAAGGAGGGTTTAAAATACTCAATAACACGCGTTTGATATGGAACACTTTTTATTTTTCGGTTATAATCAGTAAATATGGTCTCTAAAGTAATGACAGTGTTATTTTTAATTGTATATATGTATAACTGTGCGATACACGTGATCTGATTTGTGTGTTCCACTGGATTTTTTGGTGTCATTTGCATATTATCAAGCATCAGTTTTTATGGGTGATGTAGATCAGCTGATTCAAATTTACACAGGGCTACACTTCGGACATTATTTCGGTACTATTATGCGCAATATAATGTAAATGTCGATCCTGAGTCAACGCCGAGGACATTCAAATAGAGAAATACGGTACATAAACAAATAAATAACACACCGAAGCTGTGCTACTTTTATCATTCCGAGACTAGCATCGACGCAAACCAGACGCACTGTTCCAAGCTCCGACTTATATCGTGAATTGATGTCCAACTGATGATCCGCCAGCCTTTCCGCCAAGCCTACACCTCGTAATCGCTAAGTTCTTCGATATTCGAGCTATTCCACTACGAGTCATATAGGCCTAATTTGCCACCCCGTGGGCACTGTAGAATGAGTGATTCCGCTACCATTCAAATATTCAACACCAAACCCACCTTTTAACCATCCAAATCAAGCAATTCCTGTCGCCCCCCGAGTTTTAATACAAGTTAAACTCATCCCTTCTCCCTACCAAGCAGCCAATAATTAATTATTTAATTAATTATTCAAGTAACTTCAATCTTACCAGCGCGCCCATCGTAACAGCTGTTTTTAAACTGAATAACCTTCGCTGGCTTTACGTCGCAGGTCTTCTGTCTGTCTACCTCGACAAGTGTTAGATCCTTCCCGGGGTGGAAAGGTATTATCATTAGGTATTAGGTATTATTAGGTATCATCACATTTCGGCTATTGCTATTTGCATCTTCTGGAAAGTGATGAAAACGTATGTCCGCAGCCCTCTTATACATCGACTTACAGCCGTAAACTGAGCAATACACTTTGCTTTTAATCATTTTTCACTCTATCAACGAGTAAAACTTATTACTTATGTATAAAGACACGAACAATTTACCACGATCTGTTTACCAATACAAGAAACCTTATACAAACAGTCACCACGTGACAAATGTACCCTACTTGGTAAGTTTCTCATTTTTACCGCTAGATGTCATATCAGATAGCTGGAGTTGCCAATACCTCGTGCGTATGGCGATATTTTACCAGCTGGCGCTCTTAGCGGCAAGTCGCTCAGAACATCCATGTGGCGAGTGTGTGTGTACTGGCTTGTGCGGGAGAATCAAGTGTGATAGTGAAGGAAGCAATTTAAAGCTGAAATGTCGTCCATGGAGGTTCACGTGGGATTTCAGAAGATTCGGTGGGATACGTCGTGTTTTAGAGCTTCTACGCTAAAGAAAGGCAAACAGCTCAATGAAAGTAATCACATATTTCAGGTGAAGGAACGATTGGGAGAAGAAATATCCAGCTTCTGTTACAGAGAATCGAGTATTAATCAACCGCCTTATGCTGTTAAACTTAAGGTAATATTTACCTTTCTTTTTGGTCCACAAATCATATGTATATTTATTACTTTATTAATGCAGCCAATGGCCATGTACTTTTCTTTTCAGGACGGGTCAGGGAAGGGATATTGGAAGGAAATCGGCCGTGGACCTATAAGGGAACCGTCCCGGAATTTGCCTGGTGGTGAAAATGGGAAACCACGTAAACCATTTTCAGGACGGCCGAGGTGGGATTCAAACTCACGCTCTCCCGATGCCAGCGAGGCACGAGGTAGCGCGTTAGCACTCTCGACCACCGCGGCCGGTGAGATACGGAAGAGATAATGAGCAGAGGGCATTTCAGGAATTCTGTTTATCGTCCCAATGTATATTTAGACTATTAATTTTAAACATAACTTTATTATATATATTTCCCGTATCCATTGCCGTTGTTAATTATTTTTTCATTAATTAATGGCAGTCTTTTTTTTTAATATTTAACAGATCGATTGCAACAGGAACATTCAGTCAGCCGAGTGTGAATGCAAAGCAGGCCTTTCCAAATGCTGCAAGCACATTGCTGCGCTTTGCATTTATGTTAATACCGAGAGAGATTCTTCGAAGACTTTCTTCCTACAACAATGGGAGAAACCTAAGAATGTTATCGCGGAATATTCTAAAGGTGAACATTTAGGAGAAATGTTCAAGGATAGATTAAATAAGCGGACAGTTTGTAGCGTGTCGGAAAGTGTGTGATTAGAAACATTCACCAAAACTGAACTATACGAGAAAATTAAAAATATAGACTGTGCTTTTACAAGAATTTTGGAAGCCGGGTTTGAAGGTGAATCCATAATTATCTCCACTTCTATTGTTGAAGCTATCGTGGATGATGCTGTAGAACAGAGCGAAACAAGAAGCCGTAGTCCTGTGACAGTTAAACATAACACCGAGTGCAGCAAAACTAATACGCAGTTTGCACTTCATTGACAGGAGAAGTAGCATATTTTCCTTGTCAAGAGTACAATTATGATAAACAGAAGGTAACAACGATAACAGGATACGAAACACTGCCAGCTTTACACCCGCTATTTCAATAAGATTATGTTCGCTTTCTTTCACTGACCGGTATCCACAAAAATAATGCTTCTTATCCACAAGGTCCACATTAACACGAGTCTTGTTTTAAACAAGTGTCAGTCATTGTTTGTTTGTTCGCACGGGGCATTGGCAGATTTGTCTGGACTTCTGCTTCGCAATTATTTCTCAAAGAAAACAATATGTTCACCTCCGTCTTGTCACTATTATTGTTATTGTTGTTTAAAGGGGCGGAACTACGAGGTCATCTGCCCCTCTTAACACAGATTAAAGAATACAAATTTGGAATTGAATTTGAATTTTTGAGGTGGACGCCTAGATTTAAAAAGACCAAAAATTAATCAAACAAAAACAAAAACATTAATTAAACAATTAAAAATTATAAAAATAAACACAAATTACGGAAAAACAAAACATTATCATTCAAAAACGAACAAGTCGTTGAGTCAACTTATACTGGAAAATTTAGATTGCCTTGTCACTATATACGGTCACAATATCTGCCTGTATGCTCGCGTCACTGAATGGACCATACTCCATCACACTTCCTTCACCCCCGTCATTTTCATGCCTCATTTTTCGCCTCTTGTTTCTCGCAGGTACTCTACTGCCCTCTCGTTGCTGGTGCTGATCCGATAAATGTGGCTTCATGTAGAGCCTCGGTATGTAACCGGGACTGTCAGGATGTCTTGTCGATGTTCCGTTTATAAAATGCCGACTACAAACACGTGAATTATTTGTAGGTTTACCATTACTAGTGTCCCGTTTTAAAGCCTCAGTCCAAGCGTTCCTTCTATGAATGTGCTGTTTATTGTTTGGGAATACGAAGAACTTCGTCCCAGGCGGACGATTTCTGTAGGAATAGTTACATCCAACAACAGAACAATTTGTTTTACTCTTTGTAGAACATTCTTCCATCTCGAACTTTAATTCGCACCTCAACAAACGCAGCCTGGTAATCACGTTGCTTCACTTCACTGAGAAGCGCCACATGGACTATTTGAACGACTTGCCGCCAGAGCGCAGCAACATCCATGCGCACGAGGTCTTATCAAGAACATAATTGCGTACGTAGTGCAACGACACTTTACGCATAATGAGTAGCGTATTAAAAAAACGTAAAGTTTATAATTTTCATTCCGAATGGGAACTCGAGTTTTTCGTAGCGGAAAGAAATGGCACATGTATTTGTTTGTTGTGTCAAGCTACAATTGCATTCGTGAAAAAGACAAACATCGAGAGACACTTCAAAACTATGCACCCATGTGTGAATGCAGAGTTTCCTTTAAGCAGTGAAATGAGTAAAGAAAAAAATCGAGAAACTTAAAAATCAGTTAAGTGTTCAGCAAATTATGTTCACTAAACCAGTGGATAGAAGTGTTGCTGCCACCCTTGCTTCGTATCGTGTTTCGATTGTATTGGCGAAACGGAGGAAACCCTTTGAAGACGGCGAATTCATAAAGAAGCATTTCGAGAAGCTGTTGATGAGTTGTTTAATAATTTCAAGAACAAGTCTGAAATAGTGGCTGCCATCGGATCGCTTCAACTTTCGTCAAGAACGGTCACAAGAAGAGTTGAAACAATGTCTCGTGATGTTTTCTCTAAATTGAAAACAGACTTGGAGGAGTGTTGTTATTTTTCATTGCAGTTAGACGAATCCATTGATGCAACAGGTACTACACAGTTGGCAGTTTTTGTAAGGATGGTTTTTAATAACCTTACTGTCAAAGAAGAACTTTTGAAAGTAATTTCTTTGAAAGGCCATACAAGAGGAGAAGATGTATTTCTTGCTGTGAAACAACTCATCTTGTCAGAGAAAATACCTATCCAAAAGCTTGTAAGCATTACCACAGATGGAGCCCCAGCTTTAAATGGTACTAAAAATGGTTTTCTTGCTCTGTGCCAAAGATATGAAAGTTTTCCACAGTTTTTAACTTATCATTGTATTTTACACTAGCAGTCTCTGTGTGGAAAGTTTTTAAATTTAAATGAAACCATGAAAACTGTTGGGAAGATAGTGAACAAATTTAGGTCTCATTCTCCTCAAAGAAGACTTTTTGAAGATTTGGTAGACGAATTGGAACTGCAATATGGAGATTTACTTCTCCATATTGAAGTACGCTAGCTCAGTAAGGGAAAAGTACTTGAACGTTTCCACAAGGTTTTACCAGCTGTCAAACTGTTTCTGCAGAAAATAGAAGAGAATAGCTTGTTATCTTATATTGAAGATCCTCTCTGGCTTATGCATTTTGCTTTCATAGTTGACTTAACAGAAAAGCTTAACGAACTAAATTTGAAATTTCAGGGCAAGGACAAAGATATTGCTGAAATGATATCTGAAGTAAATTATTTTACTGAAAAATTGTGTTTATGGGAGTCCTGCCTTATGAGAGGTGAGTTAAGACACTTTCCAACTTTGAAGACCCAAGTAGAAGAATGTGAGATACCCTATGATAGAGAATGTTATGTAAACATGATCTCCACTTTGAGGGATGATTTAAAAAATCAGTTTTCAGATTTTCAAAAGATTTCTGTGGGAACCCAGTTTGTATCTTTCCCTTGGGATAACCTTGAACTATTGAATGTATCTTCTTCCATTGAAAATGTTTTTGACGTAGATGGGGCAGCTCTTGAACTTGAAATCATATCACTAAAAAATGATTTGTACCTCAAAACTATTGCGGAACCTAAAAACTGTTGGTATTTAATTCCTCAGGAGAAATATCCTGTGTTAGTTGATGTTGCACTTAAAATAAAGGCCTTATTTGCTTCTACTGTACTTACCTGTGTGAATCATTGTTTCCAAATATGAATTTTACTAAAAATAAACACAGAAAGGTTGACTGACGAACACCTTGACTCGTGTATTCGACTAAGTGTAACAAGTTATACACCTAATATCAAAGATATTGTTAAACGAACATCTCCTCAAGTTTCACATTGAATGTAATTTTTTGTATTTTCAGCAAATAGTGAAGATGTAATAGTTTCATTGTTAAATATAGTTGTTTCAGAGTATTAAAAATTTAAAATATAGCAATTACTATATTTAAAAACGTAGATTACTTTGATACGGTGGTATGAAACAGTAGATCGCGAAGGCTTTGTGGTTGCCTACCCCTGCCTTGGAGGTTTTGGCGATTATGGAGGTTAGGGGGCCTCTTCTCCTTTGGCAGGCCGGCTGTCGGCGGCTTCCCCTTCATAAGCTGAAAAGTGAGTTTCGACAACTAAACAAAAAATGTAGATGTGAACATGAAAGCAGGAAACAATATTTAGATGATCTGTTCCGTAGACACGATGCCTTGAAAATTATGAATGTTGAGAGAACGTTTCGACAAATCGGGTCGGTTTCGTGCATCTGTCGACACAGGGTTAATTACTCGCCTACTACAGTATTGGAAGGAATCTGACATGACAATGAATTATAGAATGTGGGGAATTTTTTGTCCTGGAAATGTAACTTTGGAGTTTTAAACACCTTGTAAAATAATGTATTCACTACACAACAATTACATGCTCGTAAAAATGAAATTCGAAATGTAAAGAGATAATGTAACATATTTCCGTTTTTATGTTTTTGGGGGGCTGTCATAGTTGTTGCATCCAAAATAACATGTCTTTGAAATATAATAGAATTACGTTCGCACGGGATGGCAGTGTAAAAGGAACACAAGAAACGCACCGCTAAAGATGAACCCCGACAATTATAACACTAATAAACAACATATTTACTAAATATGTATGCTGTACAGTTGTACAATATAAAGTCAATAAAACTCAATGAAAGTTCCAAAGGAATATTTCAATATTCCAAAATACGTATTTATAAAGCAAAATTGCATATTTTTCCTCTCTGGCATTACCTGTTCCTTTTCACGTATCTTCAATTCAATTTACTTTGTTCTGTATTTTATCTTAGATTTACAATTTTATTGCTCAATCATTTTGGAATATTAGTGAACATACAGGGAACAACACAATGATGGTTTAATATTGTCTCTAGGTTTCCGCTTTACTTTATTTTCAACATACCGGTACTGTAGTTCCTGCAACACAATTTGACTCAGGCAATTCTATTCACTGATTGGTTTTAACTGATGAGTATAGCACTCCTCGTTTTGTCATTCGTCAACTGCAGTAAGTATTTGGAAGTAGTATTTCTAGAACTACAAGCTAATGTATGAACATTAAGAAGCTATTGTCCAATTACCTCTAAGTAAAACAACAAAGGTATGTAAGTTAACTAACCGGCTTTCTTTCAAGTATGACTTATGTTTCAATTATTGAGCATTAATATCACCGTAACTTGCATTGAAATGTAGACCTAATGATCGGAATATCACTGTTTTTCGTGATACGGTATTTAGTGGAGTTTGATAATGTCTGAACTTCATCCCGTGTTCTTCCTCACCCTTGCTTATATTTTCAGCCATCTTGAATCTACACTCGCCTAGCACTTGTACGAGTGTACTCGCTTTCTCCAACGCCACGCAATTAGACTGTTGACACGATGCGAATAATGCGCAAGTATCATGCGAGTGGACACGGAAACAGTGTTCTCGCACCGTGACCGCCTCTTAAGGCTCTGAAGAGTATTGAGGGACAAGGCTTGTTTGCTATACTCGGTGAATTATCGTTTCTTCTCTTACTATCCTAAGCATATTCTCTCTTTTGGTTTATCCACGCCCGAGTCAAGTGGACTAAGTTAGGGCTGCAAATCTGCATGACTTGGAGAACCAAGGTTCAGATCTCGAACCTGATAGCAGCCATCATAAGAGTTGATTCACCCCAGGGCTTAACACTATTCGAGGAAAATTATCTAATCGTCTCAAATCTCGGTGTATCTATCCCATTTCTAGATACAAATCATATAACACTTGCTAGATAATAAAACAGACCCGGTATTCTGAGTAAATAAATTGTTACCTTCCTTAATGGTTTATTCCTTCGAACATTAATGATCTATAGCCGTAAAGAGATTCATAAATCATTTGGCGAATTATTGCTTGAATTCAAGTAGAACAGGAGGTCATATAGCTGCCTTGTAAAGAATGTTCTTGATATACTTTGACTTGAGAGATATATTTTAGTGGAATATTATCTGTCATAAAAATAATAAATTAAAGTACGAGTTTTAAAATCATTGCGTTCTATATTTTTAAATAGTGCCTGTTTGGCACAAAGAGTATTCCTTGCATCCCTTTCTGTACGGTGACCATGTGAGTCTCCTGCATAACAGCTTGGTTTCTCTCTGTGTTAGTTTATAGCAAATGGACCTTAATCGAGGACAATATATCTGAGTGAGAATAGATTCTCCACGTGAACGGACGATGTGTTATTTCTAATTAAAATTGTTGAATAAGAGAAACATAATTATCTCACATGAAGCATGTGTACAGATATTCTGATATCTTCCGTCCTATTATTATAATGTAAAATGCATGTCTAATCCACTCTGGCTTCTCTTTCAGGTCCTGGACTCACTCAACACAGCTCCTTCTCTCTTTAAAGAAACACATCTCACTTTAAGGCTAGTGCTCTTCTACTACATCTTTGCCTATTTCACCTTCATTTACAGTGTTCAATACAACTATGGCATTCCCACACGTTATGCAACATTGCAATCCATTTCCATAACGAGAATTCCACCGATCTGTTTCCAACTCCTTGACATTAAATAATTCCATTCGTATTAATATCAAGTTCATAGAAAATTCAACCAAATATATAATGGTCTATTAAACCTACTGGTAAGTTAGTTAGTTAGTTAGTTATTGTTGATTTAAGGGGCGGAACAGCGAGGTCATCTGCCACTATCCTACTGGTAAGTACCAACATGTTTGGAAATGCGATTGATTCCTTAAAACTTTAACTATAACAATGATAATTGTTGAGCTAACACGTTTGACTGTTATATGGAATTAACCCTTTAAGTGCTGAGTTACCCAGTTAGCTATTTGCTACCACAGTGCTGAGTATTTTCATTTGCATTTTACAAAAATTGTAGAAGTTATTATGTTTAACTTATCCTGGGTTAGAGGTGTGATAGACCCTAAATATCTAAGTTTTGGGTCTTTATGAATCTAAAGTCGCCTCCGTAGCGTAGCGGTCAGCATGGTTAGCTGCCGCTCCGGAGGTCCTGGGTTCTATTCCCGGCTCTGCCACGATATTTGAAAAGTGGTACGAGGACTGGAACGGGGTCTACTCAGCCTCGGGAGGCTCAAATGAGTAGAGGGGGTTCGATTCACCCTCAGCCATCCTCGAAGTGGTTTTCCGTGGTTTCCCACTTCGTCTTCGGGCAAATGCCGGGATGGTACCTTCTTCAAGGCCACGGCCGCCTCCTTCCCTCTTCCTTGCCTATCCATCCTAACCATCCCTGATCTTCCCTTATGAGGCCCCTGTTCGCTTTGCAGGTGAGGCCGCCTGGGCAAGGTGCCAATCCCACCTCACCAGTTGTATCCCTTCCGATTCGATGTTCCCTGCTCTAGGACACTGCCCGTAGAGGCGGTAGTGGTGAGTTCCCTCGCTGAGTCCGTGGGTTCCACCAACCTGGAGGGTAAACGACTAAAAAAAATATGAATCTAAAAGAAAATTCTAAATCCTACGTTGATATTACTGTAATTTTAATTTTGAGACGAATCAAAATTGAATTTTTTGTGCGGGCATCATCTCTATACCAGGTGATGGACCAAAAATAACATTATTTCCTGGTATCAGTAGGCAAGTAATACTTGTTGCTCCTTACTAGTACAATAAAGTGGTATTCTCTGATCCGAAATCACATAATGGTGTGGAGAATTTGCTTGTTTACATCTCAGATGAGCCTCAGCTGTAGAGGACATACCTCTACAAAATGGTCTGATCTTTAATCCGGAAGCAAAAATCCAAACTCAAGTAATGCCCAGTTGATGGCAGAACATACCCGAGATCGACACGGCACTTGAAAGAGAGTGGGGAATATGAATAGAAAGAGAAACAAGAAGTTCCGTGACGAACTAAAGAGCTAAAATTTATGATTCTTGCCAATGATTAATCTATATGGATTTAGGCTATCTAGAATAATGACGAAATAAAGTTGGTAATATCTAAATTTCTAATTAGTTCGAAATATACCTGGCATTATGTAGCCTGATAGAGCACTACAGTTGGCAGCCCTGGTGACTGGATATATTCTTAGTTCCATCTCTTAAGGTACAGAATACAAACATTGGTTTAAGTCCAATGGATAACATGGACTTTACATGCAGTTAAACATTGGACTTATCAGCGTGCGTAAAATGATGTTGGCAACAATGTCATGCATGAGTTGGTCAGAAATAATTTGAAATATTATCATCTATTGTTGTACCAATTTTGGATGAAATCCATTTGTTCGTATAGAAGTTACTGGTATTTTAAATTGGATCTATCAGCAGGCTTAGAATAATGTTGGTAGCACTGACATACATTAGTTGCTCCAAATTAATCTGGAATGGCAGGTACTATACGTGCGCAAAGTTTAGAACTGTTGGCTTGCATACTTTCTGATTTATTTATTTATTTATTTATCGTATGGCTTTTAGTGCCGGGAGTGTCCGAGGATATGTTCGGCTCGCCTGAGTCTGTAGCTGCTTCCAGCGGACACCCTAAAGGGCGAGCTACAAGTTCCGTTCAATTTCAAGTAGTTCCAACTTTCGCCACCAGATATCAATGATACCTAGTGGTGAACGTTGGAACTTTGATAGAGCGTTCTGACGAAATCTAACCTAACAAATTTTGCTTTACTCAAGTTTAGTCTGTGAAAGGATCTTTAACATGCCATAAATCTATGACATGGGACCGCCGGCTTTACTTCCCCTCCGAAGGAAGGCATACTGAAGGATTTTCAACGCTCTTAAAAAATCCGACGACTTCGGCCGGGTTTGAACCCGCTATCTTGGGCATAGCAGTTCAGCATGCTACCGACTACGCCACCGAAGCCGCTTACTTTCTGATAGCCTATATTGATATTAGGGTAAAAAATATAAACAGCATTTATTAACATTTGGCAGCCCTGATTGCTCTTAACAATACGCATAGTCATATATGTTATGGTACACATAGCACATACGAAATTTGGTTGAAATCCAATTGATAGTATAGAAGTTACATGCATTTAAAAATTGGTCCTATCAGCAGGCTTAGAATCATGTTGATAGCACTGGCATGTGTAGTTTCTAAAGCTTTCAAATCCCTACACTTTGTAATGAGGGTGTTAAAAGGAAGTAGTACCTCTGCAAAAGAATTAGGATATTTGTCACTTGTAAGACCTATTCTGGAATACGCCTCGGCGGTTTGGGATCCATATCAAGAAGGGGTCATAAATGAGTTGGAAATGGTACAAAGAAAGGCCGCTAGATTTGTGCTCAGTGACTTTAATCCCAGGAGCAGTGTGAGCCGTATGTTAAAGAAACTTGGGTGGGAATCACTTGAGGCTAGGAGGATGAAATCTAGACTCTGCGCTATGTACAACGCGTATACAAATCAACCAGCATTGGGTGAGCTTAGCAAACGTATGGAAAAGCCTACTTACATGGGTAGGAGCGATCATCCTTTCAAAGTTAAGGACCGACCACAGCGAACAAATTATGGTAAATATTCTTTCGTAAACCGTGCCATTGATAATTGGAACTCTCTACCTGCCGCAGTCTTAGAGCCTTTTCCCAAACATGTAGGTGTGTTTAAGAAAAGACTGACTATTTGTGTAAATACTCCAGTTTAATTGTTAGTGAATTGTTATGTACAATTATTTATTTGTTATGTATATCTAATTTGCCACCGGGGGACACACCCCCAATTGCAAATAAACGAATGAATGAATGAATGAATGAATGAATGAATTACTTGCTCCAAATTAATCTAGAATGTCAGGCACTATACGTCTGCGAAGGTTAAGGCTATTGGCTCGCATACTTTATGATATATTGGTATTTGGATTTAAAAAATAGAGAGAGCATTTATTGACAGTTGGCAGCCCTGGTTGCTCTTAAGAATACGCTCAGTACATAGTACATAGTACATACGAAATTTGGTTGAAATCCAATTGGTAGTGTAGGAGTTATATTCATTTAAACATTGGACCTATCAGTAGGCATAGAATCATTTTGGCAACACTGACATGTATGGCCTCCTGAAAATTAAACTGAAGTATTATTATCTATATATGTGCCAATTTTGGAATAGTTTCATATATATATTCCTAGATATCAAACATGGAGCTGAAATTTCAATTACGATTTTTCAGCAGTTGGTCACACTGACATAATTTTCAAGTATGACGTTGAGATGTCCCGGAATAGATGTTTGGTTTCGATTGATGCAGCCGTTTAGGAGTTGGTAGGGGGGACACACACACAGACAGACTGACATACAGAAGGACAGACAGACAGACAGACATACATTTTCCCGGATCGATCTCATAAGACTACTTTTTCCTCATTTCTTGCCAAATGTGAAAAGTAGGCTAAACATAAATAAAAAAGAGATACGAGCTTTACAGTAGTCGCATATGGTGTGTAACATCTGACATGTTATCCTACTCGTATACTACACGGCTTGGACATTCTTAAAATGTTAATTTACGCTGATGAATGTATAGATTGAATTGGAAATATGCTACCGTCACACTTGTTTGAACAAACATCACATATTATATTATAAATTAAGAGGAGGAATGAAACCATAGTCTCTAGCCTATCTATAGGCTACTAGAAATAATATTCAATACAATCAAATTTCCCAACTCCTACTTGGTGCAAACTATTGTAATTAAGATTAGATAAATCGTAATTTCATGTAGATTCTGTTAAAATGACGCATAATGATATGATATATATCGTTTAAATCGATAATCCGGTAGCAAAAGTAATTGCCGGGAATGGGGTTCGAACCTGAGACTTCATGATTAGCAGACCAGCATGTTATCCACGCAGCCACTACAACCACATACATTTGGAGTACAAGACAGGTACTCATTTTCACGCGCCGGTGACAATATGGAAGTACTTTTTATGCTCCACTAATATTTTGCTTTTTTTATAATGTTGCTGCGTGAAATTGAGTTTTAAATTAGTTATGAATACGCCTACTTGGCAGTAAAGGGAATTCCTTTAGTGGTCTATGGAAGGCTAGCGCAGTTCACGTATAAAATCATCGATATATATAAGGTGCGTTCAAAAAGTAACGAGCTGGATGCTGTAATTCGCAAACCGGTGACATCAGCTAATCATGGCGTGTGTAACGAGGTATGGTTCCGACCAGAGCGTGGAAGGTCACAGCCCATCGCTAGAGGGCACGCGTGCACGTCACGTGACGATACAAAGCGAGCAGCAGCATGCATCAATCGTCCAACCAAGACCAAGACAATAGGCCATTCGACATGCTTCCTTGTGTGGTTGAAGACTGTGGGGCACCCATTGGGCACACACTTTCCGCAAATGCATTCGTTCCTTCATGATGGTGTGCACACTTCCAACGCTCAATCCGACCACGGCGGCTATGGCGTTCACTGTCACTCGGCAGTCCTGGGTAATGAGTGCATCAACCAGCTGGCCGTTGTCATCGGTAATGTCGGTAATGCAGGGGGATGCCCCAGATCGGGCATCATCGGCTAACGACATCCGCCCTTCCCTGAAGCGCTTGTGCCACGCCTTGACCCTTGTCTGCTTTAACTGTTTATCAGTATGCATGAATTGTTTCTTTGTCACCTGTATTGCTTTGTAGTGTTGCCGTAACTTCGCGTGGTCCTGTGTTAATTGTTTGGCATCTTTCCCTATTGTTTTTTTTTTTTTTCGCTGTTCTCATGTTTTCGTGGGCCTTTTTAAGGTAGTAGTGTTTCGCACGTAGCCGTCTGTGGTCCATGTTTAGCCTTGTGTGGGCCCTAATTGGCCGTGCATGTAATTCGTTAATTCCTACGACCGTCGTGTTGTTTTGTATGTGACTATTAGTTAAATGTGTGATAATCTGTAGTGCAAGGGACATGCATTGTTCGCCGTACACTTGTGACATTCGGCGATGAAAGTCCGTCCCCCCTACTCCTTTCGCTGTCAGAAACCGAACAACACCTCTTTGCTCTTCGTTTGACGCCTCCGTGTCACTGTTTGCAATGCGACTGGCAGCGTTGGACGATTGATGCATGCTGCTGCTCGCTTTGTATCGTCACGTGCCGTTACTTTTTGAACGCACCTTATATATTACATTTATCACTGCATTACCGCAATGTGGGTTAATTTCTGAATAGCCATTGTGCAGAAACATAATACCGACTTTGCCGACTAGTTACAATGTGTCATATAAAAACATATCATCATTTAAATACTGATACGAAGCATCGCCGTCTACATTTCTCAAGCCGTGTCATAAGGTTTGGCAACCCCACCTAACTGTCATCTGGGAGGCCTATCGCAAGCACATGGTAAGTGCGTAAACACATACATTTTGACGCCAAATGTTTTCGAAGTCGCCTCCGTAGCGTAGCGGTCAGCATGGTTAGCTGCCGCCCCGGAGGTCCTGGGTTCGATTCCCGGCTCTGCCACGAAATTTGAAAAGTGGTACGAGGACTGGAAAGGGGTCTACTCAGCCTCGGGTGGCCCAAATGAGTAGAGGGGGTTCGATTCCCTCTCAGCCATCCTCGAAGTGGTTTTCCGTGGTTTCCAACTTCGTCTTCGGGCAAATGCCGGGATGGTACCTTCTTCAAGGCCACGGCCGCCTCCTTCCCTCTTCCTTGCCTATCCATCCTCACCATCCCTCAATGTCTGAGGTTTTATTTTCTTGCTGCTATGCTCACTGCCGTCATTGACGCGCTCAGAAAATATATTTAAGACTATTCTTACTAACTTAGAGACTGCTTTTGATAATGAATCCTTCACTTTTTGTTCACAGATGCACTCATCATAGTCACAGTAGGCCTCCCAGCTTAATGCTGACAGTCTAACAATAATGTTCCACTGGTCACTTCATTTAAAAATAGGTAGCTTTCTAATGACATCTACCTAAAAGCACCTGCCAACTGAGTACAGTTCATAATTTACTGGAAAATAGAGGGCACATGAAGATATAACCTAAACTAAATTAGGCCTACTAGACACAGAAGTCACCTCGATATAGTGATCAAAACGTTGTAATATAACCAGTTATTTTAATAGTGCTGCCACAATTTGACTTACAGCCAAGCACACAACACTTCCTAGGTATCTGAAATAGTTCAATGAACTGTTACTGAAGAATTTGGTGGTAAAATTTATTACAAGGCATTGGTTACACAAACAACTTAATACGGGAAATACTCACTTCTACAACTTTCAGCAGGTCTGATTTACCGCGAGGTATTTCACGGGTGTTGAAATAGTTAGTACGAACTGCTTTTAGATGCTGTCATATTAAAATAAACGATATTTATGAATACATAAAGCATGCGGTCTTACGTGTTTATAGAATTTACGGACTCTTATATACGTTGCCAATTCTACCGACAGCATGGCTTGAGAATTGTAGATGGCGATGATACGAAGACATGTGGTTTGTGTTTCAATGAGTTGACACCAGAGTTCGCATGAGCATTTACCGTTCAGTATGAAAGTGTTGAGGAAAGTTACTCGGCGACTGGATGCCCATCACTTTTATCCCGAGATTGAAAAACATACTCATAATAAACCATAATTGTTTTCAGCAAATATGATATAATGAATATTTTTACACCAAAGAACGACAGCTTGATGATGATTCATTGTGGAAGGATGCATTCTTGGAGTGTCTATGCACGAAAAACTGCACTCGGGGATTTCGGGAATAGGAGAGGTCTATTTTTAAACCAGCCCACAGGAATGGACCACAAGAAATTCAAACCCATGAAAAAAGAGAAATTTATTCATAAAAGAGTCAGACCCCTACCTACTTCAGAGAGGTGAAAATCGGCTACTCCGTGGTAATACGCCCTGCAAAAGAATTTAGCGATCTCCTAGCTAATGTCTATCTTAAGCCTCTCGAAGTCCTATCTACAAAGAATCAAAATACAATTGCAAAGAAAGTGACACGTAACAGTTCCCTACACAACTACATCGGAGATTTAACGAATAATAATAATAATACGATTCGTGAATATACGGCAAAGAAAGATATTATCTTGTTTACAATGCAAGAGTATAATTACGTTAATGATTGGCACAATATTGATAGCTAAGCTATGTTGGTGTCCTCTATTACATTTATTTTTTGCTAAACTTGAGCTGTCTCTATCTGACGTTAAATTAAAATAATAAACGAGATGCGTTTTTCCAAAGAAAAAGAAAATGCAAAAGTCTATGCACATTCTCTTCCTGACTCAAAAGAAAACTAAATAACTGTACAACACAAATGAATGACAATTAGAAACACCCTCCTAAAGTTGTGCAATTGGTACTCCCGCTTGCACACATTTCACGCTGTTTGCGGAACATGGGCATGAGTGTAGGGTGGAAAAGAATTAGGTTGGCAACTTCAATGACGGGCCGTCACGAATCACGTTGCATTATCAATTTAACGACCGTGTTTTCAAATTATCGCGTCGTTAAATGATCGTCGTCTCAAAATCGGGAAAAGTGAAAAATATATTTAAAGAAGTCGACGGTCGCAAACTCTATACTCTGTGTACTGCCAGAATGGTATTGACATTTGGCCGGAAATTCCACGTCAGTCATCACCCCTCTGCCTCTTGACCAATCCATGTGCGCATAGTTGATGTCATAATACACTGCGTTGCAATATTACAGCCCACGTTTTTCAGTGCCTGGTCAGCAGCTATATCTCTGGCTTGTACAGTTGGCAACCTTGTTCTCAGACCACATGGCGAGGCGAGAAATGTCAATCCCATTCTGGCAGCTCACAGAGTATAAAATATCGATCTGGAAAATAAATTTAAGTCAGGCATTTGTTTTATCAATAGATTCATAATTTATTTAATTCATATTTTAGTTTCATAAATTCTATCATCTTATTCTTAATTTCAGATTTCATTTAATTTTATTCCTATAAGTGTATTTGTAATTTTTAGTGAACAGTAAACGCGTCTAGTATAGCTATCTGTGTGGAAGAAATCATCTAACAACACCTCCAATATCTGTCAAACATCGTTCACTAAACTCATATATACCCTTAAGTGTATGACAATAACACACGGCTCGTCAGCCTCTATCATCAGTCGACAGGACAAAAGCGTTCAGTGTCGCTGGCGAAAAAATCAAATCAGCTCAAAAACACGAGCAATAAAGTCTCCCCTACTAGTGTCCGCTGCTAGACAATACAATAACATGGTCTGCTAAATTATGCAATGTCTCATGGACTCAAAATAGTAATGGCTGATAATCAGCTGTTCACCTTTGAACATGAATTCAGATACAATTACTCCATAGTAAATACTTCCATAAATTATGCAGTGTCTAATACACAATGGAAATGCCTCACTTTGATAACAAGTTTCAATAAGCTTCCATTCTAGACCTATTTAGAACCAGCGACACTTCGCTAACCTCAACAATATGTCATTCTAGTGGTCTGCGATGGCAATAGAAAAAAAGATACGAGCCTTACAGTAGTTGCATATGATGTGTAACATCTGACATGTTACCCTACTATGAAATTGAGATGAAATATATGTGAAGTCAATTTATTCGTCATATTATTGGTCGAATATATGGAAATATATGTAATATGTAATTCTGGATATTTTGCTGTCTGGTACTACTCATTAGGCTTCATTAACACATTTATTGTAGTTTGATATAGTCTGAACATTTAGACATGTTAAACAATTTGTGACGAGTGCCTGATAGTGGCTGATAATGTAGATGTTAGGCCCCTTAAAACAATCATCATGATCATTCATAACTGTAATAATGTATTAACTAACTGTGCAGGCCTGTGAAATTTATAACGTAAGTGTACTGGTGGTTCTTAGGGCAGGCCACAAAGGTTATCAACTGCATAAAATGATCGTGTTTTTGAATTGTCATTTATGATAGTTATAATTAGGTTAATGGATCCGATCGGGTGATTATCGGCCAACATTCTTGATTTATAAAGCATAACCAGCATAATAGAGTCATACATGTTACTAGTAGGCCTCTGCTTTGTCGAGTTTATTACGGTTCAAATTTACACGTAAAATATTGCATTCACCGTTTTATAATTTCCTAACCATGTACACACGTCACCATTTTATGCATTCAAACACTGATATGTCAACTCACCAAAATATCGCATATAGTGATGATACTTCACACTTTTCATCAAAAAAAAAAAACCAGCTATATTCAGAAGGAATTGTATTTAGCGCCACCTTCAACAGAAATAGTCGGTTAATCACAAGGAATACGCTAGAAGCGGGATTTAAATTCACTTCATAAGGCTATTCTTATGGGAGACAACTTTGTTTTGCCCAACATCAGCTGATTTTATTTTGGCCCCACTAAAATGTTATATTTACTGAAATCGTGCAGGCAGTGATATACCTGTATATGGTTAGCTTCATATTCTTTGCGATTGTGGTGAAAGGTTGAACTAGATTGCTAGTTTTTGGAAGCAAAATGGTTAGCGCAGGTTGGAGCGCTTGTGTGGTTGTAAGGTGAACTTGAGGAATAGGAGTGCTTACTCTAAAAAATTCCAGAGATGGAGAGAGACAATGAGGTTAGAGATTATTGGCGGTGATAAAAGATAGCTATTGTATGAAAGACATTATATGAAAGATAAACGTGGAGGAAGTTATAGATTGAATCATTCTGTCTTCTAAATTGCATCGTAATGGTTATATGACGATAGTTTATAAAATAAATTGTTCTAAGAAGGGAAACTAGAATAAAATGAGTATTTGAATGATGGTATGAAACTGAAAATTGTATCTTGTAGTGACGGCACTATTGATACAATTTATATTTACATCCCTTGGTACTACAAAATAGTAAGTGGCATTACGATGAATTGTGGTTATGTTACTGCGTACATTAATCTACCTTGTTTACTGTAGTGTCCTGGTTGGTGTCGGAGACACGTCACGCCTGGGGATAAGAGTATTCTCGTGCAGCATATTAAAATATTTTTCATAGTGTAGAACCTATGAAATGGCGCCCTCCCGGATTATATCTTCTTAGAGATATCTATTTAATTTTTAAAACATTACACCACGATCGGCCGGTAGAAGCATGGCAGGTGCACTCTCTATCCTATTGTATGCCCGAAGCATTCCACAGCAAAAGTATAAAGGAGAATGTAATGGGAACTTACCAAAAAATACTGATATCAAAACAGTTCTGTAGGAATACTATGAAAGCTTTTAATACCTGGGATATTCCGGCGCTGACATACACGTTTGCTCTACTAAGACGGTCAAAGACAGTACCGATTGACATTGATATAATTACAAGAATAACAAAGAGCAAATGCTGAGTCTTTCGTAGGAAATCTACAATTGGGTAAGCGATATTTCCTCAATTTCATAGGCTCCAGAGTTCGCATGAGCGTTTACCGTTCAGTATGTCATATACATTCCTCACTGTTTCCTCTTACCAGTGCCAGCTGGATCGATCGATCCAGCTGGGAGTGGTGGATCTAACGGATGTGTGCCCGCTGGCAGTGGTGGATTGAACGGAAGTGTGCGTCGTTCCGATCCACTTCCGGCCCTTTTTTCAAAATCACTCCCACAAAAATATCCAGTAACCGAGTGGAAAGACGTTACACTTCAAAATTGAACAAAAATAATCATACCCTCACACTGCAGCTGTGTTTATAAACGTGTACTCGAATGGCTAAATCCAGTGTGTTATTCTCCAATGCCTACATAATTGTATACAAAAGATAGCTATCGAGCAAGCAGTGCAGCACACAAAAAGAAACACTGTTCTTTCAACTGGCGTTGACAAGCATGAACAGTAGTAGTTTTTGGATGGTTGTGTGACCTCCACCTCGACATTCCTCCACACAAGATGGCGCCGGAGCGATATCTCGCGTCCCATTGTAGGATTTTAACAAATGAGGTGTCGTAGGACTCGGGCTGACACCCTCTTTCCTATGAACAAGTCATATCCAACCCAAAATAAAACCTACCCCTACTAGGGGGTGAAAGAGAAGTTTTTTAGTAAACGTTGCTTTGCACATGCAACATGCATGCAGTTTAATGCTATGATCAAATTAAACGTTGTTCCACATGAATCGCATGCATACAACTGGATGCCACTAAGATTTAACATTTTTGTTTTTTGTTTTTACGCATGCCCACTCATGGCTTTTGTAAGAGGGCGGGCTTTTAAAGATGGTGGCTGTAGTGTAACCTAACCTAACCGAACCCACGAGGGGTGATCAAAAAGTATTACAAGCGGCGTTTGTCGATAGGCAAACCAATAATCAAAGAGGGCATGTCAGGTTTTGAGGCGAAAGCCACTGTCATTGTTGACGAGTCCCTGTGGACGGGTCCTTCTTGACGGGTCCCTGTTGACGGGTCCCTGTTGACGAGTCCCTGTGGACGGGTCCTTTTGACGGGTCCTTGTTGACGGGTCCTTGTTGCCAGGTCCCTGTTGACGGGTCCTTTTTGATGGGTCCTTTTGACTGATCCTTTTGGACCGGTCCCTTTGGACTGTTCCCTATGGACTGGCCCATGAATTTATTCAAATTGTGCCAAAGGGCCTAATTAAACTTTTGTTAATATTTCACGAACCAATAAGGCTAGGGAATTGTATGAGGTATTGTAGGACTTGGGATGACGCCCCCTTTTTGAATGTATTTTTGAAATGTTGACAAAGGACCTAACAGCATTTTTGTCGATATTTTTTTGGAATTCATAATGGGCTAACTATTTTAGCCAGTAGCCGTTAGCCAGCGGCAGACCTGGTCTTTGTGTAAAGCATTGTGTTGAACTGACGTTGTTCGCCAGTCCTCACTACTACAATGTGATAACGATATGAAAGGAAAAGTGGCGATATACATGTGAACACGTGTAAAATGACATTATTACCGACCCCCTTGTGAAACAACATGTAAGCTAACAAGTCACGTCCTGTTTTGGTTCGTACATGAGAAAAAGCAAATTCATGTGTAATTTGACCTGGCACAGGTGTGTTCACAAGGCGAGCAATATTTTGCGAACCCATCGTTCATACATATATTAGAAATATTTATAATTAAAGGGTGTTTGATCTTCATTCCTTCAATATCTTTAGAACCCCTAAATTTAGAAATATATGTTAGGACTTGTTTTATTCATGGTAATGCCTTTTTGTTTATGGGCTAAGTATTTTTTGACAATTTAATCATAGGGGTGGGATAGAGGTAAGCGTAGGAGTTGAGAGTTAATGATTAACCATAAAGTATTCTAGATTTCTTTGAAATCATAGTGTGTTGTTGTGGCTTGCTTACAAAAAAGGATTGTGATACTTTCCAAGACCAAGAGAATAAGTCACTAAGTGCATTGACAAAAATCACTTGTCAAATAAGTTAATACATAAATCAACACATAAACCAATAAAGCCAATAAATAAGCCGATAAAGTCAATACATAAGCCAATAAAGCCAATACATAAGCCGATAAAGTCAATACATAAGCCAATAAAGCCAATACATAAGCCGATAAAGCCAATACATAAGCCGATAAAGCCAATACATAAGCCAATAAAGCTAATACACAAGTCTATACATAACCTAAAAAGCCAATAATTAAGTCAATAACGCCAATACATAAGCCAACACACATAAGCCAATATATACGTCAATACATAAGCCAAAATTTAAGCCTATGCATAAGCCAATACATAAGCAAATTATTTATTTACTCAAAAGACCGAAAATAGCAAGGTCATTGACCTGAGATTTTATAAACTAATAAGTGAATTTAAACACATGAGGTGTCCTAGGACTTGCCATGGCGTACTATTTCTTTTTATATGGCTTATGAATTTTCCCAAAAAGATTGAAAACAACAAGGTCATGGACTTTTGTTTCTCTTAATATTTGGCAAATCCATAATGTTAGAAGTTTATGGTGAGCGATGAAACATAGCTAGGTAGAGAAAGAATTAGTGTAGGCTACACATATGGCGACTGACAAGTCTTTGACCATTGAAACTTCTTTTTAGACCAGACCGCAGTACATAGAGTGTATAGGGTTTGGGCATGGCATGACAAATGGTGTACACAAAATCCAGTTTATCGATTCAAGAATTAAGAGTAGACTATCCTTAATTGATTGGTTAAAGAGGGTAGCTAAAAAAACAAGATGGTGACTACACTGAACCAAACCAAACCAATACAAACCTTTTTGGATGTCTGATGTTACTAGATAACCATTTTGTGCTGCAGTGGCAAGTAGTTTTGGCTCTTGCACTGGAGGTTTTAAATCGATTTTTAGCTTTGAGGCTTAGAAAGACGGTCAGGGTGGTGCTGTGGTTAAGCTGTTAGCCTTAGACTAAGGAAGGTCATGGTTTGATTTTAGGTTAATACGCATGTTATAAACATATAAAAAATCGGGGATAATGTTTGAAGACTGGCTACACTTGTCTAATTTTCAAATTATTACTGGGTTTACAAATACAAAGGTGGACTGGCTTTGATATACAGTTATATCAAGTAAGATTTTTGGTGGCGGCAATTTAGGCTAGGTCTAGTTAAGCTACGGCCGTCATCTTATTATGTTATGCTAGGTTAAGTCAAGCTACGGCCGCCATCTTGTTAGGTTAGGCTACGTTAAGTTAACCTACAGCCGCCATCTTGTTAGGTTAGGCTAGGTTAATTCAAGCTACGGCCGCCATCTTGTGAGGAGGGTGAGGAGGAGAAGGGCCTTGAACTATCCAAAAACCACCGGCAATGTTCGGGAGAATGACCTTGTAAAGTAGTTGAAACTAGGGTAGTTTGTTTCCCCATGTTCCCTCAGAGTTAAATGTTAGCGATCAAACCTGTGCTAGGAAATATGTCTGGTACTTGGTGTGAACGTGAACACTGTAACTTTGCGATATCAAAAGTTAGGTTAGGTAAAGGTGTATTAGGTTAGGTTCGGTCAAGTTAGGTTAGCTTAGCCCAGGTTAGAAAAAGTTAGATAGCTACCACTATCTCACACTTAGTCAATCATTAACCATAGAAAAAAATGAAAAAACAATATTATTTTTGACTGAGAGTGGGATAGAGGTAGGTGTAAGAGTTAATATATGATTTTATAAGATTTTTAGTTTGTTTAAACATATAGCCTACTTTCCCAATTCAACTTTTTAGGGAATAAAATATTTTGACTAGGCGTTGGAATAGAGGTAAGAGTAAGAGTTTAGAGTCAATGATTAACCTTACAGTACTTTGGATTATTAGTGTGTTGTTGCTCACAAACATGGCAGTAAGCATTATGCTGTCATAAAAAAGGACTGAATAGTCAATATTAGTTTGGTCTTTACCTAAAATCTAAAATCCAATATCTAAATTCTAAAATCTAAAATCTAAAAAATTATAGTATAGAAAACATAATTCCAAGTAATACAAATCCTTATATGTCTTTCTTTACTAATTAGTTACCGAAAATTTAGAGTCATGACATTATGGTCTTTTCACAAAATCTAAAATAAAATAAAAAAAAATAAAAATTATTAAATGTAAAATTTAAAATGTAAAATCTAAAAATAAATAATTCATAGTAAATACAAATCCTTATATGTCTTTCTTGAAAATGGCGGACGAGTTGAAAACGCAGATGAGAAAGCTCTCAAAACGATAGTTAATATAGCAGAAATGAGTCGCTACCTTAAGAATGAGAAGAAGGAAGACATACTAAAAGCGGTAAGCGGTCTGAGAAACTGCTTTGATGTAATAACTAATCTAGTGAATGACAAGAACGACGAAAAGACCGATCCTGGAAGCGAGGTTATGGAATACCAAAGAGATGGCATATCAGAGGAAGAAGAGAGCTCGACCGCGGGACAAGTAGCGCTATCTGATGGGCACAACCAAGAACCTGAAAGCAGCAGTAGCAAGCAACTACACCCATCTGACGGCGGAATACAAAGTCCACACTCATCCGAATCGATAACCCCACTCATACAGCAAAACAAAACCGTGAACAATGAAAATAAGGATCTGGCGGATATGAAAGAAAACGTGAGATATATGATGGACTTCGTAACGAACAAAATAAGCATAATTATAGAAGAGAAAATAAATGAGACACTGAATAGAAACGCAATACCTACACGCAGAGGAAATGAAGAGGTCCATAACAATCCAGACGGAAGGGATAATAATCATAACTATAGAAGAGAATCAGAATGGACAAATGTAACAAATAAAAGAAATAAACAATCCATCAAGGGAACCGCAAATGTCAATAGAGGACATAATCGAAAGAATAACAGAGGTCTTATCGCAAACAAAATTAGATGATAGAATAATCTTCGCAGGGGACATAAACGCAAGAATAGACAAACCAACCATTACAACGGAACTGATTAAGGAGACACTGGAAGAAGCAGGATATGTCCTTATTAATATCCCCAATATGAAGACATACATTGCCCCGAATGGAACCAGCGCCATAGATCTAGTCTTCTACAGAGGAACAGACATGAAAAAACTCAGTCAAAAAGCACTATAGACTTCAGCCATGGCCCCAATTAGGAAACATCTACCAATCTCGACTGTCTTTGAAATCTTCTGCCAAGACCAACTACCCATACCGCCAAAGAATAAAATATCCAGGAAACTAGATATAGAGAAACTTGGGCATATCAGCGAAGAAATATATAAAGCAAAACAATTAATTCAACGGCATGAATTAACTGAAGCAGTGGAAATATGTACAAGGATCCTTCAATCATGTCAAACGAAAGTAAGGATATCACAACCATGGTTCAATAAAGACTGTTATAATGAACGGAAAAAGACCCTGCTAGCACTACATCGAGCGAAGAACACATCGGAACCGAATCACCTGGTGCATTACGCCGAACAAAGAAGGAAATATAAATCCCTAATCAAGAAGACGAGAACGGATTATATTGAAGAAGATGCCAAGAGACGAAACGCTCAAAATGACCCATTCCTAATGCTTAGAAAACCAAAATCACCAGTAACGAGCAATATCTCTATGGAAACATGGAAAAACCATTTCAGAAGCATTCTCAATCATCAATACCAGTTAACAGCGTTTGAATTAACTCCAGTAACAATGACAGTAAATTACACCCCCATAACATGACAGGAAATTATTGATACAATAACAACAGCAAAAAATGGAAAAGCCCCCGGTCCTGTCAGCATCTGCAATGAACACCTAAAAGAGTGTCTGCCTGTCATGCTAAACTACTGGGTAGAATATTCAACACATGCATACTCACTGGGGAAATCCCAGAGCAATGGAGGTCGTCAACAACCAAAGTGATGTTCAAGAAAGGAGAGACTGATGACCCCGATTCATACCGAGGTATAGCTCTCGAAAACACATCTTTCAAAGTATTCATGAAAATATTCATAATGTTGAATTTTGGGCTTATGCCGTGTTTTATTATACTAAAATTCGACGCGTTTCGAAAGAAACCATGTCTTTCATCGTCAGGAATAATCTGGAATACGACAATGTTGCTACGAGAAAGCAACGAAGAACATATAGAAGGTGCCCAAAGATGGACGCCATTATAGCCCCATGTTAGGGACAACGGAAAGCAGCAGTGAATTACTTTCTCAGGGTTCTGATAATAGGTAGCCAGGATTCACTGAGATTGTAGCCGGTGTCGCGGTTGAAATTATCTGGGTGTTTACGTATTTCAACCGCCTCCCTGATGATTCTGGGACGATATTGCTTTATACGGGCAAGAACATCCACTCCTTGGAACATGACATCATGGCCAGGTGTTAAAGCATGATCGGCAACAGCTGATTTATCAGGTTGAATGAGCCTGATACATCTATTATGTTCCTTAATGCGAGTGCACATTGTTCTCGAAGTCTGCCCGATGTAAACCTTGCCACAAGTACAGGGAACTCTGTAGATACCCGGTTGTTGCAATTTAGGCAAACTGTCCTTAGTTGGTCGCAGGAGTTGCCTAATCTTAACAGAAGTTCCAAATACAGTCCGTATGTTGTACCGACGTAGGATTTTAGCAATACGATCCGTTGTGTTATGTATGTACGGAAGGTAAGCAGTTCCTCTTACATCTCTTTTCTCAACTGACGTCCTATTATTATTTGTTGGTTTCAGAACCGTAGAAATCAAAGCCTTGCTATAACCGTTGCTCTCAAAATACCTTTTTTAGATGTTCTCGTCACCAAGAAAGAGGATGAATCATTAGGACACAGCGTTTTTCGTAAGCCAACACACACCAATAGATATCTCCACGCAAGTTCTCACCATCACCCTGCCCAGAAACATGGTATCCTTACAACTCTAACTACCAGGGCTAGGAGGATTTGTGAAGTGTCCTCTTTAGAAGAAGAAATTAACACCCTGCGAACCACCTTTGGTTAGGGTTCATTCCATCGTAAATGTTTATTTATTTATTTATTTATTTATTTATTTATTTATCGTATGGCCTTTAGTGCCGGGAGTGTCCGAGGACATGTTCGGCTCGCCTGAGACTGTAGCTGCTTCCAGCGGACACCCTTATTAGGGTGAGCTACAAGTTCCGTTCAATTTCAAGTAATTCCAACTTTCGCCACCAGATATCAATCATACCTAGCGGTGAACGTTGGAACTCTCATAGAGCGTTCCGACGAAATCTAACCTAACAATTTAGCTTTACACAAGTTTAGTCTGTGAAAGGATCTTTAACATGCCATAAATCTATGACATGGGACTGCCGGCTTTACTTCCCCTCCAAAGGAAGGCATACTGAAGGATTTTTAACGCTCTTAAAAATCCAACGACTTCGGCCGGGTTTGAACCCACTATCTTGGGCACAGAAATTCAGCATGCTGCCAACCACGCCACGAAGCCGCTATCGTAAATGTTATGAGCTGGAAATTTTCACAATTAAATGTCAACACTTCTTGACGTCAACATCATAAGAGGAGTTAATAAGAGATGAAATGATTGAAACTGGGCAAGGATGTGGAAGGAAGCAGCCGTGGCCTGTCAGAAGGTACCGTCCCAGTATTTGCCTGGAATTGAAAATGCGAAACTACGGAAAAGCATTTCAAAGGCCGCCGACGTTTAGGCTCGATCCCACGTCTACCGAGTCCGCAGAGAGCTTGGCCGCATGGCCTAGTACTGCGCATTGGAGAGCGTAGCTACCGCTGTCGGTCCATTCGTGACAGATATTTTTCTCAATATTAAAAAACAGTACTCATTTTAACAGTAGCACAATGTTTAAACGCCAGCCAGGGGCGTAGAGAGCGATCACGGGCCCTAAGACAAGGTCTTCCGACTCCCTCCATTTTTATTCAACCTGGGGCAAATTTTTGAAAATTACGGTATTAAGCTTGCAAATTTTAAATCCCTCCCCAAACAAAATTTTCCTCGCTGTTTTGCCCCACAAAACTTCAATCATCATCACCATCATCATCCATGGAATTTATCTAGCCCAACTGTTTTTTAATTTACTTTGTTTTTAGTTATTCAGCCACTGACATTTATTTTCGTCCCACATTGTTGTTTTTTTACTTTACTGTGCCTTAAGAATTATGTTTTCTTTGTATCTGAACGTGTTCAGGCTCAACAAGAATAACCCACACTCCTTTCAGAAATATACAGTATGAAGTAAGTTTAGTCTTTTTTTTCTGAGATTGAATTAGAAACGGGATGACTCTGGCAACTTAACCGTTTCCCCGGAAAACGAAAAACACAATGGTAATTTATAAAGGTCCTGTTCTCTCTGTAATGTTGTGTATACTGCTCACTTACTGCCTGTGTTTACATCGAAGGGTGTCATCAGAAAATTTTGTAATAGTTTTGACATTAAATTAAATAAAGTTGTCCACTCTAAGTTCTTTTACCGCCTCGGGCCCCTCTGCTAATCCGGGTCCCGGGTCTACAGCCCAGCTTCTCCCTCTCTCTCGTCGCGCATGATATTCTGCGAGGGAACTGCACCAACGCATAATTTATTTTTCAGAGGCAAACCCAACAATTCATTTTTAAGGTCCTGTTCGTAGTCCTATGGTACAAAATGTGCAGAACAAACTCAGGCATTTCTAGCATTGACGCTATCATTTCGTATGCATCTTAAAATCCACAGCTTTCGAACTCCATTATCGTTAGGAAAAGAGTGGTTAATCACTTCAGAATTTCTACGGCCATTGTTTCTGTACTCAGAAACGGCATAGTTATTTTTAAAAGGGCATTATTTCACATCGAAATGAATCATACTACATTACAAAGCACGTTTCCTACTTCAGGCGAAAATGTCTTGTCCGCGAAATGACGTCAGCGTAAAGGGAGCCGCCTGGTGACTAAAGCGGGAACTGCGATATCGGCCTATCTGATAGTATTCTAGTTACCTTGCATATTCGATACGAAACCTGGGGAGATTAAGGATTTTGAGTATCACATCCAAGTGAGTGATGAAGCACCATATCACTGTAGACTTTACCCTATTGCAGAGAAGTATCGAGAACAGGTGAAAGTCATTCTTGCAGATTTGGAAAATGATGACATAATAGAGAATTATACCACAGCTTATGTGAATCCATTAGCGGTTGTGCCAAAACCGGATGGAAGTCTTCGTATTTGTTTAGACGTAAGATCTCTAAATTCCAAAATTATGCCAGAATATGACCGACCTCCTGTTATTAAAGAATTGTTGAGAAAATTTAAAGGCAAGAGATGGTTTTCCACTATTGATCTTACATCATCTTACCATCATGTGAAATTAAGTGAAGAGTCAAAGAAATTCACGGGATTCATGTTTGACCAACAAACCTATGTTTTCAAAAGGTTACTGTTTGGAATGAAAACATCAGGATCCGTTCTAATTAGAGCATTAGACAAGAATATTAGTCCAGAAGTGAAGAACTCAGTTATATGTTACATCGATGACATACTGGTTGCGCCTAAGGATAAAGAACAACATCTGTTACACCTAAGGAAATTATTCAATGACTTGAGGAAGTCAAATTTCAAGGTGAATTTGAAGAAATGCCAATTTTTTAAGGAAGAGATTAAATTCTTAGGGCATAGCCTAGATGGACAGGGATATCGTCCAAATCAGGCCAAGATCCAAGCAATTGCCAACTTTCCAAGACCCACGAGGATAAAGCATGTCCGTAGTTTTTTGGAGACTTGCCAATTCTTCGCTGGACATTGTCATAACTACACCAACATTGTTGCGCCTTTGCAAAATCTTTTGGGGATAGGAAACAGATGGAAGTGGAGTGAAGAACACGAGGAATCCTTCAGACAAGCAAAATAATTATTAATGAATAGTGTAAAGCTGGAATATCCTGATTTTCAGAAGAATTTTATAATCGAATCAAATGCTTCAAATGAGGGTATAGGAGCTATCCTATTACAAGAAGACGAAGATCGCACTAGGCATTATTTATCTTTTATAAGTAGAAAGCTGAGACCTTCAGAGCGAAACTATTACACGACTGAACTTTTAGCTTTAGCTGTTGTTCTCGTTCTAGAAACTTGGAAAAAGATGCTGATAGGTCATTCTGTCATCATTCGAACAGACCATCATGCACATGAGTTTATTTTGAAAATGAATTTTTCAAGTGAGAGGATCACACGTTGGGCTTTGTTTGTAAAGCAATTCAACATCAAAATAGAGCACAAACCTGGAAAAGCGAATGTAGGAGCATACTTGTTAAGTCGTGCGGTTGAACCAACTTTTAATGTGATGCCTATTACTTTGATGCAAGATCATGATTACAGAAAGTTTTGATAATGGAAGTTATATACTGGTTGAAGAAGAATCTGGTAACGTCGTGGGAAAATTCAACGCGGCAAGTTTGAAGATTTATCACTCAAGAGCCAGTAAACAGTAATAAGGAAAAAAAAAATGATGTGTCACATATTTTTTTAATGGCGTGAGGGGTGGATATACCCGGATCGTTCACTCGTCCGTGACTTTGTCGACGTCATTATTCTAAGGTAGAGATGTTGATTGATTTGTGTGAGGGAATGGCTGATATTTTGAATAGCGCGGCAGGAGAATCCAAGTACTGAGGGAAGTATGCAACGTAGGAGCGAGTGACGTGGATATGTGACGTGGGAGCTCGCATACGTCATGAGAAATAGTTTTCCAGAATTTCCCCTAGGAGAAGGAATGGAACCTAGAAAAGTAATACAGTTCACTGGCAATTGAATGAGAAGAAATTTGAGCTATCAAGCATGAAAATCCGTTCAGTACAAGCCGAGATACGGAATGGAAGGTTCTAGAAAGAAGACCGGCTGGACTATATAAGGAGCTTGGATTTCAAGACAGTATTGTATTCCAACGGAGCACTTGCTCATGTGCGCAGCTACGAAACGTGAAGTACGAATATATACGCCGTGATTTTGACCATCGAAGGACTTAGTCTCTGGACGAGCAGTCAGTAGGACTTAGTCTCTGGACTAGCAGTCAGTAGGACTTAGTTTCTGTTCAGGTGAATGATCACATCTTATAGCAGCGAAGGACTTAGAATATCGACTGACTTTAAGGTCAAGTATTCTAACAGGTCAGGTGATGGTAGTTTCGAAAAAACATTCACGGAAGTTTAGCCTACAGAATGATGTATTTCTTGTGGTGAAACGATACATCAGGCACTTCGAATTATATCAGGAAGAATTTTTTCTTGCAGTTCGTTCTATGCAGCTAACAGGTGTTCCTGTCATAGCGTTCAAACGAAACCACATTGTTCGGATATGAGTCTTGTTCTCAATATTTCAAGAGTACCATATCAGTCTATGACTGTACAACATTTCATCATGTTAGACTGTACTGATGATAACGGGAGTCATTTTGAACGAGTGATTTTAAATATCAACATGCACCGTTAAACTACTCGAAGGATAGGTAGGACATGGAGACGAATGAAGTGATACGGACACAGAAGATGACCATGGAAGGACACTATTGGGATAGCGTACACCGAAGGACACGCTCTACCTACACAGCAAGAATGAAGTAAGACAACCAATCATGTACTATCCACTAGCCTATAGTATTAGAGAATTCCATATTTAACACAGTCACTATAAGAAATCAACATAATTTTCATCGTAACTAGAACGTCTATTATATTTGTCAGGATGACAAATGGAGCATGCTGTCTGACAATTTATTATTCTATTTTCGATTTCTGTCAGGACAGACAGTTAGCTCATGTGTTCCGACATGAAATGTTTCAGTTATTCCAAGGGATAAGAGTATTTTTTCTTTAACTCTTATTATGAGAGGAGACGTAATTACAACTTGGATTATTTAAATAATTTGATTTATTTAATAATAATAATAATAATAAACAACTGTGAAATAAATAAGTTAATAATATTATAAATATAACAACACCATTTAAAGTTATAAATAAAGAATTTAGGGAGTGATAAACCAAACATTAGGAATTAAATTAAATTGTTAATTGTTAATTGTGGTTCAATAGTTAATGCTTTAATAATAATCAGAAAGTGAGATGTTATTAATAATCATTTGCAGATAGGATTTAAATAATTATTTATTGAGGAAATAGGGCGATAATATTCATTCTGACGTTGATGATGCCTACATATTTTCCAGTAATAATAATAATTCGTGGAAAATAAGAATAGTTTGTGGATGAATTTAATTAATTGGAAAGATTTAAATAAAATAACTTTGATTATTTTCGGAATAAAAGTTTGGATTTACAAATAAATTTAAATGAGTTTATGGATGAAGAAAGTGAAATAGTAAGGTTTTGAGCTGTGAAATATTTTCCGAAAGTACTTAAAAATATTCAGATGAAGAGAAAGGAAGCGGCAGGTATTAAATGTATAAATTAGGGCGAATTTATGTAAAGGGGAGGCAAGGAGAGATTGACCAGAATTAAATACATCTTGTTATTGGTAAAATAAAACTGAAGAACACAGTATTGTAATCATGACAGAATATCACAGAAAAATAATAATTATATGATAAAAAAATATGATGTTGTGTGGTGAAGTTTATTTCGAGTCAAATGATAATGTGGTGATTTTAGTGTGTGTTTGGCGACACTTAAATTTGTGGAGACCTACGGGGTCATCCAAAAGGGCATTTGTTCCCATAGTTGTGGCCACACAAAGATGTGCGTGTGTTATTAAAGAGCATGTGGGCTCAATTGTAAAAGAAGGGTTAGGCAATGGTGACCGCCCCATATTCTTATCAAATTTCATTTTACTGTCGATTCAAATATTTAATTTTTTTTCTAGATCAACTCGAATTTCAAATAGTATGCCTAAATAATTGAGGAACATGAGTTAAGATTTGAGGAACCTGACCGAGAAAGAAAATCAAATAAGAAGTGCAAATGCAATAAAATAAAATAAATTATTAGTGAATTTTTTATTTTGTGCTTGGAATAATAATAATAATAATAATAATAATAACAATGGAAATGAGCAAATTAAATATTCACAATATAAGAGGGTGAGGAACTTGTTATAAATAAAGTGATGAGAAATTTTGAAATTAATTAATAATAATTGCGACACCTGAAATGGCACCGCCGCTTGGCCAGCAGCACGTCGGTAACTCGATAACCAACGCTCTGCTTACCACTGCGACACCTGGAATGGGCGGGCCCAACTTACCTTTGTTTGAGAGGTCCGGGTCACCTCCGCAGCAACATCACCTCCAGATGACATGTCCCAACAGAAGAGCTCAATAAGGGGTGGAAGGAAGATGGAGAAGGGGACAACACACACAGGCTATTCAACAGACACCCCCCAAAAACCAACGGAACTGCCGTCGGTGAAATAATGCCACAACAAAAGATTAAAAATTTATAAATAAAAGGTTTAATATTAAAAATTTAAAGGAGCACCTTCACCAGAAACAGAACATGCTTGCTTGCAAACAAAGGACAAAAAGAGACTTAAATTAAAATTAAAATGTAAAACAGCCCAAAGGTTAAAATAAAAAATTACATGCATAACACAATGAAAAAGGGCTTGATAATTTGCAAGGGAATGCAATAGCGATCCGGCATGCGTAGATCCCGGCCACGATGAAACGAGAAATAAAAATTAAATTAATCAAATTAAATTGTACCAGAAAACAATTCATTAATTTGCATGATGGAGATAAACACAGGAACAATTACTAAAAACACAATGTTAAACCGACAAGGTTAAATAAAAAAACATCTTAAGTTAACACAACACGTTTGAGCTTCGCGGTAGGCGCCAATAGACTGACCTCGAGACCATAATGCATCTCTTCATAACATGGCCACAAAACACAAGGAAACCGCATGCCTGATCGAAATTACGGCAAACAATTAATAAAATTAAATTTAAACATTAGCAGAAGGAAATGAACGGCGGAAAACGATATGTCTAAATACTATTACAATAGTGAAGGGCAACGGATCAAGAATAAATTACTATGTCAATCCCAAGATTGGCAAAAAAAATAAATAATAATTTAAACGTAAAATAAACTAGAAATGTGTCTCCATAAGGTACGAAGAAAAGATAACAAAATTAAAATAAATCAGGAAACGTAATTAAAACAGAAATAAAATTAGGCCTATAAAACAAATGAGGAACAGAATTAAAATATTACTATAAGATGATATCGGAGCTCCATAACAATAATAAATATCAAGATATAATGTAACGAACCTTACATCCTTCGCAGTGGAAACACACTAATAATAAAATAATTAACACATAATTTTTAAATTCAGTATGGCACTACATGTGCTTCAAAACTGGCTAACCCGGCACATGCGTCGTTTAGATGACAGCACTCGTTCGCATCCAGTTGCGATTCTCCATCACGTTCATCGTCCAGGCGAAAGGAAGAACTTAAATTCTTATATAGCACAGGCGTTTCTTAGTTGAATATGTATTCAAATTTGGTAACAGTCAGGGGGCAAGCCCCCCTAGCACACAGAGAGATTTTTCTTCACACCCGCGGCCGGCTTCTTGTTTACAAAACAGCCAGTCCATCAACTCCACAAGATGGCCGAGAATTTTTGCGTCAAGAAGCGAACTGCATTCATGTAAAATATATTGTCCAATCACTGCTTGACACCTCAAACAACAATGTCATAAATAAGTACATAATTTGGCGGTATCATGAATACACTGGCATTTGTTTCATGACGAAGAATGCAATTGTCTTTCAATTATGTCATGCATATAAGGAGTTTTATAAGGCGCAGCACACACTACCTATCGGAGAGAAACAGGAACCACGTGCAGACTTTACAAAGTCCGACTGCCGCTACCATCTCGTGGTCACAGGCGGAACTGAGCGACGAAGCGGTCATTTCAAAATTTGTCCAGAATTCCAACCCGGGGTAAATACATGTTTGAAAACCCTTGGGACGGGCACTTGCACGTAACAGTCTCCCTCCCTTAAGCGTGAACACGGTTCACGAATATGCCTAGGCATAGGCAGTACTCCTTAACTTGTCGATTCACCAGAGATGTTTCCCGAAGATAATGTTCACCAGTTAACTCCAATTGATGGATGAAACCGCATCGTTTTGGTTAGGAAGAATGCAGGGTCAGATTATCAGTGATGAGATAATTGATCACCTCGCAAACCACTTAGTCAACAGCATCACTGTGTCCAAAAATCTTCAGAAATGCAGTACACCAGCACCAGCAGTGCTTTCAGAGTCCGAGACACGTTAGCTACATTTTCAATAAGTCCAATTTAGTTCGCTTTAGGCGAAATAGGAGGAAGCAATGTGCCATAAATCATTCGACGCGTGGGCAGCCATTTACAAAAATATAAGTTAATCTAATTTCAAAAAAGGTTTACAGAAATTACTAATTCTTACTACATTTTACAAAAGAGAAACAAAGTTGAACTTATACGAAGAAAATATTTCTGACAATGACCTAGATCCGTGTTTACAAAATTTCATTTAAAAATTTACCTTTTTACACACTAGAAGTACCTTTCAAGATTACATGAGTTAAACGACTATACATTTAGAAGGAGCTATGGTAGAGGAATGACCACTCAAATTCCCAAGGGAACATGTATACAAGATATCACGAGTTAGGTCTCCCACTGAGTCCAATTTACATGTTAGCATCTTCTATGAAACATCAAAATTAGGTACACTTTTACACTTTACCATTAAAATGGGAACTTCCCAACATTTACATTTTGTATCCCATCAGAGTTTTCATATCCAGTTCAACATTCCAAAAGGAACAGATGCCTGAAGGCTTCAATGAAGGTTAGGGATACTCTACATTATACAAAATTTGTTTTACAAAATTTACGGTAGCATTTCCTCATTAGACACCTCTCCACCTCGCTTAATGTGCGATAGATGCACTCTTGAAATTTTGTTGGCCTTAGTGTTTCGAACAAGAAGAGTAACAGGAGTCAAGAATGCCTCTACATAACATGGGCCTTTAAAACGAGGGGTTAACTTGCTTGAAACTAGATTACTGACGCCCTTGGGCTCGAAATTGCGAACGTACACAACATCACCAATTTCCAAATCAGCTGGCTTGCGACAGGCATTGTGTCGCCTGGCAAGTTGGTCATGTGATACCTTAATATTCTCTCTAGCCTTGTCGAATTTCGCCCTCATATCCTCGGGCGTGAAACTGTCTGGAAGGAGATCGTGCAGGTTCCACAGATTAGACAACGGAGAATTGGCCATAAAGGAAAACATTAACGAAAAAGGGGTGGCTTGCGTGCTCTCATGCACGGCGGTGTTGAAAGCAAAATTGAGCCAATGCAAATTAGAATCCCACTTGGAATGGTCGTCGTGGTGGAAAGCAATCAGAGCAGAACGGAGATTACGATTGACTCGCTCAGCGAGAGACGGGTTAGGAAAATAGGGAGTGGTGGTTACATGCGAAATAGCATAATCAAATAAGAATTGACGGAACTGATGAGATACAAAGCACTTGGCATTATCTGACACCAGATACTGACATGGCCCAAAGGACGAAAAGATGGAATTAAGACACTTTATGACGGAACTGGTCGTAGCCTGTCTGGTGGGGAAAATCCAACTAAACCGGGTGAAACCGTTAGTGCAAACAAGCGCAAATTGGTTTCCCCGACCAGAGCGAGGGAACGGTCCAACATGGTCGATAAAAAGCCTCTCCATGGGTCTAGATGCCGGTTCAGATGACAACAGGCCAACCTTAGTAGAAACCGGAGGTTTGCTAATACTGCATGCAGCACAATTCCTAATGAGCCTCCTGATGTCGCCATCCATACCTTGCCAAATGAAAAACTGTCTGATTTTAGCTCGGGTCTTGAATACTCCTAGGTGGCCACCAATAGGAGATTCATGATAGTAACGAAAGATTTCCGAAATGAGGACCGACGGGAGCACAATTTTAGGTAGGCGATCATGACGAGACGAACAACATAATACACCGTCCTTCAGAGAGTAGGGCTTGATCACTTCACCAGAATTGATTCGGTCAATAAGGCTAGATAAGGAGGGGTCTTGATTCTGGAATCGTCTCATATCCTCAAAAAGCACAGGGGAATTGCTGAGAACGACATTGACATGATTTACAGGAGATACAATGTTTACGGGCTCACGTTCCTGAATATCCTCTTCTGCTGTTTCCTCAAACATACGGCTTAAAGAATCAGCCACCGCATTTTCGGACCCACGAATATGGCGGACAGTGAACTGGAACGACAGAATCCTAGTTGCCCATCTAGCAATTCTACCAGTTTTGCGGGGTTTCCCTAAGACCCAGCTCAAGGCTTGGTTATCGGTCTCGAGGAGAAACTTAGTGTGCTCAAGATACATACGGAATTTTTCTAGAGCGAACAACACAGCTAAACCCTCAAGTTCGTAAATGGAATACTTCCTCTCTGCGTCCGTTAAGGTACGAGAAGCGTATGCAATGGGTTGCCTACCCAGATCAGATTCCTGCAGTAGAACACAACCAACACCACGACCAGACGCATCAGTCTGCACAATGAACTGCTTCCCAAAATCCGGAATGGCTAACACAGGGGCGTTAGAGAGCGCAAGCTTAAGATCTTCGAAGGCTGCTTGCTGAGAGGGACCCCACTCGAACTTCACAGCCTTTTTGCGTAATTGATTTAGAGGAGCTGCACGGTCGGCAAAGTTACTGATAAACTTACGGAAGAAGTTCACCATACCAATGTAACGAGCAACACCCTTGGCGTTCTTGGGAGGTTTAAAATCTCTGATGGCCTGCGTACGAGACTGGTCCACTGAGATACCAGATTCAGAAACAATATGTCCCAAGAAGGAAATTTTGGGCTTGGCAAAGGAAACCTTGGACAATTTGACGGTAAGTCCAGCGTCACGCAACCGATCAAGTACAACTTTCAGATGATCAACGTGTTCCTCGAAGGACTCGGAATAGATCACCACATCGTCAAGGTAGTGGTACACAAACTTGAATTTAATTTCGGAAAACACCTTGTCCAGAAGTCTGCTCAACACAGCGGCTCCGGTGGATAGGCCAAACGGGACACGGGCATACTCAAACAGGTTCCAGTCAGTGGAAAAAGCAGTAACATGCCTGGATTCAGGAGAGAGGGGAATTTGGAAGTAGGAAGAATTTAAATCGAGGATCGTGAACACCTTCGCGTTGCGAAACCAACTAAAACATGTGTGAAGGTCCGGCAAAGGAATGGATTGCAAAACAACTTTTTGATTAAGAGCCCTATAGTCGACCACCGGCCGAAAACCACCGTTAGGTTTTGGCACAAGAAATACAGGGGATGAGTAGGCAGAGATAGAGGGTTGGATTACACCTTCTTCTAACATCTTATCGATAATCTTACGAAGTTCAGCCATCTTGGGCGGGGCAAGGCGATACGGGCTGGAACGCACCGGCACAGAATCGGTTAGCTCAAACTTGTACTCCATCAAATGGGTTACACCCAGCTTGTCAGTAAATACATCGCCATACTCCTGACATAACCTCTTAATGGCATCCTTTTGAAGACTCGTTAAATTTTCCAGATCGAGATCCTCAATAGTCACAGGTTCACTAACAGAATTGACAGGAGGAGAAGATAAAACCGGGTTAAATGATAATTTACTCTGTGGATTAAACTTAAACCATAAGTTGCGAGCACCAAAATCAAGAAGCATACCAACGTGTGACATGAAATTAGCTCCAATGACCACAGCACAAGAAAGTTTTCTGGCAACCAAAAATTTAAATTTCCAAGAAAAATTTAGAATATGAATTTTGACTGTCATACTACCCAAAATACTTAAATTTGAACAATTTGCCGAAATAAAAGATTCATTGTTAGGCTCTAACTCAGGAAATTTGCAAACACTCTTCATAGATAAAAACCAGTCCTCACCTATAAAGGATGCGACACTACCAGAATCAAGCAATGCAGAAACGGGCTCGTCATTAACACAAATTTCAATAAACGGGGATATTCCTTTAGCCACAGGAGAAATTCCAAAATCATTACTCACCCTAACACGATTACAAGTAGGTGACGAGGACACCCGCACCACAGGTTTCACACAACGTTTAGAATTAGGCTGACTTGCCACGCCATTGTTCACCGACAGGTTAGGTAGGTCAGCGACATAAGCAGAATTAGCACATGAAGATTTAGTTTTCAACGAGTTATCAAGACTATCATTGGTAGGGCGACCAGAAACTTCACAGGGTTTTCCCAAATTTTTACGCACAGAAATATCCTTGGAAGTAACACCCGAATTGGTCTCCTCAACGTTCCGTCATTGGCGATACACAGCCTGGTTACTCGGACACACCTTCTTGACATGTCCCACGCCACCGCACGTGTGGCACTTAATATTAGGTCGAGGATGAAACATAACCTTAGGTGGGGGACGAGACATCAAGGAAGGAGGGGGACAAGACATCAAGGAAGGAGGAGGAACATTAGCTACACGAAGGGAATCTGCATGCTTCACAGCCATAGCCTCTATAACGACCTGTTTCAGCTCGACGAATGACGAAGGCCTGGTACACATAGTCATATATGACCTATATTGAGGCGAAAACCCATTCACAATTGATGACACCAACTGTCGCTCTGTTAAAGGGGATGCAAAAACCTGGACATACACCTTAATGTCGCTGACATAGTCGCTAAGGGACTCGTCCAGCCTTTGGACACGATAAAGGAACTTTTGCTCGAGAGCACTTAGGGCGCTTGCAGGGACAAAAAACCACAACACTTCCCTAATAAACATGGCTAAGGACATGCGGAGGTGGATAGCTTCAACAAGCTTATCGCGCAGCATACCGGATGCAACTGGATACAAAAGTTGGAAAATCTGAATTTCCGACATCCCAAAAATCGAGGCATGGTTGCCCAACTCGACCACTTGCTTTAAAAATTGTACCACTTGGGTAACGTCATCAAGGTTGAAATGCTTTAATTTAGTTAAGAAACCAGAAATAGGATGAGGAATCGACCCATAATTAACGGTAGGTGAGAACGTAGCATTAGGAATAGAGACATTGTTACCAGGGTAGCCCGCTCGCACACCCTCTACAGGCGACAAAACATTTATATTACCAGAGAAAGAACTGGGATGCAATGGGTCGGCAGGACCCAGGAAATCATTAGGTGACCTAACATGAGAAGAATGACCGTATGCAGGATTAAGTGGTATGGACGAGCCAGAGCCAGGCAACAAAGGGGCAGGCAAACTACTACTGGTAATCGATCCCAAAACCTCAGACCTAGTAAACAGAGGTGATTCACGTTCAACCCCAGAAGGACTCTCCAAATTCACAAGGTTATCTCTTAAGTCAATTAAATCGAAAACACTATTGTTGTCGGCCATTTTGGAAAACACAGAATGCAGACAGCCAATATAGAAGGAAACAAAATTTCAGGAATTACAAGGACAGTTTAAACTTTCACAACAGTACCACAACCAGCAGTTACCAACACCAAAGATTAGGCTGACACTCGAACACAGCCACCCTACTACACAAAATCATGCACAATGCTGTCCAGAACTGCATACGTCACCACCTGCTTGGCTCGAGAACAGGGAGCTAAATTACAAAAATAGGCACAAAACATCAGGCTACCAGCTTCCGACGGGGCTCCAGGATGCCTTCACACGCAGCATATAGGCTATCAGAACATTAAGAAATCCCATTTCCCATGCCAAGAACACATGTCAGTCACTCACCGGGCTTCATTTTCAGTGGAGATGTTGCACACCAACAGGACAAAATACAGCAGCAAACACCTCGCTTAGAACAGGACACTTACATACAGCATACCACATGGATATCCAGAGGCAAACATGAAATAAAACAAATGACAAGGATTAGCAAAACATAACATCAAGTGCCCTGGCCCGACAAAATCCCACCAACAACTGCCCCATCAGTACTAGAGGGGTCCATAAAACAGCCTGCGGGTACTGGGGAGGGGATAGTTACGGAAGTGAACTCGAGTGCGGTCTGCTACCACTGCGACACCTGCAAAGACACCGCCGCTTGGCCAGCAGCACGTCGGTAACTCGATAACCAACGCTCTGCTTCACCACTGCGACACCTGGAATGGGCGGGCCCAACTTACCTTTGTTTGAGAGGTCCGGGTCACCTCCGCAGCAACATCACCTCCAGATGACATGTCCCAACAGAAGAGCTCAAAAAGGGGTGGAAGGAAGATGGAGAAGGGGACAACACACACAGGCTATTCAACAGACACCCCCCAAAAACCAACGGAACTGCCGTCGGTGAAATAATGCCACAACAAAAGATTAAAAATTTATAAATAAAAGGTTTAATATTAAAAATTTAAAGGAGCACCTTCACCAGAAACAGAACATGCTTGCTTGCAAACAAAGGACAAAAAAGACTTAAATTAAAATTAAAATGTAAAACAGCCCAAAGGTTAAAATAAAAAATTACATGCATAACACAATGAAAAAGGGCTTGATAATTTGCAAGGGAATGCAATAGCGATCCGGCATGCGTAGATCCCGGCCACGATGAAACGAGAAATAAAAATTGAATTAATCAAATTAAATTGTACCAGAAAACAATTCATTAATTTGCATGATGGAGATAAACACAGGAACAATTACTAAAACACAATGTTAAACCGACAAGGTTAAATAAAAAAAACATCTTAAGTTAACACAACACGTTTGAGCTTCGCGGTAGGCGCCAATAGACTGACCTCGAGACCATAATGCATCTCTTCATAACATGGCCACAAAACACAAGGAAACCGCATGCCTGATCGAAATTACGGCAAACAATTAATAAAATTAAATTTAAACATTAGCAGAAGGAAATGAACGGCGGAAAACGATATGTCTAAATACTATTACAATAGTGAAGGGCAACGGATCAAGAATAAATTACTATGTCAATCCCAAGATTGGCAAAAGAAAATAAATAATAATTTAAACGTAAAATAAACTAGAAATGTGTCTCCATAAGGTACGAAGAAAAGATAACAAAATTAAAATAAATCAGGAAACGTAATTAAAACAGAAATAAAATTAGGCCTATAAAACAAATGAGGAACAGAATTAAAATATTACTATAAGATGATATCGGAGCTCCATAACAATAATAAATATCAAGATATAATGTAACGAACCTTACATCCTTCGCAGTGGAAACACACTAATAATAAAATAATTAACACATAATTTTTAAATTCAGTATGGCACTACATGTGCTTCAAAACTGGCTAACCCGGCACATGCGTCGTTTAGATGACAGCACTCTTTCGCATCCAGTTGCGATTCTCCATCACGTTCATCGTCCAGGCGAAAGGAAGAACTTAAATTCTTATATAGCACAGGCGTTTCTTAGTTGAATATGTATTCAAATTTGGTAACAGCCAGGGGGCAAGCCCCCCTAGCACACAGAGAGATTTTTCTTCACACCCGCGGCCGGCTTCTTGTTTACAAAACAGCCAGTCCATCAACTCCACAAGATGGCCGAGAATTTTTGCGTCAAGAAGCGAACTGCATTCATGTAAAATATATTGTCCAATCACTGCTTGACACCTCAAACAACAATGTCATAAATAAGTACATAATTTGGCGGTATCATGAATACACTGGCATTTGTTTCATGACGAAGAATGCAATTGACTTTCAATTATGTCATGCATATAAGGAGTTTTATAAGGCGCAGCACACACTACCTATCGGAGAGAAACAGGAACCACGTGCAGACTTTACAAAGTCCGACTGCCGCTACCATCTCGTGGTCACAGGCGGAACTGAGCGACGAAGCGGTCATTTCAAAATTTGTCCAGAATTCCAACCCGGGGTAAATACATGTTTGAAAACCCTTGGGACGGGCACTTGCACGTAACAATAATAATAAATTTTATGATTAACATTTTTTTTGGGTGAGATAATATGTAAATTTTCTGAATGATAGAAACATTTTGGTGAAATAGATACTGATTTAATCCACCGATAGTGGATAGCAACAATTTATATTGATGACAACAATATTTATTTTTAACAACAAATTTTTGCTAACAATCATGACAGATGAGTAAATTTAAATTTTGATGACATTGAAACAAATTAATGTGGGAAAAGATTAATATTAATTTTTCAAATTATTATGAAAAGTTTATAAACAATTTTTGTTTTGGAAATGAAAATCTTTAGAAACAAATATTAACATTCGACTTTATGTCAGCCGAATATTGATATTGTTATTATGCTACAACGAAACAGTGATATAATAATTTTTTCCAAATAATTTTTGGAACAACATCGAATTAATAAAGTGACAATTTTTTCGAAATATCTTACAACAAATACTTGAACAATCAATGCAATTCTTCGTAAAGTGAACTACAAATCTGTAATTAAAAGGGATCACTTGAACTCTTCATCGAACAGTGATTACCCAGTGTATATATTTGAAAATTATTTTTTTGTTTTTGATATCAGAATGGACTAATGATTTTTCTGAATATCAAGCCTGCGACGTTCAAGAATATATTTTCAGGGAATGTTGATTTTTTATGTGTGATTGTTTTCTTTGTGTCTGAGGTTTTTGCCATTCAGATTAATATTTTAACTATAAATAAATTGAGATTTTAAGAAATGTCCTACTTTCAAAATAATTTCTTTCCTTACCTTACTTGTGAATTACCGATATCAGGGATGACAGATTAGACCCAATATTCACCTAGATAGACCCTGAGATAGATTTTCTCGTGCTAATCTGATTTCGGTATTTTACAAAATGTGGTCTTTGGATCTCGGTCCAAGCGGGCACATAAGGTAGAGGGAAAGATGTTTGGCGCCCGTACTAAGGGGATACCGAATGGGTCTTTCGAATTTGTTTTCGAAGAGGAATTCTGAATTTTGCCACTTGTTTCGACAATTGACAAAAGTCCATTTTTTTTGAATTAAGGGAATTTGCACAGTATATCGCCACTTTTCCTTTCATATCGTTATCAGATTGTAGTAGTGAGGACTGGCGAGAAACGTCAGTTCAACACAATGCTTTACACAAAGACCAGGTCTGCCACTGGTTATCGGCTACTGGCTAAAATAGTTACCCCATTATGAATTCGAAAAAAAATATCGACAAAAGTGCAGTTAGGCCCTTTGTCAAAATTTCAAAATTACCTTAAAAAAGGGGGCGTCATCCCAAGTCCTACAATACCTCATACCAGTCCCTAGTCTTATTGGTTCGTGAAATATTAACAAAAGTGTTATTAGGCCCTTTGGCACAATTTGAATACATTCATGGGCCAGTCCATAGGGACCAGTCCAAAGGGACCGGTCCAAAGGAATCAGTCAAAAGGACCCGTCAAAAAGGACCCGTCAACAGGGACCTGACAACAAGGACCCGTCCACAGGGACTCGTCAACAGGAACCCGTCAGCAGGGACCCGTCAACAAGGACCCGTCCACAGGGACTCGTCAACAGAGACCCGTCAACGGGGACCCGTCAACAAGGATCCGTCCTCAGGGCTCGTCAACAATGACCCGTCAAGAAGGATCCGTCTAAAAAGACCCCGTTCAAAGAGGATCTGTCCAAAGGGACCAGTCAACAGGGACCAGTCCAAAGGGACAAATCAACAGAGATCAATCAAAAGGGACCAATCAACAGGAATCAATCAAAGGGGGCTCTCGTCTCAAGGCCGGACATGCCCCTCTTTGATTATTGGTTTGCCTATCGACAAACGCCGCTTGGAATACTTTTTGATCACCCCTCGTGGGTTGGGTTAGGTTAGGTTACACTACAGCCGCCATCTTTAAAAAGCCCGACGACTTACAAAAGCCATGAGTGGCATGCGTAAAAACAAAGAACAAGAATGTTAAATAATAGTGGTATCCAGTTGTATGCATGCGTTGCATGTGTAAACACGTTTAATTTAATCATAGCATTAAACTGCATGCATATCGCACATGGACAGCAATGTTTACCTAAAAAATTACTCTTTCACCCCCTAGTAGGGGTAGGTTTTATTTTGGGGTGGGAATAAGTTGTCCATAGGAAAGAGGGCGTCTACCAGAGTCCTACGACACCTCATTTGTTAAAATCTGACCATGGGTTCGAGAGATATCGCGCCACCGCCATCTTGTGTGGAGGAATGTGGAGGTGGAGGCATTAGAACTCTTAAAAAACCATTTCTATGAACCGATCGAACAGTTCCACTTGTTTATAACATTTCAGCTTCATAAAGCTTTAGATTGTACTGCGTATCACAGCCGGACTTTTGGCTTGCATGATAAATAAAAATATTTAAATAAAAGCCAGGCTCTCTTCCAAGCTTGTTAAAAATTATACGGAGTTTCAGACCAGTTTGCATTATAATAAATTGCCTGCCTACGAGAATATGTGCAAGTAAGACCATCTAACCTAGTCTACACATATGTCCAACCCTTACAGCAAAGTTTATGAAAGCATGTCGTTTCACTTACATATTTTACACTGCGTACTCGTTCGAGCCTCGCCTGGGTCAATGTGGCGAGCTGTGACTTTCATCCTAGCCATTTCCTTTAAGGCTGCAGACATCTATAATCCTCCACCCTCCCGAGTCATGATGAATTAATCCATACAGCTCCCTGGGTAAATGGAATATCTGAACCAGGTGGACTAGGGTTCGACTTAATATAGACGACATCTTGTCGAATCGGCGTGTCACTGATTTTAAGTAGTTCAACGAAAAATGAGGGGGTGACACGCAAAGATGAACATGTCCACCTAATACAGTTTTTCACAATCAACAAAAAACGTATTTCAGCCATACATGACAATGAAAATAACATATTGAAATGCAAACAATTTCATTTTCATGCAAAAAGGCAATTCCTGACTGCAAATAAATCGACAATGACAATATTTGTTTAAAAAGCACATTTAATTATGGACATGTTTTCTTTTGCATGAACCGTTTGGACAAGTTCGGCTTTGAATTATTTTCAAAAGGAAGGTGTTTTATTTTTTCATAATCGCTTACATTTTATTATTTATTGGTTGGCATAAGATACCCAAATAAAGTAATTGACATTAAATTTAAGCGGTTTTTTTTCACCTTCAATATTTCGGGACGCGACCACGGGACCCCATCGGAGTCCGTCATTGCTTCCACTTACATGAGCCGGGCTCCTCTCCGTCTTCTCTCCTGTCGACCTCCCTTGGTCAACTCTTGTTCTTTTCCGACCCCGATGACATTAGGGTATTCAAGGCCTAGGGAGTCTTCCACTTTCCCGCCTTAATTGGCCCTTGCCTCATCTTTCCTGATACCCTCATTCTTCGAGGGGTCAGCCTTCTTTTCTTTTCATGTTACCTCCTGCCTTCTGCACAAGGCCCTCAAGGAGGCAGGGTTTATGTAGCCCCACCATTTCTGATGCACCCTGGATAATGCTACACCCTCATGGGCTCACGGCTGGTGAGTTTGGGAGTTGGCGACCGCGAGGGATTCCTGAGCTGGGTCCGTTTTGACCGCTTTTTTCCTCTGACCTTGGGGCGAGCCCTCTCCTCTTTCCCCATTTCCTATCTGCCTTTCATGGCTCCCTTCCAAGTCCCCCAATCCTCATTTTTCGACGGTTGAGGGCATTTCTTTTCTTCCTGTCCTTTATTTGCCTTATACTTTATTAGTTTACCATTTCTTCTTCTAGTTTGTAAGTTTGTAGTTAGTATTAGTTATAGTTTTTCATTCTGATCTCTTCCTTCACTATCACCCAAAACATAAGGGGCCGATACCCTAGATGTTAGGCCCCTTAAAACAACAATTATCATCATCATCATCTTTTTCCTTTTCTGCTACCCTTGTTTTCAGTCTTCACACGTACACATACTTCATCCATTCTGCTACAACACAGACGTAATAATTTTAATAGCAATATGTAATATTATTAAGCCGGAGCACAGAAGCACGGAACAAATGCTCATATCAGCTGATCTGCGCGGGAACGTCTGGTCTCGCGCGGAATGGAAATCACGTGACATGAATCAGCGCTTCCTACTGGCCGTATGGACTAGTTCGTCTTTGCAGGAAATGTAGGTGTGGACAAGTTCGTGTTTGCGCTGAACCATGTATTTTCACAGGCTTGTATCATGGGACATATTCAAGTTTGCTTAAATGGCACGATCTACTAACATGCCGCTCATCTTGTACGTCCCGTACCATATTGTATCTCATTTTTTTTTTTCAATTGTGGACATGTTCGTCTTTGCGTGTCACCTCCTAGAATATCATTAATACTAGTAATCACTGGCTCTACACAGGTACGGTTATTATAACAAAATGACACTTCACACCGCCACAGGCTTTAAAAATATCATTCAGTGATATCAACACACTAAAAAATGGTAAAATTAATGAAGTTGGCGTAGCACGTGATCTTTCACTATCACGGCAATCATTTCTACAATTAAATTCAAGTTCACAAAGTTCAAGTCTTTCGGTTCAAAAATCATGATAATAAAGAATATTTACACGTAGATGCTTGTTCATTTCACCAATTTTGAAGATTCACTTGCGTCCATGCGGTCGCAGAAAGTCCTGAGTTCTATCACCATGCGTGTTAATATTAATTTTGCAAATAATGCCTCACAGTACGCTTAAAAACGAGAAATAACACTCTCCTGCCCTACTATTGACAGGGATGCACACTTTCAATAAATTTCTGCTCAGATGCAGTTCAGATTTCTTGTCAACCAGGTTCTCAATTAGCACAATAGGAAAATACGTCTCCACTCCACGAGACTTGACAAAACGAGTGATGTCGGGGTAGATGGTGGTACTGAAGCCAGGTGCACAATTAAACATCAAATTCGCATATATGAGAGGTTATACCTTCGTTCAAGAACGTTCAAAAATGCTTAAAATGCATAATGATGTGCCAAATATTTCCAAATGTCTTCTAAAATATAAAAAAAAAATTGGGAAGTCATGAAAATAAATCGCCAGCCAAAACAATTCAAATTAGACTACACCAAAGAGATAATATCACATTCAGATGAGCACAACGCTATTCCGGCGCGGCTTACAATCAGTCGATCCCAATTAGCAATCGATCTACACATCGAAAATGCGTGATCGGGCGCAATACATATCAACGACCAAAGGGCTACTAATATAGCCGACGGCCCACCTACTTCCGCGCTTCATTCATTCAATACACCAGTACCACTATAATACAGACTGTCATGGGAGCCCACACACATCCAAGCACATGTGATCGCATTTAAGATGAAACAACATCAAAAATAATTCATAATAACAAGGTCAGACCATGTGGAAAATGATGCTCTTTTCATGGACTCAGTCTCAATAGGAGAGTTAAATCAACTCAGTCCTGCTGATTGAACTGGATCAAATATCAGCATACAACCTTTGTCAGGAATGTCCCGGGACAGAGGTTGGGGAGGGGGAAATTACACTTACCAAGTAACGATCCTAGCTCCTTTTGAAGTAGTCCCCTTGGCTATCTATACACAACTGCCGACGTTTCTGGATGTCTTGGAAGCAGGGAAATTGACAAATGCTTGTAAGCTCATTTGTCACGGCCCGTTGGATGTCTGCGATATCTTGATGAATCTTTCCTTTCAGTCTCCTTTTCACTCGTGGAAACAAGAAAAAAAACATCGCAAGGTGAGAGGTTGGGGAAATACGGGATGGCAGTAATAGAATGTCTGGTCAGATCCTCGGTAACAGAAATGCGTAAACATTGACCATTATGACAATGGTAATAATTAATAACCGTATACTCCGCTGTTCTATCTTTCCAATGGGTAAACACAAAGTTCAGATCATATACTAAGCCCAAAAACCAAGCATAATATACAATCTTTTAACCTCTAAAATTCAGTCGATTCCACTTGTTGGCCTTCTCCGATGTATTAGTTATCGATGGGTAATAAAAATTGCAGATCATATATGCCCATTAAGATCAGTAACCAATCATACTATAAATAAAGCACAGATAAAGCACTATGGAGTCTAGCATTTTCATGCAGTAAGAACCAGTCCTGAGAATGCCACAAACAGGTCAAACAGTGAACCAAACTCTTAACATCGAAGTCTTGAAACGATTGCTACAAGTGGACCACAGTGGCTCTTGTGGTTTTCAAGCAAATGTAGGGATATCTAATAAATACCGCACCAAGTTAGAGCATCTATGACGCATGATATATCTGGGGAAAATAAACATGTAAATCAGGCAAGCTTCGTCAATGCCTGTCGTGTGATCCTGTAACCTGCATAGATATCCAGTACGAAGTGTTGCCCAACACGCAGGCGCTTCATAAGACGAGTTCATGATTATACAGAAGCAACACTTGCTACTTTTGATACTACTCGAGAACTTCATTTTAATTAGATACTTCCTACAATTGAACCGATAGCTGGAAAAATTCTAAAAACACTAACACTTTTCTGAAAATTCTATGGGTTCTTAACATGGCAGTAAATCTCTCACACACCATTAAACGCCGACTGACCGAGTCAGGATTCGATCCTGCCACCACGAGTACAATAAGCGATACTAGCAAGTGATCTTCAAAATAACTGACCAAATTAGATGTTATCAATCACTCAACACTTTGTTGCCAAATTGGAAAATAATATTGGAACTGCCTTAAAAGGCGGAATATTGCGATTAATTTTTGTGTTTTTTCGATAGAAACTAACCTGGGTTACACTGGCCTGAACTCAGATCATGTAAGGATTTAAAGGGTCGAATAGACCAATTTTGCAAAGGGAGAAACTCAAATAATTCACATTGGTAAAAAGGACGCTGATATGTTTGTAAAAATTCACGCTATTGTAAAGGAGCATCTTGCATATTTTTTTTTTAAATTAAATTTTGAGATTTTCTCTGAATACAGAAACATCTGGATATCCCCTTAAGATTTAGAAACATGCACTATGTGCGAAAAGACTCTGAAATTAACGTAAGTATTCAAGTTATTTCAAATGTTATGTTTGCATGTCTCTAGTCATGAATAAAATGTCGTCCTCCTCGTGTTATCGTTCCCCATCCCATACAAAGTGTATTTCCTTGGAGCATCATAATGTCGAAATGTAAAATACAGAGAAAAAATGTATCCAATAATTTCCTCGAGGTAAGGAATTGTAAAATGACTTAAAATAATTGAACTACTATGCATTACATACAATGTCAAAATATAAGAAGCCTATGCCAACTGTTGCCACCTGTATTTTCAAACATAGATTTTACAGCCTAAGTGTAATGGATCTGAATACGATCGCTTGACGATTGAAACTGGTCATCCTAGTGTAATTATTAATCTCATGTATTATTTCTTTTTCAGTATTAGGGCATAACCTAGATCTTTCGTGTTGACCGACTGAAAAGAACCAAACTTTTGTTGCCAGTCATTCTTCTTCTTCTATGGCTCTACAGTTCATTGTAAACCTTGGCCTCTTCGACAACCTTCCGCCATTTATCTCGTTCCAGCGCTGAAGCTTTCCAATTCCTATAGCCCGTTTCCAGAAGGTCTTCTATAAGTCCGTCCATCCATCTGGTCTTGGTCGACCTCGTCCTCTCTGTCCCCCTGGATTTCCATTTAATACCTTTTTATGTACTTCCGTATCACTCATCCGTGCTACATGCCCGGCCCACCTCAATCTGGCTGACTTCACTATTCTTCTAATAGGTGGGTCTTTATAATTATGTCGTAAAATTCATGAGTGTACATCCTCCTCCATGTTTCTCTTTCACAGACTGGGCCGAGGATTCTTCGAAGTATCTATCTTTCAAAGGCATCCAGCATTCCAGTATATTTTGCTGTTAATGGCCAAGTTTCCGAGGCATATGTAAGCACAGGTCTTGTAAGTATTTTATAGATGGTTAATGTAGTGGTATGGGTCAAGAGCCTTGAGGAGAGAGGCCATGTTAGAGCAAAAGCGGTGTAATTGCCCATGGTTATTGAGGGTGGCATGTTCTCCTTACGTGCTTTCCCAGCAGCCATATACAGTGTGGTCCACCAGCCCCTTATTTTTTTTTGGAGGAAGGCAATCCAACTAACGCGTATATCACAGTCATCCTAAAAACACCAGTACCTGCTCCTTTACGTCCATTGTACAACTTTACCGTTGAGTACATCCTCGCGAATATAGTAGAAATCAATAGTGGCAGTGTTCTTTCAATGACCTCAAATATAATGCATGATTGAAACGATCAGAGCTCCGAATAACACCTTCTTACATTTGGACAGGAAGTGTCTACGAATAGATTCAATAAGTGCCAGCAATACACCATGGTTCTCGGTAGCTATGGTGGCTAAATCAAGAATTGCTAGAGTAGCGTCAACGAAGTCGCATTGTAGTAGGTTCGAACCTTGAACTAGTTTTTTTTGCTTAATGTCGTTTATATGTATTATGGACGCATATCTATCTGTTCCAACGAGTGATTTTTTATTTGGTCCTCAAAAGCACCGTACTTATCCGATGGTACGCAGCCTGATTGGACGACGACATAATGATCTGTAGAACGAAAGCAAGGTATCCTGTATAATCAACGTAGCAAGTGTTCGAAATTTTGACCACCTTTGTTTAAAGGAAAACTCCGACTCACTCAGACGACCCACATAAACAAATTGATTTGTTATGTGGATAAGCTCACGAATAAATACATCAGACCGAAACTATAATTTCTTTCAACGGCGTCTGTGCGAAAAGCGTTTGCTATTCACTTGCAATAATAGTTAGTTAGTTAGTTAGTGAGGTTTTAAGGGGCGGAACTACGAGGTCATCTGCCTCAAACATGCAGTAAATACAGATAATTATAACATTATTGGTTTTACGTCCCTTTTAACTGATCTGGCTTTTAGATACGCAGCGGTGCCGGAATTTTGCTCCGAAGGGGATCTTCAACGTGCCAGGAAATCTACTGACACGGCTCCCTCACATTTGCGCACCCTCGAATGCCAGCTGACTGCGCCAGGATAGGAACCTGCCAACTTGGGCACAGCAAGTGAGAACGTTACCGCAGAGCCTCGCAGCAAGGCAGTAATTACAGAACGTGTCATATTATTATAAATATTGAACTATTAAAATTCTAATTATCACGAATAGAGTCGCCTCCGTTGCGAAGTGGTCAGCGTGATTAGCTGCCACCCCAGACGTCCTGGGTTCGATTCCCGGCTATTTCACGAAATTTTAAAAGTGGTATGAGGACTGGGACGGGGTCTACTCAGCCTCGGGGGGTCCAAATGAGTAGAGGGTGTTCGATTCCCACCTTAGTCATCCTCAAAATGGTTTTCCGTGGATTTCCACTTCGCCTTCGGGCAAATGCCGGGATTTTACCTACCGTACGGCCACGACCGCCTCATTCCCTCTTCCTTGCATATCCCTCCCGATCTGCCCTCCCTCCCCATCCCTCAAGAGGACCCTGTTCGCTTTGCAGGCCACTTCGGCGAGGTGCTGATCCCATCTCCCCAGTTGTATTCCCCAGATGAGATGTTTCAAGCTACAGGACACTGCCCGTAGAGGCGGTAATGATGGGATCCCTCGCTGAGTCCGTGGGAAAACCTAACCTGGAGGGTAAAATCGACTTAAAATAATAATTATAACGAATAGTATCCATCCATGGTTCTGAACAGTATTTACGGAAAATAGCCATTTAAATGAGACAAGAAAATAACTTTTCCAATCGTCTTCGTAGATAATGGGAACAAAACCAAGTTGAAATCTTGCTGTACGAGGTATGGAGGGTATAATAAAATAGTTAAAAAGAATTTAAAAACTCTGCCGTTGGATAGTCTTGAACCCGGGATCTTTGAAAGAGCGAGCGGACGCAATAACACTTGCCTACATTTCCAACACACTCTGGAGGTTTTTATTGCGCTTCTTATTAACGCGTATGGTAAAATAATCAATTATTACAGTTAGATCTTAAATACCGACAGTAGTGGCTACGGTGGCTAAAGCGCAGCATTAGGTCATGGGGCCAAGCTCTCTGCTGACTCGGTAGACGCGTGGGTTCGAGACCCACCGTCGGCTGTCCTTGAAATGGTTTTCCGTGGCTTCCCATTTTCAGCACCAGGCAAATGCTGGGACGGTACCTTCTGACAGGCCACGGTCGCTTCCTTCCACATCCTTGCCCAGTTTCATTCACCATCATTCATTTCATCTCTAATTAACTCCTCTCATGAGATTGGCGTCAGGAAGGGCATCCGGCCTTACAAACCATCGCCACAAAGACTTCCATCGCATCTCATCCCCGACCCCGTTGGAAAACGGGAATAATAAGGGGTAGACATACAATACATACAGTTAGATCTTAAATATTGATTGGAATGAATTCATTCAGTACCTGGCATGTTTTCTAATTTATTTAAAGCAAATTTCGCGACCGCTTTACGTTAATAAGGCGACAGAACCTCAAATAATGCCATCAAACCACAGCCCTTCGGTTTTATTTCATACAACTTAGCGTCTAAAATTCTAGCGTGTGATACACTTCGGTCATACAAGCAGGTGTACTAACGAAGAGAACAGAATCATACAGGATTTTGTACCAGCGATCACAGCAGCTCCCTTGCCAGCGAGTGTCGTGTGATACGGGCCTAAAGATATGCTATGACTTTTTGTTAAAATTTAATAACAAAACAAGATGTTCGGTAAAGAACGTATTGCCTACTTTCTCCTAAATGCATGGGTATTGTTATAACTCTTTGTCCTTTTCAAGGAGTATAATTGAATGTTGGTTGTAGTAGCTTCTTGAAATACAACGTGCTATGCGGATATTATACATGAATATGATGTGCCCTTTGCTAGTACTACCTCTGTAAAAACTTTCATTCAATTCGGTTTCACCATGTTTGAATTGATGTTGGGAATCGATTTTCACACTTACATAGCCGCTATCTGCAAACTATTGGACTGATGACCTTGTAGTTCAGTCAAAAGATGCTTCCCACAAAAAGGTATGTTGTTGAAAAATTTGGTAGAGATCAAATGATTAGGTTGGTCGTAATTTGATTTAAGCTTTTAACATTTAGGTGGCCGTTCCGTCAAGATGGGGGCGATATAAAACATGGCACTGAGGTGGCCATTGGTTAGCGCTACCTCTGTACCAAACTTCGTTCCATTCGGTTTCACCGTGTTTGAAAAGATAGGGGGAATCGATTTACACACATACATGGCCGCTATCCGCACATTATTGGCCTGATGACCTTGTAGTGTGATCAAAAGATTCTCTGTACATAAAGGTATGTTGTTGAAAAATTGGGTAGAGATCAGATTATTAGGTTGGTCGTAATTTGATTTAAGCTTTTAACATTAGGATGGCCGCCAATACGTTTTCGTCAAGATGGCGGAGATATAAAACATGACACTGGAGTGCCCTATGCTAGTGCTACCTCTGTACCAAATTTCGTTCAATTCAGTTTCACCGTGTTTGAATTGTTAAGGGGAATCGATTTTCACACATACATCGCCGTCATCTGCAAACTAATGGGCTAATGACCTTGTAGTTCAGTCAAACGACGCTCGCCATACAAGTATATGTTGTTGCAAAATTTGGTAGAGTTCGGATGATTAAGTTAGTCGTAATTTGATTTAAGCTTTGAACATTTGAGTGGCCACCATTACGTTTCCGTCAAGATGGTGGCGATATAAAACATTACACTGAGGTGTTCTACGCTAGTGCTACCTCTGTACCAAATTTCGTTCAATTCGCTTTCACCGTGTTCGAATTGATAGAGGGGGCAGACATTCAGAGTACACACACTCACACACACACAGAGACACAGTCACACACAGACAGACACGCAATTTTTGGCCCTGTGTAGATCTCATAAGTCTACTTTCATTTTTTGCAAAAATCGAAAGTATGCTAATAATACCATGGGAATTTCTAAGGAATACGTATTCTTCGATGCAAGCACTGGCGATCAGAAAATCCTTCGATATGTTGTTGTTTTGCTTCATTTGAGGGGCTAGAACATCGCGGTCACATAGCCCCGTTTACTTGGGTGTTTGTGAAGAATTTGGCTGATAACCTGAGTTATTGCGGGCTTGCAATGATGTGTGTATTTGCAATTAAGGATTGGGAAGGAGACGGCCGTAGCCTTAAGATAGAATCCGTCCGGGAATTTGGCTGGAGTAGAAGCGGAAAACCACGGAATATTATTTCCAGGGTGGCTGAGGTGGGATTCAAACCCACTTCTTCTCATATTTGCTTCACGAGGCTACGTGTACCCAATTTCAGCCCTCGGACAAGTATTACATTCCTGGGCAGAGCTGGGAATCGAACTCGGACCTCCGGAGCAAAACTTCGATATGTTATGTTAATATTCATGCCAGTTTTTTTAATTTTCTGCCATTAGAGGCCACGTGGCACATCGTACCAATTCGATCGTATTTTCTTTATAAATCATCAAAATTCAACGTACTCTTCACAAAAATGAGTCGTAAGGCAGTAAATGTGGCAATGTAGTTACATCCCGACTAAAATGGAATGTGGGCTTTCGTTCAAAAAAGTATGCCTGCCACTGGATTCGAAGCAGCGTTCTACCCGATCGCGCCCACCATGGGCGGTCAGGCTTTAAACCTCTTTTTTTTTATGAGCTCTTTACAGAATTACAGAATTTTCAGATATGATAAATACCATACTATTACATCACAAGAAAATCCAGATAGTGTCCATATTTATCGTACAATTGTCCACTTTCACTAAGCTTCCAACGCTCTTTCTGCAGGTGATACCTGAGATCCAGGAACGAGAAATGTTGATCATTGTCCATCGCGAAGTGTACATATTGGCCCATTATCCACACAATGGCAGTCTGTTTAATTTGGGGGAAGGCGGTCACCGACAAACGAATCAACTTCCTGTCATCAAGGTCATCCGTGGGCACGTTTAATAGTTGACATACTTTTCCCTTACACCACAGCCACGTGGAGGCAACTCGCGTGCATGATGTGAAGCGGTGTATCGCCGTATCAGTTTGACCACATATAGTACACCATGGGTAAGCTTCAAGACGGATGGTATATCGCCGTAGAGCGGTTGGGATGAGATCGTTGAGGAAGATAAAAACCTGGGAGTGTACAGCAGAAGAAATGGTCATAGCCCCAAAATTTTTCCAAACAGTGGGCCAATGGACGTAGAGGGTGTTGGCCTCGATTCGCGGTTTGGAGTGTACCACTTGCCGCAACATGTTATAAATACTTTTCGTCGTTGGAACAGTCCCTGAAGGCATTTGGCGAACAGTTTCCAGAAGGTGCTGTTGATGGTCCCTAAATACCTTCGGCAAAGCTCTATCACAACCACGGGCTGTGTTTCGAATATCTTTGTATAGCGCATTCGTAAAAGTGTCATGTTGGGAAAGGATGGTGATATCGTTCTTGCAGAGGAGTGCACGGCATTTCATGCCATGAGCTGTTAGCACTAGCCCGCCTTGCCGGGATGGGAGATACAACTGTTCCCGTTGTACTCGGAACAAAAATCCTTGCCATATAAACCAACCTGTATATTTTGCCAATTGGCTCTCAAACATTTTGGGAAGTGGGAAAAGTTGTGCGACATTCCATATTTTAGAGAGCGCAAACACGTTGAGGACCATGACCCGTTGCACTATATTGAGGTTTCTTTGACCAAATTGGATCAGCATTCCCCTAACTTTGGCAATGACCTTAGTCCAGTTTGCTTGCACTGTGTCCAGAAGCGATTGCTTCCAGGTAATGCCAAGAATTTTCACCTCATTTACTATCCCGAACCAGGGCTGTTGGGTAATCACTGAGTTAGTATTGAGCGGAAGCAAAGCAGTTTTCTGGGGGTTCGATTGTGCTCCAAAGGCGATATGGTAGAGCTGAAGGACGCTATCGATGTGGGAGATGTCTTCATTATTGCGGATCAATATTGATACGTCATCAGCATAGGCGCACATGCCAAAAACACGTGTGGACAGTTTGTAACCCTGTAGCTTCACCTGGGTAGTCCGAATGAATGGTTCAAGGCCAATGTCAAAAAGTAGCATGGAAAGGGGACATCCTTGCCTAACTGATCGTTGTATTGGAATCAGAGGGGAAATAAAACCGTTGACGAGCACTCGAGACATAGCATTACAATTTATCATACGAATGTAGTCAATAAGGATTGCAGGAAATTCAAAGTGTTGCAAGACCATGTACAAGTATTCATGACTGATGCGGTCGAAAGCTTTATCAAGATCTAAGGTGAGAAAACTCATTGGCTCAGTGGGGAGCATTTCGGCTTTTAGATGTAGGTCCCGTAGTATCGCTAAGTTTGTTAACAGAGTTCTTCCAGGAATACTGCAACATTGTTCATCACCAATGATATCATGTAGAACAGTCTTCAATCGGCATGCAAGTACTTTGGTAAGGACTTTATAATCACTGCAGAGCAGAGTAACTGGTCGGAAGTCACCAACTGCCATGGGAGAGGATGTTTTTGGTATGAGGACTATGTTACCCTCGTGATGTGATTGACAAAGAGCACGACGTTGGAGAATGGTACGCAATACGTGACAAAATTCTTTGCCAATGAGAGGCCAGAAGTGTTTATACAGTTCATATGGCAGTCCATCAATGCCAGGTGAGCGGTTATTTGGGAGGTGCTTAACCACAGAGTGAATATCTTCATCCGTAATATCCGCGCCGAGCAGAGTTTTGTTGTCCGGAGATAGTTGGGTACTGCAAGATGAAAGCAATAGGGTCACCTGCTATGGATCAATTGGAGCCTTAGCGTAGAACCGTTGATAAAATAATGATATTTCACTACGTATAGCGTCAGGGGAGGTGACGACACTTCCAGTACTGGTGCGGAGGCGGTGGATATATTTACGTTGCCGCTCACGTTGTCCTTAGGCGATATGGTATACACTTGCACTTTCGTCCGGGAGCACTGTACGATCTTTTAAAGCCACGTTTATATGAGCGAGCGTTCGTTGCTGTAGAGACAGGAGCTTGGTTTTAACTTCCCGAATCATGTCATACATACGCTCCCCAGCATCAGATCTTTGCTGGAGCTGGCGAAGAACTCGATAGTAAAATTCAACTGTATCCCGTCTTTCCCGACCTCGTTGGTAGGATATGTTCTTAAAGACGCGGCGGATCCCTGGTTTAACTAAAATATCCCACCAGTCTGCACAGTTGCGAAAGTTGCATTTTTGTTGGACCCATCGAGTCCAGTGTTGTCTGAAAATATCTTGGCATTCCTCCTCCAGTAACAGCGAGCAATTCAGTCTCCAATAACCTCTTGCTATGTGAAATATGGGATGGGGGTAAGAGATTGTACATACGACTGCATGATGGTTAGTGAAACTGGCAGGTATCACTTCATATCGTCTAGGCTGGATAAGTTCCTGGGAAAAGTAGATGCGGTCAATTCGTGATGAGGAGTTGTGACTTATACAGGTGTAATGGGGCAGGGGCACCCTTAAACTATCCACAGCATCAATGAGGTGTAGGGAGGTAAGGAGGGTCCTGAGAGCCGGGTTGACACCTTGGTATGGACTAGTGGAATCCTCTGGGCGTTGAATACAATTGAAATCCCCTGCAAGAATAAGTTTTTCCTTAATGTCGTGCAGATGAGGCAGTATACTCTGTTGAAAGAACATTTTCCGTTCCACACGTTTATTGGACCCGGATGGGGCATATACATTTATCAGGGTGGTATTGTTTATGTGTCCAGATATTATGCGTCCTGATGGATGACATAGCACACCTTCGAGTGGGATATCATGTCTTATGAGGAATCCGGTCCCTCTATTCGTAGTACCGGTATTGATGTATTGTTTGTAGAAGGCAGATATGGGCAAACAGGGTATAGCAACTTCTTTGATGAAGGCAATGTCAATGTCTGCATCTCGAAGGAATCTCTCCAACAGTTGAAATTTCAGAGGGCATTCTATTACATTGATATTCACAGTGGCCACAGTGAGAAATTGCGCCATTAAGAGAAGTATAAAAGCTGTGCTAGACATACTGGAGAGTGGACTCGAGAAAAAAAAAAGACACAGGTGAGAAATATACTGATGCACTATGTCAAATTAGGTTGAGGTTGTTCCTTATGAGTGCCATTCATAGGCCGGCTGTCAGCGTTTGAGAGCGTTCGTGGGTCCCTAGATGACGTAGAATGAAGATTTTGTTTCTTTTTCACAGCTGCGGGAACGTTTGTAGAACCAGTTTGATTCTTCGGGGCTGGTACGGCAATCGAGGCATTTGTTTTAATCTTCTTAGATACGTTCTCAGATCCCCAATCAACCTGCTTAAGTGAGTCGGTAGGTACCACAGAAGGTGGGGGCAGTGAAGACAAAATTTCTGTGGCAGCCTGTAGTGACGGCAGAGTTGGTTCTAAGGCTGCCATACAGGTTGCCGATAGCACAGGGGCACTCTGTGGCTCGCTGATCTGGTCAGTGCAAGGTACCAGTTCTGCGTCATGTGTGTCCGAGGCCACTTCTGCTGGTGTCCCAGTTGACTGATCCATAAGCATGTTTTCATGTGACGTTTGCTGTGACACAACATCCGAGTAGTGGACACGTCGTTGTTGTGTGGTAGTTATACCGAGGGGAATCATTTTCTTTTGGGCAGTTGATACGTAGATGTGTGTTAGCATTGCAAATTAAACAGGTCTGTTTCTGTCCATTATACGATATGTAGCCAGAATGGCCACCAAAAGTCTCAGTGGAGGGGATATCTTGTTTGATTTCCATAGTGACTGCACGTATTCCATTATACACCGGGAACTGATAAGCAGAAGATCATTGTTCTTTACTGACGTCACTCACAGTGCCATATTTCGACAGGACGGATTTGAAAATTTCAGGGGGAACTTCGAGTGGGACATTAAATATACGCACTGTGGTAAAATTTGAATCCGCTGTGGAGAGCTTAACATTAGTAATTTTGCCTGAGTCATACTGAAATTTAATAGGAGCTGCAAAAGTATTTAGCAATTTCTGATGAGTAGATATGCTGATTCCCTTGATGTACATGGTTCTTTCTTGCGCATTTAACTGGATGGCGTCTACTTGGTCGACAGTCAACCGGAGGGTATCGCTAATCAAGCGGTGAATTTCTCCTGGTGTGGGGCGAGAACTCTGCCTGTCCCATTGACAGCGTACGGTGTTTTTCCTCTGGTATCCGGACATGATTTTCAGTGGGGTTTTCTGGGTTTCTGGTTTTGTTGTCCTATCTGGAACACTACTTGAAAAAGTATTGTTCGAATGACACACGGAAGGTCAGTACACCCGTGGAACTATCGGAAGCACCGGTATTAGGAAATGTACACTCTTCCAATGCGGTCAAACAGCACGCACACACGCACTTCACTCAGCCACGACTAGTGACCAACTAACCTCTCAGCCACCAACACATGCTGGATACCGCACGCTAAACGTGCTGTAGTTACTGTGGCCGTCCCACCTGAAACGTTTAAGTCCATCTCAAAGTCTTCAATCACGGTTTATGGTGTTGATTTAACCTTTTACTAATACAGATCACGTGGCGTAAGCTATTAATTCGATCGTATTACGTGTATGTGTGTTATTTCAAGGAGCAGTAAGTCGTATGTTAGTAGAATGGGCCATAGTATTTGGCGGGGAAAAGTTTAAGGTCGGTTTTTCTTTGCTAGACCCATGACCCAATTACATTGCTGTCACACAGTCAGAGCGTAGAGCAATATCGACCATCGGGAGAATTGAGATGTTAGTTGGGTTTCATAAAACTAAATAATAAGGGGCGGGTGGACCACACTGTATTTAGTTTTCTGCTGGTTGATGTTCAGTCCCATTTTCCTACTGGCCGGTTCAAGGGCGATGAATGTCTATTCCACTGCCTTTCGGAGTTATTACCTCTATATCTATATCATCGGCATAATCAGGTATCTGCAGTCATTAGCTCGTATAATTATTATAGTCTCCGTAGCAAATGCCTTCAAAGTAGGGCTATTACTTTCAAACGATTACTTCTAGTTATCAAATATTAGATTAATCTAGTCAGAAAAATTGTATTATAGCTACAGATAACAATTAATCGATTTTGCATTTAATCGAATAATCGACTTTTTCGATTAATCGTATGTGCTTCTCTTCTTTTACAACGCTTTCACAGAAGCAAAACAGATATTTAACTAATTAAAATATACGGTATATATTTTTAAATAATATACCTTCTGGTAGGTTTTATCTGAGGATTAACTCTACCTAAGGGATGATGGATGATAATGAGAAAAAAAAGGAAGTGGGCTTCGGTGTGGAGAACTAGTATTGGTAGATAGGATGAGAATCCACCACACAAATTTAAGTAAATTAATATATGGAATGAAATTTTGCTGTACAAAATGTAAGAGGAACCTAACTCTAGTGGGGGCCTGTTTCAGGCAAGCGGAGGGCGTAGCGTGAATTGAGGTGGCCTGCAAGTGTTCGGCGATTGCACTTTCCCTCCCGAACCGGTATTACCCTACTATAGGGATGGGTAGTAGTCTGGCAAGGCAAAGTGTGTTAAGAGATACAGATTTACTGTTTCTCCTTTCAAAGGAGTTGGATTTAATCCAATGTTTTGAAAGGCTGAAATAATTTGAATTCGCCGTGATATTTTTTAGTTCTGGGAACTGTTGGATCTCCGGCAAACGACCGAATTCTCCCAGAGAGGGAAGCGATACATCAGTTTTAATGCCTTTTGTAATAATTTTACTTGTTTTCTTGACAATTTTTGGAAGAATACCAATTGTTGCACTTAAGGAAAACCAAGCTGGTACCCAGCAAGACGCCGATTAAAAGCTTAGAAAAGAGGAAGAACCTCAAACCTAACTCAAACAAAACTGAAATTTTTGGAAATAAACCATAAGTAAGAGAAGAAATCTCAACAAGTAGGAACCTTGCAGAGCTAGCTATATTTGCCTTAATGGCTTGCTAGAATGAGCTATGACAGCTAAGAGAAACTTTAAAAATGATGTTATTTGCAGTTTTAAGTTAAATGCAACAAATAGTACGAACTTTGTTGTTTTGGAGATTCAAAAAAAGAGTTTAAGTTTAAAGGAAGAATCAGGGAAGTGAAGGTCCTGCCTACTCGTAATTCTAACGGTAAAGATAACGAACAAAGGAAAACAACGATTTATTGGGGACTTATGAGTGAGTTTCCAAAATCCGAAACTACTGGACAGATCAATTTGAAATTTTAACCACATGTAGATATGCCTCTAATTAGAGCATATTCTGAATTAGAAATTGATTGCTCTAACCTTTTCTGAAATAATAATAATAAAAATATTATCAAAACATAGGGTCATAAAAAAGTTCCTTGCGATGGAGTTTTCACTTATTTTCATCCATACTTGGTAAACAGTAGCACAATACTGAGACCGTTTAGTTGATGTCAACAACCACGATGACTCAACTAACGACACATAAATCAAATAAAAAGTACCGTGAGGATCAGGTGACCTTCCATAAAGGCTAAAGCGGCACGAGAGTCCGTAGTCCACAGGGATCGTGGTACATGGTGACGATGGTCATAGACCGCCTAAGGAAAGGTTCACCTTAAAACTAGACTGAGAAAATAAACATCCAGACTCATGTAAAACACCGTGAAAATTTATTAAAATTCACAAGCCCCTAGCCTAGTTCGGAGGGTTATAATCGGCTAGTCCGCAAATTAATAAATAAACAAAGATAAAGAACAGGTCCCCTACCTGAGAAGTTACTGAAAACCCTCGCGAAAGATCTAACTCACAATGATAAAGCAACAACAGCAACGCTAGGAATATGGTACGACGCAAGTCCCTAGTTCAAGTTACAAGATCAAGCTAATATCTGAATTTACATTTAACAGGGTAGCAAAACAAATCTAGGTTAGGATGGTACCATTTCGACATTTAAATTTAACATTAATTCAACTAGCTAAGTCCTATCAATTAACAAAATTTACGGCGATGACGTCCGTAAAAGAAAACAATTACATCCAAAAGCTAAGTGTACAGCCATGAAAAACAAACAATTTAATTATGCTTAATAACTATGTGCTAACAGCACACAATAAAGTAACATGTAGGGTTTAATACACTTGACATCATAAATTAATAACGAAATAGACACAGTAGTTTTATTATAAATTCCTGCCTACACCTTGGTTTACTCTTTGTAAACCATAGTCATCTAATGTGTATAGTTACGGTGACGAATGCGCAGTTGAGACCACGTCTGACATCGCATGGCCTGAGCTCCACAAGCTACGAACTCTAGGTTCGCACATGCTTCAGGTCGCTACAAAAATGTCAACTGTCCTAGTCATTTCCTCACAAGGAAATTATCTTCAACTGCACGGCTATGTCAACAGTTCCAGAATGCAAAGAACAAAGTTAGATAGAAAGAATCGTTAGTTAGGCTTGTTTTACAACAATTATGCGTCTTATTATTAGAATGTCGGTTTATAGGTTTATCGTAGGTTTATGGCGAATAACATTGACAATAGCCTGGGCACGGAGTGTCTCCAACTGAGATCATTCTCCACCAAAAAGCCTCGACTCAACAGTCGGAATATAATCAACGAGTATAACAACTCGGACACACAATAACACGGGTTACCAGTGGCCCTAAGCTCGCATTCAATAACTCTGGGATAGGCCTGTACAACAGTTACCTTCCATATAACATCTGGTCAACGGGATCATCCCCGGACAAAGTATACAATAACATCCTGCTATAACAGGGTAGACTTCACCATCCTATAGAAAACCTTACATAACTGTACCTGTTATACGACAATACACGCAACAGAGCGTTAAACTAACAAAAAAAAACGATCCATAAAACAAGTGATCAAATACAAGAGTGGAAACTGATTTCCATAAGCAAAATAGCAATGAAAGGAAAAGCGAATACAAATTGTACTCTGTCCTCGTCTATAGTAGTTTTGTCTCACAATAAAGCAGGCGTGCTCTAGGTCACTGGGTTACATAACCAGTTTATTCAAGGCCGGCGATTTAATCAATACAAAACCTGCACTTGGCCGGTTCATAAAAAACTCTACCATAGGTTACGGATCTCTACAGAGTCCGTGTATCAAACGCACGCTATAAATCTGAGTATAGTAATACACTTCCGTCTTTCTACCAAAGACGTCTAAATGAAAGTAAACTTACAATAACTGAAGCTCTTTGCTTTAAAAATGCAACTCAGTAGTTGCTAGAACATCAAATAAAACGTGTCTCACACGACACAAGAAAAATATGATAAATGTGGCACAGATTCACACACTAGATCTGCTTAATGATACGTTGGGAACCACGTTCGATGCTAGGCAACGAAACATTCGTTCTAGTTGTTGGGTTCAAACATGACCAAGAATAGCTTCTGAGCTTATTCAAAATGAAATATAATGCATTTACAAACTGGTAGTTACTGTCGACTACCTAAATGATACGACCGTTCTAACGACAGTCAGGGGTGTAACAAAGGATGGCTGCGAAGAATGCAGTCAATTAATAACCAAGGCATCTGATTGCCATAACTACAGTCAGCAAAGACTTGAAAATTACCCCAAGTAGGGTTGAACAAAATAGCCTCAAAATGACTACGATCAGGTTCAGCAAAAAGGTAGGCATTGACGTTCCACGACGTTCACCAAGCTGCACCAGGGCTGACCAAAATGTCTGACCCCAAGGGTGTCTCACTCTAAACTGAAATAAATGACATCTAACTAATCTAGTTACATCCCTACCTAGAAAAATGGCTGACACTGAGTGTGGTTGATTCACAAACTACATTAAAACTACTATACCACCAGAAACTAGAACAAAGAAGGGGTGTGACAAAAACTCACGAAATGGAGGAGCTCTCACTCAGCTCTCTAATCCACAACAAGGGTTGTACATAAACCTCTCTGGCTCTCTGGATCGGTATCCTCCTCATCAGGATTCCCATCTGGACTCCCCCAAAGACCAGGGTTCGATTTGTCCCTGTCGACATCTTCGTGGATATGCCTGGAAATGGCATTTTGGCTCCTTCCCTCTCGTTCATCGTTCTGGAAGTTCCACCATCATGCGGGTCCCTGTAGAAACGTCACCCCCCCATACTGGGATGGTATTAGCCCATGGTGACTGCTTCAACCATGGTGAATAAAAGTCCAATCACGTGGGTAGCGAAATAAGTTGCGTGATTATTCATCCTCTCACTTCCAAAATTATAATGTCCGTCGTGACTATTCTAGGCTTCAATTATAAAATACGACACAGCCTTAATCTTGCAGATGTGGATTAGCATGTGAGCTAACACTATTTTATATTGCTGCACGTGCTAGTGACGCCACTTTTGTATCACGCAGCATCCGTGAATTATACGACGTTTCAAAGATGAAATTTCCACTTTGGCAATTTAAATATCTCATACAATTATAATCACACTTATTCAGGATAATTGTAACACTATTACCTGTATATTTCCACTAGGCATCTGCCCTCCACATACGCGTGGGTAATATGTGATGTCACAGCAATGTTGTGCAATACACTATACTTGCCAATAATTATTTCCCAAGCTTCTTATTTAATTCACTGGACTTCATCGACAGTGGATATTAGTATTTGCTTGCTCGATGGCACCTTATAATCACTTTTAACGCTAAACAGCGGATATTCTTCTACGTCTCGTAGGACAAATGTAATTCCACGCCTACACAAGGCGGATTCTCAAGACGCAGTGCTCCGGTACTGGGTGTCTCTAGAAAGTAGGTCGTCAAAACGAAAACGTTGAGCGACTACTTACGTTCCTTTTTGCGCATCTGCAAGGGTATTACCTTACCTAAAGTAAAAATAAACATTCTCCAAAATGTTTTAATAATGCAGCATGACGAAATGGAATATTCTGAGTCTCGTAGGAAAGATACAAATAATTAATAAGACCTCAGATAATAATTAGCAGTTTACACCAAAGTCAAAAGTGCGATTCACCGCTACTTCAAAGTATCGCGTGATCTCTCAACTTCACGTGGCTTCCTGGGTGTGTTCAAAAGTACAACATCCCATCATAAATGCTCTGTCATTAAAAAATATCACATGAACCATAGCTCAGCGGGTTCATCTGCCTCTCTGTCGTTTCAAATAAAATGTTGGGATAACATTTTTATTTGCTTTGAAATTCATTCAAGAGTGATATTTTTTTAGATTGGCTGCATTAAAGGTTCCAATGCGCTCTCCTGTCCTAATGTCTTCTATCACATAACTTCCATTGTTTAAAGGCTGTCGGATACGACTAGGGCCATAATACAAGGATAGAAATTTCCCATATATGCGGTCTATAGGACTAGAAATTCCGGGTCTCCTTATAAGGATAAGGTCTCCTTCTACTAGTGGTTCTCTAAACCTCTGGCGTCTAGTTCTTCTCAAGCGCTTGGCAGCTTGTCTGTCCATAGTCTCTCTCGCAGCTAAAAGTCTGCTGGCATGTGATGGTTGTAAACAAGGTGGATTTACAATCACACGATCCCATATTCTCAGCGGCATCTGGTTCAAATGCAAGACCATAGGTATTTGACCAGTGCTTTCATGTACTGTTGAATTAATACATTTTGCCATAATAACAAGGACTTCAGTCCATCGCCAGTGTTCTTCTTGACAATATAATCGACAGAATTTTGCGATAATAGACATCACGCATTCTGCTGGGTTGCTCTCTGGATGTCGAATAGATGATAAAACATGACCTATTTCAAGCTCATTCAAGGCATTGGCAAATTCTGCTGAGGTGTACTGTGATCCGTGATCAGTCAACAAGAATTGTGGCTTTCCTGCCTCCGGTATCACTTGACGTCTAATCCTCTGAATAATCTGATGTGCAGTAGCTTTTTGAATTGGATGAAGCATCGTATATTTCGTGAACACATCCACCGTTACAACGATGTATCGATTCCCACGACGAGCCTTAGGTATTGGGCCATACAGGTCCTGTGCATACAACTCTCTAGGTTGAGTTGGTAGTATTGGTCTAGGTTGTTCCTTCAGCAAGTGTGACGTGTACTTGTTCCGCTGGCATGCGTCGCAAGCACGTAAACACTGTCTAACGGTGGCTCCTAACCCTTTCCATGTGAAAGACTCCTTGATAGTCGCAATGGTTTTGTCTGTTCCACCATGTCCAATGGATAAATGTACCATAAGAATAACAGATTCTTGGTATCTCCTAGGAATAACTGCACGCAGTTGAGTGTGGTCTTCGTCTACAAACTTGTATAAGACACGATGATAAATCAAATAATCATCTGCAACAGCAGCAATCCTTGCATAATGATCATCCTGTGGATCCATTCTTCGTTCTAGGAAACGGATAATATGTCTGAGTTACTCCTCACGTCGCTGTCCTTCAGGTAAATGACGAAATCGGCGAAGGTGTTCCTCGCATTCTCCCTCGATGTCTATGGCATTAACAGTAGCTTCAGGATTCCGGCTGAGGATGTCGGCCAACACATTCTCTCTGCCTGGTCGATAAACTATTTCCAAATCGAACTGTTGGAGAAACAGCGTCCAACGTGTGATCCTGTCGCTTGCCAGTCTTGTTCTCAAGATGAAGGTCAACGCATGATGATCGGTTCTCACAATAATCCTCTGACCTAACAGAAGTTTCTGCCAGTATTCAAGTGCGTAAACAATTGCAAGTGCTTCTATCTCGGTCGTGAAGTAGTGAGATTCATGTGCTCTTAAACGTCGGCTTAAGAAAGCAATGTAATGACGTTTCTTCTCATCATCTTCCTGCAGTAAAATGGCTCCTATACCAATGGCAGATGCATCAGTTTCTAGAATAAAGTTCCGAGAGTAATCTGGATATTCTAACTGAATTGAGTCCACAAGCATCTGTTTAGCTCTCCTGAAAGCTATCTCGCATTCATCATTCCAGTTCCACCTGCAGTTCTTTTTCAATAATCCTTGCAGTGGTGCAACAGTTTCGGAATACTTCTCACAATGAGCAGCAAAGAATTGGAGAATTCCTAAGAATTGTCTCACGTGTTTCACACGGGTTGGTGTTGGAAATGCAGCAACAGTTCTAATCTTTGCCGGATTCGGTCTATATCCTTCTCCATTGATTATGTGTCCAACGAATTTCACTTCTTTCTGAAAAAATCGACACTTGTCAAACTTGACCTTAAAATTTGCCTGTCGGAGATTCTCAAAAACAAGGCGCAATGTCTTTAAATGCTCTTCTTCTGTTCCCGAAGCTATGATTATGTCATCCACATAACATATTACTTTCTGCTTCACTTCATGAGTCAGCTTGGCATCAAGTGCTCTGATTAATGCGGCTCCGGCATTTTTCAATCCAAATGGTAGTTTTTGGAACACATAAGTAGTCTGATCAGACAAGAATCCAGTATATTTCTGAGTATGCTCAGATAATCTGATATGGTAATAAGACTGAACCAAGTCTAATGATGAAAATATCCTTTTTCCTTTGAACTTCCTGAGAATGTCTCTAATCTTGGGCGGTCTGTCGTGCTCAGGCGCTAGGCGTTCATTCAAGGCTCTGGCATCAAGACAAAGTCTCAAGCTTCCATCTACCTTAACCACAGGTATTACGGGATTCAAGAAAGGAGTCGGTGATTTCTTGATTGTACCTGCTGCTTCCATCTCATGGATCTTCTTAGCAGCTTCTTCGAGATGTTTCTCGGCAATCGGATAGATCCTTTTCTGGAATGGGGAATCGTCCAGTAATACAAGATCATACTCGTAGTCTAATATCTCACCAGGTGTGGTGTCGAATATATCTCTGTATTCGTTCAGTATTGCGTCAAGATCCTCATGTGTGGGTGCTGATAACGATTCTGCCTCTTCGTCGGCATCTAGTAACGCCTCAATTTCCTTGCCCTTTAACGCTTCGACTACGTCTACTTCGGATAGGAATTCCGGTTCTTCTTCAATTAGGCTCATCTGAATGGGTTCGTTTGGCTTGAACTCTACCGTATTCCGTCCCATGTCAATGATTCCATCATATTTTCTAATGAAGTCTGCGCCTAAAATGGCATCATGATGCAGGCCCTTCATTACGAGAAATTCGTGCAAGTACACGTGGCTCGAAATCTTCACAGTACACAAAATCTGGATTTTGCACGTTACAACGCGGTCAGGTATGACACCTCTGACTCTTATAGCTGAAATGGGCAACTCCGTCACCTGAGAGTTTGCTCTAAGTCTGGCATGGCAATCGGCGGAAATTACACTAATCATCGCTCCAGTGTCGATGAGTATGACTACACTGACTCCATTCAAGGTGGCTACAATCTTGGGTAGACGTGTTAATTCATAATTGTGGTTCGTCGTTCGTCGTTCGTCCAACAAGTCTTCTTGGATTGGCTCCCAGAGTAATATAGAGGCAGTTACTCGGTGCTCAACCAAACAAGAATCTATTGATTTTTCGGAGTTTTTTTTTATGTCATGGCGAGAAGTACTGGGCTGGTTCTGCTCCGTCTCCTGCGCCGAATGTCTATTTTCCCTCGAAGTAGGGTTCCGTTCTCCCTCTTCTTGGATCTGCAATTCTCTCAATTGTTGGAGGTACTCACGGCTCTCCCGCGCTCTTCCTTTCCAATCCCTGTCTGGCTGGTATCTAGGGTCTCGATTTCTGTCGTAACCCCCACTATATCGATAGTCTCTACGGATACGTCCGTGTTGCTGATTTCTTCCTTCATTCCCTCGGCGGTTGTTTTCATGACGTCGGTTGTCGTCCGTCCTTCGGTCGAATCGCCGGTCCCAATGACTTCGCCGGTCATCATGTTGATTTCGAGTATACGGAGTGTTGTTCCATTCTCTCCTGTTATAACTGTAATTGTTATCACGTCGCCCAGAATCCTCTGTGGTTTGTGTTTGTTGTGGCGTCTGGCTCACTTTATCAACAGTCGTCAGATTCATATGTCTATCCTCGCGTCTATCAGCCTTCTGCTGACGGTGTGTAGGAAACTGTTCTGTGTTAGCGTCCAACCTTCGCAGTATCTGGTCACACTGCTGGAAAGTGGATGCCCCTGCAGCGATTAACACACGTTGTACATCCGCAGGGTACTGCCAAACAATTGTGTTCACCAAATCTTGTTCGGACAACGGAGGCTGAAGACAACGGAGCTTCGCGAGCTGTATTGCGAAGTAATTCGCATAACGAGTAGGTGTATTGGAACTGTACCTTCGAGTGTACATCTCAGCTCGGATACTCTGCTGGATGTCGCTCGACCAATATGTTCTTAATAACGCTTCCTTAAAGTCTTGGTAGCCTGTGAATGAGTATCGGAATGCTCTGAACCAGGTACCGGCTTGTCCCTCAAGCAGTCGCTCTATAACTCTTAGTTCCCTCTCTGGAGTTACCATAGTATCACGTAAGTAGCTTTCGACATTTGCTAGGAATTCCACTGGAGTAACACTGCTCCCAGTTCCCGAGAAGCGAGCTGGTTGCTCCTCTCTTGAACGAATTATGGTGACATTTCCCTGCGTATTCGCGGGTCTGAAAGTATTTTGCATGTAACTCTGCGTAGGAGTGTTAGTCTCATGGCTAATTCGATTAGATGCTGGTTGAAATGGGTGAGCGTTAAAGTTCAAGGTCTGACCTTGCGCTAAATTAGTGAATTGTGACGGTTGCGATTCCATAGGCGCGCTGGGTTGGAAATGGGTAGGCATCATTCCTCCTGATTGAGATATAGGCGTTTCCTGAGATTCTCCCATCTGTGGGTGTACGTGTCTCTCTCTTGGAGTCGTCTCGAGTCTGTCCAGGCGTCTTTCTATTACTTCAAGACCTGGGATGGTTCTGGCTGCGACTTTGTTGCCTAAGTCGTTCAATTGCAGCTCGATCCTGTCAACCTTTCCCTTGAGGTTTGTGTCTACCTCGCGTATGGCCGTCCTAAGGTTATAACTGAGGTCTAACCTCTCGGTCACCGCGACTTCCTCAAATCTCTTTTGTAAGGAATCGATATCTCCTTCAACTCTGGACATATTTTCTTGGATTTTACCCACATCGTCTCTAACCTCGGCTACCTTAGCCTTGACTGTAGCTTTGTGTTCGTTGAGGTCACCTCTCAATAACATGAGGTCAATTTTGTGTTCCTCATGATGAACATCAACTGTCTCACGTAGACTAGCTACGGTTTCCGTCAATTCAGAAATGTTTCTCCTGTTGGTGTTAAGTTCCTCTTTAATCTCCATCATGCCATCAACGATAGTCTTCACGTTGTTATTAACGGCATTGGCAGCTCCTCTCATCAAGATTAAACCAACGTTCATGGTTGCCATGTCCTTCTTCACATTTCCGATAAATCCCTCGACGTGATCTAGTCGAGTCCCGAATTCTTCCCTGGTATGTTCCAGATCTGCTCTCATGTCTATCTGGACTTTATTCAAGGTTGTCTGAATTTGAGCTGTGTGCTCCTCCAATCGGTTTTGCACCTCCTCCCTAGCTCTATTCATCTGGTCGGTTAAGCAATCTACGCGCTGGTTAGCCTCCTGATGGTGTCGTATGACATCAACCCTAACAGCTGCTAAACCTGTCGTCAGATCATTTCTCGCTTCGATCCTATATGTGTCCATGTCTGCCCTGACTTGAGTTAAATCAGCCCTAACATTATTTACAGAGTGGGTGTTAATTTCTAAGTCCTGTCTTACATTGTTCATAGACTGAGTGTTAATCTCTAAGTCCTGTCTAACCTGGTCCACATGACCACTGACATTGTTGACTTCCTGTCTAACCTGGTCCACATGACCACTTACAGTATTTACAGCCTGAGTATTCTGACCTAAGTCAGCAGTAATCTCTTGAAGATTGGCATTCACACCTGCCATCATCTCTCCAAACACACGACGAATAGTTTCCTCATCCATAGATAAGAAATATATGAGAAAGTGAGGGATCAATTTCTACTGGAACTTACAGCTATGATTAGTTACTTGGTGGTATAAAGCTTGCTTCATTTATATAAATATCACGAGTACAGCTGGAGTATGCAAACTAAGTGCTTCTACATTTACAAAGACAACGGTGAGCAAAGCAAAGTATTACATTTACTTAGGATGAGGCATCATCAAAGAAAATCCTATCCTTCATTTATCCAACACTAAAGCCTCACCCCATGGACTTCTATCAAACATGAATGCCATGCGGTCAATTGATCTGCAGTACGACTTTCTAAGTTCGTCCCAGTCCTGTCAATTTACCATTAATCATCATTAAGATCCTCAAAAAAAAATAACATGGTACTGAGGGTCACCACGTTAACGTCGGCACATGAGTTGGGCGCCATTTTAATGTCGTCCAAGTCAAGCCCACAACGTTGTGCGCCATTTTATGAGACCGTTTAGTTGATGTCAACAACCACGATGACTCAACTAACGACACATAAATCAAATAAAAAGTACCGTGAGGATCAGGTGACCTTCCATAAAGGCTAAAGCGGCACGAGAGTCCGTAGTCCACAGGGATCGTGGTACATGGTGACGATGGTCATAGACCGCCTAAGGAAAGGTTCACCTTAAAACTAGACTGAGAAAATAAACATCCAGACTCATGTAAAACACCGTGAAAATTTATTAAAATTCACAAGCCCCTAGCCTAGTTCGGATGGTTATAATCGGCTAGTCCGCAAATTAATAAATAAACAAAGATAAAGAACAGGTCCCCTACCTGAGAAGTTACTGAAAACCCTCGCGAAAGATCTAACTCACAATGATAAAGCAACAACAGCAACGCTAGGAATGTGGTACGACGCAAGTCCCTAGTTCAAGTTACAAGATCAAGCTAATATCTGAATTTACATTTAACAGGGTAGCAAAACAAATCTAGGTTAGGATGGTACCATTTCGACATTTAAATTTAACATTAATTCAACTAGCTAAGTCCTATCAATTAACAAAATTTACGGCGATGACGTCCGTAAAAGAAAACAATTACATCCAAAAGCTAAGTGTACAGCCATGAAAAACAAACAATTTAATTATGCTTAATAACTATGTGCTAACAGCACACAATAAAGTAACATGTAGGGTTTAATACACTTGACATCATAAATTAATAACGAAATAGACACAGTAGTTTTATTATAAATTCCTGCCTACACCTTGGTTTACTCTTTGTAAACCATAGTCATCTAATGTGTATAGTTACGGTGACGAATGCGCAGTTGAGACCACGTCTGACATCGCATGGCCTGAGCTCCACAAGCTACGAACTCTAGGTTCGCACATGCTTCAGGTCGCTACAAAAATGTCAACTGTCCTAGTCATTTCCTCACAAGGAAATTATCTTCAACTGCACGGCTATGTCAACAGTTCCAGAATGCAAAGAACAAAGTTAGATAGAAAGAATCGTTAGTTAGGCTTGTTTTACAACAATTATGCGTCTTATTATTAGAATGTAGGTTTATAGGTTTATCGTAGGTTTATGGCGAATAACATTGACAATAGCCTGGGCACGGAGTGTCTCCAACTGAGATCATTCTCCACCAAAAAGCCTCGACTCAACAGTCGGAATATAATCAACGAGTATAACAACTCGGACACACAATAACACGGGTTACCAGCGGCGCTAAGCTCGCATTCAATAACTCTGGGATAGGCCTGTACAACAGTTACCTTCCATATAACATCTGGTCAACGGGATCATCCCCGGACAAAGTATACAATAACATCCTGCTATAACAGGGTAGACTTCACCATCCTATAGAAAACCTTACATAACTGTACCTGTTATACGACAATACACGCAACAGAGCGTTAAACTAACAAAAAAAAAACGATCCATAAAACAAGTGATCAAATACAAGAGTGGAAACTGATTTCCATAAGCAAAATAGCAATGAAAGGAAAAGCGAATACAAATTGTACTCTGTCCTCGTCTATAGTAGTTTTGTCTCACAATAAAGCAGGCGTGCTCTAGGTCACTGGGTTACATAACCAGTTTATTCAAGGCCAGCGATTTAATCAATACAAAACCTGCACTTGGCCGGTTCATAAAAAACTCTACCATAGGTTACGGATCTCTACAGAGTCCGTGTATCAAACGCACGCTATAAATCTGAGTATAGTAATACACTTCCGTCTTTCTACCAAAGACGTCTAAATGAAAGTAAACTTACAATAACTGAAGCTCTTTGCTTTAAAAATGCAACTCAGTAGTTGCTAGAACATCAAATAAAACGTGTCTCACACGACACAAGAAAAATATGATAAATGTGGCACAGATTCACACACTAGATCTGCTTAATGATACGTTGGGAACCGCGTTCGATGCTAGGCAGCGAAACATTCCTTCTAGTTGTTGGGTTCAAACATGACCAAGAATAGCTTCTGAGCTTATTCAAAATGAAATATAATGCATTTACAAACTGGTAGTTACTGTCGACTACCTAAATGATACGACCGTTCTAACGACAGTCAGGGGTGTAACAAAGGATGGCTGCGAAGAATGCAGTCAATTAATAACCAAGGTATCTGATTGCCATAACTACAGTCAGCAAAGACTTGAAAATTACCCCAAGTAGGGTTGAACAAAATAGCCTCAAAATGACTACGATCAGGTTCAGCAAAAAGGTAGGCATTGACGTTCCACGACGTTCACCAAGCTGCACCAGGGCTGACCAAAATGTCTGACCCCAAGGGTGTCTCACTCTAAACTGAAATAAATGACATCTAACTAATCTAGTTACATCCCTACCTAGAAAAATGGCTGACACTGAGTGTGGTTGATTCACAAACTACATTGAAACTACTATACCACCAGAAACTAGAACAAAGAAGGGGTGTGACAAAAACTCACGAAATGGAGGAGCTCTCACTCAGCTCTCTAATCCACAACAAGGGTTGTACATAAACCTCTCTGGCTCTCTGGATCGGTATCCTCCTCATCAGGATTCCCATCTGGACTCCCCCAAAGACCAGGGTTCGATTTGTCCCTGTCGACATCTTCGTGGATATGCCTGGAAATGGCATTTTGGCTCCTTCCCTCTCGTTCATCATTCTGGAAGTTCCACCATCATGCGGGTCCCTGTAGAAACGTCACCCCCCCATACTGGGATGGTATTAGCCCATGGTGACAGCTTCAACCATGGTGAATAAAAGTCCAATCACGTGGGTAGCGAAATAAGTTGCGTGATTATTCATCCTCTCACTTCCAAAATTATAATGTCCGTCGTGACTATTCTAGGCTTCAATTATAAAATACGACACAGCCTTAATCTTGCAGATGTGGATTAGCATGTGAGCTAACACTATTTTATATTGCTGCACGTGCTAGTGACGCTACTTTTGTATCACGCAGCATCCGTGAATTATACGACGTTTCAAAGATGAAATTTCCACTTTGGCAATTTAAATATCTCATACAATTATAATCACACTTATTCAGGATAATTGTAACACTATTACCTGTATATTTCCACTAGGCATCTGCCCTCCACATACGCGTGGGTAATATGTGATGTCACAGCAATGTTGTGCAATACACTATACTTGCCAATAATTATTTCCCAAGCTTCTTATTTAATTCACTGGACTTCATCGACAGTGGATATTAGTATTTGCTTGCTCGATGGCACCTTATAATCACTTTTAACGCTAAACAGCGGATATTCTTCTACGTCTCGTAGGACAAATGTAATTCCACGCCTACACAAGGCGGATTCTCAAGACGCAGTGCTCCGGTACTGGGTGTCTCTAGAAAGTAGGTCGTCAAAACGACAACGTTGAGCGACTACTTACGTTCCTTTTTGCGTATCTGCAAGGGTATTACCTTACCTAAAGTAAAAATAAACATTCTCCAAAATGTTTTAATAATGCAGCATGACGAAATGGAATATTCTGAGTCTCGTAGGAAAGATAAAAATAATTAATAAGACCTCAGATAATAATTAGCAGTTTACACCAAAGTCAAAAGTGCGATTCACCGCTACTTCAAAGTATCGCGTGATCTCTCAACTTCACGTGGCTTCCTGGGTGTGTTCAAAAGTACAACATCCCATCATAAATGCTCTGTCATAAGAAAATATCACATGAACCATAGCTCAGCGGGTTCAATACATGTACAAATGGAAATTGCTCTGGAATTTTATGTACCTTTTATATGAGAGTCAGAAATGATAGTCAAAGTGATAATATTCATGTTTTGCCCTAAAAATAAAAATTATTTATTTTTGAAAGCAAAATAAAAATAAAAAATACAGTTAATTTTCACTGACATAAAAATCCAGAGCAAATTGTAATGTTCATACATATTTTAATATCCAAACCAACTTTGAACCAAATATCTTCAAAACTACAATACAAGGAGCATTTTTTATTATATTACATGTAAAAAAATCACTTCATGAGAAAACAGCAATTGAAGTAGGAGGTTAGTTACTTACATCAGAACTGCCCTGCACCATATGTACAGCCCTCAGACTTCTTCATCCTGTCTTCTAGGGACAAGTTCAGCAGTTTCCTCTTTTTTCTTGCAGTTTTCTTTCCTGGGGTGGTCCTTTCTCTGCTCTGTCGAAGACGTATGTGGTCACGTTGCTCACTGATCTTCAATGAAGGTCTTGTCATAGCTTCTTGCCTAATGTCATGTATCACTTCTAGTGTTTTCACACAACCCATGTTAAATTCACTCACTGCTTTTGTAACTGCTAATACCAGCTTCTTCTTTGAAACGAAGACCTCTTTAGGGCAGTTATGCCAAATAGTGCTATGGAGACTCTCGTTGGCATTTTGTGTTTTCCCTCTCTTACACCTATCCAGCAAGGCATCTGAGGCCAGTCTTTGGTAAATAGGCAGTATTTTCCCAAAAATTTCAAAGGACAATTTTGTTTTCATTTTATCATGGCTGTCGATAGGCTTTCCCTCAGCTAGCTGCCTATTATAAAAACACCAAGATGTGATGCCTTCCGGACAGTAATTATGCAGTGGCACAGTGTCTGTGGATGCATAGTGTTTCACAGTAGCAAATATGGTTCGTCTCATCTTCTCAGTATCAGGTGCATTATTGGAAATGGCATGTCGATAATAGTTTGTGAGTTTCACAATAGTGGCTTCCTTCAGACTACCTTCCTTTCGACCCCCAAGTGCCTCACCTTTGACCCTACTATCCTTTACCAAGTTACGAAGGGCCAGGCCAAGCCTCTTTGCAACATGGTTCAGACATTCCTCCTTGGTAATTTCAATATCAGGCCCATACACCTGTAAACTCTTCAAGTGCGCAAATGTTTTAGCATCCCCATCGGAAAGCATACCTGTGTACCTCATCCCCCTTTCTTTGACTGACCTGTTCCAAAGAATTTTTGCAGCGCTCTTCTCCGAGGCATTAGATGAGCCATTATAGTTCCTTTCACACATAACTGATTTAACGTGGGACCTGTGCCAGAACTCAAATTCTGGGGATTTGTCTCCTAAAGTGATTACAGTCACAGTACATTCAGCACAATACTTTGATAGGACTTCAAAATCTAGCACTATTACACTAAGAAGGTCAACAACAATACCTCTCCCATAATTCGAGGTATGGCCTCTCTTCATCCAGGTGCCGTCGTAAGACACAAGGATATCAAGCACCTCATCACTACCCTTCAGTAAGGGATCTGCTTCCTCACAGGCAGCCCGGACAACATCAGCAGCTAACCGTAAGACCTCATTTTTAAAAGCCCTGCCCTCACTAACCAGTCTATTGAAATGTTCTGTGAATGATCGTGCCCCCAGAGAATGCATATTCATATTTATAGCAATTTTTTGCATTGCCCTGTGTCCCTTCCCCATGTCTGTAAATGTCTCCACCATCCTCTTATTTACATGGAATGGTGGTCTTTGATTTCCTTCTGTTCTTACACGTGGGGATGTGTACGCCTAGCATGATTCATGGAGACAAGCACTGCACTTCACAACAAGCTTAGATGAGAATCCCTTGTTTTCCCTTTTTTCTATAACTACAGATTTTGCTTTACACATCCCACATAATAAACCTTGAGTAAGTTCATTCCAAACACTGTTATGTACAATAGTGTACAGAGACTAGACCAAAATATTAGGCCTACCTTCTACTGCATCAGTGAGATGAGAAAACATTTTCAACGTTTCTTCACTCCTCGAATCAGCTGGCTGTGGTAAGGTTTCGACTGATGTACCAGGTGTTACATTACTGACTTCTCTTTGTGCTGACAGACGAAGTCTGTTTTCGTATGACAACTTTCCTGCCTTACTTTTCTTAGACGGTCGTTTCTTACTCTGCCTATAACCACTTCGCGCACTTTGCAGTCTCTCCATTCTAAATTACGCCTAACAAACAACTAATAGCGTGGCGTATCACACGAGGAATAACAACACACACTACAAACAATAGTAGCCTCGTCACAGATCAATATTCACCAAGAATTATTTCAATAACAAACCACATGGAGCATGTCAACAAATATCATACTGTAGCGGCTGGAAGTAACCATAGTAATCAATTGAGCAGGTAATTTATTTATTTCTTCTATTTACTTCACAACTGGTAACATATATGTATTGCATGCCATGAAGAAAAATATAACTCAAAATCTAAAGGAAACTATTTCAGTACTTTATAACAGACCTTATTTTATACCCGTGTATAATGTTATAAATTGACTTCCGTAGTGAAAGTATGGGAATTTTCTGTTCCTAAATGTCATAAGACACTTGCCTAACGATTTCCGTAAGTGAATTTCGTGGTAACTTTATAGTAATCATACAGAAATAAGGTCCCAAGTGTTTCAGTGTATGAGGCAGGAGGGCGTGACGCGCGTAGGTATTTAATAATGATGCGAATCCATCTTTAAATCACCGCATGGGCTTTAAAAATGGCACCACGGAAAAAAAAACCAACCCTCCTTGATTCTGAAAAGGTATGGGCACCAATTTTCGATAAAATCCAAATTTCCGTATTTTGGTCCATATTTCATGACAACTCACTCATAAGTCCCCTTAAACAATTTCAAACGGTAAACTAAATAACAATACTTCAAGTTCGATTTTGGTTTTAAATGAAGAATAACAATTTATAGCTATAAAATGTCAAGGTCTTAGACCTAATTATAAGAAGTTTACAATTTTCAATTGCAAGTTTCAATCTTCTGAAAGCACTAACCTATACAAAGGTTTCAAAATATGTGCTCAACATTAAGAACTTTAACGTTTATAACAACAATTATGAAGCAATTATAACTTTGATAATTAGATCAGGTACAATGTAGGCAATTTTAGAATCCCTTTATGGAAATCTTAATCCCTGATAGTTACAGGAAATAAGAAAAAATAAATAGAAATGGAAAGCGGAAATTGCCGCTATTTGAAACAGTAATTACAATATTATAAGTAGAACAAATTTGGGAGGGCGCTTGCTCGCAAGCGAGGCTTCATAGTAATTTAGATAGATGAAAATTATAATTTAAGTTATGTTAGTAAAGGTAATTGGGAGAAGGAAAATATGAGGTTTAGGAAAACGTACTGGCCAATTTTATTGCTCTCATTCGAACGCGACGCGGTTGGTAGTTGAACGGGCACTGTTTTGCACTATAGTCAATTGATGGGTTAGAAAAATTCACTATCGTAACACAGAAAGTTTGTAAAGAGAAAAGTTATTGTAGTTATGGAGATCACTAGTTGAATTTTAGCTTGAACCAGTTTATTGCTTTGGAAAGTTTATAGATTGTGGTTGAATGATGAGGTACAGTTCCCACGGTGGAAAGCAAATTAGGTTTTGAACAGCAGTAAATGTGACGTTAATTCCTCAGTGAGGAAGAGCATTCCCATATTTGAGTGGAAAATACTAGACTGCTTTACTTGTAGAAATATTGGTTCATGAGAAATGTTCCAGAACCATGATGACAGTTAAATTGGCAAGAGAGGTCCCACGGAGGAAAAAGCTAAGTTTTTATAGACAATGGGTAGTAGGCCTATGAATTAAATCCCTCGTAGTGGGAAGGTAATCCCAATCATTTAGTACAAGAAGTACTGGGTTTCACATTATAATGCCAGCTTAGATAGTTAAAGCATGACAAGAAAAAAATATCTTGAAGACGGTTATTGCACAATAGTTTGCAATTCTTCACACTGTCTATAAAATTGTATTAAAAGCACTAAAACATGTTTAAAAACATTGAAGTTTTGTACTTAGCTCATTTTTGTAGAGTAGGCGATGGTTCCTTCTAACCGTTGATCTAACGTACAGATATGGCGTCTGATTTAAAATGTCTCTCGAGCACAAGGAGACAAGCTCGTGAGAGAGCCCCAACTGTATGTTTGACGTCTGACGCAAAAGTGAGATAAGTGAGAGAGCGATGCCTCACTGTAGCCTTGACGGCTGGACAACAACAAGAGAGCGAGTGAACTGAGCGGTGCACCGATAGGGGTAACCGATAACGCACACGTCAGAAGTAGGCGGGTGAGGGGAAGGGTAAGCAAGAGGGTAGGAGAAGGAAACAAAGGACTTTATACAAAAATAACAAACGTTACGACAAAATTTCTTACACAGGTAAAGCTTCTTCATGGAGTAGTTAGCTGGCGGTGGACACGAAGCCTGGTATATTGGTGAGGAAGTCCTCTTGACCTGAGGCAATTGAAGAGCTTCAGAGGGTAGCTGTAAGACGCTGCCAGGTTGGTTCCGTAGAGCATGTATGTCTGGAGCAGACTTATGCAAAAAATAAGCATGTGAATGGGGGAAATGGAATATAATGGTTCGCTGTTGGTGTCTGTGGGAAGGGAAACTAAATAAAAAAATTAATGTAGAAAGCCAAAGAGCAGCAAAAGCCAACTCTGTCTGACCGTGTATTTCAAGAAATACACCAAACTGGGGGGCCGCGCAAGACACCATCAGGGAACAAGAACACGATGTCAAAGATTGAAATGAAGAGTAGCACTGAGTGAAAGGGGTCTTATAATATACCCATTGGTTGTCAAGATCTTGACTACCCTGACTCTTCCGTTCCCTCCCGGGCAACACTTCGACACCCCGCCAGAGATCCACACTAGATGGGGGAGGGGAAGAAAAACAACTGCCTATAAAGAAATAACCAGGTGTTAATGGAAGCGGATCATCAAGGTCATTAGAAAGCGGGGTCAACGGACGAGAATTAACAACACCTTTAATCAGGAGGTAGCTAGAAGCTACGAGAGGTAAGGCTTCGATAAAAACAACAAGATGCGAAGAAAAAAGCAACAAATTAGAATAGAGGGTATAAGAACAAGTACATTGATTAAGGCTAATAATATACCAAATGAGTAAAGAAAATAGGCGAGCAAAAGGCAAGAACGCCATAGGTAACAATAATCTAGTAGCAATAAATAATGACTTGAAGTTGTAATAAACATCAAAATGTTTAACTAGAAGAATAATTAAGTCAACCAGATGTATGACGCAACAAGAATATATGCGAAGATACATCGAATGTAACGACGAGAAAAAATAAGTATGTTTAACAATAAACAAAAAACTTACACTATAGTTATGCAAGATGCAATACATGCGCGCAGTAAAGATATGTAACGATGCTATGAAACACCAAACAAAGCAAACAAAAGCTACGAGTATAGACAAGTGAGCGAAGTAAATAGAGAAAGTCTTGACCCACATAGTATAGCGAGATAACGAGTATGGACAGCTGGAAATGTCAGTGACCAGAACAAGTTTATCTGATCAGGGGAGTGAGCGACTTCCTGAATTACGGTAGCAACTCGCATGACAATAGCTGGCAGACAGCCCGAGTTGAGATAAGAAACACTTGTCCTGACCTTTGTCACATATAGAGGAAGTAAGCGACAGCTTGACATTACGTGAGTTTGTATACAAACGAGGTTGCCATGCAAGTGGTTGAAAGTAAACAAAAGGGGTTAATGCAACCAGCCAAACATTAAAGCGCAACTTTAAGTAACACATGTAGTCATGCGTAGCTCGAACATGAAAAACCAATTTAAAGACTGAGAAAACAGAGCAATTAATCAATTTAACATAATTTGGAGGATTACAAAACCCAATCATTGCCAAAAGAGAAAGCTTATTTCTTCTGAAAACCGAAGAAAAGCCAGGAGGTTGAAAACGAAATTAGGCGTAAGAATTGTTATTCTTGAAGTTAGAGAACCCAGGTTGACAAACGGTTTCAAATACTGCTTCCGCGTGGGAGGAAGGGGGAAGGAGGCGGCCGTGGCCATCCTACTAAACAGCGAGGGAAGTGAAACACAGCTCACAGCGAAGTGATTGTGACTGATAGCCGTGGTTTGACACAGGGTAAAGATGGTTTTCGATAAGAGGCTTAAACAATTGCCGGCTACGAAAAATTACAAAAGGCAATGAAACAAACGACTTAAGGCAAGGCGGAATTGAATTGCCACTTTGTGCGGAAATAGAGCAAATACATTAAGCTGCTTACAGCGGTGACGTAGTTGACATTGAAACATTGTCTCGGCAAGTTGTTTTCAAATGCGCTGATATTTGAAAAGTGAATGTTCTCTTTTTCAGAAAATGAATTTGAATCAGCGTTAACAAAATGATATTGCGAGTTAGTTTGAAGACTGGGATGTTGGATTTGACCAGTAACAATCCATCCAAGATCACTGTCTCTGGCAAACAAAGTTGAAGATAATTTGCGATTTCGCTTGCGAAGGCAATTCCAAAAAACCTTGTCACTGAAAAGTATGTCAATGGGACCTTGTATATTAAATAGAGGATCGGCTAACCTTAAATGAGAAGGAATATTCAGACCTGAGATATCAACAGAGTGGCTTGGAGTTTCCTCTCCGTTGCCGTTAAGACTGAGACAGTTTAAGTGAAGATTGGTGTTTCTTTGGCAGAAGTCTCTAAGTTTTAGTTTTGAAGACCGCAAAGCTTGAATTTTCATATTGTTAATGCCGGATACATTGATGGAAGTGGATGATAAAGAAAGACCTAGTTTTTAATTAACGATTGCGAAACAAATTTGTGAGTTGAGGCAGAGTCTAGAAGACCACGGGCTTGAACCCAATTGCCAGATTTATCCTGAACTTCAAATTGTACAGTGGACAACAGGACTTGCGCACTGTTAGGGTTCTTAGCATTAGAAATGCAGGAAGACGCACTCGTTTGTTCAGAGCTGCTCGGCGTAGAGTTAGAAGATGCAGGCACTGATGACCTCGATTGATCATGGAAATGCAATGAACTATGATGCGCTCTTTCGGAATGGAAACAGAGCCTAGTAGACGTACAATTAGATGCGGAATCCTTAGGTGACAGGCAATTAAAACAGTATTTGCTTTCTGATACTAATTTCCTTCTGTCTACCACTGAGAGTTCTTTAAAGGACTTGCACGAGTACAGAGCGTGAGAATCTTTGCATAGTATGTACTTTGAATACTTGTTAAGCGGTCTAGTATGTTCTCCTTGACGGTTGAAGGCAGAACGAGTTTGTTTATTCTCGACAGATGGGAGCTTATGTCCATTTGACGAGGCAAATTTGTCAACAGAGGTGTTATGACGTGGAAGACTAGTTGCAACGCTTTCGCACTGGAAAGAGAGTGCGATGAGGAATTGACATCGGCTATTTAAGAACATGATGAGATGCTCAAAGGAATACTCGTCCTTGTGAGCTAATTCCAGTTCCCATGCTTTTAAAGTGGAAAAACCAAATCTAAATGTAGCCAGATAAATTAACATAGTGTCCCAAGATTGAACCGGTTGTTCAAATTGATAAAGAGCTCTCACATGTAGTTGCATGGTGTCGACCAAGTTTTTTAAAGAGGAAACGTCATAAGAGCCTACGGCTGACAGATTGAACAAAGAGCGCATGTGACGTGCCACGCACAGACGCAGATTGCCATATCGCTCTTTAAGGAGATTAAATGCGATGATGTAGTTGTCGGCGCTTAAAGGGAGTGTTTCCACGAGCGTAAGAGCTTGCCCTTTAAGACATGATCGCAGATAGTAAAACTTGTGGATAGAGGGAATAACTTTGTTGTCGTGTATGAGAGAGCTGAATAACTCGAAAAAAGAGTTCCATTCAACTTCCTGGCCTGAAAAAAGAGGCAGGCTTATTTTTGGAAGTAAAGGTTTCGGTTTATGGATGTCTCCATGGACTGAAGCGGCTGCGAACTGGGCCGAGTGTCCGGTTCTGAGAAACTGCGAATCAGTAGGAGGGCCTTTGCGATCCCTTCAAAGTACAAGGGTTCGAATTCGTCTCTATCAGATTGAAGTTTGGGGCAGACGGATTCGATGTCTGTTTGGATTTGATCCTAATAATCATAAGAGCGTTCATACAACATTAAGCGTTGAGTGAGGATATCTAAATCGCAATCGGCGGTAGTTAATTAAGTTGCCCTTTATAAGAAGAACGTCTTGCGATGAGAGTTTCATCCTTTTCAGTTGCTTGAGTTAGAGTTACCATGATTGAAAATTACAACAGAAGTGCAACATACGATAATGGAGAGATTATGCAAATGCTGTCAGGTTGGCAGCAGCGAACAAGTTGCAACGTGATGACTGAAGAAGACAGGAACAACCTCTATCACCTCTACCAGCTTTGCACAGGGAAATTATAGCTGAAAAATTCAAAATAGATATTAGTAATTTGCAAAGTATTGAGAAATGGATTCTCCCGGGTTTCTGGGACCAAGTTTTGGTAGGTTTTAACTGAGGATTACCTCTACCTAAGGGATGATGATAATGAGAAAAAAAAGGAAGTGGGTTTCGGTGTGGAGAACAAGTATTGGTAGATAGGATGAGAATCCACCACACAAATTTAAGTAAATTAATATATGGAATGAAATTTCGCTGTACAAAATTTAAGAGGAACCTAACTCTAGTGGGGGCCTGTTTCAGGCAAGCGGAGAGCGTAGCGTGAATTGAGGTGGCCTGCAAGTGCTCGGCGATTGCACTTTCCCTCCCGAACCAGTATTCCCCTACTATGGGGATGGGTAGTAGTTTGGCAAGACAAAGTGTGTTAAGAGATACAGATTTACTGTTTCTCCTTTCAAAGGAGTTGGATTTAATCGAATGTTTTGAAAGGCTGAAATAATTTGAATTCGCCGTCATATTTTTTAGTTCTGGGAACTGTTGGATCTCCGGCAAACGACCGAATGCTCCCAGAGAGGGAAGCGATACATCAGTTTTAATGCCTTTTGTAATAATTTTACTTGTTTCCTTGACAATTTTTGGAAGAATACCAATTGTTGCACTTAAGGAAAACCAAGCTGGTACCCAGCAAGACGCCGATTAAAAGCTTAGAAAAGAGGAAGAACCTCAAACCTAACTCAAACAAAACTGAAATTTTTGGAAACAAACCATAAGTAAGAGAAAAAATCTCAACAAGTAGGAAGCTTGCAGAGCTAATTATATTTGCCTTAATGGCTTGCTAGAATTAGCTATAACAGCTAAGAGAAATGTTAAAAATGTTGTTATTTGCAGTTTTAAGTTAAATGCAACAAATAGTACGAACTTTGTTGTTTTGGAGATTCGAAAAAAGAGTTTAAGCTTAAAGGAAGAATCAGGGAAGTGAAGGTCCTGCCCACTTGTAATTCTAACGGTAAAGATAACGAACAAAGGAAAACAGCGATTTATTAAAACAATTTCAAACGGTAAACTAAATAACAATACTCAATGTTTGATTTTTGTTTTAAGTGAAGAATAACAATTTATAGCTATAAAATGTCAAGGTCTAAGACCTAATTATAAGAAGTTTACAATTTTCAATTGCAAGTTTCAAACTTGTGAAAGCACTAAACCTACACAAAGGTTTCAAAATATGTGCTCAACATTAAGAACTTTAACGTTTATAACAACAATTATGAAGCAATTATAACTTTGATAATTAGATCAGGTACAATGTAGGCACTTTTAGAATTCCTTTATGGAAATCTGAATCCCTGATAGTTACAGGAAAGAAGAAAAATAAAATAGAAATGGAAAGCGGAAATTGCCGTTATTTGAAACAGTAATTACAATATTATAAGTAGAACAAATTTGGGAGGGCACTTGCCCGCAAGCGAGGCCTCATAGTAATTTAGATAGATGAAAATTTTAATTTAAGTTATGTTAGTAAAGGTAATTGGGAGAAGGAAAATATGAGGTTTAGGAAAACGTACTGGCCAATTTTATTGCTCTCATTCGAACGCGACGCGGTTGGTAGTTGAACGGGCACTGTTTTGCACTATAGTCAATTGATGGGTTAGAAAAATTCCCTATCGTAACACAGAAAGTTTGTAAAGAGAAAAGTTATTGTAGTTATGGAGATCACTAGTTGAATTTTAGCTTGAACCAGTTTATTGCTTTGGAAAGTTTATAGATTGTGGTTGAATGATGAGGTACAGTTCCCACGGTGGAAAGCAAATTAGGTTTTGAACAGCAGTAAATGGGACGTTAATTCCTCAGTGAGGAAAAGCATTCCCATATTTGAGTGGAAAATACTAGACTGCTTTACTTGTAGAAATATTGGTTCTTGTGAAATGTTCCAGAACCATGATGACAGTTAAATTGGCAAGAGAGGTCCCACGGAGGAAAAAGCTAAGTTTTTATAGACAATGGGTAGTAGGCCTATGAATTAAATCCCTCGTAGTGGGAAGGTAATCCCAATCATTTAGTACAAAAAGTACTGGGTTTCACTTTATAATGCCAGTTTAGATAGTTAAAGCATGACAAGAAAAAAATATCTTGAAGACGGTTATTGTACAATAGTATGCAATTCTTCACACTGTCTATAAAATTGTATTAAAAGCACTAAAACATGTTTAAAAACATTGAAGTTTTGTACTTAGCTCATTTTTGTAGAGTAGGCGATGGTTCCTTCTAACCGTTGATCTAACGTACAGATATGGCGTCTGATTTAAAATGTCTCTCGAGCACAAGGAGACAAGCTCGTGAGAGAGCCCCAACTGTATGTTTGACGTCTGACGCAAAAGTGAGATAAGTGAGAGAGCGATGCCTCACTGTAGCCTTGACGGCTGGACAACAACAAGAGAGCGAGTGAACTGAGCGGCGCACCGATAGGGGTAACCGATAACGCACACGTCAGAAGTAGGCGGGTGAGGGGAAGGGTAAGCAAGGGGGTAGGAGAAGGAAGCAAAGAACTTTATACAAACATAGCAAACGTTACAACGACAAAATTTCTTATACAGGTAAGGCTTCTTCATGGAGTAGTTATCTGGCGGTGGACACGAAGCCTGGTGTATTGGTGAGGAAGTCCTCTTGACCTGAGGCAATTGAAGAGCTTCAGAGAGTAGCTGAAGGACGCTGCCAGGTTGGTTCCCTAGAGGATGTATATCTGGAACAGACTTATGCAAAAAATAAGCATGTGCACGGGGGAAATAGAATATAATGGTTTGCTGTTGGTGTCTGTGGGAAGGGAAACTAAATAAAAAAATTAATGTAGAAAGCCAAAGAGCAGCAAAAGCCAACTCGGTCTAACCGTGTATTTCAAGAAATACACCACCTTCTTTGTGAAAACTAGGCTAAAACATAGTAAAACAAAAATGATCCTGTCCAAAATTGTAAACATTGAACAAGAATTCAAAATTTTTGCCGAAAACTCTTCGTTTCCTTTTTCGAAACTCATCTCAATTTGATTGATGTTTGCCCTCCCACTATCACTGACTCTTATCTCGTTATTGTTAGCATAAACAAGGAAGGACATTTTGTATATTTAGGCAAAAATAACTTTTATAGATTTCCATACATCATTCCGGAAATAAGCGTAACTCAAATAAAGTGAAGAACTACCATTTAAACTTCTTTTCTTATCTCGTGTCTACTAATGCATTTATCGATTCTTCGGTTAGATGATTAATCTATTGTTCGATTAATCGTTTTCGATTCATTTCAAATTATTGATTAATCGATTGTCAATTGCGTTTGTTAATCGATTAACTGAACATCGCTTATTACCAGCTCTACTTAAAAGCTCAAGGTACCGGTTTAGATCCCGGTTCAGTTTATACCATTTAAGGGCGTCTAACTCAAAACCTCTAATAGGTAGTGTTTCCGGCATGATAAAGTTCCTCTCCGGGACAAAATGCCGACATTCCTACATCCCATAACCAACTCAAAATATCCGGGCTCGAAGTCGTTTTACTACGAGCATATTATATCTCTGGTGTACTCCAACCTCCCACGATGGTCAGCCTTGGGACGTTTATATACATGATCCACATAGTTTGTTATGTAGAATGATGTCAGCGTGGGGTACACGGGGCATTGCAGGTGCGCTACGTCAGCCTGGTCACGTACTTCTCAACAAACAAAAACAGAAGCTTTAACGTTGGTCGTCAAAATATTCATGTTCGTTGGACAGTAACATGTGAGGGTAATTACTCCAAGAAAAGAGTCATCAATATATTTTGACAGCAAAAATATTGACTGTGGTATAACTTCGTCATGTACTAACTCGGGAGCTGGACAAACTGTATACTGTAGGTGAAATCCGGGTCATGCCGGTTTCTGGCAGCTAACCAGAGTAAGGGTTTCTCCAGTTTCTTTAACTTACATCCGGTTACTGTCCAGATGACATAACAATATGTGTGGGGAGTCAATATCGATGCCAGCATCACTGCGAAAACACAAACAGAGTTGTTTTGTCTCGCCGCATTAGACCATCACATATAATTTGCAGTTCGGGCTGTTTCAATATTATTGTCATGACTTCAGCAGGCCACATTCTTTGTTTGTTAAAGTATATAGCCTATATAGTTCAGACACATACTAATAAGTAACCTACCATAACAAGACACGATAGGTTAGATTTCTGCAGTTATAAGTGTAGGCGCCTTAACTCTTTCGCCCCTTAGTATTATACCGGGTGTTTCCACAGCCCCTTCCAATATCGTTTGCTGCAACCCAACTTACGCGTGTTGGCATGAAGGCCGATATTTCACTGCTTGCATCCCTTATGGTACTAATGTACTGCAAGCATATCCCGTAAACCATACCGAACACTATTATTTTCCCTCGATGTGACTACAGACTAATACGAGGGAAAAATAAGTGTTCAGCATCGTTTACAGATGCATGCCATTTGCTCCAACAGTTTTGACGCCAACCTATAACAGACAATTAGACAAAAGAATGTTCTTGTTTAATTTGAGGAGCTATGATTATAAGTATGGATTATAAATATTTACAATACTTACAGTTATAAACATATATTTGAAAGCCTAAGAATACAGGATCTGATGATGATCCCTTGACGATCGAAACTGGTAATCCAAGTGTGTTTATTAATCTCATGTAAACTTTTTCAGGTTTAGGGAACCACCCATTGAAATTCGGTACAATCTTGTTGACCGACCGAAAAACTTTAAATTTTGATTACTAAGGCAACACTGCAAAGTGACTTCCAGCACGATACTAATAATAAAACTGACAATTAAGGAACAGAGGATTATCATATAGATTCTTGCTCCAAACGTTAAAGATGGGGATTGCAGACATCGAAGCAACTCAGAAATATACACCCACACTAAATAGATACCAAGCGTAATACGGAAAAGAAGGATGTCCTTTTACGCTCACCTCTTCAGATCGCCAGCTGAAAGAATTTCGAAATGTTTGTTATCCTACTTTATAAGTCTCAAAACGATTCCTCCTTGACTGGTGGGGATCGGTAAGGACCTTTTAAAGTATGGAACTTCAGAAACAGACATTCAACTACGAACACCACTCATACACAAACCTAAACAGGATCATCAAAAAAAAGTCAGAACTCGACAGAAGCATACTTCTTCGGAAGCATGGAAGAAAGCACACTTCGAAAGGATGAGAATCTGTTGGACTGGCAAGATGGCAAATAGTTGAGATCTCGCGGTCCTTAAAGTAACCCCTGGGTTTACATCCCCAAGGGATGTGTGTGCGGGAGTTGGTGTCTCTCAGGGACTTCTTAGCTGGGTTCGTTTTTACCTTTTTCCATTAAATATGGGACTGACCTACTGACTTTCATGGCTCTACTTCCTTCCACACCTCTCAAACCTCTACTTCAGATAACAATCACCACCTCGACTCTATGATGCATCTCGCGGCGTAGCCTTACGTGTCAAATCGCTTACCGTCGTCCACGATGGGGAGCTGCAGAAGCTCAGAGACCGGAGGTTCGAATACCAGCACTGACAGCGGCTATCTTGAGTGTTATTTTCCCGGTTTTTTCCACACTCCCTCCAGGCAAGTACTTTATTTCAAGTCCCGATGCTCCAACCCCATCCCCGATCCTATCACAGCCACACACAATACACAGTCACCACAGACACGTGCAAATACACAAGGCTGATGACCAAGCTGTCCCTAAACAGATGCTGATATTAGCGGTCCTTGAGTGAGTCGATCCTGCCCGTGACCGCCCCACCACGCAGTGTTGTTATGTAACTAGCAACTCAGAGTCAGGTGAGAAAGGTCAGCTCCACTTGTTGTGAGCCAATACTCTGGTATTTAAACCCGCGAAGATCGCTCCCTCAGCACCAGTCTTCTTGCCCACAGACAGCCGACGCTCACCATGTACAAGCTGGTAAGTTGTACACTCTTTACTACCAACAATGTAGGAAGCAAACAGTGTATAAAACGTAGGTTTGCAATGGCAAGGATAGCATTTCTAAAGAAAAGAAATCTGTTGAGTTCAAAATATAGATTTAGATATTAGAAATTTCAAAGCCTTTATATGGAGCATGGCGCTATACGGAAGTGAAACTTGGACTGTTGGCGCACCAGAAAAGACGAGAGCAGAAGCATTTGAAATGTGGTGTTACAGGAGAATGATGAAGCTCAGATGGATGGATAGAGTAACAAATGAAGATTTATTTAGACGATTGGGAGAGAAGAAATGTTATTGGTGACTGCTCATGAAGAGAAGGGATAGGTTGGTAGGACATACTAAGACACCCAGGAATAGCAAGCTTAGTTATGGAAGGAACGGCTGAGTATAAGAACTGTAGGAGTAGAGCAAGGTTAGAATATATTAAATAGATACCTCGCATATAATGTGCGGTAGTTATGTAGAGATTGTTTTTGTCGTGTGGCCTCCTGAGAGGACGAGTGCAGGTCTTTCTAGTCGACGCCCGTGGGCGACCTGCGCGTCGGGATGAGAGAAGGATTGGATGACGATGAATGAAACTGGGCAAGGATGTGGAAGGAAGCGGCCGTGGCCTGTCAGAAGGTACCGTCCCAGCATTTGCCTGGTGTTGAAAATGGGGAAACCATGGAAAACCATTTCAAGGACGGCCGACGGAGGGGCTCGAACCCTCGCGTTTACCGAGTCAGCAGAGAGCTTGGCCCCATGACCTAAAGCTGCGCTTTAACGAGCGTAGCTACTACTGTCGGTTATGAAGATATGAAACGGTTAGGGACAGGGAGGCATGCAGCGCTGCATCAAACCAGTCAAAAGACTGAAGACTCGAACATCAACAGCTTGTTTCGGCACTTGAAAGCAGAATAGAAGGGTCTGGTGGAATGTTGCACTGATTACCTCGTGTCGCAGTGATTAGTATTCTTGGCTGTCACCGCGGAGGTCTGAGGGCTGGAAGTCGGTACACTTAAGCTGTTGAGGCAGAACTGAGGAGAGGTAGGTTCCATTCCCACCTCAGCCATCCTAGAAGTAGCATTCCACTTCTACTACAGGTAAATGCTGGGATGGTACCAAAATTAAGACCACGACCGCCTGCTACCCAAATCCTAGCCCTCAATTACAAATACACTCACTACTGCAGCCACTCACACCAAAGTAAACGGGGAGATATGTCGCAAATCCCTAAATAAATCAACATCTACAAAGATATCGCACTGCATTGTTCCAGAAACCGACTGCGGGCATACCGGTAACGTTCTCGTCTTCTGTGTCCAATGTAGCGGGATTGAAGCCCGTCGCAGGCAATTGCCATTTCATAGAGCATAAATGTGCGCCACCCGTCTGTGTTACGTTAACCTTCATCCATTCACGTGGGCGGCAAATATTCACATCTTCACTGAGCGAGGCTAGAGCATCAGGAACCACTAGTTAACAATACATTTTTAGAGCACAAAATATGCAATTGAATTAAACATTACTTACCTTTTTCTCGAACATCACAGAAAGAAAACAGAAATTTGACTGGACTTTTACAGCACAGACGTGAAGACCACCGACGAGTGGAAAGAAGCCAACTACGAATTAAGACACAATATGCTTCACTCGCCGAACAAGGAATGCGAGTGCGCCCTATGTGGGAAGCAATGGGACCGTCTTCGCGCACTGTGTTGTGCAATTCCTTTAACGAGGTTCTGCACACAATGAATGGGCATAATTAATAGACACCAGACTGTTCCAACATATGTCTAACGTTGTTCGGGCTCAATCAGTTTTGTAAGTCAAGTGAAAGCAGTCGCCTCGCGAGCGGAAGTGAGAACAGTTATAGATCTTCCGTAGAAACATTTAAGTAAACATTTCAGCTCTTCTTTTGCGTTAGTTTAAGTAAAATATTTAAGTGAAATACGAATGGGTAGCCTATTTATTAAATGTATAGACTGCTCCTTGGTCAATAAATAGTTTGGGAAATATAATATATCATACCGTACCAGTTCCAGCCTCAGTGTGGCTCCCTTCAGTAGCTGCCTTATAAAATTAATTAAAACTAATTGAATTACGAGCGAATTTGATTAATATTAACCTTGGGTTTTCCCTTTTCTTGATAATAATTTTTCATAGAAAACAACAGATCTGTAACAATGTGTGCTTAAAAATTGATGATAAAGTACTATAAAATAATTTTCTGAAAAATATGTAGAACTAAAATATCTGGTGATGGTAAAAATTATTTTATAAATACACACATCAAAAAAAGTTTTGCATCACCTCGGTTCCAAGAGTTCCGGAACCTTTAAATACAAAGGGAATAGAGATCAACACAAACAACATTTCAGCTCGTTTTATTGCTCATGAGACCCACACATTGCATGTTGTACCATCATACAGCTAGACTTTCAGCATTTGTGGTCCAGATTGCAGTACACACCACTACCTCTAATACCCAGTAACACGTCCTCTTGCATTGATGCATGCCTGTATTCGTCGTGGCATACTATCCACAAGTTCATCAAGACACTGTTGGTCCAAATTGTCCCACTCCTCAACGACAATTCGGCGTAAATCTCTCAGAGTGGTTGGTGGGTCAAGACGTCCATAAACAGCCCTTTTCAACATATCCCAGGCATGTTCGATAGGGTTCATGTCTGGCGAACATGCTGGCCACTGTAGTCAAGCGATGTCGTTATCTTGAAGGAACGCATTCACAAGATGTGCACGATGAGGTCGAGAATTGTCGTCCATGAAGACAAATGCCTCTCCAATATTCTGCCGATATGGTTGCACTATGGGTCGGAGGATGTCATTCAGGTATCGTAAAGCCGTTTCGGAGCCTTCCATGACCACCAGTGGCGTACGTCGGCCCCACATAATGCCACCCCAAAACATCAGGGAACCACCACCTTGCTGCACTCGCTGGACAGTGTGTCTAAGACGTTCAGCCTGACCAGGGTGCCTCCAAACACGTCTCCGACGATTGTCTGGTTGAAGGCATATGCGACACTCATCGGTGAAGAGAACGTGATGCCAATTCCGTGGGGTCCATTCAGCATGTTGTTGGGCCCATCTGTACCGCGCTGCATAGTGTCGGGGTTGCAAAGCTGGACCTCGCCATGGACGTCGGGAGTGAAGTTGCGCATCATGCAGCCTATTGCGCACAGTTTGAGTTGAAACACGACGTCCTGTGGCTGAACGAAACGCATTATTCAACATGGTGGCATTGCTGTCAGGGTTCCTCCGAGCGGCAATCCGTAAGTAGCGGTCATCCACTACAGTAGTAGCCCTTGGGCGGCCTGAGCGAGGCCTGTCATCGACAGTTCCTGTATCTCTGTACCTCCTCCATGTCCGAACAACATCGCTTTGGTTCACTCTGAGACGCCTGGAAACTTCCCTTGTTGAGAGCCCTTCTTGACACAAAGTAACAATGCGGACGCGATCGAACTGCGGTATTGACCTTCTAGGCATGGTAGAACTACAGACAACATGAGCAGCATACCTTCTTCCTGGTGGAATGACTGGAACTGATCGGCTGTCGTACCCCCTCCGTCTAATAGGCCCTGCTCATGCATGGTTGTTTACATCTTTGAGCAGTTTTAGTGACATCTATGAACAGTCAAAGGGACTGTATCTTGGATACAATATACACAGTCAACGTCTATATGCCGGAGATCTGGGAACCGAGGTGATGCAAAACTTTTTTTGATGTGTGTAGATTAAAATTTAAAAAAATCCTGCGATGGTTTGTCATAGAATGAAATAACGGTCTTTGCTGAGGAGAGCATGGTTTGGAAAATGTGTTGTATTTATTCCTTGCTTAATTGAACATTTTATATTTGGTATGATGAAGCTGTTGGTCTTAGACTGAGAAAGTATTGCGTAGATATACCGTATGTGGTGAAGTTCGATTACAATAGGTGTTAATGTATGCGTTGGTTTTGAAAAGGGTTTTATAAGAAAAAATTAAAAAAAATGTCAAAAATAGGTATGGAACAAATTTGATGTTTAATATTTTTATGTTAATAAAAATAATTTTGCGAAAATGACATATACCTAAATAGCTCCTATAAATCAGTCTAAAACTTTTTATTAAAATATCCTGAGATGATCAACAGGGTGTGAAGGGTGTTCTCTTAGCATAGGTTGGAATATGTACCCTATTCATGTTCTTGCTCCAATGGAGATTATGAAGCGATTCGAAATGTTAAACGTCCTTGATAAAAAAGACTGTTGTGTTATCAAATTTAAGCCCACATTTGCTACAGATCTGTTTTAACTAATGTTATAAATAACACAGCTGTCACAAAACCCGTGTTAGTGTGGTGTATGTAGTAGTAGTAGTAGTAGACTAGAAGTGAATTTGTAAATCAGGCGGGAATTGGAAAGGAGGTGGCCGTTACCTTAAGTTAGGAACAATCCCAGCATATGCCTGTAGTGGTTGTAGGGAAACCACGGAAAACTACTTCCAGGATGGCTGAGATGGGAGTGGAATCCACATCTCGTCAGTTTTTCCCCACGAGGCTGTGTGCCCCATTTTATACCTCAGACAAGAATTAAATATCTTGGTAGAGTCGGGTATCGAACCCGGACCTTCAGAGTGACAGCCAAGAAAGCAAGTCGCTACGCCAGAAGGCGGACAAAGGAACGGGTTACATTCAGTGTCGTGAGGCATACCTGGAAGTGGCTTCCCCCACTTCCACACTATGCAAAAGCTGGGATGGTACCTAACTTAAGGCCATGGACACCTCCTTTCCAATCCACGCCTCATTTACTAGAGGCACCACAATAGCACAGGTTATGACAAAATTTCAATATACTGTATATGTCCAAACCCCTCACTTCTTCACTTAAAGCAATGGACGGTTCCTACCCAATCCTAGCCTCAATTAGGAACACACTTTACAACAATAGCACGTCCAAGTACACAGAAATAATGTCCAACAGATAAGTGTGTTTGTTGTTACTAAGCATCGCTCTATTTCAGATCCTTGTCGTCCTGGCCCTGATCGCCGTAGCCTCCTCCCAGTACCTGGGGTACGGAGGGTACGTGGCCAGCCCCTACTACGGAGGATATGCCTCCCCCTACGCCTACAACTATGGTCTTGGTGGATACTACTACAGACGCTGAGCGGTAAGGGTTTAACAACTTCCACTCACAGTGAGCTGGTGACTCAACAGATAACTGCAATGTACGAGTATCTTTTATCTTTTCTTTGCAGATTTCTTGGACTTCTTTCCTTCCTTCGCAGTGCTATTTTCACCTGTTCTGTTTTTCTAATGTTGGTGTGTATATCAGGATAAAATAAATGATTCTTTTATTTTTCTAAGTTAAATTATTTCTGTTATTATTTACCTTTGAAAATCCTCATAATTCCCATCAAATGTTTTTTTTTAATATTCGTGAGTTTTCTCAATGAATAACCTCTAGATTCCCTAAATAAGAGTGCTGTATTCTCGCTTGATACTCTAGAAATTATTTCTATAATTAAAGTCTGGTATTTCATTACGCTTGCGCACATTTTCTTCCACTCTTACATACATAAACCCCCGATTTAGCATACTAATTGGGGCGAAGGTTCGTTCGTTAAATCGAAAGTCTGTTAAATCGCGAATTGAGAAATTAGAATGTTTAATTCGAAATATTTTTTAAAAATCTTTAAAGACACGTGATTCATCTTACAAAATTCATCGGCCCGAGCTTTGAGATGCATGTCCTCAATTGCGCAGCCCTCGAGCAATAACAATATCGACGTTGTAGCCTACTACTAGAGAATTATCGATATTTGTGAATAATCGAACGATTGCAATGCCCGTGGAACGATCGGTTAGATGTGTTCTATTTCAAAATTAGCTGTATGTTGTTCTCGCATCTACGATTATGCCCGACAAAACGATGTTTTTGGGAAATGTATTTCTTAGTTGTCCTACGCGGTTCAATTTATTCATCTCACAGTAAGAGCAGTAAGGTTATGTTTATATCGTGTAGGCCACTAATTAACGAGGTTTCATTCTAATTACTTGTTAATGCCAGCTCTACCAAGAAATTTTAATTCTGGTGGGAGGGCTGGAACGGGGTACACACTGAACCTCGTGAGGCAAAACTGAGAAGAGGAGGGTTCGCCGTCCTGGAAGTAGTTTCTTGTGGTTTGCCTCCACTTCTACTCTAGGCAAATGCTGGGATAGTTCCTAACGTAAGGCCACGACCACCTTCTTTCCTATCCTCATCTTAATTATATATAAATACACTCACTAAAACAGCCATCACAATTACACAGGTTATCAGACACATACCCCCCTAACACACACACCTATACCCAAGCACACAGAGCTACATGACAATGATGCCGCAAAGCTCATCAATGAAATCAACAACCACGTATTAACACCGAGAAGTGTAGCAGTTTGCCTAAAAAGACGGGTAAATCTATCGAGCTCAGAATGGCCTCAAATTAAAGCTTTGTAGACGTGCAGAATGTATCTCTTCTCTACTTAGTATAAAACTAAGTCCCCGATTCTTGGATGTTACGGGTAAACTGACGTCCGAGCGCTTTGTAAGCTTGCGCTGGGCAAACCGTTAAAAATATCTAAATACTATGAGTGTAAGAATTGTTCAGCATGAAAAGTTATACAAAAAAGTCCGCGAGAGCATATGTCTATCTTCAACACATCGCCCACTATAAGTGTTTTTACGTTTTCATTTCTTCCAACCATGTCCATTCAACTACTGAGGCGACAGTTTACGAGCTAGCTAAGGGCGAGTCTATCATCCCTGTTACAGCCTAGCTAGCGGACGAACGTATTGCCCCAGATACAGCTAGCAGCAAACCGTCGAGTCGTGTTGAGTTAAGACTTCTGAGTAGGGTGGTTTTGTTTGGAGTTTCCCTGGAAGTGCAACTCGGGTTTTCTTCATTTCGCCTGTGAATCACAGTCGAGTTAAGATTCGACGAAAGGGGGATTTGAGTTTCATTCACCTCGCCATTCCCAGGAAATGCAAATCTCATTTTGCCTGTGAACTTTTCGTTCCGCAAAATTCACAGTCAATTTAAGATTGGACGGAAGGGGGTTTATATTATATTAAATTATACTGATTGGCGTATAATCTCTACTTAGTATAAAACAAAGTCCCCGATTCTTGGATGTCAGGGGAAACTCGAGAACCACTGGATGGATTTTGATGTAAAGGATATCTCCAGGAAGGTTTTTGTAGAAAATAATTTATTTATGACCAAAGGAAGCCAATCAGTAACGATTTCAGTGAAAAAGTCGAAAGAAGAACCTGGTGTTTGTGCGCTTTTTAACCCTTTATAGGGCAGAATATTATTTAAGATCTTTTATTTGTATTTATTTTAATTTAATTTTAATTGTTTTACCCTGATATTAATTATTATTAATTTTAAATTTTGTTTTCTTTGACATTTTAATGTTCTTAAAATTAAAATTATAAAATATTAGAATTTTAATTTTTATAAGCTTACTTATTTATTTTTAATTCCAATTTTATTATCATTTTTTAACCTTTTAATTGCAATTGTTTCACCCTAATATTAATTAATAATATGTATTTTTATTTTGTTTAACATTTTAATGTTCTAAAAATGAAGGATATAAAAGTATTATAATTTTAATTTTTATGAGCTTATTTATGTTTAATTATAATTTTATTGGGCCTAACGTTTTTAAAACTTTTTAATTTTAATTGTTCTTATTAAAAATTTTGTTTCATGTACTTTAGGTCAAGGAGGTAAAGAGATAATGTTTGGTTTTCAGTAATATTAACACTTACAAAATAACATTTGTTGGGTATTGCGCCCGTTGACGCATGTTTGCTCAGATAAAAGAGACTAAAACGAATGCTGAAATGTAACTGAACATACCCTGCGAGCGGCGGGAAGAAGCTGAAGTATTATCGCTTAGGATCATATTTTTATATATTTTGGACATTCCAAAAATCAACTATAATTATAACCAAGTAATTCTGCATATTTGAAGTACAGCATACTTCGTAAATCAAAGAAACTATCATTTACGCGGCCAGCTCATATACTGAGAGCACGCCATATTTGGTAACACCAGTTCCTATTTGTCTTTGGATGAGACAACATCGATGTGCATATTGGAGCACAAGTGAAAGTACGTCCGTGAAGGAAACCATGTGGCATGAAAAATCTGTGGATATTTTTTCTTATGGATAGCCATCATGGCATTGTTTAATAGTTTAAAGATTGAAGACATTCATCACTACATAAATTGTGAAATATTTTCACTATCCGAGGTGAAATGATGGACTTGTGTGAAGTAAACTTTACGACCGCATGGTCTCACTCGCACACACATATTTCAGTGTTACATAAACTGTGTATTTAATTAACTGTATAACTGTACAAAATCTACGAGAACAATCTTTATTTGCCAGATGGGCAGTATTTTTGATTTAATTTTGTGTTAATATTTTTGTGTAAATATCAGTGCAAAGTCACGAGTGAGTGTCACACAAGCGACACGGCTAGAGCCAGTGGCGGAGTGAAAATGGGCAATTTTTTTACCGCATATTAGCTGCAGTGCGCGAAAGTTTCCTTTAATTATGTGCTACGTTATTACCAATGCTAACATTACAATCATGCTAGACCAGCAGATCTTCAAATACAACGCCAACCACGCGATGGCACGTGATTTCTAAATCATGCGTGGGGAATTGGCGACGGAAGATGTCCAGACACAATGAGATAGTAATCTAAAGCCATACACGAGACCGCATATAACATCTCATGGCGGGCCTCGAACCCAGTGACGCTGCATCTGTAAGTCAGATCAAATGTTTATAGCGTATTGTAAGAGTTGGAAAACAGTAGATTAGTTTAATTCGGTTTCATTTATTTAGTTCACAATGCAGGTAGTTAATTATAAGACGCGTGTGGAAATTAATAAGTTTTACTAAACATTTATAGACGCCAGGAAGGCTGGATTTTCAATGCTCATTTCGTATAATTTCAAAACAGTTATTATCAACTTTTATTTTGTCAGGCTGATGACAAATAAACTAGTTAGACAAATGTTAAATCGAGGCCAAGGTTACGAGCCAAGTTTACTACACAGCACACTCGATTCTAGGCAGTGGATCAATATTTTGTTTCAGAAGGCTGTGCGATTCTTGACATTATTACAAGTGGAATGCAGAGTTCCGTTATTCACATTTGTTAGCCAGATCAATACTTGAAAACAGGTTTATTTCTTTAAGAGTAGCCACACAGGCAATGAATGCAACTGTATTTTGTAACCAAATGAACGCAGGTTCGACCTTATTCAGGGAAGAGGCAATTTTATAAATGCTCACACACACTTTTAGCTTCTATCAGAAGCCTTCATGATTATTTAAAGCGTTGTCAGGATGTGTTTTCTGTACACATAATCTTTATTACCAGCAATTTCAAACGTGTATCAATTAGGAATCCACACTTTTGTAAATTAACGTTATACGAGTATTATATGAGACGTGACGATGGATTAATACCTCCGACATTGTTATTGTGGTTATATCGGTGGTAATGAACTAATTAAAGTCGTACCAAAACCGAGGGCGCCTGGATCAAAGAATCCGAAATAAGAGTAAAGTAATTGGTGAAGACATAGGATGTCTAATAAGTATGATGAAATATTGGTGAAGACACAGGGTGTCTCGTAAACTATTAAACTATTGAGTTATTTGCTTAAGTTGGATACACACGTTACCTAAAAACACTGAACGCTTTTAAAGGTCCATAAACTGAACAACAATACTGTCAGGGATAAATAATTGTGTGAAGCTTTAATAATCAAAAATATGGTTTTGAAAACTAACAAATCTTATAATTCCCCCTGAATCTAAATAAAATTTATAAACATTAAAAATAAACTATTTTTCTGGACCAAAGGTTAACACTTAGATATTGTTAAGCTATTTTAGATACATTTTGATACATTTTCACATGAATAGTCGACAACTAATTGGTGATGTGATAACAGAAGCACACACATCAGATTTGTAGCAATATGAGTCGATGTAATTGTTTAATTACTATCGCATTTGCAGGCTTTCTTATATTTTCTATTTTCTTAACACTTTGACACTATGACCGTTTGTTACAAACAGTAACAAATCGAGTACGCAGGCAGTGCCAATTGCACAACCATAGGGGTGCTGAATTATTGTATGCATTTGTGTTGTATTAGCATAGTTTTTTTAATTCAGCAACATTGTGCACATAGCTTAATTTTCTTAGTAATAAACGCATCTCGTTCATTAATTAATGATATTTAGGACTAGCTAAACACTTAACTCTAAAGATAAATGTTAGAGATGGCATCATCATAGCATAGGACAAATTTTCCCCTTGCTACTAAATGTAAATGTTCTAGTATTTGTAAACAAGTAAATGTCTTGCTTTGCTGTAGAATCTTTTGATGTTTGATCCACCCGTAAGTTATTTCGATGTAATTGCTTAGGGCCGATCTTACGTGCCATTCTCTTAGCTTGCTCATTTAGTCGAATTTTGTATTAGGACCATGGGAGTAATTTAGATCTTGTTTAGGACTTTTTTTATATTTTCTTTCAGGGCAGCATAGTATCGGACTAGCCGTTTTGCAACTCTCATGCTAGGCTAGGGATTTATTCTGAATAAATTTTATTTGTAATTTTAACATAAGACTGACCTCTCTTTTCTTGTTTAGTTTTGTTATCGATGCATTCCTCTGAGCTGGTTAAAGATCGAACCTCACTAATTCCCGACACCCCCGAGTGCAGACTTTGTGCTACACCAGCCTACGAATGTATCGTCCCCTATACTTGTATGTTAACTGGAAGAGGGTCTCGGAAGGATCATTTGAAACCGGTGGCTCCCCGAAACCTTCGGTCAGCGGGCACAGTATATCGCTGAAAGATTCAACCATCAGTATCATTCAATGACTATATAAATTGTCCTTATAGTATGTAGTTAGTATATAGACCACTAACCTATAAAGGGTCAAGCTTATACTGGGCAAACCGTCAAAAATATCAATATAATATGAGTGTAAGAATTGTTCAGCATGAAATGATCTACAAAAATACCGCGAGGGCATATATCTATCTTCAATACATCGCCTACTATAAGTGTTTTTGATTGGGAGGAAGGGGGATTTGAGTTTCATGCAACTCGCCATTTTTAAATTACGTCTGACAAGAATTCGTTGCTCATATAATTAATAGTCCAGTCAGTGATATTAACCCATCATCCTGAGGCGTAAAACGGATATAGGCCGTAGTTCATTGACATCGAAAATAAAGGCGCTTATCACGTAATGCATTCATAACTGTTCCAAGGCGAAGCCGGGGCGGGTTGCTAGTTTGAAAAAAAAACCAATGATTCAGCCCTGGTGTGAATTTAGAGGACGTGCCCTCACTTCGACTACCCCCCCCCCACCCCCCCCCCCCCCTCACCTAGCCTCCCTCTCGCCCCTCTCGTCATACCATACATCCTTCTTATGTCCGTATATCTCTACTTAGTATAAAACAAAGTCCCCGATTCTTGGATGTTACGGATAAACTCAAGAACCACTGGATGGATTTTCATGCGGTTTTCACCATTCTGTAAAGGATATCTCGAGGATGATTTCTGTAGAAAATAGTTTATTTATGATCAAAGGAAGTCGAGCAGTAACGATTTCAGTAGAAAAGTAGAAAAAATCTGGGGTCCGAGCGCTTTGTAAGCTTACGCTGGGAAAACCGTTAAAAATATCTAAATACTATGAGTGTAAGAATTGTTCAGCATGAAAAGTTCTACAAAAACGTCCGGGAGAGCATATGTCTATCTTCAATACATCGCCCACTATAAGTGTTTTTCGTTTTAATTTCATCCAAACGTGTCCATTCAACTACCGTACTGAGGCGACAGTTTACGAGCTAGCTAAGGGCGAGTCTATCATCCCTGTTACAGCCTAGCTAGCGGGCGAACCTATTGCCCCAGATGCAGCCATCAACAAACCATTGAGTCGTGTTGAGTTAAGACTTCTGAGAAGGGTGGATGTGTTGGGAGTTTCCCTGGAAGTGCAACTCGGGTTTTCTTCATTTCACCTGTGAAACACAGTCAAGTTAAGATTGGACGGAAGGGGGATTTGAGTTTCATTCACCTCGCCATTTCCTGGAAGTGCAACTCTCATTTCGCCTGTCAATTTTTCGTTCCGCAAAATTCACAGTCAATTTAAGATTGGACGGAAGGGGGATTATATATCATATTATATTATGTTATATTATACTGATTGGCGTATAATCTCTACTTAGTATAAAAAATCCCCGATTCTTGGATGTCACGGGTAATCTCGAGAACCACTGAATGGATCTTGATGCAGTTTTCAACATTCTGTGAAGGATATCTCGAGGAAGGTTTCTGTAGAAAATAATCATTTATGACCAAAGGAAGTCAAGCACTAAAGATTTCAGTGAAAAGGTCGAAAAAAAACTGGCGTCCGTGCTCTTTTTAAGCTTACGCTGGGCAAACCGTTAAACATATCTAAATACTATGAGTGTAAGAATTGTTCAGCATGAAAAGTTCTACAAAAAAGCCCCGGAGAGCATATGTCTATCTTCAATACATCGCCCACTATAAGTGTTTTTACGTTTTAATTTCTTCCAAACGTGTCCATTCTACTACTGAGGCGACAGTTGACGAGCTAGCTAGGGGCGAGTCTATCACCCCAGTTACAGCTTAGCTAGCGGACGAGCTTATTGCCCCAGATACAGCCAGCAGCAAACTGTTGAGTCGTGTTGAGTTAAAAACTATAGAGAAGAGCGGTTGTGTTAGGAGTTTTCCTGGAAGTGCAACTCGGCTTTTCTTCATTTCGCCTGTGAACTTTTCGTTCCGCAAAATTCACAGTCAAGTTAAGATTGGACGGAAGGGGGATTTGTGTTTCATGCACCTCGCCATTCTTAAATTACGTCTGACAAGAATTTGTTGCTCATGCATCTCCATGTTAATATAATTAATAGTCCAGTCAGTAATTTTAACCCATCATGCCGAGACGTAAAACAGATATTGGTCGTTATTCATTGACATTGGAAAAAAACGCTTATCACGTAATGCATTCATAACTGTTCCCGGGCGAAGCCGGGTCGGGTGGCCAGTTGTCATAATAAAAACATGATGTTCAGTAAAGAACATATAGCTTACTTTCTCCTAAGTGCATTGGTATAGTTATAACTCTTTGTCCTTTTCAAGGAGTATAATTGAATGTTGGTTGTAGTACCGTAGCGTGTTGAAATGCAACGTGCTATACGGATATTATACGTTGATTGATTGAATCCTCACCTGAATTATATATACACACACTAATACAGCCATCACAATAACACGGTTTTACAGACAAAATTCATCACTCACCCAAGTACACGGGGCTAAATGACCATAATGTACATGCATCCCAAATGAAACAACAACAACAACAGCTTCCTACCCAAATCATTCCTCGTATAAAAGTACACACGCTAGTAAGCCTCCAGACCGCACAGTGACACAGGTTATCACACAATTTCTACACACACCCAAGTACACGGGGATACAAGACCATGATGCCACAAAACCCCTAAAGAATTAACAACAAAAACAACAACAATAGACTCTACCGCGGATCAAGGACAAAGAATTTTAATCGCTGTAGTCGAGTGTTGAAATTTGTGGTGTTAAGAGTACAGCATATATATAGGCTACTGTAATACTAGCAGTAGTGCCCGGCTTCGACCGGTGGATTTATTTGTTTTATGGATGATAATGAATACTACTAGAGAACAGGCACATGATGGTGGTGGTTGTAGTGGGGGTGATAAGCAGTACAGTATAATGGACGTAACATTCAGGTCATTTTACCGTAATGATAATAATGAATAGGGAAACGGCTATTTACTAACTACAGCACTGACTCATGTAATTTACAAACAAATTTATAAAAATGATTAGAAAGAGGGAGCCTCCGTGGCTTAGGCGGCAGCACGTCGGCCTCTCACCGCTGAGCCCGTGGTTCAAATCCCGGTCACTCCATGTGAGATTTGTGCTGGACAAAACGGAGGCAGACAGGTTTTTCTCCGGGTACTCCGGTTTTCCCTGTCACAATTTCATTCCAGCAACACTCTCCCCTATCATTTCATTTCATCTGTCATTCATTTAATCATTGCCCCAGAGGAGTGCGTCAGGCCTCGGCAGCCGGCGCAGTTCATATCCTCGCCGCTAGATGGGGGCTTCATTCATTCCATTCCTGACCTGGTCGGAGACTGAAAGCAGGCTGTGGATTTTTCATTAGAAAGAGGAATAAGTGAATTACAAGACACTGCCTAGGGCCTATATCTCATTGCCTGTTAGAAATGTAGAGACCAATAGTGTCGTCTTATGTCGCATAGCGCCGTAGGAAAATAATCAGAACACTTTGGGAAACTTCGACTGTCCCGAGCTCCTGAGGTAGCAATAGTACCATTTATCGCCACATAGCACTCAACGATAAGTTTCGGAATAAATGAAGGTAAATTTGAAAGCACCAAGGCTTATTACAGCTGATAACCTCAATGTACTGCCCCAACACTACTGCACTTATACAGAGGCATAATATGTCCATGATGATAACTGTTACTGCAATTTATAAGCAGCGCAAGATGTAACTAATTTGTAAATTCTGCACCAGAACACAGGTAGGGGCGATGTGATGCAGCCCGAAATGCCAGTCAACAATAGACTTATTAAAATACTCTTACAGTTACTCTACTACGGACATGAATGGTTCTAGGGCCTTAATACGTGGCTTTCAAGTTCAGTTTGTTTGTTATTCTAAATGTAGGGAATAGAGAGGGTTGTCCAAAATATCAAGTGGAGAGTGTTACTCCCCGTTACTGCAATTTATAAGCAGCGCAAGATGTAACTAATTTGGAAATTCTGCACCAGAACACAGGTAGGGGCGACGTGATGCAGCCCGAAATGCCAGTCAACAATAGACTTATTAAAATACTCTTACAGTTACTCTACTACGGACATGAATGGTTCTAGGGCCTTAATACGTGGCTTTCAAGTTCAGTTTGTTTGTTATTCTAAATTAGGGAATAGAGAGGGTTGTCCAAAATATCAAGTGGACAGTGTTACTAGCAGTGTCTCAAAGTTTATGTAATATTTGGTGCAACTAGGAGGAACGGTGTAGATTTGTTATAAAGGGCCTAAATGCAGGGAATGGAGTGGTCTGTCAGAAATTTAAAGTGGACAGTGTCACCCGCAGGGTTCCAAAGGGTAAGTGTACAAAATGTGGTTCAGATCGATGAAACGGCGTAGATTTGTGACAAAGGACCTAAATGCAGGGAATGGAGTGGTCTGTCCGAAATTTCAAGCAGACAGTGTTACTCGTCGGGTTCCAAAGGGTAAGGACGGTATGTGAAATTTGGTTCATTTCGGTGAAACGGTGTAGATTTGTGCCAAAGGGCCTAATTGCAGGGAACGGAGTGGTCTGTCCGAAATATAACATAGCCTAAACTATTCCTCTTGAATCTGGCTATTGTATCCAAAAAGACTTTTTCGAATCCGACAGGTATTTGCAGAGATTAGCAAGTTTAAACACACAAACACACAAACTCTTCAGTTTTATTATATTAGTATAGACCAGGGGCTCTCAACCTGTGGTACGCGTACCCCTTAGAGGTACGCGAAACATTTCAGGGGGTACGCGGCAGGCCATCCTTCTACTCGATCCACATGCGCAGTGAGCTTCGTGCCGTGACTACTGTGTGAGTTATTTACGGCGCGTGTATTTGAACTCCACAAAGAATTGCATATTTTCTTTACCGAGCACAATTCTAATTTATCATCAGTACTAAGTGACTTTGGTTGGCTTTTAAAATTGGCCTATTTAAGTGATATTTTTGAAAAACTGAACATTTGGAATAAGTGTATGCAAGGTAGTGTTTCTGATATGTTCTATGTTGAAATGAAAACTAACGCAATGATTGCAAAAATCACCCTTTGGGAAAAGGAACTGAAAAACAACAACTATATTTCGTTTTATTAAAATATATTGCCTTATAAAATTACCAAGGTTAAACCATACTAACTAAATATCTTTTACATTTTTAATAACCATTATTACTACCTAAGAAAGGTTAGTAGGGGGTACGCAGGATGTTTAATTTTTTTAAGGGGTACGAAGGTTGAAAAAGGTTGAGAACCCCTGGTATAGACAACGACGAGTGGTAGTAATGGCACCGCTCCAACATCCGTACGCCGTGGTCCAGACGGATCCGTGTGTTTATGAATGGAGAAGTGTTACATCAGCCGTTTAGTAGGTCACTGAACCAAACGTGTCCAAGTTGCATCATCCCACTCGGCCGTAGTGCCCGAGACCTTGTGTGTAGTACTGCTCGGGTCAAGGAGTATCCTTGGCTCGGATCTAAGCTCCAGCGGGATGAGCTTTATTTTATTGATGTGTAACATCTTTCCACTCGTTTGCTGTATGTTTTTTGTGGGGGTGATTCTGAAAAATGAAATGGAAATGGAACGATGGAACGGAAATGGGACGGCAATGCAACGGAAACAATGAGTGCGTGCGGTGGCGGAGAATGGAAATTGGACGGAAATGTGTAAGAGGAAACATCGCATACGGTTTACCTCAAGGTTTGGAGGCCCGATTTTAGATATTCATACAATAAATCATCTTCAAGTTGTCGTTGTTTGGTGTGAAAATATTCATTATATCATTTTTGCTGAAAACAATTATGATTTATTAAATCTTACTACTTTTGCTGTATTCTTATTTAATGTAAGCACTCGAGGTACTGTCAGCCATATGGCTATGTGGAATCTATATCGCATACAAAATTACTTCAAGGTTTGGAAGCCCCATTAAAGATATTCTTCCTACAATAAATCATCTTCAAGTTGTCGGTGTGAAAATATTCATTAACAAGGGATAACATGTCACATGTTACACATCATATCCGACCACTGTAAGACTCGTAAATTTTTATTTATCGTATGGCTTTTAGTGCCGCGAGTGTCCGAGGACATGTTCGGCTCGCCAGTGGCAGTAGTTGCTTCAAGCGAATACCCATAGGGTAAGCTACAAGTTCCGTTCAATTTCAAGTAGTTCCAACTTTCGCTACCAGATGTCAATGATACCTAGTGGTGAACGTTGGAACTTTGATAGAGCGTTCCAACGAAATCTAACCTAGAAATTTAGCTTCATACAAATTTAGTCTGTGGAAGGATATTTTACATGCCATAAATGTATGACATGGGACCGCCGGCTTTACTTCCCCTCCGAAGGAAGGCATACTGAAGGAAGTTAACGCTCTTTAAAATATCCGACGACCTCGGCCGGGTTTGAACCCGCTATCTTGGGAACAGCAGTTCAGCATGCTACCAACTACGTCACCGAAGCCGCTAGGGTGAGGTGAAGTGGCAGGAGGGAAGAGAAGGGCCTGTCGATAGCCCGCCGTGTTATTTAGAATTCCTACCTAGTTCAATGCTTCTAACATAGGGCCGTTGCCTAAACCAGTGCGTTATTGCAATTGCGTGACTAATCACACAGTTGTTTCCCCTAACATTCTCTTGTGCAGTGGGTTTAGTTCTCAGGGGAGCTGGAGCAAGTCCGGATATCGGAGGTTCAAATTCTGGCACTGACAGTGGTTATCATAATGTGGTTTCCCACGCTCCCTCCAGGAAAATGCCGGGATAGTACCTTAATTCAAATCCCAAAGCACCTACCCCACCCTTAACCCTAATGATTACAGTTGCACACTCTCCTACAGTCATCACAGAAACACTCCCAAATACATGGATGTGATGATCAGATATCCCAAGTCCGTGACTGATGATTTCACCTGTTGGTGACGAATGATGACATATTCACTTGCTGTGCCCCTCCAGGAAATGTTCCCACCGACCACCACTGTGCCAGTCTGATATTGGTTTGCATGATCAAGCCCAACATTAACAGCTTGGGATATTGACAATTAGGGTAAATATTAAAAGTTTATTGGTTTTTTAAAATACGTGTATGTTTACCATGTTAGATTGGTAACAGTTTATCCGTGTTGGTTTTAAATGTTTATGTTCTACCCTGACTATTATGTATCTGAAAACTGTATCATTATGATGGTCATTATAACACTATTTTTCATTATGAAACAGTTTCTCCCACCAATCACAGCTCAAGAAACAGTTTTTTGACCAATTAGATAATGATACCTTCGCGCATGCGCTCAAAATCCAACATGTCTATATAAATTACCGAAAGTGCACCGTCCATATGTTCGCGTAAATAAACTGGTGAATATGAGACAAGAAATAGCACTGTACCTTAATATACACAAATCCAATTTCTACACAGAGCGTTGATTTCAAACGACTACGGTGACAGTTTTACCGAATACTGGTTCACGATCTGCACATCTGCATTGAAGCACACAGAGCGCATGCGTCGGTCGGCCAGAGAGCTTGGAACACGGAGATATGCTACCTAGCGCACCACCCGATCACAAAATTCTAGTTACTGAACAGATATTTATGAATATTTATGTTAAAACAAGTAATAAAGTTATAATTACCGTCGAACATAAACAGTCGTATGCAACTCGCCTATAATGGTAATTAAGACACTCGTATGGAAATTATAAAACTCGCTAAAGCTCGTTTTATAAACATGCTCGTGTCTTAATTATAGCCATTATAGGCTCGTTGCATAATGTACTAAAAAATAACTTTTTTTCTTTTCTTAGTCGTTCACCCTCCAGGTTGGTGGAACCCACGGACTCAGCGAGGGAACTCACCACTACCGCCTCTACGGGCAGTGTCCTAGAGCTGGGAACATCTAATCGGAGTGGATATAATTGATGAGGTGTGATTGGCACCTCGCCCAGGCGGCCTCACCTGCAAAGCGAACAGGGGCCTCATGAGGGAAGTAATGGATGGTCAGGATGGATAGGCAAGGAAGAGGGAAGGAGGCGGCCGTGGCCTTGAAGAAGGTACCATCCCGGCATTTGCCCGAAGACGAAGTGGGAAACCATGGAAAACCACTTCGAGGATGGCTGAGGTGGGAATCGAACCCCCTCTACTCATTTGGAACACCCGAGGCTGAGTAGACCCCGTTCCAGTCCTCATACCACTTTTCAAATTTCGTGGCAGAGCCGGGAATCGAACCCAGGACCTCCGGGGGTGGCAGCTAACCATGCTGACCGCTACGCTACGGAGGCGACTGTAAAAATAACTTATCGTGCGCATTAGTTGAACGACCAATGTATTTGGTTCTGTTAGTACACACGGACTGGCTTAGGCGGCTGCACGCCGGTCTTTCACCGCTAGGTCCGTGGTGCAAATCCCGGTCACACCATGTGATATTTGAGCTGGACAAAGTGGAGGCAGACAGGATTTTCTCCGGGTACTCCGGATTTCCCTGTCACAACTTCCATCCCAGCAACGCTCTACCCTTTCATTTCATTTTATCTGTCATTTATTTAATTATTGCTCCTGAGGAGTGCGACAGGCTTCGGCAGCCAGCACAATTCATATCCTCGCATTCATTCCATCCCTAACTAGGTTGGACGACTGGAACAGGCTGTGGATTTTCATTTTCAGTACACACGGACAGGTAAACCCCCGCACCTCTCCTCACCATCCGCGGTACAAGTACACAGAGCTTGGGCTCGAGTAGTACAGAGCCCACCCATGTTGACATTGTAATTTCTTGGTGCTTCTCATTTAGGGTGTCATGTTCCTGAAAATCCTAAAAGCGTCAGCTGTACTTGTATCGTATTTATGTCAGAACACATTTTAATATTTAGCTAATAGCTCACTTCAAATTTATCCCAAAAACTATCAAATTTACCCTCAGTTTCTTTTTTGTCAGCCTGTTAGTCTGTTTGGTATGTGTTGCCGACAAAACTATTGGAGTGAGTAGTTTCTTTTTTATTAATTTACAAGCTAGCGATAGGCTATCATGGTCATTTAGCCCGATTACTTGGGTGTACCTAGGATTTGTCTCTATCGCGTTGGAAGCCAACCGGCCGACTTCCTTACAAAACCCCTTCCCTGATCCGTCATGAAAATAAAATGAATGCCATTGGCAGGATTAATAAAATATACACAGTACACGAGGACACCTGCTGACTGTGACGGACAAGAAAGTGCGGGCACTTTGCTGAACATATGCTGCACCAAAAGGTTACTTGGCACATGAGACTAAAATGGCTGTTCAATGCCAACCTGTCAGCTGAAATTTATTCGTCTATCTGCAAAAGCCTTGGGAGACAGTCTTTGTCTGTTGGCAAGCTGGTCCAGTCTACATGCTGACACACCATGCCCTTACTGACGAGATAGGTGTGTTATTTGTTTTTCGTCCCTTTTAATTGACTACACGCACCTTTAATATATAATAAATACACGCGTGGTGAGACACCAAGGGAATAATGCCACGAAATCACTTAGCCTAAACATTTTATCTTAATAAAATCTACTGTTCTACAAGCGGAATATTTGAGGCGATTCTGTATCGTGATCATTTTCCTCTATAAATTCTTCCTCAGAAGTATAATACATGTGTCTCATCCAACTTCTTCTTGCGCCTGGTATACGCCTGGTCATGCCCTACACGTGTACTAAAGATGGTTCGAATCGGTGACCCATGTATCGTATCCTCCCCTTGTAAGTACAAAGATTACACTGGAGACGTTCAACGTACTAGTGTATCTGATTTGAAGAAAAAAAGTTGGTGCTCAAAAAAAGCTTTTTTAATAAATCAACATATTTGCAAAAAACTCACTCTTAGCTTCGTATATTGTGAGTGCAGAGATAACTAAGGCTAAAAAAACATTTTCTGATGGTGGGTTTGTTAAGAAATGCTGTGTAGAAATGGCTCGAGCCTTTGGCGATGAAAAACTCTCTAATGACTTCAAAAACGTTTCACTTTCGAAACAGACTGTCACTAGGAGGGTTGAAGAAATAAGTAACCATGTATCAAATAAATTAAGTGCCGTAGTATTATTTCAGAGGCCGCTTACTTTTCTCTGGCCTTGGATGAATCCACTGATATAACAGATACTGCTCAGTTGTTAATAAATATTTACCAGAACTGTGGGCAAGGATTTTACAATCAATGAAGAGTTGTTGGCATTAGAGTCTCTGCATGGTACTACCAAAGGTCATGACTTTTTTGTTGTAGTTATGAAAGTACTGAACAGCTGTGGGGAACAAATAACCTGTCGGCTATTTTAACAGATGGCGCCCAAGCTAGGGTTGGCTCTCAGGTAGGCCTAGTTGGCTTAATGAGAAAGGCTGGAATCAACTGTCCAGCATTTCATTGTATTATACACCAGGAAGTCCTGTGTGGAAAAATTCTGGAAATGGAAGATACTATGAAAACTGTTATGCAATGTGTAAATATGATTCGAGGGGAGACTCAGTCGTTGACTAATAGAAAAATTCATGGGTATTTTGTCAGAACTTGAGACAGAGTATAGTGATTTGACACTATTCACGGAAGTGCGCTGGTTAAGCAAGTGAAACTGCATAAAACGATTCTTTAATTTGAGAAAAGAGATACCGTAACTGAGTTCCTTAATGTACATGTCAAAACACCTAGCTCCTTGGAAATGCAAGAAAAGCTTCTCGATTCACATGTTTTGTGCAGTATGGCCTTTATAACAGACATAAGTCACCACTTGAATGAACTAAACTGGAAATTACAGGGTCCAAATCAAACCATACCTCAGTTAGTTGGGCACTTAGACGGATTTGACGACTTAAAATTTTCCCATCCAGCTTTAATAAAAGCCAATCTCATACATTTTTCATCATGCAAATAAATCATGGAACAAATCCCAACCAGTGATTTCTTTTTTTGCAAACTATTTTAGATAAGCTTCTGGAGTCGTTCAATGAACGGTTTTTGGATTTAAATGAAATGCATCTTTTCTTATTTAACAACCCCATGTCTTGTGATAATTCACAGCAAGATGACAACATTCAATTAGAGCTCTGTGAGTTGCAAAGTGACCCATTTACTCAGACAAGGTCGGAAACTGGTTCTGCATTTTGGATTCCATTGCCTGAGGAGAAATGTCCCAAACTACGTGACTTCGGTAGGAAAATAGTTTCAATGTTTGGAAACACATACCTTTGTGAGTGCAACTTTTCAACAATGACATTTATAAAATCAACTCACCGCAACAGACTCACAGACAACCATCTTCGAGATCTGCAAAAGGTTGCAACCACTTCAATTCAGATTGATTTTGATGAATTGTTGAACGATTGTGCCCGCCTACAGTGTTCTCATTTAGCGAAGTAGGTAGCCTACATATTTGTGGATGATTTTAAATTTAAATAAATTAGTTTTTTTTTCAAATACTGGGTTCTGATAAGTGTAAACAACATGATTAAATAACAAATAAAATTTTAATATTATACTTGTTTTGATCTTTTGTACATTGAGGCTATATGTAGGCTATATGAAAATATTTTGCGTAACGTTTATTGATTCATATTATTTCATATACGACGCATACTATACGATATACGTATTGCCTACATTTGGCTTATATATGTAGGTGTGGAATTAGTTGTGAGGCCCTCATCTTCACTGGAAAATATTGAAATGGTCCTTTAGGGTTAAGAAGATGACCATCCCTGGTCCACGGTATAGACAAGTCGACTAGACTACAAACATTACAAAACTGAAATCCTAAAGTTTTGGTAAATTAAAAAAGGAACCGTTGGTCTAACTTTGTACGAAGACAGTGCAACAACTATAATAATAATAACAATAATAATATTAATAGGTTTTTAGACACAGTATTTTTATGTTTTTCGGGCAGACGAATTGCTGGAATTTTGTATTCACAGAACTTCTTGTACGTGCCATTAAATCCATTGGCATAAGGCTGTCGTATATGGCGTAAAAACCAATATATTTCTTTGCCATTGCACCAAGAATTCTGCCATCCATCACAGCCACGACTGCAATCTAGAAGACCAGTAAGTGTCACTGCAGGGCAACTCATTGCTGCTGGATTTGACCTAAATGAAAGCTGGATGCATGAGTGGTCAACTAAAACATTGGGAACATGTGCCCACCATCTTGATCCCACAAAGAAACCAAACAGCTTTGACTTACCGAGGAACTTCTGGTGCCGCATCAACAGACTGAGGACTGGACATGGTTGCTGCAATTATTTCAAGTACAAGTGGGGCTGGATAAGCTTAAAATGTGTGGGTGTAACGTGGAAGAACAGAGGATTGAACATCTGGTCCAACGCTGTCCTCTTTATTCGTACCCTGGCATTCCTGATGATTTGTTCGCTGTCACACCCGATTTAACCGAATGGTTGAGAAGGATGGACTTTAAAGTTTGAATATAGGCCTACCTTGTTATGTATAACTGTATATAGTATAGATTACCAGAGATTAAATAAATAAACCTTCATTTATTACATGACTGAGCCTAGATCGAACCCTTGTGAAGGATAGTACTCTACTACCTGAGCTACACAGCCTCGCTGCTTATGCCAGCTGATACAGGCCGGACGTTTGTTTTAGACGATTGCCCTTGACCTTGAAGCCTGTGGGTGAGCCTACACTCACTCACTCTCTCACCCTATCGCTTCACACTTGTCACCACCGACCTGATGTAATGGAATTCCAGACTTGAGCAGACAGTGGGTAGATTATTGGCTGAGGAATAACCTAACCACCAAGGGAAGATGATTAAGAAAAGGAGGTAGGTTTCGGACTGGAGAAAAAGGATAGAAAAATAGGAGGAGAGTCCCACAAAAGTTATGAATTTAACTTTAAATGCACTTAGAGGCGGTTGCCACTGCAAATCCGCTCTCTGATACCTAAAGTGGGTAAGGACTTGGTCGAAGCTGACGGGAACCTCAGCTAGAACTTGGGCGGTTTGCAAGAGAGTGGCTTTAGTGTATTCCCTCTCAAGCATGCATATGCCTACTATGGGGAAGGGTGATGGTCTGGCAAGACTGAGAGTAACAGATTTATTGTATGTCTGTTCAAAGAAATTCGTTTTTGCAAAGTAATTCGAAGAATGCCAATAATTTGAATCAGGTTTGGTATTTCCAGTTTTCGAAGTTATAGAGTTCCTGAAAAAGCGACCAAGTGCTTCCAAGAAGGATAGTGATAACAAATTATACCTTGGGGAGTAATTTTGGTAAGTGAACCAATGGTTGCATTTGGAAATGGCTAAGATTTTACTCAGCAAGGAGCCGGCTAAAAGTTTAGACAAAGAGAAACACTTATCTTTTGGAAAACCAACCATAAGTTTTCGGAGAGGATCTCCACAAGCAGCTAGCTGGCGTAGCGAGCTTTACTTGCCTTACTGGCCAGTTAGAATTAGCTATTAAAGCTAAGAGAAACTTTAACGAGATTACCACTAAGAGTTCTTGCTCAAATGCATCTAGTGGTGAAAGCCCTATCAATAGATTTAAATCCAAAAACAAATATTTAATTTATTTAACAAGGCAAAAGAAGCTGATAACTTTAACAAATATATATTTTCAGTTTGGTTAACAATTTTGGGGTCACAGACCTCAGAAAGCATTAAACGTTTGCGCCAGGCAATTAACAATTTATGAGGTTTCAAACCTTATATATGTTCTAAAATCTTTGTAAGATTTAAAAAAAGACAAATGAAGTAATTAAAGTTTAAACATTAAATTGAGTACAAGGAGTGTACTTTAAGAAATTCCTGAGAGAATATTCTAGAGAGAGTGACAACTTCGAAAATAACAATAAGAAAAACATGAAGAATAAGATAGAAGTTCCTATAACTTCTTATATTAAGCTGAATTACTGTTGGTTATTATACAAATAAGGGCAGGTCACTTACTGTGAAACCTGAAGAGAAAATCAAAAGGAAGGTTCTCGACCTCCTATGGTTAAGTAGGAATCACGAGCCAAATGGGGCAGTTTCCCTTTCGTGAGACCTAGAAATAACTCACTCAAGAGTTGAAAGAATTGTTTTCCCTGATTATAAGGTAGAAAATTGTTTTCCCTGATTATAAGGTAGAAACAATGTAAGCTTGAACCGTGTATAAAACACGTAATTATGCAGAAATTAATTAATGAGATATAAGCAAAGGAGGGAGGGCACGTCTTTAGAGTGACACCTCATTGCGATTTACCTTAAAGTAACAATTTTATTAACATGGTTTGTTAGTAGAAGGTTTAGGAAAGATCAATTGGGATTGAGGATAAATGTTCATGGTCTTATTTAATGTAAACGGACGATCGCGACGCGGTAGAAAAGTTGAACAAGCACTAGTTTTCACTATAGTCTGTTAAATAGATGAAAAGTTCACTGTAGAAACACGAAAGTTTATGAGAAAGAAAGTTATTGCAATGATGAAAATAACTGGTTGCACTAGGTAGGCGAGAGTCAATTTCTTGAGAAAGTTGTGAATTACAATTAAATACGCCATAGAACAATCCAACGGTGGAAGAAAATTTAGCTATTGCAGTAATTTATAAGGAAGATTCCTCATTTTAAAGTGAGTGAAAAATACATGACGGCAAGACTTGTAGATAGAGTACAGAATCTGGAAGGTTCCAGAACAGTCCTAATAGAAGAATGGGGTCAAAGTTAATCCAGCGGTGGAACGAGCTTAATATTTTATGGACAGCGGGTATTAGATAATATCCCACGTTGTGAGAAGACCTCTCATTTAAATAGCTTAAGAAAAGCTACTTTCTAGTAAGGTTGGCTTATACAGACAAAAGCCCAACATAGCAAATCCCGCGAAGAATGATTTTTGCCCCAAATAGCAATCTCACACTGTCTTTAAAATGATCAATAAAAACATGTAGATAATAAAACTGATGAAGATGAGGTTAAAACCTTAAGTCTGTACTTATCTTGGTTGCATGTCGAAGGTGAAGTTTCCTTTGACGGATGCCTAATGAGCCAACGTGGCGTAGAACGTAGAGAGTGTCTCTTGGTTTGAGGAGACTGGCTCTGGTTGAGCCTTGACTGACCGAGTCAACTGCAGACTTACAAGTGAGACCCACTCAGCGAAGCGCGGAGGGACCAAGGAAGGGAAAAAGTGGGGATAGGAGACAAAAGGAGAACATATAAGCATGACCAACATTGTAAACTTAAATTCTCTTGAGGAAATGGTCTTCAAAGAGTTGATAGCAGGCGATACTAGCACAGCATGGTGAGTGAAAAAGTAGACGAAGCTCTCTTGATCACGGAGATAATAGCTGGCGATGGCAACGAGATCTGATGGCCAGATGGATAAGGAAGTCCTCTTGCACCAGGAAGAATTGAGGAGTTTCAGAGAGTCGCTGCTAGATGACGCTAGGTGGGTCATGGAAGATATATCTAGAACAGACTTACAATGACATAAGAGACATGACCATCAAAGAGAAAATAGAAGATCACTGTTGGTGTTTGATAAAGAGGAAGGAATGAACAAGCAAAGAGCATTAAACTTTATTCTCTCGTACCGTGTATTCCGAGAATACACCATACTGGGAGGGGAAACACCAACAGAGAACAAAGAAGCAGTTAAACATTTAAAGGTAATGGAGCGATCAAAGACAGTGGTCTTGTGATCGGACCATTAATGGTCAAGATTTTGGCCACCCTGACTCTCCCATCTCTTCCAGGATAACACTCGGTCACTCTACCAGAGGTCCAGACTAGGGGGGGGGGGAACATCCCTAACCAAGACCAAGTCCCCCACTTTAATGTCGGGACTGGAAAGAAACCACTTCTGTCTCCGTTGCAAGGAAGTTAAATATTCCAAGTTCCACCTCTTCCAAAAAGAATTGCGGAGGGCTTCAAGTTTACGCCAAACAATAGGTAAATTAGTATCCCTGTAAGAATTGGGAAGAGGAGGAGGGGCAGAAAGAGAAGTGCCGATAAGGAAGTGACCAGGTGAAAGTGGAAGCAGGTCATCAGGGTCATTGGAAAGAGGAGTTAAAGGGCGAGAATTTAACAACACCCTCAATCAGAACGGATAGTGAATTGAATTCTTCATAAGTCAGAATTCGTTTACCTAGGACTTTTCTTAAATGACGTTTAGTGAGCTTTACGCAAGATTCCCACTTACCACCGTGATGAGGAGCGTAGGGAGGTATAAAGCGCCATTCGAAACCCTTTGAGTAGGAAAAATTAGAAATTTGTTCCATGGCAGGGGAGGAAGTGAGAGCTTTCTTCCACAGGGAAGCTGCGCCCTGAAAAGTGGAAGCGTTATCAGAGAACATCTCTGAAGGAACACCACGCCTAGCAGTGAAGCGAGAGACAGCTGATAAAAAGTAAGAAGTAGAAGCATTCGTTACTAGTTCCAAGTGGATTGCGCCAGTAACCATGCAAACAAAGAGAGAAACATAAAGCTTACCAAACAATTTGCGTTTAGCTTCAGGAGAATTTCGTTGATATTGGAACGGACCCATATAGTCCACACCAGTTAAAGCAAATGGGCGTATAGGAGAAGAGCGAAAAGAGGGCAGATCGCTCATTAATTGAGTATTGATTTTAGGTTTCGCTTTGAAACAAGGAATGCACTTATGAATTACAGAAGATACTTCATGAATTCCATTTATGATCCAGTACTTTTCCCTTAAGAGGCAAAGCAGAGTGCGTGTGCCAACATGCAGATTACGATAATGAAAGTCACGTATAATTAAGGAAGTTACGTGATGTTTGGAAGGCAAAATAACGGGATGCTTTTTGTCCTCAGAGAGCAAAGATTGCGAGAGCCTTCCACCTACCCTGAGTAACCCATGGTCATCAAGGAACGGAGCTAAAGCACGTAGACGACTGGATTTTGGAAGATCCCTTTTAGAAGAAAGTAAAGACAATTCAGAAGAAAAGGCTTCTTGCTGTGTCAGTTGTAAAACCTTAATGGTAGCGAGATTCAATTCATGATTGGTAAGGTGTGGTTTAGGGAGAAGAGGTTGGTCAACCACAAGATATTTCCATCTAAGGAGATAGGAGACAATTCGTATTAATTTATGAAAGGAAGAATAGCGGGACAACAAGGGATGAGAAGCGTTGGAAACAAGACACGAAGCAATAGATAGAGGTACTTTAGCGTCAGGCAAGTTGGAGTTTGTAGCTGGAGGTTTAGAAGGCCATGAAGAAAAGTCTTTGATTAACCACGAGGGCCCATGCCAGTACAACTGGGAGGCTGCCAATTGAGAGGGTAAACAACCACGAGAGATGATATCGGCTGGATTATCAGCACTGGGCACATGCCTCCATTGACATCCAGAAGAAAGGGTTTGAATTTTGGAAACTCTGTTTGCAACAAAAGTTTGCCAGTTAGAGGGGTTCTTGGCGATCCACGAAAGGGTGATCATGGTATCGCTCCAGAGATTGATTTGCGAGAATTCGACTTTTAATACTTCCCGTAATTTCTTAACAAGTTCTGCAGCCATGAGTGCAGCGCACAATTCAAGCCTAGGCAAAGTGATAGTTTTAAGAGGAGCGACCTTCGATTTGGCACAAACAAGGTTGGAAACTGAAGATCCATATAATGAACCGTGATAAACTAAATATGCGCAGCAACCGTAAGCTTTTTCGGAACTGTCCGCGAACACATGAAGGAAAAAGGATGCCTTAGAATGAGCGTTAATTAAATTCCTAGGAATTTCAATAAGGGAAAGATCCAGCAAATTGCTGCGAAACAAGAGCCAACGATTAAGAAAAGAAAGAGGGACAGTGTCATCCCATTCACATTTGAGCAACCACAGCTCTTGCATGAAGAGTTTGGCTATAACGATAACTGGGGCAAGGAATTGAAGCGGATCAAAAATTTTTGCAATTTCAGAGAGAATTTGTCTTTTTGTGCTAGGAAGCTCTTCAGCGAGCGAAACTTTATAGATGAGAGTGTCAGTGCTAGTGCACCAATGAACTCCTAGGGTTTTTATGGATTCGGAGTTTCCACAAATTTCGACAGAAGAAGGATCTACGTCTTCGATGGGAAACTGGGCGAGAAACTCAGGGGAGTTGGAATTCCACTTATGAAGTGGGAAACCTCCATTCCACAGCAATGCCTGAAGTTCTAAAGACACAAAAGAAGCTTCCTCCAAAGTGGGGAGGGACTGCAAATAATCGTCAACATAGAATGACGTAGTTAGTGCTTCAGAGGCTTTGGAATTAAATAAAGGACCATCTTGTGAGGCTAGCAAGTGTAAGGATCGGATAGCAAGGAAAGCAGAGGGTTTTAAGCCATAAGTAACCGTTTTTATGCGAAATACCATAATGGGCTTACTGATTTCATCACGCCACAAGATTCTTTGGAGATCTCGTTGTTCCGGTTGAATTAACACTTGACGGTACATCTGTTTTATATCAGCTATAATATCTATAGGAAATAATCGAAAGTTTAAGAGTATAGCAGATAGATCTGACTGAATAGCAGGACCAGAGTAAAGAGTGTCGTTAAGGCTGTTGCCATTAACGTCGGGTGATGAACCATTGAAAACAACTCGGATTTTATCTTTTACAAGAGGGTTTTTCCACACGGGATGATGATTTAAATAAACCGTTTCAATTGGGGGGTGCAATTCATCATCAGATTTGTTAACAACTTCCATATGATCTAAGCTTTCATACTCATCCATGAAATCAGTGTACTGCTGTTTAACAAGAGGTTCTTTCTTGAATTTGCTATCGATAGCAAAGAGAGCTTTTCGAGCTTTGGGCTGAGAGTTAATAAGTTTGGGAGGATTATGTAATATTGGCATTTGAACAAAGAACCGGCCATCAGAAAAACGAGTGGTGGTGTTCAAAAAAGTTGCTCACAGAATTCATTTTCTGAAGAGGTTTCATTAGGAGGATCAACGCTTTCAAGCTTCCAGAACTGTTCCAGGTCAGTATTGGAGAAGTAACATTGCGATGCGGGTTGGGGAGAATAATGGGGAAGTTGACCTGTGACGATCCATCCAAAATTAGTGTGGCGACCACGTTTGAGGATAACTTGCGAACCAGTTTACGAAGGCAATTCCAGAAAACATTGGCACTAAAGAGTATGTCAATAGGGTTTTGCATGTTGAACAAAGGATCGGCTAGCCTTAAATGCGAGGGAATGTTTAACCCTGAAATATCCACAGAGTGACTTGGAGTGTCTTCTCCAATGCTATTGAGAATTAGACAATTAAGTTTAAGAAAGTTGTTTCTATGACAAATATCTCTTATGGTTAGCTTTGAGAATTGTAAAGCTTGCGATTTTGAGCTGTTGATGCCCGACACGTTAATAGAAGTGGGGTTTACAGGTAGGCCTAGTTTTCTAATCAAGGAATTAGACACAAAATCATGAGTTGCTGCTGAATCTAGAAGACCGCGTGCACGGACCCAGTTGCCAAAGTTATCCTGAACTTCGATTTGGACAGTAGACAACAATACTTGGGCACTGCGAATGGACTTGGCATTTTGAATATACGATGAAGCATTAGAACTGTTAGCACTATCATTTTTCGGAGAAGTAGATGCTGTCGATGACCTTGCCTGATCATGACGATGTAGCAAAGTGTGATGAGCCTTTTCACAATGGTAGCAAAGTCGTGTGGACTTGCAATTAGAAGCAGAATGCGTGGGCGCTAGGCAGTTGAAGCAATGTTTGTTTTGAGCAACTAATTTTCTTCTGTCGTCGACTGACATTTCTTTAAAGGATTTACAGAGGTATAGGGCATGGGGACCTTTACAAAGTATGCACTTTAAAGGTTCGTTTAAACTCTTGCGGGGTTCGCTTTGAGTGTTTAAAACAATAGAGCTAGCAACACGACGTTCACTAGACCTAGTTGGGTAACCAGTAGTGTTTGATTTAAATTTAGATGAGCTGGACCCGGGCTTTTGGTTATTAGACGCTAACCGTTCGCTTTTAGGTTTGATAGACATTAATTCAAATTTGGAACTCGGGGAAGAGGGTTCACTTTGATTAGCTAGAGCGGTTAAGAGTTGGCATCTGGCGTTTATGAAAGTGACTAAATGCTCGTAAGAGTAGTCGTCTTCTTTAGAAAGTTCAATTTCCCATGCTTTAAGGGTAGCAGCATCAACTTTAGAAACCACTAAATGTATTAGGAAAGTATCCCAATGTTCAGTAGGTTGATCTAATTGGGACAGAGCCTTAACGTGAAGTTGTGTAGTGTCAACTAGAGTACGCAAACTAGTGACGTCATTGTGCTGTGACGCAGGTAGGTTGAATAGAGCCTTCATATGGCGTTGAATACGTAACCGTAAATTTCCATATCTTTCTTTTAATAAGTTAAAGGCAATGGGGTAATTTTCGGCACGTAGAGGAAGTGCTTCGACTAACTGCAAATCTTGACCTCGGAGGATAGATCTCAAGTAATGAAACTTGTAAATGACTTGAATGTCTTCATTGTCATGAACAAGGGAGCAAAATAATTCATAGAAAGAATCCCAAGTAGATTCATCTCCAGAGAAATGGGGTAAATCAATTTTAGGTAAAATTGGTTTGGGCTTGTGAGTACCATCACGGAAAGAAGTTTGTGGTTCATGAAGGGAACCAAGAACAGAAGCGTCCTTTTTCTGCTCCTCTTCGAGTTGGCGTATTATTTTGAAAGCAGAACCTATGCCTTCGTAATGTTGGTTTTCTATTTCGACTCGATCTTCGGTTTGATTGAGCATACAAGTTTCTATTTCAGTTTGGATGTTGCAATAATTTTCATAAGAACGTTCAAAATCCCTTACACGATGTTTCAACAAGTCTAATTGAACTTCTGAGGGATCTAACACTTTTATGTACTTTCTGAATCGGGTAAATTGCCCTTTATAGGATGCTCGTTTAGAAGTAAGTTTTTCATCCTTATCCTTTTCAGTAGGAGCCATGTTAAAGAAAATAGATTGAAATGTAACTCACGAGACTGTGGAACCTTGGAAATGCTGTCAAGCTGGCAGCAGCAATAAGTTGAAAGAAAGGGACACACCACGGGAGACAGGAGCGGCCTCTTTCCCCTTCACAGGCTTTGCTCGATGTAGTTATAGCTGAAAGATTCAAAGCAGATATTAATAATTTGCAAAGTAATGTCAAATAATCTTTTAAACAGAAAAAAATTACAAATGGACTCTCCCGGGTTTCTGGGACCAAATTTTGGGTAGATTATTGGCTGAGGAATAACCTAACCACCAAGGGAAGATGATTAAGAAAAGGAGGTAGGTTTCGGACTGGAGAAAAAGGATAGAAAAATAGGAGGAGAGTCCCACAAAAGTTATGAATTTAACTTTAAATGCACTTAGAGGCGGTTGCCACTGCAAATCCGCTCTCTGATACCTAAAGTGGGTAAGGACTTGGTCGAAACTGACGGGAACCGCAGCTAGAACTTGGGCGGTTTGCAAGAGAGTGGCTTTAGTGTATTCCCTCTCAAGCATGCATATGCCTACTATGGGGAAGGGTGATGGTCTGGCAAGACTGAGAGTAACAGATTTATTGTATGTCTGTTCAAAGAAATTCGTTTTTGCAAAGTAATTCGAAGAATGCCAATAATTTGAATCAGGTTTGGTATTTCCGGTTTTCGAAGTTATAGAGTTCCTGAAAAAGCGACCAAGTGCTTCCAAGAAGGATAGTGATAACAAATTATACCTTGGGGAGTAATTTTGGTAAGTGGACCAATGGTTGCATTTGTAAATGGCTAAGATTTTACTCAGCAAGGAGCCGGCTAAAAGTTTAGACAAAGAGAAACACTTATCTTTTGGAAAACCAACCATAAGTTTTCGGAGAGGATCTCCACAAGCAGGTAGCTGGCGTAGCGAGCTTTACTTGCCTTACTGGCTAGTTAGAATTAGCTATTAAAGCTAAGAGAAACTTTAACGAGATTACCACTAAGAGTTCTTGCTCAAATGCAACTAGTGGTGAAAGCCCTATCAATAGATTTAATGGCATTGAGTAGGGAGAGCCAAGGAAGACAGGATCTTGCCTAACCGTTGTATTTGCGAAATGATAAATCCAAAAACATGTAGATAATAAAACTGATGAAGATGAGGTTAAAACTTAAGTCTGTACTTATCTTGTTTGCATGTCGAAGCTGAAGTTTCCTTTGACGGATGCCTAATGTGCCAACATGGCGTAGAACGTAGAGAGTGTCTCTTGGTTTGAGGAGACTGGCTCTGGTTGAGCCTTGACTGACCGAGTCAACTGCAGACTTACAAGTGAGACCCACTCAGCGAAGCGCGGGGGGACCAAGGAAGGGAAAAAGTGGGGGTAGGAGACAAAAGGAGAACATATAAGCATGACCAACATTGTAAACTTAAATTCTCTTGAGGAAATGGTCCTCAAAGAGTTGATAGCTGTCGATGCTAGCACAGCATGGTGAGTGAAAAAGTAGACGAAGCTCTCTCGATCACGGAGATAATAGCTGGCGATGGCAACGAGATCTGATGGCCAGATGGATAAGGAAGTCCTCTTGCACAAGGAAGAATTGAGGAGTTTCAGAGATTCGCTGCTAGATGACGCTAGGTGGGTCATGGAAGATATATATCTAGAACAGACTTACAATGACATAAGAGACATTACCATCAAAGAGAAAATAGAAGATCACTGTTGGTGTTTGATAAAGAGGAAGGAATGAACAAGCAAAGAGCATTAAACTTTATTCTCTCGTACCGTGTATTCCGAGAATACACCAGACAGTACAGTCCACTTCGAAGTATTGTGAGACACGGAAGTACACGTTACGTAGTTACGAACAGAACGTCATTATATTTGCCAATGACTGTACTTCAGTAGTAGTGTGAAAAAGCTTTCTCAATCATCGGACTGCTTGGGGCAGCTGATAACAACACAGGTACTGTAGTAACTCGCCTCCAGGCTTCCATTAAGAATTTTCACTCGTCTAAAACAAACGTCCGGCCTGTACTCCCCGCCCCTCAACAGATACTGTAAGGTCAATGCTCCGACTACGCAACAACTTCCTCTCCACGCCTCCCCCCTTCCTCGCCAAGCCTCGTGTCTCCCAGACTTCTTTACCACCTTCTGCTTGAAGAGATTCTGAAAAACATACAAACTTTGACTTTTTAATGTTTAATTTTCAATTTAAAGATAGGTGACATACTTTTCTACCTAGGAAGCTTAGAATAGTCCCTTCTATCACCAGTGTAACGGACCTCACGTATATTAATTACACCCTGTATATACTCGTATTCAGTGCTTGATTTGTAAAAAGAGAGGTTCCGGTACTGTGGACCACCGGGTGGTGGTGGGAGGCGGGTGGGGGCTTTAAATATAGAGTTCTTAAAACGACATTTTTACGCTTTTCAGAACACTGTAAAAAATCAGTGGACAAAATAGCAATCTAATTAAATTAAAATGAGACGCCTGTAGCAACATATTTCTTACCATTGCCGTTGGGCCTATATTAAATTTTAATGTACATTACTTTAAATTAATTCTTTTACGTAATTTAAAATTAAATACATTCGGTTTGAAGATACTCTCATGTTCACCAACAATCTTTTATTATTTGTTTTACAATTTTGTCTTTACAGTTTTGTGAAATAATTATTTATTTTAAAAGGTACTGTACTTGAATGAAAATCCACAGCCTGCTTCCAGTCTCCGACCGGGTCAGGAATGGAATGAATGAAGCCCCCATCTAGCGGCGAGGATATGAACTGTGCCGGCTGCCGAGGCCTGACGCACTCCTCTGGGGCAATGATTAAATGAATGACAGATGAAATGAAATGATAGTGGAGAGTGTTGCTGGAATGAAATTTTGACAGGGAAAACCGGAGTACCCGGAGAAAAACCTGTCTGCCTCCATTCTGTCCAGCACAGATCTCACATGGAGTGACCGGGATTTGAACCACGGACCCAGCGGTGAGAGGCCGGCGTGCTGCCGCCTAAGCCACGGAGGCTTCTAAAATGTACTGTACTTAAACATGTTTTATCTCAAGGTTTATAAAATTGTCTAAAATTTAGAAAAGTTTTCGTTGTACGTGCCACCTCTCTCTCTCACACCTTGCTGTTAGTATCCAGAGCGGAGTGCCGTCCCCAAAGCAGCCAAGATTCTACGTACTTTGAAGGGTCAAAACGAGTGAGTGGTGGGCCATCCATCTTCAGGAAAATCAGTGAGGAGACAGTTTGTGTTAACAAAGACGCTTTGGACTCAGTTATGATGAGGTTCATTTGAGAAAAAGCCTTTCTCACATTCGCTTGAAGACACTGGAACTGTCTTAATTGCAATTGTCAACAGAAACAAATTCTTGGCATTGGGATACTTCGTTTTATTTCTACAATTTCCACATAAGTGCTCACAATTGTCAAAACCATATTCACGAAATGCTTTAAGTGTCTCTCGTTTGTTCAACTTCCAACTTTCGACTTTTCCCCCGATCAGAGGTTTCGGTACGGCGTACCGGTGCGTACCGTCACAAATCTAGCCCTGCTCGTATTTATAAAGGCTATATATATTTATTCACATGCTATTTTTGCAGGTAATTTTTGCGTGTCCCAGTAATTGGGATTATATTGTGTTGTCCGACTGAAAAAAGGAATACCAATTTCCAAAAGTAATCGTACAGCTAAGGTTCTAGTAAGCTTATTTTTAAACTGCCGCGTAACATAATGCTCCAGGATGTTTAAGCAACACGAGTTCGTGACATTCATTACTGCCTCTTCCGGCTCCTACTCAGGTGAAGTAGAATTTAAGTGCAGTCAAGGTCTCCAGTCACTAACATCTGCGCATATAATTACACGCTGGCTACTAATTATTCCCTGAATGTATTATTTTTAATTGAACTTCCTCCTCAACTGCATAATAATGCAGCAGGTTAAATAATAGCCATTATTGTAGTATAGGCCTATATATATTTTCGTATCCAGAACAGTACAATACAGTTATTTACAAATTAAAAACATATTTACAATCTACACACAGATTTTGTACATATCAAATTGATTTTGAGGCCCAGAATTCGGCAGTCTTGATTACAGGAGCATTTGCTGAAACCAGGTCATCCAGCGTGCAGGCTTCAGGCAATTTCGGACAGACCAAGAGGTGTTCAACATCTTGAATATCTCCACATTCGCAGGTTGCATCTTCAGTAATGTAGCCCCATCGGTTCAAATTTTGTTTGCACCGCGTCACTCCAGTTCGCAGTCTGTTCAAAGTTTTCCACGTCTGGTAAGGTAGTTGAAAACCAGCAGTCGGCTCTTCCTTTGGGTTTTGGCCATTACTTCCAGGTGTCCTGTTTCGCCTTAGTTCTATACGGCGAGCGAAAGATGTTGTTGCAATTGCCTCAGTTGTTCGAAGAAAGCTCTTTCTTGACCTCAGACTGGGACGTGATGCATCACTTCCAAACATGGGATGCCTAGGATCATTTTTCTGTTTTTTCTTCTCAACCTTTGCCGCTGTTCTTCGTCTAATATCCGGGGGTGCTATGCCTACAAGATGGTAGATTTTGTCAACTAGAGTTGGTCGTAGGCAACCTGTTATAATGCGGACTGTCTCGTTGAGAGCGGTGTCAACTTTACTGGCGTGTGGGGAGTTCTTCCAGACTGGTGCTGCATATTCTGCAGTGGAGGAACATAGAGCTAGAGCAGACGTACGTAGTACACTTGGTTGAGCGCCCCATTTCCTGTTTATGAACTTGCGTATGATATTATTTCGGTTGCAGACTTTGAACGTCATATTCTCGCAATGGTCTTTCAAAGTGAGTGTGCGGTCGAGCTTTACTCCGAGGTATGTAGCGGGGTCACAGTGTTGTAGTTGTTTTCCCCTCCAAGTTACTTCCAGTTTCTTCCTAGCTTGTCTATTTCTCAAGTGAAACGCACAGACCTGTGTTTTGGCTGAGTTAGGTTTTAGGTGGTTATTGTCATAGTACTCTGCCAGTCATCAAATGAACGTTCGGTGGGCACTGAGCTCAAAATGTGCCATGTGGCATACAACTCTTGTTGGCTAATGACTTACCAACTACTGTGAATACCGGCGTAATATTGTGACTAGTGATGGGCAAAGATTGCATTAAATAATTCCCGACCATTTGTTTGAAGAATTAAGAATGAGATTGTCTTTGGAAATTTTGATAGGACGCAGAAACTATATATAGACCTATAATCCTGCCCAAGGTTGCAGGATTGGATCCTGGTGCAGTCAGTTGGCATTTGAGGGTGCGCAAATCCTGAGAGAGCCATGTCGGTAGATTTACTGGCACGTTTAAGATCCCCTTTGGGGCAAAATTCCGGCACCCTAGGGTCCCTAAAAGCCGCAGCAGTTAATAGGGACCTAAAACAAATGGTTGGTTGGTTCCTTAGTTTAGGGGCTGCGACAACGCGCTCATGTAGCCCCGTGTACTTTGGGTGTGTGTAGAATCTGTCTGATAACCGGTGTTAATTGTGATGACTGTATTAGTGTATGTATCTGTTTTAATTCAAGTAAGGACTGCAGACATTGATTTATTTCAAGTACCGGTAGTTCCTACTTTTGCCGCCAAACGCCACCATCAATGACCAACTAGTTCAGAACTTAGTTACCAGATGCCACCGCAGTCGGCTCTTGACGAGGAACGTAGGAACCTAAGAACGTTAGTCAAATGTTTAATCTATATATAATTTAGCTTCACACAGGTGTAATTAGTGGAAGGTTCTTTAACATGCCATAAATCTATGACATGGGACCGCCAGCTTTACTTCTCCTCCCAAGGAGGGCATTCTGAGGGATTTTAACGTTCTTAAAAAGTCCGGCGACTTCGAACGGGTTTGAACCCACGTTCTTGGGCATAGAAGCTCAGAATGCTAGCAACTACGCCACCGAAGTCGCTAAAACAAATGAGACTATAATATAATGAGAGTTCGATATTATAACTAAGTTCTAGGTAGGAAAGTAACGAGGGCAACATTAAGTACTACCCTACCAGGGAATTGTTACCGCTAGGCGTGAAAGGGGCTGTTGTGTATACATTACGTTATCTCGCCTCGTTATGGCTGCAGCGAGCGAGGGGGAAGGCATGTACAGTCATACAATGAGAACACACTGTACAGCGCACGAGCCAGCATGAATCATGCACACAAATGACACGCGATGAGGTTTCGCTGGCGACAACTGCACGTCTATCGCAAGCGTGTGGCTGGGCGAAGAGCATTAGTTCCGATTTCCACCACCGGTACTAATTTGCTGGTAGGGTAGTACCTTTCAAAGACGTAAGTCGAATTATGTGAACGCTATGGTTCTCATAGGAATAAAGAATGAAAGAAGCAATGCGAGACACTATCTTCTACTGGAGAATCGTTTGGCGAGGGAGAGGTAGTAAGAAAGTTAGTTAGCTATTGTTGTTTTAAGGGTTGGAACAGCGAGGTCATCTGCCCCTAGAGTAAGAAAGAGAGAAAAACATTAGTCACTAAGTACTGTAATAGGCATTTATCTTAGATGACAACACGAGCACCGTCTATAATTGAGTAGAAATATTAAAGAAAGCTTTCCAGTCAGTCAACACAAAAATCGCCCAATTACATTAGGCGGGAAAACAAGTATTTACATAGGCGGCTTCGGTGGCGCAGTTGGTAGCATGCTGTGCTTCTATGCCGAAGATCGCGGGGTCAAACCCGGCTGAAGTCGTCGCATTTCTTTAAGAGCGTTAAAAATATCCCTCAGTATGCCTTCCTTCGGAGGAGAAGTAAAACCCATATCATAGATTTATGGCAGGAAAAAGAACCTTCCACTAACTACAATTGTGGAAGCTAAAATGTATTGAACCCGATGGGGTTATGCTGACTGGAATCGAACATGGTTCTCAGAGACTGTGATCTCAGTAAAAAGGTTCCGCCAGGAAGCGAACCAGGGATCTGTACAGGGAGTTTCTTGGTAAAAACCCCTCGAAAGAAATGTATATTTAATCACTGGTGTGATTTTTGATGAAATGGCATTATTTATTAAAATAATGTAGGAAATAATGAGCAGATTATATCATTATAAGACGATGTGGTGTAAGCTATTGGAGGTTTGAAGCACAGAGGAGGGCAGAGCTGACATTTACTAATCGGCCCAGAATTGTGGGTTGGTCCCAGTGGAGCCACGTCCATCTCTGTCACCCCATTATGTCGTCTGGAGCAGGGGAGAGGCCTGAATAATGACACAGTTATTCCCCGACGGAGAATAGATTTGAAGTAGGGGCGGAGAAATGCCCAGAAAAATCATTGATTACTCGTGATTGGAGTAACGAATCGAGATGAGAGTTGCACACAGGTGAATATCTTGGCAAGAAGATAATTTTAGAGTCTTTTACCTGCGAAATTGGTGCATATTTAGTGATGTGCGTAAGGACTGTAAAACGACCATTGTTCGCGGAGGGATGTGAAGATGTTGACGGGGACTTCCCGACTAGGTAGCGTCCCACGCCATGGAGAAAGGAATTAATATTAATTAATTGAACGAGCGATTCCTTTGCACACAGATAGTTTTGGGACCTGTGAAGAGAGAGGAACACAATGATCATGGTTTGAAGACCTGAATCATGCTGTGAGAGGAGCGAAGATTACGCGGGAAGATGTTGCTCTACTTTCTGTGGAAATCCGATATAAGGGAGTAGACCCCAGGAGGAGCCCTCACTTGAATCTCAGTCCTACTCTGTTCTCAGTGTTACTCTGTTCTAGCTCACTTGAAGTCAGTTGAAGCCCAGTTGTAAGCCAGTCGAGACGCAGCCAAGTTCAGTCTACATGCCGCCAAGCGCAGTTACAGTCAGTTATAGTTTTACTCAATTGTCAATTGTAGCACAATGGCAATAAGTTGCAATCAGTATGCAGCAAATATGCAGCAGTACGAGACAGCGTGTAAGCCGCAGACAGAAGTCTTCAAATAAGTTACGTGCAGTCTTCGAGTGAAACTTCAGTCAGCTACAGCCAGGTGGAAGCCAGTTCGTCAAGGCAAAACGCATGACGATTCTATTCATCGAGACGCCGAACAAAGACTGGTATGTGTAAAAGAAACAGTAAATACGCTTGTATGAATAATAGTCGTGATACAGGCATAATCAGCCGCACGAACTATGACGTGTTCAGTATGAAGCACCGTATAGACTAACGGTAGCAATATTGTATATAATTATTTGTGAAAGTGTTGAACTTTATTAAGCGCACTGTGTATAGTATTAACTAATCGTATATGTGTAACTACGATAGAATGCGCTAAAGAAACTCTACTAAGTGTTTGGTATTGCCATGAGAGTACCAGATGTTAACGCTTACTGTAGGAGTAATGATCGTCACAAAAACTGTTGGAGAGTTCCGAGAGCAGATAACCAGACTTTCAATCAGGAGTTGATAACGTAAGATGCCGTCGACACCTGCAATTTCGATCTCTGCTAGGGAATTTCAGCATTGAAATGTGTATAAAGTGACGAGTGTTCAGTGTAATGTATATGTAAAAATATCATTTAAAGTAGTGTTTGATGAAGTGTTTCACATGTTTGAGGAGTGATAACTTCCTGAAAGGTATGCAACGTGTCGTGTTGGTGATAGGAATGTGTAATCAAATGTGTGTAAACAAGAGAAATATGTCGCGTTAAACCCATTATGGCGGGCGACATGGAAGAATATGATTGGTTGGAGCCACCTTAGATGCCTATAGAGATGTAAGTACCCCACAAATTATGGTTATAATTATGTAGAAGTATGGACCGATGCATGTCTGTGATTCCGTAAAGGTATTGTGAATTCCTTATAGATGCCAGTAAAAATCAGTTAGGAGGCTGATCCTCCATGTTTAATCAGTATTGAGTTGATTTTTATAGAGTTGAAATGATGATTTGCATCATTAAGTGGAGTAATTATTCCCACTATGAATTAAGAATGGCAATCAGTTATGTAAATGCAACGAACGCGATTGTTCGAGTTTAAAACGTCTAGCTATGTCGGAAATTTGGTAATTTATGTGAGAATAATAATAAATGATGATTTTGGTCATTTATGTCAATGAGATTTATAATAATAATGGTAAATTATGATTTTGGTCATTTATGTCAGTGAGAAATGATGATAATAATAATAATGGTTATTAAGTGTATGAATGAACACATCAGGAAACAAATAAATGGTGTAAGCGAGAATTATTAACGCTAAGTGCAAGGCTTATCAATCTAAGCAGGAAGATGTTACAGTGAGATTACATTTCAGTAATTATGGAAAGAAGCTTTATATCAGAATATTGCATATATTCAGTAATGATACCAGTGATGAAAGAGCTTTTAATGAATTGAATTTGCAGCTTAATTGAGAAGCTTATAGAGTAAATGTTAGATTTCTCTTAATATTAGAGGTCGGAATGTCGTAGCATGGAGCATTAGGGGCCAGATAGTCTATTCTACGTATGAATTCTCCTATGTCGTGGACATTGTTGGAGATATTATTTATGCCAGAGTTTTAGTGAATGGACCCTAACTCTGAAGAAAGGATTGGAATGTGTTCCGGATTGGAATCCTATGATAGAGTCGAGGATAACAAGGACACCTCGCAGCTCTATGATTTCCCGAGAACTTATAGATGAGTTATTTACGCTCGTGGGCAGCGAAAACTCATGGCGACAGTGGTTTTGTGCGCCTATATTATACTTGAGACATCGGTCACCGCCAGGCTCATGCATTACGAACCCCGAACCTTCATGTTGAATGGACCCATGTGAGGCCATTAATTAATCGTTATCCTCGACGTAGGAATAATTACAAAAGCTCATTCAATACCTGTTGGCATAATAGTCAATTAAGATCCTTTGGGAACATATGTGTCGGTCAGGACACAGTATTTGTCTTGTAAATCTCCACTGCTTAGAGAGAGGGAAGCTTTCAAACTTTTAGAAAGGTCGAGATAATTGGTGGAACGACCCATCCCACTTTCTATTGTGTAGCGATTTCCTTAGCTGAGGGTCGATGCCAACCACCCGGACGGCTCAGGCAAGTAAAAGAGGGAAGAAATTCTAGACCTTGTTAAAATGACATATAATGCAAGATTGTTATGTTGAGTATTATAGCCATGTGGTTTGTGAACACATGGATAATTATAGTTAATCCTGATGGTTCATTAATTTAGCTATCTGACGAATAGTTACATGATATATTTGTACTGTCACTGGAGCCAAGTCATGTAGTTGGTTACTAGATGCCAATCGCCATGAGCGCGAGGTAGTCTATCGTACAATCCGACATAAGCTATAACGTAACGTTTTATCTAGGAATCACAGACAGCATGCGGTGAAACCATATAATTGGAGGATGTAGGGGGTAGCTTACATAATTATGGAGTTGCACGTTGATTTTGGTGCAACGTCCAAATAGGTAAATGCATGCAAAGCATTTCATTGGTGAGAAGAAAAATATTAAAACATGCACGGCACACATAATTGTTTAACATAAAGAGATTTAAGGAATAATCCTTGTTGTAATATTAAAGAAGTCACATTGTATGACTGTTATGTTAATGTACATTTGTTTTGAAGTCGTAGGTGCATCAGCGCACTAGTATATCCTTGTGAAGTTCACAGAAGGGTAAAGCATTATGGCTAGATATGACTTTGTTGTGATTTTATATTTGTTTACTTATGGATTGTGGAAGTAAAAATTTTGTTTGCTTTTATTTTATGCTTTTTGGGTATTGTTTTGTGTTTGAAGCCATGATTTATAAATGAATTAAAGTTTTAGAATAGAGTTGTGCCTTATCATTGTAGAGTTGATACCTGTTAGCCTCAAATCCAAAATATGCACTGCAAAATTGGGGTTACCGTACACGCCTGAGAGCTGATGCTAGTTGGAGGCAGATGCATATTATTCAACGAGATTACTCACATGGGTACATGGAAATTGATGTCCTATACTGTGATTTGAGCTAAAGGTACGACTAAAGTCGGTCAGATTTAATGCACACAACTCTATTAAAGTAAGAATTAACGAAGTAGGGTGTGACCGCTCCTAATCCATAGCTAAGTTCCGATACGTATATATAAATTTTGATAGATACCTGTAGACATTATTCTCCATTCATTTATCATGACGCCCATCTGTGGAGTCTATGGTAGTAAAAGCTCTATTAATTTATCATGGCGTGGCCCAAGTGGGGCTTTCGGCAGTAAAAACCACTCCCTGAACAGTTTTTATAGTAAATTAGAATATGGCCGATGTCCTACTAATACCACGACTCATATATAATTTACATGGCGCCCAGAATACGTGGAACTTATGGGATTTAGGGAAAACCCATAGATTTTTTATGGTATTTCATGGGGAAAACCATAGTAATTGTTTTGCCTCAAACTGTGTTTGAGTGATTTTTGAATTCAGTAGGCTTTTTGAGGTAACGCAGAATCTCTCTATTGAGAAGAGAATGGCCTAAGGGTACTAGCGTTACATACCCAATCCACAATCTACCATAATATTATCAGGTTTTGTACGACTTCACAATATGTGTGCAGTGTTTGATGTTTCTCTTCGAAACGTATCCACATATTTTTCCAGGAAGCCTGCCTGCATATTTAAGTGTGTTATTGTAACATGTCAGGTACGGAGGAGATCTTGCAAGTTATTGCAGGACTGAAACAACATTTTGATGCTGCTAACGAGCAGAACAAACTGGAAACCAAGGCGTTCCAGGATAGTATAAACACTCGGTTAGATGAGAACCAGAGAGAGTTAAATAACAGGTTAGATGCCAATCAGGAGGCAATTAATGCAACTCAGGTTGAAATAAACAACCGTTTAGATGCAAATAAAACTGAAATAAACAGTCGGTTAGATGCAAATAAAGTTGAATATAAAGATGAATTAAACAATAAGTTAGGTCAAATGCAAGAAGTCATTAAGACCGAAGTAACAGATACTGTTGTAAGCATTGTATCGGAAATGCAGGTAAAAACGGACAAACGTTTCGAGGCCATAGAAGCCAAACTTGAGGGTAATTTGCAAGCGTGTAGGCATGCTCAGGAGCAAACCAACAGTAAATTAGAGGCGTTGTCTAACGATATTAAGGATATTCAGATCCAAAATGAGGCGAATCTCGAACGCCAAGCGAAACAGTTCGCAGAGTTTACGAAAACAGTAGACCAGAGATTAGAGGAGAACGACTCCAAATGGGACCAGAAATTGAAAAGCTACGCTAGAGCAATTAACGGTGACCTCAAGAAACAGGACCAGAATATATTAGGTCAATGCCAGGAAATAGGCGAAGTTAAGGCTATCGCGCAGGAAAGTAAGGAGCTGGTAGGCAACGTAAAAGGTCAGATGGGTAAAGTTCATAAAGAACTGGACCAAGTTCAGAGTGATATTGTCATAGTCAATAAAAGACAAGAGGAAAATAGAGGCGAGATCACCAAGGTCCGGAATGAATTGTCTAAAGTCAATGGACACATTCAAGATGAAATTAAAGGTCTGAGAGAAGAACTCGAAATAAGAGAAGGCCAGAAAACAGAGGCAAGCGACAAGACCCTTGCTCAAATTAAAGAGGACGTAGAGGATGAAATATCCCATATCAAACAAAGTCTGAAAGAAGACAAGGTGAAAATTTTTCAAGTAGCCGAGGAAAACCGAGATAGGCTTACGAGAATAGAAAAAGAAGTCATCACTCGCCTAGAAAGAGCAGAAATGCGCCATAACCAAATGGAGACTAGGATAATAGCACAGGAGGAGACACTTCTGAAATATCCTAAGTCAAGTGAAGGCAGCATAGAGGATATAAGAAAAACAAGGTGGGCAGACCTAGAAACCCAACCTATAAGCAGAAACGCTGCAGGCGCAGGAGAAAGTCCTTACATGACGCCAGGTGTACCAATTGCGGCATCGACGCCACATGAAAACGCGATGCACACCCAGGTGATAAACGTCATTAGGGCAAGTGAGGAAAAACCTAGGAAGTTTTCAGGTAGTCACTGTAGTATGACACCAAAATATTGGTTAAAGGAAGTGACTGAATATCTCAATGATGCACGAATACCGCAGGAGCGTAGGCTACGTGCTATAGAGAAGTTAACAGAGGGGGAGTGCGCATTATGGTTTCGCAGCTTCCGTTACACTTTTGATACTGTTGAGGAATTCCGCGAGGCATTCTTGAAAAGATATTGGGACGCCGCGACTCAGCAGAATTTACGGCTGGATTTGTATGCCAAAAAGTACAGCACGAACAACCCGACGAAGTACGCAGAATTTTTCATATCGCAGATGTGTCGTTTTAAAGAGCTGGATCAAAAACCTAGTGAACTGGAGCTATGCATTGCTATCGCCAAACAGCTTCCATACGAGATCCAAAGGCTACTAATCTCGGCTAATGCGAAAACGGCTATGGAAATGGAGACAGTTCTAAGGCAACTGGACCTCACCACAGCAAATACTATGCGTCAGAGTCGAACCGTGGAACAAGTCCACGTGACCAACACACAGACTGACCAACAGCAAGCTCCAAGGAACAACAAGGCCACGAGCACAGAAACTTTAGATTCCTATGGACGGCAATGGGAACAGGAACCCAGAAAATGGCAGTCAAGGTACAAAGGAAATGCTAATAAAGCAGGAAGAGGTCGAAGTTCGTGGAATAAACACAATAACAGGGGCAAACCGTACCATAACAATGGAGGTAATAATGGCCAGGAAGGCAATAATAGAAATTGGAGACCCCAAGAGAGAAGAAATAACTTCGATGACGAGGCAGAAGAGCGATATCATGCTTCTTTGCGATACCTCGAAGAAAGGGGAGATGAGCCCCAGAAATCACAAGTCCGCTGGCAAGAAGTCATGCAGAACAGGACATCGCCAGACAGATATGGAGATGGAGCTAAGAGTTTGGAACTACAGCGCAGCGAACAGGAGAGAAGGAACTCCAAAGGGGCGGGCGCTGAAGAAAAAAAAACGCCAAAATTAGAAGAGCTCGAGACTGATGGATGGAAGTCTATTAACATCATCAATTGGATAGCCAAACCAGAAGAATTGATTGAGGATACAGGAGGACCACAGGTCATGGTCAAGAGAGAATTGCCTATTATAATTGTGAGAGTGGCAGGATTAAAAGTCAGAAGTCTGCTAGACACAGGATCAACAGTGAGCCTGATGACACAAGCTCTATATAATGAAATAGCCCGGAGAGAGAACATTTTGAAGATACCGATCTCCAGTGTCAAAATTAAAGGGGTAATTCCAGACAGAACAATGATATGTAAATACCAGGTATTCCTAGATTTACAGATAGGAGGCTCTATTTTCTCACAGAGTTTTCTGTTAGTAAACAAACTACCTTATAACCTACTTATTGGGGCAGAGTTTATAAGGGAATACAGAGTGATAATTGACCTAGCACAGGACAGGGTTATGTTCCATGTGAATGAAGAAGCTGAAGGCTTAGAGGTCGCACTCAATGAAATTGAACCAGGGTCCAGTGAACAAGTATGGCATACATACAGAGATGTGGCTGATGAAGAAGTATTAGCTATGGAGCAGTTGGAAGCGGAGCTCAAAACACTAGCCACAGACTTGGAAAAAGATCTGGAACCCAAATTGGAAGACTACATTTCGGAGAAGCTAGAAGAAGCGAAAATTGGGCTAAAAGAGAAGGAAAATTTAAAGCAGTTATTGCTGGAACAGAAGGAAGTCTTTGATTCGAGACCTGGTCGGATAAAGAACTTCACTTATGCTTTTCAAGTCAGTGATTGGACACCATTTAGGCAGAAACCCTACCCTATAGCTGAAAAGCATTATGCAAAAGTGAAAGAGGCAATTCAGGAGATGTTGGAGGCCGGTGTTATTGAGAAAACACCTACGCCTTATGTAAGTCCATTGGTAATTGTACCAAAGACAGACGGATCTGTCAGAGTCTGCTTGGACCTGAGACGCTTAAATTTGAGAGTTATTCCGGAATTTGACCAAGTGCCACCTATTAAAGAGATCCTCAGGAAGTTTAAAGGGAAAACTATATTCTCAAATTTGGATATCACATCCAGTTTCCACCATCTTGAATTAGAGAAGAAAACTAGTCTGTTGACAGGATTTATGTTTGATCAACATACATTCACATTTTTAAGGCTACCTTTTGGGTTGAAAACAGCTGGTTCAGCCCTGATAAGAGCGTTAGATCGCAATCTATCAGATGAGGTTAAAGAGAGTACCATCAGATATGTAGACGACATTCTACTCACATCAGAATCTCTGGAGGAGCACATGAGAGACCTGAAGAAGTTGCTAGATGACCTTCGAGAAGCGAATTTTAAGGTCAATATCAAGAAATCGCACTTCTGTCAGAGGGAAGTTAAATTCCTAGGGCATGTTATTGATGCAAATGGAGTGAAGCCTAACCCAGATAAATTGGAGGTAATTCGGAATTTCCCTCGACCCACGAAAGTTAAGCACGTCCGACAGTATTTGGGAGTAATTGGATTCTTTTCGAACCACTGCCCAAACTATACTGCGACAGTAGCACCACTGCAGGACCTATTGAAGAAAGGCGGCAGATGGAATTGGACGGAGCAATGTCAGGAAGCATTCGTGAGGTCAAAACAAATGCTTTTGGAATATGTGAAACTGGGATACCCAGATTATACCCAGAAGTTTATCATACAGACGGATGCATCACTTATTGGGATTGGAGCGATGCTATTCCAGGAAAATGTTGACCAGCCTGAGAAGAAAGTTTTTATCGCCTTTATCAGCAGAAGACTGAGAGCCCATGAGAAAAATTACACGATCACAGAGATAGAATTGCTCGCAATTTTGTACGCGTTGCAATCGTGGCACAAACTCGTGTACGGCTTCCGAATAGTTCTGAGAACAGACCATAAAGCTTTAACATTTTTGTTAAAGACAGATTTGTCTAGTCAGAGATTGACAAGATGGTCCCTGTATATCCAGCAATTTAATGTGGAAATAGAATACTGTCCAGGGAAAGAGAATGTAATACCGGACATATTAAGTCGTTACCCTAGAGAAGAAGAAGTACTAGCGGTCCAGATTGAGAATCGAGATCAGAAGACGTTGGATGACTTAAGGAACATTACCAACCTACAACGCGAAGACCCATGGTTGAAGATGATAATCGATTACTTTGAGGGACGATTAGCAAGGGGAACTGCGATATACAGAGAGGCGGAGGCATTGGCAACAGATTATATATGGTATAATCAGATATTACACAAGTGGGACGATGTGGATCACACACGTCAAAGGATTGTAATTCCTGCATCTTTGCAGAGGAGATTAGTATGGCTAGCCCACAGAGCATTTGGCCATCCGGGGATTGATAAAATCTGTGCTCTGTTGAAGGAAGCATTTACTTGGCCAAAATTGAGAGAAACGGTGAGAAATGCTATTAGAACATGTGATCTTTGCCAAAGGGTAAAGCCGAATCCCTTTTTAATGAGGCAACGACCTATCCCGTTATTACCAGAGAAGCCAAGGCAGCTATTGAGTATCGACAACTTTGGACCATTGCCTAGAGCACGTAGAGGCAATAGACACATTTTTGTAGCCATGGATGTATTTTCGAAAATGGTGGTGTTGTGCCCCATTCAAAAGACAAGTTCAAAACAGGTCTTGAAGCGCCTGAAAGAGAGAGTTATTCCGATTCTTGGGAAGCCGGATAACATTCTCTCGGACCACGGAAGTTGCTTTACTAGTGCAGAATTTCGTCGAGAACTGGAAACTCTAGGAATTAGGCAGATTTTATCTACCATTCGCCATCCTGAGGCAAGTCCCGTTGAAAGAGTAATGAGAGAGATCCAGAAATACATGAAGATCTACTGTTCTGAAGCGAATTGGCGTTGGATTGAATTTCTAGAAGTAATTGAATACTGTGTAAATAATACTGTACATGAGGCGACAGGTCAGGTTCCCGTTACTCTACATCTGGATCAGAGACCAGAGAGACCGTGGAATGGTGTTATTCCATTACCTGTAGACGCACAGCCCGGTAGAGAATTGAGGATCCAACGAACCTTTGAATATCTCAAAGCACAGGCGGAGAGACGTCAGAGAAGGAATCGTGCGAAGAGGTATCATAAACCGCTTCTCGTGGGACAGAAAGTTTTAATTAAGAAACCCGCCAGTTCAGATCCAGAGGCTCGGAAGTATAAGAAGTTTAATTTTTCTTACCACGGCCCGTTCGAGGTGATAAGAGACCTCCAGAACAATGCATACAGGTTAAGGCATTTAGAGAATGGAAACGAGGTCGTTATGAACATAGCCAACTTAAAAATTTATTACTCGCCAGAAGAATTCGATGAACCAGAAGAAGAATTAGTAACGCACACCCAACTCAACGTGGAGAGCGGAGGCAGCCAAGCAGGCAGACCTGAATGTTGGAACGGCGAGACGGGACAAGAAGCAGACAGTTTACCCAGTGTAAGCGGAGAGCAGAAAGAATGCCAGTGTTTGCGAGAATTCTATGAAGAAATGGTCAGGGTAGCCAGAGAGGCTGAGGCTGTAAACGCGACCCTTCGCAGGGAGAATAGACAGCTCAGAAACAAGGCCGAGTGTGGAAGGGGGAACACTACTAACCCACTCGCAGCCAGACAAGGTGAAGGACCCCAGACGTAAACACAGACGGTGGTCGACAGTCAGCTGGTTACTTATATAAGCCACTTGCATTGGACTTTTATAAGTTTTGCAAGGGGAACATGAACCCGATGGGGTTATGCTGACTGGAATCGAACATGGTTCTCAGAGACTGTGATCTCAGTAAAAAGGTTCCGCCAGGAAGCGAACCAGGGATCTGTACAGGGAGTTTCTTGGTAAAAACCCCTCGAAAGAAATGTATATTTAATCACTGGTGTGATTTTTGATGAAATGGCATTATTTATTAAAATAATGTAGGAAATAATGAGCAGATTATATCATTATAAGACGATGTGGTGTAAGCTATTGGAGGTTTGAAGCACAGAGGAGGGCAGAGCTGACATTTACTAATCGGCCCAGAATTGTGGGTTGGTCCCAGTGGAGCCACGTCCATCTCTGTCACCCCATTATGTCGTCTGGAGCAGGGGAGAGGCCTGAATAATGACACAGTTATTCCCCGACGGAGAATAGATTTGAAGTAGGGGCGGAGAAATGCCCAGAAAAATCATTGATTACTCGTGATTGGAGTAACGAATCGAGATGAGAGTTGCACACAGGTGAATATCTTGGCAAGAAGATAATTTTAGAGTCTTTTACCTGCGAAATTGGTGCATATTTAGTGATGTGCGTAAGGACTGTAAAACGACCATTGTTCGCGGAGGGATGTGAAGATGTTGACGGGGACTTCCCGACTAGGTAGCGTCCCACGCCATGGAGAAAGGAATTAATATTAATTAATTGAACGAGCGATTCCTTTGCACACAGATAGTTTTGGGACCTGTGAAGAGAGAGGAACACAATGATCATGGTTTGAAGACCTGAATCATGCTGTGAGAGGAGCGAAGATTACGCGGGAAGATGTTGCTCTACTTTCTGTGGAAATCCGATATAAGGGAGTAGACCCCAGGAGGAGCCCTCACTTGAATCTCAGTCCTACTCTGTTCTCAGTGTTACTCTGTTCTAGCTCACTTGAAGTCAGTTGAAGCCCAGTTGTAAGCCAGTCGAGACGCAGCCAAGTTCAGTCTACATGCCGCCAAGCGCAGTTACAGTCAGTTATAGTTTTACTCAATTGTCAATTGTAGCACAATGGCAATAAGTTGCAATCAGTATGCAGCAAATATGCAGCAGTACGAGACAGCGTGTAAGCCGCAGACAGAAGTCATCAAATAAGTTACGTGCAGTCTTCGAGTGAAACTTCAGTCAGCTACAGCCAGGTGGAAGCCAGTTCGTCAAGGCAAAACGCATGACGATTCTATTCATCGAGACGCCGAACAAAGACTGGTATGTGTAAAAGAAACAGTAAATACGCTTGTATGAATAATAGTCGTGATACAGGCATAATCAGCCGCACGAACTATGACGTGTTCAGTATGAAGCACCGTATAGACTAACGGTAGCAATATTGTATATAATTATTTGTGAAAGTGTTGAACTTTATTAAGCGCACTGTGTATAGTATTAACTAATCGTATATGTGTAACTACGATAGAATGCGCTAAAGAAACTCTACTAAGTGTTTGGTATTGCCATGAGAGTACCAGATGTTAACGCTTACTGTAGGAGTAATGATCGTCACAAAAACTGTTGGAGAGTTCCGAGAGCAGATAACCAGACTTTCAATCAGGAGTTGATAACGTAAGATGCCGTCGACACCTGCAATTTCGATCTCTGCTAGGGAATTTCAGCATTGAAATGTGTATAAAGTGACGAGTGTTCAGTGTAATGTATATGTAAAAATATCATTTAAAGTAGTGTTTGATGAAGTGTTTCACATGTTTGAGGAGTGATAACTTCCTGAAAGGTATGCAACGTGTCGTGTTGGTGATAGGAATGTGTAATCAAATGTGTGTAAACAAGAGAAATATGTCGCGTTAAACCCATTATGGCGGGCGACATGGAAGAATATGATTGGTTGGAGCCACCTTAGATGCCTATAGAGATGTAAGTACCCCACAAATTATGGTTATAATTATGTAGAAGTATGGACCGATGCATGTCTGTGATTCCGTAAAGGTATTGTGAATTCCTTATAGATGCCAGTAAAAATCAGTTAGGAGGCTGATCCTCCATGTTTAATCAGTATTGAGTTGATTTTTATAGAGTTGAAATGATGATTTGCATCATTAAGTGGAGTAATTATTCCCACTATGAATTAAGAATGGCAATCAGTTATGTAAATGCAACGAACGCGATTGTTCGAGTTTAAAACGTCTAGCTATGTCGGAAATTTGGTAATTTATGTGAGAATAATAATAAATGATGATTTTGGTCATTTATGTCAATGAGATTTATAATAATAATGGTAAATTATGATTTTGGTCATTTATGTCAGTGAGAAATGATGATAATAATAATAATGGTTATTAAGTGTATGAATGAACACATCAGGAAACAAATAAATGGTGTAAGCGAGAATTATTAACGCTAAGTGCAAGGCTTATCAATCTAAGCAGGAAGATGTTACAGTGAGATTACATTTCAGTAATTATGGAAAGAAGCTTTATATCAGAATATTGCATATATTCAGTAATGATACCAGTGATGAAAGAGCTTTTAATGAATTGAATTTGCAGCTTAATTGAGAAGCTTATAGAGTAAATGTTAGATTTCTCTTAATATTAGAGGTCGGAATGTCGTAGCATGGAGCATTAGGGGCCAGATAGTCTATTCTACGTATGAATTCTCCTATGTCGTGGACATTGTTGGAGATATTATTTATGCCAGAGTTTTAGTGAATGGACCCTAACTCTGAAGAAAGGATTGGAATGTGTTCCGGATTGGAATCCTATGATAGAGTCGAGGATAACAAGGACACCTCGCAGCTCTATGATTTCCCGAGAACTTATAGATGAGTTATTTACGCTCGTGGGCAGCGAAAACTCATGGCGACAGTGGTTTTGTGCGCCTATATTATACTTGAGACATCGGTCACCGCCAGGCTCATGCATTACGAACCCCGAACCTTCATGTTGAATGGACCCATGTGAGGCCATTAATTAATCGTTATCCTCGACGTAGGAATAATTACAAAAGCTCATTCAATACCTGTTGGCATAATAGTCAATTAAGATCCTTTGGGAACATATGTGTCGGTCAGGACACAGTATTTGTCTTGTAAATCTCCACTGCTTAGAGAGAGGGAAGCTTTCAAACTTTTAGAAAGGTCGAGATAATTGGTGGAACGACCCATCCCACTTTCTATTGTGTAGCGATTTCCTTAGCTGAGGGTCGATGCCAACCACCCGGACGGCTCAGGCAAGTAAAAGAGGGAAGAAATTCTAGACCTTGTTAAAATGACATATAATGCAAGATTGTTATGTTGAGTATTATAGCCATGTGGTTTGTGAACACATGGATAATTATAGTTAATCCTGATGGTTCATTAATTTAGCTATCTGACGAATAGTTACATGATATATTTGTACTGTCACTGGAGCCAAGTCATGTAGTTGGTTACTAGATGCCAATCGCCATGAGCGCGAGGTAGTCTATCGTACAATCCGACATAAGCTATAACGTAACGTTTTATCTAGGAATCACAGACAGCATGCGGTGAAACCATATAATTGGAGGATGTAGGGGGTAGCTTACATAATTATGGAGTTGCACGTTGATTTTGGTGCAACGTCCAAATAGGTAAATGCATGCAAAGCATTTCATTGGTGAGAAGAAAAATATTAAAACATGCACGGCACACATAATTGTTTAACATAAAGAGATTTAAGGAATAATCCTTGTTGTAATATTAAAGAAGTCACATTGTATGACTGTTATGTTAATGTACATTTGTTTTGAAGTCGTAGGTGCATCAGCGCACTAGTATATCCTTGTGAAGTTCACAGAAGGGTAAAGCATTATGGCTAGATATGACTTTGTTGTGATTTTATATTTGTTTACTTATGGATTGTGGAAGTAAAAATTTTGTTTGCTTTTATTTTATGCTTTTTGGGTATTGTTTTGTGTTTGAAGCCATGATTTATAAATGAATTAAAGTTTTAGAATAGAGTTGTGCCTTATCATTGTAGAGTTGATACCTGTTAGCCTCAAATCCAAAATATGCACTGCAAAATTGGGGTTACCGTACACGCCTGAGAGCTGATGCTAGTTGGAGGCAGATGCATATTATTCAACGAGATTACTCACATGGGTACATGGAAATTGATGTCCTATACTGTGATTTGAGCTAAAGGTACGACTAAAGTCGGTCAGATTTAATGCACACAACTCTATTAAAGTAAGAATTAACGAAGTAGGGTGTGACCGCTCCTAATCCATAGCTAAGTTCCGATACGTATATATAAATTTTGATAGATACCTGTAGACATTATTCTCCATTCATTTATCATGACGCCCATCTGTGGAGTCTATGGTAGTAAAAGCTCTATTAATTTATCATGGCGTGGCCCAAGTGGGGCTTTCGGCAGTAAAAACCACTCCCTGAACAGTTTTTATAGTAAATTAGAATATGGCCGATGTCCTACTAATACCACGACTCATATATAATTTACATGGCGCCCAGAATACGTGGAACTTATGGGATTTAGGGAAAACCCATAGATTTTTTATGGTATTTCATGGGGAAAACCATAGTAATTGTTTTGCCTCAAACTGTGTTTGAGTGATTTTTGAATTCAGTAGGCTTTTTGAGGTAACGCAGAATCTCTCTATTGAGAAGAGAATGGCCTAAGGGTACTAGCGTTACATACCCAATCCACAATCTACCATAATATTATCAGGTTTTGTACGACTTCACAATATGTGTGCAGTGTTTGATGTTTCTCTTCGAAACGTATCCACATATTTTTCCAGGAAGCCTGCCTGCATATTTAAGTGTGTTATTGTAACATGTCAGGTACGGAGGAGATCTTGCAAGTTATTGCAGGACTGAAACAACATTTTGATGCTGCTAACGAGCAGAACAAACTGGAAACCAAGGCGTTCCAGGATAGTATAAACACTCGGTTAGATGAGAACCAGAGAGAGTTAAATAACAGGTTAGATGCCAATCAGGAGGCAATTAATGCAACTCAGGTTGAAATAAACAACCGTTTAGATGCAAATAAAACTGAAATAAACAGTCGGTTAGATGCAAATAAAGTTGAATATAAAGATGAATTAAACAATAAGTTAGGTCAAATGCAAGAAGTCATTAAGACCGAAGTAACAGATACTGTTGTAAGCATTGTATCGGAAATGCAGGTAAAAACGGACAAACGTTTCGAGGCCATAGAAGCCAAACTTGAGGGTAATTTGCAAGCGTGTAGGCATGCTCAGGAGCAAACCAACAGTAAATTAGAGGCGTTGTCTAACGATATTAAGGATATTCAGATCCAAAATGAGGCGAATCTCGAACGCCAAGCGAAACAGTTCGCAGAGTTTACGAAAACAGTAGACCAGAGATTAGAGGAGAACGACTCCAAATGGGACCAGAAATTGAAAAGCTACGCTAGAGCAATTAACGGTGACCTCAAGAAACAGGACCAGAATATATTAGGTCAATGCCAGGAAATAGGCGAAGTTAAGGCTATCGCGCAGGAAAGTAAGGAGCTGGTAGGCAACGTAAAAGGTCAGATGGGTAAAGTTCATAAAGAACTGGACCAAGTTCAGAGTGATATTGTCATAGTCAATAAAAGACAAGAGGAAAATAGAGGCGAGATCACCAAGGTCCGGAATGAATTGTCTAAAGTCAATGGACACATTCAAGATGAAATTAAAGGTCTGAGAGAAGAACTCGAAATAAGAGAAGGCCAGAAAACAGAGGCAAGCGACAAGACCCTTGCTCAAATTAAAGAGGACGTAGAGGATGAAATATCCCATATCAAACAAAGTCTGAAAGAAGACAAGGTGAAAATTTTTCAAGTAGCCGAGGAAAACCGAGATAGGCTTACGAGAATAGAAAAAGAAGTCATCACTCGCCTAGAAAGAGCAGAAATGCGCCATAACCAAATGGAGACTAGGATAATAGCACAGGAGGAGACACTTCTGAAATATCCTAAGTCAAGTGAAGGCAGCATAGAGGATATAAGAAAAACAAGGTGGGCAGACCTAGAAACCCAACCTATAAGCAGAAACGCTGCAGGCGCAGGAGAAAGTCCTTACATGACGCCAGGTGTACCAATTGCGGCATCGACGCCACATGAAAACGCGATGCACACCCAGGTGATAAACGTCATTAGGGCAAGTGAGGAAAAACCTAGGAAGTTTTCAGGTAGTCACTGTAGTATGACACCAAAATATTGGTTAAAGGAAGTGACTGAATATCTCAATGATGCACGAATACCGCAGGAGCGTAGGCTACGTGCTATAGAGAAGTTAACAGAGGGGGAGTGCGCATTATGGTTTCGCAGCTTCCGTTACACTTTTGATACTGTTGAGGAATTCCGCGAGGCATTCTTGAAAAGATATTGGGACGCCGCGACTCAGCAGAATTTACGGCTGGATTTGTATGCCAAAAAGTACAGCACGAACAACCCGACGAAGTACGCAGAATTTTTCATATCGCAGATGTGTCGTTTTAAAGAGCTGGATCAAAAACCTAGTGAACTGGAGCTATGCATTGCTATCGCCAAACAGCTTCCATACGAGATCCAAAGGCTACTAATCTCGGCTAATGCGAAAACGGCTATGGAAATGGAGACAGTTCTAAGGCAACTGGACCTCACCACAGCAAATACTATGCGTCAGAGTCGAACCGTGGAACAAGTCCACGTGACCAACACACAGACTGACCAACAGCAAGCTCCAAGGAACAACAAGGCCACGAGCACAGAAACTTTAGATTCCTATGGACGGCAATGGGAACAGGAACCCAGAAAATGGCAGTCAAGGTACAAAGGAAATGCTAATAAAGCAGGAAGAGGTCGAAGTTCGTGGAATAAACACAATAACAGGGGCAAACCGTACCATAACAATGGAGGTAATAATGGCCAGGAAGGCAATAATAGAAATTGGAGACCCCAAGAGAGAAGAAATAACTTCGATGACGAGGCAGAAGAGCGATATCATGCTTCTTTGCGATACCTCGAAGAAAGGGGAGATGAGCCCCAGAAATCACAAGTCCGCTGGCAAGAAGTCATGCAGAACAGGACATCGCCAGACAGATATGGAGATGGAGCTAAGAGTTTGGAACTACAGCGCAGCGAACAGGAGAGAAGGAACTCCAAAGGGGCGGGCGCTGAAGAAAAAAAAAACGCCAAAATTAGAAGAGCTCGAGACTGATGGATGGAAGTCTATTAACATCATCAATTGGATAGCCAAACCAGAAGAATTGATTGAGGATACAGGAGGACCACAGGTCATGGTCAAGAGAGAATTGCCTATTATAATTGTGAGAGTGGCAGGATTAAAAGTCAGAAGTCTGCTAGACACAGGATCAACAGTGAGCCTGATGACACAAGCTCTATATAATGAAATAGCCCGGAGAGAGAACATTTTGAAGATACCGATCTCCAGTGTCAAAATTAAAGGGGTAATTCCAGACAGAACAATGATATGTAAATACCAGGTATTCCTAGATTTACAGATAGGAGGCTCTATTTTCTCACAGAGTTTTCTGTTAGTAAACAAACTACCTTATAACCTACTTATTGGGGCAGAGTTTATAAGGGAATACAGAGTGATAATTGACCTAGCACAGGACAGGGTTATGTTCCATGTGAATGAAGAAGCTGAAGGCTTAGAGGTCGCACTCAATGAAATTGAACCAGGGTCCAGTGAACAAGTATGGCATACATACAGAGATGTGGCTGATGAAGAAGTATTAGCTATGGAGCAGTTGGAAGCGGAGCTCAAAACACTAGCCACAGACTTGGAAAAAGATCTGGAACCCAAATTGGAAGACTACATTTCGGAGAAGCTAGAAGAAGCGAAAATTGGGCTAAAAGAGAAGGAAAATTTAAAGCAGTTATTGCTGGAACAGAAGGAAGTCTTTGATTCGAGACCTGGTCGGATAAAGAACTTCACTTATGCTTTTCAAGTCAGTGATTGGACACCATTTAGGCAGAAACCCTACCCTATAGCTGAAAAGCATTATGCAAAAGTGAAAGAGGCAATTCAGGAGATGTTGGAGGCCGGTGTTATTGAGAAAACACCTACGCCTTATGTAAGTCCATTGGTAATTGTACCAAAGACAGACGGATCTGTCAGAGTCTGCTTGGACCTGAGACGCTTAAATTTGAGAGTTATTCCGGAATTTGACCAAGTGCCACCTATTAAAGAGATCCTCAGGAAGTTTAAAGGGAAAACTATATTCTCAAATTTGGATATCACATCCAGTTTCCACCATCTTGAATTAGAGAAGAAAACTAGTCTGTTGACAGGATTTATGTTTGATCAACATACATTCACATTTTTAAGGCTACCTTTTGGGTTGAAAACAGCTGGTTCAGCCCTGATAAGAGCGTTAGATCGCAATCTATCAGATGAGGTTAAAGAGAGTACCATCAGATATGTAGACGACATTCTACTCACATCAGAATCTCTGGAGGAGCACATGAGAGACCTGAAGAAGTTGCTAGATGACCTTCGAGAAGCGAATTTTAAGGTCAATATCAAGAAATCGCACTTCTGTCAGAGGGAAGTTAAATTCCTAGGGCATGTTATTGATGCAAATGGAGTGAAGCCTAACCCAGATAAATTGGAGGTAATTCGGAATTTCCCTCGACCCACGAAAGTTAAGCACGTCCGACAGTATTTGGGAGTAATTGGATTCTTTTCGAACCACTGCCCAAACTATACTGCGACAGTAGCACCACTGCAGGACCTATTGAAGAAAGGCGGCAGATGGAATTGGACGGAGCAATGTCAGGAAGCATTCGTGAGGTCAAAACAAATGCTTTTGGAATATGTGAAACTGGGATACCCAGATTATACCCAGAAGTTTATCATACAGACGGATGCATCACTTATTGGGATTGGAGCGATGCTATTCCAGGAAAATGTTGACCAGCCTGAGAAGAAAGTTTTTATTGCCTTTATCAGCAGAAGACTGAGAGCCCATGAGAAAAATTACACGATCACAGAGATAGAATTGCTCGCAATTTTGTACGCGTTGCAATCGTGGCACAAACTCGTGTACGGCTTCCGAATAGTTCTGAGAACAGACCATAAAGCTTTAACATTTTTGTTAAAGACAGATTTGTCTAGTCAGAGATTGACAAGATGGTCCCTGTATATCCAGCAATTTAATGTGGAAATAGAATACTGTCCAGGGAAAGAGAATGTAATACCGGACATATTAAGTCGTTACCCTAGAGAAGAAGAAGTACTAGCGGTCCAGATTGAGAATCGAGATCAGAAGACGTTGGATGACTTAAGGAACATTACCAACCTACAACGCGAAGACCCATGGTTGAAGATGATAATCGATTACTTTGAGGGACGATTAGCAAGGGGAACTGCGATATACAGAGAGGCGGAGGCATTGGCAACAGATTATATATGGTATAATCAGATATTACACAAGTGGGACGATGTGGATCACACACGTCAAAGGATTGTAATTCCTGCATCTTTGCAGAGGAGATTAGTATGGCTAGCCCACAGAGCATTTGGCCATCCGGGGATTGATAAAATCTGTGCTCTGTTGAAGGAAGCATTTACTTGGCCAAAATTGAGAGAAACGGTGAGAAATGCTATTAGAACATGTGATCTTTGCCAAAGGGTAAAGCCGAATCCCTTTTTAATGAGGCAACGACCTATCCCGTTATTACCAGAGAAGCCAAGGCAGCTATTGAGTATCGACAACTTTGGACCATTGCCTAGAGCACGTAGAGGCAATAGACACATTTTTGTAGCCATGGATGTATTTTCGAAAATGGTGGTGTTGTGCCCCATTCAAAAGACAAGTTCAAAACAGGTCTTGAAGCGCCTGAAAGAGAGAGTTATTCCGATTCTTGGGAAGCCGGATAACATTCTCTCGGACCACGGAAGTTGCTTTACTAGTGCAGAATTTCGTCGAGAACTGGAAACTCTAGGAATTAGGCAGATTTTATCTACCATTCGCCATCCTGAGGCAAGTCCCGTTGAAAGAGTAATGAGAGAGATCCAGAAATACATGAAGATCTACTGTTCTGAAGCGAATTGGCGTTGGATTGAATTTCTAGAAGTAATTGAATACTGTGTAAATAATACTGTACATGAGGCGACAGGTCAGGTTCCCGTTACTCTACATCTGGATCAGAGACCAGAGAGACCGTGGAATGGTGTTATTCCATTACCTGTAGACGCACAGCCCGGTAGAGAATTGAGGATCCAACGAACCTTTGAATATCTCAAAGCACAGGCGGAGAGACGTCAGAGAAGGAATCGTGCGAAGAGGTATCATAAACCGCTTCTCGTGGGACAGAAAGTTTTAATTAAGAAACCCGCCAGTTCAGATCCAGAGGCTCGGAAGTATAAGAAGTTTAATTTTTCTTACCACGGCCCGTTCGAGGTGATAAGAGACCTCCAGAACAATGCATACAGGTTAAGGCATTTAGAGAATGGAAACGAGGTCGTTATGAACATAGCCAACTTAAAAATTTATTACTCGCCAGAAGAATTCGATGAACCAGAAGAAGAATTAGTAACGCACACCCAACTCAACGTGGAGAGCGGAGGCAGCCAAGCAGGCAGACCTGAATGTTGGAACGGCGAGACGGGACAAGAAGCAGACAGTTTACCCAGTGTAAGCGGAGAGCAGAAAGAATGCCAGTGTTTGCGAGAATTCTATGAAGAAATGGTCAGGGTAGCCAGAGAGGTTGAGGCTGTAAACGCGACCCTTCGCAGGGAGAATAGACAGCTCAGAAACAAGGCCGAGTGTGGAAGGGGGAACACTACTAACCCACTCGCAGCCAGACAAGGTGAAGGACCCCAGACGTAAACACAGACGGTGGTCGACAGTCAGCTGGTTACTTATATAAGCCACTTGCATTGGACTTTTATAAGTTTTGCAAGGGGAACATGAACCCGATGGGGTTATGCTGACTGGAATCGAACATGGTTCTCAGAGACTGTGATCTCAGTAAAAAGGTTCCGCCAGGAAGCGAACCAGGGATCTGTACAGGGAGTTTCTTGGTAAAAACCCCTCGAAAGAAATGTATATTTAATCACTGGTGTGATTTTTGATGAAATGGCATTATTTATTAAAATAATGTAGGAAATAATGAGCAGATTATATCATTATAAGACGATGTGGTGTAAGCTATTGGAGGTTTGAAGCACAGAGGAGGGCAGAGCTGACATTTACTAATCGGCCCAGAATTGTGGGTTGGTCCCAGTGGAGCCACGTCCATCTCTGTCACCCCATTATGTCGTCTGGAGCAGGGGAGAGGCCTGAATAATGACACAGTTATTCCCCGACGGAGAATAGATTTGAAGTAGGGGCGGAGAAATGCCCAGAAAAATCATTGATTACTCGTGATTGGAGTAACGAATCGAGATGAGAGTTGCACACAGGTGAATATCTTGGCAAGAAGATAATTTTAGAGTCTTTTACCTGCGAAATTGGTGCATATTTAGTGATGTGCGTAAGGACTGTAAAACGACCATTGTTCGCGGAGGGATGTGAAGATGTTGACGGGGACTTCCCGACTAGGTAGCGTCCCACGCCATGGAGAAAGGAATTAATATTAATTAATTGAACGAGCGATTCCTTTGCACACAGATAGTTTTGGGACCTGTGAAGAGAGAGGAACACAATGATCATGGTTTGAAGACCTGAATCATGCTGTGAGAGGAGCGAAGATTACGCGGGAAGATGTTGCTCTACTTTCTGTGGAAATCCGATATAAGGGAGTAGACCCCAGGAGGAGCCCTCACTTGAATCTCAGTCCTACTCTGTTCTCAGTGTTACTCTGTTCTAGCTCACTTGAAGTCAGTTGAAGCCCAGTTGTAAGCCAGTCGAGACGCAGCCAAGTTCAGTCTACATGCCGCCAAGCGCAGTTACAGTCAGTTATAGTTTTACTCAATTGTCAATTGTAGCACAATGGCAATAAGTTGCAATCAGTATGCAGCAAATATGCAGCAGTACGAGACAGCGTGTAAGCCGCAGACAGAAGTCTTCAAATAAGTTACGTGCAGTCTTCGAGTGAAACTTCAGTCAGCTACAGCCAGGTGGAAGCCAGTTCGTCAAGGCAAAACGCATGACGATTCTATTCATCGAGACGCCGAACAAAGACTGGTATGTGTAAAAGAAACAGTAAATACGCTTGTATGAATAATAGTCGTGATACAGGCATAATCAGCCGCACGAACTATGACGTGTTCAGTATGAAGCACCGTATAGACTAACGGTAGCAATATTGTATATAATTATTTGTGAAAGTGTTGAACTTTATTAAGCGCACTGTGTATAGTATTAACTAATCGTATATGTGTAACTACGATAGAATGCGCTAAAGAAACTCTACTAAGTGTTTGGTATTGCCATGAGAGTACCAGATGTTAACGCTTACTGTAGGAGTAATGATCGTCACAAAAACTGTTGGAGAGTTCCGAGAGCAGATAACCAGACTTTCAATCAGGAGTTGATAACGTAAGATGCCGTCGACACCTGCAATTTCGATCTCTGCTAGGGAATTTCAGCATTGAAATGTGTATAAAGTGACGAGTGTTCAGTGTAATGTATATGTAAAAATATCATTTAAAGTAGTGTTTGATGAAGTGTTTCACATGTTTGAGGAGTGATAACTTCCTGAAAGGTATGCAACGTGTCGTGTTGGTGATAGGAATGTGTAATCAAATGTGTGTAAACAAGAGAAATATGTCGCGTTAAACCCATTATGGCGGGCGACATGGAAGAATATGATTGGTTGGAGCCACCTTAGATGCCTATAGAGATGTAAGTACCCCACAAATTATGGTTATAATTATGTAGAAGTATGGACCGATGCATGTCTGTGATTCCGTAAAGGTATTGTGAATTCCTTATAGATGCCAGTAAAAATCAGTTAGGAGGCTGATCCTCCATGTTTAATCAGTATTGAGTTGATTTTTATAGAGTTGAAATGATGATTTGCATCATTAAGTGGAGTAATTATTCCCACTATGAATTAAGAATGGCAATCGGTTATGTAAATGCAACGAACGCGATTGTTCGAGTTTAAAACGTCTAGCTATGTCGGAAATTTGGTAATTTATGTGAGAATAATAATAAATGATGATTTTGGTCATTTATGTCAATGAGATTTATAATAATAATGGTAAATTATGATTTTGGTCATTTATGTCAGTGAGAAATGATGATAATAATAATAATGGTTATTAAGTGTATGAATGAACACATCAGGAAACAAATAAATGGTGTAAGCGAGAATTATTAACGCTAAGTGCAAGGCTTATCAATCTAAGCAGGAAGATGTTACAGTGAGATTACATTTCAGTAATTATGGAAAGAAGCTTTATATCAGAATATTGCATATATTCAGTAATGATACCAGTGATGAAAGAGCTTTTAATGAATTGAATTTGCAGCTTAATTGAGAAGCTTATAGAGTAAATGTTAGATTTCTCTTAATATTAGAGGTCGGAATGTCGTAGCATGGAGCATTAGGGGCCAGATAGTCTATTCTACGTATGAATTCTCCTATGTCGTGGACATTGTTGGAGATATTATTTATGCCAGAGTTTTAGTGAATGGACCCTAACTCTGAAGAAAGGATTGGAATGTGTTCCGGATTGGAATCCTATGATAGAGTCGAGGATAACAAGGACACCTCGCAGCTCTATGATTTCCCGAGAACTTATAGATGAGTTATTTACGCTCGTGGGCAGCGAAAACTCATGGCGACAGTGGTTTTGTGCGCCTATATTATACTTGAGACATCGGTCACCGCCAGGCTCATGCATTACGAACCCCGAACCTTCATGTTGAATGGACCCATGTGAGGCCATTAATTAATCGTTATCCTCGACGTAGGAATAATTACAAAAGCTCATTCAATACCTGTTGGCATAATAGTCAATTAAGATCCTTTGGGAACATATGTGTCGGTCAGGACACAGTATTTGTCTTGTAAATCTCCACTGCTTAGAGAGAGGGAAGCTTTCAAACTTTTAGAAAGGTCGAGATAATTGGTGGAACGACCCATCCCACTTTCTATTGTGTAGCGATTTCCTTAGCTGAGGGTCGATGCCAACCACCCGGACGGCTCAGGCAAGTAAAAGAGGGAAGAAATTCTAGACCTTGTTAAAATGACATATAATGCAAGATTGTTATGTTGAGTATTATAGCCATGTGGTTTGTGAACACATGGATAATTATAGTTAATCCTGATGGTTCATTAATTTAGCTATCTGACGAATAGTTACATGATATATTTGTACTGTCACTGGAGCCAAGTCATGTAGTTGGTTACTAGATGCCAATCGCCATGAGCGCGAGGTAGTCTATCGTACAATCCGACATAAGCTATAACGTAACGTTTTATCTAGGAATCACAGACAGCATGCGGTGAAACCATATAATTGGAGGATGTAGGGGGTAGCTTACATAATTATGGAGTTGCACGTTGATTTTGGTGCAACGTCCAAATAGGTAAATGCATGCAAAGCATTTCATTGGTGAGAAGAAAAATATTAAAACACGCACGGCACACATAATTGTTTAACATAAAGAGATTTAAGGAATAATCCTTGTTGTAATATTAAAGAAGTCACATTGTATGACTGTTATGTTAATGTACATTTGTTTTGAAGTCATAGGTGCATCAGCGCACTAGTATATCCTTGTGAAGTTCACAGAAGGGTAAAGCATTATGGCTAGATATGACTTTGTTGTGATTTTATATTTGTTTACTTATGGATTGTGGAAGTAAAAATTTTGTTTGCTTTTATTTTATGCTTTTTGGGTATTGTTTTGTGTTTGAAGCCATGATTTATAAATGAATTAAAGTTTTAGAATAGAGTTGTGCCTTATCATTGTAGAGTTGATACCTGTTAGCCTCAAATCCAAAATATGCACTGCAAAATTGGGGTTACCGTACACGCCTGAGAGCTGATGCTAGTTGGAGGCAGATGCATATTATTCAACGAGATTACTCACATGGGTACAGTATATGTTAGTTTGACAACGCTATATTACTCGTAGTTCCAACGTTCGTCGTCAGGTGCTGGTTGCGATGCCAACTAGTAGCCAAGTCAACATCTAGGTGGCATTGACGGTAGCATTTGGTATAAAAAGAGGAACTACTTGAAAAATTGATCGTCTGCAGTCTTCCTACCTGAATCACAGATAACACACACTAATACAGTCATCACAATTAACACTAGTTATCAGACAGATTCTACACACACCCAAAGTACACGGGGTACATGACCGCGTTGTCGCAGCCCCTAAACTAAGGAACTAACCAACCAAGTATTTACAAGCCCTAACCTAAAAGAAACGCCGTTATGTACAGTACAATATGGGGTACTTGTCACACTGTAATAATGTCTTGTTTCATTCGGGTTAGGGCATGTACTGTAAATACTTGTTTCCCGCCTAATGTAATTGGCCACAATTCTTGTTGACCCACTGGAAAGCTTTCTTTAATAGAACTAGGTAACACTTCACGTCAATTAGTAGGAATACTCTGTAAAGCCACAATGTTCCACTCATAGCATCGGTCTACCCTACCACTTTTAACTGTGATCGAGTCTTTCTGTGGCGTGTTGGAGGAATTCGTTTGTGATGAGTACAGGGTGTTTCAGGAGGAAGAGTAAATATTTTAGGAGGTGGTAGTATAGATGAATTACAATTTTAAAAAAATCATTCGTATAACATGTGTCCCATTTGTATCGCGTACCGAGATAGAACTGGTAGTATTTAACCCAAACAAATGTAAAGCCAAGGCAAAGAGGACGCTCAAAGTTGATTTTCAAATATTCCACCACCAAATTCAATGCATTTTGCACTTCTCTTGATAACACCCCGTGCAGCTATTCGGAGGGCGTCTTCGCGTTCTTTGATGAGGGCTGCACTATGCATAATCTGAACGATCAAATCGGCTCTTGCGTTAACTTCTTCCTTGTAGACTTCGCCTTTCAACCACCCCCACAGGCAAAAATCCAAAAGGATAAGGCCCGGAGAACTTGGTGGTCACGAAACGCGACCATAGTAACCGGTATACCAACACACGAAACGACAACTGCCCTGGTTACATACCAACAGCTGTATCTCGGTACGCAATACAATTGGGACACATGTTATATGGATTTTTTTTATTGCAATTCATCCATACTACCACCTCCTAAAATATTTACTATTCCTCCTGAAACACTCTGAATAGGTACAGGTAGGTAGTTATTTATTATTTGATATATTTATTTGTTTATATTTGTGTATGTATTTATTTATTTATTTATTTATGCTATTGTTTTTTATTTCTCTATAAATCTACGTATCTATTTTTTCATCTATTTTTATTTCTTTATTCATTTATTTATGTATTTATTTATTTACTTATTTGTTAGTATTAATGTATAACCGCGCACGGGCTTTGTATGCCAAAATCAAAAGAACATCTCCACCATGTAGGGCCTTCTCAAGATGGTGGCTGAGAAAATTCATCAGGATACTGAGTGAAGAGATGAAGTAGAATGACTGATTGGAGAGGATAAAAAAGACTATCAAGCTCACGTACGTATGTTGCGCCAAATGTCACGAGTGCGTAATTTGCGTGTAAATATGCACTCCCTAGAGATTGTGCTAATTAATTTGAGGATTACAAACCTTCATAGAATATTTCTTGACCTACATATGCGGAACTTTCCAGCGATATCAGTAGGTTCAATTTCGTTGACCTTCCTTCGGTAGGAGAGTAACTCCCCTTCAAGCGAGCACAGCTGTTGGTTCAGATTAAATGGTTTTATCGTTGTTATCAACGATTCAGAATCGATTTCATGATTTGCAGACAGTACACAGGAATTGATATTGACTCATAATATGCATGTTTACGGATGGTCAGCAAGCTGTAAAAGTTTTATAATCGCTTCTGGTAATAATGCTCCTCGTTTTATAGAAGAAGAATCCAATTCGCTATCCGGGTAACCTTTCATATGTACCTAATTAATACCGTATGTTTCCTGCACATTCCATACATCGGGGCACCATTCGATTTGTATGCGGTATATTTTTATGGCAAAACAGCCCTATCAATATGATGAAATATCCTTCGGTGGCGTAGTTGGTAGCATGCTGAACTGCTGTGCCCAAAATAGCGGGTTCAAACCCGGCCGAAGTCGTCGGATTTTAAAGAGCGTTTAAATCCTTCAGTATGCCTTCCTTCGGAGGGGAAGTAAAGCCGGCGGTCCCATGTCATACATTTATGGCATAAAACAGATCCATTCGCAGGCTAAACTTGTGTGAAGCTAAATTTCTAGCTTAGATTTCGTTGGAAAGCTCTATCAAAGTTCCAACGTTCACCACTAGGTATCATTGACATCTGGTAGCGAAAGTTAGAACTACATATAATTGAACGGAAATTGTAGCTCACCCTAACGGTGTCCGCTTGAAGCAGCTACAGCCTCTGGCGAGCCGAACATGTCCTCGGACACTCCAGGCACTAAAAGCCATACGATAAATAAATATAATAATAATTATTATTATCACCATCAACAAGCATAGAGCAATAGTAATGTATTAAGCTCGGCTTCTCCCACGGACAATGCTAGGGATCACACCTCTATCGTCGCACGGATGGTGTCTGGGAGCTGAACACACTGAACTGGGCCGATCACCCAAACGGCCGTCATCTTGGGTTTGAGGAAAGGTCAGGTAAGAAGGAAGTCGGCCTTGAAACTGTTGAAAGGAACCGTCCCGGCAGGTATCGCGTTACTAGTAATAGCTACGTTTAAGAGTAACGAAGTAACAAAAATGCTTGTTACTTATTCAAGATGAAGCAAGCAGGTGTCAACAGCACGTGAGAACGGAACTAACAACTTTCCATAATGAGACAAGTGAGGCACCCTCTGATTTAATGACGAATGTTATCATCTCTATACCGCAGAAACATGAGCTGACAGATGTGAAGATCCTGACTTGAATATATTTACAAGAGAGAAAGACAGACAGAAGCAGATGAACACTTTTGAAGAATGAAATAACAAAATCCGCAGAAGAAGACATTGCTAGAAAGAATAGGTAGAAAACCATGGATCACTCAGGATATACTAGAATTAATAGATGAAAGGCGGACACACAAGAATGCAAGAGATGAAAAGGAGAAATGAGGTTAACAAAGAGTGCAAGGAAGCGAAAGAAGACTGGTTGAAATAGAAATAAGCAGGTATAGAAAATTGTTTGAAATGAGGAAAAGTAGATACAGTTTATCGAAGAATTAAGAATTCTTTTTGGGAAAAGAAGACTAAGTGCTGTAATATTCAGGACACTGATGGAAAGCCTCTAACAGATAGGGAAGAACAGGTTGAGAGATGGAAAGCTTACATAAGGGAAAGGAGATTGAGAATCATGCAATGGAAAGGGAGGAGGAAATTGATGAGAAACGAAAAGAAGATTTAATATTGAGATCAGAATTTGACAGAGAATTTGAGAACTTAAGCAGGAACAAACACCAGGCATGGATGATATACCGATTGAGTTACTATGCTGCATAGGAGGTGCAGGTCTGATCAGGTTATTTCACTTGGTATGTAGGATTTATGAGACAGGTGAGGTACGCTCTGATTTCAAGAAGAATGTTTCATCCCTATACCGATGAAAGTAGGATCTGACAGATGTGAAGGTTACCGTACAATCAGCTTGATTACTCATGATTCAAAGATCGTGTCTAGAATAATTTACAAGAGGATGGAAAGCCAGATAGAAACGGAGTTGGGTGAAGACCAGTTTGGTTTCAGGAGAAACGTAGGAACAAGGGAAGCTGTACCAAGTCTTAGGCTGATTCTGGAAGGTAAAATAAGAAAAGAAAAGAGAACGTTCATGGCATTTGTAGACTTATAAAAGGTTTTTGATAACGTTGATTGGACTAAATTGTTTGACATTTTGAAAATGATTGGAATAAAATACAGGGATAGGAGGGTGCTCTACAATCCAAATAGAAACCAGACAGCAGTTATTCGTGCCAAAGGTATTCAGAAAGATGTAAGGCAAGACTTTTGAATCTGTACATTGAACAAGCAATGAAGGAAATTAGAGTAATATTTAAGGTAGGAGTGAATATTCAAGGAGAAATAATTTCAACACCAAGATTTGCTGATGACATCGTCATCTTGGCCGATTCACCAGAGGATTTGAATGAGAGTTTAAAAGTTGTGGACTCCGTCTTGAGGAAAGAATTCATGATGAAAATCAATTAATATAAAACAAAAATAAAGGAATGCAGCTGAATGAAATCAGAAGCCCTAATTGACGCCAAATTGGCAGGTGAAAATCTGAAGGAAGTAGGAGAATTCTGCTACTTAGGAAGCAAAATAACCAGTGATGGACGTAGCAAAGAGGATATAAAAAGTAGGAAGGGAAGTATTTCTACAGAAGAGAAATTTGTTGACACCAAATATAGATTTAGCTATTACGAAGTCCATTTTGAAAGCCATTGTCTGGAACGTGGTGCTATGTGAAAGTGAAACTTGTACTGTTGGTGCAGCAGAAATGAGGAGAATAGAATCGTTTTTGAAATGTGGTGTTAGAGGAGAATGCGGAAAATCAGATGAATATAGAGGGTAACAAATGAAGAGGTATTAAGACGAGTAGGAGGGGAGAGATGTTTCTAGTGACTGCTAATGAAGAGAAGAGATAGGTTGGTAGGACACTTTCTAAGACACCCAGAAACAGCAAACTTAGTTCTGGTATGAAGGGTCGAAGGCAAGAATTGTAGGGGTAAAACAAAGTGATAATAACGGACTTATTTAATATGAAACGTGTTTTGAGTGTCGACTTTTATCCTATTTTATACGCTGTGATACGTGTAAGGATTTAAGACGACACAAACGTCTTTTGAGTGTCATCTTAAATCCTTACACGTTTCACAACGTATAAAATATGATTTAAGACGACACTCAGTCAGGAAACATTTTCTGCCAACAGGTGCTTACTGCATATGGCAAGGCTTTACACTTCTGGGTTAGTCAGTCTTTCTTGCTAAGGATCCTCTATATACCCTAGACAAGGCTATACATGTTAGTTCTGAACACTTAGTGTAAAATGTATATTAAAATTATATGCACAGCTTACACAAGCACGTTTTGCATGCAGTCAAACTTTGTGAGATAGTTACATACAACACGCAAAGTATGTTTCCGCTACCTAGCGGTAAATATGAGCACTCAGTGGTGATATTCGAGGTGAGCTGATTTGCTCACACATTTGCTCCCATATTTGCTCCCACTTTTGGTCCCATATTGGCTCCCATATTGGCTCCCACTTTTTTGCTCCCACTTTTTGCTCCCATATTAATGCCAATGCATCGAAATGTAAATGGAATAACATTTCTGATAATGTTCAAAACAAAAGTCCTGAGGTCTTGGGTTTTAATTCACAGCCATGGTTGTCAGCCAATGAATTCCACTACAGGAAACTTTCATTTTTCTGTTGTGTTGCATGATAATTTACCCATCTGGCGGTGTAGTGGCTAGTATACTTGGGTTCCAACTCAACTATGCCCAGAATTTAATTTTGATCTGAGAGTTGAAAGGTTAGGTTAGGTGAAGTTAGGTTAGGTAAAGTTGAGTCAAGTTAGGTTAGGTGAAGTTAGGTTAGGTTAGGTGAAGTTAGGTTAGGTTAGGTGAAGTTGGGTTAGGTTAGGTGAAGTTAGGTTAGGTGAGGTTATGTTAGGTTAGGTTAGGTTAGGTCAAGTTGGGTTAGGTTAGGTTGGGTGAAGTTAGCTTAAGTGAGGTTGGGTGAAGTTAGGTTAGGTGAGGTTAGGTTAGGGTAGGGTAGGGTAGGTTAGGTTAGGTTAGGTTAGGTTATGACTAAGTTTGTAATGTCTAGTTGTTTTAGAAAAACACCACTTTTGCTCTCATATTTGCTTCCATATTTTCTTTGCACTTTAAACTATCTTGACTTGTGTATTTACTTTTGCTGGCATATTTGTTGACATATTTGTTAGCATATTTGCTCCCACTTTTTATATTTGCTTTGCTCCGACATTTGATCCCATATTTGCTCCCACTTTTTGCTCACAGTTTTTGCTCCCACATTTGCTCCCACGTTTGCTGACACTTTTTACCCCCCACCTTTACTACCACTTTTTGCATGTATATATGCTCCCACATTAAACTATTGTTGTTATTACAAGTTGCCTTTACTAGAGATTAGTTTATGCTTGACAGTTGATATGGAAGTATCAGTGACTAGGTATGGTAAGCCTTATGCATACTATACAGGATATTCGTACATTGTGAAACGAAGCAATAAAAATGGAACTGTTATTTGGCGCTGTTCAAAACAACGATCGAAACAGTGTCGAGGAATGTTTAAGACAAAAGAATTGGACATACTTTCTTCAAACAATCATGATTGTAAACTTAATAATCATGCTAGTCTAAATGGCAGGAAAACCCAAACCAAAGCAAAAATCCAAGTCCAAGAAAAAGATAGTGCTGCTGAAGATAATATTAATATCATGTTTAATACACTACAACGCACTCATGCTGTTAGCTAGTTGTTTAATGAGAAACCTTTAACACCTCCTGTAAAACCCATGTTGAGGCACACACCCACATCTCAAAAGCCCTCAAATCTATCTGAGACTACACACCCCATCAAGAAGTTGGCGGGGGAAGGTGAAAAGGATGGTCATGATGATAATAATAACATAAAAATGTTAAAGCACTCTAGCACATCTAAAAAGAAGCTTTCAACACTATCAAAGGCAACTCAATCCATTGAACAGACTGTGGACACAGGTGGAAATTATGATGGTAATGATGATAATGATGATGATCATTATGAAGATGTTTATAATCATGAGGATGATAATGATGATGATGGTGATAATGATGAACTGCTTCCCGAGTTTTTAAAACCATTCATAAAAAATAGCAAATGGAACGATCCAAATATATTAGTCGAACGTCTACAGCTCTTGCATGCCTGTAAACAGGCTAGTCATATTGGTTATGAGGAATAGCCCAGGCATTTTAGTCTAAAAATCGTCAAAACCTAGAACACAAAACATGTAAAGCTAATTTTCTCAGAATTTGACAATTTGACCCTGGGGAACAACATTCTAAAATTCTCCAAGCTTCCTATGCCGGCTTCCTTGTTTTCCAGGCCAGGAAACCTGGAATTTCAGGATATCCCTGGAGCGCCCACAAAAACCGAATCGTTTATCCAAAATTGACAAAGTATGGTATCAAATGAAAGTGTAAAACATGAAGGTTCTGAAAAACGTAAGAAAAGCAACATTTGGTCACTTCCGGTTGATAAAAAACAAAAAAACGCGCGAAATTCGATATTTTAAATGTTGTTTTAAATCAACACGGTTTTAAGTGACCAAAACATGGGGTTAAAGGAAAATAAGCTAAACAGAACGAAAGAGCAGTTTTTAGCTTTCCAGAAGTGTCTTTTGTTTATTCGTACGTCTAATAATGCAGGAGCTACAGCCAGAATAAGTTGATCGCCACGTTGAGTTGGTTACGCGACGCCCATGTAAAAATCATAAAACGACGCAAGATTTGCTAAATGAATAACCAAGACCGACAAAAAAACACTCACATGTACAGTTGATAACATGCGTTTTAATGAACATTTGGTTTGTGGTTTTAACAGCGACAATATAAAAAAATGTGAAATTAAAGAACAATATTAGGTGCAATATTGTACATGTAGGGTCGACAAATGTCCTACGTCGGTGTCTATGTCTGGAACGGCCTCTTCCTGGAAAGTAAAAAGAAAATTAATCGCTCTTTTTCGTGAAATCATTCACATGATTACAATGACAGAAATATGTATAAAAATATATGAATAAGTCCTAGGCTTATAGACACATAAAAGCATGTTGAAACCTGAAGATTATAAACTAAATGTTACAGCAGCAGCTGATATATTTCGTTGCAGTGGTACTGCTTTCCGAGGTAAGGTAGGGGCTGGTGTTGACATCATAACACCACCCATGTTGTGAAACGTCTCTTGTCTGGTCTGCGTGCGCACATTAACGTCAGTGTTATCAAAGGAATATTGAACAAATTCTTTGTTCGGCTCTGCTTCGCCAAGCTGTTCATCGCCTGTGCCAGTTTCACTTTCGTGAAAGCTATTACGTTATTCTCGTAACAAAGAACCTCGTTGTAGGACACGGAGAAACCCATGTTATGAAGAAGATCTACAAGCTACCGCGACCCGTAGTGTCGGTGGTCATACACGCCAACTGCCAACAAGATAGGAGATAAAAAGGACTTCGGACGAGAAGCTGAAATAATTGCCTGCCCAATGGCTTTTTTCTTGGCGGATTTGCCGGTTGCGCCCTCTAATTCGGTCGTGATGATCCGATCAAGAAACTGAGCTAGGGTATTCGGTAGAACGTCGGCATCTAACGACTGCTCTTCTGCGGAGGGATATTCCTCCATATTATATGCACGCGTCCGAATATCTTCTTTTATAATTTGAGCGGCCTTTTCTACGATTCGCCGACGTTCATCGGCCCCGGACTTCCCACGTTCCTCGTACCATTAGTCGTGCAAGATGTTTTCTGCCGTTTCTTTCATATTTACAATGCAGTTTCGACCTGGCTGGGTAGATTATTAGCTTGGGAATAACCTAACCCCCAAGGGAAGATGATAAAGAAAAAGAAGTGGGTTTCGGACTGGAGAAAAAGGATGGAGAAATAGGACGAGAGTCCAACAGAAGTTATAATTTAAACTTTAAGTATACTCAAAGGCAGCTGCCGCTGCAAATCCGCTCTCCGATACCTAAAGTGGGTAGGGACCTGGGCAAAGCTAACGGGAAACGCAGCTGGAACTTGGGTTGTTTGCAAGAAAGTAGCTGTAGCGTATTCCCTCTCAAGCATACATATGCCTACTATGGGGAAGGGTGGTGGTCTGGCAAGGCAAAGTATAACAGATTTATTGTGTATCTGTTTAAAGGAGTTTGTTTCAAAACAGGTAATTTGAAGAGTGCAAATAATTTGAATCAGCTTTGATATTTTAGTTTTTGAAATTGTAGAATTTCTAAAGAGCGACCAAATGCTTCCAAGAAGGATAGGGATAAAGCAATTATACCTTTGGGAATAATTTTGGTAAGTGTACCAATAGTTGCATTTAGAAATGGCTAAGCTTTTACCCAGCAAGACGCCGACTAAAAGTTTAGACAATAAGAAACACTTATATTTTGAAAAACGAACCATAAGACTTAGAGAGAATTTCCACAAGCAGGAAGCTGGCGTAGAGATATGCTTGCCTTACTGGCCAGTTAGAATTTGCTGTTAAAGCTAAGAGAGACTTTACTAAGTTACCAACTAAGAGTTCTTGCTCAAATGCAACAAGTGGTGAAAACCCTATCAATAGATTTATTTTTATTAAATAGGAAGAATCAAGGAAGACAGGAGCTTGCCTAACCGTTATGTTAGAGAAATGATAAAGCAAAAACAAATCTTTAATTTATTTAACAATGTAAAAGGAAGTAGTTTTTGTAACAAATATATAATTTTGACTTTTTATAAACAATTGGGGTCGCAGACCTCCGAAAACATCTAAAGCTTGCGCTAGGCAATTGATAATTCTTTTGGTTTTAAACCTTTTATATGCTTTAAAATCTTCGTAAGATTTTGAAATGGCTAAGATGAATAAATGAAAAATTTAAAGATAACTGACTTAATTAAAGTTAAACAATAAATCAAGTACAAGGCGTGTACTTTAAGGATTTCTAGATAAGTATCTTAGAAATAATAACAACTTCGAAAGCAACAACAACAAAAACAGGAAGAAATGAAATAGAAGTTTCTATAACTTCTTGTATTAATACTGAACTACGTTTAATGATTATACATAGGAGATTATGCAATTAGGGCAGGTCACTTATTGTGAAACCTGAAGAGAACAATTGAAAGGAAGTTTCTAGAACTCCTATGTTTAAGTAGGGATCACGAGAAAAATGGGGCACGTTTCCCTTTCGTGAAACCTAGAGATAACTCACTTTTGAGTAGAAAGAATTGGATTCCCTCATTAGAAGGGAGAAACAATATAATTTAAGGCGTGTACTAGACACCAAGTTTTACAGACATTAATTCGTTATACATGGAGCAAATAAGGGAGGGCACTTATGTAGAGTGACACCTCGTTGAAAAAAGACCTAAAGTAACAATTTTATTATTTTGGTTTGTTAATAAAGGGTTTGGGAAAGATCAAATGGGATTGTGGAAAAGTGTTAATGGCCGTATTAATTGTACTCGGACGAGCGCGACGCGGATGAAAAGTTGAACAGGCACTGTTTTCACTATAGTCTGTTGATATAGTTGAAGAGTTCACTGTAGTAGCGCAAGACGTTGATAGAAAGGAAAGTTATTGCAATGGTGGAAAATAACTAGTTACACTAGATTAGCGAGAGTCTATTGCTTGAGAAACTTGTAGGTTATAGTTGAAAGCACCAGAAAAATCCAAACGGAGGAAGAAAAATTAGATATTGATTAGCAGTTCATAAGGAAGATTCCTTAGTTTGAAAAAGTATTCCCATATGTGAGTGGAGAGTACATGACAGTATAACTGGTAGATAGAGTGCAGGTTCTGGAAGGTTCCAGAGCAATGATGACTTGTTTAAATTGGGTAGAGAATCCCTCGGCGTAAAGCTAGATATATAGACAGTGGGTATTTTGGAAATATCCCTCGATGTGAGATAACATCTCAGAAAATCTTTCATATTGAAAGTTAGACTTGATAGTTTAAGTTTGATCAAGAAGATCTCTAGAAAGCAGTTATTTTCACATAGCAACTTTCACTGTCTATAAAATCCAAATAAAAGCATTGAGCCTTTTAAAAGCGATGAGAATGAGGTTAAAACATGAAGTCGGTATTAATCTTTGCTTCATGAAGAAGGCGATGTTGCTGTTGACGGTTGGTTCTAAAATTCGAACATGCCGTCGAATTTAAAATTTGCCTCTAGAGCTGAGGAGGTGAGCTTTAGTTAAGCTCTGACTGGGTTGACTTCCGATGTACATGTGAGACACGCTCAACGGAGCGTGGAGGGACCAGGGAAGGGAAAAAGATTGGGGGTAGGAGACAAAAGGAATACATATAAGTATAGCCAATTTTAAGTTATAAAAATCTTCTTGATGAAATGGTCTTCAAAGAGTTGATAGTAGAAGTCACTAGCGCAGCCTGGAGGGTGAAAAAGTAGACGAAGTTCTCTTGATCACGGAGATGATAGCTGGCGATGGCGACGAGATCTGGTGCTGGATTGATAAGAAAGTCCTCTTGTACAGGGAAGAATTGAGGAACTTCAGAGATTCGCTGCTAGATGACGCTAGGTGGGTCATGGAAGATATATATCTAGAACAGACTTACAGGTAACATGAGAGACATATACCAACAAAGAGAAATCAGGAGATCACTGTTGGTGTTTGCGAAAAAAGGAAGGGATGAACTAAAGCAAAGAGAAGCAAAAGCTTACTCTATCTTACCGTGTATTCCAAAGAATACACCAAGCTAGGAGGGGCAAACACAAACAGAGAACAAAGACAAGAAATTAAAAGTTTAATGGTAAAGGAGCAATTAAAGACAGTGGTCTTATGATATGCGCATTAGTAGTCAAGATCTTGGCTACCCTAACTCTCCCATTCCTTCCAGGATAACACTCGGTCACTCTACCAGAAATCCAGACCAAGGGAGGAGAAACATCCCTAACCAGGACCAAGTCCCCCACTTTAATGTCGGCATTGGAAAGAAACCACTTCTGTCTCCGTTGCAAGGAACTTAAGTATTCCAAATTCCACCGCTTCCAAAAAGAATTACGGAGGGCTTCAAGTTTACGCCAAACTATAGGTAAATTAGAATCCCTGTAAGAGTTGGGAAGGGGAGGAGGGACAGAAAGAGAAGTGCCTATAAGGAAGTGACCAGGTGTGAGTGGAAGCAGTTCATCAGGGTCATTGGAAAGTGGAGTTAAAGGGCGAGAATTAACAACACCTTCAATCAGAACAAACAGCGAATTAAATTCTTCATAAGTCAGAATGCGATTACCTAAAACCTTTCTTAAGTGACGTTTAGTGAGCTTTACGCAGGTTTCCCACCTACCACCGTGGTGAGGAGCGTAGGGAGGTATAAAACGCCATTTGAAACCCTTTGAGTAGGAATAATTAGAAATCTCTTCCATGGCAGGAGAAGATGTGAGAGCTTTCTTCCACAAGGAAGCTGCGCCTTGAAAAGTGGAAGCGTTATCAGATAACATCTCCGAAGGAACACCACGCCTAGCAGCGAAGCGAGAAGTAAGAAAGTAAGAAGTAGAGGCATTCGTTACTAGTTCCAAATGGATCGCGCCAGTAACCATGCAAACAAAGAGAGAAACATAGAGCTTACCAAACAATTTGCGTTTAGCTTCAGGGGAATTGCGTTGATATTGGAACGGACCCATATAGTCCACACCAGTTAGAGCAAAGGGACGTATAGGAGAAGAGCGAAAGGAGGGCAGATCGCTCATTAATTGAGTATTGACTTTAGGTTTCGCTTTGAAGCAAGGAATGCACTTGTGAATTACAGAGGAAACTAAATGAATTCCATTTATAATCCAGTACTTTTCCCTTAAGAGCCAAAGCAGTGTGCGTGTACCTACATGCAGATTGCGATAATGAAAGTAACGTATAATTAAGGAAGTTACGTGATGTTTAGAAGGCAAAATAACAGGATGCTTTTTGTCCTCAGATAGCAAAGATTGCGAGAGCCAACCACCTACCCTGAGTAACCTATTGTCATCATGGAACGGGGCTAAGGCACGAAGACGACTGGATTTTGGAAGATCATTTTTAGAAGAAAGTAAAGACAATTCAGAAGAAAAGGCATCTTGCTGTGTTAGTTGCAAAACCTTAATGGTAGCGAGATTCAATTCATGATTGGTAAGGTGTGGCTTGGGGAGAAAAGGTTGGTCGACCACAAGATATTTCCATCTGTGAAGATAGGCAACAATTCTAATTAATTTGTGAAAGGAAGAATAGCGGGACAACAAGGGATGAGAAACGTTGGAAACAAGATACGAAGCAGTAGATTTAGATACTTTAGCGTCAGGTAAGTTGAAGTTTGTAGCTGGAGGTTTAGAAGGCCAACAAGAAGAGTCTCCGATTAACCACGAGGGCCCATGCCAGTACAACTGAGAAGCTGCCAATTGAGAGGGTAAACATCCACGAGAAATGATGTCGGCAGGGTTGTCAGCGCTGGGCACATGCCTCCATTGACATCCCGAAGAAAGAGTTTGAATTTTGGAAACCCTGTTTGCAACAAAAGTTTGCCAATGAGCGGGATTCTTGGCGACCCAAGAAAGGGTGATCATGGAATCGCTCGAGAGATAGATTTGCGAGAATTCGACTTTTAAGACTTCCCGTAATTTCTTAACAAGTTCTGCGGCCGTGAGTGCAGCACACAATTCAAGCCTAGGCAAAGTGATAGTTTTAAGAGGAGCCACGTTCGATTTGGCACAAACAAGGTTGGAAACTGAAGATCCATTTAATGAACCGCGATAAACCAAATATGCACAGCAACCGTAAGCTTTTTCGGAACTGTCCGCGAACACATGAAGGAAAAAAGATGCATTAGGATGAGCGTTAATTAAATTCCGGGGAATTTCAATAAGGGAAAGATCAAGCAAATTGCTGCGAAAAGAGAGCCATCTGTTAAGAAAGGAAAGGGGAACAGTGTCGTCCCATTCACATTCGAGCGACCATAGCTCTTGCATGAAAAGTTTGGCTATAAAAATAACTGGGGCTATAACAATAACTGGGGCAAGGAATTGAAGCGGATCAAAATTATTTGCAATTTCAGAGAGAATTTGTCTTTTTGTGTTAGGGAGCTCTTCTGCAAGCGAAACTTTATAGATGAGAGTGTCAGTGCTAGTGCTCCAATGAACTCCAAGTGTTTTTATGGATTCGGAGTTACCACAAATTTCGACGGAGGAGGGATCTACATCTGCAATAGGAAACTGGGCGAGAAACTCACGGGAGTTGGAATTCCACTTATGAAGTGGGAATCCTCCATTCTTTAGCAATGCCTGAAGTTCTAGTGACAAGAAAGAAGCTTCCTCCACAGTGGGGAAGGACTGCAAGTAATCGTCAACGTAGAATGATGTAGTTAGTGCTTCGGAAGCTTTAGAATCAAATAAATGAACATCTTGAGAGGCTAACAAGTGTAGGGATCGGATAGCAAGGAAAGCGGAAGGTTTCAAGCCATAAGTAACCGTATTTAAGCGAAATACCTTAATGGGCTTGCTGATTTCGTCGCGCCACAAGATTCTTTGGAGATCTCGTTGTTCAGGCTGAATTAAAACTTGACGGTACATCTGTTTTATATCCGCTATAACGGCTATGGGAAATAATCGAAAGTTTAAGAGTATAGCAGATAAATCTGACTGAATACCAGGACCAGAGTAAAGAGTATCGTTAAGACTGTTGCCATTAAAGTCAGGTGATGAACCATTGTAAACGACTCGGATTTTATCCTTTACAAGAGGGTTTTTCCACACGGGATGATGATTTAAATAAACCGTTTCAATTGGGGGGTGTAATTCGTCATCAGATTTGCTGACAACTTCCATATGATCCAAGCTTTCATACTCATCCATGAAATCAGTATACTGCTGTTTAACGAGAGGTTCTTTCTTGAATTTGCTCTCGATGGCAAAGAGAGCTTTTCGAGCTTTGGGTTGAGAGTTAATAGGTTTAGGGGGATTATGTAATCTTGGCATCTGAACAATGAACCGGCCATCAGAAGAACGAGTGGTGGTTCAGAAAAGTTGCTCACAGAATTCGTTTTCTGAAGAGGTCACGTTAGGAAAATCAACGCTTTCGAGCCTCCAGAACTGCTCCAAATCAGTATTAGCGAAATAACATTGCGATACGGGTTGGGGAGAATAATGAGGAAGTTGACCGGTGACGATCCATCCAAAATTAGTGTCTCTGGCAACCACATTTGAGGATTACTAGCGAACCTGTTTACGAAGGCAATTCCAGAAAACATTGGAACTAAAGAGTATGTCAATGGGGTTTTGTACATTGAACAGAGGATCGGCTAGCCTTAAATGCGAGGGAATGTTTAAACCTGAAATATCCACAGAGTGACTTGGAGTATCTTCTCCTATGCTAATGAGAATGAGACAATTCAGTTTGAGAAAGTTGTTTCTGTGACAAATGTCTCTTATGGTTAGCTTTGAAAACTGTAAAGCTTGCGATTTTGAGCTGTTAATGCCCGATACGTTAATAGAAGTGGGGTTTACAGGTAGGCCTAGTTTTCTATTCAAAGAATTAGACACAAAATCATGAGTTGCCGCTGAATCAAGAAGACCGCGTGCACGGACCCAGTTGCCAAAGTTATCCTGAACTTCGATTTGGACAGTGGACAATAGTACTTGGGCACTACGTAAGGACTTGGCATTTTGAATGTAAGATGAAGCATTGGAAATGTTAGCATTGTCACTTTTCTGAGAAGTAGATGCGGTCGATGACCTTGCTTGATCATGACGATGTAGTAAAGTGTGATGAGCTTTTTCACAATGGAAGTAAAGTCTGGTGGACTTGCAATTTGAAGCAGAATGCGTGGGTGCTAAGCAGTTGAAGCAATATTTATTCTGGGACACTAATTTTCTTCTGTCGTCGACTGACAGTTCTTTAAAAGATTTACATATATATAAGGCATGGGAATCTTTACAAAGTATGCACTTTAATGGTTCATTTAAACTCTTACGGGGTTCGCTTTGAGTGTTTAAAACGAGAGAACTAGCAATATGGCGTTCACTAGAGCTAGTTGGGTAACCAGTGGCGTTTGACTTGAGTTTAGATGAGCTGGACCCAGGTTTTTGGGTACTTGACGCTAAGCGTTCGCTTTTAGGTTTAAGAGATATTGATTCAAATTTAGAACTAGGGGATGAGGGTTCACTTTGATTAGCTAAATCAGTTAAAAGTTGGCATGTAGCATTTATGAAAGTGACTAAATGCTCGTAAGAGTAATCGTCTTCTCTGGAAAGTTCAATCTCCCAACCTTTGAGGGTAGCAACATTGACTTTAGAAACCACTAAATGTATTAGGAAAGTGTCCCAGTGATCAGTGGGTTGATCTAATTGGGATAGAGCTTTAACGTGAAGTTGTGTTGTATCAATGAGAGTACGCAAACTAGTGACGTCGTTGTGCTGTAACGCAGTTAAGTTAAATAGAGCCTTCATATGGCGTTGAATACGTAACCGTGAATTACCGTATATTTCTTTCAACAAGTTAAAGGCAACGGGGTAGTTTTCGGCACTTAATGGGAGTGCTTCAACTAACTGCAGAGCTTGACCTCGGAGGATAGATCGCAAATAATGAAACTTGTAGATGACTTGAATGTCTTCATTGTCATGAACAAGGGAACAAAATAGTTCATAAAAAGAATCCCAAGTAGATTCGTCTCCAGAGAAGTGGGGTAAATCAATCTTAGGTAGAATTGGTTTGGGCTTGTGAGTGCCATCGCGAGAAGAGGTTTGTTGTTCGAGAAGGGAACCAATAACAGAACCATCTTTTTACTGTTCTTCTTCGAGTTGGCGTATTATTTTAAAAGCGGAACCTATACCTTCGTAATATTGATTTTCTACTTCGACTCGATCTTCAGTTTGATTGAGCATACAAGTTTCAATTTCAGTTTGGATGTTACAATAATTTTCATATGAACGTCCAAAATCCTTTACACGATGTTTTAACAAATCTAATTGAGCTTCTGAGGGATCTAGCTCTTTGATGAATTTTCTGAATCGGGTAATTTGCCCTCTATAGGATGCTCGTTTAGAAGTAAGTTTTTCATCCTTATTCTTTTCTGTAGGAGCCATGACAAAATAGGTAAATTAAAGTATAACTTACGAAACTGTGGAACCTAGGAAATGCTGTCAGGCTGGCAGCAGCAAATAAGTTGAAAGAAAGGGACACACCAAAAGAGACAGGAGCGGCCTCTTTCCGCTTCACAGTCTTTGCACGGTGTAGTTATAGCTGAAAAATTCAAATAAGATATTAATGATTTGCAAAATATTGTCAAATAACCCTTGACAAATAGAAAATGTCATAAATGGACTCTCCCGGGTATCGGCACCAAATTTTGGGTAGATTATTAGCTTGGGAATAACCTAAGCCCCAAGGGAAGATGATAAAGAAAAGGAAGTGGGTTTCGGACTGGAGAAAAAGGATGGAGAAATAGGACTTCCAACAGAAGTTATAATTTAAACTTTAAGTATACTCAAAGGTAGCTGCCACTGCAAATCCGCTCTCCGATACCTAAAGTGGGTAGGGACCTGGGCAAAGCTAACGGGAAACGCAGCTGGAACTTGGGTTGTTTGCAAGAAAGTAGCTGTAGCGTATTCCCTCTCAAGCATACATATGCCTACTATGGGGAAGGGTGGTGGTCTGGCAAGGCAAAGTATAACAGATTTATTGTGTATCTGTTTAAAGGAGTTTGTTTCAAAACAGGTAATTTGAAGAGTGCAAATAATTTGAATCAGCTTTGATATTTTAGTTTTTGAAATTGTAGAATTTCTAAAGAGCGACCAAATGCTTCCAAGAAGGATAGGGATAAAGCAATTATACCTTTGGGAATAATTTTGGTAAGTGTACCAATAGTTGCATTTAGAAATGGCTAAGCTTTTACCCAGCAAGACGCCGACTAAAAGTTTAGACAATAAGAAACACTTATATTTTGAAAAACGAACCATAAGACTTAGAGAGAATTTCCACAAGCAGGAAGCTGGCGTAGAGATATGCTTGCCTTACTGGCCAGTTAGAATTTGCTGTTAAAGCTAAGAGAGACTTTACTAAGTTACCAACTAAGAGTTCTTGCTCAAATGCAACAAGTGGTGAAAACCCTATCAATAGATTTATTTTTATTAAATAGGAAGAATCAAGGAAGACAGGAGCTTGCCTAACCGTTATGTTAGAGAAATGATAAAGCAAAAACAAATCTTTAATTTATTTAACAATGTAAAAGGAAGTAGTTTTTGTAACAAATATATAATTTTGACTTTTTATAAACAATTGGGGTCGCAGACCTCCGAAAACATCTAAAGCTTGCGCCAGGCAATTGATAATTCTTTTGGTTTTAAACCTTTTATATGCTTTAAAATCTTCGTAAGATTTTGAAATGGCTAAGATGAATAAATGAAAAATTTAAAGATAACTGACGTAATTAAAGTTAAACAATAAATCAAGTACAAGGCGTGTACTTTAAGGATTTCTAGATAAGTATCTTAGAAATAATAACAACTTCGAAAGCAACAACAACAAAAAACAGGAAGAAATGAAATAGATGTTTCTATAACTTCTTGTATTAATACTGAACTACGTTTAATGATTATACATAGGAGATTATGCAAATAGGGCAGGTCACTTATTATGAAACCTGAAGAGAACAATTGAATGGAAGTTTCTAGAACTCTTATGTTTAAGTAGGGATCTCGAGAAAAATGGGGCAAGTTTCCTTTTCGTGAAACCTAGAGATAACTCACTTTTGAGTAGAAAGAATTGGATTCCCTCATTAGAAGGGAGAAACAATATAATTTAAGGCGTGTACTAGACTCCAAGTTTTACAGACATTAATTCGTTATACATGGAGCAAATAAGGGAGGGCACTTATGTAGAGTGACACCTCATTGAAAAAAGACCTGAAGTAACAATTTTATTATTTTGGTTTGTTAGTAAAGGGTTTGGGAAAGATCAAATGGGATTGTGGAAAAGTGTTCATGGCCGTATTTATTGTACTCGGACGAGCGCGACGCGGATGAAAAGTTGAAAGGGCACTGTTTTCACTATAGTTTGTTGATATAGTTGAAGAGTTCACTGTAGTAGCGCAAAACGTTGATAGCAAGGAAAGTTATTGCAATTGTGGAAAATAACTAGTTATACTAGATTAGTGAGAGTCTAATGCTTGAGAAACTTGTAGGTTATAGTTGAATGCACCAGAAAAATCCGAACGGAGGAAGAAAAATTAGATATTGATTAGCAGTTCATAAGGAAGATTCCTTAGTTTGAAAAAGTATTCCCATATGTGAGTGGAGAGTACATGACAGTATAACTGGTAGATAGAGTGCAGGTTCTGGAAGGTTCCAGAGCAATGATGACTTGTTAAATTGGGTAGAGAATCCCTCGGTGGAAAGCTAGATTATAGACAGTGGGTATTTTGGAAATATCCCTCGATGTGATATAACATCTCAGAAAATCTTTCATATTGAAAGTTAGACTTGATAATTTAAGTTTGATCAAGAAGATCTCTAGAAAGCAGTTATTTTCACATAGCATCTTTCACTGTCTATAAAATCCAAATAAAAGCATTGAGCCTTTTAAAAGGGATGAGAATGAGGTTAAAACATGAAGTCGGTACTTATCTTTGCTTCATGAAGAAGGCGATGTTGCTGTTGACGGTTGGTTCTAAAATTCGAACATGGCGTCGAATTTAAAAGTTTTCCTCTAGAGTTGAGGAGGCGAGCTTTAGTTAAGCTCTAACTGACTGGGTTGACTTCCGACGTACAAGTGAGACACGCTCAACGGAACGCGGATGGACCAGGGAAGGGAAAAAGTGTGGGGGTAGGAGACAAAAGGAATACATATAAGAATAGCGAATTTTAAGTTATAAAAATCTTCTTGATGAAATGGTCTTCAAAGAGTTGATAGTAGGAGTCACTAGCGCAGCCTGGAGGGTGAAAAATATACGAAGTTCTCTTGATCACGGAGATGATAGCTGGCGATGGCGACGAGATCTGGTGGCTAGATTGATAAGGAAGTCCTCTTGTACAGGGAAGAATTGAGGAACTTCAGAGATTCGCTGCTAGATGACGCTAGGTGGGTCATGGAAGATATATATCTAGAACAGACTTACAGGTAATATAAGAGACATATACCAACAAAGAGAAATCAGGAGATCACTGTTGGTGTTTGCGAAAAAAGGAAGGAATGTACTAAAGCAAAGAGAAGCAAAAGCTTACTCTATCTTACCGTGTATTCCAAAGAATACACCACTGGCAGCTCGGTGATGAAGATTCGCTGTCCATGGTGGTTAAGTAGTTTTTCTGAGATGCTTTTGCGCGTATTGGCCACATTCCATTTATTTACATACTTTCTCAAGGTAGTCATGAAGATCACCAAGCGCGAACTGGATATCTTCATTGGTCTCCAAGAACGGACAGAACTTTTCAAAGCCGTCGTGTTTCTCGGGGTCCGCAGGACGGCCACGGCCAGTCTTGACGTTGCTACCATCACCCTCCAAAACGCCTCCAGATACAAATCGGAGTTGACATTCTCGATGATATTTGGCCTGCGGGCCCCGAAAAACACAACGCCTTTGAAAAGCTCTGTACGTTCTTGGAGACCAATGAAGATTGCCATTTCGCGCTTGGTGATCTTCATGACTACCTTGAGAAAGTATGCAAAGAAATGGAATGTGGCCCATACGCGCAAAAGTATCTCAAAGAAAAACTACTTAGCCACTATGGACAGCGAATCTTCATCACCGAGCTGCCAGGTCGAATCTGCATTGTAAATATGAAAGAAACGGCAGAAAACATTTTGCACGACAAATTGTATGAGGATCGTGGGAAGTCCGAGGACGATGAATGACGGCGAATCGTAGAAAAGGCCGCTCAAATTATAAAAGAAGATATTCGGACGCGTGCATATAATCTGGAGGAATATCCGTCCGCAGAAGAGCAGTCATTAGATGCCGACGTTATACCGAATACTCTAACTCTGTTTCTTGATCGGATCATCACGATCAAGTTAGAGGGCGCAACCAGCAAATCCGCCAAGAAAAAAGCCATTGGGCAGGCAATTATTTCAGCTTGTCGTCCGAAGTCCTTTTTATCTCCTATCTTGTAGGCAGTTGGCGTGTATGTCCACCGACACTACGGGTCGCGGCAGCTTGTAGATCTTCTTCATAACATGGGTTTCTCCGTGTCCTACAACGAGGTTCTTTGTTACGAGAATAACGTAATAGCTTTCACGAAAGTGAAAATGACACAGGCGATGAACAGCTTGGCGAAGCAGAGCCGAACAAAGAATTTGTTCAATATTCCTTTGATAACACTGACGTTAATGTGCGCACGCAGACCGGACACGGGACGTTTCACAACATGGGTGGTGTTATGATGTCTACACCAGCCCCTACTTTACCTAGGAAGCAGTACCACGGCAACGAAATGTATCAGCTGCTGCTGGAACATTTAGTTTTTACATTTCATGTTTCAACATGCTTTTATGTGTCTACAAGCCTAGGACTTATTTATATATTTTTATACATATTTCTGTCATTGAAATCATTCGAATTATTTCACGAAAAAGAGCGATTAATTTTCGTTTTACTTTCCAGGAGGAGGCCGTGCCAGACATAGACACCGACGTAGGACATTAGTCGACCCTACATGTACAATATTGCACCAAATATTGTTTTTTAATTTCACATTTTTTATAATTGTCTCTGTTAAAACCACAAACCAAATGTTCATTAAAACGCATGTTATCAACTCTACATGTGAGTGTGTTTTTTTGTCGGTCTTTGTTATTCATTTAGCAAATCTTGCGTCGTTTTATGATTTTTACATGGGCGTCGCGTAACCAACTCAACGTGGCGTTCAACTTATTCTGGCGGTATCTCATGCATTATTAGACGTATGAACAAACAAAACACACTTCTAGAAAGCTAAAATCATGCTCTTTTGTTCTGTTGAGCTTATTTTCCTTTAATCCCATGTTTTGGTCACTTAAAACCGCGTTGATTGAAAACAAAATTCAAAATATTGAATTTCGCGCGTTTTTTTATCGACCAGAAGTGACCGAATGTTGCTTTTCTTACGTTTCTTAGAACCTGCATGTTCTCCTCTTTTATTTGATACCATACTTTGTCAATTTTGGATAAACGATTCGGTTTTTACGGGCGCTCCACGAATAGCCTGGAATTCCAGGTTTCTCGGCCTGGAAAACAAAGAAGCCGGCATCAGAAGCTTGGGGAATTTTAGTATGTTGTTCCCCAGGGTCAAATTGTCAAATTCGCAGAAAATTAGCTCTACATGATTTTTTCAACCTTAAATCCTAAAATGCCTGGGCTAGAAGAGCTATTAAATATAGAAGATGAACTTCGTAAAGCTACTATTATTGTGTGATGGGTCAACGTAGCAACACCCCCATCCCCTAAAAGTAATTTTCAACAAGTGTTATGTTTAAAAGAAAACTATAACAAGCAATGATAAACAAAAAGAGCTGTATTCTGTCTGTCTATCTCTTGTAAAAAGAAAACATTTAAATTAATAAACATAGTTTGGGTATATTTCTAGTTTTTTTTTTGGGCATGTTCAAGCAATAGTTATTTCAGAGAAGGGTTCGAACCATTGCTTCCTTATATATTTCGAAATTTGATCTTAAGTCAAACGCCTTTAACCACTCGGCCACCCTGACAGTTACTAATATAATTAGTCTTGTGGGACATAAGTGTTTACAAAACTTTTTTCCCCCAGTTTATATTTGCTCAACCACTTGTTTTGGTTTTTCAATGCAGATTTTTGTTTTGTTTAATTTTTTTCCGTAACATTGAAGTTATCAGTCTTATAAACTGAATGTTTAATATAGGGTTAAAGGCATTAAAAAATGAAAAACCTTACAGTAGTTGCATATGATGTATAACATGTAACATGTTATTGAAAATTTCAAATAGAGCTGTGCCTTGTTAACAGTAAACTCTGTTGGTCATTAAAATAACTAATTGTAAAATAATTCCAGTGCCAAATCCTATTATCAAATACCATATATTAAATATTCTCACACCATAGAACAACAACTTCGATTGATTCATTGTAGGAATAGCTTTAATGGGGCCACCAAACCTTCAAGTATGTGATATAGATTTCCACATAGTGTTGTATTTTGGTCGATAGTGCCTCCAGTGCTTACATTAAATAAGAATACAGTAAACGTATAAACATTTTATAAATCATAATTGTTTACATAAAATATCATATAATAAATATTTTCACACCAAAAATGACCATTTCAAAATGGTTTATTGTATGAATATCTTTAATGGGACCTCCAAACCTTGAAGTAAACCATATGTGATATACATTCCACATAGCTACATAACCAACAGTATATCGTGGTACCAATCTCCATCACCGCGCGCGCTCATTGTTTGTGTTGGATTTCTGTCTCATTACTAGAACTGTACTTACTGGTCAATAACCAGCATAGTGGCCAACGTGTTTCCCTGGTACATAACTCATGTTTGGTTAGTCAATTTCTTATTGCAAGGCCAGTCAAGACCTAATAAAAATTAGTCTTAACGTATATATCAATGATCAACACCATATCATTAAAAAAAATCAAACCATCTTAAGGTATTTATTAAATTTAATTGCATTTTAGGAACCTTGCAAGCATCTTGCAACCTTGAAGAAGAAAGTATAGACAGGAATTATCAAAAGGAAACTGTTCAATCATTCAATGTAGTTAGTGTTATCAACCTCAACGTAAGAGGTTATGAAAGTCAATGTGAGGGTGTGGTTTTTACAGCTGGATGCCTTTCCTGACACCCACCTCAGAGACGAGTTTAAGGAAGATGAACCCAACTATCCTGTCCAATGTGGAGGTTCTAGCCTGCAGGTAGTGTGGTAAACAAAACAACGACAACAACAACAACAAAAGCATACATGTAAAGGAAATATTATGGATTTTCGAGTACATATAGTGAATTTAAAATAAAATTCGTTAAATTTCATGGTTTGTAGACCATTTGGGTAAGTTTGGTAAATTTTAGTAAATTTTCAGCTATATTCGGGTAATTTTATTTCAATTTGAGGTAGTTTAAACCATTCTTTTTTAAATGAATGGGATTTGAATAAATCTGGTAGTCATTTGTTGGATTTGTGCTGAAATTTTGTGTCATTTCATCAATTTGTGGTAAATTTAGTGGATTTTAGAAAATTCAAGTCAATTTCAAGGTAAATTTCACATAGTTAGGTATTTGACAGATAACCTGTCACTATGATGGTTGTATTAGAGTGTCCCTTTCACCATCAAAGGTAGGATTGGGGATAAGACCGTCATGACCTTAAGTGCATAGCCTTTTATACTCACTTTAATGATAGGTGTTGTGGGGGATCAAACACTCCTTTTGTTAGTTTTGAGGGAAGTGTACTGCATTCCATTTTTAAGGCACTAATCAGGTCCTAGCATTGGACAGTTGCGAACCATTTCACTATTCTTAACATCAAATATGCATTTGCCTGGAGTAGAGGTGGAAAACCACATCAGTTTGGTGTATAGAAAACTCACCTCACCTCACCCCAACTCATTGGAAATGGAAAATAATGCGTTTTTGTCATACTTAGGGGCTTGTAAATCATGGTCATCAGTCCCATGTACTGTACTTACGGAAAATAATAAGGGTCATGTACACTATTATTAGCTGAGTATCTAATACAATTTTGCATACCCTGGAACCAGTATCGCATTATAAAGGCATGTCATGTGTTACCGTCCTTAAGAGCCGGCCGGAGTTGGGACGGCCGGCCGCCAGCCCAGCTCTTGTTGTAACATGGATCAAACGTTTGTGAAACGATTTATAAAGAAACGGGAGAAGGTAATATGATTTTGTTTCTACAGCGCGCTGTAGTATTTTATACACTTTTCATCAGTGCAAAAGCATATCGAACAGGAATACAAAGATAGTTATAAAAAGTGTAGTTAAAATCACAATTCTCCATATAAAATAGAGTTCTGAACTGCGATTTTCCTAAACTCTTCTGTGCCTTCAGATGATGTTGAAAACTGAAACAAACTCCACTGCAAGACAGCTTATAGTTTTCTCTAGATCGCTACTGAAACATATTTTAAAATTAAGAATTCTGTATATGTTTAATCGTGATTTTAGAAAATGTTTGCATATTGAGTTGCTAATGCTAGACAGTGTCGAGGTGCTGGTAGTTCAGGCAGTTACCGTCAGATACCGCATCGTCGCAAAGTCATGTCCTTGAAACAGGGTGAAGGAAGACAGCCGGCTTCTGAGAGATGGTAATCTCATGTCAGGAAGTGATGAAATCAGCTCATGTCCAGGTGCTGTCAGTCGCTTCATTACAATCGGCAGTGGACACGGTGAAGGAGATTTGGGTCATGGTGTTCATGTAGCCACGTGCACTTGGGTGTGTGTATAATGTGTCTAATAATCTGTGTTATTGTGATGGTTGTATTAGGGTGTGTATTTGTATTTGGGACGGGTATTGTATATGCGGCAGCCGTGGCCTTAAGTTAGATACCATCCCAGCATTTGCCTGAAGCATAAGTGAGGAAACAACTTCCAGGATGGCTGAAGTAAAAATGTAACCCTTCTCTTCCCATTTCTGCCTCACAAGCCTCAGTGTATCCCGTTCCAGCCTCAAGCTCCCAAACCTGGACCTCTGGGTTGACAGCTAAGTAGGCTAGCCACTACGCCACGATGTGGATTGTAAATAAAATGTTGCTTTGTCAGCCTAAATATGATGTAGCGACTACTTGCCTTTTGAAGTTACAGTAATTATTATATGAGTAGCAAGCAATCACTAGTTAGTAACCATCACTAAAGTGGGCCTGAATTTCATTAAACTAATTTGTTTATTTATTTATAATTATTTGTTTGTTTAATTATAGTTCTTCTAACAGGTTACAACCTAATTACGAGAAATAACAATATGAATTACTCTTAATATTTTTCTTACACTAATATAAAATGATACTCATAATACGTAACCAAATGCTTTCAAAAATGGAACGAGCCTCGGACATGATGGATTTAATAGACGACGACACGGCTGTACACACGGACTAAGATTTGGAACTTTAAACCTAAGAACGCTGACGGGGAAGGTGGAGGAGATAGTGGATATGATGGAAAGAAGGAAGTTGGATTTATTGGGATTGGCAGAAACAAAGTGGAAAGGGGAAGGAAGGAGAGTACTGAGAAAAGGCTATAGACTGGACTGGAGTGGGAACGAAGAGGGAAAGAGGAATGGAGTGGGAGTAGTAGTACGAGATGGTTTAAAAGAAGAAGTGAGGAGAATAAGTGATAGGATGATGAAAGTGAAAGTAGCACTGAGGGGAGAGACCGTAGAAATAGTGCAAGTGTATGCTCCACAAGTAGGCTGCGCCTCTGAAGAGAAGGAGGAGTTTGAAGAGGAATTGCAGAAGCAGCTGGTAGGAAGAAATATGATTGTTATGGGGGACCTCAATGCCCATGTAGGAAGAGAAAGACAAGGTTATGAGAGTGTTCTAGGACCAGAGGGTTGGGGCGGAAGAAATGAGGAAGGAAAGATACTGTTGGACTTCTTCCAGAGGAACAGCCTGCTAGTTGGGAACTCCTGGTTTAAGAAAAGAGAGAGCCACACAATCACATGGTACTGTGATGACTTGACCAGGAAGTCGGTGGTCGACTATATACTGTATGAGAAAGAACTAAATAAGAACATCACGGACATCAAGGTTATACCATCGGAGAACCTGGATAGCGACCATCGATTGCTGGTAATGAACCTGAGAGGGAGTAAGGAGAAGAAAGGGACTGAGAACCAGGAAAGACGTATAAGGATATGGAAACTGAAAGAAGGGGATAGAAGGGTCGAGTACCTCAAAATGGTAAAGGAAGGAATTCCAACAGATGAAGAAAGAGGGGTGGAAGAGGAAAGGGCTAGATTTAAGAGGACACTAGTAGGTGCAGCAGAAGCAGTATGTGGGAGGACAAGTAGTAAGAAGAGGTGGAAGGAAACACCATGGTGGAATGAGAAGACAAAATATATAGTAAGGGAAAAGAATGGAGCCTTTAGGAGGTGGTATCAAAATAGGACGGTAGAGACAAGGGAAGAGTACCAGGAAAGAAAGAAGGAGGCGAAGAGAGTGGTGGCTGAGGAGAGAAGGAAGTGGATGGAAGAGTGGACAAAGATGATGGAGGAGGATAGTGAAGGTACAAAAAAGGTCCTGTATGGGATGGTAAAAAATAAGAGGCGGAAGGATCCTACGGATTATGTTAGAATGGTGAACAAAAGGGGACAAGAGATAGAAAATAGGGAAGAACTGAAGAAAATGTGGAAAGAATATTTTGAAGAACTTCTGAACCCAAATGGAAAAGATGGTGAGGAGGAAGAAAATGGGGAAGAGGAAGATGAACTGCAAACAGAAAAGGACTTAACATGGAAAGAAGTGGAAGATGCAGTGAACAAGATGAAAGGAGGGAAGGCACCGGGTGTGGATGAGTTGAATGTGGAGATGGTGAGAGCAGCAGGAGAGGTGGGGATACAGTGGCTGTACCGAGTGATGAGGACAGCATGGAAGGAAAGGAAGACCCCAGAGGACTGGAAAAAAGGAATCATTGTCCCGATCTTCAAGAAAGGTAGTAGAACAGATTGCAGAAACTATCGGGGAATAACACTGATGAGTCATTGTGCATAGATCTTCGAGAAAGTTTTGGAAAAGAGAATTAGGACAAGGATAGAAGGAGGGATGAGGGAAGAACAACATGGCTTCAGAGCAGGAAGGTCCACAGTGGATTTGATTTTTGTTGTAAGGCAGTTACAAGTACTGCACTATGAGTATGGAACAGATCTACTGATGGCCTTCCTGGGCATTGAGAAAGCATATGACAGTGTATGCAGAAACAAAGTATGGAAGTCCCTGGAGGATAGAGGAGTAGAGAAATGGACTATAAAGAGGATAAAGGAGATGTACAAGGGAAGCGTGAGCTGTGTGAAATTGGGAGGAGAGAGATCGGAATGGTTGGAACAGAGAAACGGCCTGAAACAAGGAAGTGCACTGTCACCGTTACTTTTCATTGTGGTGATGGATGACATAATGACCCGAGTGGCACAAGTAATTGGGGACGGAAAGATGAACGCAATGGTGTTTGCAGATGATTTGATGATTTGGGGAAACAAGGAGGAGGAGGTACAGGAACAGTTGGACGTGTGGGAAGGAATAATACAAGGATATGGGATGAAATTTAGCATAAATAAGAGTGAGATGGTGATCACAACAAGGAAGAAGGAAAGAACCACAACGGGAATAACAATTGGTGGGGAACAGTTGAAGAAATTGGAGAGTTTCAAGTATCTGGGAAGCCTGATACAAGATAATGGAAGAAACGATAGAGAAATAAATGAGCGGGGGAGACAGGCAGAAGCATTTCGGAGGAGTGTGAGAAGCATGTTATGGAGCAAGGATGCCCCTCAGAACAGCAAAAAGATCATATATCGTACGTACTATGTTCCTATCCTGACGTATGCTTCGGAGACCTTGGTTATGAAAGGAAGGGAGAAGAGCAAAATACAGGCCAGTGAGATGAGGTTCTTGAGAAGCAGTATTGGAGCTACAAAGATCGACAGAATAAGAAATGAGAGGACCAGAGAATTAATGAAGGAGGAACCATTACAGGATGGTATAGAGAAATCTAAACTTAGATGGTATGGTCATGTAAAACGAATGGAGGAGAAGAGGATACCCAGGAGAGTACATGAGACGAAGTGGGAAGGAAAGAGACCGAGGGGAAGACCGAGAGACAGGTGGCTGAAGGGGGTGGAAGAAAGCGTGAAGAAGAGAGGAGAAGACTGGACAAGGGTGGAGGCTGAGAGATGGTGGGAAGACAGAAGACGTTGGAGAGGCTTGTGTTCCAAACAGACCCGGCCAGTGGCTGGAAACTGTGCAAGATGATGATGATGATGATGACTCATAATACGTATGACTAAATATTATTCTAGTAAGTATCGTAAGGATCGTATTTGAAATTATGTTAAAAATCACTGATAAGGAGTGTATGATATTAAGTGATTTCTCTACAATACAAATGAACAAAAGGTGCTGTCTGATATATGGAAATGTGTGCATGTTTTTGTTTGTAGATATTGAATGTGTTCGATACAGGCGAATGTTATGTTACTCTGTATTGGTTCTTGGACAGTGGGATATTATACGTTTCGGTCTTATTGACCGCGAAGGAACATATAGTTCAAATTCAGATGACGAATAAGGTCTATCAAAGATGTCATCAAATTATTTAAATGTAATAACCTGCCTAGTTTTCTCTAAAGTCTTTAAAGAAAAAGTTCCAATAAGAAATTATGCTTAGCATTTTTAAAGGAAATGTGTAGTTTATGTTATCGTCAATCTCGCGATCAATAGCCACGGGACCTCCTTTTTACGTGGAATACGAACCACTGGACATGACGTTTCACTTTGAAAATCTCACATGCATTGACTGGGAACCGAACCCGGTCCGCTGTGGTGAGAGGCCAACAGCTTGACCACACCACTGGGCCACCACATTCCCGCTTAGCATATTTAGGATATACATTTGTACTTTTGTATTCCAAGAATATAGGGAATTTATTTTTTTATCGATTCAACTCTATAGTTAGCATTCGCACATCTTGGGTTCCAAACTATTGAGCCAAATTCAAGTCTACTTCATACGAATGCATTATATAGTACAATCTTTAGCAATGTACAGGTTCCTAAAATAAAATGTGCATCTTCTTACATATCCCAGCATTTTGAATATATCTCAAAAATTCGATCAATACGGTGAGAAAAGGATAACTTCTTTTAAATCAAAGTATATCCTACCATAAACCTAGATGACTTGAGATGGGAACTACATAGGAAATGGTGGTGTTTTTTTTAATCAAAGTTTTCGTGTAAATGCAATCGGATGACACTTATAAATCGAAACAATTTGTTTTGTTCCAATTTATTTTTTCTTCGTCTTTTGGAGCAGCATACAATCCCATAACGAATAAATGTATTTAAACGATTAAACGTCATTTGCGAATAATAATGATATATTGGCATCCCGGAGATGGTTAATTAAGATAAAGATTACAGAGGCACAAGATTCAATCCCAGGGGAACACCAGAGGGTGAATGGAGCTTTTCTCTATGATACAAAGTGTTGCCCCTTACATACTGTAAGTATGATCCGTAATAGGACATTTTCGTAAGTTGTAGACTACGTCATGGTTAACTCTACCAGTAATCTGTATATATTACATCGACTCGTTATCCTTTAATCTAAACCAGATGACTCCTGATTCGTGAAAATTGGTTATTGTTGATCAATGAGGGATGAATCCGTGTTATGAATCGTGAATAAAATGGCATGTATGCCTGAATAATACATTATGTGTTCATGAAGTGTTTGCTCGTAAAGTCTGTTTGGGGCAAACATAGTAGCTACCGGCACTGTTCGGTAGTTAAGAATTAGTGAGATCTTACCCAACTTGTGAATATGACTGACTTTAGTAAGTTTCCATTTCTCTGGAAATATCAAAGACTTGATCGATAAATTAAATTTAATATCAAGAGGATAAGCTATTTTTTTCCCGGATCGTTTTTTATCAAATATGGAAGAATAACGTCAGGATCTGCTACCCTCTTGTGTCCGATATATTAATTGTAAGTATCGGAGTGAGAATGTCACTACGGGTTACCTCATAATAATTAAGATGTCAATTTCGAGATGACTTTCTAGGTTATCATGCGTTAAAATGTCATAGTTGGATCCATTTTGGCAATATACTGATGAGTAAGGCTAGGATTTTAATGCAATATCTATCATCATCATAGCAAACACTCGTATCGAGTAGATTGGCCTTTCAATCCGGAATGTCTGTCATTGGTGAGTTTGGAGGTGACTATACAGCCCAATGCGGAAGGCACACAATTTGCCGCAGTGATGACAGATTGTTCCACGTGGGGCATCTGCGTTCCTTCCATTTCTTCTATGTAATATTACATTAAAAATTTGAAATATGTAATATTGATTTAATTTTTATATAAATCATATACATTACACATGATATTGCTTGTAGATTCTTCATTTTATTCATTATATTTTTTGCAAAATAAAGGGTGGTACACTAATTAATTAATTAAGCATGTTCATATTATAGCAAATTTAAATAAATTCCATGATTATGTGTGCGTACGGAAGAGTACAAAGGAAAAAGAAACTGAGGATTCTGAAGTACAGTATTATGGTATCCAGGGAAGGCTGCTACAGGCAATCAAAAGTACCGTATTTGTGTTTATAATGAAGCTGCGGTAAGAGTTGATGCTAGGATGAGTTCCTGGTCTAAGTTGTTACAGGAATAGGCTGAAATCTTTCACCACTACTACTGATTTTTATATAGGCTATAATATTGTCTTTTGTAGCTTTTCAGTCGGTCAACACGACTGTGCCCAATGAATGGGCGGGGTACAAGATATAAATATGTAAATACACTCCTGGAAAAAGTTATATGCATTAGTTAATTATCACAATTGCCCCATATAATTGCACCATATTTGTTCATGAATAGTGATGTGATAATCGTGGGAAACGGATCTTAGTTTTCTTTCCCTTGAGCAACTGAATTTGTAGTTTCTGGACATTTCTTGGTTGTTGATGAGGAAAAAGCAATGCGAAAGGAAGAGCTGAAGCAACTCAGTCCTGATAATAATATGCTATAGCTTATCGTTGAAGTTAATCCTGTGTGATGAGAAATGTAATTTCAAAAAAGGTATTGTACATTTTTTTAAATATCTCCTTTGTTAAGAATAAAAGAAAAAGTAACTTGTCATGGTTACTTACAAAAACACGTAAATATAATTCTAGGAAATAATCAGCAGTTTTTCACCATACTACTATGTTACAGGTATACTACGGAGTAGGCTTCCTTACGTATCTTTTCGATGTTACCGTAAACACGATGAGTTATATTTTGAAATACTCAAACAAAAGAGTTGAAAATTTACTTTTCAACTCTTTTCAGGAATTAGTTTAGTCTGAACGATTCTTTATCACAATTAAGGTTATTATGAAGATAAAACAAAAGTTTGGTGCTTTTCAGTCGGTCAACACGAATGTACCCAAAAGAGTTGTAATTTTTTCAGGATTAGGGTATAACCCAACTCTTTTGGGTACATTCGTGTTGACCGACCGAAAAGCACCAAACTTTTGTTTACTAAGGGAACACTGAAAAATGGCTTCAAATCCCATAATGTCAGTATGAAGATGTTTATGAAAGTAAATGATTGAATATACACAATCTAATGGAGCATGAGCAACAACAACGACGCGACGGCGTGAAACCTTATTGTGGTTCGGTTTCGAACTTCGCAACATAGGCAGTTTTATGTAAGGAAGGTCTGTAAGGAAATGGTAGAGCTTGATGAATAACATTTCTTTCTTTCTGTGTTATCACATTATGCATAACATACTGTTTTAAAGACCATCTCGTGGTGTAGCGTTCTTGTGTGTCACCCCCGGATGCAAGGCCTTAGAGAGTGGGGCTGGAGAATCCTGCACTCCCTCACCTCTATTGCCAAATTATGTAATATTAATTATAATCCTCCTGAATTTGCAGAAACTGATAATAATTTTAGAAATATTATTATTAATAATAATAATAATATTAGTAATAGAAGCCGCCGGTGGTAGAGGGTTGAACAAGCGCTCCCCCCCCCCTCCCTCCCGCCCCACATGCAAGATCCGGAAAATATTTTAATTATTATTATTAATAATAATAGTAATAAGACGGCCGAGGTGGGATTCAAACCCACGCTCACTCGTTACCAGCGTGGCACGAGGAAGTGCGTTAGTGTGTATATTTGTGATTCAGATGAGGATTGTGAAGGAGTCGGCTGCATTTGCCTGGAGTAGAAGTGATAATAATAATAATAATAATAATAATAATAATAATAATAATAATAATAATAATAATGTTATTGCTTTACGTCCCTTTAAACATCTGCGGCTTTAGGAGACGCCGGGGTGTTGGAAGTTTGCCCCAAAGGGGATCTTTAACCTGCCAGTAAATTCACTGACACGGCTCCCTCGCATTTGCGCACCCTCGCAATCTTGGGCACAGCAAGCAAGAACGTTACCCCTGAGCCACGCAGCCAGAGTAGAAGTGAGAAACCACGGAAAACCACTTCCAAGATGGCTGAGATGGGAATCTAAACCACATCTTTTCAGTTTTGCCTCACGGGGATTCAAGCCCTCAGACAAGAATGAATCGAATTTCTTATCGGCGCCGGGAATCGAACCCGAACCTCTGGGGCGACAGCCAAGAATACTAGCCGCTACATCACGAGGAAGGCCAAGGATATTTCAGTCACTTGTGAATTCCGTAATCCGTAGTTTAACTATTAGCTTATCTATAGCAAAATATTTCGGCCATTCAATTGGAAGTAGCCTATACAGACTTCACTTGGAACTTTCTGGTCGCGATATTCTTGAAGCGCATTGCCACGAGATTGCATTTCCCCAATGTTTGGACCCCGGAGCAGTTTGAACTTTCTCGCACGCGCGACCTTGAACCATCCTCACAGTAGGGGGTAATCCGTGCTGATACCTATGTACGGGCCATGTAACTACTAGGGGACAGCGACTACAACGAAACTAGTGGCAACGTTTTGAAATGAAAGGTGAAATAGGATTTGACTCCGGCCGGCTCTTAAAGCCAGTGATATAAAACAAAAGAGGTTTTTAATTCCACCCCTGGGAGGTCACATCTAGTGGGATGTAGATTGACGACCACGGAGCCCCAGCTGAGTCCGTCATTGGCTCCACCGAGTTGTGCTAGGCTCCTCTCTGTCTTCTTTCCTGTCGACCACACTTGCTCAACTCTTGTTCTCTACCGACCCCAACATTATTAGGGTATCCAAGGCCTATGGTGTCTATTCCTTTTCCGAGTTAATTGGCCCTTGTTTTTTTGTGATATCCTTCTTGTGTGAGGAGGCAGCCTTGTTTTTTATTTTCATGTTATTTCCTGCCTTTTGCTGAATCCCCTCAAGAAGGTAGGGTGTATATAGCCCCTCCACTGATCAGTTTGGAAGTTAGCGACCCCAAGGGATTTCTCAGCTGGGTCCAGTTTTCCTCCTCTTTAACCATTACCTCTGGGGCAGAGCCTCTCCTCTTTTACTTTTCTATCTGCCTTTCATGGCTCACCTTCCTTCCAACTCCCTCAATCCACATTCTTGAGGGTTGAGGGCCATTTTGTAATTCCTATTGTCCTTTTGTTTTTTCATTTCTTCTTCTAGTATATAAGTGTGTAGTTAGTTTTAGTTATAGTTTAGATTTAATTTTCATCTCTACGATCACTCAAACCATTAGAGGTCGATAGGACAGCTTAGTGGTTAAGTTTATACAACGCTTGTCGTTTTTTCGTAACAACACCAGCTTCAATTCCTGACTGGGTCGTAAATTTTAATTTTAACTGTAATGTACAGTGTAGAATTTTAAAAGAGGGCGGCCGTAGCTTTTCAATGTACAACTATCCTAGCGTAGAGGCAGGTAATAAAGTAGGCCAAGGTTCTTTAGGGACTGTAGCGCCGATCAGTAAGTAAGTAAGTAAGTAAGTAGTGTTTGTCTACGTTGTGAAGTGCAGACCGCTTTAACTCCACAAGTGAGACAAGAAACCTAATACTTTCTGACAACAGTGCACTATTCTTATCACCAAGTGTCACAAGTTCTGCCCACCTTTTACGACCATAGGCAGCAACTAAAGCAAATGCAATCAAACATGTGTTTGTTTAAAATGCAACTTTATCACTCTGCTGACACCACAGAGGCCTGGGTTCGTTTTATGGCTGTAACAGGGTACACTCAGTCTTGCCAGGTAAAATATTTGTTGGGTCAATTCATGACTCATTGGAAAGGGTTAGCCATTGTGAGTCCTACCACATCTTACTTCACCCTCTCCGATAATTAGTTTATAAAATCTCAGGTCGATAACCTTAACGTTTTGGCTCTTTTGGGTAAATTCATGGGGCATGGCAACAGGTTGGTCATCCTGACTGTACGACACCTCATACAACTCTCTAGCCTTTTTCATTAATCCATAATTCCTAATAATAATAATAATATAGTTTTTATGTATTGTTGTAAAGCACTTGGTTTAACCCGTGCTTTAGAGTAACCCATGTTTGTAATGGTGAATTGAATAAATAATAATAATAATAATAATAATAATAATCCTCCATACACACGCCCATTAAAGCATGGTTTGACAAAACGCTTATGCTTTTAGATGTTTAATACCGTTTTCCCCTGTAACATTACTATTCCCTGTTTTAAAAGTGAAATAATCTATCGAGGTAACAGCGTATGTCATCTCCTATTTTTCAACTAGCACCCCTAATTTTAGGGTTCTTCGTTTGCAAGATATTGATGTTTTCAATTTGGGGGTAGTTTTCACCCCCCCCCCCCAACTACTAATTTTCATCAAAAACAAAAGATATTAGGTTCAATTATCATTTTTACCCATTCATCACCTTTTTACCCCCTGTAAAACACTATTTACTGTTTTAGGGGTGAAATGACCTATCCAGGTAAAAGCGTATGTCAAGACATACTTTTTAAGCTATCACACCTAATTTTATGGTTCTCAGTTTCCAAGGTATCGATTTTTTTCAATTTGGGGGTAGTTTTCACCCCCTATTATTTTTAATCAAAAACAAAAGATCTTAGGTTCATTTATCATTTTTAAGTGTTTAACACGTCTTTTTTCTCGTAAAATGACTATTTACTGTTTTAGGGGTGAAATGACCAATCGAGGTAAAAGCCTATATCATCACCTATTTTTAAAGCTAACACACCTAATTTTAGGTTTCTTAGTTTCCAAGATATTGATTTTTCAATTTTGGGCGGGTTGTTTCACCCCAAAGGGGGACGTCGCCCCAAGTGCTAGGACCCCTCATACAAGTCCCTAGCATTATTTGTTCGCGATATATTAACAAAAGTGTAGTTAGGCCCTTTTGACAAAAATGAATCATACATTCAAAAACGGGGCGTGCTAGGAGACTGCATATGGCAAAATCCCATCAGGGGTTCAGAAAATATTAACAAAGGTGTAGTTAGGTCCTCTTGACAAAATCGACAGTGCGCACACATACAAAAAATTACTATTTCACCCCCGGGTAAGGGTAGTTTTTATTTTGGGGTGTACATACCTCGTCCATAGGAAAGGGGAATTCTCCACGAGTCCTGCGACACCCCATATGTTCAAATCCCATTATTGGTTAGCGAGATATTAAAAAGCCGATGACCTATTAGTTTTTGGGTTTATTTAAATAAATATTAAATAAACCTCAACTATAAATAATCATTAAAAAGACCGCTCTCTTACAAAAGCCGCCAAGTTCGTATGCATACAAAAAATATTACTATTTCACCCCCGGGTAAGGGTAGTTTTTGTTTTGGGGTGGACATACCTCGTCCATAGGAAAGGAGAGTTCACCACGAGTCCTGCGACAACCCATACGTATAGATCCGATTATTGGTTGGCAAGATACTAAAAAGCGAATGATCTATTAGTTTTTTGGTTTTATAATTATTTTTAATATCTAATCTATAAATAATTATGTAAAAAAGCCCACCTACTTACAAACAACGATACAAAAAATATGGCACACGTCATTATCACTTTTATTAAATATCCCCAAAATGTCAAAACAACATGTTTACCCCAAATTGCGTTTCCAAATTCCACCCATTTAAAAAATAACCTAACCATCAAATTTTATTTATTTATTTATTTATCGTATGGCTTTTAGTGCCGGGAGTGTCCGAGGACATGTTCGGCTCGCCTGAGTCTGTAGCTGCTTCCAGCGGACACCCTAAAGGGCGAGCTACAAGTTCCGTTCAATTTCAAGTAGTTCCAACTTTCGCCACCAGATATCAATGATACCTAGTGGTGAACGTTGGAACTTTGATAGAGCGTTCTGACGAAATCTAACCTAACAAATTTTGCTTTACACAAGTTTAGTCTGTGAAAGGATCTTTAACATGCCATAAATCTATGACATGGGACCGCCGGCTTTACTTCCCCTCCGAAGGAAGGCATACTGAAGGATTTTTAACGCTCTTAAAAAATCCGACGACTTCGGCCGGGTTTGAACCCGCTATCTTGGGCATAGCAGTTCAGTATGCTACCGACTACGCCACCGAAGAGCGGGTAAAATACCATCTAAACGAGCCCTCACTCAATCCTAGTCCTCCCCCACCACCTAAACTTTTCCCATCATAGCCATACGTATTCAAGCACTCACGCGACTTGCAACACAACAGGCACAACCCCACTACTCACGGATTACCTTTTAGTTTTTGTCTTTTAATTAAGTAAAGAGGCTATAGGAAAGTATGGGGAATTACTACCAGTGCTAGGACACCCTGTATGTTCAAATCCCATCATTGGTTAGCGAGATATCAGGTTCGGGGCCGCTACGAGGAGGGCTCAATAAGTTAGTAAGCAGCTCTCTCCTCTTCTCCCTACTACCGTAAGTTGCATATGTAGCGTACACAGGAATTTTGTGCTAGTTGGAGTTTGTTTTTAAGAGTAGCAGACAGGTCATTGTATACCACATCGCAATAGTCGAAATGAGGCAGTACTAGGGAGGAAACAAGTCGTTCTTTTAACACGCGAGAGAAAATATTCCCAAATCGTCTCAATGAATTCAGTGCGGAAAATACTTTTCTAGAGACGTTGTGGACTTGCTGCGTCCAAATGTTCGTCAATAATCACGTCCAGATCTTTGACTGATTCTCGGAATTAGATTGGGGAGTCGCGCAAGCGTAAGTTTGGTAGGGTGAGATTATTTTTTATTTTTCGGAGAATTTTTGGGTGGGAGATTATGATAGCTTGAGTTTTTGTCTCATTGAGTCGTAGTCCATGTGAATTGGACCAATTACAAATTTCAGTTAAGTCCTCATTGAAAGCTTTGATTGCTTGCGATAGTCTTTCTGGTGCAGCATGCAGATAGAGTTGTGAATCGTCAGCGTATAAATGATATTTGCATTTAGGTATCGATGATGTGATAACATTTATGTAGATCGAGAAGAGAAGGGGTCCTAGAACTGATCCCTGAGGGACTCCTCTCACCACGGAGCGCCAAGACGACATTTGATTTGAGTTACTTTTAACGCGCTGTTGGCGCCCGTGTAGATATGAGTCCATCCATTGGATACTGTTCATAGAGAGATGAATTTTGTATAGGCTAGAGAGAAATATGTCATGATCAAGAGAATCAAATGCTTTGCTGAAATCCACGGGGTGACAAAGGACGAAGTTATTTTTCAGTTGAGAATTGCAGATCGAAAATTACCAGAATAGTACTATTGTACGTTGTCATGCCAGACTGTAATTGTACGAGTGACCTGATTGCTGTAATAGATTCGTAGAAATTGAGAAGTTAAAACAATCCAACGACAGCCTGGAGTTAAAATTGGTGGCCTTGCATAATTGATTGCCTCAAACCTCTTCCATTTCTTCTCTTGTTGGATAAGAAGCATTTGAAGATACAAGGTTTCCGCTCAGTGCTCTGTAGAATTTCTTCATGTCTTTGACAAATAAGGTGTTGTCCTGTCTCTGCTCTGCTTCTGTATCTGGAAAGACTGTTCGCTACCCACGTAAGTTTCTGGATCTAAACACTGTTCGGCTTTTGTGTTTGGATCAACTTGATCGGTGTGGATTTTGGACCGTCTCATTATTGCCTTGCAAAGTCTCACCAGTCTTCATGTGTGAGTTAATTTGATAAACTCAGTCAAACGGCCAATATCCGTCAATATTTTATCAATATCGCCTATCAGACGTCTCTCCCTCTTTAGAAGTAACAGAAGCACATTTCTTACAGCAGGAATTATTCCTTTCTCGCAGTTGGATGCCCATAGTACTGATAATTTTGACGGTTCCACAGTACAGAACAGTGTGAAGAGATTCAATGTCATTCACATCTGGCAAGTGTTTGGGTAGGATGGCTTGATTCATGGTACTTAACATTTTTGATACCTTACCAGACGAATTCACTCGAGGCAAGGCAGTTCTAAGCATTGGGTCTGTTCCATTGAACTGAGCCATTGCCAACATCATTTCATCTTCAATGAGGTGTATCCGGCTGTATGCCTCAGACTGGCTCATTGTGTTCTTCTTGTTCCTGCTCATGGTGCGCTTGTGCCAAGTCACCAGGTTGGTTCTTTGATCATGATCAAACTCTCTTCTGACCTCCTGCTTGATTGTATTCAGTCTTGCTTCTGGCACGAAATTATAACGGACTATCGCCCTATATTGACCCCCCCCCCCCCCCCACTCTCTGTTCAGTCACTCGGAGTTCGGAGTATGCTTCATGGAACTCCTTGAATAATTTTTACCTATATCGAGTTAGTTCTGTTCCAATGCGAGTCATCTTAGAGTAAATGCGCATTATGGTCTCGTACTTTGTGATTGACCATTTTAAGCACTCTCTTGGCAGCCCTGCTTGGGTGAGTACCGGAAGTGGTTCTAACACAGCACTTTCAGCAGGCAAAGCACTTGGCGTTGGTTGGCTTTGTTTTAGTTGTTGGGCTGTATCGTCTTGTACGACAGGAGCCCGCCTCATCAGCACCCTGCCACTGACATTCCGCATGTCATATCCAGCGCCGGCTCTAGACATGCCCTGACGAACCTCAGGCAGCGACCTTCCATTGATTTTTAAATTTATTTTCTTCATATAATGGGTGGGTGCATTTTTAACCTACAGACAGGTCTTCAAATTCAGCCCATCCTAACATGGAGGACATACGCTGATTGCAGCCGCCCGCTATGGATCAGACACAGTAGGTAAGGTTTGTTATCAGGGATTTCCCTACCCTAGACAGGTTGCCTTCACCATGGCTGGGGAGTCCAGCCTACACAATTTAGTATATCTCGTCATTTTGGTAGCACATGACATGTCATTGCAGACTTCTCATAACTCACATCAGATATACGGTATAATTATTACTTATGTTACAACATTGGACGTTATTTAAGTGCAAATGAGCAGCAGAGAAGGAATAATTACAAGAATGTAGCAAATACGTGTAGCCTATCCTAATTTTGTCGGTTAAGCAGAAGTACACTTCACCTTTCGTAATATTAACATGAAAACAGCCCTATTAACTGCAACATAGGTGCCTGCAGGGGGGACAACGTGGGGCCGTGCCCCGCTCCCTGGAATCCCGAGAATAGTTCTATTGTTCATTGTTACACACAGTGCTTTTTTCCTAAAACAAATTTAAGGAGTGCTCTCATTTGTAGTCGACAAAATATCGATCTTGCAATTTTCGGCAATTAGCAAAATCCGGTCATTTTGTTCGAATCATTAATTTTCAGCTTTTTCGATGCCTGGGTGGATGTCAAATAGTTTGTTATTTTCTTTATCATTCAAAACTAACCACACGCACAAAATAACAACATATCCCGCCTCCAAACAATAGGCTGAGTGCATATGAGAACGGAGTGCCGAGTTGCCAACCAAAAGAAACTGATTCGATAGATCGATTTAAATCGAGGATTATTCGAAATCTCCTCCAGCTGTTGTGAACAGCGCGTTGACGCCAGCTGTTCGATGAACGTTCAAGCCGGAAGTTATATTTGCCGGACGAGATACAAATGTTCCAATTTTTTTTCTTAAACAGTTATCAAATGTTTAATGGGTACGCGTAACGCCGCTTTCCCACTGAAAACAAAAGCACTGGCCACACTAGTTTATTTCATAAATCGAAGTTACTGATAGATCACTGTATAGATTTAGATTTGATATATCCACAAGCACTATAACACACATTTGTTTCGGAAAAGAGCACTTAAAAGTCACCATAGAAATCATAAACTGATCATATAAACGTGTAAAACTTACATAAGAAGCAGAAACACGAGGAGCACAAAATTAAGGATTGTACAGAATGTCGACACCATTGTTCATTATTATTATTATTATTATTATTATTATTATTATTATTATTGTTATTAATATTATTATTATTAATAATAATAATATTTACTTCTTCTTCTTCTTCTTCTTCTTCTTTCGATTCGGCCATCTAAGGACCATGTCATTTCAACTGCGTCTTGCTGCATCGAGCTTTAACATCCTCCCAATACTTTCGCATTAGTTCTCGATGCTGTTGTTTCCTTTCTGCAGTCCACTTCTTGCCAGTTGGAAGCATTGGCTTTTCTTGGAAACATCGGTGTGCTGTTAGTTTTTGTTTAAGTGTGGCACGTTCCCAAATATCGTTGCCTGTAATTCCCACTTCTTGTAAATCTTTTTCCACCTCAGTGAACCAAGCTCCCTTGGTTTTCTTTTTGAGGAAGTAGGTGAAAATTCTATTTGTTAATCGTGCTGGGTTCATTCTTGTTATATGACAGTAAAAGGCAATTATCCGTTTCCTCATGGCATCAGTTATTTTTTCCGCGTGGGTGTAAAGTTCGTGGTTGTGCCGTCTCCTATATTCCCCATTTTCTTTTACCGGACCCAAGATTATTCTTAGAATTTTTCTTTCTTTGACTTCCAGATTCTCTGTTAGTCCCTTGCGATGCATTGCAAGGCATTCTGCAGCATACAAAGCATCTGGACGGATGACTGTTTGGTAGTGTCTTAACTTGGCATTTGTTGATATGGATTTCTTGTTGTAAATGGCCTTTGTTAGAATATATGCCATTTCCATTTTCCTGATTCGTGACTCGAAAGCTGCCTTCTCGGAGAGATTGGGGTCTATCCACTCACCCAAATATTTGAACGCTTTCTTTTGCTTGATTTTCCCCTGTCCTACATCAAGCTCTTTTGGTTCTAGCTTGATATTAGTGATGCATTCTTTTTTTATTTTCAAAGGAGATCTTTAGGCCCGTTTTTGCTGCTTGAATCTGGAGTTCATTAATTTGCGCTGCGGCTGCATCGAGGAAATCTGAAAAAATTGCGAGGTCATCTGCGATTGCTAGGCAGTCAACTATCAGGTTCCCTTTTTTCTGTAGCCCAATCTGACTCCATTTTCAGACTTGTTAATGTTCATTACTTTTCGCCACTGCCGAATGACTCTTTCGAGCACACAGTTGAAGAGCAAAGGTGATAGTCCATCTCCCTGTCTTACACCAGTCTTGATTTCGAAGGGCTCTGAAATTTCTCCCTTGAATTTCACTTTGGACGCAGTGTTGGTTAAGGTTTTCTGAATAATTGCTCTTGTTTTGTTGTCCAGTCCCAGTTCTTTCAGTATTTCAAATAGGGTGTGTCGATCGATAGTGTCATAAGCCTTTTTGAAGTCAATGAAGGTCACTACAAACTATTTGTTTCTAAGCTTCAGATATGAAAGAAGAGATTTAATGTTCAAAATCTGTTCGGCACATGATCATCCCTTCCGAAATCCCCCTTGAAATTCCCCTAATTGTGGATCCAACTGTTCCTCTGCTCTAGTTTGAAGGACTTTTGAAAGGATTTTGTATGTTATTGCGAGGAGGGAGATGCCACAGTAATTGTTTACATTCGTTCTATCACCTTTTTTGTGAAGAGGGTGAAGCAGAGCTGATGTCCAATCAATAGGGAGTTCCTCCTTTTCCCATATCTCACTAATTATTTCTGTTAGTTTATCGATAGCTACGTCGACAGCATGCTTCCATAATTCGGCGATTATTGAATCCTCGCCTGGTGCCTTATTGTTTTTCAGTGACTGAATGATCTGCATAACTTATTCTTTGGTTGGTGGTGTAGATTCCGGGTTTGTATTTGGATTGTCTTCAAATGAGAATGAGGATCCTGGGCTTTCACGGTTACGGAGAGTCTCAAAATAATTTGCCAGGATAGTGCAGTTGTCCTTGTCATTATAGACAGTTTTTCCCTCAGGATCTTTGAAGTGTAGGCTAGGTGGAGTGTATTTAGTGAGGTTCTGTCTGAAGGTTCTGTAGAAATCTCGAGTGTTGTTCTTCTTGAAGTCTTGTTGAATCTTTTCCAACTGACTTTTTTCGTATGCACGTTTTACCCCACGTATGGTTTTTGCAGCATGTTTCCTCACTAACAGAAAACTCTCCCAGTTATCTGAATTTTTCTTCGAGTTCCATCTCTGCCATGCTAGTTGTCTCTGCCTTATTGCTGCTTCACATTCACTGGTCCACCAGAGATGTTTCCTTCTTTTTGTTAGCGGGACTATCTCTTTAGCTGTTCTCACCATGCCATCTCGTAGTTGTTCCCAATTCTGTGGATCCAAAGTGTCAAGCATCTCAGTAAACTCGTGATTCAAGTGTAGCTTCTCTGTGTCAAACCTGTTGATCTCTCTTCGGCAGACCCTCCTGGTATTTCTTGGAAGAAGTTTAACCTTGATTTTGGAAAGAATCAAGATTTACACTTCTCAGGACTTTTACATTCTGGATCTCTCGGTGTGCTTTGCGTCAAATAGCGACATGATCGATTTGGAATTCACCAAGTTTTGGATTTGGAGAAATCCACGTCTTCTGCTTTCTTGGCATGTGTTTGAAAGCAGTAGATTTCATAACAAGGTTGAATGCCTTACAGAGCTCCAGAAGTCTCTTTCCATTGCGGTTGGTTCTGTAATGAGCTGGGTAACTTCCTACAATGTTTCGAAATTTTCTTTCACGGCCAAGTTGAGCATTGAAATCACCAAGCAAGATGATATGTTTGTCTGGAATTTTAGCCATTATATCCTCCAGTTCTTCCCAAAATTCATCTCTTCCTTCTCTGTCTTTTTTGTTTGCCTCATTAATTGGCGCATGCGCATTAAAATAGTATACATTTATTATTTACTATAATAATAATAATAATTATTATTATTATTATTATTATTATTATTATAATTATCATTATTATTATTATTATTTAATTCTGGGCAATGTATAGTAAGTTGCGGACGATATTCTGAAGTTTGGTTTAATTCTGTGTTGTATAGTATGATATATTTTATGTTCAGTTTTTACAGATTTCATATGTAGAAGTGTGTATTGAGCTTGGCAGGATATAACTTATTCCGGGATGGTAAATTCAGAACTGCGGTAAAACCGTATGACGCATAGGCCTGTCCCATGACTTCTCGCTCTAGCGATGTGCCAACGCTGCATTGAACTGGGTACCACGAGCGAACGTGTCTCCCTGTGATTGGAGGACATCATTCTGAGTCGGGAGTGAAGACAAAATATGATTGGTGGACGGAGGAGTGGAGACTCAATGATTGCAGCCCGAGTCACGATTGATTGACTTCGGCGTAGAAACTATGTTTTGGACTATGGCGATAGGAAAGAGTTCTTTGACCATATATGACTGTGTCAGGCATAACTCAGGGACTTAATTTGTGAGTATTTGGAAGTGCTATGGGTTTGTATGGCTGTTAGGCCGGATGACTTAATTTTTTAGTATTCGAGTGCTACTTGTGTGTATGGCTATCTAGCCTTGACTTAATGCCTGTGTATTTGGAAGTGGCTGTTGGGCCGGAGTACTTCACTATTCAGAACTGTTGTCTGTATTTATGAAATGATACGTGTATGAGTTTGGCTGTTATGTCGGAACACTCATACATAACTGTGCGAGTGCGTCTTTGAAGAAAGACTGAGTCGGCACTGAGGTACTGCACCCAAAATTCACGTAACCACCATCTAATATCCGGTGATGGGAAGGATCGCAAGGACTGCTGATACCCAGCTAGATAAACCAACAACATCCTGCTAGATGATTAGCTAGGAACTCCTCAATATTAAATACACGGTCGCACTGCCAACTAGGTACATTTAACAAACTCCTACTACAAAGTGCGGTAGGACAAGACTCTCGGAATCTCGAGGGTGAACGGTTACAAAATAAACAAACGGGCACCTGTATCTACCTAGCAGTACCATTGTTAAAAGAAGAAGCGTGAGATTCTATAAAAAGGAACAGGCAGACTAAAAAGTGCCTGTCAACGTTTATTCAAATAGGTGATGAATATTCCAGAATGGGAATATGATGTTATTTCTGTTTGAGCAGATAAATTATCAATTAATATGATAAATTGGTCCGGTCAACTCAAACATTGGCATCGCTCGTGACGTCTTGTATTTCTTGTCTTGCGATGGCCTACTCAGTGTGTGCTAGCCACGCGTATTGGTGAGGTGTGTCTGTACCAACTGACGAGCCTAACGGCACACTGGGGCGAAACACTGGCATTTTATGTTTGAGTTGACCAGACCAATTTTATCATATTAATTGATAATTTATCTGCTCAAACGGAAATAACATCATATTCCCATTCGGGAATATTCATAACCTATTTGGATTGCCAAGGTAAGGTTTTCGTTTTATGAAAGGGAGCTTGACTTCCGTAGCACATTGGCATCGCTCGTGACGGCAGTACTACTTGTATTTTGTGTCTCGCGATGGCCTTCTCAGTATGTGCTAGCCACGCGTATTGGTGAGGTATGTCTGTACCAACTAACGAGCCCAACGGCACACTGGGGCGAAACGCTGGCATTTTATGTTTGAGTTGTCCGTACCAATTTTATCATATTAATTGATAACGTTTATTCAATCAAGAAACATTCTCACAATTAACAACATATTCGGAACATATTTAACCCTCTGAAAAATCAACCTCTGCTTATTGATAACAAAACATCTTGAAATTCGTCACTCCAGGACAACCAGTCCTCTCTTTAAAACAGTTACTCCTTTAAACATAGACATTAAGTCTAAAAAACTGAACGTAGATTAACTCATTCATCCTTCCTGAAGTCTGGGGTTCGCTTCCCCTCCAACTACTCTCATTATTAGCATCCATATATCCCTACGTAATGCAATGTTTGTTAGATCACATCCCATCCGAATGAATAATAAATAGATCTAACACGATACTAATTATTTAAATTATTTATAGCTGTACACCATCATCACGACCTGCATGATGTCTTAATAGATCTCTATATACCTTAATAGATCTCAATAGATCTCTCCTAACTTCATCAAATGTTCGTAGTGAGCATGAACAAAATCACCACCTATGTCTTCACTCTATCGGTAATATTAAATGTCATTCCAATGAACATATGCAACGACCAAAGAAGGTAATCCTGTTCGATAATTCATAATCATTAATAAAAACGATAACAGATGAGCATTATGACAGATAAATTCGTGATTAATTCGACCCCTTCTCAATTGTGCATCACAACATCGCACACATCGCAATCTCTGTTGCTCCTACGACAACATTTACAATAAATTGAAAACCTCCTTATATCGCTTATATTCGTAGTCATAACATTTGCCGTTGCATTGGACAAGTTCCTTAAACTCTGCGTCTTACTAACAGCGCATACGTCTATGCCATCGACGTTCAACTATCATTACTCTGCACAGAATTCCATCAATAATAATACTAATCAACTAGTTCAACACACCGCCAGTGATGCGAGAACTTCAGTATACCTACTCGTTACTCAAGCACTATGAAGTAACTTTCATTTTACAAATACTCCAATAACCTTATACATCATCATCGTGCTTAATCATTACCACATCTTGTTCCAATACCTGCAACGCTTTCCTTATTTACGTATTCTTTCATTACACATTATTATGGTGTTTCACTTGCGACATCCTTTATCATGCATCAATTACTTTACTTAGATTAACCATGTTACAATATTAAGGTGAGACCGAATGCCCTATCTCGACAATGTTAATTTTGTATACTTTATGTTCCATTTTCTCATAAACCGCTAAAGATAAATGCATGAAATGTTTTAAGTATATTTCTGGGATCTACAATTGGAACTGTGGTTCAATAAATGTGGGAGTAATGCTTCTTTTGAAAACATATATTCCAATAAAAAAAATCATGAACAATGAGGCATAACTCTCAAGGTATTAGTCACAATGTCCTGATTGTAGATCCCCAGCTGTACTGTATACACATTAAGTACCTGTCAAAATGTCATGGTTATACATTGTATAATTTTGAAGAAAAAGGAACATTAATTGAGATTCAAGAAAATCAGGTCCAAAGTTGAAGAGTGAAAAAAGTATCTTAAACTTACCCTATATGTTTTCCTAGACCAATTAGAAGCATCCAGCACCATAATCTGACTCCTCACTGGCTAATCTGTTCCTTTTTTCGTCTTTCTTGCTTCTTTTCTTGCCAGATTTGCCGCAAATTCTGCGTGTTGTACCCTTAACCTGTCAAGCACTTTCAGTCCAGATGCTGTATGCTTTTCTATTTCTACCTCCAGTTCTTCAAGAACCTAAGTCTGCCTGAATTCCCATGATTGAAGGTTATTAGAGCATTAAGTGCTTTTACGTTTTCATTTCTTCCAACAATCTCCAATCATTGGAAATTTAAATACTAGCTTCGGAGCAAGCATATAACCCCAGTTTCAGTCAGCATCAAACTGTCAAGTCATGTCGCGCAACAGTATACCCCACTTCCGGAACTTTAAAATAAGCCAAACCACAGCCTTCTAGGTCATGAAGTTCCTGATATATGAGTGACTATACCAATCGGTGCAACATGAAACGAAAATCCATGCAGTGTAGATGTAAATTTAAAAAATAATTAAAAATACTTCTAGGACGAATTTCTTTATAAATGATACACCACAATGTTCGTTCAAGTCCAAATTGTATCATAAGTCAATAAACGAAAAAAGTCATTTCTTTTCAGATTTTGGCGTTCGGTCTTACCTTAAACCAGATTCTTAAAGATCTACATCTGCATATGCCATCGAATTAATAAAAATATTCCTTCCTCACATTTCAAGTTTCCTTCTGCATTTAAATGCATAACACCATTATTTTAATAACCTTCCCTTACTTAGTACTCGAGTGTATCAATCACACCTCGTTATTCATTATTTTTTTACAGCTTATAAAAGCGTTATTAAGTCTTTCGTTTCATTAGAAGCTAACAATTGCTTTCCTTAAATATTTCTTATTACTCGAAAATACATTCATGTATCATACATTATTTATGTGCTATAAAGCCTTGCTCACCAAACATGACTATTATATTGCTTAGAAATGTCGTTATAACTTCACGTGACAATTACTAGCGTTTAATAACGTCGTACAGTATTTTATATCTTTCAAATAAATTATACAGCCTTGCTTGGCGTTTCATACTGTGACCGTTTGACGGATGTCCCACGTCCACATAAGCGCACATCTAAATAACAGCAGAGCACAAGACTCAAAAACATCTCAGGGTAAAAATATGGGCAAACAGCCAACGCTGTAATTTAAAATAAAAGCATAGCTGTTATTCCGATGTACACTGCAGCAAGGATAGAAAGGAGTTCAGTTTCAAGAATCATGAATGTCACCAGTAGTCTAAGATAAAATGCGTCAGGTCAATTTCTTCACTCAACCATCCTAAACTAATTACAAACTTCTTTCCGCAGGGGAATCACTAAATACAGTCCTGAAAATAAAGAACTTCCTATCGCTCCCCCTGGGATCCTGCTCTAAAGATGCCTTGCCTGACTAACGGCAACAATAAATTAAAACAAAAAAAATTAAGTGACGTGATTAGTCAAATGCTTCTCCAACATTTAGTGAAATTCATAATTATCACTGGAATGTGTGTTATTCGAAACACCATAAACATCTTAATAATGCGCAGACAATTAATTAGTCCAGTCTGACATCATTCGAAAAAATTATATATAAGTTACAACAGCATTTATATTTCCAAAATTATCTTCCAAAATATTCTTAGTTTCAATATCACGCATGTGAAAAGTCATGGATAAAAATCTGGAAAATGTTATCTCTATTATTTAACACGCCGTCAAAAATGTATTGGCTATGAACAATCTATTCTTCTCTGTCATATAATAATGATAATCCACTTACATCACAATCGTAAATTCCACACTTGGAATTTATTAATCACTCCAACAACCACGTTGATTTAAAAAAATCTTAAGTAAATAAATTTATTCATTTATTAGACTTGGGTGTAATGCACTATTACCATGTGATTATTAAATTTAGATGAACTATGGATCAGTTATGACGGTTAACAAAAATCATCTGAACACGAGGTCTGCATTCCACGAATGCCCCATATCACCGAGCATTGAATAGGCTTCACATTTTATATTTCATCACATGATGTTGAAAGTTGCATAGAAAAGAAATATATATATTAATCGTTCGGCAATTCTAAATCATTCCATAGAATATTTGTAAGGTGTGAGCAAAAACAAGTGGAATTCGGAATTCCACTGATGACGTTATCTGGTTGACGGCTTGGGGTTGCTCCACTGGCGTAACCCTTCTTTTTGAGAATAAAATATGAGGAATCATCCTCCAAAATCATTAACATACAACATTATTTAATCATAAACATTATTTCCATATTTCCAAATTCCATTGAGCCTTATTGCTTCTATTAATGGATTAGAATAATTATTGTGGGATCAGAACACGCGTCTCTGCCCAATCAACTCAACTACCATACCAGATAAATCATTTAATTGTGATTAACAATTAGTTTGCCTTCCAATGGTCATCTTACAAAAACACTCCTTATTTGACACAAACGCTCCACACCGCAACTTTATTTCGAAAATAAAATATCTCCTTAGAGAAATCCAAATTACATTATTGATTACGACCTCATTACCGTCCGCCTATAACATAAACCGAAATTCGATTATGTGAACACCACAGACTGGTTCACTATCACCCAATAAATTTATTATTTTTATTAAATATTTCACAAGTCAAAAATGATTAAATTCCAAGTTTATGATCCCAACAGATCTTCAAAATCCCAATAATCATTCAACATGATTCAATCAAGAATTATAACAAGTATTACAATCATCAATTATTATTACTATTATTAATTATCAGAAAATCCTAACCTCATTAAGTATTACGGAGATCAACTCCCAAGAATCATAAATCATTAATAATTATAGCAAGTCACTACCCAAAATAGATAGCTTTAGACCAAAAATGCAACAAGGGAAAAATAATATGTACACAAGACTGTACACGAGAAAATCTACGAAATCTACGAAAAGTGACTAACTAGCTATCGAAGCATGGATGCCTCAGAAGTATGCCATCATCCAACGATAAGCCGTATCGTTGATATGGTCGACTTCGTGACACACAAACACATCGCTTAGAAATCCATAAAGATGATCCAGTCACTATGCTCCTGCACAATTCAAAAAATAAATGCTGGCATCGAAACGTTGAAACATGGTTGAGTGAAAAAGTCTCTAGCCTACAAATCACATGTACTAAATTCTACAAAGTAGAGGAGTTGTTCACTTCCCTTAATGGTGATCTTCCACGATGAGTCCCGTGTCTGCAGCCGGCCACGTCCATGTCCAGCAGCTGGCTCGAACGCCCGTGTGCGCTCATACTCATGACCTGCTGGTCTCTCATCGCGATCTAAAGTTTTATTACGTCGGCCTCCATTGCACCGCCCAATATGCTTTAACACTCCATAGTAACGTTTCGATCCATGGCAGTAAGATACCAAAGTTTATTACGATTGTTCGCTACCATGATTTCCTGTTCGTTGTTCATTATCACCATGGCTTTTGCCACAAAATTCCCGCAATCTAGACTGTATTCGAAATATAGTCACCCGGTCATGCACCGTTTCCAAATAAGTATGTGTCACAAGTAGAAGACACAACAACTTGGTTAACATTCAAGCTGGTATAGCACAGTCCGCTAACAAAATTGCTTGCCACGTTTCCAACATCCTTCGATTGAAGCTATACATTTCCCTAGATTCGGATTATGAATATGTCCCGGGCCATGGGCATGTGAGACCAAAATGAGTCCACAACAGTTTTGAACATTCCACAACTGGTCCACCTGCATAAAAGCATTCAGTGACCAACACTGAAAAAGTGTTTCCTCGTAGACTGTATGTCTAGCACGAGAAATGCCGATCCGAGAAAGATCTTCGAACTCATGCTAGGCCACGCATGACACGAATTCCGTTCGATGTTCTACCGCTGACTTCCTACTACTTCCTTCAATAGGTGTGCTCCTAGCAGTGACCCTGTCGTAGTTGCGTGCGCAACCAACCCGCACATGTGACGTAACGCCTCGCCTACACGGCGACTCACAAACTTCTCCTTGGCGCTCTCCTTCAAACCAAAATTTCAAAAATGTAATCCCGAAAAACGACTCATATATCCGGGCAATGGGCTCCCTCAAAATGGGCACAATACAAATAATATGCTTTTATACGTATTACGTATTACGTATACGTATTAGGCTCTACACATTTGTACTATTTAACTGCATTTTACAGTATATTATATATAAGAGATTTTATATTGTAGCATTCCCTGATCCATTAAATCACATTTACGCTTATCGGACTACATTTACGTATTAAAATAGCAGACGAAGAATTAATTAAAGAATTTAGCTACACGTCAAAACGACACACGGTGACGTGAAAATTTAATACAAATCTAACAATTACTGAAATGTCATCTATCATGACTAAACAAACAACAAACAATGAAGATTAACCTGGTCACCAAAATGTTGGTCAACAAGATATACACAGCAATGGCAACACACTACTAAATGAATCGTAAACTCTCAAATACCTTACTTCCAACACGCCTCTTGTCAATCTGTTGTAACAGCGCACAGCTGAGAACGGGATTCCTTCGGCTGCATTCCTCAAATACCTGCATAAGGGACCCAGCTGCTAGTCTGGCCTCCAGCTGGTCTGGCGGGCGCTCTCCACGTTTGCTCGCTGCCGCGAACGACTGGGAATGAACGAACCTTGCTCCCCGGTCTCGTTCCTCGAAACTGCCCTGGCATCTCTCGAACTCTTCTGAATCAGATGATTCTGTTGGGTATCTCTTCGTACGGCTGCTGTCTCGATATTCTTCGTCGAATGCAAATTATATGACAGTAGTCTTTTGAGAATTCCATGGTGTTATCGGAATTTCAATTAGTGTAGTTGCACCTAGTGATATCTTTGAACTACAGTTGGTAATGTGGTAGCTCGTTTTCATCTCTCTCGTCTTGCTTAGTCACTCCTGATTTCCACATCATTGATTGTAGACTATTTCCCCTCCATAGCGTTTAACAATTCACAATTCCCTCTGTAGAGTTCGAATTATAGTTTAGAGTCTGACTTATATTGGTCGTCATAGTTGATGGCTTCTTAATATTTCAAAGTACTCGTATTTTTGTAGAATATATTTCTCCTGAGATGTTATGTGTATCTCGAGAAATCGTAGATTGTGTTCGTAGCCAGCCTTCTTCTTTCCGTAGGTAACTTGTAGAATACTATAATGTTTCTCTTCTCTCAGTTTAAAACGCTTATCTGCTCTGCATACTTTCAACGAGTTTACCTTCTGATACTTGACCGGAGGTAGACACTTGCCTCCCGGTATCTTCACCTTCCTCGCCGACCCAAATTCTTTAGTAATTTCTGGAGCCGTAATTCATGCGACTATTCACTTCAATCGCTCGGAGTGGAATGATCCTGGTATCGTATCAAGACTTGCCTCCTCTGCTTAAAAAATGGCGACTTCGAGCTAAAACAACTTCCGTCCACTTCTTAACAAAATATCTTTTTCCAACGCTTAATTTCAAATAAACCTTCAGCCCAGTATCATTTCCATACAGCTTCCTATTCCTGTACTTAAATTGTTTATAATTATTTCAACAAATAATCATAATTATATCCGCGGTAAATATCTGTAAATTCTGTGATTGGCTTAGCCGCGATCACGTGATTTTTCCGTAAATATTTGGCGCGTGCATCAGCCTACTTTCAACTTGCGTCCTGTAGGGTCGCGTGCAAAATCCTCGTTTGTCGGAAGACTCTGACTGTCTCTCTCTTACACGCGTCAGAAACTGGTTCGAGCCGGCGTAACCAGCCCTCGACTCAACGAAATGACCATTTTCCAGTTCCCTTTTCGCTTCATTATGCCCATGTTAAAAATTCACAGATTACAAAACTGCATATTTATTTCCAAATCTTGCTTTATAATTGCTAATATCCAGTCCATGTCCTCTTGCCTGCATTCATTACATGTTTATTCAGAGTAAGGTGCATTCTAATTCCATTTAATATAAACGTTGCATTGCCACTGTACCACAGGTTAGGTTCGAAGCTTGACTGCGGCATGTCCAGGGTTCAATAAATTCGGGCTTAGTACCAAACAATCTCCAATCAGTTGAAATCTGCGACCGAGTTACGCTGTATTACAGTGGCGGATAGAATTGGTGACACTCTGCCACAGGTGGAGTGTGATAGGAAGAACATCACGGATGGGGTAACGTCGAACTCTGTACTGAACCCTTAATATTCGAGCATATTATAGATTCTGAATTTATTCATTGTACGTTGAAAATACTGACACTGAGGATGCAGACCATACTCATATTTCGCAATCTCAGGTAGCTGCCGTGGCGACTGCAAGACGGAAGGACATTCCTCCGGACTTGAGCTGGTGAAATATTTATTGCAGCCTTACTGGAAACCAAGGGTTAAAGTTAGAAGCGAGGTGAACAACCCAGGGAGCGTCAAGCAAGCCGTTGACGCCTGTTTAAGATATTTTATTGTCCCATAGCGTCTGAGAAGGAAAGACAGTGAGAAAAGTTGATACAGAATGATATTTCAGCCACACCTGGAGGAGAAGTTTGGCAGAAAAACCGCGATCTGTGAAACATGAACAGCGAATGAGGAAAGGTGACGCCAAACTTCGCGGGAACTCCGCGTACCAACATCTAGACCAATTATTTGGCGGGAGTGAATTTGCGAGGAAATTCACGATCGGATCAATTGCCGACTATCAGAATCATGATTTGCATAGCATCACGAGTATTATGAATGGTTTCGCATGCTGGTAGCCCTATTTCTGCAAAAGTTAGATTTCAAGCCCAACCCCACCCTTGAAATTGTGTCCTGTGAATATGAATACTGCTGTTAGCGCTGATGAGAACATTAACATTTTGTGACCGAGGTACTAGTTGATTCGATTTGGCGTGTACGTACGACACGAGTACTTATACATTTTCAAGTCTGGTTAGACGCAAGACTCTAACTTTGAGTGTCTCAGGACACCTGTAATACGTAAGAGATTTTATACTTTGAATATTTGTATTATAATTCTTTGTCATATTTGGACATCTAATATCAGTTGTGTGCGAAGCAATTGAAGTCATTTTTAACTGCGATAAAGTCAGTGTTTTATGCAGGTAGCTATCACGCTACAGAATGTGGAAATTCTACGGATTTCTATCTGAACTTTAGGTAAAAGTAGTAGCCTATTAGTAGCAACTAGCCAGAGAATTAAGCGTGAGCTAATTTATAACCTTTTATCCAAGCAGCAGGATGATTCAACAAGCCATTGAAGGAAGGATGGTCCATGTTCAAACCTTCACCGATATTTTTATGAGGGTGTAAACATACCAGTAGAGGAGATGGCAGGTGATGTATGCTGACTGATGAGCTGAAGGAATGAGTACTAAAAATTGAATATATTTAATTTTTGACAAGTCAGATTATGGGTTATGGGAATTTTGTAGATATTTGATTTTGTGTGTGTTTTAAATGTAGATTCTTTGTGTTAACGTAGTGACTGACATACTTATGAATTTCATGGACGCAACGTGGCAATTTTGTAAATATAATCTTGATTTTGGTGTAATTTGTTTTGGTTCAAGTTCACGTGGCTATCATGTTGCTTCGTGGCGCATGACTGCCTGCGTTTGGTGGAGTTATTCTACATAATTTGGAAGCTTGGGTTACGGCAAGAAGTGTATCATGAATTTAATCAAACGTAATATCTGATTTGAGGAGAAATGTATTTCAATTGTGAATTTACTGTATAATCAAACAGGCTGTTTGAAGTAATAATTTTCTGTTTTGCATTTTTTTTATGGAAAGCCATTCGCTTTATCGTCAATTTCATTTCATGTTTGTATTCACAAAGTAAATGTGTTTTGAGGACACGGATTAGGGACCTTTCATCTAGCGGGAATTAATGTGTGGATATTTGGGTGTCGAGTCCGGGTGAATGGTGTCATATTGGTGTGTGTATTGTATGCCAGCTGTAGGTGAATGGTCACGCTTTTTAGGCAGCATGCTATTTCGACAATCTCATTCTGCGGAAGGGCTGGTCTGAAATATTCTGTCTTGAAATACTTGGAGGATTATTGAGATGTGTTTTATGTAGTTGTGATTGACACACGCGTTTTCAGGAACCTAGGGAAGGCAGATTCAACGCTACTCAGGAAGCTATGACTTTCCCGAGATTATTATGATTATGACATACACCTGTGGACTGCGACAATGATTGGAGTGAGAGAGCATTCCACTGGAAAAGACGTAGATCAAAGATATGATGTAATGGTCATTAGTGACAGGCGATGAGTAAATGGGGAGCTATCCACGCCGTATATGTAATATCCTAGTGTTATGTTGATTTGACTCATTGTTTTATTCTTGCATTTCATTAGCCAGTTGGCATGTTTATTTTATTGTTGTTGCTTTTGTGCATACTTTTGTATGCGTGATTCATTTAAATTACGGTGACATACGGTCAACCAGTGCGTTTGCTTGTGTTTTTCACGTTGGCGTAACATTAGCCTTGCGAGTATAAAACCTGTTGGGTGTTGGGGAAACTATTTATTTTGTGTGCTCCGTGCACTTTGTGACTTCTGTGGAAGTATTTTGTAATATAGTTTTGATAAGGGTAGAGTATGTCAGTTAATTATTTGTGTACAGCCCGTAGATATTGTGTTTACCATGTGCCATGATTACGAGTTGCAAAACGGCGATTCGCGACTTAATTGATTGAGTCATTTGGAAGCGAATCTTCGTTATATCGGTACTCATTTTCTTCTACAGCTAATCATCACTCACGCACAAAATTAATTAATAAGAAAATGGTGGACTTTCCACAATTTATGCTGATTTATGAACTGATATTTGCATCAGTTATTTATTTACTTAATGCTATTTCGAAGGAGTTATTCAGGGAGGTGTTGTCTTTGTTTTTATTACGATTCAGTTATTATATGTTGTTTATTTTTACTTTGTTTCACATTATTTCTAATTTTTATTACCCCTATGAATCCTTGTTGTTATGGAAGAAAAATATATTACTCTAAGCTACAGAATCCAAGAACTGAACATGACCCCGAAAAAAATCCCAACTGCTTCTTTCAAGGGTACAATACATATCATAAAAATGGTTAATCAATGCCAGGCTTTAGTTTTAGGGTCAATTTGTTGTTAAGTTTCAGAATATAGAATTAATGGTACAGGGTTTCATTTTAGGTAGATGCCTGTAGTTAGCCTTCCAACCTTTTATAGGTTTTAGGAGGTGTGGGTAAGGTCTATACACGAGACAGTTCTTTTCACGACCTGTGCACTCACCGGGGGATTAAGAAGAATCTTTGTCAAGTTGTTGGATATTAAAACTCAGCATTTCTTCTGGGTTTGTGCCGAGTCTTGTGTGGGGTTTCGCCTAGGACACCAAGTTGGCTCATCAGTGGGCTCTTGGTGTCACCGCCCAGACCCCCACAAGAGTAGCGAACTGCGTGCTACCTCCCTTTTTATGAAGCGCACCTGCGCCTCTTTACTGCGAGAACTAAACGCTCAAGCAGTCCTCACCTCCCTATGAAGGCTTCTAGAAAGATGGTATATTGGCATTCACGGCCAGTGAATTAAAACTCAGCAATTTTTCTAGGTTTGTGACAATATACCAACCTTTTGGAAGCCTTCATAGGGAGCTTATGGCTGCTTGAGCTTTTAGTTCTCGCAGTAAAGAGGCGCAGGTGCGCTTCATAAAAAGGGAGGTAGCGCGCAGTTCGCTACTCCTGAGGGGTTCGGGCGGGGACACCAAGAGCCCACTGATGATCCAGCTTGCTATCCTAGGCGAAACCCCACACAAGACACAAACCTAGAAAAATTGCTGAGTTTTAATTCACTGGCCGTGAAAGCCAATTTACCATCTTATTGTTGGATATTATTTATTTTATTAATTATTTTTGTAATTTACTTAAAATTACAAACGAGGAACTATTTATATTTATTTTATCTTTCCTAATTTGAAAGTTACAACTTTTCGAAAACAATCACTCCTCTTGGAAAAGAAAAAGGATATGTAATGTTAGGATATTGAAAAACCCGTGTGAACTTGCCTAGCAATAGGAAAAGTATTACTTATCAACAATTCAAAAGGTTATTTTCATCTTTTGTATGAGGCGTGATCAAAACGTTTCCGTTTGAGGTCGTTGCTGCACCGTAAATGGAACGTAGCGCGACTCCAATGGGGGTATACAATATAAGCTCGGACACGTAGTATAGCAGTCGCGTCTTGCCGAGGGGCTTACGTTCAATGCGGCAACGGGAACTTCGGCGACGTTATTACAAAATGCGTCCAAACAGGACCAACGTGCTGTTATTCTTTTCTTGGCTGCCGAAGGACAAATACCGGTGGACATCCATCGGAGAATGACGAATGTGTATGGGGCAGAATGTCTGTCGAAAACCACCGTTGTGGAATGGTGGGCAAAGTTCCGCGCTGGTCGCGTTTCGACACAAGACGACGGTCGATCTGGGAGGCAACACTGGAGAAATTACGGCGTGCAATTAAGGCGAAATGTTTGAGAAAACTGCGACAAGTGGTGCAGCTTCTTCATGATAACGCAGGTCCCCATACCGCAAAGTTTTTAACGCAGAAAGTACGCCAACTCAAGTGGGAGACACTCGAAGATCTGCCCTAAAGACCTGATCTCTCCCTATGTGATTATCACGCCTTCGGTCCCAAAAGGCCTTGAAGGGTCGATGATTCCTGTCAGACGAGGATGTGCAGCAGGTGATTACGGACTTTTTCACGCAGCAGGACACGGTGTTTTACCACACGGGGATGTTCATCCTGGCACGCCAGTGGGATGAGTGTCTCAATGCTCACGGCGATTTTGCCTCATTGGCAAACCGATTCTGGACTGTACGGCCATCAAACTGAAACTTTTTGATCACGCCTTATTATTATGTATTTATTTAATCTAATAACACTATTATAGAGCAAGTAAAATCAATACTTCAAATCTTGCCACATGTCTTTTTATACCCTGCCGACATTCGCTTCATCCTCTCTGACCTCTGATTTCGGAACTGTTCAATGTTTCGTGGCTGCTTTCGTTGTCTTTCTTGTTCCTCCCTGAAGATCACTTTTTGAATGTAGTCCCGAAAAAAATCCTATTATAATGTATCTGCCTTATATTTTACAGCATTGTATGCCTACATTACGATCATTTATTCATTGTTAACAACAGATAGGTAATACTAGACCACCCTTGATCACTTTCGGTGGAATTTATTACGATAAAGTTACTTCTTAAAGGTATTGCGCTACCGTTAGCGTTACCTACCGATAATAATAACAGTTACCGTTACCGAAAATAAGAACTTGACTTACGGTACTTTAATTCCTATGTCCCCTCTCGGAGCAAAGGGCTCAAACAAAATTCCTCCACTGATTTCTTCTCCCAGCCAGCTTCTGCAGGTCTGTCCAGGATTTGTCAGTCGCCTTCCTCTCCTCATCATCACTTCTTCTCCAGGTATTTCTTGGCCTACACCTTCCTCGGGTGCCCTGGGAGTTCCACCTAAGTGCTTATTTTTCAATGGCGTCCTGATTTCTCAGACAATAGCCTATCCAACTCAATTTTCTACGTTTTATTTCTAGATGTATTGGCCTTTCGTTTGTTCTCTTCAGAAGTTACTCATTTGAAATGGTTTCTGGCCAATAGATGCGTAGAATCCTTCTGAGGCAACGGTTAGTGAAGACTTGGAGACTCCTGGTGATCTGGGTTGTTACTTTCCAAGTTTCACTTCCATACAGGTAAACAGCTTTGACATCACTACGAAAGATTCGTAGTTTCGTCCTGGTCGAGATGTCGCGAGCTTTCCATACTGGGTATAAATGAATAAATGCAAAATTTGCTTCTTTGATGCGGCTCTTAGCATCTGCGCTAGCACCACCGTCCTCTGCAATGAAGCTACCAAGATATGGAAAATCTATCACAGTTTCAATTTCTTCTCCATTTATTTTGCACTTGCGGTTTGTATTTATGAAGCTGTTTACTCGCATTTCTTTGGTCTTGTTACAATTTATCTTCATTCCTGCTCTTGCTGCCTCTTCTATGATGCGCCATAACTTCATTTCCATATCCGTAAAGTTCTGAGAGATTGCACATACATCGTCAGCAAAATCCAAGTCTTCTAGTTGTTGCATCAACTTCCATTGCAATCCAGTTCTTGTTCCAAACATTACCTTTCTCATAACCAGGTCCATAACAATGAGAAAGATGGTAGGAGATAGGATACATCCCTGTTTAACTCCTGAATTGACATGCATTGGTTCAGTAAGCTTCCGTTCATGGACCACCTGGCATCTATAATTGCTATAAAAGCTCTTTACAAGGCTGATGATCTTCTCAGGTATTTCGTATCAGGCCAACGCCTTCCACGTGAACTCTCTCCTCAGGGAATCAAAAGCTTTGCAGAAATCCACAAACATAAGGTAAAGGGTAGTATTCCATTCCACACACTGTTCCACTATAACCCTCAACGTGTTTATCTGGTCAATGCATGATCTGTTTTTCCTGAATCCAGCTTGTTCTCTTCTCAGTTTCTGATCCACAATATTTATAATTCGATCTAACAGAATCTTTGTGAACACCTTACTTGGTATTGAAAGTAAGGTGATACCTCGCCAGTTGTCACATAGTGTCCTATCCCCTTTCTTCGGCAATTTCACCAGTAAACCTCTTTCCCAGTCTCCTGGAATCTTCTCCTGTTCCCATATCTTTATAAACAGGGGATGGAAGAGTTCAGCTGAGAGTTCAATGTCTTCTTTCAGGATTTCAGGATGGATATTATCACCCCCAGGTGCTTTCCCACTTTTTATCTTCTCCGCCAAGGACGGTCCCAAGCCCGACTAAAAAAGGAGGAGGGTTGGAGTGGATACCTCGTCCCACTCTGGAAAAGCAAACTAGAGAAGAGTTGAACATCTAACTCCACATCTGTGAGCATGGGCACAGTGAGGAGGCAGCCCCTCCACCATGATAGGGTGCTGTGGGCCAATCACTCACATATTATCTGAACTTATTCGATTACTGAAACTGCAACAAAAAATAACCGGACTGATAAACATTTGACGATTTTTGGCATGAAAATGATTACGAAAATTGGATGCTGGAATATAAGAACTTTACGCCAAACAGGCAGGCTAAAGCAGGTCTGCGCAGAAATGAGAAACTACCGATTAGGCATTCTAGGATTGAGTGAAGTACGTTGGAAGGACTTTGGAGAACAACGAACAACTGAAGGATTTACCCTTCTCTACTCTGTAAATGAAGGGGGAAGAGACCCTGTAGAGGGTGTGGGAATACTACGAAGTAAAATTGCAAAGAAAAGCCTTATCGCATGGAAACCCATTTCAGGAGGAATTATGTTGGCAAGATTTAAGATACACGTTAGAAATGGGGGGCGTGGTGGCTCAGCGGTCTAGCTGTATGCCTCTCACCAAGGCGGTCCGGGTTCGATTCCCGGTCAATGCATGTGAGATTTTCGAAGGGAAATGCCATGTCCTGTGGTTCGGATTCCACGTAAAAAGGAGGTCCCGTGGCTCATAATCACAAGATTCACGGTCACGTTAAACTACAATCTTCCTTCCTTTCCACGTTAGAAATGTCAGCATAGTGCAATGCTATGCTCCAACTGAATCGGCGACAAACGAAGAAAAGGACAACTTTTACTCAGAGTTGACTGCAACCATGAAGGGAATAAAAACAAGAGATATAGTAATCCTAGTGAGTGACCTAAACACAAAGGTTGGTGATGAAAATGAGGGAGTTGAACACATCATGGGAACGCACGGATTGGGAGAGCAAAATAATAACGGATAACGATTTGTGGACTTTTGTGCATAACGAGATATGGTGATAGTAGGAACCATCTTTCCACACAACAGCTGCCACAAAGTAAGAAGGGTATCTCCCGATGGCTAGACAGAAAACCAAATTGATCACGTGGCCGTCTCCCGGAAGTGGAGAAGATCATTACTTGATGTGAGGAACAAGACAGGGGCTGCAGGAAACCACCATCTTGTGATAGCTAACTTACGTATTAAGATCAAAATAAATAAGCCAGCTGTAGAATCCCAATGGAAAAGATATGATGTACAGAAGTTAAAAATAATGAACAGCATAAATATCAGTTCAGGATAAAGTTGAGAATCCGTTTTGAAGTCCTAGATAGGACAGATGGAGACACAATCGACGAGGAATGGAAAAAGGTTAAGGATGTCGTTGTGGAAACCAGTGACGAAGTGCTTGGCTTCAGAAAGAAAGTTGTAAAAGAATACATGTCAGATGACACATGGCATAATATTGAAGATAGAAAGAACATCAAAGAGGAAATCATCAGAAACAGAACACGACAACAAAAGCTCACTGCACAGAAAAAGTATAATGAAATAGGTAAAATGGAATGCAAGGAAGGACAAGCGACAGTGGATAGAAGAACAAGCATTAAAAGCGGAAAAAGCTGCTGGAACTGGAGACTTTAAGACCGTCTACAAGGTAACGAAAATTCTATCTGAAAAGAAAACTCAGAGAGGAGGAGGAGGACCAGTGAAAGGCAATAATGATGAGATGATTACTGGTGAAAAGGAACAACTGGAACGATGGAAGTAGCATTTTCAGAGGTGTTAAATATGGAAGGTGATGGGACAGAAGTGGAAATGCAGGGAGAAATAATGCCAGATGAAAGAATAAACATTGATACAGCAACTAAGGATGAAATTATTACAGCTATCAAGAAAATAAGAACAGTTACCGATACTTACCGAAAATAGCAGTTGCCGATACAGTTACTTAAAAAAAAAAAATTACGACCCTTACAGTAGTCGCATATGATGCGTAACATCTGACATGTTATTCGTTGTTGTTGTTTGAGTCTTCAGTCTTTTGACTGGTTTGATGCAGCTCTCCAGGCCTCCCTGTCCTGAGCTAATCGTTTCATCTCTACATAGCTCCGACACCCTACATCCGAGGCAATCTGTTTAACATATTCTAACCTTGGTCTACCCCTACAGTTTTTGTCCTCGACCCTTCCTTCCATAACTAAGCTTGCTATTCCTGGGTGTCTTAGTATGTGTCCTACCAACCTATCTCTTCTCTTCATTAGCAGTCGCCAGAAACATCTTTCCTCTCCCACTCGTCTTAATACCTCTTTGTTTGTAACCCTATCTACCCATCTGATCTTCATCATTCTCCTGTAACACCACATTTCAAATGCTTCAATTCTCCTCTTTTCTGCTGCACCAATAGTCCAAGTTTCTCTTCCATAGAGCGCCACGCTCCAGACAAAGGCTTTCAAAAATGACTTCCTAATACCTAAATCTATATTCGATGTCAGCAGATTCCTTTTTTGTAGAAATGCTTTCTTTGCCTGAGCCAACCTACTTTTAATATCCTCTTTGCTTCGTCCATCACTGGTTATTCTGCTTCCTAAGTAACAGAAGTCTCCTACTTCCTTCAGCTTTTCACCTGCCAATTTGATCTCCATAGAGGTTTCTGATTTATTTCGGCTGCATTCCAGTATTTTTGTTTTACATTTATTTATTTTCATCATGAATTCTTTCCGTAAGATGGAGTCCATACCATTCAAAAACTCATTCAAATCCTCAGGCTTGTCGGCCAAGATGACGATGTCATCAGCAAATCTCAGAGTTGAAATTATTTCTCCTTGAATCTTCACTCCCACTTAAAATTTTTCTCTAATTTCCTTCATTGCTTGTTCAATGTAAAGATTGAAAAGTATGGGTGATAAGTTGCATCCTTGCCTTACACCTTTCTGAATACCAGCTTCTCTCTCATGTCCTTCAACTCGAATGACTGCTGTCTGGTTTCTGTACAGATTGTATATCACCCTCCTATCCCTGTACTTTATTCCAATTGATTTCAAAATGTCAAACAATTTAGTCCAATCAACGTTATCAAAAGCCTTTTCTAAGTCTACAAAAGCCATGAACGTTCTCTTATCTTTCCTTATTCTACCTTCTAAAATCAGCCTAAGACTTAGTACAGCTTCCCTTGTTCCTACATTTCTCCTGAAACCAAACTGGTCTTCACCCAACTCCGTTTCTATCTGGCTTTCAATCCTCTTGTAAATTATTCTAGACAGGATCTTTGAAGCATGAGTAATCAAGCTGATTGTACGATAATCTTCACATCTGTCAGCTCCCACTTTCTTTGGTATAGGGATGATTACATTCTTCTTGAAATCAGGGGGTACCTCACCTGTCTCATAAATCCTACTCACCAAGTGAAATAACCTGATCAGACCTTCATCTCCTATGCAGCGTAGCAACTCAATCGGTATATCATCTATGCCTGGTGCTTTGTTCCTGCTTAAGTCTTCCAAAGCTCTATCAAATTCTGATCTCAATATTAAATCTCCTTTCGCATCCTCATCAATTTCCTCCTCGCTTTCCATTACATGATTCTCAATCTCCTTTCCCTTATACTAACTCTCTATGTAAGCTTTCCATCTCTCAACCTTTTCTTCCCTATCTGTTAGAGGCTTTCCATTTGTGTCCTTAATATTACAGCACTTAGTCTTCTTTTCCCCAAAAGTATTCTTAATCCTTCGATAAGCTGTGTCTACTTTTCCTAATTTCAGACAATTTTCTATACCTGCACATTTCTCTTTCAACCATTCTTCTTTCGCTTCCTTTCACTTCTTGGTAACCTCATTACTCAGACGTCTGTATTCTGCGTTCCCCTTTTCATCTCTTAGATTCTTGTGTTTCCGCCTTTCATCCATCAATTCTAGTCTATCCTGAGTGATCCACGGTTTTCTACCTATTCTTTCTTTCCTACCAATGTTTTCTTCTGCGGATTTTGTTATTTCATTCTTCAAAAGTGCCCATTCGTCTGTAATTGAAGTTTGTTTAGGGTTTTTCATTAGTCTTTCCTTTATACTCTTCTTGAATCTTTCGTTTACATCCTTCTCTTTCAGTCTGTCTATTGCCCACCTTTTTGGCTTTTGACTTTTCTTCAGTTTCTTCAACTTTAATCTGCATTTCATTACAACCAGATTGTGATCAGAGTTTATGTCAGCTCCAGGATATGTTTTACAATCCAAAATCTGGTTTCGAAACCTCTGCTTGACCATAATGAAGTCGATTTGGTAACGCCCTGTATCTCCTGGTTTCATCCATGTGTATATTCTTCTATTGTGGTTATTGAATAAGGTGTTAGCTATGACCAATTCATGCTCGGTGCAGAATTCTACCAGCCTGCTTCCTCGATCATTCCTTTCACCTAATCCGAAATCCCCTACTATCTTCCCTTCTCTCCCTTTTCCTACCACAGCATTCCAATCTCCCATTACTATAACATTTTCATCACCCTTGATATACCTCAGAATTTCGTCTATTTCTTCGTAGACCTTTTCAACATCCTCATCATCAGCTTGACTGGTAGGCATATAGATTTGTACCACTGTGGTGCAGGTAGGTTTAGTATTGATTTTTGCTACAATAATCCGTTCACTATATTCCTCATAATATTCCACCCGCTGTCCAAGTTTCCTACTCAATATGAGGCCAACCCCTGCTTGGCCATTGTTTGATTTAGTGCTAATGACCCTATAGTCTCCTGACCAAAAGTCCTGTTCTTCCTGCCAGCGCATTTCACTAATCTCAACCAAATTCAACCTCAACCTATCCATTTCCCTTTCTAAGTTTTCTAACCTTCCACTTCCTAGCAGACTTCTAACATTCCACGCTCCGATCCGTAGAATGTCAGATTTCCTCTTTGTCACTTCTGTGATGTTATTCGAGTAATTCCATATTACTTACTCGCATTTTTAGCCTATTTTCAATTTTGAAAAAAAAAATAGGCTTATGAGATCACCTTTTGTCCGTGTGTGTGTGTGTGTGTGTGAGGTGTGTGTGTGTGTGTCCTCCATAATAACTTCTTAACGGCTGGAGCTATTTCAATGAAACTCGGTAAGTTTATAGCACTAAACCGGGTGACCCCGACCGTGCCCATCAAATTTTGTTACGTCTCACTAATCCAACAGTGCGAAATATTTCACCAGCATTCAATATCTCCGAAACTATTGCCGATATCACCCTGGAATCTATTACGGTGATAAAGGGAACTACTAGAAGTTCACCTATGTGACTTTTGAAAAACTGGTAACTACAAGACCAACATGGCGGCCACGCGAATTTGCGTCTTTTAAATATACGTTTCTCGCGATTTAACCAACCAAACGCAATAAAACTTGGTACAGTATATGTTTATACACATTGTAATGCACCGACATCTAACTTCGTTCAATTGTTTACATAACCACAAGATGGCGGATGTGCGAAATATTTCACCGGCATTTTATATCTCTGAAACTATTTGCGGTATCACCCTGAAATTTTGTACGGAGATAAAGGGCACCACTGGAAGTTCATCTATAAGACTTTCAAAAACCGGTTAACTACAAAACGAGCATGGCGGCCAAGCGAATTTGAAAATTTTAAGTAGACCTTTCTCGCGATTTAATGTTCCAAACGCAATGAAATCTGGTACTGGAAATGTTTATACACATTGCAATGCACTAGTATCTAATTTAGTTCAATTGTTTACATAACCTCAAGATGGCGGCTGTGCGAATTTTTAAATTAAGTTTTTATTTCTTGTGTCGTAATCATGGGATCGAAGTGAAAGTTTGAATAATGAACCTACGCAATAATTTTCCTTTAATGGTACATGACTCTATGGCCTATACATTTAACAATCCAACATGGCGACCAACCGAAATATTTAGACGGCTCTGAATATCTACGAATCTATTATAGCAATCAAACTGATTGTTTTAATGTTCATAGGGGCTATGAGCTTAAGTTCACCTATAGGACTTTGAATAACCTGGTGATCACAATTCCAACATGGCGGTGACGCGAAGTATAAATATTTACATGGACGTTTCTCGCAATTAAACCATCCTAGTGCAGTGAAACTTGGTACAGTATATCCTTATACGAATGTTAATCCACTGGCATCTAATTTATGTCAAATGTTTCCATAATCACAAGGTGGCAGCTGTGCGAAATTTTAAAATCTCTTTGTTACTTCTTGTGTCCTAATCATGCGATTGAAGTTTGAATGCTACACGTACATAATAATCTTCATGTGACAGTACATAACTCTAGAACCTACATATATAAAATCCAATATGGCGACCATCCGCAATATTTAGTCGGTTCTCAATATCTACGAATCTATTACAGCAATCAAACTGACATGTTGATAGTGGCAATTGACATAAGTAGGTTATATGAAAATAGGCTGCATAGTTCTTCACGGAACTACTTGTTTCAAAGAATGAACTCATGTGCCAGCAAACATGAAGGATTCCTTCGTGTTATTACAATCGGTAAGTTCTCATTACTATTATTTCTGCAATAACTAGGCCTTCTTGTAAAACTCCAGTGACAAATCCTTTCAGCAAATATGATATAATAGGGCTGTATTTTGGCCGACAGTACCTCGAGGGCTTAAATTAAATAAGAATACAGCAAAAGTAGTAAGATTTAATAAATTATAATTGTTTTCAGCAAATATGAAATAATGAATATTTTCACACCAAAGAACGACAGTTTGAAGATGATTTATTGCAGGAATATCTGTAATGGGGCCTCCAAACCTTGAGGTAAGCCGTATGCGATTTACATTCCACATAGCCACATGGCCAACAGTACGTCGTTGTACCAATCTCTGCCACCGCGCGCTACTTGTAAAACTCGTGTGCCAATTCCCTTCAGCAAGTAATCGATCTAATGAATATTTTCACACCAAAAAACGACAACTTGAGGATGATTTATTGTAGGAATTTCTTTAATGGGGCCTCCAAACCTTGAATTAAACCGTATGCTATATACATTACACACAGTGCTGTATTTTGGCCGACAGTACCTCGAGTCAACAACAACAACAAAAAAGGGCAACCCCTGGCACTATGCAGCCCATGAAGGGCCTAGGCCGACCAAGCGACCGCTGCCCAGCCATTTGGCCTGCAGATATTGGGATGACGCGTGATCAGCGCATCTAGTCCCCTCGGCCGTTAATCTTGGTTTTCGTGATTGGGGCGCTGCCCCACTGTCAGACTGCTACTCAATTCTACTCATGAGGCTGAGTGGACCCCGTTCCAACTCTCACGTCAGTTTTAAATCCCTGACGGAGCCGGGAATCGAACCCGGGGCCTCCGGGTGATAGGCAGGTGTGCTACCCCAACACAACGGGGCCGGCGACAGTACCTCGAGTGCTTACATTAAATAATTTTTTGAGTGCTGAGGCGTTATACAATTGAGCGTTATATTGTGGATTTTCCAATGGAATATATATATTTAATTAAATCAAAGTTCTCCAATGCATCTGCAGTAGTGCCATATACCTGCAAATGTATGCGGGAGCAATCCACTGCCGACTTGATGCGAGCTGCGCTTTATACCGGCCAGTTAGTGAACCCATGCCAGTGCTGTTATTGAAAATGGACTCTTTTTGCCGATATAGCGCACTGCCAAGTATAGGCGCGATTAATAATTAGATGTGCAGTAGGTATATTAAATGCGTTTCTCCCAGTGATACGTTTAGACCAACGAAGTTTCAATTATTGTTAGTAGTCGGTGTTAATATACTGAATTCCTACGTTGTTTGGAGTGTTTGTTGATGCTATATTGCTCGAGTGCTTACAATAAATAAGAATACAGCAAAAGTATGAAGATTTAATAAATCGTAATTGTTTTCAGCAAATACGTATGATATAATGAATATTTTCAAACCAAACAGCGACAACTTGAATATGATTTATTGTAGGAATTTCCTTAATGGGGCCTCCAAACCTTGAGGTAAACCGTATGCGATTTACATTCCACATAGTCACATGGCCTACAGTACGTCGTTGTTCCGATCTCGGCTACCGCGCGCGCTCATTTTTTCCGTCCCATGCACTTCCGTTCCATCCACTTCCGTCCCTTTTCCAAAATCACTCCCACAAAAATGTCCAGCTACCGTTTGCCACAAAGATATCCAGATACCGAGTGGAAGGATGTTACACATCAAAAGTAGTTTTTCATTAATTGTGTATAAAGTAGCTGTTCCCCACTCCGATAAGTTGCTTGATTAGAATGGAATAGTGGATTCCAGTAGTGTGGAAAACAATGAATTGGCAACTTATTAACAGTTAATACATTATTACTGTACATATGTTCGATGCTTTTCAGTCGGTCAACACTGTGCCCGTCTGTACACCTGGAGTGACAGACAACCACGTGCGAGGTAGCAGTAAATACAGTGTTAGCATGAGATCTCTCTCGAGCGTTCTGGGCTTGGGCTGTAATTACTAGACACTGTATTCGTGCTCCCCGTAAAGGAAAAGGAAAGACGTCACGACATATAACAAGAGAATTAAAAACATATTTCAAAATAAACCAATTCACAAAATAAATTTCTTTCAGTACATATCTGCCGACTGGCAGAAGCAAAAAAATAGCACACGCATTCCCTATTGGATTTTATGTCTCTCAAATAAAAATAAACTATAGTCTCATTTAAGATTGTCCGATGGGCTAGACTATGTTCATGAATTACACTTTCATTTGTTAATCTATACACTTTAGAGACGATATTAAATTATATTTCACTTAACCCTATAAAGTTGTATTGTTCAATCATCCTATTCACTTATTTACAATTCACTAATTTACAATCCTGACACTAGCATGGATTAGTTTCACACTCGAAGTTTCACATTTTGATTCTAGATTTTCTTAGGAAACGACACAATTCTTAACGCAGTTAAATACACATCATAGTGACTATTATTGGGCACAGCAGTTAAATCTTTACATCAGACATTTTATAACAATAATAATAATCATGTTTGGTTACGTTGAAGTTAGCTTGGATTATCATTTTATAAATTTCAGGATTTAATTCACTGGACAGGAATTCAGATGGCCATAACAAAAATTGGCATGATAACATTCCTTGTAATAATTAATCATTGGAGCTGATAATATCACAGGGGAAATATTTAGGATTTGAAACATATTGAAGGTTATGGGACAGGATCTGACTCCCGAAATCGCCCATTTTATTTCCCATTAACAAGCATACAGCTTTCTGTGGCTCTCAGGATATGACTCGCACTAGGTCCACTAAACACGAGGATCAAAGCCTCTTTTACTCCTTCACAAAGTGCATTGGCACAAAAAAAAACTCAGCTTCATTTAACAATACCCTAGACGATAACAAGACGTAAGCTCTCAATTTTTACATTAACAATTAATTGTTTAATCTTATTCAATACTTTTATCATAGTCTTTCATATTTATCATTCTGAAGGAATATTACTTCCATAGCTGTTCATATAATTCAGAATTGATCAATATTAATGCATAGACATTTATTATTATTATTATTGGAAAAATATATTCTGTCTTGCAGAATAAAAATTATTAATTCATAAACTGTGTCGTAAATCTGCTGCGTTCTGAATGGGGTCAGACTTCCCATCTTATTACTGCAATATCAAAAATTAAATATTGAGGATGCACCTCAGCTACAAGTCTAACTTGACTGGAAGGAAAAATTACTCCAAAAAATGTACAATCATTTAACTATAAATGCGCTTCTTAATAATAGAGAAAGTTAATTGGTTTTATCGGAATGGCGGAAAATTCATGGCTCTAGAATTATTTAGGCTTTTCGGAAGTGTACTATATCATGATTTCTGTGGCGAGTTGACCTCCCTCGGTGCAGATCGAATCCTAGCACAACGGATCTGAAGAGTCTAAAATGCTGGACATGGGACATGTTAAAGCATTCAACTCCCTCGGTGCAGATCCAATCCAGGCACCACGGATCTGAGAATTCTACACGCTGGGCATGGGACATGCTTATAGCGCACCGCTCTCCTGTCATCTACAGAAATATGCCGCAGGTGGCCCAGCTCCTCGTTCCTAATGGGTCATCCTGGCATGATCTTCTCACATCCCGCCACCTTAGCTGCTAACCATATTCACTAACTGGGGCAGTGGAATTATTCTATCATGGGACTGTTCTTCATGCATACAAGGCATGTTGCTAGTGTGGCCCATTGCCAATAATGAAGTCCACTTATGTAATCCAGTGGTCTGACTGGTGATAATGTCTTCTATAAATCAAGAGCGGAATCTGGCCTGATAATTCCCCGTAAAAATGTAAGTTGGTAGGGTAGCCTACTATCACTTGCAAATGTTCAATGTGGTCCCGGTTCTTACGTTTGCTTTAAGTGGTGGGAATAGCACAAGACAAAGTCATATACTTGTGTAACAAGTCACTCACATACCTTGGAATTTGATGAAGTGTTCAACCAGCGAATATTATAAGTTTTGAAGCACTGTTATATTACCACAAACGTAACACAAAGTATATGTCCGCTTGGCATAGTAGCGTTGTATAAGTTGCCTAGCTCCAAGGAGCGCTCGTTCAGATTAACGGCGTATTCTATTGTCGTGGACACACACACACGTGGACAAGTATGACGACTAGTTGACTGTTCGATGACTGTGTTGACTGTGAGTAAGTGAGTACCGGATCTCTACCAGGGCTGGCTTTTATATTGTCCCAAGGACACATATCAATCGGTGAACTCGCATTACGTAATGCTAGATCTTACGTCCCATTGGCTATATCCATAGAAGGATCCAGAAGGTTGGTAAATTCCAATAAAACATCAGGAATAAGCTGGTGAATTACTCCTAACGTTATTCTGAAGTGCTGATATAACCTTCTTCCATAACAAAAGCTTTATAAAAATAACAGCTTTCAACATCCGTTGGCTCCACGTGAAACACGTGGCTCGTTCAAACTCTGGTGGGCTGACAGCTCGGAACCTGCTCGCTGACGTCATAGCGCGCTCCCTTCGAATTCACGCCAGACCACACCATCGTAAATGGACACATACGCCGCCTACCTCTTCAAAAATAAAAAGTCTTCGAGTTTTTATTTTTCATTTCCCTCGATATTTTTTCTTCTTATTCGGCGTGATACAATTTCAAGCTGGCTGCACTAAAATATGTGCTCTGAACTTCTCCAGTTCGTGTGGTTCCTACTTTTGGTCAAATATGGCGTCCTTCGCCCTGTCATCTACTTCTTCTTCGATGATCTCGTTCCATCTAATTTCTTCCTCCATCAAATTCTCTTCAGTGGTCTTCTATAAGACAATCGATGTGAAACATCCTCCTGGTTCTGTGTCAATCTGCTGTAAAGTGGTGCGTTTTTCTTTCCTTTGCCTTCCTTAGAAGTTCCAGGTTTAGTTTATTCCTTCTTGTTCAACTGGGTAAGCTCCCCTAAGTATTTCTGACTTTCTTTATGTCTCTCTTCTAAGTACTGGCGATTGTCAGCATCCCTGGAATTTTGATTTTCCTGATTCTGGAATCTTGGATTATTCCTGTCATCCGCGTTTCTCCAATTCGCGTTATTCCTTCGTGAGTCGTACTGGCTCCCACGGCGATATCTCCCTCTACTCTCATACCGGGGATAATGTCCTTGGTATCTCCCGCCATAGGATTCCCGTCGTGGTCTTCCCCCACGATTGTCACGTGGTTGGTAAATCCTCTCAGTATCACCACTCTGCGTTTGGCAATGTCGGTCTGTTTTTACCAGGTTAATGGTTCGAGGATCTGACCTGACGTTCCTCTCCCGAAAATGTTGGTTGCTGACGTGATCTAATCGTTGAAGAACTTCATCCAGGTCTTCGAAATTTTCGGATCCAGCAGCTATTAAAGTTCTCTGAACCTCTAATGGGAACTGACGTGTCAATGCCGTAATCAATTCAGACTCTGGCATTGGAGGTTGCAAACATTTCAGCTTCGACAACTGGCTTGCGAAGTAACTTGAATACTGCGTAGGTTGGGTATTAGAAAACGTTTTCGAATAGGCCTCAGAACGAATGTCCTGGGGGATTTCTGGGGGCCAACATTTCTTCAAGAGCATTCTTGAGAAATCTTCGAAATCTGTCATGGTGTACCTAAGAGCTCGATACTATAAAAGTACCGGACCCTCAAACAGTTTTCCTATCACTTTCACCTCCCTAGCTGGCGAAATTCTCATTTCCGATAGATAATCCTGAACGTCTCTAAGAAATTCTACCGGGGTAATGGTACCTACACCACTAAACTTGGCTGGTTTTTCACCTTTGCTTTTAATGACGGTCATCACTGAATCACGACCAGGTGTTGGACTGAAGTGAGAATAAGGTGTCTTGGCATTTGTCATGTTGGTATCTTTGGATCCTATTCCTGATTGGTATTCCGTTTCCATAGACCTCATTTTGTTCTCTAATGTAGAAACAGCTGTTTGAAGATCATTAGAGTGCGTTTTCTCGCTTTCTATCTTCCGATAATCCTTGCTGTCAGATGTTAATCGTTCAGGTGAAAATTTGGAAATATCTACCCTTAACTGATCCAAAATTTCGGCTTTCAAGCAGTCCGGCTGAATTTCCGTCTGGATTTGCTCTAACATTTCGGTCTTTAGCTGTTCAGATTGTAATTTAGAAATTTCCTCTATGATTTTGGATATTTCTGGCTGAAATTTTGAAATTTCCGCCCTTATGTGGGATATTTCATTGTTCAACCGTTCAGGTGGTGTTTCTACAACTCCGGCCTTCAGCTGTTCTACCAGTTCAGATTTCATTTGCTCCTGAGCAGTCTGTAACTCTGTGGTAGTAACTGTTTCGGTCTCGATTTTCTTTTTCATTTTATTAAAATCGGGCCCGATTTTCCTTTTTATGTTATTAAAGTTGTCATGAAAATCCTGGTTATAGGTTTCTATGCGACTCAAGATTTTGTCAGAATCTGACACTCTTTTGGTCAAATCCTTCGTGACTATTGCTTCAATTTTGGCGACATCTTTTAGAATCACGCCCACGTCGTAATCGCATGCTCTGTTGGCTTTATGGACCTCTTTCAAATCTTCATCTACTTCTTTAGCTACGCATGTCAGTATATGTTTCTGCATATTTTCAAAAATAGAATTTTTGAAGTCTACAGAAATTTTAGACTGTATTTGGGTTACAACACTATCCGTGACATCATTAATCTTTTCTTCTAATCCCTCTTCCATACAGCTAGCCTCATCTTCTAATTTCGCAACGTATCTTAGGGCTTTCTTGAGAACCGCCTCTTCTAATTGCTCTATTTCTTCACGATTTTTCGCCACGTTTTCCTCTAGCTTAAAACATTTTTGAAGAACCCGACTCTCCATCGATCCGATATGAGCTTCTAAAGTATTAGAATTTACCTGAATTTTCTTTTCAATAGAAGGCATTTGCTTTTCATGAGCTAAGTAGTTACTTTGACCCTGTTTTCTACCAAGGTGAGTGCAGCAGAATTATCAATAATCTGACAATCTAAATTGGCTTCTACTAACTTAATTTGTTTTTCAAAAGATTCAGAATTCTCCAAAATTTTCTTTTCTAACAAATTAGAGATACTATCAATTTTAGTTTCAAGCTCTTTAGAACTACCTTGAATTTTACCCTCAATTTTAACTTCAAGTTCTTTGGAGCTACTTTGAATTTTCCCTTCAAGTTCTTTGGAGCTACTTTTAATTTTACCTTCAAGGGATTAGGACTTTTCATCAATTTTATTTTCAAGTTCTTTTGAACTACTTTTAAGGGATTCAGAAAATTGAGTTTCAAGGGATTCAGAATGTTCGTCCATTTTAACCTCAAGTAATTCGCTGCAATTTTCAATCCTGTCTTCGAATATTTTCGGATTGGTTTTAACATTTTCATTTGCTTCTGATATAGAATCTGAAGTTTCTCTTATTTTTGTTTGCAGGGCATCTAAAAGTAGAGAGTTCTCTGCCATTCTGTCGTTCAGAGACATTAGTAAAGTTTTCATTTCTGTATCAGACACAATCACACAATATAATCAATGGAAATTAGTGAGAAGAACCATCACCAGACACTCAAGGAACTTAGAGCAAATAGTAGGTTGTGTAGTATTTCAGAGCCATGAATTTCCTTCCGAAAAACCGTTAATATAATATACATAAATGACAACGATAAAAAAATGTCATTAACCTCGGTGGCGTAGTCGGCAGCATGCTGAGGTTCTATGCCCAAGATAGCGGGTTCAATCCCGGGCAAAGCAATCGGATTTATTAAGAGCGTTAAAATCCCTCAGTATGCCTTCCTTCGGAGGGGAAGTAAAGCCGGCGGTCCCGTGTCATAGATTTATGGCATGTTAAAGAACCCTCCATTAATTGCACGTGTGAAGCTAAATTGGATAGGTTAAGAATGTAAACAACGCTCTTAGGTTTCTACGTTCGTTGCCAAGAGCCGACTGTGGTGGCGTCTAGTAGCTAAGTTCTGAACTTGGCCAAGTAGTCGTTGACGGTGGCGCTTGGCGGCAAAAGTAGGAACTATTTGAAAAATACTAAGTTGCAGTACTTAAATAAAAAAAAACAGAAAACACACACTATTACAGTCATCACAATTAACACCGGTTATCAGACAGATTCTACACACACCCAAAGTATACGGGGCTACATGACCGCGTTGCCGCAGCCCCTAAACTTAGGAACCAACCAACCAACCTCTGTTATATGTCACCAAAACAAAAACCTAACTAAAAAACTAGATCAAAATCCCAAAACAACAATACTCAAACAAGTGAGCTATCTTACTCCTAACGAGTCCTATCGAAGCCTATCGAAGCCTATCGAAGCCCATCGAATCTCCACAGGTTGGCCAACATATCTTTCTCTTCCTTATGTGCCCGTCTGTACGCCTGGAGTGACAGACAACCACATGTGAGGTAGCAGTAATTACAGTGTTAGCATGAGATCTCTCCTGGGGCGTTCGGGGCTTGGGCTGTAATTACTAGACACTGTATTCGTGCTCCCCGTAAAGGAAAAGGAAAGACGTCACGACATATAACAAGAGAATTAAAAACATTTTTCAAAATAAACCAATTCACAAAATAATTTTTTTCAGTAAATATCTGCCGACTGGCAGAAGCAAAAAAATAGCACACGCATTCCCTATTGGATTTTATGTCTCTCAAATAAAAATAAAATATAGTCTCATTTAAGATTGTCCGATGGGCTAGACTATGTTCATGAATTACACTTTCATTTGTTAATCTATACACTTTAGAGACGATATTAAATTATATTTCACTTAACCCTATAAAGTTGTATTGGTCGATCATCCTATTCACTTATTTACAATTCACTAATTTACAGTCCTGACACTAGCATGGATTAGTTTCACACTCGAAGTTTCACATTTTGGTTCCAGATTTTCTTAGGAAACGACACAATTCTTAACCCAGTTAAATACACACATCATAGTGACTATTATTGGGCACAGAAGTTAAATCTTTACATCAGACATTTTATAACAATAATAATAATCATGTTTGGTTACGTTGAAGTTAGCTTGGAATATCATTTTATAAATTTCAGGATTTAATTCACTGGACAGGAATTCAGATGGCCATAACAAAAATTGGCATGATAACATTCCTTGTAATAATTAATCATTGGAGCTGATAATATCACAGGGGAAATATTTAGGATTTGAAACATATTGAAGCTTATGGGACAGGATCTGACACCCGAAATCGCCCATTTTATTTCCCATTAACAAGCATACAGCTTTCTGTGGCTCTCAGGATATGACTCGCACGAGGTCCACTAAACACGAGGATCAAAGCCTCTTTTACTCTTTCACAAAGTGCATTGGCACAAAAAAAACTCAGCTTCATTTAACAATACCCTAGCTAGACGATAACAAGACGTAAGCTCTCAATTTTTACATTAACAATTAATTGTTTAATCTTATTCAATACTTTTATCATAGTCTTTCATATTTATCATTCTGAAGGAATATTACTTCCATAGCTGTTCATATAATTCAGTATTGATCAATATTAATGCATAGACATTTATTATTATTATTGGAAAAATATATTCTGTCTTGCAGAAGAAAAATTATTAATTCATAAACTGTGTCGTAAATCTGCTGCGTTCTGAATGGGGTCAGACTTCCCATCTTATTACTGCAATATCAAAAATTAAATATTGAGGATGCACCTCAGCTACAAGTCTAACTTGACTGCAAGGAAAAATTACTCCTAAAAATGTACAATCATTTAACTATAAATGCGCTTCTTAATAATAGAGAAAGTTAATTGGTTTTATCGGAACGGCGGAAAATTCATGGCTCTAGAATTATTTAGGCTTTTCGGAAGTGTACGATATCATGATTTCTGTGGCGAGTTGACCTCCCTCGGTGCAGATCGAATCTTAGCACCACGGATCTGAAGAGTCTAAAATGCTGGACATGGGACATGTTAAAGCATTCAACTCCCTCGGTGCAGATCCAATCCGGGCACCACGGATCTGAGAATTCTACACGCTGGGCATGGGACATGCTTATAGCGCACCGCTCTCCTGTCATCCACAGAAATATGCCGCAGGTGGCCCTGCTCCTCGTTCCTAATGGGTAATCCTGGCATGATCTTCTCACATCCCGCCACCTTAGCTGCTAACCATATTCACTAACTGGGGCAGTGGAATTATTCTATCATGGGACTGTTCTTCATGCATACAAGGCATGTTACTAGTGTGGCCCATTGCCAATAATGAAGTCCACTTATGTAATCCAGTGGTCTGACTGGACAAGTTAATAGGTAACAGTTCCTGGTGATAATGTCTTCTATAAATCAAGAGCGGAATCTAGCCTGATAATTCCCCGTAAAAATGTAAGTTGGTAGGGTAGCCTACTATCACTTGAAAATGTTCAATGTGGTCCCAGTTCTTACGTTTGCTTTAAGTGGTGGGAATAGCTCAAGACAAAGTCATATACTTGTGTAACAAGTCACTCACATACCTTGGAATTTGTTGAAGTGTTCAACCAGCGAATATTATAAGTTTTGAAGCACTGTTATGTTACCACAAACGTAACACAAAGTATATGTCCGCTTGGCATAGTAGCGTTGTATAAGTTGCCTAGCTCCAAGGAGCGCTCGTTCAGAATAACGGCGTATTTTACTGTCGTGGACACACACTCACGTGGACAAGTATGACGACTAGTTGACTGTTCGATGACTGTGTTGACTGTGAGTAAGTGAGTACCGGATCTCTACCAGGGCTGGCTTTTATACTGTCCCAAGGACACATATCAATCGGTGAACTCGCATTACGTAATGCTAGATCTTACGTCCCATTGGCTATATCCATAGATGGATCCAGAAGGTTGGTAAATTCCAATAAAACATCAGGAATAAGCTGGTGAATTACTCCTAACGTTATTCTGAAGTGCTGATATAACCTTCGCCCATAACAAAAGCTTTATAAGAATAACAGCTTTCAACATCCGTTGGCTCCACGTGAAACACGTGGCTCGTACAAACTCTGGTGGGCTGACAGCTCGGAACCTGCTCGCTGACGTCATAGCGCGCTCCCTTCGAATTCACGCCAGACCACACCATCGTAAATGGACACATACGCCGCCTACCTCTTCAAAAATAAAAAGTCTTCGAGTTTTTATTTTTCATTTCCCTCGATATTTTTTCTTCTTATTCGGCGTGATACAATTTCAAGCTGGCTGCACTAAAATATGTGCTCTGAACTTCTCCAGTTCGTGTGGTTCCTACTTTTGGTCAAATATGGCGTCCTTCGCCCTGTCATCTACTTCTTCTTCGATGATCTCGTTCCATCTAATTTCTTCCTCCATCAAATTCTCTTCAGTGGTCTTCTATAAGACAATCGATGTGAAACATCCTCCTGGTTCTGTGTCAATCTGCTGTAAAGTGGTGCGTTTTTCTTTCCTTTGCCTTCCTTAGAAGTTCCAGGTTTAGTTTCTTCCTTCTTGTTCAACTGGGTAAGCTCCCCTAAGTATTTCTGACTTTCTTTATGTCTCTCTTCTAAGTACTGGCGATTGTGGGCATCCCTGGAATTTTGATTTTCCTGATTCTGGAATCTTGGATTATTCCTGTCATCCGCGTTTCTCGAATTCGGGTTATTCCTTCGTGAGTCGTACTGGCTCCCACGGCGATATCTCCCTCTACTCTCATACAGGGGATATTGTTCTTGGTCTCCCGCCATAGGATTCCTGTCGTGGTCTTCCCCCACGATTGTCACGTGGTTGGTAAATCCTCTCAGTATCACCACTCTGCGTTTGGCAATGTCGGTCTGTTTTTACCAGGTTAATGGTTCGAGGATCTGACCTGACGTTCCTATCCCGAAAATGTTGGTTGCTGACGTGATCTAATCGTTGAAGAACTTCATCCAGGTCTTCGAAATTTTCGTATCCAGCAGCTATTAAAGTTCTCAGAACCTGTAATGGGAACTGACGTGTCAATGCCGTAATCAATTCAGACTCTGGCATTGGAGGTTGCAAACATTTCAGCTTCGACAACTGGCATGCGAAGTAACTTGAATACTGCGTAGGTTGGGTATTAGAAAACTTTTTCGAATAGGCCTCAGAACGAATGTCCTGGTGGATTTCTGGGGGCCAACATTTCTTCAAGAGCATTCTTGAGAAATCTTCGAAATCTGTCATGGTGTACCTAAGAGCTCGATACTATAAAAGTACCGGACCCTCAAACAGTTTGCCAATCACTTTCACCTCCCTAGCTGGTGAAATTCTCATTTCCGATAGATAATCCTGGACGTCTCTAAGAAATTCTACCAGGGTAATGGTACCTACACCACTAAACTTGGCTGGTTTTTCATCTTTGCTTTTAATGACGGTCATCACTGAATCACGGCCAGGTGTTGGACTGAAGTGAGAATAAGGTGTCTTGGCATTTGTCATGTTGGAATCTTTGGATCCTATTCCTGATTGGTATTCCGTTTCCATAGACCTCATTTTGTTCTCTAATGTAGAAACAGCTGTTTGAAGATCATTAGAGTGCGTTTTCTCGCTTTCTATCTTCCGATAATCCTTGCTGTCAGATGTTAATCGTTCAGGTGAAAATTTGGAAATATCTACCCTTAACTGTTCCAAAATTTCGGCTTTCAAGCAGTCCGGCTGAATTTCCGTCTTGATTTGCTCTAACATTTCGGTCTTTAGCTGTTCAGGTTGGAATTTAGAAATTTCCTCTATGATTTTGGATATTTCTGGCTGAAATTTGGAAATTTCCGCCCTAATGTAGGATATTTCATTGTTCAACCATTCAGGTGGTGTTTCTACAACTCCGGCCTTCAGCTGTTCTACCAGTTCAGATTTCATTTGCTCCTGAGCAGTCTGTAACTCCGTGGTAGTAACTGTTTCGGTCTCGATTTTCTTTTTCATTTTATTAAAATCGGGCCCGATTTTCCTTTATTTTATTAAAGTTGTCATGAAAATCCTGGTTATAGGTTTCTATGCGACTCAAGATTTTGTCAGAATCTGACATTCTTTTGGTCAAATCCTTCGTGACTATTGCTTCAATTTTGGCGACATCTTTTAGAATCACGCCCACGTCGTAATCGCATGCTCTGATGGCTTTATGGACCTCTTTCAAATCTTCATCTACTTTTTTAGCTACGCATGTCAGTATATGTTTCTGCATATTTTCAAAAATAGAATTTTTGAAGTCTACAGAAATTTTAGACTGTATTTGGGTTACAACACTATCCGTGACATAATTAATATTTTCTTCTAATCCCTCTTCCATACAGCTAGCCTCATCTTCTAATTTCGCAACGTATCTTAGGGCTTTCTTGAGAACCGCCTCTTCTAATTGTTCTATTTCTTCACGATTTTTCGCCACGTTTTCCTCTAGCTTAAAACATTTTTGAAGAACCCGACTCTCCATGGATCCGATATGAGCTTCTAAAGTATTAGAATTTACCTGAATTTTCTTTTCAATAGAAGGCATTTGCTTTTCATGAGCTAAGTAGTTACTTTTGACCCTGTTTTCTACCAAGGTGAGTGCAGCAGAATTATCAATAATCTGACAATCTAAATTGGCTTCTACTAACTTAATTTGTTTTTCAAAAGATTCAGAATTCTCCAAAATTTTCTTTTCTAACAAATTAGAGTTACTATCAATTTTAGTTTCAAGCTCTTTGGAACTACCTTGAATTTTACCCTCAATTTTAACTTCAAGTTCTTTGGAGCTACTTTGAATTTTCCCTTCAAGTTCTTTGGAGCTACTTTTAATTTTACCTTCAAGGGATTCGGACTTTTCATCAATTTTATTTTCAAGTTCTTTTGAACTACTTTTAAGGGATTCAGAAAATTGAGTTTCAAGGGATTCAGAATGTTCGTCCATTTTAACCTCAAGTAATTCGCTGCAATTTTCAATCCTGTCTTCGAATATTTTCGGATTGGTTTTAACATTTTCATTTGCTTCTGATATAGAATCTGAAGTTTCTCTTATTTTTGTTTGCAGGGCATCTAAAAGTAGAGAGTTCTCTGCCATTCTGTCGTTCAGAGACATTAGTAAAGTTTTCAGTTCTGTATCAGACATAATCACACAATATAATCAATGGCAATTAGTGAGAAGAACCATCACCAGACACTCAAGGAACTTTGAGCAAATAGTAGGTTGTGTAGTATTTCAGAGCCATGAATTTACTTCCGAAAAAACGTTAAATTAATATACATAAATGACAACGATAAAAAAATGTCATTAACCTCGGTGGCGTAGTCGGCTGCATGCTGAGCTTCTATGCCCAAGATAGCGGGTTCAAACCCGGGCAAAGCAATCGGATTTATTAAGAGCGTTAAAATCCCTCAGTGTGCCTTCCTTCGGAGGGGAAGTAAAGCCGGCGGTCCCGTGTCATAGATTTATGGCATGTTAAAGAACCCTCCATTAATTGCACGTGTGAAGCTAAATTGGATAGGTTAAGAATGTAAACAACGCTCTTAGGTTTCTACGTTCGTTGCCAAGAGCCGACTGTGGTGGCGTCTAGTAGCTAAGTTCTGAAATCGGCCTAGTAGTCGTTGACGGTGGCGCTTGGCGGCAAAAGTAGGAACTATTTGAAAAATACTAAGTTGCAGTACTTAAATAAAAAAAACAGAAAACACACACTATTACAGTCATCACAATTAACACCGGTTATCAGACAGATTCTACACACACCCAAAGTATACGGGGCTACATGACCGCGTTGCCGCAGCCCCTAAACTTAAGAACCAACCAACCAACCTCTGTTATATGTCACCAAAACAAAAACCTAACTAAAAAACTAGATCAAAATCCCAAAACAACAATACTCAAACAAGTGAGCTATCTTACTCCTAACGAGTCCTATCGAAGTCTATCGAAGCCTATCGAAGCCCATCGAATCTCCACAGGTTGGCCAACATATCTTTCTCTTCCTTATGTGCCCGTCTGTACGCCTGGAGTGACAGACAACCACATGTGAGGTAGCAGTAATTACAGTGTTAGCATGAGATCTCTCCTGGGGCGTTCGGGGCTTGGGCTGTAATTACTAAACACTGTATTCGTGCTCCCCGTAAAGGAAAAGGAAAGACGTCACGACATATAACAATAGAATTAAAAACATTTTTCAAAATAAACCTATTCACAAAATATATTTTTTTTCAGTAAATATCTGCCGACTGGCAGAAGCATAAAAATAGCACACGCATTCCCTATTGGATTTTATGTCTCTCAAATAAAAATAAACTATAGTCTCATTTAAGATTGTCCGATGGGCTAGACTATGTTCATGAATTACACTTTCTTTTGTTAATCTATACACTTTAGAGACGACATAAAATTACATTTCACTTTACCCTATAAAGTTGTATTGTTCAATCATCCTATTCACTTATTTACAATTCACTAATTTACAATCCTGACACTAGCATGGATTAGTTTCACACTCGAAGTTTCACATTTTGATTCTAGATTTTCTTAGGAAACGACACAATTCTTAACGCAGTTAAATACACATCATAGTGACTATTATTGGGCACAGCAGTTAAATCTTTACATCAGACATTTTATAACAATAATAATAATCATGTTTGGTTACGTTGAAGTTAGCTTGGATTATCATTTTATAAATTTCAGGATTCAATTCACTGGACAGGAATTCAGATGGCCATAACAAAAATTGGCATGATAACATTCCTTGTAATAATTAATCATTGGAGCTGATAATATCACAGGGGAAATATTTAGGATTTGAAACATATTGAAGCTTATGGGACAGGATCTGACTCCCGAAATCGCCCATTTTATTTCCCATTAACAAGCATACAGCTTTCTGTGGCTCTCAGGATATGACTCGCACTAGGTCCACTAAACACGAGGATCAAAGCCTCTTTTATTCTTTCACAAAGTGCATTGGCACAAAAAAAATCAGCTTCATTCAACAATACCCTAGACGATAACAAGACGTAAGCTCTCAATTTTTACATTAACAATTAATTGTTTAATCATATTCAATACTTTTATCATAGTCTTTCATATTTATCATTCTGAAGGAATATTACTTCCATAGCTGTTCATATAATTCAGTATTGATCAATATTAATGCATAGACATTTATTATTATTATTGGAAAAATATATTCTGTCTTGCAGAAGAAAAATTATTAATTCATAAACTGTGTCGTAAATCTGCTGCGTTCTGAATGGGGTAAAACTTCCCATCTTATTACTGCAATATCAAAAATTAAATATTGAGGATGCACCTCAGCTACAAGTCTAACTTGACTGCAAGGAAAAGTTACTCCTAAAAATGTACAATCTTTTAACTATAAATGCGCTTCTTAATAATAGAGAATGTTAATTGGTTTTATCGGAATGGCGGAAAATTCCTGGCTCTAGAATTATTTAGGCTTTTCGGAAGTGTACGATATCATGATTTCTGTGGCGAGATGACCTCCCAGGATGCAGATCGAATCATAGCACCACGGATCTGAGAAGTCTAAAATGCTGGACATGGGACATGTTAAAGCATTCAACTTCCTCGGTGCAGATCCATTCCGGGCACCACGGACCTGAGAATTCTACACGCTGGGCATGGGACATGCTTATAGCGCACCGCTCTCCTGTCATCCACAGAAATATGCCGCAGGTGGCCCTGCTCCTCGTTCCTAATGGGTCATCCTGGCATGATCTTCTCACATCCCGACGCCTTAGCTGCTAACCATATTCACTAACTGGGGCAGTGGAATTATTCTATCATGGGACTGTTCTTCATGCATACAGGCATGTTACTAGTGTGGCCCATTGCCAATAATGAAGTCCACTTATGTAATCCAGTGGTCTGACTGGACAAGTTAATAGGTAACAGTTCCTGGTGATAATGTCTTCTATAAATCAAGAGCGGAATCTAGCCTGACAATTCCCCGTAAAAATGTAAGTTGGTAGGGTAGCCTACTATCACTTGCAAATGTTCAATGTGGTCCCAGTTCTTACGTTTGCTTTAAGTGGTGGGAATAGCTCAAGACAAAGTCATATACTTGTGTAACAAGTTACTCACATACCTTGGAATTTGTTGAAGTGTTCAACCAGCGAATATTATAAGTTTTGAAGCACTGTTATGTTACCACAAACGTAACACAAAGTATATGTTCACTCGGGCATAGTAGCGTTGTATACGTTGCCTAGCTCCAAGGAGCGCTCGTTCAGAATAACGGCGTGTTCTACTGTCGTGGACACACACACACGTAGACAAGTATGACGACTAGTTGACTGTTCGATGACTGTGTTGACAATGAGTAAGTGAGTACCTGACCTCTACCAGGGCTGGTTTCTATACTGTCCCAAGGACACTTATCGATCGGTGAACTCGCATTACGTAATGCTAGATCTTACGTCCCATTGGCTATATCCATAGAAGGATCCATAAGGTTGGTAAATTCCAATCAAACATCAGGAATAAGCTGGTGAATTACTCCTAACGTTATTCTGAAGTGCTGATATAACCTTCTTCCATAACAAAAGCTTTATAAGAATAACAGCTTTCAACATCCGTTGGCTCCACGTGAAACACGTGGCTCGTTCAAACTCTGGTGGGCTGACAGCTCGGAACCTGCTCGCTGACGTCATAGCGCGCTCCCTTCGAATTCACGCCAGACCACACCAACGTAAATGGGCACAACACGATTGTACCCAAATGAGATGGGTTATTCCCTAATCCTGAAAAAGATTACATGAGATTAATATACACTTGGTTGACCAGTTTCGATGGTCAAGCGATCATCATCAGATCCATTACGCTTAGGCTATAAAATCTATTATTAATCTCATGTATTTTTTATTTTTTTTTCAGGATTAGGGGATAACCCATCTCATTTGGGTACACTCGTGTTGACCGACTCAAATGCATCAAACTTTTGTTTACTAAGGCAACACTGAAAAATGGCTTCAAACAACATAATTATTATTGTGATAGTCTCATCCCCGTAGATTTTTGAATCGTTTATTCTCCCTGTTCGGCTTCATCCACGGACTGTGCGAGGCTTTCCTTTACCGGCGCAAGGAGGGTGTCTTGGAGCTGAACACACTTTGCAAGCAGATGTAACTGGGGGTGGAGACAAGCCGATAGCCCTGGCGAACGAACTCTTTTCAGTTTCACCGCATGAAGCCTATCTGTAGTCTATCTCGTTCCAATATACTATACTTAAAATTGAATATCTTGTCAGAGTCGGGAATCGAATCTGGAACTCAGAGTGACACCATGTGATGTCGAAGAATAAATAATACCACAAATATTGTTTATAAGGCGCAAATTGATTTATTGAACGTTTTCACATTTTGAATTAACAAAGTTAATTTGAAGAGAGCCTTCAACGACCCACGTAGGCGTAGGGGACGGCCGCGTAGGGGGCAACACCGTAAGGAGCGGCGGCGTAGTAGTACTGTGCTCTAGCGAGGGCCAGCATGGAGAGCAGCAGGAATATCTGAAACATCATAAGTATGCATACACTAAATATTGCTAGATTGAACTCTAAAATTACAAAATATCTGGTGTATTATGCGATATCTTCAATTGAAGAAAGCAAGACTGTTTAACGGCTACGTCTAACAACGCCAAAGGGAGGGCAACATTTTTATATTATTTGGTTTAATCTTCTAAGTGCTGACTTACCTTGTAAGCTATTTGCTACCTAATGCTGAGAAGCCGTAATTTTTAACCTTCCGGGGGTGGGGGGTTAAAATGTCTATGGGTTTTGGGTCTCAATTTTTCTAAATGTAAATTCACAATTCCACAGATATATTAATTTTCACTTTGAGACGAGACGGAAGTGAAATTTTTGTGACCACGCTTGCATCATTTCCAAATCATGTAATGGGCCCAATATAAAATTATTTCTTAATATCATTAGGCAGGTAATACTTGTTGCTCCTTACCAGCACTGTGAAGAATTTATTTGTTATTCCGCCATGTTTGTTTACATCACAGATGAATTCCAATTGTAGAGGACATACGTCTACAAAATTCTCTGTTAGCTACTTCCGGAAGCAAAGATCCAAACTCAAGTAGTAAACTACTACATAATGCCCAACAGATGGCAGTACATGCCTAAGATTGACTTGCCACTCGGAAGAGAGTGGGGAATATAAAATGAAAGTTCTCGTGCACCGTTTATAGACGGGCGGAGCACACAGCAGGTTATTTATTTAGCGTATAGCATGGTACATCTACATAATTACAGGTTCATTATCTTTGTGCGCACCGGTAATTACGGCAAACCATGGCGTGATTTGGCTGGCCAGATGCGGAGCGAGTGGACCTCGCAATGCCCCGCTCCGCTGACTCATATCACTAGTTCACAATGTTATGTCATTCATATCGATGTGTATCTGCAAAGCTTAGGCGTTAGTGTTGCACGTTTAGTGAGTATTATGATTACTGTGATTGTTGGTCATGCCTAGACACCAATTCACATTGCGCGAACGTGTGTATATCCATAATTCGTATATGAATTGCAGAAAGTCTTGTTCTGAAACAAGATAAAAATTTCGAATCAAGTTTCCAGGAAGACCTGTGCCTAATGCCAGTACAATTAGGAGTCTCGCTAAACGATTCAAGGAATCAGGCTCCGTAAATAATAAAAGAGTTGACAGATATTCTTTCATCAGAAGATGTCAGGTATGTGTTACACGAGAGGGAGGACTTTTTCAGCATCGACTATGAACACTGTAAGTACACATTATTGAACATGTTTGGCAAAAGTGTAAAAATGCGCTCCATCCACCGACTGAACCGTGTACGCGCGCCCGCGCTCAGCGCCAGTCAACGCCGCCTTAGCTTGCCGTGTTTGCCGGGGCGCACAAAGATAATGACCCTGTACAAGCTAAGGAACATATTAAACATATTATACATTAGCATTTAAAAGAACAATCTATATATTTAAAACATTAAGGCGATTTTTGTTAACTCGAGATTGAGAGAATGACAGAACCGATTTACTTCGTAGAGCGCACTGATGAAAGCTCTTGGCGTGTAGATTTGCAGAGTGTCTTTAAAATAAACAAATATGTTACAGTATATTTTTAAATTAATAAAGAAAAATTCAGATTTCTTGCCACTCACGCATGCGCACAATCCGCCTCGGCTCATGACAGGAATGGCGGTGAGATGTCCATTAAAATGTAATTTACTTAATAACTGTACGCGTCGACGTTTAACGCTTCCGTGTATTTGAAAACGGGCATTAACCAAGTCCTTACAATAAAATATAGTACCAGTATGAACCTATCCGAATGTGCAACATTGATTTATTTGTTAATGAAATGGACTTTCACCAGACAGCGGGTTATGAAGATAATATATGGTTGCGCCAGTAACGGAACGGGAGAGTACGAATAGCTATGTGGTTAAGGTAACTTATTGAAGATCGAATGAGACCAGGTTCGATCCAACCCTTAGCTGATTTTTTTTTACCACTCAGATATTGTTTTATCAAGGAGTTTTATTAACGTTTTACATTTTGGAAGTGAGTTAAGTCGGAAATGAATGGAATTAATGTATTTCTTGCATAAAGCAGGCAAGAAATCTACGAAGTACATCCTTCATGCTCAAATTACGTCATGATATCTTTAACTTCTATCTGCTCCACCCGGGCGCTAATGTCGCATGTATCCATAGCGTTGCCTACGTTATAATACAAGGCCAGGAGATGCCGTACCGTGACTGGGGGGACTAAGTTCAGCATTCTGCCGCTAGGATCACATTGTAACACCTCAGTATGAGAGCACTATATGAATTTAGTATTCATTGAAACGCTTTATAAGTTCCAACATTCAACAGATTACATTTGCAATACTGGTAGGCTATTTATCTTTATTGATACATAAGTTTTGGCATATTGTTGCACATTGGACAACTATTAAGCCGACTGTGAATCAAGGATTGTACGAATGCCAACACATTACCGCCTGGGCGACTTACTTCCGGATGTCTTTCAAATCGCGCCATGTGCTACGGTACTTATTTGTTTTCCTCAGTTCTTTCTTTGCCTTATAAACATACAAGGCATGTCCAAAATGTTGTTACATGAAATTCCACTAATGAACTGTACCTTTGCCAGTTATACGACAATAATATACAGTAGGGCCTACGTTGAAATTCTGTTATTACAAATGTAGGCCTATTTTTGATTCCATTGTTTTCCAAATTAACTTCTATATGTTTGGGTCAGTAGCAGATGCCGCTGCAGTCGAATGTTGGAACCGCCATTTGTATTGTGTTTCGGATCTTTCTGTTATATAGTCTTTGGTGGTCTGTTATAGTCTTTGGTGGTCAGTCGTTGTCTGCCGAGAATACATATCGCTGCTTCTACGAATTGTTAAAACTTTCCTTTTATGTCCCATAACTATGGCATACTAGAAAGTGACTACGCAGAATTACTGGGCCGGTTTGTCTCGACAATTCATTGCCAGCTTTGAGAGTGGGTTTCCCTGTGTAAATACGACTTTTGATACGAACAGGACATAGAATTATAAAACTGACTCCATTACTATGGTGACTGGCGAAGTGGTTTTATGCTCCTCTTCATAATTTACTGTCATGGATATCCGAAGAATTGAACCTATAACAGGTGACGGAAATTGCTTAGTTAGAGCAGTTTCGTACTGTTTATATCGAATCGAAGAACGTCATGGTGAGTTGCGTTTGCAAACTGCTGACTGGAATATTTATAAGGATTTTATTATTAGCGATGAGTCTTCTCGCCTTCCCCTCAACAACCAACTTGAGTATGTAAATCGTATGTCTCTGAACGGTGAATATGCTGGTCATGTTGAACTCCATTGTACAGGGTCCGGCAGCATAACTTCCTTTTTTGAAATGCGCGTCATTCAGTCGTTTGATGTCGTAGTGGAGCGCTAGTGGTCTCGTTCGTGAGGTGGTACTATAAAGTTTTGTCCCGATTCAGTTCAGTCGCCATCATGCGTTGGAACAGGGAGGAGCGTGATTTTACCGTTGAGGCCTACTTTTCGAGCGGATGTTCTGTGATCGCAACCCAGCGCGCCTTTCGAAGGCATTTTAATTTGGCCCCGTTGGCCCCTGTCCCTGGCCGGAAATCAATTGCTACGTGGGTCACTACGATCAGACGAATTGGAAGTGTGACAGGGCGAAGAATTGGAGTCCCTCGGCCTATTTGATCACCTGAGAACATTAAGGCAGTGAGAGTTTCAGTGTTGCGATCACCACGGGGTTCTGTACGCAAACATGCGTCTGCCCTTGGACTTTCCGATCGGTCTGTGGGGATAATTCTTTATGCTGATGTTCATTTCCATCCGTACAAGATGGCGAGTGCGCAGGAAATTTCTGAACGTGATTTCAATTGTCGGCGGAACGCGTGTGAGGTTCATCTCCAAGTCGTTCCTGAGGACGCTGTTTTCTTTTTTAATCATGAAGCCCATTTTCATTTTTGTGGATCCGTTAGCAATCAAATCATGCGCTACTGGGCTGCCACCAATCCTCAAGAACTGCACCAAAGGCCATTGCATTCACCTAAAGACACAGTGTGGTGTGCACTGTCCTCAGCTGGAATTATTGGTCGCGGTTTCTTTGAGGAAAACTCAGTCACAGTTACAGTGAATTCTGACCGGGATGTAAACATGTCACAGGATTTTTTTCCTACGGGTGGATGCGTTGGACTTAGGAGACATTTGGTTCCAACAAGGCGGTGCTACGGCACACACTTCAAGAGCAACGATGGCTATATCGAGGGAAGACTTCCCGGAGCACCTCATCTCACTGAGGGGCGATTTGGATTGGCCGGCCCGCTCTCCCGATTTGTCCCTTTGTGAATTGTTTCTAATGTTCTTTTTTAAATTTCGTGCTTATGTGATCCGTCCAAGGACCCTACAAGATTTGAAGACCAACATCCAGGAAGAATTTACCAACATATCGCCCGATTTGCTGGCAAGAGTTGTGACAAACGCCAGAAAGCGGTTTTCTCAGTTATGGAGAATGGAGGACGTCACCTACCTGATTTGATCTTCAAAACTAAGTTAAACAAAACATTATATATGCGGTGCTACGGCACACACTTCAAGAGCAACGATGGCTATATCGAGGGAAGACTTCCCGGAGCACCTCATCTCACTGAGGGGCGATTTGGATTGGCCGGCCCGCTCTCCCGATTTGTCCCTTTGTGAATTGTTTCTATTGTTCTTTTTTAAATTTCGTGCTTATGTGATCCGTCCAAGGACCCTACACGATTTGAAGACCAACATCCAGGAAGAATTTACCAACATATCGCCCGATTTGCTGGCAAGAGTCGTGACAAACGCCAGAAAGCGGTTTTCTCAGTTATGGAGAATGGAGGACGTCACCTACCTGATTTGATCTTCAAAACTAAGTTAAACAAAACATTATATATGCGCCTACATTGTATTAAAAAAATAAAAGTTTTCTGATTCATACAATGGGAATTATTTCGTTTTAAAAAACGGAAGTTATGCTGCCGGACCCTGTTAAGCCAACTGTTTAATGATTATTTGTTTAGAGTGCATAACGATGAGACTAACCACGTTGTTGATTATGGCAATGGATGTGTTATTTGTCATTTATTGTTTAGCGGCTCCGTTGATGCAGGACACTATAGTGTGATCGAATATGACTTTAATTTGGGGAAATATCCTACTGTAAATAGTCCCATTCGACGAAAAAGAACATTAACCGGTCGTGTGGAAACTACAAATAGACGCAAAATAATGAGAAATCGGAGAAAAGGCGAAACCACTTTTAATATACAATGTAAATCTGCCATTTAAGAAACAATGCCAGATATAATGCCGTACAGCGTTGGGTCCTTGGCGAATGAATGTAAACATTGTTCTGCATTGTTATTCTCTTGCGAGAAAACTACGCTTGGTTACTTTGGCCTTTGATGTTGCAATGGTAAAATTGATCTGCCGGAATATAAAATACTTGACAGGCTTAAACCATTTTTCACTGGAAATGATGATATCTCAAGGAATTTCAGAGAGAATATTCGGCAGTACAACAATTCTATGCCCTTCATTTCCTTTGGTGCCAATGTTACCGTACCACCTGAACACGGTCCATATTGTTTTAAAATTTCTGGAATTGTACATCATCGCATTTCTTCCATATATTCCAAAAATATATGTGACAGTTGTTACGGCCGGTTGTATATACACACATCAAAAAAAGTTTTGCATCACCTCGGTTCCCAGATCTCCGGCATATAGACGTTGACTGTGTATATTGTATCCAAGATACAGTCCCTTTGACTGTTCATAGATGTCACTAAAACTGCTCAAAGATGTAAACAACCATGCATGAGCAGGGCCTATTAGACGGAGGGGGTACGACAGCCGATCAGTTCCAGTCATTCCACCAGGACGAAGGTACGCTGCTCATGTTGTCTGTAGTTCTACCATGCCTAGAAGGTCAATACCGCAGTTCGATCGCGTCCGCATTGTTACTTTGTGTCAAGAAGGGCTCTCAACAAGGGAAGTTTCCAGGCGTCTCAGAGTGAACCAAAGCGATGTTGTTCGGACATGGAGGAGGTACAGAGATACAGGAACTGTCGATGACAGGCCTCGCTCAGGCCGCCCAAGGGCTACTACTGTAGTGGATGACCGCTACTTACGGATTGCCGCTCGGAGGAACCCTGACAGCAATGCCACCATGTTGAATAATGCGTTTCGTTCAGCCACAGGACTTCGTGTTTCAACTCAAACTGTGCGCAATAGGCTGCATGATGCGCAACTTCACTCCCGACGTCCATGGCGAGGTCCAGCTTTGCAACCCCGACACCATGCAGCGCGGTACAGATGGGCCCAACAACATGCTGAATGGACCCCACGGAATTGGCATCACGTTCTCTTCACCGATGAGTGTCGCATATGCCTTCAACCAGACAATCGTCGGAGACGTGTTTGGAGGCACCCTGGTCAGGCTGAACGTCTTAGACACACTGTCCAGCGAGTGCAGCAAGGTGGTGGTTCCCTGATGTTTTGGGGTGGCATTATGTGGGGCCGACGTACGCCACTGGTGGTCATGGAAGGCTCCGAAACGGCTTTACGATACCTGAATGACATCCTCCGACCCATAGTGCAACCATATCGGCAGAATATTGGAGAGGCATTTGTCTTCATGGACGACAATTCTCGACCTCATCGTGCACATCTTGTGAATGCGTTCCTTCAAGATAACGACATCGCTCGACTACAGTGGCCAGCATGTTCGCCAGACATGAACCCTATCGAACATGCCTGGGATATGTTGAAAAGGGCTGTTTATGGACGTCTTGACCCACCAACCACTCTGAGAGATTTACGCCGAATTGTCGTTGAGGAGTGGGACAATTTGGACCAACAGTGTCTTGATGAACTTGTGGATAGTATGCCACGGCGAATACAGGCATGCATCAATGCAAGAGGACGTGCTACTGGGTATTAGAGGTAGTGGTGTGTACTGCAATCTGGGCCACAAATGCTGAAAGTCTAGCTGTATGATGGTACAACATGCAATGTGTGGGTCTCATGAGCAATAAAACGAGCTGAAATGTTGTTTGTGTTGATCTCTATTCCCTTTGTATTTAACGGTTCCGGAACTCTTGGAACCGAGGTGATGCAAAACTTTTTTTGATATGTGTATTAGACTGCTCAGAAGCTAATCAAATCAGACTAGCAAATAGAGCGAATTCTTGCATCAGGGAGGGTACACTTCATATTCTAAATAATATTTTGCAAGAGCATAACCCCTACATTCAACTGTATAAGACAATGCATTCAAAAATATGCGAAGAAATGAATTGGCTTCAAGAGAAAATTGTCAACCGTTAGATTTGGTCATGCGCTTTAACCATGAACATCAAGAAGATGTTACAATAACCCATCTCTTTCAGAGATCGCAGCTATTTTTGAAATAACAGACGGTGCTCCGGCTTCTCACCGCCACATAGCCGTATTTTCCAATCAGGGAGTTTTAAAGGAAATTGATGTTGACAGTATGCATTGTGATCCATTAACTTACGTTTTAATCTGGCCTTGCGGAGAAACAGGGTTGCATATTTCTCTTCCAACAGGAGGGAAACGTAAGACGAACGTTAGGCAAAATCATGACAATGAGTGAATATATTTTGTATAGGCTGTCGATACGAGGTTGTCCTCCCGCAGGAGGTTTCAACCCTTTACTTAAAGCAGGTAAACTTACCCAACAATTAATAGTTGACTATTATTGTCGAATGGAAGGAGATAGACTAAAATATATTCGCAATCAACAAACGAAATTGCGTGTCGATACCTACGTTGGTCATGCTGATGCTTTACACTTTAGAGCTGAAAATGAAAGTTTAAGAGCTGGTCGCATAGTTATTTTGCCTTCTACTTTTATTGGTAGTCCCCGAAATATGTTACAAAATTATCATGATGCAATGGCAATTGTGAGAAAATTTGGCAAGCCAGACTTCTTCATAACATTCACTTGCAACCCATCATGGCCTGAAATTACTACTAGCCTTCAACCTTATGAAAATGCAAACAATAGACCTGATGTCGTTGTTCGCGTTTCTCATGCGAAAGTAAAGGAACTTTTGCGTTTAATAAATCAAAAGCAAATTTTTGGCGAGGTACAAACTTTCTTATACACGGTTGAGTTCCAGAAACGAGGTTTACCTCATATACACTTACTGGTTTGTCTTCGAGACAGTTGTAAATTACGAGAAATCTCTGATATTGATATGACAGTTTCTGCAGAAATACCAGATCCTTCCAATACAACATTGTTCAACTTAGTAAAGACACACATGGTACATGGACCTTGCGGCCTTCTGAAACCCAATTCAATTTTCATGAAGGATGGAAGATGTAAGAAGGGTTTTCCAAAAGACTTTGTTCCAGAAACTAAAGAGAATGTGAACGGCTATCCACTTTACCGTAGGCGACAGAATGGAAGAACATATACTAAACGAGTACAAGGCACCAATGTTGAAATCGACAATCGCTTCATTGTTCCATACAATCGATATCTACTGATGTACTTTCAGGCCCATATTAACGTCGAAATCTGTGCAGGTGTACACAGCATCAAATCTACGATATATTTGTCAAATACCACTCACTCACTCATTCATCACGAAATCTCAGAATCCATCGAACGGATTTGAATGAAATTCGGTATGCAGGTTCCTCTAGGGCCGTAGGTGCTCGCTAAGAACGGTTTTAAAAAAATTCACTCGGGATCATGGTCAAACCACGAAAACTGCGATTTCTACTATATATTTGTCAAATACCACTCACACATTCATCATGAAATCTCAGAATCCAGCGAAAGGATTTGAATGAAATTTGGTATGCAGCTTCCTCTAGGGCCGTAGTTACTCGCTAAGAACGGTTTTCAAAAAATTCACTCGGGATCATGGTCAAACCGCGAAAACTGCGATTTCTACTATATATTTGTCAAATACCACTCACACATTCATCACGAAATCTCAGAAACCAGCGAAAGGATTTGAATGAAATTTGGTATGCAGATTCCTCAAGGGCCGTAGGTGCTCGCTAAGAAAGGTTTTCAAAATTTTCACTCGGGGTCATGGTCAAACCGCGAAAACCGCAAAAACGCGATTATATGAACAGCTTCAATAATGCCTAAGTCTACTGTATTGTTGGCAGGTAATGCGGGCTGCATCACGTCGCCCCTACCAGAGTTCTGGTGATTTGCTGGCAGTGAGCTGTGTGGCAATGCTCAATGCGTTCTTTACCGTCATAACGTGCACGTCATTGTTGTATGCGCTCCCGACCTTTACCCATTCTCTGTTCAAACAGTACTTCTCTGTAATTTCTGTTCGTACTTTGTACTTTCACCATCACTTCGTAATCATTTTAGCTTATAGTTGAAGTAACTGTCAAGTTCATTTCTGTTTGTACTTCGTACTTTCACCATCAGTTCATAATCATCTTATTGCATTATATACTAGCCTTTAGTTGAAGTAACTGTAGAGTTCCTCTGTTTGTTGGATTAGGTTCGGCGTTTTTCATCATTTCTTGGTAGTACATAGTTAGTTATAATGAAAAGTGGATTTTGGTAAAAGAAAATTACCTCTACCAACGTTAATTTTGTTAAGTTAGGCTAGGTCTATTCCATTTACCAGGTTTTCTAAGTAGAGATTTGTTTACGTTAGGTGTATTCCGTTTTTTTTTTATTACTCAAGGGAGATTCTTCTTCTTATTATTATTATTATTATTATTATTATTATTATTATTATTATTATTATTATTATTATTATTATTATTTGTATTTGCTGTTCATTGATTGTTTTCACGATGGCTGCAGTAGAAATGTTAGAGGTAGATGGCACCCAAGTTCCCCACCAAGTCTATAAAATTACCGGAGATGGTGCCTGTCTCTTCTCTGCTCTATCTTACGCAATGTATGGCAACATATCACATACACGTACAGTGCGTGCTGACATTGTCAGACACGCCTCTAACAACTGGGAAAGACTACAGGTGTATTCTATGACACGAGATTGCCAGACTTACATAAACAAGGCTGAGTATGTATCTGTTATGTCCATGCCTTACACATACGGTACATCATTCGAATTGCAAGTAGCGGCAGAGATTTATCATTTCCAATTCCAGGTCGACTGTAATTGTGTACTCCGAACTGGAAATACATATGGTTCTGCAGCTTCTGTTAAAAGGTTTAGGTTTATAGAAGAGTCCACGCAACCATTCACGCCTACAATTTTACAATGTGAATACCCGCTTCTCATTAAGCCTTCTTCATTAACATCTTCTCCTTCCACCGCGAAAATCCTCCTCGAGTCAGTGCCTCAAACTAAATCAAATAGAGGTTCAAAACGTAGAAAACGATTTACTAACAACATCCGTAAAAAACAATTAAATAATGCTGTAAACAAATACGCGAAAGAACATCCTGAAGTAAACCTTAGGGCATTTAAGAAGTATGTTGAAAGCAATAAGAAAGTCAATAGGGATGCAGTGGCCAAATATACTGTACAAAGAGCCACCCAGAACTAAATAGGAATGCAGTGGCCAAATACAGTATACAAAGAGCCACCCAGAAGTAAATAGGGATGCAGTGGCCAAATACAGTATACAAAGAGCCACCCAGATGTAAATAGGGATGCAGTGGCCAAATATGCAAACAGCCACCCAGAAGTAAATAGGGATGCAGAGAAGACAGAGAGACTACTTTGGATTCGCATCAATCAGAAAAAGTTGAGAATTGAGGAATATGTGCACCTGAAGGATGCAATAAATATGGAACCAGGCTGCAGGTTAAAGCTCTGCATAAATTTGTGATTGAAGCTACCATATTTACAGGTGTTGGCCAAGGCGAAACTGTCTTCATACCCCGCATTCCTCTAATCCCATCAGACTACCATTTTCAATTAAAACCTCTGCAGTTTCCTTTGAAAGTCTGCTACGCCATGACAATTAAACAGGCTCAGGGGCAGAGTTTAAAAGTAGCTGGTGTGGATCTGAGAAGTGACTGTTTCGCACATGGTCAATTGTACGTGGCATGCTCCAGAGTCAGTTCTTCTGGTGGCTTAGTCATTCTGCAGCCTGAGAGAAAGACCAGAAATGTAGTTTACCGAGAAGTTTTTAGGCGTTAAGAACATTCTCGATAGACATGGCAGTAGGCTAGGTTACCTGCCTTAAATCAAACCTCCCAGTCGGATATTGCACCCGATTTTCAATTTCAACGCTCCAAGTTGCCGTCATTATCTTCTACTACAGGAAAAATCTATATAGCTAATGTTACAACGTTATAACGGGATTCCTAATGTTATTGCGGGCGAAGCCGCGGGTAACAACTAGTACATACATAAATATGTTTATAAGGGGCATGATTGCGCTAACTTGAAAATCACGACAAACGATGGAATGTTACATCATGACGAAGTTTCTACGTATTTGAATGCTAGATATGTTGGTTCAAGTGAGGCTGCATACAGGAGTTTTGGTTACAACATGCACGAACAGTCCCACGTTGTTGCCCGGTTACCTGTCCATTTACCAGACCATCAAGATGTATTTTTTCATGCCGATGATGCTCCCAAAGCATTAATACGGGCTCAGTTAAAAAGTACACAACTCACTGCATGGTTTCAGCTGAACCGAAATCCAACAACTAGGAGTGTATATATGTATCCTGAAATACCCGTTCATTATGTATGGGATAAATGCAAATGCATTTGAAAAAAACTACTTAGATTCGAAAAGGTAATAGGTCGGATGTACAATGTTTCTCTTTCTGAATCAGAAAGATACCATCTGCGCTTACTTTTACTTCATATAGTAGGTGCCACAAGCTTTGAGGATATCCGAAAATACCAAGGTGTTACCTACCCAACATATAAGGATATGTCATTTAAGCTTGGTTTGCTTATCGATGATACAGAATGGCAACGCTGTTTGATGGAAGCATCGGTTTTCCAAATGCCATTTCAACTGCCTACATATGCATATTTCATCAACCTTGCAATGCCAGTCACTTATGGGACTTGCACAAAATCTCTCTCTGTGAAGATTATTTAAAGTCTGAAGACGAAAATACAGCTTATCAACTATCTCTCAGGGATATTAATAAAACTCTGCAATTGCATGGTTTCTCTCTCCCAACATTTAACTTGCCTGTTGGTACTGACACACACTCCTACGATCAAACTACTAATGAGCCAGTGTTCCCTTTTGATTTGGCTGACCTGATGTCCTTAGCAAACAAGGAACAACTTTCAATTATTAATGATATCACCAGCGTTCTTCAAAATAACAACACAACTGTCACGAATGCATTCTTTTTTGACGGTGCTGGGGGCACAGGAAAAACATTTATTTACCGATGATTAATACAAAAGTTCTGCAGTTTAGGGCTTCATGTTATATCAGTAGCATGGACCGGAATAGTCGCTGTTTTGCTACCCACCGGTCGAAGAGTACATTCAAAATTCCTCTAAATTTAAATGAGAGTTCAGTGTCTGGATTTAAATTAAATTCCAAAGCAACTAACGATATTCGATTAGCACGGCTCATAATATGGGATGAAGACCCAATGGCAAATATTCATTCATTAATGTGTGTGAATCGTCTTCTAAAATATATTATGGGTAATAACATTCCGTTTGGTGGGAAAATTACTGTTCTTGGAGGAGACTTTAGGCAGGTTTTGCCTGTTGTGCCGCACGCTTCTCGCCAAACAATTATTCACAACTGTATTAAATACTCTCCTCTCTTGCCCTTCTTCAAAATACGCCGCTTACATAAAAACATGCCGTTGAAAACGGAAGAAATGGAATTTTCTAATTTTTTGCTACAAATTGGTAACGGTGACTACCTCTCTGTAGATGGTGAGGATTCAAATGTTATTGAACTACCACCCAGAATTTTAGCGCATGATGACATCGTGACTGAGATTTACGGCGAAACATTCATTTCTACGAAAGATATGATCAATTTCTCGAAAGTAGCATTCTAACACCAAAAAATGAACACTGTAATGAAATTAATTTGAAAGTCATCGAACTTATACCCGGTAGTTCAAAAATATACACCAGCGTTAACAGACTAATTACTGAAGATGAAAGCCAGCTACTTCAATTTACTACAGAATTCTTGAATTCCTTGGAATTAAGTGGTTTGCCTCCACATATTCTTACTCTAAAAGTTGGAGCCATAGTTATGCTCCTCAGAAATCTGAACGTTTCCCAAAGGCTCCTGAACGGAACCAGATTATTTGTAAAGAATATGTATGAAAATTGCTTGGATTTGGAAATAATCAGTGGAGATAAAATTGGGCAGAGAGCTCTAATCCCTCGAGTAGATTTAACACCATCCGACAAAAACCTTCCATTTTCTTTTAAGAGACGCCAATTTCCAATTCGCTTGGCATTCTGTATCACAATCAATAAAGCTCAAGGGGAAACTCTCGAACGTGTAGGTCTCTATTTACCTCAGCAAGTTTTCAGTCATGGCCAGTTATATATTGCAATGTCAAGAGTGCGATCTTTCGACGCCTTTAAAGTTTCAATAGTGCCAAAAAGTAGTCGTACAAAGAATGTCGTATATAAGGAAATTCTTCGGTAATTATTTTACCATTGACCATCATGTTTTGACTTCGTAAAGCACTCTGTCAAAAGCTCTTGGCCTGCAGATTTGCAGAGTTCTTTAAGAGAAAAAATTATGTTACCGACCTGTGTTATTGTGATGGTTGTATTAATGTGTGTATCTGTAACTAAAGTAACTAAAGTAACTAAAGTGAGGATTGGGAAGGAGAAGGCAGAGGCCTTAAGTAAGGAACCATCCCGGTATTTGCCTGGAGTGGATGTGGGAAACAATAGAGTAACACATCCAAGATAGTTAAGGTTGGAATCGATCCTACCTCTCCTCAGATTTACCTCACGAGGCTGAGTGCGCACCGTTCCAGCATTCAGGCCAGAATTAAATTTCTTGGCAGAGCAGGGAAATGAATCCGGATCTCCGGGGCGATAGCCAAGAATATAGTCTTAATAGTCCCTCTGTTAATGCATTTTTTGACATGCACGGGACATACAATTAAAACTGCCTCGATTACAGTGGCTGGCAAAGTGAGTCTGCGCTCATCCAGTAATTGGTGAAGTGATTCTATGCTCCCCTGCATAGTTTGCTGTCATAGAAACCCAAAGGATTTTACCTATAACAGGAGATAGAAATTGCTTATTTCGAGAAGTTTCGTACTGTTTATATCAAAATGAAGAACATCGCCCTGAGCTGCATTTGAAAAATATTGCAAACATTGTTGCTGGCAAGGATAATTATAAAGATTTTATTATTGGCGATCAGCCTCATCGCAACACAACTTGAGTATGAAAGTCTCTGGACGGTGAATACACTGGTCATGTTGAACTGCATTGTATTGATTTTATTTGTTTTGAGTACATGACAATGAGTCTAACCACACTTTAGTTTTTGCAGTGGAAGTATTATTTGCCATCTAATATTTAGCGGCTCCATTGATGCAGGGCACTATAATGTTATCGAATAAGACGTCAACTTTGGGAGAAATACTACTATAAAACCCCGTTCGACGAAAAGGAACATTGTCCGGTAGTATGTAAACTACGAATTGACGCAATAAAGTGAGAAATCGGACAAAATACGAAGCGACTTTTAAAATCCAATATCAATATGCCATTTAACGAACAATTCCAGATATTATGCCGTACGGTGTAGGGTCCTTGACGAACAAATATAATAATAATAATGTTATTGGTTTTACGTCCCTTTTAACTGACCTGGCTTTTACAGACGCCACGAACAAAATTCGTTATATTTAATATAAACATTGTTCTGCATTGTATTTCTCTTGCGAGAAGTCAACATTTGGTTACTTTGGCCTTTGACGTTGATTTGCCGGAATATAAAATACCTGACAGGTTGAAACAATTTTTCAAGTAATTTCCGAGAGAATATTCGAATGTACAACAATGCCATGTCCTTAGTTTCCTTTGGTGCCAATGTTACCGTGCCACATGAATACGGTCCATATTGTATAAAAATTTCTGGAATATACCATCATCGCATTTCTTCCTTATATTCCAAAAATATAAGCGACGGAGCTTACGGCCAGTTGCATATATTACAATCCTCAGAAGCTAATCAAGTCAGGTATGTAAATCAGGTGAATTTACATCCCGTTTCTCACCACGCTTCAAAAAATTTCAATCAACAACCCTGCAGCAACTTCGTCAACAAGCCATTTTATCAATTTTTGTCACAACTCGTTTCTCACCAATCAAATATTTTGAGCAACCCAACCGCCATTCAAAAATTCAAATCAATAGATTTGGGCACATAATAAATCCCGTAATAAAATAAAATCCTATTACTACCAGAAAAATTGCCATAAATAATAAAAAAAAGAAATAAACAAAACAAATTGATACTGACCATAAAATGATTTAAGGTAAATTCTTTACTTCATTGACACCACAAATCAATATTTTATCTAAACTACTTAAATACAACCATAAAATACACAAATCACCCTTTAAAACTAAAATATTCAAAGGTAATCAATGCAACATTAATAATAAATATTCTCGAGTATACCAATAAATGATATAGTTATCTTTATTGAATGGGAGATTTTTAATTTAAATAGATCTTCTTTAATTATAACTTTTTTATTTGATTGAATGTCTTTATTATTTATAGGATTTGTTTTATTTATTTCTTCACTGGTAATTTTTTACAGTGAAGAGTATATACATGGGGATTTAGTGATTAATCGGTTTATTATTTTGGTATTGATATTTGTCTTATCTATGATATTTTTAATTATTAGTCCTAATTTGATTAGAATTCCCTGTGCATCAGGGAGAGCACATTTCCCAATTAAAACTATATTTTGCAAGAGCATAAGCCCTTCATCAACAATCAAAATTATTCCCAATTTAAATGCGACTTCAGTGTCTAGATAAAGTTAAATTGCAATCCAGCTGACGATATTTGATTAGCTTGGCTCATAATATGGGATCAAATCCCAAAGGCAAATTCATTAATATGTGTGAATCGACTTCTAAAATATATTATACGTAACGATATTCTTTCTTGTGGGAAAGTTATTGCTCTTGGAGGAGACTTGAGGTAGGTTTTGCCCGTTGTGCCGCACGCTTCTCGCCAAATAGTAAATATTATTCTCTCTGGCCCTTTGCTAAAATACGCCGCTTATATAAAAATACTCGATAAAGACCAGATGAAACGGAATTTTATGATATTTTGCTACAAGTTAACGACGACTACCCCTCTATGGGTGGTTAAGAATCAAATGTTATTGAATTAGCAGCCAGACTTCCAACTCATGATGGTATTGTAACTGAGATTCACGGCGAAACATTCACTTCTGCGAAGGATATAATAAATTTATCTAAAGTTACAACAAAAAATGAACACTGTAATGAAAGTAATTAAGTCATTGAACTTATAACCAGCAGTTCAAAAATATACCCAAGCGTTAACAGATTAAATAATGAAGATGAAAGCCAGCTACTTCAGTTCCGTACAGAATTCTTGAATTCCTTGGAATTAAGTGAGTTGCTTCCACATATTCTTACTCTAAATGTTCGAGCCACAATTATGCTCCTTAGGAATCTGAAAATTTCCCAATGGCTCCTAGATGGTGCGAGATTTAATGTAAGAAGTATATATTCAAATTGCTTGGTTTTGGAAATAAGTGCCGATAATATTGGGCAGAAAGTTAAATCCTTCGACTTGATTTAACACCATCCGATAAAATACTCCCATTTTCTTTTAAGAGGCAGAAATTTCCAATCGCTTGGCATACTTTATCACAATCAATAAAGCTCAAGGGGAAACTATGGAACGTGGAGGTCACTATTTTCCTCATCAAATTTTCAGTCATGGCCAGTTATATGTTGCAAAGTCGATCTTTCTCTGTAATCATACAATGAATGCATATAAGAAAATCCTTCCGTAAATATTTTCCCAATGACCGTCATATTTTGACTGGTTTCAACTAGTAAATACTAAAATCAATTTTCATGAGGAGACACATATTCAACAGATAAAATGTTCAGATTTTGAAATCCAATCAAGAGCAGGCTGCGTTGCATCATGAAAGTCTTTCAGGTTCCCATTATAGGCTCGAAGGCTGCAGTCCTCCACAATATGTTGGATGGTCTGTCTTTCAAATCCACAGTCACACTGAGGTGAGGAAGCCTTATTCCACTTGTATAAGCTGTCTGTGCAGACCCTATGTCCCGTTCGAATCCTGTTAAGTGATTTCCATGTATGGCGTGGTAGTTCCATGCCAGCTGGTTTCTTGATAGGATCAATGAAGTTTCTGCATTTCTCATGAAATAAATTATTCCACACCTCAGACCACTTGTTGCCAATCTGAAAAGTATTTAATTGTAGAGATTCCGCTGTTAGGATGGGTGATCGTCGGGATTTACTGTAGGTATGTCACAATGAATAGGAAGCTGTGGAGTGAAGATTATCTTTTGATATTCCCTCAGGAGAGAGTTTTGTCTACGTAAGTCAGGTGGTGCAATGTGACTTAGAGGTGAAAGCCAGTTAATGGATTAATAGGTGAGTCGTCCACCTCGTGGTGAAGTAGCTAGCATTCCTGGCTGTCACCCCTGAGGTCCGGGTTCACAGTACTGCCAAGAAATTAAATTCAGATTTGAGGGCTGGAATTGGGTGCACTCAGACTCGGGAGGCAAAATTGACAAATGATGATTTTCCGTCGTATCTCCACTTCTACTCCAGGCAAATGCCGGGATGGTACCTAACTTGCGACCACGGTCGCCTCCTTTCCAAATCCCAGTCTGAATTACAAGTACTGCCACCACAACATCACACACCAAAATATACGGGGCTACATGATCACAAAGCCTCTATCAATTAACAACTATAGTTTCTGTCGATGACCGCGGCTGGTCTCGCTAAGCCCTGCTGTCTACAAGCCATTAGTTCAAATGAAACGTTTGTGCAGTTACTGTCAATAAACTCGCAATGGACTAAGCATTTTGTCACTACAGGTTGGTCATTCATTATACGCATTCTTCCTAGTGTAGTTGTCAGCATGTCAGTGGCCCAAGTTCGATTCCCGGGTCCTGGAACGGTATCATTGTCCTGCAAATCACCCATGTGGTGTCAGTTTTGAAGATTTGCAACAGGCTAGTGGAGTTTCTTCTTGTTTCGTTAATAATGTTATTGGTTTTACGTCCCTTTTAACTACCCTGGCTTTTAGAGACGCCGGGGTGCCGGAATTTTGCCCCGAAGGGATCTTTAACGTGCCAGTAAATGTACTGACACGGCTCCCTCGCATTTGCGCACCCTCAAATGCCAGCTGACAGCGCCGGGTTTCGAACCTGCAACCTTGGGCTCAGCTAGCGAGAACGTTACTCCTGAGCCACGCAGCCAGACCTTCTTGTTTCGTTCCCCCAGGAGCTCACAATTAGTGAGACGTGGGTCGGCCACCACGAGACCCCATCTGAGTCTGGCATTGCCTCCACTTACTGTATTTGTGCCAGGCTCCTTTCTCTCATCTTTCCTGTCGACTCGTGTTCTCTTCCGAACCCGACGATATTAGGGAATCCGAGGCTTAGGGAGTCTTTCCTTTTCCCGCCTTCATTTTCCCTTGTCTCATATTTCCTGATAACTTGATTCTTCGAGGGGCCATACCTATTGTTTTCCTTTTCAAGCCATCTCCAGGGCGTATGTAGTTTCACCAGTTACGGTGCACCCTGGGCCCTCAAGGGCTCACGGCTGGAGAGTTCGAGACTTCACGACACCGAGCTCGGATCGTTTTCCCCTTTTTCCACTGACTTTGGGGCGGATTTATTCCATTTCCTACCCGCCTTTCATGGCTCTCCTTCCTTTCAAGTCCCTCAATCCTCATTCTTCGACGGTTGAGGGCATTTATTTCCTTCCTCTCCTTAATGTCCTTCTCTTTTAGTTCTCCTTTTGTTTCTCTAGTTTGTAAGTCTGTAGTGAGAAGTAGTACAAGGTTCATCTCATTCTCATTTTATCGCATTCACCGATATCATTAGGGGCTCATAGCCTAAATGTTAGACCCCTGAAAACAACAATTACAGTAGAGTGTCGATAATCCGGAAGTCAAAAATCCGGGCTGTCGATAATCCGGATTCAATTCCGGTGAAAACAAAGTTGAAATGAATACATACCTGTTAGTCAAACAAAAGCGCTGATACGACAGGTTGGGCGGGGTCGTCTTACCGCTACGAATCAAAGACTTGGCCGCAAAAAAGCGAACCACTACTGCAGTTCAAAAATCAATGACAAATCTATACCTAGCACCGGGCACGTTGTTACTAGGGACAGAAGTGGGTGCGTGGTGAGGTTTTCCCTCACCCATGAGATAAGTGAAGAAAGTCCTCTTATTTAATCAGTTTAACATTTAATTGGTGAATTTTCTTGTTACTTTGCAACTTTACAATATTTTAGTTACCTACACAGGGGTTTTGCCATGTCTATTTAGATCAGGCTGTTCCAGCCGAGCAACTCGCCCGTGAGCAGCGGAGTACTCGCCGCCTTACGTGAGTAAACCTGCAACGTGCAATACAGCTCTGCTGTTGGGGGTTGCCGTCAGTTCGCGGTGGATACATCATGACTGGCAGCAAGCGCATGGTCTTGTGCTATAACCTTCGCCCAGTGACGTATTGGCTCTCACCCCCAGTCACTCTCCAACCGTGCTCCGAGCATCACTGCTGAGTACTCGCGTGTACGCGTACTCAAACTCATGGATTTGGAACAGCCTGATTTAGATGATTACACAACAAGAAAAAATAATTAAGTAATATTCAATATTTAATAATGTGGAAAAGCCGTAACATCACAATTAACAACAATCAAACACATAAGGAAAATGGTAAACTGCTGTTTATTCAAACTGAGCAAAATCTTATAGGAATGCTCTAGTTATCACTCACTATCTTCACGTTGTTCACGCCCTCGGCACATGAAACAGAGAACTGCTGGCGCGTGCTCCTTGCACACTGCACAACATGTTTCGCTGTAACGGATTTTTCTATCACCATCCCCTTGAGATACTACGGATGGCACAGGCACTACAGAGGTACCCAGGATCCTTCTTATCTGTGATCGCAAAAGCGCAGGCAAGCAACCTATTGTTGCTCTCCTAGTGAGACGAGGCTTGCAGAGTTTCAATGCTAACTTCTTCTGATGGAGTCTCCTTGCACAACATTTTCACATTTAAATCTACATATGATGTAGCTGTTTAGAGCAACTATATTAAGGAGCGTGTAGAAAGTTCATAATGGCCACCTGTTGGTTTTCCAGAACACCGTGTAGAGACTCTTCAACCCAGTCCACGCCACCCTTCGTCATATTATAAAATGTAATGATCTCGGGCTTAGTCTTCTCGTTTGTTGCTTCATCAAGGTATTCTCCTTCATGCATTGTGGAAAGTAACAATACAATCTTTCTTCTGTTTGACACATATCAATAAAGCAACATGTCTTTTCCGTATGTAGTCTATGTCTATTCTTTCATAAAAATAGCCTACATTATAAGTTCATATTAATTAATGATTTTATTAGATTGCCACGGTGGGTGAGTGGTTATCATGTCGGACTGCCAACCCCAAGCTTTCAGGTTCGCTCCTGGCCGTGGTAAGTGATTTTTAAAAAGCGACAAAAATCACGGTAGTCTCCGCATGCCATACGGTGTTGGTATGTTAAAGAACCCATTTGAATTCTGTAGGCCATGTTCATAATGTCAAAATTAATCTCGGGATTTTCCGCTAAGACAAAAAGTTCCTCCTATCTCTACTAGAAAGCGCTATAGTGTCAAGGAGGTTAGATATCTAAGCTTTCATAACGCTTCAAGGAGCGATAAAATTCAGCATGCAAGCTGACCTCTGGGCGTCATATAACAAAGCTTGTACCCAGCACCCGACACCATACGATATTATTATTATGATTATTATTATTAATGGTTTTATTTATCTGCTCCACCTAAGTGAATTATTAGCCTAACGGTTTAAGCAAGTTTTCTTTTTCTTATGACCGACCTATTATTGGTCTTTTCGAAAATCCAGACATTTCGATAATCCGTACAGGGTCCGGTCACAATTAATTCGGATTATCGTCGCTGTACTGTATCATCATCTTGCTTCGGACCATGCTTCTTTAACAGTTAGACTTTTTCAAGTCTTGTCGCATCTTTCTCGGTGTAACTCACTTCTTTCTGTGTGTAAGGCAGGGTTGTCAGATTCCTGAAAACAAAATATGGGGCAGGTGTGTTGTCGATTAAATCGGTGCGTGACATAATCGACAACTAGTGAACTTCCTTTAAGAATGATTATATAGAGCTCGGATCGTTTTCGCCCTCTCCCATTAACTTTGGGGGCAAAATTCATTCCCATTCCTACCTGCCTTTCATGGCTCTCCTTCCTTCCAAGTCCCTCAATTCTCATTCTTCGACACCACAGGGAAGTTTCATAATACTCTTACAACAACAATTGGTCAATTGGAAAGAGCACGGCGTACGCCGCACCGACATCAGTTGTCCATTATTACCCATTATATCCGGCAGGCTGGCCAACCCAAAACTCCCCAAAATCGTAAGCAATGAACCAAAGAGTTTCTTCAGTCTTTACGAATGAATATACCAGAGTAGGTACTCTTTGCAATGAAAACTTTCGACAGAAAAACCCAAAGAGAACCTGCTGACGGAAATAGTATACTAGAGGTGTAAACATAGACGCATTTCACTCGAGTATCAAAACCTTCGAAAATGCGGGACAATAACCGTCCCGGATAAGATCTGTTCGGGTAGTGGGACATTTAGAATGAATAAGGGACTATCCCGTAAACTCCGGGACGTCTGGCAACCCTGGTATAGGGGTACCTTTCCTCAGGTCTTTTATCCACGGACTTCCTTCACGGTATATCTCACCGATTGTCTGTCTTGAAGATTTGTTGTACCTATAGTAGATCTTTAATAATCATCATCATCATCTTCATTTCCCCTTTTCCAGCTGACACTGGGTGGGGGCAAGTATGGTTCCTCTCCACTTTGTTCTGTCGTTACACCATTCCTTTTCCGACACGGTGTTCCAATCCAGGTTCCGTTTACTAATACTACTCTTCACCGAGTTCATCCAATGCATTCTTGGTCTTCTTCGTCCTCTCTTCCCTGTCATCCGTCGTTCCAGTGCTCGTCTTGGTAGCCTTACTTAATTCATCCGTTTGACATGTCCAAACCATCTCAATCTGTTTTGCTTCAGTTTTTAATTTAGTTTTTGTACTCCCAGTTCTTTCCGTATATCTTCATTTCTCACTCTGCCTCTCCTCGTTTTCTGGACCATACTTCTCAGGAATCTCATCTCAGCTGCCTGTACTCTGCTCTCATCTCTCTTAGTCATTGTCCAAGTTTCTGCTGCATATGTCATTATAGGAACATAATATGCTTTGTACGTAACGTCTTTAGCCTTAATCGGTATATCCTTGTTCCATACTAGTCCCCGTACCTGTTGGTAGAAAGCACTCCCGAGTTGTATTCTTCTGCTAATTTCCAAATCTAGTCTTCCATCTTCAGTCAGTTCACTTCCCAAGTATTTGAAGTGTTTCACCACTTCCAATTCCTTATCTCCGACTTTGATTACTCCTTTTTCATCTTTCTTACCTCTACTCACCACCACTGTTTTACTCTTCTCCACATTTATCTTCAATCCCCATTGCTCAATCTTTTCATTCATTACGTCTAACTGTTCTTGTACCTCCATCTCTTCCTCGCCCCAGATCACAACATCGTCTGCAAACAACATTATCGTCATCTTTGCCCTACTATAGTCTTTCATTGCTGCCTTCATGATGTCATCCATCACCATTAAGAGCAATAATGGTGACAACACACTTCCTTGTTTTAGTCCAGTGACAATTTTAAACCATTCCGATGTCCCGACTCTAGTCTTCACACTACTGTAGCAATCCATGCACATTCCTTTTATCATGTCTCCCTGTTCCTTGCCTATCCCCCTATTTGTTAAGCGTTCCCTAACTTTTGTTCTAGGGATGCTATCATAGGCCTTTTCTAGATCAATAAAAGTCATTACCATATCCTTCCCATACTCCCAACTCTTTTCAATGTTCTGTCTCAGAATGAAAATGGGTTCCACTGTTGACCTGCCCCCTCTAAATCCAAACTGCTCCTCCTCTATTGGGTTTTCTACATTTACTCTAATTCTTTTTTCTAGGATTCTTTCCATTACTTTGGCAACATGCGAGATGATGGTGATTCCTCGGTAGTTACCACACACCTCCCTGTCTCCTTTCTTGAATATTGGCAATATTATTCCCTTTTTCTAGTCTTCAGGAACTTTCATCTCTCTCCACACACTCTTGAGAAGTCTGTATGTCCACTGCAGTCCTACAGGTCCTGCCGCCTTGATCATTTCTATTGCCACTTCGTCGATTCCCATAGTATTCCCCATCTTCATCTTCCTAACTGCCCATTCCACTTCTGACATAGTAATATCTGGTTCTTCTTCTATTTTTTCCTCCACCGGTTTGGCTGTTTGCGCAACTTCTCCGCATATATGGCGTCTCACATTCAACAGCCCGCTGAAATATTATTTCCATCTGTCCGTTATCTCTTCTGGTTTTATCAATATTTCACCTTCTTTGTTTTTCATGAACCCAGTGTTCACCTTTTCATTTCTTCTACTTTTTATAATTCCAAACAGCAATTTCTTTCCACAATTTAAATCCTCCCTTATTTCCTGAGTGAATTCTTCCCAGCTTTTCTTCTTTTCCTCTGCAATTACTTTCTTGCAATCTCTGTTTGCTTCTATATATTTTGCTCTACTTTCTTCAGTCTTTTTTTTTCCATTCTTTCCAAGTTTTCTTCTTCTCCCTTACCATGTCTTTCACTCTATCATTCCACCATTTTGTCGCCTTTTCCCGTACCTTTCCACATGTTTTCTCTGCACTGATTACAAATGCACTCTTGAACTTTTACCATTCTTGTTCCACATGGGTAATATCCGTCTTTAATATCCTTCTCTATTTCTATGAGCCAAGTTGTATGAACCTTCTTTGTTTCTCCAGAAGGTAAACAGCCTGATATCACCAGAAAGCTATCCTGGCACGGTCAGAGAGTCTGTTTAAATGTTGGTATAGCTTAGAGTTGTGTTGCTACTCGCTTGCATCTAACTTACCTCCTTGTCTTTATTAGGAATATTCTACAATACAGTAGTTTTCCTTCAACCCAAAAATACTCTACTCCTACACAAATGTCGGTATTCAGCATCTTCCTCAGTTAAGCCCCTGGTAGCCATGCTTCTCTTTACATCATCCATCCATTGTTCTCTTGGTTTACCCCGGTTCCGTTTGCCTTCAGCTTGCCAATGTAACATTAAATTTGGAATTCTGCTATTCTGGATCCTTTTCACATGTCCAAACCATTGACATCTTCTTTCTTCAACCACTTCTAGTACATTTTTTTTCCTGCATAATTTCTCTGATACTCGTATTTCTAATGTTATCCAATCTTGATTTTCTTGCCACCCTCCTCCAATAATCCATCTCTGTTACTAATAAATGGTTTGCTTGCTGTCTGTTTGACGTACAAGTTTCTGCTCCATATAACAAAATACTTTGTATCGATTAACTGTAAATAAATTTCTTAGTGTTGTTTAAAATATTTCAGCTCCATAAAACGGAATTGAATGCTCCAATTGTTCTCCTAGCCTCACTTGCTCTTTTCTCAAGTTCAGATGAACTTGTTCCCCCACCTTCTATTCTTGAAACCAAATATTCAAATTTAGTGACTGATGGAATTTCTGCATTTCCGATCTGTAGTTTCTCACCACCATTATTATCTAATGTAAGATATTCCGTTTGGTGTAATTGATATTTAGTCCCCGCATTTGATATTCCTCAATTAATTTCCACATCATAATACAAGAAAAATGGTCAGAAAGGAAATACCAGACATAAGTGACGACGGATAATATAAACGCCCTCGACCTCAAAGGGGGGTCTTGGAAGGACGTTGGGCCATGAAAGGCAGATAGTAAATAGGAGCAGTTCAATGCAAAAACACTGGAGAGAGAGAGAGAGAGAGGGAAGGAATTATTCGGGGTTGCCAACTCCTGTGTTCAAGGGTTCAGAGATTTTGAGGGAGTATAATGAAATAAAATAAATGCGTGTGATCAGACAGGCTACTGTAGAATTTAGGACTCGAATATTCGATTAGCCTATTTATACTACTTCGAATATTCAACAATCCTAAATTCAAAAAGAATATTCGAATGTTCGAACAATACTGACGTCCGAATAATTCGGTTGTTGCGATCTTTCGAATATTCAAATTACTCGAGTATTTTATTGGTCCATTAATTATTAAAATAAATGGAACAGTTCAAATATTTGAATTATTCCAAGATGATAAGCCCACGAAAATTACTGCAATTTGTGGAAATAATTATATCCAGTGAACGAGTTCTTCGAAGCAGGGGTGACTCAAGGGGTCGGGAGGGGATAACTTCCTCATTCAACCTGATAAATCCTTATAAATACCTTAAATAACGCTTCTGTGGTGTAGTTGGTAGCATGCTGAACTGCTATGCCCAAGATCGCGGGTTCAAACCCGGCCGAAGTCATCGGATGTTTAAGAGCGTTAAAGTCCTTCAGTATGCCTTCCTTCGGTGGGCCCATGTCATAGATTTATGGCACGTAATATAACCTACCACTGCAATTGGTAGTGTGTAGCAAAAATTTGTAGTTTATATTTGGCTAGTTAGAAACGCTCTTTCAAGTTCCAACGTTCGCCGCTAGGTATAAGTGACTCTAGCATCTGGTAGCCAAAGTTGGAACTACTTGAAATTGAACTTGTTTGGAGCCCTCGGGCGTTGAATCAATTACGTCCAGCTATGGCCATTGGCTGCGATTCATAAATAAATATCATTCGAAGCAAACATCACTTGTTCTCTTTTAGTTAGTTTTTTTTTTTTTGTTTCATTCTTTCTTTGTTTCTTGTGTGAGGCAGAAATCTTTCCGGCCACGGAGATAGTTGTAGACTAAGGATAAGTCATACAAGATCCACCCACTCGTACCTAATGAGAAGGAATCCCCCCACACGCACACTTTGTACCTGTGGAGCCGTATTCACCGTGGTCCACATTTTAACCGAGTGTGTGGATCTTGCTGACTTACGAAGAAACCTTGGTTTGCAGATGACACTCAAACTTATATTAGCCGATGACGCGGTGGCTGTTAAGCTCGTCATCCGCAGAGACTTTGTTCATTTTTGAAATTCTGATTTTTTTGTTTCTCTGAAAATTTTTGTTTGTTATTCTAATAGTTTCTTATTTTGTTTGTTGTTTTATTATTTTTATGACTTTCTCATATTTAGTTGTCCACCTCTAAATTTAAATGTATTCCAAATTTGTATAATTTAATCCGTGTTAAGAGGGGCAGATTATCTGCTGTTCCGCCCCTTAAAACAATAACGAACTAGAACTGTTTATATATTTATTATAATTTTTCGAAAATTTGAATGATTTGACTTGTTGTCAAATAAGTATTGAATGAATTGTCGGGTTATTTCACTAATGCGAATAACTCGAAATTAGTATGATTTGAATGTTCGATTATGTACAGCCCTAGTAGGCTTAAAACTCAGCAATTCTTCTAGGTTTGTGCCGTGTCTTGTGTGGGGTTTCGCCTAGGACACCAAGTTGGCTCATCAGCGGACTCTTGGTGTCCCCGCCCGGACCCTCACAGGAGTAACGAAATGCGCGCTACCTCCCTTTATATAGAGTGCAACTGCACTACTTGACTGCGAGAACTAAAATGTCAAGCAGCCTGAACCTCCCTATGAAGGCTTCCAAAAAGATGGTATATTGGCTTTCACGGCCGGTGAATTAAAACTCAGCAATTCTTCTAGGTTTGTGCCGTGTCTTGTGTGGGGTTTCGCCTAGGACACAAAGTTGGCTCATCGGCGGGCTCTTGGTGTCCCCGCTCGGACCCCCACAGGAGTAACGAACTGCGCGCTACCTCCATTTATATAGAATGCACTGCACTACTTGACAGCGAGAACTAAAACCTCAAGCAGCCTGAACCTCCCTATGAAGGCTTTCAAAAAGATGGTTTATTGGCTTTCACGGCCCGTGAATTAAAACTCAGCAATTCTTCTAGGTTTGTGCCGTGTCTTGTGTGGGGTTTCGCCTGGGACACCAAGTTGGCTCATCGGCGGGCTCTTGGTGTCCCCGCACGTACCCCCACAGGAGTAACGAACTGCGCGCTACCTCCCTTTATATAGAGTGCAACTGCACTACTTGACTGCGAGAACTAAAATGTCAAGCAGCCTGAACCTCCCTATGAAGGCTTCCAAAAAGATGGTATATTGGCTTTTACGGCCGGTGAATTAAAACTCAGCAATTCTTCTAGGTTTGTGCCGTGTCTTGTGTGGGGTTTCGCCTAGGACACAAAGTTAGCTCATCGGCGGGCTCTTGGTGTTCCCGCTCGGACCCCCACAGGAGTAACGAACTGCGCGCTACCTCCCTGTATATAGAATGCACTGCACTACTTGACAGCGAGAACTAAAACCTCAAGCAGCCTGAACCTCCCTATGAAGGCTTTCAAAAAGATGGTTTATTGGCTTTCACGGCCCGTGGATTAAAACTCAGCAATTCTTTTAGGTTTGTGCCGTGTCTTGTGTGGGGTTTCGCCTGGGACACCAAGTTGGCTCATCGGCGGGCTCTTGGTGTCCCCTTACGTACCCCCACAGGAGTAACGAACTGCGCGCTACCTCCCTTTATATAGAGTGCAACTGCACTACTTGACTGCGAGAACTAAAATGTCAAGCAGCCTGAACCTCCCTATGAAGGCTTCCAAAAAGATGGTATATTGGCTTTTACGGCCGGTGAATTAAAACTCAGCAATTCTTCTAGGTTTGTGCCGTGTCTTGTGTGGGGTTTCGCCTAGGACACAAAGTTAGCTCATCGGCGGGCTCTTGGTGTCCCCGCTCGGACCCCCACAGGAGTAACGAACTGCGCGCTACCTCCCTGTATATAGAATGCACTGCACTACTTGACAGCGAGAACTAAAACCTCAAGCAGCCTGAACCTCCCTATGAAGGCTTTCAAAAAGATGGTTTATTGGCTTTCACGGCCCGTGAATTAAAACTCAGCAATTCTTCTAGGTTTGTGCCGTGTCTTGTGTGGGGTTTCGCCTGGGACACCAAGTTGGCTCATCGGCGGGCTCTTGGTGTCCCCGCACGTACCCCCACAGGAGTAACGAACTGCGCGCTACCTCCCTTTATATAGAGTGCAACTGCACTACTTGACTGCGAGAACTAAAATGTCAAGCAGCCTGAACCTCCCTATGAAGGCTTCCAAAAAGATGGTATATTTGCTTTCACTGCCGGTGAATTAAAACTCAGCATTTCTTCTAGGTTTGTACCGTGTCCTGTATGGGGTTTCGCCTAGGACATCAAGTTGGCTTATCGGCAGGCTCTTGGTGTCCCCGCCCGGACCCTCACAGGAGTAACGAACTGCGCGCTACCTCTCTTTAAATAGCGTGCAACTGCACTACTTGACTGCGAGAACTAAAAGCTCAAGCAGCCTGAACCTCCCTATGAAGGCTTCCAAAAAGATGGTATATTGGCTTTCACGGCCGGTGAATTAAAACTCAGCAAATCTTCTAGGTTTGTGCCGTGTCTTGTGTGGGGTTTCGCCTAGGACACCAAGTTGGCTCATCGGCGGGCTCTTGGTGTCCCCGCCCGGACCCCCAGATGAGTAACGAACTGCGCACTACCTCCCTTTATTTAGAGTGCAACTGCACTACTTGACTGCGAGAACTAAAAGCTCAAGCAGCCTCAACCTCCCTATGAAGGCCTCCAAAAAGATGGTATATTGGATTTTACTGCCGGTGAATTAAAACTCAGCAATTCTTCTAGGTTTGTGCCGTGTCTTGTGAGGGGTTTCGCCTAGGACACCAAGTTGGCTCATCAGCGGGCTCTTGGTGTCCCCGCCTAGACGAAACCCCACACAAGACACGGCATACACCTAGAAGAATTGCTGAGTTTTAATTTACCGGCCGTGAAAGCCAATATACCATCTTTTTGGAAGCCTTCATACGGAGGTTCAGGCTGTTTGAGCTTTTAGTTCTCGCAGTCAAGTAGTGCAGTTGCACTCTATATAAAGGGAGGTAGCGCGAAGTTCGCTACTCTTTTGGGGGTTCGGGCGGGGACATCAAGAGCCCGCCGATGAGCCAACTTGGTGTCCTAGGCGAAACCCCACATAAGACACGGCACAAACCTAGAAGAATTGCTGAGTTTTAATTCACCGGCCGTGAAAGCCAATATACCATCTTTCTAGTAGGCTTGCTTGCATATTCGTGAGCAAAAGAAAGTAACTTCCTTTTATTGAACATCTGTAATTGGTCAGGGAGCACGATAGTGAACTGACGTTAGGATTGGAGGCGTGTGTAACACAGTCTCTAACCTCGTTTCGGCGAGGAAGGGATTTTGTTATTCCCCCGTATCTAGCTGAAGCTACTCGCTGATGATTAGATTCTGTAGAGCCACCAAATTAGGCGTACGGTGATGCTGATTTTTGCATTTCTGCCACTGTTCCAAACAGTGTGAAGTTTGGAGTTTTCGGCGCATGGCGGGAACGACCAGATCACTGTCAACGCCGGGATTTGAACCTTTGATCTCTGAACTTGTAGTAGTCATAACTAGGGACCGGATTTATTGAAAATGTATATGCGCATATGCAAATGCATATTTTGTGGGTTTATTGGATGTATTTCATATTCTGTACATAACAGTATAAGTAGCTATAGTTTTAAACATTTGGAACAAAATTGGTTTTCCCAGCGTGTTGGACATCCCTTGTAAGCAACTTTCTGAGCAACAGATAACGAGATAACAGTATTTTTTCACAAGCATGCTGTCTCAAAATACCTAAAAGAATAGCAGCAGAAAGTATTTATTAAATCGGTGGGTGTCAGGTAATAGTGTTATTCAACTGATAGCGTTGTGAAGGAAGTGAAACTTGAAGAGAAATTTCAACTTGAACAACATGCAAAAACTACTGCACATAATACGGCAGAGGAGGGAAAGAAGATTGAATAAGATTGCATCATTGTTATTTGCATATTTTTCAATTTTAATGCATATTTTAATCGCTTTTAGTCTATAAATGTCCGGTCCCTAGTCATAACATAACAAGCTATGCCGTGAGGAATAGGATGATTTATAGACATAGTCAAGTGGTTAGAAAGGCCCAAGTAGCCCAAGTAACTTCGCTCCCATATTGGGTTTTCTTGATTATTCGCCTTTTAATCTTTTATCCTGCAAAAACCATCAACAGAGAGTTCAGTGTAACTTTGCTCTCCTCTCGTGCCTTTGTTTAATTTTTGTATTAGTATGTTCCAGAGTACGTGTCGCCTTTTCTCCTGTTTTAAGGAAACATCAAGCTTTGCCTTACTGCGCTATCATGTGGCACTTCGCTCAACTTACTAGTCCCTTGCAGCCTGCGCTGGAACTCTGTCACCAGATACTGAAGAATGCTTACTACTTTAACGCATTTCAAACAGATGGCAGCCCACTTGCTCCTACGTCTTTGGACTTAGCGTCAAGAACGAAATTTGTGTATTTGAACTATTTTATGGTGTGAATGTTGGTATATGTTACGTCACCTTCCCTCCCCTCCGTTCTCCTACCTGCTTGTTCGCCACTCGGGAGACCCTTGAGCTTGTCATTCTTCTGAGTACAGACGGCAGACTTCCCAGGTCGTCCTACAAGTGTCAGTTGTTATCCGACATCTTGTGTAAATCATGAGTTAACACTTTGTATATCAGGATCGCCAGCCGATATGAAATATATATTATCAATACAATTTTAAACTAACTCTCATGGATTTCTATTAAGCTCACTTCCAGAAAAAGACACTTCATACTTTCAGTTTGATCCTGCTGGCAGGAACATTTGCCTTTATGTTATTTCTTAATTCCGTCCACCGTGGGAGAGTTTCTTGTGCATGTAGTATAGTTAACGGCTAGGCGCACCGTGGGATTTAATCTATTTTCATTTTTATTCTGTCAAAGTAAACCACTTGACGCATCGTGGGAGTGTAACACATAATTCTGTCAAATGGAATTAAATGGGCCCATCGCGAGACTATATCAGTACTCCATACAATAATGGCAAACTCTTCTCGAAAGTTCGTCTAGCATAATCGTTGGATTCAAAGTCTGTGATTGAAATTTGTAAAATCTACCCAACTCCGTTTAATGCGTCAATGTTGCTCACATCCTAGATTCTCAACTTCACACAAACAGATCCATGTTCAAGATTGAAATATCATGAAAGCTAAGCAAATTCTCAACCAGGAAACAATTCACCACGTTAATCAGTGACATTTTTATAGAGGAGTTCTATCACCAAACTCTAAAGTGCTCGCGCCTGAAAATAGTTTGGTTCTCAAGTTACAGTGTCGTACTTAAATACATGCATGCACTTACAGTGAAAAAATCCTCTTTCCATCCTCCCCCTTTAAACCCCACTAACAAGTTAGTAAATTAAGCAATCTCTGGTCAATTTGTTTTGTAATTCTGAGGTTCTGTCTATGAACATCCTCCCCAATTTTGAATGTAACACTTTAGTAACACTGTAAAAATTCAGTGGCATTGTCCACAACTTTCTCTTGTCCAACTGACAAATAAGTTGGAACCTTTTCAAAGACAAAGCGCTTTAAACTTGTTGTAACTTTTGGAGTTGGTAAGCTCTTTGTAATTCTTGGGCCATATACGCCCAAACATATTATTCTCTTACCATAAAACGTAAGCCCTTTTTGTACGTGTTTTCCATTTCAAATGGTAGTTCAAATTTTATCAGCAATCACTGCTGTTCCCGAGTTGCCAGGATCAACTCCGATTTTCCTATCTTACCTTAAGTTAAGTTTCAGCGTGTCGAATGGGGCACATTAATTGGTCTTATTCTTGCTTATCTAATCTAGCCTATGCAACAATTGCAATCTTTAAATGAATAGGCTATTACCGCTTTTTTTTCCTACGTTTCACTTATGGCAACAACTGGAGATGCACCTCGTGAACTTTGCTGATTATTGTTTTTACTTGTACGCTTATTAAAACTTTTCTATCTACTACTACTCTTTAGCTTATAGGTTTTCACAGATCTCTTTAAATTGTCTATCGCTGGTACAGTTGACTCAGCTAAATTCCTACCTACGGTCGTTTTCAATTGATGCATCTTGATTATTGTTTTTCGTAATAAAGACTGTGTTTAACCCAGCTAAATCTCTTAATAGTACCTTTATTGTGAGAGATTTTTTTTTTCAAGCACAACAAGTACTTCTTTCCAAAATCTTTATTTACAATATTGTAACAAACATTTGTAAATGGGCCACGGGTCACCCCTTCCCTCATGCTACTCTGCTTAGGAAAGTTCTAAGTCCTTTAGATTTCAGTACTAAATTAGCTGGTTTTCTCTTAATATATTTGCTGCCGCCCACTTTTATTATACATAAATTTGTTATTGTTTTGGGTTCCTCCCATGCACCTGATCTTGTGATTTCGCTTCCAAACCTGTTCCTTATTCTACTTGATCTCCCCTATGGTGGCGATTGCTACTCACCAGAAGCTGGAGCATGGCCTGAGTTGTGCAGAAGACTGGTGGTCCCCGCGGTGAAGACTCATCTTATATACCGCTGGTCCATCACTAGTTATTACCATTTCCGAGCATCATATCTCATTAACTTGCTTCATCACTTTGCTATTATCTTTGCGGACAAAGCTCTGGGAATTGAACTACCGCACGCTAGTGCAAACTGCAAACAATACCTTGAAAGTCTTAAAACCAGAAAGGTCGAACGATACGACAAATTTAATTTCCTTTCTACGAAGCAAAGTCAGTTGGTCAATAGTACAATCATCCACAGGATGGTTGGTTAGTTGGTTGGTTCCTCAGTTTAGGGGCTGCGACAATGCGGTCATGTAGCCCCGTGTACTTTGGGTGTGTGTAGAATCTGTCTGATAACCGGTGTTAATTGTGATGGCTGTATTAGTGTGTGTTATCTGTTTTCAATTCAAGTAAGGACTGCAGTCATTGTTTTTTTCAAGTAGTTCCTACTTTTGCCACCAAACGCCACCGTCAACGACTACTAGTTCAGAACTTGGTTACCAGATGGCACCGCAGTCGGCTCCTGGCGACGAACGTCGGAACCTAAGAGCGTTTGTTAAATGTTTAACCTATATAATTTAGCTACACACAGGTGTAATTAGTGGAAGGCTCTTTAACGTGCCATAAATCTATGACATGGGACCGCCGGCTTTACTTCCCCTCCGAAGGGACGCATACCGAGAGATTTTTAACGCTCTTAAAAAATCCGACGACTTCGGTCGGGTTTGAACCCGTGATCTTGGGCATAGAAGCTCACATGCTACCAACTACGCCACCGAAGCCGCTAATCCACAGGAAAGCTACTCAATGATGAAAACATCCCTTAAGGGGAGTTCCAATGGCCTATCAATGTTAATATTTAATAACTTCATATTCCTATTTCGTAGGAACTACTGGGTAGATTTAGATGAAATTTTATTTGCCGTACTTAGTGATCATTTCTTAGTACTTTAACATGGGCGTTTGGTGTTTCTACTAATGTGTTGTTGTTTGTTTCTTCAGTCTTTTGACTGGTTTGGTGCAGTCCTCCATGCCTTCCTGTCCTGAGCTAATCGTTTCATCTCTACCTAGCTACCATACCCTACATCCGAGGCAATCTGTTTAACATATTCTAACCTTGGTCTACCCGTACAGTTTTTGTCCACGACCCTTTCTTCCATAACTAAGCTTGCTATTCCCGGGTGTCTTAGTTTGTGTCCTACCAACTTATCTTGTCTCTTCATTAGCAGTCGCCAGAAACATCTCTCCTCCCCCACGCGTCTTTATACCTCTTCATTTGTAACCCTTTATACCCATCTGATCTTCATCATTCTCCTGTAACACCACATTTCAAACTCTTCAATTCTCCTTTTTTCTGCTGCACTAATAGTCCAAGTTTCACTTCCATAATAGTGCCACGCTCCAGACAAAGACTTTCAAAAATGACTTCCTAATGCCTAACTCTACAGTATATTCGATATCAACAGATTCCTTTTCTGTAGAAATGCTTTCCTTGCCTGAGCCAACCTTTATTTTATATCCTCTTTGCTTCGTCCATCACAAGTTATTTTGCTTCCTAAGTAACAGAAATCTCCTACTTCCTTTAGTTTTTTACTTTCTGATTTATTTCGGCTGCATTCCAATATTTTTGTTTTACATTTATTGATTTTCAACATGAAATCTTTCCTCAAGACGGAGTCGATACCATTCAAAAACTCATTCAAATCCTCTGGCGTGTCCTCCAAGATGACGATGTCATCAGCAAATGCCCCGAGTTGAAATTATTTCTCCTTGAATCTTCACTCCCACTTTAAATTTTTCTCCAATTTCCTTAATTGCTTGTTCAATGTAAAGATTAAAAAGTATGGGTGATAATTTGCAGCCTTGCCTTACACCTTTATGAATACCAGCTTCCCTCACATGTCCTTCCGCTCGAATGACTGATGACTTGTTTCTGTATAGATTGTAGAACACCCTCCTATCCCTGTACTCTATTCCAATCGTTTTCAAAATGTCAAACAATTTAGCCCAATCAACGTTATAGAAATCCTTTTCTAAGTGACAATTACATTACGGTATTTAAATTATTCATGGTGGTTCAGTATTGATATGCTAAGATAGTTAGTAAAAAGAATTATACACCTGCCTGAATCAATACAATACATAAATAAATTATTAAACTTATTCTTAGTACCGTACATGTTTCAGGGATTAATCAAATTTTATCCCCTTCATCAGCTTAAACGTACTGAAAACAAAATAAAGCATAGCTCAGAAAGGTTATTAAACCTAATAAGGTGCACCACATATTTAAGTTGTAAAAATTAGAATAAAATGAAGTAGTAGGTGAAGGTGATCAGGCTGCAGATGCTAATGAAGACGTATGACAAACAGTAGACAATACATTCATAGTTCCGTATTGAGAAGGTCAAAAGCTTGAGATGACAGACTTGGGATTTCAATACTTCACCAATCCGTGTATAATTAATGAACAAGCCTTTATGATTAAAGATCCACGAGCCTTACAAAGCGGCATCAAGTAAACACGACGTGGTGGAAAATACATCTCTTGGTAAAGAGGTTATATTAAAGTATATGTCTAAAGAGAAAGCAATGGAAAAACAAATATAATTATAAAAGTGATTAAGGAGAAAAATATATTAAAATCGTTATGCAATTCAAATTTAAATGACATTGAATGAATATAAATTTAATAAATACGATAAATTACTTGAGGTTAAGTCAATGTTTCATTTATAAAATGATTTGTCTATTGTTTAAAATTTTATGGGTGTAGCAAAGTCAAAAACCTCAAGTAGATGGTAGTAAGAAATGCAATAATGTCAGTGCTAGTTCTGGAAAAGGACGTAAATACGAATGGAGCGATACTGTGAAAAGATAAATTTATGGGAAAAAGGAAACGTACAAAGTGGAAATTAAAACTAAGAAATGTAATGAAAATCAATTAGTAGGGGACTGAAACAGCAGTAATAGTGATTAATAAAATTATGCAATGATGTTTAAAATATTTGTAATAGAAATATTATATTAAAAATCATTTAAGGTGTTTTAATATTGGATTTAACAGATAAGTAATCAGTGAGTGTGTCAAATAAGATATTTGATTCGAAAATTATATCATTAAGATTCACTGGATCTGGAATTTTGTGTGCTGTGTTGATTTCCATGGATTCAGGCGGGTGTATAATTCTTTTTAATAACTATTTAAGTCTACAATGCCATGAACGTTCTCTTATCGTTTCTTATTCTACCTTCCAAAATCAGATTAAGACTTAGTACAGCTTACCTTGTTCCTACATTTCTCCTGAAACCAAACCGTTTCTATCTGGCTTTCCATTCTCTTGCAAATTATTCTAGACAGGATCTTTGAAGTATGAGTAATCAAGCTGATTGCACGGTAATCTTCACATCTGTTAGCCCCTACTTTCTTTGGTATAGGGATGATAACATTATTCTTGAAATCAGAAGGTACCTCACCTGTCTCATAAATCTTACACACCAAGTGAAATAACCTGATCAGATCATCATCACCTATGCAGCGTAGCAACTCAATCGGTATATCATCTATGCCTGGTGCTTTGTTCCCGCTTAAGTCTTCCAATGTTCTGTCAAATTCTAATCTCAATATTAAATATCCTTTCGCATCCTCATCAATTTCCTCTTCCCTTTCATTACATGATTTTCAATCTCCTTTCCTTTATACAAACACTCTATGTAAGCTTTCCATCTATCAACTTTTTTTCCCCTATCCGTTAGAGCAGGGATGTCAAAGATACGGCCCGAGATCGCTATGTGTGACAGACAGAAGAATCATGACTTCACTCGATTCCTCTACGGAAGTTAGACAGTAACGCCATCTCTTAGCAACAAGCGGAAATACCACGAAGGCTAGAATCACTGCCTTCGTAATGTAACAGGCCATACTGTAGGAAGCGCGCGAAGACAATCAGCTGATCGATTAAGGCGAATATTCCGAGTTGTATTTGTAAGTGTAATGCGAAGTTATTGGAAGCTTTTTGTGAATTATTGGGGTTGTTCAGAGTCAGTTATTTATTTTTAAATACCGTATGTTAAATGCCTTTTTTTCTTTCTAAATTATCATAATTTATCACATCAAGGTGCACATAAATAGCTGTAATATTGAAATAGTGAAGCTATGCCGTTTAGGTTAGGTATGCTATCTCCACGTATGGAGTCGAGTTAATTCAGAGGATATATTGCTCATTGTTGTATATAATAATTGAATATTTACTGTATAGCACCGTTTTGTGTAAATATAATGTGCTGTGTGTAGAAGTGTGTGTGAAAACAAGCAAGTGTCACTATGCCAAGAAGTTGTTGTGTGCCAGGATGCAAATCCAACTACACGGGTGGATATACACCAATATTTTCATTTCCTTCCGACGAGGAAAGAGTTAACCTATGGAAGAGGAAAATACCAAGGGAAAAATTTTCAGTTACTAGGAATACGGGAGTATGCATCATTCATTTTCCTGAAGATCAAATTGTGAGAGAAATCAGAGCAACCCGTGCTGATGGTGAGTCCTGCTTTTGTCTTTCTTGTTGTTGTTGTTGTTATTCAGATTTATAGTAGTGAGTCTTATGTGATACAGAACAAGCTTACAAGTAATTAAAAGGATAGTAACTGAGCCTGAATTTGTATTGTTCCTTGGGTAGGGAATATTGAGAATAAGCCGCCCTTTTCCCCATGAAGCTAAGTAAAATTAAAAGACAGCTTAAAATATAGAACTAAATGTAGTTTATAAATCCTCACCTTCGTTAAATGATTTTGGCATTATTTTAACACTGAATAATTAATCTAATGCTAGTAAGAATGATGATCATCTTGTAGACAACAACAAATGGGTAAACTTTTTTGCTTAGGTTCTGAACTGGTGGTACCACGCAAGAAATTGGATCTGACAAGTGATGCCGTGCCATCAATATTTCCAAATTTACCAAAGTGCCTTACTGCAGACAATCGTGTTCATCGTAAAGATCCAGAGGAAAGAAGGAAATTTTATATAGAGAACGAAAATAGGAAATATACTCAGTGGCTGTCAGAAGATGAAATTTCAAATTTAGATCAGATTTTAAATAATGAATCAAAGTATAGTCATTTAGATTGGATTGTCAAAGGTAAAAATGAGGAATTGTATTTTATGAATGTAGATTTCAGTAAATGTGCGTCCCTTAAAAGAACTGTGACCATTGATAAAGAGTTAAAAGTTAGCATTATTGTTGATGGTATAAATATTGAGGTAGGGCAGTTTTCATATATTTTAGGCCCAGAGCTTTTATGTAACTCTTACTCTAAACTGGTTAATTTGTTAACAGCAGTAAACACTCTTGAAGGTAAAGATGTTACAATTAAGGATAAAATTAGACATATCCAGGCTGTTCTTAAAGAGTGTGTTGATGTTTGTGAAGAAAGCAGAATGAAAGCTGCACTGAATTTCATTAGTGAACAGCTTGCACTACAAATTTCCAATCAGATGAGATATTCTGTTGACACTTTAGTTTTTGCCTGCAGCTTTTTTTATTCATTTCCTGCTGCTTACAGATTTCTGAGGAATTTGGAAATTCTTGTGTTGCCACATCCCTCTTATCTCAAAACGTTCACTTTATCTTGCATTAGTTCTGATGTTAATGGTTCACTTAAGAAATATCTGAAAGTAAAATGTGATGCCCTGGAAGTCCATGAAAAACTGGTATGTCTGTTGTTAGATGAAATATATGTTAAACCAAAAATTACATACAAAGGCAACAAAATTGTTGGCATGGCAAGGAATTCATTGGACCTGACATCAGCAACCACTGTTCAGACATTCATGATTAAATCTATTTTGTCAAAACAGAAAGATGTAGTAGCTTTACTGCCAGTAAAAAATGTGGATGCTGATTTTCTCTATCAGTCAGTAATAAATGTTTTGCACACACTTCATGAAGCAGGCTATGAGGTTGTTGCTGTTATTGCAGACAATGCTAAGGTTAATGTTAAGTGTTACAAACTGTTAAGTAGTGATAGTGTGATCCATCCTTTTATCACTAACCCTTGTGACAGTCAGAAGAAGTGCTTCTTACTCTTTGATACAGTACATCTATTGAAGAATTTAAGAAACAATTGGTTAAACGAGAGGGATAGTACTTTCATCTACCCATCAATGAACGATGTTAACACAATTCAGTTGTGTAAATTTCAGGATGTCAGAAGAATTTATCAGGACCAGAAGCTTCATCTTGTAAAACACGCTCCAGGACTTTCCTTTCGAGTGTGCTATCCAAACAGTTTTGAACGACAAAATGTTAATTATGCTGTAGCGCTTTTTGATGATAAAACTTTTGCTGCATTGCCCACTATCCAGGGTGCCGAGGGTACAAAAGACTGGTTGCAAATGATCAGGAAGTGGTGGATGATTGTTAATGTGAAACATCCTGAGAAGGGGATTCGTTTAAGAGAGAAATATGCTGAGCCTATTAGAAACATGGATCAGGAAAGTGTTCGATATTTGTATTCTTTTTGCTCCTGGCTCAAAAGCTGGAATGATATTGTTATCATTGACTCTCCCAAAAGTTGTGGAAAGCTCAGTAGGGAGACATTTTCAGCTTTGTTACATACCACTGAGACCTTGCTTGAATTATGTAAATACCTTCTGAATGATCTGAAGTTGCATTATGTCTTGTTAGGAACTTTTCAAACTGATGACTTGGAACAAAGATTTGGAAAATATAGGCAGACTAGCAGTAGTACCCGGCTTCGCCCGGTGGAATGATGATAATGTTTTAAGGTCTCCTTAGAAATATAATGGACTTAAAATCTAAGTGATTTGCCCCCAAAGACAATGAGGGAGTAATATCTAGGTCATTTGCCCTTTTGATAAGGATGATAATAAAAACTACTGTTGAATTGACACGTCAAACTTACAAACTACCGTAATAGAAATACATATTTCAAAATTCACAGGCGAGGAAGACTTATTGTGTGTGCTGATTAATGGTGTAATGGGCGTAACATCTACTGTAGGTCATTTGCTCTTATGATGAGGATGATAAGGGAAACTACTACCGGTACTGAAATGACACTTCAACGTATAATGTACACAATGTACTGTAATAAAAATAACTATATGGCGGCTTCGGTGGCGTATTTGGTAGCATGCTAAGCTTCTATGCCCAAGATAGCGGGTTCAAATCCAGCCGAAGCCGTCGGATATTTTAAGAGCGTTAAAAATCCGTCAGTATGCCTTTCTTCGGAGGGGAAGTAAAGCCGGCGGTCCCATGTCAGATTTATGGCATGTTATTGAACCTTCCACTAATTACACCTGTGTGAAGCTAAATTGGATAGGTAAACAACGCTCATAGATGTCTACGTCCGTTGCCAAGAGCCGACTGCAGTGGCGTCTAGTAGCTAAGTTCCGAACTTGGCCTAGTAGTCGTTGACGGTGGCGCAAGGCGGCAAAAGTACGAACTATTTGAAGAATTCTAAGTTGCAGTTTGTACTTAAATTAAAAAAACAGATAACACACACTAATACAGTCATCACAATTAACACCGGTTATCAGACAGATTCTACACACACCCAAAGTACACGGGGCTACATGACCGCGTTGTCGCAGCCCCTAAACTTAAGAACCAACCAACCAAAAATAAATATTTTAAAAATCACAGTCGAGAAATACTTTATGCAGCGGTGATTATTGGTATGATGCGCGTAACATCTAGGTCATTTGCACTTATGATGATAATAATAAGGTAATGAAAAAATGACTACTAAACGAACATGGTGTTATTTTAAAACTGATATAGGTAATTCAGGTGTCTAGCTTCGAAGTCTTCCAAAGTCTCAACCTTATTTTCTGGCTTAGGCCTGTACTGGATGCGTCTAGTGAAAGAGCGTACTGCTCGGCAAAGACAAAGAATATAGGTCCAAGCTGCACGTACCTGAGATGATCGCCGATGATGACGAAATATGATGACACACGTTCGGGGTTCCCCGTCCTATACAGATTGACCGGGAATCACTCACTGTTTCGCAACGACCCTGTGCTGGCATCAGCATAGACAGCAGGAGATAACACGGAAAGTACTCTCAAGTCACATCACGATGAATCAGCAAGCTATTCTCACAACTGACCCCCCCCCCCCCCCAGGGTCTCACAACTTGTGGGACGTGGGTTGGCGACCACGGAACCCCAGCTGAGTGTGGCATCGCTTCTACTTCCTGGTGCCGGGCTCATTTCAGTTCTCTTTCCTGTCGGCCTCCCTTGGTCAACTCTTGTTCTCTTCCGACCCAGACTGTATTAGGGTATCCCGCCTTAATTGGCTTTGTCTCATCTTTCCTGATACCCTCATTATTCGAGGGGTCTGCCTTATTTTCCTTTTCATAATATCTCCTGTCTTCTGCTCAAGGCCCTCAAAGAGGCAGGGTGTGTAGACCCACCACTTCTGGTACACCCTCAAGGGCTCATGACTGGTGAGTTAGGAAGCTGGCAACCCCGAGGAATTCCTGAGCTACATGCAGGGAATGGAGTGGTATGTCAGAAATTTCAAGTGGACAGTGTTACGCATCGGGTTCTAAAGGGTAAGTATACACACTTTGTTTTCGATCGGTGAACGATGTAGATTTGTACCAAAGGGCCTTAATGCGGGAAATGGAGTGGTCTGTCCGAAATTTCGAGTGGACAGTGTTACTCGTCGAGCTCCAAACGGTAATTATGTAAAATCTGGTTGAGATCGGTGAAACGGTGTAGTTTTGTGCCAAGGGCCAAAATGCAGGGAATGGAGTGGCCTGTCCAAATTTTGAAGTGGACAGTGTTACTCATCGGGTTCCAAAGGGTAAGTATACACATTTTGTTTTCGATCGGTGAACGATGTAGATTTGTGCCAAAGGGCCTAAATGCGTTGAATGGAGTGGTCTGTCCGAAATTTCGAGTGGACAGTGTTACTCGTCGAGTTCCAAAGGGTAATTATGTAAAATCTGGTTGAGATAGGTGAAACGGTGTAGTTTTCTGCCAAAGGGCCAAAAAGCAGGGAATAGTGTGGTCTGTCCGAAATTTAAAGTGAACAGTGTTACTTGTCGGGTTCTACGGGTAAGTATATAAAATTGGGGTCAGATCGGTGAAACGGTGTAGATTTGTGCCAAACAGCCTAAATGCAAGGGATGGAGTGGCCTCGCCGCAATTTCAAGCAGACAGTGTTAGTCGCAGTGTTCCAAAGGGTAAATATACAAATTTTGGTTGAGATCGGTGAAACGGTGTTGATTGGGGACAAAGGGCCTAAATGCAGGGAATGGAGTGGTCTGTCCTCAATTTCAAGCAGACAGTGTTACTCGCTGGGTACCAAAGGGTAAGTTAACGAATATTGGTTCTGATCGGTGAATCGGTGTAGATTTGTGCCAAAGTGCCTAAATGCAGGGAATGGGGTGGTCTGTCCGAAATTTTAAGTGGACAGTGTTACTCGCAGGGTTCCAAAGGGTAAGTATACAAAGTTTGGTTCAGATCGGTGAAACGGTGTAGATTTGTGCCAAAGGGCCTAAATGCATGGGATGGAGTAGCCTCTCCTCAATTTCAAGCAGACAGTGTTAGTCGCAGTGTTCCAAAGGGTAAATATACAAATTTTGGTTGAGATCGGTGGAACGGTGTGGATTTGGGACAAAGGGCCTAAATGCAGGGAATGGAGTGGTCTGTCCGCAATTTCAAGCAGACAGTGTTACTCGCAGGGTTCCAAAGGGTAAGTATACACATTTTGGTTCAGATCGGTGAAACGGTGTAGATTTGTGTTAAAGGGCCTAAATGCAGGGAATGGCGTGGTCTGTCCGAAATTTCAAGCAGACAGTGTTAGTCGCAGTGTTCCATAGGGTAAATATACAAATTTTGGTTGAGATCGGTGAAACGGTATAGATTTGGGCCAAAGGACCTAAATGCAGGGAATGGAGTGGTCTGTCCGCAATTTCAAGCAGACAGTGTTAGTCGCAGTGTTCCAAAGGGTAAATATACAAATTTTGGTTGAGATCGGTGGAACGGTGTAGATTTGGGACAAAGGGCCTAAATGCAGGGAATGGAGTGGTCTGTCCGCAATTTCAAGCAGACAGTGTTACTCGCAGGGTTCCAAAGGGTAAGTAATCACATTTTGGTTCAGATCGGTGAAACGGTGTAGATTTGTGCAAAAAGGGCCTAAATGCAGGGAATGGCGTGGACTGTCCGAAATTTCAAGCAGACAGTGTTAGTCGCAGTGTTCCATAGGGTAAATATACAAATGTTGGTTGAGATCGGTGAAACGGTATAGATTTGGGCCAAAGGGCCTAAATGCAGGGAATGGAGTGGTCTGTCCGCAATTTCAAGCAGACAGTGTTACTCGCAGGGCACCAAAGGGTAAGAATACGAATTTTGGTTCTGATCGGCGAAACGGTGTAGATTTGGACCAAAGGGCCTAAATGCTGGGAATGGGGTGGTCTGTCCGAAATTTTAAGTGGTCAGTGGTACTCGCAGGGTTCCAAAGGGTAAATATACAAATTTTGGTTGAGATCGGTGAAACGGTGTGGATTTGGGCCAAAGGGCCTAAATGCAGGGAATGGGGTGGTCTGTCCGAAATTTCAAGTGGACAGTGTTACTCGCAGGGTTCCAAAGGTTAAATATACAACTTTTGGTTCAGATCGGTGAAACGGTGAAGATTTGTGCAAAAGGGCCTAAATGCAGGGCATGGGGTGGTCTGTCCGAAATTTAATGTTGACGGGGTTACCCGCAGGGTTCCAAAGGGTAAGTATACAAATTTTGGTTCAGATCGGTGAAACGGTGTAGATTTGTATACATAACAGACAGACAGACAGACAAACTTTGTGCTTTATATATATAGAAGATAGAAGATGAGTGGCTGCAACTACAACGTTTCAGTTCAGCAGATAATAGAATCTGAGAGGAAAATAAAAGTTACAAATTTACGGAAGTTAAAGTCCAGGCAAGCAATTTTCAATGTTACTGAGATGATCAAAGACATTAAAGCAGCTTCAGACCAGGACATATCCAATGAATTCCTTTTGTCTGCTAAATATGACAATGTTATAAACGAAAGTGAGGAAATTGAAATGGAATCCTCTACTTTAGAAATAATAATATTTCTAGCTGGCTACGTTAGCTTTAAAGTCTCTCTCAGATGTGAATGTTTGATGTGTAAGTCAACTTTAATTACAGCTTCAGACTTAGTGTGTGAATTACCCCCTGAAGTGTGTTATTTAAACCATTTAAATCGTGGAGGTTTTAAGTATCCATCTAGTTTCTCACTTGAAATTGGAATTCAGGCATATAAAATTTTTGAAGTTCTTGTTTCTGATAGTTACAAAATGTTATTTTTATATTCTGATGACCCAAAATCTGTGTGTAATCATCTGGTACTAGAAGCAATGCAACTCAGTTCCTCTGCAATTGTATGTGAATGTGGAAAAACATTAGCATATCTTGCTGGCCGGTGTGTTAACATTTGGGCGAACGTATTCCTAAATAACTATACTAAAAATCAAACAAATGTTTGTGTGGAAGAAAGTGGCTCAAAACGATCTTGGAAGGATAATGCCGGAAGTTCCAAGAAGAAAACCAGGAAAGCTGCAGTATTTATGGACAACTAAATATATGGAGGTAATGTCATATATTATTATTATTATTTTTGTACGTTCGTTGTTTCCATGCTTTTATTAATTCATAATAAGATTTGTTAGGTGGCGCACAAGTAAGGCAATCATTATGCTTTGACTGTTTTTATCACGTTTTAAACCTAATTCTCCTGAAATTATGTCGGCCTTATTTACTATATTTCAAAAGATCACAGTGTTAAGGTTTTCATTTGTTATATTAATGCAACATTCGTCAATATTTCTTAACTAAAATACACATTGTATCGCATAACTACGATGTTTACTTGCATTGCGCGGGTCTAACGGAGCTAGCTGATCGCCTCTTTGAGTGACGTCACCGGAGCTACAGTACGGCCTGTACATTACGAAGGCAGTGCTAGAATCTTCCACGCGCAATGAGTCTAGTCAGTTGAGTCGAGTAATCGAAGCGATACGGTCGGAGAAAGATTTTAGTTAATTTAGTTGTACTGCGACATAGTGATTGTGAAGTCCAGTGATTGTGAAGGTACTGTGCATTTGTTTGTGTCGTGCGCATGCGATATCCTGTGTCGAGTTCCATAATTGTTACGATTTTGGCATAATGTCACAAAAACGTAAAGTTGATAGTGAGTGCAGGATTTTTCAGTCTAAATGGGAAATTGCATATTTTTCATAGAATGGAAAGGTAAACCACTGTGTTTGATTTGCAATCAAACAGTTGCTGTTTGTAAGGAGTTTAACTTGAAGAGACACTATGATACGAATCATAAATCAAAATTCGATTGTTACACTGAAAAAATAAGAATGGACACATTGTCATCTTTAAAATCTAAACTTCAAGGTCAACAATCGATGTTTACTAAAGCTAATACTGAGAGCGAAGATGCCCTGAAATCAAGTTTTATTATTGCATTAGAAATCGCGAAGAGATCAGAACCTTTCACTGATGGTGAGTTTATTAAAGACTGCATGTTGAAAGTGGCCGATGTTTCATTTCCATTTCAAAAGTCAATAATTAAACATATTTCGCTGTCAAGAAACACTGTTGCTTCAAGAATAAATGATTTATCTCAAAATTTGGTTCTTCAACTGAAGGAGAAAATTAAGGAATTTACAAACTTTTCACTGGCTGTTGACGAGAGCACTGATACTGAGGATACAGCTCAACTTGCTGTTTCTATACGAGGTATTAACAGTAACTTTGAAATAACTGAAGAACTATTAAAGTGCGTCCCATTGACAGGTACTACAAGAGCAAATGATATTTATTCTGCAATTGAGCATTTGATATCAGAATATGAACTCGACTGGAATATACTTAGCAGCACAACTACGGATGGCGCTCCTGCCATGGCTGGCAAACATTCGGGCGTTGTAACTAAGTTAAAACAGAAAACATCAGGGAATTTTGTGGGATTTCACTGTATAATTCATCAGGAATCATTGGCATCCAAACATTTAAAAATGGACCATGTCATGCAACCTATAATTAAAATAGTAAATTTTATAAGGAGCAGAGGACTAAAACACCGACAGTTCAGGCAGTTTATATAAGATTTGGACGAAAAGTTTTCTGATGTCCCTTATTTCACCGAAGTTCGTTGGCTCAGTCGAGGAGTAGTTTTAGAAAGATTTTTTGCATTACGTGACTTTATTCAAGCTTTCATGTTAGAAAAAGGCAACCCAATTGATTATGACAATGACTGGTGGGTTGATTGTGCCTTTTTAGTAGATGTGAATAAACACTTGACTGATCTGAATGTAAAGTTACAGGGTAAAAATCTGATTTTCACTCAAATGTATTCATGTAATCAAGCCTTTGAAACAAAGTTGAGGCTGTGGGAAAATCAGGTAAAAAATCAAACTTTGGATCATTTCCCTCATTTAAAATCATTTGGCACGGTGAACCAAAATAAATTGGATCAATATTCTCAACTTCTGCAAAATCTGATCACGGAATTCAACAATTGTTTTGAAGACTTCCACAAAATGAATGAAATGGAATTCCCAATTTTCAACAATCCATTCAATTTTTAAGCTTCACAGGCACCAGTTCATTTGCAAATGGAGTTGATTGATCTTCAATAAGACAGTATTTTGAAAGAAAAATTTAAAGAGCTTAACGCTCTTACATTTTATACACAATATTTCAAGAGTTTGGATAACTACCCGCAATTAAAAAAGCATGCAGCACGCATTCTGTGCATGTTTGGTAGCACCTATTTATGTGAGCAGATGTTTTCCGTCATGAAAATAAATAAGAACAAACATCGCACAAGACTTACGAATGAACATCTCCAATCAATTCTTAAAATAATTACAACGAATATGATACCTGACATCAATGAGCTTGTCAAAAACAAGAGAAGTCAGGTATCTGGATCCTCGAGCTCAAAATAATTACCCTCTTTTATAACTTTGATATGATTTTTAACAACCGTATATTATATACTATATAATTAAGTAAATAAAATGTTATAATAATTCAGTACATTTTTTTAAATTTGAACCTGGCCCGCCTACACATTCTAAATTTAATATATGGCCCTCTGCTAAATTGAGTTTGACACCCCTGCGTTAGAGGCTTTCCATCTGTGTCCTTAATATTACAGTACGTAGTCTTCATTTCCCCAAAAGTGTTCTTAATCCTTCGATAAGCTGTATCTACTTTTCCCAATTTCAGACGATTTTCTATACCTGCACATTTCTCTTTCAACTATTCTTCTTTCGCTTCCTTGCACTTCTTGTTAACCTCATTTCTCAGACGTCTGTTATCTGCTTTCCCATTTTTATCTCTTACATTCTTGTGTTTCCACCTTTCATTCATTAATTCTAGTATATCCTGAGTGATCCACGGTTTTCTACCTATTCTTTCTTTCCTACCAATGTTTTCCTCTGCGGATTTTGTTATTTCATTCTTCAAAAGTGCCCATCGTCTGCAATTGAAGTTTGTTTAGGGTTCTTCGAAAGTCCTTCATTTAAACTCTTCTTGAACATTTAGTGTACATCCTGTCCAATGCCCACCTTTTTGGCTTTTGACTTTTCTTCAGTTTCTTCAACTTTAATCTGCATTTCATAACAATCAGATTGCGGCCAGAGTTTATGTCAGCACCGGGATATGTTTTGCAATCCAAAATGTGGTTTCGAAATCTCTGCTTGACCATAATGAAGTCGACTTAGTAACGCCCTGTATCTCCTAGTGTCATTCATGTGTATAATCTTCTATTGTGGTTATTGAATAAGGTGTTAGTTATGACCAACTCGTGCTCGGTGCAGAATTCCATCAGCCTTGAACCACCCCCTTTGGAACGACCAGACCCATTCAACTCTACTACCCCAGAGGCACTCATTGAGGTTATGCTATTGTACTTAAGACCTAGAAAGAACACCCAGGTACTCTGGCATGATTTGACTTGTATTATCATCTTTGAGTACATTTTAATAAACAATGTATATTGACATATAAACACTTAATAAAAAAAGACATGGAAAGTTACACTAACCTGAAGGATACCTTCTAACGTAGTTATTTTTAAAAGGAATAGTCTCTCTGAACACCTTTCCAATACTAAGTCCAGACAGGATTCTTGGTAATATTTATATCACAGCTTTTGGCATATTCCTCTAATATCCTTTGCAAACATCCGTAGAACTTCTAGTCAAAAGGAAAGTAATATTTCAGGTGGCCGTACGTATTTTCTGCACTTAACTTCAAATACACGATTAGCCTACCCCTCACTTGTACAATGAATATTCTCATCTGACTCAAATATCGTTGTTGTCAGTAACCATACTGACATTCAAAGCATTCTCCAAATACCTAGATTAATAATCTTGTTTCAAGAGGGAAATTAATATTTATATATTCCACTTATTAAAAAATGTAAAGTACGGAGCGAAATTCATAACGACATTCCTCCAAGATGGTTACCCACGACCTCCTTTTGTCACATCTAACAGCTGATCGACGACTACTGTTAAGCTCGGTCAACAGAAGATCAAGAACAACAACAGAATAGCTTTGGGCAATCGACATTTCCTGAGATCTCGATACAAGTACCAATCACAGGAAATCATGCAACGACATAATAAAGAGAACACATGTTTTAGGTTTCGCCTACCATAAAGCATAATAAGAGTGTTACATACCTTTTTTCCAGCCCACTTTGTTCACATACTAAAATACACAGTGAACGAATCAGGCACCAAATGTAGATATTCCAAAGTGACCACTTGTCACCAAATAAATAAAGGAAGAATACACATTCATTTCACCGACGAAAACTTCTTACAGATGACTACGATCAGTTCTCCCAATTCCAAATCACGCTATTTCAAGCATTCGAGACCATATCATATAGTTGCCATTCCCAAACAATAAAATAAACATTCGAAACATATCGCCGTTTCCTTGACAAGACTTAGTACCGTTTAGACCAATGTTCTCAACGATTAAGGGGGCACATACAGCTCAAGGATCCACAACAAAAACGATTTTGGTTGGTTGGTTGGTTCCTTAGTTTAGGGGCTGCGACAACGCGGTCATGTAGCCCCGTGTACTTTGGGTGTGTGTAGAATCTGTCTGATAACCGGTGTTAATTGTGATGACTGTATTGGTGTGTGTGTATCTGTTTTTTTTTTTTAATTCAAGTAAGGACTGCAACTTTGAATTTTCAAATAGTTCCTACTTTTGCCGCCAAACGCCACCGTCAACGACTACTAGGCCTAGTTCAGAACTAGCTACTAGACGCCACCGCAGTCGACTCTTGGCAACGAACGTAGCAACCTAAGAGCGTTGTTTACATTCTTAACCTATACAATTTAGTTTCACACAGGTGTAATTAGTGGAAAGATCTTTAACATGCCATAAATCTATGACATGGGACCGCCGGCTTTACTAAAAAATAAAAATAAAAAAATAAATAAAATAAAAAAACGATTTTAATATTATAACTGTGCCTGCCACAAATCTTGTACAACAATGATATACATATCCAAGGAAACACACACACCTTGCTATTAGAAGCAAAGTTAAAAATTTTCAAAATTCAAATGATAATTATTTTTATCAATTTTTTCAAAATGGGTTCTTGTTTTGTGCTGACCTTCACCGTTTCCCTGATATCTCCCGTGTTTATATGGATTTTTGGAGTTTTCTTTTTTTAATGTGGGTGCTCTGAAGATAACCAAAGGTATCTCACTTCCCACAAGGATCTTCATCAGAAGTTTCTTGACATCTAGTCAGGTCGATGCTAAGTTACAAACTTTGGAATACTTTTTCAAGCTCCAAAACAGCTGTCCGGACTTCGACAATAACAACACCGCCATCTAGCGGCAGCTACTGATCATGCGCACAACACACATTGAGTCAACCAATATCTTACCTTCCAGTTAATGCCACGCTCTCTGTCGTGAACCAGCGAACTAAAATCTCTACCACTGGCAGAGAAGGACAAACACGGAGCCTTGAAGGTAGGAGCGTACAAGTGTCGTTTAAAAACGGCGCAATCCTGTCTCCTCGGTCATTCCTTTCATCTAATCCAAAATCTCCTACTATCTTCCCTTCTCTTCCTTATCCTACCACAGCATTCCAATCTCACATTACTATAACATTTTCATCACCCTTCACATCTATTTCTTCGTAGACCTTCTCAAAATCTTTATCATCAGCTTTACTGGTAGGCATATATAATTGTACCACTCTGGTGCCCGTAGTTTTAGGTAGATTTCATTAGAAAGCTAACTATTGCAATGGGTCCCATGCTTCGACTTCCGGAAAATTTCGACATATCTTCGCGTTTCACATCCCCCAGACCCCAAAACCACCGTCAGTTCAAAAGTGTATATATAATTTATGTATATATATATATATATATATATATATATATATATATGTATACTAGCTGACCCGGCAGACGTTGTCCTGCCATCAAAGAAAGTGTTGTAACTTTGTTTCTTGAAGTGCTTTTGGATACAAAATATTTTTTTCTAATTTCTGTTAATTGCCTCTAAACTATCGTGATATGAATTAACTAATCTAGAAACATTCGTGGGAGCGTGCACAACAACTCTCCAACGTTTCATCGCAATTGGATAAATGGCATAAAACGCATTCGGGATCTTTTTTTAATGATTCGTGCGCTGTCACTCATTTGTTGAATCTACTCGTGCTCTACCTACTGTGAAATTGATTTACTAAGTTAGAAAGCTTCACGTAAGTATACACAACAACTCATCAAAGTGTCATCGGAATCGCATGAATGACATATGAACGTATACGGGATTTTTTAAACGATTCGCGAGCCGTCACTCATTTGTTGAATCTACTCATGCGCTACCTATTGTAAAATAGATTTACAAAGCCTGAAACCTTCTCTGGAGTGTACTCAATCATTCACCAAGGTTTCATCGCAATCGGATGAATGATATATGACCGCATACGCGACATTGTGGAAACGATTCACGCGCCGTCGCTCATTTGTTGAATCTACTCGTGCGCTACTTATTATAAACTGGATTTACTAATCCAGAAACCTTTCCTGGAGTGTACACAACAATTCATCAAAGTATCATCCTAATCGGATAAATGGTATATGAACGCATACAGGACTATGTTGAAACGATTCGTGCGCCATCGCACATTTGTTCAATCTACTCGTGCGCTACCTATTGTAAAATGAATTTACTGAGCCAGAAACCTTTACTGAAGTATACACAACAATTCACTATAGTTTCATCGCAATCGGATAAATGGTATATGGACGCATACGGTACTTTGTTGAAATGATTCGCGTGCCGTCACTCATTTGTTGAATCTACTCGTGCGCTACCAATTGTAAAATGGATTTATTAAGCCAGAAACCTTCCGTAGTGTGCACACAACATCTGACCCAAGCTTCATCGTAATCGGACGAATGGTATTTGAACGCATACGGGACCTTATTGAAACGCTTCGCGCGTCGTCGCTCATTTGTTGAATCTACTCGTGCCCAACCTCCTTTGAAATGGATTTACTAAGTTAGAAACCTTCACGTAAGTGTACACAACAACTCATCAAAGTTTCATCTCAATCGATGAATGCTATATATAAACGTATACGGGATTTTGTTGAAACACTTCGCGCGTCGTCACTCATTTGTAGAATCTACTCGTGCGCTACCTATTGTAAAATTAATTTACTAAGCCAGAAGCCGTCCCTGGAGTGCACACAACATATCACTCAAGTTTCATCGCTATCGGACGAATGGTATTTGAACGCATACGGGACCTTGTTGAAACGCTTCGTGCGTCGGCGCTCATTTGTTTAATCTACTCGTGCTTAACCTCCTGTGAAATGGATTTACTAAGATAAAAAACCTTCACGTAAGTGTTTACAACAACTCATCAAAGTTTCATCGCAATCGATGAATGGTATATAAACTTAAACGGGATTTGGTTGAAACATTTCGCGCGTCGTCACTCATTTGTTGAATCTAGTCGTGCGCTATCTATTGTAAAATGGATTTATTAAGCCAAACACCTTCCCTGGAGTGCACTCAACATGTCACCCAAGTTTCATCGCAATCGGATGAATGGTATATGAACGCATACGGTACTTTGAAACGCTCTAACGTGCAGGGACAAACAGAATTCGACATCACTGCCACCTTTGGTATAAAACACAATTTTCCGCCATGGGCGGAGTGAATGTTATGGCGGTAGTTGCACAGATTGCGACCAGGTGGCTCTACGTGCAGAGACACACAGTCCAAAAGGATCACTTCTCACTAAGGCTAGCGGTTTCCATGTCGACTGTTTAAGACTGTATATTGTGGTTCTAAATTTGTGTGTAAATTGTGGTTCTAAAATTCTAAAATTCCACCTATCTGGTCAAATTGTGAATCTAAACCATACATGGGCCCACCCTAACATTCATACAAAATTTCATCAAAATCGGCCCAGGCGTTAAGGAGGAGTTCAGTCACATACACACGTGTCGAAGAATTATATCTATAACAAGCTGACCCGGCAGACGTTGTCCTGCTAATCAAAGAAAGCGTTGTAACTTTGTTTCTTGACGTACTTTTGGATACACAATATTTTTCTCAATTTCTGTTAACTGCCTCTAAACTATCGTGAAATGATTTAACTAATCTAAAAACATTCGTGAGAGCGTGCACAACAACTCTCCAAAGTTTCATCGCAATTGGATAAATGGCATATAACGCATACGGGATTTTGTTTAAATGATTCGTGCACAGTCACTCATTCGTTGAATCTACTCGTTCTCTACCAACTGTGAAATGGATTTACTAAGTTAGAAAGCTTCACGTATGTGTACACAACAACTCATCAAAGTTTCATCGCAATCGATGAATAGTATATGAACGCATACGGGATTTTGTTGGAAAGCTTCGCGCGTCATCACTCATTTGTTACATCTACTCGTGCGCTACCAATATTGTAAAATGGATTTACCAAGTTGAACCCTGGCGTGTACACAACAACTCATCAATGTTTCATCGGAATCGGATGAATGACATCCGAACGCATACGGGATTTTCTTTAAACGATTCGCATGCCATCACTCATTTGTTGAATCTACTCATGCGCTACTTTTAAAAACTGGATTTACTAAGCCAGAAACCTTTCCAGGAGTGTACACAACAATTCACCAAAGTTTCATCGCAATCGGATAAATGGTATATGGACGCATACGGTACTTTGTTGAAATGATTCGCGTACCGTCACTCATTTGTGAATCTACTCGTGCGCTACCTATTGTAAAATGGATTTATTAATCCAGAAACCTTCCGTAGGGTGTACTCAACATCTCACCAAAGTTTCATCGTAATCGGACGAATGGTATTTGAACGCATACGGGTCCTTATTGAAACGCTTCACGTGTCGTCGCTCATTTGTCGAATGTACTCGTGCGCAACCTCCTGTGAAATGGATTTACTAAGGTAGAAACTCTCACGTAAGTGTACACAATATCTCACCATAGTTTCATTGCAATCGGATGAATGGTATATGAACGCATATGGGACTTAGATTAAACGTTCACGCGTCGTCGCTCATTTGTTGAATCTACTCGTGCGCTACCAATGGTAAAATGGATTTACTAATCCAGAAGCCTCTCCCTGGAGTGTACACAACATCTCACCCAAGTTTCATCGCGATCGGACGAATGGTATTTGAACGCACACGGGACCTTGTTGAAACTCTTCGCAGGTCGTCGCTCATTTGTTGAATCTACTCGTGCGCAACCTCCTGTGAAATGGATTTACTAAGTTAGAAACCTTCAGGTAAGCGTACACAACAACTCATCAAAGTTTCATCTCAAACGATGAATGGTATATAAACATATACGGGATTTTGTTGAAACACTTCGCGCGTCGTCGCTTATTTGTTGAATCTACTCGTGCGCTACCTATTGTAAAATGAATTTACTAAGCCAGAAGCCTTCCCTGGAGTTTACACAACATCTCACCCTAGTTTCATCGCGATCGGACGAATGGTATTTGAACGCATACGGGACCTTCTTAAAACGCTTCGTGCGTCGTCGCTCATTTGTTGAATCTAGTCGTGCGCTATCTATTGTAAAATAATTTACTAAGCCAAACACCTTCCCTGGAGTACACTCAACATCTCACCCAAGTTTCATCGCGATCGGACGAATGGTATTTGAACGCATACGGGACCTTCTTAAAACGCTTCGTGCATCGTCGCTCATTTGTTGAATCTAGTCGTGCGCTATCTATTCTAAAATAATTTACTAAGCCAAACACCTTCCCTGGAGTACACTCAACATCTCACCCAAGTTTCATCGCAATGGGATGAACGGTATATGAACGCATACGTGACTTTGAATCGCTCCAACGTGCAGAGACAAACCGTAGAATTCGTCCGCCACGGGCGGAGTGTATGTTATGGCGGTAGTTGCACAGGTTGCGACCAGGTGGCTCTACGTGCAGAGACATACAGTCCAAAAGGATCACTTTTCACTAAGGCTAGCGGTTTCCATGACGACTGTTTATGACTGTATATTGTGGTTCTAAATTTGTGTGTACATTGTGGTTCTAAAATTCTAAAATTCCACCTATCTGGTCAAATTGTGAATCTAAACCATACATGGGCCCACCCTAACATTCATACAAAATTTCATCAAAATCGGCCCAGGCGTTTAGGAGGAGTTCAGTCACATACACACGTATCGAAGAATTATATATATAAAGACTAGCTGACCCGGCAGACGTTGTCCTGCCAATCAAAGAAAGTGTTGTAACTTTGTTTCATGAAGTGCTTTTGGATACACAATATTTTTTTTCAATTTCTGTTAACTGCCTCTAAACTATCGTGAAATGAATTAACTAATCTAGAAACATTGGATAAATGGCATAAAAAGCATACGGGATTTTGTTTAAATGATTCGTGCGCTGTCACTCATTTGTTGAATCTACTCGTGCTCTACCAACTGTGAAATTGATTTACTAAGTTAGAAAGCTTCACGTAAGTATACACAACAACTCATCAAAGTTTCATCGGAATCGGATGATTGACATATGAACGTATACGGGATTTTTTTAACGATTCGCGTGCCGTCACTCATTTGTTGAATCTACTCATGCGCTACCTATTGTAAAATAGATTTACTAAGCCTGAACACTTCTCTGGAGTGTACTCAATCATTCACCAAGGTTTCATCGCAATCGGATGAATGATATATGACCGCATACGCGACATTGTGGAAACGATTCACGCGCCGTCGCTCATTTGTTGAATCTACTCGTGCGCTACTTATTAAAAACTGGATTTACTAATCTAGAAACCTTTCCTGGAGTGTACACAACAATTCACCAAAGTTTCATCGCAATCGGATAAATGGTAATGAACGCATACAGGACTATGTTGAAACGATTCGCGTGCCATCGCACATTTGTTTAATCTACTCGTGCCCTACCTATTGTAAAATGAATTTACTGAGCCAGAAACCCTTACTGAAGTGTACACAACAATGCACCAAAGTTTCATCGCAATCGGATAAATTGGTATATGGACGCATATGATATTTTGTTGAAATGATTCGCGTGCCGTCACACATTTGTTGAATCTACTCGTGCGCTACCAATTGTAAAATGGATTTATTAAGCCAGAAACCTTCCGTAGGGTGTACGCAACATCTCACCCAAGTTTCATCGTAATCGGGCGAATGGTATTTGAACGCATACGGGACCCTATTGAAACGCTTCGCGCGTCGTCGCTCATTTGTTGAATCTACTCGTGCGCTGCCTCCTGTGAAATGGATTTACTAAGTTAGAAACCCTCACGTAAGTGTACACAACATCTCACCCAAGTTTCATTGCAATCGGATGAATGGTATATGAACGCATACGGGACTTAGTTTAAACGTTTGCACAACGTCGCTAATTTGAAGAATCTACTCGTGTGCTACTTATTCTAAAATGGATTTACTAATCCAGAAGCCTCCCCTGGAGTGTACACAACATCTCACCCAAGTTCCATCGCTATCGGACGAATGGTATTTGAACGCATATGGGACCTTGTTGAAACGCTTAGTGCGTCGGCGCTCATTTGTTTAATCTACTCGTGTGCAACCTCCTGTAAAATGGATTTACTAAGTTAGAAACCTTCACGTAAGTGTACACAATAACTCATCAAAGTTTCATCTCAATCGATGAATGGTATATAAACTTATGCGGGATTTTGTTGAAACGCTTCGCGCGTCGTCACTCATTTGCCGAATCTAGTCGTGCGCTACCTTTTGTAAAATTAATTTACTAAGCCAGAAGTCTTCCCTGGAGTGCACACAACATATCACTCAAGTTTCATCGCTATGGAACGAATGGTATTTGAACGCATACGGAACCTTGTTGAAACGCTTAGTGCGTCGGCGCCCATTTGTTTAATCTACTCGTGCGCAACCTCCAGTTAAATGGATTTACTGAGTTAGAAACCTTCACGTAAGTGTACAGAACAACTCATCAAAGTTTCATCGCAATTGATGAATGGTACGTATATAAACTTATACGGGATTTTGTTGCAACATTTCGCGCGTCGTCGCTCATTTGTTGAATCTACTCGTGCGCTACCTAAAGTAAAATGAATTTACTAAGCCAGAAGCCTTTCCTGGAGTGTACACAACTTCTCACCCGAGTTTCATTGCTATCGGACGAATGGTATTTGAACGCATACGGGACTTTTTGAAACGCTTCGCGTGTCGTCGCTCATTTGTTGAATCTAGTCGTGCGCTATCTATTGTAAAATGGATTTACTAAGCCAAACACCTTCCCTGGAGTGCACTCAACATCTCACCCAAGTTTCATCGCAATCGGAGGAATGGTATATGAACGCATACGGAACTTTGAAACGCTATAACGTGCAGAGACAAACAGAATTCGACATCACTGCCACCTTTGATATAAAACACAACTTTACGCCATGGGCGGAGTGTATGTTATGGCGGTAGTTAAACAGGTTGCGACCAGGTGGCTCTACGTGCAGAGACACACAGCCCAAAAGGATCACTTTTCACTAAGGCTAGCGGTTTCCGTGACGACTGTTTATGACTGTATTGTGGTTCTAAATTTGTGTGTAAATTGTGGTTCTAAAATTCTAAAATTCCACCTGTCTGGTCAAATTGTGAATCTAAACCATACATGGGCCCACCCTAACATTCATACAAAATTTCATCAAAATCGGTTCAGTCGTTTAGGAGGAGTTCCGTCACATACACACGTGTCGAAGAATTATATATACAGTATAAAGATATAAAGATATGTATATATGTATATCAGTTTCCACAATGTCGCGTATGCGGTCATATATCATTCATCCGATTGCGATGACACGATAACTGCCGTAATTGTGTACCAATCACTTTGAATTTTTTACCGAATATGTATACCTATAAAATCTCGGGTGAGTTCGTTACTGGGCTAAATTGGTCGAAGGGAGTGAAAATGGGGGGCTTTTTTTCGAAAAAGTGAAATATTGCTATAACTCTCTTAATATGTAAAATGTCAAATCCGTTTAACGTTCATACTATGTGTCGGATAAAGCCCAAAAATTTATGTTTGAAGAGTTTTTTTATAGCACCAACCATTGACCAAAGGGGTGGGAAAAAGTGGGTTTTTCGGGAAACATTAATCATATCTCTTAATAGGCACAATATCAAAACCGTACAAAATGGACAGTATTCCTCTAATAATTACCTAAAACTTTTGTCTGAAAGAATTTTTAATATGACCCACCATTACGCCAAGGGATGAGAAAAATGAATTCGGAATTATAAGAAAATGCCAAGAGCTATCAGAGGTTGCCATGGCAACACTACTAAATTGATGAGGGATGAGCCATCAGACGTTGCCATGACAACGCACTTGCACGAGATCAGATTCAGTATTTCCATCTGACTAAGTGGGAAGGGCTTCTGTGACGTAACTGGTAGATTGCTGAATGTCTATGCCCAAGGTCGCGGTTTCAAAGCCGGCCGAAGTCGTCGGATTTTCTAAGAGCGCTAAAATCCCTCAGTATGCTTTCCTTTGGAGGGGAAGTTCCAAAGTTCCTTGCGAGTTGCTGGTTGGGGTGGCATCTAGTAGCCAAGTTCATAGCTAGGTGTCATTGACGGTAGTACCTGGTAGCAACATTAGGAACTACTGCTTGAAATTGACCGTCTGCAGTCCTTACCTGAATTAAGACTAATACAGCCATTACAATTCACACCGTTTATCAGACAGATTCTACACTCCCCACAAAGTACACGGGGTTAGATGACCGCGTTGTCGCAGCCCCTAAACTGAGGAACCAACCAGAGGAGGATTTCATTAGAAAGCTAACTATTGCAATGGGTACCATGTTTCGACTTCCGGAAAATTTCGACATATCTTCGCGTTTCACATCCCCCAGACCCCAAAACCACCGTCAGTTCAAAAGTCTATACATAATGTATATACACACATCAAAAAAAGTTTTGCATCACCTCGGTTCCAAGAGTTCCGGAACCGTTAAATACAAAGGGAATAGAGATCAACACAAACAACATTTCAGCTCGTTTTATTGCTCATGAGACCCACACATTGCATGTTGTACCATCATACAGCTAGACTTTCAGCATTTGTGGTCCAGATTGCAGTACACACCACTACCTCTAATACCCAGTAGCACGTCCTCTTGCATTGATGCATGCCTGTATTCGCCGTGGCATACTATCCACAAGTTCATCAAGACACTGTTGGTCCAAATTGTCCCACTCCTCAACGACAATTCGGCGTAAATCTCTCAGAGTGGTTGGTGGGTCAAGACGTCCATAAACAGCCCTTTTCAACATATCCCAGGCATGTTCGATAGGGTTCATGTCTGGCGAACATGCTGGCCACTGTAGTCGAGCGATGTCGTTATCTTGAAGGAACGCATTCACAAGATGTGCACGATGAGGTCGAGAATTGTCGTCCATGAAGACAAATGCCTCTCCAATATTCTGCCGATATGGTTGCACTATGGGTCGGAGGATGTCATTCAGGTATCGTAAAGCCGTTTCGGAGCCTTCCATGACCACCAGTGGCGTACGTCGGCCCCACATAATGCCACCCCAAAACATCAGGGAACCACCACCTTGCTGCACTCGCTGGACAGTGTGTCTAAGACGTTCAGCCTGACCAGGGTGCCTCCAAACACGTCTCCGACGATTGTCTGGTTGAAGGCATATGCGACACTCATCGGTGAAGAGAACGTGATGCCAATTCCGTGGGGTCCATTCAGCATGTTGTTGGGCCCATCTGTACCGCGCTGCATGGTGTCGGGGTTGCAAAGCTGGACCTCGCCATGGACGTCGGGAGTGAAGTTGCGCATCATGCAGCCTATTGCGCACAGTTTGAGTTGAAACACGACGTCCTGTGGCTGAACGAAACGCATTATTCAACATGGTGGCATTGCTGTCAGGGTTCCTCCGAGCGGCAATCCGTAAGTAGCGGTCATCCACTACAGTAGTAGCCCTTGGGCGGCCTGAGCGAGGCCTGTCATCGACAGTTCCTGTATCTCTGTACCTCCTCCATGTCCGAACAACATCGCTTTGGTTCACTCTGAGACGCCTGGAAACTTCCCTTGTTGAGAGCCCTTCTTGACACAAAGTAACAATGCGGACGCGATCGAACTGCGGTATTGACCTTCTAGGCATGGTAGAACTACAGACAACATGAGCAGCGTACCTTCGTCCTGGTGGAATGACTGGAACTGATCGGCTGTCGTACCCCCTCCGTCTAATAGGCCCTGCTCATGCATGGTTGTTTACATCTTTGAGCAGTTTTAGTGACATCTATGAACAGTCAAAGGGACTGTATCTTGGATACAATATACACAGTCAACGTCTATATGCCGGAGATCTGGGAACCGAGGTGATGCAAAACTTTTTTTGATGTGTATATATATATATATATATGTATATCAGTTTTTTGTGGACACGATAACTGCCGTAATTTTGCACCAATCAATTTGAATTTTTTACCGAATATGTATACCTATAAAATCTCGGTCGAGTTCGTTACTGGGCTAAATAGGTCGAAGGGGGTGAAAATGGGGGGCTTTTTTCGAAAAAGGGAAATATTGCTATAACTCTCTTAATATGTGAAATATCGAATCCGTTCAACGTTCATACTATGTGTCGGATAAAGCCCAAAAATTTATGTTTGAAGAGTTTTTATAACACCAACCATTGACCAAAGGGGTGAGAAAAAGTGGTTTTTTCGGGAAACATTAATCATATCTCTCTTAATAGGCACAATATCAAAACCCTACAAAATGGACAATATTCCCCTAATAATTACCTAAAACTTTTGTCTGAAATAATTTTTGATATGACCCACCATCATGCCAAGGGATGAGAAAAATGATTTCGGAATTATAAGAAAATGCCAAGAGCTATCAGTGGTTGCCATGGTAACACTACTAAATTGATGAGGGAAGAGCCATCAGACGTTGCCAAGATAACGCACTTGCACGAGATCAGATTCAGATTTCCATCTGACTAAGTGTGAAGCGGCTTCGGTGACGTAACTGGTAGCAGGCTGAATGTCTATGCCCAAGGTCGCGAGTTCAAAGCCGGCCGAAGTCGTCGGATTTTCTAAGAGCGCTAAAAATCCCTCAGTATGCTTTCCTTTGGAGGGGAAGTTCCAACGTTCGTTGCGAGTTGCTGTTTGCGGTGGCATGTAGTAGCCAAGTTTACAGCTAGGTGTCGTTGACGGTAGTACCTGGTGGCAACATTAGGAACTACTGCTTGAAATTGACCGTCTTCAGTCCTTACCTGAATTACAGACTAATACAGCCATCCCAAAGTACACGGGGTTACATGACCGCGTTGTCGCACCTCCCAAACTGAGGAACCAACCAAAATCTCTGCGGGAGATATAATTTTGCGTGAAGAAGTAACAGACCGTTACATAGTTACACATCAGTGTCGAAACCTTGCATAAGGACAGTGTGACCACAAGTATAAAAATGGACCCCAAATGACAAGAAGGTTACCGTTCCCATAAGACAATAAAATGTTTAAAATAAGCATAAAATGACGAAAAACAAAGTTAATTAAGCTCCAATTATAAAATAACTTCTCGCAATAAATGAGGTCTGATCCTTCTACGAAAACCTGCATATTCTGCCTATTTTCGCCTATCCCCAAATTTGTCCGGTGAAATCTACCTCCGCCTTCCGGCGTGCCGAGAGGACATTTTTTGTATTGATTTTACCTACAATAATCCGTTCACTATATTGCTCAATATTCCACCCGCTGTCCAAGTTTTCTACTCAATATGAGACCAACCCCAGCTTGGCCATTCTTTGATTTAGTGCTAATGACCCTATAGTCTCCTGACCAAAAGTTCTGATCTTACTGCCAGCGCATTTCACTAATCTCAACCAAATCTAACCTCAACCTATCAATTTCCCTTTATCAGGTTTCTAACCTTCCTCTGCCTTGCAGTGTTCTTACATTCCAAGCTCCGATCCGTAGAATATAAGATATCCTCTTTGTCACTTCTGTGATGTTAACCCCCTCTCGAGTAGTCCCCACCCAGAGATCCAAACGAGGGACTAGTTTAACTCCGTATTGGAATTTTACAAGAGAGGCGGCCATCATCGCATGCAATTATACACAGAGAGGTGTATATCCGCAGGATTAGCATTACGGCTGTAGTTTCCCGTTGCTTTCAGCCGTGCAACAGAACGCAGTGTGGCCATTATTATGCTAATGTTATCGATATCTTAACCGTCTATAAGACAAGAAAAGAATTTATTTATTCTGAAGGGCTGCTACTTCCTTTCAGAATAAAGTAATAGAGCAATTCTACCAACAAAAAATACTAACCTACTACAAACAACTAAATACTTAAATTTTACTAACAAAAAATACTTAAGTACTACCAACAACAAAATACTACCACTAAAACTGTCTGTCACCAGGCACACTCACATGGACCCTTACACACCACAGTCTAATGTAACAATGAACTATATCTAATAAACAATGTAACTGTCACCAGGCACACTCATATGGACCCTCGCACACTACGGACTAATGAAACAATGACCTAGCGCTAATAAACAATGTAAATGTCACCAGGCACACTCATATGGACCCTTAGACACCACAGGCTAATGGAGCAATTAGCTATATCAAATAAACAATGTAACAAAGTATACAAATTTAGAATGATATCAAGAATGTAGATGTGGGCACCCAAATGTGAAAAGGCTGAAAATCGATCAAACAAAAAATTAAATAAAACCAATAAGTTAACGGGAATTATGAAAAAAAATACCAAAAAGAATTTCAGAATTAAAAAAGAATAAAGTCTTTGAGTCAATGACCACTTGTAAATTTAGATTGCTGGCCCTATAAAGCTTATAAAGCGGATGACGAGATCAGCATCCACCACATCATCGGACAATATAAGTTTGAGTGTCATCTGCAAACCAAGGTTTCTTCCTAGATCAGCAAGATCCTCACACTCGGTTAAAATGAGGACCGAAGTGAATAGGGCTACACAGGTACAAAGTGTGGGGTGTTTTCCCATCTCATTAGCTACGAGTGGGTGGATCTTGCATGACCTATCCTTAGCTTACACAAAATGACGCACTCCTTTTTGCGCCCGGAAAGATCTCCACCACACGCGAAAGTTCCTTCACTCGCTGTTAGTTTATTGGGCATTTGGTCAGCTAGTCAGAACTTGTCAGCGTAACAGAGCAAATATCTAGAGCGGGTACCTCTATTGGTCGAGGTGGTAGTGATACCTCCTCTTTTGCTGCTTGATCCGGTACTCATTTCCCGCAGCTCCCATGTACTTTGGAAGCCACAGAGAGATGATTATAGTGTCAACGCTGCACAACCCGGCTATTAGGTTGTGGATTCACTGCACTAGGGGGTGTAGCTGGAAACATGTAGCAATTGACTGCAACGAACACAAAGAGTCGGTACTGTGCCCGTCAGAGGAGCTGTCAGGTTTGCCAACAACCGAAATGACTTTCCAGACACCTCACCTGCCGGATCCATGTGTCGAGAGGATCAGGTGAATTTCTTATAGGCCAGAGCGGCACGAGAAACTATGATCCAAGGGATCTGTGGTAACATGGTGGCTAAGGTCATAGACGGCCTAAGAAAGTACACCTTAAACAACTAGACTGAGAAAGGAAACATCCAGGCTTATGTGAAACTTGGGAACACATTTATTTTAAAATTTGCAAGCACCTATCCTAGTTGGAGGGTTTATATCGGCTAATCCGCAAACTAATAAAAGAACAAGTAGTTCCGTGAAGAACTATACAGCCTATTTTCATATATCCTACTTATGTTAATTGCCACTATCAACGTACACAATTTCAGTTTGATTGCTGTGATAGATTCGTAGATATTGAGAACCGACTAAATATTTCGGATGGTCGCCATGTTGGATTTTATATATGTGGGTCCTAGAGTTATGCAGGCCTACTGTTACATGCAGATTATTGTGTACGTGTAGTATTCAAACTTTAATCGCATAATTAGGACACAAGAAGTAACAAGGAGATTTAAAAATTTCGCACAGCTGCCATCTTGATGTTATGGAAACAATTGAAATAAATTAGATACCAGTGGATTACCATTCTTATAAGGATTTACTGTACCAAGTTTCACTGCACTCGGATGGTTAAATTGCGAGAAATATTTATGTGAATATTTATACTTCGCGTCGCCGCCATGTTGGATTTGTGATCACCAGGTTATTTCAAGTCCTATAGGTGAACTTAATTTCATAGCCCCTATGAACATTAAAAATTCAGTTTGATTGCTATAATAGATTCGTAGATATTCAGAGCCGTCTAAATATATCGGATGGTCGCCATGTTGAATTGTTAAATGTATACGCCATAGAGGCATATACCATTAAAGGAAAATTATTGCGAAGGTTCATTATTCAAACTTTCACTTCGATCGCATGATTACATCACAAGAAATTAAAACTTAATTTTTAAATTCGCACAGCTGCCATCTTGAGGTTATGTAAACAATTGAACAAAATAGATACCAGTGCATTACAATGTGTATTAATATTTCCTGTACCAGATTTCAGTGCGTTTGGAACATTAAATCGCGAGAAAGGTCTATTTAAAATTATCAAATTCGCTTAGCCGCCATGTTCGTTTTGTAGTTAACTGGTTTTTGAAAGTCTCATAGATGGACTTCCAGTAGTGGCCCTTTATCTCCGTACAAAATTTCAGGGAGATACCGCTAATAGTTACAGAGATATAGAATGCCAGTGAAATATTTCGCACATCCGCCATCTTGTAGTTATGTAAACAATTGAACGAAGTTAGATGTCGGTGCATTACAATGTATATAAACATGTATTGTACCAAGTTTCATTGCGTTTGGTTGGTTAAATCGTGAGAAACGTCTATTTAAAAGTCGCAACTTCGCATGGCCGCCATGTTGGTTTTATACTTACCAGGTTTTCAAAGGTCACATAAGTGAACTTATAGCAGTTCCCTTTATCACCATACAAAATGTCAGGGTAATATCGTTAATAGTTTCGGAGATATTGAATGCTGGTGAAATATTTCGTACAGCCGCCATGTTTGATTGGTGAGTCGTAACAAAATTTGAAGGGCACGGTCGGGGTCGCCGGAAATAGTGCTATGAACTTACCGAGTTTCATTGAAATCGCTCTAGACGTTTAGATTTTATTAGGGGGACACACACACATGAATCACACACACACACACACGCACACACACACGGACAAAAGGTGATCTCATAAGCCTATTTTTTCAAAATTGAAAATAGGCTAAAAATAAAGAACAGGGCCCTACCTGTAAACTAAGGTAAACCCTCGCGAAAGATCTAATTACAAAGATAAGCGACAACCGCAACGCTAGGAAAATGGTACGAAAAGAAACCCTAATTCAAGTTACAAAGTTCAAGTTATTAACAGAATCTACATTTAAAAGGGTGGAAAACACAAGTCAAAGTTACGATGATACCATTTCCTTATTTACACTTAACGTTAATCAATTCAGCTAAGTCCTGACAATTAATGCAAAATTTACGGCGATGACGTCCGTAAAGCAAAAACAATTACATCAAAAGCAACATGAAAAGCCATAAAAAATGTTAAATACACTCTTATCAACTATGTGCTCATCAGCACAAACAAGGTAAACATTGGGATTTTCATACATTGTAATAATAAATAAAACATAAGACGAAATTCATATTATATTCCTGCCTGCACCTTGGAATACTCAATGTCATCTAAGTGAGTGTTATTTAGGTTGGCAATGGCGTAGTTATAACTACGACTTATATCGCATGAGTGTCGAGCTCCACCAGCTACGAACTAACGGTTAAGCAACACTCCGTCGATCAAAAATAGTGTCATCTGTCCTAGGTTATTTCCATCAGGAAATGTAAAACATCAACAAGGTGTCGGTCAGCAGGTCCAAAATGCATGTATTTCAAGTTTAACAGAAATAAACAATTAGTTATCAGCATGTTTAGAATAGTTATGCGCTTGATTATTATTTTCATAGGTTTAATTCATTGTCGGTTTATGGCGAAATTGCTGACATTCCTAGACACCTGGGATCAACAATAGCGTCTCATGCGAGATCAATTATCTGCTGTCACGTCGATATAAAAGTCGGAAATACCTTCATCGAGCTCCCATCGCTCAGACAAACAATAACACAAGTTATCAGTGGCGCTCGGCTCTCTTGAGTAACCTTGGGTAGGCATGGGAACACATCAGTTACCTCCCGTAAATAACAAGTCTACAGAACAAAGTCTGGACATACGTGCATTACCAGCTCTGAATATATGAATAGCCTCAAACAAGGGTGTCTATCACTAGCCTCATAATAAAGAATAAACCTTAACAGAATATAAATGTACACTCTCCAACAGTGTCAAAAAGGTAGTCGCTGTACCAGCGATCAAGCATGTGGCGTTTGCCAATAATTCATCATAAGATAAAACATCTGATCAACACAAAATGGCTGCCTAGACCTTGACCTATAAATGAAACACAAAAACTAACAGTAAGGAATGCTACAAGCATTTGACAAAGGTCTGAATAAGTCTGTCTCACATTGGAGTGCGCTCGGTGTATGCTGGGAAATATCGTCACCTGCTCGTGACACTGAGCTAGGCTCGTAACTTTCTGTCACATGGGACGGCTATAACAACACACTAGATTTAACTGAAGGCAGCAGCTCTCTTCAACGAAAGTCCAATGAGAAACTGGCCTTGTAATTTATCCCAGTATAACATTTAAATCACATAATTGTAATGCGTAAAAGCACGTCATAAAAATATACACTACAAGACGTAGCATGTCTTTTCAAACAAAGAATAGTAAAAGATAGCAATGTTACTCGATCTGAATGTCTTGGACATTGACAGATATGTCACTTCAAAAATGCTTAGCATTTAATAACCAACAAAAACATGTGTCTGATCACTTCTTCTTCTTCTTTTCTTTAGCGTTCGTCCCACCTTGTGGCAGGGTCCGCTATGTGGGATCGTAGTCTCCATTTCCCTCGGTCATGGGCCATGTCTGGATGAAGATTGACAGCCTTTAGATCATTGTGCAGTGTATCGGCCCACCGTTGCCTTGGTCGCCCTCTGGGCCTCTTTCCAGCCACATCCAGTGTGTAAGCTGCTTTTGTCATTGTGTCGCCCTCTACTCGCAGCACATGTCCAAACCATCTCAGACGGTTTTCCTGCATTTTTTCCCCGATTGGGGCAACACCAAACTGATTTCTGATGGCATCATTTGAAATATGATCCAGCCTAGTGAAACCTGCTGACCATCTAAGCATCTTCGTCTCCATGACACATAGGCGACGTTCTACTTCCTTAGTAGATGGCCAGCACTCCGTGCCGTAGAGAGCGACAGGACGAATGAAAGTCCGGTAGATCTTAGATGTCAAATGGTCATTCATCCTACGGTCACAGGTGACGCCAGTTGTCATTCGCCACTTCATCCAGGCTGCGTGTATCCTTGTGTTCACCTCGTCAATAAGTCGCCCATCATCAGATATAGTGGAACCAAGATACTTAAATTTCGCTACACGTGGTAAATCGTCTCCGTCAACAGTAATGGTGCCCACTTCTTTTGTATCGGATGTCATGTATTCTGTCTTCTTCTTGTTGAGGCGCAGACCATATTGCGCAAGTCGATTGTACCACTCTTGTGTTTGACGTTGGAGATCAAGCTTCCTCTCAGCAGCCAACATGACGTCATCTGCATAGAGAAGTGTCCATGGTAGCGGCTGGTGCAGGTCTGACGTTACAGTGTCCATCACAAGAATGAACAACATTGGTGGACACCTACGGTGATGCGGAAGTCATTAGACGCTCCCGCGGCAGCTAGGACATAGCTCCCTGGTTCTACATAAAGCAGCTGCACCCATTTAAGAAGGTGTTCCGGGATGCCGTGTTGACGGAGCGCTAACCAGATTAGGTCATGTGGCACCCGATCAAAAGCCTTCTCAAGGTCGAGGAAAGCAAGATGCAAAGGTTTATTTCTTTCGGAGTATTTCTCAACCAGTTGCCGTACAGCGAAGATTTCATCTGTTGTGCCGCAGTTTTTCACAAAGCCTGCTTGGTTCCTTGTGATTTTGGCAATCGCACGAATTCTTTTGTCAAGGATACGCTCGAAAACATTAATTGCGTGGCACAGAAGTCTGATCGGGCAGTAATTTGAACATTCGGCAGGGCTTCCCTTCTTTTTGAAGATTGGTACTGTGATACTCCATTGCCAATCTGTTGGTATTCGACCTTCTTTGGTAATCCGATTGAAGAATTGTGTTAACCATCCTGCAGCATCCCACTCCTTAGAGCACCATAACTCTGCTGGAAGATCATCGGGGCCGGTGGCTTTCCCAGGCTTCATCTCCTTCAGAGCAGCCTCAACTTCGGCAATCTCAATCTCCTTAATTGGTCCTTCAACAGCACAGGTGGTTGGGATTGGTGGATGGGGAAATTCTTCAGTCGAAATTTTCTCGAAGTAGCTCCGCCAGCGTTCCCTTGCTATCTCCCAGTCTACTAGCAGCTCACCCACTTCATTGTTGATGCCATAGAAATGTTGGATGTCTTCCGTTTTTCGATGCCTCGATTTGACTATCCAATAAATGTCACGCTCGCCCTCACGCGTATCCAAGTTTCTTGTAGAGGTCTGCATATCGCTCAGCTTTTGTTGAGGCAACAACTTTCTTCCCCTCACTATGGGCTACATTATAGGCATTCCAGCGAGATGGATTTTTATCTACAAGAAACTCATGGTACAACTGCTTCTTCTTATGTACCGCTTCCTTGACAGTGTCGTTCCAGAGCCACGTATCTTTCTCAATCCGCAGTCGTCCTGGATTTGTTGTTCCGAGAATGGCATGTGCAGCTGCATGAGACGAGTCTTTTAGTTTTGTCCAGCTCTCTTCAACTGTCGTAATGGGTGGTACAGTGAATTTTGCAATGACATTGGACTCTATTACCTTAAACCGCCACCATTTGATTCTTGAAGGACCCGTTCTGGCCGTGCATACAGCTCTTGGTGGCGTTATACGCAGCTTACAGATGACTGGTCGATGCTGCATCGCAACGGTTACGTATGGAACAACTTTCGTGCCTAAAACGTCTGTAAGGTTACGACGTCTCACAAGGACGTAGTCAATCTGAGTAGCATTTGGACCACTGTAGTACATGATTAGATGGGTATCGCGCTTTTTAAACCAGGTGTTTGTGATGACCATGCCATGAGTTTCTGCGTAATCAAGTATTCGTTGGCCGTCATCATTCTTCAGTCCATAGCCGTGTCCACCATGGGCTGCATGATCTTCTTTCTGCTGGCTGACATGTCCATTTAGATCGCCAGCAACACTGAGGTAATCTTCAGATGGCACTTGCGCAGCCTTCTCATCAAGCAGCGTCCAGAAAGCATCTTTAGTTTCTGTGTTTAGGCCTGTTTGTGGGGCATAAGCGCTGAAGAAATGATTTTTTCTTCTGTCTGCTACGTAAACAATTTTCATAAGGCGGTCATCATACCTTTGCACTTCACATACAGAGCCATCAAACTTTGCTGATCTGACAATGCCGTCACCATTAGTTGTTCTGCGGGTTCCATTGCATATGAGTTTGTATCCACACCCAATTTCGTAAGACTTTTCTCCACTCCACCTCGTTTCCTGCACTGCACAGATATCGATGCGCCAATTTTCGAGTGCTTTAGCTAATTCGCTACTTCTTCCAGTCATAGTCCCGACTTTCAATGATGCGAGACAGAAAATGGGGGCTCGCTTGTTTAGCCGTCGCCGCCCTTGCGACGGTAACCCTTGCATACTTTTCACGCTGACTGGGCACTGCCCGCGCGCGTCGCTTACGGGGGACGCCCTAACCTTGGTTCCGAAATCTTGAGACGACATTCCCGTAAAGATGTAACATTGTGCTTTTACGGCTGGCTTGTCACAAAGCCTATCGCCAAGCATTTTTGCGCTACTGCCAGCGTATAATTCGGCCGCCCCTACGATGGGTTACAGACGCCGTTTGTAGCCGCCCGATCCGGGTCAGACGCTACAACAGATATCCACCCCGAAAATGAGGATGATATATTTTACTCAATTAATCCCGAGCACTGGGCTGCCCCGTCCGCCGCCTACACTGTACCGAGGATTAACCTCTCTACTGCAACTGCTTTTGAGGTCTTCGCTGTAACCCTGGCAAGGGACCCTTACATGGGACTATCAGCCGGGTAGCTGGACCAAGGTTTTTTTTGAGAGGTGTTACTCCTCTATCACTCGTCCTTTGTCCTGACTTGTGACAGGCAGAGCCTGGCTTCCCAAACATTGGGTCCAGGTTGGTGGGGTGTATGATCACTTGACACAAACAAATACAGAAAAATGCGCAAATTCTCACATCTGCTGAGTTTGCTAATGATACGTTGAGTACAGGGTTCGATGCTCTACTGCATACAATTTACTTCCCTTACTGTGTTCTTCACTGAGAACTGGATGGCGTCAAAGCTCATCTGAATGAAATATTATAGCTTAGTTACAAAATTGATGGTTACAGTCGACCATCTACTGATACGGTCTAATCTAAAGAGATCAGTGGCGTGACATACAGTTAAAATAATGGGTGTCATGAAAATAACACTGACAATGACGGCCAATCGTCATGTAAAAGAAAACTATACACAAAATCCCCCATACCAGGGTAAAACAAAGTAGTTCAAAGACTTCAGTCACGTTTAGTAAGCGAAAAGACTTGACATCTTTTGACGTCCAATAGAATGCACCTGATTGAACTCAGATCAATCACAGGCTGTCTGACAATCACTGTAAGTGAAAGACAAAAATGAGTACTAAAAATACTAAATCATACCTAATGGCTGTCACGATAAGTTCGGTTGGTTCTACTAAACTATTCTACCACAAAAAGAATCGTACAAGAAGAGTATGGACTGACTCACCGAATTAAGGCATCTTCACCTCGTTCTTTCCAACGAACTGAGGGGAACAATTTATCCTCTGGCTTCCGGACAAGGGTTGTCCAAACTAGGCCTCCATCATAGGCCTTATCCATGACCAAGGTCTTGATGCGTCCTCGTCGTTGACGTAGTGATGTCGTCTGCTTCTTTCCCATTGTGGCAGTGGTCATTATTCTTGTTCCGGCACGTTCATCTGCTTCTCGTGCGGCAATCCTTGATCTTCCGTCATGTATTTCCTCAGAACGGCTCCTTCACATCATGGGGGGTTCCTTTACATCATCATCCCCATCGAAGATAAGTAGTTAATCACTTCGAACACGTGGTCAGTAGAATGATGCATAGTTGACGATAAATATTCGCTTGAAGAAATATATAATTGTGACACAGCTTTTCACTGAAGCTAATATTTTTGTAGAAATAAATTCACAGATTCTACACAGCGCAGATGTTATCAAAATTGCCCATGCACTATCTGCTTTTCACTTCACAGATTTTACAATCTCTGAATCTCGTGGCATCTAAGTAATCCACGGTTGAATTTGCTCGCATTTGCGGCTATAATGATTTTCACTATTTGTAGTGTTTAAATAAAGCACTTGAACGATTATTTGTTCACAGATAATAACATATTTCGTCTCCCTCGTGGACACAGAGTTTTATCAAGCACGTGGTAAGAATGTGGTGTTCCACGGCGTAAAAATAATCACTGTTTCTAACAAATTCACAGAAACTGAAGAACATACAGGCTTTAATTTCCACTCGGTTGGCACACAAATAAGTGCTCATTAATACTCGATGCTCGTTGATTATATTCTTCGCCTACTGGCGGACTGTTTCCTCGTCTTAGCAAGACGGACTATGCCACACGTCCTATATGGACGCTAAACCATACTCGAGTGCGTAGAGCAGTGTTCCTCGTTGCGGGATCTAGCAAATACTTGAGTCATTCAGCGACTAATTCCCTTCGGTTCGCGTGTCTGCGATGATAATACCTTACCGCAAAAATAAAATACATTCACCTGAATGTTTTGAATAAGCAGAATGACGAAATGCGATGATCTGAGCCTTGTAGAAAGTTGAGACATGTTAATGAGGACTCAGATAAATATATAGTGGATTTCTTCCAAGTCAAAAGTGCAACAGGAATCTCTGTTTTGCGGGCTTATGGGCCGTGTTCTAAGGACATTTTGTCATCCTGACGTTTCGCTGAACACTACGTTCAGCAAGCGAGGTAAAACAAGTAAACAGAAGATATATAAATAGTCAACAACCCACACATAGAGGCTACCATAGCAACGGCGTACCACATAAAAGTAATGCATCAAGGACAGGGCTGCTCGGTTGTTGCATCTTCTCGTCTACGACGGTCAATGAGGGTAGGATTGAGGAGATTAAGGACTGGAAACCAAGCTCTGTTCACACGTTCTGCTTCCTCCTTAAGATTGAAGCTGTTAGTATGCTTCAGGATTTCAATAGCCTCCCTTTGTAGCCTGGCATGATAAGACACCGTGGTGGACAGAACTTCGGTGTCTCCATATCTTATATCGTGACCTGCGAGTAGCGAGTGTGCTGCTACAGTGGATTTATCTGTTTGTCCCAGCCGGCTGTGTCGTTCGTGCTCCTTGAGGCGAGTGGCAATACTTCTTTTCGTTGTTCCAATATATACTTGGCCACAATCACACGGTATTTTATAAACCCCTGACGCGGTATGAGGATGTCGCTTATCTTTAGCGGACCTAAACATGTCCTTAATATTTCCTGTAGGCCTGTATATGGTCTTTATATCATGGGACTCAAGTAGCCTCCCTATTCTGTCCGTGATCTTTTATATATATGGAAGGAAAGCTCTAGCCAGGTGCTGCTTGTCTCCAATTACCCTTGTAGTTGGACGTCTCGGATGGAGTGCTCGCTGGATATCTTTCTGGCTGTACCCATTGGCGCGTAAGGCCTCGTTGAGGTGTTCAATTTCTTGTTTTAGGCAATGCTTTTCACAAATTCTTTTCCCGCGGTCAGCCAGTGTTTTTATCACTCCGTATTTCTGTCGTGGGTGGTGGTTGGACGTCTTATGTACATATCGGTCAGTATGGGTCGGCTTACGGTAAACTGTATGTCCCAAGGTTAGATCAGCGGTCTTCGTTACCATAACGTCGAGAAAAGCGATTTTCTGTTCATTTTCTAACTCCATGATAAACTGAATGTGAGAGTTCTGGCTGTTAAGATGCTGTAAAAACAGATTTAATTGATCTTTACCATGGCCCCATATTACAAAAGTATCGTCCACGTATCGTAGCCACACTTTAGGTTTCGCTGATTACATTACATTATTTGAGCAATACAGCAGGAATAAGTTCAATGAGGTTAGGTCCACTCTCCAAACACTGATTCAGAGAAGGTGTGTTTCCCTGCCTAGCAGAGGCATCAAACACAGGACGCACCCTAGTGGTGCTGTTCTGCTTTACAACAGCTCGGTGTGGTAGGTAGTGCCCATGATCCATAGACAACTGAAGTGGAACTTCTTCGATTATCTCAAGCTGTCTCCATTCATTCAAAACATCATCATATGAACTAAACAAACCTTGTTCATGCAGTTTTCTAGTCGTGGACAGAAGTCTCTTTAATGCCAAATCTCTGTTATTTGGAAGAGGTAAATGACCCTCCTTCCAAAGCAGTGGTACCTCATAGCGTCCATCATCAGTTTTCTTAATACACGTTTGAAAATTGATCTGTATCGCACGTTCTCTCTCCTCTTTGGATTTCTGGGTGGCCGTGTCTAGGATGCCAATAGTTTCCAATTTCCAAAGATCAACGACATCATGAATGAGCAGTGAAGTAACCTCTACTGCTAAATTATTCGCAGACTGACATGGAACTTTACCCATCACAGTCCAGCCTAATTTTGTTTCTACAGCCACTAGACCTGAGTCTAAAATTTTGATTCTCCCTGTCATTACCTTTCCTGCTACATCTGCTCCGATTAGCAAGTCGACAGGTCTATCTTCACCTCCTACATCAGTTAAAGAAATATTCATATCTGAAAGCTCCGTTAACCGAGGCCCTTCCTCGATGGAAGGAATACCATCACATATAATCGACTGGTCCGTTAACCAAGGCCCTTCCTCGATGGAAGGAATACCATCACATATAATAGACTGGTCCAGCGCATCAAAATCACATTTATATTTACCCTCCAAGCTCTGTAATTCTACCTTATAACATACATGTTCCGTAACAGTTGTTTTTACACCTCCAAATAGCCTGTGTTTAATAGCTTCTTTCCTCAGAGGGGTGTAACCTAATTCCTCCAAAATTTCTCTCCTAACATACGACCTCTGAGAGCCTGGATCAATCAGAGCTCGTGCTGAAATAGAAGATTTAGGCCCTTTAACTTTTACAACTTAAGTCTGTAAGACTACTTGACTATTGGTAATACTGCTTAAGGAGGCTGTTCCTGGTTGATCCTTTTGTTTGTGGTCCTTACTACCCTTACAATCTTTCCTTCCGTTACTAGGTACATCAGGACACATTAAAACATTATGGTTCTTGCCACAAACAAAAACATCTCACAGCAATTTTACATTAGTTGAGACAATGACCCTTCTTTAAACAACGGAAACAACCACCTTTTTCTTTTAGTATCTTTTGTTTCTCTGACAGGCTGTACTTCTGTGCCTTAAAGCAATTTGAGGCGTCATGCCTATCTTCACAAAAAATGCAGACCTGTCTCTTATCATCTACCCTACTGGTAGTCAGCAATTCAGTAGCTGTAGCACCTTTATCACTTGACAATCGAGCCTGTGTATTATTGTAAACATTATCCTGAATGCCAAATCCTGCTGCAGCCAAACTGATTCTTTCTTCAGATTCAACTTCAAGTTTCAGAAATTTCATAATGTTTTCTAACCTAACTTTGCCATCGCCAGTGCTTACAAAAGTACTGCTTCTTTGCCACACCCTCAGCAGTTCATCAGGTAAACATGATTCCACCAGAGGGTATAGCATAGCAGCACATTTATCGGAAGTGACCCCTAGTGTTTGAAGTGACCTAATTTGTGATTCTAGGCTGTCATAAAGGCTACACAATAAATGAGGTTTGTTCACAGAGGATGCATTCTTCAAAACTAAAGTTAACAATTCCCGGACATGCACTTCTACAAGTAGATCGTCTCTACCGAATGGACTTCTCAAGCTTTCTACTGCTTTAACATAATTTTCTCCGGTAGGTGGAAAGCTCTCGACTACTTCCCTAGCACGAGAATCTTTAACTGTGGCTTGCAATAGATATTGAAACTTGTCTTCTGGTACAATGTCAGGGTCCTTATCCTTCTTCTGGAATTGTCCCCAGAATTGTAGCCACTGTCGTACATCACCGTCCAATTTCCGAAGTTCTAGTTTAGGGAGCTTGAATTTCCGTCTACTTGCGATATCGGCTCCACTATCGAGACTTGAATCATCCAGCGACTTCGCCTGGTGGGCTAGTATTTCATTAACACTTACCTCGGCATCGAGGAACAGTCGTTGGTAATCATCGGCAACACGGCATTCGTCTTCCAAACCCTCGTGACCAGATTCTATCTTTAAACTTAAAATCTCACCGTCCAGTGCCAGTAGATCTTCATTCTTCGTTCGTAATAAAGAATAGGAAACATTAATTTTCCTTCTCCTTTCATCGCTCTCCAATTCTTGATTATTCAGTTCTTCTTTGTGAGTGTGTAGTTGTCGGGTAAACTCTGAACGTTTCACCTTCCTCAGTGCCACACGGGAATCCAAAGTCATAATGAATTTCACAATATTTTCCTTCAGTATTAATAAAATACGTTATGTATTTCGATTCGTATTTCAATTATCAGTACCCGTCTGGGTCTTGTCAGTGGTCGCCACTAATGTCGAATTACGCTACCCGCGTATCTGTTCGATTACTAGGTACAGAACATAATCCATTTCGTTGTGTGACATTAGGAATACATTTATTACATAACCAATCTACTACACAAATTTTCCATTTCAGATCAGAGAACAATCGTCGCCATAGCGACCACACAGATTGTCGTGGTGACGTAAGTTGATAGTTGCCAACTCCGCGCAACCATAGTTCCCATTCCAGAAACTACTATTCCCAGATTCGCGACAGAGTGATAAAAACACTGCCTGATCGCGCGAAAAGAATTTGTGAAAAGCAGTGCCTAAAACAAGAAATTGAACACCTCAACGAGGCCTTACGCACCAATGGGTACAGCCAGAAAGACATCCAGCGAGCACTCCATCCGAGACGTCCAACTACAAGGGTAATTGGAGACAAGCAGCCCCTGGCTAGAGCTTTCCTTCCATATATAAAAAAGGTCACGGACAGAATAGGGAGGCTACTCGAGTCCCATGATATAAAGACCATATACAGGCCTACACGAAAAATTAAGGACATTTTTAGGTCCGCTAATGATAAGCGACATCCTCATACCGCGTCAGGGGTTTATAAAATCCCGTGTGATTGAGGCCAAGTATATATTGGAATAACGAAAAGAAGTATTGCCACTCGCCTCAAGGAGCACGAACGACACAGCCGGCTGGGACAAACAGATAAATCCACTGTAGCAGCACACTCGCTACTCGCAGGTCACGATATAAGATATGGAGACACCGAAGTTCTGTCCACCATGGTGTCTTATCATGCCAGGCTGCAAAGGGAGGCCATTGAAATCCTGAAGCATACTAACAGCTTCAATCTTAAGGAGGGAGCAGAACGTGTGAACAGAGCTTGGTTTCCAGTCCTTAATCTCCTCAAGCCTACCCTCATTGACCGTCGTAGACGAGAAGATGCAACAACCGAGCAGCCCTGTACTTGATGCATTACTTTTATGTGGTACGCCGTTGCTATGGTAGCCTCTATGTGTGGGTTGTTGACTATTTATATATCTTCTGTTTACTTGTTTTACCTCGCTTAATTTAACCTGTGAACATGCTGTACGCAGTATTCAGCGAAACGTCAGGACGACAAAATGTCCTTGGAGCACGGCCTATAAGCCCGCGAAATGGAGATTCCTAATTGCTGAGTACTTATTATATCTTTATGTGATATGGAACGGTAAATCAATGGGAAATTGCACCTTCAAGTATCTCGGCGTAACACTCCAGACGACCATCAAATCCTTCAGACTACATGTAAAATCGAGAGCTACGGCAGCCGCAAAGGCAATGTATGACATCAGGACCCCGACAAAACTCTCACTAGATACAGCATTGTCGCTGTTCAACACAAAGATAATTCCAATTCTAACTTATGGAATCGAAATAATATGGGGCAAACTGGGTATTGGAGACCTCAAAACCATGGAAGCAGTAAAGGCACGCTACCTAAAGGTAATCCTGGGCGTGTCCAGATATACAAGGTCCAGACTGGTGTATGAGCTGGCAAAGGAAACTTTCCTAATGCAAGATCTGAGGACTAAGCTTCAACTTCCATCCACGGAGAGTTGGGAAAAATGCCTACAAGAAAGGGAAAATAAGAGAGGAGAGATGCCGATGGTTTTCTACGCTACCGAGGCTATGACAAATAGATCCTGGACTGAAACAAATCAAGACCTCCGGCTCTTTGTCAACTCATTGGCAGTGCATGGATATCATCATAAAGTGTGCAAAACAAAACACTACCATGAGCCCAACGCCAACAGCGTGTGCGACAGATGTGACCAAGACTGTAGCCGATACCATGTCCTTTATTGTGAAGGACGTGGAAAGCCAATCATAGAGTTCTGTACAAAGTGAACACAAACAAACTCTATAATTCTGCACTACTTTATTATTTGTAATTTTGCACAATTTGTGCGCAATAAAACGTTAATGGGAAAATGAACGCACCTGTTATTGAATTGAAAATAGCAACCTTTTGAACTTGACTCTTGTCTTATTAGCAACATGTATATTTGGAGATTGATTGTAACACATAACAAAAGAATAAGTACATGCAAAACCAAAGATCATGCCAGTCTGAATGTTCAAGCGACACCAACTCCACCTACCTCAATATTTTGAAACCATTGATGGACACGACATTCACCCCTACTTACATAGAAAACACAACACACTGAATGTTTACATCACATAAACCTTAAACCAGATGGGTGGACGTCTGGTTCTCAGTGATCGACCCCATAGGGGGTCCGGTGTTACTTCAGGGACTGGTTGAGGATTCTGATCATTCAGTGGTTCTGTTTCAGGTTGATGTATAACTGAAGGAATCCTTGGGATGCTGAATGACTGACTGGGACCAAAGGTTACATTTTTTTTGGGAACCAGTGTTGTCCTCAGTTGATTCACATGTCTTTTTAATGCTCTTCCTGAGTCCAATACGACCAGGTAATGGAGTTTACCAAGTTTCTTTTGGACTTCCCCAAACTGCCAAACATATTGTTGTTTATGAAAAATCGGGCCTGTATTCTCTCCCCCGCTTGAAACGAACGTGCTGGTTTATCATCAAGTTTTGGTGCTTGAGGTCGATATGGAAAAATCGTATTCAATCAGATCCGTCGCTTCCGGAGCAAATACAACTCAGCTGGTGAGTAACCACAAGCAAGTAGTGTTGCACGGTAACGGAACAGAATGTTCTGTATCTTATCCTGGATTGATGCACGGTCGTTCGAAACAGCTTTCAACCTGTGCTTCAAGGTCTGTACATTGCGTTCTGCACGGCCGCTTGTAGCTGGATGTCCTTGTGCAATGAACTTTTGAAACATTCCATTGACTTATGGAATTTCTCGCTCTCGAAAATTGAGGCGTTATCTGAGACAATAACCTGCGGGTATCAATGTGCTGCAAAATAGTTTCCAGCAGAGAAATTGTTGTAGATGTAGTGGGTGCGTTTTTGCCCATCTTAACTTCAGCCCACTTAGACTTTGCATCCACACACAACAGAAAATAAGAGTCTTCATATATGGGCCTGCATAATCGATATGAACCATTTCCCAATTATTTTCAGGATGATTCCATAGATGTACAGGAATTTGGGGAGGGTTCGATTGGTTTAGGGCACAGTTTTCACATCCCTTGACCAATCTCTCAATGTCACGATCAATGCCGGGCCAATAGACATACCGGCGAGCAAGCTGTTTCATTTTGGTAATGCCTAGATGTGTTTCATGAAGTTCATTAAGTATGCTGGAACGCAGGGTGCCTGGGATCACAACCCTGTCCTTTCGAAAAAATATACCATCTAGCAATTTAAATTCATAGTCTTCTGCTTTGTTACCAAGATTGTGAAGAATTTTGGTGAGTTCTGGATCTTTCTGGGTTTCGTGTTCGATTGTCGAAGATGTTATTTTGTCACTTGAAATCTGGAATATCACTTGAGCGTATAACTGATTACTTCCTCACCAAGAACTGATGTTTTAGATTACTGAATTGGGGCTCGGGACAAACAATCGACGTTCTGGTTTTCTTTTCCTCTTTCAAATTGTACAGCGTAATCAAATCCAGAAAGAAAGATGCGTATCTGAGCAGGCGGGCAGATGTCATCTGTGGTAATGCCCTATGGTGGTGAAAAATCTTGGATAATGGCTCGTTGTCGGTTATTAGCAAGAAATGTTTGCTAATCAAATAGTTGTAGAAATGGGTCACACCAAATACGATGGCAAGTGCCTCACGGTCTAGCTGACTGTAATTTCTTTCTGAGACAGTGAGTGAGCGCGAAGCATAGCCTATGGGTTTTTCAACTCCCCCAATAGTATGGCTCAATACAGCAGCTATTCCTGTTGGGCTGGCGTCAGTTGTCAAAACAAGAGGTAACTGGTATCAAACGTCGTAAGTGTTCTCTCACTGCAAAGTTCAGCTTTTAACTTCCGAAATGCTGACTCGCAATTAGTTGTCCATGCCCAACGTTCACCTTTCCGTAACAGACATCGAAGAGGATTGGAAATAGTTGAAACATCTGGGATAAATCGGGAATAATAGGTAACAAGTCCCAGAAATCTTCTTTCATCAATATTAGTTGGACGTTTCATGTCCTGGATGGCGCGGACTTTCACTGGAGGTTTGTTGATCTTGTTATATTCCGCAATGTAACCAAGATATTCGATTTTCTCTTGAAAGAATGAGCATTTTCCTTTGTTGACATGAAGATCATAATTTGACAGTATTTGTAGGCAGGATTGTAAATTTTGTATGCATTCTTCCCTCGTAGCTCCGTGGACGACTATGTCATCGAAGTAAGATTCGTTTTTTGAGAGGCCCTTCAGGATTTGCGAAAAACATTCTGTTGAATTTGGATGGAGCCGTCTTTATTCCAAAACTGAGACGATGCATTCGATAGGTGCCGCGGTGAGTTGAGATTGTCTGGATTATACTGCTCTCCTCATCAACCTTGATATGGTGGCAAGCCTTGAACAGATCAAGCTTACAGAAGTACCTTGAACCACGGAGACTACGGAGGATCTCATCAATGCACCGTATGGGGTGATTTGCCTGTACTAAACTTTCATTTACCCCACATTTGTAATCGACGCACAACCGAACTCCACCATCTGGTTTTGGAATTACCACTAAAGGTGAACTCCAGTCGCTAACGGCTACAGGAAAAATGATGCCATCTGCTTCCAGCAAATCCAACTCTTTATCTACGCGTTCCCGCAGTGCAAAAGAAACGTCACGTTCCTTAGTAAAGACAGGTGTAGCTCCCTTACGAAGCTGGAGAGTGACTTTGAGTCCTGGGACGCATCCTACATTTTCCTGGAAGAGTGAGGCGAAGTTGGTGAAAATGTCTTCAATTGAATTCACAGAATGAATATGAGACTCTGAATTGGTGTTGTTCATTCCTGCATCAATATGTTGAAGATCAATACCTAAACCTCTTATCCATTGTCGGCCCGGAAGAGCCTCATGCCCGTTCGGTACAATATGTAATTCGCCAAGTATTTCTCTCCCGTTGTATGCAACGTTGACATAAATGTCCCCTTTTTGTTCAATTATATTGCCCGAATAAGATCGGAATGCAATATTTGAATTTTCGATAGGCACATCCAGATTTAGGCAATTGAAATCATTTTCAGCCAGCAAGGAAAATGTATCACCGGAATCAACCTCGAAACGTTTAGAATGTCCATTTAGAGTGACAAAGATGAGGTATTTATCAGTATCAGGTACGATTTCGAACAAATCGACAACATCACGTTGCTGTAGAACGGTTCGCGCTTGGCTGATGCCATAGACATGATCAGAATTACTAACGTGGTTATCAAACACAGCATGGATTGTTCATGGAGAACTGGAACCACGTGATCTGTTACGTCAGGCTGCCAACAAAGTTGAAATACATACTTTTGCAACATGGCCGTCTTTTCCGCAAGCTTCACATTTAAGTTTGTTCCTATCAAAGCGACAACTGTTGATTCTGTGGTTGTCTTTCCCGCATCTTATACAGAGATTTTCGATGCCTAGAGCCTTGTAATCAGGTCTCACCCTTTAAAAACTGCCTTGAAGAGGTGGAAATTCTATTAATATCATCTGTGTTGAAACTTGACTGACTAGGGCTGGAGCTTTTTGCTAATTCTGTACTCTCAATTTTCGATGCTTCAAGAGCAATAACTTTTGTCAAAACGTCCTCGAATGAAGCAGTGACCAGACTGCAAAATGTGTTCACGTAGCCAGTCATCACGCAGGCCACGAATAAACTGAGCTCTGAGAAAAACGTCAGCAATGGAAACTCATTCGTCACTCTCACATTTAACAGCGAACTCACATTCAATAAGGTCATGTTGGAGGGCAGCAACACATTCAGCAATTGTCTGTCCTTGTTTCTGGTAAATGTTCAAAAAATAATGCTGGGAAACAACTTCACTTTTCTTAGGAATGAGCATCTGTTAAAATGCTTTTAATAAGTCGTTATAGTTTAGATTTTTGACTGGTTTATCGAGACCAAGAAATGCTGCTAAACTGTTATAATGTGTTGAACCAATAGATACACATAGAAACTGAGCAATTTTTCCGTGGTCTGTGATGCCCTTCATGTTATAATAATTTTCAAACCGCTCTAAGTAACACGTGAAACTTTCCCTGCCGGGATCGAAATTCTCAAATGGTGTTATGCTGGAGAAATTTACAGAAATTTCCGGTCGTATCTCGGGGCGAAAATGAGATACAAGCAGGGTCAGTAACGTTTGCTGTTGTACATGCAATGCATCCAGAAGTTGTTTGAACTGTTCGATATCCATTTTCTCTTCTTTGTAATATTTTATTTGTTTCACTCGTCGCCAACTATTATATCTTTATATGATATGTAACAGTAAATCAATGGGAAAATGCACGCACCTGTTATTGAATTATAAATAGCAACCTTTAATTGAACTTGACTCTTGTCTTATTAGCAACATGTGGAGATTGACTGTAACACATACAAGAGAGTAAGTACATGCAAAACCAAAAATCATATCAGTCTGAATGTCAAAGCGACACCAACTCCACCTACCTCAATATTTTGTAACCATTGATGGTCATGACAGTACTCATTTTATTGTTTTTGTAAATTACTTACAATATCAACACTAATAACAGAAACACGCCTCTCTATTGTACTGATATCTCACCAGGAGATGACAGTCGGGTTTGAACAGCAGTTGTCTTCCCGCTCACTGCGTATCGCGCATTCAAAAAACATAAGTTGGTCACTGTTTCCATTACTGTACCTGATACTGCCACACTGTTAAAAGTAAACACAAGGGCTAGTAAGAATATCGACAGTAGGAAGGAAGGTAACAATACACACACACGTGAAGCCCGATAACAAATTATCATGCAGGAAATAGCAGCAACTGACTGCCAGTCGATATATTTAGGTTTGGAATAGGCGGGCCGCGCCCCCCCCCCCCCCCCCCCGTCTTAACCCGTCTCAGCGTGTTGAACTGCCATCTCCTGGCGTGATGTCATTACAGTATGTCTAGCAGCAGGAATTTGGTCATTCAGTTTTTGCAGTTTCAGGTTCTAAAATAGGAACAACGTGTACCATATTCTTCTTAATAAACTCCCCCTCTGTATAAGTCTTCTTTTCTTTTGCAATATTAAAAGCGAAGCCGGCTTCGGTTGTCAAATCCACTTCTTTGCTAAACACTGACATAACCCTACTCTAACCATGCAGTTTTTCCATTACCGTCATGGTTTTAATTTAGTTTTCCTTAACTGAGAGCCAACAGGAAAATATTTTATGAAACCACTGTGGTTAGTGTTATGATGGCGTTTTAAATTGCTGGCCTTGAACTGGGACAAAGTTATTTGACACAAAAGGCACCATTTCTTTCTACAAAAACGAATTCTTCCTCCCACTCTGTATTAAAAGCTCGATTCTCCTCTTCATATTTACGCTTCTTAGACAGCATCGTAACTGTTTGAACACCAGCAATTACACGAGTGTATTCAAACAAAACGGCACACACAAGAGTAACGGCACTCGCTACTGCCTATGTGAGCGTCAGAATGCACTCGTACATTGTTGCCATGTCGATGCGCAGCTTGGCGTGGGTGCAGTTTTGCCAAGTCAACAAGAAAGAGGTGCGTGAACAAAGTTACCTGGCCATAAAAAACTAAGCTTTGTCAGGTTGGACAGAATATTCATTTATATATTGTACTTTTCAAAATCAGTATAATTTTTACTCAGAGCTTGGGTTCAAGATCCGCACGAGATTGACTGGAAAGCCGCATGCAGCTCGCGAGCCACGTTGTGGGCACCCCAGATCTTTGTCTAAAAAATTAAAAGATTCCATTAAACATCAACCATTGTTTCAGGTCAGAATAATTCAGAGCAACATTTTGTTGCTCCTTTTTTCGTTCAAATTCTACCGACAGCAGGGGCTACGCTCGCTAAAGCGCAGCGTTAGGTCATGGGACCAAGCTCTCTGCTGAATCGATAGACGCGTGGGTCCGATCCCCACCGTCGGCCGTCCTTGAAATGGTTTTCCGTGGTATCCCATTTTCAACACCAGACAAATGCTGGGACGGTACCTTCTGACAGGCCACGGCCGATTCCTTCCACATCCTTGCCCAGTTTCATTCATTCATTTCATATCCGATTCCGGTGCGCAGGTCGCCCACGGGCGTGGACTAGAAAGACCTGCACTCGGCCTCTCAGGAGGCCACACAAGAAAGAAAACAAGTTCAAATTCTAGAAATATTTTAGTGCACTCCGTTTTTTGTTGCTGATGTAATAGCTATGGAATAACTATGAGCCATATAGTGAACGGATTATTGTAGCAAAAATCAACACAACACCTAAGTGCACCACGGTGGTACAAGTCTATATCCCTACCAGTCAAGCTGATGATGAAGATGTTGAAAAGGTCTATGAAGAAATAGGTGAAGTTTTGAGATATGTACAGGGTGATGAAAATGTTTTAGTAAAGGGAGATTGGAATGCTGTGGTAGGAAAAGGAAGAGAAGGGAAAATAGTAGGAGAATTCGGATTAGGTGAAAGGAATGATCGAGGAAGCAGGCTGATGGAATTCTGCACGAGCATGAGTTGGTCATATCTAATATTCAAAAACCACAATAGGAGAATATACACATGGATTTATTTATTATTTAATCGTATGGTGAATTACATAAAAACAGATCACAAATCCAAGTTCAAGTTTTGGAGCCATTCCACAGTACATTCTCGAAGATGAAACAGATCACTAGGGCTCCCGGAGTAGGCGTGTAGAGGGCAGCGCTGGATGATATGGTCCATGGTCTGTTCCTCCTCATTGCATTGACACAATGGGGAATCTATCCAACCCCACTTATGGCATAGGTAATTGCAACGGCCGTGCCTGGTTCTCAGTCTATTGAGGCGACATGGATGAGACCAGGAGATACAGCGCGTTACCAAATCGACTTCTTTATGGTCAAGCAGAAATTTCGAAGCCAGATTTTGGAATGCAAAACGTATCCCGGTGCTGATATCAACTCTGAACACAATCTGTTTGTTATGAAATGCAGACCTAAGTTGAAGAAATTGAAGAAAAGTCAAAAGCCAAGAAGGTGGGCAATAGACAGGCTGAAAGAGGAGGACGTGAACAAACGATTCAAGGCGAGTAGAGAGGAAGGGCTAATGAAAAAACCTGAACAAGCTACAATAGCTGAGGAATGGGCACTTTTGAAGAATGAAATAAGAAAATCAGCAGAAGAAAATATTGGTAGGAAAGAAAGAATAGGTAGAAAAACGTGGATCACGCAGGATATACTAGAATTAATGGATGATCGGTGGAAGCACAAGAATGAACGGGATGAAAGGGGAAAAGCAGAATACAAACGTCTGAGAAATGAGGTTAACAAGAAGTGCAAGGAAGCGAAACAAGAATGGTTGAAAGAGAAATGTGCAGGTATAGAAAATAGACTGAAATTAGGATAGGTAGATTCAGCTTATTGAAGGATTAAGAGTACTTTCGGGAAAAGGAAGTCTATGTGCTGTAATATAAAGAACTCAGATGGAAAATCTCTAACAGATTGCGAAGAAAAGGTGGAGAGATGGAAAGTTTACATAGAGTGTTTGTGTAAGGGAGAGGATATTAAGAGTCATGTAATGGAAAGGGAAGAGGAAATTGATGAGGATGAGAAAGGAGATTTAATATTGAGATCAGAATTTGACAGAGCATCGGAAGACTCAAGCAGGAACAGAGTATTGGAAGACTTAAGCAGGAACAAAGCACCAGGCATAGATGATATACTGATTGAGTTGCTAAGCTGCATAGGTGATGAAGGTCTGACAAGGTTATTTCACTTGGTGTATAGGACTTATGAGACAGGTGAGGTACCCTCTGATTTCAAGTAGAATGTTATCATCCCTATACCAAAGAAAAAAAAAATCCTCTCGGCACGCCGGAAGGCGGAGGTAGATTTCACCGGGCAAACTAGGGGATTGGCTATAATAGGCAAAATATGCAGGTTTTCGTAGGAGGATCAGACCTCATTGATTGCAAGAAAGTATTTTACATTTGGAGGTTAAAAGTCAACTTTTTTTCGTTTTTGTATGCATATTTTTATCATTTTATTGTCTTATGGGGATGGTAACCTTCTTGTCATTCGGGGTTCATTTTTAGCCTATTTTCAATTTTGAAAAAATAGGCTTATGAGATCACCTTTTGTCCGTGTGTGTGTGCGTGTGTGTGTGTGTGTGTGTGTGTGATTCGTGTGTGTGTCCCCCCCTAATAAAATCTAAACGGCAGGAGCGATTTCAATGAAACTCGGAAAGTTCATAGCACTATTCCCGGCGACCTCGATCGTGCCCTTCAAATTTTGTTACGACTCACCAATCCAACATGGCGGCTGTGCGAAATATTTCACCAGCATTCAATATCTCCGAAACTATTACCGATATTACCCTGAAATTTTCTATGGTGATAGAGGGGACTACTATAAGTTCACTTATGTGACTTTTGAAAACATGGTAACTACAAAACCAACATGGCGGCCAAGCGAATTTGCGACTTTTAAATAGACGTTTCTCGCGATTTGACCAACCAAACACAATGAAACTTGGTACAGTATATGTTTATATACATTGTAATGCACCGACATCTAACATCGTTCAATTGTTTACATAATCAGAAGATGGCGGATGTGCGAAATATTTCACCGGCATTCTATATCTCTGAAACTATTAGCGGTATCTCCCTAAAATTTTGTTCGGAGATAAAGGGCACTACTGGAAGTCCATCTATAAGATTTTCAAAAACCGGTTAACTACAAAACGAACATGGCGGCCAAGCGAATTTGAACATTTTAAATAGACCTTTCTCGCGATTTAATCTTCCAAGCGCACTGAAACCTGGTACAGGAAATATTTATACACATTGTAATCCACTGGTATCTAATTTAGTTCAATTGTTTACATAACCTCAAGATGGCGGCAGTGCGAATTTTAAAATTAAGTTTTTATTTCTTGTGATGTAGTCATGCGATCGAAGTGTAAGTTTGAATAATGAACCTAAGCAATAATTTTCCTTTAATGGTACATGACTCTATGGCCTATACATTTAACAATCCAACATGGCGACCATCCGAAATATTTAGACGATACTGAATATCTACGAATCTATTTAACAATCAAACTGCATTTTTTAATGTTCATAGGGGCTATGAACTTAAGTTCACCTATAGGACTTTAAATAACCTGGTGATCACAAATCCAACATGGCGGTGACGCGAATTATAAATATTGACATGGACGTTTCTCGCAATTTAACCATCCGCGTGCAGTTAAACTTGGTACAGTAAATCCTTATCCGAATGTTAATCCACTGGCATCTAATTTATTTCAATTGTTTCCATAACCTCAAGATGGCAGCTGTGAAAATTTTTAAATCTCCTTGTTTTTTCTTGTGTCCTAATTATGCGATTGAAGTCTGAATGCTACACGTACACAATAATCTGCATGTAACAGTACATAACTCTAGGACCTACATATATAAAATCCAACATGGCGACCATCCGAAATATTTAGTCGGTTCTCAATATCTACGAATCTATTATAGCAATCAAACTGAAATTGTGTATGTTGATAGAGGCAATTAACATAAGTAGGATATATGAAAATAGGCTGTATAGTTCTTCACGGAACTACTTGTTATACTTCTGATCACACTGTCCTTATGCAAGGTTTGGAACTGATGTGTAACTATCAGACAGTCTGTTACTTCTTCTCGCAAAATTTTATCTCCCGCAGAGATTTTTGTTGGTTCCTCAGTTTAGGGGCTGCGACAACGTGGTCATGTAACCCCGGGTGTGTAGAATCTGATAAACGGTGTTAATTGTGATGACTGTTTTAGTCTGTAATTCAGGTAAGGTCTGCAGACGGTCAATTTTAAGTAGTAGTTCCTAATTTTGTACCATATCCTAACGTGAACGACACCTAGCTGTGAACTTGGCTACTAGATGCCACCGCAACCAGCAACTTGCAACGAACGTTGGAACTTCTCCTCCAAAGGAAAGCATGCTGAGGGTTTTTTAGCGCTCTTAGAAAATCCGACGACTTTGGCCGGCTTTGAACCAGCGACCTTGGGCATATAAGTTCAGCATGCTACCAGTTAGCCACTTCCCACAGTCAGATGGAAAAATGAATGTGATCTCGTGCAATGGCGTTGTCTTGGCAACCTCTGATAGCTCATCCCTCATCAATTTAGAAGCGTTGTCACGGTAACCTCTGATGGCACTTGGCATGTTCTTTAATTCCGAAATCATTTTTCTCTTCCCTTGGCGAAATGGTAAGTCAGATCAAAAATTCTTTCAGACAAAGTTTTAGGTAATTATTAGGGGAATATTTTCCATTATGTACGGGTTTGATATTGTGCCTATTAAGAGAGATATGATTAATATTTCCCGAAAACAACACTTTTTCCACCCCTTTGGTCAATGGTTGGTGCTATCAAAAAACCTATTTGACAAAAATTTTTGGCACTTATCCGACAAATATTATGAACTTTGAATTGATTCGATATTTCACGTATTAAGAGAGTTATAGCGACATTTCACTTTTTCGAAAAAAAAAGCCCCCCCCCCCCATTTCCCCCCCTTTAACCGATTTTGCCCATTAACGAACTCGACCGATTTTTTAAGGGGTTACATATTATGTAAAACATTAAAGTGATTGGTGCAAAATTACGGCAGTTATCGTGTCCACAAGAAACTGATATATATGCATATATATACACACACATATATATAAACTTTTGAACTGACGGTGGTTTGGGGTCTGGGGGATGAGAAACGCGAAGATATGTCGAAATTTTCCGGAAGTCGAAACATGGCACCCATTGCAATAGTTAGCTTTCTGATGAAATCTACCTAAAATAGGCTACATAATTTAAAATACTACCATCAACGACACCTAGCTGTGAACTTGGCCACTAGATGCCACCGGAACCATCAACTCGCAACGAACGTTGGAACTTCCCCTCCGAAGGAAAGCATACTCAGGGTTTTTTGGCGCTCTTAGTAAATCCGACGACTTCAGCCGGGTTTGAACCCGCGACCTTGGGCATAGAAGTTCAGCATGCTACCAGTTCCGATACCGAAGTCGCTTCCCACAGACATATGAAAACAGAATGTGATCTCGTGCAGTGGCGTTGTCATAGCAACTGCTGATGGCTCAACCCGTATCAATTAAAAGTAAAGTTGTCATGGCAACCACTCTTGGCACTTGGAATTTTCTTATAATTTAAATCATTTTGCTCACTCCGTGGCGTAATGGTGGGTCATATCGAAAATTCTTTCAGACAAAAGTTTTAGGTAATTATTGGAGAAATATTGTCCATTTTGTACGGTTTTGATATTGTGCCTATTAAGAGAGATATGATTAATGTTTCCCGAAAAACCCACTTTTTTCCACCCCTTTGGTCAATGGTTGGTGCTATCAAAAAACTTATTTGACATAAATTTTTGGCACTTATCCGACACATATTATGAACTTTGAATGGATTCGATATTTCACGTATTAAGAGAGTTATAGCGAAATTTCACTTTTTCGAAAAAAGCCCCCCATTTTCACCCCCTTCGACCGATTTTTCCCATTAACGAACTCGACCGACATTTTATAGGGATACATGTTATGTAAAAAATTCAAAGTGATTGGTGCAAAATTACGGCAGTTATCGTGTCCACAAGAAACTGATATATACCAGGTGGCCCACCTGCGCCGTGCAATCTACTTATAAATGTCCCGCATGTACCAGTGTTGAACGGGAGGTCTAATAACTGAATTGCTAAGGGGTAACCTTGCATACAAGCAGGTTACGTCAGAATGCCAGGAGATAACAACCAGACGGCCGCACGCTGCATGTTCCTCAGTGCTCCCGTCTAATGCGCCCCAAAGCGGTGTGAAGCCTCCCTGGCGAGCGCAGAATAGTAGCTTTGCTCGTGGCTTAGCAGTATTAATGTTGCTATCAACACATCGACAATGGCTGAGGTATTCACCAAAAACGAGCGCGCATACACATAATTCTAATCTATGGAGAATCTGGTCACAATCCCACCAAAGCTCGCACATTAATGCACAGGAGATTCCTAATAGACGTCTGCCTTTTGTACATGAATTTCCCCGAACAGAGCTGTAATTAAGTCCTAATGGGTTGAAGCACATACCAGCATGGCTAGACCCGTCTGGAACAATTCTGATGTTGTGCAGACTGTACATCAGTATTGTGATCGAAGCCTTCACACGGTACGTTGAATTTCACCGTACTGAAATAATGAGTTGTTGAATTTCAGGGGCTTTACAACACAGTGGGCATGTAGCCCCGTGTACTTGAGTGTGTGAAGAATTTGTTTGATAACCTGTGTCACTAATGTTATTTTATTATTACAGTCTAGTGCAGACATCATAGTGACAATAATAATAATTAAAATAAAAAATAAAATAATAATAATAATAATAATAATAATAATAATAATAATAATAATAATAATAGGAATCCTGTTACAGTAATTGTGTAGTAAAACTACTGCTAAATAGTTGCACAACATGCAACATATTGTATACCACGTTGTAACGCTCCTTTGCAAACAACGATTTCTGTAATAAACAGGGTTCGTTTGTAAAAACGACAAAAATGCAGAAAATAAAGTTTAATAACACATTAACTTGTGTATGTAGGCTAGAGAAATTCCACTCTACAATAGCATTGCTTGCTATGTGGACAAAAACTCACATATTATTGCATCAAAGCTTAGAAAATAAAATAAATTAAAATGTCACACTTGGACAGCTATTCATAATGAATATGCTCAAAGACATGTCCCTGGTGGCGAATACAATGCTGAACACGTCTCGCAGTGTCTGCATGGACACGTCGTACCATTTCAGGTGTCACTGCAGCACAGGCCTCACCAATACGTTGTTTTAATTGTTCAAAATTTTCTGGCGCCGTTTCGTAGACTTTTGATTTTATATATCCCCACAGAAAGAAGTCCAGAGGGGATAGATCAGGCGATCGTGCTGGCCACTGCCAGGTGCCTCCACGACCTATCCACCGTTCAGGGTATCGTGCATTTAGATATTCCGTAACGGCTCGGAAGATGTGAGGTGGAGCACCATCATGTTGGTACCAATGCTGTAATACAACCTGGAGTTCAATATCTTCTATAAGGTTTTCCAGAGTCAAGTCGGTTTGTAGAAATTCAAGATAATTCCTACCTGTGAGTCTGGGGGCTAAAAATACAGGCCCAATTTTGTAGTCTCCCAGAATACCACACCACACATTAACTCCCCAGTGTATCTGAACGTGCTGTGCTCCAACCCAGTGGGGGTTAACTGGAGCCCAGTAATGAAGATTGTGAGTATTGACGTTGGTATCATTGGCGAAATAGCGTTCATCACTCCACATAATTCCTGGTAAAATGTGGATCTTGTTGTAATGCAGCGGCCATTCTTCGGCAATATGCTACCCTGCGATCGAAATCATTTCCATACAGTTGTTGGTGTAGGTGCGGCTTATACAGATGCCATTTCCGCTCCTTCAGGATTCTCTGTATTGAAGTTCGTGGCACTCCTAGCTCCCTTGCAGCTTCTCTTTGCCATAAGCAACAATAAATATGTGCACATTGTAACATAGATGGTTCGTATTATTATTATTATTTTTATTATGGTTTCAAGAGACTAAATTATCTTGCACCAGCACTATTTAATGAACTACTACCTCGATTGTCCAACATGAACAGCAAACAACTAGCTATAAGTCGCATAAAAATTATTACCTTAATAAACATTAATTTATAACATAAACGTATTATTGTATGCACTCTTGTATTGAAATACAAACTGTATAATGCTGTGAAAAATAATTAATGTCTCACAGGTAATCTCTACTGATTTTGCCGTCAGATTCCTGAGATATATCACAAATGTATTATCAATAGTATTTAATAAATAAATTCTAATACAAAATTCAAATTATTATTATTACTATTATTAGCAGTAGCTCAGTAAGGTGAAGTGTAACTGACCGTGTGTAGGATTCCGTTTGAAGTACTCTTGTACATTCCGTACAACTTCAGTATTACCGCAAACGGGTCAAGTCCTGCTGGTATGTGCCTGGAACATTCCATTCGTTCATAATTGCAGCGAAATACTTGTCGAGACGGCAGACGTCTATCTGGAAACACCAGTGCATACCGTCTACGAGCTTCAGCGGCATTACGACCAGCTTCTCCATATATTAGTATAATGTCCGTGTACTCATCGATGCTGAATACACCAGCCATTGTCAATATGTTGCCAGTAACTGTCGTGTAGTTCTACCACATTTTATAAGTCTATTGCGCTCTCAAATGCGAGGGTCGAAAAGGCAATGGGATGCATTAGACGGGTAGAGCTGAGGAACTTGCAGCTAGCGGCTGTCCGGTTGTTATTCCTTCGTATTCTGACGTAATCTGCCAGCATGCACTGTGACCCCTGTGGAAATCGGTTATTAGGCATCCCATACATCATTAGTGTATGCGGGACATCTAAAACTAGATTGCACGGCGGAAACGGGCCACCTGGTATATATATATATATATATATATATATATATAGATAGATAGATAGATATATACATAAATTATATATAAACTTTTGAACTGACGGTGGTTTTGGGGTCTGGGGGATGTGAAACGCGAAGATATGTCGAAATTTTCCGGAAGTCGAAACATGGTACCCATTGGAATAGTTAGCTTTCTAATGAAATCTACCTAACAGGAGCTGACAGATGTGAAGATTACCGTACCATCAGCTTGATCACTCATGTTTCAAAGATCCTGACTAGAATAATTTACAAGAGGATGGAAAGACATAGAAAGAGAAGACCAGTTTGGCTACAGGAGAAACGTAGGAACAAGGGAAGCTATACTTCGTCTTAGGCTGATTTTGGAAGCTAGAATAAGAAAGGATAAGAGAACGTTCATGGCATTTGTAGACTTAGAAAAGGCTTTTGAAAACGTTGATTGGAGTAAGTTGTTTGACATTTTGAAGACGATTGGAATAAAGTACAGGGATAGGAGGGTGCTCTACAATCTATACAGACACAAGACAGCAGTTATTCGAGCCGAAGGACATGAGAGAGAAGCTGGTATTCTGAAAGGTGTAAGGCAAGGCTGCAACTTATCACAAATACTTTACAATCTATACATTGAACAAGCAATGAAAGACATTGGAGAAAAATTCAAAGTAGGAGTAAAGATTCAAGGAGAAATAATTTCAACTACGAGATTTGCTGATTACATCGTCATCTTAGCCGACACACCAGAGGAGTTGAATGAGTTTTTAAATGGTATGGATTCTGTCTTGTGGAAAGAATTCATGATGAGAATTAATAAATGTAAAACAAAAATATTGAAATGCAGTCGAAAGAAACCAGAAACCCTTATGGATGTCGAATTGGCAGGTAAACTGCTAAAGGAAGTAGGTGACTTCTGTTACTTGGAAATCAAAATAACCAGTGATGGACGAAGTAAATTCATTCATGTTCTCAATCCGTAGATTGGTCGGCAGCAATCCTCCTCTTCCATTCTTCCCTGTCGCCAGTCAGTCTCTTCATGTCTCTGTATGAATGGACATTAACATCTGTTATGATCTGCCTGATGTATTGCAGTCTCGGTCGACCTCTTCCCCTTGAAACGTTTTGGCTGCCCCTACTGTTGGGTGAGAAATGTAACTGTTTATCTTTGCCTAAGCTATGTTGTTTTAATGGGCGCCAAGACCTCAATGCAATGTTGAAATCTAAATTTGTATTTAACAACGTCTAGCTTTGGCAGAACACATTCAAGACTCTATTCACTCAGATCGTGGTATGATTTGATCATTAACCCAACAAACAATTGTATCAGGAGAAGGAATTGGTCTATATCTAATGCTACCTACTGAAAGCAAAGATTGCATTGTAAAAGAAATGAATTTATTATATAAAACAATTATAGCAAAATTAATAATAATAATAACTATAAAATTTAAATTGGAGCGTTGTGATTTGAATATTACCGATAGAAAATTACGTGAAAACGGAGTCTGATAAATTGATTTTACTCTTATTTCCAAGCTATGAAGTTACTGAAATATGAAATTTAAAACAAAGAAAATGAGAGATTGCGTATTTCTGCGTCATTGGCGCTTACCACTGGAAATTGCCAAAGCATTTTCCCTCGTTCTTGATGATGTTGTGAGCTTCCCACAGTCTCCTGGACGTCGTCATCTCCGTCGGAATTTGATGATATACTGGTAGATTAGATAATTCTATGGTCCGTACCTCGGACCCAAACACTCGTACAACCAAGTTTTACAAAAGTTCGTCGCTAACTCCACTGAACATCGGAGCGACACGCACTTGCGACCGTACTCTGCAAGTTCTACACAGATTGTCCCTAACTCCACTGAACATCGGAGCGACTCGCACACGTATCCATACTCCTCAAGTATTTCACAGATAGTCCTCGTTTCACGGCGCGTCGAACGATATATGCACACGCCGGCTCCCCACTCTTCAGCCGACTCCTAGCTTACGTTGTCTCCGCTGATTGGCTGTACCCCACTCGCTATACTCCCCTTCTCTGGGTCATTACACTCGGCGGGAGGGTTCCGTTCCAACAATTCGCCTTTCCTGGACGATGCGACCCAGGATTGCGTCATGCTTTCCGACAAGATTAAGCGTGTACTTGAATTCCCAGTGAGTCACGTCTCTCAAATACCCTAACTGACGAAAACTCCGTAAAATTCCGTAATCATGTAATTTTCTATGATATCGTCGTTCGTAATAATTTGCATGATAGCGTTTTCTAAGACTTAGAAAACCTATCTGAATGCTAATAATTTTTATAAAATGCTCCGAAAATATCTAAATAATAATTATAATAAATTAATAATAATAATAAATTAACATGAAAAATTCTCTTGGCTGAACAATTTGCCGCGTAAATAAATATAGAATGGCTTCCTACTGACCTATGCCAGTTGCATAAAACCCCTCGAAAAACACGTTACATATTCGCCTCGGATCATCGGATGATTTACCGTGACGACGGTCCATTATCCGATTATCCCAGACACGTTAATAAACCCCATCCAAAATACATATTACATAAACGAAATCACCCTAAATTACAGATATATACACTCATATTTTTTCTTCACGCACTTTGCGTCAAAGTTTGTTGTCACTATGGATTGCACTTTGCAACCTGTCCAATGTTTTACGTATGGAATAGTGTTCCATGGATATTTCCGCCTCTCAAATTTCTCTATGTTGGAGAAATAGACATAATTATTGTGTGAGCACTATGTATTTCTGATGTCATATCACACGCATTGAAGGTGTTCTGATATATTTATATCACCATAGAACTTCCTAATTTCACTGGAGGTCCCCTCCTTATGGTGACATTTAATTCCACATATCACTGAGCACACGATCACACTATTGTGGCAGCGCCTCGTGACCATAATACTTAATCTCTCTTTAAAGTAGATTAAATTAATATTGACTTCTGAAAAAAAATACAGTAAATGCGCATTACATATAACACCAAATATTTCTGTGCCGTAATCGCCCTGTCTTGTTAAGTTCCCGTAGACCATATTCTACTTAATACTAGTTCTCAACACAGACCCGTTCTCCTCCTACAAATAATACCATTATACAAATTGCCTTAAATTACACACTTACAAATCTTACATGGCGAGGCCGTAAACAGAAATCACGTGTGCTGATATGTATGAGTTTCATGAAGGACTGTCTCGCATTCTGATGGCCCATCTTTTATCTCGTGGACGCCTTAAGCTAACAAGCCCTATACAAGCGCTCCCCCATCTCTTGGAGATAAATGGGAACCCATCAGCGCTGCCAAAATGGCCTTGGTGCATCGAGACAATTTAGTGCTCAACAGCATCCGACAATCCCGTCATATTTCCCTGTACCTTAAAAACTCTCATTTACTTACATACTACCCCCCTGTGTGACTTCTGATACGCCTGCCTGGAAGACCATCTCCTCCCACGCACCAAATACCACACTTACTCATTGATAGGCTGGCTCGCCAGCTAAACACACACACTTTATGACACATATTTTCGCAGACTATGTATATTATACGTCCCGTATAATCTGTTTCCCTTACTATCCTCCAGCACATATGCTGTTTTTCCAATACGTTTGGAAACTATAAATGTTACTGCGTCACCTGCTTCCAACCTTGCCAGTGGCTCCCTTAAATGAACGTGATCACGTTGCTCTACCTAGCATATTTCTCAGTGTCTGTAACGATGCCCTATTGCTACTGTCCACACATGCACATATTAAAATACCATCCTCTGCTTTAACCACAGGATAATCCCTACATAAATTAGTGTCCCTTGATAGCATGTCTGCAAGAATGTTATCTTTACCTTTAATATATTTTACTGTGAATTCGTATTCCTGCAGAGCAAGAATCCACCTACTAACTCTGTTAGAACTGAGTTTACAAGTCCTCATATACAGTAATGCATGGTGATCTGTGTGGATCTCAAATTTCCCCCCTACTAAATACATTCTAAATTTCCCTAAACTGAAAACAATACCTAAAAGCTCTAACTCAGTAATCGTGTATCTTTTCTCTGCTGCAGTCAGTCCTCGCGAGGCTAAAGATACAATGCACAGATTTCCCTCATCATCTTTCTGACATAATACTCCAGCAATGCCTATATGTGAAGCATCTGTCATAACCACATATTCCTTATCTTTTAACGGATATTTCAGCACTACAGCTTTCTCAAAACCTTCCTTCAGCGCTCTAAAAGCCTGATCATGCTTGGACTCCCATCTCCACCGAGTCCCACTTTTAAGCAATTCCCTGAATGGTTCTACCAACCCTGAGTATTTAAGAACGAACCTCCTGAAAAAGTTGCAAATTCCCAGGTAAGTTTTTAACTGTTTAACATTCTGTGGCACCTCTGCGTTAAGTATCTTATTAACCCTACTTTCTTCTGGTGTCACACCTCTACTTGACACTCTATGACCTAAAACTGTCACTTCGGACTGACAGAATGACGACTTAGACAGCTTCAAAGTGAACCCTGCCTGATCTAACTTCTGAAAAACTATATCTAAATGACGTAGATGCTCCTCAAAACTGCGTGAACTAATTACCATATCATCAATGTAAATGGTTACAAACTCTCCTGTGTCATCCCCTAATGCGATGTTTAAAGCCCTAATTAAAGCAGCTGAACTACTCTTTAACCCATAAGGTGTTCTACAAAATTGATAAAGATTATATTTATGACTAAAAGCTGTAAATGGTCTATCTTCGTACATAAGTGGCACTTGCCAAAAACTGGAACTCAAATCTACACAAGTGAAATACTTCTTCCCCTCAAATGTTTGCATTAATTCCTCTATTGACATAGATTTCAGCTGATCTGAACTAATTCTACTGTTAACCAAACGAGCGTCTAAACAAATACGAACAGTGCCGTCGGTCTTGGGTACCGTGATCAAAGAATTAACATATGGACTGTTAGAGTGCTCAATAATCCCATCTTCAAGCATCTGATTAATTTGTGCCTCAACTGCACTCTGATAAGCGAAAGGTACAGGATATCTATGTCCTGTGAATACTGACCTATCAATAACGTTCAATGAATGTGTATAGCAATTGGTCATACCAATGCGATCCTCAAAAACTCTCCTATTACACCATAACACATCATAGAGCCGAACACACTGTTCATCCTCTATATTTCCCTGAAATGCAGCCTCACGTAACGAGTCCTCTAGACTTCCGTTCGTAATCACACTGCCCACAAAACATGGAGAACCCCGCTCTACGGCTGGCGATATCTCATTTAAAGTACAAATCACACCTACAACACTACTTCTCTGAATTTGGTCATTGAACGCTACTTCTACTTCAGAATCTCCCCATTTAAATTTCAAACTCCCTACATCATAACATAAGTTACCAGACACTCTACTTAGCCACTCTGAACCCAAGATAACACTGAATACTAAATTTGGAATTACAAGGCAAATCTGCTTCTCTACATGATTATTAATTTTAATGTCTACTAAAACTTGCTTAGAAATTACTTTAGACCTCTTCCCAACAGCTGTGATAACAAAAGTGCTTTTAATTGGCATCTCCTCAAAATTTACTCCAGTTCCTTTCATTTTATCATAAAATGCACTACTTATGCAACTCTTCATACAACCACTATCAATTAAAACATCTGTGTACGCCTCGGACACGTTAAATTTAACCATGGGGCTCTTACTAACCACTTCCTGAATAATACCTTCATCATTTAGTTCATGTAATAATTCATTTCTTACATTTAGGTCATAGGGTTCCTGTATAATTGTATGGACAGGGCATGCTACAGACTGAGATTCTGACCTTACTTCGCAGCCTGGTTCGCGTTTAAAGAACCGCTACAGCTGGCCGTAGTACTAGTTACTATTGCACTGGTCTGGTTGTTCTGAGTTGTGTTGTCATTGTTTGGCTGTATATTACTACCACTAGGCTGTCCTCTTCCTTGACCCCTATTCTGGTTGTAATTATTGTCATTATAATTTCTTCCTTGATTTCCCCTGAAATCATTGTTTCTCACTTGATTTTCCCTGTAATCATTGTTCCTCCCTTGATTTCCCCTGAAATCATTGTTCCTCCCTTGATACTGATTACCATAGCCATTTCCTCTGTTCTGATTTAGCTGATTATTATTATTTCTATTTTGAGCGTTGGCTCCTTCGCCACCGTTCCCTTGAACTTCTTGATGCCTGGCCTCGTTAGGTCTATTATTATTATTACCCTGGTTCCGATTGAAATTGTCCTCATAACCCCCTCTCCCTAGTGCATCAAATGTGCTTAACAAATTTTCTACTTGTGATATTGTCTTTACATTCTGGATACAAGCAGCCTCCTTGATCCTATAGGGAAAGTGCCTAAGTAGCAACCTTACCACATCACTTTCCTCCTTCAACCCATCCAGATATTTACACACTAATACCTGCCCTAAAAAGTATTCGGTCATGGTGGAGCTTCCTTTAGGGTTATATTTACCACACACTACTCCCTCACGATGCTGCGACTGAATAACCTCATTCCAGAACTTTTCACAGAATTTCATTTTAAAATCATTGATATCAGTAAACTTGTCTCTGTAGACAGCAAACCAATTCCTCGTTTCCCCCACAAACACTTGTTCTAAAATTTCAACTACCTGGCACCACTCAATACTACCATTTTCCAACCTTTCCCCGAATTTATTTTCTATAGTGTTCATGAACTCCATTGGGCACCCCTGTCGATTGCTGAACTTACCCAGTTCTACCTCCCTGTGTGTGCTATTCACAAAAACTGGCCTATTCTGACTATTTTCTTGCCTGATCCTAGCTTTTAATTTTAATTCTAATTCTGCGATTTTCTCCTCAGCCTTCCTCTCAATACTGTTTACTGTTAATTTAATGTTTCCTTCTGATTCTTCTACTTTATCATTTAGCTTTGCTTGTTTCTCCTCAATCTTGCTAATGCTTTCCCTATTACTCCCTCTTAAATCATTTACTTCTGCAACTATTTGTGAGTGGACTTTCTCAATTCTACCCCCCAGCTGTTCCTTGACCTCTTTAGTAGCTACCTGAATTTTGTCAATTTCTCCCCCCAATTGCTTTTTGACCTGCTGTGTTTCCAGTTGCACTAGTTCTTTTAAATTTTCAGCCTGTGTACTGATTCTAATTTCCAACTCCTCCTGTACTTTTCCTAATTTTCTGTCTACATCTGCAATAATCTCTTTAGCCTTTTCTTCCATCACCCCCCTGATCTCACCTCTAATCAATTCGAATTTGTCACTCATTTCCCTACTGTTTTGTTCTAATTTAGCATTTAAAGTTTCAGTACTCTCTCTATTTTCCTTACTGTTTTGTTCTAATCTGGCGTTTAAAGTTTCATTACTCTCTCTATTTTCCCTACTGTTTTGTTCTAATTTTGCATTATTCTGTTCTAATTTTGCATTTAAAGCTTCTGTACTTTCTTTATTTTCCCTACTGTTTTGTTCTAATTTTGCATTATTCTGTTCTAATTTTGCATTTAAAGCATCACTACTAACTTTGTTCTGATACATGAACTCGAGAAGTAAAGTTTTTAATTCTGGTTGGCCGCCTACACTCCCTGTTTCAGTATCGGGATTTACCTCCGCTACCCCGGTACTACCATCACTCGACATACTGCTCGTATCATCATTCTCCAGTTGATGACCACTACGTAACCTCATCTGTCTTTCTTTCTCATCCCCCATAATGATATACACTGATAAAGACAAATAACCCCCAAAATACAGGCACAGAAATATATACCCTTCTCCTTCCACAAATGTTATCAGGTTTTCATCCCCAAGTTGTCGGCGACAAATGAAACGTTTTGGCTGCCCCTACTGTTGGGTGAGAAATGTAACTGTTTATCTTTGCCTAAGCTATGTTGTTTTAATGGGCGCCAAGACCTCAATGCAATGTTGAAATCTAAATTTGTATTTAACAACGTCTAGCTTTGGCAGAACACATTCAAGACTCTATTCACTCAGATCGTGGTATGATTTGATCATTAACCCAACAAACAATTGTATCAGGAGAAGGAATTGGTCTATATCTAATGCTACCTACTGAAAGCAAAGATTGCATTGTAAAAGAAATGAATTTATTATATAAAACAATTATAGCAAAATTAATAATAATAATAACTATAAAATTTAAATTGGATCGTTGTGATTTGAATATTACCGATAGAAAATTACGTGAAAACGGAGTCTGATAAATTGATTTTACTCTTATTTCCAAGCTATGAAGTTACTGAAATATGAAATTTAAAACAAAGAAAATGAGAGATTGCGTATTTCTGCGTCATTGGCGCTTACCACTGGAAATTGCCAAAGCATTTTCCCTCGTTCTTGATGATGTTGTGAGCTTCCCACAGTCTCCTGGACGTCGTCATCTCCGTCGGAATTTGATGATATACTGGTAGATTAGATAATTCTATGGTCCGTACCTCGGACCCAAACACTCGTACAACCAAGTTTTACAAAAGTTCGTCGCTAACTCCACTGAACATCGGAGCGACACGCACTTGCGACCGTACTCTGCAAGTTCTACACAGATTGTCCCTAACTCCACTGAACATCGAAGCGACTCGCACACGTATCCATACTCCTCAAGTATTTCACAGATAGTCCTCGTTTCACGGCGCGTCGAACGATATATGCACACGCCGGCTCCCCACTCTTCAGCCGACTCCTAGCTTACGTTGTCTCCGCTGATTGGCTGTACCCCACTCGCTATACTCCCCTTCTCTGGGTCATTACACTCGGCGGGAGGGTTCCGTTCCAACAATTCGCCTTTCCTGGACGATGCGACCCAGGATTGCGTCATGCTTTCCGACAAGATTAAGCGTGTACTTGAATTCCCAGTGAGTCACGTCTCTCAAATACCCTAACTGACGAAAACTCCGTAAAATTCCGTAATCATGTAATTTTCTATGATATCGTCGTTCGTAATAATTTGCATGATAGCGTTTTCTAAGACTTAGAAAACCTATCTGAATGCTAATAATTTTTATAAAATGCTCCGAAAATATCTAAATAATAATTATAATAAATTAATAATAATAATAAATTAACATGAAAAATTCTCTTGGCTGAACAATTTGCCGCGTAAATAAATATAGAATGGCTTCCTACTGACTTATGCCAGTTGCATAAAACCCCTCGAAAAACACGTTACACCCTCTTGCCCCGAATTTTGGCGTCTAACACAGTTACCATAAAGTCATTGTGGCGATAGAGATGTCCTATCAGTTGGTCTCGTCGTTTCCGTTTTGCTTTGAGAAATGCTCTCTTTTCATTAATGTTTTGACCACTTCGTCATTCGTCACTCTTGCGGTCCATGGATTTTTTCCCATCCGCCGCCAACACCACAAAGTAAAGGGGATATAAAAAGTGGGTTAGCACAGGCAAGGAAAGCATTTCTACAGAAAAGGAATCTGTTCACATCGAATATAGAGTTAGGTATTAGGAAGTCATTTTTGAAAGCCTTTGTCTGGAGCGTGGCGCTCTATGGAAGTGAAACTTGGACTATTGGTGCAGCAGAAAAGAAGTGAATTGAACCGTTTGAAATGTGGTGTTACAGGATAATGATGAAGAACAGGTGAGTAGATAGGGTTACGAATGAAGATGTATTAAGATGAGTGGGAGAGGAGAGATGTTTCTGGCAACTGCTAAAGAAGAGAATAGATAGGCCGGTAGGACACGTACTAAGACACCCAGGAATAGCATACTTAGTTATAGATGGAAGGGTCGAGGATGAGAACAGTAGGGGTCGACCATGGGTAGAATATGTTAAACAGATTGCCTCGGATGTAGGGTGTGGTAGCTATGTCGAGATGAAACGATTAGCTCAGGACAGGGAAGCATGAAGAGCTGCATCAAACCAGTAGAAAGACTGAAGACTCAAACAACAACAACAACAACAACGACAACAATAGCTAAAGAGAAATCCAGTTTCACAATTATGGAATATCCTTTCTACACCATACCTGCACTAAACTGAAGTTATCCATCCCATTGATGCCTAAACATCCGGTCTCTAGTTATGAGCTTTTGAAGGTTATGGTGTCATAATGCTTTAAGTTGCAAAAACAGTCCACCTTTCATTATTTAGAAAGGTTAATACGTTACGAAGAACATTGCTTAATCAATCATTGACCGGTGACATTCCGAGTACAATCACAGAAGGGGTTATTCTTCTGATTCCGAAACAATCGAAATGTGTCCATACCACTGACTACAGACCCATTACTATCTTAAATACCGATTATAAAGTTCTGGCCAAGGTGTTAGTAAACAAAAGCAGACGCATTCTTCCCGCTTTAATTGGCACTGGGCAAACTTGTGCCATTCCTGGAAGAAATATCATGCACAATCTTCTGGCCATTCGTGATATTATCATAACACTACTCTGTCGTTGATAACCCCGCAGCTGCAATTGCAAGCATTGACCTTAATAAGGCATTTGACAGAATAGCCCACATGTATTTATGGAAAGTATTAGAACGCATTCATTTTCCCAACACAATCATAGCAACTTTCCAACGAATTTAACAAAAGGCTTCTTCTCGTGTAATGGTAAACGGGTAGGCTATCTGTCATCGAAAATTCCAGTCAAGAAATCTGTCAGACAAGGATGTCCCCTTTCAATGGCTCTATTCGTCTTGGCGCTGGAACCCATGGTCAGGATGCATGGCCTCGTGCTCAACGGAGAGCGTTTTCACACTACGAGCCTATGCTGATGACTAGAGCTGGGATTTCTATGTAATAACATATTTTACATATTTTTTCATAATTGTGGGTATTCTACATATTCTTAGTGATATTACCTAAAATTACATATTTCAGAGTTTTCCTGTTTTTATATGAAATAAAATGCTGTATTGAAGTTTCACTCTTAATGTGGGGCTGTTGTCTGTCCTCTCAACGGGGGGAGTGACAGGTATTTGAGAGGATGATAGGATGATAAGTGCTGTGTATGGGGAAACTGGTGCAAGTGTATTGAGTTAATTGCAAAAAGTGTTGAAGAGAAATCTGATTATTCAACATTTCACAGTGTGTGCCGAATTCTAAATGGAGATGACGTTAATCCTCCCGAGGACATTTCTCCAGCAAAAATTCCTCTCCTAAAATTTGCCCCAGTTACATCATGTGATGTTGAAAGATCTTTCTCTGCATACAAGAACACCCTAAGTGAGAAACGCCTTTCTATGACCCCAGAGAACATCGAAAAATACTTAATAGTTCACTGTGCTACAAAATTTAATGAATAAACATGCTTTGAGTTATGAAAATAATATGTTTCTATTGAATATGTGTGTGATATATATATGACTCCAAAGAACATTGAAAAATACTTAATAGTTCACTGTGCTACAAAATTTAATGAATAAACATGCTTTGAGTTATGAAAATAATATGTTTCTATTGAATATGTGTGATATATAATATGACTCCAAAGAACATTGAAAAATACTTAATAGTTCACTGTGCTACAAAATTTAATGAATAAACATGCTTTGAGTTATGAAAATAATATGTTTCTATTGAATATGTGTGTGATATATTCATATAATATGACTCCAAAGAACATTGAAAGATACTTAATAGTTCACTGTGCTACAAAATTTAATGAATAAACATGCTTTGAGTTATGAAAATAATATGTTTCTATTGAATATGTGTGTGATATATAAATGACTCCAAAGAACATTGAAAAATACTTAATAGTTCACTGTGCTACAAAATTTAATGAATAAACATGCTTTGAGTTATGAAAATAATATGTTTCTATTGAATATGTGTGATATATAATATGACTCCAAAGAACATTGAAAAATACTTAATAGTTCACTGTGCTACAAAATTTAATGAATAAACATGCTTTGAGTTATGAAAATAATAAGTTTCTATTGAATATGTGTGTGATATATTCATATAATATGACTCCAAAGAACATTGAAAAATACTTAATAGTTCACTGTGCTACAAAATATATTATAAAGCGTGTTTAGTGTGTTGTAACTGACAAAATGGTAAGTTTATATTAATTATATGATATTATATATTTTGCCCAATCTAAATATTTTGCTACATATTTTGGTGCATTTTGTTACATATTTATGTACATATTATGCCACTTGATATTACATAAAAATCCCAGCTCTACTGATGACGTAACGATACTACTCACAAATGAAGGAGACGCGCTACTCGCCCAACAGACCCTTGAGTCATTTTGTCAGGCAAGTGGAGCACATGTAAACTATAGAAAGTCATCCTTATTGCTCTTAGGCCCAGGTGAAAATAGACACTACTCCAATACTACCGGTATTCCTACAGTCACCGCATGCAAAATATTGGGTAGCCTATAACTTTCATTGGAGATATTGCGGAGACCATCCAGACCAACTGGACGGCTCGATTAAATGTTCTGCGGTTCCAACTGAAAGAGGAACTTTCAAGACGGCTCAATATTTTGCAGAAGGTCTGGCACATTAATACGTTTGCTCTGTCGAAACTATGGTATGTGGCGTAAGTCCTTCCCCCTCCACATATAATCAGCCAGCGCTTTGAAATGGCGATTGGATTCTATCTATGGAAAGGCTATCGCTATAGAATTCGACGGGAACAACTGCAGCTACCAGAACAGTGTGGTCGGCTGCGACTTTTTGCGGTTGAACTGAAACGCTCTACACTCTTCTTGAAACATATTAACAAGGCGAGACAGTTTAAAGGTGATCCGTTCGATAGTGCTGTTCTGAAAGTTATTGAAGCTACTCATTTACGACAGACCCATCCGTTCCAAACTTTGTTCAAGAAAGCCCTGGCCCTCTTGCTAAAACTTCCCATTGCCCAGATCTCCGATGGTTCCTTTAATGGAGCTAAACACATTTAAGTTTTCTTATTACTACTCCGCAATTTCACACCCCTGGTGCAATTAAAATACCCCAACAAGTCCTGGAAGCATATCTGGGGCAATGTTCGCAACAAATGGTTTCCCTTAGAATGGCGACTGTCTGTATATGCCGGCATTAATGAAATCTTCCCCACTGGTGACAAAATGAAGCGGCATGAACAAGTGGCTGATGATGCCTGTCCTGTGTGCAACAGGACTGAAACCCTCATCCACCACATTACTACATGTGGGAGTGCGAACGGCGTGTGGCGCTGGACGATGAATGCTATTCACAGCATAAACGGGCTAACATCTACAAGCAACAGGGAGGAATATATCTTGAACTTCGTAATACGGGATGTACTTGAGTAGTGGAGTAGTGACAGTTCTAACTCACCCGGCGTTGCTCGGGCGGCGTCCATGTTAAATAATTAATATTTGGTGAACCCATGGTCGGATGTTGACAAATGAGGTGTCGTTGGACTCGAGCTGACGTCCTCTTTCCTATGGACCACTCGTTATATTTTTGATTTTTTTTTTAATTTTTGTTTTCGAAAGTTGGTGATAGTTTGAAAACCAAACATGGTAGAACGTTGTGCCATGGCTCAAACGAATGGTCTTTATGACCTTTATTTTTTGTAATAAAACTTTTTTATTTTTAATGTTTTTTTGAAAACACTTGAATTTTGAAAATCCTATATTTTGGAAACTAGGAAGTTTACAAAACAGTTTGTTTGACATAATTGAAATGTCCCTATGCCCTCTAGCCCCAAAATAAATTTCAAGTCTCTAGAGCAAAAATTTGTTTTTTGTAGTAGTGTGGTAACAGGGGAGCTGCTTACTAACTTATTGAGCCCTCCTCGTAGCGGCCCCGAAGCTGATATCTCGCTAACCAATCATGGGATTTCAACATACAGGGTGTCCTAGCACTCGTAGTGATGCCCCCTACTTTCCTATAGGCTCTTTATTTAAATAAAAGACCAAAAACTAATAGGTCATTCGCTTTTAATATTTCCTAAACCCATGGTTGGATTTGAGCATACGGGATGTCCTAGGAATCGTGGTGAACCCCCCTTTCGTATGGACGTTTTATTTCCACTCTAAAACAGTGCTAGGTTGTAGGTTCTGCTCCACTTAGCAAGTTGTGAGCCCCTGCGACCTTGGAATGGAAGGAGTCATGTTAGGAAGGCGTGCTTGGATTCGTTTTTCGTCTCGTTGAGCTCTTTACGGAAATGTAGGTGTCGAAAGGGTGAAAATCTGGAAACATGTTTTTTTTGGGGGGGTAAAACCGTGATTTTAAACTTTTTGCTATATCTAGCGAACCAATCATGCTAGAGGCGTGTACGAGGAGTCCAAGGACTCGGGGTGACGTCCTCTTTGCCATGGACCACTCGTTGTAATTTAAAAAAAATGGAAACTCGATTTTGGGGTAAACAAGTGTTTTTTGTGATTTTGCCGATATCTCACGGATCAATAACGCTAGAGATGTGTACGAGGTGTCCTAGGACTCGGGCTAACGCCCCCTTTCAAATGTGATAGATATTTTTTTCCAAAAATTAATTCACAAAGGGCCTAACGTCGTACATGTTGAAAAAAAAAATTCATTACCGTTACCTGTTGATAATGTTTATAAAGCGTGGTGGTTGAGAGAGACGATACTGCTGGGTGTGTGTTTCAACGAACCCGTCGCTGACCATGGTGGCTGTGTTCAATAAATCAATTGCTATTTCGGCGGGTCGGTGTATGACAGAGCGAGCGTGCGTTTTTTCTCACATTTTACCTTTAACGTGTAAACGGTGATGAGAACTTGGTTCTATGTTGGTCGAAGCGAGTACAGAAAACAAACTTGCCGAGGAGCAGGAGGTGAATGTCATTTGAGCTTATTGGAAGGCGTTGATCTGACTTGACAACAAGTGCCACGGAAAATGACCATGACGCTTGAAGGTGAAATAATCTGACCATCGTGGTGGCAGGGAAGAACGAAAGGCATGTGAACATGTGTGAAACCACATGTAGGCTGAACCAGTGACATCCTGTCTTGCTTCATACGTGACAAAATGCAAGTCCATGTGAAATTTGATCTACCGCAGGTGTTCGCTTGGGTGTTATCTGTCCACGTGCGCGATAACTGTTAACAAGTCACATCCTGTTTTGCTTCGTACGTGACAAAATGCAAGTTCATGTGAAATTTGATCTACCGCAGGTGTTCACCTTGGACGTTAGCTGTCCACGTGCACGATAAGAGAATGTTCAAAGCATGGGAAAAAAGATTATACATGCAACGTAGCATATATAAAGACATGTCGTTATCATTTCCATGCTCACTTAGGTGACTACCTTTGAACACACTGCGTTGCATGAAACACCTGGTCTTGTTTATCAGTTTTGGTGTTGGTGGAAAATACTTAACCTTGTTGTGGGGTAGGTATATATTTATTTATTTATATATTTATTGATTTTTATATAAATACATGCAATTATTTATTGATTAGGTAATTAATGATTTTATTTATTTATTTGTTTGCAGATAACGTGTATAGCCTACCTGTCGTGTGTCTGTGGGAAATATATTAAAGAAAGAGAAAGACAGACCGATAGAAGGGGAAACTATTTCCACACTAGCCCACGAGACGTGAATAAAGCAAAGCATTACACGTCAAGGTGAGATTTGTTTTTTATATATATATAACCTGTTTGATTTTGTTTTGTTTATGAAAGGCATAAACTATATGGAATGGATATACTTATGGTGGTTTATTTTATTTCTTTTTAGATATTTGGAAAAAAAAGGGTTCACTGCTACAGCAAATACAGTTGAAAACCAAGTGGCTTTAGAGTGGAACCATTGTCAAGCAGTCTACAGGTGAAAACTCAGGTGAGAGTGTTCTTTCAAAATAATGTCTTTTACTGCTGCGGATACGTTAACTTGGGAGCCCCTTGAGTCTTGTTTCAAATCACGTGTGTGCTCTGGCCGCGTGGTCAATGTTAGAAAAAGTTTGATTCCCAAAGAATTTTTACAATCTTGTTTTGAAATTTTAAAAATTGAAATTTGTACAGCGCAAAGGTTGCATACGGCTTTAAAGGTGAATGCAGAACTGGTGTGCGATTTCATATATAAAAAGAAGGACGTAGAGCATAAAGAGACATTCTATATTTGCAGTAAAATGCAAGAGCTATTCATAGCCCATAATTTGGAACAGTGGTATGAAACCCACGTGGTGAATGCCTTGCTATCAAAATTTGATAAACTACAACAAGGACCGAGTGGCCTTGCCTTAGACAAAATTCATCATCTACAAATCAACATTTGTCAATTCAACCCGTTGAATGCTGGGTCTAGCTATATTAAAACACCACTAGCCATAGCTTCGAAAAAGGCTGTGGTCAATATAAAGAATCGTGACAATGATTGCTTTCTGTGGTCTGTGGCTGCGTATTTGCAGCCAGCACAACATAATGGTTGTCGACCAGGAATGTACAAGGCCAAGTTTGTCGAATTGAAACAAACGTTAAATTTAACTCGAGTATCGTTCCCTATGGAACCGAGATCCATAGGTTTGAACAAGATAACCAGGACTTTTCGTTCATGGTGTATGGCCTTGATGGTGATGAGATTGTAGGTCCTCTTTATGCTACAAAAGAACCGAAACGTCACCACATTCATCTTTTATATCTATCTGAGGGGGAGGTGAATCACTATTGCCTCATTAAAAGCTTGAGTAGATTGCTAAGCAGTCAAATGTCCAAACATGATGGTAAGAAGCACATTTGTGATCGATGCTTGCAATATTTTGCAACCCCCATGCTCTTAGAACGTCATAGGGTAGATTGTGTTTCTCAGGAAGCGGTGAGACTGATATTGCGACAAGGGGACAAGGCTGTGTTAAAGTTTAAGGACATTCACAAGCGTGACACTGTCCCCTATGTGGTGTATGCAGATTTCGAAGCACTCACCACACCCATGGCGGGATGTGAACCAGATCCCACCATCAGCTCAACCACACCCATTCAAAAACATGAGCCCTTTGCCATAGGATTTAATGTGGTGTGTGCCTATGACCCCACACAATCCGTTTACAAATACCGTGAGGGGCCAGATTGTGCCAAATGGTTTTTGGATGAACTTGTCAAGTTGGCTCATGATGTACAGGAATTACTGGACCATCCAGTACCCATGAGCCTATCTCCAGAACAGCAGCAGCAGTATGAACATGCCACGACATGCCATATTTGCGAAAAGCCTATTTTAAGTGGAGAGGAAAAAGTCAGAGACCACTCGCATTTTACAGGGGAGTTTCGTGGAGCTGCTCATAGTAAATGCAACTTGAACTTTCCAGCTCCTCGTTTCATCAGTGTCTTTTTCCACAATCTGGCGAATTATGACATTCAGTTTTTGATTCGTGAATTGGGCCATGTCAACAAGGGCTCGTTTACCATTATTCCCCAAAACCATGAGCGTTTTACGGCCCTGACTTGGAGGTTGAGCGACTTTAGCATTCGATTTTTGGATTCCTTTAAGTTTATGGCATCCTCGCTAGACAGCCTTGTGAATGGCTTGAATGAGGAGGAATTAAAAAATACTAGAATGCATTTTAATGATCCTGAGCAATTTCAATTGTGCATTCGGAAAGGTATATTCCCGTATGATTTCTGCAATAGCTGGGACGTGTTAAAGCAAAGAAAACTCCCACCACAAGAGAAATTTTACTCGAAACTAACACGCAGTACCGTTTCCGATGAAGACTATGCACATGCATGTCAAGTTTGGCGAGTGTTTGGTATGAACACGCTAAGTGAATATGCTTTGCATTACCTAAAACTGGATGTATTGCTGCTCACTGATGTGTTTGAAAAATTCCGTAACTTGTGTCAACACATTTACGGTCTTGACCCGGCTCACTATTATACAAGTCCTGGACTCTCGTTTGATGCCACTTTGAAATACACTCAAGTGGAATTGTATTTACTCACTGACGTAGACATGGTTCCATTTTTTGAAAAGGGCATTCGTGGCGGCTTTGTGTCGCTTAACCAACGCCATGCTGAAGCGAACAATGTCTACATGCCTGATTATTCACCGGACAAACCAGAATCGTACTTAATGTACTATGACGTGAATAATTTGTACGGTTACGCCATGAGTCAGCCTTTGCCCTATGGGAAGTTTGCTTGGCTGACAGACAAACAAGTGTCAGAATTTGATGTGAACATGGCTAGCCAAGAAACAGGCCGTGGATATGTGCTAGAAGTGGATATTAAATATCCCTCATCCTTGTATGATGAACATGCCGATTTCCCATTCTGCCTTGAGCAAATGGTTCCCCATGAGAGTAAAGTGAAAATTGAAAAACTCATGGGCACACTTTACAACAAAAATCGGTATGTGCTACATATCCAAATGATGGTGCAATGCCTCGCCCAAGGCTTGGTGTTGAAGAAAATCCACAGGGGTATTTCTTTTGCTCAAAAAGCATGGCTTGAGCCATACATGCGACTCAACACAGAGCACCGACAAATGGCAACACAGCAGTTTGAAATTATTTTTTTTAAATTAATGAACAACTGCATCTATGGCAAGTCCATGGAGAATGTCCGCAAATACCGTGACATTAAATTGGTCAATGTCTGGGAGGGGCGGTGGGGTGCCCGGCGGTACATTGCCAAGCCAAATTTCAAATCAATCAAAATTATCGATGAAGATTTGGCTACTGTTGAAATGAGTAAGACCAGTGTGACCATGGATAAACCCATTTACTTGGGTCAAGTCATTTTAGACTTTTCTAAATCGGTCATGTATCGATTCCACTATGAGTTTGCCAAACGCCATTTTGAGGACGTCTCTCTTTTGTATATGGACACGGACTCATTCATTTACCACATTCGCCACTGCAACCCCTATGACGTCATGAGGCAACATAGTGACTGGTTCGACACCTCTTGCTATAGTGCTGACAACGTGTTTCAGCTGCCCATAAAAAAACAAGAAGAAAATGGGCGTTTTAAAAGATGAATGCGGTGATTCCATTATGACGGAATTCGTAGGTTTGGCTTCGAAAATGTATGCTTATCGCACACTCGACTGTAAGGAAGCCAAAAGAGCAAAAGGTGTAGGTAGGGCAGTGGTAAAATCGCTACGTGTTGATGACTATCTAGCGGTTTTACGTACTGGCAAAGCTATGTCTCATACACAGTGCAGGATACAATCCAGCAACCATCATTTGTATCTTGTGGAACAGAGAAAACGCACCCTCGCCTCCATGGATAACAAACGTGTGTGGGCTGATGACCTGCTCACCAGCCTGCCCTGGGGTTATGATCGCAAGGAGGAGGAGGTGTGATTTCACTGTTTAATCGTTTATGGGACATAGCTTTATGTAACTTGTAGATTTAGTATTTTGTAAATATTGTTTTTTTGTCATTGTAAATAGTAGATTTTGTAAATAGTGGCAACCCACTTGGACCTTTTGCTCTTTAAAAAAAAGTTCTATGCAAACTTATTTTTTAAAATTTTTTTGATTGGTAAATAGTATGATTCTTTTAACGCTGTACAAAGTTGTGTTTTTTTTTGTAAATATGAAATAAGTAAGATTTTTAGTAACTTTAATAACTAGTATTTAATTATTTTTCGTAATGTAAATGATCAAATAAAAAAGTTCTTTTGGGATGAGTGTGCATGTCGAGAATGTGCTTTTGGGAATAAATAAAGTGGTTGTGTTTGTTCCCAAAGACAGGTGTGAATGTATGAGTGGAAAGAGAAAGCTGATGTGTATGGTTGACCAGAGCAAACACGGTGAGGTAGGGTGGGTGGGTGGGGAGGGGGTAAATGGTCACTTATATACTCATTTTGTTTTCAATAGTTTCGTTTTTTCATTGAAATGTGGCAGTCAAAAGACATTATTTTTGTAAAAACAGTCTTACCTGCAGTAGTCGTAGACCTCGACGTTTCTCCAAACACGCATCAGCACATTGCAGTATTATCAAGGTCAAGCACTCGCATCAACATCATTGTCAAATCTCAACTTTCGACATACACCAAATGGAAAAAATATGAAAACAGCAAAATGGAAATTCCATGTTTCCATATCACCAAAACAGCAAAACTTAAAACGGACATTTTTAAAAACTGGAAATGGCCATGTGTGAAATTTGAAAATTTAAAAACTTCAAACGGACATTGTTTAAAATGTGTCATCAGCAAAATGGAAAAATCCATATCATCAAAAACGTTAAACTTGAATCGAACGTTTTCAAAAACTGTAAATTGCAAAATGATAAATGACAGTGTGTGGAATTCATCATGTGTGAAATGTGTAAAATGAAAAAATCAGCCATCAACATCACGATTTCTTAAAATTAAAAATAACAAAACATCGTGCTCTGGAAAACTTTTGTTTTTATTTCATAGTCATAGTGAATTGACAAAAGAAAAATAGAATACAAACAAATCCCAATTCCTCACTCCTCAATGTTTATGTCCATGCATCATCAACTTTCCTTTCATAGCACTCATGACAATCAGGGCTGCCATTCTTTCACCCACTGAGGCATCATTGGATGTGAAACGTTGTTTAGCTTTCTTCAATAACAATTTATCTGCCATATGTCTTAAACCAGGATGACTATGGCGATAAGAAAGGTCATGTTCCTTGCATGCTTGATCCAAAAGATTAATGGGTACATCACCACGTTGTAAACGTTTTTCGAGACGAGTTCCAGGGCCACAAAAACGATAACCTGGAAGATGGATTTCGAAAGGTAAGTATTGAATCACTTTGTCAATGACGCCATTGCCAGTACAGGTCTGGCATATCCTTTCCCATCGATGGTAAAAAGGTTTGGTCTTCCTCCTCCTCTGTGGACGATGTTTGTGTTTGTTGTTGTTGTTGCTTTTTCTCGCCATGACACCCGTGGAATGATTCAACAAAGTCTTTACATGGACTTTTATGACCGTGATACAGTTTCACTAGCTGGCAAGTCGCACACTTCCGCATAGACGGTATTTTTGCCATGGCCACTTGCTTATGGTGATCGTAATCCGTACAGGGTTGCAATTCACTCATCACAGGGTCTTGAGTCCATGATTTTGGTACATGTTGCCATATTTCTTTGACCGCGTTGGCGGCCACATAATAAATGAACGACTTGGGCAGCGCCAAGAGTTCCTCTTTGGTAAAACTGTCTAGTTTCTTTTTGCACACAAAGAACTTGCAGATGGCTTTGTCCGTAGCATTGCCTTTCTCCATGGTATCACGTGCTGTAGATGTTTACACGTCGCTTGTAGAAATCTCACTGACGTCATTCACAGGTAAATCTTGAGTTATAATTTTGTTCAACAACTCCCAGCAGGCATGGGTGGTTAACCAATGAAAGAGATGCCACGCATGTGATAGGGCTGTATGGGTAATGTTGCCACAGGAACAAGTATCCATGAGCGTTTGCAGGGAGGGGAAGCCCAACTACATGAGGTCGATACATTGACAGTAAGACGCCAAAAATGGTTGCAACCATTGACGTTTTTCATTACCTTTCACAAATACCACATTGGCCGAGGACAAGTGTGCTTTCATGACTACGTCCAAATATTTATAGGAAATGGTTCCCTGATTCCAGTCTAGTTGCCTATGATTTTCAATCCACTGGGTTTGTTTACGGTCTTTTTCACACAATAAATCAAAAGCATGGGGTGGTTTAAATAGCAAATGCGTAGCTTTTGATATCCAAAACGTGGTACAATCGATCATGGCCACTTGTTTAAATATAAATTTGTTGTCACCAATTTTAAACCCTTGGCAATCCACAATGAGTGTGCGCAACATGTTGACGCTTGCCTGGACCAAGGTCAACTGACGACTGACTGACGATCAGGTGTGATCATGACATAGACTTACCTGCCATGCTAGTTTCAAAATTGAGGTTAGGGTAGGACAGTGGGGGCATGCAAAATAAGAATTTAAGAATTACATCATTTTATTATCATAACACGTCTTACAGGCTTTTCTCATTTTAGGATAAGGACGATAGCAACTGATACAACAATATAGTCTCTTGTGTTTGTAACGTCCATAACACCGATGATGTCCCAATGTCTCTAAACTAGGCGTTTTTGATGGTGAGCTGCTCACCGAAGCACCATGGATACCATACGGCCCACATGTATCGTAACTTGTTTTTTTTCATCACCCAGAGACACAAGTGAGGGATAGCTTGAATGGCAGGGTATATTTCCCACTTTCATTCTGCACAGGTAGGGGCAGGTGGGTGACCAGCGCTGATGTTCCTGCATGGGTTCATCGCCCTCCTGCCATTGGTCTATGATGATGGGACAAAAGGCACATTTCACTTCATGTCTTGTTTTTAAATAGTAGAATCAAGCGGCTGCCAAGGCTTGAGGGTTTATGAAAGGCACTGGCCATGTGGCAAAAGTCTTGAAACGTTGTTCCTCAGAGTTTAAATTCATGGATGTAACGTCTCTTGAGGCTTTAAAGCAAGACATGACTGAGCGGCTTGACGTGGGTTGAGCTGTTATTTATACACTCGTCACTTGGTTGGACAGTGGATACTAGTTGACTTGTTTGTGATGAATAATCAGACAGTAGGCCGTCGTATTGGCTGGTACATTGTCATGCGTTTCAAAATCTAGTCGAATGTCGATATTGGATGGCTTGACAGACTCTTCCAGGTAAGAACAGTCAAAGACAATCAGTGGTGCTCTTGCCTTAAACGCTTGGGGTAGTAGCATGGGGCCGTTCTCTTTTTGATAATACGACCATCGAAATTTAGAAAACAAGTCGTACAGAGGACCAAACTTATTTTTTGAAAAATCCAAATCCAGTCCTTCATAGGGAAACACAGCTCCGTTGAGGAAAAGACGTGCATTTCTCAATTGCAGGTGATCAAATTGCGAGGCATCTTTGGTTTGTTGATACTTGCGATTCGTTTGAAAACCCACGATCAGGTAGAGAGGTCTCTCTGTATAGCGAGCTGTTTTTACAGACCAACTGTGTGTGTTGGTAGTGGGCAATAGCGGATACTCATGGAGTGCCCAGCTTCTAAATTCCATGGGTAGAGGCATATCTCTCTTTACCATCTTGAGTATGTCCAGTTTTTTGCTATCGTTAAGGGTCACATGAGGCACTTTCCATAGCAAGCGTTGTAGTTGAACTTTTGAATCGATGGGGGCATTGTCGGCTCCCTTGAGTGCATTGTTATCACTCCTGTCTCTCACCAGATAAAGCACTTGCCTTGCGTTGACCACAATGCGTTGGTGATCTTCAGCAAAGCCTAGAATCAGTTTAAGAGGTAAATATCCAGTAAAGGTTCCATCAGTGTGTACCATCCAGTCATTTGTCGAGTCAGGACACCAACCTGCCATGCAAAGTGTTTTACCTTCTTCCTCACTATAAGAGGGGTATAGTTTCATGACACTGGAAATGCCCACATTTCGAGTGCTATCCACCACGATATCGTTAATGACATACCGCACTTCAGAAAACAGAAAGGCCAAACCATGGTTGGCCAACTTGGATGTGGTGGGTGTAGAGCCATCGGCTTTGGTGAGCCGAACTTCAATCTGAATGACACTTTCATGCGGTAGGGTGTAAATATCTTGGTTGTTGATAACAAATTGAATTTCATCATTGTTATTGAATCCAGGTGTTTGAGCTTGATAGGAATGGAGATCAATTCTTACCACTCCTGGTTGCTCCTCGATGTGGTTCGCTATCTCTAGGATAGAATTCATTATGAGGGTTGACGTGGTAACCCAAATGCTGTAAAATCTGCTTGCCTTGAGATGTTAACGTGTATTCACGTGGCAAACAACTAACACCATTCCTAGACGGTGTTGTTGCTTTATACACAAACTTCATAGTGGCTTTAGCACCAACTTGTAAGTCACTGGTGTGGTAGAATCTAGATCAATGAGTTGTTGATCTCTATTGATCAGTCTTAATGTTATATTACTAATACTATCAACAGCCACAGAATGAAAAAGCACCACTGGAGGGTTTTCACGAATAATATAGCCATTGGGCGATGTCACAATAAAGTCATAAAGCGAATGCGATGGTTCCTGATTGGTGTACACTTGGCTAATAATATTACACGTCACCGACACATGATGGTCCTCAATGAATTTCACTTCATGGTCTGATTCATGTTTTTTGTTGGGCTCCAATACACGTGGTTTAAATCCTAGTAATGGGCCAATGGAATCGGGGTGTGTTTTAAAGTCAATGTTGAAGGTAGAGAAAATACTGCAGCAATGAGTGTTGGTATTGCCTACAAGTTCAAACTTGTGCGTTCCGTCGAGAAATGACTTTAAACCATATTGATTGATCAACACCACATAAATGTGTTCATAAATGTCATCGATCGTGTATCCACCAGAGTTCAGGGTGAGCACAGAATCGTCATAGTAAAACTTGTTGTTCACATTTTCACGTATGTTGTATATTCGATTGTACGTTTCAAGAGTAACAAGTCCTAAACCATAGGGTTTTTCACTCAATTCGATAGGCGGGTAAAAGTCTAGGCTGACTTCAGGTCCACGTCCATGCACTGTAAACGTTTTACTTTCTGCCGACATACTGGTGGCGTTTTTGCTTATGCTGCGTCTTATATAAAAAAATTAAACACAAACGTCCACACTGTTGGCTGTTAAACGTTTGCTCTCGTTTCACATTATAATATATCTTGATCCTGTTTCCAAAATAGGTCACTAGTTCCATGGGCGGGGGCAAATTCCCAAAACTGTCAAAGTACCATACCGTGGATCCCTCTTTGACATAAGCTACATAATGCGTTCCTGGTCCTCGGTGATCATCCAAATTGACAACAGCACATTCCTGTTTCCAGAGTCGTGTGGGTAATTGGTTTCGCATAAACACACCTCGAAAATGAGAAAGCTTTAGTTGTTTAGCATAGCTTTCCACTTGTTGATGCGTCAGGGCATGTCTTGCTATGGCTGAGGTTATTTTTTTTTTTAATATTTCGAAATGGTGAAATCCCAAATCCTTGTTGATAAAAGGCTGGCTTTAAATTGGCATTTCTAGCCCCCATGGCAATCGCTTCCATCGTTTCATTATGTCGCTGACTTTCTTTGAGTTGTTGCTTGCCCTGCTGCGCGGCTTTAATGGTTTTCGCCACTGCACTGGCACCGCCCAAAAGTGAACCCAGAGCAGCCAAACCAGCAAATAATGCAGGTAAAAATCCAGCTCGTTTTGGGACGGGAATCACTCGCCCTTGGTTTGAAACCTGTCGCCGACGTTTTGGAATAACATGTCTCTGTGCTGCTCGAAGGGCTTTCCTTATGGTCAATACATTATTTTTTCTTTTTTTCTTTCGCAAGGGCTTGTCCTCGAATGTTGTAAGCCCAGGCTTTGCCAAGGACAAAGTCCTTTTTTTAGTCTTTCTCACTGCATACCTTTGTTTCACCATGATGATAATGACCCACAACCTTTCACAAGAAAGTTTAAATCACAACTAACGTCAGATGGTTATTTCATGGCTGTATATTCCAATTCCACATAAAGTGGGAAATCGTTTATGGTTTTTCCCGCTTGCTTTTCATCCCATGTCAACATGAGATGAAGGGATAATTCGTCCCCTGCATTGACCATTTCATGGTTATGGATCAACATCCTATGACCATTTATCTTTATTTGTAAATGGTTCTCATCAGGTATGGCATATTTGATGTGAATGGTTCCATCATAGTGTAATCGATAGTGGCTTAAACCCGAAGCAAGCACATAGGTCGAGTGCTGATCATGGACTAACGGTAAATGGTTTCTGTCATTCACAGGTTTTTCATTTGTCAGATACACTAAAAATACACATGGGATAAATTTATAAAGCCTTTTCATTTCATGGGTCACGTAACGCTTGGTACAGACATCGTCTTCGTCTTGCGGGTCTTCCACGTGAATAATCCGATGATGATTAGCGCTATAGCCATTCACCGTAAGCTGAGGCACTTTGTCATAAAACTCATACACTTTGTTATCCACATACTTTTTCGTAGTAACGTCTGTAGACACTTGAGGATGTTTTACATGGGTTAACCGCTTTCCCTTAAAGTCATAATCTCCCTGTTTTGTGCGTGGCACTACTGACGTATCCACATAGTGTTTATTAGCAGGATCTGTTTCTTGTTTAGGATCATGTATGGGGACAGGCCTAGCTTTGGCCATCAACGCACGTCCAAAGACATCCATCGTCAACCTGTAGTACCAGTCTACTGTTTCTATGACAAGGCTCGGTGTCCTGTATATAGACAGCCTGCTAGCCTGTCTAAGCCTTAGTTGAAATGAAGATTATTAAGCAGCAAGAGTCATTCCCCGTGGGGGACATGGTTTCCCATCTCTGTCCCACATCACGTGAACAACGCCATGGTTCACTGTTTCCATCTTCCATTCGCTGCATCATTGTGGGGCCTTCCGGCTGTGGAAAGACAAATCTTTTGCTAACGCTCATCACAGCGCCCAATGGTCTGCGTTTTCAAAATATTTATATTTTTGCAAAATCTCTCTACCAACCCCTCTACGTGTTTCTGGATCAAGTCATGTCTGGATTACAAAAAGAGAATATGGGTTATTTTACATTTTCCATGCAAGAAAATGTGATTTCACCGGATGAGGTAAAGCCTGATTCACTCATGATTTTCGATGATGTATCCACTGAACGTCAAGGCATCATTCAAAGCTATTTCAGCATGGGTCGTCACTAACATATCGATTGCTTCTATCTTGGACAAACGTATTCAAAAATGTCCAAACAGTTGATTCGTGACAATGCCAATGTCATTGTTTTATTTCGTCAGGACGAGAGGAACAGTCGTCACATTTATAATGAACATGTGAATCCGGATATGACCTTTCAAATGTTTACAGAATTGTGTGCCAAGTGCTGGAACACTCAACGTCATGCCTGTTTAGTGATTGACAAACAAAGTGAACTCAACCAAGGACGGTATCGCTTAGGGTTTGATCATTTTATTGCTATTTAAGGCCTCGTCTCATTCCCCGGCAAGTCATTTGCCAAGACACCATGGCGTTAGCAGAGAGTCAATTGAAAAAGCATATTATTAGAGCAAAAAATACTATTCGCCAAAAGTTTCGTCAATTGAAACAATCACGTGCAAATCATGCTTTGTTTATTCAGCAACATTTAGCACCTCCACTAAAAGCCATGTTGAAACCCTCTTTCAAGCCATCTGAAACGCTATCCACCGTTTCACAAGCCACGCAGACGCTGCACGAGGAGCCTGAGGAAGAGGAAGAGGAACAGGAAGATTTGACTAGTGTTAGTGAAGTTGAGGATGAGGAGGAACAAGTGTTTACGCCTCAAAAAAAGGCCGCACCCCTTGCAGAGTTTTTGAGAAAAAAGAAATCCTTGGCCATGGTCGAAACACCTTGCCCTTCCAGGGCGTCTCCGTTTTCACAACTCTTGGCCACCCCTCAACATAAAGCTCAACTGAAAACCATTTTAATAAAATATTATGGATCAACATTGGAACCCTATTTCACCGATCTATTTATTGGAAACAGAGATACCACGTATTGTGTTCGCTATGAGGATGATAGTTTTAAAATTGGCGATTCATCCATTAAATTTGCTCGTACTAAAGCTGGCATTAAAAACATCAACTATAAATTAACGCCAGGACTGTTAAAGCTGCTCTTTTCTCGGACCCCCTCTTCCCATGATTATACGTCAGAGGATCTTGACAAATATAAATCCATTTTATTGGATACCCATGCCCACAAAAGACAGTATGATCCCGCTCAACAAGTGAATGCCAATATATCTCAAAAATATAAAACCATCATTGCAAAAATGTTTCCCACCAGTCAAAGTACTCGTCGTAAAGTGTCCGCTTCAGGAGTGACATTTAAACCATTAAAACCCCTTGTGGATGTTACCTACTGGCACAATCCCAATAAGCTCGTCCAGCGGCTACAGTTATTGCATGCCTCACGTCAAGCAGGTCATACCGGTCACGATTGGGAAATTCAAGAAATTGAACAAGAACTTCGAAATGCCAAAATTTTTGTTTAAGCCCTCACCCATTAAAATGGGTATTGCTCACGAGTTGCATCGCCCAGCTAGGCGTCACTATCCGCGACTCAAGGTGATTTCACGAGGTGTGGATGAACTTTGGCAGGCTGACTTGGTTGAAATGATACCCTATGCTGGCGTTAACGACGGTGTACGCTATATGTTGACCGTCATTGATGTCTATTCCAAAATGGCCTTTGTTGAACCTGTGCGTCGCAAGTCTGGTCCACTAGTTACCAAGGCCTTTCAACATATTATTCAACACTCCCAACGTCAACCTCAGCTGCTACAAACCGACCAGGGGAAAGAATTTTTCAACAAGGACTTCTCCAGTTTTCTCAAATCTAAGGATATTCACCATTACACCACGTACAGCAATCTCAAAGCCAGTGGGGTCGAGCGGTTCAACCGAACATTGAAAACCCATATGTGGAAAGCGTTTACCGCTCATGGCAGTTATCGCTGGTTGGACATGTTACCTGAACTAGTGTCACGTTACAATGACACCAAACATAGAACGATTGGGACCAAGCCACGTCTCGTGACTAAAAATATTCAGCGATTAGATAAACTGTTTAACCCCATAAAAACAACCGATCCTAAACGTCACCGACTGAACATTGGGGATTTTGTTCGTGTGAGCAAATTTAAGTCTGCCTTCAATAAGGGCTACACGCCACAGTGGGGGACTGAACTATTTCGAATTCGTCGAGTCAACTTGGACACTCCAGTCACCTATTTACTCGAGGACCTCAACCATCAACCCATAAAAGGTAGATTTTATCTCCATGAACTTCAGAGAACAGCATTTCCTCAGCATTATCTTGTGGAAAAAGTGTTGAATCAAAAAGGAAATAAACTCTATGTCAAGTGGTTAGGGTTTAACTCTACGTTTAATTCTTGGATCAATAAATTACATGTTGTGTGAACCTGTGTACTTTTTATTTATTCACACATGTTGTACACCACCTATAGCTCTATGTGTACAGCGCTCCGCGCTTCATGCATGTTCATACATGTTTGTCTTTCCCTTTCCTCCTGTGTTCTCTCATACATTACCCCTCCCCCTCTCCCTCCCTTCACCTCCCACCACTGCTGTTTGCAGCTCTTGCCTATCTATTGGTTGTGACATCATTCCCACAAATTGCATTATACTTTTTACTGATTCAGCGATTCCCACGCTTTGAACATTCTCTTATCGTGCACGTGGACAGCTAACGTCCAAGGTGAACACCTGCGGTAGATCAAATTTCACATGAACTTGCATTTTGTCACGTACGAAGCAAAACAGGATGTGACTTGTTAACAGTTATCGCGCACGTGGACAGATAACACCCAAGCGAACACCTGCGGTAGATCAAATTTCACATGGACTTGCATTTTGTCACGTATGAAGCAAGACAGGATGTCACTGGTTCAGCCTACATGTGGTTTCACACATGTTCACATGCCTTTCGCTCTTCCCAGCCACCACGTTGGTCAGATTATTTCACCTTCAAGCGTCATGGTCATTTTCCGTGGCACTTGTTGTCAAGTCAGATCAACGCCTTCCAATAAGCTCAAATGACATTCACCTCCTGCTCCTCGGCAAGTTTGTTTTCTGTACTCGCTTCGACCAACATAGAACCAAGTTCTCATCACCGTTTACATGTTAAAGGTAAAATGTGAGAAAAAACGCACGCTCGCTCTGTCATACACCGACCCGCCGAAATAGCGATTGATCTATTGAACACAGCCACCATGGTCAGCGACAGGTTCGTTGAAACACACACCCAGCAGTATCGTCTCTCTCAACCACCACGCTTTATAAACATTATCAACAGGTAACGGTAATGATTTTTTTTTCAACATGTACGACGTTAGGCCCTTTGTGAATTAATTTTTGGAAAAAAATATATATCACATTTGAAAGGGGGCGTTAGCCCGAGTCCTAGGACACCTCGTACACATCTCTAGCGTTATTGATCCGTGAGATATCGGCAAAACACAAAAAACACTTGTTTACCCCAAAATCGAGTTTCCATTTTTTTAAAAATTACAACGAGTGGTCCATGGCAAAGAGGACGTCACCCCGAGTCCTTGGACTCCTCGTACACGCCTCTAGCATGATTGGTTCGCGAGATATAGCAAAAAGTTTAAAATCACGGTTTTACCCCCCCAAAAAAACATGTTTCCAGATTTTCACCCTTTCGACACCTACATTTCCGTAAAGAGCTCAACGAGACGAAAAACGAATCCAAGCACGCCTTCCTAACATGACTCCTTCCATTCCAAGGTCGCAGGGGCTCACAACTTGCTAAGTGGAGCAGAACCTACAACCTAGCACTATTTTAGAGTGGAAATAAAACGTCCATACGAAAGGGGGTTCACCACGATTCCTAGGACATCCCGTATGCTCAAATCCAACCATGGGTTTAGGAAATATTAAAAGCGAATGACCTATTAGTTTTTGGTCTTTTATTTAAATAAAGAGCCTATAGGAAAGTAGGGGGCATCACTACGAGTGCTAGGACACCCTGTATGTTGAAATCCCATGATTGGTTAGCGAGATATCAGCTTCGGGGCCGCTACGAGGAGGGCTCAATAAGTTAGTAAGCAGCTCCCCTGTTACCACACTACTACAAAAAACAAATTTTTGCTCTAGAGACTTGAAATTTATTTTGGGGCTAGAGGGCATAGGGACATTTCATTTATGTCAAACAAACTGTTTTGTACACTTCCTAGTTTCCAAAATATAGGATTTTCAAAATTCAAGTGTTTTCAAAAAAACATTAAAAATAAAAACGTTTTATTACAAAAAATAAAGGTTATAAAGACCATTCGTTTGAGCCATGGCACAACGTTCTACCATGTTTGGTTTTCAAACTATCACCAACTTTCGAAAACAAAAATTTTCAAAAATATAACGAGTGGTCCATAGGAAAGAGGACGTCAGCTCGAGTCCAACGACACCTCATTTGTCAACATCCGACCATGGGTTCACCAAATATTAATTATTTAACATGGACGCCGCCCGAGCAACGCCGGGTGAGTTAGAACTGTCACTACTCCACTACTTACTTGGCGAGCCCAAAGAGAATGCCATCTTATGGCTAGCAGCTGGAGCAATCCACTACAACCTTACTGGTTACCGAACACCCCTGGTGAATACCCTGCCTGGTTTTCTGGATCACCTCCGGAAAGAACGATGGAAACTCGTACAGCGAAAGTGTATCAACAGTGCTTTTGGCAACCTTTTATATAAATTTTAAAATTGCGTGTAGTCTTCATTGTTAAAAAAAATGAACAGATATCATCAAAGAAGTTGATTGTTTCAATTGTCAGCCTTATTATGTTGGATTTTGCTTTTGAAAGTGTACATATTTCTGAAACATAAATATATTTCCTGGGTAAAAAGAAAAGTAAATAAAAGGACGACTGATCCTCCTAAATTAGAAATCATAACATAATTGTAGATGAAAACTAGTAATACAGTACATGCATACATACATTATCATTTGATACTGTTGTGCCTTTCAGCGCCCAGTCTAGTTCACAAACCTCTGTTTGCAAACAAGTCGCCTCCACGATGCCGTATTAGCAGTTAGCATTGTCACTGCTTCTACACCTCTCACCTTGAAATCGTTCGTAACCGAATTACACCGTCGCATCCTACGTCTACCTCTGTTTCTCTTACCCTCTACAGCCGAACTCATGAACCTCATAGGTAATCTCCCTCCTCCCTTCTCTTCACATGGCCCCACAATCAGAGCCGGCTCATACGAACAGCTCCATTTAGCGTGTTCATTTCGAACTTAGCATTTATCTGTTCATTACGAGTCCCAGCTATCATACGCGCTACCCTCGTATCAGTTACCTCTAGGTTATGTATCAATAATACCTTTATTAAATACAAATTGTGCACTTTTACAAACGAATATTCACATCGTGCAATAATTAACAATTGAACATGGTCGCTGTGTGCATTTTTGAACATGGTACCGTTCACAATGCTGATCACACACCTGTCAAACACAATCAGCTGAAGGCTCGTGATAGGACTTGAGCTTGCAAACTCTATGATGATAGCCATGCACGGCCATGGAATTAACGAAGTGTCGAAGGTCCTGGTTCGCATCTGACCATGTCCTGTTCATCATGACATCAGTCGGGTAGAACTGTAGCAAGTTGTCCTTTCGTTTATTTTTCCTTTCTTCCAACAATTTCTTCCAGCTATCCGTAGAAGGGAGATCAAACTTGAATCTCAAATCTTCTATGAGAAAAAGGTTCCCCAGCAAGCTCATAGACTAGCTGTGATCGTGTATATCGAGATACGCCAGTAGTGACCTTTAAAAACCTTGCCTTGACTTTCTTCCAAGTAAAAAGGTCACTCTTAGTTAGCTTAGCCCATGTAATCTCTATTCCGTACCCAAGAATAGGTATTATTTTTGCATGAAATAATGGCCTGGCAGATTTGAGAAATAGTCTATTTAAGAACTTGATATCGTATATAGCCTTCGTAGCTGCCGCTGCTCTGTATCTTGTGTGTAGTCGGAAAGATTTAGTCGTTGTCTAAAGGATAAGGCCAAGGTATTTGAAGCTATTTACGATATGTAGTGCCTCTTTTTTGAAACGTACTCTATCATATGGGGATAGCCGTCCACCCTTCCTAAATATCATATGTTCAGTTTCTTTCGGCATTCACTTCTAGTTCATTAGCATTGGTCCTTTTTTCCAGTGCAGTTACTGCCACTTGTAATTCATTGATGTCTTGCGACCCTAGAAACATATCATCAGCGTATAAATATATAATCGTACTTGCGTTTTTTATTTTTATTTTTTTATTTTTTTTAGCGTATGGCTTTTAGTGCCGGGAGTGTCCGAGGACCATGTTCGGCTCGCCAGTTTTGTAGCTGCTTCGAGACGGACACCCAATGGGTGAGCTACAAGTACCGTTGGGGAGGGAAGGAGGGAAGTTGGAATGTAAGGACGAGGAGTTGGAAGGTAGCGGCTGTGGCCTATAGTTAGGGACCAACCCCGGCATTTGCCTGGAAGGAAGATGGGAAACCACAGAAGACCATCTTCAAGGTTGCCGGCGGGGGGATTCGAACCTCCTCACCTCCCGGATGTGAGCGACTGCCATCAGTCATGCCGTAACCACCACGGCTAACTCACCCGGTGTACTTCCGTTGATTCTTCTCTAATTATCCGAACAACATCTTTAGTGGCAGCATTAAATAATAATGGGCTGAGGGGTTTACCTTGCAATTCGTCATTGGTTTGGACTATCTTGTTAGAAGTCGTCACATTGTCTGACATTCTGACAGTGTTGACCCTCAACATGTTATGGACCAGAACAGTGATCACTGTGTTTTCTTCCACTAATTACTCAAGTTTTGAAGAGATGATGTTCCTGTTAAGTCTATCGAAAGCTTTTGTAAAGTCAATGAATACCGCATGAAACTTTCCCTGAGGCAATCTGAGTACATTTCCAATGTTATCCAAAAGATTCCTTATTGCTTGGATTGTGTTTCATCCTCTTCTGAAACCGAACTGTTCATCTGTTAATTTGCTCTCGATTTCAACGTTGAGTCTTTCAGATTGTAACTTTGTAAGTAGTTTCAGTAGGGTGTTTACCAAGGCATTCCCCCTATAATAGTTAGGGTCATGCGGATCACCTTTCCCTTTGCAATGTGGACGTTTTCCACGCAGTTGGGATGTCTCCGAATCGCAGGCACAGATTCATGAGGTTTGTGAAAACTGGAAGTAACATATCAGCGGATGCATTAAGGTGCTCACTGAAAATACCACCAGGCCCTGCAGCTTTCATATCTTTCAGACTCAAAAGTATGTAATGAACTTCTTCAGATGAGAACATGCTGATATTATTGTAGGTTACATTAACAACTTTTACTGGGTATGCTGTTGTGGATTTTCGTTGGTTCAGTACATCACTGAAATTCTCCTCGCAGGTGTCCATATCTATTTCTCCTCGCATTTGTGAATTCCGAGGTCGCAAGGCTATAGCCTATAAGGATCTTTCCTGGCACCATCCACCATCATACTTGCTTCAAGTTCAACATAATGCTTTTTTGCTTCCTTAAGTAGGTCTGTACAGTTTCTCCTCATTAAACTGTACTTTGTAAAATATACTCGATTGTTGCTTGATCTTGCTATGTGAAGAGCTTGCAAAACTAGTTTTCTTTCTAGATAACATGCCTGGTTATACCATTTTTGTGATCGTCTTCTCGTAATTGGGATGATAGCGGACTGAATGATGTCCTCCAATGCAAAGCCGCAGAATCCAGTTCGTTTATGTATCAGATACTCTGATTCTACCACGCTCTCGCTTCCATACAGCAAGGTCGGTCTAAATACTGAGCGATATACGGAGAGTTTCGTCGCTACACTAGCTTATTTCTTGCAGTATACTGTAGATCGCAACTAAGAACTCACTGCATTGGCTTTTCTACACGTCAACCCCATCCTGAGAGAATACACAGCCTAAGTATTTAAAATGTTCCACCTGCTCCACTTTAGTTGCTCCCACCGGACATTCTATTTTCTTGTGTATCTATCCTACCAACATAACCTTCGTCTTTGAAATGCCGATCTTCATCCCATACTCCCTACATTGTTAAGAGCGTTAGAATTCCTTCCTTCGGAGGGGAAGTAATGCCTGCGGTCCCATGTCATAGATGGTTGGTAGGTTCCTCAGTTTAGGGGCTGCGACAACGCGGTCATGTAGCCCCATGTACTTTGTGTGTGTGTAGAATATGTCTGATAAGCAGTGTTAATTATGATGGCTGTATTAGTGTGTGTATCTGTTTTCAATTCAAGTGAGGACTGCAGACATTGAATTTTTCCAAGTAGTTCCTACTTTCGCCGCCAAACGCCACCGCAGTCGGCTCCTGGCGACGTACGTGGGAACCTAAGAGCGTTTGTCGAATGTTTAACCTATATAAAATTTTGCTTCACACATGTGTAATTAGTGGAAGGATCCTTAACATGCCATAAATCTCTGACATGGGACCGCCGGCTTTACTTCCCCTCCGAAGGAAGGCATACTCAGGGAGTTTTAACGCTCTTAAAAATCCGACGAGTTCGGCCGGGTTTGAACCCGCGATCTTGGGCATAGAAGCTCAACATGCTACCAACTACGCCATCCATATCATAGATTTATGGCATGTAAAAGATCCTTCCACAGGCTAAACTTGTGTCCAGCTAAATTGTTCGGTTGGATTTCGTCGGAACGCTCTATCAAAGTTCCAACGTTCACCACTAGGTATCGTTGATAGTCGGAACTACTTGAAATTTAATGGAACTTGTAGCTCACCCTAAGGGTGTCCGCTGGAAGCAGCTGGAGACTCAGATGAGCCGAACACGTCCTCGGACACACCCGGCACCGACAGCCATACGATAAATAAATACATCTAGTAAGCAAATTTAATTTCCGCAGGTGCATTGCCTCCTAGCATCAAACATTCCAAAATGTTTCGTTGTTAAATATAAAACTTAGTTACTGTACGTAAAACGATCTATAATGATATATATTCGTGATAAGTCGATAAGAGTTACCTTTATTGCATAAGTTGGCAAATTAATGTAGTCAGCGAAACACTCCTTCGATCATTTATATACTGTGCTTCTATACTGTATACGGCCAACGGTTGCGTATCACACTAATATAGTCATCCTAGAAATACAGGGCGCTGGGAAATGTTCTCCCCAGCGGCTACGTGCAGCTGCGAGTGGTTGCGTCATCAGTTTAGTTGGCAGCACAGTGTCCTTGATAGGGTGAAAGTCACATGTGTGGTCTGTGGGCTGTCGAAATCTTCAGTGTGTATAGTTAGATTATTGGAAGAGTGCAACAATATGTTATGAATGGCTGTGGGGAGTTGTTTGTTATGATACAAGCGACAACCGTGCTGCCAACGTAACTGGTGACGCTATCTCTCGCAGCAGCATGTAGGCACTGAGGAGAACATTCCCTGTCGCCCTGAACAAGGCATCAGTCAGATTCCACACACACCGAAACTCATGGGGCTACATGATCAAGATGTGAATGAATGAACCACATGACTGAAATTAAAGAAACCTGTTTATTTTCAATTAACAGACTATACGCAAGTGTCGTAATATGGAACTCAGCGACGCACGAAGTAGAGTAGAGAGCAGCGTGTGCCCCATGATAACCTGCAGCTTATTGGTAGTAGGCTACTGGGCTGAAACAAGGACTTCCAGGGCCAGGAGCAGGAAGATCTCAAACGCAACAGATTATCATTAAAATATACAATCCAGCGTAAAATAGGTTTTGTTTTTTCAACAGAGAAACAAAAATGTGGACTTATCCAACAATGTATTTTATGTTATACCTGAGCTCATGCGAAATTCTTGATTCTTCCAGTAGACTTCAAGCTTAATGGAATTGTAAAGGAACGTAGGCTATTTAATGGATCCGAAGCAATTTACCCCATCCGTTGCGTGTATCCTTCTAGAGCTGTTGGATAATCAACTCTACTGCATTCTAATGATGGTTATGATGGTAATGATGATAATAATAATAATAATGTGTGATGTTACGAGGAAAGACCACGTCAAGAACACCTTCTTACGGTGCTGCGTTTATGTGACTCAAGTATCCAAAAAGGTCCATAAAAGACGATTGCTCTGGTATGGTCACATTTAGTGCAGTGATGCAGGAGGAAGAGTGCTCGAGCTGGAGGTAGATGGCAGGAGGATAGAGACAGACCTAGAAGAAGATAGATGAACTGTGTGCGAGAGGACCTCGCAGGGAAACACCATTTGCGACCGAGGGAAATGAAAAAGACTTGTCAAAAATGTTGACCCAGCATGAGCGGGAAAAGACGAAGGAGAAGCAGAAGGATCAGGTTTTCTTTATACATCTCTTTTTTAGGGGAAGATAACCTTGATGTTCCACCCCATAAAGCAACATTAACTAACTTTGTCTTTTTTTAGAAACGTGGGGGTGATGGAATTTGATCTTGAAGTGCCAGTAATCTTACAGACAAGGGTGTTTCATGTTCACACACCATCAGTATGGGATATTTAATTTATGTTTGGGTCTTGGGAGATCTTGGTAAGTGTGTTGGATACTGGTAACCTGTGTTTTTGTGGTGACTGCAGTAGTGTGTGTGACTGTAATTATTCGGGTTAGGATTGTGTTGGGTTCCCCGGGACTGGGGTGGAATTTGGCTGGAGGAAATAAGGAAAACCGCTGGGGAAAAACTAAACTCAGGATGGCCACCATCAGTGCCTGACTTCAATCCCCACCTTGCAGTTGTAATTCACATCTTGCCATGTACTGATATATTGCGGGGTGTCTGCCGTAGGCATTAAAATACAGGAAATGCTGCCGTGTTTCAAGTGGCAAAGCTACACTTGGCACACTTATAAAACATTCCCTCACGTTCTAGATGGTTCCTGGTCACCTAATCTATTCCCTCTGGAGTGTTACGTACCAAACACTATGGGATATTGGAATTGTATGAAGCTAAACTTTTAACCATGATGGATAACGTGTTTAATAGACGTATTAACTTTCGTATTAATTGAGCACTGAGAGACACCTGTTAATACCTGTTTATTGTAACATGTTTTCAACCCTTCCTTGGGGTCTTCATCAGCATTGCTATAAAATACTTATACTGTACACTAAATACGGAATTTTAATTTTAAAAAACAATACGGTATATTAAATAAAACGAAACTCTAAAAGTACAATTTTGAATATACAAGTCTAATCGAAATGGACGTCCTTACAGAAGTATTTGAAGACCCCACGGAAAGAACGGGGTAAGTCCATAATTTTTTTTTCGAAAAAGAGTTTATGGCGCATTCTGGTGGCCACCCATCGTCACTACAGATCAGTTGAAATTAATTTAAAATAAAGAGGAATGCCATTGTGATACAGAGGCATAAGAATAAATTTGGCAAAATACTATATTACTTACCCTAAATTGGGGTGTTTTAAGTATTTCTTTTTACTGTTGAAAGTTTAAATTCGCTCTCCTGAAAAATTTACAGAATGTGACTTACTCCGTTTCTCCCGTGGAGTCTTCATTTGTGAAAGTATTTAAACATGTGTTTGAACTCAAATAAAAGCAATTAATATGAAAATTTTATCAAATGAAGAAGGTACTCTAGTATCGGACACATAAGCTTCTTTTTGTATAGTAACTTAAGGAAATGGTCAAATTAAAATTAAGAATATATATTTGAGAAGCCTCCGTGGCTCAGGCGGCAGCACGCCGGCCTCTCACCGCTGGGTCCGTGGTTCAAATCCCGGTCACTCCATGTGAGATCTGTGCTGGACAAAATGGAGGCAGACAGGTTTTTCTCCGGGTACTCCGGTTTTCCCTGTCAAAAATTTCATTCCAGCAACACTCTCCACTATCATTTCATTTCATCTGTCATTCAATTAATCATTGCCCCAGAGGAGTGCGTCAGGCCTCGGCAGCCGGCACAGTTCATATCCTCGCCGCTAGATGGGGGCTTCATTCATTCCATTCCTGACCCGGTCGGAGACTGGAAGCAGGCTGTGGATTTTCATTTTTCAATATATATTTGAAAACTTGATTTTGATCCTGTTTCATTGTAGCAAATCATCTATCAACAGGTATATTGATATCAAAGAATTTGAAACATTTATAAATTTCACTTTTTTCACAAGTTCAAAACAAGGCGCACATTATCGGACAGTCTCAATATTGTAAGATTACCCTATCCTTATACTAATGTATGTACAATATATCCATATTACTTTTTAACACATAATATATCACATTGATAAAAAGGAAGTTCCCCTTCAAGGTTGGCACAGTTTTCATGGGCCCAAATTTTGCATATGATGCACTGTTTCCAGTCTTCACTGAAATTCTCACCACAAGTTATGCAGTCGATTGTTTCGCAATCAAAATTCAGCGTGTTCGTTGCTTATTTCGCCAAAATTGCCACGGTGGGTGAGTGGTTATCGTGTCGGATTACCAACCCCAAGCTTGCAGGTTCGCTCCTGGTAAGTGATTTTTCAAAGACGGCAAAATTACGACACGCATGTCATACGATGTTGGCATGTTTAAGAACTCATTTGAATTCAGTGTTCATAACGTCAAAATTAATCTCGGGATTTTCCGCCAACACAAAGTTCCTCATTTCTCTACTAGAAAGCGCTATAGTGTCAAGGAGCTTAGATTTCTAACCTCCTTGACATTCATAGTGCTTCAAGGAACAACAAAATTCGACCTGCAAACAGCCCTCTGGATGTCAAATAACAAAGCTTGCACCCGACACCCGATGCCATGCGATATGATATTATTATTATTATTATTTTTATTATTATTATTATTATTTTTATTATTATTATTATTATTCTTTAATCGTATCGACCAACTAAGGACCACGTTATTTCAACTGGCTTCTCTGGGCTTTGATCTTTGCCCAGTGTTCCTTCATATGTTGCCGGTGTTGCTCTTTTCTTTCTTCCGTCCACACCTTTCCCGTCTTCAACTTCGGTTTTTCTTGAAAACCCTGGTGGTCGTGAGTTTCTTCCTGAGGGGATTGCGTTCTTGAATATCCCCACAGGTAATTTCCAACTCTTGCAGGTCACTTTCCACCTCTTCGAACCAGGCTGGCTTGGTCTTCTTGTTTTTAAAATAGTTAAAGATCCGGTTCGTCAATCGTGTGGGTTTCATTCTAAACAAGTGGCCATAAAATGCAATCGTCCTTTTCCTCATTACATCAGAGATCTTCTGGACATGAATATACAGCTCATAGTTATGCCGTCGTCTATATTCACCGTTGTCTTTAATCGGGTCAAGAATTTTCCTCAATATCTTTCTTTCCTTGATCTCATATTTTTCTACCAGGCCTTTCTTGTTCATGGTGAGGCATTCCGCTGCGTACAGAGCCTCTGGTCGTATGACAGTGCAATAATGCCTAAGTTTTGCGTTCAGGGATATTGACTTTTTGTTGTAAACGTCCTTGGTGAGTTGGTACGCCATTTCCATTTTGTTCAAGCGCGAAGTGAAGGTTTCTTTCTCACATACGTTGGGTTCTACCCACTCGCCAAGATATTTAAACTTATCTGTCCGTTTAATTTTCCCCTGGTTTACTTTTAGCTCCCTTGGTGCTGGCTTGATGTTAGTTATGAAGTGTGTTTTCTCCAAAGAGATCTGAAGACCAACTTTTGTTGCCTGTACCTGCAGCTGGTTAATTTGTTTTGTGGCCATGTCTAACGAGTCGGAGAAAATTGCAAGATCATCTGCAAAAAATAGGCAATCAATAGAAAGGTTCATGTTCTTGTAACCCAGTCGTACTCCATTTTGGACCCCATCGTTCAATTCTTTGCGCCACTCGCGGATAACTTTTTCAAGTGCACAGTTGAAGAGCAGGGGTGAAAGCCCATCTCCCTGCCTAACTCCTGTCTTAATTTCGAAAGAGTCTGAAATTTCTCCTCTGAACTTGACTCTGGAGGTTGTGTTAGCTAAGGTCTGTTGAATGATTGCCCTGGTTTTATTATCCAATCCAAATTCCTTTAGAATTTGAATAAGAGCTATTCTATCAATCGAATCATAGGCCTTCTTGAAGTCGACGAAGGTTACCACAAATTTCTTGTTCCTTTACTTCAGATAGAAAAGGATGGATTTCAGATTCATATTTTTTTTCGGCACATGAGCGCTCTTTCCTGAACCCTCCTTGGTAATCTCCTAATTGTGGATCAAGTTGTTGTTCTGCCCTAATCTGCAGAGCTTTTGAAATAATTTTGTAAGTTATCAGAAGGAGGGAAATGCCGCGGTATTTGTTAACGTCCGTTTTGTCACCTTTCTTATGCAGGGGATGAATCAAGGCAGAAGTCCAGTCACGTGGAAGTTTCTCAGTTTCTCAAATCTCATTGATAATGTCAGTCAATTTATCAATCATCTTTTCACCAGCATACTTCCACAATTCGGCGATTATCGAGTTCTCACCTGGTGCCTTGTTGTTCTTAAGTGACTGGATAATCTGTTTGATTTCTTCTTTCGTTTGAGGGGATGAATCTGGGTGGACTTGTATGTTGTCTTCATATGAGAAAGTGGAGTTTGGAGTCTCACAATTAAGGAGGAATTCAAAGTATTTCGCTAGAATCTGGCAATTTTCTCTCTCACTGTAAGCTAGTCTTCCATTTGAGTCTTTGAACTGTAGACTCGGAGGATTGTATTTGCTTGGATTGCGTTTGAAGGTTCCGTAGAAGTCCCTTGTGTTGTTCCTCTGAAAGTCTAGCTCAATTTGAGTTAGTTGGCTCTTGTTGTAGGCACGTTTTACATTGCGGATGATTTTTGCAGCGCGTTGTCTCTCGTTCACGAAGTTTTCCCAATTATCTTGGTTCTTTCCCGAGTTCCATTTCTGCCAAGCAAGTTGTCTTTGCTTTACCACTGAATCACATGCATTATTCCACCACGCATGTTTCTTTGACTTCGTCAGTGGAACTGTCTCCTGTGCTGTTGTGACCAAGGCCTGTTGTAGTTCATCCCAGTTTTCGGGATTCCAAGATTCTAGTTTTTGAGAAAATTCAGGGCACAAGCGAGGTATTTCAGTATCAAATCGATTGATCTTTTTAAGACGGCCTTTCTGGTGTTTCTCGGAATCAGTTTAACTTTGATTTTGGATAGATAGTGATCCGAATCTAGATTGGCATTTCTTAGAACCTTCACATTCTGTATTTCTCTCTGAGCTTTACGTGCAATTGCGACGTGATCAATTTGAAATTCGCCGAGATTTGGATTCGGAGTTGTCCAAGTCTTCTGTTTTCTGGGAAGGTGTTTGAACCCTGTGGATTTTATAACAAGATTGAAAGCCTTACATAGTTCTACGAGCCTCTCACCATTGCGATTTGTTCTCTGGTGAGCTGGATAGTTTCCGATAATGTTTTGGAACTTTCTTTCCTTACCCAGCTGTGCATTATTATTATTATTATTTCGGCAATTAAGCCAAAGTCTTGTAAATTCATGTCATCACGCCCCGTGTGCAAATTGTGCTTTGTATATAATACAATAATAAATTAAGGGAAAGGCTTTCCAAAAATTAACATATAAATTAAATTATTACATAATTGGGACATAAATTCACTTCTTAAAATTTGCCGAAACATGTTGTTTCAACCAACGTCTTACTCATGCTCTTAAATGCACCCATGGCAGGTTTAATTTTTGTCTCTTTTCCAGAAGAAAATTTTACTGTCGCCTAATGTAGTCTACTTTTAGGGACACAGAACTGCTCACTTGGTTTCTTAATGCTCATATTACCCCCCCCCCCCCCTCTTACATCATCAATAGCTAATTTCATGTTTTCCGTCACACAGCTTCCCCTTTTTACCTCAATATTTGACTGAAACAAACGAATATCCACGTGGTGCCAACTAGTAGTTTAGGTCGTGAAATAGTCTTGGTTTTAATGTTAATCGAATCCGTTATTTTATGAAGTCTATTATTTCAAATTGGAGTTGTTGATTAATGTCACGTAAGATATTATTGTCTATGTTGTTCGCGGATCGTGTTACAGTTCAAAATTTATCTAGTCTTGTTTGTCTTCTAAATTCCATGTTGTATATCGGTGACGTCTGTTTATGTCGTTCTCAATTAATGAATGCCAAATAATGTATTAAAATATGTCCTTTTTCGTTGAAGTATGCTAATATTAATAGTGTATAAATATGATATGGCAGTGCTGATGAAGAGCCCAATGAAGGGTTGGAAACATGTTACAATAAACATTACAGCAGTCATGGACAAAGTACGGCCCGCGAGCCAAGTGCGGCCCTTGAGCTAGTCTAATCCGGCCCGCTACACGGTCTCGAATTATACTATCGACAATTACACATAGGTCATATTTTCTATTCTGTGTACCTAGAAGTGAAAAACTGTTCCAATCTCATAGTGTTTATGCGTTTTGTGTAATAGAGTAGCAGCTAGAACTGATTGAGGTACAATGTAACAATGAATTGAAGCAACTATTCCTCAGGGTTTCAAAAATGGAGTTCTACACAATACCCTACCAAAATGAAGCTTCCGAAACTTGAAATCTCATGTTCCTATATATGTGAACAGGTGTTTCCTACAATGAAGCTTCGCAGAAATAGCGTCAGAAATAGATTAGCAGACCACCATTTAGCTGCGCTACTAAGAATCAGCTCATCCCAGTTTCAACCAGATTATGAAAAACTTTTAGAAGCACAGTCACAGTTTCACTTGTCACATACTCTCTCTTCTAACAAATAATGAAGGTGTGTTTATAGTGCAAAGATGAAGAAATTCTGGGCTCAGAAGAAAGCTCGCCAGAGCTAGGAACCACGTGGTCCAAGGGTCCTCAACGAACCAAGAAGAAGAGGGTGTGTTTTTTCCCTAAGTTTTCTACCATTGTAGCCTACAAGTTTTATTTGATTTAAAATACAGAAATAAAAATAAACCCAGAAGACGAAGAGGCCCTTTGACAGAGGAGAGGAAGAACAAGCTGATAGGTGGGCTCAAGAGATACTGGCAAGATGTCAAAGCCGGCAGACGAACAAGACGCAGACACCGAAATGAGAGTGGTTGTTAACACGCAGTCCATAGTCGACAGTAAAATAATAGAAAATCTTTTTGTAAACCTGTGTTGTTTTATTTTCGTCCTACCTAGATTACTTTGTATTGCATCTCCCCCTGTCCCTAAAACGATTGCCCATGTCTGCGTTACAGTATTAACAGTACTAAAAGGGACCGTATATTTTGGTAATAGCGATACGAGCGAACTTTTCTCATATCTTCTTTCTTGCCTATATATGACCTTCTAAGTACCGTATTTTAGCAAATTAAACTCGCGAAATATCACGAAATCTGATTTATAGCGCGGATTGCACAAATTAACACGAAAAATACTCCATTTTGTACGAAAAATGCTAAATAATATCGAAAAAGCTCTGCAAGAAACGTAAATGCTTCTGAGGAATTGACCGTCGTGGTTTCCTTCTCATTTGATTGATAGTACTGCATATTCTCTACACAAATGCTCACAAAGCCGGAAGTTTGTGTATTCCATTCCGCGATCTCTAAGGCTGCCGATGAAAATCAATTTCTGCTATCGATTACATCAAATGGCGTTGTGAGTGCGAGTTCGCGACTGATAACATTTTGTATACAGTATTATTTGGTTGTTCTAAGATTTAATAACACGGATACATTAAAAGAGTGCTATTTAAAACCCTTATCCCATAATTTGTTAGATTTACCCAAAACTAAAGGAAGATCGCAGAACAAACATCGATCATTATGACAATTTATTTCACGAAATACCCACCGAAATAGTGTCAGTTTTAACACCGAAATCAACCGTTTTATTTCACCAAATATAAGGCCCTTATAACTTATTGGATTTAAGACTTACAAGGGGACCTTGCCTAGTCGTCACCACCGATTTCGTCCAAATTATTTATGCTATATCCAGGGTTTTACCAGAAATGAAAATGACAAAGAGGGAGCTCCAGTTGGCCAAGCATTTATAAAATATTGCATTTTTGATGTGGGTCGCGCGAGGCTACGATTTGACTGCTACAAGAAACGTATGTACTAGAAGAAGAAAAGGTCAAAATAAGGAAATTAGGGAAGTAAACGACAAGGAAACGAAAAGCCCCCAACCCTCCAAGTTTGAGGACTGAGTGACTCGGAAAGATTAGAGCCATGTAAGGCAGATAGGAAAGAGGAGAGGGTCCACCCCAAAGTGAGTTGAAGAAGGGAAAACAGGAATCCCTCGGGGTCAAACTCACCAACCGTGAGTCCTTGAGGGTGTGCACCATAAGTGGTGGGGCTACACACACCCTGCCTCCTTGAGAGGCTTGTGCAGAAGGTTGGTTGGTTCCTTGGTGTAGGGGCTGCCACAACGTGGTCATGTAGCCCCGCGTACTGTGGGTTTGTGTAGAATATGTCAGATAACTGGTGTTAATTGTAATGGCTGCATTAGTGTGAGTTATATGTTTTAATTCAAGTAAGGACTGCAGACGATAATTTCAAGTAGTTCCTACTTTTGCTACCAAATGCTACCGTCCACGACACTTAGTTTGCGAACTTGGCTACTAGATGCCGTTGCAGTCAGCACCTAGCGGCGAACGTTGGAACTAATATAGCGTTATCAATCAAAGCTACAAATTTTGGCTTCACACAAGTGTAGTTAGTGGAAGGTTCTTTTTCATGTCATAAATCTATGACATGGGACTGCCGGCTTTACTTCCCCTCCGAAAGAAGGCATACTGAGGGATTTTTAACGCTCTTAAGAAATTCGACGACTTCGGTCGGGCATAGAAGCTCAGCATGCTACCATCTACGCCACCGAAGCCGCCTTGTGCAGAAGGCAGGAGATTCCGTGACAAGAATGAAGAGGTCTGACCCTTCAAGAATGAGGGTATCAAAAAACATGAGACAAGGGCCAAATAAGGAATAAGGAATAAGCCTCGGATACCCTAATGCCGTCAGTGTCGGAAGAGAACTAGAGTTGATCAGAAGATGTCGACAGGAAAGAAGGCAGAGAGGCGCCCGGCATAAGTAAGTGGAAGGAACGCCGGACTCAGCTAGCGTCCCGTGGTCGCCAACCTAGGTCCCACTAGTTGTGAGCCCCTGGGCGCAGAAGTTAAGATGCAAACCCATAACTAATAAACAGCCATTTCTCACAACTTTCATTTTGATGTAAATAAGGAACATTATCCCAGAAATTGCTGCATCGATCTACTTGAAATTTCACAGTATCTTTATGTGGATAAGTGCAATAATCTGACCTATAATAATGGCTGCAGTATTTATGAATTGCTTCAGAAACAAAGCTCCTTTTACTCTTAAGAGAGAGAAATGTACAAACAATAAGTTTCAAGAACTAGAACCATGGTTCTAAGTTAGATGGCAAGCCATGAAATCTCCTTCAAGAGTATTTAGTTTCAAAACTTTACCTTCAATAGTAAGGTCATAAATGTACCTTTTGCTTAGTATTAAGAAAATAATTCATTAATAATGTAATGTTGGTAACAGTGAATGATGTTGTATTTTCAGTACTATTTTATAGAGGCTTTGGTGGCGTAGTTGGTAGCATGCTGAGCATCTAAGCCCAAGGTAGCGGGTTCAAACCCGGCCGAAGTCATCGGATTTTTAAGAGCGTTAAAATCCCTTGGTATGCCCTCCTTCGGAGAGGAAGTAAAGCCAGCGGGCCCATGTCATACATTTATGACATGTAAAAGAACCTTCCACTAACTAAACGTGTGTGAAGCAAAATTTGTAGGTTAGGTTTGATTAATGCTCGTAAGTCCCATCGTTCTTCACCAGGCTCTGGTGCGATGGCATCTAGTAGTATCCAACTTCTCACCTAGGTGTCGTGGACGGTAGCAATTGGTAGCGAAAGTAGGAACTACTTGAAATTATCGTCTGCATTCCTTACATGAATTAAAAACAGATAACACTCACTAATACGGTCATCACAATTAACACCGGTTATCAGACAGATTCTACACACACCCAAAGTACACGGGGCTACATGACCGCGTTGTCGCAGCCCCTAAACTAAGGAACCAACCAACCAAACTACTTCATATTTTCAAGATAAATGTTATACATTTTTATAACAAGTGATTCAGTAGTTTGTATGCTAAGATCATATCAAAAGACGGAACAGTTTTATTCAACTATTAAGTTAGCGCTATCTTAAGGAGGGATAAGAAAAGATACTTCAGGTCATTGATACCTCAATATCATCAGGATAGGAAGAGAACAAAATTTGACTGAGACAGGTTGACACGAAAGCAAAGAAGATATAAATAGTAGATTGGCTCTGACAAGGAAAGCATTTCTACAGAAAAGGAATCTGTTGACATTGAATATTGATTTTGAAATTAGGAAGTCATTTCTGAAAGCGTTTGTCTGGAGCGAGTCACTCTTGGTTGGTTCCTTAGTTTAGGGGCTGCGACAACGTGGTCATGTAGCCCCGTGTACTTTGGGTGTGTGTAAAATCAGTCTGATAACCGGTGTTAATTGTGATGACCGTATTAGTGAGTGTTATCTGTTTTTAATTCAAGTAAGGAATGCAGACGATAATTTCAAGTAGTTCCTACTTTCGCTACCAATTGCTACCGTCCACGACACCTAGGTGTGAAGTTTGATACTACTAGATGCCATCGCACCAGAGCCTGGTGAAGAACGATGGGACTTACGAGCATTAATCAAACCTAACCTACAAGTTTTGCTTCACACACGTTTAGTTAGTGAAAGGTTCTTCTACATGTCATAAATGTATGACATGGGCCCACTGGCTTTACTTCCCCTCCGAAGGAAGGCATACTGAGGGATTTTTAACGCTCTTAAAAAACCGACGACTTCGCCGGGTTTGAAACCGCGACCTTGGGCATAGAATCTCAGCATGCTACCAACTACGCTACCGAAGCCACCAGCGTGGCGCTCTATGGAAGTGAAACTTGGACTATTGGTGCAGCAGAAAAGAGGAGAATTGAAGCGTTTGAAATGTGGTGTTACAAGAGGATGATGATCAGATGGGTAGATAGGGTTACAAAGTTTAGAGAGAGGAGTAAGTGGAAACAATATCAGGCTCATCAAGCTTGGCGGGATTGACTCTTGTATACCATTGCCCAGGGGTAGCCTGGGTACTCTCCCTGCTTCAGAATCCTCTATGAAGGCAAAGAAGAATCAATGTTCAACTCAGTATTAATAAGCAAGATTTTTTTTTTTTTTTTTTTTTACAAATTTCACTCAAATTGTACAAACAGGTCAAATTTGAAGAGAAACTCAGCGGCCTGCGTAGTAGCCATTGTAGGCGTAGGGGACAGCGCCGTATGCTCCATAGTAACCGCTGCCATAGTAACCAGCAGCGTATGGGTAGTACTGGGCTGAAGTAAGCACCAGGAGAGCGAGAAACAAGAAGATCTGAAACACGAACACAGACATGGTAGCCTAGATGTTTAGCAAAGTTATCTACTTCAAATACACTTATCTCGGAAACGAACTTCTTGTGATATTTCAATACGCTGAGTTACCAAAACATCAAATAAGAAGAAATTGATCGTTTCCATCAACACCTAAGTTAGCGCCCCTTTAAATGGCCCTGATTCCTTCTTTTGGTTCCTTAGTTTAGGGGCTGCGACAACGCGGTCATGTAGCCCCGTGTGCTTTGCGTGTGTGTAGAATTTGTCTGATAACCGGTGTTAATTGTGATGGTTATATAGGGAGTCCGGGAATGTTCTCCGCAGTTCCTACAAGCAGCTGCGATAGATTACATCACCAGTTACGTTGGCAGCACGGCTGTTGCTTGTATCATAACTAGGGCTCGGATTTTTAGGTGCTAAAAATCGGAAAAATATTTATTTTTTATGTATTAAAAATACCTGAAATGTGTGACAAAAAGTAAAAATATTTAATTATAATTTAGTTTATAAATGTGAATACAAACAACATGCAGTACTCACGAATGCAATTTATGCTGTGCCTTACTGACTACTGAAAAATTACAATACATGAGATACATCTTCAGGTAGTTCATCACAAATGACCGACGATTACCGCGAAACAATTCTCCTGAAGGCGCGAAACTGCGGCAATATGTTTTTTGCCTTTGAGGTGTTCTGTAACATGAGATCGCTGTTCATCCTTGATTGCTTTCCCACATGGTTGGCAGAACAGAAAGCCCCCATCAGAAGTAAAATTATCTGGAAATCCCCGGCTTCCACAGTGAGAGGTACGAGGCGATAAGTTAAGAATAACACAGTTGCAAGCTGACATACGCTCTGCATGAAGATTAGATAGCTCACAGGTTCTTCCCCGTTGAAGTAAAACAGAACAAAAATGCAATAAACTGAAAGATCTAGCATACTGATTTTAAAAAATGTAAATATTATGTCTTTTTATATGCTAACAAGTGAAAAGCAGAAATGTATGTATTTATAGAAAAAACGCTTAAAATATGTATTTACATCAAAAATATTTATTTACCTAAAAATCCGAGCCCTAATCATAACAAACAAGCAGTAAACTTTATTATACCACAGCCATTCATAACATACTGTTGCACTCTTCCAATAATCTAACTGCACGCACTGACGAATGCGACAGCCCACAGACCACACACGTAGCCTTCACCCTATCAAGGACACTGTGCTGCCAACTAAACTGATGACGCAACCACTCGCAGCTGCACGTAGTCACTGCGGAGGACATTCTCGGACTCCCTGTATTAGTGTGTGTTATCTGTTCTTTTAATTCAAGTAAGGACTGCAGACGATAATGTCAAGTACTTCCTACTTTCGCTACCAATTACTACCGTCCACGACACCTAGCTGTAAACCTGGCTACTACTAGATGTCATCGCAACCAGCGCCTGGTGACGAACGTTGGAATTTAAGAGCATTAATCAAACCAAACCTACAAATTTTGCTTCACGCAAGTTTAGTTAGTGGAAGGTTCATTTACATGCCATAAATCTATGATATGGGCCCGTCGGCTTTACTTCTCCTCCGAAGGGAGGCATACTGAGGAATTTTTAACGCTCTTAAAATCCGAAGACTTCGGGCGGGTTTGAACCCGTGACTTAGAGCATAGAAGCTCAGCATCCTACCAACCACGCCACCGAAGTCGCTGATTCATTCTTTGCTGAAACTCTCTCACTTCTACTAGTTTTCTTCATTCCCCATATATGTGTCGTAAGAGGTGACTAAAGGGGCAAGGCCTTGATATAGAATGGCACTAAGATGTGTGAAAATTACTCAGCACATAGGTGTTTTATCATCAAGAAATACAAAGAAGTTAAAAGGCTAGAAGGAGCAAGGTTTGATTCCCTACTCCTCCAGGCCGCTTATCCCAGGCAGGGAGACATAAAAATGTATGCTTTGAAGAGTGGAGACCTGGTGCACTAATGGTGCTCCTTATGCCCGTTATTCACAGAAATATATACCTTTAAATATGGATTTTTTATTTATTTATGGTTTTTATCTTTTAGATTTTTGCATTAAACTAAAATGTGTAGTTTTAGTTAGAATGCAGTATGCATGTGTTATTGAATGCGTATCTCTATTTTGGGCTCACAACTCCGGTAGCTCGCTCAAGTCGCCATCCTGGAGGACAAATAAATGCGGTCATGGTGACCATTTACCCCCTGGGGTGGGGAGGCACTTTTGTGCGGCAGCAGCTTCAGTATTTTTAATAAATATACTACTAATAATAATGTGCAAAATTGCATAAGTTGTTAAAAATCGTTATGTAGGAAGAAGTAAAGTCCTCTATCGAGGTGGTTTCTGGAAGTGTGAAAGTTTGTAGACCTGTAGTAGGTCTACAAACTACAAATTATTATTTTTATGTAATTTGCTGGCAGTAACCCATATGAGTATAACTCTGATTTCGCTGCCAGCTTGTAATGTGTGGTTTCAGTAGGAGGAGTTTGGTGTGCGGAGGGCTGTGATTGGTGGGTTGATTTTACTGGTGTGATTGAGTGTTTTGTGAGAGCTAGAACAGGGTATAGCCTGTCTCGTGAGAACTATCGAGTAGCTGTCTAATTCTAGGAAGAGCTTCCTACTGTTTCAGACTAAGGTAATGGGGCTGAGGGAGACATCGCACCAGCAGCACGTTTCCCATGAACTTGGTGGCAGGTCTTAGGAAACGCGCGATCTCTGAGCCCCTACATGGTGTTTATTAGTTACTACTCCACCTCGGTTTCTCTCTGTCGGTTTAACTTCGTACCTCGCGTGAGACAAGAGACCATATTGGGCAGGGCCAGAGCGTCTCGTGGAATTCAGCGATGAGTATACTGGTTCACGAATGGTACAGTAGTTTGTGATGTGTCTAATGTATCATATTCCGACCATCACGTTTTATATATTTCAAAACTCTCGCTCATCAGCAGGATTTTAAACAACCAGCGAGAGCCTATATGGTCAATAAGGCCGAAAGCCAAAAGTATAATACAAATATGGTGTTGTTTTTTTCTTAATTTGAATTGGAAGCTTTTTCTCAACAGCCAAGTGTTCACAGCTCAACCTTATGGCCTGAACCTCTAAGGTGTATATTTCACGAAGCTTAAACCAGAGGGAGTTAGAAGTTGCAGTTTGTGCCAAACACTTCCAAACCGTCTCAATAGTACAGGAAAATTTTTGAATTTCTTGAAATGCCGACGGAAATATATTCATTTGTTTATGAAATACGTTTAAACAAATAAACAAGACGATAGTCTGTGTCGCGTCCAGCTCGCATAACAGTAAAGCCGGGCGGGTGGATTAATACACAAGTAACCGATCGTCACAAATAACCATTCATAAGAAAGAGAATTACCCACAGCAGTTACCAATTGCGCTCGGGTTTCATAAATATCGACAATTTGTTTAAAAAGTGCGGTAAAACAAATTAAAAAGTCGATAGCGCCTGCCGGAACAATGTCGTGTCGTGCCCGCTTAGAGTTTAACACTCGCGGAGGCTCTCTAATTCAAATAATTCGACTACTTCGCCATTCAAAATTCGAAAGTTCGAATTTCCGAATATGATATTTGAATCACTAACGGAACAGGGAATCGGAGCAGTATTTTTGTAAGCCATCACTTATAGCCATTTTATAAATAAGAGATAAGTAGGAACATATGCATGCATTAGAAACTCATAAAGTAATATCTGAATAATCTGAGTGCTTCAATACTGCTCCGCTTCATGAATAGTTCAGCAAATGTGTAGTTCAAATCCACCTCCTCGAATGGTAACAGTTTCATGATAATGGTTTTGAGGCCACTTACCAACAGCTGGTACATGGTGGGGAGTGTTTTCAGTAGCCTTGATTGTGGAAGACTGATTCTCCCTATGGGATCTACAGTTTATATACAGCTTGATACTGGCACTTGGACTAGAGCCACCTCCTAATATTGTGAAATCATCTCACTAATATATTACTCCATGTGTGACCTTCATCAAAGAATTGCTCTCGTAAATCAGTTGCTAGGGACGTGTTGCTAGATCTGGCTCCTCAAAAAACGGGGCTATCTTTAAAGAACGATAAGGGCAATGTAGGCAGGAAAATAAAAAAAATAAAAAAAAAGAAACAGCTCAGGCAACGAATATCATCATCGGCATCGGATGAGAACTAGATTTGATCAAGTGAGGTCGGCAATTAAATTAGAATTAGAGGAGCCCGGCTAAAATAGACGGAAACAATGACGGACTCCTCCGAGGTTCCACTAGTTGTAATTTCCTAGGGGATTCCCTGTTGCACAATAGAGAATAATAATAATCATTGTGCCAGAGATCCTCTCGGCCTTCCGAGGAAAACTAACGAGGATGGGTTAGAATCTCAGTGTCAACCTAAAGGTCTCCCACTTTCGCTCAAGTAGAGTTTGGTTGGTTGGTTCCTCAGTTTAGGGGCTGCGACAACGTGGTCATGTAGCCCCGTGTATTTTGTGTGTGTGTAGAATTTGTCTGATAACCGGTGTTAATATTGTGATGGCTGTATTAGTGTGTGTTATCTGTGATTCAGGTAATGACTACAGACGACAATTTTCAAGCAGTTCCTAATTTTGTTACCAAATGCTATCGTCCACGACACCTAGCTGTGGACTTGGCTACTAGATGCCATCGCAACCAAACCTGGCAATGAATTTTGGAACTAATATAACGTTATTCAAATCTAAGATACAAATTTTAGCTTCACACATATGTAGTTATTAGAAGGTTGTTTTACATGCCATAAGCGTATCTATGACATGGGCCCGCCGGCTGTACTTCGCCTCGGAGGGAAGGCATAAGCTCTTAAAAATCCGACGACTTCGGCCGGGTTTGACCCCACGATCTTGGGCATAGAAACTCAGCATGCTACCAACTACGCCACCGAAGTCGCCCAAGTAGAGTTTGGTACAGCATGTAACTTACTTGTAATTATGATTTGAAAACAACAAATAAGTGTAAAATGTTCCGACTTATAACTGCTTATAACTAATTGTAAGTATGATCCAACAAGAACAGGCGAGCTTTAGAATTTGGTACTTACAACGGCATATTACATGTAACTTAATATTATTTGAAAATAACAAAAAAGCAAGCATATCTCATTTTCTGGCGCACAGTAAAATTATATTTTCACTGAGACTTCGTATTGCCTAAAATAGATCAATAACAGAGAAATTTGGAAACTTTTACAATTAATGCTTGCTATCAGTGCAGTAGGACACAGCGTCCTTTGTCTTACACCCACTGCCATAGCGAATGAGTGAGTGAATGGTGCCCCGGGATTAGTGCAATGATGTCACTGTGGAAACTTTCATCCTCACGACACAGGCTCTCAACGCAATGATTCTATTCAAAAGCACTTGTCTGTGAGTATATGTTGAAGGGTGAGGAATATGCTTATTTTTCGGGTAGACATTAAAAGGACCGGACGTACAGTAGGTTATAACCGAAATGCATCCAGCCGCCGAGACACTGTGGGGTGTGCCGAATGAAATCAGAGAAGAAGAGCTTTTTGTGTTATAACCACACCCAAGATGAAAAGAGGAAGAAAAAGCTAGCTGTTCTGGCCATTAAAACAACAAATATCACCATCAATGTTGCTTAACTTCGGAGATGTCATAGAATCAAAATGATTAGGCATTGGGGTTGGGCTGAAATTGAAGAGGACTCGTTCATAACACAGAAAGGTCTTGTCAAATAACGCAGCGTATGAAATGTTATGTCACATTCAGGGACAAGTTGCTACATAGACTAGATATTAATATGTTCTATTATGTATTCTAGAGGAGAGTCGGGCAGTCAGCCAGGCACTGTGGTCACAAGGTTAAGAGTTAGTTAGTTATTGCTGTTTTATGGGGTGGAACTACGAGGTGATTTGCTCCTCACAAGGTTAAGACTTCCACCCTGATGAGTATATAAGCTCTTCTGAGAAGGGAATGCGTATCAGTCTACATACAGCTCAGCCAACATGTACAAGCTCGTAAGTAACTACCTTATTTAAACACGGATAACAACTTTCTAAACATAAAGATAATGGTACAGCTAATGGTAAACTTTAAACTTGCGAAATAGAAGTGTTTTGCATTTGTTGATTTTCATCATGAATTCTTTCCTCAAGGAGGACTTTATACCATTTAAGAACTCATTCAAATCTTCTGGTGAGACGGCTAAGATAACAATATCATCAACAAATCTCAGAATTGAAATTATTTCTCCTTGAATCTTTGACCATACTTTAAATTTTTCGTCGTAAAAGAAAAAAAGAATACTATGGAAGAAACCAGTCGTATACTAACATTTTAACAGATGTTATGATGAAGGTGTGATTGCATACAGAAACGTGTCCTAATTTGTACTCACACATTCTTCTTGTTAATAAATTGTGGTGACTAAGGGCCTTATTACACGAGGCAGCTAGGACTCGTAACTGGTGGCGAACCAGTAGTACCACCGGTGTCGTGACGAGCAACCGGTGACGCAGCCAGTCACCACCAAGTAGCTCAGTGTCTGTTCGACCAGTGGTGAAGAGATGAGTTAAGTTGATTGGTTATGAATATTTGCTTCTCCTTGTACTACTATGTAAAAGAGGAAGCGAAGGAAATGAAAGAAGCATTTACGAATGCATACTATTCTATCTTTAAGAAAATCTAAAGAGTATACTATTCTCTCTTTGTTGAGCTTAGACAACGGTAAGTTTTTCAATTACTTGCGAATGTAAAATTTTAATTTTACATGCTTATTGCTATATTCTTCAATACTGTTGGTTCTCTACTTCACAAATAAAATCTTCCGTGTTCACCTTTGAGGTCAGTTAACTTCTAGCACTCTTTCAGGAGCCTTCTTGTTTCTTCTTTTCTCCTTTCTCTGTACTTCAACTAGGTTTCACTTAATTGGTAGCGTTATCCTGTTTCTTTTCCTTTACCGGTTCATTTGCCGTCAAGAAAACAGTGTACAGCAAAACGTGGCGATAGGCAGTAATCTAGTAGTAATAATAATAATGGCTTTGAAAATATGAATATATTTAGAAATTCATGGAAATGAAATTAATCATCGTGAGGTTCCATATTGACGTAAATTGGATATTAAACCTTAAGGGGAAATAGAATCGCCTATCTTCACAATGTTGATTGATAGGTACATTTTCTTGAAAAACATGATAGCTAATTAGCTCAATATTTACAGCGTATGAACACAGGCATTGTGCGTATACTGAAATGATAATATTTTTAACGGATATAATGGGGGAGATACAGTGTTATATTTTTACCTAACAATATTTTTAACCTCCTGACTTACTGTAGATAAAAGAGAAATTAATATCTCTCTCATTATTCCCATTAAAAAGTATTATCATTTCAGTATAGCCACAATGCCTGTGTTCATACGCTGTAAAAATTTAAGGTATGTAGCTATCATTGTTTCCAAGAAAATGTACCTAAATATTAACACTGTGAAGATAGTCGATTCTATTTCCCCTTAAGGTTTAATATCCAATTTACGTCAATATAGAACTTTACGATGATCCATGAATTTCTAAATATATTTATATTTTCAAGACCATACAGTTTTACTAATCTGTGAAATATCTTTAAAAACTTTACTTTGTATATGTTGAACAAACTGAGAGATAGAATAACTAGAGACGCATTTACAGGGACTCCTCCACCCTAGGGCTCAAACCGAACACTCAGATTTTCTTTTAACTTTATATATTGCAAATAATATATCTTAAGCCCAATGACTCCTCCGTGTCTCAGGTAGTTCGCCCTGTGTATCCCTAGTTCAAATCTTGGTCAGGGTCTGCCAAATGTGTCTTGGACAAAGCGGTGTAGGGACAGGTTGTCTACTAGATCGCTGGTTTCCCCTGTCAATTGTATTCCGGCGGATCACCTCTTGGCGTAGCGGAGAACATTCTTGACTCCAGCGTGGAGGTTTGGGTTCGATTCCTGGCTCTGCCAAGAAATTTAATTCTGATCTGAGGACAGGAACGGGGTTCATTCAGCCTCGTGAGAGACAGGTGGGTTCATTTTCCACCACAGCAATCCTACTATAGACGAAATATGGGAAGGTGCCGAATTATGATCACAGGCCCCTCCTATGAGCAAATTTTGTTTAATCGATTAATGATCGACTAATTTAAAAATAATCGAAAACGATTAGTCGACTAACCGAATAATAGATTAATTGGCCAACCGAAGAAACAATTCATTGATTAGTAGACACGTTATAAGAGGAGGCCATCGCTTAAGTTGAGTTACGCTTGCAATATTTTCGGAATGATCTATGGAAATCTGTAAAAGCTATTGTTTGTCAAAATTTACAAAGTGCCCTTCCATGTTTATATTAACAATGACCAAATAAGAGTCAGTCAGTGGAAGGTAAAATATCAATCAAATTGGGAAGGGTTTCGAAAACAGAAAGCGAAGAGTTTTCAACAAAGATTTTGAATTCTTCTTCAATATACAATTTAGGACAGGAACATTTTTGTTTTCCTTTGTTGTAGCCTAGATTTCACAAATACGTACACCTTTTAAAAATATATGATACGATATACTGTATTTGAGTTAATACAAGTAGCTCCGTGACGAACTAAAGCCCATTACTTATGTTAATTGCCACTATCAACATACGACATTTCAGTTTGATTGCTGTAATAGATTCGTAGATATTGAGAACCGACTAAACAATTCGGATGGTCGCCATGTTGGATTGTTATATTTAAAGGCCATAGAGTTATGTGCCATTAAATAAAAATTAAGGCGTAGGTTCATTATTCAAACTTTCATTTCGATCGCATGATTACTACACAAGAAGTGAAAATTTAATTTTAAAATTCGCACAGCCACCATCTTAAGGTTATGTAAATAATTGAACTAAATTAGATACCGGTGTATTACAATGTGTATAAACATTTGCTGTACCAAGTTTCATTGCGTTTGGATCATTAAATCGCGAGAAAAGTCTATTAAAAACTTTCAACTTCGCTTGGCCGCCATGTTCGTTTTTTAGTTAACAGGTTTTTGAAAGTCTCATATAGAAACTTCCAGTAGTGTCCTTTATCCATGTACAAAATTTCAGGGTGATATCGGTAATAGCTTCGGAGATATTGAATGCAGGTGAAATATATCGCACAGCCGCCATGTTGGATTGGTGAGACGTAAAAAAAATTGAAGGGTACGGTCGGGGTCGGCCAAACTGGTGCTATGACCTTACCGAGTTTCATTGAAATCGCTCCGGCCGTTTAGAAGTTATTAGGGAAGGACACACATGCATCACACAGACACACATACGCAGACACACACGCGCACGGACAAAAGGTGATCTCATAAGCCTATTTTTTTCATAAATGAAAATAGGCTAAAACGTCTGTTTTGTTTCTGTGAGAGCGGAGTACATAGATTAATCGACAAGTATTAATCAAATATTCAACCATACAGTTATTCGATTAACCGCACAATCGATTAATCGTTATTTTAAGTAATTTATCGATTTTTCTGATTCGATTGATCGATTATTCGAATAATGAAATTGAATGAATTAAAAGTACCAGCCCTACCTCTTACCCCAAGTAAAAAACCAAATAAACACTAGGACAGGCATCCCAATGACTGATTCCACGCACACCCACACACCACGATATCTCAAAGCTCCTAAATGAATCAACAACAAACATTCGAGTGACACTCCGCCATCGTGTAATAAGCTCTGCTTGTGGTAGTAGTAGGGATAGGACGATTGCTCTCACCTAATGATGATGATCATAATTGTTATTTTAAGGGGTGGAACATCTAGGTTACCAGCTCCAGTGTCTCTTACCTAGGAAGCTTCAGTTTTAATTCCCGGTTCAGACATAGATTTGAAATCTGACGTGAGGGCTGGAAGGTGCACTCAGCTTAGAGACGGCAATTGAGTAGTTGTTTAGCACCCTATTATTATTATTATTATTATTATTATTATTATTATTATTATTATTATTATTATTATTATTATTATTATTATTATTATTATTATTATTATTATTATCATCATCATATTGTTGTTTTTAATATCATTATTACTATTATTATTTTTATTATTATGATTATTATCAATCAATAAAGCGTTAAGGTGTATGTTCTCAAAACTTGCGCTCTTAAACCAGAGGGAGTTAGAAAATGCGGTTTGTAGCAAAATCTTCCAATTCGTCTCATATGTGAAAGAAAAATCTTGCATTTATTGAACAGTCAACGGAAATATATTTAACTTATTTGTTTGTTTATAAAGTGCGTTTAAACAAATAAACAAGACAATAGCCCCAGCCTGAACTGTGTCGCAACGAGCCTGCAGAAAAGTAAAGCCAAGTAGGCCTACACATGCGATATTTCTCGCACTGGCCCTCCAGATATTCTTCTTCTTCTTCTTCTTCTGCTTTTACGGCCTCATTGGACCACTTCAGTCAATCATTTCTTGGTCCTCTTCTTCAGTAAGTTTCCTTTCCGAGTCGCCCAGTAGCTCTTCATTCGCTCTGATCTTCTCAGGCGTTCCTCATCTGTAAATAACCTTTTTACTGTATTACGTTTGTCTATTTTAGCCTGAAATCTTATTTTTATATCTCTCAGTTTTTTTAATTTTGTTGTTTTGTTTTGCAAGTCATCCAAGGTTATTTCCAATTCTTTCATATCTTCTCTAATTTCCTTAATCCATCCTACTTGTCGTTTCATATTCCAAAGTTTCACTACAATTTTTTTAGATAACCTGGTTTCTGGTGTCCTCATGATGTGACCAAAGAAAGAAAGCCATTTCTTCCGAATAGTATCAGTGATGGGCTCCAGTTCTCTGTATACCACTTCATTTGGTACTATCCGCCACTGTCCATCTTGCTGATATTTTTAGCCTACTTTCGATTTTTGCAAAAAATGAAAGTAGACTTATGAGATCAACACAGGGCGAAAAAAAGTGTGTCTGTCTGTGTGTGTGTATGTGTGTGTGTGAGTCTGTGTGTGTGTCTGTGTGTGTGTGTGTCTGTGTGTGTGTGTGTGTACTCTGAATGTCTGTCCCCCCCTATCAATTCGAACACGGTGAATGCGAATTGAACGAAATTTGGTACAAAGGTAGCACTAGCAAAGGACACCTCAGCGTCATATTTTATATCGCCGCCATCTTGACGGAAACGTAATGGCGGCCACATAAATGATCAAAGCTTAAATCAAATTACGATTAACCTAATAATCCGATCTCTACCAAATTTTGCAAAAACATACCTTTATAGAGGAAGCATCCTTAGACCAAATGACTAGGTCATTAGCCTAATAGTTTGCGGATGGCGGCCATCTTTGTGTGAAAATCAATTCCCCCTATTAATTCAAACACGGTGAAACCGAATGGAACGAAATTTGGTACAGAGGTAGCACTAGCAAAGGGCATCTCAGTGTCATGTTTCATATCACCGCCATATTGACAGAAACGTAATGGCGGCCACACAAATGTTCAAAGTTTAAGTTAAATTACGACTAACATAACCATCCGATCTCTAGCAAACTTTGCAACAACATTTCTTTATGGAGGGAGCATGCTTTGACCAATCTAATAGGTTATTAGCCTAATAGTTTGCGGCTGGCGGCCATCTTTATGTCAAAATTGATTCCCCCTATTAATTCGAACACGGTGGAACCGAATGGAACGAAATTTGGTACAGAGGTAGCACTAGCAAAGGGCACCTCAGTGTCATGTATTATATCGCCACCATCTTGACTGAAACGTAATGGCGGCCACACGAATGTTCAAAGCTTAAATCAAATTACGGTTAACCTAATCATCCGATCTCTACCAAATTTTGCAACTACATACCTTTATGGAGGGAGCATCCTTTGACCAATCTAATAGGTCATTCGCCTAATAGTTTGCGGATGGAGGCCATCTTTGTGTCAAAATCGATTCCCCCTATTAATTCGAACACGGTGGAACCGAATGAACGAAATTTGGTACAGAGGTAGCACTAGCAAAGGGCACCTCAGTGTCATGTTTTATATCGCCGCCATCTTGACGGAAACGTAATGGCGGCCACACAAATGTTCAAAGCTTAAATCAAATTACGATTAGCCTAATCATCCGATCTCTAGCAAATTTAGCAACAACATACCTTTATGGAGGGAGCATCCTTTGACCAAACTAATAGGTCATCAGCGTGATATTTTGCGGATGGCGGCCATCTTTGTGTGAAAATCGATTCCCCTTATCAATTCGAGCACGGTGAAAGCGAATGGAACGGCATTTGGTACAGAGGTAGCACTAGCAAAGGGCACCTCAGTGTCATGTTTTATATCACCGCTATCTTGACGGAAACGTAATCGTGGCCACCAAAATGTTAAAAGCTAAAATGTAATTACGACCAACCCAATAATCTAGTCTCTACCAAATTTTGCAACACCATATCTTTATGTGGGAAACATATTCAGACCAAACTGCAAGAACATCAGCCCAATAGTTTGCAGATGTTGGCCAAGTATGTGTGCAAATCGATTCCCCCTATCAATTCAAACACGGTGAAACCGAATTGAACGAAATTTGGTACAGAGGTAGCACTATCAAAGGGCACCTCATATTCATGTTTAATATCCCTATAGCACGTTGTATTTCAACAAGCTACTACAACCAACATTCGATCATACTCCTTGAAAAGGACAAAGAGTTATAACAATACCCATGCATTTAGGAGAAAGTAGGCTATATGTTCTTTACTGAACATCTTGTTTATTTTTGCATGTTCTAGCTATTCTTCTTTCTACTTTTAAAATTTTGTCGATTCTGTTTTTCTGAGTAACTTTAAAAAGAGTTTCACTTCCATAGGTCACCTCTGGTTGAACCACCGTCTTGTAATGTTTTAATTTTGTTGCGATTGATAGACATGTTCTTTTATGTGTAGACCATGTTAATTTTTGGGCTTTTCTTCTTCTTCTTTTTGCGTTTTGCCCATTATAGAGCGCGCTTGAACTTGTTTTTCGGCTTGATGATATTCGCCTTCCTATCTTCCCAAAATCTCTTCATGAAGTCACTGTGCTGCTTCTTCCGTTCTTCTGTCCACTTGGTTCCAGTCCTGCCACTAGTTTTCACCCTAAACTTGTGCTTTGTTACTGCGGTCCTGAAGACTTTGCGGTTTCTCAGAATATTTTCTCCGATGTTCAACTCTTGCAGGTCCTCTCTTGATTCATCCAGCCAGGCTATCCTTGATTTCTGAGAATTTATTACATTGAATAACCTTTTTGTAAGTCTATAATCGTCCATCCTGAAGAGGTGTCCATAAAATGTTAAACGTCTTTTTCGTACCGTGTTGCTGAAACTATCTGTGTGACGGTATAGGTCTGAATTTCGTCTTTTAATCCAAATTCCGTTTTCTTGTGTGGGGCCGAATATTTTTCTAAGAATTTTACGTTCTTGCTTTTCTATATTTGCAATTTTAGAATGACCTCCTAAAGCTATGGTTTCTGAAGCATATAGAGCTTCCGGTAGTACAACTGTCTTGTAGTGTTTCAGTTTTGCATTATGTGACATTACTCTTTTATTATAGTGATCCCATGTTAGTCTGAATGCTCTATGAAGTTTTGAGGCTCTTTCTGTGTTAGCCAAACTGTCCAATCCTGAAGGAAGAATTATTTCTCCAAGGTATTTAAAAAATTCTACTTGTGATATTGCTCCATACGCTGTTTCTATTTTTTCTTTCTTCTTCTTTTGCTGAAAATTCTTCATGTACTTGGTTTTTTCAAATGATATTTGAAGGCCTGCTTGTGATGCTATTCTGTATAATGTCTCAATAGCATGCTTAGTTTCTTCTTTGTTCCTAGTGATAATCGCTAGGTCATCTGCGAAAGCCAAGCATTTCACATTGATTTTGTTTCCAGCAGTTCCTATGCTAACGCCTTTGATGTTCTTTTCCCACTCTCTGATGACTTTATCTAGAACCAGGTTAAATAGAAGGGGTGAAAGTCCGTCTCCTTGGCGAACACCTGTTCGTACTTCAAAAGAGTCAGAAATTTCCCCAAGAAACTTCACCTTCGATGTTGTATTGGTGAGAGTCTGACGAATCAGTTCTCTGGTCTTCCTGTCCACTTGAAGTTCTTCTAGCGTCTCAAACAGGGTCTGCCTGTCCACAGAATCATATGCTTTCTTTAGGTCCACAAAGGTGACAATTGTGGGGTTGGATCTGCGGATCTTCAAAATCATCTTCAGATTCCATATCTGTTCAGCACATGAACGCCCTTTTCTAAAACCCGCTTGATATTCACCAATCAAATGGTCTGTTTGTTTCTCTAGTCTGTTCAGAAGAGCTTTAGATAGGATTTTATAGGCCACAGATAATAGGGATGGACCTCTATAGTTGTTTGGATCAGTTTTGTTACCTCTCTTGTGCAATGGATGTATTAACGCGCACTTCCAGTCCTGTGGGATCACTTCTGTTTCCCAAATTGCTTTTAAAATTGCGTGGATTCTTCTGGTGACCTCTTCCCCACCGAGTTTCAACATTTCAGCGGTAATACCGTCTTCTCCTGGTGCTTTGTTGTTTTTAAGAGATTGAATGATTTCAGCTGTTTCTTCCATTGTCGGTGGATGTGAATCTGGATTCGGTGCAGGCTTTTCAAAGTGCATTTTTTCTTTCGGTGGGTCACAGTTGAGTAGGTCCTGGAAGTAATCTGCTAAGATCTTGCAGTTTTCCTTGGTGTTTGTTTCTAGTGAGCCATCTGGTCTACTGAAACATATGCTAGGTGGTTGATAACTAGACAGACTCTCACGGAAGGTCTTATAGAAACTTCTGGTGTTGTTTTTTAGGAAATCCTGTTCTATCTCTATAAGTTTATTCCTGTCGTATGTCCGCTTCTCCCTGCGGATGATCTTAGCTGTTGATTTCTGGATCTTAAGGAATAATTCCCATCGTTCAGTTGTCTGATGTCCGTTCCATTTATTCCAGGCTTTAATTCTGTCTTCAATTGCTTTATCACAGGTTGTGTTCCACCATCTGTGTTTCCTTTTCCTTGGGGGCTGCCCTAACTTCTGTGCTGATGTCAGAATTGAGTTTCCTAAGTCCCTCCAGTCTTTGGGATTTTGCTCTTTTATGGCCTGAAGAAATTCTTTGGCGTTCTGCTTGAGGTGCTCCGGATCCACTCTTAGTAATCTCTTAGTTTTTGGTTTGGATCTATTAGGCTGGAATTTCACTTTGATTTGGCTTAAGTAGTGATCAGAGTCAATCACTCCCCTGCGCACTCTAACATTTAGGATTTCACATATGTTCTGTTTGGACACTGCTACATGATCAATTTGGAATTCTCCTAGTGCTGGATTTGGTGATTTCCATGTTTTCTTCTTGTGTGGAGACCTGGTGAAATATGTAGACATGAGCCTCAAATTAAAGGATTTACAGCAATTTATCAGATGCTCACCATTCTGATTTGTTCTCCAATGTGCTGGATGATGACCAACTATGGACCTATACTTCTTTTCTCTACCAACCTGTGCGTTAAAGTCACCGAGTAAAATTTTCACATGATGTTTAGGAATTTTGCTGATGGTTTCCTCAAGGAGTTCCCAAAAGTCTTCTACTTTCTGAGGGTTTTTCTTATTGTCATTGTTTATGGGAGCGTGGGCATTAATCAATGTGTATGCCTTGTTGCTTGATTTTATTGAGAGAACGGAGATCCTTTCGGAGGGAGAAGTAAAGTTGAGTACTGAACTGGCTATTGTTTTTCTTACAAAGAACGCTGTTCCAAATTGTGATAAATTATCTCCAATTTTTATGGCTGGTTTCCCCTTATATATCCTAAAGTTTTCTGAATCAAAATGATTTTCGTCTTGGAAACGTGTTTCCTGAATGGCTGCAATTTGAATATCAAATTTATTCAAGGTGTCAATTAAATGTTTAAGTTTCCCAGTTTTGAGCAAAGTGTTCACATTGACTGTTCCGATGAAGTTCTTTTTCTTCGGGCGAAGAGATTTTGAGAAGCTCCGACTCTTCTCAGCATGATGCTCCCGATCCCCCAGAATCCGATGATCGGGAGAACCCGAACTGTATAAGTCCGGGGCCTGGGGTAGTTGCTGTGATCCAATACGATCCATCATGCCAGGTTCACAAGTTGAAAGTGAAAGGTTGGGGTGATCACATGAAATGATCACATGGTTGCAACTCGATTGTTGAGATCGAGAGGTGCCACTCGATGTTCTGCAGCTGTTTACAGAGTGTTTGGTCCGCGAGAGGTATTTTATTTCCCTCAAGTCCGCTGGCAAGCCAGTGAGGACCCCCCTATCCGCCACCTGGGACGCGCCACGTGGGAGTATCACCTCTCCCCCTGCTACGACAACGTAGTAGGTTCGTGGGGCTTTTATAATTTTATTAGTTCTTTCTTGCCATGCAGGTTTCTCATCAAAGTTGTAAGTTATAATTTCTCCTAAGTATTTAAATTGCTTCACTATTTTAACTTTCTTGTTATTTACTGTTATGTGATTGATTACAAGTGGATTTGCTACCATTATCTCTGTCTTTTCAAATGATATCCGAAGTCCATTTTTTGTGCTATATTTTGTAGGCTTATTATTTGATTTCTGGCTTCTTGAATATTATTAGCCAGTAACGCTAAGTCATCTGCGAATCCCAAGCAATTTAAGTCTATTTTATCTTTCTTGGTTCCAATTCTTATGTTCCTAGGATTTTCCCTGTACCATTCCCTCATTACATATTCCAAAAGTAGAGGCGATAAACCATCTCCTTGTCTTAATCCTGTTTTAATCGTAAACGGTTCAGATATTTCTCCTCTCTCTCTCTCTCTCTCTCTCTATATATATATATATTTCGTATGGCATGAAGATGCAATATACAATTATTTACATTCTACAGTATTTACAGTACAAATATATACAGATTGAGACCTTGATCTGCTAGTAGCTTCAGTTTTGTTAGAGCTGGATATCTAATTTCCCTAACCATTCTAAAGCTTCATCACTAGATTGATGAATCTCCTTCATTGGACCATTGAACCTTCGGAGTGGGCAATCCATAGCTATGTGACTGATGATCTGAGGCACATCTGCACAGTTGCAGAAAGGATTCTCGGCAATTTTCCATTTGTGCTTCCAGAACTGACACCTACCGTGTTGAGTTCTTATACGGTTCAGCGACGTCCAGATTTTCCTGGGAAGGTCGAAACCAGGGGGCTGCTTGACTGGATCCGAGATAAGACCTAATCTGTCTGGATTTGAAGTCAGCCACTCATTGCGCCAAGCTTCATTCACTTGAAACTGCTCTTGGACCAACTTCCTTCCTTGTATCCAAGAAGGATTCCGGGATTTCAGCCTGAGATCTTTAGGTGAGCAGTCTAGATGAATTGGCAGAAGAGGGTTGTCACAACATTTAAGCCATTCTCTCTTCAGTGCCATTTGTCTTCGAAGATGAGGAGGCGGGATGTTGGAGAGTACTGGTAACCATTCCAAAGGTGTAGATTGGATGGTTCCTGATACAGTCCTCATTGTGTCGTTCAGCTGTACGTCTATCTTCTTTGCATGGGCGCTGTTAAGCCATACTGGGCAGCAATATTCTGCTACTGGATACACTAGGGCAAGTGCTGAAGTTCTGAGGGTGGATGCTGTTGGGCCCCAGCCCGTTCCTGTGAGTTTGTGCAGGATGTTGTTGCAGGTTTTGATCTTAGCAGATGTTTTGCCTAGATGTTCACTGTAAGTCAAGGATCGATCCAAGATGACGCCTAAATATTTAGGATGAGGATTGAATTTCAGTAGATGACCCTGGAATTGAACCCTAGGAATGTAGTTGGCTTATTTGTTGCTCAGATGAAAGCAGCTGACCTCTGTTTTTGCTACATTTGGTTTTAGTCTCCAGGTTTTGAAGAACTTGTCGAGTCTGCAGAGATCTTCCGTAAGTACGGTTTCTGCTGTTGCAAAGTCGTTTGACTGAGCTGTCAATGCAAGATCGTCAGCGTATACGAACTTGCTAGCACTAGTAGGAGGTAAGTCTGCGGTGTAAATATTGAACAGCAATGGGGCAAGGACCGATCCTTGTGGTAATCCATCATTTAGTTTGTGAGATCTGCTTACGTTGCCATTTAGGTGAACTTCAATCACTCTGTTGACCAGCATGTTATTCAGTAGGATGGCAAGTTTCTTGCAAGGGATTATTTTCAGGAATTTGAGGATCATTCCTTTCGCCAAACTGTATCGTATGCTGCCGTGAGGTCCACAAACACAGATACGGTCTTCTTTCGATCTTGAAATCCTCTCTCTATGTGAGTGGTTAGGGACAACACTTGGTCGGTACAACTGCGCTTTGGTCTGAAGCCAGCTTGCTCATTTGGTATGTGCTCAAGAACTGTAATTGAGATTCTATTATATATTATTCTTTCCAGCAGCTTGTAAGAGACGCTCAGGAGGGCAATAGGCCTGTAATCTTCGGCACCATCTCCACTTTTCCCAGGTTTGAGTACAGCAACTACTTTAGTTCTTTTGAGTGCTGGTGGAAGTTGACCATCGCGTAAGATGTTGCTATAAAATTTAGCAAGCCATTCAATTGTTCGAGGACCACAACGTTGTAGGAATTCTGGATAAAGACCATCCAACCCAGCTGCTTTTCCTGATTTTACTTCTTTTAGCGCAGTTGAAACTTCAGCAGCCGTGATATCAGCTGTAAACTGGGATATTGTTTCTGCATGGAACATCTTAGATTTTAGTTCTAACTGAATTCTTTTTGCCTCTTTCTTGTCAGTATCGGCAGGTTTTCTTGTCAGACTAACTAATCTGCTTGCTATCGCATCTGGCTTTATCTTGGTGCACTTGGAACTGAATTTTGGAGTGCTGCTACCAAGTTTCCTTAAAATAGACCATGCTTTTCGACTGGAGTGTTGAAAATTCGTATTTTCCATTAGGTTGGTCCATTTTTCTCTTCTATCTGAGTCTAAAGACTGTAGTAGTTCGTTGGCAACTTCAGGATCACTGGCGAGTTTATACTCTTCATATAGTTCATTGCATTTTGGACTCCAACCAGGAATATAGGTCCTTCTGTATCCTCTTGGGATATGTTTCCTTGCAATAGCTCAAATTAGTCCAGCGAAGCGCTCGTAATTACCTTTTTTTTAGGTGGGATCCACTGTATATTATGTTCCAATTCGCTGGTGAATTTTGACCAGTTGGCTTTGGTGAAATTCCAACGTGGCAGTGGAACTGATCTGACGACAGGCATTTCTAGGCCAACTTCGACAAGTGCTGGTCTGTGCTGACTTCGGGGGAAGTTGTCTAGAATATTCCTTCTGCACTTTAGGGGTTTACCAAACGAGTCCTTTGAGACAAAACACAGATCAGGGTTATAGTTCTTATTCCATCTGGCAGAGTGGAAGGAGCCCTTTTCTTTGGCATCATGCATTAGAAAAAGGTCTTCTGCATCAGCCCATTCCGACATACCTTGGCCCTCTTTGTTGGTATAATTATAACCCCAGTTAGTATTCTTGCTGTTAAAATCTCCGAGGATTACAGCTGGGTGGTGAATGTTCTGGATGGTCTCACTCAAGATCCAAGGTTGACAGGGAGGCTTATAGATGTTTATAATTTCAGTACCTGCAATTTTCATTTTGGAGGCAAACATATTGTTGTCCACATTTGTGCTTGTTATGTCAATTTTCTCTATGTTGCTCTTTGCATACGTTGCAGTGCCATAACTTTTGTGAAATGTTGCGTTAAGCAGGGTATATCCAGGAATCTTACATCTCGCATAAAGCTGATCCTGGTTTTCACAGTGGGTCTCTTGCAATAGAACAACATCCACCTTGTGGTTGGTCAGTACTTTTGTTAGGTAATCGCTTTTTGATCGGCTTACTCCTTCAATGTTGAGTTGTAGTATCCTTAGTGTGGGGTGAAAGTCTTCAATGGGTCTCTGAAAAGAGCCATTTCCATGATTCATATTGCTATATCTTCTAATTGCTGGGATATCCTGAAAGCGTAGCTTTAGGTCCAGCAGCCAACGATGTTGCTTTCTTAGCACCACCCAGGGGTCACGTGTAGGGCACTTTAAGGTTATTCCTACGGACGTGGAGCAACGTCAACCCCGTTTAGTTGATATCTTCTCACATAACCCTAACCTGCGTGCCGTATGAATCAGAACAACGGTTCACAATAATTTGTCGGACAGATGATTCAATTGGACAGTATATAGATTAACGGCGTATCAATACACAACACAAAGTCTCAATATAACTATTCAAAGGAATATTACCATGAAGATGTATAACCTAACCTGGTTCAAGTTATTCCTAAGCAACAGAGTAAACAAAGATCACGCGTAACAAATTTATCAAATATCGCTATAAGAGCTCTCACAACACCATAACACACTAAATACCAACAGTAAATCACCCAAAATCAACGTATACATCATAAAACAAACAATTAAACGTGAAGGAACTAAATAAACTATACAAATATCAGGAGCCTCAATTCTCCTCTGAATTTTACTTTAGATTTGGTGTTTGTTAGAGTTAGTTTTATAATTTTTATTAATTTGGGATGAAGTCCGAAATTCCTTAGTATTTTCAGCAATGAAGATCTATGTATACAATCATAAGCTTTTTTGAAGTCTACGAAGGTTATGACTTGCTGTTTTTGTCTACGTTTGTAGTAGTCCATTACTAATTTTAAGGTGATTATCTGTTCAGGGCAGCTTCGCCATGGCCGAAATCCACCTTGATATTCTCCTATTTCCAGTTCTAATTGATCTTTACAACGATTATATAGAATTTGTGACATGATTTTATATGTGATATCCAAAAGGGAAATTCCTCGATAGTTGTCAGGATTTGATTTTTCTCCTTTCTTGTGTAATGGATGTATTATAGCAGTAGTCCAATGGTCTGGCAGTTCTTCTTTGATCCAAATGTTCACTATGCATTGGTGTAATGAAATCTTTACTGGTTCTGCTGCATATTTCCACAATTCTGCAAATGTTTGATCTTCTCCACTCGCTTTGTAGTTTTTGAGCTCTCTCAGCGCTTTGTAGACTTCGTGGATTGTGGGTGGATTTATGTTTTCTGATGGTGTTTTAATAGTGGTGTCTGTATTTATTTGAAGCAGTTCTGGTGGATCTTCGCAATTTAGCAACTTGTTGAATGTTTCTGCTAAAATTTCTGTATTTCTTCTATTACTATGAGTTAACTCGCCATTTTTTGTATTTTAACATTAATGTTGGAGGTTCATATCTTTGTAGTTGTTTGCTAAAAATGTTGTAGTAATCTCTTGAGTGTGTTTTCCAGATATTATTATTATTATTATTATTATTGTTATCAGCATAGGAAAATTAGAAGTTCTTCTCTATATTGAATATTTATCGAAATCATTAGCATTTGAAAGGAACTTACGACGCACAATGTAGTGCTCCAGTAGCCTTGTAATAAACATGATTATGAAATACTCCTTGACAAACATTCGTTATTTCCTTTGAACATGTTAGCAACCTTGTTGGAGTTTATCATCAAGCTCCTTGAGTTTTTTGAACGAAGGAAGTAAGGAATGAACTGTTTCTCTTTCTGTTTCAGATCCTCGTTGTCCTAGCCCTCCTGGCTGCAGCCTCTGCCCAGTACTATGGAGGCTACTATGGCAGTGGCTACTACGGTAACGGATACGCCGCTCCCTACGGCTACAACTACGGTGTTAATGGATTTTACAGACGCTAAGATAATGATCTGCTTCGGCTCTTTGTACATTAAAATTGCAATAAAATCTTCCTAATTAGACAAATGCTGGTATTTTGTTTCGATACTTCCTCTAACAGTTGTGAATCCAAATTGTCAGCTAAAAACACAAGTCTGATATTCGTTCATTTAACATGAATGCACCTGAAGGCTCCATTTAACTTGTTGGCCTATGTCCCTCAGTTTTAATAAGGAAGTTTTACTAGTCCTCTCGCTTGTGCTATTTATATAGGATCGAACGTCGCAATCCTCAATCACATTGATTAAAACATGTGACGTCCATCTCGTCACTCTTGGCTGTCACCGTGGATGCCCGGGTCTGCCAAGAAATGTAATTCTGGTCTGAGGGCTGGAACGAAGTACACTCAGCCTAGACAGGCAAAACTGAGAAGAGGCGAGTTGGATTCCCACCTCAGCCATCTTGGAAGTGGTTGTCCGTGGGTTCCTACTACTTCTCCAGGTGAATGCTGGGAAAGTTCCTATCTTAAGACCACAGCTGCCTCCTTCCCAATCCTCATCTCGATTACAAATATACACAACATTACCACCATAACAATAACACAGGTTATCACAGAAATTACACACACACACCCAAGAACACGGGGCTATATGAGCACGATATCGCAAACTTATCAATGAATCAACAACAAACTTCTGACAGTCAAGCGTAAAAAATAAAAATAAAAATAAGAGCCTTACAATAAGATGTGTAACATCTGACTTATTATCCTACTATGTGTCTGCCGGGAGCGCAAATCCCTAGTTAACAGTGAACTCTGTTGGTCATTGAAATAACTACTTGTAAAACTCCAGTGCCAAATCCTGACCGGTGCGCATGCGCGAGGTACGTCGTGGTACGTAAGATTTATTGTAGGAATATATTTAAAGGGGCCTCCAAACCGTGAAGTAAACCGTATGCGATATACATTTCACAACAAAAGTATGAAGATTTAATAATAAATCATAATTGTTTTCAGCAAATATGATATAATTAATATTTTCACACCAAAGAACAACAACAACTTGAAGATGATTTATTGTAGGAATATCTTTAATGGGGCCTCCAAACCTTGAAGTAAACCGTATGCGATATGCATTCCACATAGGGCTGTATGTTGGCCGACAGTACCTCAAATGCTTACATTAAATAACAATACAGCAAAATTATGAAGATTTAATAAATCATAATTGTTTTCGGCAAATATGTTATAATGAATATTTTCACACCAAAGAACGACAACTTGAAGATGATTTATTGTAGGAATATCTTTAATGGGGCCTCCAAACCTTGAAGTAAACCGTATGCGATATATATTCCACATAGACACATGGCCGACAGTACGTCGTGGTACCAATCTCCGCCACCGCGCGCTCAATGTTTCCGTCCCATTTCCGTCCATTTTCCAAAATCACTCCCACAAAAATAACCAGCATCCGAGTGGAAAGATGTAACACTTCAATAGAATATCAAGGGAAAAGTACATTATTTTGGCTAATATAGATTTCGATTCACAAAATTAAATTTAGTAAGGACGATTTTGTGCGTAAAACTGTTTTGTGAAGGTAGCCGAAGACGCACTGTAAGGAATATCAATTGTTAGTAGGAACACGAATTCTTTAAGTACTTCTCACAACATATTCATAAAACAGTTACTTTTAATTAACTACCCAAGCCCAAACCACGTGGCTGGTGAAGGGCCTTGGCCTACCAAGCAGCCGTTGCCGAGCTATATGGCCTCCAGTTTATGGGATGGCGCGTGGTCAGCGCGTTGGGTCCCCTTGGCCGTTAATCTTGGTGTTTGTGACTGGGGTGCTGCCTCACTGTCACAGTGCTACTCAATTGTCCTCACGAGGCTGAGTGCACCCCGTCCCAGCCCCCAAGTCAGTTTCTAAAATTCCTGATGGAGCCAGGAATGGAATCCAGGGCCCCCGATTAAGAGGCAGACTTGCTACCCCAACACCATGTGACCAGCGTTTCCGTTTATGCTCACCAAGGTAGACTGAGTTCGTTTCCCGGTCCATGCATGTGAGATTTTTGAAGTGAATAGCCATGTCCTGTGGTTCGATTCTACATAAAAAGGACGTCCCGAGGCTCATTATCGGTCACTCTAAACTACAGGCTTCCTTTTTCTCCTTAATGCGTGAGAAGGTCCTGGGCATCTCACAATATAGGCTACAACTTCATCGCTGATCTATGAATTAACTCGGCAAGTTATTTTATGTGGAACGTACTGTTGCCTTCTACACCAGGGTATGTGTAAGGCATGGAGAAACTTGTATTAAAGAAGAGAGACATATTGTGGGATATCTACATCACAGATTCAATGCCTTGTGACGACTGGAAAGGAGGAGGATATGAGCTGAGACACGTTGTTATGCGCTTTCCTATTGGCTGCATCGTTTTCGTCATAACTGTGTACATCAATCTTTTACCTGCCAGATGAATAAACATTCCTAAGCTGAGTTATTTTCAAGCATCTCAGTCTCATTCTACATTAAGGCCCTAAATAAATTTAACATATTCTCAATTTTATTGATTCTAATATTACATATTATAATTGATTATAATTTACACATGAGTACTCAAATAAGTTTCCTTCAAGGGCGTACCTGGAAGATAATTTAGTGGGTGGAGGGTAATGGATTTGCAAGTTTGCAATGGACTGTAGTGAGTAGCTTTAGGGCCTCTCTCTAGGGGTGAAAACTCAGACTTTTAGGGAATGCAATATCATCCAGTTCTGAGTTATGTTTTAAGTTTTAAGTCTATATATCATCGGAAAGTTAGTTTAAGATGGATTGCAACATTGGTGCCGAACAGACAATCAGACAGACAAGAAATCGAGTTAGGAATAAAACCGTGTTAAAATATGCATTGCAACTAATAGTAATACAAAGTAATTAATAAAGAAAATCGAAAATAAGCACACCCACAAACCCACACTAACTGTTACAACAGAATGACGTCAAAAGTCACGTCTTAGATAACAGTCATTGCATGATATGTTAAACAGCATTACCGCAATGCTCACGTATACAGTCTGTGCAACCTTTTAACCCTCAGAGTGCTATTGACGAAATGGTTCGTCGCTACGCACCTTTTTATTTTACTAGATATTAATATTTCAGATTAATACTAAATAACACATACATGACACTCTTGCCAACATGATTTTACGCGCGCTGATAGATCCAATGTAAAATTTCATTTCTGATATATAGATTATTCATTGACATAAATCTTAAGTTTTAAGAAAAATAGGCTCGTTAGTTCGTCACGGAACTACTAGTTAATGATTTGTTTATATGCCGAGAATCACATCCCCCAATGAAACCAATCGTCATATATTGTTATTCAATGAAATGCAGGTCTAACCCCCTTAACACCCGTTTATATCCTGAATATCCAAAAATTCTTCCTTAGTACACGTTTTCGAAATACAATGAACATAATCCCTAATTTCATGTTTCTAACTTCAATAGCTTGGGCTGAGCGAGGATGAGTATGTGAGTCAGTCAGGATACTTAGTATTATATAATAGATGTCAGTCCTAGAATTTATTTATTTATTACAAATACAGAATCACACGTAATTTTCTTAACATAATAATAATAATAATAATTATTATTATTATTGTTATTATTATTATCGTCCCAGGAATCAACCCGGGAAGAGACTTTGTGTCTCTGGGCAAATGGGAGTGAAATGCGTCGTTGCTAGCCCTATGCAACATTAATATATTGGAATCAGCAAGGGAATCCAACTAGCCTCTTTCACTCCAACTCCATCACATAACCTACAAGAGGTGCCCCTGTTAAGCCGAGCAACCCAGTGGAAGGTTGGGTAACCAATCCTAGCGGGAAGCTGGGTCGGCGAGCCGATCAGTGCTGGGGGCTCCAAGGCTCACAACCTTGGCAGTACTTTTGTCAGTGTGAAACACCACTGGCTCAAGCCAACAGTCTTTCAACTTTTCAAAGCATGGAGGAAAGTTCAGCAAATGCTACTACCCCGTGGTAATCAATCCAACGTCGCTTCGAGTGACGCATGCAGGCCTTCAGAATCAGGGGAGCTTGCACCGAAATGCTTGGAAGTATCGGACACTCCTAAATACAAAATCAACCATAAACAGCGGAACTTCTTTGTAACTTTCAATGTGAACTCGCTCCTAAACCATGGCAAACTGAAACACCTCACTGATATCCTCTCACAACATCAAATCCTAATAGCAGCAATTCAGGAAACAAGATATACAGATGAATATGCTTTCGAATCTGAGGGTTACAGGATTTTAAAAGGTAAACCTGGCAAACGTGTTTTGAATACCATCCCTCACCTTGGTACTGGATTTATTATCAACGAAAGGGTATTAGATTCCATCACAGAATTTTGCTCTCCTAACAGCCGAGTCTCAACTCTCACTTTCCGAAGTATGAACAAAATCTACACCATCGTAAATATGCATGCGCCAATCAATGAAGCAGTCGGAACAGATGAATTCTGGGAGGAACTGGAAGATAATTATTTGTAGGATTCCTGAGAAGCATACAATCATCCTGCTCGGTGATTTTAATGTGCAAATCGGAAAAGAGAGAACATTCCAAAACATTGTTGGAATGTATCCTGCTCACCGAAGAACTAATAGAAATGGAGAGAGACTCATAGAACTTTGCAAGGCATTCAATCTGATCCTGAAATCAACTGCCTTCAAACACCTTCCCAGAAAGCAGAAAACTTGGACATCCCCAAACCCTAACCTAGGCGAGTTTCAAATAGATCATATCGCTATTGCAAGAAAAGCACGACAGGAGATCCAGAACGTCAGATTTCTGAAAAGTGCCAATCTTGACTCAGACCACCATCTTTCAAAGATTAAGGTAAAGCTTCTTCCAAGGAATACCAGAAAGTTCCAACGAAGAAAAATGCACAGGTATGGCACGGAGAAGCTCAGTTCCAGCGAAGTGTCCACCCAGAAGCTGGAGTCTCAAGACCCAGACAATTGGGAGCAACTGCAAGACGCATTAGTCAAGACAACTAACAATACAGCTCCATTAACAAAATCAAAGAAACATCTATGGTGGACTTGCGAATGTGATGTGGCTTTGTCGCAAAGGCAGCTTGCATGGCATAAATGGAAGTCACAGAAGAACCAAGATAACCTGACTATATTCTTGGACGCAAGAAAACATGCTGCCAAAACTATCAGAGGGATAAAGCGTGCTTTCGACAAGAACCAGCTAGTACAGATTGAGGATCACTTTAAGAAGAACAATACCCAAGACTTCTATAAGACCTTCAAACGACATCTCAGCAAATACCGTCCCCCAAGTCTACACTTCAAGGGACCAGATGATCGAATTGCCTACAATAATACGGACAACTGTCATATCCTGGCGAATTATTTCGAATTACTCCTCAATTGCGAAGCTCCAGAATCCACCTTCACGTTCGACAACAACACTCCCATCTATCCTGCTTCAGTACCTCTCACAAGAGAAGACGTTAGTCGTATCATACATTCGTTAAAGAACAACAAGGCACCAGGGAAAGGCTCAATAATTGCCGAAATATGGAAAAATGCAGGAAACAAGGCAGTCGATAAGCTTACGGAGATATTTCGCAACATTTGGGAAACTGAGGAACTTCCATGTGGCTGGTCCTCTGCACTGATCCACCCTCTTCATAAAAAAGGTGACAGAATGGACGTAAACAATTATCGTGGCATTTCCCTTCTCTTAAAGATCTACAAGATCCTTTCAAACTAGAGCAGAGGAACAATTGGTCCCACATCAAGGTGAATACCAAGGTGGTTTCAGGAAAGGACGTTCATGTGCCGAGCAAATCATGAATCTTAGATTTGTCCTTTCCTACCTGAAGCAGAGAAATAAGAAATTTGCAGTCATCTTCGTAGATTTCAGAAAGGTTTACGACTCGATTGACAGACCCACTCTTCTCGAAACCCTGAAAGAATTCGGCCTAGATCATAAAACAAGAGCAATTATCCAACAGACTCTTACCAACACCACCTCCAAAGAGAAATTTATGGGAGAGATTTCGAATTCCTTCGAAATTAGGATGGGAGTCAGACAAGGAGATGTAATCTCGCCTTTACTTTTCAACTGCGTGCTCGAGAAGGTCATCCGTGAGTGGCGGAAAGGAATGGGTAATAAAGGAGTAGAAAATGGACTTAGACTTGGTTATAGAATTATGAATCTGACGGTTGATTGTCTGGCCTTTGAAGATGACCTTGTACTTTTTCTGACTCGCTAGAAACAGTCGTAGAACAGATCAGTGAACTGAAGGCACAAGCAGCAAATGCGGGACTCCGGATATCCTTCGAGAAAACGGAATTTATTATATAACAAACATTAAGTCAGCACCCAACGTGCCAGAGGTAGGAGAAGGGAAAATCAAACGAACAGGGAAATTTAAATATCTTGGAGAGTGGTTGGATCGCAACACCTCGGAGAAAGAAGCTTTTACATCACGGATCAGAAAAATGGAAACAGCATATCAACTAACTGAAAATGTCTACAAGAAGAAATCAATATCCATTAACGCCAAGATACGACATTACTGGACAGTAATACGACAGGAGGCTTTATATGGTTCCGAATGCCTTGCTATGAGTAGAAAGGGTATGATCGAGAAGCTAGAAATAAGACAAAGGCAGATCTTGAGAAAAATCCTAGATCCAATCAAAGAAAATGGTGAGTTCAGAAAACGACACAATCATGAACTCGACTCTCATGTAGAAAAGATCACGGACACCATTCGTAAGAGATGGATTGTTTTCTATGGCCACATTGCTCGTATGAGTTCTACAAGGTTGAGCAATAGGATCTTCAGTTTTCTTCTTAACAAGAAAACCAAGGCGGCGCACAGTGTGTCGAATCCCATATCTAGGTGGAAAAAATTCACTGTCACAAATGAAAGCGAAAACTGGCCCATTCGATAGTGAACAGACCAGATGGTGACCTGCGGTCTTCCTTTCCGCTGTCTGGTGAGTAGGAGGGAAGGTATAGCTGCTGAAACGTCTTCCTGGCAGTTATCAGGTCATTTGATAGGAGGTGTCGGAGTGAACCGAACGTTGTGATTCTAGTGAGTTCAACGAGGTGTTGTCTTCTGCTACTCATGGAATAGTGAAAAGTGGTATGTGTTCGCACTTGCATGCGTAATACAAGCTTTCTGCACTAAATAAATTATTTACTTTATGAGTGCCTCATAGAGCCACTTTACTTTAAACGTCATTCGATAAGAAATTTAATGTAGATTCAGGATCTGTAGTGGTTTGGTTGGGCACGAATGTGCATGATGGTTTATTTTCTTATTTTCAGTGACTATGTGGGCATTACCGCGAGAAGAATTTTTCAACGCCTGGCGGTCGTGTCGTAAAGAAGGGCGTACAGACGTCATATTTAAATATGTTATGAATAAATTTGATCCTACAACTCTTACTGACAATCAGGTCCAGGAGCTAAGAAACAAAATTAAGTTGATATCCCATAATATTAACAAAAATGGGAGAGTGCAGGAAGAACAATGCCACGTAGATAGGTAATCTACCTATGGAAGCTATTGAGTTACTTAATGATTCCCAAGGAACGTTGACATCAAATGATGAAGACCAGTAGGCTATAGCAATGACTACGATGCTCTGGATTCTACAGAAGAATCAGGTGACGAATGAACATTAGACATTTTGTTATTATTAAGGGGAATGATATTAATGAGAACATTACTTGACGAATGGACGTTTTCTTTTTATTTGCAATGGGAGAAATACGCCTAATATTCAATATATGTTGTCTTTACTTCCATGCTTTTCTAAAGAAATAATATTGGTTTCGTGTGTGACGTATGTTTACTAAAACTACGTCATTAACAGGACTGTAAAATTGCATTTTGTTATAAAGAAATTGTTTGTATAATTTTGACGAATATTTTTTTATTTTTAGAAAATAAATGTTATTTTTTGTGCATATATCGTTGTTCTATGTTGAACAACAATTTAATATACGTTTTTAATCAGGATGATTTTACGTACAGTGACTTCGTCTATTCCCTCAAATAAGGTGTAACAAGAATACTTGACTGAAAGTCTCATTGTTATTCATATTTTATCCAGTTTTAAATAGTACAGTATGTTTACCACAGTCATTAACTATCATATAAACATCCAAATCGTAATTTTTACTACCAAAAATGGATGGTTCTTTTGTTGCTTTCGGTCATTTTTTTACACCTCATCTTACCCCTCACCCCTATATATTTACACCCGAAGACCGTACACTTTAGACGATGCCAGAAATGAATTCAGCGATCTCGAAAACGGTACAATGCCAACTTTTAATAGAATCCCAGCACTATTAACGAAGTTATTAATTTTCCACCTAGAATTGGGATTCGACACACTGTGCGGTGTGGTTCACTGAAGTAGAAAAAGACCTGCGTGAAGTGGGAATAACCCTGGAGGATATCCAGAAACGTGTACCACTAAAGTCGAAACTCCAAGAACATCATGGATTCCAAGAAAAGCCAAAACTAAAAACTGGCAAGACATGGACTGAAGCGAGGAAGGAACAGCATAGGAAACGAATGCGGGAATACTGGGCGAACGTTAAGGCCCAGGCGCAAAGACATGGACTGGAGCGAGGAAGGAACAGCATAGGAAACGAATGCGGGAATACTGGGCGAACGTTAAGGCCCAGGCGCAAAGACATGGACTGGAGCGAGGAAGGAACAGCATAGGAAACGAATGCGGGAATACTGGGTGAACGTTAAGGCCCAGGCGCAAAGACATGGACTGGAGCGAGGAAGGAACAGCATAGGAAACGAATGCGGGAATACTGGGCGAACGTTAAGGCCCAGGCGCAAAGACATGGACTGGAGCGAGGAAGGAACAGCATAGGAAACGAATGCGGGAATACTGGGCGAACGTTAAGGCCCAGGCGCAAAGACATGGACTGGAGCGAGGAAGGAACAGCATAGGAAACGAATGCGGGAATACTGGGTGAACGTTAAGGCCCAGGCGCAAAGACATGGACTGGAGCGAGGAAGGAACAGCATAGGAAACGAATGCGGGAATACTGGGCGAACGTTAAGGCCCAGGCGCAAAGACATGGACTGGGGCGAGGAAGGAACAGCATAGGAAACGAATGCGGGAATACTGGGCGAACGTTAAGGCCCAGGCGCAAAGACATGGACTGGAGCGAGGAAGGAACAGCATAGGAAACGAATGCGGGAATACTGGGCGAACGTTAAGGCCCAGGCGCAAAGACATGGACTGGAGCGAGGAAGGAACAGCATAGGAAACGAATGCGGGAATACTGGGCGAACGTTATGGCCCAGGCGCAAAGACATGGACTGGAGCGAGGAAGGAACAGCATAGGAAACGAATGCGGGAATACTGGGCGAACGTTAAGGCCCAGGCGCAAAGACATGGACTGAAGCGAGGAAGGAACAGCATAGGAAACGAATGCGGGAATACTGGGCGAACGTTAAGGCCCAAGCGCAAAGACATGGACATGGACATGGGCAGTTGAAATAGCGTGCTCCTTACATGGCCGAAACGACAGCAATAATAATAATAATAATAATAATAATAATAATAATAATAATAATCAGAAAATGCGGCGTCTTACCTCTCATAAACGTTGTCTTGCTACTCAGAGACCCCAAAAGGAATGATAATGTATGACGAAAATCGAAGCTAGTAAATACGCGGGAAAACAAATATGCATGCGCAAATCCTACCGTGCGGGAACACTCTGATTCTCATTTTCTGACACTCATCCCATGAAGCACTAGGTGCGTTCTCCGCACCTAATTGTAAACTAGCGTTATTCACACGGGACCTGTTAAAGAGCACCAGGTTTAGAACGCCTGGCCTAGAGAATGAGAAGCAAATACGACAGTTGAAGCTTCAACAGGAATCGGAAGCAAGATTAGCCAATGCTAGGGAGTTTTCATGCTCAGTATCTGGTTTCTACTCCCTCCTGTGTTCGGATTTTTGAATCATTGCCTTTACTGCCCTCTATCAGTTCCCGATGTATATGCGGTGCTTCTACGTCACTTTATGGACAGAGCGATATTAGCAGAGACATTTCATACAGAGCCACTAGATCTAGGCATTCTACGTATTAAGTTACATGCATTTGTAACACCGACAGTTGGATTGAGTCAAATGCTACTATAAAGGGAATTTGGGAAGCACAGTGGGTGCTTATAAAGAAGAGAATATGATCATAATTCGGACTACAACGGTCACTAACATAAGAATATACATTTCACCGGGCGAACAGAAAACATCATAGAAAGTAACATAAAAAAACAGAAATGAGAAATATGCTGGGGATTTCAGCTGCAGAACGGATAAACCCAGCCCTAAGACAGCCTTTAGAGGTGTTCAATTTTTCCTCTAATGTGTACACTAATTCTCAAGACAAAGGCAGCGACGTACAGTGAAGTATTTAACCTAAAAATCTGCTCAAAAGTCGAAATTGTGATGTTTATGGTCAACGAGTAAAGACAATCATTTCTTGTAGGTATGTAAAGACTTGAACTTTTCATAGCATCACTGCGACTGGCAGCGCCATTCAGTGGTGCATCGTAACCAATGCGCACAACATGAATCAAACAATGGAGCATGAACATACAGGTATGTACTCTAGCTCTATCCCATAAACATCAATTAGCGTGAGTTCTTGGTGTTTGTATTGGTTACATGAAAACGTAGCGCAAATGTGCTGTTTATAATCATTGCGTAGTGTTTCTGTTTGTCTGTCGGGGATTGTAGTGTTATGATCGGCGCACACAAATGACGTTTAGGTCCTATTCTTACTATTAAAAAAAGAAAAAGTTTCCCATACGTACCCCTTTTTGTTATTTGTTGTTTTGATTTTTATTATGTTTTGAGGCGGCTATGTGTAAAAAGAGAGCGTATGTAGAATTCCCAAGCAAAATTTGCGCGTTTTGAAATTTTATTTTTAAAGTTGTCTTGATTGATGTCATTGTATCGATTTTGTCATTGGATCGAAAATAAATGTGTTTTTGTCCACGTCAAATGTTTAATCACTCTAAAATATTTTTAAATGCCATTCCATCCTAATTATATGCTAAGAAAAACATTAAAAATACAATAGGTTAGCTAAATATTCTAGGGTAAATACTCCACTGTGCGACGGTCTAGCCACAAAATTGCCCGTGGCTTCACAGCCCATTGAGGGCCTTGATCTCCAAGTTATTGCTAGGAAGTCCACCTTCTGGCGTAGTGGCTAACTGACGCCTCAGCTCTGCCAATAAATTTAATTCTGGTCTAAGGCCTGGAACGGGGTCCACTCAGCCTCGTGAGGCAAGAATGAGAAGAGGTGGGTTCGACTCCCTCTTCAGTCATCCTGGTTTCCGACTTCTACTCAAGGATAATGCCGGGATGGATCCCAACATACGGCCACGGTCGCCTCCTTTCCAATCCTCACCTGAAATAAAATGCACACACTAATACAGACACCACAACATCACTGGTTATAAGCCAGTGCTTGATTTGTAAAAAAGAGGATTCGGTACTGGGCTACCGGGTGGTGGTGGGAGGGGGGGGGGCCTTGATGGAATATTGAAATATAGAGTTCTAAAAACGAATTTTTTACGCTTTTTTTAACACCTTTAAAAATTAATCAGTGTACAAAATAGCAATTTAATTCTATTGGAAGTGTCGTGCATTTTTCAGTTTCTTCGTCTAGTTTCGGTTTCTTCGGTTTACTAAAATAATTAGTTACTTTATACATTGTAAAAGCACGTACACGTACACGTACAACAACACACAATTAGCGAAATTTGCGCACTTTGATTCCAAAACACTACACGATTAAACAGAACAAATCCGTAAAACAGTGACAGGTCATCGAATGTTCTGACTGCACTGACATTGACGGCTATAAGTGAACTCTGAACTGTTGCGGGGAAGGATGAGTCAACTAGCACCTTGCGTACGGCTAGAAGTACAGTCCAGTCAAAGGCCAAGTTGACCCTGACTTACAACTAACGTTACACAGTTTTAAAAATTATGTTATATATTCGACTTTTCCCCCGATCAGAGGTTTCGGTACGGCGCGGTGTACCGGTGCGTACCGTCACAAATCTAGCCCTGTTATAAGCTACATATGCACACACCCAAGTAAAGGGGGCTAAATGACCGCGATGTCCGAGCCCCTCAAATGAAATAACAGACTAGTATTACGAAGTGTGCAGTATAATATGATGTATTTGTAGATATAGTGTTCTTTTTCATATACACAATAATTACTTGAACAAGTCTTGATTAGATATTACCTAGAAACCACGTTTACCTTGAATGGGAGCAGAATGATTTAGTAAACTAAACTGTTGCCAACTGAATCCACGCCCACAAGAATCCAGTTTTGTTATTAATTCACTTTAGCCTAGCAGCTTGAGACATCGTGGTCATCAGATCCGTGTGTGTTGATAACCTGTGCTGTCTGTAGTAATAAGCTACTGTTAGGGTCTGTTTCTAGGGTAATAGATCCCCTTAGAATTTAAATAATGTACCATCCCCACACTTTTCTGGAGGAAGATTCCAAGGTAAGAACACCCTCTGGACTCGAACCTTCGATATTCAGCTTCCCCTTGCAGTCATTATCTCACTTTAGAGTGTATCTACGGAAAAATTACAGTCCACCTCCTGGTGTAGCGGCTAGCGTTCATGAGGACCGGGTTCGATTCCCATCTCTGCAAGAAATTTACTTCTGGTCTCTGGGCGGGAACGGGGTACACTTAGCCTCATGGGGCAAAACTGAGAAGAAATGGGTTCGAATCTCTTCTCAGACATCCTGTAAGTGGTTGTCCGTGGTTTCCTACTTCTACTCCATGCAAATGTCGCACCGGTGTGATTCCTAACTTACGACCATGGCCTTGATGTCGAGCCACTGATGGATACAGATTCCAAATTATGCGTTGATCTACACAGCTGTTCTTGAGTTATAAGCGTGCAGTTGTTGTGGTTTAATTTGAGGGGCTTAGACATCATGGTAATTTAAACCCATGTACTTGGGTGCGTACTTTTTATACAGTAGACTATATTTAATTTAATCGGTATTCTGCCCGAAGGCAGGTCCGAGCCTCCGAAGAGGCTACCCCCAGCCGGAGTTTACGTGCGGTAGGGTGGCCAGGGCCTTTCCGCTCCTCCTTATGTTGGCCAACAGCGCGCAGTGCCTAGAACCAGCACACCATCCAAGTTCCGACTATGCCCAATGTTGCTTAACTGCGGAGTTCTCATGGGATCCGGTGTTTCAACACGGCTAGGCCGTTGGCCAGTAGACTATATATTATGTCAAATAGCATGTGTTATTGTGGTTTGATTGATTGTTTTCCACGGCTACACTTAAAGCTTAGTGTGTATTACTGCAGTGTGTACATTTGTTATTGAGGCGAGGATTGGGAAGGAGGCGACCGTGGTCTTAATAAGGAACTATCCCGGCATTTTCCTGGAGTAGAAGTGGGAAACTATGGAAATCCACTTTCAGGATGGCTGAACCATTTTCTCTCAGTTTTGCCTCACGAGGTTGAGTGTACCCCGTTCCAGTCCTCAGACCAGAATTAAAATGTCTTGGCAGAGCCGGGAATCGTACCCAGACCTCCGGGGTGACAAAGTGGTCTAAACCTGACGAGACAGGCAAAAACAAATATTTTTGCGCGCATTCGTTATGTAACAGTCTGCAAATAACTCAAACCACCGGGAAAGAATAACCCTAGGGGTCTGTTTTTTTAGAGTGCCATATACCCTCCAGGGAGGTAGGCGACCTCAATTAGAGCCCCTGACTAAGTCAAGGGATCACTAACCAGACATCCCGAGCCGGAGTTTGCGTGTGGTAGGGTGGCCAGTTCCTTTCCACTCCTCCTCCTGCCATAGCATCCGGCAGGTTCCCATTTTGCATCACGAGGCTGGGAGACTCCGTACCAGATCATACCAGGACTTTTAAATTCTTGGCAGAGCCGGGGATCGAACCCGGTACCTCGGGGGTGACAGCCAACAATGCTAGCCACTGCGCCACGAGGTGGTCAGGGGTCTGTAGATAACCCAACACTACTCACGTCAGAGCATTTGCCCACATCAACACCGTGAATGCGTACAACTAAAAGTAAGGAAGCTTGTAGTTTTACGTGACCGTTAATCTCGCGATCAGGAGTCACGGCACCTGCATTTTACGTGGAATCCGAACCACAGTACTTGATATTTCACTTCGAAAATGACACATGAATCGAACCCGGATGAGAGGAAAGCAGCTTAACCACTGCACCATCATGCCCCTTCATCTAAAAGTATTTGGGACTATAACTGATAGAATCAGAAATGATATGCAATATGCAATTACCATCCTTACAATAGTTGATGTCAGTGCAAGAATTGAATCTGGAACTTCTGAACAACTACAGCTTTCAATATTTGGGCGTCAAATTTGTGGACTTGGTCTATGTCAATAAATACATTAATATTAAGAGGAGACGAAAGTGTAATGCTTCTCAGTCGGTCAACACGATTGTACCCAAATAAGATGGGTTGTTCCCTAATCCTGAAATATCATTTGGATACAATCGTGTTGACCGACTGAAAAGCATTAAACTTTTGTTCACCAAGGCAACACTGAAAAATGGCTTCCAACACCATAATTAAAAGGAGAGTTGGATATTCTATGTATTTATTTGGGAAGTGATTGAATGTATTCGGCATAAGGTAGACAGTGGTGAAAGGCCAGCCTCCAGATGTCTGAGCCACGTCAAGTCTACCGAGTGAAATCAAAGAGGGCGTAGAATTTAAAGCCTGATTTCTCGATGTATTTTTTCTTGATATTTTTCTTTTCTATTTAATTAGCTTTACATTTTTGTTTTACTTTTTCTGGTTACTGGTATTTTATTTTCTGTATTTCGTTCTAGAAGATGTCACAATCACCCAGTCCCCGAGCCAGGGGAAGTTAATTCAGGAGATTAAAATCCCCTTGGCGCGGCCGGGAATCGAACCCGGGACTGTTTGGGCCAAAGCCTAGCATGCTCACCAATTAGCCACGGAGCTGGACAAGTTAGAGGAATCAAAGCATAGAATGCACTTCTGAAGTTACCTAGTGAGTACCTCTATTCACTTGACCGCCACTTTACGAGTACTTCAGACTTGATACACGTGTTATTGTGTCATACAAGTTGCTACATAGACTAGATACAGTATTAATATGTTCTATTTCTAGAGGAGAGTCGGGCATGTGGCCAGGTACAGTGGTCACAAGGTTAAGACATCCACCCTGATGAGTATATAAGCTCTTCCGATGTGGGAATGAGTATCAGTCTACAGACAGCTCAGTCAACATGTACAAGCTCGTAAGTAACTATCTTATTTGAACACGGATATCAATCTCCTATTGTATATTCGTTCACGGTCTTTAAAGACCACGTTAGGCAACAATTACCCATTATTGGAAGCCTTCTTCGCCGCCCAAAATCTTCGCATTCTTTCTCTGGCAGCCTGTCTTCCGTCCAACCCCTGTTCACTTTGGTTCGTCGTGGAATCCTTGGAATTTGTCGATAACTGACCTAAACTTAGCGCGGTTTGAAATGTCTTCTGACTTTAGTCCAACCTGATGAAGATCCTTCCGCACCTCCCTGAACCGTTTGTTAGACACCTTAGGTCTATTGTCGAGTATTCTAAAAATTCGCTCATCCATTCGAAATGTCATATTATGTAATAATAATAATAATGCTTTGCCTTACTATCAGTATGTTCCTGACGCCGTTTTGGAAAATCCTAGTCACAAGTGGTTATGGGACCGATCAGTTTTCATAGTAATATATAAAAATGAGATGGTGTGTGTCTATCTGTCTGTCTGTCTGTGTGTAACTCAATAACTCAAGAACCACAGGTCCGATTTAAATAAAATTTTGCATGGATGTAGCTGATTTACCAGGCTTACATATAGGATACTCTTGATTTCGATCTTGTGCACTATTAAAAAATGGCGACCATTTTAGTGACGTCACTACACCCTTTGGTTTCAAAATTTCATATTTCCATATCAAATAAAAAGAGAAGGCTAAGAAAGAGCTAACTTTTGATGGCACATACGAGCTTTAAAATTTAATTTCCTATCCGAAAGATCCTGATCACTTTTCGTGTATCTCCAACGGCTAGCGAGTAAAACCCACATTTGTGCGTCACTACACCCTTTGGTTTCAAAATTGCATATTTCCATTTCAAATAAAAAGAGAACGGTAAGAAAGAGCACACACTTGATGGCATACGCGAGCTTTAGCATTTAATTTTTTATCCGAAAAGTCCTTATCACTTTTCGTGTTTCTCCAACGGTTAGCGAGTAAAACCTAAATTTGTGCAATAAAGCACGGTCAGACCGCTCAGTATATCTCTCTATATATAAAAATGAAGTTTGTCTGTTTTTTTTCTGAATTTCTACGGAAATTTGAGTTATTTACGCGTTTCAGACTGTTTTATTATGGATGCGCTCGAAAATACGTTTTTGTCTGTCTGTCTGTCTGTGTTTGTTTGTTTGTCTGTGGACAACTTTGTTCCCTTATAACTTGAGAACGGCTGGGTGTATCAACGTAAAATTTGGTACAGATATCCATCAGAGGCACGACACTAATCATTGATGTAACTCTTCTCCGTACCTCTCAAAAAAGGGGGCCTACCCCCTTAAAATACAGGCTGAAATAGGCGTAGAAGGACGAGACAAAGCTGATTTTCAGCCCCTCAATGTGAGAGACAAAACATTTTAAGGCCCTAAAACCAACCGTTTTAGAGATATTCTCAGAAAACTAATTTCATTTAATAATAATTTATTGCAACCAAATGGTCATAGGCTAATTTCATTTAATAAACTAATGAACGAATGCAAGGCGGTAACCATGGCAACAGATTCTCAGAGGTCCATTTATTGCTGTAAGACGCAATGCAATTCCATTAATTACATTAGTGTGAAAGTTTGCAAATGGCTAGAAGGTTATCACGGAACCAATTAATTAAGCTGTAAAACTCATCAATACATATAATGCGCTTAAGGGGGTCAAGGGGTACTCTAGAATTTTTTCACGCGATTTACACGTGCGGGTGCTGTACGGCAGGTCTATTTTATTCCTATCCCTATATTATATTATTATTATTATTAGTATTATATTATGACTTACAACGACGAGACAAAGTCCCTCGGTGCCCGAAACAAAACTCGGGGGCCCTAAAGGGTACTCGAAAACTACATTATAAGGCTCTAAGTCCGACAGTTTCTGAAATATTCCCAGAAAACTAACTTAATGTAACAAACTAATGAAGGAATGCAAATCGGTAACCATGACAACATTATCTCAAGGGGTATCAAACTTTCCATCTGTTTCTGTAAGAAGCAATGTCACTCCATTTATTACATTTCTATGAAAGTTTGCAAATGGCTATACGGTTATCACGGAACCAACGTTGACTGTATAAGTCATCAATGCAATTAAGGGGGTCAAGGGGTAACCTAGATTTGTTTCATGGAATTTTCACGTGTGACATATAGTACAGAAGGTCTATCATATCTCCAAACAGCAACATTATTTTCAAAAGTTCCTGAATTGAATCAGCATTTATTTTGCGGCTTTTAGGAATTTGGGCCATTTGAGGCTAAAGAACCTGAATTTTCATGCACCACAAGCCTTTATAATTTATGAAAGGGGCCTTCCTGTTTATGGAGACCTAACACAACGTAGAGGGTCAGTTTTTATGTGACGTGTATTGCGTTTCGTCTACAAGGCTTTCAATTCTATTTCACGTCAGGAAGTACACGTTAGGTGAATTTAGTTTGAGAGCACATTTTAACTAATCTTTTTTTTTTTTTTTGTCGACATACGGGTTCATCGTAAGGGTGATTTTGTTTGATACTGTAAGGTAGATATACCCATATTTGGATATCTGGGTGATATGTTGTAGACAATTGAATTGTCTGCCTGTCTTTCTGTGTATATTTATGTAAGCCTATAACTCGTGTTCGGATGCTCGGTGCATCGTAAAATTAGGTATGGTAAACATGAGTCAACACACCAATCATTTATAAAACTCTTCAACGTACTTTTCATACAGTAGAAGGGTGGATATAGGGAAAACCTTCTCAAAATACATGCTAAAATAGGCGAAATATAAAAATTATCCTAGAAGGACGACCAAAGCATATGTTGCGCTTCTCAATGTGAGACACAAAATTCGGGAGTCTATAAAGGGTCTCCGAAAATCACATTTTAAGGCCCTTAAATTAACAATGTGTGTGATATACCCAGAAAACTAACTTCGTCCTGATAAACGTATGAAGGAATGACAAACCGCTAACCATTGCAATAGTAGCTCAAATGGTAATATCTGGTGTTAACACCGAACACCGTTCGAAGAACGGGTACTTCTGCTAGTTACTGATAAAACCAAGGAAAGGAAGGAAGGAAGCTTGTAGTTTAACGTGACCGTTAATCTTGAGATCATGAGCCACGGGACCTCCTTTTAACGGGGAATCCGAACCACAGGACATGGCATTCCACATCGAAAATCTCACATGCATTGACACTGATAGAGCCATACCAGCAAACCGGCAAGGTGCAGAAGAGAACCTTCCTCATTGATATTGCAGTGCCCAATTCCCATAATCTGCGACAAACCTGCTGTGATAAGATCACCAAATATCTGCCCTTGGCTGAGGAAATACGGCAAATGTGGAGGCAGGAAAGTGTAGTGGTTCTGCCCATAGTCGTTTCTTCTACCGGCATCATCCCTAAATCATTGGCTCGCAATCTAGAAATATTGGGAATACATCCTGGTTTACATATCACCATGCAGAAGGCCGTCATCTTGGAGACCTGTTCCATTGTTCGCTCGTTTCTCAATGTGCCACCTTAAGTGAATTAGCCATACCGTCTTGCTAACAAGCCGGCGATATGTTGATATGTCCCACTTATGTGGTGAAATGAATGTGATAATAATAATAATAATAATAATAATAATAATGCAATTGGATATCAGTCTCCTATTATTTAATAATAATAATAATAATAATAATAATAATAATAATAACAATAATAATAATAATATTGTCACTGGATCTCAAAAATGGGGAGAGCATATGGCTTGAGAAAAAAAATGTACAATAAAAAGTGCCTATCCTGGAATGCCAAAATAAAACACTACAACACCGTGGTGAAGACAGAATGTCTCTATGTCAGTGAATGTCTGTCTATGAACTACAAGCTGGATAAACTAGAGGTCTTGGAAAGGAGAATCCTCAGAAAAATTATGGGTGCTGTTCAAACAAAAAGTGGATGGAAACTTCGAAGTAATGAAGAAGTTTACCAGAAAGTAGAAATAATCCTTGAGACTATGAAGAAGAAGAGGTTGAAGTTTCTCGGACATCTATACAGAATGAACCAAAATAGACTCACCAAAAGGATATTTGATTACTTCTGGAGAAAGAAGACCACAACAGCACGGATTAAGGAAACAAAGGCGTATGTGGAAAGATTGAACATCTCTGAAGACCAACTGTTAGACAGAAATAGATTTAGGAACATACTGATTAATTTGGAAGGGATTCAAGCCGCTAGAAGACCTAAGAAGACCGGAAGAGCCTGGACGGACGAACAGCGTAAACAGGCCAGCGAACGCATGAAGGAGTATTGGGTGCAGAGAAAACTTCGCACCAAGAAAATGAAATGAAGTTGTAGCGTGATCCTAAGTGGTCCATTCGCGTGTATAAAAAAATATTGTCACTAAAGACAAGAATAACTGGGTAGTAGAAATTGAAAATGATCTTTAAGAAATCAAAGTAACGGACGAAATGTCATGGGACTGGTCTAGTTATCTGATGGTTGATGAACAAACGTCATTTTGCTGCAAACCCACAAATGAGAGCCACCACTGCATAGACAGCAGAAAGGAAGAAAAATCACAGTGAGAAAATGAGAGATTTTGAGAAAAGAAGAAAGCTATTTCAAATTCATCTGTGCAATTGGTTCAATCGCGCTCCTTAGTTGGGCAAAACGTTGTAAATAATAATAATAATAATAATAATAATAATGTAATTGGTTTTACGTTGCTTTTAACTATAGTGGATATTTTTATTGACCTCATACCAGGGTGCAGGATATTTACCCCGAAGGGGATCTTTAACGTGCCGATAAATCTTTTGATACGGCTCCCTCGCATTTGCGAGCCATCAAATGTCAACTGACTGCGCCAGGATTCGATCCTGCAACCTTGGGCACAGCAAACGATAACGTTAACACTGTGCCACGCAGAAAGTCTTGATTTATTTAATTAATTACTAAGTTAATGTATTTAATCAAGATCATACAGTAAAACACTGTAGTTCTGAACACCATATAGCTGTAGGCTATACCTGGAATGAAAATGTGAGATAGATAAGCACTTCTAGGGGTTAAAGGGTAGAATGTACTACACAATAAGGAGGATCGGGGTTTTTTGACATTTTTAGCTTAACTTAAATAGTACACTAGAAGGTTTCTTCCATACCGTAGAGCAGGACTTGTCAAACAACCCAACTCTTCGCTTCGGGACCTCAGGCTACTTCGAGCACTTCCGTACACAACTTTCCTAATGAAGTATGCTTGGCAATACCCAGCGGGAGGAATGGTTTGGGTGAGAGATTTCGGGAGTTGGCTCTCAGAGACTGGACTGTTGGTTCATGTGCCGGCACACCTATTTGAGATACAAGTGGAGCCAACTTCCCCTGCGCTAGCGTTTGTTAGCTAGAGGGGTAAAGAGAGAATTGCTGCGCCAATCCAAGCCTAGCTCGGCTTTGAAAAGATCCTATTTCACCGTTGGCAAACGCACCACTACTTTTCTCATTGTAGCCTACACGTCTCAAAAACGACGTCATGAGTACAGTATATTTGACTCCAGCATCAAAGAGTGCCCTTTCCAAGAGAATTACAATCCTTTACTCGGTAGCTCTGGGGGTAGGGCATATGATCTTGCCCCACTCTTTCTACCTTCTAAATAGCTTATACAGCGCACCACCTAATAGTCCAAACCATACTGTTTAAAACCGTTTGTAATAGATTCAAGTACGAAGTTTTGATTAAACTTATGAAATGTTTTCTAGCGATCAATAGTTTTATTATTTGGACGTGAACTGGGAATTCTTAAGATAAAAACAGAACATCTCTCTTGGAAGTGCATGTTTTCTAAACAAATTCGCAGCCTCAGTAAGGGAGGAAAGAAGTAAGGAATGATCTGTGTCTCTTTCTGTTTCAGATCCTCGTTGTCCTAGCCCTCCTGGCTGCAGCCTCTGCCCAGTACTATGGAGGCTACTATGGCAGCGGCTACTACGGTAACGGATACGCCGCTCCCTACGGCTACAACTACGGTATTAATGGATTTTACAGACGCTAAGATAAGGCAGCGCATCAATGATCTGCTTCGGCTCTTTGTACATTAAAATTGCAATAAAATCCTTGAGTTTTGTAACAAATGTTTGTGGTTTGTATCTACATTTACTAACTGAATACATCCATTGGAGCTATTTGTTCTAGAAGTGAATCCTTATTATTTACAACTGCAAAGGGTGGATATAAATTGTCTGATAACCTGTGTTATTGTGGTCTATGTAGTAGGGTGTGTATAATTAATTCAGTTAAGGATTGGAAAGGAGGTGGCCGTGCCCTAAAGTTAGGAACCATCCCGGCATTTGCCTGGAGAAGAAGTGGGAAAGCACGGAAATCCACTTCCAGGTTGACCAAGGTGGGAATCTAACCTAGTTTTCCTCAGTGTTTCCTCACAAGGCTTAGTCTTACCAGCCCTCGGACTAGAATTAATTTTCTAGGCAGTGGCGGGAATCGAAACCGGACTTCCGGAGTGAATTTCAGGAATGGTAGCTACTACGGCAGAATGTGGACGATGTTCTTTCTTTAGACACGTGTATACCCTAAGAAATTACGCAAGGGGGGTTGAAATATTAAGTTAACTGGTTCTTTAACGTGCCATAATTTCAATAAAAGAGTTTGTTTATGACGATTGTTGTTTTAGAGGGTGGAACAGCGAATAACAGAGATTTTTAATGCAATCTGCCAATACTGGCTCGAACCCTGCAATCCTCAGTCACTTTGAATGAAACTTGAAACACTCGATCGTCGATAAATCGGATGATAGGAGTAAATACATCAAGTAATTGAGGTGTCTATTTAAAGAGATAAAATCAATAATACTTTAAAGAGATGCCACTCTCTGGGGTCGAATGTTTCCGCGAATACTTCTTAAATATAGGGGATGTCTCATAAGTAATGTCGTTTTTTAAAGATTTCTGACAAGAAATTAAACTATTCTTAAAAGTAGAGACCATCAGATTCTATCTTTCAGCAAGGTTTCTTATACCACGACGGTACCAGTCTCTGGGCTTTGATGCGAAAAATTCGGCGAGACCCACTTCCATAGCCTCAATGTTTTCGAAATTTCTTCCACGCAAGAAATGGGCCATGGATCAAAGAGGATGGTAATTTGAAGGCGCAAAATCAGAGCTGTATGTTGGATGTGGTAGCAGATCGACTCCTCCCAATTTTTTCCATGGTTGATCGTGCCGCGACAGCAGCTTTGTAATCTTGTTTCCAGTAGTACTTTAGAAGGACCCTTTATTTCTGATAGAAACGGTACATGTGAGGATTCTATGACAAATGGCACGAGTTGTCTTCCTGTCTAGCATTAATTAAGTCCATTGCCTACCACGTCAATAACAGTGTTCGGAGATCTGACAATGGTCATCTTTAAGGAGATACTCTTCACGTCTTCACCACTACCTCAAGACAATTACTGGGATATACTCTAGTTCATTTCAAAACTCAGCACACGGACTCAAGAACAACCACATACTCGTGTACAAACACAACAATTGCACTGGCTATTACTGAAAACCAATTTCACGTACTTTAATATACATGTTGTCTCAGTAGTAAATAACAACAGAATTCGGTCTTGCTCGCACGTTAAAAAGTTAGTACAGGAATTTACTGCATGATTTTGGAATTATCTGAAACAAATTCAGTACAACTTTTGTTGATGTTGTTGTTGTACATTTAAAGGTATCTACAACCTATACACTCATATGTCTTTAAACAACGCCAGAACAACGTTGGGAGAAACAGCAACTGGGGCATGAATACAACGTTGTCCACCGAGTACAGTAGGTTACACAACACGTAAGAGAAATTAAGATTCGTACTGATAGCTGGGCCAAGTTCAAAACTAATGTGCCTCCCTCTTAGTATTCTTTGTTGTATCTGTATTATTGTTGCTCTTAGGACAACTTGATCATCAGCCTCGTGTACTTGGATGTGTAACGAGTTTATGTCATGTAACCCGTGTTTCTGTGGTCACTGTAAGAGTGCGCGTAACTGTATTTTGAGAGGTTAGCCCAGTCAATAAAGGTAAAAATATACGCTTTGTCGCAACTAATTAGAGGAAAGCTGAATTTTTGCAGGATGTTGGTATACAAAGTAAATAGCCAAAAATTACAAAGTCCCGACCCCCACCCCTCTTGCTTTCCCCCCACCCCCTCCTATACCTTGCTAGAGCAGTACTATGGTTAAATGCTTACAGCTCGAAAACTAATAAAGCTACAGACGTGATTGTTTTTTTATTTTACTCCTTACAATATTTTTAACAATTTATTTAAGAATAAATTTTTATGTAGACAACCTATTTTCGCCATAACACATTAATATATGCAGAAAACTGTCATTGAAAAAAACAAAAAGTAATTTATACTAATTATAACTATTTACCCTTATGTCGTAGAAAAAATATGTTCGATTAAAATGTTTAGCTACTGTTATTATCTTTAACGTTATGGGTCTACAAAAGATATTTGTTAACATGATGGCCTCACAGAGCGATGAACAGTAGCGGACACCGCGCATCCCGCCGGGCAGCCGCGTATAGCTTGGTGTGGTGACTCGGCCGCTTGGCTGTCTGCGTGAGTCAGACTGCACGTTGCAACTTGTTTGTTTACTGCCCTCTTATCTCTACTACGCAGCTTATTGAGTCCTTTTCGTTATTAGTGGGCCTTGCCTGTTTAGTGTTCGGTTAACCATGGCATTGTGCGGTTCGTTGCATTTTGTGTTTCGTGATAGTTTTACTTTTTGTACAGAAATACAAGTTGTTGTGTTGTGCCAAGTGCAGTGAAATGCTGATAGTTTTGCTATTGTTATGTATTGTTGAGCGAGATAAGCAAGATAAAAGGTAACCCTTAAAAATAGTAAACACTTGTTAAATCTGAACTGTTACCCACAAACTTTACAGCTAGGCGCTCTTTATTATCAACAGTTTTCAATAATGACTGATTTTACCATTATATGCGTAATATGTAATGAGGAAGTGAAAGATGCCGGGGTAACAGTCACTAAAGGTATAAACACTTTAATAAAATGTAGTATTGAGAGAAAAGACGAAATCCATAGGTTACTTGTTAACGTCGATGTAATAAAAGTACATACTGTATGCAGGCAAAATTATACCAGACCTAGCAATATTAAAGCAGCATTAAAAGCTCAAAATTCGGAATCTTCCACCTCGCAGCGCCTTCTAAGAAAATTAGACACCAAATTTGATTTCAAGCATGACTGTTTGTTATGTGAAAAAAATGCTGTGTTTGACCCAAAACTTCCTTCTCAATACCGAACCTAAAATTCATGAGGTTTCAACAATTGAAATAAAGCAAACTCTTCTTAATGCTCGTGATAATAGGAATGATGATTGGGCCTGTAAAGTTAAGTCCAGGCTTTTAGATATGATTGATTTAGTTGCGGCCGAAGCCCGTTATCATGGACAATGTTATAAGGACTTTTGTAAACATAAACCTCATGAACAAAAGGTAGGACGTCCATTATTAGCCGAGTCTGTAGATAAATTTAATTTGCTTACCAATTACCTTGAGAGCGACAATGAGTGCCAGTATTCACTAAAAGAATTAAGAGAGATAGTAGTGGAGTTATGTGGTTCTGATATAGACTATAGTGATTATTATCTCAAGTCAAAACTTGTAGATATTTTCAAAGATCGGCTAGTTGTACATAATTTATCTGGAAAGAGAAGTATTTTATGTATGTCACATACTAGTCACAAGGTATTAGATTCGTGGCACAAAAACAGAGAAACAACTACTGAAGACGAACGTAAAACAATTGTTAAAACAGCAGCAGAAATCGTTAGGGAAGATATACAAAAAATGAATTATGACTGTGGAAAATACGCAAGTGAAAAGGAAGTGAGTACTGTAACAAATGATTTGATTCCTGAAACATGGGCACTACAGCGGAAGGATATGGTTACAACACAGGCAAGTTTCAAGTCTATCAAAGTGAGATCTAAAGAAGTTTCAATTAACTCCCAGCAAATATTCAATCGAATTTTATGCATCTGTGACAGCCCCGTTAAGTTGAAATCTTATTTTGAGTTCGAATTAGCATCTCACCCACCATCACTATTTGACGCGGCATCAATACGTAAAGGTACGAAAGCATCGTTTATAAAATTATTTGAAGATGGAATTGTTGAAGAAAGCTTCAAGGCAAATGAAGATGTTTTTGTGATGGATGGTGGATATTTGTTACGTGCTGTGGTTTGGAGAAAAACCAGCACTTTTAAGGAAATAATAGATTCTTATTTAAGCTCTATACTTTGTAAATACGGAAATAAAGTTACAGTGGTATTCGACGGTTATCCCAACTTTCCAACCACAAAACAGCAAGAACAAGAGAGAAGAGCATCAAAGAAATCTTCTCACACAATTTTTTTTATGAAAATACAGTTTGCACAACACAACAAGCAGACTTTCTAGCAAACCCTCATAACAAAAAGAGGTTGATAGAAGCAATTACAACACGTTGTGTGACTGAGGATATTAACGTTTTTTTTCTGCGGAAGGTGACGCTGACACTGTCATTGTCGACCAGGCAATTAAATATGTGCAAACTAATAATACTACAGTTGTTGTCGTGGGAACTGATACAGATCTCTTGGTTTTACTCGTAGCATTAGCTCCCCAGCAAGACGCCAAACTTTTCTTCTTAAAGCCTTCGTCGTCAATGTCCAAACTGTACTCTTTCGATTTTCTTATAAATCAACATGTCAAGCAGCAAACTTTACTGCCTTTTTTTCTCATTCAATGACTGGTTGTGATACGATGTCTGCTTTCTATGGGCTAGGGAAGTAAAAAGCAGCCGACATGGTGCGTAAATCAACTGAAGCTAGATCTCAGGCTGAAGTTTTCACAAAACAAGACATTACAAAAGATATCCTTCTAGAAAGTGGAGAACAGTTTATCCTAAGCTTGTACAACTTATCAAAGTTCAAAACCCTCAATGACGCCAGGAACTTTAAGTTCAAGCAATTAACCGCAAAAATGTCTCTCAAGTCTAATTTTGATTTAGCAAAACTTCCACCAACCTCAGATGCTGCTCATCAACATATTTTGAGGGTTTACCACCAGATTCAAACTTGGTTAGGTTGTAAAAATCCGGCAGAAGAATGGGGTTGGCAGTATACATCAAATAACAGACTGATACCTGAGCCCATGATGAATCCTGCTGCTCCAAGTGAACTTCTTCTACTGATATCTTGTAATTGCAAAACATTGTGTGTTACAAACTGTAGTTGTCGTAAAGCTGGGTTCGATTGCACATCTATGTGTGTGAACTGCAGGGGAATGTATTGTAAAAATTCTTCAGACCAAACCGATGAAACATTAGAAAATGATCCTTTATACTAAAAAAAGGAAAAACATAAACGTTGTTTATTATTAGGCCGTGTTAGTTCTGCAGGAATTAATAAGTTATCAAAAATTATATACAATGAAACTTTATTATTTGTCAGCTATAAAAGTGTACTAAGCACAGGATTTTGGTAATGAAAAGTTGAAGTTAAAGTTTTTATATTTCATCATCATAAACTAAATGACTATTCAAGATTAAGGATATGAGTACATACAGCGGTGCCCTTCAGCATCGAGTGACAACGGCGCGGCGCTGCTTTGTCTGGCGCGGCGACGCGGTGGCCATTACTGTTCATCGCTCTCTTTGAAGCCATCATTTGAACGGTAAGCATTATAGTAGACCCATATTTTTAAAGTTAGTTAAATTGTCTATAAGTTTTGTACAAAACATTTCATTGTATGACGGAAGGATAAAAAGGTACAATAGGTTGAAGTTACTTTTTGTGTTTTGTAGTGGCAGTTTTCTGCATATATTGGAGTATTACGGTGAAATTACGCTATCTACATAAAAAGTTTATATGACATAATTTGTTTAGAATAATGTTAAGCGTAAGATTATTAAAAATCGCGTATGTAACTTCATTAGTTCTTTAACTGTAAGCATTAAACTAGAGTACTCCTCTTGTAAGGTTGGGGAGGGGGTGGGGGGTGGAAGCAAGGGGGGTGGGGGTCGGGACTTTGTGGTTTTTTACTTTATACTTTATATACTAACATCCTGAAAAAAATCAGCTTTCCTCTAATTAGTTGCGACACTAAACCTTTATTGACTGGGCTAGGTTGATGAATGTGATAGGTGCCTCGTTGCTTGAAAAATAATATAATATTAACATTTTCCTAGAGGGAGTATGTATATTTACACTCAGGATAGCCACTGTCACCAACGTGACTCGAACCTCGACTCACGGACTTAGCAGTTCCCTTTTGCAGTTGTGGAGCGCAATTTGATGCAGTCAACTCCGCTGTTGGATCGTTATCATTCGTCTGCAATCCAAAGTGCCCATTCTAGTTCTTATTGGTCGAATATCGTTTATAGAGTGAAGGGTTATATTTGTTAATCATAAGACACAGCTTTTCAACTTTATTTTGTTTCGTTTGATGGTAAATATTTGTTTATTATATATTTGGTTTAATAATAATAATTATTATTTTAATATTTCTTTTACCGACAGCGGTAATGGGGCCATGCTCTCTGTGGACTCGGTAGACGTGGGTTTGAGCTCCAACGTCGGCCGTCCTTGAAATGGTTTTCGTGGCTTCCCCATTTTCAATTCCAGGCAAATGCTGGGATGGTACCTTCTGACAGGCCACGGCCGCTTCCTTCCACATCCTTGCCCAGTTTCATTCATCTTTGTTCATTTCATCTCTAACTTCTCTCATGAGGTTGGCGTCAGGAAGGGCATCCGGTCCTATAAACCATCTGCCACACAGAATTCCATCGCATCTCATCCCCGACCCCGTTGCAAAACGGTAATAATAAGGGGTAAATATACATCCCGTACAATAATATTTCTTTTAATCATTCATCCTCCCAGGTCGGCTTTACCCACGGATTCTGCGAGGGATCATTCCTCTACCGTTGCAAGGAGGGTGTCTGGGAGCTGAACACACTTTACCAGCAGATACAACTGGGGATGGTGACAGGCCGATCACCCAGGGGATCACTAACTTGGGTCTAGGAAGAGTCAGGGAATTGATGCACTCTATGTAGCCTATATCTTATATATAAAAGTGAAAGTCCGTATGTATGTATGTATGTATGTGGGTATGTGGGTATATTTGTTCCGTATACAAATCCATACCGTTCCACCAATCTCAAACAAATTTTGCATAAACACATAGTTTACGACCCAGAAGGAACGTCTGGCTACATGAATTTTCGATAGTCTTTCTCATTCTTCTGATTTCGGCCCTTTTGCACTCGAGCAAAGGCTAATAAAGTCATAAAATGAACTCATGAAGGAATGGCAAGGCATGTCGTTTCTATGGCAACACTAGCTGAAGACGAGGCACGGCCGACTGGATGCGAGTTGCGCTCTCACTACCGGTACAGAAAATGAGGCTTTTTACATGAAATCCCGTTAGTTACTCAACTGCTCACACAGCACTGTCAACCCAGTATAGCTTAACAAAGTCTTGATACTTTGTCAATATAATTTCCGCAATATCAAAATGCAAATTATATCACAAAATACAATAGCGTGATATTAAATGACAGAAACTGAACATACCTTCGCACATTATTAAAATAGAATCCCATTAGGTTCACTCGATTTTTATAAAACTTCATGAACTTTCCTGCTGAGTGGTTAGTACAGAAGTTATTTGGAAGCAACCGGTATTTCGGCTTCCGCAATAATATTCGTAATCGGTGATACCAATTTCTCTGCAATGACGCTGGCAAGACCGCTGCTGCGGTGAGGTTAATTAGTATAAAGGATTAGAGTTCTGAGAAATGCAATCCAAACATTTCATACAAGAAATTCTTTCCACTGTGATTACAACTTAAACCAGACTTTCCGTTTTCATTGTCGGAAAAGTGATTGGTGCAATATTGCGGTGGTATAGCTGGAATGATTCTCTTCCAAACTGTAATAATGCCAATAGCTTCCTACGGACTCAACATTATATGGGATACTCTTACTGTGGCAGACCTCTTAACACTAGAAAATATCAAGGCCCACTACATGAAAAGAGTGCTGGGAATATGAATAACAGCACCATCAAGTCCGACTTATATTATGCTTAGTGAGAACTTCTTCATAGAAGATATGAGGTTGCAGTTGCATCTTCCAAACACAAAGGCATATGAGAAAACCTTTCAAATATTAATTGAAAAAAGGAACAACATTTGGACTGAGTTTTGTACAACAGACGTCATACTGACACAAAACTGGAGAAAGACCAACTATAAACTGAGACACGCCATCACACGATTTGCAGTACACGAGTTTCACCACAAGCTATGCACCAACAAAAGATTTCATTACCCAAATGAAGACTGTATGTGTGAATTATGTCACAATCAATGTTCCCGATATCATGCGAATATGTGCATAAAAAGACTAATATCACTAACGAAACTGTGCAGTGATTAGATATAGGCAAATAATATGATTTTCAGATGTATTATGTATTTTCTCTGGCTATTTTGCTGCAATAAACATTTCATTCATTCATTCATTGTAGGAAAATATATTGCTGAAATTGTAATTTGATGATGATAGTTGATGTTAAAGTTCCTAACATGGAGGTTATAGGCCTCTAGTTCTTTGGGGTGAAAATGAAAAACGAATATATGATGAACACTTGAACTAAAACTACAACTTACAACCAAATTACGGATTAGGAGAACAAAAGGACAAAAAGGAAGGGAAAAAAACGCAGGTAAAAGAAATGCTCTAAACCCTCAAAAAATGAGAATTGACCGATTTGAAAATGTGTGCCATGAAAGGCAGATAGGAAGAAAATTAGGAGAGTGTCCGCCCCAGAATCACTGGAAAAGGGGAAAAACAGATCCAGCTCAGCTATCATCCCAAACTCACCAGCCGTGAGCCCTTAAGGGTGTAGCACCTCCAGTGGTGGGGCTACACACACCCTGCCTCCTTTATGACCTAGTGCGGAAGGCAAGAGATATGATGAAAAGAAAAACAAGAGATCTGAACCTCTGAAGAATGAGGGTATCAGCAAAGATGAAACAAGGTCCAATTAAGGCGGGAATTTGAAAGACGCCTTAGACCTCGGATATATGAATACCGTCAGGGCCGGAGAGAACAAGAGTTGATCAAAGGAGGCCGACAGTAAATATGCCAGAGAGGACCCCGGCACAATTAAGTTGAAGCAATAGTGAACTCACCTGGGGCCCCCTGATCGCTAACCAACGTCCCACAAGTTGTAAGCCCCTGAAGGAGGGGGAGTGTCGTAATGACGTAAGTGAACGAGAGGTGACCGAGGGTGGTCTACAGGAAAGATGACAGAAGGGAGCCCGGCACAAGTAAGTGGAAGCAATACCGCACTCAGCTGGGGTCCCGCGGTCACCAAACCCACATCCCAGTATTCATGAGCTCCTGGGAGATGTACTGAAGAATGATTCAAGAAAATCGCAAGAAAACAATATGATACCCATTTTTCAGAAGATAACTTATGGGTATGTACTGGACGGTTGATTCCGTAATTAATTTGGATATCATCGTAGGTCTCAGAGACTAAGAAGTCCCTATCATGTGCGTTACTAGCAGTGGTCAAGTATTACCCCGGCATTTGCCTGGACAGAATGTAGAAAAACCACACTCAAAATAGTTTATCGGTGCTGAGTTTTGAACCTACGATGTCTGGACTTGCTACAGCTGCCCTCGCAGCCGTGGTGCACGATTAAACGATCATAACTACGGTGCGGGACTCTAAAAATGACGACCACGCACACCAGACGAGGGAGAATTTGTGTCCGGAACAAAGTTATCGCGGGATATCATCACACCTATCTCTGTCTCACGTAAACCCGGGAAAGGAAAGCACACCTCCTATGTTCCTCCTATTTAAAGTGAAAAATGACAAACAACAGTATGACATACGGTACTGGATTTGAGCAGCGGCGTTCAAACCATAGTTTATAATTTACCCCACCATTTTACAATGTCATCAGCAAACATTCCAAACAACGTAGGAACTCAATATATTAATATCGACTACTTACAATAATTGAAACTGGAACAAAACTTCGTTGTTCTAAACGTAAGACTGTGAGAAACACATTTAATAATCATATTGAACAGCTGTTTACTAATCGCGCCTATACTTGGGTGGGAGTGCGTTCTATCGGCAACTATGTATGGGTTCAAACTGGGAGGGAATGGCAAGGCCGGTATTGAGCGCAGCTCGCATCTAGTGGGCCGTGGACGAGGCCACCAAGTGTCCATCTATCTCTGTAAGAGCCCATGCCACTCCATTTTCCCCACGGAGACAGAAGTTCAAGCTATGACCTCCAGGTTTCCATCTATCTCTGTATGAGACCACGACACTCCATTTTCTCCACGAAAACAGTAGTTCAAGAAATGTTCACCAGGTTGATTCCATCTATCTCTGTAAGAGTCCATGGCAGTCCATTTTCCTCACAGAAACAGTAGTTCAAGCTATGACAACCAGGTTTCCATCTATCTCTGTAAGAGATCATGGCACTCCATTTTCTATTAAGAATCTAAACGCCATAAAAATCTGAATACGTATTTTTTAAGGTTATTGACAGGGGTCATTGTAGGGAATTGAAATTAAAATAGAAATACACTGGCTAAGCCTGCATGTGGCGCAACGTTTACAACAACTGGAGATATCATCACGAAACTTAGTATTAAGATTAAATGAGCTTAAATGATTCTGTTGTTGATTAATTTAGATACTTTGCTACATCATGATAATATAGCCCCATTAACTTGAGCGTGTATGGATATTTTCAGATAACATGTGCTACTGTGATGGCTGTAGTAGTGAGTGTATTTGTAATTCAAATGATGATTGGAAAGGAGGTTGCTTTGGCTTTCAGTTAGGAGCTATCGCGATATTTGCTTCGATTAGAACTGGGAAACCACGGAAAACAATTTCCAAGTTTTGCCTCGGAAGGTGCAGTTTAGCCCATTCCAGCTCTCACACCAGAATTAAAATCTCTTGACAGATCCGGGATTCAATCTCAGACATCCAAGGCTAATAAAGTCATAAAATGAACTCATGAAGGAATGGCAAGGCAGGTCGTTTCTATGGCAACACTAGCTGAAGACGAGGCACGGCCGACTGGATGCAACATCAACATCAAGTAATTGAGGTGTGGAGGTGTGATGTGGATTTCTACTATGCACTATGTTAGCCGATAATACACGTGGTCGTCTAAATGATTTTTGCATTTTATATATAACTAGCAACCTGGCCCGGCTTCGCCCGGGAACAGTTGTGAATGCATTACGTGATAAGTGCTTCTTTACGATGTCAATGAACTACGATCTATATCCGTTTTACGTCTCGGCATGATGGGTTAAAATCACTGACTGGACTATTAACTATATTATCATGGAGATGCATGTGCAACAAATTCTTGTCAGACGTAATTTAAGAATGGCGAGGTGCATGAAACACAAATCCCCCTTCCGTCCAATCTAAAATCACTTATAGTGGACGATATATTGAATATAGAGAAGTGCTCTCGCGTACGTTTTTGTAGAACTTTTCATTCTTACTCTCAATGTATATTGATATGTTTAATGGTTTGCCCAGCGTAAGCTTAAAAATCGCACGGACGCCAGGATTTTATTTCGACTTTTTCTCTAAAATTGTTACTGCTTGGCTTCCTTTGATCATAAATAAATTATTTTCTACAGAAATCATCCTCCAGGCATCCTTTACAGAATTGTGAAAACCGCATCAAAATCCATGCTGTGGTTCTCGAGTTTTCCCGTGATATCCAAGAATCGGGGACTTTGTTTTTTACTACTTTAAGTAGAGATTATACGCCAATCAGAATAATTTAATATAATATAATCCCCCTTCCGTCCAATCTTAAATTGACTGTGAATTTTGCGGATCGAAAAGTTCAGAGGCGTAATGAGAGTTGCACTTCCAGGGAATGGCGAGATGAATGGAACTCAAATCCCCCTTCCGTCCAATCTTAACTTGACTGTGTTTCACAGGCGAAATGAAGAAAACCCGAGTTGCACTTCCAGGGAAACTCCACACACAACCACCCTTCTCAGAAGTCTTAACTCAACACGACTCGACGGTTTGCTGCTGGCTGTATCTGGAGCAATAGGTTCACGCGCTAGCTAGGCTGTAACAGGGATGATAGACTCGTCCTTAGATAGCTCGTAAACTGTCGCATCAGTAGTCGAATGGACATGGTTTGAAGAAATTAATACGTAAAAACACTTATAGTGGGCTATGTATTGAAGATAGACATATGCTCTCGCGGACTTTTTTTTGTAGAACTTTTCATGCTGAACAATTCTTACACTCATAGTATTTAGATATTTTTAACGGGTTGTCCAGCGTAAACTGACAAAGCGTTCGGATGCCAAGTTTTTTTCGACTTTTTCACTGAAATCGCTACTGCTCAGATTTCTTTGATCATAAATAAATTATTTTCCACAGAAATCATCCTCGAGATATCCTTTACAGAATGGTGAAAACCGCATCAAACTCCATCCAGTGGTTCTCCAGTTTACCCGTAACATCCAAGAATCGCGGTCTTTGTTTTATACTAAGTAGAGATTTTATTTAACCTTCAGTCTTTAGGTCACAGAAACCTATGTGACATTTTGGGTCTAATCTTATTCTCTAATGCCGCTGCTGTTACGGGAGATTTTGAATCTTTACCTTATAACGAAAGGTATAATGCGTAATATATGGTATGTAATATCTACTACAATCGAAGTTTTATACTCTCCGTTAAGGTGTGTTCAAATACTGATATGTTGACGTTTATGTTTTATTAATCGTAATGTTCTTATACTTCATTATTTTATTGTTGACAGTGTCTACGTCTACCAGCTGTATTTTGTATTACAAATCAGAAATACAGTAACTTTTGCATGATAATGCAGATTATTCTATGAATAATATTTCCTTCTGTTATTCGGGTTATATTGTAATTGGTAATTATCCTGCCCTATGACTATGCTAATTTGTAATGAAACCGGATGTTAAATTATGAATGTAGTTGATAACATATCAATAAAATACGGTAATTAATCTACGAATATATATTATTATGCGATAATTTTCTACAAGAACCGAACACTAAGTAATGATACTTTGCCATAAGAATAGCGGACCACATTAAATCAAAAATAAACACTAATAGGAAAGTAATTGTGAGACAGAGTTCTCAAGGATTGTGTGTGTAAAAACCCCCTTTACTATTGTTGCATTCTCCGCTACGTTATTGTACTCCACAGTACTGTACTTTATGACTATTTACAGTGAGTTAATATTGAACTTGAGCAACATCAGAATCGAGGAGAACCAAGTTCTAACTCACTTAAGGGCAAAATGAATACACACTGCGAAATATATTGACATGCATCTTTCTATAACATATAAAGACACCTCCCGGGCAACGCCGGGTACAATAGCTAGTATATACAAAAATAAGGGACACAGGACCTTTCTGTTGTGCCCCTTAAAGCAACAATAACTAACTAAAATGCATACATACATACATACATACACGAGCCCTGTTCTAAAAGCATCAGGAAATATTTCAAGAAAGAAATAAGCTCCTAAGTTTAAAGGAAATGTGAAGAGTTTATTGTTTGTTTATGGTACAAGAAGTTGAAGGAAGAAAGACATCGCTCATCGCTTGTAGTAGGAGAGTCCTCCCAGACCGTATCCACCATAAGCGTAAGGAGCAGCGTATCCTCCGTAGTATCCACTACCATAGTAGCCTCCGTAGCCCAGGTACTGAGCGGAGGAGATGGCGATCAGAGCCAGGACAACAAGGATCTGGAACAGAGAGCAAATTAAATTATGGAGCATATTTCACAAAGAATACTCACAAGTTTGACTGAAAAGATGCAGCACTAAGAGGATCGAGGTTAGAATCCTGGCCACCATCCTAAGCTTCATGGTAGGGACTTGGGATATATTGATCATCAACCCCGTGTACTTGGGTATGTGTTGAACTCGTTCGATAACCTGTGTTCCTGTGTTGTCTGTAGTGTGTTTGGGTGAAGCTGTATTAGGCGTAGGTGCCCCTGAACTTGAAATAAAGTAGTCCTACTATCCTAGCATTTGCCAGGAGGAAATGTGGAAAACCCAGGAGAAAGGAACACATTCAGGATGGTCGCTATCAGACTTGTTGCCTTGGAGCGCGATTTAACGTACATGTCTGTATCGTCTTATTCTAAGTGAAGCCTAGGATGGTAACTTCATGGAAGCTATGAATCCAGTGCAAGTTGTGTGAAGTCAAGCCGATTTACAGTTTAAGGCTTAGTGAGTTATTCTTCGATATTAATACAGTACCGGTATAAACTGAAAAAACATATACTTACGAGTATCTACAAACATTTTATAGAATATTTATTATGGGCTTGTAAAATCATCATCATTTTGGTAAGAAATAATAGTGCTAACTAAAGAAACAATCTGAAACACAGACCAGCGACACCACGCATATTTGACTGAAGAAATGCAGCACTAAGAGGGCTGAAGTTTGAATCCCGGCACTAGCACTGGCCAGCAACATAAGAGTGGTTAACCAATGCAAAGTCTAGGATGGTGCTGAACCTTATTGTTCAATGGCCCCATTTCTAAACCCAGAAAATATCAGGCGACCTCCGCAAGGTGTAACACAGAGGACATTACGGGATTCAATAATTTCCCCAAGATTGTATTTCCCCAAAGTATGTTGTTTTGACGGACTTTTGCCAACGTTTGCAAATAACTAGAGGGACTAGGGTGACCATTTTCATAGTAGCAGACCAATAGAAATACAGAATCACTCTACATTTTACAAAGTCGAAGTTGTTGTGTTATTCTTACATCCCACTCAAAATAAAATTCTCCTTACAATTTGGGTGCTTAACGTCCTATGTTAACTTCTTCTAAAATAGTTATTTACATGTCGGTAAATCAATGTACACTGTGTGTTAAGTCCCTATTTTGGTCTGTTGTCCTGAGAGGATACAGTGTGATTATCTATGAGTTCCAACCAGTAATATGCCTTGTGGGAATCAAAGGATAAAATTCATTCGGTGCTTATAGTTTACGTCTAACTAAGTCTACCGGAAATTAGGCAACAGTTTTAAATACTTTTCACTAATTGGAATTAAACCTCGGTCACCTTAGCTTATTGTTTTATTTAAGGGGCATGGACATCGTGGTCATTTACATAATAATAATAACTTTATTGGTTTTACGCCCCTTTTAACTACTACGGCTTTTAGAGACGCCGGGCCACTGGAATTTTGCCCCAAAGGGGATCTTTAACGTACCAATAAATCTACTGACATGGCTCACTGGCATTTGCACAGCCTCAAATGGGCCAGGATTTGATCCTGCAGCCTTGGGAACAGCAGGCGAGAATGTTACCACTGAGCCACGCAGCCAGCCATGTGGTCATTTAGCCCCATATACTTGGGTGTACGGTATAGAGAATTAACTAATATTATAGTGGTGTATGTAGTATTTTGTGTACTGTATTTGTAATTTAGGTGATGATTGGGAAGGAGGCGGCCATGGCCTGAAGTTAGGAACCATCCTGACGTTTGCCTGGGATAGAAGTGGGAACCCACGGAAAACCAATCCCAGAATGGCTGGGATGGGAATCGAAACCACCTCTTCGTAGTTTTGCCTCACTAGGCTGAGTGTACCCCGTTTAAGTTCTCAGACCAGAATTATATTTCTGGTAGAACTAGCAATCGAATCCGGTGATGGTCAAGAATGCTATCCACTGTGCCACGAGACTGATTATTAGATAGTATGATACCCATAAGCGTCTTAATTTAAACACCCTAAAGTAATGAACAGCCACATTATGGGCCAGCAAGAATACTTACGAGCTTGTACATGGTGAGTGTAATTGCAGAAGACTGATACTGTGCGCCACTGTATCAGGGTTTAAATACCAGACACCGTCTGTTAGCCTTGACAGAAATGTGTTTGGACGCTCGCCCAATTCCTGTAACACTGGTCTTTACAGCCTGACTTATTACTGTGTATACATTCATCATCCCCCGTATTCATTGGCACAATAAACAGCAAAGGAATTCGCTTAAAACAAATATTTTAACTAGGCTTATAATTCATCTTAAATATATTATGAACGTTCTATCAGAAAGGCTTCTAATGTTGTATTTCTCTAATTATATCATGTTTCTGAAGCAAATGAAGTAGGCTTCTGGAAAACTTCATTTAAATGGTTCGAAATGACGCTTGTTAAAGAAATGTTGTTGTTGTTCTGGGTGTTAATTCATTCGAGAGGATTGGGACACCCTGTTGTTGGGTGTGTGTTGAACTTGTCTGATAACCTGTATTCCTGTGATGACTGTATTAGTATATATAACTGTATCAGGGACAGAGTTAGGGTAGGTGTTCTGAGACTTGAAGTAAGGTAGTATCCCGGCATTTTCCTGATTGGAATGTGGAAAAAACAGGGGGAAAATACACTCAGGATATCCGCTGTCAGCAATCTTCTGACTTGCTGCAGGTGCCCTCGCGACCGTGGTGCACCATTTAACGAGCACGGCTACGCCACGGGGTGATAAGAAGCATGCACACATACATGCACATACTTTTAAATAACACAACCTATAGATCATCACGAGATAAACAAAAGAGAAATTTTCAACAAATGTGGAGTTTATAAGTTAACATGCCATAAATTCAATTCAGTAGACTATATATAGGAAAAACTGTGTGGGTAGATTATTAGCTTGGGAATAACCTAACCCCCAAGGGAAGATGATAAAGAAAAGGAAGTGGGTTTCGGACTGGAGAAAAAGGATGGAGAAATAGGACGAGAGTCCAAAAGAAGTTATAATTTTAACTTTAAATGTACTCAAAGGCGACTGCCACTGCAAATCCGCTCTCCGATACCTAAAGTGAGTAGGGACCTGGGCAAAGCTAACTGGAAACGCAGCTGGAACTTGGCGGTTTGCAAGAGAGTGGCTTTAGTGTATTCCCTCTCAAGCATACATATGCCTACTATGGGGAATACAAAGAGTAACAGATTTATTGTGTATCTGTTCAAAGCAGTTTGTTTTTAAACAAGTAATTTGAAGAATGCCAATAATTTGAATCGGTTTCGATATTTTTTGTTTTCGAAATTGTAGAATTCCTAAAGAGCGACCAAATGCTTCCAAAAAGCAGGAAGCTGGCGTAGCGAGCTATGCTTGCCTTACTGGCCAGTTAGAATTAGCTATTAAGGCTAAGAGAGACTTTACCAAGTTACCAAATAAGAGTTTTTGCTCAAATGCAACAAGTGGTGAAAGCCCTAACAATAGATTTATTTGCATTAAGTGGGAACAGTCAAGAAAGACAGGATCTTGCATAACCGTTATGTTAGAGAAATGATAAAGCGAAAAAGAACTCTTGAATTTATTTAACAATGCAAAAGAGTGTAATGAATTTAACAAATATATAATTTCAATTTTGTTAACAATTTGGGGTCGCAGACCTCCGAAAACATTTAAAGCTTGCGCCAGGCAATTAACAATTCTTTTGGTTTCAAACCTTTATATGTTTTAAAATCTTCGCAAGATTTTGAAACGGCGAAGATAAAATGAAACATTTAAAGATAATTAAAGTGATTAAAGTTAGACAATAAATCAAGTACAAGGTGTGTACTTTAAGGAATTTCTAAGTAAATATCTTAGAAAGAGTAACAACTTCGAAAGTAACAACAACAAAAAGCAGGAAGAATAAAATAGAAGTTTCTATAACTTCTTATATAAATGCTGAATTACTTGGTTGGATTATGCAAATAGGGCAGGTCACTTATTGTGAAACCTGAAGAGAAAAATCGAAAGGAAGTTTCTAGACCTCCTATGTTTAAGTAGGAATCACGAGACAAATGGGGCAAGTTTCCCTTTCGTGAAACCTAGAAATAACTCACTTATGAGTTGAAAGAATTGTATTCCCTAATTAGAAGGGAGAAACAAGATAATTTTAGACGTGTACCAGACACGTAGTTATGCAGACATTAATTCGTTTTAAATAAATCAAGAGAGGGAGGGCACATATTGAGAGTGACACGTCATTGGAAAAGACCTAAAATAACAATTTTATTATTATGGTTTGTTAGTAAGAGGTTTGGGAAGGATCAAATGGGATTGAGGATAAGTGTTCATGGCCGTATTTATAATAATCGGACGAACGCGACGCGGATGAAATATTGAACAAACACTGTTTTTCACTATAGTCTGTTGAAATAGATGAAAAGTTCACTGTAGTAGCACAACAGTTTATGGCAAAGAAAGTTATTGCAATGATGGAAAATAACTAGTTACACTAGATAGGCGAGAGTCAGTTGCTTGAGAAAGTTGTAGATTACAGTTAAATGCGCCAGAGAAAATCCCAACGGAGGATGAAAAATTAGCTATTGATCAGTAATTCATAAGGAAGATTCCTTAGTTAGAAAAGGTATTCCCACATGCGAGTGGAAAATACATGACGGTATAACTGGTAGATAGAGTGCAGATTCTGGAAGGTTCCAGAGCAATCCTGACTGAAGAATAGGGCAAAAGTTATTCCAGCGGTGGAACGAGCTAAGTATTTTATAGACAGTGGGTAATTCAATGGTATCCCACGTTGTGAGAAGATCTCTCATTTAATAAGCATGAGAAATGCTGCTTCCTATTAAGATTGGTTTAGACAAACAAAAGCCCACCATAGAAAATCCCGCGAAGGATGATTATTGCCCCAAATATAGTAATCTCACACTGCCTATAAAATGATCATTAAAAGCATGTAGCTATTTAAAATCCATTAGAATTAGTTGAAGAACGTAGAAGTAGTACTTAGCTTGGCTTCATGGCGAAGGTGAAGTTCCCTTTGACGGTTGAGATTTAAGTTCCAACATGGCGTGGAATTAAAAGATTGCCTCTTGAGTAGAGGAGGCGAGCTCTAGTTGAGCTTCAACTGACTGAGTCGACTGCCGGCGTACAAGTGAGACACGCTCAGCGAAGCACGGAGGGACCAGGGAAGGGAAAAGAGTGGGGGTAGGAAACAAAAGGAATACATATCAGAATAGACAATTTAACAAAAATAAATTTTTTCTTGATGAAATGGTCTTCAAAGAGTTGATAGTAGGTGACACTAGAGCAGCCTGGTGGGTGAAAAAGTAGACGAAGTTCTGTTGATCACGGAGATGATGGCTGGCGATGGCGACGAGATCTGGTGGCCAGATTGATAAGGAAGTCCTCTTGTACAGGGAAGAATTGAGGAACTTCAGAGATTCGCTGCTAGATGACGCTAGGTGGGCCATGGAAGATATATATCTAGAACAGACTCACAAGTAACATGAGAACCATAAACAGCAAGGAGAAATTGGAAGATCACTGTTGGTGTTTGAGAGAAAGGAAGGAAAGAATTATAGCAAAGAGCAGTAAAAGTTTACTCTATCTTACCCTGTATTCCATAGAATACACCACTGTGAGAGACCTTTCTACTCAATTTTAGAACACGACAAGGTGTTCAGTAAAGTACATATAGCCTACTTTCTCCTAAATGTATGGGTATAGTAATAACTCTTTGTCTTTATCAAGGAGTATAATAGAATAATGTCTTGGTTAAAGACCTTAGAAACTATTTACCTCTACCAAACACCAGAACCTCGGAGAAACTACTGCCATCATTGAAGAAATAAAGAGAAGACATATCTCAAGAATTCTATGGAACTGGAGACATGATCGACCAGATGTGGGAAACATCCAACTTTGAATTGAGGCATGTGTTTACACGTCTGACTGCCTATGGTTTTCACCACCTTAATTGCATTAACAAATCTTTCCATGACCTTACAGTGGCATGTGAATGCCAACGATGTTGTCAAGCATGTGAACGCTACCACGTAGAGCTAAGTAGTAAAAGAAAACAATCAAAGACTATGCAATTCAAATCCCCAGAGCGCAATTTTAGTGTACATGTGCATTCTTTATTTTCGAATGTTATTTGGCTGCAATAAAAGTATTAATTAATATCCTGAACTAGCACCAACAGATAGAGTTCAGGTACTATGCGGGATCGTTTTGTTCTTTAGTTCAAATAAAATTTTCAAATAACACAAAATAGGCTGTTACAAACGCTTTTAAATAAAAACTCATTGTATTATCAACTTGTCATTCTTCAAATTCGATGCGTATTGAATGCCAACAGTAAGCTAACCAATGGAGTCCCACATATACCAGTCGTGACATCTGGCGGAAAAATGTTGCATGAGATAATCCTAATAGGGCGAGTGCATTCTAGCGCCATAAAAGAAAACTTTTCAATTAAAGCTGTTCCAACGTACAGGCCGGTGCGCAGTTCGCAACCAGTTGGCCATGGTAGTTCATCTGGTTGCTGTTAGATGTCTAGTGCAGATCCGGTGGTGAATGTTTTTCTAATTATATATATATTTTCCATTGAAATATGCACAATATAACGCTTAATTTTATAACGTCTGAGTAATTAAAAAACAATATATATAAAAAATCAAGCAAATAAGTCCAACTCTGATAGGGTTTGAACCCAAATCAAACTGGTAAAAGACTAACGCTTTAACCACACAGCCACATATGCCCACCGGAATTCGCCGTTATCAAATAATGATTTGGACTAAAAGATTTCTTCAGTGGAGTATATTTTTATATACTGTATAAAGCATTTAATGCAAAGTTTATATAATTTCTATCAGTAGGCTATATTACATGCAATACTCAAATTAGTAAAATATAGGTCAGGCTCAAGATATCAGCTGCCACCTTGCCTTGTAACCGAGACGGCTCGTATTTTTAAAGCCACTGCTACATGTAATATTATAATATGAACTTAAAATATCGATCGGGCCACGTCCTTTAGTACAGTTTAAACCATTCTCGGTCCGATAATCAGAACTAATGGGTTCAAAGTTATTAATTATAATGCTTGCATAATTCACACGGCCCCAATCCTGAAAGGCACGACTGATGACCTTGTAGTTTGGGCGCAGGACGCGCCCTATATGGAGGTATGATGCTACCAAATTTGGTCGAGTTCGGATGATTAGTTTAGTCGTAATTTGGTTTTACGTTTTGAACGTTTGAGTGGCTGCCATTCAGTTTTGGTCAAGATGGTGGTGATATAAAACATGAAAATATGACATTGAGGTGCCTTTTGCCAGTGCTACATCTGTACCAAATTTCATTCAATTTGGTTTCACCGTATTTGAATTGATACAGGGGGAGGGGGGGGGGGCAGACATACAGAGTACACACACACACACACTCACTCACACACATACAGACAGACACACAATTGTTGACCCTGTGTAGATCTCATAACTGTACTTTCATTTTTTGCAAAAATCGAAAGTAGGCTAAAATTGCTACAAAATACAGAAAACACCGCGCTATGACCAACTACATGAAAGAAAACCACATAGTTTTACAAATATTCAACAAGACATGATTTTATTACATATCTTAAACAAAGGTCCTGTCATGAATATTATGGAAAACCTAGAAATAATCCTTTCTCAAACACTACATCCAGGAAAGAAAATGCCTACCAACAGTATTCCTAGCGGCATACTAGCCAATTTCTTTACGTAACACCATGGCCAATAACGATTCTCAAACACACTATTCACAAGTCTCCTTCAAACACATAGAGTTACATTACTCCCGACTTCATTACCGGCATCTTAGCAACCAATTTTCCTTGTAGTGCAATCTTATGAACATCTCTGGAAAAGTATTTGAGAAGACTACTGTAAAGACATGCCATACCGTATTTTCCAATATCTTATTTCATTTTAAATCTCTACACAATATAAAACAAAGTCCCCGATTCTAGGATGTAACGGGTAATCTAGAGAACCATTCGATGGATTTTGATGCGGTTTTCACCATTCTATAAAAAAATTCTTCATGAACGTTTCTGTACATAAACATTCATTTATGATCAAAGGAAGTCCGGCAGTAAGGAGTTAAGTGAATTGAGTCGAAGAGAAACCTGACGTCCGTGCGCATTTTGAGCTTAGGATGGGTAAACCGTTAAAGATACCGGGCGAAGCCGGAGCGGGTTAATATATTATTAATAAATACACAACAAATACAACAAAAACATTTTCGGTGGCTTCGTTGGCGCAGTTGGTGGCATGCTGAGCTTCTATGCCCAAGATCGCGGGTTCAAACCCGGCCGAAGTCGCCGTTTTTTTAAGAGCGTTAAAAATTCATCAGCATGCCTTCCTTCGGAGGGTAAGTAAAGCCGGCGGTCCCATGTCATAGATTTATGGCATGTAAAAGATCCTTCCACAGACTAAACTTGTGTGAAGCTAAATTGTTAGGTTATATTTCGTCGGAACGCTCTATCAAAGTTCCAACGTTCACCACTAGGTATCATTGATATCTCGTAGCGAAAGTTGGAACTACTTCAAATTGAACTGAACTTGTAGCTCACCCTAAGGGTGTCCGCTGGAAGCAGCTACAGACTCAGGCGAGCCGAACATGTCCTCGGACACTCCCGGCACTAAAAGCCATGCGATAAATAAATACTGCCAGTTATTTCTAAATCTAGTACATAATGTTGTTATTTTAGCTCTTAAATTTGAAATAATTATTTTTGTTATAAGAATATTATTATTATTATTATTATTATTATTATTATTATTATGTGTATTAAATCATTTCATTCATTTTTCATTTCGTATAGGTCATCTATGGACTGCGTCGTTCCAATTGTCTCCTACAGGCTTTGATGTTAGCTGGTACGCCCGCATTAGTTCTCGGTGGACTTCCTTCCGTTCCTACGTCCAAATCTTTCCCGTTGTCAGCTTCGGTTTTTCTTGGAAACTTTTGCAGGCTTGAAGTTATCTTTTAAGTGGGGCGCGCTCCTGAATGTCAGTTGGTGTAATCCCCACTTCTTTCAGATCATTTTCAGTTCAATGAACCAGGCCCATTTTGTTTTCTTCTCCTGAAAGTAAGTTATTTTGCGGTTGGTCTCTCTCGCTGGGCTCATTCGTTTCACATGTCCAAAATATGTTATCCTTCTCTTCCGGATGACGTCACTTATCTTCTCCACATGAGTATACTGTATAGTTCATGGTTATGCCGTCTTCTGTATTCCCCATTGTCTTTGATGGGACCCAATATCTTTCTCAAAAGTTTCCTTTCTTTGGCCTCCAGTTTTTCGACCAAGACTTGTTTGTTCATAGTGAGGCATTCATTATTATTATTCTTATTATTATCATTATTATCATTTTTATTATACCGGCCACGGTGGCTGAGAGCGCTAACGTGCTAGCTCGTGCCTCGCTGGCATCGGGAGAACGTGAGTTCGAATCCCACCTCAGCCATCCTGAAAGTGGTTTTCGTGGTTTTCCATTTTTAACACCAGGCAAATGCGGGGACTGTCCCTTTCAACAGGTCCACAGCCGACTTCCTTCCCAATTCCCTTCCCTGGGCCCATCCTTAACTAGATCCATGTAACCGGTCACATAGGCGATCGGCCTGTCACCGTCCCCTATTGAATCTTCTGACAAAGTGTGTTCAGCTCCCAGACACCTCCCTTGTGACGGTAGAGGAATGAACTCTCGCAGGGTCCATGGGTGACACAAGCTGGCAGGATAAGCGGCCATAAATTACATTATTATTATTATTACTATTGTTACTGTTTTTATTAAAACTGACCGACTGGGTTGCCCTCACCTAGTGAACCCAAGGTTATGGGATCGAACCCCACCAAGTTCTTACGTAAGCACACTTGACCGTGAGAAAGTCGAGTCGAGGTTAGAAGACTTATTTCACAGAGTATATAAACCCTGGTGGACACTACCACGGCATCAGTCTTCTTCTAGAACAAGACAGCCCAGCTCAACATGTACAAGCTCGTAAGTTCAACTCGTATTTATAACAAACAACTGTCATCATTATTAGTAACGTCCCTTCGGTCATGGTTTTGTAGGCTACTAGCTGAAATACCCATTCTTCGAACGGCCTTTGTACTTGCCGGCCAAAAACATTAATCACACTTGCATAATGTAGCTATGTTATTGCCATGTTATCAATTAAAACCATAACTTAACATGCGGTACCGAATTAAAAATTAATAACACTGCTCAACAGTAGTATTTTGATAGCGTTTCGTGACATTGATGAAGTTGAGAGAGAACCAAGCTAGAACACTAAATCAAGAAGGCATGCCTGCTTCAAGGAAACTAACAACAACACAATAAACAAAGGCAAAATACCAGCTAAATAAAGCACTGCGAAATAACATAGTAGAAGGATAATAAACTATGAATAAACAATGATTGACTGGCGCATAAGTGAAAAAAAAGCCATCACCCGAGACCATCCTATAAAGAATAGCTGAATGTAACTTACTCTCTTGTAGTATAGAAGACACCTGCAGCCCAATTTGCCAGAATTGCATTTTCGATTCCTCAAACATCATCGTAGTAGAAAACTTTGTTTCCTCTTAATTATAATCAAAGAACAGATTTTTAAATTTTGGAGTTCGCCATGTAAAAGTATCACTAGCAATTTGCAAGGATGGCTAAAACATTGTGTGTCACAGTGTCTTCAAAATATACGACTAACGACTAAAAACTACAATGTATCACGATTATCAGAACAGTATTCATAGAGCAAATTGAAACATGTTGCGACATTGAAGGTCTTTGCTGATTTCCAGTACGAGGAAGGCCAATAGAATTACAGACTCTCCTCAATAAAACACTACTGCCTAAACAAAACAAAGAAATAATGACACTACAACTGCCGTAATGCAAGCCCCAATTAAACAACACATTAATCAAGCATTATTTACGACTTATTAAGTACTGTAAGTCATACAGTAATATTCACTAGAGTGTCAATATGTCCCTTAAGAAAAGAATCACAACCAGTATAAAAATACACCTCCAATAACGGATTGATTTCCGTCCCCACGAAAAAATAAAATATTAAATATAAGTTTGCATAAAATCACTAAACACAAAGTTACTCAAATTGTAAAATAGTTTCTTACAGTGATGGGTATCAAATGAGATGTGTCTAGTCTTAACACTTCAACCAAGATATTTTGTCTATTTTGGCTTGCACGAATCTGAAGAATATGCTATATTCCGAAACTGCAATAGTTCTATGTTAGATCCGGACATAAAAGTTTTCATGCAAAATGTCAGCTTAATAAATGGGTAGTGTTTGCGTGAAAGGGCTACAGACCACTACATTTTCATATATTAGTATAGATTAGGGTGTCCGAAATTAGCCCTGGAGGTGATCCTTAACAGCTGTTTAATATGCTGAAATGAGACCGGAGTAACCCCGGCCTCATGTCCTATCATGGCAACGCGATGAGTTGAGCTACCCGGATGGTTTTCAGTAATCTTGTTTCAGAGATTTTAACTTGCACAGTACTTTCAGCCATGTTGTCTAAGCATGTACTATCAGAGGAATGGAAGGCTCAAGGTCGACGGTGTGATCCCGAGCCATGTGGAACTTTCGTGCTATTCCTCTAGCTTGGTTCATGCCCAGGAGCATGCAAAATGAAATGTGGCGCTACAGCCCAATCAGGACATGGGCCTACAATGCGACCGCTGCTCGGCAAAGTGACTTACAGATTACCGGATGGCGCGTGGTTAGCGCAATGTCGCAGGGTCCCTGCCTCTCGGACCAGATACTCATTAGTCCTCATGAGGCTGAGTACAGTCCATTCCAGCCAACACACCAGGTTCAAAATCCCTGAAAGAACCGAGAAACGCACCCGGACCCTTCTAGGTAAGAGGCAGGCGTGCTACCCATTTACCACTGGGCCATAATCATAGCTACGGATAATTTCAAATTAACCCCCATAACTACAACACAGAATGATAGAAAGGTTGCACAAATACGTTCTTACCCCAACGAAGCAACAACAGCAGCGTTCAATGAGCCTTTCGCGGTATAGAACACTACACGAAACGTATTAGGGTTTGTACCGTGTATCCACAACCTCAATGATTGCCAAACAGGCTTTCAATTACAGTATTAAATGATGTTATGTATATTAAACGCAAGCGATATGGATGCAAGGTAGGGAGTTGAAAGGAATTGAACCCGGAACCTCCAGTTTTGACTACCAATAATCTATCAATTGAGCTAACGTGGCACGACGCGCAATACTCGAGACAAAGTTCGACTTGTGCAACTGTCATAACAAATAAATATTCCCCCTTGTACTCAACAAGCAACAAGAGCTTATAGTTCCTCTAGTTAATAGAGGCATTACCGGATGCATCGCGGAGAATCGACAGTTGGTGTATGTTTCCCTGTCTATGCATTACAACCCAGAAATGACTATTCGCATTGCTATTGTCTCCATCTTTACATGTATGGTTCATATTTGCTGTGAGTAGATTGAGATCACTCTTAAGTTAAGCATGTCTGTTTCAGATCCTTGTTGTCCTGGCTCTGATCGCCATCTCCTCCGCTCAGTACCTGGGCTACGGAGGCTACTATGGTAGTGGATACTACGGAGGATACGCCGCTCCTTACGCTTATGGTGGATACGGTCTGGGAGGACTCTCCTACTACAAGCGATGAACGAAGTCTTTTTTCTTGAACTAATAAAATCTATTCTTGCTACCTAAACCTGGATTATCATTTGTTTCAACCTCCTTTGCACTAAATTCCATTGGAAATACACCCTATCCATTTTCTATCCTGTTAATATTATTTCTGTAAGAAATCGTTCGTGCTAAAGAGAAATCTGTTTGCATCAAGCATAGATTTGGGTCACAAACGTCGGCTTTCTGCTATTAGTTCGTGTGCCCTACAACATTTAAGAGTCTAACACAGCCTGCTTCCAGTCTCCGACCGGGTCAGGAATGGAATGAATGGAGCCCCCATCAAGTGGCGAGGATATGGACTGTGCCGGCTGCCGAGGCCTGACGCATTCCTCTGGGGCAATGATTAAATGAATGACAGATGAAATGAAATGATAGTGGAGAGTGTTTCTGGAATGAAATTTTGACAGGGAAAACCGGAGTACACGGAGAAAAATCTGTCTGCCTCCATTTTGTCCAGCACAGATCTCACATGGACCCAGCGGTGAGAGGCCGGCGTGCTGCCGCCTAAGCCACGGAGGCTTACACAAGCGATGTAATAGATACGTTTGTCATCACCCAGCACCATAGCTATGACGGCTCGGTGGGGTAGGACGGCGCGAAGTTCGAATCCCCGAGCTGACAGTGCCCATCCTTAGTATTGTTTCACCCCAGGGTTTTCAATAATTCCTCCAGTCAAATGCTGAGATGGTAGCTTATTTATTTATTTATTTATTTATTTTATTTCCACGGCTACACTTAGAGCTTAAGAGCTCCTTTACAGTAGTGCCCTACTATAAATAAAATCTATTCTTGTTACCTAAACCTGGATTATCATTTGTTTCAACCTCCTTTGCACTAAAATCCAAGTGAACGGGGGTGATGACCCATGCCGCAAAATTTGCTAATTAGCTAATTAGCTTCGAATCCCCGAGCTGACAGTGCCCATCCTTAGTATTGTTTCACCCCAGGGTTGTTCTATGAAGAACAAGGAATCTCCAAGTCATAAATAGAGAGGTATACTGTTCCAAGAAACAGGATGAGCGACGACCTTTGAGAGCTGCAGTGCTTGCAATTTTGACGAACATATACCAGGTGAATCAGCTGCCCCTAATGATATTGGTTTATGCAGCCCTACTAACGTTGTTATCAGGAAGGTCGATATTTCACTGCTTACATTTACATGATGGAAACACATTAATTACCCTTAATTTGAATACAGGTGGCTTATAAACAAAGCAACAAAAGAGGTAGAAAAACACAATACATTACGTTAAATTAAGATCATATGATAGGATATATCGTATCGTCATAAGCATAATCATAGTCCGCTAGCTCAATCAGACATCGAGGCATGGTATATTCTCCCACCGTATGATTTACACATTCCGGATCAAGCTTAGGATACACTTCAAAATAAACATCAAAATACAACTATAAATATTATTTGATAAACTCAAAATTAGGCGCTACAAAACAAAACATAAAACTGAAAAACTTCACACTTGTTCTATGAAGAACAAGGAATCTCCAAGTCATAGATTACAAAACACTAAATTAAGGTTCCATTGAACTGACAAAAATGTCAAATAGCTTTCACTCCCATATAGCATTTTCTTGAAAATCATCAAGTGAGCTCCAAGTGGCTCGGTGTTTATCTTTACATACATTTACATGATGGAAACACATTAATTACCCTTAATTTGAATATTATTATTAAACTGAGTTATGTTTACAATGGTATCAACAATTACCATTCCTGGGATCCACATGATATTCAAAATGTATCAACTATCTTCTTCAACACTACCAAATTGCACTTGTCCGGGGAGAACTCGCGTACCAAGTTTTGAAAACTACTGATTAAATCAAGTCAAGATAAACTCCCAGTTATCTTAATGCTTCCAACAATACTCGGGAACAATAGCATTTCAAAGTGTAACAATAAAGGGAATTACTATTATTGACTCCATGACAATCATATCATTATTAAATATGGATCTGAACTTCAACAGCAAGGATAATTTAATGCAATGGTTCTCAGTGCAATTACTGGATCATCTTACAACGTTATTTACTTCTGTTAGCGACAGAAACTTATGATTCATTTAAAGACCTATCTCTACACAGTGGTCGGTCGCTTGTCAATGCACTTCAGGCAAGATTTATGACTAGGGGGAACTCCATACCTTCCTCGCCCCGGACGGTACACTTACAGCTAGCTCGCAACAAGCTTATCGCATCTTCAACTCGGAAAGGCAAACGTAAAATTCATTCAACAATACTTTATAAGGTCATTATAACCTTCTCATTTAGCTCAGGTGAGATTATAATTGTGGAGTCTTAGCATTGGCGGGTAAGATACTCATAAAAACCAACAATGATTAAGGGGCTCTCGTAGTAAGGGAACGCTTGTTCGTTCCTCCAGCTTGCCTCTTGGACACTTCCAATGTTTGAGGGCTTAGGACCAGGGAGGGAAGTGAGGCGGTATGCGCCGGTATGCAATACCGGCACTGCTTTCAAAGGCCCAATGGCATACCGTCACTACTTTCAATGTCAAATAGCATACAGCCACTCAAAACTAGTGGATCTTAAACTTGTTTGCGCCGTAGGAATTAATATAATTACTTTTCATGATCATTCATCCACTGGTACCAAGCTACCTTCATCGATAAACATTCCCCTGTAGACATCGCCAATATAGAACCGTGCGATCCTTTTTAAAACCAACCTGTAAAACGCTTTAGCATCGCTGCAGCAAACTAGAGTGGTAAAAATGAACGGCCATGGCCGTCCATGCAGTAAAACTCATAAAGCGAGATCTCTTCACCACCGCTGCAGCAGAGCGCTTAAAAAAACATGGCATTGACCGGTAACTTGTGGTGAGTGATGACCATAGTTGCAACCTTAAGAATATACCGCTACATCTGATGTTTTAAAACATATTTCTCAGTAAGATAATAACATAACTTTTACATTGTTTAAATAGATCTTTTACTTTTAAAATATCTTTAAAATATCTACTGTCAATCGACAAGACATAATATTGTTCACTTTTGGGCTCCTGCTTGGCGAAAATCTATAAAGCAAGGTTGGTTATTCGTGGATGAACTTAATTAAAAAGACGATAGTCTCCCGCCTCGTTGTCGGGTTAAAAACTAGTGTTGTGGTGTTTGGTCAGTACAATTGTGTATCAAGTAGCATAATTGCAACTAAAGTATTCTTATCAGTATTGACTGCAGAGCTGATGATATCATGGATACATTTGCCGTAATAAGACAAAAGAGAAATTTCAGCGAAACTTGTGATTGTGTTGAAGATAATCGGTCTGGGAAAAATTTGAAGAAATCGGCTTTGTCTCTCACCTCTCACAGACAACAAAGCACAAGTGAAATAGAAACCAACAATGTAGGCCTAGATAATGCAGATTTTGAATGTTTGCCAACATTTCTGAGTCCTGCTCAGTGGAAAACTAAATTCAAAGAACACGAATGGTTATCCTACAAAACCGAAACAAAAGGATTTGGTTGCAAAGTATGCGTCAGAGCACGTGGAACATTGGGTGATTTTAAATCAGAACGAACTCGCTTATCAAATGAGTGGTGTTTTTATTCTGTAAAGGCTTTTGGTGATAGTGATGTGAAAATGCGTCAGGCAATAAGAAAAAAGATCTTTGATCACAAGAATTCCCATGACCATGGTCAGTGTGTTAAAATTCTCGAGGAGGCCAAGAAACGAGTTCTTCAAAACTCGAAGGGGTTTACCACGAGAATACATGCAGAGTTTTTCGCACAGTGTACAATCTTGCAAAGCTACGAAGGCCATTTTCTGATCTACCATCCTGGATTGATGCACAAAGAGCAAATGGTATAGATATGGGACAGATTTTGCATTCTAAACATTCCTGTGCTGACATTACCAATCTGATTGGTGAAGAAATGAGGAAAACTGTTGTTAAACAAATTGTTGAAAACGACCTCAAGATAGGTGTGATGGTGGACGAGTCAACTTCAGTGTGTCAAAAATCTGTTATTTGTATTTGTCTTCGGGTGAATTTTAATAATTCTGAAGAAACCAGCAGCATATTTTCCAAACACCTCAGCTCAATGTATATATGATTCCTTCAACTCTAATCTTCTTCAGCATTTTTCACAAGAGTTTCTAGCCAGTAATTTTATATCATTTGCTTGTGATGATGCATCTAATATGCTAGGGAGTGTATCAGGATTGGCAGTAAGACTCCAGCAAGAATTCCCTCAGCTTTTTATATGCCGCTGTGCTAACCACCGTCTCGAGTTAACAGTTGGTTATGTTGTTTCCAAGCTCACAGCTATCAACCACATGAGGAACGTTTTGATAAATTGTATTCCCTATACCATGCATCACCAAAGAACAAAAACCAATTGCAGCATTGTGCATCAAATCTGAGTACTAAAATTCAGGTTATAGGAAGAATTTTAGGAGTTAGATGGGTTTCGTAAAGTGCTAGATCAGTTAGGGCCATTTGGAAAGATTTTGCAGCACTCTCCCTCCATTTTAAAAGCGCCATGGAGGATCAAACAAGAGACTCTAAAGAAAGGGCCCAGATCAAAGGACTGCTGGATCGTCTAACTGATATAAACCTTATCCTGAATATGGGTTTGATGATAGATGCTCTGAATGAAGTAGAGGATCTGTCGCTCAATTGCAGAAGAGGGAAATGTCTGTTATTCAGGCTCATAAGCTAGTACACCAAAAACTTCAACTTTTCCACTCTTTACAAACCCGACCTGGGGAGTATACAGAATTAGCAAGAAGTGCAGCCGAGTGTAAGGAACTAAATAGCGTGAACTTGCATGGACCTGGAAGAGTGCACAGAATTGATGAACAAGCCTTCTACAGTCTACTTGTGGAAGAAATGGAAAAACGAATGCTAAACAGCCAGTCTTAGAGATCTTCTGCTTCCACTGCACAATCTCTTGCAGCAAAGTATCAAGAACTTTTAAGTAATTTAGAAGTATTTGATGAAACAAAGTGGCCAGAAGATGTGCCAGTGATATTTGTTTTGGAGACAGTAAAATAAAATATCTGTGTGAGAAATTTTGTATAGGTTCGATCAGGGAAAGTGTAACTGGTTTCAGGCTGTATGCATCAGACAAAACAGTATCTGATGATCTGAAACCACTTCTTAGGGCTGTCAAAACCATAATCATATCTACAGCAGAATGTGAACGATCTTTTAGTGCCATGAACGTAATATATTCACCTGAAAGGAATCAGCTTCAGGTGAAAACTGCTGGAAACTTAGTCTTTTTGAAGTTGGTTGGGTCCCCAATTCACAAGTTCAAGCCTGAGAAATATGCTAAGGCATGGCTAGGTAAGGGACGTCGCAGTGATGATGACAACAACTCCATGAAGCGAAACATGTCAAATGTCTCTCCTCCAGGGTTAAAAGTAGTCTGGGAGTTTCTACACGAATAAAATGGTAGGCTACAAGTAAAATGAACCTTTCTGCAAAACCACAAATTTCGCAACACCATTTTTCGTTAAGTTAATGATAAGTGCATTTACTATTCTTTTCCTATTTAAGTTAGGCCTATCAGACTTAATTTTATGTATTTTTTTAAATTTTGACTTTTCTCTTTATATTGCTGTACTGTATTTTCAGATGCTATCTTTGTGTGATTTTCAGACCAATCTATTTTACTTACGACACATTTACTGTTAATGTTTCCTCTTATACGGATTCTAATTATATGTCAGTAACAAACAAAAATTAATTTAGTTCCCCACTTCACTCATTAATAATTCACACATATATTCTTTAAGTGAAAAATAAAATTTATTTCTTAAGCATGATGCAATTTTGAGTGAAAGGAACAATTTCCTGCATATTACGTTACGTTGTAAGGGAGGGGTATGCTTTTTGAAGTTCAGGTATGACAGGGAAATATCTTCGGATAGCATACCGCCTCTGATTTCTTCCCACTTCCTTCACTGCTTAGGACCATGTATAAATGGATCGATGGCAACTAACCAATCGTCCTGTATTCGCGTCTTAAGGGTGGACTATGCACTTATTCCCAGCGCTTATCAACAATATAAATTAGCACCCTTCAAATTCGCGATAGCAAACACACATACAATAATTCATACCGCGTCCAACTGGTCCCCACAATTAATATTTCCTGGCATATTTTCACTGCATTCCTAGCATGACAATTAAAATACATGCGCTCCTTGGCGTCAATTACATTAGTAATTCAGTGATGCCTTTCAAAGTAAGATGAAAAAATGAAAATCCACAGCCTGCTTCCAGTCTCCGACTGGGTCAGGAATGGAATGAATGATGCCCCCATCTAGCAGCGAGGATATGAACTGTGCCGGCTGCCGAGGCCTGACGCACTCCTCTGGGGCAATGATTAAATGAATGACAGATGACATGAAATGATAGTGGAGAGTGTTGCTGGAATGAAATTTTGACAGGGAAAACCGGAGTACCCAGAGAAAAACCTGTCTGCCTCCGTTTTGTCCAGCACAGATCTCACATGGAGTGGCCGGGATTTGAACCACGGACCCAGCGGTGAGAGGCCGGCGTGCTGCCGCCTAAGCCACGGAGGCCTTATCAAAGTAAGGTATTTATTTTAAACTCAAATTAATTGATCTCCGTCCTAAAATAATAGTTTTTGCCTTTTATAAACAATTCTTGACATTACATTTTACTAGAACTCAAATCGTTCAATATTTATATTTATCATCATCTCAAGGAACTCAACGGTTTCCTTTGTTAATTATATGAAAATTAATTAAACAATTAATTTATTCATGAATTTATTATTCTTTTATCCTACTTGCATTGAAAAATACATTATTATTTATTTACTAGTATTCCATCGAATATTATTTTCACTGAGCATTAATTAATACTTTTAATTAATTACATCCATCATTAAGTTATTTGTTCAGATCTCGCATTTATCACTATACACAGTTTTACATATCCCTGTTTTTTCAAAGTTTGAGAATGATTTCTCCATAGTTATTGTTACACGAGCTCTCCCGAGGCGCAATACGTAATCAAATTTTGATTACTTACATGATTTAACCAGCAAGACTCCCTGGATTCCAGTGAAGCGACATTTCGCCCACAATTTTGAACTTACTCCATTTTGAAACACATATTACCCCACGTTAGATTTTCCTCAACCTTACACATTTGATATATACTTTTTAACTTTGTTTGAGGAAATGCACTCATGATTACATTAAAAAGAAATCAATAAAATATATTTACACTTACATTTTACTAACAAATCAAATTTTACCCATATAAATTTCACTTTGGGCATTTATTTCTGCCTTACACACACGTGAATTATTTCTTTCCGCCTCCAAGGGGTGCAATTTTCAATCGTGGACTCCCTAATTCCTACTTAGATGATTGACAGTCTCGTTCGATCGTTCCCCTCTCCTATTCACGGCTGATTCTCCTATTCTGGTTACTGGAATTTTATCGGCACTCTTTAAGCTATGCACGATATCAATGTCTCATTCGGTACGCAATTATTCGTACTGTAAAGTGTCTATACTTTAACATTCACTCCTAGAGTCGCTGTATTTGATACAACCGCACTCTACAATTGCTCTACTTTTGTCCACGTTTGGACTTTATTCTTGACGACTGTAGTCTTTTATTTATGGATTAAATAACAAAGTCTCTACCACGTTTTCTCTTGGCACTCGATGCCTAGACAGTAGATTCCTCAAATCTATCGCCACTTTGCGCAAATCTCCTCAGTTCAGGAAAATTAGGCGTCTATCCTACGTTCAACCCTGACGTGGTTATTTAACGCACTGGATAAAAATATAGAGTTTCACTACTCTTTCGGTGTCTCGTTCTACTTTAGAGATGTTGCGATGCACTTCAATACTGATATTTTAGGCTTATGATGCCTTCGCCGGCTGAAAGTATTTAGGGCCAAAGTATACTACCTTGCCTAAGTCCGTAGACTAATTTATAAAGTTCGAAGCTTGACGGTACTTTCCTTCTGCCAAGGGTTACGACGTTTCAATGCACGGCGACACCGCTGAATAATAACTGGCACAGCAACTCCCCTTACGGAGTACTGTACGTTGGTGAGACAGTATAACGTCCCTCTGGACTGATGAAGACTGCATAAACTCCCTAGCATTCACTGCTTATTTATTTGATTCTGATAAAAATAAATCAGTTTCGCATGTTCTCCAAAACTATCTTCCAAAAGAATCGTCACACGATTATAAAAAAAATACCTCCTAAAAGCTGATACTTGAAATGTTTCAAATATATCAAAGTTTCCAAAAATCGATCGTGGGAATACAATAATATTAACTAAAATGAGCTCCCGTGATCACGTAGGTGTACATTCGTTTTTTCCCCTTCCCCTGACTTTAGGTTCGGTAAAGTCCAAGCTACGTCATGCTGACTTTGCTCCTCTATTACACTCAATTATCATTAAATTTTATTACTCTCAAAGTTCTATTCTTCAAGATGAATAACATTGGCGGTGAGATTTCTAATTTTTTTTCACGCTTCTGGCTAATTTCAATTATTTTACCAATTATCCTGGCCACACCTCTCAAACAGCGTTGTCATTTTAATGCTGACTAAAAACTCCTTAAAAGATTTTCTGTCCTTGTCTTGAATGGAAGATTCCGTTGGTCTATTTTAATCCCATACGTAAACCTTTTCCCGCTGAGCTGGCGGATGACCTCACGCCCAGCTGAAAGCGTTGCCTCAATGTTACCTCACCAATCCATGCGTCATACAGGGGTGATTTCAGCTTAACCCTTCAGCTATCCTTAAAACTGTACTAAAATCTGTATTATTTCTTATCAAGGTTTCCTGATGTAAAGGGATATGGGTTCGGTACCTGTGCCAACCACAAGGGCACAATACTGAACACTAATAATTTTCCCTCGGTGTGACTACAGACTAATGCGAGGGAAACATAATAGTGTTCAGCATCGTTTGCAGGATATGCTTGCTGGACATTAGTACCATACGGGATGTAAGCAGAGAAATATCGACCTTCCTGATAACAACGTTAGTTGGGCTGCATAAACCAATATTATTAGGGGCAGCTGATTCACCTGGTATAAATAGAAGGTGTTGACGAGGCGTGAGGCGGTGAAAACAACATATTTATTGAAAGATTTTATAGAAAACCTCATTCATAATGGCCACTGTCAACGTCAGGATTCCCATCAGCGATCTCCGAATTTGCAGCAATTTCCTCTCGACTCGTAGTGAGCAGCTTTACGCCACGGGTTGGGGAGGTGATTGTTGTGATTTACATTATTTTCAGAGAGGGATAGGATTGTTGGATACAGGGTTTTTCAAATGCACTGGTATCTACAAATGAACACAATATAGGTAAGTTGTTGTTGTTGTTGCTTATTTCATGGGCTGTAACACCGTGGTCATATATCATATTCAGTGTATGTGGATTTTTTGTAATAATCTGTGTTATTCTAATGGGTGTACATGTGTGTGCAAATTGGGGGATAACATTGGGAAGGAACCCACCATGGCTTAAGTTGGGGACCATCCCAGCATTTGCCTTGAGTAGAAGTAGGGGAAACCATGGAAAACCACTTCCATGATGGCTGTGGTGGGAATCGAACTCTCTTCTTCTAATTTTTCCTCACGTGGCTGAATGTATCCCGTTTAAGCCCTCACACCGGAATTAAAATTTCTTGTCAGTGCCGGCAATTGAACCCGAACCTCCGAGACGACAGGCTCTAACGCTAGCCGGTACACCACATGGTAGTTAACAGATACATCATAACGACAGTATACAAATTACAGTTCAGATGTTCACCTCCACTGTTCAGGCAACTCTGAACACATTTCCCATTGCCCTCCTCGTTTGATGGTGAAACCCTACTTCTACAGCAGCATAAACTATTTGATGGGAGGTGAAACGCTTGCCTTTCACATACATTTAAAACGACGTATGAGATATTACTTCAGAAGTTTAATAATAGCTCCAATTCCCCAATATCCAGTGCCTTGAAAATAATATAGCTCTCCCCAAACTTTCATTATAATTGGAAAAGCCATATGAACACCAATGCCGTTTAGAAAATTTGGTCCCCCTAGAATACACTTAAGCTTGTTCCCTGGGTAACTGACATAAAATTTGATGCATATAAAATTATACCGTATAAGTTTGGTGGATAAATGAAAGGGGATTCAACAACTACCAAAAATAACTATATAATACACACATTACTTGTAGCTACTATAACCGATTTTATTTGGTTACAGCGTTCACCCCCACGTTTTCGGTTTGTTTAATGTTGTATTGAGGTTAGAAAATGGTTACCTCTTGCTGGGCACTGCAAGGAGTCTAGCACTTGTGCTTTTTGGATTCTTTGTGGTGTCCTTGCAATGAGATAATAGAGGGCTTTGCCGATTGAAGTTTGATTGCAGGTTATTCTATATTCCTTTTAAGTTAGTGTGTTGTTTTGTGTCTGCTTATTGGTTGCAGAGTTACTATGGAAAAAGAATAAGAGAGGTTATCTGTTTGTTGAAAAATAAAAAAAGTAGGTGGTGGATCTTCTTGTTGGGATAAAAAATGAAGGTATGGCAATATTTTTTAATTTTTTTAAATTAAGCCAGTGATATGTTTTGGAGTGGAATTGATTCTCATTTCTTTATGTACGTAGAATCATTTCGACACCAAAGATTATTATAAGTAAATAATGTAGTTACATTGATAGTCGAACTGTGGGGATTGTTGTTGTTGGTTGACCCCGACCACTACTATTTAAGATTCATTTCACTACTGTAGCTCGTTTAGATCTTACAATCTCGGAATCATTTATTAATTTAGTGTCCAATTTTATTGTATTATCGCCCCAGCCCTCAATATCCATGAATAAATATCTTATATCCTGTGCCTTAAAAACGTATAACCATCCCTTAATTTTCATTAAGCCGGATATACTCCAATCTAGGTCTGGCAATATTTACCCTCTTAAGTCCCTTTCCCGGTTTCCATCTCAAGTTGTGAGCATGAAATATGCCCTAACTACATGTGAGTTACGAACATAGCTTTCCAGTCGATACGGCCTGACGTGCGTCTGTTTTAGTATGTGACGAGCTAAATGCGACATATAGCAGTTCTGGATAGGTCTATCATCGTAATTACACATTAGTATCCCTCAGCCAGTCACTATAATGGCGTACGATATGGCCTATCCTATGCGCAGGGTAAGTATAATACCCCTCAATGTTTCATCAAGACTGATTTAGTCAGTTTGACGAAGAGTCCGGATATGCAAACAGACAGATTCATACATATCTGGTGACGATGAAGGAATAAAACATTTAACACAAAATTGTTAAAACCAATGAAACACATGAGGGTTCTTTGTCTCCCTTAATCTCTTGCTATACTTATCGTTCATCCCTACCTATCATTACTAAATATATTAATCGATTTTCTGTGGAGACGGCTCAAGTCAAATTGGGGATGAAATACCATCATTGATTTTATTTTCTTTGGGACCAATTAATATGAGTGAGACGTTTCGGCACAAGCAGACAGTATGTTGGGCAATAACAATGGTCAGAACCAGTATAAGTGCAAAAATATTGAATGCGGCCCAGAAGTTGGAGAATAAGAGCTCATCGCTCTCCATATCGCCGAGACTTACCAAAAATATGGCTCGGTTGGCAATAAAACACATGATGATGATGGTGGTGGTGGTATTGGTTATTGTTGTTTTAAGGGACGGAACAGTGAGGTCATCTGCCCCCAAACTCGTATTGATATCTCGTCTCCAAATTGACTTGGATCATCCGTGCCTGTACATGACAATGCTACAAGCACTTCCTTCGTCAAATACCTGTAGACGTGCTTGAAAAAAATAACCAGGAGCTCGACAAAACCCCTCAACCTGGACGACTGGCTGCGTGGCTCAGCGGTAACGTTCTCGTCTGCTGAACCCAAGATAGCGGGATCGAATCCTCGCGCACTCAGCTGGCAATTGAGGGTGCACAAATGTGAGTAGTCAGTAGATTTACTGGCACGTTAAAGATCCCCTTCGGGGCAAAATTCCGGCACCCCGTCGTCTCTACAGCCGCAGTAGTTCAAAGGGACGTACAACCCATAACATTATTATATTAACCTGGCTGTTACGAATCTCACGTGTACCATTTCAGATTTCTTTCTCGAGACCTTATCTACATGTATGCAGAGTTTTAGTTCCTTTGCAAATTACACAGCATTTAATAGCAAGAGTCACTATGATGCAGAGATGGGGAAAGGATAAAGGTAAAGTGAACTGTATAGCCCACTAGCCTGGACCTTGCTTGTAAACGATACCATTCCAGTACCTCAATCAGAATTACATTATTTTTCAGAGCCGGAAATTAATAATATATTTGTTTGAAGAGAAGAAGAGAATTTATTGCATTTTTAAAAGACAACAAATACAGCAAGACACTCAGCGCTTGTAGAAGTAGCTACCGACACCATATCCGGCACTGTAGGCGTAGGGGGAGGCAGCATATCCTCCGTAGTAGGGGCTGGCCACGTACCCTCCATATCCCAGGTACTGGGAGGAGGCCACGGCGATCAGGGCCAGGACGACAAGGATCTGAAACAGAAAACACCAATAAATGTTTTAAATGCTTCCAGAAGATTTAGAAATATCGTTACTCGAACACAATATTCCTTTTATTATACTTAATTTGAGTTCCTACGTTGCCTCATCTGGTGGAGCAAGGTTGGTTGCACGACCAATCTTACTGAGTAAATGTTCCACCGAGATCTCTATCTTCTCCATCCCCCCTCATTCCATGCCAATAAAAGTGTAGTGAATTATACAAATACGGACGTGTTCAGTCTTGAAGAGTGCTGTGGATTCATTGCCAAAAGAGCACTAGCCTACATTTACGTGAGCAAGGAAAATGTAATTCTAATGTATACCCGTATTTGATATATTTAAAAAGGGTAGAACTTGCAATTAGATAGCGGGCGTGGTGGCTCAGCGGTCGAGATGTTGGCCTCTCACCACGGTGGATCGAGTTCGATTCCCGGACAATGCATGTGAGATTTTCAAAGTGAAATGCCATGTCCTGTGGTTCGGATTCCACGTAAAAAGGAGGTCCAGTGGCTCCTTATCTCGAGATTAACAGTCTCGTAAAACTACGAATTTCCACTTTGGAATTAGATAGAAGAAAGTCCACTGAAAATCAGCTTATTATTTGACATTACATAATATTTTGGATTAATGCCATGTGTGAAGCTTGGAAGAGGCAATCCTCAGTTTCCGTATGCATCCATGCTATACCTCATTATTTTTATTATTATTATTATTGTTATTATTATTGTTTTTATTATTATTGTTATTCTTATTGTTTTTATTATTATTACTAATATAAATTGAAGTCTATTAGCTGTTATACCGTGTTTTGCACGAATAGTACAAGATCGAAAGTAGAGACTTATGAGGCGCATGACCTCACGGTTCTGCCCCTTAAATCAACAATAACCCACTGATAAAGTGGAGACTTAAATGTTTGACACATGTGGGACTCAATTCCGAGACTTTTGCCTTGTACGACATTGCTTAATTATTGTTATTCATGGACCAGATGGCTGACGCTAGGCGGGTGATGGGTGGTCAGGGCAATGTATCCCTCAGTTATAACTAGGGCTCGGATGTTTAGGAAAAATCAATTTTCTTTCTTGCCTCTATTTTCATGTCCGATTATTTTCTGATGCAAATCAAGTGATTATCGTCCCAATAAAGTGGTTTTATTTGTCATATAAATGCATATTTCGGACATTTTTTTACCATTAGGTCATAATTTGAGAATGTTTTGGTAAAAACGTCATACTTCGGTAGTTTGACGGCAGCTGCAATCATCACCGAACGGGAACTTGTGTTTACAGAAATAGACATGTATATTCAGAAAATTAACATAAAAATTGGAATACAGAATTTAGTTAACAATTTAATTTCGAAGTGATGCTCACTTTGATTTATAATTAAAAGACGGCCATACTTAAATCACTAATTTTAAGGTCATATTTTGTCTTAAGTCGTATTTGCTTGCATATTTGGCTATTTTAGGTCATAAACATCCGAGCGCTAGTTATAAACTGCCTCTGCAACCTAGAGAGTTGCAGTTTTGCGAATGCCATGCCGAGGCTTCAGCAACCACACGTAATTCATCTCTTGCTCTTATTATATGAGTGCAGGCCTGGTACGTCCAGGATAAGAATCAGCAGCCCTACCCCCAAGGAGGACACCTAGTCAAGTTACTCTGCTCAATTTCGTCTTATTTCATCACAAATATAGCACACACTGATCACAGTCTGAACACAAATTGTATTGGATGATGACCCACGTCTACTCGTACTTTCGGAGGGGAGATTGAAGATTGTGTGAGACTTGAAAAAGACCGTCCCAAAGAGAGATATTCTATTCTGTTTCGTTTTTCAAAAATCCTCTAAGAGAGGTTATGATTATGGTTACTTTGTAGCTCAGTCACTTTCTGAGATCACAACAATCTCGACAGTATAAAAAATTTGTTACACAGTGCCCTCTCCATCTAAGACTTGAAAATGAGTACTGGTCTTGGCGAAACCTCGGAAATGTATGGCGAGAATGTAGGAAGTTGGGGTTTGATTCTCGACTGTGGTCTCATATTCAAATCTTATCCAGCAGTTTGGATAACTATTATGGGGAGAGCTTTTCACTCAAATCATTTCTATGAGAATATTTCTGTTAGGTAAGTTAATTTAGAAGCTACGTTGTTAAAGTATTGAACTTACGAGCTTGTACATGGTGAGTTGAGTTGTCTTGGAGCAGAAGACTGATGCTGTGGTCCTGTGCACCAGGCTTTATATACCGCACTGCTCAGACAGTTGCCAACCTTGGGTGCCCTGCCCACTCGACAACACATCAAAATGTCATAAATTACCGGCACACTGTTGCTAAACAAAAATAGTGCAATGACAGACGCTTCCGCCTCCTTTCTCCGCACGTAGGACTGCATCTAAGTCACAGCAAGGACGCCTGTTCGATTCCTGATCATAGGCCTATGGCTGGACTTTTAGGAATTCATCTGCCACTTTGAAATTATTTAATCTCTCTCAAATATTCACCGTCCATTGTTTTCTCTTCCATTTATTTAATATGTGGTTCGTATCATTGTACTGTCTCGAAAAGAATTTTTCTTCGATTATTTTGTAATAATCTTAGTGTAAAGCTAAGTCAGTTCAAAGCATGTATAGGCCTAAATGAGAGTCCACACACTGTTATTGTTATTATTATGACAATCATTTTATTTATTAAAAATCAAATTGAATCATTTTCCCACAATATCTCTCTCTCTCCTTTTCCTACCTTTTCCCTCTATCTCTCCTATTTGGTCCTCCTCTCATCTTCGCCATTCTTTCACACTTGCCATCTCCTCTCTCCATCTCCATCCTATTGTTCCTATATTTGTTAGACTGTTATTATGTATATTGAGAATGATGTATGCAACGTATTTTATAATAGCATGCACATTTAACTGGCTGCTTATAATATGGTATGATAAATCATATGATTTTAATTTTAACGAAATGTACTATGTTTATAAGCCCTAATCCCATTGAATGTAGGGCGCTACTGTAAAGGAGCTCTTAAGTTCTAAGTGTATACGTGGAAATAAAATATGTCAATCAAATCAATCAATCAATCCGCTCTCTTTCCTCTTTTACTTCTCTCTTCCTTCTCTCTCCAACACCTCGCTCTCAATTTTCTCTCCATCTCCTCACTCCTCTACCTCTTCTCTTTCTTCTCCTTCCATCTTCTCTCTCTCTCCTCTCTATATATCTCCTATCTCTCACTCTCTTACATCTCGAACTTCTCCGTTCCTTTTCTCTCCAACTCCTCGTTCTCAATTCTCTCTCCGTCTCCTCTATCACATCCTCTCTGTCCTCTTCTCTCTCTTCTTCTGGGGGCGTCGTGGCTCAGTGATCAAGCTGTCTCCCGCTCATCAATGAGGACCAGGTTCGATCCGGTCAATGCATGTGAGATTTTAGAAGTGAAATGCCATGTTGTGTGGTTCGGATTCCACGTAATAAGGAGGTACCGTGACTCATGATCACGAGATTAACGGTCACGTTAAACTACAAACTTCCTTCCTTTCCTTTTCTCTACCTTCACTTTCTTCTCTATCCATCTCCTCTCTCTCCCATCTTTGCCCAGTATTCAAGTCCTTTCTATCCATCTCCAATCTCTCCTCCTTCCCTTCTCTTTATACTCTATCCATCTTCTCTCTCTCCCCTCTCTCTCCTCTCTCTCTCTCTCTCTTCTCCCTCCTACTTCTCTCCATTTCCTCTCTTTCCTCTCTCACCTCGTCCGCCTCTTTGTGTAGTGGCTAGTATTCTTGACTGTCACCGCGCAGGCCCGTGTTCGATTCCCATCTCTGCGTGAAATTTTATTCTGGTCCGAGAGCTGGAACTGGGTACACTCAGCCTCGTGAGACAAAACTGGGAGGTGGTGAGTTCGATTCCTACCTCAGCCATCCTGGAAGTAGTTTTCCGTGGTTTCCCACTCCTACTCCAGACAAATGCCGGGATGTTACCTAACTTAATGCCACGGCCGCTTCCTACCCAAATCCTACATAAATTACAATTACACACAGTATTACAGACATCACAGTGACACAGGTTATCAGACAAATTCTACATGCACCCAAGTACCACGATGTCGCAAAGCCCCTAAACCAATCAACAACAACAGCAACTCCTCTCTCTCTCTCTCGGTCGTTGAGTAGGGACTTGCCCTGAAGGAGCGAGCCTTTTGGCCGTGGATTTGGTGGGGGTTGAAAGGCTGGAAGCCACACGTCTTGCTTGATATCCCACGCTCCACAACATGTAAACAAAGGGTTTGAAAATTAAGTTGTTTTTGCTTCATTTCGTTACCTTGAATCCCATGCACTTGTGTTCCTATGTGTGTAATTCGTCTGGTAACCTGTGCTATTGTTACGTTAGGATTAGAGATGATACGGTCCCTAATTTCCGGAAAGTGATATAGCCTAGGCCGTGCACCAACATCAAATAACGTACTACGACAGTAACAGTTCTCGCAGGAGTCCATAGATTGCGGTGATTGTACTTTTAACATCTACGTCATCTGCCCCGAATGATGAGAATGATAATGAAACTGAATTCTGCTACTACTGTTGGGGTAGCGCGCCTGTCTCTCACTCGGAGACCACGGGTTCGATTCCCGGCTCCGTCAGGGATTTTAGAACGGGGTGCACTCATCCTCGTGAGAACAATTGAGTAGCTGTCTGACAGTGAGGCCAAGATTAGCGGCCGAGGGGACCCGATGCGCTGACCATGCATCTCCCCAATATCTGCACGCCAAATAGGTAGGCAGCGGTCGCTTGGTAGCCCTTCATGTGCTGCAGTGCCACGGGATTTGTTTAAATTAATATAATATTACTAATCAGTGATTTACATCTAACGTACACACCAGAAGAATAAATGGACCAAACAAAGACAAGAAAAGGAAATGCCTCAACACTAGAAGAACGAGCACCGACGGATTTGGATAGAATTAGAGCCATGAAAGGCAGATAGGAAAGGGTTAAAAGGAGAGGGCCTCCCCAAAAAAGGGGAATAACCCACCCAGTTCAGGAATCTTTCACGGTCTTCAATGTCCATGCTCACAACAGTGAGCCCTTGAGGATATGCACGGTATATCATCCGCCCAAGGCTAGACCTGACCTTGGCTCGGCATTATTATGGGGAATCTTTCAAACGTTTTAAGGTTAAGAAAGAGGTTTAACGGTTTTTGATGATCCTTTAATATCTTCTGAATGTTTGAAGTGTGCTATGACCTGGCTACTCATTTTATAAGCGCTTGATCGACGTGGTTCATAACCACGGCTGGACGTGAATTTGCGCACTGCAGCTAACTCAGCTTCAATCTGCATAATGTATTAATCAAAATGTAATGTTTTTCAGTCGGTCGACAGAATTATCCGCAATTGTAATGGGTGGTTCCCTAATCCTGAAAAAGAAAACTTCAGATCCCTGAAGATGATCGCCTGACGATCGAAAATGGTCATCCAAGTGTATTTATTGTGTGCGGCTTCAGTGGTGTAGTCGGTAGTATGCTGAGCTTCTATGCCCAAGATCGCTGGTTCAAACCCGGCTGAAGTCGTCAGATTGTTTAAGAGCGTTAAAATCTTTCAGTATGCCTTCCTTCGGAGGGGAAGTAAAGCCGGCCCGGCGGTCCCATGTCATAGAGTTATGGCATGTAAAATAACCTTTCACTAATTAAACTTGTGTGAAGCAAAAATTTGCATGTAAGATTTCGATGAAACGCTCTATCAAAGTTCCAACGTTCACCACTAGGTGTCAGTGACATCTGTTTGTGAAAGTTGGAACTACTTGAAATTGAACGGAACAAGTTGCTCACCCTATGGGTGTCCTCTTGAAGCAGCTAAAGCCTCTGGCGAGCCGAACATGTCCTCAGAGACTCCCGGCACTAAAAGACATATGCAAAATAAATAAATATTAATCTCATTGCATTTTTTTTTCAGTATTTCGGAAGCACCCATTACAATTAGGTACAATTGTGTTGACGGACTGAAAAACATTAATTTTCGATTAGTAAGGCAACACTGAAAAACGGTTTCAAAGACCATAATAATGTATTAAGCTATGGAAGCTGAACAAAAAATATTCAATTACAAGATAGAGCTAACATTCTCCCTCGTACTTCGTAAGTGTTGCTTACTGACATGAAGGTTCATCCCGCCACCCAGGCAGAAATAAGCACAGGGCTCAAATTCAACAAAGTTTGTGTATTTATTCAGTTAGTTATAGTTAGTTATTGTTGTTTTAAGGGGCGGAACTATGTGGTCATCTGCCCCAGTGTGTGTGTGTGTGTGTGTGTGTGTGTGTGTGTATTTATTCATTGAACGTGAAGTCACAAGTAAGCATTACCCTTGGATCACTCCACGTTCAATGTAAGAGCGGATTCTAGCCTAACAATAGTCTATATTTAGTTGAAGTGATAGAAGCAATTTTTCAGTGTAGCCTAATTCTATTAAAGAATGTTCTCCAGTCGCTCAACTCAAATTGTGCCCAATGACATTAGGCGGGAAAGTATTTATTAATCATGAATTGCAGCCAATGGCCATAGCTGGGTATTTTTAATTGAACGCCCGAGGGCTCCCCACAGAGTAGTTCCAACTTTGGCTACCAGATGCTACTGTCACTTACCTAGCGGCGAACGTTGGAACTTGATAGAGCATTTCTAACTAGCCAAATACAACCTAAAAATTTTGCTACACTCAACCAATTGGAGTAGGTTCTTTTACGAGCCATAAATCTGTGACATGGGCCCGCCGCCTTTACTTCCCCTCCGAAGGAAGGCATATTGAAGGATTTTAACGCTGTTAAAAATCCGACTACTTCTGCCGGGTTTGAACCCGCGATCTTGTGCATAGCAGTTCAGAGTGATACCGACTAAGTCACTGAAGCCGCCAAGTATTTATACACCCTAACCTGAAAGAAATATTACATACGATATTTATCACAAAACAACACGCTTTTATGGGGGAACATACAATTTAAGGAGCCAAAACAATAACGATTCTAATATTATAACAGTGCCTGTCATAAATATTGTTCAACATTTATATACATTTCCAAGGAAGCACACACACATCTTGATATTAGAGGCAAAGTTTTAAATTATCAAAATTCGAATCGTAACTTTACTATTTGTACCTATTTACTTCGTACCTAGTGCTGATCTCCACCGTTTCCCGCATAGCTTCCGTGTTTATAGGAATTGTAGGACTTTTCCTTTTTCAAAGTGGGTGACAATCCTACAGCTTCAAAATGAATCTCACTCATTCCCGCACTATTAATTAATTAGGCGTTATTAATTCATATGCATTCTGAGCAAAAACTCAAAAAATATTTTTAAGGTTTCATAGAACGACTAATTAAAATGAAAATAGATTTTGAAAAAGTGAAGTCCAAACAATCCTATAAACATGGGAGATATTAAGGAAACGGTAAAGGTTACGACAAAGTAAGAATCAAATGCTGAAAAATTGATAAAATTAGTTACAATTTGATTTATGAAAATGTAGAACATTTTAGACTACGTTACTTCTAACAGCAAGATGTGTGTGTGATTCCTTGGAAATGTATATATTGTGTGTTGACACACACAGTTATAAGATGCATATTGTTATTGTTTTGGCTCCTTAAGCTGTATGTTCACCCATAAAAGCGTGTTGTTTTATGATAAATATCTCATGTAATATTTCATTCTGATTAGGGTGTATAAATAATTGTTTCCCGGCCTAATGCAATTGGCCACAATTCGTGTTGACCGACTGGAAAGCTTTCTTTAATACGTACAATACGAGTAGGACTACATTTACTTCATTAGTAATTAACACTATAGAATTGTAAGCGGCTTCGGTGACGTAGTTGGCAGCATGCTGAGCTTCTACGCGCAAGATCGCGGGATCAAACCCGGCCGAAGTCGTCAGATTTTTAAGAGCGTTAAAAATCCCTCAGTATGCCTTCCTTTGAAGGGGAAGTAAAGCCGGCGGCCCCACGTCATAGAATTATGGCATGTAAATCAACCTTCCATTAACTACAGTGATGAATCGGTCAATGCAGAAAGGGTTTCAGTCCACAACTCTCCAAAATGGAGATATACATATATTTGGCATCTTCGACATCAGATGCATCATTCCAGTCAAAGAAGGATCTCAGTCTCATGCCATAACCGGTGGAAATGAAGGCTGCAATTTTAGATCCAGTCCAGAAAGGTCTGCAGTGCTGGACTGAAGACCCTCTTGCACTTTTTTTTTATCTGAATGAATGAAAATATGCTGGGAATTTTTGTACTAATTTGTATGTTTTATTTAATCGTGTCAGGAATAACAAAATACATTAGATATACAGAATGGGCATAAAAATTACAAATTGGAACATTCAGAGATGATCAAACTAGATAATGCATGACCAAAATTTAGCTGTGTCACGACGTTTGGAGTTGCCTTCACCAGATCCTCCATAGTGCTTTCTACACTTTAACAAATGGTCCATTGACGAATTGTGAATTTTTGTAATGCATTGCAGACAATATTGTGCTATTATTTGAAACCTCAACAATGTAGTAGGTCAAGAAGGGACTAGTAATGTGAAGTTGTTGTTGATATTGATGTGATTGTATTCTGAGAAAATCTCTACTGCTATGTACATCAACCATTAAGGCAACGCCAAAATGGAGCCCAATGAAGTATGTTCCTTTTTGTATGATTACATAAAAATGTCCCTCCACACGTAACGGAGTTGCGCTTGTTTAGCAACAACTGTGGAGGTCAAAACAAGAACCATGCTCTGCTACGATTCCTTGTTGCTTTATCAGACACAGGCAGATTTTCCCATATAGACCAATATCTTCTTATACGAGGACATTCATTTCTGCCCTGTGATAGAGACTTTGCTCTCATGAAGAAAACTCACAGGTTACATGACAGTTTTTATGAAGTTCATGACATCAATAAACAGTGAAAATACAAGAAAATTCACAGTGAAAGATGTTAGCTCTGATGAAATTTTAGATTTCATACCTTGGTGGTCTAAATTTTACAAATATAACTGTATCTCAGAAGAAACAAAATCAAAACATGTTCCGCGACAAAGCAAAATTCATTTTGGAATAAGCACCATGCACCATATCAGGTTCAGTTCTCTAACTCCAGGTTGCATCATTGCCAGTGATCGTAGACAGTATTGTAAAACACACATTCCATGTATCGGAGCCAAGTGGCCAGACGATCACGTTTCTGAGTTTGCAAGCTTATTCTGAGGGAAAGGTACCCATAAAAGAGTCCAATATAAAAGACATCAGTCGGCTTATGTCATACATACCTACTGAACGAAAGGACTTCTACCAAGAAATACGAAATTGACCAGTGGCTGTTTGTGTAATAGGATCAGCTGATAACCACGATGAAAATGAGAAAGGAATAAGTTATTTGAGGCTTGCTGAACAAGAAAAATATTGAAACTGCAATAAAACACCTTTCTTACTGATGACTACTTTTATTTCTTGACAGTGCAGAAAGGGTCTTCAGACCAAAGAAAATATTACCGTATGTGTATATGATGCACAAGAAATAATTGGAGTAATATAAATTACATGCAACAAACAGTATAGTGTCTTACATTACTGTCTAATTTTTTCGTTCATAAGTTCCTATAAACAAAAGCGTGAGACTGTTTTATTTTTTATTTTTCCTAAAACTATGTTTCATGGACTGAAGCCCTTTCTGCATTGACCGATTAAGTCGTCAGACTTTTTAAGAGCATTAAAAATCCCTCAGTATTCCTTCCTTCGGAGGGGAAGTTTAGCCGGCGGTCCCAAGTCAAAGGTTTATGGCATGAAAAAGAACCTTCCACTAACTACACTCGTGGAAGTTAAAATTGGTAGGTTATTTTGATAACGCTATAGTAGTTCCAACGTTCGCCGCCAGGTGCTGGCTGCGATGACATCTAGTAGCCAAGTTCGCAGCTAGGTGTCGTGGACGGTAGCATTTGGTAGCAAAAGTAGGAACTACTTGAAAAATTGATCGTCTGCAGTCCTTCTACCTGAATCAAAGATAACATGCACTAATACAGCCATCACAATTAACACCGGTTATCAGAGAGATTCTACACACATCCAAAGTACACGGGGCTAGATAACCGCGTTGTCGCAGCCCCTAAACTAAGGAATCAACCAACCAACAACTATAGCATGGTACTCTACAACATTCATATCTTTAGTAACTTACTCCGAGAGTATCTGTCGGGACTGCTGCTGTTGTTGTTTCATTTAGGAGAAGTGACATCGTGATCATTTTAGTACCTGCGTTACTACGGTAACGCCATTTCTAGACGTCCGTCCCTTTCAACTTTTCTTCCAGTAGAGCCCGCCTAATATACATGTACATTCGTTGCGGACAAGGACTGTGGTAGCTGCCAGTTCTTTATAATTATTATATATTACAGTACTGCACATAATGTTGTTATATCAGTTCATTTATTTAGAAAAGTATTTATTATTATTATTATTATTATTAATGGACTATTGTAACTGACCGACTGTATTGCCCTTAACTCGTGAACTCAAGGTTATGGGATCGAACCCCAGAATGTTGTTATGAAAGCACACTTGACCGTGAGACAGTCAAGTCGAGGTTAGAAGACTTCTCTCACAGAGTATATAAACCCTGGTGGACAGGACCACAGCATCAGTCTTCTTCTAGAACAAGACAGCTCAACTAAACATGTACAAGTTCGTAAGTTCAACTCAAATTTATAACAAGCAACTGACATAATTTGTATTAACGTCCCTTCTAACTATTATGGTCTTATGGACTATAGGGTATCAAAACGTAGCCTTGGAGGGGATCCTTAGTTAATCTACTGAAATGAGACTGGAAGGCCACAGTGTTGCTCCAAACATTTTCTACTAGATACAATAAAGTATTGATATACGTGGATCCATTTTGTTTTCATCCTTATTCAATGTAGGCAATAGAACTTGAATCGTTGAGACTTGCAACAAACTCAGTTTGTTGTTTTTGTTTATTGTCTCCATCATTACAAGGGTGGTTCATATTTGCTGTGAGTAGATTGAGATCACTCTTAAGTAAAGCATGTCTGTTCCAGATCCTTGTTGTCCTGGCTCTGATCGCCATCTCCTCCGCTCAGTACCTGGGCTATGGAGGCTACTATGGTAGCGGATACTACGGAGGATACGCTGCTCCTTACGCTTATGGCGGATACGGTCTGGGAGGACTCTCCTACTACAAGCGATGAACGATGTCTTTCTTCATGAACTAATAAAATTTATTCTTGTTACCTAAACCTGGATTATCATTTGTTTCAACCTCTTTTGCACTAAAATCCATTGCCAATACACCCTATCTATTTTCTAGCCTGTTAATATTATTTCTGTAAGAAATCGTTCGAGTGAAAGGGAAATCTGTTTCCACCAAACATAGATCTGGGCCACAAACGTCGGCTTTTTGCTGTTAGCTCGTGTGTCCTGCAAATAGTACAAGACATTTTGATGCCCGACTCATTTGTACAGCACACAACCTAATAGTTGCAAGCCTACGTTTGACATCACCCAGCACCATACCCAAACTGACAGCGGCAATTCTCAATTTGGTTTTCCTCGGGCATTTCTTGGCAAGCCAATAGCCCGGTATCTTACTTACCCCAGTAATAGATCCTAGTAATTACAGTCAAAGAAGGAAGATTGTAGTTTTACGTGACCGTGAATCTTGTGATTATGAGCCACGGGACCTCCTTTTTACGTGGAATCCGAACCACAGGACATGGCATTTCACTTCGAAAATCTCACATGCATTGACCGGGAATCGAACCCGGACCGCCTTGGTGAGAGGCATACAGTACACGGGGCTGATGATCAACAGCCCAAGCTCCTAAAATTAGTAAACCATGGAACCATTTGTCATCAATGTGGAGGTGGAATTCTGAAGACCATCGTCCACAGCATGGCGATATATGGAAGTGGAACAACTGGTGCAGTAGAAAGGAGGAAAATAGCAGCATGATGACAAGTCAGTATCTTTTTTTTCTTTAGCATTTGTCCCACAAATTATCATGGTCTGCTCTTTGGTTCTCTGTCACCATATTACACGATTGTGTGCCATGTCAGGATGAAGTCGGGCAACTTTTAGATCGCCATGCAGGGTGTCAAGCCAACGCTGTCTCGGTCATCCTATTGGTCTGTTCCCATCTATCCGCAATGGCAATCCAACTGTTGTTTCAGCAGCTAGTAACATATGCCCATACCAGCGGAGACGACTTTCCCTCATATGTTCAGTAATTGCCGCTTGCGAATGTCATTATTGCTGATATGATAATGGAGTGTCAAGCCATATGCCAACCTGAGCATCTTTGTCTCCATCACAACAAGTTGCTGGTCCAAGGCCACCATTCTGCCCTATAGAGGGCAATGGGACGGACCACAGAACGAACGATAAACTTTAGTCTTAAGCCGGTCTGGAATCTTCTTATCACAAAAGACACCGGTCAAAGAGCGCCACTTCAGCCATGCGCTGCTCTCGAGGTCTGAGGGTTCCATCTGCAGTAATAATCGAGCCAACATAGGCTATTTAAACAAGAATGTATTTTGAAGGTCAACACTATTAATTTGAATCGTATTCGGATCATTTAGATCCGTTGTCAAACACTCAGTTTTTTTTATGTTGAGCCATAATCTAATTTCTGCAAAGCGGTTGGTCCATGCCTGAACTTGTAATTGCAGATCAGTCTTATCCTCAGTATATAAAGAAACTTTCATTGAGGGGCTTTGCGAAATCATGGCCATTTAGTCCCGAGCACTTGGGTACGGGTCGGATTTTTTGGCTGATTACCCGTGTTGTCGTGATGTCTGTAGTTATGCGTATCTCTAATTAAGAATACGAATGGGAAGGTGGCAGCATTGGAATTAAGTTAGGAACCATCCAGACATTTTCCTGGAGTAGAAGTACCAAACCACGAAAAAACACTTCTAGGATGGGTCTTCTCAGTTCTGCCTCACGAGGCTGAGATTGCCACATTGCAACCCTCAAGCCCGACATAAATTTATTGGCAAAGCTAGGAATCGAACCCAGGACCTTTAGGACTAGAGTCTCAATACGTACCCCGAGAACCCAGAAGGTGGGTAGGATTTCTGTTAGATTTTTCTGATGACCTGTGGTTTTGTGATGACTGTAGCACTATTAGGGTCAGTGTTTTGGGTAGATGCCTCGGGACGAAAAAAGGGTAGGCCTACTATCTTAAAATTTTCTTGGAAGGAGAGTGGACAGGGAAAACCACACTCAGTATTTTGGCCGCTGTGCAGTCTGCGTTGGGAATCGCACCACTGATCTCCGGACATGCACGGCTACGTCACATGGTGAAAAGAAGTAATGTTTTGCAACATTTCAGTCGTTCATATGGGAGTGCGGTTTTAATAACACACGTCTGCGTTATTAAGTTTTTGAAAAATACATGAGAAGTTTTCGCTTATGTTTATAATGTTTAGTGTGCTTATTTCGAAAATGACCTCCATTCCTTTTCATCACGTCAGGGAGTTTTTAAATCGAAATCGACACTTTTGCTAAAATCGAGAGCAAAAAGAATTCCCTTGAGTTTAAACATTTTACGCCAAATTATGGTGCAGTTTCTAGAAGAAACTCACATCAAAATAGACGATCGACCAATAGGAACAAATATTATGTACAGTATGTCAATATGAACGTTCGAAACCAATTTTAAACTGAGCAAAAACAAAACAAAACCAACAAAGTGTCTATATAAGTCCGTAGTCGTTTTCCTTTGAAACTTCTTCTTGACGTTCTTCTATTATCTTCAAACTCAGGTAGTCCAATTGAATTTTTTTCAAGGAAACGTGACGTGATATAACTTTTTAATTACTATTTATGAAATCATCAGCGATATCTCAGATATCACTTCCCTTGTATTTTGTTTCATCGCAGGTCTGTGTAATTTAATGATTGTTTTGTGTGTTGTGATCTGCAGAAGGTAGGAATCGCTCTTCATCATGCAGAAGCTTATGTGTGATTGAGGTTACTGGTGCAGTGTCCCTGCCGGCTGCAGAACACAACAATACCGTGACAGGATACAAGCACTACAACGTGAGGAGATGGCTCAATTTGGGGGTGGAATACCACCGTTTGAAATATGTAATGTTACAAGCCATTTTTCAGTGTTGCCTTTATAAACAATCAGAAGAATTGCTCTTCAATCGGCCAACACAAGAGTTGTTGTTGTTTGAGTCTTCAGTCTCTTGACTGGTTTGATGCAGCCCTTCACTTCTCCCTGTCCTGAGCTAACCGTCTCATCTCTACATAGCTACCACACCCTACATCCGAGGCAATCTGTTTATCATATTCTAACCTTAGTCTACCCCTACAGTTCTTGTCCTCACCCGTCTTCCATAACTAAGCTTGATATTCCTGGGTGTCTTTGTATGTGTCCTACTAACCAATCTCTTCTGTTCATTAGCAGTCGCCAGAATCATCTCTCCTCTCCCTCTCATCTTAATACATCTTATTTTGTTACTCTATCTACCATCTGATCTTCATAATTCTCCTGTAACACCACATTTCAAACGCTTCCATTCTCCTCTTCTCTTCTGCGTCATAAGTGCAAGTTTCACTTCCATAGAGCGCCACGCTACAGATAAAGGCTTTAAAAATAACTCCCGAATACCTCAATCTATATTTGATGTCAACAGATTTCATTTGTGTAGAAATGCTTTCCTTGGCTGAGCTAACCTAATTTTATATTCTCTTTGCTTTGTCCATCACTAGTTATTTTGCGTCCTATGTACCAGACGTCTCCTACTTCCTTCAGCTTTTCACCCGCCATTTTTACTTCCATAGGGGTTTCTGATTTACTTCGGCTGTATTCCATTATTTTTGTACAAGAGCACCAATTACAATTCATGTAACATGGGGTGATACAATAGTGTTCTCCCTCTTGTACTGACCGATTAATGTGTGTGTGACTTTTAGAACTACCTGAGAGCTTCCTGTCAGTTGGACAATAACCACAACTAATAAAAGAGCAGAAATAGTCAAATGTCTTGAAGGCTCTTCACGTGATTGGTCTAACAAGGGGACATTTTACCATCTCGCTTAAACTTAGCAATAACGTTAGACAGATTGCAAGAACACATCTATAGGGGTATCTCCAACCTATCGAAATGTTGCAATCATCTCTCTGCATGTACCCTACATAACCTGCCTACAGTAGTGCAATTGGTTGGAGAACATATAAAAGCTCACCGAAACCCCTTAAATGGCCTGTGCCATGTCTTGCGGGTTCCATTTTACCCTCTCTAGTGATGATCCTAGAGATTGGGGATGACACAATATGTTCCCAAATAGACTGTATTTCTTGTGATCTGATCAATATGTAAGGAGAGTTTGCAATCGTGATGTTCCCTTGTGAATGACATGGTATATGACAGTAGAGAGTCACAGTAATGCCATGATCATCCTGATTAGTTTATGGCCAAAGGATTAGGACAGAGGATTCAATGGTACAGTAAACGCCACAGTTTTTGACCGGTGAGCCCCGGTTGCGCAGTCGTACAGAGGACAGTTGGCGAGCCTCATGCATGCGCAATTGATACGAGAGTAGTCAGTTGCACGGAAAGCAACTCTCGTATCAATTGCGCATGCCTGAGACTGGCCGATTGTCCTCTGTACGACTGCGCAACCGGGACAGACCGGCCAAAACTGTATTAGTTTATTCATGAAGTTTTCTGGCCAGGTGCAAGTCTTCAAAATTGACACAACTTTGTTGACTTACATGTCATTATTACCGTTTCAGTACGGCACCTCAAACCAGCAAATCCTAGATTGATCCCGGCCAACAATGCTACCCCATGAGGGGTGCAATTGAAATAAAATAATGTCTCACAATATTTGTTAGAAGAGAAGAAGGGAATTTATTGCATTTTTAAAATACAACAAAGACAGCAAGACACTCAGCGCTTGTAGAAGTAGCTACCGACACCATATCCGGCGCTGTAGGCGTAGGGGGAGGCAGCATATCCTCCGTAGTAGGGGCTGGCCACGTACCCTCCGTATCCCAGGTACTGGGAGGAGGCTACGGCGATCAGGGCCAGGACGACAAGGATCTGAAACAGAAAACACGAATAAATGTTTAAAATGCTTCCAGAAGATTTAAAACTATAGTTACTGTAACACAATATTTCTTTAAAACTATATTTTTAATTTTAGTTTCTACGTTGCTTCATCTGGTGGAGCAATTAACTTCGATAATCTCACTGAGTAAATGTTCACCGGAGCTCTCCGCCTTATCCCTTCCCCCTTAATCCATGCCAATAAAAGTGTCGTGCCGGAATTACACAATTACGGACATAACTCTCAGTAGTCTTTTGCATCAATTCCAGATGCCTCAAATAGTGCATTGTATTCTTGTCCCTTATTTACTTGAATACTAAAAAGGCAATCCTAATTTACAACCCGGTAATATTGTAAAATATTATTTCATTTGATGTTAACTCACAAACATTTCAAACAAGCAATTAAATATTAAATCTTAAAAATACTACGCCTATCTGTACAGGTTATGAAACATCTATTGATTTGGTGTACATGTTTCGACCCTTCAGCTTCTGCAGCTTGAATCTAATTTTATTCTGATTAAAAGATAAAAGTAAAAAAAAAATACGAGCCTTACAGTAGTCGCATATGATGTGTAACATCTGACATAGAAAAAACCTCGCGTGAAATTGTTGATACACCGGTATTTTATACTATTATTGGCACAAAAATTAATCTATTGTAAAAGGGAGTGTTTTACAGATATTGTAGTTTATAATACGGAACTCATTTTATTAGATGATTTGTAGCTTCCACTAGCACTAGCCTAAATAAAGAATACGATATGGATCAACTAGTTTAATAGACGCGACACCGCTCATAACCTTAAATTCGTTATAAACAAGTCCTCTTGATTCACAGACCAACACGCAATTTCATATGGATTCTGTTAAAATGAATCATATTGATATAATAAATATCGTTTAAAATGATAATCTGGTAGCAAAAATATCTGCCCCGTCCACGATTCGAACCCAAGATCTCTAGATTCACAGTCATACGCAATAACCCCACGGCTATTTCGACTACGCAAATATTGTGCACAAGATGGTGACTTATTTCCACGTTCCAATAATACTGCATTACGGAATTAAGTTTCATTTATATATTTTGCTTGTTTCGATAATGTTCCTGAGTGACATTGAGTTTAAAATGCCTTATGCCAATGCAATGCCGACTACTTACAATGTTTCATATTAAGGCATTTTACCATTTAAATACTGATACGAAGACTTCGAACATGTACCATGTCATTTGTTTAAATCACTTGACACCAGAGTTCACATGAGCGTTTTCCGTTCAGTATGTCATACACATTCCACATGGCCGAGAGTGCGACATGGTATCAATATTCGACACCGCGCGCTGATTGTTTCTCTTACCAGTGCCAGCTGGATCGATCGATCGAGTTGGCAGTGCGTCTTATACTTCCGTTCGATCCACCACTGCCAGCTAGAGCACACTTCCATTCGATCGATCTAGCGGGCAGTGCATACTTCCGTTGTCCACCACTGCCAGCTAGTACACTTCCGTTTGATCGATCGAGCGGGCAGTGCATACTTCCGTTGTCCACCACTGCCAGCTAGTACACTTCCGTTTGATCGATCGAGCGGGCAGTGCATACTTCCGTTTGATCCACCACTGCCAGCTCGATCGTTCCGATCCACTTCCGTCCCCAATTTTCATAATCACTCCCACAAAACTATCCAGCTACCGAGCGGAAAGATGTTACACATTAAAAAAAAATGGGTATCCTTACACAGAAAACATTCAATTTAAAAATGAATAGAAACAATATAATTTTAATTGAGTTAAAAATCAAAAATCTGATGAATATTGTCGAAAAATTACGTGCAACCCAATATCAAAATATTCTTTAGTTTTCTGATTTTTCGACTCAATTGAAAATTATATTGTTTCTATTCATTTTTAAATTTAATGTTTTTTAGTAAGTCTATCTATTTATTTAGTTATTTATATGTATTTATTTATTCTCAGATAATTCGATAGAATAGAAACAGTGATAAGTATGAACTTACGAGCTTGTACATGGTGAGTTGAGTTGTCTTGGAGCAGAAGACTGATGCTGAGGACCTGTCCACCGGGGTTTATATACAGCTCAGACAGTGGCCGACCTTGGGCTCTCTGCCCTGCCCACTCGACAATTGTGGACCTCCCATCATAAATAAAATAACGAAACATTCTGGCTCAGTACTGTTTTAAACACACCAGAACGTGACACGCAAATAACATAATTATGCTTCGTTTTTATTCTCCAGTTTTTAGCCTACTTTCGATTTTTGCAAAAAATGAAAGTAGACTTATGAGATCTACACAGGGCCAAAAATTGTGTGTCTGTCTGTGTGTGTGTGTACTCTGTATGTATGCCCCCCCCCCCCTTTCAATTCGAACACGGTGAAACCGAATTGAACGAAATTTGGTACAGAGGTAGAACTAGCAAAGGGCACCTCAGTGTCATGTTTTATATTGCCGCCATCTTGACGGAAACGTAATAGCGGCCACCCAAATGTTCAAAGCTTAAATCAAATTATGACTAACCTAATCATCTGATCTCTACCAGATTTTGCGACAACATATATTTATATGGCGAGCGTCTTTTGACTAAACCACAAGATCAGACCTAGCCTATAGTTTGCATATGGCGGCCATGTATGTGGGCAAATCGATTCCCCCTATCAATTTAAACACGGTGAAACCGAATTGAACAAGAGGTAGCACTAGCAAAGGACACCTCAGAGTCAAGTTTTTTATCGCCTCCATCTTGACGAAAACGTAATGGCGGCCACCCAAATGTTAAAAGCTTAAAACAAATTTCGACCATCCTTATCATCTGATCCAAATTTTGCAATATTATATCTTTATGTATGAAGAATCTTTTGACCAAACTACAAGGTCATCAGCCCAAAACTTTGCGGATGGTTGCCATGTATGTGTGATAATCGATTCCCCCTATATATTCAAACACGGTGAAGCTGAATTGAACAAATTTTGGTACAGAGGTAGCACTAGCAAAGGGCACCTCAGTGTCATATTTTATATTTCCGCCATCTTGACGGAAACGTAATGGCGGCCACCCAAATGTTAAAAGCTTAAATCAAATTACGACCAACCTACTACTACAACAAGCTACTACAACCAACATTCAATTTATACTCCTTGAAAAGGACAAAAAGTTACAACACTACCCATACATTTAGGAGAAAGTAGCTATATGTTCTTTACTGAACATCTTGTTCCCACTGTTAAGGTCAGTGGGTGGAGATTTGGCTTTGATCATCAGCATCACTGTAGACCATATCGTACTGTACTGGCTAGCATTCTTGGTCCAGGTTTGATTTCCGACTGAGCCTTTCTGAAGTTACATTCAGTCTCGTGAGAAAGAACAAAAAAACAAAAACAACAAAAAGTCAACCCGTGGTACTATCCAGCCCATGACGGGCTAAGGCCGACCAAGCGACCGCTGCCCAGCCATTTGGCCTGCAGATATTGGGGTGACGCGTGATCAGCGCGTCGGGTCCCCTCGGCCGTTAATCTTGGTATTCGTGATCAGGGCGCTGTCTCACTGTCAGACAGCTACTCAATTGTCCTCACGAGGCTGAGTGCACCCCATTCCAACCCTCACGTCAGTTTTAAAATCCCTCACGGAGCCGGGGATCGAACCCGGGGCCTCCGGGTGAGAGGCAGGCGCGCTACCCCAACACCACGAGGCCGGCAGAACGCAGAAGTTTATTCGATTTTTCCCTCAGTCACTTTAAAAGTAGTTATTAATTTTTTCCACTTCTCTAACACATGCATATCCAGGATGGTACCTTACTTAAGTGACCGAGAGTGCTTACTCGCTAGCATCGGGAGAGCATTTCGTGATTTCCCATTTTCACAACCAGGCAAATGCCAGGACGGTTCCTTTCAACAGGCCCATGATCCACTTCCTTGCAAAATCCCTTTCCTGACCCAAGTTAGCGGTTGCCTGGGCGTTCGGCCTGTCACCATCCCCGGTTGTATCTGCTGTAAAAATGTGTGTTCAGCTCCCATACACCGTCCTTGAGACGGTAGAGGGATGATCCCGTGGGTGAAGCCGATCTGGGAGGATAAGTGATTTACAAAAATACCTACCTTAAGGCTTGGACCACCAACTACCCAATCGTAGCCCCAATTATAAATACAGTACTCACACTTGTAGAGCATCACAGTAACACAGGTTGTCTGACTGATTCTTCACACACACACTGTGGTTGGAGATTCTTTGTGGTGACCAACAAGTTCAGAGTGATTTCATGGTGAGTCCGAGCCTTATCCACAGCTCCACACAGTTGCTTAACTTTGATCTGTGAGAGTAGTTGTTTCATATAAATATCTTGAACATCGTAGTCATTTAGCCCCGCGTACTTGCGTGAGTATGGCATTTTGCTAGGATAACCTGTGTTATTGTGATGGCTGTATTAGTGTGTGTATTTGTAATTAAGGTGAGGTTTAGGAAAGAACTGGTCGTGGCCTTAAGTTATGAACCATTCGGGGCAAATGACCTCGTAGTTCCGCCTCTTAAAACAACAATAACCTGCTAACTAGGAACCATCCCAGTATACGCCTGGAGTAAAAGTGGGAAACCACGAGAAACCACTTCCAGGATGGCTGAGGAGGGAGTTGAAATAATTTCTTGTTAGTCTTTGCCTCACGAAGCTGAGTGGATCCCGTTCCAGCCAGCCCTTAGATCAGAATTTAAATTTCTTGGTACAGCCAGGAATCAAACCCGGGCCTCCGGGTCGATAACCAAGAGTGCTAGCGGCTACACTTCCTCGAAGAGAAACCCTAAACAAAAACATGAGCATAAGAATATAACAGCTACTCTCTTTCACTGTGAGAAGTCCAATTTTTCATCGATTTTCACTAGCCAAGGGGAGATCGCCAGGTGGCCAAATTATTACGGTAAAGCTAAATGGAACCAAAATCTTTACTGTTAACACGCGAGAGGTCGTTCCCGCGGCAGTTTTCCACGCTTTTTGAACCCTCTTAATAATTATGTTGCGGTAGAGTTTTGGGTACCGGTTTCATCTCCCCCAGCACTCTCTCGCGCCTGGCCTTGACGATTGTCATAGTCTCGTCTGTCCCGTTCTCGAGTGGTTTATGACTGCTGCGGCAATTTACCTTCGTGCAACTCCTCGTGTAACACATTTTTGTCACATTTCTGCATTTCTAAAATAGTTTGATTTAAGTGAAATTCATTGTTTCGTAATAGTTTTCATTATTTACTTGAATTGTGAACAAATCTTCCTTTGAAATGCACTCGTTGAGTCAGTTTGCTCACGCGCAGTGAAAACTCCCGGATGATATGAGATTTTGCAATAAACGCGTATTTATTTTTTACATTGAGACATTATTTGTACACACTAATTATATTAATACCAGTTTAAAGGTAGTTACACAGGATTCGTTACGTAATTCTGTCAGAGCATTTACTGGAAAAGCAAAATAGCAGATGCTGAAAATATTATGCGTGAGCAATTTGCCTCCGCGCGACCTGTTGCGTTCTAAAACGGACGCGTCCTCTGGCGTGTTAACTGATTCACAGAATCTTGAACAATGTATAGATTTCCTGTATTTTCATGAAGATAATGTGTTTTGGGGACATCCTAATCAGAGCAGTCTTCGGCGCCAAATGAGCTAACGCGGTTGGAAATGAATTAAATTAATGATTTCCAGTCGATGATTTGCAGTGAAATAATTCCTTGTATTTAAGATATCCATGTATCATACACTACTCGTAACAAAAGAAGAAACGGCGACAGATTTAATTTGGTCAAGGTAAGTTCCGACACCACACCGTTTTGGCCTTTAATATCTGTTGTTTAATAGAAAGAAGAATGTTATAATAGTACATAATGCAACGAGCGTATAATGGCAATAATTAAGACACGAGTATGTTTATAAAACGAGCGTATGCGAGTTTTATAATTTCCATACGAGTGTCTTAATTACCATTATAGGCGAGTTGCATACGACTGTTTATGTTCGACGATAATTATTATAACTATTTTATGTTCAAACATAAATATTCATATATATCTGTCGAGATTTCGCCAGTTTATGTACTGAACAGAGCGCTTGGGACGCAGATAATGCCTTGTATTTGACCATAGCCTCCTCGATTAACCTACTATGACACTAGGCCAGGCAGTGAAATTTAAATTAGAAGGCCTTGGAACTCAGCACATCTAATTATCTAATTGGTCAAACAACTGTTTCTTGAGCTCTGATTGGTGGGAGAAACTGTTTCATAATGAGAAATAGTGTTATAATGAGCCTCATTATAGTACAGTTTTCAGGGTCGAACATAAGAGCGCTTAAAAGTTAAAAATGTGTAAATATATACATACGATGTTGTTTCGTAAATGATCCCTTGATGCACATCTGGTGAATAGATGGCAAAATACAGCCAAGAAATGTCATGCAACGGAGACTCGGACTCAAAATCTTCTTTTTTAATAGATTGTATCTAAGTTTGCAATAAATAATTTGGTTCTATTCAACTTTTCCATAATAATTTGGCCTCCTCTGTAGTAAAAGGTGCACGTTACTTTGTTTTTACTGTACATTAGTTAATATTTTGTCCACAAACCTGCTTTGTCATCATTTATTTGTTGTTATTGATAATTCATTTTAGGGGCTTGGAACATCTTGGTCATCAGCCCCGTGTAGTTGGGTGTGTGTTGAACTTGTCTGATAATTTGTATTTATGTGTTCACTTTAGTAGTGCGTGTAAATTTATTAGGGACTGGGATGGGGTAGGCGCCCTGGACACCTACCCCATGACCAAACTCAATAATCACAACCACATACATAGCAACACAGACAAATTGAAAACACACCCAAGTACACACACCTGATAACCCTTGTACGAATTAACAACGGCAACTTGCTCGAGTGCACCAGCCCCATGGAGTTGAGTTAGTGCACCTCCCTCTCAACCGGTGGTCCCGGGTTCGATTCCCGGCTCCGTCACGGATTTTAGAAACTGACATGAGGGATGGAATGGGGTGCACTCAACCTCATGAGGACAATTGAGTAGCTCTCTGACAGTGAGGCAGCGCCCCGATCACGAAAACCAAGATTAACGGCCGACGGGACCCAAATGTGCCGATCACGCGTCACCCCAATATCTGCAGGACAAATGGCTGGGCAGCCGTCGCTTGGTAGGCCTAGGCCCTTCACGGTCTGTAGTGACAGGGGTTATTATTTATTATTTATGAACTTGCTTGAGTGCACGTTTGGGGAATCGTGACTTCAACAGAGTGAAATAGTAGTCTAATAATTGAAACTTATTAAGTCACACTTTTTGTCAGTCAAATCTGAGTTTGGAGTTCGATTCTCGGCTCTGCAAAAAAAACTGGTCTAAGGATTGGGACGGGACTGAGGTGACCTCTATGCTCAGCTCATCCATCCGTCACAAATCCTTTCATCGCATCTCATCCCCGACCCCATTGAGAAACGGGAATAATGAGGGTACACATAGTCTACATCAAATAAATCCTACACACTCTCAGATATAGAGACTGATGACCACGTCGTCGCAAGCATATAATTGAATTAACAAACTTTATGTACATTACAAGCACGTTAACGCTCGGCGCATTGAAAGGGCAGGTTAATACGGGAATCCGAATCCCGGCGCGAAGACTATGGCTATCCCGAGAGCTTATTTTCCACAGTTTCTTCCACACTGCTTCCAGTAAAATACCGGAATGGCACCTTACTTCAAGTCCCAGGACACCTACCTCAATCCTCGACCATACTTAAGTACCCGCAAAAATAAAGGTTATCAGGAAAATATATGGGGCTGATGATGGAAACGTCCCAACTCATAGTATTAATGAATAACTTGATGTACTGTGCAGTATGAGGCCAGTGCTTATTATCCAATTACGCCGCGAGGTAGAATTCTGCAGCTACTTGTTCGCCACTACTGTAGAGTGTGTTGCCTAGCCATACAACTGATAGGAAGGTTCTCGTCAAGGAGATGAGAGGAGGCGTAAGTCCCGTGAACTTGTGCATGTTAGGTGATTGTTGTTGTTCTTGTTGTTTCATTTAAGAGCTTGGTTAACGTAGTCATTTAAGACCTATATACTTTAGATGTGCGTGTGTGTAAAATTGTCTGATATCCTGTGTTGTTGCGGTGTCTGTGACAATGAGTGTGTTTGTAATTGAGGCAAGGATTGGGAAGAAGGCGGCCGGGGCCTTACGTTAGAAATGACCCTGGTATTTGCCTGAAGCAGAAGTTATAAACCACGGAACCACTTCCAGGGTGGCTGAGGTAGGAATCGAACCCACTTCCTCTCATATTTATCTCACGAGGCTGAGCGTGAGCCGTTTTTTATGTTGCTTTTGTTAGGGGCTCTGCGACATCGTGATCCTTTAGTCCCGTGAACTTGGGTGTGTGTAGAATATGTCTGATAGCCTGTGTCGCTAAAGTGTCTGTACTCGTATTTGTAATCGAGGTGGGATTTGGGTAGGAAGCGGTCGTGGTCTTCAGTTAAGTACCATCCCGGCATTTGCTTGGAGTTTAGGTGAAGAAACCAAGGAAAACCACTTCCAGGATGGTTGAGGTAAGAATCGAACCCACCTCTTCTCAGTTTTGTCTCACGAGACTCAGCGTACCCCGTTACAGCCCTCAGACAAGAATTGAATTTCTTGGCCTAGCCGGGAATCGAACCCGCGCCTCCACGGTGCTAGCCACTATGCAACGAGGTGAACAGAGTGTATACCATTCCAACCCTCAGACCAGAATAACATTTCTTTGCAGAGGCCGGATGGAATCCTGAACCTTTGGAGCTGGAGTCTCAATACCTACCCTGAGACCATGTAAGGAACTTATGTGATACGATCTGCTATATTGACGACTGCAGTATAATGTCTAAATTATTCGGGTACAGGACAAAATTAAGCACCCCAAGACTTGAAATAAGGTACCATCATAGCATTTGGGTGTGAATATTTCTGGGAGAGTACCAGATTCAGGATGGCCACTGTCAGTGCCGCCATCACCGAATGCCCATATTGAGCGTGACGTGTATAGTCTGTTGGCGTATCAAATACTAGTGTTTGTATGTCTACTCTTTATTATGAGATGGATGCGATGAAAGTTTATGCGGCGGATGGTTTTTACGTATGGATGCCCTTTCTGACGCCAGCCCCATGAGAGGTGAAATGAATGAAGATGAAATAAACTGGGCAAAGATGTGGAAAGAAGTGGCTGTGGAGGGCACATGCATTTGCCTGGAGTTGAAATGGGGAAACCACGGAAGACCACTTCAAGGACGTCTGACGGTGGGGCTCGAATCCACTTCTAGCGAGTCCGCAGATAGCTTGGTCCCATGGCTGCGCGTTAGCGAGAGTAGCTACCGCTGTCGGTGTATCTAATGCTAGTATTTACTCCTACGAAAAGAACGCACGTGTTGGTGAAGGTCATTACTGGCTGAAACTCCACCTCGAAGGTCATCAAATGATCACATGCTCTTGTTATTAGCAAGACGGCGAGTCACAGCTGCGGCATCGCTTCTAGGAATAACTTCAAGGGCAGTCGTAATTAATGCTTTTTAGTAAGATTGCGCCCAATTATAATGGGTCTTTCCCTAAACCATTACAATACGGGTACAATATTGTTGACCGACTGAAAAATATTAATTTCGATCACTAAAAAGCAATAACATTTACCATGTTAGAAAATGTATATTTACCGTATTTAACCTTGCGATCTTAAGACATGGAATTTCCTTATAACGTAGAATCAAAACCGTTGGAAGTGATTTGACCTTTATGATCCCACGTGCATTAACGATAAATAAAACCTGGTCTATATATACCATTTTCGGAAGCCTTCATAGGGAGGTGGAAGGCTGCTTGAGCTTTTAGCTCTCGCAATAAAGAAGTGCAGGTGCGCTTCATAAGAAGGAGGTAGTGCACAGTTCGCTACTCCTGTGGGGGTCCGGACACGGACATCAAGACCCCGCTGATGAGACCGCTTGGTGTTCCTAGGCGAAACTCCACACAAGACACGGTAGAAACCTAGAAAAAAATGCTGAGTTTTAATTGAACTGATGTTCTTATTTTTTCTTATACTGTAATAGGCATTGCATTATAATAGTTATCTTCGATTACTAAGGCAGCACTGAAAAACGGCTTCCCACACGATAATGTCTCTAACTAGATCCCAATACTGCTGCATTTAAGTCAAATTATTTGGCTGTCATCATCCTGAGTCTTGACCTCACACAATTGAAGACTCCACGGATAAAACGGGGTAAGTCACATTCTGTAAATTTTTCAGGAGAGCGAATTTAAACTTTCAACACTAAACGTAAATACTTAAAACACCCCAATTGAGGGTAAGAAATATAGTTTTTTGCCAAATTCATTTCTTATAAAGGAAGTACATGTAAAACAAATAACAGATAAAGTTAAATTATGGAAAAATTGAGAGGATATGGGATGTTCTTTCCGTTTCCACTAAAAATAAAAACCTGGTTGGTTGGTTCCTAAGTTTATGGCCTGCGACAACGCGATCATGTAGCCCCGAGTACTTCGGGAGTGTGTAGAATCTGTCTGATAACCGGTGTTAATTGTGATGGCTGTATTAGTGTGTGTTATCTGTTTCTTAATTCAAGTACGAACTGCAGACTTTTGAATTTTTCAAATAGTTCATACTTTTGCCACCAAACGCCACCGTCAACGACTACTAGTTCAGAACTTAGCTACCAGACGCCACCACAGTCGGCTCTTGTCAACGAACGTAGGAAGTTAAGAACGTTGTTTACATTCTTAACCTATACAATTTAGCTTCACACAGGTGTAATTAGTGGAAGGTTCTTTAACATGCCATAAATCTATGACATGGGACCGCCGGCTTTACTTCCCCTCCGAGGGAAGGCATACTGAGCGATTTTTAACGCTCTTAAAAATCCGACGACTTCGGCCGTATTTGAAACCGCGATCTTGGGCATAGAAACTCAGCATGCTACCAACTACGCCACCGAAGCCGTCTAAAATAAAAACCTCTGTATCTCGGTGACATTCACCTTTATTTGAGATTAATTTCAACTGATCTGTAGTGGCGATGGCTGACCACCAGAATGCGCCATAAACTAATTTCCGAAGAAACTTTCTCTGGGGTCTTCAATTACTTTCGAGAATTTTCAGAATGGCAAATAACATGTAAAAGTATCCAGCAATTTTTCTAGAATTTCACCGTGTCTTTTGTGGGGGTACGCTTAGGTGCAGGCCTTCGATTCCATTAATAGGAAGGTCATGTGGCAGACCTTAAAGGAATATGTTACACCCAAGTAAAATAGTTAACATCATTCTGGTTATGAATGTCAAGTCCTGCTGAGGGTCAGCTAACCCAGCCATTGCCCATCCACACTGGAGTACGACAGGGGTGTACACATTCTCCCACCCTGGCCCTGATTGTTCTTGATAATATTCTTAAGTAGGTGGTGAGATGAAGGTAGAGATGGATGAAGTGGGGACTTCGAGACAGGTTGAAGGATTTAAATGTTGTGAATGACATATATGCTAGCACAGTGCTTCAGTGACTTAGTGGGAAAACTGGAGTACTTAGAACTTGAAGCCGCTAAGGTTGGACTAAAGATACACTCAAAGAGGACAAAAGAGGTGAGAGTGAGCTTGGCAGTACAGGATGGCCTCATTGTGTGAGGAGCAAATGTAGAATAGGTTTACTTGGGAAGTGTGGAAACGAAAAATGGAGGACGCGAAGAGCAGAATACGAGAAGCAAATGGGGCCTTTGTACACCTCTAACCAGTCTGGAGAAACCGTAACATATCCAAGAAGACGAAAGAGAGACATTATAACACCAATGTGAAAGCTTTTCTATTGTATGCATGTGAAAGATGGAAAGTTACCAATTCTATTAGCCACCAACTTCAGGATTGTTGTCTGCACTAAATTCTGGGTATACAAAGACCAGATATAATTCCAAACGAAGATCTGTGGCAAAGAGCTAACCAACAAACAATAGAAGTCCAAATTAAACAGAGGAAGTGGGGCTGGATCGTGCATAGTCTGGGGAAACAGAATGATGCAGTAGGAAGTAGAGCTCTGTACTGGAATCCTTAAGGGGCTTGGAGACGAGAAAGAACAAAGAAGGCCTGGAAAGGTACCATTGAAGAGGAGGCCGGGAATAAGAAGAGCATGTCTTCCAATTTAAGCCCCGCCCCATTTTTGTACATAAAGGCGTGTTATTTTGTGATAAATATATTATGTAATGATTTTCATGTTAGGTTATATACGGTAAATACTTATTTTCCCGCCTAATGTAATTAGGCACAAACTTTGTGCAGATCGACTGGAAAGCTTTCTTTAACAATTACTTAGTTCACGTTTTTCTGCATACGTCATCTTGATTTCGCAGAACTTTACTTGTTAGATTTGAATTTAAGAAGTAAGAACGAATTCTAGCTGGCATAGCATTTTTAGTGGTAAGTTCATCACCATTGAAGAACAAATTTCTACCAACACTCCAAATACTTACTACCCTGTTTCGTAGAACACTGGTTGGTTGGTTCCTTAGTTTAGGGGCTGCGACGACGCGGTCATGTTGCCACGTGTACTTTGGGTGTGTGTAGAATCTGTCTGATAACCGGTGTTAATTGTGATGACTGTATTAGTGTGTGTTATCTGTTTTTAATTCAAGTAAGGACTGCAGACGATATTTTCAAGTAGTTCCTACTTTCTCCACCAAATGCTACCGTCCACGGCACCTAGCCGTGAACTTGGCTACTACTAGATGCCATTGCAACCAGCGCCCGGTGAAGCACGTTGGAACTTAAGAGCATTAATCAAACCTAATCAACAAATTTAGCTTCACACAAGTTTAGTTAGCGGAATGTTGTTTTTCATGCCATAAATCTATGACATGGGACCGACGGCTTTACTTCCCCTCCGAAGGAAGGGATACTGAGGGATTTTAACGCTCTTAAAAATCCAACGACTTCGGCCGGGTTTGAACCCGTGACCTTGGGCATAGAAGCTCAGCATGCTACTATAGAACACTTGTATTAAGATTGTGTTGAATAAATAACATTTATTATACCTAAATACGACAGATAAACACTCACTAACTCTAGACAGAACGTACCACAACACTTTCAAATATCTATCTCTTCTATTGTTAGGCTGGGCATCTCCTGACGCAGTTTGTCCATGATGTTCAGCTCATCGTCGAACATGGCGGGTGTGTAGACCAGAGTGTCGAGATGCGGCAGATACAGTGGAATTAGTGGGAAGCATCGCACAATGCGTGTCTGTGTCAAGAACACGTTCAAGTAGCGTAACTTGATACAGTTCCTTATTATGTGCCCCAACCCGGACTCTGTAACATCTATACAACCGGACAAGCGAATCCGCTCCAAGTTCATACACTTCTGGCCTATACATTGAAGAACAGAGTCATTGACCAGCACACATAACACTAACATTAAAGATTTCAGATTAACTAAGTCAGTCCCAGAAAAGAAATCACACCACGTCTTGGATTTAACTTGGAAAGCCATTGATATCTCTAGAGAACTAATGTTATTTAACTGTGATAGTTTGAGAATACCGTTATTTGTGATATTCATAGCTCTGCGCAAGTGCAGAGTGTGCAGATTAGGACATTTGGTGATCGCATCTATAGATCGGTCTGTAAGGGAAATAGCTGAGAGCTTGAGGACTCGCAGCGTGCTTTCTGTGTTCGTACAAAGCTCTATGATTTCGGCATCCATGTATCGCGGGACAGTCTTAGTTGTGAGCGGCGTACGGCGCTGCAAACACCGGAGTTCTTCCAATTTCTTGCACGACTTCGCTATCGAGCTCAAGGCCGCAGCACCGAACTGTGAATTGTAGCTCAAGTTAAGTTTACGTAGATTTGGCAATGAAGTACCTAAGATGCTGTAGATCTTGGCACTATGGAACTGTGTATCTTTGATCGTGAGATCCTCAAGTTGTGAGCAGTGGGTGACGACCGCGATGAGCACGTCTGCCGGAATGAACTCTCGATGTGGTGATCCTCGACACCTCCTGATGGCCAGCAAGCGAAGAAGCTTGTTGGAGATGTTGACTTGCCTCAAAATGGCCTCAGCGTCTTCCCTCTCCACGATCTCGAGCCGCTGAAGGAGTGGGGAGTGTTGCAGAACCTTGCGGACGGTGTCTGTTGGCAGCGCCTGTCCAGTAAAATACAGGTCCCTCCACAACGAAACATCCCGGGCCAACGTGTACCACCGCCGACAAACCGGGGAGATGGAGGAGTATAGCTCCCGAGGACTGAAGTACGAGAACACCTGCAGTAGGAGCTCATCTGGCAGGTGCATTATCCCTGGCTCTATAGGTGTTAGGCACGATGAGTCCGGTTCGCCGAACAACCGGGTTCTCTTACCACCCATCGCTAAATCTGCAACAAGACCAACATATTGACTTGGATGTTTCAATACTCTCCAGTATTTGAACGTTTGAACAAAAAAACATGAATTTTAGAGAGCAGATAGATCTCAGAATCTGTAATCCACGCAACTTCTCTTTTGTCTTCAAATAGCTAGGGCCTACCGAGTCTAACAGAGAGATCTGATTGATCCGGTGTAATTAGTAAGGCCCGGATAGTTATGTGTTTAAATATTTTTATTTAACTAAATATGTTCTATTTATATACATATTTTTGCCATTCTTATAAATAAATATATATTCCGGAAAATTTATTCATAGGTGCATATTCCTTATACTGCCCTCATTTTTGACCCTTGACAATTCCAGTAATTTGCTTCTCTATTTCATGAATGCACCTTATCTCTGTGGTGTCGTGCCGTATGCGACCGTGCCGGATGCGACCCGTCCCGCAAGCGACCCACCATTTTGCAATCGTGCCACTAGCGACTCAAGCAGTGATGTATCGGTGGAATCTGGGCATTTCTAACACATCTGTCTCTGATAATTCCGCTTAGGTTAGGTTACATTTGGCGCCGTAAAAATTGAAAAGCTTATTTCCAGAGTGACGTAAATCCAAAATTGACGGTTTTTTCAGTTTTTTCTTTGATAGGGAAGTTTATATGTTCTCTCAACGTATAGCAAAGGTTTTAAGCCGCACTACGTCGTATATCCCATATTAACAGAGATCTAAGAACTAAGTTCATTTGCAAAGTGATGCAACTCCAACGGGTATTTATTTCCATTGTGTGTTATATCCATGTTGACCAATGCGATGGTTCTCTGGACTTCACGTGATAAATCAAGGCCATGGCTAACTTTGAAGATTATGTAGAGCATCAGTTTGTGTTTGTTGTGTTTAAACCATTTAAATGTTCATAAATGCCACTCAAAGCGTATGTCAATAAATGATTTATTTCCAAAACGTCCTAACTCCAACTTACAGGAGACGATAACCACTATTTCCAATGATAGGAGATTTATGAAAGTACATTATATTCATAATCATATCTGAATTTAATTATGCGAAGAAAGAAAAACGCGATTTCTGAAGTGTAGCATTTCATGCATTTATGTCACTTTGGAAATAAGATCTTCTATTTTTCTCTCGAACAGTGGGTCGCATGAGGCACTGTAAACTACTAGCAGGGTCGCTACAGTTACTATTTTTACTGGGTCGCATCCGACACGGTCGCATTCGGCACGTAATCGTCACTGTATTGTAGTAGTAACCTATTTCAAGACAGGAATTTCCTGGTAATTAAGGAGGGACCTACACCTATAAGGATCCAAAAATCATGTATATTTCACGTTTTTATTCCTCAGCAACAGAAAGTACTAAAGAATTGTAATTTAGCCTACCAATCACACTATGCTTTGCCAATACGTTCGTGTATTTATAAGTCATATGGCGAATGCATTTCAGCAAATTCGGCATTTAAAATGGCAGCTGCATATTGTGCACTGTTCCACCGTTTCACCTATATTTTACACAAATATCATTGTTTTTCAAAAAATATTTTTCCATTGTATTTTCTAATGCAAAAGCTAGAGATTGGCCTGGAATCATTCGAATCTATAAAGAAAGAATTTTTTTTAAGAGCTTATATTAAAATGTAAATTTTTTGCAAGTTTTTTCACTGAATATTTAAAAAAAAGAAACGAAACTATGACATACACAGCAACAGTTCTAGGTCATATTCCCTATAAGATACACATGTATACTAAAATTCACTTTATTGTCTTGAAAACTCTGGCAATTACTAAGGAAACGGTGTTGAAAATCCAACGTTTCACGAAACGAGCAACAAAGTTACCAATGTGTAAGAAAACTTCTAAAACTCCCCTGCACGTTTTTGGTCATAACTTAAAAAATATTATACATATAAAAGAAAGTGTTGCAGTGATTTAAAGAGGAAGGATCAATAAACGTAGAAAAAAAATTGAAAAATGACAAATTGTGATCCTTATAGGTGTAGGGCGCTCCTTAAATAGAGCAGAGTAGCTGGAGTCAACAGTCTCATTAAAGCCTCCAATAGTCCTTACCTTGACAGGAATTTTTACTTGAAATAACAGCGGTCTGTGAAACTTGTGAGTATTGACAGAGAACTATGAAAGTTTTTAAAGTGACCTTTTCTTCTCCTCTTTAGAATGAAATTCGAAAACAGCACATACAGTACATGATTTCGTATCACGCATCTGCAATAAGTACGGTATTATAGGATTCGGAAACTGATGCAAATCCTGCCCTATTAAGCAGGAACATTTTGTTCTGTAGTCAGGATTATGGATAATTCAAGCATCTAGACGATTCAACTATATTTCGAGTAACTGGAGGACTTAAATATGATACAAATTTAAGAACATATTTTGGAAACTTAATCTCATATTTTCCTCTTTTAAGCATATAAATAAATATTTCTTAAAAGGTAAGCACATAATTAGCTGGGCCCTGGTAATTAGACTAATTGTTTCCACTTTCTGTTTAAAAGTTGGTTGGTTCCTCAGTTTAGGGGCTGCGACAACGCGATCATGTAGCCCCGTGTACTGTGGGTGTGTGTAGAATCTGTCTGATAGTCGGTGTTAATTGTGATGGCTATATTAGTGTGTGTTATTTGTAATTCAGGTAAGGACTGCAGACGATCAATTTCAAGTTGTTCCTACTTTTTCTACCAAGTGCTACCGTCAACGACAGCTAGCTGCGAACTTGGCTACTAGATGCCACAGAAACCGGCACTCGGCGGCGAACGTTGGAACTAATAGAGTCTGAATTAAATCTACCTACAAATTTAGCTTCACACAATTGTAGTTAGTGGAAGGTTCTTTTACTAGCCACAATTCTATTACATGGGCCCGCCGACTTTACGTACCTTCCTATAATGTACGCTAAAGTTGCAACTTTCTCCAAATAATGAATTTAAATTCGGTGGTGGCTCGTAGTTTTCAAGTATCATGAACTATAACTTTCGACAAATGCTTACTTAAATTTGGAGTTACAGTTCCAAATGACGGACGTTAGATTTCTGAGTTTATTTTATAGTGTAAAGTTATTGAATAATAAGCGCATCCGCCATATTGAATATACGCAACATTGAAATAGCGTATTCTTCACCGGGATTATGTCAGGTGAATACTAAATCTATTGGTCTACTGGGATTATGTGAGGTGAATACTAAATCTATTGGTCTGCTGGGATTATGTGAGGTGAATACTAAAACTATTGGTCTATAGAGGTTAGGTCAGGTGAATACTAAAACTATTGGTCAATTGGGGTTTGGTCAGGTGAATACTAAGACTATTGGTCTATAGAGGTTAGGTCAGGTGAATACTAACGGAGTCCATTTCACTTTCAACATGTCCACCTGGTTGCGTCGTGGGTGACACCACGGAGATCCGGATTAGATTCCCGGCTTTGCCAAGAAATTGTATTCTGGTCTGAGGTCTAGAACGGGGTATACTCACCCTCGTGAGGCAAAAGTGAGAAAGGACGGTTTTCATTTCCTCCTCAGCCATATTGAACGTGGTTTTCCGTGGTTTTCCACTTCTACTCCGAGCGAATGCCGGGATGATTCCTAACTTGAGAGGCTCAGGAATGCTGAAAATGTTCAAAATTTCACTTTTTACGTCATATTAAGCTACGGACCCTTGGCTTTCTAACAGTTCATTTAGTTTCTTCGTGGCTGCTTCTTAAGACTACTTTCTTCATGCCTTCCAGCAACCATGTATCCTATTGGATAACCCACAATTATTATTTGTCTCTGTATTTTTACTAGATTTCCATCTAGATTCTTATTTTCCCTCTATTTTCACTACATTTCCCTCTAGATTCTTATTATTCCCTGTATTTTCACTAGATTTCCCTCTAGATTCTTATTATTCCCTCTAGTTTCACTAGATTTCCCTCTAGATTCTTATTTTTCCCTCTATTTTCACTTGATTTCCCTCTCGATTGTTATTTTTCTCTCTATTTTAACTAGATTCCCCTCTAGATTCTTATTTTTCTCTCTATTTTCACTAGATATTTCTTTAGATTCCTAATTTTCTCTCTATTTTTTACTAGATTTCCCTCTCGATTGTAATTTCGCTCTAGATTATTATTTTTCTCTCTATTTTCAATAGATTTTTCCTTAGATTCATAGTTTTCTCTCTATTTTCAGTAGATTTCTCTCTAGATTATTATTGTTCTCTCTATTTCACTAGATTTTTCTCTAGATTCTTATGTGTCTCTGTATTTAACTAGATTTCCCTCTAGATTCTTATCTTTCTCTATTTTTATAAGATGTCTCTGTAGATTATTATTTTTCTCTCTATTTTCAATATATTCCTCTCTCTTTTCACTATATTTCCCTCTGGATTCTTAGTTTTCTCTCTGTTTTCACTATATTTCTCTCTAGACTCTTTTTTATCTCTGTTTTCACTAGATTTTCCTCCAGATTCTTATGTTTCTCTGTGTTTTTACTAGATTTCCCTCTAGATTCTTGGCTTTCTCTCGATTAGACAATAGACATATAAACAATTTAAAAAATCATAACGGTTGTTGCAGTGTCGGAACACCACTTCCTAACTTTCGCAGTTACGTCAGCTAGCGGAAAATTTTCGGCTCCAGTTTCATGCTAAAATATTTTTAAAAATATAAAAATTCCATTTTTCCGCAACTTTTCAACATGCAAAGATGAAATTTTTAGAAGTAATTCCTCCTTTTAGGTGTTATATTTTAACACAACCGTTTTTCAAAATTTACTTTAGTTTAATTTTGGCAGTTCACGAATATGCTGTTAAAATTATATTTTTCTTTTAAATCCCTAGAGAAATCGAAGGTGTTCCTACAGTATTTTCAAAAAACCAGTATTAAAGAAAGATGAGAGCACCAAGGAACATCCCTGAAGAAATGCAAGTAGCTCATGTTAATAATTTCTGATAGAATTTTAAATAAAAAGTTCAAAATTGACATGTATTTCATAGGACATTTCAGTTCCCCTTAAGGCCATGGCCGCCTCTTTCCCAATTCCTCATCTGAATTACAAATACACATACTGCAACAGCCATCACAATAACACAGGTTATCAGACACATTTTCCACACAACCCAGCACACGGAGCTACATGACCACGATGATGCAAAGCTCCTAAGTGTATCAACAACAATCAGTTTGAAAAATGCTGCCTACAGAACAGTATGCGCTGGGTTGGCAATAGCCTACTCTATTACTTGTCGTTCAATTTACGCGGATAATGGCGGACACAGCTGGGATTTTACTATCTAATCTCATGATATAAATCTGAATAGAGGGCTGGTTAATGGAATAAACTTCTATTACAAGATGATTTCCAGAATTATTGTTTTATCATTACAGATTGTATTTTTTGACTAATTTGAGTAAGTTAGTGAGGCAAATCCAGGTGACGGCGGGGTGGGATTTTCACCTGAAAAATCACGTGGCGTCAGGAAGGGCATCCGGCCTTAAATCCCCAGCCAAAACCAAAATGAGCCGGGTTGGCTCCGGCGACCCCAAATAATTGGGAAAAGCCGAAGAAAGTTGTTGTTGTTGTTGTTAGTGTGGCAAATTTTATTGCATGTTCCGTTCTCCTCTCGAGTTACCAAGGAATGAATATAGGAATGGATTTTTTCGGCCATTAAATAAGAGCGTTAAAATCCTTCAGTATGTCTTCCTTTGGAGGGGAAGTAAAGCCGGCAGTCCCATGTCATAGATTTATGGCATGTAAAAGAATCTACCACTACAATTGGAAGTGTGTAGTTAAATTTGTAGGTTTAAAGAAGGAAGCTTTTAGTTTTACGAGACCGTTAATCATGCGTCACGGGACCTCCTTATTACGTGGAATCCTAACCACAGGACATGGCATTTCACTTCGAAAATTTCACATGCCTTGACCGGGAATCGAACCCGGTCCACCTTGTTGAGAGGCCAACAGCTTGACCACTGCGCCACCACGCCTCCCTAATTTGAAGGTTATGTTTGGTTGGTTAGAAACGCTCTATCAAGTTCCAATGTTCGCCACTAGGTGTCAGTGACAGTGGCATCTGGTAGCCAATGTTAGAACTACTTAATATTGAACTTGTAGGGAGCCCACGGGCGTTCAATTAGAATACCCTGCTATGGCCATTGGCAGCATTTTAAATATAAAAAGAAGAGTGTCTAGGGCCAGCCACGCACTCCGTTACCACTATTTGTATTCTCATGTTCACAAAAAGCTACGAAAATTGCATTATAACTCACAGACGTGATCAAATAGGGCTTGGCATGTCCTGATAGAGTTGAACGATTGGAGCATTGCTATTCACAGTTGACTGTCACTATCACTATCAGAAAATACCTCTCCTTGCGACACTGTCAATACATTTACTGATTTTGTGAAATTTTACAGCAATTTTGAGAGAATATCTGCCAAATTAGTTAAATTTTCTTATAGGTATGTTTCCACGGAAACGCATGGTAACCATGCGAGCATACCATTACTTTGCAATACATGCACTGGTAGTACCTTATTCAAGTCACCTGACTGCGGTGGCGTCTAGTAGCTAAGTTCTGAATTAGTCCTAGTAGTCGTTGACGGTGGCGTTTGGCGGCAAATATAGGAACTACTTGAAATTAAATGTCTGCAGTCCTCACTTGAATTGAAAACAGATAATACACACTAATACAGTCATCACAATTAACACCGGTTATCAGACAGATTCTACACACACCCAAAGTACACGGGGCTACATGACCGCGTTGTCGCAGCCCCTAAACTAAGGAGCCAACCAACCAATCATTCTAGTCACCATGTCCGGGATTGGGGACTGCAGCAGGTCCGATGATTGAAAGTTCGAATCCCGGCTATTCTCAGTGTGTTTTCCACACTCCCACAGTACCTTATTTCAAATCTCGGGACACCTACTCCATCCCCGACCCTAATACTTATTTATAGTTACACACACACTACCATAGTAGAGGCAGATGACCTAGCTGTTCCACTCCTTTAAACTCCAATAGTTAGTTAGTTATTCTTGTTTTAAGGGGCAGAACTACGAGGTCATCTGCACCTACTTTAAACCCCAATAACTAGCACTATCATAGTCACCACAGAAACACAGGTTATCAGAAAAACTCTTCACAAACACACACCCAAGTGCACAGAGCTAATACGCTTTAACAACAACGTTCTTTACGCCATGGTTCTTTAACATTCGCATGAGTGAACGATAAAATATCGTCAATTATCCGCATGCACTTGGACACGATTACTTTATCGTGAAGGTCTTTGGATGCCGATCGTGGTGGCCGAGAGCACTAACGCGCTATCTCCTGCCTCGCTGGCATCGGGAGAGCTACCTCGGCCGTCCTCAAAATGGTTTGCGTGATTTCCTATTTTCATCAGTAGGCAAATGCCGGGACGGTTCCTTTCAATAGGTCTAAGGCCAAAATCTAACCCTGATCCGTCCTGGAAAGAAAATAAATGGCCATTGGCTACATTAATAATTCGTTTAGCAAACGTCATTTGACAAGTCAAAAACGCCATAACAGGGCCGAAGCCAATCAGAAAGAAGAAAGATGTATTTAAACAATTATTATTATTATTATTTATCGTATGATGATACAGAGTTAAAATAAAAGTTATATAAACTACATATAAAGTTATATATACAGTTATATGCATAGTCATAAACACAAGTTCTTGCTTTAAACTTCTAAATCCAGGCCATCAATCCACTGAAGTGCCTCAGAAGATGCATGATGAATGTCACCTACTGATCCTTGGAACGCTCATGTTGGACATTCACCAACAATATGTTCGATGATTTGCAGGGTAGCTCTACAATCGCAGTTAGAAGAAGTAACCCAACCCCATTTGTGAAGCAGGAATCCACATTTGCCTTGTCCTGTACGGATCCTGTTAATGATTCTCCGTTGGCGTCTGGGGAGTTTGAAACCTTCTATCCGGTTGGAAGGATTTTCAATCAGATGTGCATTGAATACTGATGATTCTTCCCACATAGTTTTCCATGTTTCAGAGATGTTAAATGAAGAGTCTTCAAGAAGTACTGCAGAGCACCAAGGTGGTTTTCTTGACTTCAACCGTTGATTACCTGCATTTGCTACATCAGTATGTATGGGTAGCTGGGGGTTCTTCTGAATGGTTTTCCAGATCTTCAGGAGAGCCTCTGATCTTCGAAGAGCTGGAGGTTGGATGTTATTTAGGACAGGTAACCATGTAGTGGGTGTGCTACTAATGCAGCCCGTAATCAGTCGCATTGTCTGGTTAAGTTGCACATTATGCAACGAGCTTATAATAACTCGTATTGAAATTATGAAACTCGCTTCGCTCGTTTTATAAACATACTCGCGTCTTAATTACCATTATAAGTGAGTTGCATACGACTGTTTATGTTCGACAATAATTATAACTATTTTATGTTCGAACATAAATGTTCATAAATATCAGTCGAGATTTCGCCAGTTTTATGTACTGAACAGAGCGCATGGGACGCAGAGAATACTTTGTACTTGACCATGGCCTCCTCAAATACCCCACTATGACACTAGTCACGCAGTGAAATTTAAAATAGGAGGCCGTGGAAGTCAGCGTAGATGCGATGCTATCCTTACCTAATTGGTCACACAACTGTTTTTTGAGCTCTGATTGGTAGGAGAAACTGTTTCATAATGAAAAATAGTGTTGTAATGACCATCATTGTGATACAGTTTTCTGACATATAATATTTACAATTCGACACCGTCGAACATAAATAACTATTAATTTATTTCTTGGAATAGTTCATGTATGGCGATTCTATTGCGTCAGCCATTTTATGAAGATTCGAATCAATAAACATCGGAACTTCATGAAATGCCTCGGATGATCATGTAAAATAAGTTCTTACACAATCTGCCTAAATCGACCCATCACATCATGAAGAAACATGTCTGATACTGCAACTATCCCGTTTTACATCACATGCCGCATTCCATGAAGTACCTAGGATTTTCATGAAATGACGGATTTCTCTATCTGACTACGACATATTCAGGGTATATGTCGACAAACTGAAACCAGAGGTTCCGGCGCTTATCTGAAGCAACTTGAGACACGACACTTATGGCCGGAAACGAGCCATTAAAAATATGTGCGACGTAAAACTTTTAACGAGGCAAAGAGGCAACACCGCGCCGAGAAAGTGCGACTTTTTCTAATGTTTCCGTTCTGTAGCAGCCGCGGAGGAATGCCACCACTACCCCGTCTGGCGAAATAGCTCAGTGATATCGTGCACAACGCGGCGTGTTCCTTGAAACAAGTCATTTGAATCAGAGCAGCGCAAGTTTTTTCTTATCATAAGTTTTCCATTTTTGCCGTGCACGATACCAGGCGGGAAGTGGCGGCATTCCTCCACGGCTGGTATGGAACGGAAACATAAAAAAGTCGCACTTTCTCGACGCAGTGTTGCGGATTTGCATCGTTAAAAGTTTAACAGAATTTTAGCGGTTCGTTCCCGGCCATAAGTGTCCTATCTCAAGTTGCTTCAGATAAGGGCCGGAACCTCTGGTTTCAGTTTGTAGGCTTATATATAAATTATGTACAAACTTATCAACGGACTTTGTTTCAGGGTCTGGGGGATGAGAAATACGAAGATATGTCGAAATTATCCGGAAGTCGCAGCATGGTATACATCGCATGCTCTTTCATGAAATCTACCAAAAATTGTAGTGATGTAGGCCTACGTCTGTTACTCTTTCGCGCAAAAAACTACCCAATCGATAAAGCTGAAATTTGTCATGAACATATGTATATCCAAATTAAACATAAGACCATTGCTGTTTCGAAATATAGCATATCCATCTGATTTTGGCACTCGGTCAGGCTAAAATAGGCAAAATATGGAGGTTTTATCCTTTTACACCCCTCTTTGTGAGAAACTATTTTAACATTTTAACTCAACTTTCTTTTTAGTGTTTTATGCATATTTTTAACATTTTTATTGTCTTATGGGGACGGAAACCTTTCCATCATTAGGGATCTATTTTTATACTGGTGGTCACACTGTTCTTATGCAAGATTTCGACACTGATGTCACACACAATTTGTTATCCCCCACACGGATAGGCGGCTTCGGTGGCGTAGTTGGTAGCAAGCTGAGCTACTATGCCCAAGATCGTGGGTTGAAACCCGGCCGAAGTCGTCGGATTTTTAAGAGCGTTCAAAATCCCCCAGTATGCCTTCCTTCGGAGGGGAAGTAAAGCCGGCGGTCCCATGTCATAGATTTATGACATGAAAAAGAACCTTCCAGTAACTACACTCGTGGAAGCTAATATTTGTAGGTTAGTTTGATAACGCTATATTAGTTCCAAAGTTCGCCGGCAGTTGCTGACACGATGGCATCTAGTAGCCAAGTCCACAGCTACGTGTCGTGGACGGTAGCATTTGGTAGCAAAAGTAGGAGCTACTTGAAAAATTAATCATATGCAGTCCTTCTACCTGAATCACAGATAACACACACTAATACAGCCATCACAATAGGGATGTATAGAACTAGCACCGACAGAGCGCACTGCTGTTGTACTGGGTAAGCGCAAGGCGCTCTTCATTTGTCTCCTGTGTTCTCATGCCGCTAATATGTACGAATTTAAGTTGTTTAAATTGTTATTTTCGTGACTATGCCGAGCTATTGCAGTGTTCCTCTTTGAAAAAATCAGAGAAGCCCGTTTTGGTTTCACCAATTTCCACAAAATAAAGAAATGAGGAAGAAATGGTCACATGTTATCAGAAGGAAAAATTTCGGTGAGAAATATGACCGAATATATTAAAGTGTGTTTCCATCATTTACAACCCGATGACTTCACGAAAACTGTGTTGGATTAGTGTGACTTACAAAGGGAAATAATTCCTGTTTTGTACCTATAAACTGATTAGACATTTCGATAACAACCACTGAATTTATGCGTTTGTATCTGAAGGTGAGAGAGCAAGATAAAAACCAGGCGCTGTTCCTTCGCTTCTTCCGTGGACCACGAACACAACAAAAAGAATTATTTAGGAAGAGGCCACACACAAGAAAATTGCCGGATTATCACGATAAGCCAACAATATCAGAATCTTCAGAAACCATCTCCATTGAAGTACGGGAAGAAATCGTCAATATACACGAAGAAATGAAAGTAACATTTCAGACTCCCATTTTCAAAGACATCAATACTCGGTCAAATACTTCAAGAATAAATGTCGCAACATTAACAGTCACAAACGTATTATGGTTGGTTTCTTGAAATCAGAATTAATCGTCAACTTCCATCTGCCCGACGGAGAATGTGGTAGCGACTGGCTTCTACAGTACATTCTTGAGGCATAGTCAGATGAATGGAAACAGTTCTTGGCTCTAAAGCAGGTATTCTCAAACTTTTAAAAAATTGTACCCCCAAGTCCTTTTCCAGGGGTAAGGGAACGATTCTTATTGAGAAATTGACAAAATTGCATAAGAACCAAACGTTGCGATGCATTTTCGAGGTACACATTACCGGTATCAACTTTCTTTGATTATGTTTACGTTAAAACACGACAGTTTCATGTAAGCTATCAACCTAAAAAAAATACATGAATCGAAGTCTGTAAGCAGGGGGAACAAGTGAATATTTAAATCTCTGTTTATGATTTTAAGTCGTATGGAGATATATTTATCAATATAGGCCTACAATACTCTAGTAATTGTAATCTTTAGGAGAAAGCATGCTGACTCATATTCATTATTTGAATAAAAAGCGTGTTAGAATATTGTTATTACCGCTGTAGGCTATTCTTCCTTCCACCCGCTAGTTTTAGTGTCTCTAGTCCGTAGCTCATTTTGCAGCTGTTTAACGCTTAAACGCTGAAAATCGTCCATAATATATTAGGAGATAAACCTATAGAATTAATTAATATGGTCTTGGAGTAAAATTAGAGAAGATATAATTTACTTTAGCTTAGAAAACTCGGTCACAATTTATACATTCCTCGCAACTGACTGGGAGAAACATAAGACGATCGCCTTGCGCTTACCCAGTACTACACGAGCGCTATCTGGCGCGAACTTTCTCCCGCTACATCCCTATTAACACCGGTTATCAGACAAATAAATTCTACACACACCCAAAGTACACGGGGCTACATGACCGCGTTGTCGCAGCCCCTAAACTAAGGAACCAACCAACCATCACACAGAGATAGATGGAAAGCTGAATGTAATCGCGTGAGCTGGCGTTGTCATGGTAACGTTTGGCTCTTCCTTGATCAATTTGACATCTCTAAAAATGAAAGTTTTTTCTGAATTTCCATGGAAATTTGCGATATTTGCGCGTTTCAGACTGTTTTATGGCGGATGCGCGCAAAAATAAATGTTTGTCTGCCTGCCTGTTTGTCTGTGGAAAATTTGTTGTGTTCTTATAACTCAAGAACGGCTGGGTGGATCAACGTAACATTTTGATACAGATATCCTTCTGAGGCACGACACTAATCATTGATGTAACTCTTCTCCGTACCTCTCATAAAAGGGGGCCTACCCGTTAAAATACATGCTGAAATAGCGTAGAAGGGTGAGACAAAGCTCATTTTCAGCCCCTCAATGTGAGAAACGAAACTCGGGGGCTCTTTCGGCCCCCGAAAACCACATTTTATGGCCCTAAAACCAACAGTTTTTGAGATATTCCCAGAAAACTAATTTCACTTAGTAAATTAATGAAAGACTGCAAGCCGGTTACCATGGCAACAGGATCTCAGAGGTCCATCTATTTCTGTAAGACGCAATGCAATTCCATTTATTACATTGGTTGGTTTGTTCCTCAGTTTAGGGGCTGAGACAACGCGGTCATGTAGCCCCGTGTACTTTGGGTGTGTGTAGAATCTGACTGATAACCGGTGTTAATTGTGATGGCTGTATTAGTGTATGTATCTGTTTTTTAATTCAAGTAAGGACTGCAACTTTGAATTTTTCAAATAGTTCCTACTTTTGCCACCAAACGCCACCGTCAACGACTACTAAATTGCCGCGGTGGGTGAGTGGTTATAGTGTCGGACTACCAACCCCAAGATTGCAGGTTCGCCCCTGTCCATGGTAAGTGATTTTTGAAGGCGACAAAAATCACGATACTCATGTCATACGTTGTTGGCATGTTAAAGAACCCATTTGAATTCAGTAGGCCGTGTTCAATGGCAAAATTAATCTCGGGATTTTCCGCCAACACAAAGTTCCTCCATTCTCTACTTGAAAGCGCTGTAGTGTCAATGAGTTTAGATATCTAACCTCCTTGACTTTCATAGCGTTCAAAGGAACGACGAAATTCGACATGCAAGCTACCCTCTGGGTGTCAATTAACAAAGCTTGCACCAGGCACCCGAGGCCATACGATATTATTATTTAACGACTACTAAGCCTAGTTCAGAACTTAGCTACTAGACGCCACCGCATTCGGCTCTTGACAACGAACGTAGAAACCTAAGAGCGTTGTTTACATTCCTAACCTATACAATTTAGCTTCACACAGGTGTAATTAGTGGAAGGTTCTTTAACATGCCATAAATCTAATTTATTACATTACAGTGAAGGTTTGCAAACGGCTAAAAGGTTATAACGGATCCAAATTAAGCTGAAATATTCATCAATACATATAATGCGCTAATGGGTTTATGGGATTTACACGTGCTGGTTTGGTACGGAAGGTCTATTTTATCCCTATCCCTATATTGTTATATTATTATTAATTATTATTATTATTAATAATAATAATATTATTATTATCATTATAATGGCGTGCAACGACGAGACACAGCTCATTTTCAACGCCTTGGTGTCAGAAACAAAATTCGGGGCCCCGAAAGAGCCGTAAAGGGTCCCCGAAAACTATATTTTAAGGCTCTAAAACCAACAGTTTCTTAGATATTCCCAGAAAACTAATTTCATTTAATAAACTAATGAAAGAATGCAAGCCAGTAACCATGACAACAATATCTCAAGAGGGGGCATCCAACTTTCCATCTATTTCTGCAAGAAGTAATGCCACTCCATCTATTACATTTCTGTGAATGTTTGCAAATGGCTATAAGGTTATCACGGAACCAACTAAAACTATAAAATTCATCAATGCGCCTAAGGGGTTCAAGGAGAACCCTCGATTTTTTTCACACGACCTACACGTGCGATATATCGTACAGAAGGTCTATTATATCTCCAACAGCAACATTATTTTCAAAAATTCCTGATTTGAAATAGTAGACTATCTTTTGCTGCTTTTATGAATTAGGGCCATTGGAGGCTAAAAACCAGAATTTTCATGCACCACAAGCCTTTATAATTTATAAAAGGGTCTTCCTGTGTTTGGGCACTTGACACAACGGATAGGGTCAGTTTGTATGTGACGTGTATTGCGATTCGTCTACGAGGTATTCAATTTTACTTTCAGGTCAGGAAGAACACGTTAGGTAAATTTAGTTTGAGAGCACATTTTAACTAATCATTTGTCTTTGTCGATAAACAGGTTCCAAGCCCCTAACCATTGCAACAGTAGTTCAATTGATAACGTCTGGTTATTAATACCGAAGACCGTTCGAAGAATGGGTACTTCTGCTAGTCTTCTTATAATTTTGAAAATATCTTGCTCATCGCTTGGCGTAACGGTGGGTCATACAAAAACTCTTTCTACGTTTTTTTAGGAATATTGACCATTTTTTACGGTTTTTGCTTATTAAGTGAGGTATGATTTTGTTGTTGTCTCAAAACTCCATTTTTCCCACCCAATTGGTCAATGGTTGGTGCTGTCAAAGCATTCTACTGAGATAAGTTTTTCGCCCTTATCCAAAGATTAGTACGAACTTTGAATAGATTAGATTTTTCATATACCGGTACAGTACTAAGAAAGTTAGAGCGATATTTCACATTTTCTAAAAAGCCCGCCCCCATTCCAACCCTTTGGTCCGATCTTTCCTATTAACGAACTTGACAGAGATTTGGAACGGTTATATTTTATATACAAATTTGAAAGTGATTGGTGCAAAATGAGGGTAGTTATTGTGTCCACAAGAAAGTGATATATGTATATAAATAAATTATTCATAACATTTAAACTAATGGTGGTTTTGGGGTCTGATGGATGTGAAACCCGAAGATATGTTGAGTTTTTCGGAAGTTGTGACATGGTACATATTGCAATAGGTAGCCTTCTCATGAAATCCACGTAATAATAAACTTAGCAATGTTTCAATTCAACTTGGGTTCGTGCTTCTGTGCAGGAAGGCGAAATCGCTCGTATAGCTCGTCAAAGACTTTACAAATTGTTATTCTAAAATCATAACTTTTGTGAAGCCTCCGTGGCTTAGGCGGCAGCACGCCGTCCTCTCACCGCTGGGTCCGTGGTTCAAATCCCGGTCACTCCATGCGAGATCTGTGCTGGACAAAACTGAGGCAGACAGGTTTTTCTCCGGGTACTCCGGTTTTCCCTGTCAACATTTCATTCCAGCAACACTCTCCACTATCATTTCATTTCATCTGTCATTCATTTAATCATTGGCCCAGAGGAGTGCGTCAGGCCTCGGCAGCCGGCACAGTTCATATCCTCGCCGCTCGATGGGGGCTTCATTCATTCCATTCCTGACCCGGTCGGAGACTGGAAGCAGGCTGTGGATTTTCATTTTCATAACTTTTGTACAATAAGGTATTTCTTCCTAGCTATCCAGAATAAAATTCCATATCCTGATATTGTTATTTGGAAGTACTGTCCTATGTTTTTGTTGTACAAGCATAAATGCTGCAACTCTGTTGTGGAGCTAAAAATTAACTATGGAGTTAGTTCATAACTGTTCTTAACATTTATTCACATGACTAGGGAGACTTATTTATATGCTTTTGGCTCATGGCCGTCTCTTACACATAACCACGTGACATGGTATACAAAGATATTGTGAAACTAGGTACATGTGACACAATAAAATATGAAAGTTCTTCATGAAGATGTTAATAATGAAATTCAACATACATCCAAATACATGGGGCTGATGACCACGATCTCTCAGGTCTTTCCAATTTATGCGAGGAAGCCACAGCGCTCGGCGTCTCTCGCTTCGTTTCTTCGTGAGTTCACATTGGCTCTTTATCACTGCAGGTATGCCGAAGAAACGTACACCTTCCTTGTGATCAGCTCTATCCTTGTTGGTCCTCGTGTGACAAACACAATTGCACAGCATACCATCTCGAATTCAACGATGTAAAGGGCTACTTTCTACGTTTTATCACCCAAAATACAAGTACCTCCCTATCAGGCCCCGGGCTATAAACGGGCATAATGGGCATTTGCCCAGGGCGCCAAATTTTAGGGGGCGCTGAAATTTAGGCGACGCTGAAAAAGGTTGACCCAACAATCCCAACATTGAAAATAAGTATGACATGGAAATCTATAAAAAAAAGTAGGATAAAAATCTATAATTTACGTGAATATAAAATAAAAGTAATATTAAATATCACATACATTCGTAGTATTTATGTTTAATCGTGATTATAATTATTATAATACAGTATAATAATATAAACAGTATTATCTGTAATGAATACTAGTGTTGGCAACAATGTAGGCTGTGATGCACGGTTGACGCTGTTGGCAATACTCATGGATTTACAACTGGCACATGCGCTGCGTGATCTGGTCAACCCTCAAACTTTCAAGCGGATTTTTCTATTTTCTATTTACAATGACGGAACTAAGCGTACAATTACTGTAAAACTGTTTAAATGTACACTTTCAAATGGTGAATCTTATGTTAAAAATTGGCTGATCTACTCACAATCGTCTGGAAAAGTCTTTTGTGTTCCTTGCTGCTTGTTTCAGCCGTTGGTCAAGAAAACTGAATTTTCATACGGGTTCAATGATTGGAAACATGGAAATGAGTTGATTAAAGCAACATGAACAATCAGCAGACCATCGTTCCAACAAGCTAACTTACATTAATAGACGAAAGCACCAAGAGGAAATAAATAGACTACTCTTCTTTCAACCCAATATGAGCAGAAGGTCACATATTGGCGAAGTGTATCACTCAGAATTGTGTCTGTTGTGAAATTTCCCTCAGTTAGAGGGTTACCTTTACAAGGTGACAGTGAACGTTTAGGATCTACCTCTAATGGTTTGAATTTGTAATCTTGGTTTTTAGTGTGATTAATGTATCAATAAATGGCTACAAAATTGTATGAACGACTTACTTTTCTTATTTCCTGTGATACAATATTAGTAACGTAGTTGTTTGTAAAAAAAAAAACATTATGCTATTTTTATAAGACATAAATGCGAAAAAGGGCGCCAGTAGACCATTTGCCCAGGGCGTCTATCACCTTAGCCCGGGGCCTGCTCCCTATTGTTTACCAACTGGCCTTTACAACAAGATGGCGGACAGGCTGTTTCTGATTATGGCGCATAGGTGGCGTTAGTTTCGCAGGGGTAAAAGTAGGCAACCCACCTGGCTCGTTCAACCCACGAATATTGAGGCCCGTATCACACGACACTTGCTGGCAAGGAAGCTGTTGTGATCGCTGGTATAAAATCCTGTATAATTCTGTTCATCCACGTCCGTACTCCTGCTTTTATGGCTGAAGTGTATCACACGCTAGCATTTCGTGCAAAAAGTTGTAAGAAATAAAACATGGAGGACGGTTGTCGTTTGGGGGTAAAATTTACAGTCAATTCGCATTTTTAACGCAAAGCTGTCGTGAAACTTGCTTTAAGTACATTTGAAAACATGTCTGGTACTGAATGAATGCATTCCAATCAATATTTATGATCTAACTGTAATAATTGGTATATAACCATACACGCTAATAAGGAGCATAACAAAATACAGCAACGTCTGTTCCAAAAGTGCTTCAGTTGGTCACTAGTCGTGGCCGAGTGAGGTGCGTGTGTGCGAGCTGTGTGACCGCATTGGAAGAGTGTACGGTTCCTAATACCGGTGCTTCCGATAGTTCCACGGGTGTACTGACCTTCCGTGTGTCATTCGGACAATACTTTTTCAAGTAGTGTTCCAGATAGGACAACAAAACCAGAAACCCAGAAAACCCCGCTGAAAATCATGTCCGGATACCAGAGGAAAAACACAGTACGCTGTCAATGGGACAGGCAGAGTTCTCGCCCCACACCAGGAGAAATTCACCACTGGATTAGCGATACCCTCCGGGTGACTGTGGACCAAGTAGAAGCCATCCAGTTAAATGCGCAAGAAAGAACCATGTACATCAAGGTAATCAGCATATCTACTTATCAGAAATTGCTAAATAATTTTGCAGCTCCTATTAAATTTCAGTATGACTCAGGCGAAATGACTAATGTTAAGCTCTCCACAGCGGATTCAAATTTTACCACAGTGCGTATATTTAATGTCCCACTCGAAGTTCCCCCTGAAATTTTCAAATCCGTCCTGTCGAAATATGCACTGTGAGTGACGTCAGGAAAGAACAATGGTCTTCTGCTTATCAGTTCCCGGTGTATAATGGAATACGTGCAGTTACTATGGAAATCAAACAAGATATCCCCTCCACTGAGACTTTTGGTGGCTATCCTGGCTACATATCTTATAATGGACAGAAACAGACCTGTTTAATTTGCAATGCTAACACACATCTACGTATCAACTGCCCAAAGAAAATGATTCCCCTCGGTATAACTCCTACACAACAACGACGTGTCCAATACTCGGATGTTGTGACACAGCAAACGTCACATGAAAACATGCTTATTGATCAGTCAGCTGGGACACCAGCAGAAGTGGCCTCTGACACACATGACGCAGAACACGTACCTTGCACTGACCAGATAAGCGAGCCACAGAGTGCCCCTGTGCTATCGGCCACTGTATGGCAGCCTTAGAGCTAACTCTGCCGTCACTACAGGCTGCCACAGAAATTTTGTCTTCACTGCCCCCACCTTCTCTGGTACCTACCGACTCACTTAAGCAGGTTGATCGGGGATCTGAGAACGTATCTAAGAAGATTAAAACAAATGCCTCGATTGCCGTACCAGCCCCGAAGAATCAAACTGGTTCTACAAACGTTCCCGCAGCTGTGAAAAAGAAACAAAATCTTCATTCTACTTCATCTAGGGACCCACGAACGCTCTCAAACGCTGACAGCCGGCCTATGAATGGCAACCATAAGGAACTGTCTCACCCTAATTTGACATAGTGCACCAGTATATTTCTCACCCGTGTCTTTTTTTTCTCGAGTCCACCTTCCAGTATGTCTAGCACAGCTTTTATACTTCTCTTAATGGCGCAATTTCTCACTGTGGCCACTGTGAATATCAATGTAATAGAATGCCCCCTGAAATTTCAACTGTTGGAGAGATTCCTTCGAGATGCAGACATTGATATTGCTTTCATTCAAGAAGTTGCTATACCCTGTCTTCCCATATCTGCCTTCTGCAAACAATACATCAATACCGGTACTACGAATAGAGGGACCGGATTCCTCATAAGACATGATATCCCACTCGAAGGTGTGCTATGTGATCCATCAGGACGCATAATATCTGGACACATAAACAATACCACCCTGATAAATGTATATGCCCCATCCGGGTCCAATAAACGTGTGGAACGGAAAATGTTCTTTCAACAGAGTATACTGCCTCATCTGCACGACGTTAAGGAAAAACTTATTCTTGCAGGGGATTTCAATTGTATTCAACGCCCAGAGGATTCCACTAGTCCATACCAAGGTGTCAACCCGGCTCTCAGGACCCTCCTTACCTCCCTACACCTCATTGATGCTGTGGATAGTTTAAGGGTGCCCCTGCCCCATTACACCTGTATAAGTCACAACTCCTCATCACGAATTGACCGCATCTACTTTTCCCAGGAACTTATCCAGCCTAGACGATATGAAGTGATACCTGCCAGTTTCACTAACCATCATGCAGTCGTATGTACAATCTCTTACCCCCATCCCATATTTCACATAGGAAGAGGTTATTGGAAATTGAATTGCTCGCTGCTACTGGAGGAGGAATGCCAAGATATTTTCAGACAACACTGGACTCGATGGGTCCAACAAAAATGCAGCTTTCGCGACTGTGCAGACTGGTGGGATATTTTAGTTAAACCAGGGATCCGCCGCGTCTTTAAGAACATATCCTACCAAAGAGGTCGGGAAAGACGGGATACAGTTGAATTTTACTATCGAGTTCTTCGCCAGCTCCAGCAAAGACCTGATACTGGGGAGCGTATGTATGACCAGATTCGGGAAGTTAAAACCAAGCTCCTGTCTCTACAGCAACGAACGCTCGCTCATATAAACGTGGCTTTAAAAGATCGTACAGTGCTCCCGGACAAATGTGCAAGTGTATACCATATCGCCAAAGGACAACGTGAGCGGCAACGTAAATATATCCACCGCCTCCGCACCAGTACTGGAAGTGTCGTCACCTCCCCTGACGCTATACGTAGTGAAATATCATTATTTTATCAACGGTTCTACGCTAAGGCTCCAATTGATCCACAGTAGGTGACCCTATTGCTTTCATCTTGCAGTACCCAACTCTCTCCGGACAACAAAACTCTGCTCAGCGCGGATATTACGGATGAAGAGATTCACTCTGTGATTAAGCACCTCCCAAATAACCGCTCACCTGGCATTGATGGACTGCCATATGAACTGTATAAACACTTCTGGCCTCTCATTGGCAAATAATTTTGTCACGTCTTGCGTACCATTCTCCAACGTCGTGCTCTTTGTCAATCACATCACGAGGGTACCATAGTCCTCATACCAAAAACATCCTCTCCCATGGCAGTTGGTGACTTCCGACCAGTTACTCTGCTCTGCAGTGATTATAAAGTCCTTACCAAAGTACTTGCATGCCGATTGAAGTCTGTTCTTCATGATATCATTGGTGATGAACAATGTTGCTGTATTCCTGGAAGAACTCTGTTAGCAAACTTAGCGATACTACGGGACCTACACCTAAAAGCCGAAATGCTCCCCACTGAGCCAATGAGTTTTCTCACCTTAGATCTTGATAAAGCTTTCGACCGCATCAGTCATGAATACTTGTACACGGTCTCGCAGCACTTTGAATTTACTGCAATTCTTATTGACTACATTCGTATGATAAATTGTAATGCTACGTCTCGAGTGCTCGTCAACGGTTTTCTTTCCCCTATGATTCCAATACAACGATCAGTTAGGCAAGGATGTCCCCTTTCCATGCTACTTTTTGTCATTGGCCTTGAACCATTCATTCGGACTACCCAGGTGAAGCTACAGGGTTACAAACTGTCCACACAAGTTTTTGGAATGTGCGCCTATGCAGATGACGTTTCAATATTGATCCGCAATAATGAAGACATCTCCCACATCGATAGCGTCCTTCAGCTCTACCATATCGCCTCTGGAGCACAATCAAACCCCCATAAAACTGATTTGCTTCCGCTCAATACTAACTCAGTGATTACCCAACAGCCCCGGTTCTGGATAGTAAATGAGGTGAAAATTCTTGGCATTGCCTGGAAGCAATCGCTTCTGGACACAGTGCAAGCAACCTGGACTAAGGTCATTACCAAAGTTAGGGGATTGCTGATCCAATTTGGTCAAAGAAACCTCAATATAGTGCAACGGGTCATGGTCCTCAACGTGTTTGCGCTCTCTAAAATATGGTATGTCGCACAACTTTTCCCACTTCCCAAAATTTTGAGAGCCAATTGTCAAAATATACAGGTTGGTTTATATGGCAAGGATTTCTGTTTCGAGTACAACCGGAACAGTTGTATCTCTAATCCCGGCAAGGCGGGCTAGGGCTAACAACTCATGGCATGAAATGCCGTGCGCTCCTCTGCAAGAACGATATCACCATCCTTTCCCAACATGACACTTTTACGAAAGCGCTATACAAAGATATTCGAAACACAGCCCGTGGTTGTGATAGAGCTTTGCCGAAGATATTTAGGGACCATCAACAGCACCTTCTGGAAACTGTTCGTCAAATGCCTTCAGGGACTGTTCCAACGACTAAAAGTATTTATAACATGTTGCAGCAAGCGGTACACTCCAAACCGCGAATCGAGGCCACCACCCTCTACGTCCATTGGCCCACTGTTTGGAAACATTTTGGGGCTATGACCATTTCTTCTGTTGTACACTCCCAGGTTTTTATCTTCCTCAACGATCTCATACCAACGGCTCTACGGCGATATACCATCCGTCTTGAAGCTTACCCATGGTGTACTATATGTGGTTAAACTGATACGGCGATACACCGCTTCACATCATGCACGCGAGTTGCCTCCAGGTGGCTGTGGTGTAAGGGAAAAGTATGTCAACTATTAAATGTGCCCACGGATGACCTTGATGACAGGAAGTTGATTCGTTTGTCGGTGACCGCCTTCCCCCAAATTAAACAGACTGCCATTGTGTGGATAATGGGCCAATATGTACACTTTGTGATGGACAATGATCAACATTTCTCGTTCCTGGATCTCATGTATCACCTGCAGAAAGAGCGTTGGAAGCTTAGTGAAAGTGGACAATTGTACGATAAATATGGACACTATCTGGATTTTCTTGTGATGTAATAGTATGGTATTTATCATATCTGAAAATTCTGTAATTCTGTAGAGAGCTAATAAAAAAAGTGGTATCGCGCCTGCTTAGTGTTTCGAAGATCCCGGGTTCAAGTCTATCCAACGGCGAAAATTTTTACTTCTTTTTAATTATTTTATTGTATCCTCCTCACGTCGTACAACAATATTGCAACTTAGTTTTGTCTACATGATCTACGAGGACGATAGTAAACATGTTTTCTCTCATACAAATCTATTTTCCCTAAATACTGTTTAAAACCATGGCGGATACTATTCGTGATAACTATTAGAATTTAAACAGTTCAAAATTTATCCCAGAATAATAATAATAATAATAATAATAATAATAATAATAATAATAATAATAATAATAATAATATGACACGTTCTGTGTTTACTGGATATTCGCGAACTGAATCGAATGTAGGAGGCAGGTCGGTCGCGACAAGGGTGATAGAATTCATATAGCCTAATGATTGTGTTGAATGTTGTTGGCAATTCTAGGCTGGCTCTTGTTGAAGGGCAGGCATTTTTAGACGCCACGCACATAATTATGTGCGGGAAAGTGCTAGGAACAGAAGATTTTATGCTTACAAACTAGTAATTTGAAAGGAGTACCTTATCCGATTCAATATGAAATTCGGTTACCAGTTGCCAAGAAAAAAATATTTTTTTCAGGAAAATGTAGGCCCAATAAGCGTGGAGTCGGTACATTGCTTTACATACTTCAGTAAGTAGATGCATTTAAATTTGGAAGATATACCGGTAGCCTAATACTGTCGAAGTCAATACATCAACGACTGTAGCTTAGCCTACAAGTTGACTACCGTTTAAAGATTTTTTAAATTTTTAATAGGCGCCTGATTATAAACTTAAAAGACCAGAGCTTCACAGATTTGAAGCAGCAATGGGGCAAGTTAAAGAAAGACGACCACATGTAGGCCTACGATAAAGCGTACCCTAAAAGTAATTTTTGCCACATGGGAAGAACAGCTGTCAAATCGACCTTGCTAAGTCGCCTAGTTTGTAGTGCAGGGAAGAATGTAGGGTACTGGTTATTGTATTTTTTAATATATAATTCTCCTTTGTAAAATGCCTGCCGCATGCGATCGATCATATCCTTCGAAATCGGCTTTGCGACGCGAAGTAATCGACTACATTCCGTCTGAAAAGTTTTCTTTTTGTGGAAGTAATGCATTGATAGGCAATTATTGTATGATACACCGGCAGTTTAGTGTTATAGAGGCATGGATTACTTTCGTACCTTCCAATAAGCGAGAAATAACCTCATTTGCCCAAGGATGTGACATCCTGTGTTTATGAAATACGTTGCCTTCGAGAAAACGATTAACCAAGATTACTTGGAGATGCTACCGCTAGGATCTCTGCAAGGGCAGATTGGCTCAGGTGCTGAACCCTCCATACAATCTTCCAGCGAAAATAGCACCGGACCAGTTACTGAGTTGCCATGAAGGCTGTCATAGAAGGCAGAATCTAGTATAGAAGGTAGAAATCACACGGTGCTAGACGCGGCTATACCAGCGTGTATACCCGTACTGGTAGCAGCTTCCATGCTAGCGAGTGTCGTGTGATACAGGCTTAACAGTAGACTATTATAATAATGATTAACAATGCACAAAGAGTGCAAGGCGTATAGATCGTGGCCTACGTTATACTCAAAGCCTGGAAATAGAGCTGAGACTTGGTACGCCAAACTGGTATTTCCACTTTGTGCCACTAGGATCGCGGTTCGGCGCCCTAGATGTCTGCTTTTGACTATGCGTTACATGGAACTCGCGTACATTTAATACATCGCACCCTCAGTGCATTAGTGTCGTAAGTCAAAAAAGTTGATTTTGAGATATTTACATAAAAGTCTTCGTCAGAATGCTGCCTATCCAATGCATTACCATAGTAAAAATAATTCTGTATAATGTCCATAGATAGCAGGCTAATACAGTAATAAAACTAGCCATTTTGATATAACTGTCCAGTGCATTAGTGTATTAACAGAGATACTACAGTAATGCTCCAGACTACTACTGCAGAATTCTTGAAGCAGTAGAGCTTTATCGCAGATATTACCTCCAGACGGCAGTGTTTTGATTACAGCTATTGCAATAAGTGTAGAGCATGTACTGTAGTAATGAGTGTTGATTGAAGAGAAAATGAGTCGTAAGTTTTGAAATGCCCTTTCAAGGGGGGAACCGACGGTATCACTAGTTAACCAAGAGGTTTGCAAGAGAAATACTGTAATTATTTCAAATATGCCTGCTAATGTGGTGGCTGTAAGAGAAGAAGAAACAATGGGTCACATAAACACAATCCAATGAAGATAATAGCCCCCAGGTTAGTGGTTTCAATATTAATCATTTACTGATATGAACATAGTATTTTTTATCATATGTTCATTATCTTTTAGCCTTGAAAGTGTATGCAACAATATGCTATAGGTCATTCAATACTGATATCAAGTCTTAACAATAACAGAACAAGAAGTTCCGTGACGAACTAAAGAGCCTACTTTTCTCGAAATATAAGATTCATTCCAAAGATTAATCTATATGGACCTAATTAGAATAATGACGAAATTGAGTTGGTAATAACGAAATTTCTTATTAGTTCGAAATATAACTGGCATAATGTAGCCTAATAGAGCACTACAGTTAGCAGCCCTGGTGACTGAATATATTCATAGTTCCATCTCGTAAGGTAAGGAATACAAAATTTGGCTGACGTCCAATGGATAGCATGGACGTTACATGCAGTTAAACATTGGATCTAACAGCGCGCGTAAAATCATGTTGGCAACAATGTCATGCATGTATTGGTCAGAAATAATCTGAACTATTATGATCTATTGTTGTGCCAATTTTGGATGAAATCCATTTATTTGTATAGAAGTTACATGTATTTTAGAATTGGACCAATCAGCAGGCTTAGAATCATGTTAGAAGCACTGGCGTATATTAATTACTCCAAATTAATCTAGAATGTAAGGTACTATACGTGTTCAAACTTAAGTGCTGTTGGCTTGAATACTTTCTGATATACAGATATTAGGGTAAAAAATAGAGACAGCATTTATTAACAGTTGGCAGCCCTGGTTGCTCTTAAGAATACGCAAAGTCATATCTGTTATAGTACACATACCACATACGAAATTAGGTTGAAATCCAATTGATAGTATAAAAGTTACATGTATTTACAATTGGTCCTATCAGCAGGCTTAGAATCATGTTGGTAGTACTGAGGTCCATTAGTTACTCCAAATTAATCTAGAATGTCGGGTACTATACGTGTGCATAGTTTAAAGCTGTCGGCTTGCATACTTTCTGATATATGGGTATTTGGATAAAATAAATTGAGAGCATTTATTAACAGTTGGCAGCCCTGGTGGCTCTTAGAATACGCTCAGTAATATCTGTTTATGTACACATAGCACATACGAAATTTGGTTGAAATCCAATTGATAGTGTAGAAGTTATATGCATTTAAAATTTTGACCTATCAGCAGGCTTGTAATCATTTTGGCAACACTGCCATGTATGGCCTCCTGGAAATTAAACTGAAATATTATTATCTATACGTGCCAATTTTGAAATAGCTCCCATTCGTATCTTCCAAGATATCCAACATGGAGCTCAAATTTCAATTGCGAATTTTCAGCAGTTGGTAGCACTGACATCATTTTCAAATATCGCCGTGAGATATTCCGTTATAGATCTTTACTCTTACCAAATTTTTTTTCATTTGCTGCAGCCGTTTAGGAGATGATAGGGGGGGGGGTGGGGAGACACACACAGCCAGACAGCCAGAAGGACAGACAGAAGGACAGACAGACACACATATGCCCGAACTCATAAGTCTACTTTTTCCTCATTTTTGCAAAATGTGAAAAGTAGGCTAAAAATACCTATTCAGATTTGATGGCGTTCAGATTCCTAATGTTCTTAACGTGATTTGGATAGAAAATGGTTTGCGATGGCCTCTTACAGAAATAGATAGAAACCTGGTGTTCATGTCTTGATCTACTGTTGCCATGGATAAAATGGAGTGCCATGGCTTCTTACAGAAATAGATGGAAACCTGGTGTTCTTGTCTTGACTTACTGTTGCCGTGGAGAAAATGGAGTACCATGGCTTCTTACAGAGATAGATGGAAACCTGGTGTTCATGTCTTGAACTACTCTTGCCGTGGAGAAAATGGTGTGCCATAGCCTCTTACAGAGATAGATGGAAACCTGGTGTTCATGTCTTGACGTACTGTTGCCATGGAGAAAATGGAGTGCCATGGCCTCTTACAGAGATAAATGGAAACTTGGTGTTCACGTCTTGAGCTACTGTTACCATGGAAAGGACTGGCCTTGCCATTCCATCATCAGTTTATTTTCTGACTTTATTAGCCTCTGCTCGAGTGCCAAATGGCCGAAATCAGAAGAATGAGAATGACTATCGAAAATGCATGTAGCCAGCGGTTTCTTCTCGGTCCTGAACTACGTATATGCAAAGTTTGGTTGAGATTGGCAGAACAGTGTAGATTTGAATACAGAACAAACTCACTCACCCACAACACACATACAGTAGCCTACATAAATACATACAGACAGACTTTCACTTTTATATATAAGATTAGTGACTAAACGGTCGCACAGAAGCCAGACATAGTTCACAACATTTTCAGTGTTCGTAGACAAATCCTGCTTATTTGTGTGTATAGTTGTTGTTTGAGTCTTCAGTCTTTTGGCTGGTCTGATGCAGCCTTCCATGTTTCCCTGTCCTGAGCAAATCATTTTATCTCTACATTGCTACCACACCCAACGTCCGAGGCAATCTGTTCAACATATTCTAACATTGGTAAGTTTAAAACTCAGCAATTCTTCTAGGTTTGTGCCGAGTCTTGTGTGGGGTTTCGCCTAGCACACCAAGCTGGCTCATCAGTGGTCTCTTGGTGTTCCCGCGTGGACCCCCACACAAGACACGGCACAAACCTAGAGGAATTGCTCAGTTTTAATTCACTGGTCGTGAAAGACAATATACCATCTTTTTGGTAAGTTTACTATTCCTGGGTGCCTTATAATGTGTCCTAGCAACCTAACTCTTCTCTTCATTAGCAATCACCAGGAACATCTTTCATCACCAAAAACATGCCGTTCAGACCAGCCCAGCTAGTTATAAGGGCTCCCTTTGCCTCGACAACAGATATCATTAGTGTCTCCACGAGCTGCAGACACTGCCAATGACATTGTGTAAAACATATCAAAACACCACCTGTTAGTTTTAAGACAAAATATAATATAAATCACTGGTCATGAGCACAGCACAACAATACATATAAAATAAACAAATTAATACAAAGTAAACAAATTAATATAAAGTTAACAAATCAATATAAAACAAGAAGTTCCGTGACGAACTAAAGAGCCTACTTTTCTTAAAATTTAAGATTCATGCCAATGATTAATCTATATGGATCTATCTACAATAATGACGAAATTAAGTTGGTAATATCAAAATTTCTAATTAGTTCGAAATTCTGTATACCTGGCATAACGTAGCCTAATAGAGAACTACAGTTGGCAGCCCTGGTGACTGAATATATTCTTAGTTCCATCTCTTAAGGTACAGAATACAAAATTTGGTTGAAGTCCAATGGATAGCATGGACGTTAAATGCAATTAAACATTGGATCTAACTGCGAACGTAAAATCATGTTGGCAACAATGACATACAAGTATTGGTCAGAAATAATCTGAAATAATCTGATCTATTGTTGTGCCAATTTTGAATGAAATACATTAGTTAGTATAGAAGTTACATGCATTTTAAAATTGGACCTATCAGCAGGCTTAGAATCAAGTTGGCAGCACTGTCGTATATTAGTGACTCAAAATTAATCTAGAATGCCAGGTGCTATACGTGTGCAAAGTTTAGAGCTATTGACTTGCATACTTTCCGATATATTGATATTAGGGTAACAAAAATAGAGACAGCATTTCTTAACAGTTGGCAGCCCTGGTTGCTCGTAAGAATAAGCTTAGTCATATCTGTTATGGTACACATAGCACACACGAAATTTGGTTGAAATCCAAATGATAGTACAGAAGCTACATGTATTTAAAGTTGGACCTCTCAGCAGACTTAGAATCATGTTGGTAGCAGTGACGTATATAAGTTACTCCAAATTAATATAGAATGTCAGGTACTATACGTATGCTTAGTTTAAAGCTGTCGGCTTGCATACTTTCTGATATATGGGTATTTGGATTTTTAAAAAATGAGAGCATTTATTAACAGTTGGCAGCCCTGGTGGCTCTTAAGAATACGCTCAGTCATATCTGTTTATGTACACATAGCACATACGAAGTTTGGTTGAATTCCAATTGATAGTGTAGAAGTTATATGCATTTAAAAATTGGACTTACCAGCAGGCTTATAATCATTTTGGCAACACTGCCATGTATGGCCTCCTGGAAATTAAACTGCAATATTATTATCTATACGTGTGCCAATTTTGAAATAGCTCCTATTCATACTTTGCAAGATATCCAACATGGAGCTCAAATTTTAATTGCGATTTTTCAGGAGTTGGTAGCACTGACATCATTTTCAAATATGGCCGTGAGATATTCAGGTATAGATCTTTACTCCTACCAAATTTTGTTTCGATTGCTGCAGCCGTTTAGGAGTTGATAGGGGGGACAGACACACAGCCAGACAGACAGACAGACAGACAGAAGGACAGACAGACAGACAGAAGGACAGACAGACAGACACACATTTGCCCGATCTCATAAGTCTACTTTTTCCTAATTTTTTCAAAATGTGAAAAGTAGGCTAAAAATAATATTAAGTACCGTAGTACTATTGCAATAAAGCCTCCGTGGCTTAGGCGGCAGCACGCCGGCCTCTCACCGCTGGGTCCGTGGTTCAAATCCCGGTCACTCCATGTGAGATCTGTGCTGGACAAAACGGAGGCAGACAGGTTTTTCTCCGGGTACTCCGGTTTTCCCTGTCAAAATTTCATTCCAGCAACACTCTCCACTATCATTTCATTTCATCTGTCATTCATTTAATCAATACCCCAGAGGAGTGCGTCAGGCCTCGGCAGCCGGCACAGTCCATATCCTCGCCGCTAGATGGGGGCTTCATTCATTCCATTCCTGACCCGGTCGGAGACTGGAAGCAGGTTGTGGATTTTCATTTAGTACTATTGCAATAAATAGTAACTAACCCCGTGGCACTACAGCCCTTGAAGGGCCTAGGCCTACCAAGCGACCGCTGCCCAGCCATTTGGCCTGCAGATTTTGGGGTGACGCGTGGTCAGCGCGTCGGGTCCCCTCGGCCGTCAATCTTGGTTTTCGTGACCGGGGCACTGTCTCACTGTCAGACAGCTACTCAATTGTCCTCACGATGCTGAGTGGACCCCGTTCCAACCCTCACGTCAGTTTTAAAATCCCTGACGGAGCCGGGGATCGAACCCGGGGCCTCCGGGCGAGAGGCAGGCACGCTACCCCTACACCACGGGGCCGGCGCAATAAATAGTAATGCAGTAATAATAAATAATTTATACAATTACTATTATAACATTAACAATGGTACGAAGTTCAAATACCCTGCATTACCTTTAAACTAGTGTGTAGGCAAATCAGTGAAAATAAAGGCAATTAATACTGTGCTTATTGATTTTAGAGACACATTTCTGGAAGTGAAATTCCTTGCTATGTCTTCAAACGAACATCGAATGATGTGCTGCAATCAGACGAATTGAGACAATGCGAACAAGAGGTGGGCGTTTTATACACACCTAGTGATTCAATCATTTCAGTTGTTCCAGGCGGTCTCGTGGTCACAATGGATCACCGTTATAAAACTGGCTACAATAACTGGAAAACCGTATGTCGTAGAGGAAATGGAAACAAAGAGTTGCGTGGATCTTGAGAAGCTGTCAAAGCATTTAGGAAACAAATTCAACATTAATGAAAATGGGAATAAAGTGTTGATGAATGATTTGAAAGCAGTTTAGTTTCAAAAGTGTTCGCCCTTCACAATGTACTACAAGACAGATTATCATCAGGGAGCTTACCAGAAGATACATTTAAGAGGGAAAAAACGTGGCAGAGCATCTGAGAAGAAGCCTGATCTGGCGCCTGCATATCTAGAGCCTCCAAAAATTTCAAAATGCAAGGATGACCTGATTTCTCTCTGCACAGCTAACTTGATCCCTACTATGTACCATGATTTCTACTACAATGCAAATGCTTAAAAGTTGTGGCCTCGTAGTCTATTGTAATGCATGACAAAAATAAGTAGTAGTTCCGTGAAGAACTATACAGCCTATTTTCATATATCCTACTTATGCTAATTTCCTCTATCAACATACAAAATTTTAGTTTGATTGCTGTAATAGATTCGTTCATACTAAGAACCGCCTAAATATTTCGGTAGATCGCCATGTTGGATATTTATATAATGTAGGTCATTGAGTTATGTACTATTAGATGACGATTTTTGCGTTGGTTCTTCTTCTTCTTGTTTCGAATGGGCCTACTTTGGACCACGCTTGTTCAACTGTTGAGCTTTGATCTTTGCCCAGTGTTGTCGCATTTTCTGCCGGTGTAACTCCTTCCTTTCATCTGTCCAAGGGGTACCTTTCTTCCGGGGTTTTTCCTGAAATCCATGGACTTCCTTCAGGGCATGTCTCACAGATTGCCTGTCTTGAAGATCTGATATTCCCAGTTCATTAATGTCTTTCTCAGTTTCTGTCAGCCAAGTGGTACGAACCTTCTTGTTCTGCCAGAAAGTGAACAGCCTATTGGTCAGTCTTTTGGGAGGCAATCTTGCCACATGACCATAGAATGCTACTCTCCTTTTCCTAGCACAGTCAGAGAGCCTTTCTATATGTTCGTAGAGCTCGGAATTGTGCCGCCTACGGTATTCCTCATCTTCCTTTACCGGACCTAGGATCTTCCTGAGAATTCTCCTCTCTCTGACTTCCATTTTCTCCATCAGACCACTTCGGTTCAATGAGAGACACTCCATGGCATACAGGGCTTCTGGTCGTATGACTGAGGTGTAGTGCTTCAGTTTCAGGTTGCGTGACAGGCATTTCTTGTTGTAGATGTTCTTTGTCAGTCGATAAGCCAGTTCCAGCTTGTTGACTCTCATGGATAATGATGCTCTTTCTGATAAGTTGGGTTCAATCCATTCGCCGAGATACTTAAATTTCTCAATCCTCTTGATTTTTCCCTGTTCTAGTAGCATCTCTCTGTTAGCTTCTTTGATGTTGGTGAAGAATTCTGTTTTTTCCAGCGACACTTGAAGACCCACTTTGGCTGCCTGTCTTCTGAGGCAATTGACCTGCATTGTTGCTGTATCCAGAGAATCGGCAATAAGTGCCATGTCGTCAGCAAAGGCCAGGCAATCTACAACCAGTCCTTCCTTCCTACGCCCCAGGTATATCCCACTCTGGACACCCATATTGGTCAGTTCCTTGCGCCATTCTCTCACAACCTTTTCAAGGACACAGTTGAAAAGAAGTGGAGAAAGTCCATCCCCTTGTCTCACCCCTGTTTTTATCTCGAAGCTTGCTGAGACCTCGCCTCTAAATTTAACCTTGGAATGGGTATTGGTCAAGGTTTCTAGAATGAGTTTGCGGGTTTTGTTGTCTAACCCTAGTTCTTGGAGAATTCTATTAAGTGTTTCCCTATCAACAGAGTCGTAGGCCTTCCTAAAATCAACAAAGGTGACAACCACCTTGCGGTTTCTCAATTTGGAGTATGCAAGTACAGTTTTCAGGTTGAGGATCTGTTCAGCACAGGATCGGCCCTTCCTGAAGCCTCCCTGATATTCTCCGAGTTGACTGTCCAGTTGACTTTCTGCCCGTGTTAGTAATGCCTTGGAGAAAATCTTGTATGTTACCGGGACGAGAGAAATCCCACGGTAGTTGTTTAGGTCAGTAAAATCTCCTTTCTTGTGGAGGGGATGGATCAGAGCTGAGGTCCAGTCAGGTGGTAATTTCTCTGTTTCCCAGATGTTCTGTATGATCTCGGTGAGTTTGCACACAGCATTGCTTCCAGCACATTTCCAGAGTTCACCAACAATGGAGTCCTCTCCAGCTGCCTTGTTGTTCTTAAGAAGTTGAATGATTTCACGAACTTCTTCCAGTGAAGGAGGCAGCGAGTCCGGGTTTGGTGTTGTTTGTATGTAGTCAAAGTCTTCGCTGGGTGGATCACAGTTGAGCAAGTTCTTAAAGTACTGAGCTAAGAGGCGACAGTTGTCCTTGTCGTTAAAAGCCAGTTTGCCCTGTGAGTCTTTGAAGTGGAGACTTGGTGGAGTGTATTGGTTCATTATTCAAACGTTCACTCCATCGCATGATTAATACACCAGAAATAAAAACTTAATTTCAAAATTGCGCACAGCCGCCAGCTTGAGGCAATGTAAACAATTGAACTAAATTAGATGCCAGTGCATTACAATGTGCATAAACATTTACTGTATCAAATTTCACTGCACACGGATGGTTAAATCGCGAGAATAGTCTATTAAAATACTTCTCCATCGCTTGGCCGCCATGTTCATTTTGCATGTTACAGGTTTTTGGAAGTCTCACAGCTGAACTTCTAGTAGTACCCTTTATCACCGTACAAAATTTCAGGGTGATATCAGTAATAGTTTCGGAGATATAGAATGCCGGTGAAATATTTCGCACAGCCGCCATGTTGGATTGGTGAGACGTAATAAAATTTAAAGGGCGGGGTCGGGGTCAGCCGTTTAGAAGTTATTAGGGGGAGACACAAAAAACACACACACACACGGACAAAAGGTGATCTCATAAACCTACTTTTTCATAAATTAAAATAGGCTAAAAATGGTTCAGTCAGGAATATTATTGAAAATACAGTGAACTGCTTTCTATATCCTGTCTTAAAAGAGTTTCTGAAATTAATAATGAATTACCACAGTATTTTACGGAATATATTACAGCAGCTATAGAGCCTTAGGCTGAAAGAAAAAGAGAATGCACCTGTAGCATTTCAGAAATTCTGTATATGACTGAGTGCATTACTGTCTTAACTCAAAACCAGTGACTTAATTTGCTAAAAGAGAGGACATTTCACTTGGTTTTCCCAATCATATGTTAAAAAAATAACTTTAAGAACCTGAATATGGAAATGTTGTTACTTATAACAAGCGCAGGAAAGGTTAGAAGTATTTCTTTTCTTCATTTGCATCTTCAAAGTCAATTTTCTCGAAACAAGCAATTTTGAGTTGATACATTAATGCATTGAGGGTACGACATGTTTTTAGCACGTCTTACCTGTTTTCCTCCAGTTTCCACCAAATGATGAATACGGCTCACTCTTGACTGTATTTCACTTCACTTTAAGAATTTTTCTGTCAAGTGGCTTACTTCTTAAATTCAGAAACGTTGCACTACTGCCCATGTGGTTTACACCAATATTCTTTAAAAGTGGCCTTAAGAACTTTTGCAGAAGAACTACGGAGAGAGAATTGTCATTACACACTTCACATTTTGTGTGCTCGGAAAACGTGAAATTTGACACTAAATATTTTCGAGACCTGAAATTTACGGCTGTTGTGACAAAGTGAGACATTGTTTCCAACAGATAAATAAAACAAGCTTTGGGATATCTTAATCCCCCTCTGTCTTGAAAATGTATTAAACTAAATGGCAGGCTTGAATTTGCTGGAGCTGATATTTTCTCTAAGCAACCTTCACAGTCTGTTCTCTCTTCTACCACTCTTACAAGAAATCCCGCTACAATTGCAATTGAAATGGAAGATAGAGACGCTGGCTTTTCTGAAAACAAAAATAGAGATTTTAATGCTAACATGTGAATCATAATGTTTTATTTCAATGAACTTAATATAGGCTATATGCCCCATATTCTTACCTTGGACAGGGCTTTCAAGAATCTCCAAGTCATGTGCCGGAAGCTGGGGTGTTTCTTAAGCATTGGCTGGGTTTTGCACCTTCCGAGATTTTTTAGGCTTCAGAAACTTGGTCTAGGCGCCTGTTACGACTGCGTCTTCCCTCAGCTCCACATTCCCACTTCTAGAAGATGCGATAATTCCTGTGCTAAGTGTTGACTCGATGGCATGCAGGCATGATCTCACGCCCATCATGTCATTGTTACCTCCCTTATTTCTCAGGTGACTGAAGAGCAGTTCTACATCATCACTTGAGAGATTCTGCGTAAGCACATAATGGAAGCCGATACTGATTAGAAATCTTATACAGGACACGGTTGATAAGTTGTTAGCACCAAAGCTTGATAAGTTTCCTTTGTAAGTCTCATATTTTTATCGGGATAGCTGAAACTGTGAAAGTTAGAGCAGAAATTCATTGGTCAGCCATAAAAGTCTCTCATCATTAACTTCACTGAAAATAAACTTGTCCGTGTTTCTGGAATGAAGTCCGTGTGTGGTATTGCAGATATCATGTATATCAATCCATTTTCTAAAAATTTCCAAGAATCGTGTTGTTTCGTATAGGCTGTCCTTATCTTCAACTTTCTCTGGGCACACGACTTCCATGCTCTTAAGCCCAGCTATTGTCTCTGGAGTAAACACCAATTTGGCTCTTGCCACATTCATTTTTTGTAAATTGCTTGGATATACAACCTTCCTGCTTAATTTTCTAACTGGCTTTACTACTAGCTCTTTCTGTAAGTGGTACAGATTCTTGAGATGATCACTAGTTATTAAATTGTCATCTACATAGAAGTTCCTTCTCAGATATTGTGATCGTACATTCTTAATGATGTGACTCGGATCGAAACTAGGAAAAAGTGGCCTTTGCTCGTCTTTCGGGTGACGAAATTCATGGGTGACACATCCGCCACACAACGCCTCAAACATTGACATATTCACCTTACAGTTGTCCGTCACTATTCTGATGACCTTAAAGCCGCATTCCTCAGCCGCAGTCAGTGCGTCCAGTGTTATCCTAGATAACTGTTGTCCTGTGAGTCCACATGTAAAGTAGAACGAAACATGTATCTTGTAGAGGGATGACAGACTTTTGAACAGTATGCCAATTTATGTTCGATTCCAATTGCATCTTTCTCAATATCTCTAATGCCGAGAAACATGTCTAAATTCTAGTCATTCAATAGTCCAGCCTTTATGGCCATTTCATCAATGATTAATGAACCAACCTTCTCATTATCGTGAGTCAGTGACTTTTCTTCAGCTGTCAACCTAGCTTTTGAAAGTGACGTGACACCTGTCTCTCCGTTCGTATACCCGATGTACGTTTTCAGTGTTCGTGGATGAGGAAGTTGTAACATAGTTATGTCTCTCAGTAAGCGGTAAGCCGACGGCGATTTATTGCAGCGCAATACACATATTTTTATTGTTGTTTCATTGTATTTTCACTTTCGTTTCGTGGAAGCTCGAATTTGTTCAAGTAAGAAATAGCCTTCAAGTCCCCACGATACGCTTCACTCTTGCGCTTCGATATTTGAACATCGAGTTTGTCCTGACGTAGCACTGAATGTAATTTTTGTTTCAATGAAATTATCTTCTGATTCAATGACTTAATTTGTAGTTCTGTATACTGTATTTTTTCTTAGTGCCCTCCTTAATTTTAATTTTGTTGACTTGCATTGTTTGCTTGATTGTAGAACATTGCGTTCCTACAATAACACGTGGTTGATAATGGTTTTCTTCAATTCGTTCATCACAATAGACTTCCGTAATATTTAAATTACCTGAACATTTCCTTTTATTGTTGATATGTATGTCTCTATTGACAAGTGGTCCTTTGCGCGCATTTCAATTTATTTGTGCTTGTTTATGTTCGGGGTAGTCCTCAAAAACCGTCAGAAATGCGTTCCGTAAGAGCGTTCTCTTTGTAGTACTTATACTAAAATCAGAATCCTTGAAATGCTTGCTACAAATTGTGGAAGACTGTTTTGGGGTCCACAAAGACCCTGGCTTTACCCCCTCACGTGAAACAGCTAGAACCCATTGTTTAAGTATGTTATTGACTCATTGTTCAATGGAAATTTATGAAACGAAAGTCCATTGCCTATAACTTGACGAGATTTACAATACGGCACGCTACAGTACACCATTTTTGACGAACACAATAATAACATTAATATTTACAGTACACATTAAAATCATTCAGTGATTTATATCTAAAATATTTATCACACATACATGTCACATTTACGGTACACTGGATTAAAACTTGCTTTTCACTACGTCTTGTTCATAAAGACCGCTTAGCACTCATCTCAATATCAGTCAAGCAGCAGTCTACTGCTCTTAACGAAAGCACAACTATAATACGACACGCTTCGCCAGTCAATTTTCAACACACCTTAGCTTTCTCACTCATTAGGACACCTTATTTACCGCCAAATACAGACACACTAATCACATTGTACGTAATGCAAACGGTACGATTAAGGGCGCCAGACAGCGAACCTAGCGACAAAATGCGGAACAAGTTCGAACCATCCACGGCCGTGAACCATCGTTCGCAATGTTGTCTGGCGCCTCATTTCCAGGCCTTGTATTTAACGTAGGCCACGGTATAGATGAAAAAAAAAATACGAGCCTTACAGTAGTCGCATATGATGTGTAACATCTGACATAGAAGAAACTTCACGTGAAATTGTTGATACACCGGTATTTTATACTATTATTGGCACAAATATTAATCTATTGTAAAAGGGAGTGTTTTACAGATATTGTAGTTTATAATACGGAACACATTTTATTAGATGATTTTTAGCTTCCACCAGCACTAGCTTAAATAAGGAATACGATATGGATCAACTAGATTAATAGACGCGACACCGCTCATAACCTTAAATTCCTTATAAACAGGTCCTCTTCATTCACAGACCAACACGTAATTTCATATGGATTCTGTTAAAATGAGTCATATTGATATGATAAATACGGTTTAAAATGATAATCTGGTTGAAATAATAACTACCCCGTCCGGAATTCGAACCCAAGATCTCTAGATTCACAGTCATAAGCACTAACCCCACGGCTATTTCAACTACGCAAATTTTGTGCACATGCGAGGGAGAAGAACTGGTTGCAGTAAACAGATTTAAGTATTTAGGCATAATATTTCAACATCAGGGAACTACCTTCACTTTTACCTGTAAAGGAGAGGTTATCGGCAGCAATTCTGGCAATTAATGATATTCAACACCTGCAAAAATTATCCTTGAGAACTGCACTAGAGCTATTCCAGATGAAAGTACAACCAATAATTACCTACGGCCTTCATCTGATGTGGGCACATCTTACAAAATCAAATTTGAAAGTCATCGAAAAGCTTAAGGTTACATTTCTGAAAAGGGTGTTATGCGTCTCTAAATGGACTCCGGCTCAACTGGTATATGAATTGTGCAGAGAACCCATGTTCTTGGAAGACCTACGCATATGCTTGTCACTGCCATCTACGCCGTCATATCAGGAACTATTGCGAGAGCATCATCAGAAGAAAGCAGAGATTTGGAGAGATTTTTACTCTACTGACGCTATGATAGACAGAGAGTGGTCAGTTTCCAACTACGAATTGCGCCATCTTGTTATCCGATATGCGGTACATGGTTTTCACCAGTAGAGTTTGCCACACATTACAGTTTCACACACCTAGCATAAACTGTGTTTGTTCTCTCTGCGAGAAAACATGTGAGCGTTATCACCTTGTTAAATGCATGAAGAGAAATAAGTCCTTGAAGGAAATTTGTAGTGAATAGTTACGTATAGTTATAGTTCTTTATCTTCCTTGCTTTGGCCATTGGCTGTAATAAATACATTATTATTTAAATTTTGTGCAGAAGATGGTGACTTATTTCCACGTTCCAATGATACTGCATTACGGAATTAAGTTTCATTTGTATTTTGCTTGTTTCGATAATGTTCCTGCGTGAAATTAAGTTTAAAATGCCTTATGAATAGGCCCTCTTGTGAGTAAAGAGAATGTATTCAGTAATAGTTCATGAAGGCATGCTCAATTCTCGTATAACCGCAACTATTATATTATATTGATGACTGCATTACCGTTATGTGGGTTAATATTTGAATAGCCATTGTGCAGAAATATAATACCGGCAATGCCGACTACTTACAATGTTTGATATTAAGGCATTTTACCATTTAAATACTGATACGAAGACTTCGAACATGTAGGCTACCATGTCATTAGTTTCAATCACTTGACACCAGAGTTCGCATGAGTGTTTTCCGTTCAGTATGTCATATACATTCCACATGGCTCATTGTTTCTCGTACCACTGCCAGCTGGGTCTTACCACTGCCCGCTGGATCGATCGATCGGACAGTGCGTACTTCTGTTTTCCACCACTGCCAGCTAGTACACTTCCGTTCGATCGATCGAGCGGGCAGTGCATACTTCCGTTCGATCCACCACTGCCAGCTCGATCGTTCCGATCCACTTCCGTCCACAATTTTCTAAATCACTCCCACAAAACTATCCAGCAACCGAGCGGAAAGATGTTACACATCAACAACCTTTCAGGCAAGCAACTCAATGTTCAAAACATCCTCTAATGTCATAGACTAGACATTCCATGAACACTATTCTTTTAGAGCAGAGGTCCTCAAAGTGAGGAGGGGGGGGGGGGGGCACCAGCTCTGATTGAAATATGTATATTTCATAATTATTTTATTACAACTATTGCTATCATCATATCCACGAACCTATCATAGGCAGGTAGCACTCATGACCATGCAGGACTATTAAACTCGCACATTTGTTGTCTTATGTCACAAGAACTGACTAGTAGTACCTGTCAGGAGGAATTCTGAGAGGCTTAAGTCACGAGCTTTTAAAGATGAAAAGCATTATTGAACTAAAAGCTACACAGTTGCCACAGTTATAGAGCTAATTAGTGAAATGAACAAAATGTGTTCAATCCCAATAACTGCGCATGCAGCAGTTGATTTTTTCTTTTTTAAGCGAAGACATAGTTAACTTTCAACACCCTGGAGTAATACAAATGCATGTTTTTCTTTTACAAAAAGTTGTTGAACTTTGATGTGTTCTAAGAGTAGTAAATAGTGTGTTGCTAATATTACAGTATTACTAGCAGACCCGTGCGAGAACTGTCGCATAATGGGTTGTGTGCGCCCCATGTGTACAGACTACCCGCCCGGCCTAGTGCTATGCGGGCTGGAGGCCACAGAGTTCTAGCAGGGGCTATCGTCTTGTTGATTTGTTTAAAAGCACTTTATAAACTAATAAATATATTGCCATTGACTTTTCAAGAAATGCAAGATTTTTCCTGTACCGTACTATTGAGACGATTTGGAAGATTTTGGTACAAACCACACCTCCTAACTCCCTCTGGTTTAGGAGCTTGAGTTTTACCCTCAGCGTATTATATAATAAGGTTATTATTGTAACTGAGAACCCCTGCTTTAGAGGAGGTGGACTTGGGAATGTACGTACATTGCACCTTTAGGAGAAATAGACTTGTTATCGTCCTATTGCCGACCCGAACCCGGTTATTCACTGAATTTTATTGTTGGTGCATTTGTAATACATTTTCGTTGATTTCTCCACATTTACAAACCTAAAGAACACACTAAATGGCACGCGGTAGACTGATGATTGGTCAGCGAAAACTCAAACATATCCTGTCGATTAGATTAGCAGTTTGCTTTTTCTAGCACTGCTAGTGTTGGTCAATGCAGAATTTCACGACCTTATAACTACTTCCGGTGTAATCTTTAAAAAAACTGCGGATATTGAACCACGGGACATGTTAAAGAAAGAATTATTTAAATGAGTTATTTTGGCTAGGATTTGAATTTCAAACACGAGTAAAGAAACAGGCGATATTAGGCTGTTTTTCCGGTACTGCATTAAGGCCGGGAGTGATTTACGAATGTTTCTTAGTTCGATAGAGTTTGAGCCTCACAATTTGAAACCTTTCCGCGCCCAACCTTTAGCCTATCAATGTTTGGCACAATTGAGGTACAGTAGAACGTGGCTAATTCGAACTTCTATAATTTGAAATCTTCTTTAATTCGATTTTTTCTCTTGGTCCCTAGCATTTTATATACAATCAATGTTAAAAAAAATCGTGGTTAATTCGAATTATATTTTGGATAATTCGAAGTTTTTACGTGTAAAAAGCCGAACACAAGCCAAAGAGTTGGGTCAGGAATTTCCGAAAAACGACGTTTATTATTGGCATGCGACCCCTACTCGATTGTTAGGCGTTTTTTGAAAGTAGAAATGACGTAAGTGATTCTGTTTTCCGTTTCTTAAATTTGTTAGATACTTTTGTGATGGTCGAGGAAACAGGTAAAAATCTCAAACTTTTTTGAAAAACAGTGGATTTCTCTAAGACTTAACTACATTGCTGGATTACTACTGTCGTTAAATAGGTGAATAGTACATTTTGGTTTAATTTTATCATTTGAAACTTTTGAGGTTATTCACGATTCAGTAATTATACAGTCCCGTTGTCTGTTAATATGCTTGTGTTGAACGTAAATCATTATGTAAAAGTACAGTAATGCATAGTATATAAACACTTCACTTGTTAAAACCTATCTAATATTATGTTTAATAAAGGTTCTTGGATAAAAACTTAAAATTTGAATATTTTCTCTCCCCTTTTCAAAGTACTTTCTTAATTAGAATTTTTGGATAATTCGAATTTTTTATCTGGTCCCTTGAGGTTCGAATTATCCAAGTTTCACTGTAATTGATAAATTTTACGTTTTTGCCATGATGGGAGTCGGAACATCTTAGAGAAAACCAAATTCCGGCTTTCTGACAGTAATGTGAAGGCCGTGCTTTTGTATAGCTGCGAAACCTGGAAGGTGACTAAACTCATTAAAAACAAACTCTAGATCTTTGTCAACCGCTGTCTCCGACGCATTCTAAATGTCAGATGGCCAATAGTAAAGACAAATGAAGATCTTTGGCGTGAGACCAAACAGCTATCAATCAGTATACAAACCAAGGAACTAAAATGGAACTGGATTGGACACATATTGAGGAAGCCAGATGGTGCTATTGAGGAAACGGCATTGGAGTGGAACCCTCAAGGTGTTAGGAAACGCGGTCGTCCCAAGCAGACCTGGAAGAGGACGATCGAGAGAGAAGCTGCAGATACTGGGAAAACCTGGAGCGAAGCCGTACCGGTTGGAGGAAATTCGTCACGGCCCTATGTTCCAGGAGGAACGACAGGAATTATGTCAAGTAAAGCCCGTATCACACGACACTCGCTAGCATGGAAGCTGCTACGACAGCTGCCATCACCTGGCATAAGTTTCCTTCCATGCTCGCCGGCATGCCTCCTTGTGTGGCTGAAATGTATCACACGTTAAATAAATGTACCTGAGCACATGGATGGTTCCATAGCAGAAACATCTGTTCAAATATGGAGAAACGTAGGAGATTGATTCTCGGTGCCGCTGCACTAATAATTGGCAATATGCAGACAACCAGAAGCAGAAAGAAGAGAAAACTACGTACGATTTGGAGGAGTGAGTGGCTTGAAAGACGTGACAGTGGCCGTGGAGTTCTCGTCATGCTGCAGACCGAGTAACGGTAACTTTTTAAGCACTGTGCAAATTGACCGGTTTAAACTGCCATATTATAGCCTATACAGCATCGGTAGCATTATAATACCAACAAAGTGATTTGGGTAAAACGTCTGTGGTTTAAAGGCAGCTTCTTTCTTTAACTAGTTTCCAAATAGGTCAATTAATGGAGATATTACAAATATCTGGCATAAAACAATAAAATTTAAAGACGAAGTGTTGTACAGTAATGTATTGGGTTAGAAAAATCTCTATATTTTATCCATAGATATACATTTTGTAGGAAAGTTTAAACTAAAAAAAATACCCGGTTTATTCTTGTTAATGCCGTTATCATTCCATGTAAAAATAAAAAAATAGAAGGAGCCTAAAAATCCTACCTTTTAATAATATTGTGTTTTGAAATTATTAACAGACATAACTGAACAATTTTTGTAGCAATGAATAGCACTATTTCTACCCGATTTCTTGTGCTATTTTTTTCAGGGCATCTTGGCGCATAATTTTGTTATGATACACCGGCAGTTTAGTGTTATAAAGGCATGGATTACTTTCGTAAATTTCAATAAGCGAAGAAAGAACCTCATTTGCCCAAGGTCGTGACATCTTGTGTAGAAATACGTTGCCTTCGAGAAAACGATTAACCAAGATTACTTGGAGATGCTACCGCTAGGATCTCTGCAAAGGCATTCTGATTGGCTCAGGTACTGAACCATCCATACAATCTTCCAGCGAAAATAGCACCGGACCAGTTACTGAGTTGCCATGAAGGCTGTCATAGAAGGCAGAATATAGCATAGAAGGTAGAAATCATACGGTGCTAGACGCGGCTATACCAGCGTGTATACCCGTACTGGTAGCAGCTTCCATGCTAGCGAGTGTCGTGTGATACGGGCTTAAGTCTATGATGGGGCCCTACTTCGTCTACTATGAAATGTTTACAACATTAATGCTTTGGAACAGGGAGCTTAAAGCCTCCTTGGTCATCAAAGCTGTCATAAAATAGCAATTTTTGTAGTTATTGCTATGTCCCAAACGACAATTTTTGAACTAGGATAACTTTTGCTCGAACCTTTCTTGCAGCCCCAGGGCTGAACGAACCTGAACAATAAATTTGGAGGACCCTTCTCACCCCTTACTCTGGTACTGGCTAAGTGCAGAAGTGTGGGTTGCATACGCCTGGACAGGTGACCGCGTGACTCGAGCCTGGTAGAAGGAAGGTCAAGTCCAGCTTCTAGTGGCCACGACCTTGTGTCAGAGCTGGGAGCAAGCAGGGCGTGGTCCAAGGACACCCGCCCACTCCGCCAAGTGCGTAGTCCAGACCAGACCCTCATTATTGACGGATATGCTCGTGTTCTAACCCGTATTGTTATGTGTCTAGGATAGAAAACAAGACGACAATTTGATGCTATCTTGGCATTAGCCTAGAGTAAATGTGGGAAACCACGTGAAGCTATTTATATTGTTGTTGTTGTTTGAGTCTTCAGTCTTTCGACTGGTTTGATGCAGCTCTCCATGCTTCCCTGTCCTGAGCTAATCGTTTCATCTCTACATAGCTACCAAACCCTACATCCGAGGCAATCTGTTTAACATATTCTAACCTTGGTCTACCCCTGCTGTTCTCATCCTCGACACTTACTTCCATAACTAAGTTTGCTATTCCTGGGTGTCTTAGTGCGTGTCCTACCAACCTATCTCTTCTCATCATTAGCTGTTGCCAGAAACATCTCTCCTCTCCCACTCGTCTTAATACCACTTCATTCGTAACCCTATTCACCCATCTGATCTTCATCAATCTCCTGTAACACCACATTTCAAACGCTTCAATTCTCTTCTTTTCTGCTGCACCAATAGTCTAAGTTTCACTTCCATAGAGCGCCACGCTCCTGACAAAGGCTTTTAAAAATGACTTCTTAACACCTAAATCTGTATTCGATATCAACAGATTCCTTTTGTATATAAATGCTTTCCTTGCCTGCGCTAACCTCCTTTTTATTTCCTCTTTGCACACACAAGAACTGTGAATTACAAGGCACTTGTAGTTCACACAAGTTATTAGCTCATGCTAATTTCGAAACAATTCCGAACCCGCAACCTCCACACCTGCTATGCCAGCCGAAGATCGCAAGCTCGACTCCCAAATTCGTCAGATATTTTAAATCTCCACTTCCCATCTACAAGCCTGCGGCTTGAACTGTACACGATCTAATACCTGAAAAGTAAACTTAATTATCATTCTGGAGTTGAAAATCGAATTCTTAGAATTATCGTTCAATACTGAACTGATTGATGTCAGTGAAACATTGGCTCCAGGGGCAGTGCCAATGTGCGATGGCATTATCCTCTCAAGCTAACACCTAAATATCATTAAATCATCAAACTTCTCATTTTGGTTTGCATTTTAATTTCAAATAACGGGCCAGATCTGTCTGTCTGGCTGCAGCGGAAGCGTTCAATGATTCTTATTTTTATGACACGAGCGGAGTTATGTGGCTGAAGCATCCGCAAAAGTCGAAGTGGTAACATGTTTTTGGAGAATTGTACTTATAACCCTTTGGCGAGTGGGTGGTCTTTTGTGCGAGAACCAAATTGACACAAAAGGCGCAGTGTAAAGGCTGGTTCACAATAGCCCGGGAACGAGAACGAGAGCGTGAACGGGAACGAGAAGGAGTTGAAATGCACGCTACATTATGGGTCGGTTCACAATCAATCTCCCGGAACGAGAAGCTGACGCTGAAAGTAGCCCGGGAAGGCCAACAGGAAACATGGTTAAGTTTCATGTTGACGTTCTCGGAGCTTCCCGGAGCCAATCAGAAACGTTGTACCTGCACATGCGCAGTACGGAAGGAGTAGCCAGCGATGTAAAAATAACCTGTGAATACGCTCTCTAATCTTGCTTCTCTAAAGCGCACAATTTGTGTTTAATAAAGTTATGTAAGTTCAGTTGTGTAATTGGTGTTTATTAATGGGTGCTTGCTAATTGTTTTAATATTATTACGCCATAGCTGATTGCGCGCGCATGAACAAGTTCACGTTCCCGGGCCAATTGCGAACCAGCCTTAACTCCCGTATCTCTGTGACTGGCATCAGTTGAAAAATTGAAAATATTTTTAATTACTTGCTCCAGACAAAGGCTTTCAAAAATGACTTCTTAACAACTAAATCTGTATTCGATATCAACAGATTCCTTTTGTATATGATAGTGTATAAATGGGCCAGCCAGTCGTGGCTGGTCAAACGTGGGTGAGAATTTTAGAGCGAGTCTCGTAATATCATGTGGCATTCCCTTGGCAGAGTTCCCACAAACCCACCTAGCACTTCGTCTGTCACTATTCTTGACGCTCGCTCGTTGCTTGGATGTCGGCACGATTCACACGTTGACAGTTTTAGCAAAAAAACGAGACCGGACCTGATATACGCATACGCTGGGTGAAGACACATTGCGCACTACATTTGCACTGGTCACAAACGTATCAAGGCCCACTGTGCGTGGATGCACAATTGCGCACGTGAATTGTACCGGTCAAGAACGAGCGGCTCATTTATATCTTGGTTCACAGTGACTGGATTGGAACAGTGACAATTAGGTGCTCCATTTTTTATTTTAATTTGCTGAATGGATCACGCCAGCAGCCATACTTTTGCCTTTTATTTCAAACTTCAGCAGGAACAGGGATGGTGTAGGCGCCCCAGGACTTGAAGTAAGAAACTGGAGGGAGTGTGAAAAAAAAAACGGAGATAGGCCTAAACCACATTCCGGATTGCCGCTGTTAGCAACGGGATTCAAACCTACCATCTCTAGACTTGCTTCAGCTACCGTCGCGGCCGTGGTGCACAATTTAACGAGTTTATCTAAATTCTTAACTTACTGTTACTACCGGTACCAAAATAGATGTCATTAAGATAAGGGCGGTGGCATCGGTGGCGTAGTGCGTAGCATGCTGAGCTTCAATGCCCAAGATCACAGGTTCAAACCCGGCTGAAGTCGTCGGATTTTTTAAGAGCGTTGAAAATCCCTCAATATGCCTTCCTTCGGCGGGCCCATGTCATAGATTTATGGCATGTAAAAGAACCTTTCACTACCTGCAATTATGTGAAGCTAAATTTGTAGGTTAGATTTTATTAACGCTCTATAAGTTCGAACGTTCTCCACCAAGTGCCGGGTGCGGTGGCATCTAGTAGCCATGTTCACGGCTAGGTTCGTTGACAGTAGCATTTTTGGTAGCAAAAGTAGGAACTACTTGAAATATCGTCTGCAGTCCCTACCTGAATAAGAGATAACACACACTAAAATAACTAACTACAGTAACTAACCAGACACACTAACATGGACCCTCACACACCACAGACTAATGAAACAATGAACTAGCAGCTTAATACAGCAATCACAATTAACACCGGTTATCAGACAGATTCTACACACACCCAAGTACACGGGGCTACATGACCGCGTTGTCGCATCCCCTAAACTGAGGAACCAACCAACTGAATTAAAGGCAGTGATTTGATAGCGTTTTGTGACTTTGAAGCCGAGTTAAGTGAACCAAGTTAGCCCATCAACAGCGGAATTATTTTTCGTTTCGGAATATTTCCTTTTTTTCTTTTCATATGATGCTCACGATATAATACACAACCTTAAACGCTTAATGGTTGCAGAAATAGGCGAGGCCGTATGGCATCGCTAGCCGTTCGTTGTGTCAGTAAGCGGCATCTCGCCAAAGTGACTACCGCGTGCTGCTTTTAATTCCTGTTAACAATTATGACAATAAAGCAGCAATTATTAAATAATAACCACCATTGTTGACAGCGGAAGAATGAAGTTTTTGGGAAATATTTAGGCAACTGCAGGCAAATCAGTTGATATTTGCATGTTATTTATTTCTGAAAAATAAATATCAAATATGTTGTACTGCACCACATTCGTTTCTAGAATATTCTGCAAGTAACACAAAATAAAGGAATATTACGTCTTCTTCTGCATCATGGCCTCCGTTATGTGATGTAAATTTAATATTTAATGTACGGTACTTAAAACTAAATAATTTGTGTATTAGTAAACTATATTAAAAACCAAGCTTCAACGAAACTCATAACAACACATAACTGTCAAAGAAGTTGCCACGGTAAACGGCTAGCGATGCCGTTATTTATTGTAAGATGCCCATTGCATAGCACTATCTATAACGAAACCTTGAAGTCTTATGAAGAGATAGCCTTTGGGTTAGGTCTTGTAACCTCAAACAATTCAATGTAGAGGAAACACTTACCTAAAGTGAGCATCCACAGTTCATCTCCGTAACTCGAACCAAACAATGACCAACAATGACATTCGATCACGCATGGCGGGAAGACAGCTTTGTTTATTCAGTGGGGCTCTGTAGTTTGAAGAATGCTCAGATTGCAACACAAGCCCAGTAGAGACAATAGGCTAGTTCGCATTTTAATTGACCTTCTGTACGCTTTAGACATGTGATGCCAAACAGCATCGCCAGCCGTTCATGGGTTATCTTCGAACAGCTACTGTATGATATTCCAAACTAAATAACAAAGAACTTCATTACTTTTAATCAAGAATTACAAAGCTCGCTTTTATAACAATAACATCGACATCACAACAAACAAACCCGAAGTACCAGTACAATATACCACTTGGATATGGAACGACTAGCAAAATTATTGTGCATTTGGGAGCAACACATTTTAATAGGCGCCTTTGGTGGCGTAGTTGGTAGCATGCTGAGCTTCTATGCCCAAGATCACAGGTTCAAATACGGCCGAAGTCGTCGGATTTTTTAAGAGCGTTAAAAATCCCTCAGTATGCCTTCGTTCGGATGGGAAGTAAAGCCAGGTTCCTACGTTCGTTGCCAAGAGCCGACTGCGGTGGCGTCTGGTAGCTAAGTTCTGAACTAGTAGTTGTTGACGGTGGCGTTTGGCGGCAAAAGTAGGAACTACTTGAAAAATTCAAATGTCTGTAGTCTTTACTTGAATTAAAAAACAGATAACATACACTAATACAGTCATCACAATTAACACCGGTTATCAGACAGATTCTACACAAACCCAAAGTACACGGGGCTACATGACCGCGTTGTCGCAGCCCCTAAACTTAAGAACCAACTACATTTTTAATAGCACTCAGGTGATTGGAACGGACATGACATTTCTTTCTTTATGCCAATAAAATGGTTCTTTGTTGTTGTTGTTTCACTTAGGTGCTTTGTTATATCGTAGTCATGTATCCCCGTATTCTTGAGTGTATAGGGAATTTTGTCTGTTAACCTGTGTTATTGTGATGGCTGTATTTGTGTGTGTGTATTTGTAATTCAGGTGAAGACTGGGAAGGAAGAGCAGTAGCCTTAAGTTAGACACCATCCCAGCGTTTGCCTGGAGTAGAAGTAGGGGAGGGGAGGAGAAAACACAGAAAACCAAATTCAGAATTGCTGAGGTGGGAATCGAACCCTCCTCTTCTCCATTTTGGCTCACAATGCTGAGTGGACCCCGTTGCAGCCCACATACCAGAATTAAATTTGTTGGCAGAACCGTGAATTGAACCCGGTCTTCCGGGTCGACTTCTAAGAATGCTAGCAGGTACACCAGAATGTGGTCATATTGATGAGTAGATGGACGTGTATTGATTAGTAAAACGCAAATAGTATGTTTCTGTATTCTGTATTTTCATGGCATGTTTCTTTTAATCTGCATTTCTATAACAATAAATTTAGCAACCTAGAAGACAAGTAACAAAAAGAAACATGTAAAAACTTATATTTCTATAATATTGAAGTCGGAATGCGACTATTGATGTAAATGATTTAGTTATATAAAGCTGAATGATGGTTTGTCTGTTTGTCTGTTATTTATACATACAAATCTGCGCCGCTTCTCCGAGCTGAACCAAATTTTACGTACATATATTTTGGAACCCTGCGGGGAACTCTGTCTACTTGAAATTTGGACAGTCCCCTCCTTTCCCTAGATTTAGGCAGTTTGACACAAATCTTTACCGAAATTAACCAAATTTTGTGTACTTACCTTTTGGAACCTTGCGGGTAGGCTAATACTGTTTATTTAAAATTTGTACAGGAGGACAGCCCTCTCCATTCAATAGATATTTACCGTTTGGAACTTAGACGAAATATCGATTTTTTTTTTGTAGAATGACCAATCTATTCTCACTTTAAGCCTCGCAATGCAAGAACAAAACTCGGGACATAAAATATGGTTCAGTTTGATGAAACGGTGTAGATTTGTATAAATAAGGCTCATTTTAAACCTCTGGACGCATAATTTGGTTCAGTTCGGTGAAACTGTGTAGATTTGTATAAATAAAAAACAAACAAACGGACCCGAAAACCACGTTTTAAGGCCCTAGAACCAACCGCGAAGGAAATATTTCAGTCTTTTAGCAGGGATCCAGTGATGCTGGGAATTGAGGTGTAACTAGGAATTAGAAATATTAAAATTAGTCCATTGTTGTCCAGCCATGCGGGCTGCATCACGCCGCTCCTGCCAGTGTTCTGGCGCGGAATTGCGAAAATCCTGTACTGTAGTTACATCTTGAGCTGCTTACAAATCGCAGTCACCGGGAGTAATTAATGGAAAAGGATTTCATATGCCACTTAAAACAGTTATCAACATCATCATGCTTAACTACAGGCCACATCTGTTAACTAAATATTAGGCCTCTGTACAGTATAAATGCGATAGCGTGGGGGTAGAACATTAAGGTTATCAGTTGCTATAAGTGTTGGTACTTTCAAATTTTCTTTGACGTACTCCGATCATTTTTCTATAGCTCTATGTGGCGAAACATGACACTATTGCTCCCCACTTTTTTAACAGCAAGTGAGATATGGCCAGCGTCTTTTATTTTACTTATTCCTTATCTTATATTATATTTTCGTTACATGTGCCAGTAGTTAGTAGTCGTTTCCGTTTTCATTATTAGACAATCATTATAATTATCGATCGGGACAAATGACTTGGGTGTTTTACGTCCATTATACTACTTATCACCACGACAAAATGCATTTCTCTACTGTGGTTTTTTTAATAATTTTTCTATGAGTTTTTACGTTTGATGTGCCAGTTCAGTAGCAGTTTTCATTATCATCCCTAAATAAATAAATAAATATAATTCATCACTTTGAGTGTCATCTGGCCACGGAGCATAAGGCGACATAGAGATTTCATGATCATTTCACCGGGCGAAGTCGGGCACTGCTGCTAGTAATAGTAGTCAGCATGTAATCTTCCTTCAACACCAATTCGGAAAATTGCAAATTTCTAATAACATTTTATGAAAAGTAATGTTCTTTTTAAAACTGGTTTCCTGTAAGCACACACTTCCGTGGCATGTGCCTCTTTTTTCAATATTCTGGTGCAATTTAGGGTAAATAGGAATGGACGTTGAAATCATTCAAATAAGAAAATTGAAGAGCAATAGCATATAAGGTGAATACGAAACGCCTTGCTCAATGCGCGGGCAGTCGTGTTTACCCGGACTGGTTATTACACCTGACCTTGGTCAAGACGTCCAGTTCCACGTCAACTATTCAGGGTCATTTGGGTATTTAGAGAAGAATGTTCAACAATCGTAGGAAGTGGCTAACAAGAAACGGGATCTCTGTATTCCGTCAGGTAGCAGTGTATGTATGAAAATATATTGCGTCAGAAGAAGAGGAATTTAGATGCTTATGAGCTATAGTGAAGTAGAAATGAAGGAAGAAGAAGCATAATAGGCTTCAAGCAACTTGTAAAAGAACCTACCACTGCAATTCGTAGTGTGTAGCCAAATTTGTAGGTTATATTTGGAAGGTTAGAAATGCTCTACAAAGTTCCAACGTTCGCCGCTAGGCATCTGGTAGCCAAAGTTGGAACTACTTGAAGCTGTTGGCCTCTACCAAGGTGGACTGGGTTTGATTCCCGGTCAATGCATGTGAGAGTTTCGAAGTGAAATGCCATGTCCTGTGGATCGGATTCCACGTAAAAAGAAGGTCCTGTGGCTCATAAACACAAGATTCAAGGTTACGTAAAGCTACAATCTTCCTTTTTGGAACTACGTGAAATTGAACTTGCTGGGAGCCCACGGGCATTAAATTAAAATACCCTGCTGAGGTTATTGGGTGGGCGAGTGATCATCGTGTCGGTCTACTAACCCCAAGCTTGCAGGTTCGCTCCTGGCCGTGGTAAGTGATTTTTTTTGAAAGACGGCAAAAATTACGACACCATGTCATACGATGTTGGCATATCAAAGAACCCATTTGAATTCAGTAGGCCGTGTTCATAATGGCAAAATTAATCTCGGGAGTTTCCGCTAACACAAAGTTCCTCATTTCTCTACTAGAAAGCGCCATAGTGTTCAAGGAGCTTAGATATCTAACCTCCTTGACTTTCATAGTGCTTCAAGAAACAACAAAATTCGACATGGAAGCTACCCTCTGGGTGTCAAATAACAAAGCTTCCACCCGGCACCCAAGGCCGTAAGTTATTATTATTATTATTATTATTATTATTATTATTATTATTATTATTATTATTATTATTGAGCCTCCGTGGCTTAGGCGGCAGCACGTCGGCCTCTCACCGCTGGGACCGTGGTTCAAATCCCGGTCACTCCATGTGAGATCTGTGCTGGACAAAACGGAGGCAGACAGGTTTTTCTCCGGGTACTCCGGTTTTCCCTGTCAAAATTTCATTCCAGCAACACTCTCCACTATCATTTCATTTCATTTCATCTGTCATTCATTTAATCATTGCCCTAGAGGAGTGCGTCAGGCCTCGGCAGCCGGCACAGTTCATATCCTCGCCGCTAGATGGGGGCTTCATTCATTCCATTCCTGACCTGGTCGGAGACTGGAAGCAGGCTGTGGATTTTCATTTTCATTATTATTATTATTATTATTATTATTATTATTATTATTATTATTATTATTATTATTATTATTATTATGACGGCTTTCTGCATGGTGATATGGAGAGTCTACTAGGGTATATTGTATTCCCAATGTTTCTAGATTGCTATCCATAGTGTTAGAGAGAACAGTATGTGCAGATATTAGCAATAAATTGCCTCCCTATATTACGCCACTGCAGCTCTATTCCACACCTAGGATATATTTTGTTTATGACTACCGTTGGAATGGCTGTTAATGCGTCGATACCACTGGAAAAGCTCAGGACAATGAGTACGATCAAGCTCATAGTCTGGTCGAACCAAGAGTGGTTCCGAACGACAGACAATGCAAAGAGCAACCATCGTATGAAAGTTATCTTCTATGTAGACCAGTGGTTCTTAACCGGTGGTCCGCGGACCACGGGTGGTCCGCGAGTGCCTTGGGAGTGGTCCGCGGGAGAGAAGGGTCCACCAGCACGTATAAAATAGTGGCAAATAAATGGGGATTTCGAAAATGATGTGCGTTGAACTATACAGCCTATTTGCATATATCCTACTCATGTTAATTGCCTCTATCAACATACAAAATTTCAGTTTGATTCCTGTAATAGATTCGTAGATATTGAGAACCGACTAAATATTGTGGATGGTCGCCATGTTGGATTTTTATATATGTAGGTCTTAGAGTTATGTACTGTTACATGAAGATTATTGTGTACGTGTAGTATTCAAACTTCAATCGCATGATTAGGACACAAGAAGTAAAAACGAGATTTAAAAATTTCGCACAGCTGCCATCTTGTGGTTATGGAAACAATTGAAAAAAATTAAATGCCAGTGGATTAACATTTGCATAAGGAGTTACTGTACCAAGTGTCACTGCACACGGATGGTTAAATTGCGAGAAACGACCATGTGAATATTTATACTTCGCGTCGCCGCCATGTAGGATTTGTGATCACCAGGTTTTGAAAGTCCTATAGGTGAACTTATGTTCATAGCCCCAATGAACATTACAAAATTCAGTTTGATTGCTGTAATAGATTCGTAGATATTGAGATCCATCTAAATATTTCTGATAGCCGCCATGTTGGATTGTTATATGTATAGGCCATAGAGTCATTACCATTAAAGGAGAATTATTGCTTAGTTTCATTATTCAAACTTTCACTTCGATCGCATGATTACTACACAAGAAATAAAGACGTAATTTTAAAAATTCACACAGCCGCCATCTTGAGGTTATGTAAACAATTGAAGTAAATTAGATACTAGTGCATTACAATGTGTATAAACATTTACTGTACCAAGTTTCATTGCGTTTGGATCATTAAATCGCGAGAAAGGTCTATTTAAAACTTTCAACTTCGCTTGGCCGCCATATTCGTCTTGTAGTAAACTGGTTTTTGAAAGTCTTATAGATGAACTTCCAGTAGTGCCCTTTATCTCCGTACAAAATTTCAGGGTAATACAGCTAATAGTTTCAGAGATATAGAATGCCGGTGAAATATTTCGCACAGCCGTCATCTTGAGGTTATGTGAACAATTGAACGAAGTTAGATGTCGGTGCATTACAATGTGTATAATCATATACTGTACCAAGTTCAATTGCGTTTGGTTGGTTAAATCGCGAGAAACGTCTGTTTAAAATTCGCAAATTCGCTTGACCGCTATGTTGGTTTTGTAGTTACCAGGTTTTCAAGAGTCACATAGGTGAACTTCTAGTAGTTCCCTTTATCACCGTAAAATATTCCAGGGTGATGTCGGTAATAGTTTCGGAGATATTGAATGCTGGTGAAATATTTCGCACAACCGCCATGTTGGATTGGTGTGGCGTAACGAAATTTGAAGGGCACGGTCGGGGTCGTCCGGAATAGTGCTATAAACTTACCGAGTTTCATTGAGATCGCTCCAGCCGTTTAGAAGTTATTATGGGGGGACACACACCATCACACACGCACACACAGGCAGACACACGGACAAAAGGTGAACTCATAAGCCTATTTTTTTCATAAATGAAAATAGGCTAATAATGTTATTGAGGAAGGGTTACAACTGATAAGGTGTATTGGGGGCGGAGGGAGGAGGGGGAGGGGTAGTGGAAGGGGTGGTCCATACATGATTCAATTTCACGCTAAGTGGTCCGCAGACTTCTACGGGTTCAGAACCACTGATGTAGACGCACCTTTGCATAAGTGCGTCGGCTTTTGTAAAGGGATAAAGAAAGAATAGTTGGATGAAGTTTAATGATCATAATGATAATGTTTTAAAGGTCGGAGCAACGAGTGGACGAAATTTTGTTCTTCACGTAATAAAGATGCGTTGGTTGGTTGGTTCCTCATATTAGGGACTGCGACAATGCGGTCATGTAGCCCCGTGTACTTTGGGTATGAGTAGAATCTGTCTGTTAACCGGTGTTAAGTGTGATGGTTGTATTAGTATATGTTATCTGTAATTCAGGTAAGGACTGCAGATGATCAATTCCAAGTAGTTGCTACTTTTGCTACCAAATGCTACCACCAACGACACCTAGCTGTGAACTGGGCAACTAGATGCCACCGCAACTGGCACCTGGCGGCGAACTTTGGAACTTAACAGAGCGCTAATCAAATCTTATCTACAAATTTAGCTTTACACAATTGTAGTTAGTGGAAGATTCTTTTACATGCCATAAATCTATATCATGAGCCCCCCAGCTTTACTTCTCCTCCGAAGGAAGGCATAATGAGGGATTTTTAACGCTGTTAAAATATCCGACAACTTGGGCAGGGTTTGAATACACGATCTTGGGCATAGAAGCTCAGCATGCTACCAACTAAGCCACCGAAGCTGCCCAATAAATATGCGAATATTACAGACGAGGTCTTTGATGACAACAACAAAATACAGTACAGTACAGGCCTTTTTTTTATTAGGTAGAACTCATGAGAACGCTACCTATTGCAATGGGTACCTGGTTGCGACACCGGAAAATGTAGACATACCTTTGTGTTTCACATCCCCCAGACTCCAAAACCACCGTCAGTTCAAAAGTGTATATATCATTTATAGGCATATCACTTCGTTACCGTCACTATAACTACCGTGATATTTCAACCAATTAAGACTCCGTGGCTTAGGCGGCAGCACGCCGACCTCTCACCGCTGGGTCCGCGGTTAAAATCCCGGTCACTCCATGTGAGATCTGTGCTGGACAAAACGGAGGCAGACAGGTTTTTCTCCGGGTACTCCGGCTTCCCTGTCTAAATTTCATTCCAGCGACACTCTCCACTATCATTTCATTTCATCTGTCATTCATTTAATCATTGCCCCAGAGGAGTGCGTCAGGCCTCGGCAGCCAGCACAGTCCATATTCTCGCCGCTAGATGGGGGCTTCATTCATTCCATTCCTTACCCGGTCGGAGACTGGAAGCAGGCTGTGGATTTTCACTTTCAAATGTATACACATACCGTCCGGACAAGTCCCGACTTGTGTCAGTAGCGCAGCAGCAGTGGTTTAAAATGGCGACTCTTCTTCTATCTCCCGCCACCTGCGAGGTTCGATCTGTGATAAAGTTTCAGTGAACGCTGACCGTTACTGTGATCCATGACAATGCTCGACCACATACAGCTCGGCGTACAGCAACTGTTCGGCTGGGAGCTGTTTGATCAGCCACAGTGCATTCCTGATCTTGCTCCCAGCGATTTCCATCGTTTCCTGCAACTCAAGAATGGCACATGCGGGTTCTATTCCCAGGCGACGGATTTCTACGACACAGGAATACATAAGTTGATCCCACAAGATGACAGGTGTCTCAAATCTGGTGGTTCTTATGTCGAAAAATAGCTCAAACATTGATGTATCTGGTGCCAATAAAGTTTATCAAGTAACTGTGTTTTTTTTCTTTGTTAGCGAAATAATTTCTGGATGGGGCTCGTGCAATACGGTAATCTGTCTCCATATCAGCCGTTCTTTTGGCTCCATGTCTTACAAAGCGGAGATTTGAATCATGAACTCGTTTTAGTAATCTGGCCTATTTTGAGAGTTCATTTAGGGCGGATTGATTAGTGCAATGTTCCTACCTAGATATTCTAATGATACACCTAGAGACCCATATTTCGAAAGATTTCATTCTCTTCTAGCACCCACGTCTCACAGGCATTCTTTGCTCGTGTTCTCGCCAGAATTATTACTTTGGTTTTTCGCAATACGGTAGCCTACTGGAGATTTTTCAAATTCTAGTTAGTTTTGATGTTTGTTGTCCTCCAAGCCCTCACTTTTAGTTTAGGTACCGTAACTTAATCACTACGTGATGCCACATGTGATCCATATTACGAACACGTGATCCATGGGTAAAGGATGAGGGAGCAAGGTCAGAGGGACCTTGTAAGAACCATCTTGTCAACTGGTCAGATAGGCGTGACCACTGCCCGCGGCTGAAGCACTCAAGATGCCAGGAAAACGGTGACCTTCTACACCTAACTTGGAGAAATACCTCGGCCGGGACAAAGTATGGCTAAGCGACTCACAATGTGTATTTAAAAATATACAGTGTGGATACACTGATGAGTCAAAACATAAAACCATTGCCTTCCGCTTGTTGTTGTTGTTGTTGTTCTCCTTCTTCATCTTCTTCTTCTTCTTCTTGTAGGCGAACCAGGTGAAATTTTCGAAGTCAAATGCCATGTCCTGTGGTTCAGATTCCATGTTTAAAAGAGGTCCCGTGGCTCATGATCGCAAGATTAACGGTCACGTAAAACTACTAACTTTCATCCTTTTTTTTCTTTCTTCTTGTTCTCCTTAACCCACTGGTTAGAGGGCAGCAGGCATTTCACCTAAAAGTCTCCAATCTCTTGCCAACTGTTTAGTTGACAAAGGGTACTTTCCGCATACATAAAACTCATGAAGTATGTTCTCCTTGACCATCCTCTTTCCTACTGTGAGACATGGGTTCTAAAGAACTCTGACTAGTAGAGAATCAAATCTTTCGAAATACGGGTCTAAAGGTCTATCCATAGAAGATCTTGGAAGGAACACTGCACTAATCATTCTGTTCTGAATAAACTCTCAACAAAGGACAATGCAACTTTTCCTTCTTTTGCTTAATCTTCGACCAATGGTCGCTTTTCAATGATTTCTTAAGGATCTCTCGTTACTTACGGCAATCATTCTGACAGTTCATCATTTGGCGCTGCATCACATTTCAAAAGTCTGGAGTTTCGATGCTTCAGATTTTCACAGAATCCAGATTTCTGAGTCATAACCACTCCCATATAATACGAAGTAGAAATGAGAAACCACGAAAAACAACCTCTGGAAAGGTTCAGGTGGGAATCGAACTCACCTCTTGTCAGTTCATCCACATGGGGCTAAGTGTACCTCGTTCCAACACTCAGACCAGTTTGTAGGGTTTGAACATTGTGGGGTCGACCGTCACTGCTCAAAGAGGGAAGTTGATACTACTCGCAGCTACAGAACGGAAGACATCCAACCAGATAAGTAATAGCCTGCCTGCACTATAAAGTACAACCATAGTTGACTTTTACAACCATATAGTCACTCTAAACAGACACATTCCGGATTTCTATCACCATTTTAGCAATCCGCCTAACATCATATCCTACTACAACTAGCATACACTGACAAGTTGCATTGCCAATACTGAAACTAAATAATTGTACATATTGTAAATATTTTCTCCTGTATTTCCAAACATAGAATTTACAGCCTAAGTGTAATGGATCTGATGATGATCGCTTGACGATCGAAACTGGTCATCCTGTGTATTTGTTTATCTCATGTAGTTGTTTCAGGATTAGGTCATAACCCAGCTCTTTTGGGTACATTCGTGTTGACCGACTGAAAATCACCAAACTTTTGTTTACTCAGACCAGAATTAAATTTCTTGGCAGAGCAGAGAAGAATGCCATGAGTTGGTTTTTCTTTGCTTTGCTTTGTACTTATCAAAGTCACAGGTTGGCCAAAAAACACTATTCATTACTACTAGGACAAATTTTAACGGTGCTTTATTTTAGTTAGTTATTGTCGAGATGAAGTTCCAGAGGAGTAGGGTAGGAGTAACAAGAATGGATAGAGTAAGGAATGAGAGAGTCAGAGAGATGGTAAGAGAGGAACCATTGCGAAATAGAATAGAGCGATCTAGGCTGCAATGGCATGGACATGTGAGGAGGATGCGAGAGGAGAGGATACCGAAGAAGATGTTTGGAATGGAAATGAAGGGAAGGAGGCCAAGGGGAAGACCAAGGGACAGATGGACAAAAGGAGTTAAAGAGAGTGTGGAGGAAAGAGGAGTGTGCTGGGACACAGTGGATGATGAGAGATGGTGGATGGACAGGAAACGATGGAGAGGCGTATGTTCCAAGCAGACCAGACCAGCGGTCGGAAACTGCTCAAGATGATGATGATGATTGTTGCTTTAAGGGGTGGAACAACTAGGTCATCTACCCCGTACTTTATTTTGCTTATTATTTAATTAATCCTTTCTCACATCTGGATTTCATCTTTCCCGGCAGCGATGTTCATCTGCCAATCAGTTACTAATGTAAGCACTAGAGTGCATTGCTAGACCTACCCACAATATTCATCAAAATAGGCCTAAACAAATCGCAGTCAGTGATAAAAAGATAAAAACAAAACATCAATCATATCCGTCGTTTCAGGTGTGGATGATTATTTATTTATAGGAAGATTTTTAAACCGTTCTCCCTTTGCGTCAACATCTTGGAAGATGACCTTGGGCAATTAAGGATACTTTTTCACACAGTTGTGGGTCGGTACCAATCGCTGGTGTCAATTCCTAAATTGTGGTTGGATTTGAAACGTAGACCACATGTCATTGACCAATGTCCCAAAATTAAAAGGAAAACGTTACGCGGTGCTGCAGAACCAAACCATAGAATCATGAGTATGCTTGTATTCATCTATTTACGTGCCGCCTTCGACTTGTGTATAGTGATCGTGCTTGCACTAGTTGCCAAAGTAATTAGGTGTCATGAATTTCTCCATGTAAAACAGTCCACAGTAATCCCAGATATTTGTTGTCGTTGCTTATTTTAGGGGCTGCATAGTGGTCATATTGCCCCAAATCCCAGAAAGCCAGCCCTAAAACTTATCCATCTTATAAGTCCATAGGGGTGAGGTCTGGTGATCTGAATGGCATTTCTATCGTCCCTCGTCTTCCAATAACTCCTCCACTATACATCTCAGCATCGTAATATCGTACAGCAGTAACATACAGTAGTGTGGTGAAGCACCATCATGCTGAAAGTAAAGTGATCTGAATTTTTTGTAGTTCATTTCACTGGAACAATGTAGGTATATTTGTAGGTACTTATTATTTTACTGTTCCAACAAAATACCACGGCCCTAGAACTCCATTTCATGACATACCAGTCCACACAGTGACAGCAGGCTGGCTAAGTTGTCTTTCAAGAACCATGTCATCGATTTTTAATGTACCAGTCAATACAATAAGATACCGGTACGGTATTAAAAAGACAAAACCTTAGAGTGGATTGTTGAACTAGGAATTATTTAAAAGGTGGGTCAATGCACAGTGGGTCAAAATCGAAATCTAGGAGGACAAAATTATTTATTTTGATAATTAAAAAATCAAAATGTATTACTTCTTCAGCATTCTCATATAATTGCCGCTCACTGTTCTGGGATATAAACGCATCTTAGTGTAAATCTGTCACCACTGTTCGAGCAGTCTGAATTGGAGGGTGAATGTAAGTGGCTGTTGTTTGGTTGTCTTTGTGGTTAGTGTGATGCTTTAAGATGAAACATTCAGCTGAAGGTATGATCTTTCTAACGTGTTTCAGTTATTAATGGGCGTAATTGTTACGTAATTTGAGCTATATTTGCATTATATTGTTATACACCTGAGGTATGCCACCCCCTACATCCCTTATATTTCATACATCATAAATCATACAAATAAAACTCCCAGACGACTTCTACAAAATCACTACAGATCCAAAGCCCTAGCACTTCAAATAACCTTCAGTAACCTCATACTTGTCCTCCAACGACCCGGCCAGCAACTCACTTCCTAAGAAATCCGCAATTCTGCAAACTCGACAGGCGGACTCTATAAAACAGCAGAGGTGAGGTGACCTGAGGTCAGTCTTTCACAGTGCAACCAGGTGCCGGACCGCTGCCCAAAGTCGTCACGTCCAGATTGGTGAGTGTACAGCGAGCACACGTACAAACACACAAACACTTACACCTTCTCCCCCTCAATAATTGTAAAAGTAATAAGCATCTGAATTAATAGTATCTGCACTGCAGTGTTCTTTAGTACTCCACATTGGGAGTACGCATTAAATCCAAACATCTAGAAACTACGGTAACTGGTCATTTGGTTTATTTATTTAACTAGTTGATAAGCTCCTACCCTTTAAACCATTTCCCGGTAGGATCCTAAGAACACTTGTTTAATTGCTCAGCAGCTTCCGTAGTCAGCTGCTTGCGTCACGTCACATTGCTTGTGTGCGCGCCATTCACTAGCAGTGCGGCCAGTCAGTCCACATTAGCAAGAACCCGATCGACAGCACAGTGGCTCCGATACTTATTTAGCAAACCACCCCTTGTCTTCATCCCCTCGAACTACCGAAGCAGACTGTATAATTGGGAGTTCTCCTTTCGAGTGCCTGTACGCTCTCGAACGACTACACTTCTCACAGCCAAGCTACGAGCAGCCTTCCAGCTGCTCTTATTTCATCCCCTAAAACGATAAGTTACATTGTAGAGGACACCCTATCAGGTACCCTACAATATAATATTTAACTATTATTTTCAAAATTATATTTTCATTTAGATTTTTAGTATGTCGCGTCACTCTGCGTCACTTTCTACCTAATGTTAAAAAGTAGATAAAGTCTTGTAGTTTACGCCTGTTATATTTTTTTGCATCATTTTGCAACTTACTTAGTTATTTTACGTTTTAGAAGATACCATGCAACCTGTTCTTACACGTTTACAACTGTTTGAAGCACTGGGTTCGACGATTATGTCAATAGTGGAACTTTGTGACTTAGCTAAAAGTAAATTAGGGGTAGAAAATTGTTCTGAAGAGATAACTGAATGCTCTATCCAACTCCTAGTCATAGACAATTTCTTGCATGTGTGGACGTAGCTTGAAAAGGTCTTAACTGATGTTTATTATGAAGTAAACACATTATATACGTTGCTTTCACTCTAAATTCATGATTAAGACGTAAAAATAATTTTGTCCCCCTAGATTTCAATTTAGACCCACTGTGCAATGGCGTCCATGGGTTTTTCTACTTCCAGTCGCGTATACTTTGTGCAAGGTTACACGACAAGCCCACCTCGTAATGAGAGAGTTCGCCTCGTTGAGTAGTGGCTATCAATTTTGGCTGTCACCGTGGAGGTCCGGGTTCGATTCCCGGCTCTGCCAAGAAATTTAATTCTGGTGTGAGGGCTGGTACAGGGTACACTCAGCCTCGTGAAGCAAAACTGAGAAGTGGAGGGTTTGATTTCAACCTCAGCCATCCTGGAAGTGTTTATCCGTGGTTTCCCACTTCTACACCAGGCAAATGCCGAGATGGTACCTAACTTAAGGACACGGTCGCTTCCTACGTAAATCCTACCTCAATATTATAAATATACATAGTGCATACATCACATTGACACAGGTTATCAGACAAATTCTACGCACACCCATGTACACAGGGCCACATGACCACGACGTTGCAAAGCCCCTAAAAGAATCAACAACAAAATATTGATGAGAGAGGTGCCAATTATTACAAGAGGACACGCAGTTGCCGCTGACGGTAACAATGGACCTTTTCCCATGCAAGGTTGAACTGGTCTGGCTCGTGAGTTTTGAGACTGGCCCAGGTAAAGAAACAGGTTAGAACCTACTTTTACTAACCCTCATCTTGGAATTCGTGAATCTTGAGACTCATGAGTTTTAAGACTCGTGAGTTCTGAGACGTTGAATTTTTGCAGTCTCATTTCAACAATGATGAGATTAGTTAGTATTTATTTATTTATTTATTTGTTTATTTATTTATTTATTTATTTATTTATTTATTTATTTATTTATTTATTTATTGAGGTTTTAAGGGGCGGAACAGCGAGGTCATCTGCCCCCAATGATGATATTGTAGCTTTGGGTGCTCGACAATCCCAACTTCTCCAGCACTCCCATAGGCGAGGGAGCAAATGCTAAATCTGATCTGCATTGTAGCTTGGAAATAAATCACTTAACAAGATACGTTCATAAACTAACTTCAGTCAGGAAAACATTTACCTACTAGGCGAAGTGGGTTAGAAAATTGGCACTTTAAAGGAGACCATAGCTTCCCTAGGGTAGAGATTTCAATGTTTGTAGGGCCTAATCTCAGCCTAGCACCCCTTGAGGTGTAAAACATTTCCTACGATAAATGAAGGCTACACACCCTTACATTGATGTGTAGATTTTTGTCACGTATGCCAGTAAATCCGCCAGATTACAGGCCTTTACCCAGTCATTATATCTGGATTAGGAATGAAGAATTTGCGAATTAATTGGTAGATATTTGAGGGACATGCGTATTAAAACCAGAACCATTCAGTTGTAACATTTGATGTTGTATTTACCGCTCCAGTCCCCGAGGAAACCGGAATATGCTGGTATGTCCAGTGTGATAAGAATTGCGCCAAAATTTTACTGCACAGTTGTCGGATTCCCACATTTCTGCTATTGGTTAAATTCCAAAATTATATTTCGGAGTTGTTTTTAATAATTAGAAGCCATTTTTTCTTCAGACAAAATCGACGGCCTCAACACAAAGAATATGGATATGCTGCTCTCTAGCGGATACATGGTGAAGTGTGTCATGCGTGCGTGTGCAGCTTTCGGGTTTCCGTTGTTTCAAAACCGTGACAAGAAAATTCAATGACAAAGGCATGGAGTGTCCATACTGTACATGATTAAGATCACCAAAGGCCTTCGCATCACAACAGTCTTTCTTCTATCATGATTTCTCTCGTTCCAACACCATCATAGATGCCAGACGTTTTATCTGAATTTAACCATAGAGTAAATAGAACCCGATAGATTTCATAAGATAGGTAGAGTATTATTTGTGCTGTTTAACTCTTGGAAGCTCTTGATGCAAACATCTAGCCGCAGATATAAAAAACAACTTAAATGAACCAAAAGCAACATACCACATCTTAAGTTTTGATAGTGAACCTCAATGTCTACATTTTTTAAAGGAAGTTAAGAGAATGCAATGGACCGATAGATTCCTCTTATTACCATAGGGAGACTCACATGTTACACTTGTTGGTCTGAAGAAAATTGCCTGCCATCTATGGCAGTTTTGGAACTACTCTCACAATACCATTGTTATAGTCAATCTCAGCTTAATGCGAAGGCTTTCCCTAAATTATTCTGTGCACTCTTGTCTTTTCAGATGTCTGTGCAGCATCTCTTGTGCAGTTTATTTTGGCCCTTTCGAATATGACCTAACTTCAATAGATCAAACTACTGTTTTAAATTATTATCAATAGGTAAGATAGAATACTATAAGGATGGCGATAAGCATATGTGCTCAAGAGTGCCCAGATTTGCTTCAGTTTGATGTGAAGAGTGCCCTGCTGTAAGGAGACTGGGCTGAAGAGATCTTCATGAAACAACTTGAAGGTTTTGAAGATGGAACTGGAAGAGACTGTTAACTTTAGAAGAGTAATTACGAATTTCAACAAGCAATTTGGTTCTGGAATAAGTAGTTTACTGACTTTCTTAAAAAGTGTCACTTGGTGTTAATTTAAAATGATCCACAGTAAGCACTTCAATCATTACTGAACAGTGGAAATATATAATAACCCTAGTACCAAAATCAAAAACAAGTTCCAGGCGTCATCATATAGCCCACATAAAAGGGAGGATACCAATTTTCTGACAAAATTTGAACTACTTGGAAACAATTCTTCACATGGCTCATTTAATTTTGTTCTAGGCGACGTTTCCTAGCCCAAATTACAACAAGAATGTGAATTAGAAAAAACATGCTTGGCGTGGTTTAATACATCCAATACAAATTCTGAATTTCAGTTGAAGAGGGTCAATATTGTGATGCTAGTTTTAAGGATCTGGAGAGGAAGTTCCCTGTTGTACTTAGCCTTTGTTTCCATACCATTTAACCAACTGTGAATTATTTTCTCTGGCACTTGAATGTCCCACAGTAAAACACTGGGAAATGGCAAAGAGCTTGAATGTAATTAAAATAGACCCTTAATTATTATGGGATACATTTGAAAAGAAACTCAAAGAGACTCCAGAGTTTCCCTAATTCAAACCAAGAAGATCTACCTCTGGTTCCGGGATTCTCTATAAATTTCTAATGGTCCTATTGCATGATCTAACACTAAGATATCCATTGGCGAACAGACTGAAATTCATTAGAAGTTTTATATGAAAGGACAGTGTCTAGAAAATTTATCGTCAGTAGTTAGCAGACATCCTAACCAAACAACTCCCCAAGCAGTTGTACGAGTCGCTCTGGAGCTCATCGCATTGTGTATGAGGTCAGTGAATAATGCTGTGTTTCAATTAATTGTTTTTGTAGTTAAAAGGAGTACAAGCAGATATTTTATTTATTTTTCAGTCGGTCAACAGGCTTGTACCCAAAGTAGATGGGTAATTCCCTAATCCTGAAAAAAAAAAAAAATACATGAGATTAATAAATACACTTGGATGGCCAGTTTCAATCGTCAGGCGACCATCAGATCCATTATACTTAAGGAAGGAAGCTTTTAGTTTTACGTGACAGTTAATCATGGGATCATGAGCCACGGACCTCCTTTTTTCGTGGAATCCGAACCACAGGACATGGCATTTCACTTCGAAGATCTCACATGCATTGACCGGGAATCGAATCCGGTCCACCTTGGTGAGAGACCAACAGCTTGACCACTGAACCCCCAACGCCCCATTACACTTAGGCTAAAAAAAAAGTGTAGTCTATATGTAATGGATCTAATGATGATCGCTTGACGATAGAAACTACTCAGCCAAGTGTACTTATTGATCTCATGTACATTTTTTCAGGGTTAGGGAATAGCCCGACTCAAACTTTCGTTTACTAAAGCAACACTGAAAATGGCTTCAAACACCATAATAAAGACATTTTATTTTAGTAGAAGTGTTGAAGTAAAAATAAGTCATGGTATAAGCTCTTTAATAATGGATTGTCTGTATGTTGGGTAGTTATCCCAGAGGCTGGTGGGATCCTCAAAAAGTACTGCCATAGATAAGGTCGGTAGGTACCCACAAAATACTATGGCAGCACTATAATGAGGCATACTAGGCAAGGTGAGGAAAGGGGTAGTTTTCCATTGCTTTCCTCACTGAGTCAGAACAATAGTACTAACCCTATGAGTAGAACCTTTCTAGTACACACTAACTGTGCCCTGAAGGCCATTCCCTACTACCACTCATACTTCAAAGCTTCCATAAAATCACAGCCATGAGTGGGGCTGAGACATCGGTGAAAAGCCACATTTTACTCTAGCCTGTGCAACAGACAATTGCAAATGCACTGCATTCATCAAGATATGGTAAAAATCTGTAATAATTCCTTCCTGTCTCAGCAGTGACCAGACATTCTTTGGTTCTCTGCTGTATCATTCAATCAAACGCATATGCAGTTTAAGTGCAATCAGTTCATAATGTCACGTTACCGTTTTAAAAAAAAGGCTCTCGTGCATTGTATCACTGCCATCGTGATTGTATGGTGCCACGTTTCAATTTTTTATTATCACTCTGGAACTTGTTTGTACTAATTGTGCCATGTTATTGACCCTAGCCACGGCTTCGGTGGCGTAGTCGGTAGCATGCTGAACTGCTGTGCCCAAGATAGTGGGTTCAAACCCGGCCGAAGTCGTCGGATTTTTTAAGAGCGTTAAAAATCCTTCAGTATGCCTTCCTTCGGAGGGGAAGTAAAGCCGGCGGTCCCATGTCATAGATTTATGGCATGTAAAAGATCCTTTCACAGACTAAACTTGTGTAAAGCAAAATTTGTTAGGTTAGATTTCGTCAGAACGCTCTATCAAAGTTACAACGTTCACCACTAGGTGTCATTGATATCTGGTGGCGAAAGTTGGAACTACTTGAAATTGAACGGAACATGTAGCTCACCCTTTAGGGTGTCCGCTGGAAGCGCTACAGACTCAGGCGAGCCGAACATGTCCTCGGACACTCTCGGCACTAAAAGCCATACGATAAATAAATAAATAAATAAATTGACCCTAGCCTAACTGCTTTTAAGAAACACCACATTCACTCTTTAATAAGGACATTATGAACATTTTCACTTTGCAGTAATAAACTGATGAAACAATGCGTCGCCATATTGGATACCGTAAGGCTTGTATGAGGCAATGCAGCCAACTTAACTTCACCGCACTCCCCTGTAGTGAGGTTAGATGACTGTCTGGACGAAAATTAATGATGTACTAAAGTTAAGACGTGATGTACTAATGTTGGGTGAGTCAAAGCCATTGGTTGCTACTTGGTTAGACGACAGTCTGAACGAAACTATTAGTCGCTACTTGGTTAAAAAGGAAGATTGTAGATTTACGTGACCGTTAATCTCGAGATCATAAGCCACGGGACCTCCTTTTAACGTGGATTTCGAACCACAGGACGTGGCATTTCACTTTGAAAATCTCACATGCATTGACCGGGAATCGAACCCGCTACTTGGTTAGACGACAGTCTGAACGAAACTATTAGTCGCTACTTAGTTAGACGGCTGTGGACGAAACCATCTGCCGGTACCAGGTTAGAAGACTATCCGGACGAGAATTAGGCTACTGCTTGCACTACTAGCAAGGAGGCTTGTGGCGTAAGCCCTAGGTAAGCCCTGCGTTCACCACTTTCAAACTAAGTGGCAAAACCACCGCCAAACAATAATGTCGGCACTGCTGAAAAATGCAATAACACCCTCTAGCGATAAAATGTTCAACTCCTGTATCTTAGTAACATTACATTATGATGGCGACTGACACCGTGTACAGAACGAGTTCCTTAAAAATCACAGTGAATAAAACCAGGAGGGGCAGATTGTGGAATGCAACAATGAAAGAAGAGCTAACGATGGAACCGACAGTAACTTACACACCATCCAAAAACAAGCCCTAAGACGGATGGACACAAGTTAAATGATGCAAGAAGCTGAAGCAGTTATTTGGGGCTAAGCCGGAGGTACTCAAAATAGATATCATCCCAGGAAGATTTAGATCCAGTATCGGCGCAGTATGTCTGAGATGATTGAATATAGAAGCTATTTTTCAGTGGTACAAACTGTGGGCGCCAAAACAGAGTAGTCTACTGGTACACCTTCCAAACAATTCTGGTTTAATGTCAACCGGTATTAGGAACCGTGCTGATCAACTGAATGCAGGTTCGTATCCTGGCGCAGTCAGCTGGCATTTGAGGGTGCGCAAATGCGAGGGAGCCGTGTCAGTAGATTTACTGGCACGTTAAAGATCTCCTTCGGGGCAAAATTCCGGCACCCCGGCGTCCCTAAAAGCCACAGTAGTTAAAAGGGACGTAAAACCAATAACATTATTATTATTATTTGATCAACTGAAAATCAATTCTGTTAATAGATGTCAATGATGAGGTATAAAGAAAAACAAAGATCCTGCAGCAAGCCAGGATATGTAAGACTACAGGACATGGTTGATGGACCTGACACTGAGAGGCAGGAGGGAATAAAGAAAGAGTAGGTCCTATCCCAATCCTAGAACATAACAATTACTCACATACTACAGGCATCACAAAACACAGGTTATAAGACAGATTACACGCACACAAGCAACAACATCACTTAATCAAATAACACACATACCGTAGGCCAAGGTTTACCCCAGTTAATGACCTTGATATCTCAGCCCTCGAATGAAACAACAAATCACAGGAAAACGACATTATCTAAAAGAAACCTCCGTGCAGACAACCACCCATAGTAACATGCACCAAAACAGAGCAGCCTAACAGTACCCGTACACAAATAATAATAATAATAATAATAATAATAATAATAATAATAATAATAATAATAATAACAATAATAATAATAATATCGTATGGCCTCGGTGCCGGGTGCAAGCTATATTATTTGCACCTAGAGGGCAGCTTGCATGTCGAATTTCGTTGTTCCTTGAAGTACTATGAAATTCAAGGAGGTTAGATATCTAAGCTCCTTGAACACTATAGCGCTTTCTAGTAGAGAAATTAGGAACTTTGTGTTGGTGGAAACTCCCGAGATTAATTTTGCCATTATGAACATGGCCTACTGAATTCAAATGGGTTCTTTAACATGCCAACATCGTATGACATACGTGTCGTAATCTTTGCCGCCTTTCAAAAATCACTTACCACTGTCAGGAGCGAACCTGCAAGCTTGGGATTAGTAGACCGACACGTTAACCACTCACCCACCGTGGCAAGCCCGTACACAAATACCATCCGGTATATGGAACCGTGTTGTAACGTACGAATGTTTATCGGGTTAACTCGCGAGCCATTTTCCGTGCCTCCATTACCGTAAAGTCCTTCACCATATTCGTCAATTAAAATTTTGCAGGCTACCAAGACTGGTTTTATACCGGTATTCTTTTCTTTATGTAGGTACAGCTATCACGCCCAATAAACTAAGAAAGGACCGGCTTTGATACGGTTAAACGGTGAAGACCATTAACACAGAAAACTGGAGGTAGAAAATGTATTTGTTTCCATAAAACATTATATTCTTCCAAGACGAGCTCTTGAAAAATTGTAATCGAAACGGAATGTGAAGTAGAATAAAACTTGTTGCAGATGTAATTTAGTTTAAATTGCTTGGGTAAAAGATACGGTAATAAAAATAAAGACCCAGACTTTATTTTCTTAAACAATTGTCAAACAGGAGAAAAATGTAAATGTTAATAACGGTCGAACATCAATTCCCCTCGATTTTCCTTAATTCCACTCGGTCCTCCAACGAACCCAAAATGAGTTCCTCAACTCCACTCAGGATTTGGCAAGGGGTCGGCAAATGTCATAACCATCCTGTTCGCATACCAAGGGCCGGATCAAACACTTTCTGCAGCGCATGAGCGAATTCTTGAATGCAGCTGATTTTTCCGTTTTAGGCTGGAAAACAGTATTTTCAGATATCGAAGTGTCGCCTCCGTAGCGTAGCGGTCGGCATGGTTAGCTGCCGCCCCGGAGGTCCTGGGTTCGATTCCCGGCTCTGCCACGAAATTTGAAAAGTGGTATGAGGACTGGAACGGGGTCTACTCAGCCTCGGGTGGTCCAAATGAGTAGAGGGGGTTCGATTCCCACCTCAGCCATCCTCGAAGTGGTTTTCCGTGGTTTCCCACTTCGTCTTCGGGCAAATGCTGGGATGGTACCTACTGTAAGGCCACGGCCGCCTCCTTCCCTCTTCCTCGCCTATCCATCCCAATCTTCCATCCCTTCCCATCCCTCATGAGGCCCCTGTTCGCTTTGCAGGTGAGGCCGCCTGAGCGAAGTGCTGATCACTCCTCCCCAGTTGTATTCATCCCGACCAGATGTTCCAGGCTCCAGGACACTGCCCTTAGAGGCGGTAGTGGTGAGTTCCCTCGCTGAGTCCGTGGGAACCACCAACCTAGAGGGTAAATTGACTAAATTAAAAAAAACAGATATCGAAAGTATTTTTTTAGGTACAAATTATACACCTATTATTATCTAAATTTAATTTTATGATGTCTGACTAGGTTAAAAAACATACAAACATTTAATTATGCACATGTTAGATACGATGCATAAAATTTGCAGAAAAAAAAATGACTTCAGAGCGCTTGACCGATGGCGTGGTGGTGTTCGCAAGACATTGTTGTGCCATTGGTCAACCGCTCTGATGTCAAGTCCGCTCATTCGTTAAATCAGGTATAAAGTGTTTATCACATTATAACTTAAATGGCAGAAAATACAAGTGATTTAATATTAATCATAATATTCTTTTAAATATGTCTGCCAAGTTTTCTATTTTTTCTACAAATTTTATGCATTGTTTTTAAGATGTGCATTATGTTTTTTAACCTAGTCAGACATTTAAAAAAATTGAGAATAATAGGGGTATAATTTGTACCTAAAAATACTTTCGATATCAGCTGTGGATGCTGAATATACTGTTTTCCAGTCTAGAACGGGAAAATCAGCTGCATTCAAGAATTCTCTCATGCGCTGCAGAAAGTGTTTGACCCGGCCCTTGGTATGCGAGCAGGAGGGTTATGATATTTGTTTACGTCATTGGGGGTAACCCCTTAGCCAACCCCTTGCTAAAGCCTGAGCGGAGTTGAAGAACTAATTTTTGGGTCCCTTGGAGGACCGAGTGGAATTAAGGAAAATTGAGGGGAATTGATGTTCGACCGAGTGGAATTGATGCCCGACCTTAATAACTGACTCATCATGAGTGTTCCCAAAATTGATCTAGTTATATTGATAAAATTATTTGGTCCATTTGGCTTTATTTGTGGCTATTAAATTGTTGAAGTTAAGTTTTTTATAATTATTGTTCTTGTTGTGGCTGTGATTATGTGAACTCAAAAGAAAAATAATAGGAGGATATTAGTTAACAGGCCTAAAAGTAGAAAATGTTTAAATGTTTGGAGGCGAGAGGGATGATTTACCATGGTAATCATACCATCTTAAAAGTTGTACTTAATGTACCACCTTATTTCCCCGATTTTCTTTTGTTTTTTGTTTTGTTTGTCACTTATGAGTGTCATAAATACCAGCGAAGATGTTCTTAATTTTCAACTTTATTTCCCATTAGTGCTACTTAAATATCACCTTAGAAGTTGTTCCTAATTTGTCTCCTTATTTCCTTCTTAGTACCACTTAGCTACAACTAAGATAACGCCTTAAAATTTTCCCATAATCACCATCTTATTTCCTCCATACTGCTACCTTAACCCTTGTGTGTCACTTTAGCGCCCCCTTGCACTAAGCTGCTGCTTCCTTCTTGCCAGTTTATGTGTTATGCTCCACATTTCAGCAAAACACAAAAGTAATGGTCTGAGGATTGCATTATAAATAATAATTGTTGTGTTCCTTGTTAAATACAATATAGTGCCCAGATAATACAATGTCTTGTTTGCAGTTTTAATCTTTGCTTGGCGTTCTTGCTGCCTTTGAGTTTGATCATCAATCAAACCACCCAGGAATTTTAACTCATGTATGCCATGTGCTCTGTTTTAAATGAATGTTATACAGCCAGAATTGCAACCCTTCTCAGTTAGGTGTGCTTAATGACATATGTTGAATGAGATTAGTGGAAGTTATCATTTTACATTTGTCTTTAAAAAAACATAACGAAAAAAATATGATATGTCATAAACATCCGGATCCTGGTAATGATATTCAACAAGTTCGGATTGTATTCTAAAAACTATCCGCAAATTTACTCCAAACATTATTCGCAGCTTATCCGCTATCCACACAGCCTTGTAAATTATATCCGCATGGCGCAGAGCTTAGAGATAGTGCATCTCTCTGTCTCAGTCCAGTTTAATTCTGGAAAGCATTTACTTTCTTCCCATTAAGCAAACACAACTAAGATTACCGCCCATACGTAGTTTAATAATTAATTGGTATTCTGCCCGAAGGCAGGTCCGAGCCTCCGAAGAGGCTACCCCCAGCCGGAGTTTACTTGCGGTAGGGTGGCCAGCGCCTTTCCGCTCCTCCTTATGTTGACCAACAGCGCGCAGTGCCTACAACCGGCATACCATCCAAGTTCCGACCGCGCCCAATGTTGCTTAACTGCGGAGTTCTCATAGGATCCGGTGTTTCAACACGGCTAGGCCGTTGGCATACGTAATTTGCATACGTTTATTAGTTATATGGGAAAGCCAAACTCCATCATACACACATCAAAAAAAGTTTTGCATCACCTCGGTTCCCAGATCTCCGGCATATAGACGTTGACTGTGTATATTGTATCCAAGATACAGTCCCTTTGACTGTTCATAGATGTCACTAAAACTGCTCAAAGATGTAAACAACCATGCATGAGCAGGGCCTATTAGACGGAGGGGGTACGACAGCCGATCAGTTCCAGTCATTCCACCAGGACGAAGGTACGCTGCTCATGTTGTCTGTAGTTCTACCATGCCTAGAAGGTCAATACCGCAGTTCGATCGCGTCCGCATTGTTACTTTGTGTCAAGAAGGGCTCTCAACAAGGGAAGTTTCCAGGCGTCTCAGAGTGAACCGAAGCGATGTTGTTCGGACATGGAGGAGGTACAGAGATACAGGAACTGTCGATGACAGGCCTCGCTCATGCCGCCCAAGGGCTACTACTGTAGTGGATGACCGCTACTTACGGATTGCCGCTCGGAGGAACCCTGACAGCAATGCCACCATGTTGAATAATGCGTTTCGTTCAGCCACAGGACGTCGTGTTTCAACTCAAACTGTGCGCAATAGGCTGCATGATGCGCAACTTCACTCCCGACGTCCATGGTGAGGTCCAGCTTTGCAACCCCGACACCATGCAGCGCGGTACAGATGGGCCCAACAACATGCTGAATGGACCCCACAGAATTGGCATCACGTTCTCTTCACCGATGAGTGTCGCATATGCCTTCAACCAGACAATCGTCGGAGACGTGTTTGGAGGCACCCTGGTCAGGCTGAACGTCTTAGACACACTGTCCAGCGAGTGCAGCAAGGTGGTGGTTCCCTGATGTTTTGGGGTGGCATTATGTGGGGCCGACGTACGCCACTGGTGGTCATGGAAGGCTCCGAAACGGCTTTACGATACCTGAATGACATCCTCCGACCCATAGTGCACCCATATCGGCAGAATATTGGAGAGGCATTTGTCTTCATGGACGACAATTCTCGACCTCATCGTGCACATCTTGTGAATGCGTTCCTTCAAGATAACGACATCGCTCGACTACAGTGGCCAGCATGTTCGCCAGACATGAACCCTATCGAACATGCCTGGGATATGTTGAAAAGGGCTGTTTATGGACGTCTTGACCCACCAACCACTCTGAGAGATTTACGCCGAATTGTCGTTGAGGAGTGGGACAATTTGGACCAACAGTGTCTTGATGAACTTGTGGATAGTATGCCACGGCGAATACAGGCATGCATCAATGCAAGAGGACGTGCTACTGGGTATTAGAGGTAGTGGTGTGTACTGCAATCTGGACCACAAATGCTGAAAGTCTAGCTGTATGATGGTACAACATGCAATGTGTGGGTCTCATGAGCAATAAAACGAGCTGAAATGTTGTTTGTGTTGATCTCTATTCCCTTTGTATTTAACGGTTCCGGAACTCTTGGAACCGAGGTGATGCAAAACTTTTTTTGATGTGTGTATTTCATGATCCTTCTCTATGAACTGAATCATATGTGTAGAGAGCTTCGAAGCCATTGCCTTAATGACAATTGATATTGTAACTTTTCAGTAAGTCAGCACAATGCAATCCCAATTACTGGGTCATGCAAAAGAATAACCTGAACAACTACATGAGATTAATATACTGTATGGCAATTGTTTCGAGTAAGAGTGCGTTCTTCGTGCCAATCACAGTTCCAGTTGTGAGTGGCATATCAATCAGTGCGGACGTTTTTCGAGCTAGTTTGCTCCTCCCCACCAGTTAACTCCAGTGTCACGAGTACAGTAAGTGTGCGGATATCGCCTCGTATCACCACTTGGTGGATTTTAGTTCTAGTTTTTTCTAAAGAGAATTCACCCAGGAATAACCATGCATCACTTAAGAAGAAATACCTTGAAATTCTGTTTCCAAAGAAATGCAACGCGACCCACAGCAGCAGAAATACTCACTTTTGCGGCAGACACCCTGCAGATCGCAGTGGACCAACTTGCAGCACTACAATTGGACGCCCCATCCAACTCAGTTTATATCATGGTAATCTCTCCAACTACACACATCAAAAAAAGTTTTGCATCACCTCGGTTCCCAGATCTCCGGCATATAGACGTTGACTGTGTATATTGTATCAAAGATACAGTCCCTTTGACTGTTCATAGATGTCACTAAAACTGCTCAAAGATGTAAACAACCATGCATGAGCAGGGCCTATTAGACGGAGGGGGTACGACAGCCGATCAGTTCCAGTCATTCCACCAGGACGAAGGTACGCTGCTCATGTTGTCTGTAGTTCTACCATGCCTAGAAGGTCAATACCGCAGTTCGATCGCGTCCGCATTGTTACTTTGTGTCAAGAAGGGCTCTCAACAAGGGAAGTTTCCAGGCGTCTCAGAGTGAACCAAAGCGATGTTGTTCGGACATGGAGGAGGTACAGAGATACAGGAACAGTCGATGACAGGCCTCGCTCAGGCCGCCCAAGGGCTACTACTGTAGTGGATGACCGCTACTTACGGATTGCCGCTCGGAGGAACCCTGACAGCAATGCCACCATGTTGAATAATGCGTTTCGTTCAGCCACAGGACGTCGTGTTTCAACTCAAACTGTGCGCAATAGGCTGCATGATGCGCAACTTCACTCCCGACGTCCATGGCGAGGTCCAGCTTTGCAACCCCGACACCATGCAGCGCGGTACAGATGGGCCCAACAACATGCTGAATGGACCCCACAGAATTGGCATCACGTTCTCTTCACCGATGAGTGTCGCATATGCCTTCAACCAGACAATCGTCGGAGACGTGTTTGGAGGCACCCTGGTCAGGCTGAACGTCTTAGACACACTGTCCAGCGAGTGCAGCAAGGTGGTGGTTCCCTGATGTTTTGGGGTGGCATTATGTGGGGCCGACGTACGCCACTGGTGGTCATGGAAGGCTCCGAAACGGCTTTACGATACCTGAATGACATCCTCCGACCCATAGTGCACCCATATCGGCAGAATATTGGAGAGGCATTTGTCTTCATGGACGACAATTCTCGACCTCATCGTGCACATCTTGTGAATGCGTTCCTTCAAGATAACGACATCGCTTGACTACAGTGGCCAGCATGTTCGCCAGACATGAACCCTATCGAACATGCCTGGGATATGTTGAAAAGGGCTGTTTATGGACGTCTTGACCCACCAACCACTCTGAGAGATTTACGCCGAATTGTCGTTGAGGAGTGGGACAATTTGGACCAACAATGTCTTGATGAACTTGTGGATAGTATGCCACGACGAATACAGGCATGCATCAATGCAAGAGGACGTGCTACTGGGTATTAGAGGTAGTGGTGTGTACTGCAATCTGGACCACAAATGCTGAAAGTCTAGCTGTATGATGGTACAACATGCAATGTGTGGGTCTCATGAGCAATAAAACGAGCTGAAATGTTGTTTGTGTTGATCTCTATTCCCTTTGTATTTAAAGGTTCCGGAACTCTTGGAACCGAGGTGATGCAAAACGTTTTTTGATGTGTGTATTATGGAACGACTTTTAAGAAAATTTGTTGGAGCTAACCGACTCAGCCTGTTTAATGGAGACACGGTCCCCGTAGAAATTACTGCAGCAGGCGTGGAAGCTACCACAGTCCGGTTGTTTAATATCCCCCCGGAAGTATCCGCAGACAAAATACGTCTACTTTCCTCCAAATTTGGCACAGTTAAAATATTACAAATGAATACTGGTCGCAATATTATAAATTACCTGTAGAAAATGGTATCGGACAAATTACATAGAACTCAAGCAACCCATACCCTTCTTTATAACCATTGATGGACACCGTGGTCAAGTCGCGTATGATGGCCAGGATCCCACATGTGCCATTTGTCATGCCACAGACCACCTTCGCATTGACTGCCCTCGCCGTTTCAATGTTAAGTCCCGTCTTACCCACGTCACCCCTCAGCCTGACCCTGCCACCACCGCCTCTCCCAATACCAGCACTTCTATCGAAGAAACACCAGGCCACAACCTAAGTGCATCGCGGGAACAATCTGAAGAGAGCTATCCCCCACTTGACCAGACGCTTAAGGCATGGGACATGCCCAGCCAGTGTTGTCTATCAACATGTGTATGCCAGATAACTCACCTCTGCCTGCAGCCACTCCCTCAGCAGTGCCGCAACAACTTGCCCCGGCTATTGACCTCCCCCTTCCACCAACCCCCCACGTCACACCTAGCCTCCTTCACCCCGCCAGCCCTATACATGAAAATCCAGGTTCATATAAGAAACCGAAATGGTCCGACGATATTCCAGACTACATCGTAGTCAGCCCTCTCTCCGACGAATCAGATGCTACTACAGTGATCGAACCCGTGCCTACTCGTCAGACAAAGCAAAAAGTTCGAAAACAGAATAAACTCGAGGCACATGCCAGTGTCAAAGATCCCCGTTTACGTCTACACGAACATCCCGGCCCTAGCTTTCCCGTTTCCATAACACCCCAGTGGCTACCCCTACCACCCCCGACGTTCAGGAGGTGCAACGGATAATGGAAGACCTATGCAAAATGACGTTTACTCCCAGCCCGGGGCCAATCATTAGTGTGTTCTCAAACTGGACAACTCGAACAACTCCCCGAATTCATAAACACCATGCGTGCCAAATACCGTGCCCACTCCATAGAGTCGTTACAATCTTTTGACTTACAGTTAGTCCCGGTCCTAACGGAACTTAATTTGTGTCCATAATACCACCATGCCTGCTACTGAACGTTTGTTTTGTGGAACTTTTCTCCATGACCCTCACGGCCACCCGTTACATGATGCTGTCTGGTACATGATCTTCTATGGTGTCCTGTGGTTCGGATTCCACGTAAAACGAAGGTCCCGTGGCTTATGATCGCGAGATTAACGGTCACGTTAAACTACAAGCTTCCTTTTTCTTCTATGGTGGTTACATACCTGGTGGCAACGGCAAACAGTCTAACCGTCGCTGGTCACGCCAGGTTAACAGATATCTCTGCTACCTCACCGTCCTCCTCATGATTCTACGTACAATTGCCACAGCCAACATCAATGGTATCATTAACGTTGGAAAATTAAAGTTGATTAAACAGTTCATCACCGACAATGATGTCGATATTTTATTGCTCCGAGAGATGTGCACAACAAATTTGGATATCCTGTCCCCCTTTGAATATGTTGTTAATCTATAAGAGCATCCAGCGTTTAGAAAAGACTGTGGAGACCTATGGCGACAGTGTTGCTAACTCTAGGCAGAGGTAGCGCTGACGTCATACGTTATGTACACCCACTTCGAGTACTGCGCTTTCATAAGTTACTGAGACAACCACAACCCCAGCAGCTACCTGAAATAGAACACGCCCAGGAAGGAGCAGTTTTGCAGGTGTTAACGGATTGGACCAGTATTATGGATACTGTATGCGAAGAGAACCAATAACGACATTCATTTCGTTGTGATATGACGCATTACTGATTGACAGATGTCGAGAGCACAACCCTTCCTTCCTTCTCGGATGTATGCAGACGATGTTAACAATTTTTATGTCAGCAATACTGTTGATCATCACCTCTTTAGTTATTAGTTAGGCTGTAATTTAGTTTCTTTCAATTTTATTATTGTTGTTTTGTTTAGATTAATATTTGTAATATTGTAGTGAGTTAGCCGTGCGGTTAGGGGCGCGCAGTTGTGAGCTTGCATTCGGGAGATAGTGGGTTGGATCGCAACTGTCGGCAGCCATGATTCGATCGAACAGAAAATAAAACAGACACACAACAGTAACACCAATTACTGATAGTGCTTCAGAACTTATGTTGTCGGCGGAACTGAGCACGTGCTCCACTCCGGGCGAGCATGCAGCACAGGACTAGGCTCTTCTTTCCAGCGTGCTAACCTCGAAAAATTTTTAAATACTAAGACGTAATATAAGCGATACTTGTACGCAATAACAAAGGTAATCAATTGGCAGATAATTGTAGGAAGCAATTATGACGAAAGATATATATGTTCCGAGTTCCTTCATTATAAAAGGTGAGGCAACAAAACCAGTGTAGGGGGGATTTCCGTTAAAAGTAAAAGCCCATAAGACCCACAGTCTTTTCTAAACACTTACTTACTTACTTTCCGTGTCCGGGAGACACACTAAATTCTTCCTTTCCAGAACTCAGCAGCTTTTATCCCTCGGTCTGTAGCCAAAGTAGTGGAGTAATGCCGATTCTAACGCACTCCAGAACCCTCCTCAACCCACTACTAAGCCTCAGCCATGTTAAATATCTCTCGAACGCATGATCCGATTTTGACAAATGACGTGTCATTGGACTCGGGCTGATGTCCTCTTTGCTATGGACCACTCGTTATATTTTTCAAATTTTTTTTGAAAATTTTTGTTTTCGAAACTAGGTGATAGTTTGAAAACTAAACATGATAGAACGTTGTGCCATGGCTCAAACGAATGGTCTTTATGCCCTTTATTTTCTATAATGAAACTTTTTTACTTTTATGTTTTTTTTGAAAACACTCGAATTTTGAAAATCCTATATTTTGGAAACTAGGAACTCTACAAAAACGTTTATTTGACATAAATGAAAGGTCCTTATGCCCTCTACCCCCAAAATAAATTTCAAGTCGCTAGAGCAAAAATTTGTGTTTTGTAAGTAGTGTGGTAGTGGGAAAGCTGCTTCCCTTTTTATTGAGCCACCCTCGTATTTGCCCCGAAGCTGATATCTCGCTAACCAATGGTCGGATTTGAACATACAGGGTGTCCTAGCACTCGTAGTGATGTCCCCTACTTTCCTATAGCCTCTTTATTTGATTAAAAGACCAAAACTAAAAGGTCATGTGCTTTTAATATCTCGCGAACCAATCATGCTAGAGGTGTGTTCGACAGGTCCAAGGACTCGGGCTGACGTCCTCTTTGCTATGGACCAATCATTGTAATTTTAAAAAAATTTGGGAAACGCGATTTTGGGGTAAACACGTGTTTTTGTGATTTTGCCGATATCTCACGAAGCAATAACGCTAGAGGCATGTACGATGGGTCCAAGGATTCGGGCAGACGTCCTTTTGCTATAGACCACTCGTTGTAATTTTTTAAAATTTTGGAAACGCGATTTTGAGGTAAACACGTGTTTTTTATGATTTTTGCCGATATGTCACGAACCAATAACGCTAGAGACGTGTACGAGGTGTCCTAGGACTCGGGCTAACGCCCCCTTTCAAATGTGGTAGATATTTTTTTCCAAAAAATAATTTACAAAGGGCCTAACGTCATACATGTTGAAAAAACGTTTTCTTTTTCTTTACTTGTTTATAATGTTTATAAAGCGTGGTGGTTGAGAGAGAGACGATACGGCTGGGTGTGTGTTTCAACGAACCTGTCGCTGACCATGGTGGCTGTGTTCAATAGATCAATCGCTATTTCGACGGGTCGGTGTATGACAGAGCGAGCGTGCGTTTTTCTGATATTTTACCTTTAACGTGTAAACGGTGATGAGAACTTGGTTCTATGTTGGTCAAAGCGAGTACAGAAAACAAACTTACAGGAGGTGAAGGTCATTTGAGCTTATTGAAAGGCATTGATCTGACTTGACAACAGGTGACGCTTGAAGGTGAAATAATCTGACCATCGTGGTGGCAGGGGAGTGTGAAAGGCATGCACACACATTTGTGAAACCACAGGCACGCTAAACCAGTGACATCCTGTCTTGCTTCGTACGTGACAAAATGCAAGTCCATGTGAAATTTGATCTACCGCAGGTGTTCGCTTGGGACGTTATCTGTCTACATGCGCGATAACTGTTAACAAGTTACATCCTGTCTTGCTTCGTACGTGACAAAATGCAAGTTGACGTGAAATTTGATCTACCGGAGGTGTTCACCTGGGACGTTAGCTGTCCACGTGCACGATAAGAGAATGTTCAAAGCGTGGGAAAAAAATGATTATACATGCAATGTGATATATAAAGACACGTCGCTGACATTTCCACTCGCACTTATGTGACTACTTTTGAACACGCTACAGCGTTGTGTGAAACACTTGGCCTTGTTTAACAGTTTTGGTGTTGGTGGAAAATACTTATTCTTGTTGTGAGGTAGGTATATATTTATTCATTTATACATTTATTGATTTATATATAAATACATGCAATTATTTATTGATTAGGTAATTAATGATTTTATTTATTTATTTGTTTGCAGATAACCGGTATAGCCTACTTGTCGTGTGTGTGTGTGTGAACGATATTAAAGAAAGAGAGAAAGACAGACAGCTAGAGAAGGAAACCATTTCCACACTAGTCCGTGAGACGGGAATATAGCAAAGCATTATACGTCAAGGTGAGATTTGTTTATATATATATATATATATATAACCTGTTTGATTTTGTTTTGTTTATGAAAGGCATAAATTATGGAATGGATATACTTATGGTGGTTTATTTTATTTCTTTTTAGAGTGTTGGAAAACGCTTGACCTCTGTGAATAACCAGGAACGTGTGTGTTTGAGATCATTGTCAGACAGTCTACATTTCTAAACTCAGGTGAGTGTGTTCTTTCAAAATAATGTCTTTTGCCACTGCTACCGATACGTTAATTTGGGAACCCCTAAATAGTTGTTTTAAATCGCGTGTGTGCTCTGGTCGTGTGGTCAATGTTAGAAAAAGTTTGATTCCCAAAGAATTTTTAGAATCTTGTTTTGAAATTTTTAAAATTGAAATTTGTACAGCGCAAAGGTTGCATACGGCTTTAAAGGTGAATACAGAACTGGTGTGCGATTTCGTATATAAAAAGAAGGACGTAGAGCATAAAGAGACATTTTATATTTGCAGTAAAATGCAAGAGCTATTCATAGCCCATAATTTGGAACAGTGGTATGAAACCCACGTGGTGAATGCCTTGCTATCAAAATTTGATAAACTGCAACAAGGACCGAGTGGTCTAGCCTTAGACAAAATTCATCATTTGCAAATCAACATTTGTCAATTCAACCCGTTGAATGCTGGGTCTAGCTATATTAAAACACCACCAGCCATAGCTTCGAAAAAGGCTGTGGTCAATATAAAGAATCGTGACAATGATTGCTTTCTGTGGTCTGTGGCTGCGTTTTTGCAACCAGCACAACGTGACAGTTGTCGACCAGGAATGTACAAGGCGAAGTTTGTTGAAATGAAACAAACTTTAAATTTAACTCGAGTATCGTTCCCTATGGACTTAACCGAGATCCATAGGTTTGAACAAGATAACCAGGATTTTTCGTTCACGGTGTATGGCCTTGATGGTGATGAGATTGTGGGTCCTCTTTATGCCACAAAAGAACCGAAACGACACCACATTCATCTTTTATATTTATCTGTAGGAGAGGTGAATCACTATTGCCTGATTAAAAGCTTAAGTAGATTGCTAAGCAGTCAAACGTCTAAGCATGGACATAAAACACATATTTGTGATCGTTGCTTGCAATATTTTACAACCCCCATGCTCTTAGAACGTCATAGGGTAGATTGTGTTTCTCAGGAAGCGGTGAGACTGATATTGCCACACGGGGACAAGGCTGTGTTAAAGTTTAAGGACATTCACAAGCGTGACACTGTCCCCTATGTGGTATATGCAGATTTCGAAGCTCTCACCACACCCATGGCGGGATGTGAACCAGATCCCACCATAAGCTCAACCACACCCATTCAAAAACATGAACCTTTTGCCATTGGATTTAATGTGGTGTGTGCCCATGACCCCACGCAATCCGTTTACAAATACCGTCAGGGGCCAGATTGTGCCAAATGGTTCTTGGATGAACTTGTCAAGTTGGCCGACCATGTACAGGAATTACTGGACCACCCAGTACCCATGAGCCTATCTCCAGAACAACAGCAGCAGTATGAGCATGCCACGACATGTCATATTTGCGAAAAGCCACTGATCAGTGCTGAAGACACCGTTCGTGATCACTCGCACTTTACGGGGGAGTTTCGTGGAGCTGCGCACAGTAAATGCAACTTGAACTTTCCAGCTCCTCGCTTCATCAGTGTCTTTTTCCACAATCTGGCGAATTATGACATTCAGTTTTTGATTCGTGAATTGGGTCATGTCAACAAGGGCTCGTTTACCATTATCCCCCAAAACCATGAGCGTTTTACGGCCCTGACATGGTGGTTGAGCAACTTTAGCATTCGATTTTTGGATTCCTTTAAGTTTATGGCATCCTCGCTAGACAGCCTTGTGAATGGCTTGAATGAGGAGGAATTAAAAAATACTAGAATGCATTTTAATGATCCTGAGCAATTTCAATTGTGCATTCGGAAAGGTATATTCCCGTATGATTTCTGCAACAGCTGGGACGTGTTAAAGCAAAGAAAACTCCCACCACAAGAGAAATTTTACTCCAAACTAACACGCAGTACCATTTCCGATGAAGACTATGCACATGCATGTCAAGTTTGGCGAGTGTTTGGCATGAACACGCTAAGTGAATATGCTTTGCATTACCTAAAACTGGATGTATTGCTGCTCACTGATGTGTTTGAAAAATTCCGTAACTTGTGTCAACACATTTACGGTCTTGACCCGGCTCACTATTACACGAGTCCTGGGCTCTCGTTTGATGCCGCTTTAAAATACACTCAAGTGGAATTGGATTTACTCACTGACGTAGACATGGTTCTATTTTTTGAAAAGGGCATTCGTGGCGGCTTTGTGTCGCTTAACCAACGCCATGCCGAAGCGAACAATGTCTACATGCCTGATTATTCACCAGACAAACCAGAATCGTACTTAATGTACTATGACGTGAATAATTTGTACGGTTACGCCATGAGTCAGCCTTTGCCCTATGGGAAGTTTGCTTGGCTGACAGACAAACAAGTGTCAGAATTTGATGTGAACATGGCTAGCCAAGAAACAGGCTGTGGATATGTGCTAGAAGTGGATATTGAATATCCCTCATCCTTGTATGATGAACATGCCGATTTCCCATTCTGCCTTGAGCAAATGGTTCCCCCTGACAGTAAAGTGAAAATTGAAAAACTCATGGGCACACTTTACAACAAAAATCGGTATGTGCTACATATCCAAATGTTGGTGCAATGCCTCGCCCAAGGCTTGGTGTTAAAGAAAATCCACAGGGGTATTTCTTTTGCTCAAAAAGCATGGCTTGAGCCATACATGCGACTCAACACAGAGCACCGACAAATGGCAACACAGCAGTTTGAAATTATTTTTTTTAAATTAATGAACAACTGCATCTATGGCAAGTCTATGGAGAATGTCCGCAAATACCGTGACATTAAATTAGTGAATGTCTGGGAGGGGCGGTGGGGTGCCCGGCGGTACATTGCCAAGCCAAATTTCAAATCGATCAAAATTATCGATGAGGATTTGGCTACTATTGAAATGAGTAAGACCAGCGTGACCATGGATAAGCCCATTTACTTGGGTCAAGTCATTTTAGACTTTTCTAAATCGGTCATGTATCGATTCCACTATGAGTTCGCCAAACGCCATTTTGAGGACGTCTCTCTTTTGTATATGGACACGGACTCATTCATTTACCACATTCGCCACTGCAATCCCTATGACGTCATGAGGCAACATAGTGACTGGTTCGACACCTCTTGCTATAGCGCTGACAACGTGTTTCAGCTGCCCATAAAAAACAAGAAGGAAATGGGCGTTTTAAAAGATGAATGCGGTGATTCCATTATGACGGAATTCGTAGGTTTGGCTTCAAAAATGTATGCTTACCGCACACTCGACTGTAAGGAAGCCAAAAGAGCAAAAGGTGTAGGTAGGGCAGTGGTAAAATCGCTACGTGTTGATGACTATCTAGCGGTTTTACGCACTGGCAAAGCTATGTCTCATACACAGTGCAGGATACAATCAAGCAACCATCATTTGTATCTTGTGGAACAGAGAAAACGCACCCTAGCTTCCATGGATAACAAACGTGTGTGGGCTGATGACCTGCTCACTAGCCTACCATGGGGTTATGATCTCAAGGAGGAGGAGGTGTGATTTCACTGTTTAATCTGTTATGAGACATAGCTTTATGTAACTTGTAGATTTAGTATTTTGTAAATATTGGTTTCTGCCATTGTAAATAGTAGATTTTGTAAATAGTGGCAATCCACATGGACCTTTTGCTCTTTAAAAAAGTTCTATGCAACCTTATTTTTTAAATTTTTTGATTGGTAAATAGTTTGATTCTTTTAACGCTGTACAAAGTTGAGTTTTTTTGTAAATATGAAATAAGTAAGATTTTTAGTAACTTTAATAACTAGTATTTAATTATTTTTCGTAATGTAAATGATAAACTGAAAAGTTCTTTTGGGATGAGGGTGCATGTCGAGAATGTGCTTTTGGGAATAAATAAAGTGGTTGTGTTTGTTCCCAAAGACAGGTGTGAATGTATGAGTGGAGAGAGAAAACTGGTGTGTATGATTGACCAGAGCAAACACGATGAGGTAGGGTGGGTGGGTGGGGAGGGGTAAATGGTCACTTATATACTCATTTTGTTTTAAATAGTTTCGTTTTTTCATTGAAATGTGGCAGACAATAGACATTATTTTTGTAAAAACAGTCTTACCTGCAGTAGTCGTAGACCTCGACGTTTCTCCAAACACGCATCAGCACATTGCAGTATTATCAAGGTCAAGCACTCGCATCAACATCATTGTCAAATCTCAACTTTCGACATACACTAAATGGAAAAATGTGAAAACAACAAAATGGAAAATCCATGTTTCCATATCACCAAAAACGCAAAACTTAAAACGGACATTTAAAAAAACTGGAAATGGCCATATGTGAAATATGAACATTCAAAAACTTCAAACGGTCATTGTTTAAAAAGTGTCATCAGCAAAATGGAAAAATCCATATCATCAAAAACGTTAAACTTGAAACGAACGTTTTCAAAAACTGTAAATTGCAAATTGGCAAATGACAGTGTGTGGAATTCATTATGTGTGAAATGTGTAAAATGAAAAAATCAGCCATCAACATCACGATTTCTTAAAATTAAAAATAACAAATCATTGTGCTCTGGTAAACCTTTGTTTTTATTTCATAGTCATAGTGAATTGACAAAAGAAAAATAGAAGACAAACAAATCCCAATTCCTCACTCCTCAATGTTTATGTCCATGCATCATCAACTTTCCTTTCATAGCACTCATGACAATTAGGGCTGCCATTCTTTCACCCACTGAGGCATCACTGGATGTGAAACGTTGTTTAGCTTTCTTTAATAACAATTTATCTGCCACATCTCTTAAACCAGGATGACTATGGCGATAAGAAAGGTCATGTTCCTTGCATGCTTGATCCAAAAGATTAATGGGTACATCACCACGTTGTAAACGTTTTTCGAGACGAGTTCCAGGGCCGCAAAAACGATAACCTGGAAGATGGATTTCGAAAGGTAAGTATTGAATCACTTTGTCAATGACGCCATTGCCAGTACAAGTCTGGCATATCCTTTTCCATCGATGGTAAAAAGGTTTGGTCTTCCTCTTCCTCTGTGGACGATGTTTGTGTTTGTTGTTGTTGTTGCTTTTTCTCGCCATGACACCCGTGGAATGATTCAACAAAGTCTTTACACGGACTTTTATGACCGTGATACAGTTTCACTAGCTGGCAAGTCGCACACTGACGCATAGACGGTATTTTTGCCATGGCCACTTGCTTATGGTGATCGTAATCCGTACAGGGTTGCAATTCACTCAACACAGGATCTTGAGTCCATGATTTTGGTACATGTTGCCAGATTTCTTTGACCGCGTTGGCGGCCACATAATAAATGAACGACTTGGGCAGCGCCAAGAGTTCCTCTTTGGTAAAACTGTCTAGTTTCTTTTTGCACACAAAGAACTTGCCGATGGCTTTGTCCGTAGCATTGCCTTTCTCCATGGTATCACGTGCTGTAGATGTTTACACGTCGCTTGTAGAAATCTCACTGACGTCATTCACAGGTAAATCTTGAGTTATAATTTTGTTCAACAACTCCCAGCAGGCATGAGTGGTTAACCAATGAAAGAGATGCCACGCATGCGATAGGGCTGTATGGGTAATGTTGCCACAGGAACAAGTATCCATGAGCGTTTGCAGGGAGGGGCAGCCCAACTCCATGAGGTCGATACATTGGCAGTAAGACGCCAAAAACGGTTGCAACCATTGACGTTTTTCATTACCTTTCACAAATACCACATTGGCCGAGGACAAGTGTGCTTTCATGACCACGTCCAAATATTTATAGGAAATGGTTCCCTGATTCCAGTCTAGTTGCCTATGATTTTCAATCCACTGGGTTTGTTTACGGTCTTTTTCACACAACAAATCAAAAGCATGGGGTGGTTTAAATAGCAAATGCGTAGCTTGTGATATCCAAAACGTGGTACAATCGATCATGGCCACTTGTTTAAATATAAATTTGTTGTCACCAATTTTAAACCCTTGACAATCCACAATGAGTGTGCGCAACATGTTGACGCTTGCCTGGACCAAGTTCAACTGACGACTGACTGACGATCAGGTGTGATCATGGCATGGACTTACCTGCCATGCTAGTTTCAAAAAAGAAGGTTAGGGTAGGACAGGGGGGGACATGCAAAAATTAGAATTTAAGAATTACATCATTTTATTATCATAACACGTCTTACAGGCTTTTCTCATTTTAGGATAAGGACGATAGCAACTGATACAACAATATAGTCTCTTGTGTTTGTAACGTCCATAACACCGATGATGTCCCAATGTCTCTAAACTAGGCGTTTTTGATGGTGAGCTGCTCACCGAAGCACCATGGATACCATACGGCCCACATGTATCGTAACTTGTTTTTTTTTTCATCACCCAAAGACACAAGCGAGGGATAGCTTGAATGACAGGGTATATTTCCCACTTTCATTCTGCACAGGTAGGGGCAGGTGGGTGACCAGCGCTGATGTTCCTGCATGGGTTCATCGCCCTCCTGCCATTGGTCTATAATGATGGGACAAAAGGCACATTTCACTTCATCTCTTGTTTTTAAATAGTAGAATCCAGCGGCCGCCAAGGCTTGAGGGTTTATGAAAGGCACTGGCCATGTGGCAAAAGTCTTGAAACGTTGTTCCTCAGAGTTTAAATTCATGGATGTAACGTCTCTTGAGGCTTTAAAGCAAGACATGACTGAGCGGCTTGACGTGGGATGACCTGTTATTTATACACTCGTCACTTGGTTGGACAGTGGATAATAGTTGACTTGTTTGTGGTGAATAATCAGACAGTAGGCCGTCGTATTGGCTGGTACATTGTCATGCGTTTCAAAATCTAGTCGAATGTCGATATTGGATGGCTTGACAGACTCTTCCAGGTATGAACAGTCAAAAACAATCAGTGGTGCTCTTGCCTTAAACGCTTGGGGTAGTAGCATGGGGCCGTTCTCTTTTTGATAATACGACCATCGAAATTTAGAAAACAAGTCGTACAGGGGCCCAAACTTATTTTTTTAAAAATCCAAATCCAGTCCTTCATAGGGAAACACAGCTCCGTTGAGGAAAAGACGTGCATTTCTCAATTGCAGGTGATCAAATTGCGTGGCATCTTTGGTTTGTTGATACTTGCGATTCGTTTGAAATCCCACGATCAGGTAGAGAGGTCTCTCTGTATAGCGAGCTGTTTTTACAGACCAACTGTGTGTGTTGGTGGTGGGCAATAGCGGATACTCATGGAGTGCCCAGCTTCTAAATTCCATGGGTAGAGGCATATCTCTCTATACCATTTTGAGTATGTCCAGTTTTTTGCTATCGTTAAGGGTCACATGAGGCACTTTCCATAGCAAGCGTTGTAGTTGAACTTTTGAATCAATGGGGGCATTGTCAGCTCCCTTGAGTGCATTGTTATCACTCCTGTCTCTCACCAGATAAAGCACTTGCCTTGCGTTGACCACAATGCGTTGGTGATCTTCAGCAAAGCCTAGAATTAGTTTAAAAGGTAAATATCCAGTAAAGGTTCCATCGGTGTGTACCATCCAGTCATTGGTCGAGTCAGGACACCAACCTGCCATGCAAAGTGTTTTACCGTCTTCCTCACTATAAGAGGGGTATAGTTTCATGACACTGGAAATGCCCACATTTCGAGTGCTATCCACCACGATATCGTTAATGACATACCGCACTTCAGAAAACAGAAAGGCCAAACCATGGTTGGCCAACTTGGATGTGGTGGGTGTAGAGCCATCGGCTTTAGTGAGCCGACCTTCAATCTGAATGACACTTTCATGCGGTAGGGTGTAAATATCTTGGTTGTTGATAACAAATTGAATTTCATCATTGTTATTGAGTCCAGGTGTTTGAGCTTGATAGGAATGGAGATCAATTCTTACCACTCCTGGTTGCTCCTCGATGCGGTTCGCTATCTCTAGGATAGAATTCATCATGAGGGTTGACGTGGTAACCCAAATGCTGTAAAATCTGCTTGTTCTGAGATGTTAACGTGTATTCACGTGGCAAACAACTAACACCATTCCTAGACGGTGTTGTTGCTTTATACACAAACTTCATAGTGGCTTTAGCACCAACTTGTAAGTCACTGGTGTGGTAGAATCTAGATCAATGAGTTGTTGATCTCTATTGATCAGTCTTAATGTTATATTACTAATACTATCAACAGCCACAGCATGAAAAAGCACCACTGGAGGGTTTTCACGAATAATATAGCCATTGGGCGATGTCACAATAAAGTCATAAAGTGAATGCGATGGTTCCTGATTGGTGTACACTTGGCTAATAATATTACACGTCACTGACACATGATGGTCCTCAATGAATTTCACTTCATGGTCTGATTCATGTTTTTTGTTGGGCTCCAACACACGTGGTTTAAATCCTAGTAATGGACCAATGGAATCGGGGTGTGTTTTAAAGTCAACGTTGAATGAGGAGAAAATACTGCAGCGATGAGTGTTGGTATTTCCTACAAGTTCAAACTTGTGCGTTCCGTCGAGAAATGACTTTAAACCATATTGATTGATCAACACCACATAAATGTGTTCATAAATATCATCGATCGTGTATCCACCAGAGTTCAAGGTGAGCACAGAATCATCATAGTAAAACTTGTTGTTCACATTTTCACGTATGTTGTATATTCGATTGTACGTTTCAAGAGAAACAAGTCCTAAACCATAGGGTTTTTCACTCAATTCGATAGGCGGGTAGAAGTCTAGGCTGACTTCAGGTCCACGTCCATGCACTGTAAACGTTTTACTTTCTGCCGACATACTGGTGGCGTTTTTGCTTATGCAGCGTCTTATATAAAAAAATTGAACACAAACGTCCACACTGTTGGCTGTTAAACGTTTGCTCTCGTTTCACATTATAATATATCTTGATCCTGTTTCCAAAATAGGTCACTAGTTCCATGGGCGGGGGCAAATTCCCAAAACTGTCAAAGTACCATACCGTGGATCCCTCTTTGACATAAGCTACATAATGCGTTCCTGGTCCTCGGTGATCATCCAAATTGACAACAGCACATTCCTGTTTCCAGGGTCGTGGGGGTAATTGGTTTCGCATAAACACACCTCGAAAATGAGAAAGCTTTAGTTGTTTAGCATAGCTTTCCACTTGTTGATGCGTCAGGGCATGTCTCGCTATGGCAGAGGTTAAATTTTTTTTTATTTTAATATTTCGAAATGGTGAAATCCCAAATCCTTGTTGATAAAAGGCTGGCTTTAAATTGGCATTTCTAGCCCCCATGGCAATCGCTTCCATCGTTTCATTGTGTCGCTGACTTTCTTTGAGTTGTTGCTTGCCCTGCTGCGCGGCTTTAATGGTTTTCGCCACTGCACTGGCACCGCCCAAAAGTGAGCCCAGAGCAGCCAAACCAGCAAATAATGCAGGTAAAAATCCCGCTCGTTTGGGGACGGGAATCACTCGCCCTTGGTTTGAAACCTGTCGCCGACGTTTTGGAATAACCTGTCTCTGTGCTGCTCGAAGGGCTTTCCTTATGGTCAATACATTATTTTTTCTTTTTTTCTTTCGCAAGGGCTTGGCCACGAATGTTGAAAACCCTGGCTTTGCCAAGGACAATGTCCTTTTTTTAGTCTTTCTCACTGCATACCTTTGTTTCACCATGATGATAATGACCAACAACCTTTCACACGAAAGTTTAAATCACAACTAACGTCAGATGGTTATTTCATGGCTGTATATTCCAATTCCACATAAAGTGGGAAGTCGTTTATGGTTTTTCCCGCTTGCTTTTCATCCCATGTCAACATGAGGTGAAAGGATAATTCGTCACCTGCATTGACCATTTCATGGTTATGGACCAACATCCTATGACCATTTATCTTTATTTGTAAATGGTTCTCATCAGGTATGGCATATTTGATGTGAATGGTTCCATCATAGTGTAATCGATAGTGGCTTAAACCCGAAGCAAGCACATAGGTCAAGTGCTGATCATGGACTAGCGGTAAATGGTTTCTGTCATTCACAGGTTTTTCATTTGTCAGATACACTAAAAATACACATGGGATAAATTTATAAAGCCTTTTCATTTCATGGGTCACGTAACGCTTGGTACAAACATCGTCTTCGTCTTGTGGGTCTTCCACGTGAATAATCCGATGGTGATTAGCGCTATAGCCATTCACCGTAAGCTGGGGCACTTTGTCATAAAACTCATACACTTTGTTATCCACATACTTTTTCGTAGTAACGTCTGTAGACACTTGAGAATGTTTTACATGGGTTAACCGCTTTCCCTTAAAGTCATAATCTCCCTGTTTTGTGCGTGGCACTACTGACGTATCCACATAGTGTTTATTAGCAGGATCTGTTTCCTGTTTAGGATCATGTATGGGGACAGACCTATCTTTGGCCATCAACGCACGTCCAAAGACATCCATCGTCAACCTGTAGTAGCAGTCTACTGTTTTTATGACAAGGCTCGGTGTCCTGTATATAGACAGCCGGCTAGCCTGTCTAAGCCTTAGTTGACATGAAGATTATTAAGCAGCAAGAGTCATTCCCCGTGGGGGACATGGTTTCCCATCTCTGTCCCACATCACGTGAACAACGCCATGGTTCACTGTTTCCATCTTCCATTCGCTGCATCATTGTGGGGCCTTCCGGCTGTGGAAAGACAAATCTTTTGCTAACGCTCATCACAGCGCCCAATGGTCTGCGTTTTCAAAATATTTATATTTTTGCAAAATCTCTCTACCAACCCCTCTACGTGTTTCTGGATCAAGTCATGTCTGGATTACAAAAAGAAAATATGGGTTATTTTACATTTTCCATGCAAGAAAATGTGATTTCACCGGATGAGGTAAAGCCTGATTCACTCATGATTTTCGATGATGTATCCACTGAACGTCAAGGCATCATTCAAAGCTATTTCAGCATGGGTCGACACAAACATATCGATTGCTTCTATCTTGGGCAAACGTATTCAAAAATGTCCAAACAGTTGATTCGTGACAATGCCAATGTCATTGTTTTATTTCGTCAGGACGAGAGGAACAGTCGTCACATTTATAATGAACATGTGAATCCGGATATGACCTTCCAAATGTTTACAGAATTGTGTGCCAAGTGCTGGAACACTCAACGTCATGCCTGTTTAGTCATTGACAAACAAAGTGAACTCAACCAAGGACGGTATCGCTTAGGGTTTGATCATTTTATTGCTATTTAAGGCCTTGTCTCATTCCCCGGCAAGTCATTTGCCAAGACACCATGGCGTTAGCAGAGAGTCAATTGAAAAAGCATATTATTAGAGCAAAAAATACTATTCGCCAAAAGTTTCGTCAATTGAAACAATCACGTGCCAATCATGCTTTGTTTATTCAGCAACATTTAGCACCTCCACTAAAAGCCATGTTGAAACCCTCTTTCAAGCCATCTGAAACGCTACCCACCGTTTCACAAGCCACGCAGACGCTGCACGAGGACCCTGAGGAAGAGGAATAGGAACAGGAAGATTTGACTAGTGTTAGTGAAGTTGAGGATGAGGAGGAACAAGTGTTTACGCCTCAAAAAAAGGCCGCACCCCTTGCAGAGTTTTTGAGAAAAAAGAAATCCTTGGCCATGGTCGAAACACCTTGCCCTTCCAGGGCGTCTCCGTTTTCACAACTCTTGGCCACCCCTCAACATAAAGCTCAACTGAAAACCATTTTAATAAAATATTATGGATCAACATTGGAACCCTATTTCACCGATCTATTTATTGGAAACACAGATACCACGTATGGTGTTCGCTATGAGGATGATAGTTTTAAAATTGGCGATTCATCCATTAAATTTGCTCGTACTAAAGCTGTCATTAAAAACATCAACTATAAATTAACGCCAGGACTGTTAAAGCTGCTCTTTTCTCGGACCCCCTCTTCCCATGATTATACGTCAGAGGATCTTGACAAATATAAATCCATTTTATTGGATACCCATGCCCATAAGAGACAGTATGATCCCACGCAACAAGTGAATGCCAATATATCTCAAAAATATAAAACCATCATTGCAAAAATGTTTCCCACCAGTCAAAGTACTCGTCGGAAAGCATCCGCTTCGGGAGTGACATTTAAACCATTAAAACCCCTTGTGGATGTTACCTATTGGCACAATCCCAATAAGCTCGTCCAGCGGCTACAGTTGTTGCATGCTTCACGTCAAGCTGGCCACACCGGTCACGATTGGGAAATTCAAGAAATTGAACAAGAACTTCGAAATGCCAAAATTATTGTTTAAGCCCTCACCCATTAAAATGGGTATTGCTCACGAGTTGCATCGCCTAGCTAGGCGTCACTATCCGCGACTGAAGGTGATTTCACGAGGTGTGGATGAACTTTGGCAGGCTGACTTGGTTGAAATGATACCCTATGCTAGCGTTAACGACGGTGTACGCTATATGTTGACCGTCATTGATGTCTATTCCAAAATGGCCTTTGTTGAACCAGTGCGTCGCAAGTCTGGTCCACTAGTTACCAAGGCCTTTCAACATATTATTCAACACTCCAAACGTCAACCTCAGCTGCTACAAACCGACCAGGGGAAAGAATTTTTCAACAAGGACTTCTCCAGTTTTCTCAAATCTAAGGATATTCACCATTACACCACGTACAGCAACCTCAAAGCCAGTGTGGTCGAGCGGTTCAACCGAACATTGAAAACCCATATGTGGAAAGCGTTTACCGCTCAGGGCACGTATCGCTGGTTGGACATGTTACCTGAGCTAGTATCACGTTACAATGACACCAACCATAGAACGATTGGGACCAAGCCACGTCTCGTAACTAAAAATATTCAGCGATTGGATAAACTGTTTAACCCCATGAAAACAGCCGATCCTAAACGTCACCGACTGAACATTGGGGATTTTGTTCGTGTGAGCAAATTTAAGTCTGCCTTCAATAAGGGCTACACGCCTCAGTGGGGGACTGAACTATTTCGAATTCGTCGAGTCAACTTGGACACTCCAGTCACCTATTTACTCGAGGACCTCAACCATCAACCCATAAAAGGTAGATTTTATCTCCATGAACTTCAGAAAACAGCATTTCCTCAGCATTATCTTGTGGAAAAAGTGTTGAAACAAAAAGGAAATAAACTCTACGTCAAATGGTTAGGGTTTAACTCTACGTTTAATTCTTGGATCAATAAATTACATGTTGTGTGAACCTGTGTACTTTTTATTTATTCACACATGTTGTACACCACCTATAGCTCTATGTATACAGCGCTCCGCGCTTCATGCATGTTCATACATGTTTGTCTTTCCCTTTCCTCCTGTGTTCTCTCATACATCACCCCCTCCCCTCTCCCTCCCTTCACCTCCCACCACTGCTGTTTGCAGCTCTTGTCTCTCTATTGGTTGTGACATCATTCCCACAAGTTGCATCATACTTTTTACTGATTCAGCGATTCCCACGCTTTGAACATTCTCTTATCGTGCACGTGGACAGCTAACGTCCCAGGTGAACACCTGCGGTAGATCAAATTTCACGTCAACTTGCATTTTGTCACGTACGAAGCAAGACAGGATGTAACTTGTTAACAGTTATCGCGCATGTAGACAGATAACGTCCCAAGCGAACACCTGCGGTAGATCAAATTTCACATGGACTTGCATTTTGTCACGTACGAAGCAAGACAGGATGTCACTGGTTTAGCGTGCCTGTGGTTTCACAAATGTGTGTGCATGCCTTTCACACTCCCCTGCCACCACGATGGTCAGATTATTTCACCTTCAAGCGTCACCTGTTGTCAAGTCAGATCAATGCCTTTCAATAAGCTCAAATGACCTTCACCTCCTGTAAGTTTGTTTTCTGTACTCGCTTTGACAAACATAGAACCAAGTTCTCATCACCGTTTACACGTTAAAGGTAAAATATCAGAAAAACGCACGCTCGCTCTGTCATACACCGACCCGTCGAAATAGCGATTGATCTATTGAACACAGCCACCATGGTCAGCGACAGGTTCGTTGAAACACACACCCAGCCGTATCGTCTCTCTCTCAACCACCACGCTTTATAAACATTATAAACAAGTAAAGAAAAAGAAAACGTTTTTTCAACATGTATGACGTTAGGCCCTTTGTAAATTATTTTTTGGAAAAAAATATCTACCACATTTGAAAGGGGGCGTTAGCCCGAGTCCTAGGACACCTCGTACACGTCTCTAGCGTTATTGGTTCGTGACATATCGGCAAAAATCATAAAAAACACGTGTTTACCTCAAAATCGCGTTTCCAAAATTTTAAAAAATTACAACGAGTGGTCTATAGCAAAAGGACGTCTGCCCGAATCCTTGGACCCATCGTACATGCCTCTAGCGTTATTGCTTCGTGAGATATCGGCAAAATCACAAAAACACGTGTTTACCCCAAAATCGCGTTTCCCAAATTTTTTTAAAATTACAATGATTGGTCCATAGCAAAGAGGACGTCAGCCCGAGTCCTTGGACCTGTCGAACACACCTCTAGCATGATTGGTTCGCGAGATATTAAAAGCACATGACCTTTTAGTTTTGGTCTTTTAATCAAATAAAGAGGCTATAGGAAAGTAGGGGACATCACTACGAGTGCTAGGACACCCTGTATGTTCAAATCCGACCATTGGTTAGCGAGATATCAGCTTCGGGGCAAATACGAGGGTGGCTCAATAAAAAGGGAAGCAGCTTTCCCACTACCACACTATTTACAAAACACAAATTTTTGCTCTAGCGACTTGAAATTTATTTTGGGGGTAGAGGGCATAAGGACCTTTCATTTATGTCAAATAAACGTTTTTGTAAAGTTCCTAGTTTCCAAAATATAGGATTTTCAAAATTCGAGTGTTTTCAAAAAAACATAAAAGTAAAAAAGTTTTATTATAGAAAATAAAGGGCATAAAGACCATTCGTTTGAGCCATGGCACAACGTTCTATCATGTTTAGTTTTCAAACTATCACCTAGTTTCGAAAACAAAAATTTTCAAAAAAAATTTGAAAAATATAACGAGTGGTCCGTAGCAAAGAGGACATCAGCCCGAGTCCAATGACACGTCATTTGTCAAAATCGGATCATGCGTTCGAGAGATATTTAACATGGCTGAGGCTTAGTAGTGGGTTGAGGAGGGTTCTGGAGTGCGTTAGAATCGGCATTACTCCACTACTAGCCAACATAAGGTCTTCCTGGCTGCAGGTTTCATTAAGATCTTTGCACGTGAGCAGGTGTTGTGGAGTCATTCTAAACATTGGATGCTCTAATCATGATGACTTGGTCTTTGTTAATACTTATAGCCCATCCGGAACCCATCGCAGACTGGACCTGACCTACCCATGCATGCGAAGCCGGCGGAGCATACAATTATAGCCTGTCAGCCCTTGAGGGCCATGAGAGCTATATCAGGGGTTTAAACAACTTGTTTTCCTTTTAACTGAATAGGATTTGGATGTTTGGGTATTTACATTTACATTTACATTACCTGAGATTCGTGGGATAGGGAATAGGAGTATAAGAATAGGAGTATAAGGATAGGAGTGTAAGGAATTAAGGGGGGGGGGGGGGTTGGGTGTTATCAGTATGCAGCAAAGTGGTCATTTAATGACCTAAACCGTTAGAGATAATAAATCAAAGTGAGCCAGAGGGCTCGTAGTTGTTATAGTTGTTGTGAGAGACAAGAATAAAACAAAAGGAAAGAAAGAGAGTCTACGGCAAGAGAGGCATGAGGTGCGGTGAGGGCTTAGTAATGTGATTGAACCGGCAGACCGCAGGATACCATCTCGAGTGGGCTGGCCGTGGCTAGCCACCCGAACAGGTACTCAGTGGCACAGCGGTGCAAGGAGGGAGATGAAGAGTGTAATCTTGGATGGTGTCAGAGTGCGTGATGGGGAAACTAGAGGGTAATGGTAATCAATTGCTGGAGTATTTGATGTATACTTGTGAGGGCCGTGTTCTGGAGTTGCGAAGTCTTTGGTGGGGAAATGGGAAGTGAGAGTAGAGATGGGATGTTTTGGTGTATATGCGTGTGCTGCAACTGCCTGTGTTGCTGTTTAAGTGCAGCTTTGATGTACTTACATCCGGGGTACGACGCCGCGTGCCCTCCCCCATCCACAGTTTATACACGTGGGGGCGTCCCTGGACACCGTACAATCTTTATGGCGGTGCGGACCGCCACACTGATTGCACCTGACATCGTACTTGCATTCCTATGCAGCGTGAAGTAAGCGTTGGCAGTTGAAACATTGTGTAATTAGTGTAGAGCGTTGTCTGGGAGGTGGGCACCGTGATGCCTGTGCATATGTCGGTGTAGAGGGGGCAGGAGACGTTGGTGAAGCAGGTGTGGTAGTGCTTTCGGCGGGAGAAGCAACTGCTGTAGTGTCAGGGGCGTGAGGGTTATCATCACCCTCGGAGGAAGGAATGACTAGGCCTGTGGGATTGGCTTTATGCTGGACAGTAGCTTGAGTGCCATTATGCTTTCTTTTTGGCCTAATAAGAGCTTGGTTACTTTGGGTCCAGCGCTCGCCTGTGTCAGGGACTGATTGAGTGAACTCGTGGTGTACGAGTGTAGGAATTTCGTCATCTGTTTGTGTGGACTCATTTTGTGTTTCAGGGAGAGAAGGTGTAGGATTGTCTGTTAGTGTGTATTCTGTAACATATGTAGTGTCTCGGAAGGAGACAAGTACAAAGGTAGGGATAGCCGGGTGGCTCCGAAGAGCCCTCATAATGAAAGTGAGGTAGTCATCATTCGTGATAATTGACTAGTTCCTCAATTAGAGTAATGAACTTGGCTATGGGAGAGAGCACGCTGATTATAGCTTTTTCTGGTGGACGGATGAGGATCAGCGAGCTCTTGAGGGACCTTCTGGAGGGAGATGCATACCATAGCTGCTCCTTGAAATCAAAATTCGGGAAGGTGCCATGGGGCGGTGATGGCTGTGATGAACTGCAGAGGTGTTCTGGGTTCGGAGATTCTGCAGTTGCAATGGGTCTTGCTGAATTCATGTTTGTGTGAGTGGGTAGTTTGTGTGAGTTTAATGAATAAATGGGTATGATAAGGGGCCAAACACCAAGGTAGACCCTGAGAAATGAGGGAAAGAGGAAGACAAACACCAGTCGCTCAAGAATAACCAGTTTAAGACAGCTGGAGCTGTGGCGATGGGCGAGCTGGTTAAATTTAAATAATTAACATAATTAATTAATAATTAATTATTGGCTGCTTGAGGGAGAAGGGATGAGTTGAGATGTGTTAAAACTCGGGGGTAATGGGAATTGCTTGACGTGGATGCTTAGAAGGCGGGTTTGAAGCTAAACAATGGGTAACGATGGGATGGGGTATTGTTGAAATTGAGCTAGGGAACGGGGAAGGATTATTGACTGATGTAGGCTTGGCTGTATGGCTGGCGGATCATCGATTGAATCAGTTAGCGGTAGCGGCTGGAGCTCGAAGCGGTAGCGTCTGGCTTGCGTGGATGCTAGTCTCGGAATGATGCTGTAATGATGATGACAGACTGGAAAGAGAAGCCTTCCTCTTAACCGAAATACTGCCACATTTAGCTCGACGCACATTATCTTAGCAGGCGATTTCAACTGTGCCCTCCATTCAAATGACCAGCTAGGACCAACGTCCAATATATCCGAAGCTTTGCGGGGAATAACCCGGAACTTACGCCTGCAGGACGCCTGGGAAGTCCGAGACAAGGATAAGGTAGAATTCACTTTTTACCGAGGCATATCCGCGTTATGACTGGACAGAGTTTACATATATAACCACCTCGTCGACTCCCTTCATAATATCGCAGTGCACCTTGTGACGTTTAGTGTCCATCACACGGTAGTATTTACATTACAAGCTGTTACACCTGTCCCCGTTTTGGGAAAAGGTTATTGGAAAGTAAATAATGCTATCCTACAGACCCCCGAGGCCATAGAAAGGTTCGCTGTATTTTGGAGCCAACTAGTACGACGAAAACCACAATACCCTACTGCTCTACAATGATGACTTAAAGCGGCAAAACCCGCCTTACAGCGATTTTTTCGCAACTTATCCATACAGAGCGCAAGAAATGCCGCCGCACGAAAGTCTTTTATGAAGGAGCTCTCTATGAGAACACCAAACTACAACAGCAGGGACACATGGTCCAGCATAAACTGAATGAAATCAAACATGTTCTCTGTTCTTTACAACAACTTACACTGCAAGGTGTCCTGGACAGGATCCGCACCCCATATCAGGAAGACGAAGAAAGGTCTGCCACTTATCATATTGCTAAAGAGACACATCACGAAGAAAAACTAAATCACCGCACTGGAGAAAGTAGGTCAACGTATTACCGGACTGCCTCATATGCTGAAAGAAGCCACGGATCATTTTACCGCCATCTTTTCCCACGACCCGAGTGATACTACCCCACCATTAGCGCCTTATCTCGAACTCTTGCAACATCACATTAGCATCGAAGATGCAGCTACACTCGACGGCGATGTCCTGGAACACGAGCTGGAGACCTGGCCATACATCAAACACGAGTAATTGACTGTTCTTCAGGAATAGCTCTCTCTCACCCAGAGCAAGGTACAGCTTTCGCACAAGGAGTCATCGTTTTAGTCCCGAAAACCAGGGCACCTAGAACCCTGATGGATTTTCACCCCATTACTGTCTTGAATACGGACTATAAATTATATTCCAGTCTTCTCGCCACGCACATTAAGCATTTTCTCCCAAACATCCTCAGTCAGGAGCAATACAGTGTTTTAAAACAGTCCAACATCATTGATTGTTTGTCGAACTTACGAAGCTTTCTCTTGCATATGTCCTACACGACCACCTCAGAGGCCGCCCTAGTGAGTTTAGATTTTCAACGTGCTTTTGACCGAGTACGGTCAATCCTACCTATGGGACGTGATGCAACGATTCAATTTACCACCCAGACTTATGGCCTTTCAACGCACGCTCTATAGCCATGCCACCTCAGAAATTCAATTGAATGGTTTCTTCACAAAGGACATTGTTATCCAGAAATCCATAAGACAGGGTTGTCCCCTGTCTTACAATACTTTTTGCTTTGAGTATAGAACCCTTCATCAGACACATCACGACTCAGCTTCTAGGAGTCTCCCTGGAAACCACATCGATCAACCTACAAGTGTATGCGGATGATGCAACCCTCATATTTAATAGTCGACGTCACATCACTACTCTTCAAGATCTCATTCATAAATCTGAATTACACTCAGGAGCCACCATCAACGTACACAAATCCGCACTCCTACCTTTTGGAACGTGGCCTACTCTCGACACATGGATACCAGTAGTTCAAGAACATAAAATACTTTAGTGATGTGATTGCTCGTAACTGGAATCGCATTCTGAATACAATCCGTGCGATCATCTCAGAACAAGCCACCTGGAATCTCACTATTCTTCAAAAAATTATGGACCCTCAATACTTTTATCCTCAGTAAATTTTGGTACACAGCACAAATCCTGCCCCCTCCCCCAAATTGTGCTTAAAGAGATTGACCTTGAAATTGGTTATTACATATGGTGAGGAAAACCATGTTGAGTTGCCAGACTTCAATTGTACTAACCTTTGACCACTGGTGGTCTGGGATTAAATTCTGTGGATTGAAAATGCACTGCGCTTCTAGCCAGAAATATTATCAAAGTGCAGCACTCGGATCGCCAGACGTATGCCAAAGCGGTTCTTCACGACTTAACACGTCCACCGACGACCCAGCCAACACCACCTAGAGAGAAAGCCATGCAATATGGTTTGAATGTACGAGTGACGTCACAGCCCAACGGCTGTGTGGCCATTGGGACACAGGAATAATACTCGTGTTTATGGTGTGGTTTCCGCGTTATGTGTTTAGTGTTTACGGTCCTGGTGCTGATTTTCTCAGAATTTCTGTTCGCTTATACTTCATGGTTATCAGTGCAGTGTTAAGTTATGCCTAATATGTGCAGTGTGACAAATTGTTTAAGGCAATTAAGCCAAGGGACCTTTTCCTAATTATGAAGGGAAGAATTCGAAATCGGTACCAGCTATTCACCGCAATATATTCCTACAAAACATTCCAAGGTATGTTTAAACCGGCACTGATTAAAGATTAGTAAACAGATAGTCATGCTAGCTCCTCTGTTCGTGAAAATTCATTTAGATGTAAAATGCAGAATTTTCTATCCTAAATGATGTGCTACCGTACAGGCTATGTCGTTAGGCCGTAGCAGGTTCTGATTAATCCGTTTTCTATTCCACTAATCTCATTCATTACATTTATTATTTGGGTCGGGGAAGAGGGGTGTGTGAATCAGGTTTGAGATTGAATAAATTTAGAATAAATAGAGTAACTAATGTAGTACGTGATAAAATTATTGTATCGTCATGTTCGAATGAAATTCCTAGGAGCAGTCCCTTCTCGGTTCCACAACTGCCCAGCGTATTTAACTGGCACTGCAATATTGCCTGCCGAGAACATCCAGATGATAGGAGGTGTAGGATTGAAAATGAAAGTTTATGATAGGTTCTTGCTGAATGTATGCAGACATTGGCGAAGAATCTGGAAGCAGTTTTATTTAGCAACTTTCAGGAACTGAAGGTGAAGTTAAACAGTGCGAGTCGTCATTCTGAGGGGAATTACATTAAAGGGGAATCGTGCAGCCTATATATTTTATTTTAATTGACACTTGAATGAACACTTGCGTTGCTGCATTAAGATAACAGAAGGTTTGAGTGCCTCCTTGTAGGTATAAAATACAGAAGTGAGACATTGTAATAACATTATTTACCAAGACAGTTAGGTGCAATGCTAGAAATTGAGAAACTTATACGGAATGCCCATTCAGTGTATGCACATGAGCATCAAAAGTGTTGAGGATACTGTACCTGTTATACAAGAATCAACAAGTTCGTTCTTTGGTAAATGTTCTGATGTCACTTTAAGACTGCTGCTCTGTTCCATGTCAGTAGGTAGCCTTTTCTGTGCCCAAGATCGCGGGTTCAAACCCGGCCGAATTCGTCGGAATTTTAAGAGCGTTAACAATCCCTCAGTATGCCTTCCTTTGGAGGGGAAGTAAAGCCGGCGGGCCCATGTCATAGACTTATGGCATGCAAAAGAACCTTCCACTAACTAAACTTGTGTGAAGCTGAATTTGTAGGTTAGATTTCATTATCGCTCTATTAAGTCCCAACGTTCGCCGCAAGAAGCCGGTAGCGGTGGCATCTAGTAGCCAAGTTCAAAGAATAATACCGCCCCATGATACCTGGATCATGGTAAGTATAAGATGTTTATCAAAATTTATATTGTTTGTATCGGAGCTTAGCTAAGGTTAGGTGCGGACACTCCCCTAATTCATCTTATTCGTTAATTTTATAAGTTGTTTACACTAGATCTTGACCGACTTAAGTTGTACCTATAGCTCAAATCACTGTACAGGACAACAATTTCCATGTACCCATGTGAATAATTTCCATGGAAAACATGCTTCTGCCTCCAGCTAGCATCAGTTCTCAGGCGTGTACCGTCCACCCACTGAGCAGTTGCATATTTTGATCTGAGACTAAAAGGTATCAACTCTACAATGATAAAGCACAACTCTATTCTAAAGACTTTAATTCAGTTCAAAATCATGGCTTCAAACACATAAAACACAATCCCAACAAGTATCATACAAAACAAAGCAAAATTACTCCTACAATCCACTAATTATTCACACTTGATCCTTGCAAATCCAGATGGTTATTCATACATTTACCCTGAGATTAACATCAAAATTCATCTCAAGTGCTCTGATGCACATGTAATTTACACAAAAACTGTACTTATATTCTTATGTCACCTGTTGTGACCTCTTTCATTTCACAAGCTTAATTGTTTACTCTCAACATCTTAATTTACATTATGTGTGCCTTTGTGTTTTGTTTCTCTCTTCCCACCAAAATGCTTTACCATGCATTAGCCAATTCATGGGTTACACAAATTTACTTGCAACTCCACAATTCTATGTAATTATACCCGATCTGGAGTACTACAGTCCCCTCTTCTACAGTTCCAATGTATGCCGTTGTGATTTCAATTTCAAAATTCCGTTACCGCTGTGTCGGATGGTATTATTACAATACCCTAGCGCGGGCATAGCCTATGGCATCAAGTGCCGATCGTCATAACTAAGTGACAGTGTCAGTATAAAATGCAACTTCCAACAATTCGTAAGTTTGCTAAATATTAAATCATCAGGCTGATCTTTAATTATCAATGTGTTTCAAACCTCACAATTACATTATACAATACAACAATGACTCTTTTCATTACAACCAGGTTTTCAAAGACTGTCCCTTCTAAATGCCAAGCTTCAATGGTCGTTTAAAAATCTTCCCCACGGAGCGACTTGTATACAATGGGACTGTCAGGCGGTCACAACACGTGCGCTGTCCCTTCCCGACTCCTTCTTGCTTTTATCCCCAAGCAGTAACATGATTTTAATACAACAGTGCAGTCTCACTGACCCACATATCCCATATGATTTCAACTAAATTGTATGCAAGACAGGTTATGGACGTGTTTAAATATTTATTCCTAACCTTAGGATATTAATAACTGGCCTCAATATGTCCCTTTCATTATATGAAGGAACGAGATTCATCAAACACTGGTCGAACTGGCTAGCCGGTATCTTATTAAATGCTACGGTCAGGCACAACCTGCCGTCAATTAGATTCGCTTCCCATGAGCTGAATCATTTCAATAACTAGTTCTCGGTCGATCAGGTATCATGCAGAGGTTTCCATTGTTGTCCTCCCATACACCACAGGATTCGAACACGGAACATTCCATATCCATCCTCAGAGTTAGGGTACATCACTAAATACACTCTGGCAAATAATAAATATCTCTGTACGCCCTAGGCTATACGATATTTCACACGTCGAATAGATTACCTGGCTTCCCTGACCATTATGCTATGATCTCGTCCTTTAATTAGTATGATAAATCTATCAATTACTCTACAAGCTTATCCACAAGCTGCAAATTCAATTCACTATTAAATTCTTCCATCCCCTAGATTCTTGCATATGTTATTCCCATTTTCATGATATACTCTGATATTACATTGCTTTTCTTAGTCCTTCATGTAATTTTACTGCTTGTTTAGATAAATATTCCAATGAGCATATATTTTTTTCTTACAACCATTTTTCTCTGATTTGTATTCATCTATTCCTTTTCATTATTATTATTATTATTATTACTGACATGAATTACCATAACCCGACACAACGTAACCGTTTTAATAATCGAACATCCGTGTTCGTTACGTTAAGTTTTTATATAACTGATTTGCCATTATACAATAGTGGTAACGATTTATCCACTCAATGATGTACCAAAAACATCTCAACTTTACTAAAATCAACACAATACTAATTTGAGGCTCTCCCTCCTAAAATTGACTCTTATTGGCATATTTTATAATTTTGAAATCACACAACACACAGCGGACTATAACTGCTACAAAATCATGGTTTTTGGGTACTTACATCGGCTTGTCAGGTGGCTCCAACCAGTAATGCCTGCCATTTGCATAACTAGCAAGGCATTCTTACACTGATAACACACATTTTATATAACTTTGGCCTCACAAGAAACACGGCACTTTTCCTTACCATATTGAAGCTATTGCTTCCTTATACACATAACACTTTATAGCACCTGTTACAATATTAATTTTAAAGATATTTGACAAATCATCACTACACTCACACGTCACTATTTACATTCCTTACTGGTTGAATTTTCCTGGCACGATATCAGAAATGCAGACGTTGAAGCTCCTCCTCGCTGCTACCCGCATCCTGATTGAAAGTCTCGATCATCAGCCTAAGGATTCCTTTCGATTCACCCAACTGTCTAACAATCTCTATCCTTCGATGAACTTCCTGCTATCGCATAAATATGCTTGCATATCGTCCTGGGCGTTACTTATATTGGTATTCTTATGAAATTTCACCCATCGCATACTAAAGTTTATCTCTGCGCAGTCCGGCATACTAAGATATGTATAACCAATAGTTTACATATTGGGCTCAATCATTTTACATTGTACAGGTACAAATTATCACTCTCAATTGTCCTAGCTTGTATATTACACGGTACCTTTCCCACGTGCACAAAAACAATCGCTCGTACTGCCGACTATACAAATATGGCACGACTGTCCTTAATAAATGGTATTCATAAATGTTGTACTGCGCGGCTCTTCATGTTGAAGTCCGAGCATCCCTTCTCGACTTCGGTAACGCGCACTTCGCATTAGACTGCGGTTCAACTGATTACACACCCGTTATTACTTCATGACTTAATGCATGACTATATGTTGCTGCAATTAGAATGTTAAAGTCTGCGCGTCCCTTCTCTGGGCTTCGGGTGACGTGCACTTCGCTCGCAAGTATGGTTCGACTGACCCCTCTTACTCCATCTGTCTCCACTAACTAACTGCCTCTGTCCTGGGTCCACTCCCTTATATCCGTTTGAAGAGAAAAAGTAGACCGAGAATTCCCCTGCAGCGTCAAATTCTCTCACAGTATGATTCTGGTCTTGAAATAACGTTTATATTGTTCCTTTTCCCTCGCTGGTCACATATCTGTATGCGTGCTCGAGGATCGATCGGCCAATTAATTCATATTAATTGCTTTTGCCATGGCGTGGGCACGCCGCGTCACCTAAAAACCCCCGGCGACCTAGTCAGATCTCGCCGCTAACACCAAATATACTGTGTCACTGCGCAATCCATCATATCTTCATCGATTTCAGTGTTTAATGGCTTGATAATTAGCCTCCCGGCTAAACATTCACATAGGTGAAAAACTCATGTCACAGCGTTGCTCCAATCACGAGAAATCATTAAATTACGCTGGTATCTTCCCACTCCACCAGTCTTTCTATTCTGAAACGGGGAATAACTTGGCAATTATTTTTCCTCCTGACCTGCTCCAGACGACTTAAGTAGGTCACAAAGAGTGACAAGGCTCCAAGAATCTCCTCCCCCTTTTCTAGGGTCATTAGACAAACGTCAAGCGCTCCAACTTCTGTGCTCAAATCCAGAATAGTATGCTCCATACAGCCCAATAATGCCGTATCCTACTAATATTCCCTGCATTATATTAATAAATAATGTCAGCATTAGTTCTTATCACAACCGTGATTTAATATGTATATTCTCTAGGGGTTTTTCTAACATAAACTCCCTCAGAAGATCTCGTGTTCGTTCCTTGCCGGAGCCTTTATTCTGAGCTCAACTATCTCTGAGATCCACGTTCGACACCAGTCAGCGTAACCCCGTTGGGTTCATATTCCCCTTGCAAAACTTATAGAAGTCAATTGCAAGTGACCTCCTGTAAGTCACCGGCTGACTGTCTCAACCGTCTGTGTTGACACTAGCGGTCCTTCACCTCGTCTGCCTGCGAATGGGTCTGTCTGCTTCCCCCTTTCACTCTGAGCTCAGCCTTTAGACATGCATTCTCTCGACGGAGGGTTTCATTCAATGCTTCAACCTCCCTAGCGGCTTCGACCATGTCTTTGTAAAGCAGTTGCAGACACTGGCATTCTGGCTGTCCGCCCCCTTCACTGGGCAAGCTGCTTGTCTCCCGTTCCGTCTCGCTGTGCGAACCTTCAAGCCTGACTGCCTGGCTGTCTTTGCCGTCCACGTTCACTTGGGTGTGTGCTGCTATTACTTCATCTTGTTCATCAAATTCCTCTGGTGAATGATAAATTTTGAGGTTGGCCGCATTCATAACGACCTCGTTTCCCGTTTCTAAATGCCTTATCCAATATGCATTATTCTGTAGGTCTCTTATCACCTCGAACGGGCCGTGATATCCGAAATTGAACTTTTTATACTTCCGTGCTTTTGGATCTGAACTGGCGGGCTTCCTGACTAACACTTTTTCTCCAATGAGAAGCGGTCTGTGATATCGCTTCGCACGATTTCTTCTCTGGCGTCTCTCAGCCTGTGCTTGGAGATATTCGAAGGTTCGCTGGATCCTCAATTCTCGTCCTGGCTGTGCGTCTACAGGTAATGGAATAACACCAGTCCATGGCCTCTCCGGTCTCTGATCCAAATGTAGAGTCACGGGCACCTGACCTGTCGTCTCATGCACAGTATTATTTATGCAGTATTCTATTACATCCAAGAAATCGATCCAGTTCCAGTTCTCTTCAGAGCAGTAAATTTTCATATATTTCTGTATCTCTCTAATAACACGTTCAACTGGGCTTGCCTCAGGATGGCGAATGGTAGATAGAATCTGCCTGATTCCTAAATTTTCCAATTCCCGACAAATTCTGCGCTAGTAAAACAACTTCCGTGGTCCGAGAGTAGGTTATCCGGCTTCCCAAGAATCGGAATAACTCTCACTTTCAAGCGTTTTAATACCTGCTTTGAGCTGGTCTTCTGTATGGGGCATAATACCACCATTTTTGAGAATACATCCATGGCTACCAAAATATGTCTATTGCCTCTACGTGCTCTAGGCAGTGGTCCAAAGTTATCTACACTCATTAGCTGCCTTGGCTTCTCTGGTAACAACGGAATGGGTCGTTGTCTCATTAAAAAGGGATTTGGCTTTACCCTTTGGCACAAATCGCATGTCCTAATAGCATTTCTTACAGTTTCTCTGAACTTTGGCCAAGTGAATGCTCCTTTCAGTAGAGCAGTAATTTTGTCTATACCGGGATGTCCAAACGCTCTGTGTGCTAGCCACACCAATCTCCTCTGCAAAGATGCCGGAATAACAATTCTTTGACGAGTATGTTCGACATCATCCCACTTGTGTAGCATCTGATTGTACCATACATAGTCTGTCGATAATGCCTCTACCTCTCTGTATATCGCAGCTCCCCTTGCTAAGCGTCCCTCGAAGTAATCAATCATCATTTTCAACCACGGATCTTCACGTTGTAGATTGGTAAGATTCTTCAAGTCATCTAAGGTCTTCTGATCTCGATTTTCAATCTGGACTACTAGATTTTCTTCTTCTCTTGGGTATCGGCTTAATATGTCCGGTATTACGTTCTTTCCCTGGACAGTATTCCATTTCCACATTGAACTGTTGAATATACAGGGACCATCTTGTCAACCTCTGGCTAGACAAATCCGTCTTTAACAAAAATGTTAAAGCTTTATGGTCTGTTCTAAGTACGATTTGAAAGCCATATATGAGTTTGCGCCAGTACTGCAATGCGTACAGGATTGCGAGCAAACTCTATCTCTGTGATCGTGTAATTTTTCTCATGGGCCTTCAATCTCCTACTTATAAAGGCAATAAAAACTTTATTCTCGGGCTTATCAACATTTTCTTGGAACAGCATCGCTCCTATCCCAACAAGTGATGCATCCGTCTGTATTATGAACTTCTGGGTATAATCAGGGTATCCCAGCTTCACATATTCCAAAAGCATTTGCTTTGACCTCACGAATGCTTCTTGACATTGCTCCGTCCAATTCCACCTGCCGCCTTTCTTCAATAGATCCTGCAGGGATGCCACAGTCGTAGTATAGTTTGGGCAGTGGTTCGAAAAGAATCCAATTACTCCCAAATACTGTCGGACGTGCTTAACTTTCGTGGCTCGAGGAAAATTTCGAATTACCTCTAATTTATCTGGGTTTGGCTTAACTCCGTTTTCATCGATAACGTGCCCTAGGAATTTAACTTCCCTCTGACAGAAGTGCGATTTCTTGATATTAACCTTAAAATTAGCTTCTCGAAGGTTATCCAGCAACTTCTTCAGGTTTCTCATGTGCTCCTCCAGAGATTCTGATGTGAGTAGAATGTCGTCTACATATCTGATGGTACTCTCTTTAACATCATCTGATAGATTGCGATCTAGCGCCCTTATAAACGCTGAACCAGCTGTTTTCAAACCAAAAGGTAATCTTAAAACCGTATATGTATGTTGATCAAACATAAATCCTGTCAACAGACTAGTTTTCTTCTCCAATTCAAGATGGTGAAAGCTCGATGTGATATCAAAATTTTTAAATATGGTCTTCCCTTTAAACTTTCTGAGGATTTCTTTAATAGGTGGCACTTGGTCGAATTCTGGTATTACCTTCATATTTAAGTGCCTCAGATCCAGGCATACTCTGACAGTCCCGTCTGTCTTAGGTACGATTACCAATGGGCTTACATAAGGCGTAGGTGTTTTCTCAATAACACCGGCCTCCAACATCTCCTGAATTGCTTCTTTGACCTTAGCATAATGCTTTTCGGCTATAGGGTACGGTTTCTGCCTAAATGGTGTCCAGTCGCTAACTTGGAAAGCATAAGTGAAGTTCTTTATACGACCAGGTCTCGAGTCAAAGACTTCCTTCTGTTCCAATAATAATTTCTTTAAATTTTCTTTATCTCTTGGACCAATTTTTGCTTCTTCTAGTTTTTCCGATATATGTTCTTCCAGTTCGGGTTCCAGATCTTTCTCCATGGCTGCGGCTAGTGTTTTCAGTTCATCTTCTAACTGCTCAATAGCTAACACTTCTGCCTCAGCCACGTCTCTGTATGTATGCCATACTTGTTCATCTGTCCCTGGTTCATTCTGATTGAATGAGACCTCTAAGCCTTCAGCTTCCTCGTTCACACGGAACATAACTCTGTCCTGTGATAGATCTATTACCACTCTGTATTCCCTTATAAACTCTGCCCCAATAATAAGGTTAAAAGGCAATTTGTTTACTAGTAGAAAACTCTGTGAAAAAATAGAGCCTCCTATCTGTAAATCTAGGAATACCTGATGCTTGCATATCATCGTTCTGTCTGGAATGACACCTTTTATTTTGACACTTGAGATAGGTATTTTCAAAACATTTTCTCTCTGCGCTATCTCATTATACAAAGCTTGTGTCATAAGACACACCGTTGAACCCGTGTCTAACAGACTTCTTATCTTCAACCCTGCCACTCCTACTAATATAATGGGCAATTCTCTTTTGATCATGACCTGTGATCCTCCTGTATCCTCGATTAATTCTTCTGGTTTGGCTATCCAATTAATGATGTTGACCACCTTCCATCCATCATTCTCAAATTCTTCTAATTTTGGATTTTTTTTTCTACAGCGCCCGTCCTCTTAGAGTTTCTTCTCTCCTGTTCACTGCGCTGTAATTCCTAACTCTTGGCTCCGTCTCCATATATGTCTGGTGACGTCCTATTTTGCATAGCTTCTTGCTAGCGGACTTGTTGCTTCTGTGGCTCTTCCCCCCTTTCATTGAGGTATTGCAATGAAGCGTGATAACGTTCCTCTACCTCGTCATCAAAGTTCCGTCTTCTTTCCTGGGGTCTCCAATTCCGATTGTTGCCTTCTTGGCCATTGTTACCTCCATTATTTTGGTACGGTCTACCCCTTGTATTCTGTTGATTCCAAGAATTTCGGCCTCCTCTTCCTCTACCAGCATTCCCTTTGTACTTCGGCTGCCATCTTCTGGGTTCATGTTCCCATTGACGTCCGTTGGAATCTAACGTTTCAGTGCTAGTAGCTTTGTTATTCTTCGGAGCTTGGTACTGGTCAGTCTGCGTGTAGGTCACGTGTACCTGTTCCACAGTTCGATTCTGACGCATAGTATTGGATGTCGTGAGGTCTAGTTGTCTAAGAACTGCCTCCATTTCCATAGCGGTTTTTGCATTTTCCGAAATCAGCTGCCTTTGGATTTCATAAGGAAGCTGCTTGGCAATAGCAATACATAGCTCCAGCTCGCTAGGTTTTTGGTCAAGTTCCTTGAACCGACACATTTGAGATATAAAGAATTCTGCGTACTTCGTTGGATTGTTGGTGCTGTATCTTTTCGAATACAAATCCAATCGTAAATTCTGTTGGGTTATGGGATCCCAGTATCGCTTCAAAAATGCTTCCGGAACTCCTCAACAGTAACGAAGGTATAACGGAAACGGTCTGTGATATCGCTTCGCACGATTTCTTCTCTGGCGTCTCTCAGCCTGTGCTTGGAGATATTCGAAGGTTCGCTGGATCCTCAATTCTCGTCCTGGCTGTGCGTCTACAGGTAATGGAATAACACCAGTCCATGGCCTCTCCGGTCTCTGATCCAAATGTAGAGTCACGGGCACCTGACCTGTCGTCTCATGCACAGTATTATTTATGCAGTATTCTATTACATCCAAGAAATCGATCCAGTTCCAGTTCTCTTCAGAGCAGTAAATTTTCATATATTTCTGTATCTCTCTAATAACACGTTCAACTGGGCTTGCCTCAGGATGGCGAATGGTAGATAGAATCTGCCTGATTCCTAAATTTTCCAATTCCCGACAAATTCTGCGCTAGTAAAACAACTTCCGTGGTCCGAGAGTAGGTTATCCGGCTTCCCAAGAATCGGAATAACTCTCACTTTCAAGCGTTTTAATACCTGCTTTGAGCTGGTCTTCTGTATGGGGCATAATACCACCATTTTTGAGAATACATCCATGGCTACCAAAATATGTCTATTGCCTCTACGTGCTCTAGGCAGTGGTCCAAAGTTATCTACACTCATTAGCTGCCTTGGCTTCTCTGGTAACAACGGAATGGGTCGTTGTCTCATTAAAAAGGGATTTGGCTTTACCCTTTGGCACAAATCGCATGTCCTAATAGCATTTCTTACAGTTTCTCTGAACTTTGGCCAAGTGAATGCTCCTTTCAGTAGAGCAGTTATTTTGTCTATACCGGGATGTCCAAACGCTCTGTGTGCTAGCCACACCAATCTCCTCTGCAAAGATGCCGGAATAACAATTCTTTGACGGGTATGTTCGACATCATCCCACTTGTGTAGCATCTGATTGTACCATACATAGTCTGTCGATAATGCCTCTACATCTCTGTATATCGCAGTTCCCCTTGCTAAGCGTCCCTCGAAGTAATCAATCATCATTTTCAACCACGGATCTTCACGTTGTAGATTGGTAAGTTTCTTCAAGTCATCTAAGGTCTTCTGATCTCGATTTTCAATCTGGACAACTAGAGTTTCTTCTTCTCTTGGGTATCGGCTTAATATGTCCGGTATTACGTTCTCTTTCCCTGGACAGTATTCCATTTCCACATTGAACTGTTGAATATACAGGGACCATCTTGTCAACCTCTGGCTAGACAAATCCGTCTTTAACAAAAATGTTAAAGCTTTATGGTCTGTTCTAAGTACGATTTGAAAGCCATATATGAGTTTGCGCCAGTACTGCAATGCGTACAGGATTGCGAGCAAACTCTATCTCTGTGATCGTGTAATTTTTCTCATGGGCCTTCAATCTCCTACTTATAAAGGCAATAAAACTTTATTCTCGGGCTTATCAACATTTTCTTGGAACAGCATCGCTCCTATCCCAACAAGTGATGCATCCGTCTGTATTATGAACTTCTGGGTATAATCAGGGTATCCCAGCTTCACATATTCCAAAAGCATTTGCTTTAACCTCACGAATGCTTCTTGACATTCCTCCGTCCAATTCCACCTTCCGCCTTTCTTCAATAGATCCTGCAGGGGTGCCACAGTCGTAGTATAGTTTGGGCAGTGGTTCGAAAAGAATCCAATTACTCCCAAATACTGTCGGACGTGCTTAACTTTCGTGGGTCGAGGAAAATTTCGAATTACCCCTAATTTATCTGGGTTTGGTTTAACTCCGTTTTCATCGATAACGTGCCCTAGGAATTTAACTTCCCTCTGACAGAAGTGCGATTTCTTGATATTAACCTTAAAATTAGCTTCTCGAAGGTTATCCAGCAACTTCTTCAGGTTTCTCATGTGCTCCTCCAGAGATTCTGATGTGAGTAGAATGTCGTCTACATATCTGATGGTACTCTCTTTAACATCATCTGATAGATTGCGATCTAGCGCCCTTATAAACGCTGAACCAGCTGTTTTCAAACCAAAAGGTAATCTTAAAACCGTATATGTATGTTGATCAAACATAAATCCTGTCAACAGACTAGTTTTCTTCTCCAATTCAAGATGGTGAAAGCTCGATGTGATATATAAATTTGTAAATATGGTCTTCCCTTTAAACTTTCTGAGGATTTCTTTAATAGGTGGCACTTGGTCGAATTCTGGTATTACCTTCATATTTAAGTGCCTCAGATCCAGGCATACTCTGACAGTCCCGTCTGTCTTAGGTACGATTACCAATGGGCTTACATAAGGCGTAGGTGTTTTCTCAATAACACCGGCCTCCAACATCTCCTGAATTGCTTCTTTGACCTTAGCATAATGCTTTTCGGCTATAGGGTAAGGTTTCTGCCTAAATGGTGTCCAGTCGCTAACTTGGAAAGCATAAGTGAAGTTCTTTATACGACCAGGTCTCGAGTCAAAGACTTCCTTCTGTTCCAATAATAATTTCTTTAAATTTTCTTTATCTCTTGGACCAATTTTTGCTTCTTCTAGTTTTTCCGATATATGTTCTTCCAGTTCGGGTTCCAGATCTTTCTCCATGTCTGCGGCTAGTGTTTTCAGTTCATCTTCTAACTGCTCAATAGCTAACACTTCTGCCTCAGCCACGTCTCTGTATGTATGCCATACTTGTTCATCTGTCCCTGGTTCATTCTGATTGAATGAGACCTCTAAGCCTTCAGCTTCCTCGTTCACACGGAACATAATTCTGTCCTGTGATAGATCTATTACCACTCTGTATTCCCTTATAAACTCTGCCCCAATAATAAGGTTAAATGGCAATTTGTTTACTAGTAGAAAACTCTGTGAAAAAATAGAGCCTCCTATCTGTAAATCTAGGAATACCTGATGCTTGCATATCATCGTTCTGTCTGGAATGACACCTTTTATTCCCTTTGTACTTCGGCTGCCATCTTCTGGGTTCATGTTCCCATTGACGTCCGTTGGAATCTAACGTTTCAGTGCTAGTAGCTTTGTTATTCTTCGGAGCTTGGTACTGGTCAGTCTGCGTGTAGGTCACGTGTACCTGTTCCACAGTTCGATTTTGACGCATAGTATTGGATGTCGTGAGGTCTAGTTGTCTAAGAACTGCCTCCATTTCCATAGCGGTTTTTGCATTTGCCGAAATCAGCAGCCTTTGGATTTCATAAGGAAGCTGCTTGGCAATAGCAATACATAGCTCCAGCTCGCTAGGTTTTTGGTCAAGTTCCTTGAACCGACACATATGAGATATGAAGAATTCTGCGTACTTCGTTGGATTGTTGGTGCTGTATCTTTTCGAATACAAATCCAATCGTATCGAAGTTATAACGGAAACTGCGAAACCATAACGCATATTCTGCCTCCGTTAATTTCTCTATGGCTCGTAGCCTGCGCTCTTGTGGTATCCGCGCATCGTTTAAATATTCAGACACTTCTTTCAACCAATACTTCGGTGTCATATTGCAATGGCTACCTGAGAATTTTCTTGGTTTCTCTTCGCTTGCTCTAATTACGTTTATAACTTGGGTGTGCATAGCTTTTTCATGCGGCGTAGAGGCTGCAACCGGTGCACCTGGCGTCATATAAGTACTTTCGCCTGGACCTGTAGCATTCCTTGTTATAGGTTGGGTTTCTAAATCTGCCCATCTGGTTTTCCTCATATCTTCCACGCTGCCTTCACTTGACTTAGGATCTTTCATTAGGGTTTCCTCCTGTGCGATTATCCTAGTCTCCATTTGTTTGTGGCGCATTTCTGCTCTTTCCAATCGAGTAATTACCTCCTTTTCTATTCTGCTAAGCCTATCTCTATTTTCTTCTGCCACTTGAAATATTTTCTTCTTATCTTCCTTCAGGCTTTGCTTGATATGGGAAATTTCATCCTCTACATCTTCCTTTATTTGAGCAAGGGTCTTGTCGCTTGCCTCTGTCTTTTGGCCTTTTCTCACTTCGAGTTCTTCTCTCAACCCTTTAATTTCCTCTTGAATGTGTCCATTGACCTTTGATATTTCATTTCGGACTTTAACGATTTCCCCTCTGTTCTCCTCTTGCCTTTTGTTAACGATAAAAATGTCGCTTTGAATTTGGTCCAGTTCTTGATGAACTTTGCTCATCTGACCCTTTATGTTGCCTACCATCTCTTTACTTTCATTAGCGATAGCCTTAATCTCTCCTATTTCCTGACATTGATCTAATATGTTCTGATCCTGCTTCTTTAGATCACCGTCAATCGCTCTAGCATAACCTTTCAACTTCTCGTCCCATTTACTGTCGTTTTCTTCTAATCTCTGATCTACCGTTCTAGTAAATTCTGAAAACTGTTTTGCTTGGCGTTCGAGATTCGCCTCATTTTGGATTTGAATATCCTTAATGTCATTAGACAGCGCATCTAACCTACTGTTCGTTTCATCCTGCGCGTGCTTACATGCCTGTAAATTACTTTCAAGTTTGGCTTCTATCGCCTCGAAACGCTTATCGGTCTTAACCTGCATTTCTGATATAATGCTTACAACGGTTTCTGTTACCTCGGTCTTAATTGTTTCTTGCATTTGACCTAGCTTAGAATTTATTTCTTCCTGATTATTATTAATTGCCTCTTGATTGGCATCCAATCGGTTGTTTATTTCAACCTGGTTAGCATTCATTGCAACCTGATTTGCATTAATTGCCAACTGATAAGAATCTAAACGATTACTCAATTCAACCTGATTATTATCTACACGATTACTCAATTCAAACTGATTCTTATTAATTGCCAACTTATTAGCATCTAAACGGTTGTTTATTTCATCCTGGAAAGCCTTGTCTTCCAGCTTATTCTGTTCATTAACAGCGTCAAAATGCTGTTTTATCTCTGCAATCCCCTGCAAAATCTCCTCCGTACCAGCCATTCTTACAACAATACACTTTGAGATATAGGCAGGCTTCCTGGAAACATGTGTGGATTCGTTTTGAAGAGAAATACAAGACACTGTACACATATTGTAAGATTGTACTAAAACTTTGGATTTTCGGATAAATTGTGGATTGGGTGCGTAGGGCTCATACCCTTGGGTACTTCTCTTCTCAATAGAGAGATTCTGCGTTACTTCAAAAGCCTACTGAACTCAAAAATCAATCAAACTCAGTTTGAGGCAAAAAATACTTATTATGGTTTTCCCCATGAAATACCATAAAAATCTATGGGGTTTCCCTAAATCCCATAAGCTCCACAAACCTGGGCGCCATGATAAATAAAATGAACCATGCTTTGCCCCACACACGGGCGACATGACAAATAAAATACACCTCTGCGCCTATGGTGACCTGTATTTTAAACTGGCCCACATATCAGCGCCATGATAAATAAGTAGTAGTAGGTCATGATAAATAAATGGATAGACCATGCTTTAAAATGAAGATCAGGTCTTGCAATGCCAAGATACACATATTGCACAAATGAGGCGATTCCACGATAGAATAATACCGCCCCATTTTACCTGGATCATGGTAAGTATAAGGTGTTTATCAAAATTTATATTGTTTGTATCGGAGCTTAGCTAAGGTTAGGTGCGGTCATTCCCTTAATTCATCTTATTCGTTAATTTAACAGAGTTGTTTACACTAGATCTTGACCGACTTAAGTTGTACCTGTAGCTCAAATCACTGTACAGGACAACAATTTCCATGTACCCATGTGAGTAACTTCCATGGAAAACATGCTTCTGCCTCCAGCTAGCATCAGTTCTCAGGCGTGTACCGTCGACCCACTGAGCAGTTGCATATTTTGATCTGAGACTAAAAGGTATCAACTCTACAATGATAAAGCACAACTCTATTCTAAAGACTTTAATTCAGTTCAAAATCATGGCTTCAAACACATAAAAACACAATCCCAACAAGTATCATACAAAACAAAGCAAAATTACTCCTACAATCCACTAATTATTCACACTTTATCCTTGCAAATCCAGATGATTATTCATACATTTACCCTGAGATTAACATCAAAATTCATCTCAAGTGCTCTGATGCACATGTAATTTACACAAAAACTGTACTTATATTCTTATGTCATCTGTTGTGACCTCTTTCATTTCACAAGCTTAATTGTTTACTCTCAACATCTTAATTTACATTATGTGTGCCTTTGTGTTTTGTTTCTCTCTTCCCACCAAAATGCTTTACCATGCATTAGCCAATTCATGGGTTACACAAATTTACTTGCAACTCCACAATTCTATGTAATTATACCCGATCTGGAGTACTACAGTCCCCTCTTCTACAGTTCCAATGTATGCCGTTGTGATTTCAATTTCAAAATTCCGTTACCGCTGTGTCGGATGGTATTATTACAATACCCTAGCGCGGGCATAGCCTATGGCATCAAGTGCCGATCGTCATAACTAAGTGACAGTGTCAGTATAAAATGCAACTTCCAACAATTCGTAAGTTTGCTAAATATTAAATCATCAGGCTGATCTTTAATTATCAATGTGTTTCAAACCACACAATTACATTATACAATACAACAATGACTCTTTTCATTACAACCAGGGTTTCAAAGTCTGTCCCTTCTAAATGCCAAGCTTCAATGGTCGTTTAAAAATCTTCCCCACGGAGCGACTTGTATACAATGGGACTGTCAGGCGGTCACAACACGTGCGCTGTCCCTTCCCGACTCCTTCTTTCTTTTATCCCCAAGCAGTAACAAGATTTTAAATACAATAGTGCAGTCTCACTGCCCCACATATCCCATATGATTTCAACTAAATTGTATGCAAGACAGGTTATGGACGTGTTTAAATATTTATTCCTAACCTTAGGATATTCATAACTGGCCTCAATAAGTCCATTCCATTATATGAAGGAACGAGATTCATCAAACACTGGTCGAACTGGCTAGCCGGTATCTTATTAAATGCTACGGTCAGGCACAACTTGCCGTCAATTAGATTCGCTTCCCATGAGCTGAATCATTTCAATAACTAGTTCTCAGTCGATCAGGTATCATGCAGAGGTTTCCATTCTTGTCCTCCCATACACCACAGGATTCGAACCCGGAACATTCCATATCCATCCTCAGAGTTAGGGTACATCACTAAATACACTCTGGCAAATAATAAATATCTCTGTACGCCCTAGGCTATACGATATTTCACACGTCGAATAGATTACCTGGCTTCCCTGACCATTATGCTATGATCTCGTCCTTTAATTAGTATGATAAATCTATCAATTACTCTACAAGCTTATCCACAAGCTACAAATTCAATTCACTATTAAACTCTTCCATCCCCTAGATTCTTGCATATCTTATTCTCATTTTCATGATATACTCTGATATTAAATTGCTTTTCTTAGTCCTTCATGTAACTTGACTGCTTGGTTAGATAAATATTCCAATGAGCATATATTTTTTTCTTACAACCATTTTTCCCTGATTTGTATTCATTTATTCCTTTTCATTATTATTATTATAATTACTGACAAAAATTACCATAACCCGACACAACGTAACCGTTTTAATAATCGAACATCCGTGTTCGTTACGTTAAGTTTTTATATAACTGATTTGCCATTATACAATAGTGGTAACGATTTATCCACTCAATGATGTACCAAAAACATCTCAACTTTACTAAAATCAACACAACAATACTAATTTGAGGCTCTCCCTCCTAAAATTGACTATTATTGGCATATTTTATAATTTTGAAATCACACAACACACAGCGGACTATAACTGCTACAAAATAATGGTTTTTGGGTACTTACATCGGCTTGTCAGGTGGCTGCAACCACTCATTTCTTCCAGTAATGCCTGTCATTTGCATAAGTAGCAAGGCATTCTTACACTGATAACACACATTTTATATAACTTTGGCCTCACAAGACACACGGCACTTTTCCTTTCCATATTGAAGCTATTGCTTCCTTATACACATAACACTTTGTAGCACCTGTTACAATATTAATTTTAAAGATATTTAACAAATCATCACTACACTCACACTCCCCTATTTACATTTCTTACTGGTTGAATTTTCCTGGCACGATATCAGAAATGCAGACGTCGAAGCTCCTCCTCGCTGCTACCCGCATCCTGATTGAAAGTCTCGATCAACAGCCTAAGGATTCCTTTCGATTCACCCAACTGTCTAACAATCTCTATCCTTCGATGAACTTCCTGCTATCGCATAAATATGCTTGCATATAGTCCTGGGCGTTACTTATATTGGTATTCTTATGAAATTTCACCCATCGCATACTAAAGTTTATCTCTGCGCAGTCCGGCATACTAAGATATGTATAACCAATAGTTTACATACTGGGCTCAACCATTTTACATTGTACTGGTACAAATTATCAATCTCAATTGTCCTAGCTTGTATATTACACGGTACCTTTCCCACGTGCACAAAAACAATCGCTCGTACTGCCGACTATACAAATATGGCACGACTGTCCTTAATAAATGGTATTCATAAATGTTTTACTGCGCGGCTCTTCATGTTGAAGTCCGAGCATCCCTTCTCGACTTCGGTAACGCGCACTTCGCATTAGACTGCGGTTCACCTGATTACACACCCGTTATTACTTCATGACTTAATGCATGACTATATGTTGCTGCACTTAGAATGTTAAAGTCTGCGCGTCCCTTCTCTGGGCTTCGGGTGACGTGCACTTCGCTCGCAAGTATGGTTCGACTGACCCCTCTTACTCCATCTGTCTCCACTAACTAACTGCCTCTGTCCTGGGTCCACTCCCTTATATCCGTTTGAAGAGAAAAAGTAGACCGAGAATTACCCTGCAGCGTCAAATTCTCTCACAGTATGATTCTGGTCTTGAAATAACGTTTATATTGTCCCTTTTCCCTCGCTGGTCACATGAATGTATGCGTGCTCGAGGATCGATCGGCCAATTAATTAATATTAATTGCCTTTGCCATGGCGTGGGCACGCGGCGTCACCTAAAAACCCCCGGCGACCTAGTCAGATCTCGCCGCTAACACCAAATATACTGTGTCACTACGCGTTCCATCAAATCTTCATCGATTTCAGTGTTTAATGGCTTGATAATTAGCCTCCCGGCTAAACATTCACATAGGTGAAAACCTAATGTCACTGCGTTGCTCCAATCACGAGTAATCATTAAATTACGCTGGTATCTTCCCACTCCACCAGTCTTTCTATTCTGAAACGGGGAATAACTTGGCAATTATTTTTCCTCCTGACCTGCTCCAGACGACTTAAGTAGGTCACAAAGAGTGACAAGGCTCCAAGAATCTCCTCCCCCTTTTCTAGGGTCATTAGACAAACGTCAAGCGCTCCAACGTCTGTGCTCAAGTCCAGAATAGTATGCTCCATACAGCCCAATAATGCCGTATCCTACTAATATTCCCTGCATTATATTAATAAATAATGTCAGCATTAGTTCTTATCACAACCGTGATTTAATATGTATATTCTCAAGGTTTTTTTCTAACATAAACTCCCTCAGAAGATCTCGTGTTCGTTCCTTGCCGGAACCTTTATTCTGAGCTCAACTATCTCTGAGATCCACGTTCGACACCAGTCAGCCTAACCCCGTTGGGTTCAATATATTAATTTTTGTTTTAACTGTTACACATCAATTGATTATTTGTCCATGCGTCTTTTCTTGTAGTCGACATTTCAATTTAAAATGGGGTGAATATATTTCAAAGTTTTTGATTGAATACCGCATTTATTGCTGAAACAACAGTGTCTTCGGTCAAGTTCAAACTCGCAGGGTTCGAAATGCATACTTATCGAGTCTGATCGAAAACGTCGATTTATTTGTGTAATGCACCGATCGCATCAACTTCCGACCATGTTTCATTTATGGTTTCGTTATTTATTTATTCGCATCTGTAGAACGTAATTTTATAAGTAAACACCGATCAGTCTCGTTTCCTCACAGCTTGTACATAGCTGGGTAACGCGCTCGCTGATGGCCGGAAGGCTATGACGTCATAAATCCTATTGCATGGCCTTCTCTCTCTGTGGCGTTGACCCAGCCACGCAGCCACGTAATGCTACCCTACTGCACTCTCTCAAACGCACCCTGCGATTGGAGTAAACCTGCCGTACCAAGCCCTTGCGGGCTACTGGCTGCTCTGATCCACTACGTGTTGGAGAAACGATCCACCCCCCCCCCCCCCCCCAACACCTGAACCTGCCAGCCTTACATCCAGTTTCTACGGCGAGAACGTTGGAAGTACATATCTAACATGACACTTGAACCTGCTTCCTCTAAGTGCTTATATACTTTTTAAACTCCCACAGTGACATTTCGTTTCAGTGTCGAATGACACTTATTTTCCGTGTTTCCAATATCAAGACTCAGTGTGCCTGTTTGCCATAAGCACCTTAGTGCAGTGACATTGATTTTAGTGTTTTTGTAAGTTTAAGGTTATGTGAACAAAGAAAATAAAATAAATGTTTTGCTACATAAGGGAGGGGCAAAACTTAGGGTTGACATGTTTCGCTCGTCATAGGATCATCAAATCCAATATATATAAGACAAAATAGCTCTACAAAACACTACCAAACCTACAATGACACCCACTAATGGTCACTGCCTTCCAAGAACAAATAATGAAAACATCAAAGCCTTAAGGAAGCCTATGAAGAGATAATGAAGACTTCTTGTGTTCCCTCACCTTCTCATTAATGGTCAGATAGACCCGATATAAATCCCATCAAACGAGATCATTATATTCGTTAGATTAATCTGCTTTCTAATGTTAAACATAGTATTTCAGGTATCTCGCTTTCTTTTTATTTATTCTGTTTTCCTGGATCCTAAAATTCATATGCAATGCAAGGAGATCTGAGAGCCCAGGGTCACAAGTTTTAAAGCTCATATTCAGATTTCAGAGTGCTAGTTATTCAGTTGTCCGATTGTTGGTTTGTCGTACATATGCGATGCGTATGGTCATAACATATTTTATAAGCTATTTATAAGCATTAAACTATTGTTACGGCTGTGAGTTTGTGTCATCGCTCGCCGCATGAGTCACAACTGCCCCAGGGCTGGGCTGTGCCCTGCCTCTTGTATTGCGTGCGCCTTATGCAACAGGGCTACTAGGACAAAGGGATAGTCCAGAATATTCGTGACTGGACCAGCGATGGAAACCTCGAGAAGCCGTGAATCCTGGATGGATCTAGAAGCATTTATTGAGTCACCGGACTGCTATATAAGCGGCTTCAACAGTGAGGGGACGGAGTTTTTCTGTGGGTGTGTGTTCTAGAGCGAGTGCGACAGAAGTGTGGTGACGAAGTGCCGTGCGAGTTACGAAATCCAGTGACATTGTTTCCCCAGCTTGTGGACAGCGAAATAGCCTGCAGCAAGTGATCGTAAGTAATTGTGGTCGGTGAACATAAGGGAGAGGAGCAGGTAGTTTCTGTCAAGGCCACCGTACTCATTAGGACGGATTAACTTCTGTGGTCTGTTGACAAGTGAAAGGGGCTAAGAGCGCTCAAGGAAGAGACTTGAGGAAACTGGAGTAAGGTCCTAATTGCTTGTATTCGCTGATGAGTAGTGTAATTTTCTGGCCACAATAAAGTTAATTATTTCTTTAAGCAGTAATTGGTGTTGTGCTTTATACCCACCGTAATCCAGTTAACAAAGGTGCCACTAGGGGGTGGCACGTAACAACTGGTGTCAGAAGCCGGATTACTAACTCAAGCACAACACCTGACGGTCCTGGTTTCAAAATCCGAGCAGGTCATTTTCTCTAATTTTCCTGTGAGTGCATGCCCTTTACAAGACAAACAACTAAAATGGAGGAGAAATTGGCAGCATTGCTAGAAAAGTTAAATGGCATGGAAACCAAGATGGAGGACGGCCAGAAGAATTTAACCAAGGAGCTAACTGCCAAATTAGAAGACGGTCTGAAGAAGCTAGAAGACGGCCAGAAGAAGATGGAAGACGGTCAAAATAAGTTAGCGGAGGACCTGAAGAAGATGGAGGACGGCCAGAAGAAGATGGAGGACGGCCAGAAGAAGTTAGCCGAGGACCTAACTGCCAAACTAGAAGACGGCCAGAAGAAGATGGAAGACGGTCAAAATAAGCTAGCGGAGGACCTGAAGAGGATAGAGAACGGCCAGAAGAAGATGGAAGACGGTCAGAATAAGTTGACACAGGACCTGAAGAAATTAGAACTGGGTCTGCGTGAGGAAGTCACGGCAGTGGAAAAGAAGTTCGACGCCTTACAAGTGGAAGTTGCCGAGCTGCGCCAACGCCCGCTGATGGGGGTGGAGGAGAAATTCAACGTCTTACAAAAGGATTGCTAGTTGCCAAGACCCTCATCAACACGACGCCTCGGCCGTACGTCCGCCTGTCCAACCTGAACGACTACGATATTACGGTTCACCGGGACACCTACCTAGGAGTCTGCGAGCCCGTTACCTGGATTGCCCGCATCACAGAAACGACGGACGGACACCTGCAGACGGACAACCGAAGAAGACGCGCCCTGCCAGAAGAACTACAGTAGCTGTACCAAGGATTCCAGGACCATTTAGACGAAGAGCAATCACGCCAACTTCAGGACCTGCTACGCGAATTCCAGGATGTCTTCTCCGTGGGAGCAAAGACTTCGGCAGAACAAGCTTGGTCCAGCACAGAATCGACGTTGGGGACAGCGCACCGATTAGGGCCCCATTCCGACGTGTCCCGCTCGCCAAGCAAGCCGAAGTCGACCGGATGGTAGAAGAGATGAAGGAGCAAGGGGTGATCGAGCCATCACATAGTCCTTGGAGTTCTCCGGTCGTGCTTGTGAAGAAGAAGGACGGTTCCACCAGGTTCTGCGTGGACTACAGGCGGGTGAACGACGTCACGAAGAAGGACAGCTACCCTCTACCCCGGATCGACGACACGCTGGACACCATATCAGGGTCAAGATGGTTCTCCACCTTGGATTTGAAGAGTGGCTACTGACAGGTGGAGGTCCACCATAAGGACCGCGAGAAAACGGCGTTCTCTGTGGGCAGCGGGCTTTGGCAGTTCACCGTCATGCCATTCGGTCTGTGCAACGCCCCTGCGACCTTCGAAAGGCTAATGGAGTCCATTCTGAGGGAACTACACTGGAAGACCTGCCTGGCCTACCTAGACGACGTCATCGTTCTGGGGAGGAGCTTCGAGGAGCACTACAGCAACCTGAAGGAGATCTTGTTGAAGCTACGGGCTGCCCAGCTGAAGTTGAGCCCCAAGAAGTGTCAGCTCTTCCAGAAGCGGGTCCAGTACCTTGGGCATATCGTCTCCGAGGAAGGGGTGCGCACCGACCCAGAGAATACCGCAGCTGTGAGGGAGTGGCCAGTCCCGAAGGACAAGTCCCAACTGCGAAGCTTCCTGGGACTCAGCACTTATTACCGTCGCTTCGTGAGAGGATTCGCCGACATCGCCAAACCTTTACATCGACTGACTGAGAAGGACCAACTCTTCACGTGGACAGCAGAATGCCACAGTGCCTTCGAACAACTCAAGCAGGCTCTGTGCACCGCGCCTATTCTGGCCTACCCCAGACCTGGAACAAGGTTCATCGTCGATACCGATGCCAGCGACTTTGGCATAGGGGGAATCCTGTCGCAAGTAGTGGACGGCGAGGAGAGAGTAGTGGCCTACTTCAGCAAGGCCTTGTCAAAGCCAGAAAGGAACTACTGCGTCACCAGGAAGGAGCTTCTCGCCATCGTGAAGACCATTGAACACTTCCACAAGTACCTGTACGGGCAAGAATTTCTCATCAGGACCGACCATGCATCCCTGCGGTGGCTCCTGAACTTCAAGCAGCCCGAGGGTCAACTCGCGCGGTGGTTAGAGAGGCTTCAACAGTACAACTTTGAGATTCAGCACAGGAAAGGCCAGCTGCATTCTAACGCCGACGCCCTGTCACGGAGACCGTGCCCAGAAGACTGCACCTTCTGTGCCCGAAGGGAGGAGGACACCGGGATACAGTGCCGAAGGACTACCGTGGAACTTCAAGGGAGCTGGAGCGGCGAATCTTTCACGTGGGCACGAGCAGAAGATGATGACCTGGGACTGATAGCCGAATGGAAGGGGGCCTGTGTCCCCAGACACGGGTGGAACGTTGTGAGTGACTGCAGCCCAAAGTTTAAGTCCTACTTGGCGCAGTGGGACTCGCTGATTGTAAGGGATGGCCTCATCTGCCGTACCTGGGAGAGCACCGACGGGAAGACATCTCGGGAACAAGTCGTCGTTCCAAAGGCTATGACGGAGGAAGTCCTGAAGGAAGTTCATGGAGGATCATCTGGTGGATGATCCTCCATGTCTGGTGGACACCTAGGGATAAAGAAGACCCTGGAGAAGCTGAGAGAGCGGTTCTACTGGATCGGATGCCGAACAGACGTGGAGAACCACTGCGCGAGGTGCCACGATTGCGCAGCCAGCAAGGGCCCAGGACGAAGACGACGGGGTCCACTGAAAACCTACAACGTGGGCGGCCCCATGGAGAGAGTGGCCATCGATGTTGCTGGGTCATTCCCGTTAAGCGAGGCAGGGAACCGCTACATATTAGTCGTCAGCGACTACTTTACCAAATGGCCGGAGGCGTATGCGTTCCCTAACCAAGAAGCCGCGACGATCGCAGAGACCCTGGTGAAGGAATTCGTCAGCCGGTACGGAGTACACCTGGAGCTGCACTCCGACCAAGGGAGGAACTTCGAGTCGCAGGTGTTCCAGAACCTATGCCAGCTGCTGGGAATCCGGAAGACAAGGACAACGCCGCTACACCCTCAGTCCGACGGGATGGTAGAGCGATTCAATCGCACCATCGAGAACCATCTCCAAATAGTTGTCAGCGAGCACCAGAGGGATTGGGACAAGCATCTTCCACTATTTCTCCTGGCCTACCGCGCCGCCGTGCATGAAGCCACCGGGTGCACACCAGCCCGGACCATGTTTGGGAGGGAGCTCCATCTACCCGTCGATCTTGCCTTCGGCCGACCTGGGAATGATCCGATCCCGGTAAGTCAGTATTGTCAAGAACTGGTCGACCAACTGGAGGACGTGCACGCGTTCGCGAGGAGGAAACTGCGGATCGAGACCGACCGAATGAAGACCCGATATGACCAGCAGACGGATGCAGGAGGATTCCACGAGGACGACCTTGTCTGGCTCTTCGACCCATTACGGAAGAAAGGCCTGTCACCCAAACTGCAGAAGTCCTGGGAGGGCCCGTACCGAGTCGTGAAACGGATCAACGATGTCGTCTACAGGATCCAGCGGAGCCCGAGGGCGAAGATGAAGATCGTGCATCGAGATCGCCTGGCAGCCTACGGAGGGACACAGACGGACCAATGATTGATCGGGACGATCAGCCTTTTTAGGAAGGGGGTGGTGTTACGGCTGTGAGTTTGTGTCATCGCTCGCCGCATGAGTCACAACTGCCCCAGGGCTGGGCTGTGCCCTGCCTCCTGTATTGCGTGCGCCTTATGCAACAGGGCTATTAGGACAAAGGGATAGTCCAGAATATTCGCGACTGGACCAGCGATGGAAACCTCGAGAAGCCGTGAACCCTGGATGGATCTAGAAGCATTTATTGAGTCACCGGACTGCTATATAAGCGGCTTCAACAGTGAGGGGACGGAGTTTTTCTGTGGGTGTGTGTTCTTGAGCGAGTGCGACAGAAGTGTGGTGACGAAGTGCCGTGCGAGTTACGAAATCCAGTGACATTGTTTCCCCAGCTTGTGGACAGCGAAATAGCCTGCAGCAAGTGATCGTAAGTAATTGTGGTCGGTGAACATAAGGGAGAGGAGCAGGTAGTTTCTGTCAAGGCCACCGTACTCATTAGGACGGATTAACTTCTGTGGTCTGTTGACAAGTGAAAGGGGCTAAGAGCGCTCAAGGAAGAGACTTGAGGAAACTGGAGTAAGGTCCTAATTGCTTGTATTCGCTGATGAGTAGTGTAATTTTCTGGCCACAATAAAGTTAATTATTTCTTTAAGCAGTAATTGGTGTTGTGCTTTATACCCACCGTAATCCAGTTAACAAAGGTGCCACTAGGGGGTGGCACGTAACACTATCAATCCATTTTTAGTGTAAATCTATCCCCAAATGAATTTAATGTGCTGTAAAACGATGTCCATACAAGCAATAAACGTTTATGTTTTAGCTTCATCTTCAATTGCCTCATCTGTCTTTTGGTATTGAACCCTAAATTTAAAGGCCTAAGGACATGTCATGTGTCGGGAGTCGAACCGCCAGCTTATGAGAATGTAAGCTCCGATGTTATGGAACAAGATAGGCTACCTGCAGCAATGTATGACGTATCAGTAGTCCACTGTAGCTAACTCGCGGAGTGAACTGAATGCTTTATTTGCACATTTTATAACGGCGAGGAAATGAATTGAAAAATGTTATATTTTAATACGGCAGAGAATGAGATTTATTGTAGTCTGGAAATTGGCAAGTTAGCAAAATTGTCAGTGAGTCTCCATGGGGAAAACCAGTTTGGTTAAGCCATGAGACACAGAGAGGGGTGAAGGTTACCTTGGCACGCACGAGATCGCGAGTCCACGTTACAGACGGAAGGAAATATATCACGTGATCGACCAGAACCAATTAGAATATATATTGGTGGACAATAATATTTTAATAATTAATTATTGGAAAACATTTTATAGAAGGAATTTAATGGCCGAAATATGAAGTGCAACCATTCTGATTGCAAGGCTCAGCTCTTTTGGGTTTGTATGGTAAGGGAATGGCGCTTGCTGGGAGGGCAGTTTGCATCTCTGTGAGGCATGGCAGGTGGCCTTGCCAATGAAGTTTATTTTCTATGTTCTTTTCTTAGATGTTTTTTTATCTTTTCCGTGACAAAAAAAATATGAGAGTTCGATGGTGATGAATCAAGAGATGTGTTTCGAGGATGTAAAGAAACGGAGAAAATAGTAATAGTACAGAAGAAATTAGAAGAAAGGAATAATAATACAGAGCAAGATGTGTGGAAAGCTATGTGTTATTTGTGAAGAAGTTAATTACAGCGACAATAGGGAGAATTGATTCTTTGGGAATGCTCCAATATTAGTAGAGAAATCCCACAAGCCAGCCGGCCATCATCGACAAGCAGCAAACTACATACATGGTCCATATGTGGATGCCACATGAAGTATGACAAGGTATATACGATAAGGAGATTTGATTCTTTGGGAATGCTCCAATATTAGTAGAGAAATCCCACAAGCCAGCCGGCCATCATCGACAAGCAGCAAACTACATACATTGTCCATAGGTGGATGCCACATGAAGTATGGCAAGGTATATACGATAAGGAGAATTGATTCTTTGGGGAATGCCCCAATATTAGTAGATAAATCCTACAAGCCAGCCGGCCATCATCGACAAGTAGCAACCTACATACATGGTCCATATGTGGATGCCACATGAAGTATGACAAGGTATATATGATAGGGAGATATTTCGTTCATTCTAGAGTAGACGAGGTTCCTGCCAAATTATATATATAGATGTGCGTTAAAAGAATACATGTCAACTTTTACCAGATACAGGTCTATTTTTTTAAGAGGTTACCAGTGCAGTAAAGTGTGAATGTGGATTGCTGTTGTTATATTGCACAGGTGCTTAACCCCTACGAACCACTATTATTATTATTTTAAGAGAAACATAGGCGAGTTGAAAGGTTACAATTGACGCCGCACAGTGGGGCTCGAAGAAATAGAGCCATCAGCAAATACAGTAAAATGTCTAAGAAGGAACTAGACATATACAAGGTGAAGAGTGTGGAGAGTAAGGAGAGTAGGGAATTGATAGAGAAAACGTCGGAGAACTCTATCGAACCGGAGGACAGCCAGGTCACTGACGATGGGGGCAGTAGTAATAACGAAAAAGGGGGGGATGTGAACAATAAGTTGCTCCAAATGCTACTAAGTACATTCACCGGTATGGAAGAGTCTTTAGGATCAGTAAGAGAGTCTTTAGGATCAGTAAGAGAATCTTTAAGTACAAAAATTGAGTCAGTGAAAGAGAGTATGAGTAAGGAGATAGGAGAAGTTAGGCAGCAGGTAGAATCTGTAAAGGTGTACGTAAACGAAGCAATAAAGAAGCAGGCAGAAGCAATTAATGTTAAGATTGAGGAGTTAAGCAAAGTACAAGAACATAAAACTGTGATGAGAGAAGGAATAGCGAAAAATAAGGATAGCGTGGATAGCCTTAAGGAGGAACAGGTGACATTGATGGAGAGGAATGAGAAGCTCAAGGAAGAGAGAGAACGATGTGAAGAAGAACAAGGTTATATGGAGGAAGTGAATGAGCTATGTGCGATTAAGGAGCAGGAAAATTATCAGCGATCTGGGGGGCGTGAGAAAGCAGGTGATATGGAAGAAACTGAAGGAGAGGAGGCAGGTGAAAGAAAGAAAAAGGTACAAGAGAAAGGAGAAGTGGATAACGGAGAAGGTGAAATGGAATAAACTGAAGAGAAAGGAGAATCAGATGAGGTTGGTAATGAAGACAGTAGCAATCAAGAAAAAGAGGCTAATGATGATGCACGTGCAAGAGTGAGCCATGGAGAAGACAACATACTAGAAGAAGATAAGATGAAGAAGAAACACGTGAAAACAAAGTGGAAGAAGAGAAAGGAACTGTTGAGTAAGACAAGACAGACGAGGAAGAGGTGGAAAATGGGGAAAGGAAGAAGAGAGAAGTGGTTGAGAATGAAGACAAAGAGGACCAGGAGAATAGATAAAAGAATGAGTTGGAAAGCAAAGAGAAGGAGTAGGAAGAAGATGAGATGTCAGGTAAAGGAAGATAAGAGAGTGAAGGATCAGACCAAAGGAAGAAGAAGAAGAAGAAGAAAGAAAAATATGATACTGAATAAGAAGAGACAGACCAAGAGAAGAAAAAGAAAGAAACATATGATACTGAATCAGAGGAGACAGACCAAAGGAAGAAGAAAAAGAGAGGTTTGGAATACAGCAGGCGGGGAGGTAGGAGTCATCGTAGAAGACAACGAGGAGGAAGGCGTGGGAGATGCAATAATTACAGATGACGAAGCAGGCGTGGAGGCAGAAGGAGAAAAATGTATTATTTTCATTTGTGTATTTTAATGTATGTGATCCTCACGTGCTTCTCACGTGAGAATCACATAGAGGGGCGATTGCAACCATTCTGATTGAAAGCCTCAGCTCTTTTGGGTTTGTATGGTAAGGAAATGGCGCTTGCTGGGAGGGCAGTTTGCATCTCTGTGTGGCAGGGCAGGTGGCCTTGCCAATGAAGTTAGATGTTTTGTATATTCTTTTTATATTTCCATTTACGATGCTGTTTTGTTTTTATATATGTCTATGTCTATTCTTGTTAAAGTCCATACTGCTAGATTTTGTATTAGAGTATCTGTCCGTTTTATCTAAGGAGATTGTTCCATGTTAGCATCTGTTGAGATGTTTATTGTGTTTTTGGTCTTGGAAGTAGATAAGGTTTTGTGTGAAAATATCCCGAGAAGTGAAGTGTTAGTGATTGATGCTTAGTGTTAAATACTAGAAGAATAAAATGGAGAAAGATGTTATTTTTAAAAGAAAACTCCCTAATTGTGAAATAACAACCACGCCCCGATAACCCAGAAAGAAGTATGTACGGTTACAGAAGGAAATTAAAAATTAAAGCAATCGATATAAATTTTATATAAAGGTGAATACGGATGAAAAAGATATTAAACGATGAAGTTTATTTTAAGGCCTAATGCCATGAAGCCATTTTAATTACTTACCAGAGAAGGGGGAGAGCGTCAGTACGATCATTCCATATCTGACGTCGAAAACCGACAGACGTGATAGTCAACTACAGAAGAAATTTTACCGAGGCTGCTTGAAAGGACTTGACCAAGGAATCGCCTTCGCCGCCGGCCAAGCTGAATACAAGCTCCGACGTAATATTTATAGCAGAGAGATACAATATTACGTCTACGCAAACAAGTATTACAAGTTGAATAATATAAAGATAATTCATTATTATATCGACATAAGAATAAGTCTACGTAATAAAGCTAATATCTACAAGCGAAAACAACGTTTATTTCAAAAGTACAAGAGTAGTTGGAAAAATAAGTTGGTTTAAAAACACACGTTCAGCAAAGTATTTCCAACTGCATTTTTGAAATACCGTCATGGTTATGAAATTGGAGTCACCAAGGAAGTTTAACATGGCTTACTACTTGAATGTCATGATGTCGTATTAAACTATGAAGGGGAAATAACCTTTTACAAGATGATGATTCCAGCAGTGACTTAGCCACACACAGTCATGGAGGGTCGAAGCTCTACTTCGTGTTCCACCTGGCACACCCCCTCATTTAAGGGATACAAATAGGAAAGGCCAGACCCATAAATTAACTACCCAGAGGATTACTACCATAGAACCATTGAGGAACCCAGAGCCCAGAAAGAAAAACACTGTATACCTTTTAACATCACCGTCTATTAAATCACAATCACTTATAGTTCCAAACATATATACTAGATACACACAAATTCATAACAAAGGTGCAGATTTCACAATAGGATAAGAACACTTACTTCAAGATTTAGTTTCCAACTCGATGATCGTCGGAACGTCATCTAATTCAATTCTAGGCTGCTTTCTTGATATATATATATATACCTTTCGTATATTATTATTGTTGGAGAGCGCTTGCCACAAGGTTCTGATACTCCAAGCTGGTTGCCGAGAGCGCTGGCATAGCCTGATCACCATGGATTGCAAGGCAGTGTGTAATCGTGTGTCTACACTCTGTGGAAAACACACTCTACCATCTCCAATGATTGTGGTGGGCTTAGAGTTCATGTAATATTGTTAGAATGTAGGCTATGTCAAATAAAAGCACTCAAGTGTTACATTTAATCGAACGTTGTTATTTATAATAAGCTGCTAATGCATCAGGTTATGAGCCCCAGTCTACGGCAAACTGCGCGTAAGTGGATTAAAAGTCTGTTTAACGATCGTGTGCTTTGAGTGTGTGCGATTACAAGATGGCTCAAGAAAGTGTCAAGTTGAATATTCCAATGTTAAATGGTGGAAATTTTATATTTTGGAAAACAAAGTTGCGAGCCGTATTAGTGCGTGATGATTTGTGGGAAGTTGTCAGTGAACCAAAGCCTGAAGTAATTAACGTGGTGTGGCAGAAGAAAAATAACAAAGCCTTAGCGTACATTACATTGAGTGTTGAGGACAGTCAACTCATTCATTTTGCACACTTGAACGATGCGTGTGATGCATGGCAGGCTCTGTCGAGAAAGTACGAGAGATCCACGTTCGGAAGCAGGTTATATTTACGACGTAAACTGTACGGCATACATTATCGTAGTGGACCAATGAGCAGTCACATTGACGCAATTATGGAAGTAGTGGGTTTGCTGCGTGGATCTGGTAGGTCGCTTGAAAACGACGAGATTGTTGCGGTTTTGCTGGTGAGTCTTCCAGAATCTTATTCAGGGCTTGTCACAGCGCTCGAGGGCCGTGACGAGGCAGATTTAACGGTGGAATATGTAACTGGGAAAATGCTTGACGAATACCAAAGGCGTGCCGAAGCTGGTGTGCCTGGAAATTGTGATTCAGAGGTTGCACTACAGTCGGCGGTCGCAGACTCAAGTAAGGTTAGTCGTGCTCATCAAAGTGGAACAACTAAAAATTCAAGCGGGAAACCAAATAAGGGTGGCAAAGAGACACGGGCATGTTACTTCTGTAATAAACTTGGCCATTTAAAGGCAGATTGCTATCGATTCAAGAAAAGTCAACAGCAGAGATCAGCAGGTTCAGAATCGGCAGGATCATCGGTTGAGATTAAGGTATGCAACACACAGAACTATGCCACATTTAGGGCACTGGATCAACAACAAGCTGCAAGTAGGCCTACTGTAGGTTGGTGCATAGATTCCGGGGCAACCAGTCATATGACGAATGATAGGCAATTTTTCATGTCTCTTCGTGACACAAGTGCTACAGTCTTCCTTGCTGATGGTTCATCCGTGGTAGCTGTTGGAATCGGAGATGGACAATTTTACTGTGAGGTACCAGGCGGGCACCTCCAAGAAGTACTGTTGAAAAATGTGCTGTTTATTCCACAATTGGATGATAGTCTATTTTCGGTGAGGCACATAACAGAGCAAGGTCACCGAGTAACGTTCGAGAATGGCACGTGCAGCATCTACAAAGAACATCAGGTCATCGCAGAAGCAAGGAACGATGGGAATTTATTCAGACTTCAGACTGTGGTACCAAGTTCGTCAGTTCATGTGGCGAGAGAAGCTGTATGCCTACACCAGTTGGCATCGTCGATTGGGACATCGGGATCCGGTTGCAATCCAGCGTCTGATCAATGAGGAATTGGCTACAGGAATCCAAGTGTCGAAATGTTCGGAGAAGGTGGTATGCGAAGACTGCATCAAGGGAAAACTAACCGAAGCAAAATTTTCTGAGAGTACATCCAGAGAGAAGGAGCCCATGCGACTCATTCATTCTGATCTTTGTGGGCCCATGCAGACTGCAACGCCAAGTGGAAATAGGTATTTTCTATCACTCATTGACGATTACTCCCGTTTTACTGTGGTGAGGCTGGTAAAATCCAAAGATGAGGTGGCAGGCGTCGTAGAAGATTACATTACTGCAATGCATACTAGATTTGGAAGGAAGCCGATCGCCATTCGTACAGACAATGGTAAGGAATACGTTTCACAAAAACTGGAGAACTTTCTGCGGAAGGAGGGGATCCAACATCAGCTCACAGTCCCCTACACTCCACAACAAAACGGTGTAGCAGAGAGGAAGAATCGGTTATTGACAGAATCTGCTAAGTGCATGTTGTTGGATGCTGATCTGAACAACCGCTTCTGGGGAGAAGCAGTTTTGACCGCAGCTTTATTGCAGAATCGATCAACGAGCCGGAGTATCAACAAAACTCCAGTTGAATTGTTTACAGGTGTGAAGCCAGATCTGGGTCATTTACGTGTGTTTGGATCGAAGGTCTATTCGCTTGTACCCAATCAAAAGCGAAAGAAATGGGACAACAAAGCAATAGAGGGCGTCCTGATTGGCTATGATGGAAATACCAAAGGATATCGGATTCTAGATCCAAAGACAGCCAAGGTTTGGATCAGCAGATCGGTGCGGGTAATTGAGAGTGTTGCCAGACATCCAGCTTCAGTAGGCAGTGCACCGAAAGAAGGGGTTAATGAAATCACACCGCAGCATGTAGGGACATTGGAACATGTTTCGACACAGACGGAATCAGCAGACAACTCAACACTGAATCCCAGAGGTAACAACACGGTGACTTTCAACAGAGGAGATACAGTAAGCAGCATAGGAGATGAATGTGAGACTGAACCAGAAACTCCACAATTTCTACGAAGAGTTTCTGAACGGCCAAATAAGGGTGTACCAGCAAAGAAGCTAACGTACAAGGTGCAGACGAATCACACCAGGGAGCCAGCCTCATGGAACGAAATGCTCAAAATGTTACCTCGTGAACAAAAATTATGGACTGCTGCTGCGGAAGAAGAAATAAGCTGTCTCAATCAACATTGTGTGTGGGAATTAACGGAGCTTCCACCAGGGAAGAAGACTCTTTCTTGTAAGTGGGTATTTAAGGCAAAATTGGACGGTAACGGTCAGATCCACACTTACAAGGCCCGATTGGTAACCAGAGGATTTTCTCAACGATATGGTGAGGATTACGATGAAACTTTTGCGCCAGTGGTGAAGCATGACACTGTTCGAGTTTTATTCAATGTAGCTGCACAGAGGGGACTTCACGTTCGGCAGCTTGATGTGAGAAGTGCTTATTTGAACGGTGAATTAAAAGAGGAACTATATATGGAACAGCCACAGGGTTTTGAGGAACCCGGTCAAGAGAGCAAAGTTCTGAAATTGCGGAAAAGTCTCTATGGTTTAAAGCCATCGGCACACGTTTGGAACAAGACAGCTACAAAGACATTATCCAAGTTAGGTTTTCAACAAGGAAATGCAGATCAGTGTCTTTATTCAAGAAAGGAAGTAGATGGAAGCATCACTTACATTCTGATGTATGTCGATGATCTGCTGGTAGCCGGTCAGTCTGCAAAATTAACTGATAAAGTTGGTACAGAATTGCAGAATTATTTTGACATCAGAGACTTGGGTGATGTTAGTTACTATCTGGGAATTCAAGTGGAACAACGGGAAAATGGAACATTTTTGCTAAACCAAAAGGCAAAGATCGCAGCATTGTTGGAGGATCATGGCTTATCGGAGCCAAAACCTGCTGCGACTCCAATGGAAACAAATTTCTTGTCTGGTGAAGTGCCTGCAAGTGCAGAGTTACCAAATAATACTCTGTACAGGAAAGCCATAGGGTCTCTACTATACATAGCCACAGTATCCAGACCAGACATCGCAGTCGCAGTGAGTCTACTTAGTCGTCGAGTGGAGAAGCCTACTCAACAGGACTGGAATGCTGTAAAACGAGTGATGCGGTATCTCGCATTTACAATACACAAGACACTTCGTTTATCTTCAACTAAAGACACAGAGCTCAAATGTTATGTGGATGCTGACTGGGCTGGTGACAAGACCAACAGGAAATCTACAAGTGGTTATGTTTTCTTTCTTGGCGAAGGAGTTGTAGCATGGTCAAGCCGGAAGCAAACGTCAGTTACCATGTCGTCTACGGAGGCGGAATACATTGCAGCATCATTTGCCAGTCGGGAGCTGCTGTGGCTCAGACAATTACTTATGGACATGAGTTTACCGATTGTTGGTCCAACAACCATGTATGAAGATAACCAAGGTTGTATTAAATTAATTGAGTCAAATCGGTTTGGGGCTCGCACCAAACACATTGATGTATGTCATCACCAGCTTCGGGATCTTCGAGAAAAGGACATCATAGAAGTGCTGTATTGTCCATCCAACAAGATGCTGGCTGATGTATTCACCAAGCCTTTGGCTAGAGAACCATTCCAGAACATTGTGGAACAACTGGGTCTACACTGATATGAACCTATGACATTGAGAAGGGGTGTTGGAGAGCGCTTGCCACAAGGTTCGGATACTCCAAGCTGGTTGCCGAGAGCTCTGGCATAGCCTGATCACCATGGATTGCAAGGCAGTGTGTAATTGTGTGTCTACACTCTGTGGAAAACACACTCTACCATCTCCAATGATTGTGGTGGGCTTAGAGTACATGTAATATTGATAGAATGTAGGCTATGTCAAATAAAAGCACTCAAGTGTTACATTTAATCGATCGTTGTTATTTATATTAAGCTGCTAATTCATCAATTATCTTATTCACCATTAGTTTGATTAATAATAACAGCCAACACGAAGATAAATTAATTAGGTCAACCCCTCAATTATGACCGGACGACCAGATCCATAAATTCGATAATGATGTCAAATAATCTTTCACGATGCCATTAAATCCATCCGTAGTTGGATATTGTCATATAAGACAAATAATTCACCGTATTCTGAATATTTAACCTTAAATCTCAAATTCACAATCGCACCAAAATAAAAATCAACTACTTTCGTGTCATGGCAGACCAGATCTTCATTTTTCATCCAACAGCTGACTGTTAATGAAAAAGCAACAACAACAAAACCCATCTAGATGACAACTGACGAGCGCACCTGGCAAATATATATTCTCCAATTACACGTCATAATTAAAAAGGAAATAAACTGACCCGCAGGCATACTACAAGTGAAAGGGAAGGAAAGAATTTACAAACAAAAACATAGTTAAAAACCCTGTTCACTAGGCCTAAGTGCTTGCCAACTTAACATGAGAAATCACGGGCTGGACATCAAAAATAAACTAACAAAACTTGCGACAACGTTATGTACCAAATTACACAGATCACTTTACTTTACCTTCTTGAAGAACCGAGCAAATTCTTACTCAACTGCTATTTCAAATATATGAGGCATAACCAACATTAGATGACGACCAATCGAAGATTCCATTAAGTAGCTTTCACTACACATTAAATATAATATTGGTAGGAACTCCAAAACAGTTAAAATCACTTCATATTAACCAGCCAAATAATTTCTCGGTCACTAGTAATCTTTCATATTGGTACACACGGAGTATAAGATCTTAATGCATTGCCTTTTACAATAATACATCTTAATATTTTAAACTATTGCAACGTGATTTTTAGTTGAGTAGGCCATAACATCTTCAAGTTTGCAGTAAGTTATAAGAACCAAGTAGCTCAAGGCTATTGGTTTCTTGCTCCGATGACTAAGAGCTACATGTTTGCTTGCGTCTTCCCTACGTGAAAAATCTAACACTTCCTTTTTATACAATCAATAATTAACGTTCTTCTTCTTTTGCATTACACAATTACCGATGACAGGTTTAAACAGCCACAAGTATCAGACTGCGAAGCGACAAGTTCACAAGTAAACGCCAGGGTAGCTGTTATCAGAGAACCTACGGAGATTGCCAGTACATGCTCTCCTCTATCTCCTCAATCAGGTACTATCATCATTGCACATGCAAGTCAATCGATCCTCACTCAAGACATAAATACTGTGTACTTACAAACGAGGCAGATAGAATTGCCTCAGACTCCTCCCCGTGAAATTTGGCGATGGTTAAGAACCAAGCCAACGTAAATCTGTAAATCGTGAAAATGTACATGTCCAGTACTCTCAACCTAGTAGATAGAGTTTTTATATCACATAACATGCAGAAATTCAAAAGGTGGAAAATTAAATCTTCGTTGTCAAAGTCCATTCAAAATTCAACACCTAAATATATCGTCTGGTAGCTAGTTCCATAAAGTTGTTACAACAGAATCATGCAAATTCAAACATGCATCTTACATAGGTACAGACTTTCAGATAACAGGTACAATCCGGTTACAATAGTGATATACAGCCATGACTTCTTCTCAAGACATGTATGGAGCCTTTTCCAGTTTCTTGACGTAGGTGTGCATAATCCGGGCCCTTGGATATTTTCACTTCCAACAAGGATCTTCAACGCAGACAAGTCCAGAAAGCATAAACTGAAATCACAATTGTACTAGGCCAGAAACACGTAATGGAATAGCTTACATTTTAAAGTTATACAACAACAACAAAAAAAAAACAATTTGTGACAACAATTATCATAATATTGAAGTAAAATAAGGCAACCAGTTTAATAACGCTGAACCTAACCCACCAAAAATCCACACCTTTTTACAATGCAAGTTTAAATAAACATAGGTTGTAAGTGTAATAACATTAAAACATGAGGTTCGTTACAAAATAATAATAATAAGAAAACCAGTATTTCTCAACAAATAAATCAAAAATGGTGAAATAACATCCACCCAAAATGAAGAAAGAGTTCTTTAAGCCAAAGAAAAAATCATTCCCATAGTGAAAGTTAGCAATAATCTTACATCATCCATCCGTTCACAGCTTATTTAGCAAAATTTAAACGAGCAACAAAACAAGATTCGGACACCAAAAACGAGCAAAAGATTCCTAAAGAACAAAAAATCACCCAAGAAGACAAAATAATGAGAAAACAGCTGACCACACGTACATCCCAGAACAAGAGATACATAACACATCTATCGCACACCCATATATAACAGCAAATTCACTCAAAATAAAATACATTCTCAGTTACCACCCACAAAATTCCCAAATTTCTCCAGAATATAAATTATCATCCTTGGAAACGCCTTTTACACAAACACAATACATAAATAAATACCCTTTTAATGCTGACTCAGACCAAACAGAAACAATAAAAACGAGACAAAGCACGTATTTCATGAGATCTATATGAGCCCTTACACATTTTCGACACTTACCAGACATAAATTCATCATATTCCTTCATCCACTTACCTTCCAAGTATTTATTTCTCGGTCTACCGGCCAATAAGATTGAACCCCTTCAACCGATTGTAGGCTCTTCGCAGAAATTTTAATAAATACATAACTTAATATAAAGTCACTTTCCATCACTTTAACCAAGTCTTACCAAATAATTCTCATAAAAAATTATCTAGTAGACCTCACCTTAAAGACACTTGAACAAATACTAATTCATATACTGGTACTCGGATCCTAAACCAACAATGAATAGTTATCCCCTTAAAATAAAATCAAACATTCCCTTAACTATATGCATACCAAACAACAAATATTTCCACCCATTAATAAACCAAGAAACACGCAGTACATACATCAGACATATACTAGGGAGACGAACACAGAACAAATACACAGGAGAAGTTAAGTACACCTGGAGTAGACCGATACGTACAATCCGAAAATTGTACCACTACATGTACATAACCATACATACATACAAACATACATAACATGCATACAAGGGGGAATTATATATTAACTGCTCTGGGACATACAATTTAGAAAATTGTCAACACAACTTACCCTGCACTGTAATTAACATATTTCTTAATATGTGACATGTGCACTCTAGAAATCCTTTTTCTGACCGGATCTTTGATCAGACACGTTACAGGTGTTAAGAAACTGACTATTTCAAAGGGGCCACAAAACCTTTCCCTCGGCTTGTTCGACTCCTTAGGTCCAACCTCCTTCAAGGAAAAATTCTTCACAAAAACATTATCTCCAACTTTAATATCAACAGGCTTACGACCTAGATTATACCTTTTCTCCAATCTATCATGAGCCACCTTCATTTTGCTTTAACATTTTTCCAAATGGTCTTGAGATGACTAAAGGTATACTGTTCAGGCAACAACTGATTAATCGACCAATTATTTAATAAGGACGTGTTAGGGGTGAAAGAAAACATTAATGAAAACGGAGTAGTTTTACGGGATTCATGGACAGCGGTATTGAAGGAAATGGTTATCGAAGCTATCCAGGAGTCCCACTTACTATGGTCATTGTGATGAAAAGCAATTAATGCCACTTTTAGATTTCTATTCACACGCTCAGCGTACGAACCTTTTGGGTAGTAAGGCGAAAACGTAACTTGCGAAATTGACAATTCAAATAGAAAATTTCTCAACACACTGGACTTAAAACATTGGGCATTATCCGTGATCAAAAACTGGCACGGACCGAATGAAGCAAAGATTAGTACTAGACAAGTAATAACAGTTTTATTAGTTGCAGTCTTAGTGGGAAATATCCAATTAAATCTAGTAAACCCATCCGTACAAACCAGAGCAAATCTATTTCCCCACTTAGATGCAGGAAAATGCCCTATAAAATCCAGGAACAACCTTTGCATGGGTCTAGTTGCCACTTCCGAAGATAACGTCCCAACCTTAGTGTTGGTAGAAGGTTTAGCCAGTTTGCATGTTTGACAATTGTTTACCATCCTTTTTACTTCCTTATCCATTCCCTTCCAAATGAAGTTTTCCCTTATCCTCAACCTAGTTTTGTACACACCCAAATAAGCACCAATGCGTGACTCATGAAAGTACTTGAATATTTCAGGCACTAATACAGTAGGCAGTACAATCTTGGCTAGTTCATCACGTCGAGCAACACAACAAAGGATGTTTAATTTCAGGGAATACGGCTTAACAGTTTCTCCACTCAAAAGTTTCTGTATTATATCTGCCAACACAGGGTCTTCCCAGGGCCGTGGAGAGCGGCGACGGGCCCTGGGGCTGGAATCTCCCGGGTCCCCCTCTATAACCAAATTCTGTAAATTTAAATGGTAATATTCGTAAATTTGCACAAACTGATTTTGCGCATTTTTCCCCACAAAATGTTCATCACGAAATCAATTACAGGAACATAAAAACCAGCAAGCAATAATAATAATAATAATAATAATAATTGTAGCATGCTGAACTGCTATGTCCAAGATCGCTGGTTTAAACCCGGCCGAAGTCGTCGGATTTTTTTTAAAGCGTTAAAATCCTTCATTATGCCTTTATTCGGAGGGGGAGTAACGCCGGCGGGCCCATGTCATAGATTAATGGTATGTAAAAGAACCTACCACTTCAATTGGTGGTGTGTAGCCAACATTTGTAGGAGAAACGCTCTCAAGTTCCAACGTTCGCCGCTGGGTGTGAGTTACAGTGGCATCTGGTAGCCAAAGTTGGAACTACTTGAAATTGAACTAGTTAGGTAGCCTACGGGCATTCAATTGAAATGTCCTGATATGAGCATTGACTGCAATAAATAGGCTACTGTATAATAATATTTCAATTATATAGTCCTCTAAATCCAGGCTATATTTATTATCACAAGCAGAGCGTGAATTACCATCAATATAAATAATGCTGGTATGTTAAATTTACAACAGTGAAACTGGAGGAATGCACGCAAACTTATTTGCAAACTAGCAGAAGTACCCATTCTTCGAACGGTCTTCGTGTAATAAATGGAATTTTGTATTGCGTCTTACAGCAATTGATGGACCTGTGAGTTTCTGTTGCCATGGTTACCGGCTTGATTTCTTTCGTTATTGTATTAAATGAAATTAATTTTCTGGGAATATCTCAAAAACTGTTGGTTTTAGGGCCTTAAAATGTGGTTTCCGGGGTCTCTTTAGGGCCCCCGAGTTTCGTTTCTCACATTGAGGGACTGAAAATGGGCTTTGTCTCGCCCTTATACGCCTATTTCAGCAAGTATTTTAAGGGGGTAGGTCCCCTTTTATGAGAGGTACATAGAAGAGTTACATCAATGATTAGTGTCGTGCCTCTGAAGGATATCTGTACCAAATTTTACGTTGATCCACCCAGCCTTTCTCGAGTTATAAGGGAGAAGCACGCACCAATGCATTATTTGCAATTAACAAAAATAAATATCAGAGTAAAGCCATCAAAAAACTAGGTAATAATTTTAATTAAGACAGACAAACAAACAGACAGACAAAAAAATTCGCGCGTATCCGTCATAAAACAGTCTGAAACGCGTAAATAACGCAAATTTCAGTAGAAATTCAGAAAAAAGAGACAAACTTTCATTTTTATATAGAGAGAGATTCAATGTTTATACCTGAGAAGCACGCACCAATGCATTATTTTCAATTAACAAAAATAAATATCAGAGTAAAGCCATCAAAAACTAGGTAATAATTTTAATTAAATTCACTATTGTGTTAAGTTTTGGCGTTTAACAGATCTAAATTTGCCCCGATGAGGTAACACTGTAAGCATGCACAGTGTTCAGATTTAAAGTTCTGCAGTTCCTCTTCGATATCAATAATTTTAGAGCTTCAGTGATACTCGTAAAAGCAATATGCTTTTTTGTCGTACACAAATTTTAAAAGAAAATGCATTTATCGGACCGTAATTTCATCGCGTTTACAGTATTTTACTTGGGGAAAAACTTCACATTGAAAAAAGCTGTTGTCCATGAACTCGGAAACAGGTGGGTTCGAATTCCACCGTCAGTGGTTCTAAGCTTATTTTCCATGAGTCGTCGTTTTAACCCTGTAGCCAAAGGCGGTAGTTGCACCATCGTACTTTCATTTCCTCCCCAATTCTATCCCAAATTAATTAAAAATATATTATTAACTTCAGATATACTGTAGATTGTCGGACAGAGCTCTTCACGCACAGTAAGTAGAAAGGACTGATAACCACGACGTCCTCAGACCCTAAACTTAATCAACAGGAAGTTCAGTTCACTGAACTGCATGTTAAAAGAGGTGGAAAGTTTATACGGTACACTCTGCAGTACTACGGCCTCTGTGACATATGACGCAATCTCTTTTCATAATGAAAACATGATTTTTACACAAAGTCAAGACTTATTTTAAAATACGTTTTACATAGTGTTTTTAAATTGACATTCTTACAATTTGCTGCCCTTGAAAAGTCCCGCCTCTGGGTCTAAGCCTGAACACTGATATGTGTTTTGGTTGAACGGCGATCACACATCTTTTTGTACATTAAACAAAGCAAAATATATTTTCATAATTAGCCACAGGTATACAGTACTCATCCGTAAGTCAAGTAATTATGTGCTATCAGTAGATTGCAGCTGATAAGTGATTTGTTTTCACAAAAGAAGAACATGTGAAATTTAACTATATTTTGTAATTTGCAGTCAGTGGATTTCTTATAATTTAATATTGCTTTGCAGTAAGCAAAACTAGAGCCAGGTTCTCCTAAAAATCCCCAACCCTATCTATGACTGGTGACCATCAGGGGCAGATTTAAGCCAAGATCATGGCAGAGTGGACACACAGGGGATCTGGGGGATGGAATATCACCAAGCTCAGAGTGAGGTCCGGGGGTCCTCCTCCGGAAAATTTTGCAAAAATTAGGTCCAAATTATTGAGTTATAGGCCATTTGGGTGATTAGATTTGTGATATTTTGGAGTAAAAATTTGGTGACCATTGAAATTTAGTGGCTATAGAAAAGACTCTCCGATATTGACGTAAAAGCTCTCGCACCTTCAAGAAAGACCCCGCAGGGTAACTCACCAATGACCGTGCTGGAAGCCAACAGCAAGTCTGCAGATCGGACGTTCGAATCCCGGTGCTGACAGCGGCTATCCTGAGTGTGGTTTTAACACTCCCTCCATACAAATGCCGGGATAGTACCTTATTTCAAGTCAAGGGACACCTACCCCACGCTTAACCCTAATAATTACAGTAATAGTCGCGACGGCTAACGCTTTCCCATTCGGTAACTAAGAATACGGCATACGATTGATCATGTCACAGAGGCCATAGCACAGAACAATGTATACCCTGCTTTCCGTCCAGCAGTGGATGGTTTTAAGAGGGTGCAAGTTTCTACTCTCCAAGACAAATAGTTACAACAATGTTACCAATACACCTCTCTAGTTATTTGTTTGAGAATCTTGTAATTGACTTCATTAATATTTGTGAAAACTATTCCTTTACAGTCAACTTCATTCAATAATGTGGAAAATTAACGCGTCAACAAATACTGAATTATATCTACAGTATTAGTTGATGCAAACGATCCCCAACCGAGAGACAATGGTTCATTTTACCCGCTAGTTATACTAGACCTACTAGTTACCAAGTGCACGGGTTAAATGTCGTAAACCCCTAAATGAATTAACAACTGTAACGACAAATAGGTCCCTTATTAACTGTCGAGTAAGACTACGAATGACACCGCAGTCGGGAAGCCGAATCCTGCATTCCTGCCACGGCTTCGTCAGGACCCGGAGCCATTTCTAAGTCGTAGATAAATGAGCAACTAATTTTATGTTTAACGGTACTGAGAAGTTAAAGCGTATTACGAGTGAAAGTATCTCTTCGCTTCCTGACAAATAAGTACTTTGCAGATCGATGCTGCTCTTTGGAATAAACGTCGTAGAAATGTCCAATAATAATAACAGCCAGCAACAGCTCAAAACAAAATTCTATTTATATTAATATTCGATAATACTTCATCTTAATTCTCTTCTAAATTACGCAGAGTTCAATTATTACGTGTTAGGAAAATCTGCTCGGTTGCCTACATGCAATATATTAATTTCTCCATTGCCATGCACACCACTAACGTTAATTATTGTTGTTTTAAGGGGCGGAACAGCTACGCCATCTGCCCGTACCTCTGACGTTCCATGAGAGGAATTGGAAAACAAAGTTCAGTTCAGTGCCCTAGCTTAATTGTCTTTTTTCTCCTGGTTAATTAAACACTCAGTCCAGAAAAATACTCGAATGTTACCTTAGTTTCAGCCTTTGGATACATTTCCCAGCTCTACCCTACCAATAGTAATGTAGGTTTTCAATAAATCCCTTAATCAGAAATTATTTGCACACGAACCCAAGTACCTAGGATTGTTGATTGAATTGAATGAACCAAAAATAATAATAATTATACTGCACCTAAACATACAGATTATTCAAATGTTAGTATTGTTTTCTCAATTCAGTATACGAGATCAACAATTTCGCATGCATTTCTTCTATCTACGTTTGACAACTGAATCATCCCACCCTTTCGCAACATATTTAGCCAGCAATGATAATTTTTCACAGAGTGCGAATGTGAATTACTAGGGATCGATGACCTCGCTGTTCCTCCCCTTAAAACAACAATAACTATAAAGTGAACTATTGTGTGGACGCTACTTTAAAATTTATTTTACTTACCTGCCTGCACGGCATACGATACATCTAGCTAGACAATATATTCATTTCAGACACTATCGCCTCTAAATATCTAAGCTCGACGTGACGCACCAAACACACCAGGGCAGCCCAGGCTCTCGTGGCCTTGGCGAAATAAGTGAAGGGATGAGAAAGTTATTTGAAGGATTGGTGCATAAGCCGAATAAGCTAAATTTAGAATCTGAGAACAATACATAGCGAAGCCCCATCGCCAAGTTGATCGTTTTGAGACAGTTGTTCTTCCCACAAGTCCTTTGTAAAGGAAAATATTGTCCACTTGACAGAATAAGTTTTTCAATCCTTGTAACTTGGTTCAGAGACAGTTCATTGCATTCACTAAAGGATTGCCAGTAGACAATTCAAGTCACATAAAGGCCTGATCGGGCTCATCCACCTAGGACGCCGGGCCCCCCTGGGAGGGTCGGGCCCCGGGGCACCAGCCCTGCCTGACCCCCCCTCTCGTCGGGCCTGGGTCTTCCTTTTGATACCCCGAAACATCACGAAATAATAAAGGGTAATTAGAAAGTATCACATTACAACTATTGTCAATCAAAACATTATTACAGACATTTTCCTTATTATCACAATCATCAGACAATTTTCCATGCATCCGGCTCAAATAGTCTGCAATCACATTCTCAGTGCCCTTTATATGTTTCACACTGAACTTGAATGACAGAATTCTAGTTGCCCAACGTGCAATCCTTCCGGTTTTCCTTTTTCTGCCCAGAACCCAACTCAAAGCTTGGCTGTCTGTTTCAAGCTCAAACTCGACGTGTTCCACATACACCTTAAACATTTCTAGAGCGAACATGACCGCTAATCCTTCCAATTCATACACCGAATATTTCAGCTCTGCATCAGACAAGGTACGTGAGGCATAGGCGATGGATAATCGACCATCCTCATGTTGCTGCAGTAGAATTGCGCCCACTGCCTTGTTGGAGGCATCGGTCTGAATAATAAATGGCTTCGAGAAGTCGGGTATTGCTAAAATAGGTGCATTTATCAAAGCCATCTTCAAATCTTCGAAGGCTGATTCTTGCGAGGGACCCCAAACGAACTCCGTGCCTTTATTTCTCAGTAAATTCAACAGAGCTGCCCTGTGAGCGAAATTAGGGACGAACTTACGGAAAAAAATTAATCATCCCTACGAAACGTGCAACTTCTTTCACGCTTCTGGGTGGATTGAAATCACGAATAGATTGCGTTCGGGTCTGGTCAACCGATACTCCAGATGACGACACGATGTAACCCAGGAACGAAATTTGTGGTTTTGCGAATGACACCTTTGATAATTTTACTGTCAATCCCGCTTCTTTTAGTCGTTTAAGAACTTCCCTAACATGTTCGACATGTTCTTCAAAGGACTTGCTGAATATCACTACATCATCCAGATAGTGGTAGATGGACTTAAACTTTATCCCGTCAAATATGTCATCCAGTAAACGACTTAATACAGCGGCACCTGTTGACAAACCGAACGGGAGGCGCTCAAATTCGTACAAGTTCCAGTCCGTGGTGAATGCAGTCACAGCTTTAGACTTCTCACTCAACAGAATTTGCATGTACGCTTTGTTTAGGTCCAGAACGGAGAATAGCTTTGCCCCCTGAAACCACCCGAAACAGGACTGTAAATCAGGCAAAGGAATCTGTTGAAGAATCACCATCTTAATTAAGGCACGATAATCAACAACCGGACGAAATTCTCCATTTGGCTTGGGTACTAAGAAAATAGGCGAAGAATAAGGAGAAGTGGACTTCCTAAATACTCCTTCTTCGACCATATCATCAATGATATCCTTCAAAATTTTCATTTTCGGACGAGACAAACGATAGGGTGAAGATTTCACAGGAATGGAGTCCGATAACTCAATTTCATACTCCATAACCTTAGTAGTGCCCAGACGATCGGGCAAAACATCCGGAAACTCGTAACATAACCCCTTTATAACCTTAGCTTGATCTTCACTGAGATTATCCAATTTATGATCTTCAATGTTAACAGTTTTAGTTCCTTCTTGTACTGCATTCGCACCCAAGCCATATACTGGACTAATGCCATTTATTTTTAGATCGGGTCAAGATTTGAACCAACAAGATTCTGATCTTAAATCGATCAACAACCCAACATGAGCCAGAAAATCAGCACCCAATATCACTTTGCACGAGAGATTATTAACAACCAAAAGATTAAACTTCCACGTGAAGTTTAGAACACGTATTTTAACTTTCACAAAACCTTTAATATCCAATAATGACGAGTTAGCGGAGATGACATTATTGCCACAATCCATTAACCTCCCAAATTTCCATATTGACGACATACATTTAAACCATTTCCAACTCAAAAATGAATTCATACTACCTGAATCGATTAACACAGATACCGGTTAATTGTTTATCTCAATATGTATAAAAGGAGAAATACCATTGTCAACTCCAGCAATGCGACCGCATACCTCTTTGCTATTTGCCAGACCTCTACCATAATCTCTTTTTCCTGAACCCCGAGACTTTTTATCGACAGAAATTAAACTTGTTTTAAGGTTATCAGACAATTTTTTATTTGACCACTCCTTGAAATAATGTTTAGAATTATCATCACCCCAACACATGACATGCCCTTTAGACCTACCCCTGTTATGTTTCTTACCTTTTCTGGACCTACTCTCACTGGATCTCCTCCGGTCCTTATCCTGAAAATAATTTCCCTGAACAGGTTCAGAGAGCAAGGTACGATATTCTTTTCTCGTAGTAAAATTATTTTGGTAAGCAACATTCCTTTGCACCCCTCCAGTATAGGCAGTACTCGCACCCTTAAATTCAGGTTGAGGAACTATTTCTTTTATGGTACCCTTAATCGTATGAATAGATGGCAGAATGTCTCTCATGCGATCAGCAGCAGCCTCCTAACCTTTTCTGCACAAACAATTCATTCATAAAATGCCTTGTATGATTTAGGTCGAGTACACATAGACAAACACAACCTATAAATAGGATTTATTCCCTCGACCAAGGAATCAACAATTTTTTCCTCGTCCAACTCAACGGCGAAAACCGTCACATAGTACTTAATATCAGAAAAATAGTCACTAAGGGTCTCTTCCATACGTTGACCTCAAAATAAGAAACGTCTATGAAGATCCGTCAAGGTAGGGGGGGGGGGGGTAGTAAAATAATTTAATACTTGCGACTGAAAATCAAGAAGCGATTTTACACCTGCCATGTTGTCAATTAAAATATCACGAAGCATTCCCAAGGTACAAGGGAACACATCCTATATATTTGGCACTCAGATAGGCCAAACACAATCGCACTGTCCCTTAGTTCTACAAATTTGCGTAAAAACAGAATTAATAAATCATTGTCACTTCCACAGCAGCAACGAAAATCTTTTAGTATTAATGACAATGGGTTGGGTAGCGACGCAAAACTGGGACTACGATCAGGTACCAAGTTACTAGCCTCAAATACACGAGAACGGTTATCCAAGTTCAAACTGGGTTCAAATAAACTCTGTTGCACTTCATTAAAAGCATTAAATAAAGATGCACTCGTATCTACGTACTTAGAACCATGGGGTGTATCAGAATTGAGGTTAACCTCCGTATTGGCATTGCTTTCATAATGAACAGGCACGGTTAATCTGGAATAATAATTATTATTACTACTCTGACCGCCAAAATTAGACCTATTAACGCATGACATAACAGTAGGTTGTTGAAATATTGTCCTAGTTTCATCCTCCAAGGCCGAAGCATTACGATTCCTCGCGTAATGACAGTCTGTTCAGATTTTAATAAAAAACAAGATGCTGAATTTCTTACAGATTCACTATCTAAATTGGCTTCACACCAATCATTATTCAAAGAACACACACTATTCGACAACACGACAGAATCGCCCTTATCGTCACCATTAGTCCGAGAAAACACACGATCATACAATTCAGACAACCTAGTGCGCAGATCAGACAATTCGTTAGAAAATAAGGCTTCTTCATGAGACCATACATTTACAAGATCAGAAAACCTCAGAAACCAGTGTAAAGCTCGATACTTTACCCTATTACCTTGCGACATCGAAGGATCACATTCACTTTCCGACACTGCAATATCGCTATACAAGTCATGAACACATGGTATGACTTAAGCCTTACCTACTTTCCAGTATCCATGTTTAATATCCGGGACCATAATATTACCAAGTTTCAGTTCTCTTAGCAAAGCCAGATCCAGTTCATAATGGCCACGAGGTATACCACCTCTAATCAAGACCTCGTATCCAATTTCATCACGTCTCAAATAATAATAAATAGGAAGAATTCGTTTTTCCATTTTGGACATAATTCAGGTACATGAAACACAAGAAACAATAATTAATGACATTCACCAAATATATAACACCCTATAAATGACGGTTGTTACTAGTGTAATCCTTTCTAAACATAGGCCCTCAACAGTTCTCAAATATGCAACAGTAAAAGACATAACCACGCTCTGCTACCACTTTACACCCCACCCCCCTCCCTCATTTAAGAGGTACAAATTGGAAAGCTCGGCCCATAAATTAACTAACCAGAGGATTACAACCATAGAACTATCGTGGAACCCAGAGCCCAGAAAGAAGAACACTGTATACATTTTAACATCATCGTCTATTAAATCACAATCTCTTACAGTTCCAAACATATACAGTATAATAGATACACACAAATTCGTAACAAAGGTGCAGATTTCAAAATAGGGTAAGAACACTTATTACAAGATTTAGTTTCCAACTCTATGATCCTTGGAACGACATCTAATTCAATTCTAGGCTGCTTTCTTGATATATATATCTTTCGTATATTATTATCTTATTCACCATTAGCTTGATTAATAATAAAAGTCAACACGAAGATAGATTAATTAGGTCAACCCCTCAATTATGACCGGACGACCAGATCCATAAATTCGATAATGATGTCAAATAATCCTTCACGATGTCATTAAATCCATCCGTAGTTGGATATTGTCATATAAGACAATAATTCACCGTATTCTGAATATTTAACCTTAAATCTCAAATTCACAATCTGACCAAAATAAAAATCAACTACTTTCGTGTCATGGCAGACCAGATCTTCATTTTTTTCATCCAACAGCTGACTGTTAATGAAAAAGCAACAACAACAAAACCCATCTAGATGACGACTGACGAGCGCGCCTAGCAAATATAACTTCTCCAATTACACTTCATAATTAAAAAGGAAATAAACTGACCCACAGGCATACTACAAGTAAAAGGGAAGGAAAGAATTTACAAACAAAAACATAGTTAAAAACCCTGTTCACTAGGCCTAAGTGCTTGCCAACTTAACATGAGAAATCATGGGCTGGACATCAAAAATAAACTAACAAAACTTACGACAACGTTTTGTACCAAATTACACAGATCACTTTACTTTACCTTCTTGAAGAACCGAACAAATACAAAACCTCCATTTCAAATATATGAGGCATGACCAACATTAGATGACGACCAATCGAAGATTCCATTAACTAGCTTTCACTACACATTAAATATAATATTGGTAGGAACTCCAAAACAGTTACAATCACTTCATATTAACCAGCCAAATAATTTCTCGGTCACTAGTAATCTTTCATATTGGTACACACGGAGTATAAGATCTTACTGCATTGCCTTTTACAATTACATCTTAATATTTTAAACTATTCCAACGTGCTTTTTTAGTTGAGTAGGCCATAACATCTTCAAGTTTACAGTAAGTTATAAGAACCAAATAGCTCAAGGCTATTGGTTTCTTGCTCCGATGACTAGGAGCTACATGTTTGCTTGTGTCGTGCCTTCGTGAAAAATATAACACTTCCTTTTTATACAATCAATAATTAACGTTCTCCTTCTTTTGCATTACACAATTGCCGATGACAGGTTTAAACAGCCACAAGTATCAGACTGCGAAGCGACAAGCTCACAAGTAAACGCCAGGGTAGCTGTTATCAGAGAACTTAAGGAGATTGCCAGTATATGCTGACCTCTATCGCCTTAATCAGGTACTATCATCCTTGCACATGCAAGTCAATCGATCTTAACTCAAGACATAAATACTGTGTACTTACAAACGAGGCGGATAGAATTGCCTCACCACCGATATCATTATTGCACATAGAGCTACGAAGTATTCCTACATCAACTTCAGAAATACTTAGGATATCAAACGATCGTATGCATTCTCCGTAGAACGTCTGGAATGGGGTTTGCTTGAAGATGATCACCAGAAACGATCTCAGTTTTCGAAACGTACGTGAGAGTGGAGTCCAGGATCGTTGGGAAGATCCCGTTGCGGCCGACGTGACGTGGAGATCAGTGAGGAGGAGGCGTGTGCCTGCCATGCTTGCCGTCGCGTGTTCTACAGCAGTCCCGCTACACAGCTGTTCGCTTACCGCAGTCCATGCAAGCCATACAAAGCACTTCAGGTTTTTCTTCTCATCAGAAGATATTTTACGGGCAGAAGGCATTTAAAACTCTTCGATTATTGTTGTAGTTAGTTGTGCAGTAATGTAGATACTCTTAACATGACCGAGTTTGTGTGGCAACATTGATTTTAACTGTGTAAATTATTTTAAACTTGACTTAGTTTTTTCAATTCTAATTTAACGTTCAAGAAAATTGTTTTAAGACGTCGTCGTTTAGATTTTGACGTGTAGTAAATTTTATTTAGTCTTCGACTTTCGATATTGCGAGGTTATTCTATTTTATGCGTATCTAAGCTGGATTAATGATGGAATATTTTAAAATACGTTAGTTGTATACTTTATTGAAAGTATACCGATTTATACTAATGAAAGGAATTGTAAATTTATGTGAGCGAAATATTTCCATTTTTATGGATGATAAATAAGTTATTGAATAGTTCTCTTGAGAACATCACCTACGAAATAACGCTTTGTTGAATGTTATTGCTTTATTTAAATAGGAAGTAACGGTCTGTTAGTGTAACATAGATCACAAAAACGTTATATTGCGTTACGACAGTATGAAATACAGAGAATTATGAGGAAATGTAATAAAGAATATTATGAAAATATAAGTAACGAGTACGTTGAATTTATATTCATGGAATAAAAGAATGGTGAGGATATGCAGTGTATTTATATTAATGAGACGAGAATATATAAACAGATTTCCTTAAAATATAATGTTCAAAGGAACTGTGGTTTCATAAAATGGTAATAAAGGATGAATATCACATTTGAATCGCTCAGGAATGTGTAAGACAGGAAATATATAAGTGAATTATAACAGGAACGGTAAAACAAGTTATAAATATTGCGTACGTGAAGGAAGGATGTATAATCGCAAGTGAAGTTTGTAATTTGAACTATATAAGTAAGATTACTGATTTTCATACACCCCAGAGTGTATAGAAATGGGAAATATTATTGTTATTGCGGAACTAATGAGAAGGCAGGATGTATAAGCGTTATGTTAGCGCAGACTTTTATATAAGGTGAGAGATATTGTTCCTATGGTTTAATTGATAATAGACCGATAATAAGTTATGGAATTATGACAGTGTTGTCGGTGTATGAAGGATATTGTTGTTGTTTGAGTCTTCAGTCTTTTGACTGGATTGATGCAGCGCTCCATGTCTCCCTGTCCTGAGCTAATCGTTTCATCTCTACATAGCTACAACACCCTACATCCGAGGCAATCTGTTTAACATTTTCTAACCTTGGTCTACCCCTACAGTTCTTGTCCTCAACCCTTCCTTCCATAACTAAGCTTGCTATTCCTGGGTGTCTTAGTATATGTCCTACTAACCTATCCCTTCTCTTCATTAGTAGTTGCCAGAAACATCTCTCCTCTCCCACTCGTCTTAATACCTCTTCGTTTGTAACCCTATCTACCCATCTGATCTTCATCATTCTCCTGTAACACCACATTTCAAAAGCTTCAATTCTCCTATTTTCTGCTGCACCAGTAGTCCAAGATTCACTTCCACAGAGCGCCATGCTCCAAACAAAGTCTTTCAAAAATGACTTCCTAGTACCTAAATCTATATTCAATGTCAACAGATTCCTTTTTTGTAGAAATGCTTTCCTTGCCTGAGCCCGCCCACTTTTTATATCATCTTTGCTTTGTCCATCACTGGTTATTTTGCTTCCTATGTAACAGAAGTCTCCTTCTTCCTTCAGCTTTTCACCTGCCAATTTTATGCCCATAGAGGTTTCTGATTTATTTCGGCTGCATTCCAGTATTTTTGTTTTACATTTATTAATTTTAATCATGTATTCTTTCCGTAAGACGGAGTCCATACCATTCAAAAACTCATTCAAATTCTCAGGCGTGTCGGCCAAGATGACGATATCATCAGCAAATCTCAGAGTTGAAATTATTTCTCCTTGAATCTTCACTCCCACTTTAAATTTTTCTCCAATTTCCTTCATTGCTTGTTCGATGTAAAGATTGAAAAGTACGGGTGATAATTTGCAGCCTTGTCTTACATCTTTCTGAATACCAGCTTCTCTCTCATGTCCTGCTGTATGGTTTCTGTATAGATTGTATATCACCCTCCTATCCCTGTACATTATTCCAATAGATTTCAAAATGCCAAACAATAATTTAGTCCAATCAACGTTATCAAAAACCTTTTCTAAGTCTACAAATGCCATGAACGTTCTCTTATCTTTCCTTAATCTACCTTCCAAAATCAGCCTAAGACTTAGTACAGCTTCCCTTGTTCCTACATTTCTCCTGAAACCAAACTAGTCTTCACCCAACTCCGTTTCTATCTGGCTTTCCATCCTATTGTAAATTATTCTAGACAGGATCTTTGAAGCATGAGTAATCAAGCTGATTGTACGGTAATCTTCACATATATCAGGGATAATAACATTCTTCTTGAAATCAGGGGGTACCTCACCTGTCTCATAAATCCTACACACCAAGTGAAATAACCTGATCAGATCTTCATCTCCTATGTAGCGTGGCAACTCAATCGGTATATCATCTATGCCAGGTGCTTTTATCGTGCTTAAGTCCTCCAATGCTCTGTCAAATTCTGATCTCAATATTAAATCTCCTTGTGTATCCTCATCAATTTCCTTCTTCCTTCCCATTACATGATTCTCAATCTCCTTTGGCTTAAACAAACGCTCTATGTAAGCTTTCCATCTCTTAACCTTTTCTTCCCTATCTGTTAGAGGCTTTCCATTTGTGTCCTAAATATTTCAGCAGTTAGTCTTCTTTTCCCCGAAAGTATTCTTAATCCTTCGATAAGCTGTGTCTACTTTTCCTTATTTCCTAATACCTGCACATTTCTCTTTCAACCATTCTTCTTTCGCTTCCTTGCACTTCTTGTTAACCTCATTTCTCATACGTCTGTATTCTGCTTTCCCCTTTTCATCTCTTACATTCTTGTGTTTGCGCCTTTCATCCATCAATTCTAGTATATCCTGAGTGATCCACGGTTTTTTACCTATATTTTCTTTCCTACCAATGTTTCCTTCTGCAGATTTCGTTATTGCATTCTTCAAAAGTGCCCATTCATCTGCAATTGAAGTTTGTTTAGGGTTTTTCATTAGTCCTTCGTTTATACTCTTCTTGAATCTTTCGTTTACATCCGTCACTTTCTGTCTGTCTATTGCCCACCTTTTTGGCTTTTGACTTTTTTTTGACAGTTGCTGTCACCATGTCACATGTTTGCCATTAATACCCCTCCCAGATATCTTCTAAAACCAGAATAGACATGTCTCCTAAAACATATTTCCATCTATGAATATTCCTGATAATTTAAACCCTGACTCGAATTCTTCTAAAACTCATTTGGAACATGCCAGTATAGACATGTCTCTCCTGACTTGAATATCTTTTAAAACTCATTTGGAACATGACAGTATGGGCATGTCTCCTAAACCTTTATTTCATCTGTGTATAATTCTGTTGTTCAGATCTTTCATGTTTGAAAAGCCGAGCAGTATGTTTATTGACAACACCATTATTGAAAGTTTGCTGTCTGTCGGCGGGCGAGAAGAATGGAGTTTTGGATCTTCAAGTTGGCAGACAGCGATGTTCTTGGACCTGCAATGTTGGTACCTTGACGGGATTTATAAAGAAGAAAAAAAAAGAAGTGTGAACGTCTGACTGTTGCCGACAATGTGACAGTGTTGATTGACATAACCTCTTACGGCTTCCCGAGAGCCGGCGGGCTTTCGGGGAGCCGTAATCGTGAAACATTTAGTGTCGTTAGAAAGTTTAGATTCTGGGACCTTAAATCAATGTGTTTGGCGTCGTTTATTTAAGTTTATCGCCACCTTCTAGCTCGTAATCTTACCTGTCACCAAATGTAATTTAGAACTGAGGCGTGAAATGGGAAACATTTTCTGTGATCGTTTGTAAGGACCGGTTTGGTTTTTCATGTCTGTTATATTATCTTTTCTTGTGTGCATTTTGCCTATGAAGACTTATGACTTTTAACGTTATTCTGTGGTGATTTGGATTAACGCCGTTGTCATGACGAAGTATTTTTAATGATTCATGTAGTAGATTGTTTAATGTAAAAAGAGATGAATGTCGTTCTTCTTGGCGATTGGTGACGCGATGTATAAATGAGCTGAAATTTATTTTGTTTTTGAGGAATGCTAAAGAGTTGGTCCATTTAATTAAGGAGTAGATTAAAGAGAAAGTTTCCCCAAATACGAGTGCCTTGAATTACGGAATCGTCCTGTAGCGTTTGGCGTTTAATGTGAAATTATCCGATTGGTTTGCTCTGGATTCATAGATACATATTCCGTTCAACCTAGAGTATGCCCTATCAGTCCTTGCGATTTCGGCGTGTATTTAGTGCGGATATAAGATCCATTGGGTGCGTGATTTGGCAATAAGTTACTTCTCCAAAGGACCGAGAGGAAAAATATGAAGCAACGGCCGGATTTTTAAATAATCTCCCCCATTCTGTTCAAATGTATCCCCAAGGGTAAATAAATATATGTTAACCAACCCATGAATTTTGGGTAAGTACCAAAGCCTAAAAGTATGTGATGTGAGAAAGGACTACAAATCAGTGAGTACCCAAACTTCTAAATATTATTTGCGTGTATTAGTGTAATGCATGGAAGAAAAGTATATCAGTTGTTATGTGGGATGGGTTCTTGCATGTATATTTGTACCAGATTTTGTGTGATAAAAGGGTGTTTTTCTTTTGATTGAAATTAAATTAGTATTAATTATACTGTATTATATGTATTTATTTACCAGGCTATTTTCGGCTTCTGAGCTTGAGGCCCGCTTTCACTCCACCGCTTTTACCCGGTTTCCCTCCCCTCTTTCTAATGGGTAGCAGTAGTATTATATTAGGAAATAGGGGGAGAGTACAAAAATGTATCTTTCTTTTTAAGGGGGTTACACTTTTCTTCAGTTTCTTCAACTTTAATCTGCATTTCATAACAACCAGATTGTGGTCAGAGTTTATGTCACCACCAGGATATGTTTTACAAACCAAAATCTGGTTTCGAAACCTCTGCTTGACCATAATGAAGTCGATTTGGCAACGTCCTGTATCTCCTGGTCTCATCCATGTGTATATTCTTCTATTGTGCGTATTGAATAAGGCGTTAGCTATGACCAACTCATACTCGGTGCAGAATTTCATCAGCCTGCTTCCTCGATCATTCCTTTCACCTAATCCGAAATCTCCTACTATCTTCCCTTCTCTCCCTTTTCCTACCACAGCATTCCAATCTCCCATTACTATAACATTTTCATCACCCTTGATATACCTCAGAATTTCATCTATTTCTTCGTAGACCTTTTCAACATCTTCATCATCAGCTTGACTGGTAGGCATATAGACTTGTACCACTGTGGTGCAAGTAGGTTTAGTATTGCTCATAATATTCCCCCCGCTGTCCAAGTTTCCTACTCAATATGAGACTACCCCTGCTTGGCAGGGGTGTATATACAATTTTTTCGGGGGAGGGGGGGCTGGCAATCCTGGAAAATTGTGAGTATTCTCAGGGGATTGTTACCGCAAAATACCCAGAAATATCAACCAATATCTTAGATCATATAACTTTGTGTGATTATTTTAGATAAGATTCAAAGTTTATATAGCTTACAATTACTGGTAATACAAAAAAAGTTGTAAAATACAACACAACACGCAAATAAAACTTTATACTCAATGAATTTTCTATTATGACCTATGGGGTATGAATGGCAAATTTCTAAATATTTGTCAATTTTACTAAGCAGAAAGGTAAACAGATTTTTTTACAAGTTGATAATTTATTACTAAAAAGTACCGTACTGTGGAATTCACAGTTTTGCCTCACAAGGCTGAGTGTACCTCGTTCCAGCCCTCAGACTAGAATTAAAATTTCTTGGCAGAGCCGGGAATCGAATTCGAACCACCGGGGCAGCAGCCAAGAATGCTAGCCACTACACCACGAGTTAGTCTAATTTCAACCTTAATATTGTTTATAACTTAGGGTATTCAGTAAGTTAAGAATAGGGTACAACAAAATTTACAATTATTTTATGTTCTTACCAAAGCAACACTTCCTTAATTTTTATTGTTTTTTGGGGGGAAGGGGGGATGGAGCCCCCTCAGCACCCCCCTTACATACACCCCTGATGCTTGGCCATTGTTTGATTTAGTGCTGATGATCCTATAGTCACATGACCAAAAGTCCTGTTCTTCCTGCCAGCGCATTTCACTAATCCCAACCAAATCCAACCTCAACCTATCCATTTCCCTTTCTAAGTTTTCCAACCTTCCACTTCCTAGCAGTCTTCTAACATTCCACGCTCTGATCCACAGAATGTCAGATTTCCTCTTTGTCACTTCTGTGATGTTAACCCCCTATCGAGTAGTCCTCACCCGGAGATCCGAACGGGGGACTAGTTTACTATATTAATATGCGATTATGGTAATTTAAGGGTTGAAGCAGTGAAACTTCAAATACAACGTGTATGAACCAACCACAAAATGATAGACTGATATATTTCGTTTATTTTATTGTTTTTATCAAGATTATGACTATGCAGAGCAGTTATAAGCTTAATCGCTCGTAACAATATGTTCACATTGGATTTGACAGAATGTAACGGATATAACACCAGAGGTAGTGTTCTCATTGAAAAATGGTATTTGAATGAAAGAGTAGGAGAATGATCAGTAGATCATGAGATAGTATTCTCGCCTTGCTAACGATAATCGTGTATATAATGTAAATAAGTTATTAACGAGTGTATTTTAAGATTTTAATATGTAAATATGGGTGTGTTTCTATGAAAGTTTAAAGATGTATCACGCAGGGGAAGGATTGTATAGTAATGTTGAGAGGATTTAATATACTGTTAACAAATACAGTAAGATCAACAGTTGCGTTGATAGTTTAAAGAATTTATCTAGACGAGATGTTTATGACATAACTATTTATTTTTACTTTGTCAACGAGGACTTATTAAAGTCATGAAAACGGAATTCATGGTTATACTTTTGTATAGGGAGGCTATATTTTATTTTAAAGATAGTTGGAATTTTTATACAGCGTGTGAAATGTATCATGATTTGTTTGGCATTTAGTGTCACTGATATTCTTTTATGAATGAATCCTAGCAGGCACTAGTTAGTTTGCCTGTCCATTCTTATAAAACATGACGATCTTCTTATTTAACAATCTGATTCGATTATACTGCTGGTTAGGTACTGGCGCCCGTTGCACTTTTAAACCGTTCGCTCCCTGAGATTCTTAGAATCTCGTCCTACCATACTTTATTGTAGGAGATTGTGCGTAACTAAGTAGGAGTGCTATCGAATCTTTGATGAATATACCTGTATCGAGAAGTTACTAGCCATTCGTCAAGCGAGGTACGGTCGGTTTAACCAACTTGGTATCAACGTCCTTAGCAATCTCTTCCATCTCCAGGATAATAGGTGGTGGATATGTGAATTTCGGGTACAGTACATTTATGAGCAATACACCTTTATGTTTTAGATTAATCCATAATTGGATGACTGTTATACGATGAACTGAAGGTTCATGTTGAAGAATTATCTTGGCTATCATTGGGCATGGGATGAGAATGCGTCATTACATCTCAACAAGTAAGTTGCATACATACATACTTTTACATTTGATATTATTTTGCCTTTCAACGCCCAATCTAGTCTGCTATCCTCTATTTGCAAACAAGTTGCCTCCATGATCCCCTATTAAAAGTTAGCACTGAGGCTTCCTCTGCTTCTACACCTATCACATCGAAACGTTCAACACTGAATCTAGGTATTGCCTCAGAGGCCTGCCTGCTTCCCTTACCCTCTACAGCCAAACTCGGTAACTCTCCTACCTCTCTTCACATGACCCAACGAACAGCTTCATCTAGCTTGTTCACTTCTAACTTGGCCCTTATCTCTTCATTAAGAGTACCGTCCTGCCAGTTCTCCCGTTTGTTTGTCCCATTAATCAATCGTGCTATCCTCAAAACAGTTACCTCTAGCTTATGTATCACATATCCTGAATCTACCCAGCTCTCACTTCCATACAGCAAGTTCGGTCTAATTACTAAGCGATGTAGGGAGAGAAGTGGTGAAATATTACAGCCTTGTTTCACTCCTTCAAACCAAGAACTCATCCTACTAACAACTGTTATTTGGACGCACACTGAACCCTGTTGTGTACCATCAACAAATAAACTATCACTGCAGCCTTATTATCCACATAAATACTTTTATTTGCCTGTAGCAGCCTTCCCTCGATACCATAATCCCTCAGCATATTTCCCTTGGTACTCTATCGTACGCCTTCCCTAGGTCTACGAAACACCTATTCTTCTTGTAGCATTACTCAATAACATGGCGCCTAATAAAAAAAATGATCCTGACATCCTCGTTGGGGTCTAAAGCCACACTGGTTTTCATCATCTTACTCTCGACCAATGATAGAACATTCCTTTCTACTGTCTGAGTACACTTTGTTCAGTACCTACAAGCACCTACACTTATTAAAGAAATGCCTCTATAATGTTGCAATCTTTCCTGTAACCTTGCTTATAAATAGGGGCCATTACTGCTTTTGTTCAGTCAGAGGATACATTTCCTAAATCCCATACAAATTCGATTACCCTATGCAACCATTTCTGTCATCATCATCATCATCATCATCATCATCAAATTCCAGCTCCAGTCGCCCAGGTGCTGTTAACGAGCCCTCGCCACCTTTTCCTGTCCATGAACAGTTGGTCTTCATGGGTCCTTCTCCAGTCTAGCCCTTTGCCTTCAAGATCATCATTGATTTGTTCCAACCATTTCTTCTTTGGTCTTCCTATTGGTCTTTTTCCTGGGATAATCTTGTTGAAATAAGCTTTTGGTGTCCTCTCATCTCCCATTCTTTGAAGATGCCCATACCATCCTAATCGTTGCTTCTGCAAATATTTTGTAGCACTGATATCTATGCCGGCGTCTGCCCTGTTTGTTTCGTTCCTTTCTTCGACTCTCCTTGTCCTTTGAAGCATTGTTCTTATAAACCTCATTTCGGATGCCTGAATCCTACTTTCTTCTCTTCTGGACAGGGTGCATGTTTCTACTCCGTAAGTTAGAATTGGGATGTAGTATGTTTTAAACAGTATATGTTTACACTTCCTGGGCACTTTATTATCCCACAGTAGTGTTCTAACTTGTGCAGTAGTAGTTAAAATAATTAAGCTAGTCAATATTTGTTAGTTATATGTGATATTTTGTTAAGATACTGAAAGTGGTGATAGACTCCAAATTTGCTTGCTTAGTGCATGTGATTGTTGTTAAATGGTTAGTTCAGATTGTATTGTCTAGGCTACTTAACTGGTTGAGTCAAACGTGGTCCGGATGAGAGTAGTTGACTTAGTCACTGTCTGCACTTAGTGAGGAGAGTGAGGACGGGAACAAGATTATGGTTGAGAAAGTAGAGAGGGTGGTAAATAAACTACGATGCCACAAAGCGGCAGGGGTAGATGAGTTAGTTAGTTAGTTATTGTTGTTTTAAGGGGCGGAACTACGAGGTCACCTTCCCCTCGGGGTAGATGAAATTCAACTGAATTTTAAGGTTACATCTTCCCATAAATTTACAGCTAAAATTAAAATTGCTGAAAGCTTTATTTGTATTCCTCTTTCTTTGTTATTTTAATTGAGCTTTTGTTTGATTAAATCTTATATATAAAAGTGAAAGTCTGTATGTATGTATGTGGGTATGTATGTGGGTGGGTCTGTTCCGTATACAAATCTACACCGTTACACCAATCTCAACCGAATTTTGCATACACATAGTTTAGGACCCAGTAGGAACCGCTGGCTACATGAATTTTCGATAGTCTTTCTCATTCTTCTGATTTCGACCCTTTTGCACTTCAGCACATGCTAATCAAATCATAAAATATACTCATGAAGGAATGGCAAGGCGGATAGTTTCCATGGCAACATAGCTCAAGTCGAGACACGGCCGACTGGATGCCATTTGCGCTCTGCACTCCCGGTATATAAAATGAGGATCTTTACTTGAAATCACGTTAGTTACTCAACTTCTCACACAGCACTGTCAACCGAGTTTGGCATAACAAAGACTTGACACTATCTTCTACTATATATTTGTCAAATACCACTCACTCACTCATTCATTCATCACGAAATCTCAGAAACCATCGAACGGATTGGAATGAAATTTGGTATGCAGCTTCCCCAAGGGCCGCAAATGCCCACTAAGAGAGGATTTTTGGATATTCTGGTTCTAAAGGGGTGTTAAGGGGGTAGACCTGAATTTCATTGAACAGCAATATCTCCCGATTGGTTTCATTGGGGGATGTGATACTCGGCACATAAACTCATCATTAAAAATAAGAAGACACGAGTCGGAGGTTTTTCGATGTGGTGTATATTATGAGGTGAAAGGGGCCCTAGGAATCAACCTGGGGAGGTCTATAAATATGTAGACCTGGGCAAAGGGAGTGTGATGATACTAACCAACAAAATCAGTAATACAAGGATTGAGCAGAAGAGAATCCTCATAACCTCTCCACTCCAACTCCCAACACTGACCTGCACGTGGTGTCCCCTGCTAAGCTGAGCAACCCAGTGGAAGGTTGGGTAATCAATCCCAGCGGGAAACTGGGTCAGTGAACAGACTAGTGTTGGGGGGGACTGAGAATTCTTTTCTCAGTTCTTTCACCTTTCTGAATAACATTCAGGATTGTAATTCGAGGATTTATCCTCCCCTCAAGGTGTAACCTTAGATAGTCGACCATGAAAAGTCATTTGAAGAATAATTCTGCCGTCTGTAATGATAGATTACAGAAAAGAGAGCATTCGGATACGGTGGGCTGTCATGCGGAAGATAATGACGAATCGGAGCGTCTGAAAACTCATCAAGTAGCAAACAAACAAATACTATGGAAAATCAAACCTAAACAAGTCTCATTCTTTTCTACACATAATGTTAACTCTCTGGTTCAAACTGGAAAATTGAAGATCATCACGGATATCATGAGAAGTCATAAAATTCTAATTATGGCCCTTCAGGAAATTAGAAATAGTGATCAAGACCATCTGGAATCACAAGGATACAGACTATATAAAGGAATTCCAGGAAAACGAGTTAAATTGTCCACAGTTTGGTAACGGATTCTTAATAGATCTCAGAATCCTTGACTCGATAACAGAATTTAAATCTCAATCCTCCAGACTTACGACCCTAACTTTGAAATCGGCAAATAAAACATATACAATTATTAATGCACATGCTCCTACTAATCAAAAAAACAACACCATTAAGGACAGAGAAGAAGTACAAAAATTCTGGGATCTTTTGGATCAAACTTTAATAAACATCCCTTCATCAAACATCAAAATTCTCCTTGGTGATTTCAATGCGCAACTCAGACAAGAAAGAAGATATAGAGATATCATTGGAAAATGGACAGCACATAAACGAACCAATAAAAATGGTCAAAGATTAGTCGAAATTTGTAGAAACCACAAATTAATCTCTAAATCAACATGTTTTAAAAGACAGCCCCATAAATTGAAAACTTGGAAACATCCTGACTTCAGAAGGGGTGAATGCCAGTTGGATCATGTCTGCATGGATAAATTTCACCATCGCGAAATTCACAATGTCAAGGTTCTAAGGGGAGTTGACTCAGGATCAGACCACTATGTGGTAAAGATAAAAATAAAATTAACTCCAATGGCCAAGAAAAAACCTAATAATAACAATAGGAGGAAATTTGATCCATCTACCTTAATAAAAAATATAGAGTACTGTGAAAGAACAGGAGAAGAATCTCTCAACACTAAAATATTGGACGAATTAATCACTAAATTAAAATCAATAGCAGAGGAGTTAGCACCAATAAATCCAAGGAAAAAACATGAATGGTGGAATGTAGATTGTGATCAAGCAATAGAGAAAAGACACCAAGCATGGATAAAACATCAAGCTCTAAAGTCAGAAGAATCAAATTTAGAACTAACTATACAAAGAAAATTAACCCATAAAATCATCAGACAAACGAAACGTAATCATCTTAAGAATACACTGGAAAAGATAGAAGACGATTTCAAGAAAAAACAATCTCGAGATTATTACAAAACATTTGGTAAATATCTTTAAAAAATTGAAGCTCCAACATTAATGTTGAAAAATCAAACGGGAAAGTTAGCACATTCTAACCAAGAAAATACAGAGATCCTTGCAGAAGCATTCGAGAAACTGTTAAATTGTGATGATCCACTGGAAACCCTGCAAGTAAACACTGATGCACCTATTTTAACTTCACCTGATTTAATAAATCCTCCAAACATTAATGAAGTAGAACTCGCAATTAAAGAACAACAAAATTACAAAACTTGTGGCGAAGACTTAGTCTTTGCTGAAATCTGGAAAAATGCTGGTAAACCTGCGATTATAAATCTTCATCAACATCTAGTTAAAATGTGGATTACTGAAGAAATTCCTGCACACTGGACCATAGGAATAATCCATCCATTATTTAAGAAAGGAGACAAAACGAACCCAGATAACTACAGAGGAATTACCCTTCTGGACTGCACATATAAAATTTTCTCTCGCATAATTTACAACAGGATCAAAAACATTCTGGAACCACAACTTGGAGAATATCAAGGAGGATTTCGCCCTTACAGAAGTTGTCCAGACCAAATCCTTAGCCTGAAATTAATAATGGAATATTACAATAACAGAAATAAGCAACTCTTTATCTCGTTTATAGATTTCAAAAAAAAAAGCCTATGATAGTATTCATAGACTGACACTGCTAAAAATCCTCAGATCATATGGTCTCCATCCTAAATTGATAAAAATCATTCAATTAACATTAACAAACACAAATTCGAAAGTTAAATTTAGGGGAGAAATATCAACAGCTTTCTCAGTAAAAACTGGTCTCAGACAAGGTGATGGATTATCCCCTCTGCTTTTCAATGTGGCTCTTGATTATATCATGAAGGTTTGGCAAAAGGAAAACCCTCCTAACATCAAAATTGGAACAAAACCATCAATAAAAATAAACTGCTTAGGATTTGCAGATGATTTGGCTCTTTTAGCACTAGACAAGGAAGAGGTTTGTACTCAGATCACTAGTCTACAAGAAATTGCTCAAGGGATAGGATTACAGATATCCTTTGAAAAAACTGAGATCATGCCTATGAAACCCTTAGATATAAATGAAGTCTATATAAATGATCATAAAATTAACCTAGTTCCTCAATTTAAGTATCTTGGAGAAATTATAACACATAACTTAAACGAAAAAGTAACTTGGACAAATAGAACAAATAAAATGAAAAAGGCACAATCTCTAACCTGGTCAACATATAATAAAAAATGCCTATCAATAGCTACTAAGATCCAACATTATAAAACTGTAACTCTCCCAGAAGCCACTTATGCTTGTGAAACACTGTTCCAAATTAAAAATGAACAAAGAACTGATCAGCTCCTCAAAACGGAAAGAAGAATCATTAGAACGTGCATAAATAAAAGTATCAGGTTGAGGGAGTCTGGAGGATTCTCCCAAATGAAACTGTCTATCGTGAGATTGATCCAATCACCAGCACAATGAAGAAGAAAAGAATTTCATATTTTTTTCACATCTTACGGCTTCCAGAAAACAGAATTGTACGCCAACTGGTGACGAGAAATCTAGGAAAGAAAACTGGAGGAAAATGGATCCAAGAAATCCAACAAGATCTCAAAGCAGTTGGACTTAAGATAACAGATGCCGAGGAGAAAAATAAAATTAACACCATTCTTAAAACTCACAAATTTTCTGCAGAAATGACACATAGAAAGCCTATGGAGATTTCAGATGAGTTGAGAAAATCCCGATCTGAAAGAATGAAAAAGTACTGGAAAGAGCGCAAGAACCAAGCAGTACTACCTTCAAAGAAGACGTGATTGTGGAACGACTCAAGTGGTCCAATGTGACCAATCAAGATAATAATAATAATGAGGTGAAAGGGGTGAAAAGTGGGGATTGAAAGATTCCTAACGGAGCGTGTATCTCTTAAACGGCATAGGCGAGGAGTTTGAAACTCAGCGGGAAAAAATCAGCATAAAAATGAGTAAATATGTGTTTGACCGTTTTATCATAAATCCAATTTAAGGGGCCCATGGGGAGGGGTAAAATTCTGGAGGGGGGGGGGGGGACAAGAAAGAAAGTGTCCTAACTGATTGACTGACTGACTCACTCATCAAACTCAGGGGGAAAAACTGCTTTAAAGTAAGTAAATAGCTGTTCGACAGTTTTTTCATAAATCAAATTTAAGGGGTTCATGGGGAGGGGTGAAATTCTGAAAAAAGAAAATTGAAAGAAAATGTCCTGACTCACTCACTCACTCACTCATCATCACCCAGCCAAAATTATTGAAGTTAGAAACATGACAGTTTGGGGATATGTTCATTGTATTTCAAAACAGTCTACTAAGGGAGGATTTTCGGATATTCAGGTTCTAAAGGGGTCTTAATGGGGTTAAACCTGCATTTCATTGAATAACAATATCTCCCGATTGGTTTCATTGGGGGATGTGATACACGTCATATAAACTCATCATTAAAAAGTAAGACACGTGTCTGAGGGGTTTTCGATGTGGTGTATATTATGAGGTGAAAGGGGTGAAAAGTAGGGATTGAAAGATTCCTAACGGAGCGTGTATGTCTTAAACGACATAGGCGAGGAGTTTGAAACTCGGCGGAAAAAAATCAGCATCAAAATAAGTAAATATGTGTTTGACCGTTTTTTCATAAATCCAATTTAAGAGGCCCATGGGGAGGGGTGAAATTCTGTGGGGGGGACAGGAAATAAAATGTCCTAACTGATTGACTGACTGACTCACTCATCAAACTCAGGGGGAAAAACTGCTTTAAAGTAAGTAAATAGCTGTTGGACAGTTTTTTTTATCAATCAAATTGAAGGGGTTCATCGGGAGGGGTGAAATTCTGAAGGAAAAGAAATGAAAGAAAATGTCCTGACTCATTCACTCACTCATCATCGCCCAGCCAAAAATATTGAAGTTGGAAACATGGCATTTTGGGGATATGTTCGTTGTATGTCAAAACCGTACACTAAGGGAGGATTTTTGTATATTCAGGCTCTAAAGGGATCTTAAGGGGGTTAAACCTGAATTTCATTGAATAACAATATCTCACGAGTGGTTTCATTTGTGGATGTGATACTCGGCATATAAACTAATCATTAAAAATAAGCAGACATGTGTCTAAGGGTTTTTCGATGTGGTGTATTATTATGAGGTGAAAGGGGTGAAAAGTGGGGGTTGAAGGATTCCTAACGGAGCGTGTAGGCCTATCTCTTAAACGACATAGGCGAGAAATTTGAAACGCAGCGAAAAAACATCAGCTAAAAAGATAAGTAAATCGGTGTTCGACCGTTTTTTCATAAATTAAAGGGGCCAATGGAGTGGGGTGAAATTCTGGGGGAAAAAGGAGAGAAAGTGTCCTAACTGACTAACTCACTCACTCACCAAACTCAGGGGAAAAATACAGCTTTAAAAATAAGTTAATAGGTGTTCATGCGTTTTTTCATCAATCCAATTTAAGGGGCCCATGGGGAGGGATGAAATTCTGGTAAAAATAATTGAAAGAAAATGTCCTGTCTGACTCACTCATCACGCCCAGCGAAAACTATTAAAGTTGGAAAAATGAAATTTTGGGAATATGTTCGCTGTATGTCGAAAATGTCAACTAAGGAATGATTTTTGTTTATTCGGGTTTTAAAGAGATGTTAAGGGGGTAAACGTGCATTTCATTGAATAACGATATGTCATGAGTTGTTTCTTAGGGGATGTGATATTCGTTATATAAACTAATCATTAAAAATAATCAGACATATGTCTAAGGGTTTATCGATGTGGTGTATATTATGAGGTGATAGGGGTGAAAATTGGGGGTTGAGGGATTCTTGACGGAGCGTGTATCTCTTAAAGGACATAGGCGAGAAGTTTGAAATTCGGCGGAAAAAGAACAGCTTAAAATACAAGTAAATAGGTGTTCGACTTGGAGAGAGGTGAAATTCTGGGGAAAAAAAAAAACAGGAAAGAAAGTGTCCTAACTGATTGACTCACTTACTCACTCATCAAACTCAGGGGGAAAACAGCTTTAAATAAGTAAATAGGTGTTCGACCGTTTGTTTCATAAGTCCAATTTAAGGGGTTCATGGGGAAGGGTGAAATTATCAAAAATAAATGAAAGGAAATGTCCTGACTAACTCACTCACTCATCATAGCCCAGCCAAAATTATTAAAGTTAGAAACATGAAATTTTGGGGATATGTTCGTTGTATGTCGAAAACGTCCACTAAGGAAAGAGGTTTGAATATTCAGGTTCAAAATAGGTGTTAAGGGGGGGGGGGGGTAAACGTGCATTTCATTGAATAACAATATCTCACGAGTGGTTTCATTTGGGGATGTGATACTTGGGCATATATACCGATCATTAAAAATAAGCTGACACATGTCTAATGGTTTTTCGATGTAGTGTATATTATGAGGTGAAAGCGATGAAAAGTGGGGGTTGAAAGATTCCTATCGGACCGCGTATCTCTTAAACGACATAGGCGAGGAGTTTGAAACTCGGAGGAAATCAATCAGCTTAAAAATAAATAAATAAATAAATAAATAAATAAATAAATAAATAAATAAATAAATAAATAAATAAATAAATAAATAAATAAATAAATAAATAAATAAATAAATAAATAAATAAATAAATAAATAAATAAATAAATAAATAAATAAATAAATAAAATATGTGTTCGACCGTTTTTTCATAAATCCAATTTAAGGGGCCTATGGGGAGGGGTGAAATTCTCGAAGAAAAACGTCCCCTAAGGAAGGATTTTTGGATGTTCACTCTCATAGACAACCCAAACGATTAAAGTTAGAAGAATGATATTTTGGGGATATGTTTGTTGTGTGTCGAAAACGTCTACCAAGGAGGGATTTTTGGATATTCAGGTTCTAAAGGGGTGTTAATGGGGTTAAACCTGCATGTCATTGAATAACAATATGACACGACTATGACGCGAGCGAAGCGAGGCTAAAAATGAGATGATGTGCGTCTATGTATTACTCAATCACTCAAGTACCACTGGTCCGATTTACATGAATTTTACATGGAAGTAGCTGATTTACCTGGTTAACATATAGGTTACTTTTGATTTCAATACTTTGTACTATTTAAAGATGGCGACCATTTTATTGACTTCACTACACCCTTTGGTTTAAAACTTTCATATTTCCATTTCAAATACAAAGAGAACGCTAAGAAATAGCAAACTTTTGATGGTATATACGAGGTTAAAAATTACATTTTCTATCCGAAAGGTATCTCCAACCGTTAGCGAATAAAACCTAAATTTGTGCTATAAAACACGGTCAACGCCGAGCGGTGTAGTTGGACAAAATGTTCCATCCTTAATCTCCCTCTGCGCAGTACCTCGCCTATCCCCTGTTTTAACTGTCACCTTCATATTTTAATTTATTTATGACGCGTAGCGAAGCACGGGTACTTCAGCTAGTTTCCAATAAATGTTAGAAATTAATTCAACTACTTGGCGGCTTCGGTGGCGTAGTCAGTAGCATGCTGAACTTCTATGCCCAAGATAGCGGGTTCAAACCTGGCCGAAGCCGTCGGATTTTTTAAGAGCGTTAAAAATCCCTCAGTATGCCTTCCTTCGGAGGGGAAGTAAAGCCGGCGGTCCCATGTCATGGATTTATGGCATGTTAAACAACCTTCCACTAATTGCACCTGAGTGAAGCTAAATTGGATAGGTTAAGAATGTAAACAACGCTCTTAAGTTTCTACGTTCGTTGCCAAGAGCCGACTGCAATGGCGTCTAGTAGCTAAGTTCTGAACTTGGCCTTGTAGTCGTTGACGGTGGCGCTTGGCGGCAAAAGTTGGAACTATTTGAAAAATTCTAAGGTGCAGTACTTAAATAAAAAAAACAGATAACACACACTAATACAGTCACCACAATTAACACCGGTAATCAGACAGATTCTACACACACCCAAAGTACACGGGGCTACATGACCGCGTTGTCGCAGCCCCTTAACTTAAGAACCAACCAACCAATTCAACTACTTGTGTTCTAACTTATTGACCTTTTCGTGCATGCTTGTCAACATGTTGTGTCATATTTTAGTTTTAAACCAATAGATACAGTATTTATTTTTGGTTTATTGTTAATATATGACCGATTTTAAACGTAATAGTTAAGATAAAAAAATATATTATCATTTAGACTTTCACGGCCCGTTATACTATTCATAATGTTGAATTTTGGGCTTATTCCGTGTATTATTATATTAAATTTTGACGCGTTTCGAAAGAAACCATGTCTTTCTTCGTCAGGAATAATCTGAAATACGACAAAAGATTGCTAAGAGAAAGCAACAAAGAACATATAAAAGGTGCCCAAAGATGGACGCCATTATAGCCCCCAGTAGGGACAACGAAAGCAGCAGTGTATTACTTTCTCAGGATTCACTGAGATAGTAGCCGGTGTCGCGGTTGAAATTATCTGGGTGTTTACGTATTTCAACCGCCTCACTGATGATTATGGGACGATATTGCTTTATACGGGCAAGAACATCCACTCCTTGGAACATGACATCATGGCCAGGTGTTAATGCATGATCGGCAACAGCTGATTTATCAGGTTGAATGAGCCTGATACATCTATTTTGTTCCTTAATGCGAGTGCATATTGTTCTCGAAGTCTGCCCGATGTAAACCTTGCCACAAGTACAGGGAACTCTGTAGATACCCGGTTGTTGCAATTTAGGCAAACTGTCCTTAGTTGGTCGCAGGAGTTGCCTAATCTTAACAGAAGTTCCAAATACAGTCCGTATGTTATACCGACGTAGGATTTTAGCAATACGATACGTCGTGTTATGTATGTACGGTAGGTAAGCAGTTCCTCTTACATCTTTTTTCTCAACTGACGTCCTATTATTATTTGTTGGTTTCAGAACCGTAGAAACCAAAGCCTTGCTATAACCGTTGCTCTCAAAGGTGGTTCTCAAGGTATTAATTTCTTCTTGTAAAGAAGACACTTCACAAATCCTCCTAGCCCTGGTAGTTAGAGTTGTAAGTATACCACGTTTCTGGGCAGGGTGTTGGTGAGAATTTGCGAGGAGATATCTATTGGTGTGTGTTGGCTTACGAAAAGCGCTCTGTCCTAAAGATCCATCCTCTTTCTTGGTGACGGGAACATCTAAGAAAGGTATTTTTCCGTCAGATTCTTTTTCCATGGTGAAACAAATAGAAGGGTGCTGGAGATTAAGGTGATCCAGGAAATGGCTAAGATTTTCCTCACCTTCCGTCCAAACAACGAACGTTCGTTTGTCGTATTTCATATTATTCCTGACGAAGAAAGACATGGTTTCTTTCGAAACGCGTCGAATTTTAATATAATAATACACGGCATAAACCCAAAATTCAACATCATGAATTAAAAATTTATATTAGGTTGCTATTTTTTTAATATAACAAAATGAAATATTTTTGAGAGTAAAACTGGATTGAAACATCTTGAAGCTAAAATTGAATGCCAAGTAGATGCAAAAGAGCATGGAAATTCGTTGGTTTCCAATGAAGTTACATCAGTTGCAAGTATTAACAAATAAAATATTTAAAAACGCTGTAATTCCATTATTTATTATCCTGAATACAGAATGTTTAGCTCGTTTTAAAGGAATGTAATGTACGTCAATAATGTTTAAACAATTTAAATTTAGTTTTAAGTGTTCCAGAAGAGCTTAAATGCTAGAAATTATGGGAAAAGAGGCATTTTTCGTACTTCAATGTTTGTGGATCAATGCTTTTGTTAACATTTTGAGCTAAAAAGCTACATACGGTACTCCTTAAAATTCTAAACTTGCCAAAATGAGGACCACTCTAATAAAGATACTGTGCAATACTATGCAAAGATGTAGAACCTTTGTTAGTACAGGTACCTATTTATTTAGTATGACTGACCCCAAGCCTCCTTCTTTCTTATCAGCAGTATGTAATAGAAATTGCCAATTTAAGAATGACATAAAAAGAGATTGATATATATTTATTTTTGTAGTGTTTAGATCAGCATTGTTTGTGGTACTGTTCTGCAGTCTCTTCGTGCAGCAAACTGGTGTGCAACAAGAACAGGATGATAAATCAAGTACAGCAGTAGAAGAGGAAGAAATAGAGGGATGTGAGTTGTGAATACCCTAACTACTGATCTTGATGTTTTCTTGTAGAAAATTGTAACTTTAGGATGAAGATGAGATCAACGGGAGGATCCAAAAAGCAAATAGTTTCTACATTATAATAGTGTACTTAACATGCTATGGGATAATAGTAATAATAATTATAATAATAATAATATCGTATGGCCTCGGGTGCTGGGTGCAAGCTTTGTTATTTGACACCCAGAGGGTAGCTTGCATGTCGAATTTCGTTGTTCCTTGAAGCACTATGAGAGTCAAGGAGGTTAGATATCTAAGCTCCTTGAACACTATAGTGCTTTCTAGTAGAGAAATGAAGAACTTTTTGTTGGCGGAAACTCCCGAGATTAATTTTTCCATTATGAACACGGCCAACTGAATTAAAATGGGTTCTTTGACATGCCAACATCGTATGAATAGCGAGTCGTAATTTTTTCCGCCTTTCAAAAAAAAAAAAACACTTACCACGGCCAGGAGCGAACCTGCAAGCTTGGGGGTTAGTAGACTGACACGTTAACCACTCACCCACCGTGGCAAGCTATGCTATGGGATAAGAAGGTATCAATGGAAGCAAAATAAATTATGTACAGTTCGAAAATTATTCCTGTGCATTTTCTCTTTAAGATTTTCCCTTGGATAAAAGTCACAGGAGTTGAAATCAGGTGAACGAGGGGGCTATAGCCCTTACCGATTGCAGGGAGTACAGTAGTTATAGAGACAGCAAGCGCAGTGCCTGCAATGGCCAGTAATGGTTAACGAACACAACCAGCTTACATGATTCTCAACTCCTTTCCCTTATGTAAGCTTTACATCTCTCAACCTTTTCTTCCCTACCTTCTAGAGGCTTCCCATTTCTGTCCTTAATATTATAGCACTAAGTTTTCTTATCCCCAAAAGTATTCTTAATCCTTTGATAAGCTGTGTCTACTTTCCCTAATTTAGACAATTTTCTACACCTGCACATTTCTCTTTCAACTATTCTTCTTTCGCTTCCTTGTACTTCTTGTTAACTTCATTTCTCAGACGTCTGTATTCTGTTTTCCCATCTTCATCTCGTACATTCTTGTGATTCCGCCTTTCATCCATCAATTCTAGTATATCCTGAGTAATCCACGGTTTTCAACCTATTCTTTCTCTCCTACCAATGTTTTCTACTGCGGATTTTGTTATTTCATTCTTCAAAAGTGTTCATTCGTCTACAATTGAAGTTTGTTTAGGGTTTTTCATTAGTCCTACCTTTATACTCTTCTTGAATATTTCTTTTACAACCTTTTCTTTCAGTCTGTCTATTGTCCACCTTTTTGGCTTTTGACTTTCCTTCAGTTTCTTCAACTTCAATCTGCATTTCACAACAGCTAGATTGTGGTCAGCGTTTATGTCAGCCCTGGGATATGTTTTACAAACCAAAATCTGGTTCCGAAACCTCTTCTTGACCATAAGGAAGTCGATTTGGTAACGCCCTGTATCTCCTGGCCTCATCCATGTGTATATTCTTCTATTGTGGTTATTGAATAAGGTGTTAGCTATGACCAACTCATGCTCCGTGCAGAATTCCATCAGCCTGCTTCCTCAATCATTCATTTCACCTGATACGAAATCTCCTACTATCTTCCCTTCTCTTCCTTTTCCTACCACAGCATTCCAATCTCCCATTACTATAACATTTTCATCACCCTTGGTATACCTCATAATTTCATTTATTTCTTCGTAGACCTTTTCAACATCTTCATCATAGGCTTGACTGGTAGGCATATAGACTTGTACCACTGTGGTGCACGTAGGTTTTGTACTGATTTTTGCTACAATAATTCATTCACTATATTGCTCATAATATCCCACCCGCTGTCCAAGTTTCCTACTGAATATGAGACCAACCACTGCTTGGCCTTTGTTTGTTTGTTTTGGTGCTAATGACCCTCTATAGTCTCCTGACCAAAAGTGATGTTCTTCCTGCCAGCGCATTTCACTAATCCCAACCAAATCCAACCTTAACCTATCCATTTCCCACTCTAAGTTTCCTAACCTTCCACTTCCTAGCAGACTTCTAACATTCCACGCTCCTATCCGTAGAATTTCAGATTTCTTCTTTGTAACTTCTGTGATGTTAGCCCCCTCTCGAGTAGTCCCCACCCAGAGATCCGAACAGGGGACTAGTTTACCTCCGGATTGGAATTTTACAAGGGAGGAGGCCATCATCACATGTAATTATGCATAGAGAAGTGCATATCCTCGGGAATAGCATTACGGTTCTAGTTTCCCGTTGCTTTCAGCCGTGCAGCAGAACGCAATGTAGCCATTCGTTGGCTTATATTATCAATATCTTAACCGTCTATAAGACAAGTAAAGAATTGATTTGTTCTGAAAGGCTGCTACTCCCTTTCAGAATAAGTAATAGAGCAATTCTACTAATAAAAATACTAACCTTCTACTACTATTAAATACCAAAATTCCAGTAACGAAAAAATACTTAAGTTCGACCAACAACAAAATACTACCACTAAAACAGTCTGTTACCAGGCACACACACATGCACCCTCACACATCACAGTCTAATGAAACAATGAACTATATCTAAAAAAAAATGCAACTGCCACCACACACACTCACACACCACAGTCTAATGGAAAAATGAACTATATCTAATAAACAAACTAACTACTGTACATACTTGCAACCAGTGCTTGATTTGTAAACAATGAGGTTCCGGTACTGTGGGCTACCGGCTGGTGGTGGGAGGGGTGTGGGCTTTATGGAATATTGATTTGAGTCTAAAAAATATATTTAAACGCTTTTCTGAACACCTTTAAAAATTAATCAGTGAACGAAATAGCAATGTAATTCAATTGGAAGTGTCGTGCATTTTTCAGTTTCTTCGTCTAGTTTTGTTTCCTTCGGTTTACTAAAATAATTAGTTATTTTATACATTGTAAAGGCATGTACACGTACAACAACGCACTTTGATTCCAAAACACTACATGATTAAACAGAACAAACCCGTAAAACAGTGACAGGCCGTCGAATGTTCTAACTGCACTGACATTGACGGCTAAGTGAAAGCTGAACTCTTACGGGCAAGGATGAGTCGGCTAGAAGTACAGTCCAGTCAAAACCCAAGTTGACCTTGACTTACAACTAACGTTCTACAGTTCTAAAACTTACCTTATACAGTATATTCGACTTTTCCCCCGATCCGAGGTTTCGGTACGGCGTACCGGTGCGTACCGTCACAAATATAGCCCTGCTTACAACTAAAACTAACTACATACTTACATTCTAGAGAACTGAGACCAACTATCCATAAAAGAAAAGCTAAATTCATAGGCCACATCTTGCGACATAACGCTTTCCTAACTAATCTCCTAGAAGGAAAGATCACAGGGAAGAAAGGCCGAGGTCGACCGAGAAAATGTTTGCTGCAAGACATCACACTAACTCTTCATTATGGTTCCTACTGTGAGATGAAACGAGGTGCTGAAGACAGAGAGCAATGGTTGAAGAGACAAGGTATTGCCTCTAGAAGGTGATGATGATACTTGCATTCTAGAAGAGAAGTACTATAAACATTGATTCATTTGATCGTAAGTTATGGATTATTATGCTTGCATGATTCACATGGCCACCATCTTGAAATAATTTGGCTGATGACCTTCTAGTTTAGACGTCAGAGATATAGATATTGTTGTTTTAAGGGGCGGAACTACGAGGTCATCTGTCCCTAGACGTCAGGCGCTCCCCTCATGAAGGTACTTTTTTTTTCCAAAATTTGGTAGAGATCCGATGATTTGTTTACTCGTAATTTGATTTAAGCTTTGAACATTTGGGTGGCCGCCATTTTGTTTGGTTAAAATGGCGGTGATATAGGCTACCAGTAACCTTAAACTGGAGAATTAAACAGCCATTGAGCTGGCCACCACTGCTCCACCAAATGAGATTGAGACACATTAAATTCTCTTGGCAAGGGTACATCTATGATGCTGGCCATAACTAGCCCATTTCGTGCATCAGCGGACACCAAATCCGAAGGTCGTGGGTTTGACTCTTGCATGCAGCCGACATCCTAATTCTCTCTTTCTAATGTAATTCCGTATAGTTAAGTTAGTTATTGTTGCTTTATGGGGTGGAACAGCGGAGTCATCTGCTCCTTCACTATAGTTTGTTATAGCATTTTTGAAGGCTTTTGTTAACCAAAATGTTGTGTTTCTAGATGAAACACCCATGCCGTCCTTCAAATGTCGAGTGGATGATCGTGGACGACTAGTGATTGTAGAGAAGACAGTCAAAGGTACGTACAAATTATCCGGGATGGTTCCTACAATCGCCAAGGTAGATCTATAATAGTTCTAGAGGGGGTAAAACTGTCCGCGTGCAAATGCAAACGTGAGTCATGGAGCACTCTTTTTGAGTATGTGTGCCAAGCCATACGTCAACGAAACACTATAATGAGGCATACTAGGCAAGGTGAGGAGTGAGGTATTTGAACATTTCTTTCCTCACCTTATTTTGGTATCCAATCGAAATTATTAAACGTGAAAAATTCAGATTTTAACCGAGTTACATTGGGCAGATGAACCCAATGTCACACCCCTTAAAGTAAAGGGGTTTTGATATTATAGATATCAGTCCCATGTACTTGGCTGTGCGTAGAATTTGTCTGATGATCTACAGTATGTTGCATAGTTCCTTCTATGGCCAGATAAACAATAACCAGGGAAATATGTACATATATATTTAGTTACTTTAATAGTTAGATAAGCCGGCTCCGTGGTGTTGGGGTAGCGCGCCTGCCTCTCACCCGGAGGCCCCGGGTTCGATCCCCGGCTCCATCAGGGATTTTAAAACTGACGCACAGTGGTCCTTTTGCACGATCTGGGCAATTGAAATGTACAAAATTAAAGTCTTGTATTTTCATGTTGTATGACATTTTTAGTATCAGCAATGTCAGAGGACCTCAGAACTGTACTTATATGTCTTATTTGTTCACCCCCTGGAATGTGAAAGACCGCTGAAGTAAGACGTTCCTTATCGCATCCACAGCTGGAAGCAAAGCTGATTATTTGTGTTTGAATCTTGTGCTTGTAAAGACTTGTTAGTTCAGCTACCTTCATCGTTTGCCAGTGGATATGACAGACTATGATACGATCTTTCTTTATGAAATTTGCAAAATCTTATTTAAAAAAAACGCTGGGTGTATGTGATAAATGTTTGAAAATAGTGAATTTTTGTTATAAAATAATTCTTCTTTTATGGGTTTTCAGACCAGGAAATTCACAATTGTCAACCATTGGTGAATTTCTTTCCATTAGCCTATAGCCTACACCCTACTATGTTTTCTGTGTAAAAATAGTTTGCAACTTTTTGCAACTTTGGCTTTTGCTCTCCTTTTAGTGTTGTCAGTAGGATTTTCGCGGAACGATCTTTACGATGCTTGGCGCCATGCAGGTGGGAAAGCGACAGGATTTGAACCTATCTAATAGAAAACAGTGATCTGAAATCCCTTGGACAGTCTATTAAAGATAATGGTAGAAAAAATCTTATTAATTTTTCCGTGCAGTTGAGAAAAACGTGGGTTGCCAATCGCAGGATCTTAAGAAAGTTTGTCACAAAATAAGAATAGCCTGGAAGGGAACATGGAGACGGAATACATGTAATGTGGGCTCAATCATTCGTCGAGTGTAGTGCATTTTCGAAACGAAGAAAATTGCGACCTTTAGGCTAATACAAAAACTCAGCAGCTAGCGTTAGCCAGTCAAGTGAGTATACGGTTAGAATGAAGGAGAGACACCACTGAACTTATTTGAAAAAATTCAGAAATTTCTCCCAGTTTAGCGGCGTTAAGGATAATCCTAATCCAGTTGAAAAATATTCTTCTTCTTCTTCTTCCTCTTATTATTATTATTATTAGGCTATTAAGACACGTTTAAACTCAATTCTTGTTGTTGCTTATTTTAGGGGCTGCGACATCGTGGTCGTGTAGTCCCATGTATTTTGGGTGTGTCTGTATAATTTGTGTTATTGTGATGTCTGTACTACTCTTTGTACATTTGGGATAGGACTGGGAAGAGAGCGGCCGTGGCCTTATGTTAGGAACCATCTCAGCATTTGCCTGGAGCAGAAGTGGGGAAACCACGGAAAACCACTTCCAGGATGGTTGGGGTGGAAATCGAACCATCCTCTTCTGAGTTTTGCCTCAGGAAGCTTAGTGTACCCCGTACCAGCCTCACACCAGAAGTAAAATTCCTTGGCAGAGCCGGGAATCGAACCCGGAACTCCGGGACCACTTCCAGGATGGTTGAGATGGGAATCGAACCCTCCTCTTCTCAGTTTTGCCTCAGAATGCTTAGTTCGCCCCGTACCAGCCCTCACACCAGAATTAAAATTTCTTGGCAGAGCCTGGAATCGAACCTGGACCTCCGGGGCGACTGGCAAACTTAAATTCTTATAATTGAGAATAAGGAAATTGTTTAACATAATTTTGAACAGTTATTTTAAGGTTTATAGACCATTTCTATATGCAAAGGTATTTTGCACGGCCAGATACCCTAAAAGGACCACTGTGTGACGTGAGGGTTGGAACGGGGTGCACTCAGCCTCGTGAGGACAATTGAGTAGCTGTCTGACAGTGAGGCAGCGTCCCGATCACGAAAACCAAGATTAACGGCCGAGGGGACCCGATGCGCTGATCACGCGTCACCCCAATATCTGCTGGCCAAATGGCTGGGCAGCGGTCGCTTGGTCGGCCTAGGCCCTTCACGGGCTGTATAGTGCCTGGGGTTGTTGAATAGTTAGATAATATTATTGTTTGAGGGGCGGAACTACGAGGTCATCTGCCCCTTTACTTTAACAGAAATATGTAATTATATGTTGTTGTTTGAGTCTTCAGTCTTTTGACTGGTTTGATGCAGCTCTCCATGCCTCCCTGTCCTGAGCTAATCGTTTCATTTCTACATAGCTACCACACCCTACATCCGAGGCAATCTGTTTAACATATTCTAACCTTGGTCTACCCCTACAGTTCTTATCCTCGACCCTTCCTTCCATAACTAAGCTTGCTATTCCTGGGTGTCTTAGTATGTGTCCTACAACCTATCTCTTCTCTTCATTAGCAGTCGCCAGAAACATCTCTCCTCTCCCACTCGCCTTAATACCTCTTCGTTTGTAACCCTATCTACCCATCTGATCTTCATCATTCTCCTGTAACACCACATTTCAAATGCTTCAATTCTCCTCTTTTCTGCTGCACCAATAGTCCAAGTTTCACTTCCATAGAGCGCCACGCTCCAGTCAAAGGCTTTCAAAAATGACTTCCTAATACCTAAATCTATATTCGATGTCAACAGATTCCTTTTTTGTAGAAAGGCTTTCCTTGCCTGAGCCAACCTACTTTTTATATCCTCTTTGCTTCGTCCATCACTGGTTATTCTGCTTCCTAAGTAACGGAAGTCTCCTACTACCTTCAGCTTTTCACCGGCCAATTTGATCTCCATAGAGGTTTCTGATTTATTTCGGCTGCATTCCAGTATTTTTGTTTTACATTTATTAATTTTCATCATGAATTCCTTCCGAAAGACGGAATCCATACCATTCAAAAACTCATTCAAATCCTCAGGCTTGTCGGCCAAGATGACTATGTCATCAGCAAATCTCAGAGTAGAAATTATTTCTCATTGAATCTTCACTCCCACTTTAAATTTTTCTCCAATTTCCTTCATTGCTTGTTCAATGTAAAGATTGAAAAGTATGGGTTATAAGTTGCAGCCTTGCCTTACACCTTTCTGAATACCAGCTTCTCTCTCATGTCCTTCAGCTCGAATGACTGCTGTCTGGTTTCTGTATAGATTGTATATCACCCTCCTATCCCTGTACTTTATTCCAATAGATTTCAAAATGTCAAACAATTTAGTCCAATCAACGTTATCAAAAGCCTTTTCTAAGTCTACAAATGCCATGAACGTTCTCTTATCTTTCCTTATTCTACCTTCCAAAATCAGCCTAAAACTTAGTACAGCTTCCCTTGTTCCTACATTTCTCCTGAAACCAAACTGGTCTTCACCCAACTCCGTTTCTATCTGGCTTTCAATCCTCTTGTAAATTATTCTAGACAGGATCTTTGAAGCATGAGTAATTAAGCTGATTGTACGGTAATCTTCACATCTGTCAGCTCCCACTTTCTTTGGTATAGGGATGATAACATTCTTCTTGAAATCAGGGGGTACCTCACCTGTCTCATAAATCCTACACACCAAGTGAAATAACCTGATCAGACCTTCATCTCCTATGCAGCGTAGCAACTCAATCGGTATATCATCTATGCCTGGTGCTTTATTCCTGCCTAAGTCCTCTAATGCTCTGTCAAATTCTGATCTCAATATTAAATCTCCTTTTGCATCCTCATCAATTTCCTCCTCCCTTTCCATTACATGATTCTCGATCTCCTTTCCCTTATACAAGCACTCTATGTAAGCTTTCCATCTCTCAACCTTTTCTTCCCTATCTGTTAGAGGCTTTCCATTTGTGTCCCTAATATTACAGCACTTAGTCTTCTTTTCCCCAAAAGTATTCTTAATCCTTCGATAAGCTGTGTCTACTCTTCCTAATTTCAGACAATTTTCTATACCTGCACATTTCTCTTTCAACCATTCTTCTTTTGCTTCCTTGCACTTCTTGTTAACCTCATTTCTCAGACGTCTGTATTCTGCTTTCCCCCTTTCATCTCTTAGATTCTTGTGTTTCCGCCTTTCATCCATCAATTCTAGTATATCCTGAGTGATCCACGCTTTTCTACCTATTCTTTCTTTCCTACCAATGTTTTCTTCTGCGGATTTTGTTATTTCATTCTTCAAAAGTGCCCATTCGTCTGCAATTGAAGTTTGTTTAGGGGTTTTGATTAGTCCTTCCTTTATACTCTTCTTGAGTCTTGAATTATATATCGACTTAAAATTGCAAAATCCTGTAATTTCTATGTACTAACCAAGTTCAAAGATGCCAAACAGAGTAGATCGATATGAGACTTGGTTGGTTGGTTCCTTAGTTTACGGGCTGCAACAACGCGGTCATGTAGCCCCGTGTACTTTGGATGTGTAGAATCTGTTTGATAACCGGTGTTAAATTGTGATGGCTGTATTAGTGTGTGTTATCTGTTTTAATTCAAGTAAGGACTGCAGACGGTCAATTTCCAAGTAATTACTAATTTGCCACCAAATGCTATCATCCGCGACACCTAGCTTGCGGACTTGGCTATTAGATGTCATCTCAGTCAGCACCTGAAGGTGAACGTTGGAACTAATAGAGCGGTATCAATTCTGACCTACAAATTTTGGCTTCACACAAGTGTAGTTAGTGGAAGGTTCTTTTCCATGCCATAAATTTATGACATGGGACCGTTGGCTTTACTTCCCCTCCGGAGGCCTTCCTAAGGGATTTTTAACGATCTTAAAAAATTCGATGACTTCGGCCGGGTTTGAACCCGCGACCTTGGGCATAGAAGCTCAGCATGCTACCAACAACGCCAACGAAGTCGCCGATATGAAACATAATGTTGCACTTCCCATTTTAATATCAATATGATCTTTTAAGAACATGCAATCTCATATTCTCTGTTACCTAAACAACACACTCACTCACTCACTCCGTTGGCTTCTCTGGGACTCACGATCCCGTGCCGCTCTCACTATCTGCCTCCATTTCCTCCTATCCAGCGCAGTATTCGCCCATCCAGTAATACCCAACTAACTGCAGTCAGAGGTCACTTCATCTTGCCATCTACTCCTAGGTCTTCCATGGGGTCTCGAGCTATCGATCTCCTTCTCGTACACCTTGCGAACTATTCTGGCAGCGTCCATTCTGATGACATGCCCTGTCCATTCAATATCAAGATGATAGTTATGTGTTACATTCATAGTGATACATTAATCACTAACAGTACTGTGGCATCTTATATAATACTCCTCTCCTACCAATTTTTGTCTTAATTTTGTTATTATATCGTAAGTTATTAATTTGTATTTTATAGTACACCTAGCCGCCATCTTCAAGGTATGGAGTTACTGTATTTTTTGCTTTGGATAAAACCGTATTACTAAATTTCGTCATTATAGCTGTATGATACTGAGAGCTATTAATTCATTTTGATATATCAAGGTGGCCACTATGCGCTACTGTATATTCAGTATGATAATATTTTGACTAAAGCAAGTAAGAACCGTTATATCATACTCTTCCTTTTCCAAAATTCGACTTAATTACTCAATTACAGTCTGAGTTGTTGATTTTAATTTTCTAATAATTCGTGCAGCTACCATCTTGAATGTATGTAATCTCTGTTCTTTTCGTTTTATCATACATGGTCACATTTATGATCCTACGTTGTCACTGATTTATTCATGGGCATATAACAGAGTAGTTCCGCCCCTTAAAACCTCAATAACTAACTAACTCACTAATTTATGTTACTGCAGCTCTAAATTGATGAGAGTTATTTATTTTTACAATTTATAATTTCAACATGGCAGCTGCGTGTAATATTCACTCACATAGTGTCATCACATTGGTATCCAAGGCTCCATATATGACACTATCAGAATGCCAAGTACTGAGAACATTGGTTCATTGAATCATAAGTTATGGATTATAATGATTGCATGAATCGCACAGCAATTATCTTGAAATAATTCCACTGATGACCTTGTAATTTGAACCCTAGACTTTGTCTTCCAAAATTTAGTAGAGTTCCTAATGATTAGTTTAGTCATAATTGGATTTAAGCATGAACACTCGGCTTGCCGCCATTTTGTGTCCTGAGGTGCCTGTTACTACGCTACCTTTGTATCAAATTTTATTCATTTCAGCTTCGTCGTTTGGGAATTATAATAATATCGTATGGCCTCGGGGGCCTGGTGCAAGCTTTGTTAATTGACGCCCAGAGGAAAACTTGCATGTCAAATTTTATCGCTCCTTGAAGCGCTATGAAAGTGAAGAAGGTTAGATATCCAAGCTCCTTGACACTATAGCGCTTTCTAGTAGAGAAATGAGGAACTTTGTTTTGGCGGAAAATCCCGAGATTAATTTTGCCATTATGAACACGGCCTACTGAATTCAGATGGGTCTTCAACATGCCAACATCGCATGACATGCGTATCGTGATTTTTGTCGCCTTTCAAAAATCACTTACCACGGCCAGGAGCGAACTTGCAAACTTGGGATTGGCAGTCCATGAAAAAAAATTAAAGTAGGCTAATGAATGAATTTGAACTATTGTACATCAATAACTAGGTATGGTACATTATTTCTACTTGGGTGTGTGTAGAATTTGTCTAATCTGTATTATTATGGTGTCAATAGTAGTGCGCGTATTTATAATTCAGGTGAGGATGGGAAGGAGGAGGTCGTAGTTTAAGATAGGAAACATCCCGGCATTCACCTGGAGCAGAAGTAGGAAACCATGGAAAACCACTTCAAGTTTTGCCTCACAAGGCTTAGTGTACCCCGATCCAGTCCTCAGAATGAATTAGATTTATTCGCATTGGTTGTTCGTAAGTTAACAGGTACACTGTAATAGATTTTCCTGTTTGTGAACCACGAAGTGCGTCCAAAATGTAATATGATTGACATTCGCTCCAATCTTGGGTGACAAATGTAATTGTTTTGGCTGAGTAAAATTATTTTCCTGAAGGGATGTGGAAGAAGCACAACAAGTTCTACGTTGAGATTATAGATATAAGGGTTTTAATGAGTATTTGTTGGGCGCCATTGGGACCATCACCATCTGAACACAAAAATAAAATAAATTCAAATATACCATGATGTCCACGAACCTACTACGTTGTCGTAGGAAGGCGGAGAGGTGATACTCCGACGTGGCGCGTCCCAGGTGGCGGATAGGGGGTCCTCACCAGTTTTGCTGGCGGACTTGAGCGAAATAAAATAGCTCTCGCGGACCAAACACACTCCCATTTCTCATCGATCATCCTATCATATTCCATTCATCACCTTTCCAGATCACATCTGGAATTGTAATCCCTGACTACGGTCAGATCATGGGTCCTAGACCAGACAATCAACTCAAGTATGAACAGTCTTCTAATGAACTCTTCCACCGCAAGGCACCATTCGGATACGGTGGGGTGCCGCGTAGAAGAGTCAGGTGAGTCGGAGCGCCTGGAAACCCGAAAGTCCAAATACAAACTCAAAATTAACAAACATAGGGAATTTTCATTCTTTGCAACATTAAACATAAATTCGTTAATTAAAATTGGAAAACTTAAGCATTTAACCGATATATTGGACCAACACAAGATCTTAATAACAGCACTTCAAGAACTTAGAAACACAGATCAAGACCCCATTGAATCTGGAGGATACCGTCTCTACAAGGGACCTCCAGGACCACGAGTTATGAAAAATGTCCCCCAATTTGGTATGGGATTTTTAGTACATACCAGTATTATTGATTCAGTGGAAGACTTTTCGTCGAACTCATCAAGATTAGCAACTTTAACAATTAGGACAGGAAACAAAATATACTCTTTGATAAACGTTCATGCCCCAACTAATGACAAGAATGTCAAAAAATTTAGAGATGAAACGGACAATTTTTGGGAAGAACTTGCCTTACTAATATCAAACATTCCAGACACTCATGTTAAAATCTTGCCAGGGGATTTTAATGCAAAAATTGGTCAAGAAAGAAAATTTCGTCCAATAGTAGGTAAGTGGCCAGCTCACAAATTCACTAACAAGAATGGTCAAAGATTAATCACCCTTTGTGAAGAACATGGCATACGTCTCGAAACTACTAGATTTAAGCGAAGACCACACAAACTTATGACCTGGAAATGCCCTAATAGTGCACTAGGGGAATTCCAGATAGACCATGTTGCAATGGATAAAAAGTTCTACAAAGAAATATATAACGTGAAGGTACTACGTGGGGTCGATGTTGACTCTGATCATTATATATCCAAGATAAAGATCAAGTTAAATCCACGACGTAAACAAAAATCGTCAAACTCGACCATGCAAAGGCAATATGACCCTAGTTATTTAATAAATAATGTGTCCTATAAGGAAAAGTCTAAAACTCTCTTAAGTGACAAGCTAGAAACGATGGTTGACACACTGAAAACCGTTGCTGTCGAAATTGCTCCTATTAGGAAAAGGAAAAAGCATGCATGGTGGAATGCGGAATGTGATGCTGCAATTCGGAAAAGACACACAGCATGGCTCAATGATCAGCAAAAGAGGACCACACAATCGCGAGAAGAATTAACCATTGTTCGAAGGGAAACTGCCAAAGAAATTAGGAGAATTAAAAGAGAAAATCAAAAAACGTCCATACAAATTATTGATGATTCCTTTAAGCAACACAAAACAAGGGACTATTACAGGACATTTCGTCAATATCATTCTAAATACAGCCCTCCTACACTATTAATGAAAGATAAATCAGGTAAACTAGCCCACAATGATACTGATAATGCTAAAATTCTAGCAGATTATTTTAGAGAACAACTAAATGCTGATGAACCTAAGGAATATCTTGATTTTGAGCCTAATCAAAAAAAAATTTACAGAACATTATTCCTCCTGACTTGACTGAAGTATGTGCAGCGATTAATTGGCTCAAAAATTATAGAGCAACGGGAGAGAGTTCATTGGTAGCAGAACTATGGAAATATGCAAATGAACAAACCATCTCCAACCTCCATAAACGCCTCATCGATGTATGGAATTCGGAACAAATACCAGAGGAGTGGAGAATGGCTGTAATCCACCCAATTCATAAAAAGGGTGATAGATCAGACCCGAACAACTACCGTGGGATTTCTTTGCTTGATGTAACATACAAGATTCTATCTAGAATTATCTTGACAAGAATTCAACAACAACTCGATCAAGAACTAGGAGAATATCAAGGAGGGTTCCGACCAGGTCGCAGCTGTCCGGATCAGATCATCAGTCTGAAATGGATAATGAAATATCATAGAATGAGACAAAAGGATTTGGTCATTACTTTTGTGGATTTTAAGAAAGCTTATGACAGTATCCATCGAGGGTCATTACTTAACATCCTTAGGGAATTTGGGTTACATCAAAAGCTTATCAACCTCATCGGCGTTACTTTGAAAGATACTAAATCAAAGGTTAAATTTCGAGGCGCCTTGTCTGAACCATTTGATATCCGGACTGGACTTCGACAGGGAGATGGTCTATCACCGTTATTATTTAATTGTGTTCTTGAAAAGATCATGCGTGAGTGGAACAAAACTTGTCCTCCAAAAGTAAAGATTGGTACTAATAAAAAAACTGAATTGCTTTGCCTTTGCGGATGACCTTGCACTGCTTGCAATCAGTATTGATGAGGCTAAACACCAAATTGAAGAACTTGGGTCTATTGCAGCAAAAGTAGGACTTCAAATTTCATTTGAAAAGACTGAAATCATGGCATCCTTTGATGTGGAAACACAAGCTATTACATTGATCAACAATAAAGAAATTAAAGTTGTACATAAATTTAAATATTTAGGGGAGATTGTAACATGGAATCTGAATGAGAAAGCGTCAATCGAAAATAGAACAACAAAGTTAAGACAAGCGCAATATATTACTTGGTCTAGTTACAAAAAAAATCACTCACCATAAATGCCAAATTACGACATTACGAATCAGTTATTAAACCGGAAGCAATATATGCTTGTGAAACACTTTTCAAGTTAAACACTCGATCAGTTACTGACACATTACAGAAGATTGATTGAAGAATTCTCAGAACTATAATTAATAAAAAACATCAGGTGGATGGTCAATGGCGTCTATTACCAAATGAAGTGGTTTATAAAGAAACTAAGTCTATAGTCGATACTATGCGAAAAAGGCGAATTGCTTTTTTTTGTCATATCTCACGCCTGCCGGATACCAGACAATTAAAAGTATTATTTAATTATTTTTTCAAAAGTAAAACAAAGAACTCTTGGTTTATGGAAATTCAAAATGATCAGGATGAACTCGGCTTGACAATGTCCCAAATTGCTAACAAAGATGAGAAGAATATCTTGAAAAACATGAACATCCGACTTCCCTTTAAAACCTTTACCCGCAAAACTTACACCATAAGCGATGCAGAGAGAGCGGCAAGGTCGACTAGAATGAAAATGGTTTGGGAAAAGAAGAAAAAGAAGAAGCTGAATCTTTAATATTGTTTTTGAGATATGTATATACTTGTTTTGATTAAGTGCTCCAATGAGGGCGTAACATATGTAAATAAATAAATAAATACCATGATGTATATGCTACGCAGACACTTTTTCTCCGATGGTGGGGGAACTAAGTTAATCACCAGGATAATATTCGCTTCAGGGAATAGGCTCGGCTTATAGCTATTTGTAACTACTGAAAGGGGAACACCTTGCATGAATTTCAAGACAAAAATAATAGCATAAAAAGCAATACATGATAATAATGATAATGATAATAATAATAATAATAATAATAATAATAATAATAATAATAATAATAATAATAATAATAATAATAATAATGATTTACATAAGTTACTTTTGACGTGTTGGCCTAGAAAATGTGGAGATGAAGTTTTAAAATTAAATGTATTACCAAAGCTAAGAATTTAAGTTAGTTGCCCAAAAGGTTTAATTGAAAGCGATACTTGTGTAATCTTGTCAGTTCGCTCACCCTAGATACCGTCGAGCAGATTCATTTTACTCGTGGATGAGTAATCTTGTAGTTCGCTGCTGGTTGGAATCATCCTTCCACTCATAAACGTGAAGTTGCGATGATGTCGTTGATGTACATTTTAGTTTTGCAAGGACCAAATGCAAGTCCTATAGTATACCCGGATCGTTCACACGTCCGTGACATTGTTGACATTCTTATTTTGGAAAGAAGAGTTGTTAGTTGAAGAGGTTGAAGGAATGGATGATTTGAATAACGCGCGGAGGAGACTCAAGAGTGCTGAGGGAAGCATACATCGCAGGGGCGAATGACGCGAGGTTATGACGTGGAGCCTGAATACGTCATGAGAAATATTTTTTTAGAATTACATTAAGGAGAAGAGATGGACGAAAGGAAATTAGCACACTTTTCTGGCTATAACAAGAGGAGGATTTTGAGCTATCAAGCATTAAAATCAGTCCAGTAGAAACCGAGATACGAGATGGAATATTCTCGAACAATCTCTCGCTGAACTATAAAAGGCCACGTTGCTGAGCAGAGAGTCATCATATCTTCAAAGCATTTGCTTATGTTCGGATCTACGCTACGCGAAAGTGACAGTATACACGCCGAAGTTCTGACGGTCGGAGGACTTGGTCGCCGTACCAGTGGTCAGCACGACTTAGTTTTTGTTCAAGTGAACGAACTTAACTTTTGGCAGCGAATGGACTTAGAATATTCACTGACTATCAGGTCACTTATTCTAAAGTCAGGTGATGGTAGTGTCGAAACCATTCACAGAAGTTAGCCTACAGAACGATGTATTTCTTGTGGTGACTATACATCAGGCACTTCGAATTCATCAGGAGAAGTTTATTTCATTTTTGTTCGTTTATGCAGCTAAAAGGTGTTCCTATCTTAGCGTGCGAACGAAACCGCATTATTGGAACATGAAATTTATTCTCGAATCTACAGGAGTACTGTACCAGTCTATGACTGATCAACTTTGTGTCATGTTAGACGGTACTAGTGATAACGGGAGTTATTTCAAACGGATGACTGCGAACATCTTCATGCGCCGCTAAATCTACTCGTAGGACTGGAAGGACATGGAGACGAACAAGGTATTTGGATACGGCAGATGGCCATGGGAAGACACTGTGGGAATAGTGTACACCGCAGGACACGCCCGTCATCTACATCAAGAATGAAGTAAGACAACCATTTCATGTACTATCCACTAACCAGTAGTATTAGAGAATTCCATATTATTGAACAGTCACGATCAGAAATCAACACACATTTTTCACCATAGCTAGATTTTATCTAGATCTTCGATTGTATTTGTCTGGATGACAAATGGAACTGCTGTCTGACAATTTATTTTTCGATCTAAGAATTTTGTTAGGACAGGCATTAGTTCATGTTTCGACATGAAATATTTCAATTATTCCAAGGGATATAAATACTTTTCGTTAATTCTGATTATGAGAACAGAAGTAATTGAGGCTTGGATTATTTAAATAATTTGATTTATTTAATAATAATAATAATAATAATAATAATAATAGAGTGTGGAGTGAATAAGTTAATAATAATATTATAATAATAATCAAGTGTGAAGTGAATAAGTTAATAATATTTATAAATAATAACAACGCTATTTAAAGTTAAAAATAATTAGGGAGTGATAATACCGAACATTAGGAATTGAATTAAATTTTGTTAACTGTTTATTGTGATTAAATAATTAATGCATTAAATAAAAATTAATAGGAGACGTTGATAATAATAATAATTCACAGATGAGATTTAAATGTTTATTTATTTAAAAGAATAGGGCGATAATAATCATTTGACATTGATAATGCTCAAATATTTTTTGTGGTGATAATAATAATTTGTGGATGAATTTAATTAGTTGGAAGGAATTAAATTAAATAACTTTGTTTGGAAGTTTAAATAAATTTAAATGAGTTTATGGATGAAGAGAATGAAGTATTAGATTTTTGAGCTCAGAATTATTTTTTTCAAAAGCACTTAAAAAAAAGAAAGAAAAGAAAATATTCAGATAAAAAAGGGGAACGGCAGGTATTTAATGTATCAAATAGGGAGAATTTATGTAAATGGGACGCAAGGAGATATTGACCAGAATTTATTTAATTGGTAAAACAATACTGAAGAACCACAGTCTAGTAATTGACAGAATATTACAAGAAAAAAATATAATATGTAAAAAATATATAATAGTAATAATATGCAGCTGTGTGCAGAATATTCTGGTGATGATTTTAGTGTGCGTTTGGCGACACTTTAAGTTGTGGAGGCCTAGGGGGTCATCCAAAAGTGGGTTTTATTCCCGTAGTTGTGGGCACAGAAGGATGTGCGGATGTTTGAAGGAGCCTGTGACTTATATTTGTAAAAGAAGGGTTAGGCGATGTGGACCGCCCCATATTCTTGTCAGATTTGACTATTCTGTTCATCCAAATATTGAATATTTTTTTTCTGGATCAACTCAAAATTCAAATGGAATGCCTAAATAAATTATTGAAGAACTTGAATTTAGATTTGTTGAACCTGACCGAGGGGAAAAAATTAGATGAAAAGTGCAAATGAATAAAAATCAATAATTAATGATTTTTATTTTTTGAATAACAATAATAATGGCATTGGCAAATAAAATTTTCATCATGTGAGATGTTGAGAAAACTTGTTATAAATAAAGTGAAGGTTTGAAATTAATTAATTAAATAATAATAATAAATAATTTTTGATTAAATTTTTTTTGTGAGATTATACGAAATGTTTGGTGATAGAAAATTTTGTTAACATAAAATTTTGGTGAAGAGTTAGATGATTTAATCCGCTGATGGTGGATAGAAATAACAACATTGTTTACAACAATTTTTGTGTAATGTTAATAGCATATGAGAATAATTTAAAATCGTTTATGACATTTAAACAAATGAAAGTGATAAAAGAAGAAAGTTGAATTTTCAAAATATTATGAAAGTTTTTGAACAAATTTTGTTTTTTTGAATTTGAAAATCTTTATGAACAATTATTAACATTCGACTTTATGTCAGTCGAGTATTGATATTGTTATGAAACAACGAATCAGTGATATGATAATTATCCAAATAAGTTTAATTTTGGAATTACACCGAATGCATCAAGAGACTATTTATTTTGAGAAATTTTTGCTACGAATATTTGATAAAATCAAATTGCAATCTTTGTAAAGTGAACTACGAACATGTTAATAGTAGGGATCACTAAGAACTCTTAAATGAACAATGATTACCGAGTGTAATTTTTTTTTTTTTGAATTTTGTAAATTTTTGTGGATATCAGAATGGACTATTAATTTTTCTGATTATCACATCTACGACAATTCTAATAATATTATAGGGACCGTTGATTTCTTATGTGTGATGTGTTTTTATCTTTGTTGAGGGTTTTTACCAGTTGAATCATATTTTTTTTATATATAAATAAATTGAGAATTTTAAGGAATGTGCTAGTTCAAAAATAATTTCTCACCTTACCTTACTTGTGATTTACCGAGATCAGGGATGCCAGATTAGACCCAAGTATTCACCTAGATAGACCCTGAGATATATTTTCTCGTGCTGATCTGATTTCGGTATTTTACAAAATGTGGTCGTTGGATCTCGGTCCAAACGGGCACATAAGGTAGAGGGAGGAGAAGTTTGGCGCCCGTACTAAGGGGCTACCGAATGGATCTTTCGGACTTGTTTTCGAAGAGGCATTCGAGTAGACATGAATTTTGCCACTTGTTTCGACAATTGACAAAAATCTAGAAAATTTTGGATTAGGGGAGATTGTTGAGTCCATGTTTGAGGACATAGTCAAATTTGCATTTTGAAATAAGTATTTTGATTTTGTTTTGTTGCAACGACTTTGATTCGTAAGGGAGTACAGTAATACTTTAAAGGGAGTTTTTTTTGAAATAGATGTTAGAATTGGGAGTTTGTTTTGGTTAGGTGAAATAGCACATTCATAGTATCCAGATGGAGGTTTTTGTTTTTTGAATTTTGAAATTTTGCTGTTGTTGTTTGAAAGTCAATTTAAATGAGTAGATTTTTTTCTTTTCCATTAGACATCGACGTAGGGTATCCCAATTTATTCGGAATTCTCTAATGCTATAGGTTAGTATATGTTTAGTATTAAGGCTTCGTTCTGTCCATGGAATACCAGTCCTGTATTTCTATTGGAAAATTATGGATCAAGTTTTGGAGGTGCTGGCTCGACTGGAGTCAAATAATAAACAGAGTATCGAGAGAGCTACTCAATTGGAAAATATGTTGGCAGAAAATTCCAAAAGGTTGGAAAAGCAGATACAAGAAAATTCGCGATATTTGGAAAGCTCATTAGAAGTTAAAATAAATAAAAACTCTAAATCATTAGAATCTAAAATGAATGAAAATTCCCAGTCATTAGAATCTAAAATGAATGAAAATTCCCAGTTATTAGAATCTCAACTATCTGAAAAATTGTTAGAAAGTTCTAATTCACTTAGTTCAGATATTGACAGTAAACTATCCGAAAATTCTAAACTTTTTGAAGACAAATTAAGTGATAGTGCAGAATCTTTGAGAGAAACTTTGGAAGAGAAGATTGCCGAACATTCTAAAGCTATTGCTAGGTTGACTGAAAATTCCCGCATAATGGATTTAAAAATCATTGAAAATTCAGAAATGCTAAGGTTAGATTTGGCTGATAATTCTAAGCAGTTAGAACATCGCTTATCAGAAAGTTTGGGGAACCAATTCGCGGAAAAGTCCAAAATTTTTGGGGAAAAACTTGGCGAATTATTTGAAAAATCCAAGAACGTAGAAACTAGGTTAGAAAAAAACAAAGTTTCATTGGAGACAAAATTAATGATAGTATGAAAACCCTAGAGGACAATATCGAAAAATCGCATGATGAATTGAAAGACATGAAAAACATTCTAGAAAAGTGGCTGAAGACTTAGTAAACTTGGAGATTAAAATTAAGGAAGAGTGTCATATTACTGCAAGGCAGGTGTTGCAGAAAGTGGCAACAGATTTCCAGGGGACTATTCTAGAACAGCTGAAAGAGGACAAGTTAATCCAGGAACTTAGTAACAATGTAAAGGAGATAGCTCTTACTGAGGTCAGAAGTTCAGTACTAGAGGAGGCTAAAGAAGATGTTCAGGAAGTAAGGAATTCTTTTTCTACGCATATCAAAGTAATATCGGAAGATGTAGGAAAAATTCAGAGAGATGTGTCTAAGGTGACCAATTTAGTGAAGACTCACGAAACTATAATTGAAAAACTAGTAAAAGATTTTCAGGACACGAATCAAGACTTGAGAAAGAAAGGAATCAATCCTGTAACTAAAGAATTTGTTGAGACAACCATAGAAAAGATCAGAGGAGAGATAGCAAAGAAGACAGATGATTCTGGATTAAAGAAGACATTGGAAACATTAGAAGAAACAAGATGTTCAGTAAAGAACATATAGCCTACTTTCTCCTAAATGTATGAGTATAGTTATAACTCGTTGTTATTATCAAAGAGTATAATAGAACTATTCTTTGTTGAAGACCTTAGAAACGATTTACCTCTACCAAACGCCACAACCTAGATAAAAACTGCTACCATCATTGAAGAAAGAAAGATAAGAAGTATATCAAGAATGTTATGGATCTGCAGACATAATCGACCGGACTGGCTGCGTGGCTCAGCGGTAACGTTCTCGCTTGCTGGGCCCTAGGTTGCAGGTTCGTATCCTGGCGCAGTCAGCTGGCATTTGAGGGTGCACAAATGCGAGGGAGCCGTGTCAGTACATTTACTGGCACGTTGAAGATCCCCTTCGGGCCAAAATTCCGGCCCAGTCAGCTGGCATTTGAGGGTGCACAAATGCGAGGGAGCCGTGTCAGTACATTTACTGGCACGTTAAAGATCCCCTTCGGACGAAAATTCTGGCACCCCGGTGTCTCTAAAAGCAGCAGTAGTTAAAAGGGATGTAAAACCAATAACATTATTATTATTATTATTATTATTATTATTATTATTATTATTATTATTATTATTATTACATATACGACCTGCCGTGGGCAACATCCAACTTGAGTTGAGGCATGTCTTTACACGTCTGGTTGTGCATGGCTTTCACAACCCTAATTGAATTAACAAATCTTTCCATGACCCTACAGAGACGTGTGTATACAAACTATGTGGATATTTTCGATTGCTATTTGCCTGAAATAAAAGTAGTAATTAATATCCTGAACTAACACCAACGGCTTGAATTCAGTTACTATGTGAAATCGTTTTGTTCTTTACTTCAAATAACATTTTCAAGTAACGCAAAATAGGCTGTTACAAACCCTTTAAAATAAAAAGTAAAAATGTATCGTAGTATCATCTTGTCATTCTTCAAATTCGATGCGCATAGAATGCCAATGGTATAGTAATCAATGGAGCCCCACGTAGACTAGTCGTGACATCTAGTGGTGATATATCGAACAATATAATCCTAACAGAGCGAGTACATTCTAGCGGCCAGAAGAAGAAACTTTTCAATAAAATCTGGAAGTTAATAAGTACCCTTTTGGCAGCTAGATGTCTCGAGTAAATCTGCTGGCGAATTATGTTTTAATTAAATATATATTTTACACCATAATATGCACAATATGACGCTTAATTTTAAAACATCTGAGTCATTGCAAAACAATAAACATATAACATTTCAAGCAAAAAACCTAGCTCCGATCGGGTTTGAACCATAGGCATTTGAGCGATAGGCTAACGCTCTACCACTGAGCTAATTGTGTCAACGAATATCGTTCTATATAAAATGACTTACATAGAACTTGTTAGCAAATAATGATTTATACTAAACGATTTCATCACTGGAGTATATTATTTATATATAAAGCATTTCATACAAAGTTTATTTATTTTGTATCAGTACGCTATATTGCATGCAATACTCAAATTAGTGAAATATAAGTCAGGCACAAGATATCCGCTGCCATCTTGTCTTATTACTGAATCAGCTCAGCTTTTTAAAATCACGTCTGCACTATAGTATTACAAAATAAACTTTTAATTTCGAACGTGCCTCTTCCTTTAGAACAGTTAAAACGATTCTCGGCTCGACAATCGGAACTGGTGGGTCCCATGATATGGATTATAAAGTTTGCATAATTCGCACGGCCGCCATCCTGAAATGGTATGGCGGACGACCTTGTAGTTTGGTCACAAGACGCATCCTATACGAAGGTATGTTGTTACCAAATTTGGTAGAGATCGGATGATTTGGTTAGTCGTTATTTGATTTTACGTTTTGAACGTTTGAGTGGCCGCCATTCAGTTTTAGTAAAGATGGCGGCGATATAAAACATGACACTGAGGTGTCTTTTGCTAGTGCTACCTTTGTACCAAATTTCGTTCAATTCGCATTCACCGTGTTCGAATTGATAGGGGGGGACAGACATTCAGAGTACACACACTCACACACACACACAGACACACACACACACACAGACTCACACACACACACACACACACAGACTCACACACACACATACACACACACAGCCTCACACACACACATACACACACACACAGACTCACACACACACATACACACACACACAGACTCACACACACATACACACAGACAGACACACTTTTTTCGCCCTGTGTTGATCTCATAAGTCTACTTTCATTTTTTTCAAAAATCGAAAGTAGGCTAAAAATTACTTTTTATGAATCTCAAAGACAGCAAAGAAATTTAGAAGAAATACCGATTTTTGAGCAGAACTAAAAGAGAGAAATTTCGAAAGAGATGGAGGAACAGAAAATTATGGCAAATTCTATTCCTATCGCTATATATAAGGATAAGAATGATAAACCAGAAAACCTTTCAGAAACAGGAAGTATCCCACCGGCCGAATTTTTGAGAGAAGTCAGGGATTACATCCGGGATTCGAAAATTTCAAAGGAGAGAGAGATAAGAGTGGTGAGCAGATTTTTAGATGGACCTGCACTGGTTTGGTTCAGGGTTTTTAGATCCAGTTTCCACAATTTAGATGAATTTTCCAGGGGGCTGATGAGAAAATTTTGGTCACCGGAAACTCAACAACAGATCAGGGCGGAATTGTATGCAAAGAGATATTCAACATCACAGCCAACAAAGTACCCGGCTTATTTCTCGCAACAATTATCAAAATTGCAATTTCTCGAACCACCAATGCCAGATTTTGAAATGATATCTGCGCTCATACGTCAATTTCCAATCGAGGTGCAAAGAACATTGATTGCAGCGAACATCGGAAACATGGAGGAGTTCGATGAGGTGCTACAAAGATTAGATCATGCCAATGCACAATTTTTTCACTTGAGAGGAAACAATAAAACTGTAAACCATACGATAAACACTGTAGTGACTGATCTTCGCAGCCAAACAAATCAACAGTGGAACAAACCTCAAAGTCATATTGAAAATAAGGAATGGAGCAAATTTCGAGACACTCCATATCAAAATAGACCATATGTGAGGCTTATCAATACCAAAATAGATGGAATCAGTGGAGAAGACCAGGGTTTCAATCAAAACCATACAATAGGCCACAGCAACCGTATGGAAACCAACAACAAAATAGAAGAGAAGAACAACGAGGGAAGGAGGAATTTAAGCAACAGGCTAGGGAAGATCTTGAAAGAAGGCATCAGGATAGCAAGCAATACCTAGATGAGCAACACAACAAACCTAGTACTTCCGGATTGCAGAAGTCTACAGGTGATGAAAAAAACGTCGAAAAATCAATAAGTAGTTATATTTCAAAGATTGTTAAATGGCAAGCAGAAGATGAAGACTTTATTAGATGTAAAGGAAGAGAGAATTGGACTTGAGAAAAGATCGAAATTACCAAATATAGAGTGTGAATTCTATGATACGAAGATTCATACACTTATAGATACCGGAGCTATGCTGTGTGTAATTAGTGAGAAGCTCTATGCTTTATGGAAGATCACAGAAAGTTTGGAGGAAATTCCTGTGTCATGCATTAAGATACAAGGAATTATACCTAACAAGGTGACTACATGCAAAGTACAGTTATATCTAAAGCTAAAGATGGGAGGATGCTATTTTGAGCACATTTTCGTGGTGATGAAGGACATTAACCATGATATGATCCTTGAAAATGATTTTATGACTAAGTACAAAGCTATAATCGATATGAAGTCGGAGACCGTACGTTTTCATCATACTGAAGAAGAAGATTTAGAAGGTGACGAAGAGAAATTCACCGAGGGAAACATCTGATGGTCACAGGTTATTCATAATATTGAAGGGGAAGAAGAAGAATTAGTCAAAGTAGAGGAAACACCTGAATTGAAAAAGCTGTTATGTGAATTTGAGGACATTTTTGATGCGAAACCAGGGGAGATCAAGGATTTTGAATATCACATCCAAGTGAGCGATGAAGCACCATATCATTGTAAACTTTACCCTATTGCAGAGAAGTATAGATAGCAGGTGAAAGTTATGATTGAAGAGTTGGAAAAAAATGACATAATAGAGAAATATACCACAGCTTATGTGAATCCATTAGCAGTTGTGCCAAAACCAGATGGGAGTGTGCGCATCTGTTTAGACGCCAGATCTCTAAATTCCAAAATTTTGCCTGAATATGACCGACCTCCGGTTATTAAGGAATTGTTGAGGAAATTTAAAGGCAAGAGATGGTTTTCCACTATCGATCTTACCATCATGTGAAGCTAAGCGATGAGTCGAAGAAATTCACCGGATTCATGTTTAACCAGCAAACATATGTTTTCAAAAGATTACAATTTGGAATGAAAACATCCGGATCTGTTCTGATTAGGGCATTAGACAAGAATCTTAGTTCAGAAGTGAAGACATCAGTTGTATGTTACATTGATGATATACTGGTAGCGTCTGAAGATGAAGAACAACATCTGATACACTTAAGGAATTTATTCGATGACTTAAGGAAGTCAAATTTCAAGGTGAATCTGAAGTGTGCCAATTGAAATTGACACAATCTTCAAACCCTGCTGTCGGCCCTCTCCGTGGCCCGTTGGGAGCCCTCGTGTCCCGTAGGCCGTCGTCAAATCTCGTCAAAAAGCTTCGTTGATTACTTCAGATTTTAATTTTCAAACCCCGTTTAGAAAAAAGAAGAAATAAAGAATTATTAGCTTCCCCTTAAATGAATTTAAAATGCATGCTAGTAGACACAATTGCTACTGCATGCCACTGAAAATATTTGGAAATGTAATTGTGCATGTCAATAGCTTGAATGTTGCATGTAATTGAAATTATTGTATATTTAATATGATGGTGCTGTACCACTTCTGTTGCATGTTTTAGGTACCTTTTACTTCTAATTGTGCATTGTAGTCGAAGAACCAATGGGCATGTAACATCTCATAATGTCATGCAAATGCCAACTTAAATTTCTGTTACTTGAGTTGAAGCTCTTTAGGTAAGGTGCTTGTGTGTTTTTGCTACGGTTGGCAACGCGTAATACGCGTAAGGCTTTTCATTTGTTTCTGTTACGACTTCTGTTCACTGCGCATGAGCAAGCAACAACAGAGGTGCTGGTAGAAACAAGTGGTGAGTCACAAGCATTCAACTATGGGGACCTGAATTGGTCGGAAGTGTTCCGTAGGCCAGGCCTCGGTGGCCATAAACGCGTCGTTGGATATACAAGGTAATGAAGAATATTGTGATTAATCTATTCGCAGCGGTTTCGGAGTATTTCCGGATCATATTGTAATTTTATTTTTTGAATTATTGAATTCATAGTCAGGTGTCGTCTGGCCAATGTGCTTTAGCGGAGTTTTGCTGCATTGTGTTTTGACTACGAGGCTGGTATGGCCAGAATACCTTTCATTCTTGTGGCGATTTGTTTTATTTTAGTATGGGCCCATTATTCTGTATTTGACCTAAGTTTTGGTTGTATCTTCCCAATTTTCTCGCCGTCAGGATGGTTATGTTATTTATGGCTGATCGTCATTTGTTTGGATTGGTCAGAATTGAAATATTAACTGGCCGAGCGAATAGTTGATCTGACGTCTATCTGAAACGCGAGTATGAAAACAACTAGGAAATAATTATTTTGTGAAATGTAATTATCTCGCGATTTCCTGAAGGTTCAGATTCCCATTTTAGTGCTTGGATGCAAGGTTGCCAAACGGCGTTTCATTGTTAGCCACCATTGGAGAATATTATTTGACTAGAGCATATTTTAATGATTGGTTCTTTCCTCTAGCCTGTCTGGCATTTGTATTTGTTCTGTTTTAAAGAATATATTTGGCGGTTGTTGTTTTATATGAAATCGTCTTTCATTTACTTAAATTATATATACTCCACATTGATTGAATAGTAAGGTAATTTGATTGAGCAACTTGAACCATATTGAGAAGCAGCATCGTAGTACCAATACTTGGTCAGAAGTAAGAATATTCATTTACATTTCTTCACGAATAATACTACAGGGACGTAGGATTGGTTGGTCAGCACTCAACAGAGCTGAAATACTCCCCTAAGGAAAGACAGGTTATGTTAACCCCAAAATATACGTAGCAGAGCAAGCAAGGTCTGTTAGGTTGTAGACCACATTGGCCGATGAGTACCAAACCCAGCCCTCCACACAAGGGTAATCCGGCGTAAGTCCTGTTATACGGGACATGAAGAAATGCCAGTTTTTCAAAGAAGAGATCAAATTCTTAGGGCATATCTTAGATGGACAGGGGTATCGTCCAAATGAGGCCAAGATACAAGCAATTGCCAACTTTCAAAGACCCACGAGGATAAAGCGTGTCCGTAGTTTTCTGGGGACTTGCCAATTTTTCGCTGGACATTGTCATAACTACACCAACATTGTTGCGCCTTTGCAGAATCTTTTGAAGAAAGGGAACAGATGGAAATGGAGTGAAGAGCACGAGGAATCTTTCAGACTAGCCAAGGAGTTATTGATGAATAGTGTAAAACTGGAATATCCTGATTTTCAGAAGAATTTTATTATTGAATCAGATGCTTCAAATGTGGGTAAAGGAGCCATCCTATTACAAGAAGACGAAGATCACACTAGGCATTATTTATCTTTTATAAGCAGAAAGTTAAGACCTTCAGAGCGAAATTATTACACGATTGAACTTGAAGCTTTAGCTATTGTTCACGCTCAAGAAACTTGGAAGAAGATGCTTATAGGACATTCTGTCATTGTGCGAACAGACCATCATGCACTTGAGTTTATTTTGAAGATGAATTTTGCAAGTGAAAGCATTACACGTTGGGATTTGTTTGTCCAACAATTCAACATTATGATAGAGCACAACCCTGGGAAAGCGAATGTAGGAGCCGACTTGTTGAGTCGTGCAGTTGAACCGACTTTTAAGGTGATGCTTATTAACTTGATACAAGAAGATGAAGAAACATTGGAACGTTTGGAAAGGATATCTGTTACTCAGAAGAGGAACCCAAGTTCTGATAACGGAAGTTATACATTATTTGAAGAAGAATCTGGTAACACCGTGGGAAAATTCAACGCGGCAAGTTTGAAGATTTATCATTCAAGAGCCAGACAACAATGAGGAAAAAAATATATGATGTGTCACATATTTTTATTGGCGTGAGGGGTGGATATACCCGGATCGTTCACATGTCCGTGACATTGTTGACATTCTTATTTTGGAAAGAAGAGTTGTTAGTTGAAGAGGTTGAAGGAATGGATGATTTCAATAACGCGCGGAGGAGACTCAAGAGTGCTGAGGGAAGCATACATCGCAGGGGCGAATGACGCGAGATTATGACGTGGAGCCTGAATACGTCATGAGAAGTAATTTTTTAGAATTACCTTAAGGAAAAGAGATGGACGCTAGGAAATTAGCACACTTTTCTGGCTATAACAAGAGGAGGATTTTGAGCTATCAAGCATTAAAATCGGTCCAGTAGAAGCCGAGATACGAGATGGAATGTTTTCGAACAATCTCTCGCTGAACAATAAAAGGCCACGTTGCTGAGCAGAGAGCCATCATATCTTCAAAGCATTTGCTTATGTTCGGATCTACGCTACGTGAAAGTGACAGTATACACGCCGAAGTTCTGACGGTCGGAGGACTTAGTCGCCGTACCAGTGGTCAGCACGACTTAGTTTTTGTTCAAGTGAACGAACTTAACTTTTGGCAGCGAATGGACTTAGAATATTCACTGACTATCAGGTCACTTATTCTAAAGTCAGGTGATGGTAGTGTCGAAACCATTCAGAGAAGTTAGCTACAGAACGATGTATTTCTTGTGGTGACTATACATCAGGCACTTCGAATTCATCAGGAGAAGTTTATTTCATTTTGTTCGTTTATGCAGCTAATAGGTGTTCCTATCTTAGCGTGCAAACGAAACCGCATTATTGGAACATGAGATTTATTCTCGAATCAACAGGAGTACTGTACAGTATATGACTGATCAACTTTGTGTCATGTTAGACGGTACTAGTGATAACGGGAGTTATTTCGAACGGATGACTGCGAACATCATCATGCGCCGCTAAAACTACTCGTAGGACTGGAAGGACATGGAGACGAACGAGGTATTTGGATACGGCAGATGGCCATGGGAAGACACTGTGGGAATAGTGTACACCGCAGGACACGCCCGTCATCTACATCAAGAATCAAGTAAGACAACCATTTCATGTACTATCCACTACCAATAGATTTAGAGAATTATTGAACAGTCACGATCAGAAATCAACACACATTTTTCACCATAGCTAGATATTATCTAGATCTTCGATTGTATTTGTCTGGATGACAAATGGAACTGCTGTCAGACAATTCATTTTTCGATCTAAGATTTTTGTTAGGACGGGCAATAGTTCATGTTTCGACATGAAATATTTCAATTATTCCAAGGGATATAAATACTTTTCGTTAATTCTGATTATGAGAACTGAAGTAATTGAGGCTTGGATTATTTAAATAATTTGATTTATTTAATAATAATAATAATAATAGAGTGTGAAGTGAATAAGTTAATAATAATATTATAATAGTAATCAAGTGTGAAGTGAATAAGTTAACAATATTTATAAATAATAACAACGCTATTTAAAGTTAAAAATAATTAGGGAGTGATAATACCGAACATTAGGAATTAAATTAAATTTTGTTAATTGTGATTAAATAATTAATGCATTAAATAAAAATTAATAGGAGACGTTGATAATAATAATTCACAGACGAGATTTAAATGTTTATTTATTTAAAAGAATAGGGCGATAATAATCATTTGACATTGATGATGCTCAAATATTTTTTGTGGTGATAAAAATAATTTGTGGATGAATTTAATTAGTTGGAAGGAATTAAATTAAATAACTTTGTTTGGAAGTTTAAATAAATTTAAATGAGTTTATGGATGACGAGAATGAAGTATTAGATTTTTGAGCTCAGAATTAGTTTTTCAAAAGCACTTAAAAAAAGAAAGAAAAGAAAATATTCAGATAAAAAAGGAACGGCCGGTATTTAATGTATCAAATAGGGAGAATTTATGTAAATGGGAGGCAAGGAGATATTGACCAGAATTTATTTAACTGGTAAAATAATACTGAAGAACCACAGTCTAGTAATTGACAGAATATTACAAGAAAAAATATATAATATGTAAAAAATATATACTAGTAATAATATAATGCTGTGTGCAGAATATTCTGATGATGATTTTAGTGTGCGTTTGGCGACACATAAAGTTGTGGAGGCCTAGGGGGTCATCCAAAAGTGGGTTTTATTCCCGTATTTGTTGGCACAGAAGGATGTGCCGATGTTTGAAGGAGCCTGTGGGCTATATTTGTAAAAGAAGGGTTAGGCGATGTGGACCGCCCCACATTCTTGTCAGATTTCACTATTCTGTTAATCCAAATATTTTTTTTTCTGGATCAACTCAAAATTCAAATGGAATGCCTAAATAAATAATTGAAGAAAGTAGGAAATATAAGGCGATTCTGGCGCAGGGGCTAATGCGTAAATTGGCCGCAGCGCCCAACCAGCCCTATGTTATTCTTATGGACGTGGCAGTCAGAGCTATCGCAGTGGCTAATGAGCAAAATGGCCGCCACGCCTGAGACCGTGAATAATGTCACAGGGGGAGTTCGACCGTGTAGTCGCTAAATGGAATATTTATTATTATTATTATTATCATAATTATTATTATGTAATTATTGATTAATCATGTACAATCAAGACCAGCCTTATATAATCCACTTTATGATTAAGCGGCAGAATTCTTGAATGTCACTGTGGAGTCCCCGATCTGAGTCCTGGCTTTTGCCAAGAAATTTAATTTCTGGTCTGATAGTTGGAATGGGGTACACTCAGCCTTGTGAGGCAAAACTAAGAAGAGTGGGGGTTAATTCATACCTCAGCCATTTTGCCTAACCCAACTTTACCTAACCCCACCTAACCTAACCTAACCTAATCTAACCTTACCTAACCTAACATAACCTTAGTTCACCGAACCAAGCATTTCCTCACTTAACTTTACCTAACATAAATTTACCTAACCTAACCTTTAAAGCTAAGACAAAGGCTAATCAACACACTCAAAGTATATAAGGGCACATGCAACTATCTTTTTGCTAGTCTTATAGAGAGTAAGGTAAAGCTAACAATTGCACTGTGGCTACTGTGCAAAATGTTCACTACACACAACCAGCTTAGGATTACAAAGTCAGTTAAGTTTTATAAAGTAAAAGCTTTTATTCATTTTTTTTCTTTTCATTTTTATATTTAACACATTGCAATTTGTCAAATTCCAATTTAGTTTTTAAAATTTTAGTTTTAAGTTTTTTGAATTTTGTCAGTATGGAAACATGGATTTTTCAATTTTGTTGTTTACATGTTTTGATTTAATCCATGTCTAAGTTCATATTTGCCAAACACGATTTTTTCATTACATATATTCATATTTTCATATTCATATTCATTCATTTATTTGCAATGGGGGGTGTGTCCCCCGGTGGCAAATTGTATATACATAACAAATAAATAATTATACATAACAATTCAATAACAATTATACAACAATTAAACTGGAGTATTTACACAAATAGTCAGTCTTTTCTTAAACACACCTATATGTTTGGGAAAAGGTTCTAAGACTGCGGCAGGTAGAGAGTTCCAGTTATCAATGGCACGGTTTACAAAAGAATATTTACCATAATTTGTTCGCTGTGGTCGGCCCTTAACTTTGAAAGGATGATCGCTCCGGCCCATGTAAGTGGGCTTTCCCAATCGTTTGCTAATCTCACCCCATGCTGGTTGATTTGTATACGTGTTGTACATAGCGCAGAGTCTAGATTTCATCCTCCTAGCCTCCAGTGATTCCCACCCAAGTTTCTTTAACATACGGCTCACACTGCTCCTGGGATTAAAGTCACTGAGCACAAATCTAGCGGCCTTTCTTTGTACCATTTCCGACTCATTGATGAGCCCTACTTGATATGGATCCCAAACCGCCGAGGCATATTCCAGAATAGGTCTTACAAGTGACAAATAGCCTAATTCTTTAGCAGAGGTACTACTTCCTTTTAATACCCTCATTACAAAGTGCAGGGATTTGGAAGCTTTTGAAACTACACATCCTACATGACTACTCCATTTCATATCATTCCTTACGTGAACGCCCAAATATTTGCAAGAATCTTCTTCTACAAGTATTTCCGAGCCAATGTTATATTGAAAATCCTGCCTTCGCACTTTCCCTATTTTTAAGAGACTACATTTTCTTGTGTTTATTTTCATTTTATTTACAATCGCCCACTTATAGACCAGGTTCAGGTCCTCTTGAACAATGCTGTATACCTTATCCCAAAGCATATAGGTAATACATGGGATATACTATACTTTTGAGTACCTAGTTTAGCTAACTAAAGCAATTTCTCAAAATTGCTAGAGGTTAACAGTTTGGATTACGAGTGGGAGGAGGGTAGTAATTAAAAATTTCCAAGCAGTGTTCATTCAATATTTTTTATTCATTATAAATATATTTACACTATTTACACATAATACATTTGTTATAATTACAGTTGTTTTTATTTTTGTTTTCTATTTTTATTTATGTTTGCGTATGAACACCATTTTTTTTCTTTTTGTGTTTTCTATGTTTAGTGCTATTGTTTTATATCCTAAATTGTTTTGTTTTAAGTATTTGGTATATGCAGGCAGAGGATTTTGATATTCTTAACCTAACTCTTTAAGCATGGTCAATGATTGAGTAATGACCATAGGCATGAGTACCTATACCATTAGTATCAATTACTCTTTTATCATCACCAGGACACAAAGCAATTTTGTTTAGTCTTATAGATGATATGTGATGTTGTTTAGAAGCGATAATGTTCATTGGTATTCTTTTTACATTGTTTTTCATGACACCATCCTTATAATCTTGAAAGCTTATACAATTTTTGACAACACCTCTAATAATACCTTTAGTCTTTTTGATTTATTTACCATTTATGTCTAAAGCATACATTTTAGCTCTAAGTCCAACAAATGCTTTAATAATTTGTCCTCAAGCCTCGTCTATAAATTTTTCCCAACGTTTTCTTGTTTGATATAGAGTAACATATATGATTAGTAGGATAATCAGATGTGTCCAGGTGTTCTAGAAAATCCAACTTGTCTTGATATACATCTTGGGTATTAACAAAATAAATGAACGAGTCAGTATCCATATACATGAGTTTAAGATTGTCCATGCCATAATAGGGTAGCAGGACATCATAGTGGTGGGAATACATGAGAGTTTTTGAAATATCCAGTATACACATTCCAATATATATAGGCTTATTGAAAACAATGTTACGTTTAGCCATGTGGAAAGCAGCTAGGTTAGGACCATAAATTGTTCTGTCAATAAATGTAGGCTTTGCTATTAGCTTTTCAGCCTTTTTGCTGTCAGTCACAAGACGTATTGTCCCCGATAATCCGGATATTAGGCTGTCAGACATCCACCCCCTCAATCGGATTGCCAATAATCAATCGCACCGGCACAGCTACATCAATGAAAATGGCACTGACAGATACTACCGATATTAGAGCACAGTAGTTAACAAGAAATTATTGTGGAACACACCAAAATATACGGGGGTTCATACTTACCTTTTACTTACCTATTCAAATTAATCTCGGGTCTGGGTTGCCAACTGGATCACTTAAAAGTATGCCCTCACAATAACCTCCACCATGATATTTAAAATGAACCAAAACGGAAACAAGAAACTTGAAACTGTACAATAATTTATTTCACATAAAGGAATAATTTAACAAAAATTCAACAACAAAATATACGTGGCGATCAGAAACCATTGTCAATGTACTCATGTCCTCCTATAGGACGTGTAGACTTTACATACAAAATTTCAGCTTCCCAGCTCAAAAGAACGTAATAATAATAATACACTTGGAATGGATAAGGGAGTTGGGACGAGACATATAGCAATTGATTTCCTTTTTCATAAACATGACAATTTTATTTATAACCGCAAGGCTGCTATGTAGGTGACCTTGGCCTCTGTCATACAGTTGTCTGGCCAGCTGCGATACACCCTACACCATGTCGCATGCTTGCATCGTCAAATGGACCCACCTGTCCAGCCAACGTTAGCATATGCTAGTTACATCAGAACCTAGCTCCTTTTCAAAACACTTTAAATGTCCTCAACTCAACTCAAATATTATCACGCAAATCTTTTAAATGCTCCATTCAAATATCAATGGATTACTCTAATAATCCCAAATCTTGTTTAATTGTATAATCCAATTGTTTAATTAGCGTTGTTTATAGTATAATAACAAAACGTTTAATGTTTATAACAAAATGTTCCTTAATTATTTATAACAATTATAAATTGTTTATAATATTGTCAAACGACAATTGAAAAATTTATACACGCCTCTATTAATCCCTTTCATTTCCAATTATTATTAAAGATATTTACATAATTATTTACAATATTTATATTATTTATTTTAGAAATACATTAAACCACACGTTTATCCGGTTGATAATTACTCAAATCGTGTTGATATAATCGACCAATGAAGGTTAGTTATATTTAAATGTTAGATTCAGGTTTAATAAGGTTTAATAATTATTATTATTTGTGACGGTAACCTCCATTCAAAATCGTTATCTCAAATTATTTAAACACTCTTGTTAATTTTAACAGTAATTTCACATGATTAATTTTCAAAGGACCTGGACAATACACTCAGCGGAAAAATACCTCGCTCAAAACGCACTAAATTGCACAAAAATAGGCCCAGAATTCATCATATATCTCAATATATATGGCATCAAAATCTTCCACAATACATACAAAAAACCTCCACTTATAAATTCATCAACTTCATTAATATTACTGTGGGAACCTCCTTCACTTATTCAAGGGCATTATTCATCAGCGACTTTTACACGTCCACTGAACTAACGATTATACATCCATAGTTCCACTTTAAAAATTCTTATATTCATTAATTGTATCAAAAACTGTTATTATATTTAACCTTCGTGGGTTTCATTCATGAATCGATATGAAGTAAAAATTTGCCAATCACAAATAAATTTAATAGCAAATACGATTAGACACGCCTCCCTGGTCTATCAAAATTGAGATTAATATCTTCAAAGTATCGCAGTATAAAAATACTATCTTCAATCAAAGTTCATCTAAACTGCATAAATAGTCGAATAGAATACAATTAGACTGTGGAATGCAAACATTATTGTTCCAATCTAGAATTGAGAAAAAACTCCTATCAAATGGTCATTACTATAGTGTACTCAATAAATCGTAATCAAAGTTCATATTTCATAAAATTGTCTATAATGCAATGGTATTTCAGAACTGCCGATAAATGTCTATGTTGCAATCATGTTCATAAAACGACTAGTATTTCCAAGATCGTCGATACAGTAATAGATTTTAACGCTCTAAAATCTTTTAATTATTCTTCTTTCTTGAGGATGACAGAAAATTGGTCAAAGTAATTAACTGAATAGAATTACTTTAATAAAATGACACGCTGTCTGAATTCAAATTTGCCATAGAAAAACGTTAACTTTACAGTCAAATCGTGACTTCAAAAATATGCAAATTACTGAAAGAATATATATATCAGTCTCAACTGATCCAAAATTATTTAAATATGCCAATGACAAATAATGTCTCAATAAATCGTAGAAAAAGGCATAACTCATCAAAGTGTACGGAGTACAGAAATATCAAGCAAGAATATGGGGCAAAATATATGGGACAGAAAATATGGGAAAAACGGTTGCTCAGATACCGCTAAATGGCTCAAATAAAACAAGAAACGTTCACGACTACCTTATCTGTTGATTGAAGTTCTAGAGGAAAATTTCCAAAGAAGACTGCTGATAGTTCCATTTCACCAAAGTAAAGATGTGCTCCGACCTCGAACCTGGAACCAGCGCCCTCGGAGAATAGAACTGATTCCTCCTCCGGAAATTGCACTGCTCCGTGTAGACGATAGACATCCTTCTGGCAAAACTCTTCTTTGTGAGCCGGGTCTACCCTGGCCTCTCTTGATAGTTCCCTGAAGGTCTGGTAGAAATTCGCCATGAAGTTTATTGCAATTATTTCCGAAGAAATGTTCATAATTGTAGAGTATGAAATTATTTGCACTGCCATTTGATATAAGTCAGCGTTGGACTACGATGCATGAGTGTAGTTGGATGTTCACTACATGCTCGCTTTTGTAGAAATACGATTAGCGAAGTTCCATGCTGCTATTTCACTCCATTGATATATGTCCCAATTGCATTAAAGTTTTAGTCTTCCATCTCCACTTCCGTTATAATAATAGTTGAAAGTACTGCCAGAATATATTGTTCCATTATAGAATGTAGCGTTGTATCACCAAATGCAATATGTAGTATCACGGTTGCAATACACGTGTCAGCCGTAGCGTAGAATGTGGTGTTATAAAAGTGCTTCTCAGGTGGCGAGAAAATCACTTTTGTCTGCAGTCTTAAAATGCGAATATCTTCCAAATTATAATCGTGAAAATGTTCAACTTTCCTACACACCTCAATACTGTACTGCACAATAGAATTAGCATAAAGACAGTAGCTAACTCTTGATAGATTATCTTGTAGACTCGTTTATGTGTGCGTTCCAACTTCGCCTAGTTTCAATAACCGAAAAATGGTACTGCTGCACTGCTCCGTGCTCGTTCGATGCGGTGGGCTCTACCACGCGCTAATAACGACTTGCTTCACCGAATCACTCGAATTCTGACAATGTGATAATCAGAAAAACCACTATAAGACACGAGAAAATGAGATATGAGAGCTTCTCTCTGCTGTGCAAGACCTTTTATCAACTTCTTAAGGGGCGTATCCATCCCTTCCATAGCTTGTTCCTCCGTCATTGCTAGAAGTTCTAACTTTGGCTATACTTGACGGATTTTCAAATTTCAAAAACTCAAAATTAATTTCTTCAAAATTCCAAATCAATGCCATAACTGAAAATGGATTTCCACAATTCTGCATGCCAAAAGTAATAAAATATAGTAGTTTCAGTAATCTCCGTCTTCCTCCAAACTATCATTCATTGGTTCGAGCCTTTCCTCCAATCGCGTAACTTCTTCCTTAGCACAATTCCTCGTTTCCCTGCGACTGCGTCGTAAATCTCAGATCTTTCTCGAACAAAATCATGACGTCACCAAGAATCTCAGCTCAACCAGCCTACTTGCATAAAGTCTGCGTCATCCGTGCCTACGTCATGAATATACACGTCACAACTATGACAGCCATAACTTTATTCACATATGCCAATACAGCCATCGTGGTCTCAATATAATTCAATTTACGGGGGCATTCTCCCTTCACCACGTTTTAAAAACAGTTGCAAATTGTTTTTAAACTCTGTGTTATAAATATCTGAATTCACTTGAACACGAAATTGAATTATTATTGGCTTACTCTTGTATGATATTTCCTCTATGTTCCTTAATCATAAGTCTCTTCTACTCTGGGTTGTGTGTGGCTAATGCATTCTCTCCTCTCTACTTTCTCTTCTGTCCTGTATTCCTGTTTTCCAAGTTCTGTTGGCTTGTAGAAGGACCAGGATCGATCACTACATCCTGTCTTTTCTTCTGGTTTTCAGCTTCCTTCTCTCGTAATTCCTTCAAATACTGCTGACTTTCTTTCTCTCTTTCTTGATACTTGTCCGGTGTCATAACCTGACCTTGAGAATTCTGATTCCAATTCTGGTACTGGTTATTTCTGTTGTAGTTTCTATTGTACCCCTGGTTATTGTAGTATCTACCTCTTCCGTTATTATAATTCCCTCTATTGTTGTTCCAGCCTCGTCTTTGCTGATATGGACGGTAACCTTGTGATCTGTTGTTGCGAAAATAATTGTTCCTGTGAGGACCTACATTTTCAGTTTTTTCTTCATCAGCAGGCTTATCAGTTTGCTGAAGTTGATCCATGTAGACTGTATTAAGTTAATGTCTTTGAATTCGTGCCTCTGACATTTCTGAACCAAATTTGGCATTGGACTCGTGTAGTCAAGCCTTCTCAATAGTTCGTCCATACTGGTCAAATCCCTGATATTTGACGATATGATAAGTCTTCTTACTTCCACAGGCAGCATACGAGAAATAGCATCTATCAACTGCTCTGTCGACAATGGGGGTTGCAAAAATCTCAAGCGCGATAACTGGCTCGTGAAGAAATCAGCGTACCGTTTTGGAAGAGTACCTGAATACTTCCTCAAGTATACCTCAGCTCTTAATGAATTCTGTACTTCTATTGACCAGAATCGTTTTATCAGTGCCTCTGCAAATTCATCGAAATTACTAAAAGTGTACCGAAATGCTCTGAACCATTCAAGGGGTCCTCCAGCTAGAAATCTTTCTACGATTCTCATCTCTCTTTCTCTGGGAATATGAGCTTCAATAAAATAGTCTTTAAGGTTCCTGATATACTCTATCGGTGTTAGACTATCAGTATTACTAAACTTTTGAGGTTTGTCCGCAAAGTTTCGGATGACTGTCACATTTCTTGGATATGGATCCAAATAATTCTTCCCACTATCACGATATTTCCATTCAGGTTCAATATTCCTATCGTCTTCTTCTTCCCGAAATCTGAATATACGTTCCTCAGGACTAATATCTCTCTCTTATGTAGCGAGGTTACATCTTCTGACGTAATTCCTATCATCTTCACAAGTCAATCCTTCTGGATCCTTATCTGTGATTTCCGTGATGACTTTCCTAATCAACTCTTCTTCATAGGTTTCCATCATGCTAGCTTCTCCTAGTTTCAAATTCTGAAGTTTGCTCGTAGTTTCATTGACATCAGAGACAACCTTATGAATTTGTTCCTCTAACGCGGTTTTTAATGCTTGCACGTCCTGACCTATTTGAGTTCTATCCTCTACCTGCTTTTCGGATAGCGAATCCATCCTTATACTCGAATCCTTTCTAATTTGAACTACTTCATTATTTATGTCTACTTGTGTACTGGCAAGTTTTCGTTCAATTCGCTCCTGAATCTGAGTGACATGTTCCCCACTTGACCTGTTCCATTCATCTTTCCAAACCGTTACATTTGCAGTTAACATTTCCGCAATATCTACTTCAATGTCTTCCTTAAGTAAACGATTATGATCTAAGACTTGGGTTCTCATGACCTCTACATCATATTTTAATCCAGCTAAAGAAGCTGTTGTCCTAACAGACTCGTCAACCAACCTAGTTGTTAAAGCACTAATGTTACGAGTACAAAGCGTTTTTGAAGTTTCAATTTCTTCTCTTACTTTATTAACATCAGTTTGAACTTTGGCAATGTCTACAAAAACTGTATTAACTTCTACTTGTATCTTATTAATATCGCTTTGCATCTCATTTACATCAGTATGAATATTATTTATGTCTACTTGAACGTTTGACACATCGGTTCGAACATTTTTAATCTCTCTTTGAACTTCTTCTACCTTATCTTGTACAGTAGCAACATCATTCCTAACAACGATTACTTCTGCTCTAGCACATGAAATATCACCCCGGACATTAGCAACATCAAGATTCAACATAGTAAGGTCTTTCTGTACCTTAGAAACATCTACTTAAAAATCAGAAACATCCTTGTGAATGTCAGTCACGGCATTCTGGATTCCCTGGGTACTGGTCTGTAAACGCGACACATTAATTTCTAAGTTTGCAGAACTGGTCTGAAGAACTTTCATATTCTCCTCCATTCTACTAGTATTCCTCGCTTCCATCTCCTTCACACTTTCATCCAGCCTAATAGACATATTACTAGAATTCTCCTCCATCATCTGCTTCATTCGACTAGCATTCCTAACTTCCATCTCCTCCAACATCTTCCTAATACTCTCATCTGCCATCTCAATAATATTTCAATAATAGACTTCTTTAGGGACATACATCAAACAGAGCAAGATAACAACATCTGAGCAACATCTTTCACCATATATAAATTTGAGCAATTTTCTGTCTTAAATCTAACTTATAATTACCTTATAATTAACCTTCGTAGACACTTCATGTTGAAATAAACTCAAGCACATGTTCAAATTTCTTTGGTTCATTTTAAAATATCCTAACACAAATAATTTACATTTACAATCCAAATAATTTAATTTTATCTTTAATATGACTAAACATGTCATAAGCCGGTCAAATAAAATAAGACTCCAGATCATAGGCGATTTTTCTACGTTTCCAGCCTATTTAACCTCTCTCAAGTTGTATAAGATCTGATCTTTTCTGAGTGTAATTTTCCTATTACAACACAACATTTAATCCCTATATAATCACACTCTCAAATTCTACAATTGGCCAAGACATCTAACAAAGAATCAACCTCTTTATTTGAGTCTTCACAATCCCATTGACATCGATAACTTGGTAATCCAATGTTATTCGAGCACTCCACAAAATTGTGGTGCCAATTCTACTCCAATAACTTGGTAATCCAATGTTATTCAAGCATTCCGTACTTCGATTGTGCCAATTCTACTGGCGTTCAACCTGGTAATCCAGTTTTGTCAATCGAGCCCCACCTAATTGCGGCGCCAATCCTACTGTCCCCGATAATCCGGATAGTAGGCTGTCAGATATCCGCCCCCTCAATCGGATTGCCAATAATCAATCGCACCGGCACAGCTACATCAATGAAAATGGCACTGACAGATACTACCGAGATTAGAGCACAGTAGTTAACAAGAAATTATTGTGGAACACACCAAAATATACGGGGTTCATACTTACCTTTTACTTACCTATTCAAATTAATCTCGGGTCTGGGTTGCCAACTGGATCACTTAAAAGTATGCCCTCACAATAACCTCCACCATGATATTTAAAATGAACCAAAACGGAAACAAGAAACTTTAAACTGTACAATAATTTATTTCACATAAAGGAATAATTTAACAAAAATTCAACAACAAAATATACGTGGCGATCAGAAGCCATTGTCAATGTACTCATGTCCTCCTGTAGGACATGCAGACTTTACATACAAAATTTCAGCTTCCCAGCTCAAAAGAACGTAATAATAATAATACACTTGGAATGGATAAGGGAGTTGGGACGAGACATATAGCAATTGTTTTCCTTTTACATAAACATGACAATTTTATTTATAACCGCAAGGCTGCTGTGTAGGTGACCTTGGCCTCTGTCATACAGTTGTCTGGCCAGCTGCGATACACCCTACACCATGTCGCATGCTTGCATCGTCAAATGGACCCACCTGTCCAGCCAACGTTAGCATATGCTAGTTACATCAGAACCTAGCTCCTTTTCAAAACACTTTAAATGTCCTCAACTCAACTCAAATATTATCACGCAAATCTTTTAAATGCTCCATTCAAATATCAATGGATTACTCTAATAATCCCAAATCTTGTTTAATTGTATAATCCAATTGTTTAATTAGCGTTGTTTATAGTATAATAACAAAACGTTTAATGTTTATAACAAAATGTTCCTTAATTATTTATAACAATTATAAATTGTTTATAATATTGTCAAACGACAATTGAAAAATTTATACACGCCTCTATTAATCCCTTTCATTTCCAATTATTATTAAAGATATTTACATAATTATTTACAATATTTATATTATTTATTTTAGAAATACATTAAACTACACGTTTATCCGGTTGATAATTACTCAAATCGTGTTGATATAATCGACCAATGAAGGTTAGTTATATTTAAATGTTAGATTCAGGTTTAATAAGGTTTAATAATTATTATTATTTGTGACGGTAACCTCCATTCAAAATCGTTATCTCAAATTATTTAAACACTCTTGTTAATTTTAACAGTAATTTCACATGATTAATTTTCAAAGGACCTGGACAATACACTCAGCGGAAAAATACCTCGCTCAAAACGCACTAAATTGCACAAAAATAGGCACAGAATTCATCATATATCTCAATATATATGGCATCAAAATCTTCCACAATACATACAAAAAACCTCCACTTATAAATTCATCAACTTCATTAATATTACTGTGGGAACCTCCTTCACTTATTCAAGGGCATTATTCATCAGCGACTTTTACACGTCCACTGAACTAACGATTATACATCCATAGTTCCACTTTAAAAATTCTTATATTCATTAATTGTATCAAAAACTGTTATTATATTTAACCTTCGTGGGTTTCATTCATGAATCGATATGAAGTAAAAATTTGCCAATCACAAATAAATTTAATAGCAAATACGATAAGACACGCCTCCCTGGTCTATCAAAATTGAGATTAATATCTTCAAAGTATCGCAGTATAAAAATACTATCTTCAATCAAAGTTCATCTAAACTGCATAAATAGTCGAATAGAATACAATTAGACTGTGGAATGCAAACATTATTGTTCCAATCTAGAATTGAGAAAAAACTCCTATCAAATGTTCATTACTATAGTGTACTCAATAAATCGTAATCAAAGTTCATATTTCATAAAATTGTCTATAATGCAATGGTATTTCAGAACTGCCGATAAATGTCTATGTTGCAATCATGTTCATAAAACGACTAGTATTTCCAAGATCGTCGATACAGTAATAGATTTTAACGCTCTAAAATCTTTTAATTATTCTTCTTTCTTGAGGATGACAGAAAATTGGTCAAAGTAATTAACTGAATAGAATTACTTTAATAAAATGACACGCTGTCTGAATTCAAATTTGCCATAGAAAAACGTTAACTTTACAGTCAAATCGTGACTTCAAAAATATGCAAATTACTGAAAGAATATATTTATCAGTCTCAACTGATCCAAAATTATTTAAATATGCCAATGACAAATAATGTCTCAATAAATCGTAGAAAAAGGCATAACTCATCAAAGTGTACGGAGTACAGAAATATCAAGCAAGAATATGGGGCAAAATATATGGGACAGAAAATATGGGAAAAACGGTTGCTCAGATACCGCTAAATGGCTCAAATAAAAAAAGAAACGTTCACGACTACCTTATCTGTTGATTGAAGTTCTAGAGGAAAATTTCCAAAGAAGACTGCTGATAGTTCCATTTCACCAAAGTAAAGATGTGCTCCGACCTCGAACCTGGAACCAGCGCCCTCGGAGAATAGAACTGCTTCCTCCTCCGGAAATTGCACTGCTCCGTGTAGACGATAGACATCCTTCTGGCAAAACTCTTCTTTGTGAGCCGGGTCCACCCTGGCCTCTCTTGATAGTTCCCTGAAGTTCTGGTAGAAATTCGCCATGAAGTTTATTGCAATTATTTCCGCAGAAATGTTCATAATTGTAGAGTATGAAAATATTTTCACTGCCATTTGATATAATTCAGCGTTGGACTACGATTTATGAGTGTAGTTGGATGTTCACTACATGCTCGCTTTTGTAGAAATACGATTAGCGAAGTTCCATGCTGCTATTTCACTCCATTGATATATGTCCCAATTGCATTAAAGTTTTAGTCTTCCATCTCCACTTCCGTTATAATAATAGTTGAAAGTACTGCCAGAATATATTGTTCCATTATAGAATGTAGCGTTGTATCACCAAATGCAATATGTAGTATCACGGTTGCAATACACGTGTCAGCCGTAGCGTAGAATGTGGTGTTATAAAAGTGCTTCTCAGGTGGCGAGAAAATCACTTTTGTCTGCAGTCTTAAAATGCGAATATCTTCCAAATTATAATCGTGAAAATGTTCAACTTTCCTACACACCTCAATACTGTACTGCACAATAGAATTAGCATAAAGACAGTAGCTAACTCTTGATAGATTATCTTGTAGACTCGTTTATGTGTGCGTTCCAACTTCGCCTAGTTTCAATAACCGAAAAATGGTACTGCTGCACTGCTCCGTGCTCGTTCGATGCGGTGGGCTCTACCACGCGCTAATAACGACTTGCTTCACCGAATCACTCGAATTCTGACAATGTGATAATCAGAAAAACCACTATAAGACACGAGAAAATGAGATATGAGAGCTTCTCTCTGCTGTGCAAGACCTTTTATCAACTTCTTAAGGGGCGTATCCATCCCTTCCATAGCTTGTTCCTCCGTCATTGCTAGAAGTTCTAACTTTGGCTATACTTGACGGATTTTCAAATTTCAAAAACTCAAAATTAATTTCTTCAAAATTCCAAATCAATGCCATAACTGAAAATGGATTTCCACAATTCTGCATGCCAAAAGTAATTAAATATAGTAGTTTCAGTAATCTCCGTCTTCCTCCAAAGTATCATTCATTGGTTCGAGCCTTTCCTCCAATCGCGTAACTTCTCCCTTTGCACAATTCCTCGTTTCCCTGCGACTGCGTCGTAAATCTCAGATCTTTCTCGAACAAAATCATGACGTCACCAAGAATCTCAGCTCAACCAGCCTACTTGCATAAAGTCTGCGTCATCCGTGCCTACGTCATGAATATACACGACACAACTATGACAGCCATAACTTTATTCACATATGCCAATACAGCCATCGTGGTCTCAATATAATTCAATTTACGGGGGCAGTATGTCTATTCTTTTACGAATATTTTCCATTGTTTTTCCAAAAATGGCATTGTTGAATAATTTGTATAGATTTTTTTTCAAAATCTTTTTTGGCTTGTTTTCGAAGGTTGTTATTAAAATCAACGTATTCCTTTAGCCAAGGTCTTTGTTTAAACTTTAACACACGATGAATTTTTACCAATTTAATCCATGATCTAAAGCCTGTTTAAGTGCCATGTAACGAACAACGTACCGCCTTCGATTTCCAAGATGAGGAATTAGTTTTTTGAGAGACGAATCCTTAGGATGTGTACACTCTGGTAGGAAAGGTAAATCGTTGTGTAGATCATGAAGGTGGCATCGGTAATCAACATCAACGTCTAGAATGTACCCCACAGGATCGTCTTCCTTCAGTGTGAAATCCACCATAAGGAAGAGAGTGACACATAGCCCACCCACCTTGTTTGTTGGCATCATCATAGGTAATAAACTGCGATGGTTTCTCAGAATCATAGGTTTCCATGTATCTATTGTTAGCTTCAGCATACCGATGAGACACCTGACATATGCCTCCACGTATTCCAGACTCTATTAAAAGAATGTGATTGTAATCCTGTAGCAATTCCAGTTCAATTCCAGTGTAATGGAGCATTGCCTCGAAACTTAAACCAGGCGAAGTAAAGAAGTGTGCAGCATCCACTCGGTGTGTTTCCAATGTTTTGTTTCTGAACGTTTCAAAGCTGTCTGCAAGTAGGAGAACATCTGAAGTTAGGTAGAGACTACTATACCCCCCTAGAGTTTTAATGTTGAACTGATTCCATACATTTTTGGCATGTTCATAGTCTTCTTTACTAACATCTTCTTGACTTAATTTGTTAAAGAATGCCTCTTTTGGAGCTAAACACGTTTCACTTAACTTTTCCCATGAATCGATGTAATCGTAAGAAAATAAACTTTTACGAGTCATGAGCATTGCATTTTCTTTTCCAAAGTACTTGTCTGTTTCAGGGTATGATGTTAAATTGGAAACTAAGTTTTCCAAACTACTTGGCATTAACCGAAACGTGTCCACAAATCGAAGCTTAATATTTCCTACATATTTGGTGAAGGAAATGTACTTTTCTTTGGAGTTAGCGATAACACCTACTCTCGCAGTAGTACACCCCAATTGTTTTACAATGAAATTTGCATCGTAGCCACTCATATTATGTAGAAATATAGGAACGGGGTTACGTGTTTTACACCTCAAATTACAGTTATTGTGAGCACTTCCACGGTATTCCCCTGTAATATTGCAATGGTCTCGAACTTTCCAGTCCTCCTTGGTAAATGGTTTATGACACAAATAACAGGTTTCAGAACATTGGAACTCTGCTTCTGGATCCTGAGTTAAGGCCTTTGGAACATTTAAGCAGTAAAGGCAATCAATGTCATTAGCTATTGAGATCAAACAGTCCATAAACTTTTCTGCAGTGTCAGGTCCACGATAAATAACAGGTTGACTTGGAAGGTTTGTCTTTATGTGTTCCACAGTAGGTGAGGGTTTAACATATATACCAAAGCTCATAAGAACATGACTCTGATTGTTGTTGTTTGAGTCTTCAATCTTTTGACTGGTTTGATGCTGCGCTCCATGCTTCCCTGTCCTGAGCTAATCGTTTCATCTCTACATAGCTACCACACCCTACATCTGAGGCAATCTGTTTAACATATTCTAACCTTGGTCTACCCCTACAGTTCTTGTCCTCGACCCTTCCTTCCATAACTAAGCATGCTATTCCCGGGTGTCTTAGTATGTGTCCTACCAACCTATCTCTTCTCTTCATTATCAGTCGCCAGAAACATCTCTCCTCTCCCACTCATCTTAATACCTCATTGTCTGTAACCCTATCTACCCATCTGATCTTCATCATTCTCCTGTAACACCACATTTCAAATGCTTCAATTCTCCTCTTTTCTGCTGCACCAATAGTCCAAGTTCACTTCCATAGAGCGCCACGCTCCAGACAAAGGCTTTCAAAAATGACTTCCTAATACCTAAATCTATATTCGATGTCAGCACATTCCTTTTTTGTAGAAATGCTTTCTTTGCCTGAGCCAACCTACTTTTTATATCCTCTTTGCGTCGTCCATCACTGGTTATTCTGCTTCCTAAGTAACAGAAGTCTCCTATTTCCTTCAGATTTTCACCTGTCAATTTGATCTCCATAGAGGTTTCTGATTTATTTCGGTTGCATTCCAGTATTTTTGTTTTACATTTATTAATTTTCGTCATGTATTCTTTCCGTAAGACGGAGTCCATACCATTCAGAAACTCATTCAAATCCTCAGGCTTGTCGGCCAAGATGACGATGTCATCAGCAAATCTGAGAGTTGAAATTATTTCTCCTTGAATCTTCACTCCCACTTAAATTTTTTCTCTAATTTCCTTCATTGCTTGTTCAATGTAAAGATTGAAAAGTATGGGTGATAAGTTGCAGCCTTGCCTTAGACCTTTCTGAATACCAGCTTCTCTCTCATGTCCTTCAACTCGAATGACTGCTGTCTGGTTTCTGTATAGATTGTATATCACCCTCCTATCCCTGTACTTTATTCCAATCGATTTCTAAATGTCAAACAATTTATTCCAATCAACGTTATCAAAAGCCTTTTCTAAGTCTACAAAAGCCATGAACGTTCTCTTATCTTTCCTTATTCTACCTTCCAAAATCAGCCTAAGACTTAGTACAGCTTCCCTTGTTCCTACATTTCTCCTGAATCCAAACTGGTCTTCACCCAACTCCGTTTCTATCTGACTTTCAATCCTCTTGTAAATTATTCTAGACAGGATCTTTGAAGCATGAGTAATCAAGCTGATTGTACGGTAATCTTCACATCTGTCAGCTCCCACTTTCTTTGGTATAGGGATGATAACATTCTTCTTGAAATCAGGGGGTACCTCACCTGTCTCATAAATCCTACACACCAAGTGATATAACCTGATCAGACCTTCATCTCCTATGCAGCGTAGCAACTCAATCGGTATATCATCTATGCCTGGTGTTTTGTTCCTGCTTAAGTCTTCCAAAGCTCCTTCAAATTCTGATCTCAATATAAAATCTCCTTTCGCATCCTCATCAATTTCCTCCTCCCTTTCCATTACATGATTCTCAATCTCCTTTCCCTTATACAAATTCTCTATGTAAGCTTTCCATCTCTCAAACTTTTCTTCCCTATCTGTTAGAGGCTTTCCATTTGTGTCCTTAATATTACAGCACTTAGTCTTCTTTTTCCCAAAAGTATTCTTATTCCTTTGATAAGCTGTGTCTACTTTTCCTAATTTCTGACAATTTTCTATACCTGCACATTTCTTTTTCGACCATTCTTCTTTCGCTTCCTTGCACTTCTTGTTAACCTCATTTCTCAGACGTCTGTATTCTGCTTACCCCTTTTCATCTCTTACATTCTTGTGTTTACGCCTTTCACCCATCAATTCTAGTATATCCTGAGTGATCCACGGTTTTCTACCTATTATTTCTTTCCTATCAATGTTTCTTCTGCGGATTTTGTTATTTCATTCGTCAAAAGTGCCCATTCGTCTGCAATTGAAGTTTGTTTAGGGTTTTTCATTAGTCCTTCCTTTATACTCTTCTTGAATCTTTTGTTTACATCCTTCTCTTTCAGTCTGCCTATTGCCCACCTTTTTGGCTTTTGACTTTTCTTCAGTTTCTTCAACTTTAATCTGCATTTCATTACAACCAATTGTATGGAACTGTAAAACTTGCCTCAGGATTGGGTAGACATGTTTGATATGGTAGAAGTATACTTTCAAAATCTGCATAGATAGGGTAGGTATTCTCAACATTTACTCCACATTTAAGAATTTCACAATTTGGTTTTTAATAGGCATTTTAACCCTAGCAATGTCATGTTGGACACACAAAGCTCTATGTTTTTTTATTTTTCCATTCCTTGTTGTCCATATTGATTATCAAAGTGAGTAAAACACCGTTTACTCGTATATATCTTATGTTCATGGTGGGTAATCTGATGTCTTAGTAGTTTATCAAAATCTTTGATAAAGACATAGTGGTTCTGACCAGATGAAGAACTTAGTAGGAGGAGGTCACGATGGTCTTGTAGCTCTTGATCCACAACCTTTAGAGGAAACACTTTGTTGTCTTTTTCCAGTCCAAATACATTTATGGATATGTCGTTGGCTTTCTCAAATTTAGGAATGTCAGCTAGTAATGTAGGAAAGGATATTACTGAAAAATCAAACTTGTTTTCCAGATCCTTGTATTAACTAATGCGGTGAGCATCCTTTTTAACCAGTTTTACTAAAATAGCATACATAAAACACGTCTCGTCCTTAAAGTTTTCAGGATTAATGCAGGCTTTTCTTGCTTGTATAGTTGCTGGTAATGAAATATATATGCTGTCACGCAAGGGATTATACTTATTTATTTTCAATCGAACTCCTTCCACTGCTAACAAAGCCCAATTTCTGCCATTTAGCTCAGATTCTTCCATTTTAGTAGTTAACTTTGTAAATTGTGTTTCCAAGAAACTACTTAAGTCTGTTTTTCAAAAATAGGGCCTGATTTCGTGTTTTAAAAGCACGATCTGTAATTTCATTCGTAGACGTTTGAATGAATCTGCATTCAGCCACAAGATTAACTTTTATTAACTTGTGCATTGCTAGTTCTTTCTGCATAGCTTGTATTATTTGCTGTTTGGACTCTTTAAGGTATGAATTTAAATCCTTACACGTATCACAACGTATAAAATAGGATTTAAGACGACCTTGAAAAGACGTTTCATATTCAGTAAGTCCATTATTATCAGGAACCATTGAGAGCAGGTAATGTTTTGAAGGCTCAGTTTTTTGTCTTTTAGCTGCTGACACAACATTACAATATTCTTCATGGCGACGTCCATTATAGGCATTGTTAAATTTACTGCCACAAGTTTTGCACTCATAAAATTTACCACACGATACTTCGTGACGCATTCTATCATAGTCCCGAAGAAAAGTCTTTCCACACTCTTTACACATATAGCTAGGCATGGTATCTTTCGTTATGGATGTTGATTTTCTGCAAACAGCTGCTTACTGCGTATCAAAAGGCTGTAGGCAGGTCAGTGAGTCGGACTTTCACGATGTGAACACTGCAAAAGGTAGTAATCAACTGATTGTATTCCTGCTAACAGACCTCTTATATAACCTAATCAAGACCAACATCTACTTACCACGTAGTACACGGCTAGAGCCTAGTGGGTGAGTCTATATTTCACAATTTGATCACTGTTAAATGTAGTAGTCAACTGAAAATATTCTTACACCCTACTGAAGGTTATCAGGTACTTACTGCATATCAAATGCTGTACACTCATATGTTAGACACTCTCTCTTGCTAAGGACCCCTATATTCCCTATACAAGGCTCTACATGTTAGTTCTAAACACTTAATGGTTATTTGTATATTAAATTTATATACACAGCTTATACGAGCACGTTTTTCACGCAATAAAACTTTGTCAAATAGCCAGATGCGACACGCTAAGTATGTTTCCGCTATCTAGCGGTGACTATGAGAACTACCTGAACGACAGCATGGCACCTAGCGCTCCATATCATTACTGAACGATCAGCATGCTATCTAGCGGTCGATATCAAAAATTACTCAACTACCAGCATGCTACCTAGCGGTCGATATGACAACCGACTCAACTACTAGTATGCATTCCAATAATGACAACATTTGCTCATATCCATTAACAATACACACAACGGGGTTGCTTTATCTTTTAATACAAATATATCTTGTTTAAATAATGTAACAAAAAGTTACATGGCACAATTGTATGGGAATGTTGCATTACCTAAAATGTTATAGTATGCAAGTGTTAAACATTTTACAATCGGCTTATAATGAAGGATTATGGTGGTGGCTTATGGTGGTGACTTATGATGGTGGCTTATGGTGGTGGCTTATGGTGGCTTATGGTGGTGGCTTATAGTGGTGGCATATGTTGGTGGCTTATTCTTGGTGGTTTACGTTAATACCTTATACCACTTTTTCACCAACTTTTGCACTCAATTTTGCAACCACTTTGCAACCACTTTGCACCCACTTTTGCACCCTCTTTTGCACCCACTCTTGCACCCACTTTTGAACCCACTGTAGGTCCTAGGGACCTAAAATTTATTTTTTGGGCAGAGGGGGTAATGGCCGTTCATTTACATTAAATAAACAGTTCCCAAAATATAGACAATTTTGAAAATTGGACTTTTTTGGAAAAAACTGAAAAAATGTTAAGTTTTTTCTACCAATTAAGGACATAAAAGCCATTGGTTTGAGTCTATATATGACTTTTTAGGATGATTAGTTTTCAAAATATTGCCTACTTTCCAAATTGAACTTTTTTGGATTTTGTCCCAGAGACCTGTGACTTGGTTTTTGGGTAGTGGGGGTAAGTACCTGTCATTTACGTTAAACATTTTTTTTGTAAAATTCTTAGTTTCCAAAATATAGCCCCCGTTTTAAAATGAACATTTTTGGGAAAAAATGTCAAAAATTCCATATTTTGTTCTTACGATTAAAGACATAAAAGCCATTGGGTTGAGTCTATATATGATTTTATAGGATGAATAGTTTTCAAAATATGGCCTACTTTCCAAATATTGTTTTGAAAAAATTTGAAGAATATTATATTTTTTGACTGAGAGTGGGATAAACATAGGTGTTGGAGTTAGCATATGATTTGATAATTTTTTAGTTTAAACATATAGCCTACTTCCCCAATATACGTTTTTTGAAAAATTTGAAAAATATTTATAGTGTTATTGACTAGGCGTTGCATGGAGTTGAGAGAGTACTTTGGATTCTTGGAATTTTAGTGTGTTGTTGTTGCTTACAAACATGGCGGTAAGCAATATGCTACCATAAAAAAATGGGTTGAGATACTTTCCAAGACCAAGAGAAAAATCCTCTAAATACATTGACAAAAATAACTTGTCAAATGAGCCATTACAAATAAGGTATTAACGTAAACCACCAAAAATACGCCACCAACATATGCCACCACTATAAGCCACCACCATAAGCCACCATAATCCACTACCATAATCCACCACCATAAGCCACCATAAGCCACCATCATAAGCCACCACCATAAGCCACCACCATAATCCTTCATTATAAGCCGATTGTAAAATGTTTAACACTTGCATACTATAACATTTTAGGTAATGCAACATTCCCATACAATTGTGCCATGTAACTTTTTGTTACATTATTTAAACAAGATATATTTTTATTAAACGATAAAGCAAACCCGTTGTGTGTGTTGTTAGTGGATATGAGCAAATGTGTTCATTATTGGAACGCATACTAGTAGTTGAGTGGGTTGTCATATCGACCGGTAGGTAGCATGCTGGTAGTTGAGTAATTTTTGATATCGACCGCTAGATAGCATGCTGATCGTTCAGTAATGATGTGGAGCGCTAGGTGCCATGCTGTCGTTCAGGTAGTTCTCATAGTCACCGCTAGATAGCGGAAACATACTTAGCGTGTCGCATCTGGCTATTTGACAAAGTTTTATTGCGTGAAAAACGTGCTCGTATAAGCTGTGTATATAAATTTAATATACAAATAACCATTAAGTGTTTAGAACTAACATGTAGAGCCTTGTATAGGGAATATAGGGGTCCTTAGCAAGAGAGAGTGTCTAACATATGAGTGTACAGCATTTGATATGCAGTAAGTACCTGATAACCTTCAGTAGGGTGTAAGAATATTTTCAGTTTACTACTACATTTAACAGTGATCACATTGTGAAAGATCGTCTCACCCATTAGGCTCTAGCCGTGTACAACGTGATAAGTAGCTGTTGGTCTTGATTAGGTTATATAAGATGTCTCTTAGCAGGAATACAATCAGTTGATTACTACCATTTGCAGTGTTACCATCGTGAAAGTCCGTCTCACTGACCAGCCTACAGCCTTGTGATACGCAGTAAGCAGCTGTTTGCAGAAAATCAACATCCATAATGAAGGATACCATGCCTAGCTATATATGTAAAGAGTGTGGAAAGGCTTTTCTTCGGGACTATGATAGAATGCGTCACGAAGTATCGTGTGGTAAATTTTATGAGTGCTAAACTTGTGGCAGTAAATTTAACAATGCCTATAATGGACGTCGCCATGAAGAATATTGTAATGTTGTGTCAGCAGCTAAAAGACAAAAAACTGAGCCTACAAAACATTACCTGCTCTCAATGGTTCCTGATAATAATGGTCTTACTGAATATGAAACGTCTTTTCAAGGTCGTCTTAAATCCTATTTTATACGTTGTGATACGTGTAAGGATTTAAATTCATACCTTAAAGAGTCCAAACAGCAAATAATACAAGCTATGCAGAAAGAACTAGCAATACACAAGTTAATAAAAGTTAATCCTGTGGCTGAATGTAGATTCATTCATACGTCTACGAATGAAATTACAGATCGTGCTTTTAAAACACGAAATCAGGCCCTATTTTTGGAAACAGACTTACGTAGTTTCTTGGAAACACAATTTACAAAGTTAACTACTAAAATGGAAGAATCTGAGCTAAAAGGCAGTGATTGGGCTTTGTTAGCAGTGGAAGTAGTTCGATTGAAAATAAGTATAATCCCTTGCGTGGCTGCACATATATTTCATTACCAGCAGCTATACAAGCAAGAAAAGCCTGCATTAATCCTGAAAACTTTAAGGACGAGAAGTGTTTTATGTATGCTATTTTAGCAAAACTGGTTAAAAAGGATGCTCAACGCATTAGTAAATACAAGGATCTGGAAAACAAGTATGATTTTTCAGTAATATCATTTCCTACATTACTAGCTGACATTCCCAAATTTGAGAAAGCCAACGACATATCCATAAATGTATTTGGACAGGAAAAAGACAACAAAGTGTTTCCTCTAAAGGTTGTGGATCAGAAGATACAAGACCATCGTGACCTCCTCATGCTAAGTTCTTCATCTGGTCAGAACCACTATGTCTTTATCAAAGATTTTGATAAACTAGTAAGACATCAGATTACCCACCATGAACATAAGATATATACGTGTAAACGGTGTTTAACTCATTTTGATAATCAATAAGGACAACAAGGAATGGAAAAATTAAAAGAACATAGAGATTTGTGTGTCCAACATGACATTGCAAGGGTTAAAATGCCTATTAAAAACCCAATTGTGAAATTCTTAAATGTGGACAAAATGTTGAGAATACCTTACGTTATCTATGCAGATTTTGAAAGTATACTTCTACCATATCAAATATGTCTACCCAATCCTGAGGCAAGTTATACAGTCCATACCAGAGTCATGTTCCTATGAGCTTTGGTATATATGTTAAACCCTCACCTACTGTGGAACACATAAAGACAAACCTTCCAAGCCAACCTGTTATTTATCGTGGACCTGACGCTGCAGAAAAGTTTATGGACTGTTTGATCTCAATAGCTAATGAAATTGATCGCCTTTACAGCTTAAATGTTCCAAAGGCCTTAACTCAGGATCAAGAAGTAGAGTTCCAATGTTCTGAAACCTGTTATTTGTGTCATAAACCATTTACCAAAGAGGACTGGAAAGTTCGAGACCATTGCAATATTACAGGGGAATACCATGGAAGTGCTCACAATAACTGTAATTTGAGGTGTAAAACACGTAACCCCGTTCCTGTATTTCTCTATAATATGAGTGGCTACGATGCAAATTTCATTGTAAAACAATTGGGGTGTACTACTGCAAGAGTAGATGTTATCGCTAACTCCAAAGAAAAGTACATTTCCTTCACCAAATATGTAGGAAATGTTAAGCTTCGATTTGTGGACACGTTTCGGTTAATGCCAAGTAGTTTGGAAAACTTAGTTTCCAATTTAACATCATACCCTGAAACAGCCAAGTACTTTGGAAAAGAAAATGCAATGCTCATGACTCGTAAAGGTGCATTTTGTTACGATTACATCGATTCATGGGATAAGTTAAGTGAAACGTGTTTACCTCCAAAAGAGGCATTCTTTAACAAATTAAGTCAAGAAGATGTTAGTAAAGAAGACTATGAACATGCCAAAAATGTATGGAATCAGTTTAACATTAAAACTCTAGGGGGGTATAGTGACCTCTACCTAACTTCAGATGTACTCCTACTTGCAGACAGCTTTGAAACGTTCAGAAACAAAACATTGGAAACACACCGAGTGGATGCTGCACACTTCTTTACTTCGCCTGGTTTAAGTTTTGAGGCAATGCTCCTTTACACTGGAATTGAACTGGAATTGCTACAGGATTATAATCAGATTCTTTTAATAGAGTCTGGAATACGTGGAGGCATATGCCAGGTGTCTCATCGGTATGCTGAAGCTAACAATAAATACATGGAAACCTATGATTCTGAGAAACCATCGCAGTTTATTACCTATGATGATGCCAACAAACAAGGTGGGTTGGCTATGTGTCACTCTCTTCCTTATGGTGGATTTCAGTGGGTTTCTCGAGATACGGTTGACCCAGAAACACTAAAGGAAGACGATCCTGAGGGGTACATTCTAGACGTTGATGTTGATTACCGATGCGACCTTCATGATCTACACAACGATTTACCTTTCCTACCGGAGTGTACACAACCTAAGGATTCGTCTCTCAAGATACTAATTCCTCATCTTGGAAATCGAAGGAGGTACGTTGTTCATTACATGGCACTTAAACAGGCTTTAGATCATGGACTAAAATTGGTAAAAATTCATCGTGTGTTAAAGTTTAAACAAAGACCTTGGCTAAAGGAATACGTTGATTTTAATAACAACCTTCGAAAACAAGCCAAAAAAAGATTTTGATAAAAATCTATACAAATTATTCAACAATGCCATTTTTGGAAAAACATTGGAAAATATTCGTAAAAGAATAGACATACGTCTTGTGACTGACAGCAAAAAGGCTGAAAAGCTAATAGCAAAGCCTACATTTATTGACAGAACAATTTATGGTCCTAACCTAGCTGCTTTCCACATGGCTAAACGTAACATTGTTTTCAATAAGCCTATATATATTGGAATGTGTATACTGGATATTTCAAAAACTCTCATGTATTCCCACCACTATGATGTCCTGCTACCCTATTATGGCATGGACAATCTTAAACTCATGTATATTGATACTGACTCGTTCATTTATTTTGTTAACACCCAAGATGTATATCAAGACAAGTTGGATTTTCTAGAACACCTGGACACATCTGATTATCCTACTAATCATATATGTTACTCTATATCAAACAAGAAAACGTTGAGAAAATTTAAAGACGAGGCTTGTGGACAAATTATTAAAGCATTTGTTGGACTTAGAGCTAAAATGTATGCTTTAGACATAAATGGTAAAGAAATCAAAAAGATTAAAGGTAATGGTAGAGGTGTTGTCAAAAATTGTATAAGCTTTCAAGATTATAAGGATTGTGTCATGAAAAACAATGTAAAAAGAATACCAATGAACATTATCGCTTCTAAACAACATGGCAAATCATCTATAAGACTAAACAAAATTGCTTTGTGTCCTGGTGATGATAAAAGAGTACTAATGGTACTAATGATACTAATGGTATAGGTACTCATGCCTATGGTCATTACTCAATCATTGAACATGCTTAAAGAGTTGGGTTAAGAATATCAAAATCCTCTGCCTGCATATACCAAATACATAAAACAAAACAATTTAGGAAATAAAACAATAGCACTAAACATTGAAAACACAAAAAGAAAAGAAAAATGGTATTCATACGCAAACATAAATAAAAATAGAAAACAAAAATAAAAACAACTGTAATTATAACAAATGTATTATGTGTAAATAGTCTAAATATATTTAAAATGAATAAAAAATATTGTATGAACACTGCTTGGAAATTTTTAATTACTACCCACCTCCCACTCCTAATCCAAACTGTTAACCTCTAGTAATTTTGAGAAATTGCTATAGTTGGCTAAACTAGGTACTCAAAAGTATAGTATATCCCATGTATTACCTATATGCTTTGGGATAAGGTATACAGCCTTGTTATATGTAATGAAAAAATCGTGTTTGGCAAATATGAACTTTAGACATGGACTAAATCAAAACATGTAAACAACAAAATTGAAAAATCCATGTTTCCATACTGACAAAATTCAAAAAATTTAAAACTAAAATTTTAAAAACTGTAAATTGTAATTTGACAAATTGCAATGTGTGAAATATAAAAATGAAAAGAAAAAAAAATGAATAAAAGCTTTTACTTTTTAAAACTTTACTGACTTTGTAATCCTAAGCTGGTTGTGTGTAGTGAACATTTTGCACAGTAGCCACAGTGCAATTGTTAGCTTTACCTTACTCTCTATAAGACTAGCAAAAAGATAGTTGCATGTGCCCTTATATACTTTGAGTGTGTTGATTAGCCTTTGGCTTAGCTTTAAAGGTTAGGTTAGGTAAAGTTATGTTAGGTAAAGTTAAGTGAGGAAATGCTTGGTTCGGTGAACTAAGGTTATGTTAGGTTAGGTAAGGTTAGATTAGTTTAGGTTAGGTGAGGTTAGGTAAAGTTGGGTTAGGCAAAATGGCTGAGGTATGAATTAACCCCCACTCTTCTTAGTTTTGCCTCACAAGGCTGAGTGTACCCCATTCCAACTATCAGACCAGAAATTAAATTTCTTGGCAAAAGCCAGAACTCAGATCGGGGACTCCACAGTGACATTCAAGAATTCTGCCGCTTAATCATAAAGTGGATTATATAAGGCTGGTCTTGATTGCACATGATTAATCAATAATTACATAATAATAATTATGATAATAATAATATTAATAATAATAATAGTAATAATAAATATTCCATTTAGCGACTACACGGTCGAACTCCCCCTGTGACATTATTCACGGTCTCATGCGTGGCGGCCATTTTGCTCTTTAGCCACTGCGATAGCTCTGACTGCCACGTCCATAAGAATAACATAGGGCTGGTTGGGCGCAGCGGCCAATTTACGCATTAGCCCCTGCGCCAGAACCGCCTTATATTTCCTACTGAAGAACTTTAATTTAGATTTGTTGAACCTGACCGAGGGAAAAAAATAAGATGAAAAGTGCAAATGAATTAAAATTAATAATTAATGATTTTTATTTTTTGAATAACAATAATAATGACATTGGCAAATAAAATTTTCATCGTGTGAGAGGTTGAGAAAACTTGTTATAAATAAAGTGAAGGGACGGTTTGAAATTAATTAATTAATTAAATAATAATAATAATAAATAATTTTTGATTTTTTTTTTGGGAGATTATACGAAAAGTTTGGGGATAGAAAATTTTGTTAACATAAAATTTTGGTGAAGAGTTAGATGATTTAATCCGCTGATGGTGGATAGAAATAACGACATTGTTTACAACAATTTTTGTGTAATGTTAATAGCATATGAGAATAATTTAAAATCGTTTATGACATTTAAACAAATGAAAGTGATAAAAGAAGAAAGTTGAATTTTCAAAATATTATGAAAGTTTTTGAACAAAGTTTGTTTTTTTGAATTTGAAAATCTTTATGAACAATTATTAACATTCGACTTTATGTCAGTCGAGTATTGATATTGTTATGAAACAACGAATCAGTGATATGATAATTTTCCAAATAAGTTTAATTTTGGAATTACACCGAATGCATCAAGAGACTATTTATTTTGAGAAATTTTTGCTACGAATATTTGATAAAATCAAATTGCAATCTTTTTAAAGTGAACTACGAACGTGTAAATAGTAGGGATCACTAAGAACTCTTAAATGAACAGTAATTACCGAGTGTTTTTTTTTTTTTTGAATTTTGAAAATTTTTGTGGATATCAGAATGGACTATTAACTTTTCTGATTATCACATCTACGACAATTCGAATAATATTATAAGGACCGTTGATTTTTTATGTGTGATGTTTTTTTTATCTTTGTTGAGGGTTTTCACCAGTTGAATCATATTTTTTATTTATAAATAAATTGAGAATTTTAAAGAATGTGCTAGTTCAAAAATAATTTCTCACCTTACCTTACTTGTGATTTACCGAGATCAGGGATGCCAGATTAGACCCAAGTATTCACCTAGATAGACCCTGAGATATATTTTCTCGCGCTGATCTGATTTCGGTATTTTACAAAATGTGGTCGTTGGATCTCGGTCCAAACGGGCACAATAGACCTACTCTGTTTGAGTGTGATGAAGTGCTGACTTCGTAAATCACATTAATTACTGAGGCCAAGGACACGACCAAATTCATTGTGTGACTAGACAGGATGTCTAACATACGCTCAAAGTAGCAATTTAATAACTGTGCCTAAGCAAAGATAGAAGTTTATAGCCCATAGACGAATTTCTCGGAGCTAGATATATAAGATGTAGAATGAGATTATTGACGAAGCTTCTAGACCTCGAGATCCGACGTGTCAGCCTTTTTATCACATTAGACAATCCCCCTCTTTGATTCCACCTTCTCATAGTCTTCCTCCACTTGATCTTCCAATCAAATCACCTGTTGCCGTGACAACCCTTGTCACGTTCAAATTGGCAGTCTTCATGTCCGCTGATAAGAAGTTCACTTCACGTGACATAAATTTCCTAGAATTATTACTTGCGAGTGTGCTCCAATTTCCCGCAAGGCTACAAACTCATTGTCTATTCGGAGTTGACCGCTCTTGACCTAGGTTCTTGGAAATGCTTCCGAATAGCGTCGCTCTTGGTTAATTTTCCTGGAAGACTCCCGCTGTGCTCCCGAGCAGAGATACACTACTGTCACCTATAATTGTAAAACTTGTCTGACTTTTGAAACGACTTCATCTTCTCGGTTTTCAAGTCCCCCATGTCAATGAAATGAGTCATAGCTATAAACCTACTCTATTCTTTATTTATTTATTTATTTTAATTTTTTAGCCAACATAGGACTACATTAGTCAGGTTTATGGAGGTTTTTCTTCTTTTTGTCAGCCCAATATTTCTTCATCCTTTCTGAACGTAATTTTCTTTCTGCTTCAGGAATGACTCTTCCTATTCTCTGCTTGCTGATTTTTGTCTGTAGTCTAGTGTGTTTGTCTTTCAGAATCTTGAGTGTGTCTGTCTTGTATTTTAAATCTTCTATTGTAATATGTAACTCTCTCATGTCTTCTTTAAGTTCTGTGATTCATCTAATATTGTTCTTACTCTTACTCGTCCATAATTTTTCTATTATTTTTCTACTGATTCTATTTTCTGGTGACCGTATTAGATGCCCTAAGAATGATATTCGTTTCTTTTTCATTGTGCTTGTCACTGGTTCTATTTCTTTATAAACTGTTTCGTTGGAAGCTAGTCTCCAGACTCCATTTACTTGATAATTTTTATTTAAACAGGTTCTCACTATTCTCCTTTCTAACTTGAGTACGCTATCTATTGCAACTGTGTTTGTTGTCTTGAATAATGTTTCACATGCATATGCAATTTGTGGCTGGGTGACTGTTTTGTAGTGCTTCAATTTGGTTGCTATCTAGAGACATTTTTTATTATATGTATTCTTGGTAGCATGCTGTGCTCTAACCAGTTTATCTATTCTATTTTTCCATGCTGGTTTCTCGTTCAGGTTGTATGTGATTACTTCACCTAAGTATTTAAATTTTTCTACAATTTTTATTTCTTGGTCTCCCAGCTTAATTTTGTTTGCAAGCGGAGGTTGAGTTAGCATAACTTCTGTTTTTTTTCAAATGAAATTTTCAAACCAATATTTTGAGCTATTTCCTGTATAGATTTTATTTGCAGTTTTGTTTCCTGAATATCATTGACCTGAAGAGCTAGATCATCAGCAAATCCTAGACAGTTCAGGTGTATGTTGTCTTTCTGGGTTCCAATTTTTATATTTTTCGAGTTGTTCTTTTACCATTCCCTCATAACGTACTCCAGCGCACAATTAAAAAGAAGAGGTGATAATCCGTCACCCTGTCTCAAACCAGTTGTTACCAAAAATGGTTCAGAAAGTTCTCCTCTGAACTTAATTTTAGAAATTGTATTCGTTAGAGTAAGTTCTATCAATTTGATCAGCTTTGGGTGAAGTCCGAAATGTCTTAAATTTTTTAATAATAATGGTCTGTGGATGGAGTCATAAGCTTTCTTGAAATCTATAAATGTTATTGAAAGGGGCTTGTTTCGTTTTCTGTAATATGCCATGATTAGCTTCAAAGTTATTATTTGTTCAGCGCAGCTTCTTCATGGTCTGAAGCCTCCCTGGTATTCACCTAACTCTTGATCTAGTTGATCTTTAATCCGATTATATAGTGTCTTAGAAAAAATCTTATAAGTGATATCCAGAATGGAAATACCTCTATAGTTGTCTGGATTACTTCTGTCACCTTTCTTATGAATTGGGTTAATTATAGCTGTGGTCCATTGTTCTGGACATTTTTCTGATATCCAAATCTTTTGTAATACCATATGGAGGGACGTCTGAGTCTAACTGCCGGCGTATTTCCACATCTCTGAAAAAACCTGGTCTTCACCACACGCTTTGTAGTTCTTCATTTCCTTAAGCGCTGTTTCAACTTATTTCGCTGTAGGTGGGTTTATGTTTTCTGGTTTAGTTTTTATTGGGGTATGTGTATCAATGAATAAAATCTTTTCAGGTTCATCATTGTTCAAGAGCTTGTTAAATGCTTCCGCCATGATTTCTGCATTTTCCTTATTGTTATGCGCTATTTTTCCATCTTTATTTTTCAACAATAATGTGGGGGAGGTGTATTTTTGCAATTGTTTATCAAAGGCTTTGTAATAATCTCTAGAATTGGTTTTGTAATTATTTTCCTCAATAGAGTTTATTAAATCTTTTTGATATTTTCTCTTCATTCTTCTAATAGTTTGGGTGAATTATTTTCTGACATTCTTAAGGTTAGTGGCGTTTTCTTCTGTCATGTGGGCTTGAAATTTCAACCAAGCTTGATGTCTTTCTTCATGCATTCTATCACAATCAGAGTTCCACCAGGCATGTCTTTTCTTTGGATTTAATGGAGCTAGATCTTCTGCGTTCTGTTTAAGTATTGGTATTAGTTCATCTAAATTGTCTGTTAGTCTTGTAGTTCCTGTTCTTTGCCGGTACTGGTCATTCTGGATTAACTGATGAGGGTCGTATGTCCTTTTCCCTCCAACTGTATTTTGTCTTTTTCTTCTTAACGGAGTAAATTTGATCTTGATTTTAATTAAGTAATGATCTGAGCCAGTGTCGGTTCCTCTTAGAACTTTGACATTTATTTATTTATTTATTTATTTGTCTACATTGTGGATTTCCTTGTGATAGAATTTGTCCATACATACATGGTCTAGCTGAAATTCTCCTTTTGTCCAATCAGGATGTTTCCAAGTTTTGAGTTGGTATGGTTTTCTTTTAAAATAAGTAGATTTGGAGATTAGTCAATGGGTTCTGAGAATTTCTACGAGTCTTTGGCCATTTCTATTAGTATATTTGTGAGGAGCCCACTTTCCTACTACATCTCGATATTTCTTTTCTTTACCCAGTTGAGCGTTAAAGTCCCCTATTCTTTACACGATGAATGATTATTTAAAATTGAAAGTGAACTTCCTTTATCATACGCATCCATATGACGAAAATTAATGGTAATAATAGTAATAATATGAATAAATAAAATGCATGGCTACAATATTACATAAGGTTACACTCAATATTAATGAAAATCCACAGCCTGCTTCCAGTCTCCGACCGGGTCAGGAATGGAATGAATGAAGCCCCCATCTAGCGGCGAGGATATGAACTGTGCCGGCTGCCGAGGCCTGACGCACTCCTCTGGGGCAATGAACAAATGAATGACAGATGAAATTAAATGATAGTGGAGAGTGTTGCTGGAATGAAATGTTGACAGGGAAAACCGGAGTACCCGGAGAAAAACCTGTCTGCCTCCGTTTTGTCCAGCACAGATCTCACATGGAGTGACCGGGATTTGAACCACGGACCCAGCGGTGAGAGGCCGGCGTGCTGCCGCCTAAGCCACGGAGGCTCGGTACACTCAATATTAATAATAATTATAATTCCCATGGCGTATATCATAATTACTAAGCCGTCATATTGAACATACTACAACACCAATCATGCTTGCTACGATCCTTCCCTAGAAATAATTGTTCCTGATTAATTTTTATTTTGTTGTTGGTCATGGTGATGTGTTACGGACTGTAACATCGTGGTTATCCGCCTATATAATTCGTTACTATTACTGTGTTTGCTGATGAAACCAAAATTCAAATTAACTAGAAAATTGTGGGTTCATCCGACTGCTATGAATGCACTTTTTGTTGTTGGAACAACAGGTATATTAATCTGATTTCAGCCTTCTACAATTTGAGTCCAGTTATAATTTTTCAACGCCATTGATTTTAGAACACTTTATCTGTATGTGCAGGTTTGATTAGGTACAATAATCATCATTTACTAGACGTTCACAGCACCTTTTTTGAAAAGTATTCTTTTCCTTAGTGACAGGCCCAATAATCATGCTCTAAATCATGATAGCAATCATCGCTCGTAAAATGGACGGAGCAGATGTTTACATTGACTACATTTATTTTATGTCCTCATTTGAATTTTAGACAAGATTCCACATGAGTTGCATCTGTGGGAACTGCAATACACAGTATCAATGTCTCTTGTTTTCCTCCAATAGTTCCGGCATGTAGCAATGTAGATAGTGGTGGCGCTAGCAAGTGCGGGGCCCTAGGGGGTACGAGATTTGCGTGACCCTTACTTCCGGGAGCGTCTGGGAGTCAATAAAAATAAATACAGTATTACTATTTCAAAAACTTAAGAGTAACAAAAAATGCTAAAATTGACTCTACTTCTGCTCTTTTTCTGGCTGAAGTCCTTTATTAAATATTATTTTGTAGACTAGTCTAGAAGACAATTCTTTCTCTATGGACAGGATTGCGAGTGCTGAGAGTCTGTCTAGGGTCATAGTGTTTCTGAGATAGGTTTCAATTAATTTTAATTTTAATTTTGAGAAACTTCCCTCGGCAGCCGCAATGTGACGAGAATATTAGCAACTATTTTAAGTTCAATACTTGTATTTGGATGAATTTCACTCAGATTGTACTCCACGATGTACTTCAAAGCCGTTACAATTCCATATTCTTCATTTCTTTTCTTCTTCCTCGATCATTAAGCCTACATGTGAGAATATTTTTAATTCTTCAAAAAGATCCATTCCTTCTATGTCATGTTGATCTCCTAAGGAAAGAGCACCTTCAAGATCTTTGCAGCCTACTGTAGCTACCGTCTCGCGGCTCTCTGGCCTCAATTTACCATGCCTCCCTGCGGGGCCCTGGAAGTCGCGGGGCCTTGTGCGGCCGCACACTTCGCATACCCCTGGCGCTGCCACTGAATGTAGGATTGGACATACTGATGGGATGCTATATAGAATATAACACAGGAATACGGGACAGCTCACACACAAGAAATAAAGCATGGACATTCACTGCGGTTAGCTTGAACTTATCGCCAACCTTCCTTGCCATTCTACCTACAAATCAAGTTGTGTTTGTTATTGATACGGTTTGGAGCTAAGGACGTATTTGAACATCAGCCGCCATGCACTTGCGAATGGAAGGAATACAGACAGGTTGTATCATTGCCATTTTGAATTAGAGTGTGCCCCATTAGCTCAGTTGTCAAGAGCAATGGTATGCTGAGACAGAGATCATGGGTTCAAATCCAACGGGGTCAGACCTTTTAATTCTTGATCTTTTTATCTACATGGCTAGCATGATGTATTACACAACCATATTTGTCAGTATTGGGGTTGTGGAAATCCAATCCTTAGAGCCAATATAACCTGTGTTAATGTAATGACTGTAGTAGTGTGTGTAACTCTAACTACCTTTTCAGCATTCACCTGAAATGAGTGTGGAGAAACTGCACACAGGATAGCCACATGGCTATAGGCCTACTGGTGGATAGTTAAAAGCAAAAAGTAAGCTACATTAAAATTACAAATTGCACTGAGGGTACTGCGTATATAATACAGTGCAAATAAAGAAAATTACATAGAAATTACAAACTCATGGTAAAGCCCCCATCCTCCAATTCCCTCCTCTTTAAATAGGCCAATATAGATGCTTATAGTTTATTTCTTTATCATTTAGGCATACATTGGTTGCTCAGAGCTGCCCTGTGTGATTATTTCATTGATAGCTTATACCATTTGCAAACTGTTGGCTATATTTTAACCTGAAGGATTTTATTTGAAGCACTACTATTTCCACAGGTTACAATCCCTGTTGCTGGTTTCCATGTAAGAATGGTGGCATCTGTATAGATAATGGTGATACTTATGAGTGTGATTGTACAGGACTGAATTACTATGGGAAAAACTGCACAAAACGTAAGTATACCATTAATTCTGAAATATTGTTCCCATCATTGTTGCCAAGAATTAACTTCAATTGTATTTCTGCTCTAATAGCTTATAGGCCTATATATATATTTGTTTTCTTCTAACAATAGACTACAAGCTCATTATAGTGGTAACTGTGAACTGACAATATTCAGGTTTCATATGGTATTCACATTTCAGTTATCATTTTGCACCTTAATATCCATTTTCTATTATACAATGCCTGAACTCCTAGCATTGAGTTTGACTAGATGAGGAATTCATATCTCGTACGGTACTTTTTGTAGGCTACACCTTTAAATGCTATCAAACTGAGCCAGGATTTAATCTGCAATTCTTCGGTTTTGAAGACCAGCTTTTAACGAAGAGCTTTACTCATTAATTGTCTTTAACTTGAATTTGGTATCCCAAAGGTACCCAATTACCCATTCTACTCTACCGGTACTCTATTCATTTAAGACCTAATATAAGATAAGGAATCTAGTTTTCATACATTTTACATAAATCAATAAATCATTTTATTAATATTTTAGTCGATAAAAGGTTGACTACTCCATAAGTCGTTACATGGGATTTACCTATCCTCTTCTGAAGATGAAAATAGCCTTTTATAAATTGTAGATTTATCCACTATATTATTTAATGGCCCACTTAACCTCTATTGTGAAAGATCGTTCGTTTAAAAGATATAGCCTATTTTGTTTCAGCAACTTGGTTTCAGTTCTTGAAGAACTCAGTACTACCCTCAGCAGAGTTCAGATTGGGTTTTCCTGGAAGATATAAGTGGTTTTGGAGAATAATCAATGCTGTTCCCTTCCTACATCGACAGTTCATGAAACAAGTATACATCTGTGAGTCAGTGAATACATTTATTTTAGTTTTGAAACCCTAAATGATAATGACGATAATCTCTACAACTGTACATAGAAAAACTCAACAAGGTGAACATACAACCAATCAACAGGAAAAGGAGAATAGGAACTTGGAAAAAGAACAAACACAATGACAGGCAGATAAGAGGAAGAAATAAGGATAACCACAAAATGTGAACAGAGACAATCTGCAAAGAATACCATTAATTCAAACAATAGCTCTTCAATGCTATAACCGTGGTGAGATTGTTTCAACCTCCCGGGCTCATCAGGGGGGTGGAGAGCATTGATCCAGACAGATATCAAAGTGGCATCCTAGTGGCTTGTGGCAAATGCTTCTCTCTTGTCCTTTTTTCATGTTTCTGTTCTCTTTGTTCTGCCCATTGATTGTTGATATTGTATATACTGTAAGAGAGTTAGTTTTGTCTCTCACTCACCTCACAGTAATATTCTTCGAGACTTGAGTCTCGTTGACGGGAGCCAGTATGCATGGTAGCCTCAAGGAACGTTCATACTAAGATGATGGGTAACAAGTGACATGTGGCACAAAGATATCACACGAAATAAGCTAATGGCACAGGGCATGCATACCTCTGATTAAGTTGTCATCTAATTATATGATTAGTTTGATTGGTGTTGTAATCTATAAATAAGGCTGTTGTTGTTGTTGTTGATGATTCATCACGGGATTTTACGACATCATCGTCCTTTAGTACCATGTACTTTGGTGAGTCGCCTCCGTAGTGTAGTGGTTAGCGTTCTTAGCTGCCACACCGGAGGTCCGAGGTTCGCTTCCCGGCACTGCCACGAATTTTGAAAAGTGGTATGAGGACTGGAACGGGGTCTACTCAGCCTTGGGTGGTCCAAATGAGTAGAGGTGGTTCGATTCACACCTCAGACATCCTCGAAGTGGTTTTCCGTGGTGTCCCACTTCGTTTAGGGAAAATGCTGGGATGGTACTGTACCCGAAAATACCTTTTTGATATCCCTCGAAGGTAACTGGATTGCAGAACCTGAAAACCCCATCTAGAAACCCCCAGATTCTACTCAACAAGTGACGAGGATAATGGGGCACAAGGATAACCTAACTGAGGGAACGTCAAGAAAGACCATGGCGAAGGAAGAAAATCTAGCTCAAAAGAACACAAGAACAACGTAAAAACGTAATCTCCAAAGCGTGGAAAAACACTGAAATGCCTGCAATGGTTTCCTTAACGTGACCTCCTATCGCAACTATAAAGTATCACTCTGAAAGAATTTAAATGCAATTCTCCAAAAATTATTCAGAAATAGCATTATAGCAAAAATTGCTATAATAACATAACAAGAAATTAAAAGCAACTGCAGCTTCAACTGGAAGCTGAAATCAATGTGACCTGAATACATCTTCTAGTCATTACTAGACAAACTGTATTCCCAAAAAAGACAAAATTAAGTTGAACACTGTTTAAATTAACACCATGCATGCGATGACACAAGTAATGCCTCAATAGCATTATTGGAAATCAATTCCACGTTTGTGTAGGTCAATTTTAATCCTACAAATTGCAATATCACTTTTATACAATATTTACACTAATATACACTTTATGTGGCACACTCCAAGTGTGTTTTCTCCAATTTCGCAAGCAATAATTTATCATCCTTCCATTAGAAAAAGATCATTAGTTTTATTCTCATAGGTTTTAAAATGTTTAAATTGGTCCTCTCCAACCAACCGATAAAACTCAGTAGAGGTTAACTTTACTTTAATAATAGCTGTAATCACCAAAAATAACTGATTAGGATAACTGTAAAACCATTGTCAGAATGGTGATTAAATCCAGAATATTTAAAATTGATATCATTCAATACATGTTTTAATCTCACATTATAGCATGCATGCTTCTAAACAACGGAAAAACGCTTGTAGTGATACGCTGAATTAAACTTCGAAATAAGTCAAATTATACTTGACTGCACAATAACAATCATCAAGGACTAGTTTCCATGAAATACCTTTTACTATTCACTCGAATATTTATTTCATTTTTAATGCCTCCATACGGCTCTATTCGTATTCATTTGTACTCCCGTGAGTACTCATTTCAAGATTAATAAGTCATAAACATATACATTAACGCATATTGGTCACCCTCATTGGTGAACGACGAATTTTATTCTTACATTTCATTCTCAGCTGATTACTGTTATTTCTACATCGTTGTTAGAGTTTATTAAGAGTTTTACATTACTTTCCAATTATGGAGATTGGATTCTCTAAATAATAAATATATCCTTTTAGAATAAACACCTATGCTTTCAGAAATTGAAATTAGAATAATTTTCCTTTATCAGAGTGTATTTATACATTCATTAAATCTGGGATATACGCTGGTTAAAAAGTAAATGATGTTAATAGTTAAATACAATGATAAATTCCATCGAACATGGATCTCAACTACGTGAGGCTAACGTGAATCAAAATCACACTTTAAATAAACGAAGAGAAAGTTTACCTAGCCAGAGTTCGGTACACCCCTGCACAAATGAATTCTAGAAACACAAGTAATGTCTCTACACCACCGGACATGGTAATCATAGCAATTAGCGCAATTGACCGGTTAGAAAACATTACAAGTCTCTATCCTTCAAAAGCACAGAGAATGGTCCCTAGTAGTGGTTTTTTAGTGGTTCTAGCACCACCTACGGCTTTCCACCTACAAGATGGCGGCGTTCCAATATCCCTCGAACGCATGGTCGGATTTTGACGAATGAGGTGTCGTTGAACTTGGGCTGACACCCCCTTTCCAATGGACAACATATTTCCACCCCAAAATAAAACCTACACCTACTAGGGAGGTGAAATTTTAATTTTTTTGAAAATCTCACTTTCCAAGTGCGACTTGTGGGAGTTTGAATGTTAATATGAAATTAAACGTCGTTTCACACAAGAGACATGTGTACGGTGGAAAGCCAATATGTATTAACATGCTTGTTTTTTGTTTTTACGCATGCCCACTCATAGTTTTTGTAAGAGGGCGGGCTTTTTAAAGATGGCGGCTGTAGTGTAACCTAACCTAACCCAACCCACGAGGGGTGATCACAAAGTATTCCAAGCAGCGCTTGTCGATAGGCAAACCAATAATCAAAGAGGACATGTCAGGCCTTGAGGTGAGAGACCCTGTCATTGTTGATTTGTCCCTTTGGACTGGTCCCTGTGGACGGGTCCTTGTTGACGAGTCACTGTTGACGAGTCATTTTTGACGAGTCCTTGTTGACGAGTCCTTGTTGACGACTCCTTTTGACTGATTCCTTTGGACCAGTCCCATTGGCCTGGTCCCTATGGAATGGCCCATGAATTTATGCAAATGTTGTCAAAGGGCCTAACTACATTTATGTGTAAAGCAGTGTGTTGAACTGACGTTGTTCGCCAGCCCTCACTACTACAATGTGATAACGATATGAAAGGAAAGTGATGAAATAGATGTGAACACGTGTGAGATGATATTATTAACGACCCCTTGTGAAACAACATTTGTAAGCTAACAAGTCACATCCTGTTTTGGTTCGTACGTGAGAAAATGCAAGTTCGTGTGTAATTTGACCTACCACAGGTGTTCACCTTAAACGTTAGCTGTGCACGTGCGCGATAACAGTTAACAAGTCACAACCTGTTTTGACAGTGGTAGGAGGTGAAGGGGAGGAGAGGGGAAGGTTGGTGTAAGAGAGAACACAGGTGAAGAGAGAAAGAAATAGGTATTGCTCATAATACATGTGGAGCTGAGGACTGTACACTCAGGGCTATAGGTTAAGTACAACATGAGTGAATAAATAAATACTAGGTGCACAGTTTCATACAACATGTAATTTATTAATCCATGAATTATAGGCTGAGCTAAATCCCAACCATTTTTCATATAGTTTATTTCCTTTTTGTTTCAACACTTTTTCCACAAGGTAATGTTTTGGAAACGCTGTCTTTTGGAGTTCTTTGAGATAAAACCTGCCTTTTATGGGTTGATGGTTGAGGTCCTCAAGTAAATAGGTGACTGGACTGTTTAGGCTGACTTGACGAATTCGAAATAGTTCAGTCCCCCAATTTGGTTTGTAGCCCTTGTCGAAGACGGACTTGAATTTACTCACACGAACAAAATATCCAATTTTCAGACGGTGACGTTTAGGGTCTGCTGTTTTTATGGGGTTAAACAGTTTATCCAGTCGCTGAATATTTTTGGTCACGAGGCGAGGCGTGGTCCCAATGTTTCTATGTTTGGTGTCATTGTAATGTGACACTAGCTCAGGTAACATTTCTAACCAGCGATAAGTGCCCTGAGCGGTAAACGCTTTCCACATATAGGTTTTCAATGTTCGGTTAAACCGCTCGACCACGCTGGCTTTGAGATTACTGTACGTGGTGTAATGGTGAATATCCAAAGATTTGAGAAAACTAGAGAAATCCTTGTTGAAAAATTCTTTTCCCTGGACGGTTTGTAGCAAGTGAGGTTGACGTTTGGATTGTTGAATAATATGTTGAAAGGCCTTGGTGACTAGTGGACCAGACTTGCGACTCACGAGTTCAACAAAAGCCATTTTGGAATACACACAATGACCGTCAGCATATAGCGTACACCATCGTTAACACTAGCATAGGGAATCATTTCCACCAAATCGGCTTGCCAAAGTTCATCTACACCCCGTGAAATCACCTTGAGTCGTGGATAGTGACGTCTAGCTGGACGATGCAACTCATGAGCGATGCCCACTTTAATGGGTGAAGGCTTAAACAATAATTTTGGCATTTCGAAGTTCTTCTTCAATTTCTTGAATTTCCCAATCGTGACCGGTATGGCCGGCTTGACGTGAAGCATGCAATAGCCGTAGTCGCTGGACGAGCTTATTGGGATTGTGCCAGTAGGTAACATCCACAAGGGGTTTTAATGGTTTAAATGTCACTCCTGAAGCGGATACATTATACGACGACCACTTTGAATGGTGGGGAACATTTTTGTAATGATGGTTTTATATTTTTGAGATATATTGGCATTCACTTGTTGAGCGGGATCATACTGTCTTTTGTGGGCATGGGTGTTTAATAAAATGGATTTATACTTGCCAGGGTCCTCTGATGTATAATCATGGGATGAGGGGGTTCGAGAGAATAGTCGCATTAGCAGTCCTGGTGTTAATTTATAATTGATCTTTTTAATTACAGCTTTAGTACGAGCAAATTTAATCGATGAATCCCCAATTTTAAAACTATCATCCTCATAGCGTACACCATATGTGGTATCTGTGTTTCCAATAAATAGATCGGTGAAATAGGGTTCTAGTGTTGATCCATAATATTTTATTAAAATGTTCTTCAGTTGAGCTTCATTTTGAGGGGTGGCCAAGAGTTGTGAAAATGGAGACGATCTGGAAGGGCAAGGTGTTTCAACCATGGCCAAGGATTTCTTTTTTCTTAAAATCTCTGCGAGGGGTGAGGTCTTTTTTTGAGGCGTAAACTCTTGTTCCTCCTCATCCTCAACTTCGCTAACACTATTCAAATCTTCCAGTTCCTCTTCCTCTTCCTCAGGGTCCTCGTGTAGCGTCTGAGTGGATTGTGAAACGGTGGGTAGCGTTTCACATGGCTTGTAAGAGGGTTTCAACATGGCTTTTAGCGGAGGTGCTAAATGTTGTTGAATAAACAAAGCATGATCCGCACGTGATCGTTTCAATTGACGAAACTTTTGGTGAATAGTATTTTTTGTTCTAATAATATGCTTTTTCAATTGACTCTCTGCTAACGCTATGGTGTCTTGACAAATGACTTGAGAGGGAATGAGACAGTGCCTTAAATAGCAATAAAATGATCAAACCCTAAGCGATAACGTCCTTGGTTGAGTTCACTTTGTTTGTCAATGACTTAACAGGCATGACGTTGAGTGTTCCCGCACTTAGCACACAATTCAGTAAACATTTGAAAGGTCATATCCGGATTCACATGTTCATTATAAATGTGACGACTGTTCCTCTCGTCCTGGCGAAATAAAACAATGACATTGGCATTGTCACGAAACAACTGTTTGGACATTTTAGAATACGTTTGTCCAAGATAGAAGCAATCGATATATTTGTGTCGACCCATGCTGAAATAGCTTTGAATGATGCCCTGTCGTTCAGTGGATACATCATCGAAAATCATGAGTGAATCAGGCTTTACCTCATGTGGTGAAATAACATTTTCTTGCATGGAAAATGTGAAATAACCCATATTCTCATTTTGTAATCCAGACATGACTTGATCCAGAAACACGTAGAGGGGTTGGTAGAGAGATTTTGCAAACATATAAATATTTTGAAAACGCAGACCATTCGGTGCTGTAATGAGCGTCAGCAAAAGATTGGTCTTTCCACATCCCGAAGGCCCCACAATGATGCAGAGAATGGAAGATGGAAACAGTGAACCATGACGTTGTTCACGTGATGTGGGACAGAGATGGGAAACCATGTCCCCCAAGGGGAATGACTCTTGCTGCTTAATAACCTTCATTTCAACTAAGGCTTAGAGAGGCTAGCAGGCTGTCTATATACATGGAACCGAACCTAGTCATATAAACAATAGGCTCGTACTACAGGTTGACGATGGATGTCTTTGGACGTGCATTGATGGCCAAAGCTAGGTCTGTTCCCATACATGATCCTAAACAAGACACAGATCCTGCTAATAAACACTATGTGGATAAGTCTGTATTGCCACGCACAAAACGGGGAGATTATGACTTTAAGGGAAAGTGGTTAACCCATGTGAATCGTCCTCAAGTGTCTACAGACGATACTACAAAAAAGTATGTGGATAACAAAGTGTATGAATTTTATGACAAAGTGCCTAAGCTTACAGTGAATGGCTATACCGCTAATTATCAGCGCATTATTCACGTTGACGACCCGCAAGACGAAGACGATGTCTGTACCAAGCGTTACGTGACCTATGAAATGAAAAGGTTTTATAAATTTATCCCATCTGTATTTTTAGTGTATCTGACAAATGAAAAACCTGTGAATGACAGAAACCATTTACCGCTAGTCCATGACCAGCACTTGACCTATGTGCTTGCTTCGGGTTTAAGCCACTATCGATTACACTATGATGGAACCATTCAAATGAAATACGTGATGCCTGATGAGAACCATTTACAAATAGAGATACATGGTCATAGGATGTTGGTCCTTAACCATGAAATGGTCAATGCAGGTGACGAATTATCCTTTCACCTCATGTTGACATGGGATGAAAAGGAAGCTGGGAAAACCATAAACGATTTCCCGCTTTATGTGGGATTGGAATATACAGCCATGAAATAACAAGCTGACGTTAGTTGTGACTTAAACTTTCTTGTGAAAGGTTGTTGGTCATCATCATGGTGAAACAAAGATATGTGGTAAGAAAGAATAAAAAGACTAAAAATAAGACTCTCTCATTGTCAAAGCATGGGCTTAAGGCATTCGTGGACAAGCCCTTGGGAAGGAAAAAAAATAAAAAAAATAATGTGTTGATCATAAGGAAAGCCCTTCGAGTGGCACAGAAACATGTTATTCCAAAACCAGCGACAGGGTTCAAAACGAGGGCGAGTGATTCCCACCCCCAAACGGGTTGGATTTTTACCTGCATTATTCGCTGGTCTGGCTGCTCTGCGTTCACTTTTAGGCGGTGCCAGTGCGGTGGCAAAAACTATTAAAGCCGCGCAGCAGGGCAAGCAACAACTAAAAGAAAATCAGCGACAAATTGAAACGATGGAAGCCATTGCTATGGGGGCTAGAAATGCCAATTTAAAGCCAGCCTGGATTTTTACCTGCATTATTCGCTGGTCTGGCTGCTCTGGGTTCACTTTTAGGCGATGCCAGTGCGGCGGCAAAAACTATTAAAGCCGCGCAGCAGGGCAAGCAACAACTAAAATAAAGTCAGCGACAAATTGAAACGATGGAAGCCATTGCTATGGGGGCTAGAAATGCCAATTTAAAGCCAGCCTTTTATCAACAAGGAGTTGCAATTTCACCATTTCGAAATAAAATAAAAACATCTTTAACCTCAGCCATAGCAAAACATGCCCTGACGCATCAACAAGTGGAAAGCTATGCTTAACAACTGAAGCTTTCTCATTTTCGAGGTGTGTTTATGCGAAACCAATTATCCCCACGACCATGGAAACAGGAATGTGCTGTTGCCAATTTGGATTATTATTATTATTATTCTCGAGTCAGAAAACATCAAATAAAACACAGATACAAATACTATGACTACAAACATTATATAGTATTTGACCAAAACTTGGCCACTTCCATTGCATTCTGTGATGCTTCATAAAGTCCATCTTCTGTGCAGGAGTTCGGGCACAGTCTACACTGAAGCATATGTTTCACAGTCTGATCTTCTCCACAGTCACACTGTATGTCATCTTCCTTAATGTAGTCCCACTTTGCAAGATTGATCTAAGATCTGCCCACTCCTGATTTTAATCTATTCAAGGATTTCCATGTTACCCAATCTTGATCATGACCAGGAGGTAAAGTTTTGGCTATCCTTTTCCAGCCCAGGAGAGGAGATTTCTTAGCTTTCCATAATTCTAGCCTGGCTTTTTCACATGTAGTCTTCAATTCTTTGGATGTTCTTAGGAAACTCTTCCTAGACTTCAGCCTCAGAGCATGTAGTTCATGCCCATGTAGAGGATGGGTTGCTTCCTGGACAACTTCCTTCCTTTCCTTGTTTGCAGCTACTTCTCGTCGAATAGAGGGTGGGGCTATTCCTGCAAGCTGGTAGAGGCATTCTGTTGGTGTTGATCTTAAGCATCCAGTTATAGTTCTACACGTTTCATTGAGAGCTACGTCTACTTGTTTAGCATGAGTTGAGTTATACCAAACCGGGCAGGCGTACTCTGCAGCGGAATAACACAATGCCATTGCAGATGTTCGAATAGTGTCAGGTTGGCTACCCCATTGTGATCCGGCCAGTTTCCTCAGAAGATTATTCCTGGTGTTCAAACAGTGTTTCTTGTAGATAAGAGCTCTGTCCAGTGTCACTCCTAGAAATTTTGGGGTGTAACAGTGTTCCAGTTCAACTCCTAACCATATTACCTACAGTTTACGAAAAGCTTCCCAGTTTCTCAAGTGAAAGGCACATACTTGTGTCTTGGAGGGATTTGGTTTCAGTTGATTTACGATATAATATTTGGACAGATCCTTAAGGGCACTCGTGAGGTTGTTCTCCACTGATTCAAAATCCTTACACTGTGTAGCAAGAACGAGATGGTCGGTGTACAAGAAACTTCTGGTGTTGGGAGCTATCGGCTGGTCATTTGTATACACGTTGAGCAGAAATGGAGCGAGAACACTTCCTTGGGGTAGGCCATTCTTCTGTAGTCTCCAACGGCTGCGTTGCCCCTGGAAGTCCACAAAATATCTCCGATTCTGCAGGAGAGTTGCAATGAACCTGGTTAGGCTGGAGTTCTTAGTCAGCGTGCAGACCTTAGCAAATAGAAGCTGATGATTAACAGTATCGTAGGCTGCCGATAAATCGACAAATGCCACTCCAGTTACCTTAGCTGCGTTGAAACCATCCTCTATGAATTGCGTAAGCTTCAACAACTGCCCAGTACAGCTTTTGCCGGGACGAAATCCAGCTTGTTCAGGTATGAGCAGAGGATCAATTACTGGTAAAAGGCGATTCAAAATCATTCGTTCTAGTAGTTTGTAAAGGTGACACAGTAGTGCAACTGGTCTGAAGTTCTTTGGACTGTCCCCTTCTTTGCCAGGTTTCAACAAAGCTATCACACGGCTCTTCCGCCATATCTTTGGAATTTTATAATTCCTCGCAGTTATTGAAGAGCTGGAGTATCCAATCCTTTGTTTTTAAGCCGAAATGCTTAATCTGTTCTGTCCGAATGTCATCCAAGCCGGCTGATTTTCCATTTTTAGTCTGTTTGATAGCCTTCTCCAGTTCTACCATAGTGAATAGTATTGTAAGATTGTTACTTTCCTCTTGAACTCCTCTTTGATATATGGGCACTTTGTGATTATAGATGGGCTTCCCGTTCATCAAAAGCGATGAGTTATTTGGTTGGCAGTGATGTTGTAATGTACAGAGGTCCTTGTCGGATCATTGCTTAAACGCCTTAAAAGTCTCCAAGCCTTATGGCTGTCTCTTCTCAGATCCAGGTCTTCTACAGTTCTAACCCAATGATCCCGTTTTGTTTCTCTAATGGCGGAGATGAGTCTGTTCCCAGCTTCTACTGTTGATTCGCCGAAAGGGTTTTCTTCAAATTCCTTCCTGTATTCTGTTAGTAGGGTAACTTCGTCTGATGTGAGACCAGGGATGAATTAATTTCGGCAGCCGCGAGGTATAGACCTTCTTGAGCACTTTTTTACAGTTGTGGTGAAGATGTCGTAGGATGCTGGTGTAGGTTCTATATAAGACACTTCGTTGTCCAACATATCTGCAAATTTTGAGCAGTCAGCTTTCTTGAAGTTGTACCTCTGACGGCAGCAAATATTTGGCACATTATTGGCCGATGCTGTGTATTAGGTATTGGAGATTAGACAGATTTTACACAAAGTTCGCTGATTTTGTTACTACTGAAAATGAGGTCAGGGTTGTAACCTCGTTTCCATCTACCACTATTGAATGATGCAGGCTGTTTTCCATCATGGATCAGGGTAAGGTGATTTATTTCTGCCCATTCTTGCACTGCTATTCCATTCTCATCTTCGTGATCGTAACCCCATGCGCAGCGTTGGCTGTTAAAATCGCCAATCAAAATCCGTGTACTTTTATTTTGGAAATTGGGTGGTTTGGTGATGATGAAATCAGCGCCAGGTGGTTTATAAAGAGATGAAATCGTACAGTTAGCTGTTTCTAGGGTAAGAACTTCAGGAAATGTAGCTTATGTCAAAGAGGGATCCAACATATGGTACTTTGACTGTTTTGGGAATTTGCCCCCGCCCATGGAACTAGTGACCTATTTTGGAAACAGGATCAAGATATATTATAATGTGAAACGTGACAACACATTTAACAGCCAACAGTGTGGACGTTTGTGTTTAATTTTTCTATATAAGACACAGCATAAGCAAAAACGTCAACAGTATGTCGGCAGAAAGTAAAGCGTTTACACTGCATGGAAGTGGACCTGAAGTCAGCCTAGACTTTTACCCGCCTATCGAATTGAGTGAAAGACCTTATGGTTTATGACTTGTTTCACTTGAAACGTACAATCGAATATACAACATACGTGAAAATGTGAACAACAAGTTTTGCTATGATGATTCTGTGCTCACCCTGAACTCTGGAGGATACAAGATAGATGACATTTATGAACACATTTATGTGGTGTTGATCAATGAATATGGTTTCAAGTCATTTCTCGCTGGAACGCACAAGTTTCAACTTGTAGGAAATACCAACACTCATCGCTGTAGTATTTTTTCTACATTCAAAATTGACTTTAAAACACACCCCGATTCCATTGGTCCATTACTAGGATTTAAACCACGCGTGTTGGAGCCCAACAAAAAACATGAATCAGACCATGAAGTGAAATGCATTGAGGACCATCACGTGTCGGTGACGTGTAATATTGTTTGCCAAGTGTACACCAATCAAGAACCATCGCATTCGCTTAATGACTTTATTGTAACATCGTCTAATGGCTATATTATTCGTGAAAACCCTCCAGTGGTGCTTTTTCATTCTGTAGCTGTCGATGGTATTAGTAATATAACATTAAGACTGATCAATAGAGAGCAACAACTCATTCAACTAGATTCTACTACACCAGTGACTTACAAGTTGGTGCTAAAGCCACTATGAAGTTTGTATATAAAGCAACAACACCGTCTAGGAATGGTGTTAGTTGTTTGCCACGTGAATACACGTTAGCATCTAAGGACAAGCAGATTTTACAGCATTTGGGTTACCACGTCAACCCCCATGATGAATTATATCCTAGAGGTAACGAACCACATCGAGGAGCAACCAGGAATGGTAGGAATTGATCTCCATTCCTATCAAGCTCAAACACCTGGACTCAATAACAATGATGAAATTCAATTTGTTATCAACAAACAAGATATTTACACCCTACCGCATAAAAGTGTCATTCAGATTGAAGGTCGGCTCACCAAAGCCGATGGCTCTACACCTACCACATCCAAGTTAGCCAACCATGATTTTGCCTTTCTGTTTTCTGAGGTGCGGCATGTCATTAACGATATCGTAGTGGATAGCACTCTAAATGTGGGTATTTCCAGTGTCATGAAACTATATCCCTCTTATAGTGAGGAAGAAGGTAAAACACTTTGCATGGCGGGTTGGTGCCCTGACGCGACCAATGACTGGATGGTGCACACGGGTGGCACCTTTACTGGATTTTTACCTCTTAAACTGATTTTAGGCTTTGCCGAAGATCACCAGCGCATTGTGGCGAATTCAAGGCGAGTGCTTTATTTGGTGAGTGATAGGAGTGATAATAATGCACTCAAGGGAGCCGACAATGCCCCCATAGATTCAAAAATTCAACTACAACGCATGCTATGGAAAGTGCCGCATGTAACCCTTGACGATAGCAAAAAAAAACTGGACATACTCAAAATGGTAAAGAGAGATATGCCTCTACCCATGGAATTTAGAAGCTGGGCACTCTATGAGTACACGCTATTGCCTACCACCAGCACACACAGTTGGTCTGTAAAAACAGGCTGCTATACAGAGAGACCTCTCTACATGATCGTTGGTTTTCAAACAAATCGCAAGTATCAACAAACCAAAGATGCTACACAATTTGATCACCTGCACTTAAGAAATGCACGTCTTTTCCTGTGCGGTGCTGTGTTTCCCTATGAAGGACTGGATTTGGATTTTTCAAAAAATAAGTTTGGCCCCCTGTACGACTTGTTTTCTAAATTTCGATGGTCGTATTATCAAAAAGAGAATTGCCCCATGTTGTCACCCCAAGTGTTTAAGACAAGAGCGCCACTGATTGTCTTTGACTGTTCCTACTTGGAAGAGTCTGTCAAGCCATCCAATATTGACATTCGACTAGATTTCGAAACGCATGATAATGTTCCAGCCAACACGACGGCCTACTGTTTGATTATTCATCACAAACAAGTCAACTATTATCCACTGCCCAACCAAGTGACAAGTGTATAAATAACAGGTCAACCTACGTCCTGCTGCTCAGTCATGTCTTGCTTTAAAACATCACGGGACGTCACATCCATGAATTTAAATTCTGAGGAACAACGTTTCAAGACCTTTGCGACGTGGCCTGTGTCCTTCATAAACACTCAAGCCTTGGCGGCTGCTGAATTCTATTACTCGTATTTAAAAACAAGAAATGAAGTGAAATGTGCCTTTTGTCCCAACATCATTGACCAATGGGAAAAAAGTGATGAACCCATGAAAGAACATCAGCGCTGGTCACCCGCCTGCCCCTACCTGTGTAGAATGGATGTTGGTAATATACCCTGTCATTCAAGTTACCCCTCACTGGTGCCTCTGAGTGATGAAAAAGTTATGATACATGTGGACTTTATGGTGTCAAAGATGCTTCAGTGAGCAGCTCACAGTCAAAAAACACCCAGTTTAGAGACATTGGGATATCATCGGTGTTATGGACGCTATAAACATAAAAGAGTTTTTTGTTGTTTGAGTTGGTACCGCCCCTATCCTAGAATGACAAAAGAATGTAAAACTTGTTATGCTAGTAAAATAATGTAATAAAAATTGGTTGTTGTTGTTATATTATTATTTCGTATGCCCCCTGTCATACCCTAACCTCAATAGTGACTAGTCAGTTATTTTTTATTTTTTTACTAGAATGGAATGTAAATCAATGTCATCTGTACACCTTACTGGACAATCGTCAGTATGTGGTCAGTTGGACTTGATCCAGACAAGAGTGAACATGTTACGTACACTGATTATCGACTGTCAAGGGTTTAAAATTGGAGATAAAAAATGTATATTTAAAGAAGTGGCCATCATCGATTGTTCCACTTTTTGGATATCGCAAGCTACCCATTTGGTGTTTAAACCACCCTATGCGTTTGATTTGTTGTGTAAAAAGACCGTAAACAAACCCAGTGGATTGAAACTCATATGCAACTAGAGTGGAATCAAGGAACCATTTCATATAAGCACCTGGACATGGTTATGAAAGCCCGCTTGTCCTCTGCCCATGTGGTATTTGTGAAAGCTAGTGAAAAACGTCAATGGTTACAACCATTTTTAGCGTCTTACTGTCAATGTATCGATTTAAGGGACACTGGGACTGAGTTTTCTAATTCCTGTAAATATTAAGGTACAGTCTTGATATTTTGTTTGCTGGTATCAAGCTGTAGTATAAACATGTGTGCCAAATTTGATCAATGTAGCTTTACTAGCTGCATAGAAATTAATTATTTTCCAATATTTATATGCAAATTATTCAAATATTCAAAATGTCAAGCGCGTCAAACTAATGTAGATAGCACAATTTATTTATATTTTTCTAGTTCCGCATTCTTATACAAATAAAATAGTGCATCGAATTTGAGATTGTATTGTTTACTATGAAGATATAATTTTTTTCCCCAATGAAGTTTATTTTTTGTAAAATTCTTGAAATTTGAAGGTTTGAATTTTTTTTACAGGCAAACCAGAACTCCAATCCAAAAAGTAATGCACACGTTTGTGGATAAAGTACTAAGGAACATGCATGTTAATTTACAAGAAAATTGCATTACATCAGTAACGCGTACTAGATTTTATACATCAGAAAATGTGAAACTGAGAAAACTGCATTTTTCTAAAAACATGCATATATTTTAATATTTCCATTCAACGTACCCATTAGAACTCTCCTGCAGCATAAGTAACACCTTCCTTCTTCTGTTTTGCAACCTCCTTCTTCATCTTTGTGACCTTAGTCTTCCGTCGAGTTGCTTTCTTCTTCTCAGAGGACGATCGCTGACTCTCATACTTCCTGCGAGCATCACGCCTAAGGACTGCCTGTTCAGTCACATAAGGAACTGAAGTTCTTTTGATGTCCGACTTCAAGTCTGTTGTAGCACTGCATCCCATATTAAATTCTGCTACAGCATTGCATACAGAAATTTCAAGTCTCTTTCTTGATATAAAAGTTTCTTTCGGACACTTCCTCCAAATGGTAGAATGTAGACACTCATTTTGATTCTGCGTGGCACCACGGACACATCGGAATAGTAATTCATTAGAGGCCAGCCTCTGATAAACAGGCATTATTTTACACACTAATGACTCCGAAAGCTTGACAGTCATTTTGTTATGACTCATAGGTACCTTACCTGTCGCTATACTTCTGTTGTAGAAGCACCAAGAATCGACGCCTTGGGGGCACTTCTTATGTTGGGGCTTACTGTCAGTGGACATGTAATGGTAGAGAGTGGCGTAGATAGCAGTTTTCATGTCTTCAACATTAGGTGTGTGTTGTACTATGGCATTCCTATAATAGCTGGTAAGCTTGGTAATCGTAGCATTAGTAAGCCCGCCTGACCTGCCACCCAACTGGACACCCTTTATTTTCCAATTCTGTACCATCTGTCGCAGACCTGTCCCCATTCTCTTTGAAATGTGATTCACGCATTCCTCCTTTTTCAGTACTGTGTTGCTGCCATACACATTTGTACTGACCAAATGGTTGAACGTTTTAGAATCACCATCAGAAAGGACAGTTGTATAACGCATCTGGCAGTCTGAAATGGAACGGTTCCATAAAATTCCAGCAGCAAACATTTCCATTGCAACAGAACTACCCTCATAATTCACCTGACACTCCCCACTCTTCTTATGACCTACATGCCACACATTAAATTCTGGGGACTCCGAACCAAGCTCAGCAGAAGTGATAACACACATAGGACAGTATTTGGATACCACCTCATAGTCTACGACTAGTCCTGTGAGAAGATCTATAGCTATCCCTATTCCATAAGCAGAAGTGAAGCCTCGCTTGTGCCAGGTCCCATCGTAGGAGATTGCAATGTCAATTACATCATTATCAGTAGGCCTACCTTCAGGGTTACAATCAAGTGTATCATATGCCCTACGTACCACCTTCCTAGACTTGGAGAGAGTAAGACATTTTAGAGTCTTAGATTCTGCAGCTAAAACTGTCATATGTCTTGTGAATGTTTTCGAATCCATACCCGACATTCCTAACGTGGCACAAAATTTCTCCATTCCCCGATGCCCTACACCTAAACTGAGACATGCATCGACACTCTTCCTATTGACATCAAATGGAGGCCTCTGTGTAATAGTGTCATCTTCTACTCGAGGGCTTGAATAAGTTTGAGTTGGACAAAAGCCACAGTGGGTACATTTGACACATAGCTTATGCGCTAAACCATGCCTTTCTCGTACTTGAACAGTTAATGATGTTTCCCCACACTCATTGCATTTTATATTCTTCACTAGTTCATGCAAAGTGGAAGAATGCACCAGAAAATATTCATCACTTGTTGGATGTAAATTTGGCCTAGGCCTACTTTCAGAACCCAATTGTTCAAATAACCCTAACTTTTGTACACTCTTACAAATGTTATCTCTTGCATCAGCAGTGTTCTGAGAATCGGTGGGTGTGACAAGAGGTGAGATCACATGTTCATTACTAGTTTGTTCAGGAATAACAGCTCCCTTACCTGATGTTTTCCAACGAGCAGCAGCAAGTCTGAAAGCCTTGACAGTTTTCTTCTTGCTTTTGCATTTCGGCTTATGCCAGCGGGAAGTGACTGAATCCATTCTGTATACACTAAAAGTAATACACTCACAGAAAGCAATACAAATCGCCAGAAACTTCACAAACACAATAAATTTCGAAAACGTGCTAGCCTAGCCTCCAATATCTTGTTCATAAACAGAGGTTGACCATGCTTACACTTCTAAAGTCAACACAAATATCAAATAAAGATAAATTATGCATCTACTGACATTCTATAAGCGACTAGGAACTCTCATGAAATTATAAAATACATTATAAATGCAAAATTTCATCATGTCGACCGTTTGAGATATTTATTTATTTATTTATTTTCAAACATTGGAGGTATTTGTATAGCTTACGTAGTAAATAGTGTCAATATTCATCGGTAGATGGTAGCACAATGCAGAAACAGTAGACCAGAGGGAATTTCAAATCCGTATTCAAACAACTCCGATAAAAGAATGCATAAATGCGTGTACAGGATAATGTACCAAGAGAAAGGGGCGTTTAAATGGCATTGCGGCCGGCATTTAAACGTCTCGCCGTGCCTCAAAAAAAGGCGGAATGTGGAAAATGATACATCTAAATCATCCGTTATGGTCAGGGGTACAATAATATGTCAAAATCGAAAATTTGAATTTCTTAATAAAATATGCTTAAAACTCAGTCCCAGTGTCCCTTAATGGACATGGGCTGTCCCTCGCTGCAAACACTCATGGACCACTGCCCCTGTGACAACATTACCCATAAAGCCTTGGCACAGGTGTGGCATCTCTTTCATTGGCTAACCACCAATGCCTGCTGTGTGTTGTTAAATAAAATTAAATCTCTAGGTTTACCTGTGAATGACACCAGTGAGATTTCTTCAAGCGACGTGTAAACATCTACATTATACCATGGAGAAAGGGGATGCTACCGATAAAGCCATTGGCAAATTTTGTGTGTGTAAAAAGAAACTAGACAGTTTTACCAAAGAAGAATTATTGGCTCTTCCGAAATCGTTCATTTATAATGTGGCAGCAAATGCAGTGAAAGAAATCTGGCAACATGTACCAAAATCATGGACTCAAGACCCTGTGTTAAGTGAATTGCAACCATGTACAGATTATGATCACCATAAGCAAGTGGCCATGGCAAAAACACCCTCAATGCGACAGTGTGCTACTTGCCAGCTGGTCAAACTGTATCACGGTCATAAAAGTCATTGTAAAGACTTTTGTTTCCTCATTCCTCGGGTGTGATGGCGAGAAAAAAGCAACAACATCAACATCGTCTACAGAGGAAGAGGAAAATCAAATCTTTTCTCCACCTATGGAAAAGGATATGTCAAACTTGTACTGGTCATGGCGTCATTGACAGTCATTCAATACTTACCTTTTGAAATCCATCTTCCTGGTTATCGTTTTTGTGGTCGTGGAACGAAGCTGAATCAACATTTGCAACGTGGTGATTTACCTATTAATCCTTTGGATCAAGCATGCAAAGAACATGACCTTTCTTATCGCCATAGGCATCCTGCATTAAGACGTGTGGTGGATAAAGTATTGTTGAAAAATCTAAACAACGTTTGACATCCTGTGATGCCTCAATGGGAGAAAGGTTGGCTGCCCTCATTGTGATTAGTGCTATAAAAGGAAAGTTAGTGATGAGTGGACATGAACATTGAAAGGATAGAGGAATTGGTATTTCCTTTGTATTCTATTTTGTAAAGCCCTATTTGTTGTGAAATAAAAACAAGTTTTATCAGATCACAATGTCTTATTTGTTTAAAATGGTGATAGCCATTTCTTTATTTTTTCACTTTTTTTCACACACAGATATTTACATTTTTTACATTGCCCTCGTTTAGTTTTACATTTTATACATTTCTTAAAAATAATTTTTAGCCATTTTTCACACATGGATATTTACAATTTTCACTTAATATGTTTTATATTTTCTTGTTCAGTTTTCACATTTTATACATTTTTTAAATTATTTGTTTAACCATAATATAAAAAGCCAATTTTTACAGTAAAGTGTGTTATTTTACTTAAGCTACAGTAGCATAACATTATACATTCTACATACTGTTATACAAATATATCACAATATAAAACACACTACAAATGATACAATATGGTGAACATTAGACTTCAGAAAATAATAGTCATCAATGCGACGGTTTCCCCAAGCAAGAGTATCAAATGTGTCGGGTATAATGAATCGTTTGTTGTCTTCATTGCTTAAAGCAACTTTGTTCAGCAAATTGGTATGTAGCTGATGATTTTTACTTCTAAATACACACATTTTCTTATATAATATAGGTGGGTTACTGACTATACAGTTCTTATAATCACTTATGTCTAACTCTTTACTAACAACATTCTTTTTCACTCCTTTAATTTTTTTAATTACTACATCATCAATCGTCATATAGCTGTATGATTTAGATTTTGTGCCTACAAAGGTGTCTATAACAACACCAGCACATTCATCCTTAAATTTTCCTAGAACCTTTTTGTTTACTAGAGGTAAATGGTAGATATTATCCTTGGGATAGTCACTTGTATCAAACCTATTTTACTCAGTTTTGATATCCTCATAAAAATCATCAGTTTTAAATTCATAAATAAAAGAACCTGTATCTGTATAGAGTAATTTTGCATTATCATGATAGTTTTTCTTAACATAATTATAGTGAAATTCATACATAAGTGTTTTTGACAATTCCAGAATGGCGTAACCCACATATATGGGTTTGTTGTAGGTTATTTTAAGACGATTCATTTGTATTACAACTAAATCCTCATGAATAATAGAACAGCTATGGAAGTTAGGCTTGCTTATTAAGTTGTTCGCACCATACCTTTGACCTTCATTCTCCCACTTTGTTATCAGCTTTACATCAACTCGCTTATCAACATTCTCCATAGTCTTTCCAAAAACACTATTATCCATAAGTTTATAAAATCTTTTCAAAAGCATTTGTTGATAGTGTTCTTAAATTATTATTCAGATCAATATATGTTTTGAGCCATGCTGACTGATGAAATTGTAATACTCGATGAATTTTAGTTAGTTTTAATCCATGCTGTAGACACTGTTTTAAGTTTTGATAATGTATTGCATATTTACATTTATCATTTACATTAGCAATTAACATTTTTGTTCGTGGTGTTATGTATGGAGATTTCATATTCTCAGAACAAAATGGTAGATCATTATGTTCATCATGTAACTATTTAGGGTACTCGAGATTTACCTCTAAAATATATCCTTTTTCACTGTTATCATTTAAAGTGCTAACATGGAAAACATAAATTTCAGGTTGTGCTAGCCAGCGAAAATCTTTTAGTGGTAGATATTGACTCATAGCCCAACCATATTGGTTATTTGCATCGATGTAGACAATATGCTTTGACTCTTCGCGAGGGTTGTAGCTGGGCATGTATTTATTGTTTCCTTTAGAATATCGCCACTACACTGGCTTAATACATCTCGAATTGAAGATTTTATAAAATTGATCATGTCTATATCAGTCATCAATTCTAAATTTACTTTTGTCTTTTTCAACATTGAACTAAAACTTACCCCAGGAGCAGTAAAATACTGACAAGGATCAAGGTCATAACTTTTCATACAAACATTCCGGAAATTTTCAAAAACATCTGCTAATAACAACACATCTCTCTTCAAATGTATGTCTGAAAATTCACCTAAAGTTTGAATGTCGAACTGTGCCCATACACGTTGTGCATATAAATATTCCTGATCACTGATATGACTTGTGTTTAAGGAACTGTAAAATGCATCTTTTGGTGGTAAAGAACACTCCTCAAGACGTTCCACACAATTAATATATTTATAAGGGAATATACCCTTTTGACGGATCAAATTAAAATCATCTTCTTTAGGAAAGACACGTTGAATTTCACGAAACTGCTCTGGTTTTAAATTACTAGCAAGCTTATCAAGAATACTCGGCATAAAACCGAATGAATCTAAAAATCGCAGTTTTATCTTTTTTTTAGTGTCAGTTTTGATGTATTTTGTGAACGATATGTATTGTTCCTTATTATTTGAAATCACATCAATTTTCACATCTGAAGCTCCAAATTCTTTAACGATAAAGTGGTTATCGTATTTGCTACCGTTATGTAGAATAACTGTAATGAATTTATTTACTCTATAGTTTAAATTACCACGATATTTTCCTGTTAAATGGTCATGATCGCGAACCCTACCTGTATATAAACATTCACCACATATAAAACAATTCGTTTCAGTTTCAAAACGCATTTGCTGTGATGATGTTAGTGGCTCCATTGGAATGTAGTATTTAAAATAGAGGATATACGGAAGGCATCTTTTTCAAGTCTTTCCATAAAAACTTTAGGTTCATCAGGTCCTCTATAGAGCTCAAACTTATTTAAAGAGTCATCATAACTACATTTAATATAATATGCCAAGCTAAAAGGTTCATGAATGTGTGTAGTGTTGGTAAAAGTTTGGGTTGGATTCGATGAACATGTATTAACCCCCGTGTGGGTGCGGGTTAGAATACACCCACGGTATGCCCTGCCTGTCGTAGGAGGCGACTAATAGGGCCGACATGGCCGAATAACTTGCCAGTTTTGATTAGTTCAGACCCCCTGTGGATGGGGAGGGCAGAATTCATCCACGGTATCCCCTGCCTGTCGTAAAAGGCGACTTAGAGGGGGCCTTATAAAGGTCGATTTTGGTTTTCTGGTCCCAGCTCTGGTTTGACCAATAGAAACAAACATGCATGCTGTTAGGGGAAGGGCCACCAGCTTGGCCATCTGGCCAGAAAGCCTAGACGGTATACCCCATCCCGTCAGGTGGGTGCGCCATGTACCCTACAGTAGTATCCGCCTTACAACGAAGGTCCCTGCATGGCCGAATACTGGAGCTGAATAAGTCCTGTGCATGCCGAGGGGGAAGTGCCTGTTCGAGGCACTGGGACCCCGGGCAATATCTGCTATGCCAGGTAGGTATTGCCTTGGCTGGGTGGCGCCCACAGTGATAGCCCCCGTTCGGAGTGGGCAGTATTCGGGGAGGATTTCGTCCGGGATGCCTAGTAAGCGATCACGGACACCTGTACAGGGTGGCACCCTTAAAAAGCCGTCTCTGGAGTGTCGCGCTAATCCCAAGGTGTATACGCCTTGGGATGAAGCCTTTAATAAACGATTTGCGACAGACAGATCACCTCGCTACCTGGTAGCTACCAGGACAGACGGGGATGATTTCAAGCTCGTAAAATCGATCATTTTTGCTGAGGAAATCGAGGGGAAATTTGGTGATCTTAACGGGATTTCCAAGCTCCGGAACGGGCAGCTCTTGCTGCATACCGTTAGCCGGCAGCAAACCGAAGCGTTGCTGGAATGCACGCAATTCGGCGAAATCCCCGTTAAGATCACAAAGCACGAAACGCTGAATGAGGTTCGTGGAGTTATTTTCCATCGTGACCTCATTTTGAATAGCGATGCTGAACTGTTGCGGGATCTGGGGAAGAGAGGCGTCACAAAGATTAGGCGCATCACCCGAAAGATTGGGGAAAGGAGCGTCGATACCGGCGCTTTTATTCTCCATTTTGAAGGTGATGTTGTACCTAAGCAGGTGAAGGTCACATCGTACAACTGCGATGTGCGACCGTACATCCCTCCACCTATGCGCTGCTACCAGTGCCAGAGATTCGGGCATGTTTCCGCCAGGTGTACTGCGAAGGCCGTATGTAGAGAGTGTGGCAAGGGGACACATGAGGGTGACGAGAGGTGTACGCCTCCCCCGATATGTCCCAACTGCCAAGGAAGTCACTCTCCACGGTCAAAACAGTGCCCTGAATTCATTATGGAAGCCAAGATCCAGGAAATCAGGACTCTTGACAGGCTTTCATATCACGACGCTCGCAAGAGGTACCGTGATATGAATGCCCCCGAATTTCGGGTATCGTTTGCAGCTGCAGCGACGCCCTCAATCACCCCTGCAGTTAAAGTTTCCAGTGCAGTACCCTCGATGTCCTCTTTTAGCACGAGCTTGAAATCTCCCCTCGCTGTACCAGCGAGCACTGTCAGCCCGAAGGAGGTCCCAAATCCTTCTTCGGCCACGGTTAAGAAGGCGCCGGTTTTAACACCTAAACCGGCGAATTCGGAGAAGAAGTCCTCTTCTTCTCCGAAACGGTCGGCGAACAAGTCTTCCCCAGCTAAAGGGGGAAAGAAGACTTTGCCGACCAGGGCTGGTCCTTCTTCCAGCCCACCTAATACGAAAAATATAGGGGAGAAGAGGGAGACGGTTCGTCGCCGTCTCTCTCGCCCTCCTGCTGACGGGGTGGCTAATGTCTCTGCTGGCCAATCCGCTCCCACTACCACCAAGGGAGCGAAGCCTGCTGAAGCCAAGCCCGTCCGTATGGAGGAACTCCCCTATAGAAAAGAAAATAGATCGGCGGAGGAGAGGGGAACGGTTCAGCGCCGTTTCTCTTCCTCTCCTAAAGGCAGGGCTGCTCACGTATCTGCTGGCCATCCCGCTCCCACCACTACCAGTGGAGCGGTGCCAGCAGGAGCGACCTTGTTTTATAAGGACCCGGCGTCTGTGGGGAAGGGACCATCTACTTCCCCAAACACACGTCGGCGCCGATCCAAGAAGAAATCTCTTCGGGGCGTGTCGGGGACAGACACCCAGTCTTCGGACCGGGAGAAAGTCCCTCGACACCGCTCTCGCTCTTCCCCAAGAGCGAGACTCGTGAGGTCCGACGACGACCGCGCGCAACCCAGGAGAGCGCCCGCTCCATTTTCTTCGTCTTCGGACGGAGATGTGGAGATTGAGGTGTGCTCTCCTGCCCCATCATCTCCAACTAGAGATGGGGAAGGGTGGCAAACGGTCAAGCATAAGTAGAAGACCCACTTCTACTTAAGTCCACACCATGGCACTATTACAATGGAACTGTAATAGCTATTCTGTTCATCTCGCTGAGTTACGACAATTAATATCTTCGTTTTCGGCTACCATTGTCTGTCTTCAGGAATCCAGGTTTCGTCCTGGACATGAGACAACAATGCGTCACTTCAAACTCTTCTCTAAAGACCGGATGGACGGAGCTGTGGCCGCTGGTGGCGTCTGCACTCTCGTCCACTCTAGCCTCTTTAGTGAAGAGGTGCCGTTGCGTACTCAGCTAGAGGCAGTTGCAGTTCGTACTTCGTTGCCAGTAATGGCAACAGTATGTAACGTGTATATCCCGCCTGATTCTCAGCCGGATTACGACCAGCTGGTGGATCTAGTCTCTCAGCTCCCCCCTCCTTTTCTCCTTCTGGGAGATGTTAACGCCCACAACACCATCTGGGGCTCCGCTACCACTAGCGGTAAAGGGAGAGATTTTGAGAGGCTGATCAGGCGGCTGGACCTGTGTCTGTTGAACACAGGGGAGCCTACGCACTTCTCTATTGCACACGGTACTTATTCAAGTATCGATATTACCCTGTGCAGTCGTGCGCTGGTTCCCCTGCTACAGTGGGGTGTACACGATGACCTTTGTAATAGTGACCATTTTCCAATTATCGTTACTCTTCCGAACCAGAGAGCCATCGAGTTACCAAGTCGATGGCTTCTCCGTCGGGCTGATTGGCCAACTTTCACGGCACGTGCGGTGTTTGCCGAAGATACCTTTGAGAGTGTCGACGATCATACCATTCACATAACGAATGGTATTTTGACTGCTGCTGAGGAAACAATACCTTCCTCATCCGGCAACTCACGCCGGAAGCTTGTCCCTTGGTGGACAGCCGAGATTGCAGCAGCCATTAAAGATCGTCGACGTGCTTTCAAATGCTATCGGAGGCAAAACACTATGGCCAACCTTATCACCTTCAGAAGGATGCGTGCTAGAGCCCGATATCTGATTCGGGAGAGTAAGAAAACGACATGGGAAAAGTATGTGTCGTCCATGACGGCGCATACTCCTTCATCTCAAGTGTGGACTAAGCTTCGTCGGATCTCCGGACACCCGACATCACTATCGATACCCGGAGTGTCCATCAATGGAGACATCATCACGGACCATCTCGCCATTGCCAACAGCATTGGCTCGCACTTCTCCGATGTATCCTCCTCCGGGAGTTACGATCCTACATTTCTGACTCTGAAGCGGGAGGCAGAGACTCACCCCTTGTCCTTTGCCACTGCTGCTTCGGAGTCCTATAATGTACCATTCTCTGAATGGGAACTGCGCAGTGCGCTTGCACTGTGCAGGGATACGGCTCCTGGACCGGATAACATACATAATCAAATGTTAAAACATCTGTGCGAATCCAGTATAAAAAGACTGTTGATCCTCTTCAATCGTATATGGATTGAAGGGGAGTTTCCATCTCAATGGCGAGAGGGGATCGTGATACCGATTCCCAAGGCTGGAAAGGATCCCAAGTTTGTAAGCAGCTATAGGCCCATTTGTTTGACAAATGGCCTATGTAAGCTGCTCGAAAAGATGGTGAACCGTCGACTGGTGTGGTTCTTGGAGGATCAAGGTCTCCTGTCTGAGTACCAATGTGGATTTCGCTCTCATAGGTCCACCACTGACCATCTGGTGCGACTTGAGAGCGCCATACAGGAGGCTTTTTTTCCGAAAGCAGCACCTAGTCACGGTTTTCTTTGACCTCGAGAAAGCCTACGACACCACATGGCGCTACGGGATCCTTTCCACCCTTCACAAGTGGGGACTCCGTGGTAACTTACCGACTTTCATTGCGAATTTCATGTCCGTCCGACTCTTCCGTGTAAGGATCGGTAGGACATTATCGCAGTACTATACCCAAGAAAATGGAGTTCCTCAGGGTTCAGTGCTGAGTGTCACCTTGTTCGCGATTGCCATTAATGGCATTGTTGCCGCCGCCGGGTCCGCGGTAGTTCCATCGCTGTATGTAGACGATTTAGCTCTGCATTACAGCTCTGGAAGTATGGCAGTCGTGGAACGGCAATTGCAGCTAGCCATCAACCGGGTCGACAGGTGGGCTCACGACCGGGGTTTTCGTTTTTCAGCAGCGAAAACCTCCGTCGTCCATTTTTGTCGGCTACGGAGGCTACATTTACACCCTGAACTACATCTCAGGGATGCTGCGTTGCCGTTGGTTGACACTTATCGCTTCCTGGGGCTCCATTTTGACAGCAAGTTAACGTGGCAGCACCATATACGGCAATTGAAAATGACATGTCTCAGGAAACTGAACATGCTCAGGTTTCTTAGTGGCACTACGTGGGGGGCTGACCGTGCGGTGCTGCTACGGTTCTACCAAGCCCTCGTCCTGTCCCGGCTAGACTATGGTTCTGCGGCATACGGTTCAGCAAGGCCGGCAACCTTGAAAATGCTGGACAGTATCCACCATAGTGGCGTTAGGCTGGCTACCGGTGCCTTCCGGACCAGCCCGATACCCAGCCTACTCGCCGAATCGGGTGTTCCACCTTTAAATTATAGACGCCAACATATGCTTTTAGCATATGCTGCCAATGTGCGTCAAATGCCGCAACACCCGACCTATCAAGCTCTCTTCGGTACCCAAAACCACCAGGGGTACGCCAACCGGCCTCGTGCCACTCGGCCGGTTGGTATTAGACTTGATAGCTCGTGTACTGAAATAGGAGTGGCTGTAGGTCCCTGTATGATCCGGACATCTAGCGAGGTGCCTCCGTGGCAAGTCCCGCGTCCGGAAATTCGGTTAGATCTGCACCGAGGTCCTAAGGTGAACACTGATGCTTCCGTTTACCGGAGGCAGTTCCACAGCATAGTTCACCAGTTTCCGGACGCTGGCATTCTATACACGGATGGTTCGAAGGTGGACGAGAAGGTGGGTTGTGCTTACGTTATTGATGGTGCAAATACCAAGATCTCTTTGCCTGAGGCCTGTAGTGTGTTTACTGCGGAGCTCGTTGCCATCTGTGAAGCTCTGCAGTTTGCACTGCAGGATGCTCGAATCCACTTTCTCGTGTGTACCGACTCTTTGAGTTCGTTGCAGTCAATTGCTACATGTTTCCCGCAACACCCCCTAGTGCAGCGAATCCACGACCTACTAGCCGGGCTGTGCCACGCTGACACTCGAATCACCTTTCTGTGGCTTCCAAGCCACATGTGAATTGCGGGAAATGAGTTAGCGGATCAAGCTGCAAAAGAGGCGGTATCACTACCACCTCGACTAATGGAGGTACCCGCTAGAGATATTCGCTCTCAGTTACGCCTACAAGTTCTGGCTTTTTGGGAGAGTCAGTGGCTAGCTGACCCACTGCCCAATAAACTGAGAGCGATCAAGGGAACTACTCGCGTGTGGCGGAGCTCCTTCCGGGCCCGGAGAGAGTCCGTCATTTTGTGTAGGCTAAGGATAGGTCATACAAGATCCACCCACTCGTACCTAATGAGAAGGGAAGACCCCCCACTTTGTACCTGTGGAGCCGTATTCACCGTGGCCCACATTTTCACCGAGTGTGTGGATCTTGCTGACTTACGAAGAAACCTTGGTTTGCAGACGACACTCAAACTTATATTAGCCGATGACGCGGTGGCTGCTGATCGCGTTATCCGCTTTATAAGTGAGAGTGGGTTAGGGCCAGCAATCTAAATTTTCCAGTGAACTTTGACTCAACGACTTGTTCGTTTTTGAATGATAATGTTTTGTTTTTCCGTAATTTTTGTTTATTTTTATAATTTTTATTTTTTACTTAATTGTTTGTTTTTGTTTTATTAATTTTTGGTCTTTTTAAATTTAGATGTCCACCTCAAAATTTTAAATTCAATTCAAAATTTGTATTCTTTAATCTGTGTTAAGAGGGGCAGATGACCTCGTAGTTCCGCCCCTTAAAACAACAATAACTAACTAACATGTATTAAATGGTTTTAGCAAAGCTTCAAAGTCAGCATATATAACAAAATGGTACTCGAAGCTGCTTCTCAAAGTCCTTAAATTTTAGAATGTTATTTTTAGGAGTAGGTAATACTGTGCACACATGATTACAACCCCATTTTTGATGTTGAATTAATTGATCCTCTTTTCCAAAATATAACAAACAAACATCACACAACCACTCCTTACCTTCATATTTTGATAGCTGACTACCAACAAGTCTACTAAAATGTTTTATCCAACAATAGTGGGCATTTTCACCTTTAGTTATGTACAGTAAATTTACATGAGCGTCCTTTTTTCTTGAGTGTAATATAGAGGACCATCTATACTCTTGTTTTCAATTCCATAAACATTAATACTTACATTGTTCTGATTTTCAAAACATTTAATATCTTTTATCGGCATAGGAAATTCTATTTCTTCTAAATCTAACACTGAGGAATAGTGAGAATAAGATGATGTTCTCTCCACAGCTCTCACTGCTGGATGGAGAGCTGAGGTTACAGCCCACGCAAACCATGCTTCATCACTATTCATAACGTTTACATAAGCTTTCTTACGTTTGATCCATGCTGGAAAATCAATATATGATGATGCTCGAAGGGGGTTATACTTATTCAGGTTGGTTTCTAAATAAAGTACTTCAACCAACGCCCAGCCTGACTCCCATTCCTGGAACTCTTCACTCTTCACAATGATAGCACTTGAAATATCTCTTCACAATTATAGCACTTGAAATATCTTGGTACATATCGCTGATATTAGTTGATTCACTAACAATTATGTTTTTGTATTAAAAGATTTGATATCCGTAATTTCACCTTCGCTCCCAGTTTTTACTTAGAGTCCAAAAAGTTTTTAAATTAATTTTAATTGTTTTACGCTCTAATAAAACATTACCTACCAAGCCAAACACTGTAGGTTGAATATTTTTTAAAAACGATACAATACTTTGAGTTTTTTTCTTTACTATAAAGTCTATAACTAGCAATTCGACTTTTTAAATGCACTACCAATTTGTTGAATATTTCCAGAATTGTTTTCATGACAAGCATTATTTTTATGATTAATACTGCGCAAATGTCCCTGCATCATTGAAAAGGGTATATCAATATTGCATACATCACAATGTGTTATTAAAGGTTCACAATTCTTCATCCTTTTCGCTGAATAACTATTTTTACAATCTTTAAAACGTTTACTCTTTTGAACATTTATTTCTGAACAGTCACCTCCTACTTCATTAGATTCATTTAATGGTTCTGTGCTAGTTGATGTTTTTACAGTTTTTAATTCATGTTGTTCACCATGCACTTCAACCATGTGGGACTGATATCGCTTTACAGTAGAAAACCCAAGTTCGCAAACTAAACATGAGAATGGTGCTGAACTGACATGTTTTAAACGTACTAGTTGTGTAAGATTATCCTGTCTGTTAAATGCCGTAGAACAATAACTGCACGCAAACATTTTATGATTATGTTTAGTACTTGCATGACGTTGAAGGCTGTCAGGTCTTGAAAAGTGTTTATTACATTCACCACACTTGAACATAATGGTCACTTTTTCAAATTACCTATAAAAGAAAGAAATCATCAATGTTAATAAAATATAAAACGAAGTAAAATATAAATAGTTTATTTATTATATATAAATTATAGTCAATGGTTGTAGCAGGGTATTTAATTTAATCGTTTGTGAACTCATACCAAGTCTAATTTCAAGTTGATCCAACTTTTTGACCACCAAAATATGTCACTGTCACTATCACCTAGCAGTGAACAATGTAACTTAATTAAGCGATAATCAAATCTAACCTAACAATTTTGCTTCACACAATGGTCAAGTAGTTCCAACTTTGGCTAGCAAATACCATTGTCATTGACACCTTGCAGTAAACATTTGAACTTAATAGAGCGTTAATCAAATCTAACCTAAAAATTTAGCTTTACACACAATAAATGCCAATTATTGGCATGTAGTATCAACTTTTGCTATCAAATATACCATTATCATTAACACCTAGTAGTGAACGTTCAGACTTAATAGATCGTTAAACACCCATTTCACTTGATCTCTTGTTTTTAAATAATATAAACTAGTGGCCGGCATTTAGGTGAGCTAATTGTGGCATCATAGTCAACCTTAAAGCAAGTCTAAACGTGTAGAACATGTTACATGAGAAGGTTAAGTTAGGTAAAGTTAGTTTACGTTTGGTGAGTTGAGGTTAAGTCTTTAAATATACCCTCTCTTAATATGTTCATAGCTGATAAGATTTAGGTTGGATGGAGTTAGGTTAGGTTAGATGGGGTTAGGTTAGGTTATGATATGTTACATTAGGTTAGGTGAGCTATGTGTGACATCATTGCCAGTCTTAAAGCTAGTCTAAACTTGTACAACATGTCGCGTGACAAGGTTAAGTTAGGTAAAGTTAGGTTATGTTAGGTGAGCTGAGGTTAAGTCTTTAAATATTCCCTATGTCACTGACACCTAGTAGAGAACAATCAAACTTGATAAAGCGTTAATCAAATCTAACCTAAAAATTCGGCTTCACATAATTGTCGAGTAGTTCCAACATTGGTTAACAAAATATAATTGTCACAAACACCTAGCAGCGAACGTTGGAACTTAATAGAGTGTTAATCAAATCCTACCTACAAATTTAGTTTAACACATCATAGCCAAGTAGTTCCAATTTTGACTATCAATTAAACCATTATCACTGACATCTAGCGGTGAACATTGGTAAATATCGCTCTAGCTGTTTAAAAGTTATTAGAGGGGGTACTTAGCTTTAATAATTTATCAACTGCTGAACTAGGTACAGGAATCTGCTAACCTACGGTACGTCAATTATCTGTAAACAAATAAATCAATCAATCAATGAATAAATACATTCCAATCAATAACTTCAACATCAATTAGTAATAAAAGACTACAATCCATTAATAATAAGTACTTACCATGCAAAATAATTTAATGATTTTCACCAAAAAGTCTTTTTTGCAACTGTTGAGCAGTAATAAAGCACTGTTCACTCGTAGCAAGTAATAAAGACAGACAGTAGGGAAATATATGACACTTCCCTTATATAGGCTGAGATTGCTGTGTGTCAGCAGTTTTTTGCAGATCATTGCAATTCCTTTCCTGTACACCTGCCAGTCCAAAGTGCACTAGGAACACCTGTGCGGTATCAGATTACTGCTGACTTTGCATGATCATCACCCATTGTCTCGATGAACACCTGTGGTTTTAAATGACTGCAGCGTTAGTCATAGCAACAGAACTGTGCGCTCTCTGCCATGTCAGCAATATGACACAGGAAATAACAAGTCGGCTTACTACACGTACAATCTCCTCAGTTTTAACATCTTAAAAACGTGCATTATTCTCTTTCAACTACTAATGACACATCCATCCACCAAGTTAGATTCCTTGACCTGTCCTCAAATTGCATATGCCCGTGTACTAGAGTGTGTTCATTAACCCTAGCACTAGAACATATTCATCCACCAAGTTTCGCACTTACCGCTTGATATGTCCTCTATCTACCAAGTTTTACACTATACGAACCAAAACAGAATGTGACTTGTTTCACAAGGGGTCGGTAATAATATCATCTCACACGTGTTCACATCTATTTTATCACTTTCCTTTCATATCGTTATCACATTGTAGTAGTGAGGGCTGGCGAACGTCAGTTCAACACACTGTTTTACACATAAATGTAGTTAGGCCCTTTGATAAAATTTGGAAAAATTCATGGGCCAGTCCATAGGGACCAGGCCAAAGGGACTGGTCCAAAGGGATCAGTCAAAAGGACTCGTCAACAAGGACTCGTCAACAAGGACTCGTCAACAAGGACCCGTCCACAGGGACTCGTCAACAAGGACCCGTCAACAATGACTCGTCAACAATGACCCAACCATAGGGACCAGTCCAAAAGGACAAATCAACAATGACAGGGGCTCTCACCTCAAGGCCTGACATGTCCTCTTTGATTATTGGTTTGCCTATCGACAAGCGCTGCTTGGAATACTTTTTGATCACCCCTCGTGGGTTGGGTTAGGTTAGGTTACACTACAGCCGCCCTCTTACAAAAACTATGAGTGGGCATGCGTAAAAATAAAAAACAAGCATGTTAATTCATATTGTCTTTCCACCGTACACATGTCTCTTGTGTGAAACAACGTTTAATTTCATATTAACATTCAAACGCCCACATGTCGCACTTGGAAAGTGAGATTTTAAAAAGAAATCACCCCCTAGTAGGGGTAGGTTTTGTTTTGGGGTGGAAATATGTTGTCCATTGGAAAGGGGGTGTCAGCCCGAGTTCAACGACACCTCATTCGTCAAAATCCGACCATGCGTTCGAGAGATAATGCACCACCGCCATCTTGTAGGTGGAAAGCCGTAGGTGGTGGTAGAACCGCTAAAAAACCACTACTGTCCCTAGCATAAGCGAAGGATCAAACTTCTCTGTAACAAGACTTCACAAAGCTTATAACTTGCTATCAAAGTCTGTATTACATACTGAAACGAATCACTCGAATGTACAATATTCAAAAGGGAAATGTAGCTCAAAAACAGAGTCTACCGATGCGAAGAATGTCACAAAGTGACATATAAAAGAGTTCACCACGTTGATAAACTACGCTGAATCACTAATGTGCCGTTTGACGTCCTCTTCATTACACTAAGAAAGCTTCAAGAAAATAATTACCGAATTTACAATGAAATCTACTTAAACATTTAAATACAAGTTGGAAAATGGTTGCACTCCTTATTGGAGTCTAAAACCTGTCGATTATAAAATCAGTCATGATTAGAACGTCATGTCTAAATTCTATAGTTCGACATACTACTCAAAAACAAAATACACTAGACATAATGGCAAAAATATGCATTGAAATATCTACACTTTACTATGAAAGACGAGACTATGTGTGCTGTACCTTGTTGCTTCCTGAAGTTCCAAATGGGAGTATTAATATGGCCTGCATATCACATATTTCCCCAAATGTAGCAGTAACTAGTACTCCCCTGGTCGTCGGGAATCGAACCAGAGAACGCCTTCTCCACACCGCACGTTCTCCCTGGCTTAACAGGCCATCCTCCATCCTGGATGAACGGTCAGTTATCGGTGCTTTAAGTCTCCAACAGCTTCCAGTACACAGTTCGTTTCTCCGTAGTATCGCGGTATTTATATCGAATCGAAATGTCAATAAACGGAACACGGGTGACTGCCAATGCGAATAGCATTCAGAACTACTAACAAGCTGGACACAAGTGGCCCCACAATAAGTATCAGTCATTACCGGATCCATGGCAATTATTCATTGAAACTTTCGAAACTATGCCGATTCAGTAGTGCTCATGTTATAGTGTTTTAACCTGCCATAATTGAAGAAATAAACAGTACTATAATTATTCCTCTCGACATCTTGTCAAAGAATGTGTCTGTTGGAGATGAGGAATAATATTTAAAGTTCACTAGCATTGCTGCGCATTCGATGTCTATACAATAGTGAAAGGCACTGCTTTTGAAAAATAGAGTTCACCGTCGTTACTAGCAGCTTATTGTACTGTAATTTAAGTTCTTTATAATGCTCATCCTTGTAGCGGTATAATTTTAAAGTCCACACAGTCTAATAAGTGTGTGTCTTAATCGGTGAACAACGCAAGTTCCACTCGCGTGTATTACTAGACAAGACTGCATCTTGTGGAAAAATTAACAGAGTCCTTCGACTCTGGCTCAAAGTGTTTGATGTATTTATCGCGTCGCACTGTAAATACGAAACGCGCTCTCAGTTTCCAATACAAGATGTGTTTTCATGCACTATGAAAAACTCTCTGCTCACAGCTGTGTGGAAATGCATTCAACTAGCCTCTTGCTACCCCCACCACGGCGTGACAAGGATCGAACTGATCTCTCATTGGTGGATGTAATTCATGTTTCAGATAAATAATTAACATGTATATATATCAAAATACATATCATGTTCTGTTCTAGAATCTTGTATAATACTGCAAATCTTGCATGTTATTCTCGCTTCTTCCTTATTACTGATAAATATAATACTGGTGTACGATCAATAAACTGGGTCAATGGTCGCCATGTTGGACCCTTATTCGGATGACTTCGTGCGTACTCGCTAGTACTCGGAAAGTACCGTAATCTCACAGCTGGATTTGCAGCTGCAGGTTGCGCTAGGTTTCAAAATAAACTTCAAGCTGCACTACTCATCATGTCAATATGAGGATAATGGTACAGTACTGTACCCGTATTACCTACCAATACCTGTTGAAATTCCACGATGGCAGCTGGATCGTAGAACCTGAAAATCCCCGGCTAGAAAAACTCTCAGATCCTACCAACAAGTAGAAGGGATAATAGAGCACAAGTCATTCCTAACAAGGTGGCATTAAGAAAGACCATAGCGAATAAAATTAAACAGTAGCTCAGAGAACACAAGATTCCATCAAATAAAAATCTCAGGAGTGTGGGAAACTCCAGAAACACCCTGCAATGGTCTTCTTAACGCGACCTTCCATCACCTGTATAAATCATCACGCAGAAAGAATTAAAATCAAGAAACAGAAATTTATTCAAAAATCGACATTACATAAGAAAGCAATGTCTTCGACGAAAAAGAAATATCCTATCTTACAGAATCGATAAATTCGATTAATCAAAGTAGCACGCAGTTCCAAGGGAACATCTGGTGCCAGAATCAGTATGTCACTCTAATGTCAAATTCACAAAATGTGTACAGCTGGAATGATCCCAAAAGAAAATGTTAATGGATCGTTTGAATAGATATCCTAGTCATTTTAATCTTCCCATGGTATAATTCACCATAAATTAATTAGAAGTAGTATATTTACATAATTTACATAATTTGTTGTACACCCTTAAGTGTAATTTTCATCGACTTAATTGCTATCACCATCCGGGTGTGCAAATTATCCTGTGTTAAATTTATTAAATACATTCAGTTCTGCCATTAAGCTCATCTTGATCGCGGATCCCTTAAGACTGGATAATTATTTATTGAAACCTAATTGAAGTTTTATCAACGATGCCAGCAGGATACTTAAATCATTCTTATTGACTATTTCACAACGAATTTGAAGAAATACTTCTTCTTAGCTTCAGTGCTTGGCAGATTTATACCAAGCAGCTCTTAAACCCATAAGAGGAGAGGCCAAAACAAGCTCATCGTCTATTGCAGCCCCCGGCTCTGTTCGACGTCGTTCCGGCCCAAGTCACCATCTCAGGTAAGAGTGTGCTCAGTAATCCTTATACACAGTTCTAATCCCTCCCTTCACACCTTAAGGGATGCGCGATCAAGATGGGCTTACTGGCAGCGCTGAATAAACAGCTGCGAGTGTGCTGGGATCCTACCTGCTGAGTCGTCTATACTGCTTGGCCGCTCGAGTACTCTAATGCTGACACAATGAAGTCCTTCCTTGGCACTTCTCGGATTGACGGTCACGGGCAATCAAGAATGTCAGAGAGGGAGTAGAGATGTGGATACAAATGTAAATGATGACAAAAGTGTAGATTACTGATCAAGGGTTTATTTGATCAGTGTTTGAGTTTAGTGCAGTCCCTTTCAGTGTGGGACAGTGTGAAACAATTTGGTTAAAAATGTCAGCTGATTACTGTTATTACTACATCGTTGTTAGAGTTTATTAAGAGTTTTACATTACTTTTCAATTATGTAGATTGGATTCTCTAAATAATAAAAATATCCTTTTAGAATGAACACCTATGCTTTCAGAAATTGAAATTAGAACAATTTTCCTTTATCAGAGTGTATTTATACATTCATTAAATCTGGGATATACGCTGGTTAAAAAAGTAAATGATGTTTCAGAATCATCAATAGTCAATGGACTATAGTTAAATACAATGATACATTCCATCGAACATGGATCTCAACTATGCCTTCATACGTGAGGCTAACGTGAATCAAAATCGCACTTTAAATAAAAGAAGAGAAAGTTTAACTAGCCAGAGTTCGGTACACCCCTGCACAAATGAATTCTAGAAACACAAGTAATGTCTCTACACCACCGGACATGGTAATCATAGCAATTAGCGCAATTGACCGGTTAGAAAACATTACAAGTCTCTATCCTTCAAAAGCACAGAGAATGGTCCCTAGCATAAGCGAAGGATCAAACTTCTATGTAACAAGACTTCACAAAGCCAATATACCATCTTTTTGGATTATAAAGTTAAATTTTGAGGTGGACACCTAAATATGAAAAGACCGAAAATCAATTAAACAAAACATAAAATAAAACTAATAAGTATAACTACAAACAAAAAATTACGGAAAACAAAATATTCAGAAATCAAAAAAAGAACAAAGTCATCCTTGACATTCACCTTTCCATCCACACATGGATTAAATATTATAAACATTTTAATAAGATTTCACTGAGAATCTTCATATAATTGTCTCTTAATGGCTCAATTCAACACTAGCTTCAACAAGCATTATACCCTTAAATAACAAGTAATATCTGTCGATATGCGCAATCAATATAGACGACTCAGCAGGTAGGCTCCCAGCACACTTGCAGCGTTTATTTCCAGTCAATTGATTCAATATGTGCTCTGAATAACATTTTTCACAATCAATATATTATCACGTAGATTTACCCTGATACGTTGCAAAGTCTTTGAGTCAGTGATCAATTAAAAATGTAGATTGCTGGCCCTAACTCACTCTAACTTATAAAGCGGATGACGAGATCAGCAGCCACCACGTCATCGGCTAATATAAGTTTGAGTGTCATCTGCAAACCAAGGTTCCTTCGTAAGTCAGCAAGATCCACACACTCGGTTAAAATGTGGGCCACGGTGAATATGGCACCACAGGTACAAAGTGGGAAGGTCTTCCTTTCTAATTATGTACGAGTGAGTGTCCTTCGCATAAAACCGTGAATCGAATTCATCTTCTTCATAATTACGATGATACTACAATTCATACTCGAGAAGTTCTAAACGGCTTAAAGTGCGCTTCTCTTCTTCGTGAAGACCCGAGAGAGCTCTACGTCTATTGCCGCCCCCAGCTCTGTTTGACGTCGTTCCGGCCCAAGTCACCATCTCAGGTAAGAGTGTGCTCAGTAATCCTTATACACAGTTGTAATCCCTCCCTTTACACCTACACTGACATTGTACATTTTAGTTCTCGCAGTAAAGTGGTGCAGTTTCACTCTATATAAAGGGAGGTAGCGCGCGGTTCACTACTCCTGTGGGGTCCGGGCGGGGACATCAAGAGCTCGCTGATGAGACTGCTTGGTGTCCTAGGTGAATCCCCCACACAAGACACGGCACAAACCTAGAAAATTTGCTTAGTTTTAATTCACTGGCCGAGAAAGCCAATATACCATCTTTTTGGATTATAAAGTTAAATTTTTAGGTGGACACCTAAATACGAAAAGACCATAAATCAATAAAACAAAACATTCAATAAAACTAATAAGTATAAATACAAACAAAAAATTACGGGGAAAAATATATTCAGAATTCAAAAAAAGAACAAAGTCTTTGAGTCAATGATCAATTGAAAATGTAGATTGCTGGCCCTAACTCACTCTAACTTATAAAGCGGATGACGAGATAAGCAGCCACCACGTCATCGGCGAATATAAGTTTGAGTGTCATCTGAAAACCAAGGTTCCTTCGTAATTCAGCAAGATCCACACACTCGGTTAAAATGTGGGCCACGGTGAATACGGCACCTGTTGAGGCCATAGGGTCGTACCAACCCTAAGACCTCAGACATCAACGCACCACCGGAGAGATTATCAACATACGCCCCTGAATCCACAGACGGCTGCACAGCCACACACATCTCCCTACTATAAACTCAATCTACATGATCATACTTCTGTCCAAACACCAATACACCATTACATTCACTCTATTCATTCATAAGGCTTCTTGAGTTGCTTAGTCAGTGTTTCCCAATGTGTGTGTCCTAGATCCAGGTTTTGTGTACGTTGTTATGAAGTGTCGTAAGCTAGGGCAACAGCGATGCTACTGTGCCTGCTTGTGTGAAAGAAATGTATTTGTAGAGGCTCATGACTTAGCCTATAGGGGTGGCTTTGTAAGGTGAAAGGGTGTATTGGTGTTTGGACAGAAGTAGATCTTGTAGTTTGAGTCTGTGGTAGAGATATGTGGGTGGCTATGCAGCCGTCTGTAGATTCAGGGGCGTATGTTGCTAATCTCTCCGGGGGTGCGTTGATGTCTGAGGTCTTAGGGTTGGTACGACCCTATGGCCTCAACAATAGTCATTTTCAGTATAAATCTGCCAAGCACTGAAGCTAAGAAGAAGTATTTCTTCAAATTCGTTGTGAAATAATCAATTAGAATGATTTAATTATCCTGCTGGCATCGTTGATAAAATTTCAATTAGGTTTCAATAAATAATTATCCAGTCAATTGATTCAATATGTGCTCTGAATAACATTTTTCACTATCAATATATTATCACGTAGATTTACCCTGATACGTTGCAACAATTTTGAATGTCATCCTTGATATTCACCTTTCCATCCACACATGGATTAAATATTATCAACATTTTAATAAGATTTCACTGAGAATCTTCATATAATTGTCTCTTAATGGCTCAATTCAACACTAGCTTCAACAAGCATTATACCCTTAAATAACAAGTAATATCTGTCGATATGCGCAATCAATATACACCTTCATGGTGATTAATTAACCTATTTAAACGTTTCATGTATCAATATCACTATCGCACCTGTTATCGTGCTGATCACAATGGTTAATTCTATTACACTGGTTGAATTGTTTAATTATGGTTCATATATTAATCCCTTTCGAAGTCTAAAAGCATTGCCTTACAAATATACTGTATATCATGTGTTAATAAGAATACTTATCGGCTCTTACATTCCTCCCTGGGAATTATGTAAAAAAAATGGATAATCATCATGCGTATTTTCATATCTCCTAACTGTTCCAAAAATAGAGTTTTATTAACTCTTCAGCATACAATATTACGTTCACGTAAAATACGTGGCGTCAAAGAGAAGTGGAAATTGATCAACCTAAATGAGGATCTCTACTCGACTCAAATGAACTCGTGAATGTTAAACATGACTCCTACACCATGGATCTAGGTAACATATAGTTAGACGCCTGATGAACCATTAGAAACCAATTCTAATATCACTCGTCCCTAAGAGTAAAGCATGAACTAAAAATATCTAGAGAAAGATCAAAACTTCTCAAATATCAGAACTCCTATTCCAAAATATGTGAGAATGGTGTTCATGTATAAATTCTTCAGTAAGAAACCTTTCAGCTCCACGCAGATGACAACCCTCATATCATGATAACACTCGAGAAGTCTATAAATGTCCTAACACAATTAATAAGAATAATTACTTAATAAAATATTCTTCACGGAAATATACTGTATGTTTCTTAACCCTAACGCTTGTCTTCTTAACGTTGTAATTATGCATATCATTAAATGAAATTTCTAAATGCTTAAAGTTAATTATCAAATAAATTCAAAATCAATACAACAAACTAGATGCGTTCGTTAATCGAACCAAAATCCGGTTGAAGGTGAGGTCAGCCACGAAACAAAACATCGAACCTGTACCCTAGTTCAACCATGCCAAACAAGAAGAAATAATGGCAACTACGGTTTCATTGGAATACCTAGCAAGGCTACTATTTAATAGTCTGATGTGTCTCTACCTTTCGATGATCCAAGGAGTGGCATATAAAGGATGAACATGTCCAGGCCACCATCTCAAAACCAAACTATAGAACAGTATGCTCCTTACAGCTTTCCAGGACTCGAACTCTGGAACCTCTCGTGTCCATGCAGCTCGTACCCCGGAACTGAGTTGCGACACCGTAGCGGTAATGCCTTCCAACATCGCGTTGAAGATCTCGGGTTACTCGACTGAAGTACATAAGTTTTTAGTAGCACGCAGGCATTCGCATAAAACCGTGAATCGAATCCATCTTCTTCATAGTTACGATGATACTACAATTCATACTCGAGAAGTTGTAAACGGCTTAAAATGCGCTTCTCTTCTTCGTGAACAAACATAGTCACTTTCAAGATATTCACGCTTATGCCCTGCACGTAGTGTTCAAGTTATGCTCTAGCCCAGGGATTCTCAAACTTTTTTCTGTCGCGCCCCTTTCCGAAACATGAAATATCTAGCGCTGCCACCCCCTCCCCCCACTCTCTCTCTCTCCCCTATCTTAGCACTTCTCATAGGCTTACTTCCCACAAAAAGAAGATCACACAAGATCTACTACGTATGCTACTGCCTAATTAGGATTTCAACTACCAGTTACGTTAATAATAATAATAATAATAATAATAATAGTAATAATAATAACACACAATTCATTATTCTTAGAGCACATCAATGTACAACAACGTTTTGTAAAAAGCATGGCATGCAATTTTATTACTTTTGCTTATAAAAATAAAAACAATTGAGCAAATTTTGTTTGTTTCACTAATTAGCTCTTCAGCTGTGACACCTGTGTTCAGTAATGCTTTTAATACTTGAAAGCCCGTGACTTATAAATGACAATAGAAATAATATATACAATTTTCAACATTTCACCGTGAATTTGAAAAAAGTTATGTTAAAACTCTTCAACAATGAAAAAGAAAAACAGGAGAATAAAAGTGTATATGGATCAGAATTCGGTAATTCTCAGACACTTACGGAGTTAGTGTGATGTGTGAGCTTGAATTTGAGATGAAAGTAAATCCAGTCTTGGTTGGATGTTTGAAACAGCAACCCGCAGATCCCCTTCCAGCAGCAGCCGAGACCGATGCTTCATCTTGACGGATGCCATTGCGGAAAATGTTGACTCACACAAGTAAGTTGAAGCGAAGGGTAATAACAGGTCCTCTGCTTTTCTTGATATAATGGGATATTCATTCCGAATCTGCACCCAAACATTTTTCAAGAGACTTCGACTTAAATTCATTTCGAAGTCTTCTGTCACTTGAGAGTTCTATTAGTTCATTCTGTTCTGCCGTTAACAGGTGGGCTGTTACGTTCGTTTCAAACGGACTGCGAATCCAGTCATACTCAGTTGAAGGTTGTGGAAATCTACCCTCGAACTTTTGACGAAGGTTTTGGAGGTCTTCTACGACAATTCCACTAATTTGACAAATATGTAACTCATTTTCTTCCAGGAATTCATACAGATAATGAAAGATCTCACAGTGACCTTTGTCCATCTGGGCTCTCCAAAGTTCAAGTTTTCTCTTAAAAGCAAGCACTTTGTCGCTTAGAATGAAAATATTACTATTTCTTCCTTGAAGTGACACGTTAAGTTCATTCAGTTTTTCAAATACGTCAGCCAAGTACCACAGTATTAGAAGCCATTTCTCATCCAGAAACAGGGTTGCGAGTGTAGGACTACTGTCCAATAGGAAAAAACGAAGTTCATTCTTCAACTCCACAACGCAACGAAGGACTCGACCACGAGACACCACCTCCGTGTGCAATAGAAGCGAATCATGTGTAGATCCCATCTCCTCGCAAAGAATGGAAAATAGCCGACTGTTTTGTTTTAGATCCCTTAGTTGGGGGGGGGGGGGGTAGTTTAGGGATCTAGACATTAGTGTTATTGTATTAATTTGGATGGTGATTCCTAGAGAGGGCAGCTTCCCGTAGCTGGGTAAGCTTACCAGTGTAGACTGTTGTCTGGTGTTTAAATGCTAGGGGGTGCTCCTGCTGAGATGTAAGAGTCAGCTAGGGGATGAACCTCTGGGTGCAGGTTAACGTACCGGCCTCCCAGCTGGTTGGAATGAGTTATATAACAGACCTGCTTGTGTCAGTGGCTCGCTGCTAGGCAGTCGAGACGCGTGCGGGAAACACAATGAAGCCTGAGCAAGCAATAACTGGCTACCAGTCACGGTCAGTCGTGACGGAGGTCAGGAAAGGTATTAGGATGTGAAGAGGCGTGTAATTATGAGTACAAAGTGTAGTTTACTGACCAAGTGTTTATTGGTCAGTATGCAATTGTAAGTCCCTTTTTAGGGGAATGTAAATAATGTGAATAATGGTACAAGTTAAGTGTACAAGTTTGTGGATGGGTGTTACAAAGTTAAGGATATCCGAACACTTGCTGATGCTCACCTGATGATAGTAGCTGGAGCAGGGCCTTCGGCGACACACACTGTATGACAGATACAGCTCCCAAAAGGCCTCACTTCTTATAGGTCCTGACGTTGCACAGTCAGCATTCCATTGACATAGCTGTCCCAGTTTGTTATTGTGTAGATGTTTATGAGTGTGTTGCAAGTGGTTGGCTAGCCTCCCGAGCTGGTCGGCCGCCCTTGCTGTGTAAAAGGTACTGTTCTGGACTTATGATGTTTGCCAGTTAGGGGTGGTTTTAATAGATGATGGGGGGTGGCTTTCAGGGGGTGCAGCTCCCCGGGCCTGTACAAGTCTCCTCCTTTGATTAGTTCGCGTCCCCGCGAACGGGAACGGAACGTGGAGTGGGGGTGTTGATGTGCTGGATCGTTGTTGAATCCTCCTTGTACTTCTGCTTCGTTTCTTCTGGGTTGATGTCGTGTAGAGGTAGTGATGTCGTGTTGATGTAGCGATGTCGTGTAGATGTGAGATCAGCTTGTGTTCAGAGGGGTAGGTTTTGGGGTATGCATATGATGCTTTAAAACAGTTCATTAAAAAAAATTGACATTTGCAATATTAAAAGTTCCACAACAACAAAAAATATGTGGTTTAGCCATTATATATATTGGTATTGTGCAGGGAGGAAAAAACCCAGGGCTGGACGGGTGACTTTGCCGTCCGGCACTGTATTGGGGAAAAAATTGCTCCCTGCAATGTGAAAGATGGAAGAAATAGAAAAAAATAGGTGTCCCAAGGTATAAGTTAAAGGAATACGTAAAATATAATTTATTGTGCTGAGGTAAAACGGGACACCTTCACAAATTTGGACGTTAGAAGAAAGAAAAATGAAAGAAACAAAAGCATAATCATTGTGTACATGTGTGTGATAAAAATATGTGTATTCACAATGTGTGGCATCATTGGTAATAATTTTGTATGCGGTGCCTTTTAACAATATTACAGTATTTTCTATTACATTATTTACTTATATCTGTCTATCTTAATCATTAATTATGTTATACCTAGACGGCCGTGTCTATTGTACCTTGCGTGCACGCTACCCTTTGTATTTATGTGCCGTCTCACGGCTAATCCTGTCCGGCCGTTTCCCGGTGAAGTTTAGTGGTCGTGCCGCTGATATATATATATATACACCCCTATCTTGTGAATCATTCTCTGTGGGCGAATGCCTTCACACTTGACAGTGAGAGTCGCCGCCACAGATCGGTTGCGCCCTCATTGTCGTAAATTGCGTCGCATCCTTGACGCTTTATTTTCTTTGTTTATATTGATCTGTCAGCAAGCCTGATACCCCACAGGTATCAACCCTGCTGTTCAGATTTCTGGAGTGTAGCTGTAAAAGAATGGTGGTCAGTGTGTTGGATTGTGTGAGAATGAATACAAATTACAAATACAAATTAGTGAGTAAAGGTGGTACACAATAATAGCATGGCACAAATAACATGTTGCTGCTGTATGGCAGTGTAATCATTGTCACCAGTGACATATGTCTGGTGACGACGCCTGAAAAATGGAGAGGTTAAAAAAACATGTGAATATTACATATTCTTTATATCGGCTCCTGTGTCAGTGTGTTCACTGGCTGAAGCTCTTTTTCCTCTGGAATAAATGACATGATTAGTGTTAACATTTGGCCACTATTAATGTCATGTTCTCCTTGCATATGTTTGTTTTACCTAATGTATGATCGGGCTTACCCTATACGGTGCCGTAATGTTTTTCCTTACCCTTAAAGTGCTTATCTTAATCTTAGTTAGCCTAGTTAATCTAACGTATTGTCGGGCTTACCCTGATGACGAGTTTGTTTGTCATCAGGCGCCGAGCTCGTTACCTTAATATATTACATCATATTGTGTTATCGGGCTTACCCTGGCAACGGATTTGAGTCGCCTGGTGCCGAACGGCTTTACCTTAATCTAAAAAAATTGCCTTAATTTTTAAAAATTGCCTTAAATTTAAAAAAATTGCCTTAAATGTAAAACTATGCTGTATATACATGCCGAGTGGACCTTACTCTAAAGCAGAAATGTGCTGTGCCCTATTTTAGCAACAGCGCTTGTTGAATTTGCTTACATCTAAGTGACCTTAAAAATGTCACTGTGACTTAAATACTAAAATTTAGATGGAGGCTCGTCCGTCCGATTTCTCTCGCGGGGGCCCTTGTAGTACATTGTTGAGACCGGAACCCAACAATGCCTCGTAGTCCCCTCCGTCTTAATCCTAATTGTCGACACTTATATTAATGCTTACTAACTAGTATTAATAATGTCGCAGGCGACTACGGTGCCACAAAGCAAACCGCATCGCCCGTTGTACTTGCCTGTTCATTGCCGTTGTATTTGCATGTTGTCATTGATGTATTCATTATTGTTGGGTCTGCCCACTGTAACCCCTGTGAGTGCTCGCTATGCTCCTCATTTAATATCTCTGGCTGCCCGATGCGTCACCATTTAAGCTCTGGTGACCCGTTGTCAGCCATTTATGTGGGCGTTGGACATCGTCCGATAAAATTGTGTCGTCCGGGATCCTCTTCGCCCATATTGGCAGTAATAATACCCTCCGGGAATGGTGGCGTCCGGGGTCCTCTTCGCCCATATTGGCAGTAATAATACCCTCCGGGAATGGTGGCGTCCGGGGTCCTCTTCGCCCATATTGGCATTGGGTTGGCCCACATGAACCCTAAGATCCTGCTTCACTCCTGCGAGTAGGAGACTAACTCCCCGCCATGGAAGTTCTACTTACTTACATACTAAACTAAGAGTCTAGTCGTAATTTGGTCGTCCCTAGGGTCATCTCCTGAGTCCGGTGTGGAGCTGGCTATTTCTCCCACCATCCTTAGAAAGTCTCCCCTGCAGGTCTGGCTTCGATGCCCGTAGCACATGGTGGGTGTAACTTTTCTTTGTCCCGGGGGCAGGCTAGGCCTTCCGGGACTCCGACGTTTGCCCGTGCTAGGTCATTGGCGCTTCGACCTTACGTAGTTCGTCTCTTTGGTCTGGGTCAGTGAGCCAACCGGGGTAGGCCTGACCATTGCCTTCCCCAGTTCTGCTCCTGTGTGGTGCCTCTGGCCTTCCGCTTACGCTGTCATCATCATTCAGCGTGTCACAGATTCATTTTTATATTAAAAAAATGAGTGTACTATGTAAATAATTTATTGTGTAAATAATGTAAAATTTTTGTGTTCTGGGGTTGTAGAATCTTCTAAATGCATAGACTACTTCAGGTCTACTGTGCTATGTCGGACTTCCAGCTGTAATGCCTTGTTAATTTTCATGGAGGCGTTAATAGGGTTTTATGGCGTTCGGTTCCCCGTTATTGGGCTCCGGGGGTGTTATCTGTTGAATAGGCTTAAAGCATGGTAGGAGAGGGTTGCGCATCTTTGGGCTCCATGTTAATGGTGGCCTGGGGCCGGTGATGCTGCTGGGATGTCTTTACAGTGAGTGGACGGGGGAGGTATTTCCCAGGTTTGCAAAAATTTTCACAAAGTGTCATGCAGGTTAAATAATAATAACCCTTGGTATGTGGGTGGGATATTCCATGCATGTGTCTGGATATGAGGCGTATCCGCTTTCATTTAAGGATAGGTATCGGTTGAGGCGTAATAATACTATGTCCCTTTCATGCGGGATTATTTAATAAAAAAGAATTGTTAATATAAATTTGGCCTCATCTCTTGCTTAGAGATGTGCATTACGCTTGCCATTCTTTCCGACACACCCCTAATACTCAGGTGTTAGCATTGAGAGCCAGGGCGTAGTGAGCTCTCTCTTTAAACGCATGAAGTCTATCAACCACGATGTATATTTTGTCATGTAGTGTAGCTGTTTTTATTGTGTCTGTATGTCTGTGTTGGCTAATGTTGTGAATGACAAGGTTATGGAAGGAAAAAGGTGGTATAATAGTAGCCTGTGGGTGGTATATAGGCTATCTTGCTGGTACCATCCTTCTCTGCTCCTGTCATCCTCACTTGGTCAATATCGGCTTTCGATCCGCTCCTTGGGATAGTAAAGTATGGTGACGCTGTGACGTCACGGTCTAATCTGGTCTCTCATTTGTAATGTTAATGTAGCAAGTGATCGTAGTGTGACTGGTCATGTCCTGATCGCCTATGATGGTTTTGGGATTAAAAGTAAAAAGAGAAGTAGTTATTGGGGGGGGGTTGTTCCTTCAAGGAATCTGTCTGTATTCGCCCCTGAGTAGGGGTCGCGTGTGTGGGCAGGGGGTGCCCGTGACTGTGATTACTGAGGCCTGCGTGACTGTAGTTGCGTTCCGCTGCAACGCGCTAGCGCGCGTGCCATTCATCGGATACGTCTTATCGTGTCTCATGATGCTAATTGTGAGCCGGCGCGTGTAACCTGTTATCGCACTTGTAAACAAGTTTCTGTGGCCCTATGATAATATGGCCCACAGTATCTGCCTATTGCTAAATGTCAGGCCTATTGTAGCATTGCCGAATTCTGTGTCAATGTATACCATTATTATTGGTTCGTTTATGTGGTCATGTTTACATTTCATGGTCACTTTCGTTATAACAATAGTGTCTGCCGCCAGCAGTGTTGCAATGCTTCTGGAATTCGCAAGTCAGTGTTTTGCTTGTGTAATGGCAGGCTCTGACGTTACGTGTGTCGGCTGCCGGAACGTGATTTTTGCCCATGTTGGAGTGTTGTCACTGTTTGGGATTCCGTGAGGGCCAGTGTGCTAATCTGTCCCGTTTTTGCTTACCGATGTTGTGTGTACACTGTTTTCAGCAAGACCTCTGCCTTGTGTAACTATGTGTAATCCATGTCTGGGAAATCTATTGTGGTCCCCTTGGAGGCCTAGAATTTTCGGTGCGCCCTCTTGTTGGGAATTCCTGGGTCGCCAATGCCGAGGTAGGCTGTTGTAGCGAGTACCCTGGGGCGAATCTATGCTCCATTATGTATGGGCAGAACCTTCCTGTCACTATAGACATGTATCTGACCCACTTTTGTGCTTGTCTGGGGCCAATTTCGGTCTAAATTGGGATTCTGGATAGTTGTTTTCCACGGTGTCCGCTTTTTACTGGGCATTCGGACCCGCAATCCCATGTAATTCTCCGTGTTCTATGTCTGCGTTGTCTGTTGGGCTTTGAGCGCCCCTTGTGTGGCTTTTGATTGTGTGTTTCGCGCCAAAAATACCGTTGGTTAGTTTGTTTTTGGCACGACTGTGTTGTGTGGTCGTGAGTTCGCACCCGCCTTGGTTTAAGGTGCTGGTGTTACGATTTTTCGTGCTGTTTGTCCCATGGCACGTGTATCGTGAGTTTGAGGCACGCAGATGAAAATATGCTTTGGCGTGAAAAATTTTGGTCTTTTGGATTGTTCCTCGTATTGTAATTTTGAGAGTTATAGGGTTTTGGACCTGGCGTGAATGATTGCGTGTGTTCCGCCAGGCCTGGAGTCCTCTTAGTTTGTCTGTGCTAGCGAAGGTCGCCCAGTCACAAGTGTGTTATCGCTGACGGCAATAGTGTCTAATTTCATTGACGTGTGCACTAGCTATTACTTGTCTGGCGATGTTCATATGTCCAACACGTATGTTTGCGGGAGCTTGATTGCTCGCTCCGTTGTTGTGAGCATGGCTTTCCGTAATGGAAAAGAACCTTCCACCAAATACATGTTGTGTTCCCAAATTTTGTGTTACTGTAGGCGTGGAATGAATATATTCTTGTTAGTGGTACCAGATGTCATTATGTATGTGTGTCACCGGGCCGCTAGTTGCGTGTTTGGTGACCAGGTGTCGGAGGTGATTTTATTGTTTTGTGCGTATGGATATCTGTTAGTGTAACCGTCCTTTATCATTCTATCCTCCCATTGGATAGTTACCTGACCTTGCACTCCTGGTATCCAGGAGGTTGCGGGTTCGAGACCGTCTTTGACCAGGATAATTATTCCTGTTGCCTTTTTAGGCTTGCGTCCCCGGGACAGTTCTGCTAGTGTATCAACTGTTATGTGGCAATGTGAGTTGACTGTGTGCCCTCCCGAAATATGTGGGTTTTCCCAAAGTCTGGGATTTTCACCCTGTGGTGTTTATGCTTAGTTTGCACGCTGTTATGGGGGACGAGAAAAATTCATGTTATAGGCAGTGTAATGTACAACGTGTACCTTAGGATCAGATATATACAGTTCAACTTGGGTAACTTTCCTTTCACGGGATTAGTGAAAGAGGCGAAAGAGAAAAAAAATTGAGTTATGCAACGATCCGAAGCTCTTTGAAAAGAGTAGAGAAAATATATTGTATCCCGTCTGCGCAATGCTTTATGCTTATACAAGCGGGTTGCCAGGCGGCGGTAATCTGTAAAGATTGTATCGTAAATAATGTCAAAATGTTTAAAAATGAAAGGTAGGACCTGAGTGTACTATTCACCTGTTTGGCGACGTTAGTACGACAGCAATCTAGTTACGTCTCAGGGAAATCTACCATTTTTGCAAAATAGTTTGAGATTCTTAATTCTTGCTTACGATTAGGGCTCTCGGCCATCACAAGAGAATCTGTCAAACTGTGGGAATGGAAAATATAACAGGATAGTCATTTCTGCTTGGAAAGACCCGCCTAAGCTCTATGCTGTGGTTTGTTGCTTAGGCTGTGTTCGGAATAGCTCTTTCCGACCCTAAGCCGCGCGGCCCGCCTGATTGGCTCCCGCTCGGCTCTGCATATTATCCAAAATATGTCCTGAATTAACCCCGATTATGAACCATTGATGGCCTAAAAAAATGCAAGGGGCCAGGAAAAACTAAGAAGAATTTTGAATCATACAATTTTGACTTAGCCATGTTCCACTGTATATACATGAAAAATGTGCAGTTTTTGTCCGTGAGCCTCCGTGTGTCTATAATTGTGGTGCAAGTGACATTGGTGTATGTTGTTTTCCTGGTGAAAGTTGTTATCCCCGTCCGAGCGTCCTTGCTCGGAAAGGTGAATACTTTCGCCCTGTCACTAGGGTGTAGGCCCCTGAAACCCACTGTGGTGCTTCTTTGCTATTTTCTGGAGGAGTTTGTAGCAAAGTAAGCCTGGGCCTGCTTTCACCGTAGTGCCTTTATGTCGGCCTTAATGTGGTTATGTCTGGGGGACTAATTGCGCTCCGCGCTACCCTAGTAGAGTTTGTGGGGGTGTGTGTATTCCTGACTGCCCGGTCTCGTGGGGTAGGTAATAAGACCTTTCTTATACCCCGTGTACCTCGTGTCTGCGCCTGGTAAGAGTGTGCGGGTGTGTGTTGTGCACCCTGAGGGCCTGAAGGCAACACCCTCTTATGCATTCTCACCTGGGGTACACATGCCGGTGCCCGCTTTCATTCTGGCAAACGTGCCCTTTGAACTAGTGGCATAGGCCGTTTAATTGCCTATGATTGCCCTGGCAATGTATTTGAGCGTAGTCTGACCGATTTCTGGCCTATGGCCACGGTAGGCTCCTGCCCTTGTGTTTGCCTATGTGTGTAAGATGGACATCCGTGTGAGTTACTTTAATTAGGGTATTCGAATGCTATTCATGTGTGTGTGCGAGGGTGTTCCGTTTCATGTGTTCGCTCTAGGCGCGTGTAATTGTCGGATGTCTCTAGCCATTGCCATCTGTTTGGCTAACATGTAAATAATTATTATGGTCATCCCGGCGTTCCATGCTATGGTGGTAGTTGTTGTTGTATCTAAGTCGTACCAGGATTTGTGAAGTCCTGGTATTTGTAGGGGCTGTCTGTGATGTTTAAAAGGTGTTTCTGTGACATTAAATGTCGGAATGACAGATGACCAGTTGGCATTAAGTATCGCCGTTATGTTATCATATAACAACGGCTTCGTCTGTAAGGGCTCAAAATCGTGTAGTTGTAATTGTATTTGCTTCGTCCATGCCGCCGGTAGTGTGTGTGTAATGGCCAATTCCTTTACCATTTTGGCGTCACACGGAAACGCATGTGGTATCAGGATGTTGCCGCTCTCTGTGAGTTGGCAATCGCATGGGAGGTGTATCTCTAGAGCCCCTGGCGGTGCCTCTGTGTGTGGGAGTAATAGGGTTGTCCTTCCTTCTAGGCTTTGGATAACCATCTCCGCCGTGGGGTTTGTAACGACAAACTTATCCATATCAATCTGTGTGATAAGGGCCGTCTGCGATCCTTCGTCGCATCTGTATGCGCAGGATTCCAATATTTTATCGGTTGGCGCGTTGTTGTAAAGATTGACGGCGCAAGCAGGCTGAATTGTGGCCACTTCTTGGAACCGCGGTATGTAACAGAGCGCATTTATCTGCGTAATGCAGTCATGTAGCGCATTCCCTGTTAATACACGAATGTCGCGGCCGTTAACTGCCAGCAACGTCGGTTCGTCTGTCAATGTGCACGTACCCCCTAGCCACTTGTATGGTATGGGAATGTATTCAAATAGGTTCCACCGCGCGTTTTCCTCGATTATGGGTATGCTAATTTTTATGTGTAATCTGTTAGCATGATATATGCACGAGCATATTGGCTTCGTGTAATACCAGCTTATTTGTTCGATGGAAGTGGCTAGTTGGTAATTATGTTTCCCGAGTTTGTGTTGGAGCCTTGTTAAATCCTCGCGCAAGGTGCTTGTGTGTATAGTGTTTTCCGGTATTTTGTGTTGTCTGCATGCCATTAAATCTTGCTGTTTGTGCATGCTCATGATGGCATTGTAAATACTTATGGCGTTTCCCATAGCCATCTGGGCAGTGGAAGCCAGTATACTGTCCTGCGCTTCTTTGCCTGCTCGGGTCGCATTCGCGAGTGTTTTTATTTGTTCACTGATTGTGGTAATGGAGTCGTGTACCGTGTGTGTCCAATTGTTTAACTTGAGTGTGGTCTCGGTCAAGTCCTTATGGTTCGCGTGGATCATTTTGCTTAAGTTCTCTGTGTAGCTCGCGATTTGCTGCTGTGTCATTCGTAGCGTTTTACTATCTTCCTCTGTAGCAACGCCGCAGCAATATTGTAGGAAATTACCTATAAATGTGAGTTCTCTCCTTTCCCTCCCCCGCATAGTCTGCCTGGGGGCGGATGTCCCTTGGAGTTGTTCATATCGCCGTGTATGTTAAGTGTCTGTTCGATGGCCTCCCATAGTAAGTGTATTTGGGATTTGTGGCTATCCTCTGGTGTAGACGACGGTACCGGGATGTATTCTTGTCTTACCGGTACGTCATAAGTGATGGGTATATTGCCCTGATAGACCGTCTGTCCCCGTATGTGCTTCCAATGCACGCCGGGGGTAATTTTTACCCTCGGCCCTCTTGGGGCTTGCTTTAAGGCGCTTGTGAGTATCCCACTAACCATGAGGGTGAGTAGTAATGTAAATAGTATTGTTGTACCCCTATTGGCTCTATGGCTTAAGATTTCTGTTGCTTCTGCATGTGGTGCCATTCTGAGTTAAGGGCGGGTATAAAAAGAAACGTGTGTGAAATTTCTGATTCTTTCCAGAGGTGGGGGGTTGGTTGGGAAAAAATCCCTTGTGTAGCTAGTGTGAAGGAAAAACAATGCTTTCTGTCAGGATTTTTTTTTTACCTTTTTCGCTTGGCTGCGTGCGGTAGGGGTCGTTTCTACTACGAGGGCTCGTTGTATGAGTCCTACCCTTACTGTGCGTAGTAGCCGCGTCTCCACCAATATGTTTTAGATCCCGTAGTTGGGGGGGGGGGTAGTTTAGGGATCTAGACATTAGTGTTATTGTATTAATTTGGAAGGTGATTCCTAGAGAGGGCAGCTTCCCGTAGCTGGGTAAGCTTACCAGTGTATTGTCTGGTGTTTAAATGCTAGGGGGTGCTCCTGCTGAGATGTAAGAGTCAGCTAGGGGATGAACCTCTGGGTGCAGGTTAACGTACCGGCCTCCCAGCTGGTTGGAATGAGTTATATAACAGACCTGCTTGTGTCAGTGGCTCGCTGCTAGGCAGTCGAGACGCGTGCGGGAAACACAATGAAGCCTGAGCAATAACTGGCTACCAGTGACGGAGTTCAGGAAGGGTATTAGGATGTGAAGAGGCGTGTAATTATGAGTACAAAGTGTAGGTTACTGACCAAGTGTTTATTGGTCAGTATGCAATTGTAAGTCCCTTTTTAGGGGAATGTAAATAATGTGAATAATGGTACAAGGTCAGTGTACAAGTTTGTGGATGTGTGTTACAAAGTTAAGGATATCCGAACACTTGCTGGTGCTCACCTGATGATAGTAGCTGGAGCAGGGCCTTCGGCGACACACACTGTATGACAGATACAGCTCCCAAAATGCCTCACTTCTTATAGGTCCTGCCGTTGCACAGTCAGCATTCCATTGACATAGCTGTCCCAGTTAGTTATTGTGTAGATGTTTATGAGTGTGTTGCAAGTGGTTGGCTAGCTTCCCGAGCTGGTCGGCCGCCCTTGCTGTGTAAAAGGTACTGTTCTGGACTTATGATGTTTGCCAGTTAGGGGTGGTTTTAATAGATGATGGGGTGGGTGGCTTTCAGGGGGTGCAGCCCCCCGGGCCTGTACAGTTTAAAGCTCTTGCTTTCACAGAATTTACAACACTAATTACATCGTTCAGCACTTTATTGACTTCCGGTAGTGGTATTTTTGAAGCCAATGCCTCCCTGTGTATCATGCAATGTGTGAATTTTACAGAATTAGTAACAGCACTCATTCTTGCTCTGAAACCCTTTTTAGTTCCAGTAAATGTCGACGCCCCATCAGTACATATACCAACACAATTTGTCCATGTGAGATTGTTGTCAATAAAAAAGAAATTCACAAGAGAAAAAGTATCTTCGCCTGTAGTCCGCCCTTTCAGAGCTTTACAAAATAGAAAATCCACATGCATTTCATTTTCATGACAGTAGCGTACAAAAATAAGAAGCTGGGCACTGTTTACGATATCAGTACTGTCATCAAGTTGCAGGGCAAATTTTGGGCTATCATGAAGACGTGATAGCAATTGATTTTCTATATCAGAGGCTATTTCATCAATACGACGAGTTACTGTATCATTTGAGAGCGGTATCGACTTCAAACACTCGCCGAACTTTTCTCCATGCATGATCGCGCATATTTTCACGGCTGTAGGAAGAAGTAATTTCTCACCAATAATATGTGGTGATTTGGATTTTGCAATTAAATTGGATACCTCCAAGGATGTTCTTAGCGCTTTCTTAGGAACTGTTGCGTGCTTTTCTAGGAATCTAATATTTCCTTTTAGTTGCTGCTCATGGCGCTTAAAAATGCTAAAGTTTTACTTACACAGTCTGGATGTTTACTCTGTAAGTGTCTCTTAAGTTTCACAGGCTTCAAACTGTCGTTTACTAAAATCTCCAAACAAAGAACGCATTGAGGTTGTTCCTGATTATTATTCGAAAGAATGCTGGTAAAGCCTAATGTTAGATAATCGTCTTGATATTTACGCACTTTCACTTTGTGTGTAGAATTAATAATCCTGATGGGAGCAGAAGTAGACGCGGAATAACAATAGACTATGTTTAAATTCGAACCTTATTCTTTTTCCGAAGGAGGGCAAGCACTATCACTATAATGGGGTCTCATTTTACCACTTCTAATAAGCCACTTAACCATGGGTAATGGCGTCACTCGTATCAGTCTATTGTAAAATTGGCTAACCACGCACTAGAATTCACCTGTTCACTCACTCTCTTTGAACTGACTGGAAAGGCCTAGCTGAATTCGAATTGGCAACGCCAGAAATAGAAGAATCCATTCTTGGAATCCATTCTTGAAAGGAATTGGCGGTCACATTGTCAAGCGGCTTATTGTCATTAAGTGTTTGGTAAGGAGATGTCACTGCGAGTGGCGAGTGAAATGGAGCTGTGTGGGAAATGTTACTCGCCACCTTTTCTCAGAATTCCTGCTGGGGGGGATCTACTGGTCAGTTCTTGTGAAATAAGACAGCAAAGGTACGAGTTTATTATTCTGGAATGGTCTTGGGAGCTACCTGCCTATGATAGGTTCAAGAATATGGGGATAGTAATATTTGTTATAGAATATAAAATATAAATATTTCAATCAAAGCCGGCGCCCCTCACTTTGAGAATCCCTGCTCTAGCCTGACATGGCGACTGATTCGATTCTCATTGTATTCGTTCCCCTCGATGTCTTAAACATCAAGATGACGTATATTGGAGAACTGGTCATGAATAGTTAACTGTATGGTTCATGTACTTTCGTAATAGACTGTGTTCGAATAGATTTTCACAGCTGCTCTTAATTGCTGAATAATAGAAATGCAAGTCCATATTTGCGTGTCGTAAGCATCTACTGCTTATTCGAAGTATCACTGCGCTTTTCACGAAGCTCAATATTATAAGTTCGCTTGCAGGTATATCAAAAGACAGGGTGAAAAGAAAATAAAGTCCCATCTCGGCGTATTTGCTTTAGTATCCACAAGCTTAAGAAATATTCTAAGTTTATCGGACACGATACTTGCGATATTTCACGGCCGGCACACGTTTTTACATTATACAGTGCACTCCCGATGTAAGTGATTCCGACCGGGTCACAATATGATCTATTTCTCTGTCTGTCATCTCAGATTACAGGTAGGCATCATTACCCCCACTCCAGCGCGTCATAACTCGATGTTTCTCGCACATGGGTTGTGATATATGCATCTCATTTCACATACAGCGTTCTTTTAAACAAAACTCCATTTGTATAAGCCTCCTTCCATAATAAGGTAACTTCTTGTATGCAATAATCTATACTGCGTAAATAGCTCTTAATTCGTTGTAATAAATGTCATTATTTCTCAGGTGCATAGATCGATTAGCATAATCTTATTATCGATGCGCGCTCACGGAGCTACAAGCCTTGTTTGCCATCGGATTCGTCTGCCTGGATTCGTACGCTTGGACCTTGAACTCGGCGAATATGTTCGGCAAACCTCCCCTACATACTCAGCTGGCCAGTGAAGTAACAACAGCTTGCCGGCTCTCATCTCGCAGAGCCGCAATTCAATGGTCAACATATTGTAACTCGTGGGCTATAGAAAAACGGTACAGTACCTACCATCAGGCCACGACCGCCTCCTTCGCACTTCCTTGTCGATCCATCCCATTCTTCCCATCCCGTCCCATCCCTCATGCGGCTCCCTGTTCGCTTTGCAGGTGAGGCTGCCTGGGCGAGGCGCTAGTCCCGCCTCCGCAGTGTTATCCCCCACCCGATGGCAATCTCCAGGACACTGCCCGTTGAGGCGGTAATGGTGGGATCCCTCGCTGATTCCGTAGAAAAAGCCTACATGGAGGGTAAACTGACTACGAAAAGAAAAAAAGTACTTGGGTGAGTGTGGGATTTGTTTGGAAACTCACGTTATTGCAATGTATGCAATAGTATGTGTATTTGTAACTGGAGGTTAGCATTTTTGGGTATGAGGCAGCTTATTCTGAAGAAAGGAAAAGGTAGAAAGCTTGTAGTTTTACGCGACGGTTAATCTCGCGATCATGAGCCATGGTACCTCCATTTTACAAGGTGCGATATTTCACTTCAAAAATCTCACATGCATTGACCGGGAATCGAACCCGGTCCGCCTTGGTGAGAGGCATGCAGCTAGACATCTGCACCATCACGGTTACACACATAAAAAGTACTGTATTGCAAAAAGTAATCGTTACTGGTGCATGTAATTAGGTTACATTTACTCAATTACCGTGTATGTCAACAATGGAACTAACATAAATAGTATGTTACGTTACTCAAAAGTGGCATACAGTGCTAGCTATTGGCCTTATGTGTTAAATCTAGTCAAAATGACTAAGATTGCAACATTAAAAATTATTTTATAGAAAATTTTCCAGTAGGTCAACACAAATTGTGCCGAATTACATTAGGTAGGGAACAAGTATTTACTATCCCTAACCTGGAAAAACGAGATAATATTACAAACTAACACGCTTTTATGTAAAAATTAGGGTACTTAATTACATTATGTTTGCACATCAAAGCGTGTTAGTTTGTAATAATATCTCGTTTTCTCCAGGTTAGGGTATGTAAATAACTTACATAATTTCCCGCCTAATGTAAATGGACATAATTTGGGTTGACCGCCTGGAAAGCTTTCTTTAATAGAAATAGGCAACACTGAAAATGGCTTCTATCACTTCAACATTAAACAAGGTAACATATCAGCTTTTACCATACCGCTCTAGAAATCACACCCAGCAATTTGGTTACACGTAAAGAACAAGACGTTCAGTAAATAACATACAGCCAACTTTCTCTTAAATGTGTGGGTATAGTTATAACTCTTTGTCCTTTTCCAGGAGTATAATTGAATGTTGCTTGTAGTAGCTTGTTGAAATACCACGTGCTATACGGATATAATACGTTGATTGATTGAATCCTCACCTGATTTATATATATATACACACACACACACACTAATACAGCCATCACAATAACACAGGTGATCAGACAAAATTCAACACTCACCCAAGTATACGGAGATAATGACCATGATATCCATGCATCTCAAATGAAACAACAACACAACAACAGCTTCCTACCCAAATCCTTCCTCGTATAAAAGTACACACACTAGTAAGCCTACATACATCACAGTAACAAAGGTTTTCAGACAACTTCTACACTCACCCAAGTACACGGGGATACAAGAACATGATGCCGCAAAACCCCTAAAGAATCAACAACAAGAAGAAGAACTACAACAATAGACTCTACCGCGGGTCAAGGACAACGAATTCTAATCGCCGTAGTCGAGTGTTGAAATATTTGGTGATATATATAATATTTTCGATTGGAAATACACACTATATATGCTATACAGTATAACGTGTGAGTAGTTATAAATCCATAAATACAAAGAAGAAACGAAGTAAAACAAAAATTAACTTGCTGAGAATTGATCCACGAACTTCCAGACTATGAGTCCAGGTCGCCACCGTTAAGCCACACATGACGTACACTGATATTTGGATAACAACTAGTTTAGTACAACTCTATAATATTTTGTCTTGCAATCAACGATTTCAATAGCGTTGACTGCCGTTTTTATAAACTATTTGATACTAAATATGTATTCATTTGTTCAGTACATTCCTAAAAGGATATAAAATTACAAAGTTACGGAAATATATGAATTTACGAGCAAAACATAGCGGCAATTGTGATTAAACGGGACGGCACGAACAAGCACGTTACGGCTCGGTCAACCTGAACTGTTAGTCACTACTGCGGTTACATAGGCCTATTCTATTTTAAAATGCTAATATCCTACTGGTCACCTCCTTGAGGACAGTTTAAAGCCCCCTATGTCCGATGATCGTATTTGGTAAGGCCAGGCCGGGTTGAATCGTAAGTTACTGTTGGGCTATAATACTTGCATGATTCGTACATCCGCCATATTGAACCTATTTGGCTGATGACCTTGTCGTTTGGGCAAAAGACGCTTCCCACATTAGGGTATATCGTTGAAAACTTTGGTAGAGACCGGATGATTAGGTTGGTCTTTATTTATTTGAGTTAAGCTCAGAACATTTGGGTGGGCGCCGTTTATTTTTTGTTATGACGGCGGCGATATACAACATTACACTGAGTGCCATGCTGGTGCTACCTCTGTACCAAAGGTGGTTCAATTTGGTTTCGTTGTGTTTGAATTGATAGGGGGGATCGATTTGCACACATACACGGCCACCATCTTCTAGATATTGGGCTGATGACCTTGTGGTTTGGTCAAAAGTCGCTTCCCACATGAAGGCATGTTGTTGCAAAATTTGGTAGTGATCAGATGATTAGGTAAGTCGTAATTTAATTTAAGCTTTGAACATTTGATTGGCCGGCATTAAGTTTCCGTCAAGATGGTGGCGATATAAAACATGGCACTGAGGTGCCCTTTGCTAGTGCTACCTCTGTAGCAAATTTCGTTCAAGTCGGTTTTACCGTGTTTGAATTGATACGGGGTGGGGGTGGACAGACATACCAAATCACACACACATACAGTACACACACGCTCACAGACACACAGTTTTTTGGCCCTGTGTAGATCTCATAAGTCTACTTTCATTTTTTTTTTCAAAAATTGGAAGTAGGAAAAAAAACATGACCTATGATTGCAGGATTTAAAAACACAATAAACTGCATCCTTTCTTCATCATTGCTGTCATTGATAACACGTAAAAATACAACGCCTATCAATAGAAATCATGAAACATCTATTCAATTGTACATGTTTGATCCTTCAATGGAGTCTTCTTCAGCTTATATGTAATTTATAATATATTTTAGTTAGAAACTCAGAGTAAAAATAACTTAACTAAACTGTACTAATGGATATTCTCACACAATAAAATAAAATAAAATAAAATAAAATGAATTGAAACAATATAATTTTGAACTGAAGATGAGAAAGAACTGAAGAATATTGTAAAAAACTTTACGTGCAAACAGAAATCAAAATGATAAATTTCTTGAATTATTATCCAAACAAAGTGTATCCATCCGTCTACAGTATATGGAAGACATCTTCCGATTTAGATCTTATGACACATTGAGTTGTTTACTATAAAAAAGAAAAGAAAATATCATAATAGACTATTGGTCTCAATTTAAACTGTAAGAATTAGAGATCGAAAATTTAACATTAAACTTACCGGAAGGACGCCTATTTGATACGTTCATTGTAGTGGGCACTATTAATTTTTAATCTTAAAAACCGTAGTAAATGTATTTATACCTCATTGGCTCTTGTTGAAATTATTATGTAGATTATAGGTTAAAGATTAAATTTCTTCCTTGACATACCTGTGAATATAGGAACGAATACATTATCCTAACTACACTCGTACATTGAATTAATTTAAAAAAAGCGCAATGAATGATTTTGAAACTCTTACCTAGCATGGTATTAGTTATAGCTATTTATTGTCATTGATTCAGTTAGAGTGTTTGCGACACTGTGTTCATGTAGTCCCATATACAGTACTTGGGTGTATGTGGAATTTATCTGATAACCTGTGTCATGGTGCCTGTATTAGTGTGTGTATTGGAACTTAGGATTTAGGTAGGAGGCAACCACGGCCTTAATTTAGGTACCATTCCAGCATTTTCCTGAAGCTGAGGTGGGAATCAAACCAATTTCTGTTTACTCTGCACCATAAAGCTGAGTGTTCCAACCCTCACACCAGATGAAATTTCTAGGTAGAGTCGGGAATCAAACTCGGATCTTTGCAGTAACAGCCAAGAGATGGGTGTACATTCTTTCTGAAATGACTTCGTTAACAGTTACTTTTCTTTTCCAATAGCACGTGACAAAGCTGTGAAGACACCCTCAATTTATACAAACCAGGCAGAGTACGCGACACTGGACAGCCATTACAACAGTTCTTACTATGCTCGTGAACTACCACCAATACCGAAGAACTGTCCCACACAAATGGGCGTTGCAGGTGAGTATCATCTTTGCCATATTTTTATAATTAATTGACATATTCTAGAAGTAGAACGTATTTCCTTGCCTCCCTGTCAGTATTGGTAAAATGAATGTCTTACACTTGGTAAATCTATATAGAAAAACACCATAAGGTGGACATATAAATCATCAATGGACGGGAAATGGAGGATGGAAACATGGAAAGGGCAGAGGGAGAAATAAAGTAAAAACACACAAAAGGGATAAGGTTGATCTCCACAGCCGAATACATCACCATCTTCAAAGGTAGACATTTCACACCTTCAATCCAATTAAGGGTTCTTTATGGTTTTAGCCCCTGATGAGCTCATTTTGAAATTCCAGTCTCTCAGGATGGGCAGCAAACAGTTCTCCTGTTGCTCAAAAAATACATAACAGGGGAATTTTCAATGAGATCTTCTGTCCTTTTCCCATGTTTTGATCACCCAAACCATTGATTCCTTACACTTAGTAACATTGTATTAATTTGATTGTCACATTACTGACCAGATATCCATAATATATCATATACGGTACGGTATTCAAATTGTTTGACCAAGATACTCGGTGAATAATGTACTATCTCAAAGGGGATAGACTAATATCAGCACTGAGATAATTCTAGGATTAATTATTAAAGAATATTATGTTACAATGAACTAGGCTGTGTGTTATTCCTCCTTTCCCTATTCTTCGACTCGTTTAAATGATTTAACTTCTATGTTCAACATACCGTACTCGATACAGAAATCCTTCGTAATTGTACCTTAAGAGGGCAACTTAGTCTACCCCTAGCAGTTATGATGCCAACCTCTGCCGATCAATAACAATAACAATTTGAGCCGCATTGACCCCTATCCGCAGTGGTGAGTATTTGACACACAACAACAGTTGCGCGGTTCAAAAATGTGGGTAAAATGTCTTAAAAACACCATTTTACACCTATTTTTGCATTTTGTATTTTGATGTATTTATTACTTAATAAAACAATAAGTGCATCCGATTAATAAAACATACTTTCGCTATTGTGAAAGTAATCCGTTTATGTTACACTTATGTTCACATCAAAATTTACACACATGGACACCAATCGAAATAACCAAATGTAGTCCTTCCTGAAATCTTCAATATTGTAATTAAATGTTACAGAAGATTAAATGATAGTAGTAACAGTCTGGCTGGTCTGTACTGTGCAGTGCAGACAGTGCCAAACTGTAGTTTTGTGTCTATTTCTCTGGGATTTTGTACATTATGAGCGATTCTTTTTTTCTAAAAAGCATTTTTGGCAAATGTGCTACTGTGCAGATGAGGCAAGGTACCGGGTTCTGCTAGCATGAGGGCTGAAACGCGGTGTCTTGTATTTGGGGGGGGGGGGGGGGGGCAAGATTCTTGGTGCTGTGAGCGATTTTAGCGTGAGAGCTGGAATCTAGTACTTTTTGGAGAGCAAGATAGCACTTAGCAGATTGGCTACTGTGCAGTGGTCAGAGGTCCCAGGTCTGATTCCTGGTTCCGTCAGCGTGAGGGCTGGTGCCTTGTACTTGGGCTATTTTGTATGTTCTATATCATTATTCCTTGTACTTTTTGCATTTTATTTTTCTTAGTTGAGAGGTCCCGCGTCCGATTCTTGGTGCTTTGTAGTTTTTTGTATGTTGTATCTTAGGGACTTGTAATTTTTGCGACAAGCGATTATAGACCTTGCGTGTTTGTTACAAGCGTCCAATAAAGCGATCAATGCTATCTTAGGGACTTGCACTTTTTGCGATAGACGATCAATGCTATTATAGGGACTTGTGTTTTTGGAGGCAAGCGCTCAATGCTATAGGGACTTGTACATTTTGCGACAAGCGATCAATGCTATTATAGGAGTAGGGGGGCAAGAAGGGTTCTAACTCACAGCCTACTTTCCTACGAAGTTTGCCGATATCTCCCGAACTCGTGTTCGGGTTTTGATATGAGACGTGTCATAGGACTCAGAGTGACGCCCACTTTGCTTTGGAGAACGTATGTTTCCCCCAAATTAAAAACTACCCCTACTGGGGGGTGAAATAGTAATATGAGTTGAAATTTATTTTGGAGGTTGAGGGGGTAGGGACCTTTCATTTATGTCGAACACACTTTTTTGTAAGACATTTTGTTTTCAAAATATCGGCCATTTTGAAAATGGAACTTTTTTGTTTTTTTAACCTAGAGACACGGAGTGTACCGTATACATTTTTCTGGCGGACTCTGTATATACAATATATATATTTGTTTGCTCCATAAACCTTTTTTCCGATGTTACGATGACTTCACGAGTCAGAAATTTTGTTGAAAAGTGGTCAGGAAAAGTCAGGAAAATTGAAAACTCTGTGTACACCATTCATTAAGAGAGCATTCGCACACCTAGTCCCATTGGTGTCAGGCTGGGAATATTTTCTACTACTGCCTAACATTTTTCTGTGAGTTTACTTAAACTTTTAACGGTTATTGTGCTAATAGCTCGATTGAGGAGCTTCGTGAACTCTCCTGCTAGCAGATAGCCAATTTGACGTTATAAAAGTTTGCCATAAAAAATCTTCTTTTAATTATTTAAAAATGTAATTTATACAAAAGAAAATTAAATGAATGGTTATGAAATGCCGAGTCAGCTTTGATGAGGCCAATGAAGTTATTTTTAACAAATTCACAAATTTTCCTTGGGCCAACGCTCGTATAGACAGCTATACAGCTTTCACTGTTGAGACGACAGCTTACTAGTAATTTCCTCCCTTCGTTCCTTCGGCTTGATTAATCTGCACATCGTCCTGATCTTGCTTTCAACAATATGGTGACACCCTTACCTCAATACATCTAGTTAAGAGTCACTTTTAAGGCATTCTTGAAATTTACGGATATCATTAACAGAATGGGGTCTGCTACATGATAATTTGATAACTAACAGAGCATGGTGAGCCAGCAATCAAATTTAGTCATCAAAAAGATTGGTAAAAGAGCCGATACCAGGAATTGATGGCAGCTGAAATCCGTGCCAATACAAACAGTCGAATGTAACGAAATGTGCCTACTACATTACATTACATTACATTTCCATTTCCTCTTCTAGAATGTACCGTAAGTATGTAGTTAGTTTTAGTTGTAAGTATGTAGTTAGTTTGTTTATTAGATATATATACTTGTTCTATTAGACTGTAGTGTGTGAGTGTGTCTGGTGGCAGTTGCATTGTTTATTAGATATAGTTCATTGTTTCACTAGACTGTGATGTGTGAGGGTGCATGTGAGTGTGCCTGGTGACAGACAGTTTTAGTGGTAGTATTTGTAGTTGGTGGAACTTTAGTATTTTTCGTTAGTAGAATTTTGGTACTTAATTGTTAGTAGAAGGTTAGAATTTTTGTTAGTAGAATTGCTCTTTACTTATTCTGAAGGGAGTAGCAGCCTTTCAGAATAAATCAATTCTTCACTTGTCTTTTGGACAGTTAAGATATTGATAATATAAGCCAGCTAATAGCTCCACTGCGTTCTGCTGCACGGCTGAAAGCAACGGGAAACTACAGCCGTAAAGCTATTCCCGAGGATATGCACCTCTATATGCATAATTATATGTGATGATGGCCTCCTTCCTTCTAAAATTCCAATCTGGAGGTAAACTAGTCCCCCGTTCGGATCTCCGGGTGGGGACTACTCACCGAAGTGACAAAGAGGATATCTGACATTCTATGGATCGGAGCGCGGAATGTTAGAAGTCTGCTAGGAAGTGGAAGGTTAGAAAACTTAGAAAGGGAAATGGATAGGTTGAGGTTGGATTAGGTTGGGATTAGCGAAATGCGCTGGCAGGAAGAACAGGACTTTTGGTCAGGTGACTATAAGGTCATTAGCACTAAATCAAACAATGGCCAAGCAGGGGTTGGCCTCATATTGAGTAGGAAACTTGGACAGCGGGTGGAATATTATGAGCAATGTAGTGAACGGATTATTGTAGCAAAAATCAATACTAAACCTACGTGCACCACAGTGGTACAAGTCTATATGCCTACCAGTCAAGCTGATGATGAAGATGTTGAAAAGGTCTACGAAGAAATAGATGAAATTCTGAGGTATATCAAGGGTGATGGAAATGTTATAGTAATGGGAGATTGGAATGCTGCGGTAGGAAAAGGGAGATAAGGGAATATAGTAGGAGATTTCGGATTAGGTGAAAGGAATGATTGAGGAAGTAGGCTGATGGAGTTCTGCACCGAGCATGAATTGGTCATAGCTAACACCTTATTCAATAACCACAATAGAAGAATATACACATGGATGACACAGGAGATACAGGGCGTTACCAAATCGACTTCATTATGGTCAAGCAGAGGTTTCGAAACCAGATTTTGGATTGTAAAACATATCCTGGTGCTGACATAAACTCTGACCACAATCTGGTTGTGATGAAATGCAGATTAAAGTTGAAGAAACAGAAGAAAAGTCAAAAGCCAAAAAGGTGGGCGATAGACAGACTGAAAGTGAAGGATGTAAACGAAAGATTCAAGAAGAGTATAAAGGAAGGACTAATGAAATACCCTAAACAAACTTCAATTGCAGACGAATGGGCACTTTTGATGAATGAAATACTAAAATCCGATAACATTGGTAGGATAGAAAGCATAGGTAAAAAACCGTGGATCACTCAGGATATACTAGAATTGATGGATGAAAGGCGGAAACACAAGAATGTAAGAGATGAAAAGGGGAAAGCAGAATACAGACGTGTGAGAAATGAGGTTAACAAGAAGTGCAAGGAAGCGAAAGAAGAATGGTCGAAAGAGAAATGTGCAGGCATAGAAAATTGTCTGAAATTAGGAAAAGTAGACACAGCTTATCGAAGGATTAAGAATACTTTTGGGAAAAGAAGACTAAGTGCTGTAATATTAAGGACACAAATGGAAAGCTCCTAACAGTTAACGAAGAAAAGGTTGAGAGATGAGAAGCTTACATATTGTGTTTGTATAAGGGAAAGGAGATTGAGAATCATGTAAAGGAAAGTGAGGAGGAAATTGATGAGGATGCAAAAGGAGATTTAATATTGAGATCAGAATTTGACAGAGAATTGGATGACTTGAGCAGGAACAAAGCACCAGGCATAGATGATATACCGATTGAGTTGCTACGCTGCATAGGAGATGAAGGTCTGATCAGGTTATTTCACTTGGTGTGTAGGATTTATGAGACAGGTGAGGTACATTTCAAGAAGAATGTTGTCATCTCTATACCAAAGAAAGTGGGTGCTGACAAATGTGAAGATTACCGTAAAATCAGCTTGATTACTCATGCTTCAAAGATCCTGTCTAGAATAATTTACAAGAGGATGGAAAGCCAGATAGAAACGGAGTTGGGTGAAGACCAGTTTGGTTTCAGGAGAAATGTAGGAACAAGGGAAGCTGCACTAAGTCTTAGGCTGATTTTGGAAGGTAGAATAAGGAAAGATAAGAGAACGTTCATGGCTTTTGTAGACTTAGAAAAGGCTTTTGATAACGTTGATTGGACTAAATTGTTTGACATTTTGAAATCTATTAGAATAAAGTACAGGGATAAGAGGGTGATATACAATCTATTCAGAAACCAGATAGCAGGCATTCGAGCTGAAGGACATGAGAGAGAAGCTGGTATTCAGAAAGGTGTAAGTCAAGGCTGCAACTTATCACCCATACTTTTCAATCTTTACATTGAACAAGCAATGAAGGAAATTGGAGAAAATTTAAAGTGGGAGTGAAGATTCAAGGAGAAATAATTTCAACTCTGAGATTTGCTGATGACATCGTCATCTAGGCCGACACGCCTGAGGATTTGAATGAGTTTTTGAATAGTATGGACTCCGTCTTACGGAAAGAATACATTATGAAAATTAATAAATGTAAAACAAAAATACTAGAATGCAGCCGAAATAAATCAGAAACCTCTATGGAGATCAAATTGGCAGGTGAAAAGCTGAAGGAAGTAGGAGACTTCTGTTACTTAGGAAGCAAAATAACCAGTGATGGACGAAGCAAAAAGGATATGAAAAGTAGGTTGGCTCAGGCAAGGAAAGCATTTCTACAAGAAAGGAATCCGTTGACATCGAATATAGATTTAGGTATTAGAAAGTCATTTTTGAAAACCTTTGTCTGGAGCGTGGCGCTCTGTGGAAGTGAAACCTGGACTTTTGGTGCAGCAGAAAATAGGAGAATTGAAGCATTTGAAATGTGGTGATACAGGAGAATTATGAAGATCAGATGGGTAGATAGAGTTACAAACGAAGAGGTATTGAGACTAGTGGGAGAGGAGAGATGTTTCTGGCGACTGCTAATGAAGAGAAGAGATAGGTTGGTAGGACACATACTAAGGCACCCAGGAATAGCAAGCTTAGTGATGGAAGGAAGGGTTGAGGGCAAAAACTGTAGGGGTAGACCAAGGTTAGAATATGTTAAACAGATTGCCTCGGATGTAGGGTGTGGTAGCTATGTAGAGATGAAACGATTAGCACAGGGCAGGGAGATATCGAGAGTTGCATCAAACCAGTCAAAAGACTGAAGACTCAAACAACAACAACAACATCCTAGAGATTTGAAATTTGGTTTGTGGGTAGAGGGGTAAGGACCTTTCATTTGCGTGAAACCAACTTTTTTGAAAATTTTTTAATTTTGGAACTATAGCCCATTTTTCAAAAACTTTGTTTTGTCCTAGGGACTTGAAATTTGGTATGGGGGGGGGGTAGAGGGAGTAAAGACCTATCATTGACGTGAAGCAAACTTTCTTGTAAAATTCCTTATTTTGGAACTATAGCCCATTTAAAAAAATGTTTTTTTCTAGAGACTTGAATTTTATTTTGATTTATGTTAAATATCCTTTTTATAAAAATGTCAGTTTTAAAATATAGCCCATTTTAAAAATGATTTATTATTATTTTTTATTCTAGAGTCTTGAAATTTGACTTGCAGGTAGAGGGGGAAGACCATTAATTTATGTGGAACGAACTATTTTGTAAATTTCTAATTTTGGAACTAGAAAAAAATGAGAAAAAATATTGAAAAATCACACTAATTTTAAACTGAGAGTGGGCTAGGTATTTTTTGGAAAAAATAAAAAATAAAAAATAAGAATAATACCATTCGGTCACTGTGACAGTATTCCAATAGAACAATCGATATTTTGACAGGATGGTGGGTCGTAATTCAACGGTTCGTTTTTCCGATGTGACTGGCCATCCTTGAAAATGCATTAATCGATATTTCATGAAGCATGGATCGCAGAGGCGTATATGATGGTTCATGCATTAATCGATATTTCATGATCCATGAATCGCAGAGGCGTATGCAATGGTTCATGCATTAATCGATATTTTATGAACCATGAATCGCAGAGGCATGGGCGATGGTTCATGCATTAATCGATATTTCATGAACCATGAATCACAGAGGCGTATGAGATGTTTCATGGATTAATCGATATTTCACGAATCATTAATCGCAGAGGCGTAGGCGATGGTTCGTGCATTAATCGATATTTCATGAACCATGGTTCGCAGAGGCGTAGGCGATGGTCAATGCATTAATCTATATTTCATGAACGATGGATCGCAGAGGCGTATGCGATGGTTCACGCATTAATCGATATTTAATGAACCATGAATCGCAGAGGCGTAGGCGATGGTTCATGCATTAATCGATATTTCATGAACCATGAATCACAGAGGCGTATGCGATGGTTCTTGCATTAATCGATATTTCACGAATAATTAATCGCAGACGCGTAAGCGATGGTTCGTGCATTAATCGATATTTCATGAACCATGGATCGCAGAAGGCGATGGCTAATACATTAATCGATATCTCATGAACCATGGATCGCAGAGGCGTAGGCGATGGTTCATGCATTAATCGATATTTCATTAACCATGGATTGCAGAGGCATATGCGATGGTTCATGTATTAATCGATATTTCATGAACCATGGATTGCAGGGGTTTATGCGATGGTTCATGCATTAATCGATATTTCATGAACCATGAATCACAGAGGCGTATGCGATGGTTCTTGCATTAATCGATATTTCACGAATAATTAATCGCAGAGGCGTAGGCGATGGTTCGTTCATTAATCGATATTTCATGAACCATGGATCGCAGAAGGCTATGGCTAATACATTAATCGATATTTCATGAACCATGGATCGCAGAGGCGTAGACGATGGTTCATGCATTAATCGATATTTCATTAACCATGGATTGCAGAGGCATATGCGATGGTTCATGTATTAATCGATATTTCATGAACCATGGATTGCAGGGGTTTATGCGATGGTTCATGTATTAATCGATATGTCATGAACCATGTATTGCAGGGGTTTATGGGATTGTTCAACTGATGCTTGGTGAAAACATGACAGTGATGATTGAAAAAACCAAAGTATGAGGATTGCCGCCGAGCTATAAGTCATGACATTGACAGTGTGTGGGTGTGGAAATTGGAAATGTGAAATGCCAACCACAGGACACGCATTAATCGGGAATTGAACCTGGATTACACTTACCAGTTATTTGCTGCGCTCCAATAAGAATAAATATTCAAACATTTATGTATATTATATGTGTGTATCTATGATATTTCAGTCTCAGTTCTCAACTAAAAATGACTCACTGAATTCCCTTTGTGTTAATGCAAAAGTGCAGAGTGTGTAATACGCATTATATGACACTTCCGGTAAAACAACTGATAGCCTGCAGAATGGCGAGTGAGTGTACAGCCTCCATAGAATAACGCTAGCGACTTGAGGTTGAGAGGTACTATTCCAACATTTGATCAAAGACAACGTGTGGAAACTACAGAAAACCACTTTCAAGAATTACTGAGGTGGGAATCGAACCTCTTCTACTCATTTGTGGTACCCGAGGCTGACTAGACCCTGTTTCAATCCTGAAACCGGAAATTAAAGTTTGTGCCAGAGCCTGGATTCAAACCTGGGAAAGAGGGATGGGAAGAGTGATTGGGTTCGACAAGGAAGTCGAGAGGAGACGGCTGTGGCCTTACAGGATATATCATTCCAACATTTGCCAAAAGACAATGTGGAAAACCACTTGTAGGATAGTTGAGGTGGGAATCGAATCCTTTTTACTCATTCAAACGGCTTGAGGCTCAGGTGACCCTGTTTTAATCTTTATACCACTTTTTAAAAATAAAAAATAAAAGACAAGGCAAATACCAAGTTGGACTGGGTTTGATATAGAGTTAATGGTGCCTATCGCACACTTGACTCTAAGGAAGCCAAAACAATAAAAGATGTTGGTAGAGCAGTTGTAAAATCGCTATGTGTAGACAACTACCTAGGGGTTTTATGATCTAGCAAAGCTATGTCGCATAAACAGTGCAGGATACAATCCAGCAACCATAATTTGTACCTTGTGGAACAGAGAAAACGCACTCTTGCCTTGATGAATATCAAATGTGTGTAGACGAATGACCTACACATTAGCCTACCACGGGGTTATGGCCATGAAGAAAAGGAGTGATGTTTTGTATTTTATTGTTTGGGGACATGGCTTTTTGTAGCTAGTAGATTTAGTACATTTTGTATATTGTAAATATTTGTTTGTGTAATTGTAAGAAAGTAGGCTACTCGTCAGGTCTATTTCCCTTATTCTCAAAGCGCAGTAGTAATAAACCTCTATGTTTCTGGAAACACATAGACAGACTACACAATTGCCATGGTCAAGCACTTGCATTACAATCTTTTACAAAAACTAAAAATGAAAAAGGAAAATCATGTTTATACACAAAGTGAAAGAAATGTGTAACCAGAAAAATGGAAAATCCATGTTTGATTATTAACAAACTTTTAGAAAACTTTAAACTAACATTAAAAAAAATATACACTACATATAAATGGGAAATTGACAAAAAATATGTAAACAACAAAATGGAAAAATCTATGTTTAGTATTATAAAATTCAAAATCTTGAAACTGACATTTTAAAAATAAAAAAAATGGAAAATTGACAAATGGCAATGTGTGAAATGTGAAAATAAAGAAAAAAATTAACAAATGGCTATCATCATTTTAAAAAGTTAAAAAACATGCGATCTATGGTTGATGTATGAATTTTGTGTTAAAGCTGGAAATTGAACTCAAGAGCTTTGATGTGACAGCTAACTATGCCAACCGCTACGCTAGAAAGGCAACTTTATACCACTCTTAATGAACAATAATAAGAAACAGAATAATAAAATAATGTTAGATTTTTTTTAGGATGAACATGGTAACACTGTTTCTGTTCCACGGTCTGCTAGCCACTAGCCAGCTTCTGGGGTCTTGGAGAGCGATACAGATGACATTTAGTAATGAGACATGACATGTTTCAAAGTATTCGAGTTTGCTTCTAAGTGAAAACTGATCATGTACAAGGCAGCAAGAGTTCTAACCCCCTTACCTAAAATAACTCTTGCTTTAACATGGCTTAGCGATACTGTATTATTATGATACTCGATACACAAGCCATAGATAGAGTGTATTGTTTAAGCCCACTCTCTCTTTCTAAACATAGCTAGAGACATCGATGATTAACAATGGCATTAATAGTGGGGGGATGTAGTGAAAGTAATTAAGGAAAAAACAGACAATAACCATAAAATATTTTTAATTCTTTCTTTCTTTCTTTCTTTCTTTCTTTCTTCGGCCTTTCCCAATTAATTGGGGTCGCCGGAGCCAACCATGCTCATTTTGGTATTGGCTGGGGATTTAAGGCCGGGTGCCCTTCCTGACGCCACGTGATTTTCAATGTGATAATTCCACCCCGCTATCACCGGAATTCGAACCCAGGCCGTCCGGGTGAAACGCGAGAAGCTAAGCCACTACGCCATCACGCTCCCCCATAAAATATTTTTAATAATTTCATTTTATAATAGATACACACTGAATACAACTCTCTATTTCTTTACCATTGTTTGATATAGATTTTTAAACACGACGCTTGTTGTAGATTCTTTTATAACTTTCACCATTTACTCTTGTTCTTAAAAACTGGGGAACCCGCAATGGTTTTATAGACATAAAACCCTTATCCTCTTCTTTTTCATCATCATTATCATCATCATCATTATGAATACGGTATTAACATCATAATTATTATAGTCATTGTCACCATCTTTATCATCATCATCATCCTCAAAATCCCTAGAACTATCCAATTCCTCTTGTTCGTATTCCTCAGGGATCTATTGTAGAGTCGGCGTTACTTTTGATATTTTAAAGTTTTTTTTGAGTGTTGCCAACTGTCCTTATATAACTTTTTGAGGAGATGATGAATGCTTTTCGACAAACAATGCTCTATCTGTGCTGCAATATCTTTTTCTTCGACTTGCTTTTTTTTAACTTGGTTAGAGTATTTTGTGCATTTAAATGTGTATTCATTTGAGATTCACAATGATGTTCGTTTGAAGTATTTACGTTGGAGTCTTTTGTTTTAATCATTCCTCGACACTTTTGGATCGTTGTTTTGAACATCGCCAAATAACAGTTTCATTTTTATTGGTTGTTTTTACAATATATGTATACCCATTATAGTAGACACATGGCTTGCCATGGCTGGTTGTTGAGACTTCCATATCAACAAATACACATGCATTAAATTTTAGTAAAGTCACTCGAGTAATAATAACAGTAAAAAAATCAAGTGGATTGATATTTTTTAAAGGTGGAATTACCAAAGTACTGTCAAAAATAATAATTACATACACAATTTTAGACTAAAGGCGATTTTCACACACACCCAATTTCCTCAATGTCAAGATTTATACTGAATAGAATTCATAGTGATTATGATTTTTATTAACTGTGATTGATAGTAATCATGATTAGTAGGCGCGATTCATAATGGGCGCGTTTTATAGCAGGCTCAAGAAAAATCGTGCTCAGTTAAAATCATGCTCGCTATAAAACGCATCCAGTATCAAATGCATCTGCTAATCATATCTACTATAAATTGGGCCTGCTATAAAACGCGCCCAGTATGAATCACGCCTACTAATCATGGTTGCTATCAATCACAGTTAATAAAAATCATAATCACTGTAAATTGTATTCAGAATAAATCTTGACATTGAGGAAAGAGTGTGTGTGTGTGAAAATCGCCTTTAGTCTAAAATTGTGTATGTAATTATTATTTTTGACAGTAGTCCTACTTTGGTAATTCCACCTTTAAAAAATATCAATCCACTTAATTTGTTACTGTTATTTTTACTCAAGTGATTTTACTACAATTTAATTCATGTGTATTTGTGGATATGGAAGTCTCAACAACCAGCCATGGCAAGTCATGTGTCTACTATAAAGGATATACATATATTGCAAAAACAACCAATAAAAATGAAACTGTTATTTGGCGATGTTAAAAACAACGATCGCAAAAGTGCCGAGGAATGATTAAAACAAAAGACTCCAACGTACTTACCTCAAACGAACATCATTGTGAATCTCAAATGAATACACATTTAAATGCACAAAATACTCTAACCAAGGTAAAAAAGCAAGTACGAGAAAAAGTTATTGCAGCTCAAGATAGTGCATTGATTGTTGAAAAGCTTTCATCATCTCCTCAAAAAGTTATGTTAGGACAGTTGGCAACTCTCAATAAAAAACTTAAAAATATCAAAAGCAACGCTGACTCTACAAGAGATCCCTGAGGAAAAGGAACAAGAGAAATTGGGTAGTTCTAGTGATGTTGAGGATGATGATGATGATAATGATGTTGACAATTACTATAATAATTATGATGATAATACCGTATTCATAATGATGGTGATAATGATGATGAAAAAGAAGGCGATAAGGGTTTTATGTCTATAAAACCATTGCGGGATCCCCAGTTTTTAAGAACAAGAGTAAATGTTGAAAGTTATAACAGGATCTACAACAAGCGTCGTGTTTAAAAATCTATATCAAACAATGGGAAAGAGATAGAGAGTTGTATTCAGTATGTATCTATTACAAATTGAAATTATTAAAAATATGTTATGGTTATTGTCTGTTTTTCCTTAATTACTTTCTCTGCATCCCCCCACTATTAATGCCATTGTTAATCATCGACAGTCTCTAGCTATGTTTAGAAAGACAGAGTGGACTTAAACAATACACTCTATCTATGGCTTGTGTATCGAGTATCATAATAATACAGTATCGCTAAGCCATTTTAAAGCAATAGTTATTTCAGGTAAGGGGGTTTGAACTCTTACTGCCGTGTGCATGATCAGTTTTCACTTAGAAGCGAGCTATAATACTTTGAAACATGTCATGTCTCATTACAAAATGTCAACTGGATCGCGCTCCAAGACCCCAGAAGCTGGCTAGTGGCTAGCAGACTGTGGAACAAAAACAGTGTTACCATGTTCATTCTTTAAAAAAATCTAACATTATTTTATTATTCTGTTTCTTATTATTGTTCATTAAGAGTGGTATAAAATTTCCTTTGTAGCGGAGCGGTTAGCATAGTTAGCTGTCACATCAATGCCCTTGAGTTCAAATCCCAGCATTAACACAAAATTCACACTTCAACCATAGAGCACAATGTTTTTCAATTTAAAATAAATGATGATAGCCATTTGTTCATTTTTTTTCTTAATTTTCACATTTCACATGTTGCCATTTGTCAATTTTCAATTTTTTAATTTTTTAAATGTCAGTCTAAAGTTTTTGAATTTTATAATATAAAAACATAAATTTTCCATTTCGTTGTTTACACATTTGTCAATTTCCCATTTACATTTTTTATTAAATGTTAGTTTTTTTATTTTGTTAATATACAAACATGGATTTTCCATTTTGCTGTTTACACATTTTTTCATTTTGTGTAGGCCTATGTTAAAAGTTCATATTTGCGAAACATGATTTTCTATTTTCATTTTAAGTTTTGTTAATGATATTAATGCAAGTGCTTGATCATTCCAATGGTGCAGTCTGTCTGTATGTTTCCAGAAACATAGAGGCTTATTACTACTACGTTTTGAGAATAAGTGATATAGACCTAACGAATAGTCTACTTTCTTACAATTACAAAAACAAATATTTACAAAATACAAAATCTACTAAATCTACTTGTTACAAAAAAGGAATGTCTCTAAACAATACAATACAAAAAATCGCCATGGTAGGCTAATGTGTAGGTCATTTGTCTACACACATTTTTTATTCATCAAGGCAAGAGTGCGTTTTCTCTGTTCCACAAGATTCAAATTTATGGTTGCTGGATTGTATCCTGCACTGTCTATGCGACATAGCTTTGCTAGATCATAAAACCGCTAGGTAGTTGTCTACACATAGCGATTATACAACTGCTCTACCTACACCTTTTGCTCTTTTGGCTTCCTTAGGGTCTAGTGTGCGATAGGCACCATTAACTCTATATCAAACCCAGTTCACCTTTGTATTTGCCTTGTCACAAAATTTAAAAGAGTGGTATAAAAATTAAAACAGGGTCACCTGAGCCTCAAGCCGTTTGAACGAGTAAAAAGGATTCGATTCCCACCTCAACTATCCTACAAGTGGTTTCCCACTTTGTCTTTGGGCAAATGTTATAATGATACCCCCTGTAAGGCCACAGCCGCCACTTTTCCACTTCCTTGTCAACCCCAATCACTCTTCCCATCCCTCTTTCCCAGGTTTGAAACCAAACTCTGGCACAAAATTTAATTTCTGGTTTCAGGATTGAAACAGGGACTAGTCAGCCTCGGGTACCCCAAATGAGTGGAAGAGGTTCGATTCCCGCCTCAGTCATTCTTGAAAGTGGTTTTCTGTAGTTTCCACACGTTGTCTTTGATCAAATGTTGGAATAGTACCTCTCAACCTCAAGTCGCTAGCGTTATTCTATGGAGGCTGTACACTTCTTCGCCATTCTGCAGGCTGTTAGTTGTTTTACAGGAAGTGTCATATAATGCGTATTACACACTCGGCACTTTTGCGTTAACACAAAGGGAATTCAGTGAGTCATTTGTAGTTGAGAGCTGAGACTGAAATATCATCGACACACACATACGAGGCACGTCCATAAAGTAAGTTCCGTTTGGTAATAAAATTAAATACCGGGTGAGTTAGCCGTAGTTGTTAAGGCATGACTGCTGGCAGTCGCTCACATCCGGGAGGCGAGGAGGTTCGAATCCCCCCGCCGGCAACCTTGAAGATGGTCTTCTGTGGTTTCCCATCTTCCTTCCAGGCAAATGCCGGGGTTGGTCCCTAACTATAGGCCACAGCCGCTACCTTCCAACTCCTTGTCCTTACATTCAAACTTTCCTCCCCAGACAACACTCCACACATGACGGTACGTGTAGCTCACCCATTGGGTGTCTGCCTCGAAGCAGCTACAAAACAGGCGAGCCGAACATGTCCTCGGACACTCCCGGCAATAAAAGCCATACGCTAAAAAGAATAAAAGAATTTTAAAAAAATGTGTACAGATACAGAAAAAATATTTATTGCACAACATTCTACACCTCTTAAACAACTTTTCCACATAACTGCCGAACTTTTTCAGGCGTTGGTCATAGCGTGGCACAAGTTTTTGGATTCCTTCTTCATAGAAGTTTTCCGCCTGTGTATTCAACCAGTTTGAAACATCTTCTTTCTGCTCGTCGTCATTGTTGAAGTGTAGACCGCCAAGGAAAGACTTGAGATGTGTGAACAGATGAAGGAAAAAAGGAAGATTTTAGTTTTACGTGACCGTGAATCTTGTGATTTGAACAGATGAAAGTCGCTAGGAGCGAGGTCAGGAATGTATGGAGGAAAGTCAAACACGTCCCAGCCAAATCCCTGTAGGAGGTTTGTCGTCACATTTGCAGTGTGTGGTCGTGCGTTGTCGTGAAGAAAAACAACACCTTTTGACAGCAACCCTCGGCGCTTATTCTGTATTGCGCGGCGCAATTTCCGAAGTGTCTCGCAGTAAGCATCTGCGTTGATTGTTTGACCACGCGGTAAGAAATCAATGAGTAAGATGCCTTTCCAGTCCCAGAACACTGTGCACATCATTTATCGAGGTGTCAAGATTAGTTTCGGCTTAACCTTTGCTGGGGATAAAGTGTGCCTCCATTCCTTTGATTGCCGCTTACTTTCAGGGGTGTCGTAAGAAACCCAAGTTTCATCTCCTGTGACTATCTGTGTCAGAAATTCTTCGCCGCCTTCATTGTAACGGGTCAAATACTGAAGTGCACTACCCATCCGTTTTGTTTTGTGTTGCTCCATAAGAATCTTTGGTACCCAACGTCGGCAAAGTTTACGAAAGTTCAGTTTTTCGGTAACAATTTCATGAATTAGTGATCGTGAGATTTGGGGAAATTCCATAGCGAGAGAACTAATTGTAAACCTGTGGTTTTCCCGGATCTTGTCATCAATCGCGTGAACCAGTTCTTCTGTAACCAAAGATGGACGTCCACTTCGTTCTTCATCGTGCACTGCACTACGTCCTTCATTGAACTGTCGGACCCATCTTCTCACCATTGAATCACTCATCGCACTTTGTCCGTACACTTCGCAAAATTGCCGATAAATTTCAATTGGTTTCACTTTCCTAGCATTCAGAAAACGAATCACTGATCAGATTTCACAAGCGGCGGGATTTTCAATCAACACCGACATTGTACGAGTAAACGTGCACAACAACGCGTACGTGGCTGACAGCGCTCTCCAAATGGCGCACGTTTCTTCTCCTTGATACAGAGCGTCTACCGCACATATGCAGAACTGCGCTGCAGGGGAACGTACAACCAGTGGCGGTCCGTGAAGGGGAGCTGCAAAGCTTCAGCCAGCCCCCCCCCCCCCCCCAGGGTATTTGACAATATCAATTTACACTTTGAACGTAACGGGGTAACGGTATAATTAAGCGGATCTCTGCTGGGCCATTAAAATTTTTCGCAAGTATAGGCTGGCTTGTGAATCCGCTTCCCCCCACGGCTGCTGCATCCTCTGCACCAGCTTAAGAACTTAAATCGCACTTCTTGAATCCACTTCTCCCATTGCCAAGGCAGGTCATGAAAGCCTCTTTTAGAGCTGCACTCCATGCAGCAACGATACGAAGTGCCAACACATCTTTGGAAACAATCGGATATACAGTTTACAAACAGCTCAAATATTGTACTGGCAGCGGTTAACTGCTCCTAATTCTTATTCATAAAATTAGCAACTAATATTCTAATGCAATAAATTATAGATAGAATCATAATATAATAAATAAGCTATCACTCGTTCTCGAGTAAGATTGTCTTCTAAAGGTGAGTTCTTAGATGACTATATAGTCCAATCCTGGAAACACAAACTCGCCCACAGTAGCGACACACGTTGTTCGGAGCAACCACTGGCTCTTGTGGGTTGATCTTCCTATAAACCTCACGCTCTTTCCTCGCATTGTACTTCTCAGTCTCACGGCTTCGTCGATGTTGTTCGAAACATAGTGGACCTTGGTGGACGAAGCGACGCCATACCTGATGATTTGATGCTGTAGTCTCCCATTTATCCGTGTTGATTTGACATTTGTTTAAATTGTATTTTAGGACGTCTTTGAAGCGTTTCCGTTGCCCTCCTTGCTTTCTCTGTCCAATCCGCAACTGGCAGTACACGATTTGTTTTCGAAGACGACGTTCAGGCATGCGAACAACATGTCCTGCCCATCGAAACTGATGCTTTAATATCATAGCCTCAATGCTGGTAGTATTCGCTTCCTCCAGGACACTGATGTTGGTGCGTCGGTCTTCCCACTTAACTCCAAGAATTCTCCTGATGCAACGCTGATGGTACTTTTCCAAACACTTTAAGTGCCTTCTGTAGGTAGTCCAGGTTTCGCAACCATAGAGCAGAGAAGGTATTACAACAGCTTGGTACGCATGCAATTTGGTTGGAGTACTGTTGTCATGGTTGTCAAACACCCTTTTTCGTAGACGCCCAAACGCTGCACTGGCACATTTAAGGCGATATTGGATTTCAGCATCAATGTTAGCATTTGCTGAGAGATGACTGCCCAGGTAAGGGAAGTGTTCAATGTATTTTAAGTTGTCCCCGTTGATCATAATGGGAAAATCAGCAGCATTACGGTTGGACGTAGCAGGTTGATGGATAATTTGCGTTTTACTGGTGTTTATTTCCAGACCTATGCACTTATACGCGTCATTAAAAGCATTCAGAGCAGCCTCAAGGTCGTCTAGCGAGTTTGCCAATATAACATTGTCGTCAGCATATTGGAGAACGGAACCTGTCGATACCTTTGTCTTTGCTCGCAGTCTGCTAAGATTGAATAATCCTCCGTCAGTCCTGTATTCAATATCTACACCATGCGGAACTTTTTCTTTGATCAGGTGAAGCATAGCGCCAACAAAAATTGAGAATAATGTTGGGGCGATCACACATCCTTGCTTGACACCTGTTGTGATCTTAAAGGGTTCTCCAGGCCCATTGCTGTTAAGAACTGAGCCCTTCATATTATCGTGGAGTATTCTAATGATCTGAATGAATTTTGGAGGACATCCAATTCGAGCTAGGATTTTCCAAAGAGCTTCTCTATTGACTGAATCGAAAGCCTTGACGATATCAATGAAGACCATATAAAGAGGGCGATCTTGTTCCCTACATTTTTCTTGCATCTGTCTAGCACAGAAGATCACATCAGTTGTTCCTCGATTGGGTCTAAATCCACATTGGGTTTCAGGTAGTGATTCTTCAGCCAAAGGTTTAAGACGATTGGACAGGATTCTGGCAAGAATTTTTCCAGCTACAGAAAGCAGGGATATTCCACGATAGTTGCCACATTGAGCTCTGTCACCCTTTTTAAAGATTACTACTATCAAGGCATCCCTGAGATCATCTGGGATCGTTTCTGTTTTCCATATCTTGTCAACGAGCTTGTGAGTGTGGTGAACTAGTACAGTGCCCCCATCTTTAAATAGTTCAGCTGGAATCCCATCTATGCCTGCTTACTTATTATTCTTGAGTTGATTAATAGCAATTTCAACTTCTAGTAGGGAGGGACCTTCATCAAGCTGAGTTTGTACTGCTCTCTGAGGAATTTTGCTTAAAATGTTATCATTGACGTGGGTATCCCTGTTCAGTAGTTCGTCAAAATGTTCCCTCCAGCGGGAGTTGATTGAACAAGTGTCTCGGAGAAGTTCAGTATCATCTTTTGATTTTAGAGGATTTACGGTGTGACGGGATGGTCCATAGACTAATTTTGTTGCACTGAAGAAAGCATGTGTATTGTTGGTCTCAGCTAGATACTCCATTTCATGTGATTTAGATACCCACCAAAGGTTTTTCATGGCTCGAGTTCTCTTTAGGACTTCAGCCTTGGCATCTTGATAAAGTTGTTTTTTGGATGCAGATTTAGGGTTATTTTTCCATGCATTGAGCGCTTTCCTCTTCTCATCTATAAGAAATTGAATTTCTTGGTCATTCTCATCAAACCAGTCTTGATGCTTTTTCTTAGCAAATCCAGCTGACTCTTCGCAGGCTGAGAGTACTGCTGACTTGAACATTTGCCAGTGTTCTTCTATATTTTCTGGATAATCATCAGGCATCCTTTCACCAAGTAGTTTATGTAACTTTGATTTAACATTATCATCTTTAAGAAGTTCGGTATTGACCTTACGTCTTACGAGCTTTCCCTGCTTTCTACATTTCTGGGGAATTCGCAGAGCCATAACAGATCGGATCAGTCTGTGATCAGTCCAACAGTCATCAGCACTTGTCAGAGCTCTTGTGATGAGTACATCATGCTGATCTCGGGCACGCACTATCACATAATAAATTAGGTGCCAATGTTTTGATCTTGGATGTTGCCATGATGTCTTAAATTTGTCATTCTGTCGGAAGAGTGTATTTGTAATGACAAGGTTATATTCAGAACATTTAGTTAGGAGAAGAGTCCCATTATGATTGCTGTTACCAACACCTTCCTTCCCAATTACACCTGTCCACAGTGTTGAGTCCCTACCAACATGGGCATTGAAATCCCCGAGGAGAATGATCTTATCAGACTGTGGTATATTTTTCAGAAGCTCATCGAGTTGGGAGTAGAATTCTTCCTTTTGGTCCTCTTCAGAGGTGAGAGTTGGAGCATATGTGCTTATTATAGTTGCTCTTTGATAATTACTGAGCTTGAGGCGTAGGGTCATAAGCCTTTCATTTACACCAAATGGAAGCTCATCAAGATGATCAATGTGTTCATTCATAATGGCAAAACCAACTCCATGAATACGTGGTTCAATAGCCTCTTTCCCCTTCCAAAAGAAGGTGTAGCCTCCTCCATGTTCCTTCAATTGTCCTTCATTTGCGAGTCTCGTTTCACTGAGTGCAGCAATATCAATGCTAAACCTCCTCAGTTCACGAGCAACAATTTCTGTTCGTCTTTGTGGTCGGTTTTCTGTGTTAGTGTCCATTAGAGTGCGGATGTTCCAGGTGGCAAAATTCATATTTATTTTCTTTCTACCGCATATGGTGTACCCTCTGGACGCGGCTATCCAGTCAGGTAGTATTTAGGCTGGCTATGTTTAGAGCACCTTTTATAGCTCCCTCCCCATTCGGGGTAAGCAGAGCGGATCCTAAATAGGCCTGCTTAGTCACGAATGCAGCATACGAATTGCTCTACAGTCCATCCTCGAGCAAAGCGAAGATCACACATCCGCCGCCTAGAAGCTCCCAGATAACACAATCCTGCTCCCGTCACAACTCCCCGATCGCCGCAGGGCTTGCAGTCGTGCAAGAAGAGATGTTATTTCCTTCAGAAGACGCCTGTGCGTGATATCTTTTTACGTGGGAATGCTGCTGCACATCAACAATCACACGATCCTTGACAGATACAGAGCCTTTAACTAGTGGCATAGTAACTACGACGACTAGAGGTTCCGAACCTGCTGCAGCCTTCATCCGCCTTCCCAGCCGTTGGGGCTGTACTAGTCGCCCGTACGCCTGGTCCTCCGTTGAGGACTTATTCTATGCCGTTGACCATTTTGGTTCATCCGCCTTTAGAGGTAGTTTCCCACCTCAAGGGCATGAGAGTGCCCTAACCTCCATATACTCATCCACCTTCCAAGGAAGCCGTTGATATAATGGAGGGGAACTCCTTATCCCGGGGGTCACTCGGTCGTCAGAGCCTCGTCAGTCTATAGCAGGGTGCACCACGAGCAGGTGAGGTTGACATTTGAGTAGGAATATTCCTACCCCATACACCCCGAATCATAATACTATCGCAAGGATATGTTTAAATCGCAGCGGCTTTTGCTGTAACATGGCCAAGTTCGTAGTACTGAGTAGCAATAGAATCGTAAGTAAAAGCAGGAAGTAGGCGCTCACGGCATCTGTTAGGTTCTAGCAGAACTGAGTCCATCTCCATCCCTTAGCCAGTGAAAGCAAGGAGGGAGGCATTCAACCATTTCCATTACTGGCGCTATTTTCTTCAAGCACTTGTACAATCAATCTTGCCAACGTGCGAATTATTGATAAAGATTCTAATGTAGTATGCTTGCGTGATTTTAACAAATACTTGCATATTATTTCACAGTAGATTTCGCCCTAGTTTAATGATACCTAGCAATGTTCCTTGTTCTTACAAAACCGATTTATTTCAGACCAGTTTTAGAAAAAAATCCTTACTCCAGTGCTCTACACAAGCTGTGGAAGTTACCCCCTTGTCCACAACCGTAGTAAGTGTTGTTGGAGTTTGTGTACGGTTGCGTGATTAGCTTGTGATTGTGTTTCAAGTAAATAATGAGTAACACTGTGCAATTTTTACAGTCACTTCAATTTAGTAGTTTGACGCTTCACGAGAAATGTTATGTAAAGAGTAAGGGGAGACCAACACCTGTGTTAGATATCAAACAGTGTTCTACTAGCAGGCAGAAGCAATACACTAGGAGCTTCAATCCTGACGTGTATAAGAAATTTGATTGGCTGTGTGGTTGCGAGATAAAGAATGCTTTATTTGGTTTTCCATGCATTTTGTTTGGTGGGGAATTTAGCTGGACTCAAAAGGGAATGACAGATCTTAGAAAACTGAGCGAAAAATTCAGAAACACGCATCTTCCGGAACTCATTTAAATAACATGGTAAATTTTGCAGTGTTAGGGAAAGTGGATGCACAGAAAAGCTTAACTTCGGCAAATCAACAATCGGTTGAGCGTCATAACAATGAAGTAAATAGAAACAGGGAAATACTTTCAAAGTTAATAAACTGTATTAAGTTCTGTGGCTTTAATGAGTTAGCGCTACGCGGACATGATGAGAAAGCCGATTCAGACAACAAGGGCGTGTTTCTAAATTTAGTGCAATACACGAGTGAATTAGATCCCTGTTTTCAGAGTCATTTAGAAAGCTCGACAGCATTCAAAGGAACATCAAAAAGCATACAAAATGACTTGCTTAGTGGCATGATGGAAGTATGTCGGGAAAGAATCTTAGCTGAAATTGAGGATGTAGATTTCATTTCTCTTCTTGCCGATGAAACTACCGATATCACTGAGAAGTTGCAGTTAGTGATTGTATTGCATATTGCACTAATGAAGGCAAAGCAGTTGAAAGATTCTGGGGATTTTTTGAGCCAGCCGGTCAGGATGCAAGTTCAATATATGAATGCATTGTTTCTCAGCTACACATAATATTGAAAGACAACAAGGGAAAGTTAATTGCCCAGAGCTACGATGGAGCATCTGTGAAGAGTGGCGCAATAAATGGCGTGCAGAAGCCAATCAGGGACGAATACAAGAATGCATTTTTTATCCACTGTTACGCCCATCAGCTGAACATGATTATGGAAAGAGCCGCTAAGCAGAATACAAAAGCTCTAGTATTTTTTGCCTATTTGTCTGCTATCCCAGCATTCTTTTCGAGATCGTCGCACAGGACATCAGTTTTAGATTCGTGTGTGTCCAGGAGAATACCGTCAGCGGGAGCAACCAGGTGGAATTTTCGAGCTAGAACGGTGAACACTGTGTTTGAGAAAAAGGAAGCCCTAGAAGAATGTTTCACTGTGCTAGTCGAGTCAGATTGTTCGAGTGATATTACAGTTAACGAAGCTAGTTCTCTTCTTCGGACACTGGATGATCCAGAATTCAATTTCTGGCTCCGTTTCTTTCATTGCATCATGCCTCATGTGGACATTCTGTACCAACAATTACAGAGTCGTCAGATCGATGTAGGGAAAGTGCGTAGCTGCGTTTCGAGTTTTGTTGAAACTGTCCAGAAAGTCCGAGACACATTCCATTTGGATAATAACGCTGACGAGAGTGAACATCCTAGAAAGAGACGGAAGATCGGAGGAAGTCAAACGCGTATTGCTGCTGCAAGGGAAGTTTGTGACGTCATCAACAGTCAAGTCACATCGCGGTTTCAATTTATTGACCATTTAGTACTTTCTTCTCTTCTGAAAAACGAAAAATTTGAGATACATAAGAACTCATTTCCGGAAGGAGACTTACGAGCTACCGTACGTGTCTTTCCGATGCTCGAGCAGGACAAACTCAGGACCGAACTGACTATATTGTATCAAAGAGAAGAATTGCGAAACATTGGTGGTGCTGTAAAACTTTTGAGTTTCCTTCTCACTGAAAACTTAGGTCCGTCATTTACAGAGGTCGTTAAACTGTTACGTATCGCTATCACCCTGCCTATGACTACCGCTGAACCAGAACCCTGCTTCTCGTGCCTCATGAGGATCAAGACGTACCTCAGGAATGCCATGGGACAAGAAAGACTTACTGCACTTGGAATGCTGTCTATTGAGAAGGGTCTGATACACAGCATACCGAATTTTAATAACCTTGTCATCGAAAAATTCGTCACCTTTAAGACTCGGCTCCTGGAGCTGATCTACAAATAAGGTAAGTTAATGCATGTGCATGCAGCCCCACCAACTACGTTATAGGGGAGCCGCCACTGCGTACAACTAGTTGAAGACACAGGCGGCACACGTCTATGAAGAAGGTATACAAAAACTCGTGCCACGCTTCGACAAATGCCAGCAACATTTCGGCAGTTATGTGAAAAAGTAGTTTACGGGTTGTAGAATTTTGTGCAATAAATAATTTTCCTGTATCTGTACACAATTTAATGTTATTACCAAACGGAACTTACTTTCTGGACGTACTGTGTTGTTAGGACGTTTTTGGACACTGAATACCAGGAGGTATTGTCATAGTTATAAATGACGCAGTATCGTCAGGATCACAATTATGGGAGCCGGAAGGCATTACAAGTAATCATGACGGTGAAATGAACAGTATTGAAGGTGACGAGAATCGAACGCACGCACACGCTAGATAGACTTTCACGGAGACCAGCGGTTGTCGTAGCTGCATCGCATCTCTGAAGTCAGGCGTTAGGAGTAGTCCAATTAAGGATCCACATGTGAAATAGTGCGAAAAGTGTATATAAGTTTTATTATAGTGATTACAAAAGTGTTTATGTGTATTGTGAAATAATATGTATCGTGTTAAAGTGAGAAACGCCACTGATAATAGTATGATTATCATGTGTGAAATATGTGATACCATGTGGCGTGTGAGATATAGCATGATGGCTTAAATTAAGCATCATGGTAGGCTCGTGGCTGGTGTGCTGGAATAATCCAGCGAAAATGAAAAGTGAGTACAAATTTACAATGTTATTCTAATTAGATAGTTCACCATACAACGATGCATCACTTTAAGACTAAGATGTAACAGTCACTTATGTACGAGCTTTCACCACTCGTATTTGGTAGAATATGGCCTGGAGGGTGATTTGTTTAGGGCCATTCAGGCCTAAGATAGTGATGTATGTAACGGTAACGTTAAATGATAATGATAATAATAATAATAGTAATCTGGGGTCAGTAACAGTAAAGTAAAGTGATAGGCATTTCTGGCCTAAAGAACGTTCAAAGTGTGTCATGTCTAATATAATGATACTGTATTTTGGTAAACAGTAAGAAAGTAACGTAAAATATATAGCGAGATACGAGAGTTTTTCAGTGTCAGTGAAGTGTTGAATGAATATTTGATATGGTCAATTCTTAGGATTGTATTTGAGAACCATTAAAGTTATGTAAGCCAGTAAATTTATACTTGTTTTAGGAGCTATTTAATGATTTGGCTTAAGAGTAAGTGCAGAGAGGACGTGAGTGCTTTAATAATTGAGTCATCTATGAGAAGTATTGTTTGAAGCCGCAAATTGCGAGCGAGGTAACGTAGAATCAAGTGATTTACGTCAATAAAGTTGCCGGGACCACCCTAACATAGCTTGCACGTTAGGTGAAATGTTGGCTAATCTACGAGATAGTATCGCCGTGGTGCATACTGATATTATTCGCAGCGAATTTGGAACGGAGCCTGTCTGTATCCATCGCTTGCAGGAATATTGCCACGAGGGATGCTCTTCGAGACCCCGTGAGCACATGTATTAATTGATCTGCCCTGAGAGGTAAGAATCAAAGTTTGTCGTATAGGAAACGCAGATTTCCTTATTATTATTGTAGGCAGCTGCTGATAAGCAATCTTGTATTCTCATTATGATGCGCACCCGAAGCCACTAGTATTCACCACAGAACGGCAAGGCCATTACAGGATCCATCTCCAGCCATGAATGTTAATTAAGGAGCCGAGTTGAGCCCATTACACTATAAATATAGGTGGTAGATAATCAGAATGACTCAATTATTTGAGACAACACTCAACGTAACTCCATTGTACTGCAATTGTAAACAAAGATGACCTTGCTTGCAGCCAAGGGGTGTGGTATGTATGCCACGAAGGACGGCGGCCATCTTGCTCGGCCAGCTAGAACTAATTTTATTGCCTGCTTGAAAGGGAGGTCTGTAGACCTGGGCCCTTTATTTTAGAAGCATAGTGGGACACTGAAGAATCTCGATATTTCGAAATGTAATTAAGATATGATTGTCCTGATGATGCCAATTGAATTAAATGATGTGTTTCAACACACATACCTTGTCGAATCATGGTGATCGGATAATATTTGGCCCAGTTATTCTCTGAGGAGGAACGCTGAACCAAATAAATGTAGGCATCTTTTTAAAGTGCATTTTTTCCCAGTTCACACTAATTTATGCAGACGGGTTGGTGCTTTCTAAGAACATGACACGTTTGTAACGATAATAATTTCGACCAGACCCAGAAAATCGTTGTATGGTGAAACTATAAACATTTCTATCCATGTGTATTTTGGAAGGGAAAACGTACCACTTTTAGCGTTTCATATTGATGGGAAGGAGGAAGACGATTCACACGACACAACAACATTTGTTAATTAAGGCATAAGCTAATGAATTTATGTTAATGGAAGTAAATGCCCGTGAAAAACGGATTAATGTTTAATATTACAGAATTGATGTCATTTAAAGTGATATGTGACTTTTGTGTTGTGATACTCCAGTTTGTTAAATTGTGTCACATGACGAACACTATGGAGACTCGTAGATGTCTGAAAGTATCAATGATAGGATGCTAGAAATAGATTTGAGTGCAGTGAAGCACTAATTAAGAAGAGACTCACAAAATAACCTTGATTTTCACTGTGGGAATTAAATGTAAATTATACTTTGTTTGTATTTTGTTGTATAGCCATGACTTTATATCAGTAAATGTTTCATTTAGGAATATGTTGTTTCTTTCATGTAGAGTAGTTACCTGATAGACTCAAATCCTGAGCATGTGGTCGTATGGTGGGCAGGAACGTCCCATACCTCGAAAGACCGTGAGTTAGCTGGGATACGAACACATGTTCCATATGATGACAATTGGGTACAGTACTTCGTATAATATACATAAATATTTCCACATTTATTCTTATTGGAGTTCAGCAGATAACTGGTAAGTGTAATACAGGTTCAATTCCCGATTATTGCATGTCCTGTGGTTGGCATTTCACATTTCCAATTTCCACACTCACACACACACACACACACACACTGTCAATGTCATGCCTTATAGCTTGGCGGCCATCCTTATACTTTGTTTTTTACTGTCATCACAGTCATGTTTTCACCAAGCATGAGTTGAACCATCGCATAAACCCCTGCAATCCATGATTCGTGATATATCGATCAATGCATGAACCATCGCATACGCCTCTGCGATTCGTGGTTCATGAAATATCGATTAATGCATGAACCATCGCCTACGCCTCTGCGATTCATGGTTCATGAAATATCGATTAATGCAAAAACCATCGCATACGCCTCTGTGATTCATGGTTCATGACATATCGAATAATGCGATAACCATCGTATACGCCTCTGCGATCCATGGTTCATGAAATATCGATTAATGCATTTGCAAAAATGGCTAGTCACATCGGAAAAATCGAACCGTCGTTTTACGTCCCACCGTCCTGTCAAAATATTGATTGTTCTATTGGAATGCTGTCACCGTGACCGAATGGTTATGTTATTTTTTTATTTTTTTATTTTTCCAAAAAATACCTAGCCCACTCTCAATTTAAAAATAGTGTGTATTTTTCATTTTTTTCCAAAAAAGTTTTGAATTTTTTTCTAGTTCCAAAATTAGAAATGTACAAAATAGTTGGTTTCATATAAATTAATGGTCTTTACCCCAGCTACCTGTAAATCAAATTTCAAGTCTCTAGAATTAAAAAAATCATTTTCAAAATGGGCTATATTTTGAAAACTAACATTTTTATAAAAAAAAGGTTACTTAACATAAATCAAAGGTCCCTACCCTCTCTACCTCCAAAATAAATTTCACGTCTCTAGAACAATACATTTTTTAAATGGGCTATACTTCCAAAATTAGGGATTTTACAAAAACTTTTGTTTCAAGTCAATGAAAGGTCTTTACCCCCTCTACCCCCATACCAAATTTCAAGCCTCTCAAATAAAAAATATAAAAAATCCGTTTTCAAAATGGGCAAGAGTTCCAAAATTTGAAATTTTACAAGAACGTTTGTCTGACATTAATCCACCGTCTTGACCCACTCTACCCCCCCTCCCCCCATTCCAAATTTCAAGTCTCTAGGACAACACAAAAAATGAAAAATCGGCTATAGTTTTACAATTACAAATTTTTTTAGAAAAGTTGGTTTCATGTCAATGAACGGTCCATACCCCTCTATCCACAAACCAAGTTTCAAGTCTCTAGGATAAAAACATAAAAGTCAATTTTCAAAATGGTCGTTTTTTTTTTTTTTTTTTTACAAAACTGTGCGTTTAACAAAAATCAAGTTCCCTACCCCCTCTACCGCCAAAATAAATTTCAAGTCTGTCGGGCAAACATCAGCTCATATTACTATTTCACCCCCTAGAAGGGGTAGTTTTTAGTATGGGGGAAACATACGTTCTCCAAAGCGAAGAGGGCGTCACCCCGAATCCTATGACAAGTCCCACATCAAAACCCGAACAGGCGTTCGGGAGATATCGGCAAACTTCGTAGGAAAGTAGGCTGTGCGTTAGAACCCGTCTTGCTCCCCCCCCTACTTATAGGGAATTGTGTTTTTGGAGGCAAGCGATCAATGCTATAGGGACTTGTACTTTTTGCGACAAGCGATCAGTGCTATTATAGGGACTTGTGTTTTTGGAGCTAAGCGATCAATGCTATAGGGACTTGTACTTTTTGCGACAACTGATCCGTGCTATTATAGGGACTTGTGTTTTTGGAGTCAAGCGATCAATGCTATCATAGGGACTTTGGATTTTGCAGCAAGCGTCCAATGTTATAGGGACTTGAACGTTTTGCAACAAGCGATAAATGTTATCATAGGGACTTGTGTTTTCGCAGCAAGCGAGCAATGTTAATAAACTAAGTTCTATTATAGGGACTTGTGTTTTTGCAGCAAGCGAGCAATGCTAATAAATTAAGTTCGTTTTTAATATTTTTGTATAGACTAGCATTACCCGTCGCGGCTTCGCCCGCGAATATTCTAGTTGTAAAGGGTACACTTAGCAAAATCTCAATCATGAATGCTTTGACTGATTTATCCTTGGTATGAATAATCAGACTTTATCAATTCAGCTACTGTTGCAGTGGTTAGGGGTTTGTCATTCCTTCATAGGTATATCGGAGCGAAGTTAGTTTTCTGGGAATGTCACAGACACTGTTAATTTAAGGGCCTTTAATTGTGGTTTTCGGAGACCCTTTATAGTCGGGTGAAAAAGACCTTTCGTACCACACTCACACGTGAAATTTGCGTGAAAAATTCTAGAGTGCCCCTTGACCCCGTTAAGCGCATTATACTGTATGTATAGATGAATTTTACAGCCTAATTTGGTTCAGTGATAACCTTATAACCGTCAGGAAACTTTCACAGTAATGTAATAATTGGAATTGCATTGCGTCTTACAGAAATAGATGGACCTGTGAGACTCTGTTACCATGGTTACCGTGTTGCAGTAGGATATAAAGGCCGGTTCTGGGGCAGGGGCTAATGCGCAAGATGGTGGCCGCGCGCAACCAGCCCTATGTTATTCTTATGGAGGGGCCAGTCATAGCTGACGCAAGGGCTAATGCGCAAGATGGCCGCCATACTCTGAGACCGTGAATGACGTCACAGGGAGAGGAAGGCCTGTACTTGCTAAATGGAATATTTATTATTCTTATTCTTATTATTATTAATAATTTTACTAGGTAATTATTGATTGATAGCTTGCCACGGTGGGTGAGTGGTTATCGTGTCGGACTACCAACCCCAAGCTTGCAGGTTCGCTCTTGGTCGTGGTAGTGATTTTTGAAAGGCCGCAAAAATTAAGACACGCATGTCATACGATGTTGGCATGTAAAAGAACCCAGGGAGAGGTCAGCTATGTAGTTGCTAAATGGAATATTTATTATTATTATTATTATTATTATTATTATTATATAATTATTGATTGATCATGTACAATCAAGACCAGCCTTATATTGCCCCACTTTATGGTGTAGTGGCTAGCATTTTTAGCTGTTACTGTGGAGGCTCGGGTTCGAGTCCTAGCTCTGTCAAGAAATGTAATTCTAGGCTGAGGGTTGTAATGGGGTACACTCAACCTTGTGATGCAAAACTGGCAGGAGCTGGCTTTTGATTCATACCGCAGCCATTCTGCCCAACCCAACTTCACCTAACCTAACCTAACCTAACCTAACCTTACCTAACCTAACAAAATCCCACCTTACCTAACCTAACCTAAACTGACCTAACTTCAAAGTCAGTATGTACAATACATCTATTGCTTTTTATACCCTCATAAATTAGATATAGAGAATGTCCACCTCGATTTAGATCCTCGAGCACACTTTCTGACATATCATTAAAACGTGTAGAAAGGAATGTCTGAAAATTTTCACTAATACATAGTACACGTTCACCATACACTGTGTCCACTTTTTGAATGTTAATGATACGGAAAAGAGTATGCATTGGTAATTCAGTGAGCTTTTTTCTCTCTAATCAACAGTTCTGCCCCCATAGCATTGAGAATATTTATTGTAGTAGCCTATAAAGAAACAAAAAAATCATATCTATTACAGTTTAGCTATAAGTGACCAGAACCACTATAACATTTTATTCTAATAAGGAGATTTCGATAATGATAAGAAAAGAAAAAGCTTACCATAATGATGGATTGTGTAAGTAAACGTCTTTTGCTGCATGATGCCACTACTAAACTGATACTCATACAACAGACAAGTGAGTTCATGTTTCGCTGACGTAATCGTATGTTCCCACGCACTTCCTGTGTGTTGCACGCGCCGTAGTGGCTAAATTTGAAACTAGATGAGATGATTTGCTGGCGTAATCGTATGTTCCCCTGCACGCACACGCAGGCCCCTGTGGACGGGTCCTTGTGGACGAGTCCCTGTGGACGGGTCCCTGTTGACAGGTCATTGTTGACAGGTCCTTTTGGACGGTTCCTTGTTGACGGGTCCCTGTGGACGGGTCCTTGTTGACGGGTCCTTTTTGACTAATCCCTTTAGACCGGTCCCTTTGGACTGTTCCCTATGGACTGGCCCATGGTCTCTAATGCTATGATGAAATTAAACGTTGTTCCACATGAAACGCATGTGAAGAGTCGATTGCTACTATGAATTAACATGTTTGTTTTTTGTTTTTACGCATGCGCACTTGGGGGATTTTGTAAGCGGACGGGCTTTTTGAATAATGATTTATATATGAGTTTTTTTAGATTACCAAAAGATCCAAAACTAATAGGTCTTTAGCTTTTTAATATCTCATGAACCAATAAGGCTAGGGACTTGTATGAGAGGTCGTTGGACTTGAGGTGACATTCTGTTTTTGAATGTATTATTTATATTTTGTCAAAAGGGCAGATTTTGATGAATGAGGTGTCATTGAACTCGGGTTGACAGCCCCTTTCCAATGGATAACATATTTCCACCAAAAACAAAACCTACCCTACTAGGGGGGTGAATTTTTTTTTTTTTTTAGAAAATCTCGCTTTTGAAGTGCAACATGTGACAGTTTGAATGCCAATATGGAATTAAGCGTTGTTCCACACAAGAGACATGGGTACGGTGGAAAGCCACTATGAATTAACATGCTTGTGTATTTTGTTTTTTACGCATGTCCACTCATGGCTTTTGTAAGAGGGCGGGCTTTTTAAAGATGGTGCTGTAGTGTAACCTAACCTAACCCAACCCATGAGGGGTGATCAAATAGTATTTCAAGCGGCCCTTGTCGATAGGCAAACCATTAATCAAAGAGGGGTATGTCAGACCTTGACGCGATAACCCCTTTTGATTGATCCCTGTTGACTAGCCCCTTTGGACGAGTCCTTTTGAAGGGAGTCATTTTTGACGGATCCTTTTTGAAAAGTTCTTTTTGACGGGTCCTTGTTGTCCAGTCCCTTTTGACGGGTCCCTTTGGACAGATCCCTATGGACAGACCCATGAATTTATCCAAATTATGTCAAAGGGTCTAACTACATTTGTGTGAAAAGCAGTGTGTTGAACTCACATTGTTCGCCAGCCTTCACTACTTCTATCCGATAAGGATATCAAAGGAAAGCGACGAAATACATGTGAACACGTGCGAGATGACATTATTACTAGCCCACCTTGTGAAAACCACATGTAACCTAACAAGTTACATTCTGTTTTGGTTCGTACGTGAGAAAATCATGTTCATATGTAATATAACCTAACATACAGGTGTTCACCTGTGCACGTGCACGATAAGAGCTAACAAGTCACATTCTGTTTTGGTTCGTACGTAGCGTTAGGGCTAATGCATACACCCTAGTACACGAGGCACATGCAATTTGAGGACAGGTCAAGGGACCTAAGTGCGAAACTTGGTGAATGGATGTGTTCTAACGAGTCATTTGTAGTTGAAAGAGAATAATACATGTTATTAAGATGTAAAAACTGAAGAGATTGTACGTGCAGTAAGACGTCTTGATATTTCCGGTGTCAAGTTGCTGACATGGCAGAGAGGATACAGTTCTGTTGCTATGACTGACGCTACAGTAATTTAAAACCGCAGGTGTTCATCTTGACAATGGATAATGCATAGTCAGCAGTCATTGGATATTACACAGGTGTTCCTATTGCACTTTGGACTCTCAGCTGTACTGGGAAAGGAATTGCAATGATCTGCAATAACTGCTGACACGAGCGATAAGAGTTTTTATATGAGAGGTGTCATATATTTCCCTACTGTCAGTCGTTATTACTCGCTACGAGTGAACAGTGCTCTATTACTGCTCAAGAGTTGCAAAAAGCCTTTTGGTAGAAAATCATTGAATTATTTTTCAAGGTAAGTACTTATTATTAATGTATTGTAGTTTTTTATTACTAATTGATGTTGAAGTTATTGATTGGAATGTATTTATTGATTGATTTATTGATTGATTGATTGATTTATTTGTTTGTTTGTTTGTTTGTTTGCAGATAATTGGGTACCTCTAAGGTTAGCAGATTCCTATACCTAGTTCATTCAGTGGCAGCAGTTGATAAATTACTAAAGGTAAGTGCCCCTCTAATAGCTTTTAAACAGCTAGAGTGGTATTTTCCAATGTTCAGTACTAGATGTCAGTGACAATGGAATATTTGGTAGTTAAAGTTGGAACTACTTGACCATGGTGTGTAAAGCTCAATTTGTAGGTTAGATTTTGATTACCGCTCTATTAAGTCCGAATGTTCGTTGCTAGGTGTCAGTGACATAGGGAATATTAAATTCTTAACATCAGTTCACCTAACATAACCTAACTTTACCTAACGTTACCTTGTCACTTGACTTATTTTACAAATTCAGACTCGCTTTCAGACTGACTATGACGTCACACTTAGCTCACTTAACAGGCGGCCGCTGGTTTCTATCACGTGACATGTTCTACAAGTTTAGACTTGCTTTAAGACTGGCTATGACGTCACACTTAGCTCACTTAACAGGCGGTCGCTGGTTTCTATCACATGACATGTTCTACAAGTTTAGACTTGCTTTAAGACTGGTTATGACGTCACACTTAGCTCACTTAACAGGCGGCCGCTGTTTTCTATCACGTGACATGTTCTACAAGTTTAGACTTGCTTTAAGACTGGCTATGACGTCACACTTAGCTCACTTAACTGGCGGCCGCTGGTTTCTATCACGTGACATGTTATCCAAGTTTAGACTCGCTTTGAAACTGGCTATGACGTCACACTTAGCTCACTTAACTGGTGACCGCTGGTTTCTACCACTCGACCAAGTTCCAATGTTCACCGCTAGGTGTCAGTGACAGTGGTATATAGTAACCCCCAGTTAGAACTATATGAAATTAGACTTGCTAAGAGTTCACAGATGATCGATTTAAATACCCTGCTATAACCATTGACTGGAATGTAATTAAACTATTTATATTTTACTTTATTTTATCTTTTATTAATATTTATGATTTCTTTCTTTTGTAGGTAATTTGGAAAGTGATTTGGTAATCATTATGTTCAAGTGTGATGACTGTAAGAAACAGTTCTCAAGACCTACAACCTTCAACGGCACGCAAATGCTAAACATAACATTAAACTGTTTGTGTGCAGTCATTGTGCTATGACATTTAACCGACAGGATAATCTTGGACGGCTTGTACATTTAAAGCATGTCAGTTCATCACCTTTTTCGTGTACAGTTTGTGATCTTGGTTTTTCTGGTGTAAAGCAATATCAATTCCACATGGTTGAAGTGCATGATAAACAACAGGAATTGAAATATGTAAAACCATCAACTAGCACGGAACCTTTAAACAAATGTGATAAAGTAGGGGGTGACTGTTCTAAAATAAATGTTCAAAAGTGTAAACGTTCTCAAGATTATGAAAATAGTTGTGCAACAAAAAGAAAACAGAATAGTGAACCTTCGATAACGCATTGTGATGTATGTAATATTGATATAACTTTTTCAATGCTGCAGGGACATTTGCGCAGTATTAATCATAAAAATAATGCTTGTCATGAAAAAAATTCTGGAAATATTCAGCAAATTGGTAGTGCATTTAAAAGTCGAATTGCTAGCTACAGACTTTATAGTGAAGAAAAAACTCAAAGTATTGAAACATTTTTAAAGACTGTTCAATCTAGTGTGCTTAGCTTGGTAGATAATGTTTTAGTAGAGCATAAAACATTTAAAATGATTTTTTAAATCTTTGGGCTATATGTAAAAACTGGGAGTGAAGGTGAAATTACTGATATCAAATCCTTTAATACAAAAAACAAAATTGTTAGCGAATCAACTAATATCAGTGATATGTTCCAAGATATTTCAAGTGCTATCATTGTGAAGAGTGAAGAGTTCCAGGAATGGGAGTCAAGCTGGGCGTTGGTTGAAGTACTTTATCCAGAAACCAGCAAAGTATGTTTCCGCTATCTAGCGGTGACTATGAGAACTACCTGAACGACCAGCATGGTACCTAGCGCTCCATATCATTACTGAACGATCAGCATGCTATCTATCGGTCGATATCTACAATCACTCAACTACCAGCATGCTACCTACCGGTCAATATGACAACACACTCAACTACTAGTATGCATTCCAATAATGAACACATTATTTGCTCATATCCACTAACAATAAACACAGCGGGGTTTGCTTTATCGTTTAATACAAATATATCTTGTTTAAATAATGTAACAAAAAGTTACATGTCACAATTGTATGGGAATATTGCATTACCTAAAATGTAATAGTATGCAAGTGTTTAACATTTTACAATCGGCTTATGATGAAGGATTATGTTGGTGGCTTCTGCTGGTGGCTTATGTTGGTAGTTTATGTTGGATGCTTATGGTGGTGGCTTATAGTGGCTTATGGCGGTAGCTTATGAAGGTGGCTTATGGTGGTGGTTATGATGGTGGCTTATGGTGGCTTATGGTAGTGGCTTATAGTGGTGGCATATGTTGGTGGCATATTTTTGGGGGTGTACTTTAATACCTTATTTGCAATGGCTTATTTGACAAATTATTTTTGTCAATGTATTTAGAGGATTTTTCTCTTGGTCTTGGAAAGTATCTCAACTTTTTTTATGGTAGCATAATGCTACCGCCATGTTTGTAAGCAACAACAACACACTAAAATTCCAAGAATCCAAAGTACTCTAAGGTTAATGATTGTCTCTCAACTCCATTCAACGCCTAGTCAAAAACATTATATATTTTTCATATTTTTCAAAAAAGGTAAATTGGGGAAGTAGGCTATATGTTTAAACTAAATATCGTATTAAATCATATGCTAACTCCAACACCTACGTCTATCCCACTCTCAGTCGAAAAATATAATATTCTTCAAATTTTTCCAAAACAATATTTGGAAAGTAGGCCATATTTTGAAAACTAATCATCCTATAAAGTCATATATAGACTCAAACCAATAGCTTTTATATCCTTAATCGTAAGAACAAGATATGGAATTTTTGACATTTTTTCCAAAAATGTTCATTTTAAACCGGGGCTATATTTCGGAAACAAAGAATTTTACTAAAAGGTTTGTATAACGTAAATGACAGGTATTTATCTGCAATACCCACAAACCAAGTCCCAGGTGTCTGGGACAAAATCCAAAAAAGTTCAATTTGGAAAGTAGGCGATATTTTGAAAACCAATCATCCTAAAAAGTCATATATAGACTCAAACCAATGGCTTGTATGTCCTTAATTGGTAGAACAAAACTTAACATTTTTTCAGTTTTTCCAAAAAAGTCCAATTTTCAAAATTGTCTATATTTTGGGAACTAAGAATTTTACAAAAAAGTTTGTTTAACGTACATGAAAGGTCATTACCCCCTCTACCCAAAAAATAAATTTCAGGTCCCTAGGACAAAACTGTGCAGTAGTGTGTTTGTACGGGTTCAGATGCCACCTCCACCTCCCCACCTCACAAGATGGCGGCCGTAGCTTAACTTAACCTAGCCTAACCTAACAAGATGGCGGCCGTAGCTTAACTTAACCTAGCCTAACCTAACAATATGGCGGCCGTAGCTTTACTTAACCTAACCTAACTTAAACTAAACCTACGAGGTGCGATCAAAAAAATTTCAAGATGGTGGTCATAGCTTGACTGAACCTAGCCTAACCTAACCTAACCTAAACCTACGAGGTGTGATCATAAAGTTCCAAGATGGCGGTCGTCGCTTAACTCAACATAGCCTAACCCAACGAGGTGTGATCAAAAAGTTCCAAAATTGCTGCCGTAGCTTAACTTAACCTTTGATTGATCCCTGTTTATTGAGCCCTTTTGATTGATCTCTGTTGATGTATCCCTTTGGTCTGGTCCCTGTTGACTAGCCCCTTCGGACGGGTCCTTTTTGAAGGGAGTCATTTTTTTTACGGGTCCCGCAGGACGGATCCTTGTTGACGGGTCCCTGTGGGTGGGTCCCTTTGACATAATTTGCATAAAATGCATGGACCAGTCCATAGGGATCAGTCCAAACGGTGGAGGTGGCATCTGAATCCGTACAAACACACTACTGCACAGTTTTTGTCCTACGGACCTGAAATTTATTTTTTGGGTAGAGGGGGGTAAAGACCTTTCATGTACGTTAAACAAACTTTTTTGTAAAATTCTTAGTTCCCAAAATATAGACAATTTTGAAAATTGGACTTTTTTGGAAAAACTGAAAAAATGTTAAGTTTTGTTCTACCAATTAAGGACATACAAGCCATTGGTTTGAGTCTATATATGACTTTTAGGATGATTAGTTTTCAAAATATCGCATACTTTCCAAATTAAACTTTTTTGGATTTTGTCCCGGACACCTGGGACTTGGTTTGTGGGTATTGGGGGGTAAATACCTGTCATTTACGTTAAACAAACTTTTTTGTAAAATTCCTTGTTTCCAAAATATAGCCCCGGTTTAAAATGAACATTTTTGGAAAAAATGTCAAAAAATCCATATTTTGTTCCTACGATTACGGATACAAAAGCCATTGGTTTGAGTCTATATGACTTTATAGGATAATTAGTTTTCAAAATATGGCCTACTTTCCAAATATTGTTTTGGAGAAATTTGAAGAATATTATATTTTTCGACTGAGTGTGGGATAGACGTAGGTGTTGGAGTTACCATATGATTTAATATGATTTTTAGTTTAAACATATAGCCTACTTCCCCAATTTACCTTTTTTGAAAAAATTGAAAAATATATAATGTTTTTGACTAGGCGTTGAATGGAGTTGAGAGACAATCATTAACCTTAGAGTACTTTGGATTCTTGAATTTCAGTGTGTTGTTGTTGCTTACAAATATGGTGGTAAGCATTATGCTACCATAAAAAAAGGTTGAGATACTTTCCAAGACCAAGAGAAAAATCCTCTAAACACATTGACAAAAATAACTTGTCAAATAGGCCATTACAAATAAGATATTAACGTAAACCACCAAAAATAAGCCACCAACATATGCCACCACCAGAAGCCACCATCATAAACCACCATAGGCCACCACTATAAGCCACCACCATAAGCCACCACCGTAAGCCACCACCGTAAGCCACCACCGTAAGCCACCACCATAAGCCACCATCATAAGCCACCACCATAAGCTACCAACAAAAGCCACCAACATAAGCCACCAACATAATCCTTCATCGTAAGCTGATTGTAAAATGTTAAACACTTGCATACTATTACATTTTAGGTAATGCAACATTCCCATACAATTGTGACAGGTAACTTTTTGTTACATTATTTAAACAAGATATATTTGTATTAAACGATAAAGCAAACACCGCTGTGTTTATTGTTAGTGGATATGAGCAAATAATGTGTTCATTATTGGAATACATACTAGTAGTTGAGTGTGTTGTCATATTGACCGGTAGGTAGCATGCTGGTAGTTGAGTGATTGTAGATATCGACCGATAGATAGCATGCTGATCGTTCAGTAATGATATGGAGCGCTAGGTACCATGATGGTCATTCAGGTAGTTCTCATAGTCACCGCTAGATAGCGGAAACATACTTTGCTGGTTTCTGGATAAAGTACTTCAACCAACGCCCAGCCTGACTCCCTTTCCTGGAACTCTTCACTCTTCACAATGATAGCACTTGAAATATCTTGGAACATATCACTGATATTAGTTGATTCGCTAACAATTTTGTTTTTTGTATTAAAGGATTTGATATCAGTAATTTCACCTTCACTCCCAGTTTTTAAATATAGCCCAAAGATTTAAAAATTCATTTTAAATGTTTTATGCTCTACTAAAACATTATCTACCATGCTAAGCACACTAGATTGAACAGTCTTTAAAAATGTTTCAATACTTTGAGTTTTTTCTTCACTATAAAGTCTGTAGCTAGCAATTCGACTTTTAAATGCACTACCAATTTGCTGAATATTTCCAGATTTTTTTTTCATGACAAGCATTATTTTTTGATTAATACTGCGCAAATGTCCCTGCATCATTGAAAAAGTTATATGAATATTACATACATCACAATGCGTTATCGAATGTTCACTATTCTTTTTTCTTTTTGTTGCACAACTATTTTCACAATCTTGAGAACGTTTACGCTTTTGAACATTTATTTTAGAACAGTCACCCCTACTTTATCACATTTGTTTAAAGGTTCCGTGCTAGTTGATGGTTTTACATATTTCAATTCCTGTTGTTTATCATGCACTTCAACCATGTGGAATTGATATTGCTTTACACCAGAAAAAACAAGATCACAAACTGTACACGAAAAAGGTGATGAACTGACATGCTTTAAATGTACAAGCCTTCCAAGATTATCCTGTCGGTTAAATGTCATAGCACAATGACTGCACACAAACAGTTTAATGTTATGTTTAGCATTTGCGTGCCGTTGAAGGTTGTCAGGTCTTGAGAACTGTTTCTTACAGTCACCACACTTGAACATAATGATTACCAAATCACTTTCCAAATTACCTATAAAAGAAAGAAATCATAAATATTAATAAAATATAAACAAAGTAAAATATATATATAGTTTAATTACATTCCAGTCAATGGTTATAGCAGGGTATTTAAATCGACCATCTGTGAACTCCTAGCAAGTCTAATTTCGTATAGTTCTAACTGGGGCTTACTATATACCACTGTCACTGACACCTAGTGGTGAACATTGGAACTTGATAGACTGGTAGAAACCAGCGGTCACCAGTTAAGTGAGCTAAGTGTGATGTCATGTGTTGTTTGTTGTTTGAGTCTTCAGTCTTTTGACTGGTTTGATGCAGCTTTCCATGCCTCCCTGTCCTGAGCTAATCGTTTCATCTCTACATAGCTCCGACACCGTACATCGGAGGCAATCTGTTTAACATATTCTAACCTTGGTCTACCCCTACAGTTTTTGTCCTCGACCCTTCCTTCCATAACTAAGCTTTCTATTCCTGGGTGTCTTAGTATGTGTCCTACCAACCTATCTCTTCTCTTCATTAGCAGTCGCCAGAAACATCTCTCCTCTCCCACTCGTCTTAATACCTCTTTGTTTGTAACCCTATCTACCCATCTGATCTTCATCATTCTCCTGTAACACCACATTTCAAATGCTTCAATTCTCCTCTTTTCTGCTGCACCAATAGTCCAAGTTTCACTTCCACAGAGCGCCACGCTCCAGACAAAGGCTTTCAAAAATGACTTCCTAATACCTAAATTTTTTTCGATGTCAGCAGATTCCTTTTTTGTAGAAATGCTTTCTTTGCCTGAGCCAACCTACTTTTAATATCCTCTTTGCTTCGTCCATCACTGGTTATTCTGCTTCCTAAGTAACAGAAGTCTCCTACTTCCTTCAGCTTTTCACCTGCCAATTTGATCTCCATAGAGGTTTCTGATTTATTTCGGCTGCATTCCAGTATTTTTGTTTTACATTTATTTATTTTCATCATGAATTCTTTCCGTAAGACGGAGTCCATACCATTCAAAAACTCATTCAAATCCTCAGGCTTGTCGCCCAAGATGACGATGTCATCAGCAAATCTCAGAGTTGAAATTATTTCTCCTTGAATCTTCACTCCCAATTTAATTTTTTCTCTAATTTCCTTCATTGCTTGTTCAATGTAAAGATTGAAAAGTATGGGTGATAAGTTGCAGCCTTGCCTTACACCTTTCTGAATACCAGCTTCTCTCTCACGTCCTTCAACTCGAATGACTGCTGTCTGGTTTCTGTACAGATTGTATATTACCCTCCTATCCCTGTACTTTATTCCAATTGATTTCAAAATGTCAAACAATTTAGTCCAATCAACGTTATCAAAAGCCTTTTCTAAGTCTACGAAAGCCATGAACGTTCTCTTATCTTTCCTTATTCTACCTTCTAAAATCAGCCTAAGATTTAGTACAGCTTCCCTTGTTCCTACATTTCTCCTGAAACCAAACTGGTCTTCACCCAACTCCGTTTCTATCTGGCTTTCAATCCTCGTGTAAATTATTCTAGACAGGATCTTTGAAGCATGAGTAATCAAGCTGATTGTACGGTAATCTTCACATCTGTCAGCTCCCACTTTCTTTGGTATAGGGATGATTACATTCTTCTTGAAATCAGGGGGTACCTCACCTGTCTCATAAATCCTACACACCAAGTGAAATAACCTGATCAGACCTTCATCTCCTATGCAGCGTAGCAACTCAATCGGTATATCATCTATGCCTGGTGCTTTGTTCCTGCTTAAGTCTTCCAAAGCTCTATCAAATTCTGATCTCAATATTAAATCTCCTTTCGCATCCTCATCAATTTCCTCCTCCCTTTCCATTACATGATTCTCAATCTCCTTTCCCTTATACAAACTCTCTATGTAAGCTTTCCATCTCTCAACCTTTTCTTCCATATCTGTTAGAGGCTTTCCATTTGTGTCCTTAATATTACAGCACTTAGTCTTCTTTTCCCCAAAAGTATTCTTAATCCTTCGATAAGCTGTGTCTACTTTTCCTAATTTCAGGCAATTTTCTATACCTGCACGTTTCTCTTTCAACCATTCTTCTTTCGCTTCCTTGCACTTCTTGTTAACCTCATTTCTCAGACGTCTGTATACTGCTTTCCCCTTTTCATCTCTTAGATTCTTGTGTTTCCGCCTTTCATCCATCAATTCTAGTATATCCTGAGTGATCCACGGTTTTCTACCTATTCTTTCTTTCCTACCAATGTTTTCTTCTGCGGATTTTGTTATTTCATTCTTCAAAAGTGCCCATTCGTCTGCAATTGAAGTTTGTTTAGGATTTTTCATTAGTCCTTCCTTTATACTCTTCTTGAATCTTTCGTTTACATCCTTCTCATTCAGTCTGTCTACTGCCCACCTTTTTGGCTTTTGACTTTTCTTCAGTTTCTTCAACTTTAATCTGCATTTCATTACATCCAGATTGTGATCAGAGTTTATGTCAGCACCATGATATGTTTTACAATCCAAAATCTGGTTTCGAAACCTCTGCTTGACCATAATGAAGTCGATTTGTTAACGCCCTGTATCTCCTGGTCTCATCCATGTGTATATTCTTCTATTGTGGTTATTGAATAAGGTGTTAGCTATGACCAATTCATGCTCGGTGCAGAATTCTACCAGCCTGCTTCCTCGATCATTCCTTTCACCTAATCCGAAATCTCCTACTATCTTCCCTTCTCTCCCTTTTCCTACCACAGCATTCCAATCTCCCATTACTATAACATTTTCATCACCCTTGATATACCTCAGAATTTCGTCTATTTCTTCGTAGACCTTTTCAACATCCCCATCATCAGCTTGACTGGTAGGCATATAGACTTGTACCACTGTAGTGCAGGTAGGTTTTGTATTGATTTTTGCTACAATAATCCGTTCACTATATTGCTCATAATATTCCACCCGCTGTCCAAGTTTCCTACTCAATATGAGGCCAACCCCTGCTTTGCCATTGTTTGATTTAGTGCTAATGACCCTATAGTCTCCTGACCAAAAGTCCTGTTCTTCCTGCCAGCGCATTTCACTAATCCCAACCAAATCCAACCTCAACCTATCCATTTCCCTTTCTAAGTTTTCTAACCTTCCACTTCCAAGCAGACTTCTAACATTCCACGCTCCGATCCGTAGAATGTCAGATTTCCTCTTTGTCACTTCTGTGATGTTAACCCCCTCTCGAGTAGTCCCCACCCGGAGATCCGAACGGGGGACTAGTTTACCTCCGGATAGAAATTTTACAAGGGAAGAGGCCATCATCACATGTAATTATGCATAGCCAGTTTTAAAGCAAGTCTAATCTTGTAGAACATGTCACGTGATAGAAACCAGCGGCCGCCAGTTAAGTGAGCTAAGTGTGACGTCATAGCCAATCTTAAAGCAAGTCTAAACTTGTAGAACATGTCACGTGATAGAAAACAGCGGCCGCCTGTTAAGTGAGCTAAGTGTGACGTCATAACCAGTCTTAAAGCAAGTCTAAACTTGTAGAACATGTCATGTGATATAAACCAGCGACCGCCTGTTAAGTGAGCTAAGTGTGACGTCATAGCCAGTCTTAAAGCAAGTCTAAACTTGTAGAACATGTCACGTGATAGAAACCAGCGGCCGCCTGTTAAGTGAGCTACGTGTGACGTCATAGCCAGTCTAAAAGCAAGTCTAAACTTGTAAAATATGTCAAGTGACAAGGTTAAGTTAGGTAAAGTTAGGTTAAGTTAGGTGAACTGAGGTTAAGACTTTAAATATTCCCTATGTCACTGACACCTAGCAACGAACATTCGGACTTAATAGAGCGGTATTCAAAATCTAACCTACAAATTGAGCTTTACACACCGTGGTCAAGTAGTTCCAACTTTAACTACCAAATATACCATTGTCACTGACATCTAGTACTGAACATTGGAAAATATCGCTCTAGCTGTTTAAAAGTCATTAGAGGGGCACTTACCTTTAATAATTTATCAACTGCTGCCACTGACTGAACTAGGTATAGGAATCTGCTAACCTTAGAGGTACCCAATTATCTGCAAACAAACAAACAAACAAACAAATAAATCAATCAATCAATCAATAAATCAATCAATCAATAAATACATTCCAATCAATAACTTCAACATCAATTAGTAATAAAAAACTACAATACATTAATAATAAGTACTTACCTTGAAAAATAATTCAATGATTTTCTACCAAAAGGCTTTTTGCAACTCTTGAGCAGTAATAGAGCACTGTTCACTCGTAGCGAGTAATAACGACTGACAGTAGGGAAATATATGACACCTCTCATATAAAAACTCTTATCGCTCGTGTCAGCAGTTATTGCAGATCATTGCAATTCCTTTCCCAGTACAGCTGAGAGTCCAAAGTGCAATAGGAACACCTGTGTAATATCCAATGACTGCTGACTATGCATTATCCATTGTCAAGATGAACACCTGCGGTTTTAAATTACTGTAGCGTCAGTCATAGCAACAGAACTGTATCCTCTCTGCCATGTCAGCAACTTGACACCGGAAATATCAAGACGTCTTACTGCACGTACAATCTCTTCAGTTTTTACATCTTAATAACATGTATTATTCTCTTTCAACTACAAATGACTCGTTAGAACACATCCATTCACCAAGTTTCGCACTTAGATACCTTGACCTGTCCTCAAATTTCATGTGCCTCGTGTACTAGGGTGTATGCATTAGCCCTAACGCTACGTACGAACCAAAACAGAATGTGACTTGTTAGCTCTTATCGTGCACGTGCACAGGTGAACACCTGTATGTTAGGTCATATTACATATGAACATGATTTTCTCACGTACGAACCAAAACAGAATGTGACTTGTTAGGTTGCATGTGGTTTTCACAAGGTGGGCTAGTAATAATGTCATCTCGCACGTGTTCACATGTATTTCGTCGCTTTCCTTTCATATAGGTAATAAACGGGTCATACTATACTCTCAACTACCCTAGTTTCAACTACGTTTCAAGGTCACTCTCTTGAACATTGTCGGAGACTATCGATAAACACCTATGTTCACACGGCACACTCATGCGGCATGAATAATTCAGGATGATGTTAATGGGTTATGTGGATGGCTTAGGTTGGTGGCTTACGGTGGTGGCTTATGGTGGCTTTGTTGGTGGCTTACAGTGGTGGCTTATGTTGGTGGCTTACGATGGTGGCTTATGGAGTACGGGTCCTTGTTGACGGGTCCTTTGGACTGATCCCTATGGACTGGCCCATGCATTTTATCCAAATTATACCTACGCCTCCCTGAAGAAATTAGCGCTTAGAGTACATGTATAACCGTTAAAAACAATGATTACAGATGTTTCTTCTATGCAATGCTAACAGAATTTGTTGAAAAGAACGCTGATTGTGTTTACAGTTGCAAATGTGTGGAGCATAAATATGACTTTTCGGTTATTGCCCATGACTATTCATTCTGTTAAGGGTACAGAGGGACACTGGTACTGAGTTTTTGTCAGAAATCGCAAAAATATTGATTTTTTTCCTGTGATATAATTATGCCCCTGACTCCAGCGGATAATTTAGTAAAAGTCTTTTCCGAATTCCGCCATATTTAAAGGCCCAGAGAATTCTTGAAATGTCTAGTGCATGGTATTTAAGCGCCTCCTATTCCTGGACTTTCATTGAGACGAGTATTTCTGTACTTATTTTCCTAATAAGGAGCTCAGAAAAGCAAGAAAGAGGGTGTTAACATATGGTGCTGGGCAGTTTTAGCTGATAAGGTAAGCTGAAAACTAAAAAAATATGCATGGCTTTATAAAAGTGTATTTTTCTGAGCTTCCCATTTTTTTTGAAACAAAATTCGCCCCATATGCATCAGACTTGTAGCTATAATGTAGCAAATTTTTATACATATTCTATATTAATGCATCCACATAAGCACAGTGATTAGTTTTACTGTCGTATTCATAGTTTTGCCATTAAAAATATTTTAATTTTCAAATAATAGGCAATTAATGGGATAAATAAATTGTGAAATATGAACTCAAAACCAATCACTAGGATTGCTTCCATACTAAATATCTATATGGGAAAGTCATGATAAATGACCTACCTCCATCCGTTTAACGCAAGGACTATTTTTAAAATTTGCATATTTTTCATATTAAAATAATCATATCTCCTAAACGGTTAGAGATAGAAAAGTGTAAATCGGAAGTCTAGTGTATATTACTATTAGAGTGCTGTGTGTAACATTATAACAATATCCATTTATAATTACCTAAAATTGAAAGCCTATCACCAAAAAAATATGCATGTTTTTATAAAAGTCATTTATCGTGGCTTCCCAATTTTTGATACAACATTTGGTCCTTGCGCATTAGATTTGCTGCTATAATAATGCAAATTTGTATTCATATTCTATATTAATGCATCCATAAGTTCAGTGATTAGTTTTACTGTGGTATTCTTAGGTTTGCCATTAAAAATATTTTAATTTTAAATAATAGGCAATTAAGGGGATAAAAAAATTGTGAAATGAGTTAATTTATATCTCAACACATATTCATATGAACTCAAAACCAATCACTAGGATTGCTTTCATACTAAATATCTATATGGGAAAGTCATGATAAATGAGCTACCTCTATCTGTTTAACGCAAGGACCATTTTCAAAATTTGCATAATTTCTATATAAAAATAATAATATCTCCTAAACGGTTAGAGATAGAAAAGTGTAAATCAGTAGTACAGTGTATATTAGTATTTGAGTGATGTGTGTAAAATTAGAACAATATCCATTGATTATTACAGAAATATGAAAACTCAGTCCCAGTGTCCCTTAAAAAGTTTGAAAAGAAAAATTATATTTCTGTAAACGTTTAGATTCTAACAAGAAAAGTATGCCGTTGAAGGTTGTTGATGAAGAGTTATCAGACCACATCAATCTGTTGTATATTACCAACAAAAAGGGGCTAGGACACTATTTTTACATTGAGAACTTTAACTGCTTAATCCGAAGTCAACTAACAAAATGCAATAATTCCTTGGTTATATGCCTGCGCTGCTTTTCTTCTTTCGACAACCAGCACGGGCGAAGTGCTGCCGAGAAACTAGAAGAACATAAAATATACTGTCTTGACCAACAAATTTCTCGTGTTAAATTACCCGATGGCAGTTTCTAATTGTGTATTAGATATGTACACCATAAGCTTAAAGTTCCTTTCGTGGATTATGCCTGTTTTGAATATCTCTTGAAGCCTATTCAATCTTGCCAGCCTAGCGACGAAGTGAGTTGGAATATCTCATATCAGGAATATGAACCCATGAGTTTTAGTGTATATTTAAAAGCAGATTCCTCAATCGAAGCCAAACAATTCGGGTTACTGTACCTACAGAGCCGGAACTATACCTAATGCAGTCAAGGAGTTTTTTAAATTATTTAACGAGCTTGGCTCGCAGGTTTTGTCTATGAAGAAAAATTGCCTTTGAACTTGACAGAGGAGCAAGAACCCGAATTCCATGTGGCTAACAGTAAGACTTGTTATATGTGCGGAAAGGAATTTCGTCATGTAAATAATTACAAAGTGAGAGACCACTGCCATATCACCGGTGAATATCGTGGCTGTGCACATAACAATTGCAATTTGAAATGTAAAAAAAGATCAAATACTTACCCGTGTTTATACATAATTTACAAAATTATGATATGCATTTTACTATAAAAGAACTAGATTCAACACAGGGGAGAGTAACAATTATTCCAAACACTAGTGGAAAGTACATTTCTGTCACGATATATCTACAAAATGAAACCGTGCGAATTAAATTTATAGTCTCATTTCGGTTCTTGAATAGCAGTCTGGTAAAACTAGCCGAGAACTTAGAACACTCTCTTGAAACTATCAAACACTTTGGAGAAGAGGAGAAGGGCGTCTTTCTCTATGAATAAATCGACTCGTGGAGTAAATATGAAGAAACGAGTCTGCCTTCAAAACAAAAATTCTATAACAAATTAAAAGGGGAAAATATTAGCGAAGAGGACTATGAACATGCAAGGAAAGTATGGAATAGTTTCTGGAATACAGCGACCTGTACTTGAAACAAGACGTGCCCTCTCCATCCAGACAGTGTCGAAACATTTCGCATGGCAACTATGTGAACCCACAAACTCGATCCAGCTAATTTTGTTACTCTTTCTTCGCTTACCTGGCAGGCTATGCTGCGTTTGCTTACCTGGGAGGCTATGCTGCGTTATACAGGTATTCAGCACGATTACCTAACGGACTACGATCAACTGCTTTTTGTAGAGCGTGGCACACGAGGTGGTATAGCTCAAGTTTCGCATCGCTTTGGAGTGGCAAATAATAAGTACATGTCTGAATATGGTCATGATAAACCATCTATATATTTAAAACACAATTCGTTTTCTTTTGCAAATCGCCAACAACTCCCCACTGGACCGATTTTTATGAAATGTGATTTTGATGAAAGGTACCTATACTGTATGTATATGTGCCATCACATTTGTTTCCTTTATTTCAACTATTATTAGTATTTTATTTCATGCAATTAACTTGGTCATAATGTTTTTCGCCAATATATGACAACTAGCAGGTACCCGCAGCTTCGCTCGCGTCATAGTCGTGTCATATTGTTATTCAACGAAATGCAGGTTTAACCCCGTTACCACCCCTTTAGAACCTGAATATCCAAAAATCCCTCCTTAGTAGATGTTTTCGACACACAACAAGCATATCCCCAAAATATCATTCTTCTAATTTTAATAGTTTTGGTTGGTCGATGAGAGTGAATATCCAAAAATCCTTTCTTAGTGGACGTTTTTCTTCCAGAATTTCACCCCTCCCCATGGGCCCCTTAAATTGGATTTATGAAAAAACGGCCGAACACCTATTTATTTAATTATTTATTTTGAAGCTGATTGTTTTACTCTGAGTTTTAAACTTCTCGCCTATGTCGTTTAAGAGATACACGCTCCGTTAGGAATCCTTCAACCCCCACTTTTCACCCCTTTCTCCTCATAATATACACCATATCGAAAAACCCTGTCTTCTTATTTTTAATGATGAGTTTATATGCCGAGTATCACATCTCTCAATGAAACCAATCCGGAGATATTGTTATTCAATGAAATGCTGGTGTACCCCCTTAACACCCCTTTAGAATCTGAATATCCAAAAATCCTTTCTTAGTGGGCGTTTTCGACTTACAGCGAACATATCCCCAAAATTTCATGTTTCTAACTTTAATAGTTTTGGCTGGGCGATGATGAGTCAGTGAGTCAGTCGTCAGGACACTTGGTTTTATATAAGAGATTATGCTTTCTATCTACAATCCGCCTGCGACTTCTACCAGGCCGATTTTCGTGCTGTTTGCTTTAAATTAAATGCACATATTTCTACATTCCGCATCATTATGTTTTTCTTTATTTCAACTAATATTAGTATTTTATTTCATGAAATTAACTTGCAGATGACCTCGTAGTTCCTCCCCTTAAAACAACAATAACTAACTAACTTGCTCATAATTCTATTCGCCCATATACGAAAATTATGCTTTCTATCTACAATCCGCCAGCGACTTCTACCAGGCCGATTTTCATGCAGTTTGCTTTAAATCAAAGATAACTTACATATTTCTACTTTCCGCATCATTACGTTTTATTTTAGTTTTACCATTGCATTCCAGAATGTGATCAAAATAACTTCCTGTTGTACCCACTACGCACTTTGAATACCTGCAATTAGTTCCAGTAACTGACAACAGATGGCAGTACCTCGCCTATATAGTTCCAGTAACAGACTACAAATGACAGTACCTCGCCCATATACGAAAATTCTACAATCCGCCAGCGATTCTACCAGGCTGGTTTTCATGGTGTTTGCTTTATATTAAAGAAAGATGCTGTACATATTTCTACATTCCGCATTATTACGTTTTTCTTTATTTCAACTATTATTAGTATTTTATTTCTTGAAATTAAATTGCTCATAATGTTTTTCGCCAATATACGACAATATTATGCTTTCTATCTACAATCCGCCAGCGACTTCTACCAGGCCGATTTTCATGCTAATTGCTTTAAATTAAAGGCACATATTTCTACATTCTGCATCATTACGTTTTTCTTTAATTCAACTAATATTAGTATTTTATTTCATGAAATTAACTTGCTCTTAATTCTATTCGCCTATATACGAAAATTATGCTTTTTATGTACAATCCGCCGGCGATTTCCACCAGGCCGATTTTCATGCTGTTGGCTTTAAATTAAAGATACATATTTATACATTCCGCATCATTACGTTTTATTTCCGTTTTACAATTGCATTCCAGCATGTGATCAAAAGATCTTCCTGTTCTGTCCACAACGCAGTTCGAATACCCGCTCTTTAGTATTGTTATATCTTTCGAGAGGGTGAAGGACTTCGGTTAATAATATTTGTTTTTATTTTTGTTCCAAGCGGGCTCTGTGGTCTGTTTGGAAGTACATGGCTGATCATTGTCTGCTTTGGTTTATTGCAAATAAAATAAGTACGGAATTATAAAAGAACCCATACGCCGGTTAGGCTTTCGAGAGTTACAATTTCGTATCATTGTAGCGACCCTTGTCAGGACACAAGAGAAAATGGATTATTTAATGGAGAAAAGAAGTATTATTCGGAGTTCATTTACTCGAATATACAGCAACGTGGGCAATGATATAACGAAGAATGGTGATGAGATGCTTGTGGAGGCAAACCTGGCGGTGTTCAAGAACAAAGCCAGAGATCTAGCAAAACTGGATGAAGAAATTATAGATCTTATGCTAACAGAAGACTACGCAACTGCAGATCTCGAAAAGGAAATGGCTTCTGCGGACGAATATGTAAGTAAGGCCAAACTATTGGAAGTAAAATATGAAAACTACATGAAAAGTAAGATAGCTGACGTGTGAAATACTTCATCTGACTTGACGCCTTCAAACGAAGCCCATGCAAAAACGCAAGTTTAAATTACCTTTGTTAGAATTTAAGAAGTTTGGAGGGGGTGTAAGGGAATGATTGGCGTTTTGGGGACAGTTCCGAAAAATACATGAAGATCCTGATGTAGCCCATGCAGATAAGTTTCAGTACTTATTAAAATCAACATTACCTAATTCTCGCGCCCGCGAGATAGTTGAAAGTTTCCCACCAATTAGTGAAAACTATCAAAAGGCTCTCGTTAGTTTGAAGTCTAGATTTGGGCGTGATGAATTACTTGTTGAAGTATATGTTAGGGAGCTTCTGAAACTAACCCTTAATTTAACCACCAGTAGCGATAAACCTGATCTTTCGTCCATGTATGATCGCATAGAAACACAACTTCGAGCTTTAGAGACGCTAGGAGTGACATCAGAGAAGTATGCTGCAATGCTTTTTCCACTTGTGGAATCGTGCCTGTCAGAGGATCTGTTACGTGCGGGGCAAAGGAGTTCATTCGCCTCGGGGGAGTCAGCAAAAAATTCAAAGCTGGGTAACTTGATGGCATTTTTTAATCAGGAAGTGGAAAGTGAGGAAAGGATATCGACGGATATCGAAGGATTTCATTTAGATTCAAAAGGCAAGAATGTTAGTGAAAGTATGTTACCAACTGCGGCCTGTCTAATTAATGTTAAATCTTCCAAACCCGTATTTATCTTCTGTGATGGAACTCATAACAGCATGGACTGTTACAAAGCTCCTAAATTTAGTTTGTAGGAGAAAAGGAAAGATGCCAGAGATAAAAGATGCTGTTTCGGCTGCTTGAAACCCAACCATACTAGTAAGAAATGTAAAACTTTTTTAAAATGCATTGTTTGTGAGGGTAGGCACGTACCTCTCATGTGTAACAAAGCCAGTGTGTCAGTCGAGAATAACTTGTCAAATGTGAATTGTGGACAAGTCCTTTTGAAAACTTTGACTGCTGTAATTAAGGGTGTTGCTCAAAAACCAATACGTGTTCTGTTCGATGACCGTTCTCAGAGATCCTATGTTAGGAGTGACTTAGCCAAACAGATGGAATACCAGTCTATAGGCAGTGGTAGTGCGGTACATGCACTCTTTGGTGGTTTCCATTCTAAGCCATATGAACACCAGTGTTACAAAGTAAGGTTAAGTAGTATGGATGGGAAATTTGCATGCAACTTTGATGCTTTGGATCAGGACATTATTTGTTCAAATGTGCCCACTGCTCGAGAAGGTCCATGGTTGAGCAAGCTGGAAGACGAAGGAATAAAGCTTACTAGTGATAATGGAGATCCTATCGATGTGTTAATTGGAGCAGATGTTTGTGGTAAGCTGTTTTGATTTAAGAGGGTGGGAGTTTACCAATCCTGAACTTCCATTGAAAGGCATTAAGCCTACTGCAGTTTTAGGTCTTCTATGGGACAAGAAAGAAGATATCTTGTTTGTGAACACTGATTTCTGGGAAAGTGAAGACATGAACAGGATCACTAGAAGATCAGTATTATCTTTAGCACAGTGGTTATTTGATCCCCTTGGTTTTTTACGTCCAGTGACACTCTTCCCCAAGATTCTCCTCCAAAAGTCTTGGATAACAAAAAGAGGTTGGGATGAAGAGCTGGAAGAGGATCTCAAGCACTCTTTCATGGCTCGGATGACAGACTTGCCGCTTTTGAAAGATATTAAGATTCGAAGGTGGATAACAATGGTAGACAGTGATAATGCTTTGAGTTCTATCCATTGTTTTTGTGATGCCAGTCAGGAAGCCTATGCGGCTGCAGTGTTTATTAGATTAGGGAACAGTTCTGGAGTAAGAATTCAGCTCATTCAAGCAAAATCTCGCGTGGCACCGATAAAATACACCAGTATACCTAGGCTTGAATTGCTTACAGCAGTTATTGGTGCTCGACTGGCCACTTCCATACTACAAAAGATGGAGTTTAAAGGTCTTCAGCTGTTCGTCTGGAGCGAATCTCTACCGTTATAGCATGGATCAAACGAGAGGAACAATGGAAAACCTTTGTGAGAGGACCTGAATGGTTACAACTTGCACAGGATATGTGGCCAGTACAAGAGAACCAGATGGCCTAAGAAGGAGTCATTGTGGTAAAGAAAAGGGATATTATATCTTTGCTGGTGATGGTGATTGGTACTACCGGTACTCCTACTTCTCAAGATTTAACAGGATCGTGAGAACAATTGGGTGGATTCTTCAATTTGCCTTAAATTGTCGTCTGAAACGAGAAGGAGTTGACCTTATGAAAGGTGAACTTGTTGCAAAAGAAATGGAAGAGGCGGAAATAAGGGTCACGAAACTTGTCCAGAAGGAGTCGTTCATTGGGGAAGATAAGCAACTTGCATCACTCGCTCCTTACGAAGACCATGATGGAGTAATCCGCTTAACTACGAAGGTGACAGAAAGGAAATATTTGATGGATTTTAGATTGCCTGTAGTGCTTCCCTCTGAACATGCAGTGGTTTGCCGATTAATTTATGACACACATGTGAAAAACTGTCATGTTGGTGTTCAAAGACTATTAAGTACCTTACAAGAGAAGTATTGGATTTTACAAGAAAGGAGGTCTGTGCGCGCTGTTATTTCAAAATGTGCCATAGGGGGTAAGGCCGGTTCTATTACACTTGGCGTGGCTGTGCCCAATAAACAAACATGGCGGCCAAACGTAGGTGAAACATTTAAATAATTAATATTTCTCGAACGCATGTTCCGATTTTGACATGCGACATGTCGTTGGACTTGGGTTAACGTCCTATTTCCTAAGGATCACTCGTAATATTTTTGAATTTTTTTTGGAAAATATTTGTTTTCGAAAGTAGGTGATAGTTTGAAAACCAAACATGGTATAATGTTATGCAATGGCTCAAACGAACGATCTCGATGATCCTTATTTTTTATAATGAAACTTTTTTATTTTTATGTTTTTTTTTGAAAACAATCCAATTTTGAAATTCCTATATTTCCGAAACTAGGAATTCTACAAAAATGTTTATTTGACATAAATGAATGGCCCTGACCCCTTCTATAGCTAAGATAAATTTCAAGTCTCTAGGACAAAACCTGTGCATTAGGGGGTAAGGCCGGTTATAACTCCCCCACCATTACTCGCAATGCGAGCCGATATCTCCTGAACCCGTGGTCGGAGATTCACGAATGAGGTGTCGTTGGACTCGAGCTGACGGGACCACTCGTTATATTTTTCAAGAAATTTTTGAAAAATTTTGTATTTGAAAATAGGCAATAGTTTTAAAACCAAACATGATAGAACGTTGTGCTATGGTTGAAACAAATGGTCTTTATGACCTTTGTTTTTTATAATAAAACTTTTTATTTTTGATGTTTTTTTGAAAACAGTATAATTTTGACATTCCTATATTTTGGAAAGTAGGACTTTTACAAATAAGTTTGTTTGACATAAATGAAAGGCCCATACCCTCTCTACTCCCAAAATAAATTTCAAGTCTATAGGATAAAAATGCAGAAAGAGTAGTGCTAGATGGCAACCTTCTTTCCAGCCTACTTTCTTACGAACTTTGCCTATATCTCCCGAACGCATGATCGAATTTTAACGAACGAGGTGTTTTTGGCGTTGGGATGACGTCCTCTTTGCTAAGAATGTGTGTTGGTTATTTAAAAAAAATGAAAATTTTTGTTTCTTGGATTGGCCCTATTTTGGAAACGGTGAATTTTCGAAAAAAATTTGTTTGACGTTAATGAAAGGTGGCTATGCCCTCTAGGTGCACAGCAAGTTTGAAGTGTGTAGGGGAAAAAGAAAATGATAGCCTACTTTCTCGCGAACATTGGCGATAATTCACGAACGCCTGATCGGATTTTAACAAATTAGGTGTCGTTGAACTCAAGCTGACGGTCGCTTTGCTCTGGACCACGTATTATATTTTAATTTTTTTTTGAAAATTTTTGTTTCTGATGTTGGTGATAGTTTGAAAACCAAACTTGATAGAACGTTATCCAATAGTTCAAACGACTGGTCTCTATGACCTTTATTTTTTATAATAAAACTTGTTATTTTTGAGATTTTTTGAAAACACTCAAATTTTGAATTTTTTATATTCTGGAAACTAGGAATTTTACAAAAGAGTTTGTTTGACATAATTGAAAGTTCCCTACCCACTCTACCATAAAATAAATGTCAAGTCTCTAGAAGAAAAAACTATGCATGTTATTTTTTTTTATAAAGAGTGTTAGTAGACAGAGAGCCGGTAGCGCTTGACGTATGTTACAACGAGGCTATGACTGGCCATGGTGGATACAGGAAATGGCTTTTTTTTCAGATATTTCCTATGACGAATATTTCAAAAATCCCTCATGGCGATTTCGATGACCGTGCCCGGACTAAATGAATTGCTATTTTGTCGGGATGGCGGGGCAGCTTATGACGGTTGGTTTTGTGATATTTCCTGTGACGGATGGAGGCGAATAATTGAAAATGCGTGAAGCATGCTAAGATTTTTTTTACCCCTGAAGGGGATCTTTAACATGCTAGTAAACGGTAATAAGGGAGACCACTGTCTAGCAGAGCGAATGGTTGTAGAAAATGGAAACCTATAACATTCGCTCGACCAAGTCATGTGCATGTACACAAAGAGCCAAATCAGATAGGTCATTGGTCTGAGATGTTATAAACTAAATATTGAACTGGGTGAAGAGACGTGTTTTAGGGTGAAAGTACGTGGTTAACTTGATCATGTATTGAGGATGGCCTCTCGCTAGTAATTATTATTACAGTAAAATATTTAAGAATAATAATAATATTAATAATAATAAGACCACATGTTTTTAATGCTAACACACACACACAGTCCTGCTCACTGGAGACTGAATATTGCACCTAGCCAGAGGCCTCGTGAGAGTTGTTGCTGCTGCTGACGAGGCAGGAATGTCTAGTTCAGCAGGAAGTCCGATATCAGCTTACTTGCCTGGTAGAGGCTAGCAGGTCTGGCGTTTAAACAGCCGCCATGTTGGTTCTTATGCAGTAGTAATACCAATATATAAGAGGCAGCCATTTTGGTTCCTTATTAAAATCATGAAACTAGTATAAGGTACGCGAATCTTATCGCGTTTGAGGAATGTGGGGAGGCGTGGGAACACGTGTGAGAGAGACAACATTTCAAGGTCAAAACGCTGAGAAAATGCAACTTTTTCTGTTGCTAAGCAGACTGATAAGGTTTGTGTTAGTAATACACTTTCAGGACCAGCAAATAGACGTATACAGTAGAGCTCTGAACTGAACTTTGGAAGAAAAATACTCTTTGTTTTTGGTAAGTACCTATGGATGATTATTTTAATAATGTCATGCTAATGAACCTTAAATTTGTAGTTATTGCTTATGTAACTAATGATTTTTATTTATTTATTTGTTTGCAGATAACCGGTATACCTTACATGTCTGAGATACAAGAAACCATTGCACTTTTGAGACCACAAGAAGGAAACAGCAACAAGTCCGTGCAAGTGAAGGTGAGATTATTTTTTAAACTAACTTGTTTCATTTTTTGTTTGATATTATTTTATTTTATTTTATGAAATGTATGTATTAACCTGAATTTATGTATTTATAGCGGTTTATTTTATTTATTTTTAGAAACTTGGAAAGAAAAGCCTTACCGCCGTAGCAGTTGCTGAAAACCCGAGATGCACTAGAGCGAAACCATTGCCAAAGAGTGAACTATTTAAAACTCAGGTAAGCCTAACATAAAATGCTATTTCATTTTACCGCTTCTGAAAACTCTTACACAAAAAAATTCATTACCTGCACATGATTGGGACAATGAGTGCTTTCTTGATTAATGGCTATGTATTGGCAAAAGGTACAAGCCCATATTGGTTGTTGATCGGGAAAAGTACAAGGCCATATTGGATTTTGTAAAAACAAAAATGTAAATTTAATATATGGGCGGTTCCCTATGAACTCAACGAATATCCATGATAATCTGGACAAAACGACATGACATTCATTCATTTTTGTTTATATATTGGTTAAAGGGGGATGTAAACGACTCTAGCTTTATAAAAAGAAAATAAGTACATGGGTTACTGTTAGTGCCGACATACAGTATATTATTAAATATTTTTTGATGGTGTTTTGATATATTAATGCCAATTAACGTTAACGTTTTATTTACAAGTATTGATTTATAGATAGATTGATTGAGTGATGTTTGTTTTTAGGTGTGGTCATGTGCCATTAACATAGTGAAGAGACAGTGAAAAAACCATACATTGTGCTTAAAAGTACTCTGTGCAACGTTAATAACTTACAATAAGAAAAAGTTTTATTATAACACATGGCGTTAGTACCAAATACAACAAGTGAGGAAGTTGGTTTACCACGTGGGTTAAATTTAAAATCAGAACATGATCGTTGGTTAACATTTGAATCCAACCTGTAGGCTTTTTGTCAAAAGCCGTTTTTTTACATGAACTGAGAAGATGTGGGGCTCTGTGTGTTTCGTTGTATTGAACTTTCACACTGAGAAGAAAGGAATGATCCCTTTAGGGACCATTTGCGATGGCCTCCTTATTGTCCTTATATCCTTGGAAAACAAGTGGGTAACCTACCAGTGTATACATTTTACCGAACCACAGGGCCATTGGCTACTACTTACGTTGCTGAATCACAAATAAATAATAATAATAATGTATTACTAGCCAACGGTAGTGTCGATATATGTGGTCCATATGCCATAGACAGTGTTGAATTGGCGTGTACTTTTGAAAAATTGGGAGTGTGTAAGACTAAAGCACGAGCACACCCAGAGTACAGCTCTGTTGAAAAAGGTTTAGAATCTTATAAAAATGTTTGGCCATTAATATTAAAACACCTTACCAAACAGCTAAGTGAAGCTGGATTTTTTTATACTGGTGAAGAGGATCAAACAATATGTTTTTATTGTGGATTTGCTTTAAAGGATTGGCAAATGACTGATGACCCTTTTGTGCAACACGCTCGTTGGTTACCTAACTGTAAATACATGGTGTTGCTTAAAGGTCAGGAATTTGTGAACACTATTCGAAAAGAAAACGTGATTGCAGCACAAGACTTAAAATTGCCTTTAGAGTTAGAACACGCGGAGCAAATGCACGAGGCTGAAAAAAAAAGACTTGTCTCACGAACAGATACAAAAGTGTGACCAACAACTATGTAAAATTTGTTATCAAGATGAACTAGGTGTTGTATTTTTGCCTTGTGACACATGATAGCATGTGTCAAGTGTGCATTAGAAATAAACACTTGTGCTATATGCAGAAAAGTAGTATCTGCTACAGTTAGGGCATTTCTTGCATAAATAGTATAATTTATTAGCAATGCATAGTGCAAAATACCTATAAGCACGATATTATTACAAACTGTTTTAGAGTGTAATAGATATGCTTTTGTTTTGTCTATATACTACTACAATGAATGTTTTGAATGCTGTGGGACAATCATGTGGCTTAGAGACAAAGAAGCTCAGCGAATTGCCAACGCATATCCCATTCCGCATTATCAAGATTCGAATATTGAAAACAGCATATGGTGATCGTGTACTTTGTGCACGTGAAAACTTTGAGTCATTTCTGCCTTCACGGTTTAATGATATGTCGGAGAGAGTTTTTGATGAAGTGAATAATGCTGTGCAACCTGTACACTTAATTTATGAAGGTTTTAAAAATAATAGGTGAATGGTCCGTTTTAATTAAATAAATAAAAAATGTGAAATAATAATGGTAAAATATAAGTGATGGCAATGGATTGAAAGAAAAAAATATGTGTATAGAATAATTTTAGTTTTTAGTTTTTAGTATTGGCTTAAAAATATTATCATGAAACCAAAAATATGTATATAAAGTTTGCAAATAAATGCAAATGATGTTACAATGCTGTTTTATTTTCTACAACGTTACAATATTTAACATTGCAGAGTACACATGATTATCACAATAAATGCATACTTAATACAAGTCTTTGCCTTTACGATAGTGTGTTATAGTTTTATTAACAATGCTTGTTGTAGATCATTTTTCCACGGCGAACAATAGGTATAAAAACGTCATTATCACTATTATAATCATAAGCAGCATGATTATTATTATGCTCAACATTATCCTCAACAACACTAAAACCAGTTAAATATTCCTGTTTCTGTTCCTGTTCCTCTTCCTCTACAGTATCCTCATGTAGAGTCTGCTTGGCTTTTGATAATGTTACGGGTTTTCTGAACGTTGATTTATTTTCAGCAGTAGTATTGTTTTCTAGCACTCGCTTTTTAGAATGTTTATGATTTTCTGTTGACAGCAACAATGTTGCTTGCAGCACACTACATTGATGATCTCTGACACTTAAAACCTCACTATTTTTACTTTTTAGCTCACTTCGACATTGTTTTGAACGTTGTTTTGAACAACGCCAAATAACAATTCCATTTTTATTGGTTCGTTTCACAATATATGAATACCCTTTATAGAATGCATGAGGCTTACCATACCTAGTCAGTGATACTTCCATGTCCATTGTCAAGCATAGACTAAGCTCTAGTAAAGACAACTTGACAATAAAAACAATAGTTTAATGTGGGAGCATACATGGGTGCAAATGTGGGAAGCAAAAAAAAAGTGGTAGCAAATGTGTGAGCAAAAAAGTTGAAGCAAAAAGTGGGTGCAAATGTGGGAGCACAAATAATACACTTAGTTATAACCTAACATGAAGTATAACATAAATTTCTCGTCAAATCAATACTTTTTACTTACATGTACCTGTAGAATTTTTATGTAAGTAAAAGGTATTGATTTGGTGAGAAATTTATGTTATACTTCATGTTAACATGGTCAATACGGAACCTGGAATGAGTGCAATTATCCTAACCTAACCTAACCTAACTTTACGTAACCTAACCTAACCTAACTAACCTAACTTAACGTAACACCCAGAAATTGACATAAAGTCGTATTTTTTTCAATTTTGAATTTTACATTGCCTGAATTCGTTATTTTATTAGCTTTAATGTGGTGTAAATTATATAACACTACCTTCACTACTTTTTGAGATATTAGCATTTATGTAAAATGCTGCACACTGAGCCACGAAACCTTTACTGGACACGAGGCAATTTCTTTGCATTCTGCTCATGCTGATCATCTGTGACTGTTGTTTTCTTTCTAATTACTCATGTAAAATATAGAGTTCACTCCATAGTAACCCTGTGTTGATATCTATGAGAATTGTTTTTAATTATTTGGAATCAGCAGCTGTGAATGTTTCGATGTTTTGAGCACCCCTGCATTTTGTAGGCCTACGATTTATATTGATACACTTTTAGAAAGTTTTTGAGCAATTGTAATTTGTTTATATTGAATATTGTTGTGCATTGTTGTTCTAACCATGGGTATCAGAAGAACTAAAGGGAGCCTCTAAAGAAGTTCCATGGAAACCAGTGAAGCCATATGGACTTCCCTGTATCATTTAGCAGCAGGCAGGAATGAGGAACCTCATGGTAAATGTCCCAAAGGTGAAGGCAGTTGGTGTCCCTTCCAAAATGCAGTGGCAACTGGCACACTGGATAAATATAAGCCTAAAAATGGACTACCTGACAATGTACTTGAAGCTGTCAAGCCAGTGTACTCCAAGTTGACTGATGCTGCCATGTTAAGGCGTTGTCTCCATGGCAAAACACAAAACCAAACTGGAAGTTTTAATGGCATGATGTGGAGAAGATGCCCAAAAGATAGTTATGTAGGACTGAAAACATTGAATTTGTGTTTTATGGATGCTATTTGCCATTATAATTGTGGCCGAGATGTAGAAAAGGAAATTCTAAAGTGGGTGGGTGTTACTATTGGTAAACATACTCGAGCAGGTGTGCAGTTGGCTAAAGATCTAAATCAGAAAAAGTATCACCTATAAAACACCGCAGAGCAGAAAACCAGGAGGAGGAACCTGAGAGGAAGAAGGAAGATGAAGCAAGACCAGAATACTGCATTAGAAGGGACGTCATGAGGCAGGAGGTTTCTGAAACAGTTGTAAAACTTTGAGATGGATTTCTCTGAATAATAATTTTTAATGATCTCAGTATTTCCAAAAAACATAACATTGGACCTAATTATCCCATTTCACTGATATTTTTTATAGAAAGCCAAAAGCTTACTCCAGTGCACTAACCTCTGATATGTAACTAATGTTGTAAAATATAATTATTTATGTGATTTGTTTATAAACACTCACAAACAAATTTGTAATCATTAAAATTATAGGACACAAGCAGGCACAATTTCATTCTAGGCTCAAAAGTGTTGTGAATAAAATGCAAAAATCAGATTTGAGGAATGCCAATTAATTTGGGAGCTATGATGTTTAAAACAATATAATATATTTTTAAACAAAATAATTTGTTATTAACAAGTAATGCAACATTTTAGTTCATATCCATATTGATATTTCTAATTTTTCTTGCTCTTTCTAGTAACCTAAATTCTAAACAGGTAACTTTGTAATTTAAAAAAGAAAATTCTGGGTGTACACATACCTTAACCCAACCTAACCTAACTTCACCTAACCTAACCTAACCTAATTTCAAATTGGAAGCAAATGTGGGAGCAAAAAAGTGTGAGCAAAAAATAAGAGGGAGCAAATGAGGCAGCAAAAAGTGGGAGCAAAAATTGGGAGCAAATGTGTGAGGATAAAAAACAAAAACAAGTGAGAGTAAATATGGAAAGCAAAAGAAAAAGTGGGAGCAAACGTGTGACCAAAAAAGTGGGAGCAAATGTGGAAAGCAAAAAGTGAGAGCAAATGTGGGAGCACAAATAATAAACTTAGTTGTATCCTAACCTAACCTAACCTAAATTGAAAGTGGGAGCAAATGTGGAAGCAAAAAAGTGGGTAGCAAATGTGAGAGCAAATGTGGGAGCAAAAAAAGTGGAGGGCAAAAGTGGGAGCAAAAAGTGGGAGCAAATGTGTGTGTGACCAAAAAAGTGCGAGCAAATATGGAAAGCAAAAAAAAAGTTGGAGCAAATGTGGGAGCACAAATAAACTTAGTTATAACCTAACCTAACTTCACCTAACCTAACCTAACCTAACCTCACCTATCCTAACCTAACCTAACTTCAAAGTGAGAGCAAATGTAGAAGCAAAAAGTGGGAGGAAATGTGGGAGCAACAAGAGGGAGCAATTGTGGGAGCAAAAAAAGTGGGAGAAAAAAAGTGGGAGCAAAAAGTGGGGGCAAAAAGTGGGAGCAAAAATTGGGAACAAATGTCGGAGCAAATGTGTGAGCAACAAGAGGGAGCAAATGTGGGAGCAAAAAAAGTGGGAGCAAAAAGTGGGGGCAACATGTGGGAACAAAAAGTGGGAGCAAATGTGAGAGCAAATAAGAGGAAGCAAAAAGTGGGAGCAACCATGACTGGTTAAGACTTTTATATCAACCAATGCACATGAATTAAATTTTTCTAGAGTAATCTGAGTAATAATATTATTATTATGATTATTAATAATAATAATAATAAAAATAATAAAATTTTAAAAATAAATTGCAATTATATTTTTCAAGGTTGAATTTTCAAAATACTGTCAAGAATCATAATTACATGAAACAAATTCAGAGAATTCTAGAGTACTTTAAGTTTAATCATTGGCTAGGAGTGATATAGAGCAAGTTAACCTAACTTAACCCCAGCTCACATAATTTAACCTAACTTTACCTAAACTAATGTTATACAAGTTGTGACTTGCTTTGAGACTGGCTATGACGTCACATATGAATGGTGGTGGGATGCTGGGCTTAACTTTTTATTAAACAAAATATATTTACCTTTTTTGCCACACAGATGAATGGTGGTGGGAGGCTGCCTAGTGAAGGGCCTCCAACTTGGCCATCTGGCCAGAAAGCGTAGACGGTATTACCCATCCCGTCAGGTGGGTGCGCCATGTACCCTTGCAGTGGTATCCACCTCATAACGGAGGCCCCTGCACGGCCGAATACTTGCGCCGAATATATCACTGTGTATGCCGAGGGGTATGTGCCTGTTCAAGGCACTGGGACCCCGGGCAATACCTGCTAAGCCACGTAGGCATTGCCTTGGCTGGGTGGCGCCCATAGTGATGGCCCTCGTTCGGAGTAGGCCTAGGTAGTATTCGGGGAGGATGATAATGGGATGACGCGTAAGCGGCCCAAAAATTCATCAGAGGGTGGTCACCTTAAAAAGCCGTGTCTGGAGTGTTGACCAAATCCCAAGGTGTTTACGCCTTGGGATGAGGCATTTAACATGAATGTACCTATTGACAGGTCTCCTCGCTACCTGGTAGCTACCAGGACAGACGGGGAATATCTTAAACAGGTAATATCGACCCTATTTTCGGATGAAATCGAGGGGAAATATCACGACCTTCAAGGGATTTCCAAGCTCCGGAATGGGCAGCTCCTGCGGCATACCGCTGACCGGCAGCAAACGGAAGCGTTGCTGGCATGCACGCATTTCTTCGAATTTCCCGTTAAGGTTGAGAAGCTCGAAACGCTGAATGAGGTCCGTGAGGTTATATTCCATCGCGACTTCATTTTAAATAGTGACGCGGAATTGATGCGGGATCTAGGGAAGCGAGGCGTCACCTGGATTGGGCGAATCACCCGAAAAATTGGAGATGACAGCTTCGAAACTGGCACTTTCATTCTCCATTTTCACGGTGATGTAGTGCCTAAGCAGGTGAAGGTCACGTCGTACCATTGCGACGTTAGACAGTACACCCCTCCACCTATGCGCTGCTACAATTGCCAGAAATTCGGTCATGTTTCTGCCAGGTGCACTGCCAAGGCGGTGTGTAGAGAGTGTGGCAAGGGGACACATGACAGTGTGGGGTGTACGCCTCCCCCGACGTGTCCTAACTGCCAAGGAAGTCACTCTCCACGGTCGAAGCAGTGCCCTGAGTTCTGCAAGGAAGGAAAGATCCAAGAAATCAGAACATTGGATCGGCTTTCATATCACGACGCTCAAAAGAGATACCGTGATATGACTGCACCCGATTTTCCGGTATCTTTCGCGGCTAAGGTGACGCCACCTATCACCCCTGCCACTTTCGTTCCCCGTGCTGTACCCTCGACGACCAACTACTCTGAGATCGTTAAGTCTCCCCTCGCTGTCCAAGCGAGACCTGTCAGCCCGAAGAAGGTCACACGACCTTCTTCGGCCATTGTGAAAAAGGCGCCGGTTATACGATCTAAACCGGCGCAATCGGAGAAGAAGTCATCTTCCTCTCCGAAACGGTCGGAGAAGAAGTCTTCCCCTGCCAACGAGGCAAAGAAGACTTCTGTGACCGGGGCTGGATCGTCATCCAGCCCACCTGATAAGAAAAAGATAGCGGAGAAGAGGGAGACGGAGCGGCGCCGTCTCTCTCGACCTCCGGCTGATGGGATGGCTCCTTCATCTGCTGGCCCTTTCGCTCCTTCGACCGTCAAGGGAACGATGCTGGCAGAAGCCAAACCCATTACAGTGGAGGAACTTCCCTCTACTAATAATAAATCACCGGCGGAGATGAGAGAATCAGTTCACCGCCGTATCTCTACCTCTCCTGCGGACAAGGCTGTTCAGCCATCTGCTGGCCATTCCGCTCCTACCACTACCACATGAGCGGTGACAGCTGGAGCGGGCTCGTTTTGCAAGGAACTGACGTATGTGGGGAAAGGACCACCTACTTCCCCGAATTACGTCAGCGCCGGTCAAGAAAGAAGAATGTGCGGGACGGACACCCAGTCTTCGGACAGGGAGAAGGTCCCTCGACACCGCTCTCGCTTTTCCTCAAGATCGAGAATGGTAAGGTCCGACGAGGACCGCGGGGCACCCAAGAGAGCGCCCCCTCCATTTTCTTCGTCTTCGGACGGAGATGTGAAGATCGAGGTGTGCTCTCCTCCCCCAACATCTCCACCTAGAGATCGGAAAGGGTGGCAAACGGTCAAGCGGAAGTATGAGACGAACTTCTACACAAGTCTACACTATGGCACTATAACAATTGAACTGTAATAGCTATTTTGTTCATCTCGCTGAGTTACGTCAACTAATATCTTCGTTTTCGGCAACCATTGTCTGTCTTCAAGAATCCAGGTTTGGTCCTGGATATGAGACAAAAATGCATCACTTCAAACTCTTCTCTAAAGACAGGGTGGACGGAGTTGTGGCCGCCGGTGGCGTCTGCACTCTCGTCCACTCTAGCCTATTTAGTGAAGTGGTGCCGCTGCGTACTCAGCTAGAAGCAGTTGCAGTTCGTACTTCGTTGCCAGTAATGGCGACAGTAAGCAACGTGTACATCCCACCTGATTCGCAACTGGATTACAACCAGCCGGTGGATCTAGTCTCTCAGCTCCCCCTCCTGTTCTCCATCTAGGAGATTTTAGTGCCCACAACACTATCTGGGACTCCGCTAACACTAGCGGTAGAGGGAGAGATTTTGAGAGGCTGATCAGGCGGCTGGACCTGTGTTTGTTGAACACAGGGAAACCTACGCACTTGTCTATTGCACACGGCACTTATTCAAATGTCGACATCACCTTGTGCAGTCGTGCGCTGGTTCCCATGCTACAGTGGGGGGTATATGACGACCTTTGTAATAGTGACGCTTTCCCGATTATTGTTACTCTTCCGGGCCAGAGAGCCATCGAGTTACCAAGTCGATGGCTTCTCCGTCGGGCTGATTGGCCAACGTTCACAGCACATGCGGTTTTTGCCGAAGATAACTTTGAGAGTGTTGATGATCATACCATTCAGGTAACGAATTTTATTTTGGCTGTGGCAGAGGAAACAATTCCTTCCTCGTCCGGAAACTCACCCCGGAAGCTTGTCCCTTGGTAGACAGCCGAGATTGCAGCAGCCATTAAAGATCGTCGACGTGCTTTCAGATGCTATCGGAGGCAAAACACCATGTCCAACATTATCACATTCGAAAGGATGCGTGCTAGAGCCCGATATCTGATTCGGGAGAGTAAGAAAACCACGTGGGAAAAGTATGTGTTGTCTGACGGCACATACTCCTTCATCTCAAGTGTGGACTAAGTCGTCGGATCTCCGGACTCCCGACATCATTGACGATACCCGGAGCCTCCATCAAGGGAGACATCATCACGGACCATCTCACCATTGCCAACAGTATTGGATCACACTTCTCCGATGTATCCTCCTCTGGGAGTTACCATTCTACATTTCTTACTCTGAAGCGGGAGGCAGAGGAACACCCCCTGACCCTTGCCACTGCTGCTTCGGAGTCCTATAATATGCCACTCTCTTAATGGGAACTGCACAGTGGGCTTGCACTGTGCAGGGATACGGCTCCTGGACCGGATAACATACATAATCCAATGTTAAAACATCTGTGCGAATCCAGTATAAAACAACTGTTGATCCTCTTTAATCGTATATGGAATGAAGGGGAGTTTTCTTCTCAATGGCAAGAGGGTATCGTGATACCGATTCCTAAGGCTGGAAAAGATCCCAAGCTTGTCAGCAGCTATAGGCCCATTTGTCTGACAAATAACCTGTGAAAGCTGCCGGAGAAGATGGTAAACCGGCGACTGGTGTGGTTCTTGGAGGAGAGAGGTCTCCTGTCTGAGTACCAGTGTGGATTTCGCTCTCATAGGTCCACCACCGACCATCTGGTGCGACTTGAGAGTGTCATACAGCAGGCATTTCTCCGAAAGCAGCACCTAGTCACGGTTTTCTTTGACCTCGAGAAAGCCTACGACACAACATGGCGCTACGGGATCCTTTCCACCTTTCACGAGTGGGGACTCCGTGGTAAATTACCAATCTTTATTGCTAACTTTTTGACCGTCCGGCTATTCCGTATAAGAGTCGGTAGGCCAGCATCGCAATATTACACTCAAGAAAATGGAGTGTCTCAGAGTTCTGTGCTGAGTGTCACCTTGTTCGCGGTTGCCAAAACCGGCATTGTTGCCGCCGCCGGGTCCACGGTAGTTCCATCTCTGTATGTAGACGATTTAGCTCTGCATTACAACTCTGGAAGTATGGCAATTGTGGAACGGCAATTGCAGCTAGCTAATAACCGGGTCGACAGGTGGGCTCACGACCGGAGTTTTCGTTTTTCAGCAGCGAAAACCTCCGTCGTCCATTTTCGTCGGCTCCGGAGGCTACATTTACACCCTGAACTACATCTCAGGGATGTTGGTTGACACTTATCGCTTCCTAGGGCTACATTTTGACAGCAAATTAACGTGGCAGTACCATATACGGCGACTAAAAACGGCGTGTCTCAAGGAACTGAATATGCTCAAGTTTCATAGTGGCACTACAAGGACGGCTGACCGTGCAGTGCTGCTACGATTCTACCAATCCATCGACCTTTCCCGGCTAGACTATGGTACTGCGGCATACGGTTCAGCAAGGCCGGCAACCTTTAAAATGCTGGACAGTATCCCCCTTCCGGACCAGCACGATACGCTGCCTACTCGCCGAATCGGGTGCTCCACATCTGAATTATAGACGCCAACATGAGCTTCTAGCATATGCTGCCAATGTGCTAGAAATGCCGCAACATCCGAGCTATCGAGCTCTCTTCAGTACCCAATACCACCAGAGGTACGCCAACCAGCCTCGTGCCACTCGGCCGGTTGGTATTAGACTCGATAGCTAGTGTACTGAAATAAGAATGGCTGTAGGTCCCTGCATGATCCGGACACCTAGCGGGGTGCCTCCGTGTCAAGTCCCGTGTCCGGAAATTCGGTTAGATCTACACCGAGATCCTAAGGTGAACACGGATGCTTCCGTTTATCGTAGGCAATTCCATACCATAGTTCACTAATTTCCGGACACTGGCATTCTCTACACGGATGGTTCGAAGGTGGACGAGAAAGTGCGTTGTGCTTACGTTATTGATGGTGCAAATACCAAGATCTCTTTGCCTGAGGCCTGTAGTGTGTTTACTGCGGAGTTCGTTGCCATTGATGAAGCTCTGCAGTTTGCATTACAGGATGGTCGAATCCACTTTCTCATGTGTACCGACTCTTTGAGTTCGTTGCAGTCAATTGCTACATGTTTCCCAAAACACCCCCTAGTGCAGCGAATCCATGACCTACTAGCCAGGTTGTGCCACGCTGACAGTCGGATCACCTTTCTGTGGCTTCCAAGCCACATGTTAATTGCTGGAAATGACTTAGCGGATCAAGCTGCAAAAGAGGTAGTATCACTACCACCTCGACCAATGGAGGTACCCGCTAGAGATATTCGCTCTCAGTTACGCCGACAAGTACCGGCATTTTGGGAGAGTCAATGGCTAGCTGACCCAATATCCAGTAAACTGGGAGCGATAAAGGGAATTTCTCGCGTGTGGCGGACCTCTTTCCGGTCACGGAGGGAGTCCCTCATTTTCCCCCGTGTTGGTGCGGGTTAGAATACACCCACGGTATGCCTGCCTGTCGTAGGAGGCGACTAATAGGGCCGACATGGCCGAATAACTTGCCAGTTTTTGATTTGTTCAGACCCCCTGTAGATGGGGAGGGCAGATTTTATCCACGGTATTCCCTTATAAAGGTCGATTTTGGTTTTCTGGTCCCAGCTCTGGTTTGACCAATAGAAATAAACATGCATGCTGTTAGGGGAAGGGCCACCAGCTTGGCCATCTGGCCAGAAAGCTTAGACGGTATGCCCCATCCCGTCAGGTGGGTGCGCCATGTACCCTACAGTAGTATCCGCCTTACAACGAAGGTCCCTGCATGGCCGAATACAGGAGCGGCATAAATCCTGTGCATGCCGAGGGGGAAGTGCCTGTTCGAGGCACTGGGACCCCGGGCAATATCTGCTATGCCAGGTAGGTATTGCCTAGGCTGGGTGGCGCCCACAGTGATAGCCCCCGTTGGGAGTGGGCAGTATTCGGGGAGGATTTCGTCCTGGATGCGTACTAAGTGATCACGGACACCTGTACAGGGTGGCACCCTTAAAAAGCCGTCTCTGGAATGTAGACCGAATCCCAAGGTGTATACGCCTTGGGATGAGGCATTTAATGAGAAGTTCCCAGTTGACAGGTCTCCTCGCTACCTGGTAGCTACCAGGAAAGACAGGGGAGATTTTAAACAGGTATAATCGATCCTATTTTCAGAGGAAATCGAGGGGAAATATCGCGACCTTAACGGGATTTCCAAGCTCAGGAACGGGCAGCTCCTGCTGCATACCGTTGACCGGCAGCAAACCGAAGCGATGCTGGAATGCACGCATTTCGGCGAAATTCCCGTTAAGGTTGACAAGCACGATACGCTGAACGAGGTCCGTGGAGTTATATTCCATCGCGACCTCATTTTAAACAGCGACGCGGAATAGATGCGGGATCTGGGGAAGCGAGGCGTCACCAGGATTAGGCGCATAACCCGGAAAATTGGAAATGATAGCGTCGATACTGGCGCTTTCATTCTCCTTTTTGAGGGTGATGTAGTGCCTAAGCAGGTGAAGGTCACGTCGTACCATTGCGACGTTAGACCGTACATCCCTACACTTATGCGCTGCTACAATTGCCAGAAATTCGGTCATGTTTCTGTCAGGTGCACTGCCAAGGCGGTGTGTAGAGAGTGTGGCAAGGGGCACATGACGGTGTGGGGTGAACGCCTCCCCCGACGTGTCATAACTGCCAAGGAAGTCACTCTCCGCGGTCGAAGCAGTGCCCTGAGTTCTGCAAGGAAGCAAAGATCCAAGAAATCAGAACATTGGATCGGCTTTCATATCACGACGCTCAAAAGAGATACCGTGATATGACTGCACCCGATTTTCCGGTATCTTTCGCGGCTAAAGTGACGCCACCTATCACCCCTGCCACTTTCGTTCCCCGTGCTGTACCCTCGACGACCAACTACTCTGAGATCGTTAAGTCTCCCCTCGCTGTCCAAGCGAGACCTGTCAGCCCGAAGAAGGTCACACGACCTTCTTCGGCCATTGTGAAAAAGGCGCCGGTTATACCATCTAAACCGGCGCAATCGGAGAAGAAGTCATCTTCCTCTCCGAAATGGTCGGAGAAGAAGTCTTCCCCTGCCAACGAGGCAAAGAAGACTTCTGTGACCGGGGCTGGATCGTCATCCAGCCCACCTGATAAGAAAAAGATAGCGGAGAAGAGGGAGACGGTGTGGCGCCGTCTCTTTCGACCTCCGGCATCGGGGATGGCTCCTTCATCTGCTGGCCCTTTCGCTCCTTCGACCGTGAAGGGAACGATGCTGGCAGAAGCCAAACCCATTCCAGTGGAGAAACTTCCCTCTACTAATAATAAATCACCGGCGGAGATGAGAGAATCGGTTCACCGCCGTATCTCTACCTCTCCTGCGGACAAGACTGTTCAGCCATCTGCTGGCCATTCCGCTCCTACCACTACCACAGGAGCGGTGACAGCTGGAGCGGGCTCGTTTTTCAAGGAACTGACGTATGTGGAGAAAGGACCACCTACTTCCCCGAATTACGTCAGCGCCGGTCAAGAAAGAAGAATGTGCGGGACGGACACCCAGTCTTCGGACAGGGAGAAGGTCACTCGACACCGCTCTCGCTTTTCCTCAAGATCGAGAATGGTAAGGTCCGACGAGGACCGCGGGGCACCCAAGAGAGCGCCCCCTCCATTTTCTTCGTCTTCGGACGGAGATGTGAAGATCGAGGTGTGCCCTCCTCCCTCAACATCTCCACCTAGAGATCGGAAAGGGTGGCAAACGGTCAAGCGTAAGTATGAGACGAACTTCTACATAAGTCTACACTATGGCACTATAACAATGGAACTGTAATAGCTATTTTGTTCATCTCGCTGAGTTACGTCAACTAATATCTTCGTTTTCGGCAACCATTGTCTGTCTTCAAGAATCCAGGTTTGGTCCTGGATATGAGACAAAAATGCATCACTTCAAACTCTTCTCTAAAGACAGGGTGGACGGAGTTGTGGCCGCCGGTGGCGTCTGCACTCTCGTCCACTCTAGCCTATTTAGTGAAGTGGTGCCGCTGCGTACTCAGCTAGAAGCAGTTGCAGTTCGTACTTCGTTGCCAGTAATGGCGACAGGAAGCAACGTGTACATCCCACCTGATTCGCAACTGGATTACAACCAGCCGGTGGATCTAGTCTCTCAGCTCCCCCTCCTGTTCTCCATCTAGGAGATTTTAATGCCCACAACACTATCTGGGACTCCGCTAACACTAGCGGTAGAGGGAGAGATTTTGAGAGGATGATCAGGCGGCTGGACCTGTGTTTGTTGAACACAGGGGAACCTACGCACTTGTCTATTGCACACGGCACTTATTCAAATGTCGACATCACCTTGTGCAGTCGTGCGCTGGTTCCCATGCTACAGTGGGGGGTATATGACGACCTTTGTAATAGTGACCCTTTCCCGATTATTGTTACTCTTCCGGGCCAGAGAGCCATCGAGTTACCAAGTCGATGGCTTCTCCGTCGGGCTGATTGGCCAACTTTCACAGCACATGCGGTTTTTACCGAAGATAACTTTGAGAGTGTTGATGATCATACCATTCAGGTAACGAATTTTATTTTGGCTGTGGCAGAGGAAACAATTCCTTCCTCGTCTGGAAACTCACCCCGGAAGCTTGTCCCTTGGTAGACAGCCGAGATTGCAGCAGCCATTAAAGATCGTCGACGTGCTTTCAGATGCTATCGGAGGCAAAACACCATGTCCAACCTTATCACATTCGAAAGGATGCGTGCTAGAGCCCGATATCTGATTCGGGTGAGTAAGAAAACCACGTGGGAAAAGTATGTGTTGTCTATGACGGCACATACTCCTTCATCTCAAGTGTGGACTAAGTCGTCGGATCTCCGGACTCCCGACATCATTGACGATACCCGGAGCCTCCATCAAGGGAGACATCATCACGGACCATCTCACCATTGCCAACAGTATTGGATCACACTTCTCCGATGTATCCTCCTCTGGGAGTTACCATTCTACATTTCTTACTCTGAAGCGGGAGGCAGAGGAACACCCCCAGACCCTTGCCACTGCTGCTTCGGAGTCCTATAATATGCCACTCTCTTAATGGGAACTGCGCAGTGGGCTTGCACTGTGCAGGGATACGGCTCCTGGACCGGATAACATACATAATCCAATGTTAAAACATCTGTGCGAATCCAGTATAAAACAACTGTTGATCCTCTTTAATCGTATATGGAATGAAGGGGAGTTTTCTTCTCAATGGTGAGAGGGTATCGTGATACCGATTCCTAAGGCTGGAAAGGATCCCAAGCTTGTCAGCAGCTATAGGCCCATTTGTCTGACAAATGACCTGTGAAAGCTGCCGGAGAAGATGGTAAACCGGCGACTGGTGTGGTTCTTGGAGGAGAGAGGTCTCCTGTCTGAGTACCAGTGTGGATTTCGCTCTCATAGGTCCACCACCGACCATCTGGTGCGACTTGAGAGTGTCATACAGCAGGCATTTCTCCGAAAGCAGCACCTAGTCACGGTTTTCTTTGACCTCGAGAAAGCCTACGACACAACATGGCGTTACGGGATCCTTTCCACCTTTCACGAGTGGGGACTCCGTGGTAAATTACCAAACTTTATTGCTAACTTTATGACCGTCCGACTATTCCGTATAAGAGTCGGTAGGCCAGCATCTCAATATTACACTCAAGAAAATGGAGTGCCTCAGAGTTCTGTGCTGAGTGTCACCTTGTTCACGGTTGCCAAAACCGGCATTGTTGCCGCCGCCGGGTCCACGGTAGTTCCATCTCTGTATGTAGACGATTTAGCTCTGCATTACAACTCTGGAAGTATGGCAATTGTGGAACGGCAATTGCAGCTAGCTTATAACCGGGTCGACAGGTGGGCTCACGACCGGAGTTTTCGTTTTTCAGCAGCGAAAACCTCCGTCGTCCATTTTCGTCGGCTCCGGAGGCTACATTTACACCCTGAACTACATCTCAGGGATGTTGGTTGACACTTATCGCTTCCTAGGGCTACATTTTGACAGCAAATTAACGTGGCAGTACCATATACGGCGACTAAAAACGGCGTGTCTCAAGGAACTGAATATGCTCAAGTTTCTTAGTGGCACTACAAGGACGGCTGACCGTGCAGTGCTGCTACGATTCTACCAATCCATCGACCTTTCCCGGCTAGACTATGGTACTGCGGCATACGGTTCAGCAAGGCCGGCAACCTTTAAAATGCTGGACAGTATCCCCCTTCCGGACCAGCCCGATACGCTGCCTACTCGCCGAATCGGGTGCTCCACATCTGAATTATAGACGCCAACATGAGCTTCTAGCATATGCTGCCAATGTGCTAGAAATGCCGCAACATCCGAGCTATCGAGCTCTCTTCAGTACCCAATACCACCAGAGGTACGCCAACCAGCCTCGTGCCACTCGGCCGGTTGGTATTAGACTCGATAGCTAGTGTACTGAAATAAGAGTGGCTGTAGGTCCCTGCATGATCCGGACACCTAGCGGGGTGCCTCCGTGTCAAGTCCCGAGTCCGGAAATTCGGTTAGAACTACACCGAGATCCTAAGGTGAACACGGATGCTTCCGTTTATCGTAGGCAATTCCATACCATAGTTCACTAATTTCCGGACACTGGCATTCTCTACACGGATGGTTCGAAGGTGGACGAGAAAGTGCGTTGTGCTTACGTTATTGATGGTGCAAATACCAAGATCTCTTTGCCTGAGGCCTGTAGTGTGTTTACTGCGGAGTTCGTTGCCATTGATGAAGCTCTGCAATTTGCATTACAGGATGGTCGAATCCACTTTCTCATGTGTACCGACTCTTTGAGTTCGTTGCAGTCAATTGCTACATGTTTCCCAAAACACCCCCTAGTGCAGCGAATCCATGACCTACTAGCCAGGTTGTGCCACGATGACAGTCGGATCACCTTTCTGTGGCTTCCAAGCCACATGTTAATTGCTGGAAATGACTTAGCGGATCAAGCTGCAAAAGAGGTAGTATCACTACCACCTCGACCAATGGAGGTACCCGCTAGAGATATTCGCTCTCATTTACGCCGACAAGTACCGGCATTTTGGGAGAGTCAATGGCTATCTGACCCAATATCCAGTAAACTGGGAGCGATGAAGGGAATTTCTCGCGTGTGGCGGACCTCTTTCCGGTCACGGAGGGAGTCCATCATTTTCCCCCGTGTTGGTGCGGGTTAGAATACACCCACGGAATGCCTTCCTGTCGTAGGAGGCGACTAATAGGGCCGACATGGCCGAATAACTTGCCAGTTTTTGATTTGTTCAGACCCCCTGTAGATGGGGAGGGCAGATTTTATCCACGGTATTCCCTTATAAAGGTCGATTATGGTTTTCTGGTCCCAGCTCTGGTTTGACCAATAGAAATAAACATGCATGCTGTTAGGGGAAGGGCCACCAGCTTGGCCATCTGGCCAGAAAGCTTAGACGGTATGCCCCATCCCGTCAGGTGGGTGCGCCATGTACCCTACAGTAGTATCCGCCTTACAACGAAGGTCCCTGCATGGCCGAATACAGGAGCGGCATAAATCCTGTGCATGCCGAGGGGGAAGTGCCTGTTCGAGGCACTGGGACCCCGGGCAATATCTGCTATGCCAGGTAGGTATTGCCTTGGCTGGGTGGCGCCCACAGTGATAGCCCCCGTTGGGAGTGGGCAGTATTCGGGGAGGATTTCGTCCAGGATGCGTACTAAGCGATCACGGACACCTGTACAGGGTGGCACCCTTAAAAAGCCGTCTCTGGAATGTAGACCGAATCCCAAGGTGTATACGCCTTGGGATGAGGCATTTAATGAGAAGTTCCCTGTTGACAGGTCTCCTCGCTACCTGGTAGCTACCAGGAAAGACAGGGGAGATTTTAAACAGGTATAATCGATCCTATTTTCAGAGGAAATCGAGGGGAAATATCGCGACCTTAACGGGATTTCCAAGCTCAGGAACGGGCAGCTCCTGCTGCATACCGTTGACCGGCAGCAAACCGAAGCGATGCTGGAATGCACGCATTTCGGCGAAATTCCCGTTAAGGTTGAGAAGCACGATACGCTGAACGAGGTCCGTCGAGTTATATTCAATCGCGACCTCATTTTAAACAGCGACGCGGAATAGATGCGGGATCTGGGGAAGCGAGGCGTCACCAGGATTAGGCGCATAACCCGGAAAATTGGAAATGATAGCGTCGATACTGGCGCTTTCCTTCTCCTTTTTGAGGGTGATGTAGTGCCTAAGCAGGTGAAGGTCACGTCGTACCATTGCGACGTTAGACCGTACATCCCTACACCTATGCGCTGCTACAATTGCCAGAAATTCGGTCATGTTTCTGTCAGGTGCACTGCCAAGGCGGTGTGTAGAGAGTGTGGCAAGGGGCACATGACGGTGTGGGGTGAACGCCTCCCCCGACGTGTCCTAACTGCCAAGGAAGTCACTCTCCGCGGTCGAAGCAGTGCCCTGAGTTCTGCAAGGAAGCAAAGATCCAAGAAATCAGAACATTGGATCGGCTTTTATATCACGACGCTCAAAAAGATACCGTGATTTGACTGCACCCGATTTTCCGGTATCTTTCGCGGCTAAGGTGACGCCACCTATCACCCCTGCCACTTTCGTTCCCCGTGCTGTACCCTCGACGACCAACTACTCTGAGATCGTTAAGTCTCCCCTCGCTGTCCAAGCGAGACCTGTCAGCCCGAAGAAGGTCACACGACCTTCTTCGGCCATTGTGAAAAAGGCGCCGGTTATACCATCTAAACCGGCGCAATCGGAGAAGAAGTCATCTTCCTCTCCGAAACGGTCGGAGAAGAAGTCTTCCCCTGCCAACGAGGCAAAGAAGACTTCTGTGACCGGGGCTGGATCGTCATCCAGCCCACCTGATAAGAAAAAGATAGCGGAGAAGAGGGAGACGGTGTGGCGCCGTCTCTCTCGACCTCCGGCTGATGGGATGGCTCCTTCATCTGCTGGCCCTTTCGCTCCTTCGACCGTCAAGGGAACGATGCTGGCAGAAGCCAAACCCATTCCAGTGGAGAAACTTCCCTCTACTAATAATAAATCACCGGCGGAGATGAGAGAATCGGTTCACCGCCGTATCTCTACCTCTCCTGCGGACAAGGCTGTTCAGCCATCTGCTGGCCATTCCGCTCCTACCACTACCACAGGAGTGGTGACAGCTGGAGCGGGCCCGTTTTGCAAGGAACTGACGTATGTGGAGAAAGGACCACCTACTTCCCCGAATTACGTCAGCGCCGGTCAAGAAAGAAGAATGTGCGGGACGGACACCCAGTCTTCGGACAGGGAGAAGGTCCCTCGACACCGCTCTCGCTTTTCCTCAAGATCGAGAATGGTAAGGTCCGACGAGGACCGCGGGGCACCCAAGAGAGCGCCCCCTCCATTTTCTTCGTCTTCGGACGGAGATGTGAAGATCGAGGTGTGCCCTCCTCCCCCAACATCTCCACCTAGAGATCGGAAAGGGTGGCAAACGGTCAAGCGGAAGTATGAGACGAACTTCTACATAAGTCTACACTATGGCACTATAACAATTGAACTGTAATAGCTATTTTGTTCATCTCGCTGAGTTACGTCAACTAATATCTTCGTTTTCGGCAACCATTGTCTGTCTTCAAGAATCCAGGTTTGGTCCTGGATATGAGACAAAAATGCATCACTTCAAACTCTTCTCTAAAGACAGGGTGGACGGAGTTGTGGCCGCCGGTGGCGTCTGCACTCTCGTCCACTCTAGCCTATTTAGTGAAGTGGTGCCGCTGCGTACTCAGCTAGAAGCAGTTGCAGTTCGTACTTCGTTGCCAGTAATGGCGACAGTAAGCAACGTGTACATCCCACCTGATTCGCAACTGGATTACAACCAGCCGGTGGATCTAGTCTCTCAGCTCCCCCTCCTGTTCTCCATCTAGGAGATTTTAGTGCCCACAACACTATCTGGGACTCCGCTAACACTAGCGGTAGAGGGAGAGATTTTGAGAGGCTGATCAGGCGGCTGGACCTGTGTTTGTTGAACACAGGGAAACCTACGCACTTGTCTATTGCACACGGCACTTATTCAAATGTCGACATCACCTTGTGCAGTCGTGCGCTGGTTCCCATGTTACAGTGGGGGGTACATGACGACCTTTGTAATAGTGACCCTTTCCCGATTATTGTTACTCTTCCGGGCCAGAGAGCCATCGAGTTACCAAGTCGATGGCTTCTCCGTCGGGCTGATTGGCCAACGTTCACAGCACCTGCGGTTTTTGCCGAAGATAACTTTGAGAGTGTTGATGATCATACCATTCAGGTAACGAATTTTATTTTGGCTGTGGCAGAGGAAACAATTCCTTCCTCGTCCGGAAACTCACCCCGGAAGCTTGTCCCTTGGTAGACAGCCGAGATTGCAGGAGCCATTAAAGATCGTCGACGTGCTTTCAGATGCTATCGGAGGCAAAACATCATGTCCAACCTTATCATATTCGAAAGGATGCGTGCTAGAGCCCGATATCTGATTCGGGAGAGTATGAAAACCACGTGGGAAAAGTATGTGTTGTCTATGACGGCACATACTCCTTCATCTCAAGTGTGGACTAAGTCGTCGGATCTCCGGACTCCCGACATCATTGACGATACCCGGAGCCTCCATCAAGGGAGACATCATCACGGACCATCTCACCATTGCCAACAGTATTGGATCACATTTCTCCGATGTATCCTCCTCTGGGAGTTACCATTCTACATTTCTTACTCTGAAGCGGGAGGCAGAGGAACACCCCCTGACCCTTGCCACTGCTGCTTCGGAGTCCTATAATATACCACTCTCTTAATGGGAACTGCGCAGTGGGCTTGCACTGTGCAGGGATGCGGCTCCTGGACCGGATAACATACATAATCCAATGTTAAAACATCTGTGCGAATCCAGTATAAAACAACTGTTGATCCTCTTTAATCGTATATGGAATGAAGGGGAGTTTTCTTCTCAATGGCGAGAGGGTATCGTGATACCGATTCCTAAGGCTGGAAAGGATCCCAAGCTTGTCAGCAGCTATAGGCCCATTTGTCTGACAAATGACCTGTGAAAGCTGCCGGAGAAGATGGTAAACCGGCGACTGGTGTGGTTCTTGGAGGAGAGAGGTCTCCTGTCTGAGTACCAGTGTGGATTTCGCTCTCATAGGTCCACCACCGACCATCTGGTGCGACTTGAGAGTGTCATACAGCAGGCATTTCTCCGAAAGCAGCACCTAGTCACGGTTTTCTTTGACCTCGAGAAAGCCTACGACACAACATGGCGCTACGGGATCCTTTCCACCTTTCACGAGTGGGGACTCCGTGGTAAATTACCAATCTTTATTGCTAACTTTATGACCGTCCGACTATTCCGTATAAGAGTCGGTAGGCCAGCATCGCAATATTACACTCAAGAAAATGGAGTGCCTCAGAGTTCTGTGCTGAGTGTCACCTTGTTCGCGGTTGCCTAAACCGGCATTGTTGCCGCCGCCGGGTCCACGGTAGTTCCATCTCTGTATGTAGACGATTTAGCTCTGCATTACAACTCTGGAAGTATGGCAATTGTGGAACGGCAATTGCAGCTAGCTAATAACCGGGTCGACAGGTGGGCTCACGACCGGAGTTTTCGTTTTTCAGCAGCGAAAACCTCCGTCGTCCATTTTCGTCGGCTCCGGAGGCTACATTTACACCCTGAACTACATCTCAGGGATGTTGGTTGACACTTATCGCTTCCTAGGGCTACATTTTGACAGCAAATTAACGTGGCAGTACCATATACGGCGACTAAAAACGGCGTGTCTCAAGGAACTGAATATGCTCAAGTTTCTTAGTGGCACTACAAGGACGGCTGACCGTGCAGTGCTGCTACGATTCTACCAATCCATCGACCTTTCCCGGCTAGACTATGGTACTGCGGCATACGGTTCAGCAAGGCCGGCAACCTTTAAAATGCTGGACAGTATCCCCCTTCCGGACCAGCACGATACGCTGCCTACTCGCCGAATCGGGTGCTCCACATCTGAATTATAGACGCCAACATGAGCTTCTAGCATATGCTGCCAATGTGCTAGAAATGCCGCAACATCCGAGCTATCGAGCTCTCTTCAGTACCCAATACCACCAGAGGTACGCCAACCAGCCTCGTGCCACTCGGCCGGTTGGTATTAGACTCGATAGCTAGTGTACTGAAATAAGAATGGCTGTAGGTCCCTGCATGATCCGGACACCTAGCGGGGTGCCTCCGTGTCAAGTCCCGTGTCCGGAAATTCGGTTAGATCTACACCGAGATCCTAAGGTGAACACGGATGCTTCCGTTTATCGTAGGCAATTCCATACCATAGTTCACTAATTTCCGGACACTGGCATTCTCTACACGGATGGTTCGAAGGTGGACGAGAAAGTGCGTTGTGCTTACGTTATTGATGGTGCAAATACCAAGATCTCTTTGCCTGAGGCCTGTAGTGTGTTTACTGCGGAGTTCGTTGCCATTGATGAAGCTCTGCAGTTTGCATTACAGGATGGTCGAATCCACTTTCTCATGTGTACCGACTCTTTGAGTTCGTTGCAGTCAATTGCTACATGTTTCCCAAAACACCCCCTAGTGCAGCGAATCCATGACCTACTAGCCAGGTTGTGCCACGCTGACAGTCGGATCACCTTTCTGTGGCTTCCAAGCCACATGTTAATTGCTGGAAATGACTTAGCGGATCAAGCTGCAAAAGAGGTAGTATCACTACCACCTCGACCAATGGAGGTACCCGCTAGAGATATTCGCTCTCAGTTACGCCGACAAGTACCGGCATTTTGGGAGAGTCAATGGCTATCTGACCCAATATCCAGTAAACTGGGAGCGATGAAGGGAATTTCTCGTGTGTGGCGGACCTCTTTCCGGCCACGGAGGGAGTCCCTCATTTTCCCCCGTGTTGGTGCGGGTTAGAATGCACCCACGGTATGCCTGCCTGTCGTAGGAGGCTACTAATAGGGCCGACATGGCCGAATAACTTGCCAGTTTTTGATTTGTTCAGACCCCCTGTAGATGGGGAGGGCAGATTTTATCCACGGTATTCCCTTATAAAGGTCGATTTTGGTTTTCTGGTCCCAGCTCTGGTTTGACCAATAGAAATAAACATGCATGCTGTTAGGGGAAGGGCCACCAGCTTGGCCATCTGGCCAGAAAGCTTAGACGGTATGCCCCATCCCGTCAGGTGGGTGCGCCATGTACCCTACAGTAGTATCCGCCTTACAACGAAGGTCCCTGCATGGCCGAATACAGGAGCGGCATAAATCCTGTGCATGCCGAGGGGGAAGTGCCTGTTCGAGGCACTGGGACCCCGGGCAATATCTGCTATGCCAGGTAGGTATTGCCTTGGCTGGGTGGCGCCCACAGTGATAGCCCCCGTTGGGAGTGGGCAGTATTCGGGGAGGATTTCATCCAGGATGCGTACTAAGCGATCACGGACACCTGTACAGGGTGGCACCCTTAAAAAGCCGTCTCTGGAATGTAGACCGAATCCCAAGGTGTATACGCCTTGGGATGAGGCATTTAATGAGAAGTTCCCTGTTGACAGGTCTCCTCGCTACCTGGTAGCTACCAGGAAAGACAGGGGAGATTTTAAACAGGTATAATCGATCCTATTTTCAGAGGAAATCGAGGGGAAATATCGCGACCTTAACGGGATTTCCAAGCTCAGGAACGGGCAGCTCCTGCTGCATACCGTTGACCGGCAGCAAACCGAAGCGATGCTGGAATGCACGCATTTCGGCGAAATTCCCGTTAAGGTTGAGAAGCACGATACGCTGAACGAGGTCCGTCGAGTTATATTCAATCGCGACCTCATTTTAAACAGCGACGCGGAATAGATGCGGGATCTGGGGAAGCGAGGCGTCACCAGGATTAGGCGCATAACCCGGAAAATTGGAAATGATAGCGTCGATACTGGCGCTTTCATTCTCCTTTTTGAGGGTGATGTAGTGCCTAAGCAGGTGAAGGTCACGTCGTACCATTGCGACGTTAGACCGTACATCCCTACACCTATGCGCTGCTACAATTGCCAGAAATTCGGTCATGTTTCTGTCAGGTGCACTGCCAAGGCGGTGTGTAGAGAGTGTTGCAAGGGGCACATGACGGTGTGGGGTGAACGCCTCCCCCGACGTGTCCTAACTGCCAAGGAAGTCACTCTCCGCGGTCGAAGCAGTGCCCTGAGTTCTGCAAGGAAGCAAAGATCCAAGAAATCAGAACATTGGATCGGCTTTCATATCACGACGCTCAAAAGAGATACCGTGATATGACTGCACCCGATTTTCCGGTATATTTCGCGGCTAAGGTGACGCCACCTATCACCCCTGCCACTTTCGTTCCCCGTGCTGTACCCTCGACGACCAACTACTCTGAGATCGTTAAGTCTCCCCTCGCTGTCCAAGCGAGACCTGTGAAAAAGGCGCCGGTTATACCATCTAAACCGGCGCAATCGGAGAAGAAGTCATCTTCCTCTCCGAAACGGTCGGAGAAGAAGTCTTCCCCTGCCAACGAGGCAAAGAAGACTTCTGTGACCGGGGCTGGATCGTCATCCAGCCCACCTGATAAGAAAAAGATAGCGGAGAAGAGGGAGACGGTGCGGCGCCGTCTCTCTCGACCTCCGGCAGATGGGATGGCTCCTTCATCTGCTGGCCCTTTCGCTCCTTCGACCGCCAAGGGAACGATGCTGGCAGAAGCCAAACCCATTACAGTGGAGGAACTTCCCTCTACTAATAATAAATCACCGGCGGAGATGAGAGAATCGGTTCACCGCCGTATCTCTACCTCTCCTGCGGACAAGGCTGTTCAGCCATCTGCTGGCCATTCCGCTCCTACCACTACCACAGAAGCGGTGACAGCTGGAGCGGGCTCGTTTTGCAAGAAACTGACATATGTGGGGAAAGGACCACCTACTTCCCCGAATTACGTCAGCGCCGGTCAAGAAAGAAGAATGTGCGGGACGGACACCCAGTCTTTGGACAGGGAGAAGGTCCCTCGACACCGCTCTCGCTTTTCCTCAAGATCGAGAATGGTAAGGTCCGACGAGGACCGCGGGGCACCCAAGAGAGCGCCCCCTCCATTTTCTTCGTCTTCGGACGGAGATGTGAAGATCGAGGTGTGCTCTCCTCCCCCAACATCTCCACCTAGAGATCGGAAAGGGTGGCAAACGGTCAAGCGTAAGTATGAGACGAACTTCTACATAAGTCTACACTATGGCACTATAACAATGGAACTGTAATAGCTATTTTGTTCATCTCGCTGAGTTACGTCAACTAATATCTTCGTTTTCGGCAACCATTGTCTGTCTTCAAGAATCCAGGTTTGGTCCTGGATATGAGACAAAAATGCATCACTTCAAACTCTTCTCTAAAGACAGGGTGGATGGAGTTGTGGCCGCCGGTGGCGTCTGCACTATCGTCCAATCTAGCCTATTTAGTGAAGTGGTGTCGCTGCGTACTCAGCTAGAAGCAGTTGCAGTTCGTACTTCGTTGCCAGTAATGGCGACAGTAAGCAACGTGTACATCCCACCTGATTCGCAACTGGATTACAACCAGCCGGTGGATCTAGTCTCTCAGCTCCCCCTCCTGTTCTCCATCTAGGAGATTTTAGTGCCCACAACACTATCTGGGACTCCGCTAACACTAGCGGAAGAGGGAGAGATTTTGAGAGGCTGATCAGGCGGCTGGACCTGTGTTTGTTGAACACAGGGGAACCTACGCACTTGTCTATTGCACACGGCACTTATTCAAATGTCGACATCACCTTGTGCAGTCGTGCGCTGGTTCCCATGCTACAGTGGGGGGTACATGACGACCTTTGTAATAGTGACCCTTTCCCGATTATTGTTACTCTTCCGGGCCAGAGAGCCATCGAGTTACCAAGTCGATGGCTTCTCCGTCGGGCTGATTGGCCAACGTTCACAGCACATGCGGTTTTTGCCGAAGATAACTTTGAGAGTGTTGATGATCATACCATTCAGGTAACGAATTTTATTTTGGCTGTGGCAGAGGAAACAATTCCTTCCTCGTCCGGAAACTCACCCCGGAAGCTTGTCCCTTGGTAGACAGCCGAGATTGCAGCAGCCATTAAAGATCGTCTACGTGCTTTCAGATGCTATCGGAGGCAAAACACCATGTCCAACCGTATCACATTCGAAAGGATGCGTGCTAGAGCCCGATATCTGATTCGGGAGAGTAAGAAAACCACGTGGGAAAAGTATGTGTTGTCTATGACGGCACATACTCCTTCATCTCAAGTGTGGACTAAGTCGTCGGATCTCCGGACTCCCGACATCATTGACGATACCCGGAGCCTCCATCAAGGGAGACATCATCACGGACCATCTCACCATTGCCAACAGTATTGGATCACACTTCTCCGATGTATCCTCCTCTGGGAGTTACCATTCTACATTTCTTACTCTGAAGCGGGAGGCAGAGGAACACCCCCAGACCCTTGCCACTGCTGCTTCGGAGTCCTATAATATGCCACTCTCTTAATGGGAACTGCGCAGTGGGCTTGCACTGTGCAGGGATACGGCTCCTGGACCGGATAACATACATAATCCAATGTTAAAACATCTGTGCGAATCCAGTATAAAACAACTGTTGATCCTCTTTAATCGTATATGGAATGAAGGGGAGTTTTCTTCTCAATGGTGAGAGGGTATCGTGATACCGATTCCTAAGGCTGGAAAGGATCCCAAGCTTGTCAGCAGCTATAGGCCCATTTGTCTGACAAATGACCTGTGAAAGCTGCCGGAGAAGATGGTAAACCGGCGACTGGTGTGGTTCTTGGAGGAGAGAGGTCTCCTGTCTGAGTACCAGTGTGGATTTCGCTCTCATAGGTCCACCACCGACCATCTGGTGCGACTTGAGAGTGTCATACAGCAGGCATTTCTCCGAAAGCAGCACCTAGTCACGGTTTTCTTTGACCTCGAGAAGGCCTACGACACAACATGGCGTTACGGGATCCTTTCCACCTTTCACGAGTGGGGACTCCGTGGTAAATTACCAAACTTTATTGCTAACTTTATGACCGTCCGACTATTCCGTATAAGAGTCGGTAGGCCAGCATCTCAATATTACACTCAAGAAAATGGAGTGCCTCAGAGTTCTGTGCTGAGTGTCACCTTGTTCGCGGTTGCCAAAACCGGCATTGTTGCCGCCGCCGGGTCCACGGTAGTTCCATCTCTGTATGTAGACGATTTAGCTCTGCATTACAACTCTGGAAGTATGGCAATTGTGGAACGGCAATTGCAGCTAGCTTATAACCGGGTCGACAGGTGGGCTCACGACCGGAGTTTTCGTTTTTCAGCAGCGAAAACCTCCGTCGTCCATTTTCGTCGGCTCCGGAGGCTACATTTACACCCTGAACTACATCTCAGGGATGTTGGTTGACACTTATCGCTTCCTAGGGCTACATTTTGACAGCAAATTAACGTGGCAGTACCATATACGGCGACTAAAAACGGCGTGTCTCAAGGAACTGAATATGCTCAAGTTTCTTAGTGGCACTACAAGGACGGCTGACCGTGCAGTGCTGCTACGATTCTACCAATCCATCGACCTTTCCCGGCTAGACTATGGTACTGCGGCATACGGTTCAGCAAGGCCGGCAACCTTTAAAATGCTGGACAGTATCCCCCTTCCGGACCAGCCCGATACGCTGCCTACTCGCCGAATCGGGTGCTCCACATCTGAATTATAGACGCCAACATGAGCTTCTAGCATATGCTGCCAATGTGCTAGAAATGCCGCAACATCCGAGCTATCGAGCTCTCTTCAGTACCCAATACCACCAGAGGTACGCCAACCAGCCTCGTGACACTCGGCCGGTTGGTATTAGACTCGATAGCTAGTGTACTGAAATAAGAGTGGCTGTAGGTCCCTGCATGATCCGGACACCTAGCGGGGTGCCTCCGTGTCAAGTCCCGTGTCCGGAAATTCGGTTAGATCTACACCGAGATCCTAAGGTGAACACGGATGCTTCCGTTTATCGTAGGCAATTCCATACCATAGTTCACTAATTTCCGGACACTGGCATTCTCTACACGGATGGTTCGAAGGTGGACGAGAAAGTGCGTTGTGCTTACGTTATTGATGGTGCAAATACCAAGATCTCTTTGCCTGAGGCCTGTAGTGTGTTTACTGCGGAGTTCGTTGCCATTGATGAAGCTCTGCAATTTGCATTACAGGATGGTCGAATCCACTTTCTCATGTGTACCGACTCTTTGAGTTCGTTGCAGTCAATTGCTACATGTTTCCCAAAACACCCCCTAGTGCAGCGAATCCATGACCTACTAGCCAGGTTGTGCCACGCTGACAGTCGGATCACCTTTCTGTGGCTTCCAAGCCACATGTTAATTGCTGGAAATGACTTAGCGGATCAAGCTGCAAAAGAGGTAGTATCACTACCACCTCGACCAATGGAGGTACCCGCTAGAGATATTCGCTCTCAGTTACGCCGACAAGTACCGGCATTTTGGGAGAGTCAATGGCTATCTGACCCAATATCCAGTAAACTGGGAGCGATGAAGGGAATTTCTCGCGTGTGGCGGACCTCTTTCCGGTCACGGAGGGAGTCCCTCATTTTCCCCCGTGTTGGTGCGGGTTAGAATACACCCACGGAATGCCTTCCTGTCGTAGGAGGCGACTAATAGGGCCGACATGGCCGAATAACTTGCCAGTTTTTGATTTGTTCAGACCCCCTGTAGATGGGGAGGGCAGATTTTATCCACGGTATTCCCTTATAAAGGTCGATTATGGTTTTCTGGTCCCAGCTCTGGTTTGACCAATAGAAATAAACATGCATGCTGTTAGGGGAAGGGCCACCAGCTTGGCCATCTGGCCAGAAAGCTTAGACGGTATGCCCCATCCCGTCAGGTGGGTGCGCCATGTACCCTACAGTAGTATCCGCCTTACAACGAAGGTCCCTGCATGGCCGAATACAGGAGCGGCATAAATCCTGTGCATGCCGAGGGGGAAGTGCCTGTTCGAGGCACTGGGACCCCGGGCAATATCTGCTATGCCAGGTAGGTATTGCCTTGGCTGGGTGGCGCCCACAGTGATAGCCCCCGTTGGGAGTGGGCAGTATTCGGGGAGGATTTCGTCCAGGATGCGTACTAAGCGATCACGGACACCTGTACAGGGTGGCACCCTTAAAAAGCCGTCTCTGGAATGTAGACCGAATCCCAAGGTGTATACGCCTTGGGATGAGGCATTTAATGAGAAGTTCCCTGTTGACAGGTCTCCTCGCTACCTGGTAGCTACCAGGAAAGACAGGGGAGATTTTAAACAGGTATAATCGATCCTATTTTCAGAGGAAATCGAGGGGAAATATCGCGACCTTAACGGGATTTCCAAGCTCAGGAACGGGCAGCTCCTGCTGCATACCGTTGACCGGCAGCAAACCGAAGCGATGCTGGAATGCACGCATTTCGGCGAAATTCCCGTTAAGGTTGAGAAGCACGATACGCTGAACGAGGTCCGTCGAGTTATATTCAATCGCGACCTCATTTTAAACAGCGACGCGGAATAGATGCGGGATCTGGGGAAGCGAGGCGTCACCAGGATTAGGCGCATAACCCGGAAAATTGGAAATGATAGCGTCGATACTGGCGCTTTCCTTCTCCTTTTTGAGGGTGATGTAGTGCCTAAGCAGGTGAAGGTCACGTCGTACCATTGCGACGTTAGACCGTACATCCCTACACCTATGCGCTGCTACAATTGCCAGAAATTCGGTCATGTTTCTGTCAGGTGCACTGCCAAGGCGGTGTGTAGAGAGTGTGGCAAGGGGCACATGACGGTGTGGGGTGAACGCCTCCCCCGACGTGTCCTAACTGCCAAGGAAGTCACTCTCCGCGGTCGAAGCAGTGCCCTGAGTTCTGCAAGGAAGCAAAGATCCAAGAAATCAGAACATTGGATCGGCTTTTATATCACGACGCTCAAAAAGATACCGTGATATGACTGCACCCGATTTTCCGGTATCTTTCGCGGCTAAGGTGACGCCACCTATCACCCCTGCCACTTTCGTTCCCCGTCCTGTACCCTCGACGACCAACTACTCTGAGATCGTTAAGTCTCCCCTCGCTGTCCAAGCGAGACCTGTCAGCCCGAAGAAGGTCACACGACCTTCTTCGGCCATTGTGAAAAAGGCGCCGGTTATACCATCTAAACCGGCGCAATCGGAGAAGAAGTCATCTTCCTCTCCGAAACGGTCGGAGAAGAAGTCTTCCCCTGCCAACGAGGCAAAGAAGACTTCTGTGACCGGGGCTGGATCGTCATCCAGCCCACCTGATAAGAAAAAGATAGCGGAGAAGAGGGAGACGGTGTGGCGCCGTCTCTCTCGACCTCCGGCTGATGGGATGGCTCCTTCATCTGCTGGCCCTTTCGCTCCTTCGACCGTCAAGGGAACGATGCTGGCAGAAGCCAAACCCATTCCAGTGGAGAAACTTCCCTCTACTAATAATAAATCACCGGCGGAGATGAGAGAATCGGTTCACCGCCGTATCTCTACCTCTCCTGCGGACAAGGCTGTTCAGCCATCTGCTGGCCATTCCGCTCCTACCACTACCACAGGAGTGGTGACAGCTGGAGCGGGCCCGTTTTGCAAGGAACTGACGTATGTGGAGAAAGGACCACCTACTTCCCCGAATTACGTCAGTGCCGGTCAAGAAAGAAGAATGTGCGGGACGGACACCCAGTCTTCGGACAGGGAGAAGGTCCCTCGACACCGCTCTCGCTTTTCCTCAAGATCGAGAATGGTAAGGTCCGACGAGGACCGCGGGGCACCCAAGAGAGCGCCCCCTCCATTTTCTTCGTCTTCGGACGGAGATGTGAAGATCGAGGTGTGCTCTTCTCCCCCAACATCTCCACCTAGAGATCGGAAAGGGTGGCAAACGGTCAAGCGGAAGTATGAGACGAACTTCTACATAAGTCTACACTATGGCACTATAACAATTGAACTGTAATAGCTATTTTGTTCATCTCGCTGAGTTACGTCAACTAATATCTTCGTTTTCGGCAACCATTGTCTGTCTTCAAGAATCCAGGTTTGGTCCTGGATATGAGACAAAAATGCATCACTTCAAACTCTTCTCTAAAGACAGGGTGGACGGAGTTGTGGCCGCCGGTGGCGTCTGCACTCTCGTCCACTCTAGCCTATTTAGTGAAGTGGTGCCGCTGCGTACTCAGCTAGAAGCAGTTGCAGTTCGTACTTCGTTGCCAGTAATGGCGACAGTAAGCAACGTGTACATCCCACCTGATTCGCAACTGGATTACAACCAGCCGGTGGATCTAGTCTCTCAGCTCCCCCTCCTGTTCTCCATCTAGGAGATTTTAGTGCCCACAACACTATCTGGGACTCCGCTAACACTAGCGGTAGAGGGAGAGATTTTGAGAGGCTGATCAGGCGGCTGGACCTGTGTTTGTTGAACACAGGGAAACCTACGCACTTGTCTATTGCACACGGCACTTATTCAAATGTCGACATCACCTTGTGCAGTCGTGCGCTGGTTCCCATGTTACAGTGGGGGGTACATGACGACCTTTGTAATAGTGACCCTTTCCCGATTATTGTTACTCTTCCGGGCCAGAGAGCCATCGAGTTACCAAGTCGATGGCTTCTCCGTCGGGCTGATTGGCCAACGTTCACAGCACCTGCGGTTTTTGCCGAAGATAACTTTGAGAGTGTTGATGATCATACCATTCAGGTAACGAATTTTATTTTGGCTGTGGCAGAGGAAACAATTCCTTCCTCGTCCGGAAACTCACCCCGGAAGCTTGTCCCTTGGTAGACAGCCGAGATTGCAGGAGCCATTAAAGATCGTCGACGTGCTTTCAGATGCTATCGGAGGCAAAACATCATGTCCAACCTTATCATATTCGAAAGGATGCGTGCTAGAGCCCGATATCTGATTCGGGAGAGTATGAAAACCACGTGGGAAAAGTATGTGTTGTCTATGACGGCACATACTCCTTCATCTCAAGTGTGGACTAAGTCGTCGGATCTCCGGACTCCCGACATCATTGACGATACCCGGAGCCTCCATCAAGGGAGACATCATCACGGACCATCTCACCATTGCCAACAGTATTGGATCACATTTCTCCGATGTATCCTCCTCTGGGAGTTACCATTCTACATTTCTTACTCTGAAGCGGGAGGCAGAGGAACACCCCCTGACCCTTGCCACTGCTGCTTCGGAGTCCTATAATATACCACTCTCTTAATGGGAACTGCGCAGTGGGCTTGCACTGTGCAGGGATGCGGCTCCTGGACCGGATAACATACATAATCCAATGTTAAAACATCTGTGCGAATCCAGTATAAAACAACTGTTGATCCTCTTTAATCGTATATGGAATGAAGGGGAGTTTTCTTCTCAATGGCGAGAGGGTATCGTGATACCGATTCCTAAGGCTGGAAAGGATCCCAAGCTTGTCAGCAGCTATAGGCCCATTTGTCTGACAAATGACCTGTGAAAGCTGCCGGAGAAGATGGTAAACCGGCGACTGGTGTGGTTCTTGGAGGAGAGAGGTCTCCTGTCTGAGTACCAGTGTGGATTTCGCTCTCATAGGTCCACCACCGACCATCTGGTGCGACTTGAGAGTGTCATACAGCAGGCATTTCTCCGAAAGCAGCACCTAGTCACGGTTTTCTTTGACCTCGAGAAAGCCTACGACACAACATGGCGCTACGGGATCCTTTCCACCTTTCACGAGTGGGGACTCCGTGGTAAATTACCAATCTTTATTGCTAACTTTATGACCGTCCGACTATTCCGTATAAGAGTCGGTAGGCCAGCATCGCAATATTACACTCAAGAAAATGGAGTGCCTCAGAGTTCTGTGCTGAGTGTCACCTTGTTCGCGGTTGCCTAAACCGGCATTGTTGCCGCCGCCGGGTCCACGGTAGTTCCATCTCTGTATGTAGACGATTTAGCTCTGCATTACAACTCTGGAAGTATGGCAATTGTGGAACGGCAATTGCAGCTAGCTAATAACCGGGTCGACAGGTGGGCTCACGACCGGAGTTTTCGTTTTTCAGCAGCGAAAACCTCCGTCGTCCATTTTCGTCGGCTCCGGAGGCTACATTTACACCCTGAACTACATCTCAGGGATGTTGGTTGACACTTATCGCTTCCTAGGGCTACATTTTGACAGCAAATTAACGTGGCAGTACCATATACGGCGACTAAAAACGGCGTGTCTCAAGGAACTGAATATGCTCAAGTTTCTTAGTGGCACTACAAGGACGGCTGACCGTGCAGTGCTGCTACGATTCTACCAATCCATCGACCTTTCCCGGCTAGACTATGGTACTGCGGCATACGGTTCAGCAAGGCCGGCAACCTTTAAAATGCTGGACAGTATCCCCCTTCCGGACCAGCCCGATACGCTGCCTACTCGCCGAATCGGGTACTCCACATCTGAATTATAGACGCCAACATGAGCTTCAAGCATATGCTGCCAATGTGCTAGAAATGCCGCAACATCCGAGCTATCGAGCTCTCTTCAGTACCCAATACCACCAGAGGTACGCCAACCAGCCTCGTGCCACTCGGCCGGTTGGTATTAGACTCGATAGCTAGTGTACTGAAATAAGAGTGGCTGTAGGTCCCTGCATGATCCGGACACCTAGCGGGGTGCCTCCGTGTCAAGTCCCGTGTCCGGCAATTCGGTTAGATCTACACCGAGATCCTAAGGTGAACACGGATGCTTCCGTTTATCGTAGGCAATTCCATACCATAGTTCACTAATTTCCGGACACTGGCATTCTCTACACGGATGGTTCGAAGGTGGACGAGAAAGTGCGTTGTGCTTACGTTATTGATGGTGCAAATACCAAGATCTCTTTGCCTGAGGCCTGTAGTGTGTTTACTGCGGAGTTCGTTGTCATTGATGAAGCTCTGCAGTTTGCATTACAGGATGGTCGAATCCACTTTCTCATGTGTACCGACTCTTTGAGTTCGTTGCAGTCAATTGCTACATGTTTCCCAAAACACCCCCTAGTGCAGCGAATCCATGACCTACTAGCCAGGTTGTGCCACGCTGACAGTCGGATCACCTTTCTGTGGCTTCCAAGCCACATGTTAATTGCTGGAAATGACTTAGCGGATCAAGCTGCAAAAGAGGTAGTATCACTACCACCTCGACCAATGGAGGTACCCGCTAGAGATATTACTCTCAGTTACGCCGACAAGTACCGGCATTTTGGGAGAGTCAATGGCTAGCTGACCCAATATCCAGTAAACTGGGAGCGATAAAGGGAATTTCTCGCGTGTGGCGGACCTCTTTCCGGTCACGGAGGGAGTCCCTCATTTTCCCCCGTGTTGGTGCGGGTTTAGAATACACCCACGGTATGCCTGCCTGTCGTAGGAGGCGACTAATAGGGCCGACATGGCCGAATAACTTGCCAGTTTTTGATTTGTTCAGACCCCCTGTAGATGGGGAGGGCAGATTTTATCCACGGTATTCCCTTATAAAGGTCGATTTTGGTTTTCTGGTCCCAGCTCTGGTTTGACCAATAGAAATAAACATGCATGCTGTTAGGGGAAGGGCCACCAGCTTGGCCACCTGGCCAGAAAGCTTAGACGGTATGCCCCATCCCGTCAGGTGGGTGCGCCATGTACCCTACAGTAGTATCCGCCTTACAACGAAGGTCCCTGCATGGCCGAATACAGGAGCTGCATAAATCCTGTGCATGCCGAGGGGGAAGTGCCTGTTCGAGGCACTGGGACCCCGGGCAATATCTGCTATGCCAGGTAGGTATTGCCTTGGCTGGGTGGCGCCCACAGTGATAGCCCCCGTTGGGAGTGGGCAGTATTCGGGGAGGATTTCGTCCAGGATGCGTACTAAGCGATCACGGACACCTGTACAGGGTGGCACCCTTAAAAAGCCGTCTCTGGAATGTAGACCGAATCCCAAGGTGTATACGCCTTGGGATGAGGCATTTAATGAGAAGTTCCCTGTTGACAGGTCTCCTCGCTACCTGGTAGCTACCAGGAAAGACAGGGGAGATTTTAAACAGGTATAATCGATCCTATTTTCAGAGGAAATCGAGGGGAAATATCGCGACCTTAACGGGATTTCCAAGCTCAGGAACGGGCAGCTCCTGCTGCATACCGTTGACCGGCAGCAAACCGAAGCGATGCTGGAATGCACGCATTTCGGCGAAATTCCCGTTAAGGTTGAGAAGCACGATACGCTGAACGAGGTCCGTGGAGTTATATTTCATCGCGACCTCATTTTAAACAGCGACGCGGAATAGATGCGGGATCTGGGGAAGCGAGGCGTCACCAGGATTAGGCGCATAACCCGGAAAATTGGAAATGATAGCGTCGATACTGGCGCTTTCATTCTCCTTTTTGAGGGTGATGTAGTGCCTAAGCAGGTGAAGGTCACGTCGTACCATTGCGACGTTAGACCGTACATCCCTACACCTATGCGCTGCTACAATTGCCAGAAATTCGGTCATGTTTCTGTCAGGTGCACTGCCAAGGCGGTGTGTAGAGAGTGTAGCAAGGGGCACATGACGGTGTGGGGTGAACGCCTCCCCCGACTTGTCCTAACTGTCAAGGAAGTCACTCTCCGCGGTCGAAGCAGTGCCCTGAGTTCTGCAAAGAAGCAGATATCCAAGAAATCAGAACATTGGATCGGCTTTCATATCACGACGCTCGAAAGAGATACCGTGATATGACTGCACCCGAATTTCCGGTATCTTTCGCGGCTATGGTGACGCCACCTATCACCCCTGCCACTTTCGTTCCCCGTGCTGTACCCTCGACGACCAACTACTCTTGAGATCGTTAAGTCTCCCCTCGCTGTCCAAGCGAGACCCGTCAGCCCGAAGAAGGCCACACAACCTTCTTCGGCAATTGTGAAAAAGGCGCCGGTTATACCATCTAAACCGGCGCAATCGGAGAAGAAGTCATCTTCCTCTCCGAAACGGTCGGAGAAGAAGTCTTCCCCTGCCAACGAGGCAAAGAAGACTTCTGTGACCGGGGCTGGATCGTAATCCAGCCCACCTGATAAGAAAAAGATAGTGGAGAAGAGGGAGACGGTGCGGCGCCGTCTCTCTCGACCTCCGGCTGATGGGATGGCTCCTTCATCTGCTGGGCCTTCCGCTCCCTCAACCATCAAGGGAGTGATGCCCGCAGAAGCCGAACCCATTAGAGTGGAAGAACTCCCCTATAGGAAAAATAAGTCACGGCGGAGAAGAGAGGGGCGGTTCAGCGCCGTTTGGTTGGTTGGTTCCTTAGTTTAGGGGCTGCGACAACGCGGTCATGTAGCCCCGTGTACTTTGGGTGTGTGCAGAATCTGTCTGATAACCGGTGTTAATTGTGATGACTGTATTAGTGTGTGTTATCTGTTTTCAGCGCCGTTTCTCTTCCTCTCCTGCATACAAGGCTGCTCAGCCATCTGCTGGCCATTCCGCTCCTACCATTACCAAAGGAGCGGCCGCGTTTTGCAAGGACCTGACGTCTGTGGGGAAGGGACCACCTACTTCCCCGAATAGACGTCTGCGTCGGTCTAGAAAGAAGCATGCTCGGGCGTTTCGGGGACGAGCACCTAGTCTTCGGACAGGGAGAAAGTCCCCAGACACCGCTCTCGCTCTTCCCCAAGAGCGAGACTCGTGAGGTCCGACGACGACCGCGCGCAACCCAAGAGAGCGCCCGCTCCATTTTCTTCGTCTTCGGAAGGAGATGTGGAGATTGAGGTGTGCTCTCCTGCCCCATCATCTCCAACTAGATGCATAAGTAGAAGACCCACTTCTAGTTAAGTCCACACCATGGCACTATTACAATGGAACTGTAATAGCTATTCTGTTCCTCTCGCTGAGTTACGACAATTAATATCTTCGTATTCGGCAACCATTGTCTGTCTTCAGGAATCCAGGTTTCGTCCTGGACATGAGACAACAATGCGTCACTTCAAACTCTTCTCTAAAGACCGGGTGGACGGAGCTGTGGCCGCTGGTGGCGTCTGCACTCTCGTCCACTCTAGCCTCTTTAGTGAAGAGGTGCCGTTGCGTACTCAGCTAGAGGCAGTTGCAGTTCGTACTTCGTTGCCAGTAATGGCAACAGTATGTAACGTGTACATCCCGCCTGATTCTCAGCCGGATTACGACCAGCTGGTGGATCTAGTCTCTCAGCTCCCCCCTCCTTTACTCCTTCTGGGAGATGTTAATGCCCACAACACCATTTGGGGCTCCGCTACCACTAGCGGTAAAGGGAGACATTTTGAGAGGCAGATCAGGCGGCTTGACCTGTGTCTGTTGAACACAGGGGAACCTACGCTCTGCTCTATTGCACACGGTACTTATTCAAGTATCGATATTACCTTGTGCAGTCGTGCACTTGTTCCCCTGCTACAGTGGGGTGTACACGATGACCTTTGTAATAGTGACCATTTTCCAATTATCGTTACTCTTCCGAACCAGAGAGCCATCGAGTTACCGAGTCGATGGCTTCTCCGTCGGGCTGATTGGCCAACTTTCACGGCACGTGCGGTGTTTGCCGAAGATACCTTTGAGAGTGTCGACGATCATACCATTCACATAACGAATGGTATTTTGGCTGCTGCTGAGGAAACAATACCTTCCTCATCCGGTAACTCACACCGTAAGCTTGTTCCTTGGTGGGCAGCCGAGATTGCAGCAGCCATTAAAGATCGTCGACGTGCTTTCAAATGCTATCGGAGGCAAAACACTATGGCCAACCTTATCACTTTCAGAAAGATGCGTGCTAGATCCCGATATCTGATTCGGGAGAGTAAGAAAACGACGTGGGAAAAGTATGTGTCGTCTATGAAGTCGCATACTCCTTCATCTCAAGTGTGGACTAAGCTTCGTCAGATCTCCGGACTCCCGACGTCACTGTCGATACCCGGAGTGTCCATCAATGGAGACATCATCACGGACCATCTCGCCATTGCCAACAGCATTGGCTCGCACTTCTCCGATGTATCCTGGTCCGGGAGTTACGATCCTACATTTCTGACTCTGAAGCGGGAGGCAGTGACTCACCCCTTGTCCTTTGCCACTGCTGCTTCGGAGTCCTATAATGTACCATTCTCTGAATGAGAACTGCGCAGTGCGCATGCACTGTGCAGGGATACGGCTCCTGGACCGGATAACATACATAATCAAATGTTAAAACATCTGTGCGAATCCAGTATAAAACAAGTAGTTCCGTGAAGATCTATACATCCTATTTTCATATATCCTACTTATGTTAATTGCCTCTATGAACATACAAAATTTCTGTTTGATGGCTGTAATAGATTCGTAGATATTGAGAACCGACTAAATATTTCGGATGGTCGCCATCTTGGATTTTATATATGTAGGTCCTAGAGTTATGCACTGTTACATGAAGATTATTGTGTACGTGTAGCATTCAAACTTCAATCGCATAATTAGGACACAAGAAGTATCAAGGAGATTTTAAAATTTCGCACAGCTGCCATCTTGTGGTAATGGAAACAATAGGGATGTATAGAACTAGCACCGATAGAGCGCACTGCTGTTGTACTGGGTAAGCGCAAGGCGCTCTTCATTTGTCTCCTGTGTTCTCATGCCGCTAATATCCACGAATTTAGGTTGTTTAAATTGTTATTTTCGTGACTATGTCGAGCTATTGCAGTGTTCCTCTTTGCAAAATTCATGGAAGCCCGATTTCGTTTCACCAATTTCCACAAAATAAAGAAATGACGAAGAAATTAGAAGGAAAAATTTCGGTGAGAAAAATCTGACCGAAAATAATAAAGTGTGTTCCCATCATTTTCAACCAGATGACTTCACGATAACTGTTTTGCGTAACTGTGATTTACAAAGTGAAATAATTCATATTTTGTACCTATAAACTGATTAGACATTTCGATAACAACCACTGAATGTAGCCTATGCGTTTGTATTTGAAGGTGAGAGAGCAAGATTAAAACCAGCGCTGTTCCACCGCTTTTACCGTGGACCACGAACACAACAAAAATAAGGAAGAGGCCATACACAAGAAAATTTCCGGATTACCACAATAAGCCTACAATATATGCAGAAATCATCTCCATTGAAGTACGGGAAGAAATCGTCAATATACATGAAGAAGTGAATGTAATATTTGTGACTCCCATTTTCAAAGACATCAATACTTGGACAAATACTTCAAGAATAAATGTCGCAACATTAACAGTCACAAACAAGAGTTTTGGAGGTATACAATACCGGTATCAACTTCCTTTGATTATGGTTACCTTAAAACATGACAGTTTCATGTAAGCTATCAACCTAAAAAAAGACTCGAATCGTAGTATAGGCCTATAAGAAAGGGGAGCAAGTGAATATTTAAATCTCTATTTATGATTTAAGTCTTATGGAGATATATTTAACAATATAGGCCTAACTGTCATGGCGACTGAGATGCATCGTGCGTAAAAAGTGCTCGGTAGAATACCTGCCGAAACCGCAACATAACTCACAAATAGAGTCTGCTAGGGTGTGTATTATTAACTATATACAACTTAGTGAATATTCAGTCAACAGTCATGACCCTAAAAGCCGTCAATCAAAGAATTTCAGCGTTTGAAGAAAAGCTCAAAGTATTTCAAACTCGCCTAGAGGGAGCCACCACAGCTGGAACGAGCACTTCTACCAACCTCAACTCCGTGAAAGTGGAAACCCTAGCTTCGGAGTTCGATACTTTTCGCCTTGAAGTGATAACGGAGCTAAGTGACTTAAAGAAGGACTTGAATGACCAGATTGTGGAGCAAGAACTTCGAATTGATGAGGCAGAACAGTACAGCCGCCGGAACTGCCTACTGCTACATGGGGTAAGTGAAACTCCCAACGAAGACGTGTACGCTAGAGTAACGGAGGTACTTAAGGACAAGCTTATCATAGAACTGACTATGATGAGAATCGATCGGTGTCATCGATTGGGGAAACCAAAGAGATCGCCTGCGGATGTGGTGGTTACTGGAAGAAGACCAATTATTGTGAAGTTCACCCGCTACCACGAGAGGGAACGTGTCTGGCGCGCCAAGAGACTACTCAAATGGACTTCGATCCTCATAACTGAGTCCCTCACAGCATCACGCAAGGACATGCTCAACAAGGCCAGGGATCACTTTGGAGCAAGGAACACCTTCACTCTGGATGGGCGGATAGTGATCGTGGATTCTGACGGTAAAAAACATTACGTTAACACTCCAGCAGAACTTGCCTGCTTAATGAAAGGGCAGGTATCGGAAGTTAAGTGAAGAGGTTAATGTGTGTTATTGTGAGTGTGTGTTTAATATGTTATTTTAATTTTAGTGTAAGTGATTGCATAAGTGATAGGGGGTTTAATTTCAAATTCAGTGAGAGTGGTTGTTTAATTGCTTCTAGTGGCTTGTGCATACATGAGGAAACAATGGTAAGTTGCATGCTCTCTTCTGTTTTATGGCCAGTGTAGTTGGTACCGTTACATTCAGTCCCGACAGAGATAATGACCTTCACCTTGACAATGAGCCTCCCAGCCCTCCCCAACCCCTGTCTTCGTCTCCTCCCTCCCGCAATCATCTGGAAAGGGAACTTTCCGCCTTTCCCCGTTCACTGCTGTGTGCACATGTTAATGCCCAGTCCATAATAGCACATCACGCTGAGCTCCAAGCTATTTTTGAAGGAAGCATGGTAAACGTTGTAGCAATTAGTGAAAGCTGGATGAAAGACTCTGTCCCTTTAAACATGATAAGTCTAGTAGGGTACAATTCGCTCTTTCACAACCGACTGAAGCGTCGAGGAGGAGGAGTAGCTTTATTCTATAAAAACAATTTGGCGGCAAAGATTATAAAAACATCGAACCTATCTACTGACCCCTTGACCGAATATATGTTTGTTGAGCTCACTGTTGACGTGACTAAACTGCTTATTGGTGTAGTATATAAACCACCTAAAGAAGGGAACTTCATGGATTTTGAAGAAACTCTACTAAGACTGTTACCTACCTACAAACACGTATTTATATTTGGTGACTTTAACACAAACATATTAATAGACTCCACTGACGCAAATCGTTTACGGAATATGTCTACCTCTTGTAACATGACAATATTACCTCTCGGTCCTACTCACCACGTACACACCCCCCAAGGATCTTCACGCACTCTAATTGATTTAATTATCACAAATAACCCACAGAAAATACTAAAACACGGACAGATTTCAGTACCTGGCATATCTTTACACGACCTGATTTATTTAGCTTATTCACTAAAAACTCCAAAATCTGCACCTAAATACATAACATATAGAGACATGAAAAGATTGAACCTTCAAGAACTAACACAAGACGCAATTCTCTGTCCATGGAACGATATACTACACTTGACTGACGTTGATGAAAAGGTGAGCAGATTTAACACAATACTGCTGGAACTATATGACAAACATGCACCTAAACGAACAGCTAAAGTCACTCGTAAAGCTGCCCCCTGGCTATCAAGTGACATTAAATCTGCAATGGCCGAACGTGACGCATTTCACAGACGTTATAAGCAGACCTTATCAAGTGACGATTTTGAAAAAATATCGTGTGCTTAGAAATCGAGTTAAACAAATGATTCGAAATAAAAAGTATGCCTACTTCCAACAGCTGGCCGGCAACTTGAATGCTAGGAGCACCTGGCAGCAACTCAGGTCGGTAGGTATTGGGAGGCGCACTAAAAACACCAATAAGCAGGATATTAACTCCAATGACTTAAATGCTCACTTTGCTCGAGAAATAATTAGTACTGATCCCCAAATAATACAAACAACAATAAATACACTGCAATGTGTCCTACTACCTCACCGACCGTGAGCTTGCCACGGTGGGTGAGTGGATAGCGTGTCGGTCTACTAACCCCAAGATTGCAGGTTCGCCCCTGACCGTGGTAAGTGATTTTTGAAAGGCGGCAAAAATACGATACGCATGTTATACGATGTTGGCATGTCAAAGAACCCATTTGAATTCAGTAGGCCGAGTTCATAATGGCAAAATTAATCTCGGGAGTTTCCGCCAGCAAAAAGTTCCTCATTTCTCTACTACTCAAGGAGATTAGATTAGATTAGATATCTAACATCTAACCTCCTTGACTTTCATAGTCAAGGAACTACGAAATTCGACATGCAAGCTACCCTCTGGGTATCAAATAGCAAAGCTTGCACCAGGCACCCGAGGCCATACGATATTATTATTATACCGACCGTTATTCAAGTTTCGTAAAATAGATGATACTGTCGTAAGAAAAAAAATATCTATCAAATCACAAGCAGTCGGAATAGATGACATCCCAATTTCCTTTATCGTTAACCTGATAGAAGTATTACTGCCAATTATTACGCACATTTGTAACACATGTCTTTTAGAAGTTTTCTTCCCAACAATATGGAAAGATGCTTTAGTTATTCCAGTTCCGAAAAATTCTCTTGCAAATTCTCCATCCGACTATCGACCTGTAAGCATACTTTCCTCAATTTCCAAAATACTAGAAAAACTTATGCATGAACAACTTCTTCAGTACTTGACGCAATACTCACTACTTGATCCGTTACAATCTGGATTTAAGAAAGGACACAGCACATCTACTGCACTCATTAAGATCACTGATGACGTAAGACGAGCAATGGATGAGCGTAAAGTGACTATACTCATTCTTCTAGACTTCAGCAGTGCATTCGACACCATTACCACGGACATACTTATGGCTAAATTGCAATCCTTCCATCTTAGCCCCGTTGCTCTCAAATTATTCGCCTCCTATCTTCATAACCGAAGACAACGTGTACTCCTTAATGAAAACAGAACTGAGTGGAATTTCAAAATAAATGGAGTACCTCAGGGTTCAATTCTCGGCCCCCTTATATTCATCCTATATCTGAACGACATCTCTTCGAAACTGGAAAACTGCAACTACCATCTATATGCTGATGACCTTCAGATATATTGCCACACAAAAGTAAACGACATAGATGCGGCAATTGAAAATATGAATCTAAATCTAAAGAGGATCAGCCGCTATGCAACTGAAAATTATCTTGCCATCAACCCAATTAAAACACAAGCTATCGTAATAGGGCAGACTAAATTGCTTTTCCATTTACACAGTAGACCGCTTTCTTTAATTCAAATAAATGGTGTTGCTATCCCGTTCTCTAAATCGGTAAAAAGTCTTGGAGTCACACTAAATGAAACTTTGAATTGGGATGGGCACGTTACTAATACATGCAGGAAAGTTTACTCGTCACTTCATCCACTTAAGATTCACCAGTCCGTTCTACCCCGTAACTTGAAAATAAAACTCTTCCAAACCTTGATACTCCCTATATTTAACTACTGTGATGTTGTATTAGTAGATGCTACCGGTGAACAAAACAAGAAACTTCAGAGAGCTTTAAATTCCTGCATTAGGTTTATTTTCTCCTTGAAATTTTCCTCACACGTGTCTCCTTTTTATGATCTACTTTCCTGGCTAAAAGTAGAACAACAAAGGAACCTGCACATATGTACCCTCATTTATCGACTTCTCAATGAAAGTACTCCTCACTATCTCTCTTGTAATTTTCGTTTTCTTTCTTCCTTTCATGATCGTCACACGCGATCTGGATCTATAATTGCAATTCCTCTACATCATTCATCTGCCTTCAGTAACTCTTTCCTCGTGTCGGGAACTAGAATTTGGAATAATTGTCCTCGTGACGTCAGAAATTGTACATCCCTTACAACTTTCAAACGTGCATGTAAAGATTTCCTCTTGAATTCGTAGGCCAACTAGAACAATTTGTGTATGAATGTGTGAGTGAATGACCATAGTATAATTTTGTTAAAAATGTATGTCATTTAAATTGTATAGCTTAGTTAATATCACGCAGTCGCCAATTTAATTTAATTTAATTTAATTTAATTTTTATTTTATTTTATTCTAGTATTTAAGGATTTCCTAGTATTTTTAGTTTGGTAGGTTAAGAATAACATATGTGAGTATTCATGTAAGTTGCACTGTGTGTGGTTAAGTGTAAGAGAGGGCCTAGAGCCCTAACTTCGCCACAATAGAGGCACCAATAAATAAATAAATAAATAAATAAATAAATAAATAAATAATACAATACTCAAGTATTCGTAATCTTTAGGAGAAAGCATGCTGACTCCTATTCATTATTTGAATAATAAAGCGTGTTAAAATTTTGTCATTGCCGCTGTAGCCTGTTAATTTTTCCTTCCTCCACAGTTTTAGCGCCTCTAGTCCGTAGCTCATCTTGCAGCTGTTTAACGCTGAAATGCTTAAAATCGTCCATAATGTATTAGGAGATATACATATAGAATTAATTAATATAGTCTTGGAGTAAAATTGGAGAAAATATAATTTACTTTAGCTTAGAAAACTCTTGTCACAATCTATACATTCCTCGCGACTGACTGGGGGAAACATAGGACGATCGTCTTGCGCTTACCCAGTACTACATGGGCGCTATCTGGCGCGAACTTTCTCCGGCTACATCCCTATTGAAATAAATTAGATGCCAGTGGATTAACATTCGTATAAGGATGTACTGTACCAAGTTTCACTGCACTCGGATGGTTAAATTGCGAGAAACGTCCATGTGAATATTTATACTTCGCGTCGCCACCATGTTGGATTTGTGATCACCAGAATATTGAAAACCTACAGGTAAACTTAAGTTCATAGCCCCTATGAACATAAAAAAAATCAGTTTGATTGCTATAATAGATTCGTAGATATTCAGAGCCGTCTAAATATTTCGGATGGTCGCCATGTTGGATTGTTAAATTTATAGGCCATAGAGTCATGTACCATTAAAGGAAAATTATTGCGTAGGTTCGTTATTCAAACTTTCACTTCGATCGCATGATTACGACACATGAAATAAAAACTTAATTTTAAAATTCGCACAGCCGCCATCTTGAGGTTATGTAAACAATTGAACTAAATTAGATACCAGTGCATTACAATGCGTACAAACATTTTCTGTACCAGATTCCATTGCGTTTGGAACATTAAATCGCGAGAAAGGTCTATTTAAAATTTTCAAATTCGCATGGCCGCCATGTTCGTTTTGTAGTTAACCGGATTTTGAAAGTCATATAGATGATCTTCCAGTAGTACCCTTTATCTCCGTACAAAATTTCAGGGTGATACCGCTAATAAGTTCAGAGATATAGAATGCCGGTGAAATATTTCGCACATCCGCCATCATGTGGTTATGCAAACAATTGAACGAAGTTAGATGTCGGTGCATTACAATGTGTATGAACATATACTGTGCCAAGTTTTATTGCGTTTGGTTGGTTAAATCGCGAGAAACGTCTATTTAAAAGTCGCAAATTCGCGTGGCCGCCATGTTGGTTTTGTAGTTACCAGTTTTTCAAAAGTCACATAGGTGAACTTCTAGTAGTTCCCTTTAACACCGTAATAAATTCCAGTGTGATATCGGTAATAGTTTTGGAGATATTAAATGCTCGTGAAATATTTCGCACAGCCGCCATGTTGGATTGGAGAGACGTAACAAAATTTGAAGGGCACGGTCGAGGTCACCCGGAATAGTGCTATGAACTTACCGACTTTCATTGAAATCGCACCAGCCGTTTAAAAGTTATTAGGGGGACACACGCACACACACACACCTCACACACGCACACACACACGGACAAAAGGTGATCTCATAAGCCTATTTTTTTTTCAAAATTGAAAATAGGCTAAAAAATGTTGATCCTCTTCAATCGTATATGGATCGAAGGGGAGTTTCCATCTCAATGGCGAGAGGGGATCGTGATACCGATTCCTAAGGCTGGAAAGGATCCCAAGTTTGTAAGCAGCTATAGGCCCATTTGTTTGACAAATGGCCTATGTAAGCTGCTCGAAAAGATGGTGAACCGTCGACTGGTGTGGTTCTTGGAGGAGAAAGGTCTCCTTTCTGAGTACTCTCATAGGTCCACCACTGACCATCTGGTGCGACTTGAAAATGGAGTTCTAAGTGTCACCTTGTTCGCGATTGCCATAAATGACATTGTTGCCGCCGCCGGGTCCGCGGTAGTTCCATCGCTGTATGTAGACGATTTAGCTCTGCATTACAGCTCTGGAAATATGGCATTCGTGGAACGGCAATTGCAGCTAGCTATCAACCGGGTCGACAGGTGGGCTCACGACCGGGGTTTTCGTTTTTCAGCAGCGAAAACCTCCATCGTCCATTTTCGTCGGCTCCGGAGGCTACATTTACACCCTGAACTACATCTCAGGGATGCTGCGTTGCCGTTGGTTGACACTTATCACTTCCTGGGGCTCCATTTTGATAGCAAATTAACGTGGCAGCCCCATATACGGCAATTAAAAATGACGTGTCTCAGGAAACTGAACATGCTCAAGTTTCTTAGTGGCACTACGTGGGGGGCTGACCGTGCGGTGCTGCAACGGTTCTACCAAGCCCTCGTCCTGTCCCGGCTAGACTATGGTTCTGCGGCATACGGTTCAGCAAGGCCGGCAACCTTGAAAATGCTGGACTGTATCCACCATAGTGGCGTTAGACTGGCCACCGGTGCCTTCCGGACCAGCCCGATACCCAGCCTACTCCCCGAATCGGGTGTTCCACCTTTAAATTATAGACGCCAACATATGCTTTTAGCATATGCTGCCAATGTGCGTCAAATGCCGCAACACCCGTCCTATCAGGCTCTCTTCGGTACCCAAAACCACCAGGGGTACGCCAACCGGCCTCGTGCCACTCGGCCGGTTGGTATTAAACTTGATAGCTCGTGTACTGAAATAGGAGTGGCTGTAGGTCCCTGTATGATCCGGACATCTAGCGAGGTGCCTCCGTGGCAAGTCCTGCGTCCGGAAATTCGGTTAGATCTTCACCGAGGTCCTAAGGTGAACACGGATGCCTCCGTTTACCGGAGGCAGTTCCACAGCATAGTTCACCAATTTCCGGACGCTGGCATTCTCTACACGGATGGTTCGAAGGTAGACGAGAAGGTGGGTTGTGCTTACGTTATTGATGGTGCAAATACCAAGATCTCTTTGCCTGAGGCCTGTAGTGTGTTTACTGTGGAGCTCGTTGCCATCGATGAAGCTCTGAAGTTTGCACTACAGGATGCACGAATCCACTTTCTCGTGTGTACCGACCAGTGGCGGTCCGTGAAGGGGAGCTGCAGAGCTGCAGCCCCCCCCCAGAGTATTTGACAATATCAATTTACACTTTGAACGTAACGGGGTGACGGTATAATTATACGGATCTCTGCTAGGCGATTAACATTTTTCGCAAGTATAGGCTGGCTTGTAAATCCGCTTCCCCCCACGGCTGCTGCATCATTTGCAGCAGCTTAAGAACTTAAATCGCACTTCCTGAATCCACTTCCCCCATTGCCAAGGCAGGTCATTAAAGCCCCTTAGGGAGCTGCACTCCATGCAGCATCGATACGAAGTGCCAACACATCTTTGGAAACAATCGGGTATACAGTTTACAAACAGCTCAAATAATGTACTGGCAGCGGTTAACTGCTCCTAATTCGTATTCAGAAAATTAGCAACTAATATTCTAATGCAATAAATTATAGATAGAATCATAATACTATCGCAAGGATAAGTTTAAATCGCAGCGGCTTTTGCTGTAACACGGCTAGGTTTGTATCACTGAGTGGCAACAGAATCATAAGTAGAAGCAGGAAGTAGGTGCTCACGGCATCTGTTAGGTTCTAGCAGAACTAAGTCCATCTCCATCCCTTAGCCAGCGAAAGCAAATAGCTTATAAAGATAATAGCGGAAACTCCTCGCCAAAACAGGAGACAGCGCTCCCCAGCACCGCCTAGCGGTCCGAGTTGGCAACGTAAGACCAGCTGATGTACAACCGTGAGATTCAACCGAACAATCGTAAGAAATTATTGACCTGTGGATGATCTAATTATCCAATTGTAATGATTGGTACGGGGAGTATTTGTGCCATATACGGCTGTAATGATTATAAACAACAAAGTGACCCAAAATCTTTCTTCAGGTTCCCAAGAAATGTAAGTACGAATTTACTGTAAACAAGTAGCCTACCATTACACTGATAGTTGGGGTTTCTTTTAATACAATATAATTTAGCATATTTTAGCATGTTCTTTATTTATTTATAGATGGACGCAGTGGGTTATTCGAAGCCGAAGAGCTGACTTAGATGACGTATTGAAAAGGAATGGCCCAGAACATCTAAATAGAACTCGAGTTGTATGCTCAGACCACTTCGTGGACAAAGATCTCAAGAACAAAAACTTGTCAAGTCAAGGGATTTTTGATAGGTTGTTGATAGTAGGCCTAATGTTAATATTGAAATAACAGCATAATTATAAAACGTGGTGACTCTACGGTACAGTAGGCCTAACATTTAACAACATGCTTCAATATTTCCGATTGAAAGTGTAAGTAGTTATTTATTGTTGTTATAAGCGGCGGAACAGCGAGGTCATCTGCCTCTAAAGTTTATGTATTGCACTATTAAAGCTAAAGGAGTTTGGTGTAATCTAACAAGTTCAGAAACACAATTTTTTATTTTACTTACTTTATTAGGAAATATATAAGAAGGTAACTGTTTTTTTAATGTAATTAAGCGTGTTCAACTCGTTTTTAAATACCAGTATGTCAAAAAGGATAGATTAAAACCAATGTCCTAATATTTCCTTGTAATAGTTAATTTACTTACGAGTGAATGTGCCATACCGGAGGGAGTATGCAAGAACTGTATTTTCTGTTGTTGGCTAGCAGATATTTTGCAGTCTTCATAAAGGTATTTGTGAATAAGACAAATAAATCTTCTGAATCGTATGTAAACATAGGGGTATGTATGGGCATATTCCAGACTTCAGTAACCCACACCAATGCCATGTCATGAATTGTCTGCAGTATTTTTTAGAATTCTATATAAATTGTACAGAACCAAGTATCTTTTGTTTCTTTTAACACTAATATTTACATTATTTGCTGCCTAAATATCAAGCCGAGACATTTCACAATGCAATTTCGGTCGGTGCGCACTCAAAAATGCTAGCTGTGGGTGGCAAGGAGAGTAATGCTGTCAACTCGCATCAAGAGATGGCACTGCGATCGTTGTCTCCAGGCAAGCGCATGCTTTTACGGCCGAGTTTCCGCTATTATCTTTATAAGCTATTTGGTGAAAGCAAGGAGGGAGGCATCCAAACATTTCCATGAATGGCGCTATTTTCTTCAAGCACTTGTACAATCAGTCTTGCCAACGTGCGAATTATAGCTAAAGATTCTAAAGTAGTATGCTTGCGTGATTTTAACAAATACTTGCATATTATTTCACAGTAGATTTCGCCCTATTTTAATGATACATAGCAATGTTCCTTGTTCTTACAAAACCGATTTATTTCAGACCAGTCTTAGAAAAAAATTCCGTTACTCCAGTGCTCTATACAAGCTGTGGAAGTTACCCCCTTGTCAACAACCGTAGTACGTGCTGTTGGATTTCGTGTACGTTTTTGTGATTAGCTTGTGATCGTGTTTCAAGTAAATAATGAGTAACCCTGTGCAATTTTTACAGTCGCTTCAATTTAGTAGTTTGACGCTTCACGAGAAATGTGATGTACAGTGTAAGGGTAGACCAACACCTGTATTAGACATCAAACAGTGTTCTACTAGCAGGCAGAAGCAATACACTAGGAGCTTCAATCCTGACGTGTATAAGAAATTTGATTGGCTGTGTGGTTGCGAGGTAAAGCATGCTTTATTTTGTTTTCCATGTATTTTGTTTGGTGGAGAATTCAGCTGGACTCAAAAGGGAATGACAGATCTTAGAAAACTGAGCGAAAAAATTCAGAAACACGCATCTTCCGGAACTCATTTAAATAACATGGTAAATTTTGCAGTGTTAGGGAAAGTGGATGTACAGAAAAGCTTAAGTTCAGCATATCAACAATCGGTTGAGCATCATAACAATGAAGTAACTAGAAAAAGGGAAATACTTTCAAAGTTAATAAACTGTATTAAGTTCTGCGGCTTTAATGAGTTAGCGCTACGCGGACATGATGAGAAAGCCGATTCAGACAACAAGGGCGTGTTTCTAAATTTAGTGCAATACACGAGTGAATTAGATTCCTGTTTTCAGACTCATTTAGAAAGCTCGACAGCATTCAAAGGAACATCGAAAAGCATACAAAATGACTTGCTTAGTTGCATGCTGGAAGTATGTCGTGAAAGAATCTTAGCTGAAATTGAGGATGTAGATTTCGTTTCTCATCTTGCCGATGAAACTACCGACATCACTGAGAAGTTGCAGTTAGTGATTGTATTGCGATATTGCACTAATGAAGGCAAAGCAGTTGAAAGATTCTGGGGATTTTTTGAGCCAGCTGGTCAGGATGCAAGTTCAATATATGAATGCATTGTTTCTCAGCTACACATAATATTGAAAGACAACAAGGGAAAGTTAATTGCCCAGAGCTACGATGGAGCATCTGTGATGAGTGGCGCAATAAATGGCGTGCAGAAGCGAATCAGGGACGAATACATGAATGCCTTTTTTTATCCACTGTTACGCCCATCAGCTGAACCTGATTATGGAAAGAGCCGCTAAGCAGAATACAAAAGCTCGAGTATTTTTTGCCAATTTGTCTGCTATCCCAGCATACTTTTCGAGTTCGTCGCACAGGACATCAGTTTTAGATTCGTGTGTGTCCAGGAGAATACCGTCTGCGGGAGCAACCAGGTGGAATTTTCGAGCTAGAACGGTGAACACTGTGTTTGAGAAAAAAGAAGCCCTAGAAGAATGTTTCACTGTGCTAGTCGAGTCAGATCGTTCGAGTGATATTACAGTTAACGAAGCTAGTTCTCTTCTTCGGACACTGGATGATCCAGAATTCAATTTCTGGCTCAGTTTCTTTCATTGCATCATGCCTCATGTGGACATTCTGTACCAACAATTACAGAGTCGTCAAATCGATGTAGGGAAAGTGCGTAGCTGCGTTTCGAGTTTTGTTGAAACTGTCCAGAAAGTCCGAGACTCATTCCATTTGGATAACAACGCTGACGAGAGTGAACAACCTAGAAAGAGACGGAAAATCGGAGGAAGTCAAACGCGTATTGCTGCTGCAAGGGAAGTTTGTGACGTCATCAACAATCAAGTCACATCGCGGTTTCAATTTGTTGACCATTTAGTACTTTCTTCTCTTCTGCAAAACGAAAAATTTGAGATACATAAGAACTCATTTCCGGAAGGAGACTTACGAGCTACCGTACGTGTCTTTCCGATGCTTGAGTCGGACAAACTCAGGACCGAACTGACTATATTGTATCAAAGAGAAGAATTTCGAAACATTGGTGGTGCTGTAAAACTTTTGAGTTTCCTTCTCATTGAAAACTTAGGTCCGTCATTTACAGAGGTCGTTAAACTGTTACGTATCGCTATCACCCTGCCTATGACTACCGCTGAACCAGAACGCTGCTTCTCGTGCCTCAAGAGGATCAAGACGTACCTCAGGAATGCCATGGGACAAGAAAGACTTACTGCACTTGGAATGCTATTGAGAAGGGTCTGATAAACAGCATACCGAATTTCAATAACCTTGTCATCGAAAAATTCGTCACGTTCAAGACTCGGCGCCTGGAGCTGATCTACAAATAAGGTAAGTTAATGCATGTGCATGCAGCCCTCACAAACTACGATATAAGCGAGCCGCCACTGGTACCGACTCTTTGAATTCATTGCAGTCAATTGCTACATGTTTCCCGCAACACCCCCTAGTGCAGCGAATCCACGACCTACTAGCCGGGCTGTGCCAAGCTGACACTCGAATCACCTTTCTGTGGCTTCCAAGCCACATGGGAATTGCGGGAAATGAGTTAGCTGATCAAGCTGCAAAAGAGGCGATATCACTACCACCTCGACCAAGGGAGATACCCGCTAGAGATATTCGCTCTCAGTTTCGCCTACAAGTTCTGGCTTTTTGGGAGAGTCAGTGGCTAGCTGACCCACTGCCCAGTATACTGAGAGCAATCAAGGGAACTACTCGCGTTTGGCGGAGCTCCTTCCGGCCCCGGAGAGAGTCCGTCATTTTGTGTAGGCTAAGGATAGGTCATACAAGATCCACCCAAGCGTACCTAATGAGAAGGGAAGATCCCCCACTTGTACCTGTGGAGCCATTTTCACCGTGGCACACATTTTCACCGAGTGTGTGGATCTTGCGGACTTACGAAGAAACCTTGGTTTGCAGATGACACTCAAACTTATATTAGCCGATGACGCGGTGGCTGCTGATCGCGTTATCCGCTTTATAAGTGAGAGTAGGTTAGGGCCAGCAATCTAAATTTCCAGTGAACATTGACTCAACGACTTGTTCGTTTTAGACTGATAATGTTTTGTTTTTCCGTAAATTTTGTTTATTTTTATAATTTTTATTTTTATTTAATTTTTTGTTTTTGTTTTATTAATTTTTGGTCTTTTTAAATTTAGATGTCCACTTCAAAATTTTAAATTCGATTCAAATAATAATAATAATAATATCGTATGGCCTCGGGTGCCTGGTGCAAGCTTTGTTAATTGACACCCAGAGGGTAGCTTGCATGTCGAATTTCGTCGTTCCTTTGAACGCTATGTAAGTCAAGGAGGTTAGATATCTAAACTCCTTGACACTACAGCGCTGTCAAGTAGAGAATGGAGGATCTTTATGTTGGCGGAAAATCCCGAGATTAATTTTGCCATTGAACACGGCCTACTGAATTCAAATGGGTTCTTTAACATGCCAACAACGTATGACATGAGTGTCGTGATTTTTGTCGCCTTTCAACCTGCAATCTTGGGGTTGGTAGTCCGACACTATAACCACTCACCCACCGTGGCAAGCTTCAATTCAAAATTTGTATTCTTTAATCTGTGTTAAGAAGGCCAGATGACCTCGCAGTTCCGCCCCTTAAAACAACAATAACTAACTAACTCCCTCATTTTGTGTGTGCTCATACCTAATGAGAAAGGAAGACCCCCCACTTTATACCTGTGGAGGCGTTTTCACCGTGGCCCACATTTTAACCGAGTGTGTGGATCTTTCTGACTTACGAAGAAACCTTGGTTTGCGGATGACACTCAAACTTGTATTAGCCGATGACGCGGTGGCTGCTGATCTCGTCATCCCCTTTATAAGTGAGAGTGAGTTAGGGCCAGCAATCTAAATTTTCCCGTGTACATTGACTCAACGACCTGTTCGTTTTTGAATGCTGAATTTTTGTTTTCCCATATTTTTTGTTTATTTATATTGTTATTAGTTTTATTTAAATTTTTGTTTGATTAATTTTCGGTCTTTTCAAATTTAGGTATCCATCACTAAATTTTAAATTCCATTCCAAATTTGTGTACTTTTATCTGTGTTAAGAGGGGAAGATGACCTCATAGTTCCGCACCTTAATACAACAATAACTAACTAACTTAACTCTTCTTGGCTATAGTAGGCTACTTAACAGTAAATCTACCCCTTCGGTATGCTTGCCATTTCTCTTCCGGAATACAATAGTGCGCTTCCATTCCTAGTTTTAAATTCTCCAAAATCGGTCCATCTTGTCTCGCTAAGGCCCGAAATTGTCAGTTTGTCCCGAACCATTTCTCTTGACACTTCTTCAAGTTTCCCAGTCTGCCACATGGTCTGAATGTTCCAGAATCCAATTCGAATTTCCTTTTTCATAGCAAATGAATCAGTCCGGCTATTTCTTGTTTCGGTTTCTTTGATAGGATTTATTCGGGTTAGCATAGTTTATCGGCCCTAGCGCCCTAACCTGATGGGGGGCTGCCCCTTTCCGCTTCCAGGCTCGCGGCAGGTTTCTGTATGGATTGTCTCTCTTAGCCTTTGTAGATCCCTCTACTAACCGCAAGGCAGCAGTTGTCGGCTGGTGGTGCTTCTGTCGTTTCTGCCGTTGGGATGCTTTATCCATCACCGTCATCCGCCTTCCAAGCCATTCTCCCACTCAGTCTCATCACCAGAGCCCCGTTAGCCGTCGCTTTTCAGGGTTCCTGTAGGCCCTTCACAGCTACCGTAACGGTCCTCGGACACACAAGGTTCCCACTGCACGTCGTCCCTACCGGCAATCCCCTACTTTGTGCCGTTGCCCATCTCCCACGACGTGGGCGAGGGGAGACAATAATGAGAAAATATTCGCGCGTTTTAATTATGTGAACGCGAATACATAAAAAATCACCAATCTGTTGAAAAAAAGGCATAAAAATAGAATTTACAACGAATAACACAACCGAAAGCACCTTCACAATAGTAATCTAAATAAACAAGACCCGTATTCAAAGACTGGGTTATATTCATTTACATCCCAAGATACAAGGTGTCTAGCAAATTACATCGAGCAGAGTGGGAGAAGAATGGATACACGATACAATGAACACAGAAATACGATAAAATACGGGACGCACTCGACCGTATGCGAACACATGTGCGACGCGGGACACAGTTTCACTAACATTGAAACCGACTTAAAAATAATTTATCACGAACCGAAAGGCATCTTGACATAAAGGAAGAAATCGAGTTACACTTAGCTAAAATAAACAACACCAATAATTTAAACGAACACACATTCATGGAGAGTTCACCCCTGTTCACTCTACTAGAAAACACACCCTGTCGGAAACACAACATAGATATTCGTATAAGGATTTACTGTACCAAGTTTCACTGCACTCGGATGGTTAAATTGCGAGAAACGTCCATGTGAATATTTATACTTCGCGTCGCCACCATGTTGGATTTGTGATCACCAGAATATTGAAAGTCCTACAGGTGAACTTAAGTTCATAGCCCCTATGAACATTAAAAAAATCAGTTTGATTGCTATAATAGATTCGTAGATATTCAGAGCCGTCTCTTTTCCAAAATCACTCCCACAAAAATGTCCAGCTACCGAGTGCCACAAAAATATCCAGATACCGAGTGGAAAGATGTTACACATCAATAATAACGTATGGCCTCGGGTGCCGTGTGCAAGCTTTGTTATTTAAAACCCATAGGGTAGCTTGCATGTTGAATTTCGTTGTTCCCTGAAGCACTATTAAAGTCAAGGAGGTTATATATCTAAGCTCCTATAGCGATTTCTAGTGGAGAAATGAGGAACTTTGTGTTGGAGGAAACTCCCGAGATTAATTTTGCCATTATGAACACGGCCTACTGAATTCAAATGGGTTCTTTGACATGCCAACATCGTATGACATGCGTGTCGTATTTTTGCCGCCTTTCACTTACCACGGCCAGGAGCGAACCTGCAAGCTTGGGGTTAATAGACCGACACGCTATCCACTCACCCACCGTGGCATTAATACGGGAAACATGTTATTGGATCAGGATGTACGATGTATATTTTTCTTCGATAAACCGTGGCTGGTATTAACGCCAATATTAAAGGTGCCGGGACATTCTCATTAGACCGGGCAGTGCTTATATGCCTATTAGCTTATGCGTGGCGAGAATTGAAACCAGGTCTGTATTAGTTGAAGATTATCCTGAATACAGTAACATACCGTACTCCACATTAGGGAGACTAGACTTGGCCACATACAGTCACATTTCTACGACGAACGCAGAAACGTAGGTATGTGACAGGGAAAATACCCAGGTATATAAGAGACCCTGGCACACAGGAAGCTCCCCCAGTTGAGTGTAGATGAAGACAACTGCTCTCACCAGGACACGCAAGACTCAATCAGATAATTAGCCTGTACAATACAACCTGAATTGTCCATTTAACTACAATCACATATTCACTCTAAACGAGCAAGTTTGGAGGTCGATCACCACTTTCCGTACGGTATTTCAACAAAACATCGCATAGATTATAACTAACAAATATTGACGAGTTGAACTATCTCAACTAATACCGCAACTAAAGAAGTGTACATATTGTAAATATTTTCACCCACACTTTCAGACATAAAAATGTTGTAGCCTGAGTGTAATGAATCTGGTGATGATCGCTTGACGATCGATACTGGTCGTCCAAATGTGTTTATTAATCTCACGTAATTTTTTCAGTATTAGGGAATAACCCTTCTCATTTGGATACAATCATGTTGACCGACTGAAATGCGTCTCCCTTTCGTTTACTAAGGCAGCACTGTAAATGGCTTCAAACACCATAATGGGTAACTCATGGTGTTTTCATATCAGATACAAAATTGTGTGTGTTCAGGGTTGCATTCTTAGGAGAATTATTGAAGTATCAAGTTTCTAAACATAACACATTTCAAAACAAAATTTTAAAAATCTGTGATCTAATCGGTTTGGAAAGCTTTTCATATCTGTCACAGTATCTTTGGTCCACTCACAAATAGGAAGGCATGGCCAACAGAATAGGCCTTACTGCTGTACAACCACTGAGTTCTCTTTTTCTTTTTGCCAAGATGTGCTAGAAATGTACCCAACTTCGGGTGGCTAACATTCTTGACTAATGCTCTGGGAGTTCAGGTTCAATTCTTGGCTCTGCCAAGAAGGTTAATTCTAGTCTAAGGGCTGGAATGGAAGACACTCAGTCTCATGAGGCAAAACTGAGCAGAGATGGGTTCGATTCCCACCTCAGCCATCGTAGAAGTTGTTATCCGTGATTTCCCACTTCTACTCCAGGCGAATGCCGAGATGGTTCCTAAATTAAGACCATGGCTTCCTTCTTCCCAATCCTCACCTGAATTAAAATTACACACACTCTACTACAGGGACCACAACAACACAGGTTATGAGACAAACTCTATACAAACACACCCAACTACATGACGAAGACCAAGCCCCTCAAATGAAACAACGCTACAAATGTATTTGAATCTGATGGTCATTGGGTGTCACATGACTTGAAGTAATCACGAATAACAAAAGTCAGAGAAATGATAGGGGTGGTTCCAAAGAATGAAACAATGACTGATGTAACGTGGGTAACTAATCTTTAAGGTCTAGGATTGGTATCATTCTTGCATTTGCATTGAAGGTGAAGAAAGCCCAGGGAGAAAACCACTCAGGATGGCTGCTGTCGATATTATGATTCAAACCTCAGATTACCAAATGCCAACTACTCAGTCGAGTCAAGGAACATGCCTTAGACCAACCACTTGCCTTCTCTGCTGGAGTAAAAAATACAGTACATTACTTTAGTCATTTTTTTGTACAATTTCATATGATTTAAGACTGCCTTATCATCGTTTATTCTGGGTCCTGTATCCAGATCGTTCAACCTTTTCTTCAAACCTTGTGTAATTCTGCTTCACTTAATAGTATTACAGGCCACGGTGGCCGAGGGCGGTAACTCGTGGCTCGCTGACATCAGGAGAGCGTGGGTTCGAATCCCATCTCAGCCATCCTGAAAATGTTTTTGTTGTTTCCCCTTTTACACCACTTGGCAAATGCTGGGGCGGTTCCTTTCAGTAGGTCCACGGCCGATTTCCTTCCAAAATCCATTCCCTGATCCTTCTTGAAAGGAAAATAATTGACCATTGGCTGTTTAAATAAAATAATTATTCTTAGGCAATATACCAGTACTGTACAGTATTTTAGTGACCATTAGACCGTGCACTGTAATTTAAAGTCTTTGGCAGCTTCTTATCAGGCATCATCTCCTATATCTCTTGTATATTTATTGTATGTATGCTTTTACAAATTTAATTTATACAATATTTTATAAAATGTAAACATTGTGACCAGTACCTGATTCCTATTTTTCTACATCCATTAATATTGTCAAACTTTCACCACAGCCCTAGTTCTCTTACCTTCCACCTTCCTGAGGTTTGCTATCACAAATACTATACTTCAATAGCGGCTGGTCCCTTCCACTGTCATGACGTCATGCTTCCTGCCTTTCTGGGATTGGTGGAGCAAGTCATGAGGTGCTGATTCTGTTCTGACGTAACTCACACGTGTCTGCCGCATCTTCGCTTCCAGATCTTTCCAGACGTTACGTTACGTCTTCTGTCTGGTAGCTTCTGTGGGACTATATACGTCTCTTCATCTCTGCTCTCCAGTCAACACCAGAGGCTAGGCTTTGCTACTTAACGTCACGTCGGGTTTGCTAACCCAGCTGTACAAGGAACTGATTCGCCCCGCTATGTGATACCGTGCTCACGAACTTGCTGTGCAGTTTTAGCTTAGCCATTATGTGACAATTAAGATATGTTTTAACTTTTTTCGAACTTCATTCTTCACTATGGCAAATGGACAGATTAACATCTTTAAAAATGAGTACCAATACTCAAAGAAACCATAAAAATCAGGAATACAAGCTATAATTTGACTTTAAAACTAGCTTATCATTGTCTATTCAAGATCTTGTATCCTTAGTTCTCAAATCATTGCTTAATTCTTAATTTATGAAATATTTTGTGAAAATAAACATTGTATTCAGTACCTCATTACTATTTTTCTACTTCCCATATTATTATCAAACTTGGCACACTTTCACCACAGCTCTTCTTATCTTACCTTCCACCTTCCTGGGATTTGCTAAAGCACATACACCACCTAGTAGGCCTATTACAAGTGAATATGATGTAATTTTGTTCCTTTGAAATGTTATTAGTTGTTTGTACTTTATTTTTGTATTATATTTACGTACGGACAATCCAATCCATTTAAATTTGCTTTGCTATCTAATATTTATATTTCATTTTTATATTTTTTCAGGGATAAGAGCATAACAATTGTCATATACTATGAGGCTATAGAATGTATCTTTTACATGTAATCCTGGGTGTGTGGAATAACTTTTCATCATATTTTTTGTTTAGGGGGAGGGGGGTTTCTACAAATGTCAAATGTGAAGTTTTAAATATGTTATATTCAGATAATTAAGAGATTTATTCTTTTCTGATTCAATGCAAATTCAATGGTGAGATTAATCTTGTTTTGATTAGATAGTTATTGCTGCTCTAAAGAACGGAACATAGAGGTGATCTGGTGGCTTAGATTGTTCAACAATTGATATTCACTTAGTTATTTTTTAAATGATCACGAAAACATTTCTAACGTACCTACCCCAATAATTCAATCCCGGAACTTTGTTAATGATTTTTGTTATATCAATGTGGTCTATGTAAATGTTTACTAATATTCCTGATGCTGGCAATCCCATTCCTAGTCCTTCTTTTTGTTTGTAAATCGTATTGTTAATTATGACATAGTTTGTGTTGGGCAGGGACATATATTCCTCAATTTGGTTTTGCTAAGGTTAATATGTTCATTTATGTTCTTACCGATTCTTTCTTTTTTCTGATTGGTATCTTGGAATAACTATATTTTATGTTAAGTTTTAAGACCATTCTTTCAGTGTTGCCTATACAAACTGTCAGTTGTACCTCTTCAGTTGGTCAACATGAATTTGTCCAATGATTGGGCGGGGTACAATGTGCTGTATATAGTATATGATTACATAAAATATAGTTATTCCAAGATACCAATCAGAATTAAAAGAAAGAATCGGTAAGAACATAAATGAACACTCCTAGAAAAAATACATGAATTAGTTATGATCACTATTATAATAGGACCCTCCGAAGAGTTACAACTGACATTATATTTTATCTTAAAGAATGTACGGTATCTATTGTATTGGATGCGGTGACTTTTAATTCTTTGTTTTCTTTAGTGAATTTGTTTGATTAAGTTGTTAAGTATTTTAGTTGCATTGTACATTCTCGGTTCTATGCTAATCACTACCTGCCTATTATTGCATATGTTATGCTTGTCCTATTACCTTAGAGCATGAATGGGAGTGAGCTCTCCAAAATGTGTGTTTGTTCATGTTAAATGGGTTGTTTTTCGTAGCTAAGTAGCAGATGTACAAGTGTTTGTTTTTCTCTCTCATTCATTTTACCTATTTCCTCCAGGACCGAAGAAGTTACCTCCTGTGGATGATGTATTTGAGAGTCTGTTCCGACGGAAATATTTCAAGCCATGTTATCGGGGCACTAACTTGCTGTTTGCAACCTATGCCCAACACTTTACTCACCAGTTCTTCAAGACGGACTATGCTCGTGGACCAGGGCTTACTGATGGCAATAATGAGGGTGTTGATGCAACGCAGATCTATGGTCAGGATGAACATACGCGAAGGGCACTGCGTTCAGGACGTGGCGGCAAACTCAAGACGCAGATAATTGACGGGGAGGAGTTTCCACCATACCTCAAAGATACACCTGGAGTGTATATGTTCTACCCAACGGTACAAACAAGTTTGTTATTATTTATTATCACTACTCTTGAGTGCCTGGAAACTAAAGATGTATCGCATCTCTATGTACTGATCAGTAAGACTAGAAAATGTGATTGCGGATGGGGTTCGAACATGAATCATCTGCTGTCTGGGCTGGTGCATTAACACCAATGTGACCATGCCTCGAATAGGACACATTTTCAAGTCTCAGACGAAAAGTGTTCTAGTTGAGGTTTGAGTAACTAACGCACCTGCTCAGACAGCAGAGGATGTGGGTTTGGACCAAGTCAACTGGCATGACTGCTCCATTGGAGCTATTCTCAAAAGTCATTGCTATGATTCAATTTTCCTATAGATGTTTAAGAACCCTCTAGATTGACAAGGGAAAATTCATCCAGAGTAACCCCCACCGGTTGTAACAGCCACTAAAAGAGGACCTTAAAAAGGTCAATTTATATTTTCAAGCCCTTTAGAGTTTGACAGTATTATAAATAAGCAGGACCTCCTACTTGGCCATCCGGTCTGGATGGTACCCCCAATCCTGGGAGTGTCATGCAACCATTCTTACCGATTCTTTTTTTTTTTCTGATGGACAACGCAGGTCCCTGCAATACATAATACATGAGCTGAATAACTCGCTTTGTATGCTGAAGAGTATGTCCTGTACCTGTTAGGCTAACTTTTTATTTTCCTTCCTGGTCTTTTATACTCTTATTTGAATCTGAAAATGCTCTCTGGACGAGGAAAACATCTCATCCAATTAAAATCCCCCGCTTTGTTTGATAAGTGTGTTAGTAAGTGCATAAATAATTCCTTTAACATTTATTTCACTCACAACCAGTGTCAGCTTGAAAAGAGGAAGTGATGATGATGATGATGAGTCGTCTTCTTCTTCCGCAAACGTTTCTGTTTATGCGAGTAGTTCACAGAGCCTCTTCCAATCCTCTCTTCTCTTCCACATTCGTCATTCAGCACTTCCTGCCACTGCAGTCCTCTCCGTTTCACATCATATTTCACTTGATCTCTCCATCTTGTCCGTGGTTTTCCTGTTGGTCTTCGTCCAGAATCTGACCATTGCAAAGCTCTTTTTGGTAGTCTCTATTTATCCATTCGGTTTACATGTCCGAACCATTTCAACCTACCCCGTATTTATCTCCATTGTTTCTTTTAGGGGGTTGATCTGAAGTGTGTTCCGTATCGTTTCATTTCTTAACCTGTCCCGACTTGTCTTTCCCAGGGTCCCTCTTAGAAAACGCATCTCTGTCGCTTGCAGTCTACTCAGATCTTTCTTTGTCCAGGTCCAACACTGATCCGTAGGTCAAAATTGGGAGATAATATGATTTGAGTTGAGACCGGAGTCTCATTTTCATGACGGTAAAATCGTGGAAAAAGAAAACATTGCCAGAAGGAGATTCTGAACGCACTCCATTGACTTGAGCGCGTAACGTAGGTGTCCTACCTAGGCTGGAAGCCAGTTTTTTTACGACTATCAAATTTAGCGCAAGACAAAAGAGGGAATCACTGTGTGAAACATATGCAAAAGGTACGTATAAGGATTTATGAGAGCACTCATTAAGCTCCAGAAGGGAGGAATGACGAATAATAACAGTAACTTGGACACTACTACGTCACACGGGGGTCGGCCATAGGGTCAGCCATTAGTCGTATATGTTACGTGTGCCAGTCGTGAGCAGCTGCCGTGTATAGGCCTACGTGTTTCAAGAACTGTGTTGAGTTTAAAAGGGAGTCGAGTGCTGGAAAAGTTTTGGCCGTGTACAGAGGAACATTTTAAACAGTCATTGAGTGCTAGTCACAGTGTATAGTATATTTTCTTTGAATGAGTGGAGATTAGAATGTGTGGACACGTGTATTCGCAGAGTGCCATAATATGGTCCTTTGAACTAACTAGCTATCCAATCACGTGAATATTTCCTTTATAAACTGTCAGTATTCTTGATTTGATTTCTTTTTCATGAGAACGGAAGTACGTGTGATTTTGGCAAAGTGGCCTATACAATTTTGTTTGAGCGCAGAAGCACTCAGTTAAATTCTGTTAGAAGGCAGGAGTGCATGATCATTGTCTTTCGTATATAACCTGCCAAGTGGAAAGTCAGTGAATACAGTAAGTAGAAGCACAATAGTTAGATTCTGTGCTTCACCAAAAACATGAGATTGAACCCTGAAAATATTAAAAGTCCCTGGGTAATTTACGACATGGATTACATTCTACCAGAGGGTAGGATAGTGCCCTAGATCCAATTCTGAAGGAGGAAGAATGGTACGTGATCCAAGGACGAAACCTAGAGATCGTGGCAGATGATGGTAGAAAGCACGGTCTTCGCTTCGAGACACATACAACCCAGCTGTAATATGTGAGTCCATGCCTGCGATTTTTAAATGTATTTATTCCTGTGGTCCCATTCGATCTAGTCTTAGGGGGCCTCGTTTATTCATTACACCACGGCATTGAAGGTAGGATTGCCATAATTAAAATTGTATCATTTTTTATTTTTTGTTCCGTACAGTAGGAAGTGTATCAGTAAACAGATGCCAGTGAGCACCCAACATTTTCTTGCGGCAACAGATGGTGCCAGAGTTAAATGGAAGCTTCATTGTGACAAAGCAGTGTGATTGAGAATATAAGATACATCTCGGGTGGCCCAATCACACGGTGAACTGGTCACAGGTGAGAGCGGTGTTCGAGAGCTGTAAACATAAATATAAACAAATTAAAACATAACACGCATGAATGGAGGAATGTTTAATTGTGTCCAAAGACATTGAAACGGTAGACATGCATAATAATTATGGATGGTAAACAAGTCTTGGTTTGATGGTTCAGAACATCGTATTTGTGGAGGACATTTCATTTTGTAAACATGTTACTAGGCTAATGTAAAGATGAAACTGAAAATATTTCTGGGAATGTTTAGTAGCTTATTAAGAGCACACGACAATCCTTGTATCAATTAGGAAGGCTTATGGGAGCCATTCTCTGTTAATTGAAGAGTTGTTTACAGTACGATTTTTAGTGATAATTAGGGTTAATTAAATTTAGTGTTATGAAAGTCATTAGAAAATAGATAGCGTCATTGGACAGCAGCCATGGTGACGGGTGAAAAATATAAATTTAATGAATATGTAATGGAATTAGTTCACAAGGCCAAATGGCATGTGCTGTGACAAACTATTTTGGTGGAGAACGATTAAATACTGGATGATGGTGGACGATATTGGACGATGAAAATTAAATAATTAATTAACAAATTAATAGATAATTCATACAAGGTATAATTTTGTAAATTAATTGTGAAGTTTGAAGCCATTTTCAGTGTTTTGTAAGTAAACAAAATTTTGGTGCTTTTCAGTCGGTCAACAGGAATGTACCCAAAAAGAGCTGGGTTATGTCCTAATCCTGATATAAATTACATGAGATTAATAAATACACTAGGATGACCAGTTTCGATCGTCAAGTGATCATCATCAGATCCATTACACTTAGGCTATAACATCTATGTTTGAGAGTACAGGTGAAAAATATTTACAATAAGTACAACTATTTAGTTGCAGTATTGATAATGCAAATGTCGGTGTATGCTAAATGTAGTATATCTAATATTAGGCGAAATGCTAAAATGGTGATGAAAATCCGGAGTTTGTCGGTTTGGGGTGATTATATGGTTATACAAAATCAACTATGGTTATACTGTAATAATACAGGCTGATACTTATCCAGTTGTCTTCCTGACTGGAACTTCGAGTAGTTTCGTGTAAACCCTAGCACCAGTTTTGGTCGACTAACCCGGGTGTTAATTGGACGAAACTGGTTTTTCCTTTCTCCCCCTATGTTCCTGTGTGCTTTCTGAGGTCAGTGCTATGTTTATTTGTGTGACGTTGCCAAATCTAGATAAGAATGTATGTTATTGAATACAGGAAGATCTACAACTATTAAAGACCGTGGAACTGTCTTCGCCACGCGTGGACTAAAAAGCCATTCAACTAAGCGCTGCCCGGTCTATTGAAGACGTCCCGAGCATACCGGCCTAGGTTTAGTTCAGAAAAAAATACATGGTACAACACCTGATCTAGATAACATTTACCTACTAACCACCGCTACCTCCCCCCCCCCCCCCCCCCCCCTTATCTAGCTTGGCTGTATCGCTAAGTTGTGTCTTGTTTCCTACAGGGTGTGTTTTTAGTAGAGTGAAAAGGGATGAACTCTCCATAAAAGTGTGTTCATTTAGATTGTTGGGATTGTTTCGTTTGGCTAGGTGAATCTCAATTGCTTCCTTTATGTCGAGAGCTCTGCCTTTCGATTCGTGATTAATTATTTTTAGGTCAGTCTCGATTTTAGTAAAGTTGTGCCCCGTGTCACACATATGTTCCACATACGGCTGAATGTGTTCCGTATGTTATCGCATTCCTATGTTCATTATAACGTGTATCTACTCGTCTTCCACTCTGTCCAATATAATTAGCTTGACAACCAGTGTCTTGGCATGTAATAGAATATTCACCTGACTTTGAACATGGGTCTTGTTTATTTGGATAACTATTTTGCAGGTGCCTCCCGGTCGTATTGTTCGTTGTGAATGCTATTTTTATGCCTTGATTTTGAAGAGATTAGTGATTTTTTATGTGTTCGTATCACATAGTTGAAGCGCGCAAATTTTTTCTCATTACTGTCCAGTTTGGGAATAGTTTTATCTTTATTTTTATGTTTGGCTATACTTTGGTCTATTTTGCTTGGCGGGAATTGGTTTTACTTTGCTATTTGCTTAATGGTTGTTATTTCCTTATTATAGTTGTCTTTTGACATGGGTATGTTTAAAGCCCTGTGCATCATTGAGTTGAACCCCGCTAATTTGTGCGTACTGGGGTGATTAGACTGATTATCGATTGTATGCGAGGTTTGTGTGGCTTACCGGAATATGGAATATGAATGTTCGTTATCTTTACGTTCAATGGTTATGTCGAGATAATTTATTTTTCGGTCTGTTTCGGATTCCTTAGTGTATTTGATTGAGTGGTGTATGCTATTAATGGATTGGAGAATTGTTTCTTCGCTTGTCAGTTCAGTATCGTAGATGAAAATTACGTCATGAACGTATCTTTTCCATATTACTATTCCCTTGTCGAAGTCTTTTCTAAGAACTCATTTTCTAGTACATTAATGAAGATGTCAGCGATTAGTCCGCTTACTGGTGATCCGATCGCTGAGCCTTCTGTTTGTGGGTACATTTTATTGTCGAATTGAAACACGTTTTGGCTGAGGACGAACCTCAGTAATCTTACAATCTCTTCAGTTTCTTTTGCCGAATTGTGGGATTTTAAGTTGTTTTCGATAGTGTTGTTTGCATCAATAACAGGAATATTGGTGTACATGTTAGTTACATCGAAAGATACAAGCCTCAAGCTAGGTTTCGTTTGTAGGGTGTTCAATGCTGTTACTAATTCCGTTGTGTTCTTTACGGAGTTGTTTTTGTCGTTGGAAAGGCGGTGTTTTAAGATTTTTAGTAACTCTTTGCTGATTTTGTAATTAGGAGCATTCCTACAATTGACTAATGGTCTCATTGGGCACTCCATTTTGTGTATTTTAGGTTGTCCCCTCATTGACAGTATTTTCGGGTTCATGTTTATTAGTTTTGATTTTTCACCTTTGGTCAATATGTATTCTGTTCCTTTTAATGCACTTTGTATTTGTTTATGGAATTTGTTGGTGGGGTCTTCTGCTAATTCCTTGATTTCGTTGTTGTTCAGGAATTCCACTATTTTTTCAATGTATTCTGTTTTGTTCAAAATTACTGTGGTATTTCCCTTATCTTCTTTTGTGATGATTAAGTCATGTTTTTTATTTTTTGTTTCAATGACTTTATTTCTTTTAGTTGTTTCTTGTTTTGAATCTTTTTGCTTTCGCCCTCTCGTTTGAAGATTTTTTTTAGCTTCGTTGGTGGCATGAGTTTTGGTTAATTCCCTGTCTTCTGCTGGGAGCTTGTGACTGGCTATCTCGTTATCTGTGATTAACTGTTTTATATTATGGTTCGTGTGTGCGCCTGTGGAGTTGTATTTCAAACCTTTGTCTAACATTTTCATTTCATCTTGAGAAAAGGTTACGTTCGTTCTGTTGTTTACCCTGCTGTGGAAATTGAATTCATTGTTATTCGTGTGTTGTTCACTAGATTGATTGTTCTGTGTTTCTCCTTGTTTTCTTAGTTTATATTCTAGCGTTTCGTGCTTCCTCGTTGCTCTAATTTTGATGGAGTCATGTAGGTGCTCGGTAAAACTGTCCCATTGGGATGCGTGCCAGAAGTTACTTAGTTGCAATTGAATATCGTATAGTTGGTTGATTTTTTGCTTTCTTATGTATGCAAATCTTAGTTTGTTTTTTATCCAAAGCGCTTCGGCTTGTTTAGTTGAAATGATTGAGGCTGGTGTAATCGGTACGGTTTTAATTGGTACGTATTTAGGGGTGAGATTTAGTTCTATACATTTTTTGTTGAAGCAAATTGACTTGTCTATGTACATGAGTTTAAGCCTGAGTGTTTTGAACCTCTTGGCTTCACGATTTGCCTGACTGGCCGTGAACATTGTGAGGTTTGAAGCCATTTTTCAGTGTTGCCTAAGGAATCAAACGTTTGGTGCTTTTCAGTCGGTCAACACGAATGTATCCACAGGATTAGGACACAACCCTGCTCTTTTTGGGTACATTCGTGTTGACAGACTGAAAAGCACCAAACTTTTGTTTTCTAAATTAATGAATAACTTAATTAATAATAATGAAACCGTAACATGATTAAATATAATGAGACCGTTAGTCGAGTCAACAACCGCAATGACTTTCCTAACATCCCATAAGTCGAATAAAATTACCGTGAGGATCAGGTGAACTTCCTAATAGGCTAAGCGGCACGAGACACTGTAGTCCACGGGGATCGTGGTACATGGTGACGATGGTCATAGACTGCCTAAGGAAAGGTTCACCTTTAAAACTAGCCTGAGAAATTAAACATCCAGACTTAAGTAAAACACCGTGAAAATTTATTAAAATTCACAAGCCCCTAGCCTAGTTCGGAGGGTTATAATCGGCTAGTCCGCAAGCTAGTAAACAAAAGAAAATAAAGAGCAGGTCCCTACCTGAGAAGTTACGGAAAACCCTCGCGAAAGATCTATCTCACAATAATAAAGCAACAACAGCAACACTAGGAAAATGGCACGACGCAAGTCCCTAGTTCAAGTTACAAGATTAAGCTAATATCAGAATTTACATTTAACAGGGTAGCAAAACAAATCTAAGTTAGGATAATACCATTTCCACATTTACATTTAACGGTAATCATCTAGCTAAGTCCTAACAGTTAATAACAAAATTTACGGCGATGACGTCCGTAACCGAAAACAATTACAACAAATCTAAGTGTATAGCCATGAAAAACATTTAATGATTCTTAATAACTACGTGCTATCAGCACACAATAAGGTAACATGTAGGATTTACACACTTGTACATCATAAATAAGTAATGAAATAGACACAAATTTTTATTAAATTCCTGCCTACACCTTGGTTTACCCTTTGTAAGCCATAGTCATCTAATGTGTGTAATTACGGTGACGAATGCGTAGTTGAGACCACGTCTGACATCGCATGGCCTGAGCTCCACAAGCTACGAACTCTAGGTTCGCGCAAGCTTCAGGTCGCTACAAATGTGTCAACTGTCCTAGTCATTTCCACACAAGGAAATTACCTTCAACTGCACGGCTATGTCAACAGTTCCAAAATGCAACAGAACAAAGTTAGATAGAAAGAATTCATTAGTTAGCTTTTGTTTTACCAAAGTTATGCGTTTTATTATTAAGTTGTCGGGTTAGGTTTATCGTTGGTTTATGGCGAATAATACTGACAATAGCTCGGGCACGGAGTGTCTACACTGAGATCATTCTCCACCAGAAAGCCTCGACTCAACAGTCGGAATAAGATCAACGAGCAATAACAACTCGGACACACAATAACACGGGTTACCAGCGGCGCAAAGCTCGCATTCAATAACTCTGGGATAGGCCTGTCCACAACAGTTACCTTCCAATAACATCTAGTCAACGGGAACAATCCCGGACAAGGTAATCACAAGTACCTTCATACAATAAAATCCTGCATTTAACAGGGTCGCCTGCAACTCACTATAGAAAACCTGACCTAATTGTACACGTCAAAACGGTACACGCAGGAAGTGCGCTCAACTAACAAAAAGCAGTCTATAAAACATGTGATCTGAGACAGGGTTGAAAACTGGGTTACATAAGCTAAGTTGCAATGAAAGAAAGAGGAATACAATTGCATTCTGTCTCTTGTCAAAGTAGTCCTGTCTCACAAACAAATGAAGCGTGCTCTCAAGGGCACTGGATTACAAAACCAGTTTATGTCACCAGCAGGCTACCACATTCCTGCACTCGGTCGAAACAAAACACACATTATTCAAGGCCGGCGATTTAATCAAAATAAAACTATACATCTGGCCTGTTCATAAAAAACTCTACCATAGGTTATGAACCTCTAAAGAATCCGTGTATAAAAACACGCAATAAATCTGAATAGAATAATATAATTCCGTCTTTCTACCAAAGACGTCTAAATGGTAGTAATGTTACAATTACTGGAGCTCTTTGCTCTCAAAATACAATTCAGTAGTTGCTAGTACAACATCAAATAAAAACGTGTCTTACATGACACAAGCAAAATTATAATTGTGACGCAGATTCCACACAAGGATCTGCTTAATGATACGTTGGGAACTGAGTTCGATGCTAGGCAACGAAACATTCCTTCTAGTTGTTAAGTTCACACTTGACCAAGAATAGCTTCTGAGCTTATTCAAAATGAAAATATAATGCATTTACAAAACTGGCAATTACAGTCGATTGCCTAACTGATACGACTGTTCTAACGAAAGTCAGGGGTGTATCAAAACTGGCTGCAAAGAATGCACTTAAAGAAATAACCATGACATCTGATTGTCATAACTAAAGTCAGCAAAGACTTGAAAAATCACCCCAAACAGGGTTGTACAAAATAGCCTCGAATGACTGCGGTCACATCTAGCAAAAGATAGGCTTTGACGTTCTACGACGTTCATCAAGCTGCACCAGGGTTAACCAAAATGTCAGACCCAAGGGTGACTCACTATACTGAAATAAATGACATTAAATTTAACTAGATACAATCCCTACCTAGAAAAATGGCTGACACAGAGTGCGGTTGATTCACAAACTACATTAAATCTAATATACCACCAGAACTAGAACAAGAGAAGGGATGTCCAAAAACTCACGACATGGAGACGCTATCACTCAGCCCTCTATTCAATAACCAGGGTTGTACAAATTCATCTCTGGATCTCTGGAACGGTATTATCCTCATCAGAATTCCCATCTGGACTCCTCCAAAGACCAGGGTTCGATTCGTCCCTGTCGACAACTCCGTGGATATGCTGGATATGCCTGGAAATGGCATCTTGGATTCCTTCCTTCTCGTCCTCGGTTCTGCAAGCTCCACCATCATGCTAGTTCTCGTAGAAACATCACCCTCATACCAGGATGGTATTAGCCCATGATGACTGATTCAAACATGGTGTAGAATAGTCTGGTCACGTAGACGGTGAAATAAATTATGAAAATCATTCTTTCACTTTCCAAAAATATAATGTTCGTCGTAAATGTTGTAGGCTTTGATAGTAATTGATAAGACAGCCTTAATTTCGTGGATGTGAATAGATACGTGAGCTGGCACTGCTCTATGATTCTGCACGTGCTAATGACGCTACTTTTCTATCATGCAGCATCGGTAAAATGTACGTCGTTTTGGAAATAAAAACTTCACTCTGGCAATCCAAATATGTTACACTATCATAATCACACTTATTTAAAGTAGTTGCGACATGTTTACCTGTATATTTTCCACAAGGCATTTGGCCCTCCACAAACACGTGGGTACTAAAATGTGGTGTTCCGGTAAAATTATATAATTCACTAATACTTGCCAATAATTATCTTCAATATGTTTCTGTGGCTCACTGTGCATAAATACCGGTATTTTACAATATGCCAGTGCACGATGGCACCTGATAACCAATTCAACGCTAACAAGCGGATATTCTTCTATGTCTTACAGGACAAATACAATTACACGCCTGTACTGGGCGGATTCTCCAGACGTAGTGCAAGGCACTGGGTGTCTAAAGGAAGTAGGTCGTCAAACCGAAGTCGTTGAGCGACTACTTACGTTCCTATTTGCGTATCTGCAAGGGTATTACCTTACCTTAAGCTAAATTAACATTCTCAAAAATGTTTTAATAATGCAGCATGACGAAATGGAATATTCTGAGTCTTGAGAAAGAATAAAATTAATTAATAAGACCTCAGATAAATAATTAGCAGTTCTCACCAAAGTCAAAAGTGCGATTCAACGCTACTTCAAAGAGTATCGCGTGAGCTCTCAGCTCCACGTGGCTTCCTGGGTGTGTTCAAAGGTACAACATCCCATCATAAATGTTCTGTCATAAAAAATATCACATGAACCATAGCTCAGCGGGTTCATCTGCCTCTCCGTCGTTTCAAATAAAATGTTGGGACGACATTTTTATTTGACTTGAAATTCATTCAAGAGTGATATTTTTTCAGATTGGCTGCATTAAAGGTTCCAATGCGCTCTCCTGTCCTGATGTCTTCTACTACATAACTTCCATTGTTCAAAGGCTGTCGGATACGACTAGGGCCATAATATAAGGATAGAAATTTCCCATATATGCGGTCTATAGGACTTGAACTTCCGGGTCTCCTTATGAGGATAAGGTCTCCCTCAACTAGTGGTTCTCTAAATCTCTGGCGTCTAGTTCTTCTCAAGCGCTTGGCAGCTTGTCTGTCCATAGTTTCCCTTGCAGCTAAAAGTCTGCTGGCATGTGATGGTTGTAAACAAGGTGGATTTACAATCACACGATCCCATATTCTCAGCGGCATCTGGTTCAAATGCAAGACCATAGGTATTTGACCAGTGCTCTCATGGACTGTTGAATTAATACACTTTGCCATAGTGACTAGGACTTCAGTCCATCGCCAGTGTTCTTTTTGACAATATAATCGACAGAATTTTGCGATAATAGACATCACGCATTCTGCTGGGTTGCTCTTTGGATGACGAATAGATGATAAGACATGACCTATTTCAAGCTCATTCATAGCATTGGCAAATTCTGCTGAGGTGTACTGTGATCCGTGATCAGTCAACAGGAATTGTGGCTTTCCTGCCTCCGGTATCACTTGACGTCTAATCCTCTGAATAATCTGATGTGCAGTGGCTTTTTGAATCGGATGAAGCATCGTATATTTCGTGAACACATCAATAGTTACAATGATGTATCGATTCCCACGACGAGCCTTAGGTATTGGGCCATACAGGTCCTGTGCGTATAACTCTCTAGGTTGAGTTGGGAGTATTGGTCTAGGTTGTTCCTTCAACAAGTGTGACGTGTACTTGTTCCGCTGGCATGCGTCGCAAGCACGTAAACACTGTCTAACGGTGGCTCCTAACCCTTTCCATGTAAAAGATTCCTTGATGGTTGCCTGGTTTTGTCTGTTCCACCATGACCAATGGATAGATGAACCATAAGAATAACAGATTCTTGGTATCTCCTAGGAATAACTGCACGCAGTTGAGTGTGGTCCTCGTCCACAAACATGTATAATACACGATGATAAATCAAGTAATTATCTGCAACAGCAGCAATTCTCGCATAATGAGCATCCTGTGGATCCATTCTTCGTTCCAGGAAACGGATAATGTGCCTGAGTTCCTCCTCACGTCGCTGTCCTTCGGGTAGATGACGAAGTCGGCGAAGGTGTTCCTCGCATTCTCCCTCGATGTCTATGGCATTAACAGTAGCTTCAGGATTCCGGCTGAGGATGTCGGCCAACACATTCTCTCTGCCTGGTCGATAAACTATTTCCAAATCGAACTGTTGGAGAAACAGCGTCCAACGTGTGATCCTGTCGCTTGCCAGTCTTGTTCTTAAGATGAAGGTCAGTGCATGGTGATCGGTCCTCACAATAATCCTCTGGCCTAACAGAAGTTTCTGCCAGTATTCAAGTGCGTAAACTATTGCAAGTGCTTCTATCTCGGTCGTGAAGTAGTGAGATTCATGTGCTCTTAAACGTCGGCTTAAGAAAGCGATGTAATGACGTTTCTTCTCATCATCCTCCTGCAGTAAAATGGCTCCTATACCAATGGCAGATGCATCAGTTTCTATAATAAAGTTCCGGGAATAATCTGGATATTCTAACTGAATTGAGTCCACTAGCATCTGTTTAGCTCTCCTGAAAGCTATCTCGCATTCATCATTCCAGTTCCACCTGCAGTTCTTTTTCAGTAAACCTTGCAGAGGTGCGACAGTCTCGGAATACTTCTCACAATGAGCAGCAAAGAATTGGAGAATTCCTAAGAATTGTCTCACGTGTTTCACACGGGTTGGCGTTGGAAATGCAGCAACAGTTCTAATCTTTGCCGGATTTGGTCTGTATCCTTCTCCCTTGATTATGTGTCCTACGAATTTCACTTCTTTCTGAAAGAATCGACACTTGTCAAATTTGACCTTAAAATTCGCCCGTCGAAAATTCTCAAAAACAAGGCGCAATGTCTTTAAATGCTCTTCTTCTGTTTCTGAAGCTATGATTATGTCATCCATATAACATATTACTCTCTGCTTCACTTCAGGAGTCAGCTTGGCATCAAGTGCTCTGATTAATGCGGCTGCGGTATTTTTCAATCCAAATGGTAATTTTCGAAAGACATAAGTAGTCTGATCAAACAGGAATCCAGTATATTTCTGAGTATGCTCAGATAATCTGATATGGTACTAAGACTGAACCAAGTCCAATGATGAAAATATCCTTTTTCCTTTGAACTTCCTGAGAATGTCCCTAATCCTGGGCGGTCTGTCGTGCTCAGGAGCTAGGCGTTCATTCAAGGCTCTTGCATCGAGACAAAGTCTCAAGCTTCCATCTACCTTAACCACAGGCGTAATGGGGTTCAAGAAAGGAGTCGGTGATTTCTTGATTGTGCCTGCTGTTCCATCTCATAGATCTTCTTAGCAGCTTCTTCACGATGTTTCTCAGCAATCGGGTAAATTTTCCTCTGGAATGGGGAATCATCCAGTAGCACAAGGTCGTATTCGTAGTCTAATATCTCACCAGGTGTGGTGTCGAATATGTTCCTGTATTCGTTCAATATTATATCAAGATTCTCTCGTGTGGGTGCTGATAATGATTCTGCCTCTTCGTCGGCATCGAGTGTCTCGTCAATTTCCTTGCCATTCAAGTTTTCGACTACGTCAAATTCGGATAGGAATTCCGATTCTTCTTCAACTAGGTTCATCTGAATGGGTTCGTTCGGCTTGAACTCTACCGTGTTACGGCCCATGTCAATGATACCATCATATTTTCTAATGAAGTCCGCGCCTAGTATGGCGTCATGATGCAAGCCCTTCATTACAAGAAATTCGTGCAAATACACATGATTTGAAATCTTCAGAGTACAGAGAATCTGGATTTTGCACGTCACAACCCGGTCAGGTATGACACTTCTGACTCTTACAGCTGAAACAGGCTGCTCTGTCACGTCAGAGTTGGCCTTTAATCTGGCATGGCAATCGGTGTAAATAACACTAATCATTGCCCCAGTATCAATGAGAATGACTACGTTGACTTCGTTCAAAGTGGCTACTATCTTGGGCAGACGGGTCAACTCATAATTGTGGTTCGTCGTTCGTCCAACAAGTCTTCTTGGATTGGCTCCCAGAGTAATATGGTAGCAGTTACTCGGTGCTCAACCTGACAAGAATCTGTTAATTTTTCGGCGTTTTTTTTAAATTATCCTGGCGAGAAGTACTGGGCTGGTTGTGCTCCGTCTCCTGCGCCGAATTTCTGTTTTCCCTCGAAGTTGGGCTCCGTTCTCCCTCTTCTTGGATTTTCAGCTCTCTTAGTTGTTGGAGGTACTTACGGCTCCCCCGTGCTCTTCCTTTCCAATCTCTGTCTGGCTGGTATCTAGGGTCTCGATCTCGGTTATATCCTCTAGCGTATCGATAGTCCTTTCGGATACTTCCGTGCTGTTGGTTTCTTCCGTTATTCCCGCGGTGGTAATTTTCGTGACGTTGGTTATCATTCGTCCCTCGGTCGAATCTCCGATTCCAATGACTACGACGGTCATCTTGTTGATTTCGAGCATATGGAGCGTTGTTCCATTCCCTCCTACGATAGTTGTAGTTATTATCACGATGCCCAGAACTCTCTTGTGTTTGCGTTTGTTGCGGAGTCTGGCTTACTTTATCGACAGTGGTCAAGTTTATGTGTCTTTCCTCGCGCCTGTCAGCCTTCTGCTGACGGTGTGTCGGGAACTGTTCCGTGTTCGCATCCAAGCGTCGCAGAATCTGGTCACATTGTTGAAACGTGGATGCCCCTGCAGCGATCAACACACGTTGTACGTCCGCAGGGTACTGCCAAACAATGGTGTTAACTAAATCTTGTTCAGACAACGGAGGCTGAAGACAACGAAGCTTCGCAAGCTGTATAGCGAAGTAGTTCGCATAACGAGTAGGCGTATTCGAGCTGTATCTACGAGTATACATTTCAGCTCGGATGCTCTGCTGAATGTCACTCGACCAATGTTTTCTTAGTAATGCTTCCTTAAAGTCCTGGTAGCCTGTAAACGAGTATCTAAATGCTCTAAACCAGGTACTGGCTTGCCCCTCAAGCAAACGTTCTATGACTCTGAGTTCCCTCTCTGGAGTCACCATCGTATCTCTCAGATAGCTTTCGACATTGGCTAGAAATTCCACTGGAGTAACACCACTTCCAGTTCCGGAGAAGCGAGGTGGTTGCTCCTCTCTCGAACGTATTATCGTCACATTTCCCTGCGTATGCGCGGGCCTAAATGTGTTCTGCGTGTAGCCATGCGTAGGTGTATTTATCTCATTATTAGGTTGACTTGGTGCTGGTTGAAAGGGATGGGCGTTAAAGTTCAAAACCTGGCTCGGCGCTGAACCAGTGAATTGTGATGGTTGTGGTTCTGTAGGTGCGCTGGGCTGAAATTGAGTTGCATCATTCCTTCAGATTGAGAAACGGGTGTTTCCTGAGATTCTCCCACTTGGGAGTGTAAGTGTCTCTCCCTAGGAGTCGTTTCGAGTCTGTCAAGACGTCTTTCTATGCCTTCAAGTCCTTGAATAGTTCTGGCCGCGACTTTGTTGCCTAAGTCATTCAATTGTAATTCGATTCTATCGACCTTTCCCTTGAGGTTCGCGTCTACCTCGCGTATGGCCGTTCTGAGGTTATGGCTAAGGTCTAACCTTTCGTTTACTGTGACCTCCTCAAATCGCTTTTGTAAAGAATCGATCTCTCCCTCGACTCTTGACATGTTGTCTCTGACCTCGGCTACCTTGGCCTCTACGATGGTCTTATGTTCGTTGAGGTCCCCTCTTAATAACATGAGGTCGATGTTATGTTCCTCATGATGAACATTCACTGTTTCGCGTAGGCTTGCTACGGTTTCCGTTAGTTCCGAAATGTTTCTCCTGTTAACGTTTAGTTCGTCTCTGACCTCTAACATGCCGTCAACGATCGTCCTAACATTGTTGTTCACAGCATTTGCAGCTCCTCTCATGAGAACTAATCCGATATTCATGGTTGTCATGTCCTTTTTTATAGTGTCCATGAATCCCTCGACGTGCGTCAATCGAGTCCCGAATTCTTCCCGAGTGTGTTCCAGGTCAGCTTTCATGTCTATCTGGACTCTATTTATGGTGGTTTGAATTTGAGCCGTGTGCTCCTCCAGTCGGTTTTGCACATCCTCCCTAGCTCTATTCATTTGGTGTGTTAGGCAATCTACACGCTGGTTAGCCTCTTGATGGTGTCGTATGACATCAACCCTAACTGCCGCTAAACCTGCCGCGAGAGCATTTCTGGCTTCGACCCCAAATGCGTCCATATCAGCCCTGACTTTGGTTAAATCAGCCCTGACATTATTAACAGATTGAGTGTTTACCTCTAAATCTAATCTAACATTGTTTATAGATTGGGTGTTTACCTCTAAATCTAGTCTTACTTGGTCTACATGACCACTAACATTGTTTATAGATTGGGTGTTACTTCCAAGTCCTGTCTTACATTGTTGACAGCCTGAGTATTTTGACCCAAGTCACCCCGGACTTCACCTAGGTCAGCAGTAATCTGTTGGAGATTAGCATTCACACCTGCCATCATCTCTCCGAACACACGACGAATCGTTTCCTCATCCATTTGACAAGAAATATATATGAGAAAGTGAGGGATCAATCTCTACTAGAACTTACAGCTATGATTAGTTACTTGGTGGTATAAAGCTTGTTTCATTTATATAAATATCACGAGTACAGCTGGAGTATGCAAACTAAGTGCTTCTACATTTACAAAGACAACGGCGAGCAATGCAAAGTATTACAATTACTCAGGATGAGGCATCATCAAAGAAAACCCTATCCATCATTTATCTAACACTAAAGCCTCACCCCATGGACTTCTATCAAACATGAATGCCATGCGGTCAATTGATCTGCAGTACGACTTTCTAAGTTCGTCCCAGTCCTGTTAATTTACCATTAATCAACATTAAGATCCTTCAAAATAACATGGTACTGACGGTCACCACGTTAACGTCGGCACATGAGTTGGGCGCCATTTTCTATGAGACCGTTAGTCGAGTCAACAACCACAATGACTTTCCTAACATCCCATAAGTCGAATAAAATTACCGTGAGGATCAGGTGAACTTCCTAATAGGCTAAGCGGCACGAGACACTGTAGTCCACGGGGATCGTGGTACATGGTAACGATGGTCATAGACTGCCTAAGGAAAGGTTCACCTTTAAAACTAGACTGAGAAATTAAACATCCAGACTTAAGTAAAACACCGTGAAAATTTATTAAAATTCACAAGCCCCTAGCCAAGTTCGGAGGGTTATAATCGGCTAGTCCGCAAGCTAGTAAACAAAAGAAAATAAAGAGCAGGTCCCTACCTGAGAAGTTACGGAAAACCCTCGCGAAAGATCTATCTCACAATAATAAAGCAACAACAGCAACACTAGGAAAATGGCACGACGCAAGTCCCTAGTTCAAGTTACAAGATTAAGCTAATATCAGAATTTACATTTAACAGGGTAGCAAAACAAATCTAAGTTAGGATAATACCATTTCCACATTTACATTTAACGGTAATCATCTAGCTAAGTCCTAACAGTTAATAACAAAATTTACGGCGATGACGTCCGTAACCGAAAACAATTACAACAAATCTAAGTGTACAGCCATGAAAAACATTTAATGATTCTTAATAACTACGTGCTATCAGCACACAATAAGGTAACATGTAGGATTTACACACTTGTACATCATAAATAAGAAATTAAATAGACACAAATTTTTATTAAATTCCTGCCTACACCCTGGTTTACTCTTTGTAAGCCATAGTCATCTAATGTGTGTAATTACGGTGACGAATGCGTAGTTGAGACCACGTCTGACATCGCATGGCCTGAGCTCCACAAGCTACGAACTCTAGGTTCGCGCATGCTTCAGGTCGCTACAAAAGTATCAACTGTCCTAGTCATTTCCACGCAAGGAAATTACCTTCAACTGCACGGCTATGTCAACAGTTCCAAAATGCAACAGAACAAAGTTAGATAGAAAGAATTCATTAGTTAGCTTTTGTTTTACCAAAGTTATGCATTTTATTATTAAGTTGTCGGGTTAGGTTTATCGTTGGTTTATGGCGAATAATACTGACAATAGCTCGGACACGGAGTGTCTACACTGAGATCATTCTCCACCAGAAAGCCTCGACTCAACAGTCGGAATAAGATCAATGAGCAATAACAACTCGGACACACAATAACACGGGTTACCAGCGGCGCAAAGCTCGCATTCAATAACTCTGGGATAGGCCTGTCCACAACAGTTACCTTCCAATAACATCTAGTCAACGGGAACAATCCCGGACAAGGTAATCACAAGTACCTTCATACAATAAAATCCTGCATTTAACAGGGTCGCCTGCAACTCACTATAGAAAACCTGACCTAATTGTACACGTCAAAACGGTACACGCAAGAAGTGCGCTCAACTAACAAAAAGCAGTCTATAAAACATGCGATCTGAGACAGGGTTGAAAACTGGGTTACATAAGCTAAGTTGCAATGAAAGAAAGAGCGAATACAATTGCATTCTGTCTCTTGTCAAAGTAGTCCCGTCTCACAAACAAATGAAGCGTGCTCTCAGGGGCACTGGATTACAAAACCAGTTTATGTCACCAGCAGGCTACCACATTCCTGCACTCGGTCGACACAAAACACTCATTATTCAAGGCCGGCGATTTAATCAAAATAAAACTATACATCTGGCCTGTTCATAAAAAACTCTACCATAGGTTATGAACCTCTAAAGAATCCGTGTATAAAAACACGCAATAAATCTGAATAGAATAATATAATTCCGTCTTTCTACCAAAGACGTCTAAATGGTAGTAATGTTACAATTACTGGAGCTCTTTGCTCTCAAAATACAATTCAGTAGTTGCTAGTACAACATCAAATAAAAACGTGTCTTACATGACACAAGCAAAATTATAATTGTGACGCAGATTCCACACAAGGATCTGCTTAATGATACGTTGGGAACTGAGTTCGATGCTAGGCAACGAAACATTCCTTCTAGTTGTTAAGTTCACACTTGACCAAGAATAGCTTCTGAGCTTATTCAAAATGAAAATATAATGCATTTACAAAAATGGCAATTACAGTCGATTGCCTAACTGATACGACTGTTCTAACGAAAGTCAGGTGTGTATCAAAACTGGCTGCAAAGAATGCAGTTAAAGAAATAACCATGACATCTGATTGTCATAACTAAAGTCAGCAAAGACTTGAAAAATCACCCCAAACAGGGTTGTACAAAATAGCCTCGAATGACTGCGGTCACATCTAGCAAAAGATAGGCTTTGACGTTCTACGACGTTCATCAAGCTGCACCAGGGTTAACCAAAATGTCAGACCCAAGGGTGACTCACTATACTGAAATAAATGACATTAAATTTAACTAGATACAATCCCTACCTAGAAAAATGGCTGACACAGAGTGCGGTTGATTCACAAACTACATTAAATCTAATATACCACCAGAACTAGAACAAGAGAAGGGATGTCCAAAAACTCACGACATGGAGACGCTATCACTCAGCCCTCTATTCAATAACCAGGGTTGTACAAATTCATCTCTGGATCTCTGGAACGGTATTATCCTCATCAGGATTCCCATCTGGACTCCTCCAAAGACCAGGGTTCGATTCGTCCCTGTCGACAACTCCGTGGATATGCTGGATATGCCTGGAAATGGCATCTTGGATTCCTTCCTTCTCGTCCTCGGTTCCTCAAGCTCCACCATCATGCTAGTTCTCGTAGAAACATCACCCTCATACCAGGATGGTATTAGCCCATGATGACTGATTCAAACATGGTGTAGAATAGTCTGGTCACGTTGACGGTGAAATAAATTATGAAATTCATTCTTTCACTTTCCAAACATATAATGTTCGTCGTAAATGTCGTAGGCTTTGATAGTAATTGATAAGACAGCCTTAATTTCGTGGATGTGAATAGATACGTGAGCTGGCACGGCTCTATGATTCTGCACGTGCTAATGACGCTACTTTTCTATCATGCAGCATCGGTAAAATGTACGTCGTTTTGGAAATAAAAACTTCACTCTGGCAATCCAAATATGTTACACTATCATAATCACACTTATTTAAAGTAGTTGCGACACGTTTACCTGTATATTTTCCACAAGGCATTTGGCCCTCCACAAACACGTGGGTACTAAAATGTGGTGTTCCGGTAAAATTATATAATTCACTAATACTTGCCAATAATTATCTTCAATATGTTTCTGTGGCTCACTGTGCATAAATACCAGTATTTTACAATATGCCAGTGCACGATGGCACCTGATAACCAATTCAACGCTAACAAGCGGATATTCTTCTATGTCTTACAGGACAATTACAATTACACGCCTGTACTGGGCGGATTCTCCAGACGTAGTGCAAGGCACTGGGTGTCTCAAGGAAGTAGGTCGTCAAACCGAAGTCGTTGAGCGACTACTTACGTTCCTATTTGCGTATCAGCAAGGGTATTACCTTACCTTAAGCTAAATTAACATTCTCAAAAATGTTTTAATAATGCAGCATGACGAAATGGAATATTCTGAGTCTTGAGAAAGAATAAAATTAATTAATAAGACCTCAGATAAATAATTAGCAGTTCTCACCAAAGTCAAAAGTGCGATTCAACGCTACTTCAAAGAGTATCGCGTGAGCTCTCAGCTCCACGTGGCTTCCTGGGTGTGTTCAAAGGTACAACATCCCATCATAAATGTTCTGTCATAAAAAATATCACATGAACCATAGCTCAGCGGGTTCAATAACATAAAGATAATTTTTACACCTCCCAAAAAGGAAATAAAAAAATGATTTTTGATAATAATAACTGATTTTTTGAGAATAATAAATTCTGATTTCTTTTTCTCGACGAGCAACCGTGATTGTTAGCACTCGATTTATTTAGCCTTGTGAGACAGGATTGCCACCAATCTCCGCATCCAACAACGTAGTATTTCAACCCGATTAGATGACAGTATGTTACGAGAGTAACATACCTGCAGGAGGCAGGAGTATTTGATATTTATTTTGATATTCCTAACACGTGTTAATATTGTGTGTACATTCTTTTTGTCAATGTCATGGAGTGTTTAGATTTGTTTTCCTTTGGTATTTTTTCTTCCATCCTAAGAGGATTTCAACGGTATAAATTAATTGTTTTAATGTAAATTAGGACTAGCTAGAATGATTGCCGTAAAAAAATGTGGTAAGCGGCACCTTCGTATCTTAGGTATTTTTATCGTTGCTATTTAATGACGAATCAACCTGGGGAGGTCTATAAATATGTAGACCTGGACAAAGGGAGTGTGATGTGATGATACTAACCAACAAAATCAGTAATACAAGGATTCAGCAGAAGAGAATCCTCATAACCTCTCCACTCCAACTCCAAACACTGACCTGCACGTGGTGTCCCCTGCTAAGCTGAGCAACCCAGTGGAAGGTTGGGTAATCAATCCCAGCGGGAAACTGGGTCAGTGAACAGACTAGTGTTGGGGGGGACTGAGAATTATTTTCTCAGTTCTTTCACCTTTCTGAATAACATTCAGGATTGTAATTCGAGGATTTATCCTCCCCTCAAGGTGAAACCTTAGATAGTCGACCATGAAAAGTCATTTGAAGAATAATTCCGCCGTCTGTAATGATAGATTACAGAAAAGACAGCATTCGGATACGGTGGGCTGTCATGCGGAAGATAATGACGAATCGGAGCGTCTGAAAACTCATCAAAAAGCAAACAAACAAATACTACGGAAAATCAAACCTAAACAAGTCTCATTCTTTTCTACACATAATGTTAACTCTCTGGTTCAAACTGGAAAATTGAAGATCATCACGGATATCATGAGAAGTCATAAAATTCTAATTATGGCCCTTCAGGAAATTAGAAATAGTGATCAAGGCCATCTGGAATCACAAGGATATAGACTATATAAAGGAATTCCAGGAAAACGAGTTATGAAAAATTGTCCACAATTTGGTAACGGATTCTTAATAGATCTCAGAATCATTGACTCGATAACAGAATTTAAATCTCAATCCTCCAGACTTACGACCCTAACTTTGAAATCGGCAAATAAAACATATACAATTATTAATGCACATGCTCCTACTAATCAAAAAAACAACACCATTAAGGACAGAGAAGAAGTACAAAAATTCTGGGATCTTTTGGATCAAACTTTAATAAACATCCCTTCATCAAACATCAAAATTCTCCTTGGTGATTTCAATGCGCAACTTGGACAAGAAAGAAGATATAGAGATATAATTGGAAAATGGACAGCACATAAACGAACCAATAAAAATGGTCAAAGATTAGTCGAAATTTGTAGAAACCACAAATTAATCTCTAAATCAACATGTTTTAAAAGACAGCCCCATAAATTGAAAACTTGGAAACATCCTGACTTCAGAAGGGGTGAATGGCAGTTGGATCATGTCTGCATGGATAAATTTCACCATCGCGAAATTCACAATGTCAAGGTTCTAAGGGGAGTTGACTCAGGATCAGACCACTATGTGGTAAAGATAAAAATAAAATTAACTCCAATGGCCAAGAAAAAAACTAATAATAACAATAGGAGGAAATTTGATCCATCTAACTTAATAAAAAATATAGAGTACTGTGAAAGAACAGGAGAAGAGTCTCTCAACACTAAAACATTGGACGAATTAATCACTAAATTAAAATCAATAGCAGAGGAGTTAGCACCAATAAATCCAAGGAAAAAACATGAATGGTGGAATGTAGATTGTGATCAAGCAATAGAGAAAAGACACCAAGCATGGATAAAACATCAAGCTCTAAAGTCAGAAGAATCAAATTTAGAACTAACTATACAAAGAAAATTAACCCATAAAATCATCAGACAAACGAAACGTAATCATCTTAAAAATACACTGGAAAAGATAGAAGACGATTTCAAGAAAAAGCAATCTCGAGATTATTACAAAACATTTGGTAAATATCTAAAAAAATTTGAAGCTCCAACATTAATGTTGAAAAATCAAACAGGAAAGTTAGCACATTCTAACCAAGAAAATACAGAGATCCTTGCAGAAGCATTCGAGAAACTGTTAAATTGTGATGATCCACTGGAAACCCTGCAAGTAAACACTGATACACCTATTTTAACTTCACCTGATTTAATAAATCCTCCAAACATTAATGAAGTAGAACTCGCAATTAAAGAACAAAAAAATTACAAAACTTGTGGCGAAGACTTAGTCTTTGCTGAAATCTGGAAAAATGCTGGTAAACCTGCGATTATAAATGTTCATCAACATCTAGTTAAAATGTGGATTACTGAAGAAATTCCTGCACACTGGACCACAGGAATAATCCATCCATTATTTAAGAAAGGAGACAAAACGAACCCAGATAACTACAGAGGAATTACCCTTCTGGACTGCACATATAAAATTTTCTCTCGTATAATTTACAACAGGATCAAAAACATTCTGGAACCACAACTTGGAGAATATCAAGGAGGATTTCGCCCTTACAGAAGTTGTCCAGACCAAATCCTTAGCCTGAAATTAATAATGGAATATTACAAAAACAGAAATAAGCAACTCTTTATCACTTTTATAGATTTCAAGAAAGCCTATGATAGTATTCATAGACTGACACTGCTAAAAATCCTCAGATCATACGGTCTCCATCCTAAATTGATAAAAATCATTCAATTAACATTATCAAACACAAATTCGAAAGTTAAATTTAGGGGAGAAATATCAACAGCTTTCACAGTAAAAACTGGTCTCAGACAAGGTGATGGATTATCCCCTCTGCTTTTCAATGTGGCTCTTGATTATATCATGAAGGTTTGGCAAAAGGAAAACCCTCCTAAGATCAAAATTGGAACAAAACCATCAATAAAAATAAACTGCTTAGGATTTGCAGATGACTTGGCTCTTTTAGCACTAGACAAGGAAGAGGTTTGTACTCAGATCACTAGTCTCCAAGAAATTGCTCAAGGGATAGGATTACAGATATCCTTTGAAAAAACTGAGATCATGCCTATGAAACCCTTAGATATAAATGAAGTCCATATAAATGATCATAAAATTAACCTAGTTCCTCAATTTAAGTATCTTGGAGAAATTATAACACATAACTTAAACGAAAAAGTAACTTGGATAAATAGAACAAATAAAATGAAAAAGGCACAATCTCTAACCTGGTCAACATATAATAAAAAATGCCTATCAATAGCTACTAAGATCCAACATTATAAAACTGTAACTCTCCCTGAAGCCACTTATGCTTGTGAAACACTGTTCCAAATTAAAAATGAACAAAGAACTGATCAGCTCCTCAAAACGGAAAGAAGAATCATTAGAACGTGCATAAATAAAAAGTATCAGGTTGAGGGAGTCTGGAGGATTCTCCCAAATGAAACTGTCTATCGTGAGATTGATCCAATCACCAGCACAATGAAGAAGAAAAGAATTTCATATTTTTTTCACATCTTACGGCTTCCAGAAAACAGAATTGTACGCCAACTGGTGATGAGAAATCTAGGAAAGAAAACTGGAGGAAAATGGATCCAAGAAATCCAACAAGATCTCAAAGCAGTTGGACTCAAGATAACAGATGCCGAGGAGAAAAATAAAATTAACACCATACTTAAAACTCACAAATTTTCTGCAGAAATGACACACAGAAAGCCTATGGAGATTTCAGATGAGTTGAGAAAATCCCGATCTGAAAGAATGAAAAAGTACTGGAAAGAGCGCAAGAACCAAGCAGTACTACCTTCAAAGAAGAAGTGATTGTGGAACGACTCAAGTGGTCCAATGTGACCAATCAAGATTAATAATAATAATAATAAATGTAACTTGGAATTATTGTCAAATGATGAAGTTTGATTTGAAAGTAGGATCGAAATGTGAATATTCTTATTCTTAAGGGGACTTATTTTTTGCGTAGGGATGCCTTTACGTGTCGCGTGCCTAGTTTGTTACAATTTGTTCTTTGCTTTGTTGATAGGACTTCGTTAGAGGATATTTTCATAGGGATTTAGTTAAGGGATAATTAGTTTTATTTATCTAGATTAACGATGGTTTAGCCAGGGGGAAGCGGCTTCGGTGGCGTAGTTGGTTGAATGCTTAACTGCTGTGCCCAAGATAGCGGGTTCAAACCCGGCCTTTAAGGGCCGATGGCCTTGATGTTAGGCCCCTTAAAATAGCAATTATTCTCATCAAACCCAGCCGAAGTCGTCGGATTTTTAAGAGCGTTAAAATCCTTCAGTATGCATTCCTTCAGAGGGGAAGTAAAGCCAGCGGTCCCATGTCATAAATTTATGGTATGTAAAAGATCCTTACACTGCTAAACTTGTGTGAAGCTAAATTGTTAGGTTAGATTTCGTCGTAACGCTCCAACGTTCACCATATGTATCATTGATATCTGGTAGTGAAATTTGGAACTACTTGAAATTGAACGGAACTTGTAGCTCACCCTATGGGTGTCCACTTGAAGCAGCTACAGACTCGGGCGAGCCGAACATGTCCTCGGACAATCCCGGCACTAAAAGCCATACGATAAATAAATAATATTCAGGGGGATCCTCTATCTAGTAGGGTAGGGATCTGAATTTTAAAATAAATTTATAGGAAATTTTATATAAGCCTGGATTATTTAGTAGCTTTGTGTTTTCTTGTGGCTGTGCATCTTGGGCTAGTTTGAGCTAGTGCCTATTTTGAAAAACCCCGGAAGTGGCGCGAGAGAAAATTTCTTGTGCGGAGCTAGTTCAGATGCTCATCTAGACCTCTCCCTATATGAGTCGTTTGGGAAGGAGTCTCATGGCGGCTGAAGTGGCTCCCAGTCTCATGGAACTTCGGACTATACGGGCTCAGTATAAAATGTTATTTACTTTGGTAGGTATGTTCCAATTCTTAATCATGTCAGACATGCTATAATATAATTTTGAGCAATTTTCTATCGTCGAAATATCTTCTTTGATGTTACCTTTCCTGGTTAGTTTACTTCCTAGGTATTTGTAAGCTTCTGTTTCTTAGAGAATCGTTTTATTACAACTAATACCCGTAATCTTTTCATTTTCTCTGCTGAGTTTCATTACTTTAGGTCCTGTGAAACTAATTTCCATGCCTGCTTCAGCAATTACCCTCCGCCATGTATTGAGTTGTTCTTCCAATTTTTGCTCATTATCTTCCCATAGTATCACATCGTCTGTATATGCAATAATTTACATGATACTCTGCTGTTGACCCTTGACGAACTTTCCGTACGATGATGTCCATAATTATATTGAAGAGCACTGGGGAGAGTACATTTCTTTGTCGAACCCCTCTACCTGTGCGAAACCATTCTGATTTCTTTCCATCTATTGTAACACAATTCAGACATTTGCAATACATTTTTCTGTTCTGATTTTGTATTGCTTTTTTTGACAGTAATATCCTATTCTATTTCTGCCCAATCTAATTGGGAACATATTTGTTACCGACTGAAGAACGATTCTATTCATAGATAAAAACTATTTGGCATTATTAATTATTCTATCATTCCTATAGCATTCTTACTAGATTTAATAATAATAATAATAATGTTATTGGTTTTACGTCCCATTTTACTACTGTGGCTTTTAGGGATGCTTGGGTGCCGTAATTTTCCTCCGAAGGGGATCTTCAAAGTACCAGTAAATCTACTGACACCGCTACCTCGCATTTGTGCAGGATTCGATCCTGCAACCTTGAGAACAGCAGGCAAGAACGTTACCGCTGAGCCACACAGTCAGTCTAGATTTAATCTATACTAATATAATAAAGCTGAAGAGTTTGTCTGTGTGTTTGTGTCTTTAAACGCGCTAATCTTCGCAACTACCAGTTCGATTCGAAAAAATATTTTTTATATGATAGCAGTAGTGCTAGAAGGGGACTTCTGCGGCACTTAGGAAGTTGTGAGCCCCTGGCGGCCTTGGGAAGGAAGGAGTAATGCTAGGAGGGCGTGCTTGGATTCGTTTTTTTTCTCGTCTCGTTGTGCTCTTTACGGGAATGTAGGTATTGAAAAGGTGAAAATATGGTTTTGGGTCTAAAAATGCGTTTTTCACATTTTTCCTAATTTTTGGAAAACCGAAAAAGTGATCATGACGTGTGTGATATTATTTTCTTTGGCTCGTCGTCCTCTTTACGAGGATGTAGGTATTGAAAAGGTGAAAAGCTGGAATCATGTTTTTTTGATGGAAAATGTGTTTTTTATTGTTTACCCTAATATTGCGAAAACTGAAAAAGTGAATATGACGTGTGTGATAATATTTTTTTCGTCTCGTCGTCCTCTTTACGGGGATGTAGGTATTGAAAAGGTAAAAAGCTGGACACATGGTTTTTGGTCTAAAATGAGTTTTTGTGATTTTCCCTAATATTGGGAAAACTGGAAAAGTTATCATGACGTGTGTGATATTATTTTTTTCGTCTCGTCGTCCTCTTTACGGGAATTTAGGTATTGAAAATGTAAAAAGCTGAAAACGTGTTTTTTATGGAAAAGGTGTTTTTGTTAATTTTCAAGTTTTTTGGAAAACGAATCATGTGATTTTTATGACGGGCATGTTAATGTATTTGTCTCGATGTCCACTTTACGGGAATGTAGGTATTTAAAGGCTGAAATCATGGTTTCCGTCATTTTCGAGATATTTGAGGAAAACGGGAAAAAGTAAGAAACCAGATTTGAAGTCACGTTGTGTTAAGCGTTGTGATGTTGGTAAAACACATATGTATTATTATTATTTTGCCTGTGCTCACACGCAGAGAGAGTTCTGCTTGGTGAAATGAGAATTGGAAGCTTTGAGGCTGGCCCACGGCTAACAGACAGACAAGTGGTCTCATCATTGTGCGTGCTCCGCAACCAGAGAGATAAGAGTCAGGTATCATTATAAAGTGTGTGGCTTTATAATGAGTATGTCATAGCCTTTCTGCAAAATAGATTTATAATGCAGCGCAAAGTTTCAAACCATGAGTGAGTGCATAACATCATGATAAAAGATTGGCATGGGTTGAACAAATAGGTCATTGGACATATAAAAAAAGTGTGGGATTAGTGAAAGGTAATGTGATACATATTTTTGGAAGGGAAATTTTTCTAAATTACTAAATAATTAAATAAATAAATAAATAAATAAATAGGGTTTTATTACAAAAAAATATGTTTATTGACCCATGAATTAAACGTGGAAGGAAACCCTAACCACTTTACGAAATATTTTGCACCTTTGACTTTAATTGCTCGTTCAATGAGATAATCGTTGGGATATAATGTTTTTGCACTTCTTCGTAATAGAATCGTCCTTGAATGGGTTGACCGCTCTGATCTTCTAAGAGATACGTCACTGGTTGACCTAGCTTGACTTGGCGAATTTTAAAAATTTCTGTCGACCACTGTGGAGTATACGATTTTGAAAACACATTTCTATGTTTACTGATGCGAACTAAATCTCCAATTTTAAGGGGTCATCCCTTTTTATAGGGTTAAACAGTCCATTGAGTCTGGGTAGGTTCTTGGTGACGAGGCGATGTTTCTTGCCGATGGTGGAATGAATGGTGTTGAATCGTATCACAAGTTGAGATAACCGGTCTATCCATCGATAGGAACCATATATTGTAAATTCTTTCCACATATAAATTTTTAATGTTCGAATGAAGCGTTCAACTACACTAGCTTTCAGATTGCTATAGGTGGTGTAATGGTGAATATCCATAGATTTGAGAAAACTGGAGAAATCCTTGTTGACAAATTCTTTTTCCTGGTCGGTTTGTAACAAGTGAGGTTGACGTTTTGATTGTTCAATAATATGTCGAAAGGCCTTTGTGACTAAGACACAATTTTTAATTTTTACTGGTTGAACAAAAGCCATTTTGGAATAGACATCAATGACGGTCAACATATAGCGTATACCAAGACCAACTACAATACTCAGACCTTAATGCAGGTATCGAAAGGGTGAAAATGGCGAATGCGGAAGCCCGAGATACTGTTTGTTTACATTCGTTGCTGGGATACAATATTAGCTTTGATTAGCTTCGTTTAATGAAAGTTGGGATAAACTATTGCTCATCTGTAATTGTTAGTGTCTTCAGTGTGTCTGTTAAGTCCAGTTCGCGTTAATGTACTGCAATCGTATGTAAATCTGTGATAATACGCTTAATATTGACTGGTTTGTTTGTGTGATGATTTCCCAGTCAACCGATGGCATTGTGTCATTTACTTCGAATGTTGAAGTACCTAAGACTAAAGCATAATAGAAGTGTCTCAAGAATATACACCGCAATGATTTGCTAGTTAGTGACAATATAATAAAAGCTTAGTACACTTCAGTTGTGTCAAACTTAAGTACGTAAAGGGAAAACGCAATGAGCATCTACGGCTAGACCAAACCATTGACGTTATTTTGAACGCTCATCAATAGGTGCATCTGTAAACCCTTACCAGTCTGGCAGATGTTCTACACTGCCTTGTATACGCGCCAAACAATACAGTGAACTTCTGTTTTATTGGTTAAGGAAGATGTTCCCTCTGTGCCAAACAGTGAACTCATTGTGTTCCGTCATTATTCATACTTTTGCGATTCTTACAGCTTGCAAGTTATTTTTTATTATGATGTGTGTAATAAAGTGTTGTGATTACCTTGCCAATTATGTACTTATATTGCGAGATGGTGTGCCGCGATAATTCCGTAAGAGGGAGATGGTGCTTTCCAACCTATAGTACTTTACTAAATCAACTATTTCCAGCCTACAACTATTCCAAACGGCAACAGCGAATGTTTAATAGGTTAGATGGTAACATATTATCGTGTCCCTTTTGTGTATTATTCTCCATAATTATGTTCTGATATCCACACGACGACTTCTTTGCATATTTCAATCAACTAATTCGGTGTCATGTTTTACCCGATATTTTAGACAATTCCACGAGAGGTCTTAATTGAATTGTATCTCTATGGCGTTGGTTCGATTATTTCAGGCAACTATTTACATTCCGATTGCGTACACAAATACTCTGCATGTGCTGGGACAGCACTTCAGTAACCGGGTACTTTCTTCTCTCCTACTTCAGAATCTGTTTGATTTTATGCTAATAATATTAATCTTATTACTGAACTTAAATACAAATCGTGATAACTCGCCAAAAAGCTTCTTATTCAACCACAGAAACAGTGAGACTATTGTAGCTGCCCCTTGGGTGAAGACGAAGAAACCTATAATTCGAGGCCAGCACTATATAGATAAATTAATGCAGGTAAGTCTAAATTATTGATGCATATTTCTTCGGAACCTAGTCTCGTCTTGTGATATCTTTTACGCTCTTAGGTGAGTAAAAATAATAATTTACACGAACTGTGACAACCCCGATGACATGATCTTAGCTATTGGTAGGGCAACCATCGCGGCCATGTTTTTTCTACATTAAGGTCTGAGGATTGTAGTTGGTCTTGCGTATACCGTCGTTAACGTTAGAATAAGGTATCATCTCAACCAAGTCTTCCTGCCAAGGTTCATCGATTCCTTTGGAAATGACACGACGGCGTTCATAAATTCGTCGAGCTGGTTTATGCAATTCATGAGCGATGCCCACTTTGATGGGAGATGGCTTATAAGATAATGTTATCATGTCGGAGTTGTTGTTCAATGTGGGCGATTTCCGCCTCATGCCCAGTGTGAGCAGCTTGTTTTGATGCACGAAGCAAGTATAAGCGCTCTACTAACTGATTGGGATTATTCCAAAAGGTTATATCTATGTAGGGTTTTAATTTCTTAAACCTTACACCAGAGGCAGAGTGTTGTTTTTGCTTACCAAAGATGTTTGCAATGATGGTTTTATATTTTAGGGATATATTGGCATTGAGATGCTGAGAGGATTTATTGTTTCTCTTGTGAGCTTTGGTGTCTAATAAAATGGATTTATATTTAGCAAGGTCCTCGGACGTAAAATCTTTTGGCGAGGGGTGCGAGAGAATAGTAGCTTTAACAGACCTGGTGTTAATTTATAATTGATCTTTTTAATGACAGCTTTGGTACGAGCAAATTTAATGGATGAATCCCCAATTTTAAAATTATCATTCTCATAGCGAACACCATACGTGTACTTTTCTTCTGCAATAAACCAAGGCCCATATTCGCGGCAGTATTAAAGGTGTCGGGACGTCCTCATAAGACCGTCAACGCTTAGTTCGAATGGGTTATGCTCCACGCGTGGCGAGGGCTAATCCACGGTCTTTAATAGTTGTAGACCCACCTCATTCAATAACATACATCTTATCTAGGTTGTCAACACCTCACATAAACACATCGCTATCACTCCCCACAGCACTTAGGGACAGGGGGGAGAAGGCAGGGAAAACCAGTCGTTAAGATAACCACCGCAGTCGACCGCACAGTGAGTTCCAGTGAGCACGAAAACTGCGAGTAGCTGTAGTACGGAAGACAATCAGATAAGTAGTTAGCCTAAAATTTTATAGTTAAACCATAGTTTACAACCATATAATCTCTCTAAAGTACAATCTCCAGGTAGCTATCACCATTTAGCATTTCACCTAACATATATACTGCATTTAGCATACACTGACAGTTGCAGTACCAATACTGCAACTAAATAATTGTAATATTGTCATTTAGACTTTCACGGCCCGTGTTATTATTCATAATGTTGAATTTTGGGCTTATGCCGTGTTTTATTATATTGCAATTCGACGCGTTTCGAAAGAAACCATGTCTTTCATCGTCAGGAATAATCTGGAATACGACAATGTTGCTAAGAGAAAGCAACGAAGAACATATAGAAGGTGCCCAAAGATGGACGCCATTATAGCCCCATGTTAGGGACAACGGAAAGCAGCAGTGAATTACTTTCTCAGGGTTCTGATAATAGGTAGCCAGGATTCACTGAGATTGTAGCCGGTGTCGCGGTTGAAATTATCTGGGTGTTTACGTATTTCAACCGCCTCCCTGATGATTCTGGGACGATATTGCTTTATACGGGCAAGAACATCCACCCCTTGGAACATGACATCATGGCCAGGTGTTAAAGCATGATCGGCAACAGCTGATTTATCAGGTTGAATGAGCCTGATACATCTATTATGTTCCTTAATGCGAGTGCATATTGTTCTCGAAGTCTGCCCGATGTAAACCTTGCCACAAGTACAGGGAACTCTGTAGATACCCGGTTGTTGCAATTTAGGCAAACTGTCCTTAGTTGGTCGCAGGAGTTGCCTAATCTTAACAGAAGTTCCAAATACAGTCCGTATGTTGTATCGACGTAGGATTTTAGCAATACGATCCGTTGTGTTATGTATGTACGGAAGGTAAGCAGTTCCTCTTACATCTCTTTTCTCAACTGACGTCCTATTATTATTTGTTGGTTTCAGAACCGTAGAAATCAAAGCCTTGCTATAACCGTTGCTCTCAAAGGTGGTTCGCAGGGTGTTAATTTCTTCTTGTAAAGAAGACACTTCACAAATCCTCCTAGCCCTGGTAGTTAGAGTTGTAAGGATACCATGTTTCTGGGCAGGGTGATGGTGAGAACTTGCGTGGAGATATCTATTGGTGTGTGTTGGCTTACGAAAAACGCTGTGTCCTAAAGATCCATCCTCTTTCTTGGTGACGAGAACATCTAAAAAAGGTATTTTGCCGTCAGATTCCTTTTCCATGGTGAAACAAATAGAAGGGTGCTGGAGATTAAGGTGATCCAGGAAATGGCTAAGATTTTCCTCACCTTCCGTCCAAACAACGAACGTGTCATCCACATAACGCCACCAGATCTTCGGTTTGAAAGGAGCCGACGACAAAGCTTTCTCTTCAAAGTTCTCCATGAAGAAATTAGCCACAACAGGAGAGAGAGGACTACCCATGGCCACACCATCAGTCTGCTCATAAAAATTCCCATTCCATAGAAAGTAGGAGGAGGTCATGCAGTGATAAAAAAAGTCTTGTGATGTCTTCAGGAAAAAGGCCATTAATGAGAGACGTAACACCATCAATAGGTACTCTCGTAAACAGAGACACCACGTCGAGACTCACTAGAATATCACCCGGCTGAAGTGTTATAGCTTTTAACTTTTCCACGAAGTGTGTGGAATCCTTAATGTACGAAGGCGTGTTACCCAGAAGCGGCTGAAGTAGTCTACCTAAGTATTTGGAAAGGGCATATGTAGGAGAACCAATCGTACTAACAATGGGTCTAAGAGGAACATCGTCCTTATGTATTTTAGGAAGACCATAGAGTCTCGGAGGAATAGCATCCCCTGGAAGGAGAGTCTTCGCTGCATCCGCTGGAATAGATGATTGCTTGATCAATTTGACGGTGACATTTGAGTAGCGAGTAGTAGGATCACGACTATTAATCCTATATACAGGATCTGATAACAAAGACGAGATCTTGGAATCATAATCAACCTTATCCAATACCACTGTCGCATTACCCTTGTCAGCGGGGAGAACGATAATATCAGAATTGTCCCTTAGATCTTTAAGTGCCCGGCTTTCGCCTTGTTTTAAGTTGGTGTTAGGTGGCTTAGCTGTCTTGAGAACTCGGGAACATTCTTGCCTGGCTTCCTCGGCCTCTTCAGGTGTGAGGTGATGTACTGAGGATTCTACGGATGTAATAAGTTCTTCAATAGGAATTCTTCTAGGCGCTACAGCAAAATTGAGACCTTTAGCGAGAACTGCCTGTTGGGTATCACTTAGGGGGTTGCTGGACAAATGTACGACAACCTTGTTAGCATCAAGTCTAATGGCTTGAGATTTCTGCAACTGACATAACCTATCATATTTGGAAATATGTCTGTCCCTCACCTGATCTAGAACGCTGTTAGCTTGCACTGAAGAAATACGATCGAAGATATTCCATAATTCCTCACTTACGAAGTTTGAGAGGCGTAGATGTAGCTGTAGTAACTCCCTCGAAATAAAATCCAACTGCTTACGAGTATGCTGTAACCTCTCTATCAATAACGCCTTGCTTGCACGACGATAGATTCTCGTTGCCTTAGGTGTTCTGAAGGAATGCTTCAACATAACAAAATTCGGTAGAATATCATGATCCCGGCATCTTAAGAGAAAAGCGAGTGAAGAGATTAGACACACCTTCTTGCGTCGTAACCTACTGAATCTAGACATCAGTCGGAAAATATCCTCCCCATAGAGGTTTCTAATATTGTCATTTAGACTTTCACGGCCCGTGTTATTATTCATAATGTTGAATTTTGGGCTTATGCCGTGTTTTATTTTATTGCAATTCGACGCGTTTCGAAAGAAACCATGTCTTTCATCGTCAGGAATAATCTGGAATACGACAATGTTGCTAAGAGAAAGCAACGAAGAACATATAGAAGGTGCCCAAAGATGGACGCCATTATAGCCCCATGTTAGGGACAACGGAAAGCAGCAGTGAATTACTTTCTCAGGGTTCTGATAATAGGTAGCCAGGATTCACTGAGATTGTAGCCGGTGTCGCGGTTGAAATTATCTGGGTGTTTACGTATTTCAACCGCCTCCCTGATGATTCTGGGACGATATTGCTTTATACGGGCAAGAACATCCACCCCTTGGAACATGACATCATGGCCAGGTGTTAAAGCATGATCGGCAACAGCTGATTTATCAGGTTGAATGAGCCTGATACATCTATTATGTTCCTTAATGCGAGTGCATATTGTTCTCGAAGTCTGCCCGATGTAAACCTTGCCACAAGTACAGGGAACTCTGTAGATACCCGGTTGTTGCAATTTAGGCAAACTGTCCTTAGTTGGTCGCAGGAGTTGCCTAATCTTAACAGAAGTTCCAAATACAGTCCGTATGTTGTATCGACGTAGGATTTTAGCAATACGATCCGTTGTGTTATGTATGTACGGAAGGTAAGCAGTTCCTCTTACATCTCTTTTCTCAACTGACGTCCTATTATTATTTGTTGGTTTCAGAACCGTAGAAATCAAAGCCTTGCTATAACCGTTGCTCTCAAAGGTGGTTCGCAGGGTGTTAATTTCTTCTTGTAAAGAAGACACTTCACAAATCCTCCTAGCCCTGGTAGTTAGAGTTGTAAGGATACCATGTTTCTGGGCAGGGTGATGGTGAGAACTTGCGTGGAGATATCTATTGGTGTGTGTTGGCTTACGAAAAACGCTGTGTCCTAAAGATCCATCCTCTTTCTTGGTGACGAGAACATCTAAAAAAGGTATTTTGCCGTCAGATTCCTTTTCCATGGTGAAACAAATAGAAGGGTGCTGGAGATTAAGGTGATCCAGGAAATGGCTAAGATTTTCCTCACCTTCCGTCCAAACAACGAACGTGTCATCCACATAACGCCACCAGATCTTCGGTTTGAAAGGAGCCGACGACAAAGCTTTCTCTTCAAAGTTCTCCATGAAGAAATTAGCCACAACAGGAGAGAGAGGACTACCCATGGCCACACCATCAGTCTGCTCATAAAAATTCCCATTCCATAGAAAGTAGGAGGAGGTCATGCAGTGATAAAAAAAGTCTTGTGATGTCTTCAGGAAAAAGGCCATTAATGAGAGACATAACACCATCAATAGGTACTCTCGTAAACAGAGACACCACGTCGAGACTCACTAGAATATCACCCGGCTGAAGTGTTATAGCTTTTAACTTTTCCACGAAGTGTGTGGAATCCTTAATGTACGAAGGCGTGTTACCCAGAAGCGGCAGAAGTAGTCTACCAACGTTCTCGCTAAAGGTCTCAATTTTGCTGTAGCGCCTAGAAGAATTCCTATTGAAGAACTTATTACATCCGTAGAATCCTCAGTACATCACCTCACACCTGAAGAGGCCGAGGAAGCCAGGCAAGAATGTTCCCGAGTTCTCAAGACAGCTAAGCCACCTAACACCAACTTAAAACAAGGCGAAAGCCGGGCACTTAAAGATCTAAGGGACAATTCTGATATTATCGTTCTCCCCGCTGACAAGGGTAATGCGACAGTGGTATTGGATAAGGTTGATTATGATTCCAAGATCTCGTCTTTGTTATCAGATCCTGTATATAGGATTAATAGTCGTGATCCTACTACTCGCTACTCAAATGTCACCGTCAAATTCATCAAGCAATCATCTATTCCAGCGGATGCAGCGAAGACTCTCCTTCCAGGGGATGCTATTCCTCCGAGACTCTATGGTCTTCCTAAAATACATAAGGACGATGTTCCTCTTAGACCCATTGTTAGTACGATTGGTTCTCCTACATATGCCCTTTCCAAATACTTAGGTAGACTACTTCAGCCGCTTCTGGGTAACACGCCTTCGTACATTAAGGATTCCACACACTTCGTGGAAAAGTTAAAAGCTATAACACTTCAGCCGGGTGATATTCTAGTGAGTCTCTGTTAACGAGAGTACCTATTGATGGTGTTATGTCTCTCATTAATGGCCTTTTTCCTGAAGACATCACAAGACTTTTTTATCACTGCATGACCTCCTCCTACTTTCTATGGAATGGGAATTTTTATGAGCAGACTGATGGTGTGGCCATGGGTAGTCCTCTCTCTCCTGTTGTGGCTAATTTCTTCATGGAGAACTTTGAAGAGAAAGCTTTGTCGTCGGCTCCTTTCAAACCGAAGATCTGGTGGCGTTATGTGGATGACACGTTCGTTGTTTGGACGGAAGGTGAGGAAAATCTTAGCCATTTCCTGGATCACCTTAATCTCCAGCACCCTTCTATTTGTTTCACCATGGAAAAGGAATCTGACGGCAAAATACCTTTTTTAGATGTTCTCGTCACCAAGAAAGAGGATGGATCTTTAGGACACAGCGTTTTTCGTAAGCCAACACACACCAATAGATATCTCCACGCAAGTTCTCACCATCACCCTGCCCAGAAACATGGTATCCTTACAACTCTAACTACCAGGGCTAGGAGGATTTGTGAAGTGTCTTCTTTACAAGAAGAAATTAACACCCTGCGAACCACCTTTGAGAGCAACGGTTATAGCAAGGCTTTGATTTCTACGGTTCTGAAACCAACAAATAATAATAGGACGTCAGTTGAGAAAAGAGATGTAAGAGGAACTGCTTACCTTCCGTACATACATAACACAACGGATCGTATTGCTAAAATCCTACGTCGATACAACATACGGACTGTATTTGGAACTTCTGTTAAGATTAGGCAACTCCTGCGACCAACTAAGGACAGTTTGCCTAAATTGCAACAACCGGGTATCTACAGAGTTCCCTGTACTTGTGGCAAGGTTTACATCGGGCAGACTTCGAGAACAATATGCACTCGCATTAAGGAACATAATAGATGTATCAGGCTCATTCAACCTGATAAATCAGCTGTTGCCGATCATGCTTTAACACCTGGCCATGATGTCATGTTCCAAGGGGTGGATGTTCTTGCCCGTATAAAGCAATATCGTCCCAGAATCATCAGGGAGGCGGTTGAAATACGTAAACACCCAGATAATTTCAACCGCGACACCGGCTACAATCTCAGTGAATCCTGGCTACCTATTATCAGAACCCTGAGAAAGTAATTCACTGCTGCTTTCCGTTGTCCCTAACATGGGGCTATAATGGCGTCCATCTTTGGGCACCTTCTATATGTTCTTCGTTGCTTTCTCTTAGCTACATTGTCGTATTCCAGATTATTCCTGACGATGAAAGACATGGTTTCTTTCGAAACGCGTCGAATTGCAATATAATAAAACACGGCATAAGCCCAAAATTCAACACTATGAATAAATAATTGTACATATTGTAAATATTTTCACCTGTATTTCAAACATAGATTTTGTAGCCTAAGTGTAATGGATCTGATGATGATCGCTTGACGATCGAAACTGGTCATCCTAGTGTTTTATTAATCTCATGTAATTTATTTCAGGATTAGGGCATAATCCATCTCTTTTGGGTACATTCGTGTTGACCGACTGAAAAGCACTAAACTCTTGTAAATCTTGAACTTGTTAAGGGTTTGGTTTGAGAGGTAGCAGCAGCAGTAGCAGCAGCATTTGGTTTGAACCTCATGGGATCAACCGATGATGGAGCATGTTTTATCATGGGTAAAGAATTGAGGTTTTTTAAACGTTGTAATTCACGAAATTTATGTCGAATCGTATTTCGTGCCTCAATAATACGCTGCACGATTTGAGCATGTTTCTTGTACCCTATGGCGTTCACCATGGTGAAGGTAAAGATACACTAACAGGAAATGTCAAACCCTGGGTCTTTTTAAACAGAAATAAAATGATCAAAACCCTAGCGATAACGTCCCTCACATCGTTCACTCTGTTTATTAATGACCAAACAGGCAAGTGGATGATGGTTCCAACACGAGGCACACAATTGCGTGAAAGCTGTAAAGGACATATCTGGATTCACATGATCTTGAAAAATATGATAGAGATTTCTAGAGACTTGACGAAACAAAACGATGAGATTGGCATTTTCACGAATCAACTGTTTGGGGATTTTAGAATAGATTTGAGCCAGATAAAAACAATCCACTTGTTTATGGCGTCCCATACTAAAATACTCTTGAATAATGGCCTGTCGTTGAGTGGCAATATCATCAAAAATTATAATGGAATCTGGTTGAATGCGGTCAGGTTGAATGACATCTTGAGGTGAGGTGAATGTAAAATAGCCCATGGTTTCTTTATTTAACGAAGACATAATTTGTTCCAGATACACGTAGAGAGGTTGGTACAAGGATTGGGCAAAAATATAAATATTTTGAAATCGTAGGCCATGAGGCGCGGTAATAATGTTCAGCAAAACATTGGTCTTTCCACAACCCGAAGGCCCTACAATAATACAACGAAGGGTAGATGGGAATAGGGTGCCATGACGTTTAGGTTCGCACACGCACAGTGATAGCTCTGAAACCAAATCAGAGACGGGCAAAGCATGGGGTTGTTTCATTAATTCCATTGTGTCGACGACTGAGTTTTTATGTGTGTGTATAAGGTTTATATATATAGGCAAGCGATGAGTAGGATAGGTTAGTTAACGTTTATCACGATGGACGTGTTTGGGCGAGCTCGTGTAACCATGGCCACGGTCGCCTCTTTGTCAAAACAGTCTCGAGAGGTGGCTACAAAAAGCTATGTCGATCGCAAAGTGCAAAGTGTCTATCACATGGCTCCGAGACTAACCCCTGAGGGCTATTCAGACAATCATCATCGTATTATTGATGTGCAAGAGCCTCGAGACGAAAATGATGTCTGCACGAAACGTCATGTGACCTATCAAATGAAAAGGCTTTATAAATTTGTCCCATCAGTAATTTTAGTGTATCTGACAAATCAAAAACTGGGCAATGACAGAAACCATTCCCTACCACCACTGGTGAATGATGATCTTACCCATATGCTTGCTTCCGGTTTAAGTCATTATCAATTGCATTATGACGGTGTAATTCATATTAAATACACCATGCCTGATGAGAAACATTTAAAATACAAATAAACCGTGATAGAGTGTTGGCCCACTACCATCAAAGAGTAAATGTTGGAGATTAATTATCCTTTCATCTTATGCTTACGTTTGAGGAAAAGGAAGCTGGGCAAACGGTGAATGATTTTCCGCTTTATATATAAATGGATTATACTGCTATGAAATAAGCTCTACGTTAGTTGTTATCGAATGATTGCTGTGAAAGGTTCACCAAGTAGCATCATGGTGAAAAAAGACATGCAATGAACATGAAAAAACAAATCTCAAAAAGAGAAAAAAGCCAGGTTGGAAACCAAGTCGATCTGCCTCTCACCCGGTGTTAAAACTTAAAAAAAAACATAAATACAGTGGTTATCGAAAAAGCTTTACAAGCGGTGCGATTGTCTACAGCTCCAAAATCGCACCATAACGCATCGATAAAAAGAAAAGAAAGAAAGAAAAAACGTGGGCGAGTCATTCATGTTGCTAAGCGTGGGGATTTTTGCCGGCTTTATTTGCAGGGTTGGCAGCTTTGGGATCCCTTTTGGGTGGTGCCAGTGCTGTAGCGAAAACCATAAAAGCTGTCGAGTAAGGCAAGCAAAAACTCAAAGAAAGCGAGCGACACAACAAAACGTTAGAAGCCATTGCTATGGGAGCTAGAAACGGCAATCCTTTAAAACCAGTCTTTTATCAACAATCGTCTAAGAAAAAAAATGTCCATCATCGATAAGCGCTTAAGGCATCTGCCTCGTCATGCCATGACCCATGAACAAGTGGAAAGGTATGCCAAACGACTAAAGATTTCTCATTTTCGAAATGAATTACCCAAAGCACCGTGGAACGAAGAACGATCCATGATGAATTTAGATGATGATGCAGGCCCAGGAACCCATTTTGTAGCCTATGTGAAACAAGGTTCCACAGTATGGTACTTTGATATTTATGGAAATAACCGCCCCCAATCGAGTTGCTACGTTAATTGGGAAACCGTGTAAAGATATTCTATGCGAAGTGAATTATCCAAAGCACCGTGGAAAGAAGAACGAGCCATGATGAATTTAGATGATGATGCAGGCCCAGGAACCCATCTTGCAGCCTATGTGAGACAAGGTTCCACAGTATGGTATTTTGACAGTTGTGGAAATTTACCGCCCCCAATCGAGTTGCTACGTTATTTGGGAAACCGGGTTAAGATATTCTATAACGTGAATCGTCAACAAACCTTTGACAGTCAACTGTGTGGACGTTTATGTTTACATTTTTTATATAAGAGGTCGCGTTAAGCCAACAGTTTCATCATTATGAATGTCAACGCCAAGACCTTTACCGTGCACAGCCGTGGGCCTGAAGTGTCCCTGGATTTTTTCCCCCCATTGAACAATCCTATGTGCTAGGATTAATTTCTTTGGAAAGTTACAACAGAATTTACAATATTTAACTGGATATTAATGACAAATTTTATTATGATGATTATATGTTGAGACTACCCCCTGGAGATTATACCATAGACGATATGCATGAAGCCATTAGAGTGTCGATGATAAAACAATTTGGTGTCAAACCATTTGCGGATGGGACACACAAATTTGAACTTACAGCCAATACGATTACTCATCGCTGTCGTATTTTCTCTACGTTTAACATTGACTTTGAAACACGAGTTCATTCTATTGGTCCTTTAATAGGATTTAAACCAAGAGTGTTGGCAACTCACCAATACCATGATTCAGATTATCCAGTGAAATTCATCGAGGACCATCACATTTCTTTGACTTGCAACATTATTAGAGACGTATTTACAAATCAAGAACAAAGCCATTCCCTGTATGATTTTATTGTCACCTCTCCTTGTGGCTATATTATTCGTGAAAACCCTTCAGTGGTTCTATATCATCCTGTGTGTGTCAGCGATATTAGTAATATTACCTTACGCTTAGTGAATAGAAAGCAACAACTGATTGCTATGGACGCCAACACCCCTGTGACCTACAAGCTGATTTTAAAAACGCTATGAAATTTATCTATAAAGCAGCAACAAAACATCTACGAGGTCGGTTAGTTGTCCGCCGTGTATGAAACGGTTGACACGAGTAAACCGACAACGTTTACAACGCATTGGTTATACGCTACACCCCAATCATGAACAAGGAGTTGTTGCTAGTGCTAAATCCCATACAAGTGGTAGATGGCGTCGTGCGCATTGATATGCATTCCTATCAACCTCAAGCAACAGGACTGAATAACAATGACGAGATTCAATTCATCATTAACAATCAAGATATTTTTACTCTACCTCATGAAAGTGTCCTTCAAATTGAGGGTAAATTGATGAAATCAGATGGCAGCACACCCACAACGTCTGCGTTGGCGAATCATGGGTTGGCTTTTCTGTTTTCTGAAGTACGTTATGTGATAAATGATATTGTCATAGATATGACTCGAAATGTGGGCATGACTAGTCTTATGAAATTATATCCTTCCTATAGCGAGGAGGAAAGTAAAACGCTTTCTATGGCAGGATGGTGTCCCAACAGTAGCAATGACTGGCTGGTTCATACCGATAGCACTTTTACGGGCTTCCTACCCTTAAAATTACTCCTTGGCTTTGCCGAAGATCATAAGCGTACTATTTTAAACGCAAGACAAAGTTTGTATCTGTTGGGAGACCGCAGTGATTATAATGCACTGAAAGGAGCCTCCGACCAAGTGATAGACCCAAAAATTCAACTGCTTCGATTACTATGGAAAGTGTCCCATGTGACGCTATCGGATCGTAAAAAGCTAAGCATGTTAAATTTGGTGCAAAAAGATAAAGCCTTGCCTATCGCCTTTCGAAGTTGGTGTCTACATGAATATCCCTTGCTACCTACCACAGACACTCATAGTTGGAGTGTAAAATCGGCTCGCTCTACCGAGAGACCCCTGTATGTTATTATTGGTTTTCAAACCAATAGAAAATACCAAAAAAGCAAAGATGTCACCCCTTTTGATCACATTCACTTGAGAAATATTCGACTATTTTTAAATAATGTTTGCTTTCCCTATGAGGGGTTGGAACTCAATTTTTCAAAAAATAAGTTTGGTCACCTTAATGATATTTTTGCTAAATTTCAATCGTCTTATTATGAAAAACAGGATTGCCCTATGTTGTCGCCACAAGGGTTTAAATCAAAAGCACCACTGATTGTTTTCGACTGTTCATATCTAGAAGAATCTATAAAAATCACCACCATTGATTTAAGGGTAGATTTTGAAACACAAGAAAATGTACCAGACCATACCATTGCCTACTGTTTGATTATTCATGCCAGACAAGTGAAATATCATCCTTTGTCCAATTATGTCACCAGCATGTAAGCCAGTTGTGGTCAGGTGAAAAAAATAATCATTCATAGGATTGATGATAAGCGTCTGAATGCACAGTATCTGTTGCGCTCTGGCACTGTGCGCACATACAACAACGACAAACATCATGCGTCACTCAATAAGCTACAGCAACAACAACAACAACAACGTGACAGAAAACCATGGAATTGAAAATGTGAATTTAAACATGAAACATGGGCAGTTCCCTTTATGGATTATGGAGAATTGGCTGCGAGCGGATTTTATTACTTAAATCGTGGGGATGTGGTCAAGTGTATTTTTGCAACGTTGAAATTGGAAACTGGGAAATTGGGGATCGACCATTTAGTGATCATCAGCGATGGAGTCCATCCTGTCCTTACCTGAATCGCTATGATGTGGGCAATATTCCATGGAGTTTGAATTACCCTGTTATTGTACCAGACCCTGCAAAACTAGGAGATACTTGTGGACCGTATGTGCAAACTGTTCATTTGAATGCTGTTCCAGATTAAGCAAACAAACTTTGTAATAAAAGTGAAATGAATAAAACCTGTAAAAAAATATTTAGCTGTTGTTCAGTTCATTTGTTTCTTTTTTTCCTAAAGTACTTTGACTTTTGCAATGTTAAACCATGACGTGGGTTAGTTGTTGATTAGACATCAACGAGGTAACAAGTAATATATATATATATATATATATATATATATATATAAAAACATGATGCGTACACTCATCGTGGATTGTCAGGGGTTTAAAATTGCAGACAACAAATTTATATTTAAGGAAGTAGCTTTTATCGATTGTAGTACGTTTTGGGTATTTAACCCAATCCATTTGGTGTTTAAACCTCCCTATGCTTTCGAGTTGCTTAGTGAAAAAGATAAAAAGCAGAGCCAATGGATTGAAAATCATTTGCAATAGCATGGAAAAAGGGTGATATTTCTTACAAGTATCTTGACATAATCCTGAAAGCCCATTTGTCCTCGGCCAATGTCTTATTTGTTAAAGGGAGTGAAAAACGCCAGTGAATTCAACCATATTTACCCTCTCACTGTCAATGTATTGACCTATTAGATCGGGATTGTCCATCCCTGCAAACGCTCATGGACACTTGTCCTTACGACAATATTCAGAATAAAGCCTTAGCGCATGCATGGCAATTGTTTCATTGGCTCACCACCAGTGCATGTTGGGAGTTGTTAAATAAAATTAAAACTGAAAGTTTATCGTCCAATGATAACAGTGAGACTTGTACACGTGAGGTGATAACATCAACGTTATAAACATGGTCGCCACTACAATCGACAAGTCTATTGGAAAGTTCTTTGTGTGCAAGAAAAAACTTATTAGCTTTACATAACATGAATTATTAGCGCTACCTAAATCATTTATTTTCTATGTTGCTGCCAACACTGTGAAAGAAATTTGGGAAAAGGCGCCTGCCGAGTGGACTACCGACCCTGTATTGAGTGAACTTCAACCATGCAATCATTTTTCCCATCACAAGCAATTAACCATGGCAAAAATACCTTCCATTCGACAGTGTGCCACATGTCAATTGATGAAATTATATCATGGTCATAAAACTCAGTGTAAAGACATTGTTTCATCATTCCATGGCTGTCATACGGAAAACTACCACCACCAACCATGCTCGTCAGCAACCGCCGACAAACAACAACAACAGCAAGAACAAGAAGAAGAACAAGAAGAACAACAAAAAAGTGTTTTTCACCGATTGAAACCTCAATGTCCCAGGTGTACTGGCCGTGGAATTATTGATAACATCATTAAAAACTTACCATTCGAAGGTCACTTACCTGCTTACAGCTTCTGCGGCCCTGGTACTCGTCTTCAAGATCGTTTGAGGAGAGGGGATATGGGAAATAATGCTTTGGATCATGCATGTCTTAATCATGATATAGCCTATGAAAACAGTGATCCCACTCTAAGATGCATTGCCGACAAAGTCTTGTTAAGCATTGCCAAGCAACGATTAACAGCTTCAGATGCCAGTCTATCAGAATGAATGGCAGCATTTATGGTGATTGGTGCTATGAAGAGCAAATTACTTTTGTCTAGATAGGGACTTAAACATTATGAATTTATTTAAAAAATGTATAGTATCACTGTTATCATGACAAAAATAAATAAAAAGACAAGAGTCCATGTTGTGTTTTTTTCCATTATTATTCACTAATATTTCATTATTATAATTATAAATAAACTGTATAAAAATCATATAAATGGTAATTAAACTAAACCTATTTTAAATGATAAACAATAAAAAAGGACAGCAGTACATGATTATTCAGCAATAGTATCACTATGATCATTATAAAAAATTAAATAAAAATTACAAATTGTACTAAACCTATTTTTAAATCACAAACATCAAAAAAGGACAAAAGTCCATCATTATTCGTCAATAGTAACATATTTATAATATTAATCAAAAATTGTATAAAAATTGTTTTAAGTGCTATTTTAAATCACAAACAATAAAAAAGGACAAGAGTCCATAATTATTATTATTATTATTATTATTATTATTATTATTATTATTATTATTATTATTCATAAAGTAAGTTGAAACGTCATGCGCTTAAAGCTCGCTTGTTGTTAATCTTACAACCCCCTCATGCACTGCAACCACAGGTAAACCAAAATCATGTTTATAAGTAGGTGATACTGACGCATGAAATCTTTATCTACTCTAGAACCATGTTTTTGTAAAACGCTTATTATTGAACAAAATAACATGTTATTATAATTTGAAAAAAAAACAAGGTTTAGTGCAATACCATGTCTGCAGTAAAGGCGATGTGACGTTAACTTTAAATTATTTATTTATTTAGTAAATACTGTTTAATAGATTTCTTGTTAAAAATATGTCTCTCTAACTTTTTATTTCTTACTTGTGGCTGTAGTGCATAAGGGGGTGCTGTATGAACAAGCGAACCTTAAGTGCATAACGTTTCAACTTATTAAAAAAACTATTTATGTACATGAAAATTAACAAAAGGTAAACTAATTATAAACATGCATCATAGGCATGATTCTATTCACGTAGCCTAAGGCTAAAAAATCTCCAATTAAGAGAACTTATAAAATTAGCATTCACCTATGCTCATCATAGACATCATTGTATTGACATGACTTAAGGTTCAAAAAAACAAACAAAAAATTCTACCATCAAGCACAAGTTTAGAAAATGTATTATAATTATTTACCATCTTAAACGTTGAGCAACAATTAATAAACGTCAAACTGTTGAGCACCAAAAATAATTTTATTTTATTATAGTTATTAAAGAGTAGGGCATGAATAAACAAAAGTCACGGCTAGCGTGGAATGATTATTTGTTTTCTATTTTTACAAAACGAACAATGCATCGATTATTTTTTTCACCCTCATAGATTAAATAAACAGGGCGAATACTCGAATTGACATCCTCCATGACATCATCAGGTAGCTTATTAAATTGTGTGGGAAGAAATGTCTCAAAGTCTTGTCAAATGCAAAGAGCTCGTTCACCAAATTTGGTTTTCAATTTTTAATTTTATGTATGCGAAAGGGTGTTTGCATAGGCAATTCACTCATTTTCTTGCGTGCAAAGCCGCAATCTTCTCCAATAGCGTTCAAGGCGTCCATGGTTGTCTATAACAAAAAAAAGAGTTACTTTTATAACACAACAGCAACAACAACAACAACAAAAACAATAACTTTGTATGTACATCAAAGTGTGTTGTTTTTTAAGCCTGAGCGTTTATGGCCTAAAGTTGTAGATAGTATTTGATAAATTAACAAAAATATAATAATGTTTGTATCATTTTCAATCAAAACATACATTTGGAAATTATTTGATAGGAAATGTTTTATCAAAATTAAGTGTGAATCATTTTCAAGATCTCTTGAGGTAAAAGTATGTCTGTTGTCAATGGGAATTAGCATACAATCCCCCTTGTTGAATGACTTGTATTCGTTTGCCCTGTTGTTTTGCAAATTCACACTGCATTCTGTTAAATAAATAAATAGTATCAACAGATACCATGAGCAAACATCTGAATGCTGTTGGTAGCCTATAAAAAGGTAAAGTTAACACGCTATGCATTTAATAACCATGTCTACATCCAACAAACCAAGAAGGAAACAAAATAAAAACTACAAATTTAAACCAGTGTGTATGTGTTCATCAACATGAATACACGATAAACTAAAACAAACAAACAAAAAAATAGCAAAATATATTCTAAACGTTAAGTACGCACCTGAAATCCGAATGAAAAAAGCCATAATCATGACATGTTGTTGTTAGTTTCTAACAGATCTCATTCTATGAGGCGAATATTGATTGATAGGTAAGCTAAGACAAAGTTTGCGAGATGCTTGTTGTCGATACGAAGTGATTCGTTCCTCAGCAGGAAATTTATAAAAATGAAAACAAAACATTTGAGAGGTTATTGGAAAATAAACATTAAACCGGGGTTTTGTACATAATGTACACCAAAAATCTGCAAAATAATCCTCGTCAGCTAATTTAACAATCACTTGATTCATTGTTAAACCGTACCATGCTTTATGAATCACTTGCAGTGATACATTATTTTCAAAGCCAAAATTTAGCATACAGGATTTACAATAGTGATGCTCTGGGTCATGAAACAAGTCATCATCATTATCATCATGATCAATGATGCTGTCATAAAAAGTGGTATCAATGCGTACTTTCGTGTTTCTATATTCTGATGGATAGGCCACACGTTGAGGATTATGATACACCATCGTGGCATATTCATTGAACGTTGTGTGTTTAGTGACGATAAAACAATCTTCATCATGGCTCATCATTGAATCTGAAAAGTAGTCGTTGACGTTTACTAAGTGAATAAATAAAAAATACTATGTACCTATATACTGTCTGTCCCCTAAGTGAATAGCAAAAATAAAATAAAAAATAAGCAAAACACAAACAAATAACCATCTGTCTGTTGACTTCTTTAGCTATAGGCCACAGGCATAACATGCAACAGGTTTAAAAACAATTTCTGTTCAGATATTTGACTGGTGTTGTTTTCAAATACATCAGCACTCATAACACTAGCTATAAAGTGAGAGATTGTCCTCAGTAAAAGCAGCAGATTATAATTTTTTGTTCTTGCATCAGACCTACTAAGCCACAACCTAGTGAGGCCTATTAAGCAGCATGCCTACTGAGGGTGGGTGCTCACTTTGCTGAAACATGAGGCTTACTAAACGACATCAATACTGAGGGTGGCTACTTGTTTGTTTTTTCCTAACCTAACCTAAAAAAGCCAACATATATTTAATCTAGCCTGTGCACAGTGAACCATGCAAACGTTGATGTATGGCTCTCTTTATGCGTTGACAGGCAAATAGCGCAAGATATATAGTTTATGTACAATTATTTACAGGCAATCACACATCCATGCATACATCCATGCACACAGGTTAAAAAACAAAAATTATATGATACACTACAATTTTTTATTTTTATTCCGAGGCTCAAATTGGCATCACGCACTTGATAGCAACCAAACCAAACACTTGCCGTGTTGTACAACAACAATAGTAACAACCATTACTGGTTGTAACCAAATGGGACGCTTGTCATCATATCCTGACACCACTGTCTCTTGTCGTCCAAAAAAGCCAGTGTTTTTTTTCGCTGTTTCATTAAAAATAAATCATGATTTTGTGACAGAATCCTAAACTGACTATGTGTCATGCCTGTGAGGGTCTGAAGGACATGTAAATAATCATCCACACAGAGTCGTTTGACCACATGCTGGCTAATCCCTTTGGTTCGCATAGATTCGCATCGATCCACCTGTCGAAAACTATACATTTTCGGAGCGAGTCCAACAAACTCAGTCATCCTGGTGTCTGAAAACTCATCGTTCATTAAACCAATTTATTTTTGTTCAGACGGGGGATATCGAACACGTTTTTCTCACTAAACGAGGACGTGTCAAACCATTTTGGGGTTTGTTTGATAACGACATACGGATCACAGTCACAGATATGGTAAATAAAACTATCCGTGTCTGTATAAAACAAGGAAATGCTACCAAATCGCTGCATTGCAAAACCATAATGGAATTTATACATGTGCAATTTTGAAAAGTCTAAAATGACTTGGCCTAAATAGATAGGTTTATTCATGACCACTTTAGTTTTGGCAAGTTCAATAGTCAGTAGATCATGATCAATAATGTTCAAAGATTTGAAATTTGGTTTTGCAATATATTTTTGATCTCCCCATCCGCCATGCCATGTGTTCACCAATTTAATGTCCCTATACTGCCGTACATTTTCCAGACTCTTGCCATAAATACAATTATTCATCAGTTTTAAAAAAATATTTGAAATGGCTGAGTGGCACTTTGCCTGTGAGTGGTATTTAAATCCATGTGTGGTTTCAACCACGGTTTCTGACAAAAAGAAATACATCTATGATTTTTTTTAGGGTTAAGCCCTGGACTAAACATTCTACCAGCATGCCAATATGCAACACATAGTGATTTTTCTCATATAAGGTGCCCATCAATTTTTTATGATTGCCCTTACTCTCGGGCGGCACCATTTTCTCTATGCAAAAGGGGAAATCACCATGTCGCCTTCTGAGATCGGGGGGATAAGCTAAGTCAACGTCAAGAACATACCCTACGTCCTGTTGCTCGCTGGCGCTATGCACATTAAAATCTTTAATTTCATCCTCAGACAGCCAGACAAAGTTTCTCTACGGCAGTGGTCCGCTCATAGCATGACCGTAAAAATTGTTTACGTCGAAATACATTAGTAAGGATTCTGGTTCTTCGGGACAATAATCAGGCATGTAATGGGTATTTGCCTTGGCATGACGCTGATTGAGCGATACGAACCCCGCACGAATCCCTTTTTCCATCATGAGTACCATATCGGGATCCTTCAGTAAATCAAGCCCAATGTGGGTAAATTTGAGGGCGGCGTCCCAACTTAACCCTGGACTGGTATAGTAGTGGCAAGCGTCAAGGCCATATATCGCGTGGCATAGCTGACCAAACGTCTCAAACACGTCCGTCAACAACAACACGTCTAATTTTAAGTAGCGCATAGCAAACTGCCCCATGGTTTCTATACCAAACGCTCGCCAAACATGGTGTGCGTGGGCATACTCTTCTTCACTGATTGTGCTTTGTGTTAACTGAGAAAATATTTTTTCTCTTGGCGGCAAATACGTTTCTTCAAGCACCTCGTAACTTCCCACATAATCATACGGAAAATGGCCTTTACGAACACACAATTTAAATTGATTTGTATCTGTGAAGTGGAAATGGGTATGTTTGAACTCATCTTCGCTTAAGCCTTTCACAAGACTATCCAGCGAACTAGACATAAACTTGAATGAGTCGAGAAAGCGAATGCTCATGCTTCCTTTACTCCATGAAAGTGAGGTAAAGCTCTCATGGTTTTTAGCCAAAATGCTGAATTTGCTCTTATCTACATGAGCAAATTGTTTAACAATGAAGTGAAGGTCATACCGGGATAAATTGTGTAAGAAGACAGGGAGGAAGTGAGGTGTAGAGTACTTCAAATTGCATTCGCTATGGGCAGCACCTCTAAATTGCCCTGTCCTGTGGCAGTGGTCTCGTACTTTTCTTTCTCCGCCTAAAATTGGCTTTTCACATATGTGGCAGGTGGTGGCTTGATCATATTCTCTTTGCTGTATATCATTCATCTGAATTGGTTCAGGGTTGTTCAAAATAGTTTCTACTTTGCCTGCTAAAGCCGCCATTTTATCAACAAACCACCGCGAACAATCCTGACCTTTGTGACTTACATACTCACATTGGGACTTATCATAGTGACAGACAACATAATAGCCTACAGCAAAAGGCTCACATTTCTGCACCGGATAGGTTGAGCTTGTATGGGGGCTTGGTTCACACCCCTGAATGGGAACGGTGAGGGCCTCAAAATCAGCGTAAACAGTAAATGGTACCATGTCTTGTCTATTAGTGGCCTTAAATTGTAAGACTGCGTCATTCCCTTCGGGCAGCACTAGCTTTACTGCCGTCTGCCCCTCACAGTCTTCCGTATGTCGTTGTAAAAGTTCAGCAGTTCCAAAATACTGAAGGCAGCGCTCGCAAATATGTTTCCTAGGATGATGGTTAGACACTTGTCTGCTTACCAATCTACTCAAATTCTTTACCCAACAATAATGGTTCTTATCCTCATGAGACAGGAAAAGCAAGTGAATGTGATATTGTTTTGTCTCTTTGGTGGCATACAAGGTGCCCACAATATTGGATCCCTCGACGCCATACACCATGAATGAGAAATTTGGATTATCTTTCTGAAATAAATGAATTTTATCTAAAGGCATGGGAAATGAAACACGCTTCAGATTGAGAGTTTGTTCCATGTGGCTAAACATTTCTTTGTACTCCACAAAAAGCAGTAATCGTCTTTATTGCTTATGTTGATCACTGCCTTTTTCTTTGCAATCCAGCTCGGTGTGGGAATATAGCTACTTCCTGCATTTAATGGATTGTATTTACAAATATTAATTTGCAAATAGGCAATGCTATTCAGAGCCAAGCCACTGGGACCCTGTAGCAACTTATCAAATTTTTTATTAGCGCTTGAATAGATTTCTCCTGATACCACGTTTCCAAATTATCGGCTATCAGTAATTTCTCCATTTTTGTACTAAGGTTAAAGGTCTGTTTCTCTTCAACATTATTTTTTATCAACGTAAAATCACATAGTAGTTCAAAATTTATTTTCAAAGCCTGAGGTAATCTTAAGCCTTGTTCACATTCACTCAAAAAAATGGGGAATGATTGATTCCACAAAATCTTTAGGGGACATACCGTGATTCGCATTGTAAATTCGGCCCGAGCATACTCGCGTTTTGAAACATTTGGCCAAGGCTGCCACACTAACACTTCACTCTCTGGTATAGACATGATTATAAATTGGACTAATAAACGTGCAAACCTTACCTTAGAATAGGTTAATCCAAAACCAGCAATTCCACATTGACAGACTTGTTGTTATTCACTGACTGGCACACAATCACACACACACAGGCACACAATGGTCGTCGCAATTGATGTTGATCCTATACAATTGGCCCCAGCAGTAGACAATAGCCAACAAAGTTTCTGTTGTTTTGTTTCCAACGATTTATCTGAAGAACAAACCAATAAAATCCGTTATTAGTCATGGTTATATACATTAAACATGTTCATTCATTCATTCGTTCATTCATCCATTCACTGATTCATTCATTCTTTCATTCATTCATTCATTCATTCATTCATAAGAGTTGCTAAAAAAGGTTTCAAGTGTGCACACATAGATAAGACACTCACTCGAACAATAACAAGGTAATTTACAAAGAAAGGAAATAATCTATATATATTCTTAGCTCACCTATTTTTACTATCGCAAGCGTCACCGTAGTTAAAACCCTGTTCACTCGATACTCGTCTTAATTCCGAAACAATAATAAATACACGCCTTAAGTTTATAAATTTCCATGAAATAAATGGCATACATTTAACAACAACAACAACAATAAAAGTAATGGAACAACATGTACTCACTATATAATGAATTATAATCCTTTCAGCAAATGTGCTCTTTGACGCAACTGCCACTGTCGCTCTCTCTCTCTCTCTCTCTCTCTCTCTCTCTATCTATCTGCTTTACCAGACTTAGAGTGTTTTTGAATTTTCTTGTTTTTTTTTTATCTGCAACAAACAAAATCCCAAAAAAATACAATCAGTCACTAACATACTTTTCACGCATACACAAAACAACAATAAAACCAATCATGTCATAATTAACAATAACGAACCTACCTTATTACAAGTACGGCCACGGTTCTCGTAATTTTTTACTAAGAGCTTAAGTATTTGCATCCATCGTCTTCAAAGGTGATCACAAGAATAACGACTATCTCTTACTCTCAGTGCATATATGTCTCCTCAACAAGTTGCAATGTTAACACATTACTTTTTTTTGTTCCTACGTGTAGTATGTCGTGGAACGCACAGGTCAGACTGATTCTCACAAGCTTCGCAAACTCTGCGTGTGTGTGTGTGCGTGGGAATGCAATGATCAGCTTTTCGACAGAGCTGTGTGTCCTTCATCGCAAGATCGAGTTACTCGTCTGCGTCAGATAACAGCACCTGCATGCGAACTACTGGCTGTTATCTCTCTGGCTGCAAGGCACGTAAAATGATAAGACCATTTGTCTGTCTGTTAGCCGTGGGCCAGTTTCAAAGTTTCCAATTCTCATTTCACCAAGCAGAACTCTCTCTGCGTGTGAGCACAGGCAAGCATTGTCAAATAATAATAATAATAATAATAATAATAATAATACATATGTGTTTTACCAACATCACAGCGCTTAACACAACGTGCCTTCAAATCTGGTTTCTTACTTTTTCCCCGTTTTCATCAAATATCTCGAAAATTACGGAAACCATGATTTCAGCTTTTCAAGACCTACATTCCCGTAAAGAGGACAACGAGACAAATACATCAACATGCCCGTCATAAAAATCACATGACTCGTTTTCCAAATAACCTGAAAAATAACAAAAACACCTTTTCCATAAAAACCACGTTTCCAGCTTTTTACCTTTTCAATACCTACATCCCCGTAAAGTGGACGACGAGACGAAAAAAATAATATCACACACGTCATGATCACTTTTTCAGTTTTCCCAATATTAGGGAATATCACAAAAACCCATTTTTAGACCAAAAAACCATGTGACCAGCTTTTTACCTTTCCAACACCTACATCCCCGTAAAGAGGACGACGAGACGAAAAAAATATTATCACACACGTCATGATCACTTTTTCAGTTTTCCCAATATTAGGGAAAATCACAAAAAACCTTCTTCCATAAAAACCATATTTCCAGCTTTTTACCTTTTCAATACCTACATCCCCGTAAAAAGGACAACGAGACGAAAAAATAATATCACACACGTCATGATCACTTTTTCAGTTTTCCCAATATTAGGGAACATCACAAAAACCCATTTTTAGACCAAAAAAAAACATGTTTCCAGCTTTTTATCTTTTCAACACCACATCCCAGTAAAGAGGTCGACGAGACGAAAAAAATATTATCACACACGTCATGATCACTTTTTCAGTTTTCGCAATATTAGGGAAAACAATAAAAAACACATTTCCCATCAAAAAACCATGATTCCAGCTTTTCACCTTTTCAATACCTACATCCTCGTAAAGAGGACGACGAGCCAAAGAAAATAATATCACACACGTCATGATCTCTTTTTCGGTTTTCCAAAAATTAGGAAAAATGTTAAAAACGCATTTTTAGACCCAAAACCATATTTTCACCTTTTCAATACCTACATTCCCGTAAAGAGCACAAATAGACGAAAAAAAAACGAATCCAAACACGCCCTCCTAGCATTACTCCTTCCTTCCCAAGGCCGCAGGGGCTCACAACTTCCTAAGTGCCGCAGAAGTCCCCTTCTAGCACTACCGATAGCCAGATTCAAGAGGAATAATTTAGGCTATGTTAAATTTCGGACAGACCTCTCCATTCCCTGCATGTAGGCCCTTTGGCACAAATCCTCACCGTTTCACCGATCTGAACCAAAATTTGTATACTTGCCCTTTGGAACCCTGCGAGTAACACTGTCTACGAGAAATATATGACAGACCAGCTCATTTCCTGCATTTAGGCCCTTTGGCAGAAATATACACCTTTCCACCGATCTGAACCAAAATTTGTAAACTTACCCATTGGAACCCTGCGAGTAACACTGTTTACATACAATTTCGGACAGACCACTCCATTCCCTGCGTTTAGGCCCTTTGGCACACATTTTACATACTTACCCTTTGGAACACAACGAGTAAGACTGTCTGCTTGAAATTTTGGACTGGCCACTCCATTCCCTTCATTTAAGTCCTTTGGCACAAATCTACACCGTTTCACCGATCTGAATCAGATGTTGTATACTTACCCTTTGGAACCCTGCGGGTGGCACAGTCCACTTTAAATTTCGGACAGACCACTCCATTCCATGCATTTAGGCCCTTTGGCACAAATATACACCGTTTCACCGATCTGAACCAAATTTTACATACTTACCCTTTGGAACCCGACGAGTGACACAGTCTGCATGCAAATTCGGACAGACCACTCTATTCGCTGCATTTAGGCCCTTTGGCACAAATCTACACCGTTTCATCGATCTGATCCAAAATGTGTATACTTACACTTTGGAACACTGCGAGTAACACTGTCTGCGTGAAATTTATTACAGACCAGTCAATTCCCTGCATTTAGGGCGTTTGGCACAAATCTACACCATTTCACCGATCTGAACCAACATTTGTACACTTTCCCTTTAGAACCCTGCGAGTAACACTGTCTGCATGAAATTTTGGACAGACCATTCCATTCCCTGTATTTAGGCCCTTTGGCACAAATATACACACTTTCACCGATCTGAACCAAATTTTACATACTTACCCTTTGGAACCCTGCGGGTGACACGGTCCACTTTAAATTTTGATAGACCACTCCATTCCCTGCATTTAGGCCCTTTAGCACAATTCTACGCCGTTTCTCCTAATTGCACCAAATTTTACATAGGCTACACTTTGAAACCCTGCTGGTAACAATGTCCACTTGATATTTTGGACAACGCTCTCCATTCTCTACATTTAGGATAACAGCTAAAATAAACTTGAAAACCACGTATTAAAGCCCTAGAACCATTCATGGCCGTAGTAGTGTAACTGTAAGAGTATTTTAATAAGTCTATTGTTGACGGGCAGTTCGGGCTGCATCACGTCACCCATACCAGTGTTCTGGTGCAGAATTGCGAAAATAGTTGCATCTTGCGCTGTTTATAAATTGCAGTCACGGGGAATAGTTAGTGTAAAAGGATCTCTTAGGCCCAATAAAACAGTTATCATCATGACAATATTATGCCTGTGTATAAGTGCAATTGTGTTGGTGCAGTACACTGAGGTTACCAGTTGCAATAAGCGTTGGTGCTTTCAAATTTACCTTCATTAATTCCGAACCTTATTGTTGAGCGCTATGTGGCTATAAATGATACTATTGCTACCTCAGTAGCTTGGGACAGCCGATGTTTTCCAAAGGGTTATGATTATTTTCCTACGGCGCTATGTGACTAAAGACAACACTATTGGTCTCTACATTTCTAACAGCCAATGAGATATAGGCCCTAGGCAGTGTCTTTTATTTTACTTACTCCTCTTTCTGATCATTAAAAAAAATGTTTGTAAATTACATGTGTCAGTGCTGTAGTTACAAAATAGCCGTTTCCCTATTCATTATTATCATTACGGGAAAATGAACTGAATGTTATGTCCTTTATACTGTACTATTTACCACCCCACCCCCACCACCACCACCATCACCACCACAAAAAGTTATATTTTTAAAATATTTTTTATGTTAGTTTAAGTATCATGTGCCAGTTCTGTAGTAGTATCCATTATCATCCATGAAACAAATAAACCATGAAACAAATAAATCCATCGGGCGAAGCCGGGCACTACTGCTAGTCAGAAATATAATTCGTATGATTTATCAAACTTTTTTAAAGACTAATTATACAATGGGAATAAAATACAGTTATGTTCTACTTGCTAACAAACCTGGCATTTCCTGTATAATTTCAACAGTAATTATGGTGGACACTTCTAGCACATGTTATAATGTTGCGTTTTTTGCAAAGCGGGGTGAATCCTGTTCTAACTTAGTTGCTATATCTTTATTGGATTTCTGGTGAGAAGCTATGAAGTGGGATATTCTGTATAATATGGGAGTAGTGCTTTGCATCATGTTAGACCATCTGCTGTACAAAATATTTCCATTCAAGTGCCTAATTCAACATTTTTGTGTCTTTTGCCTCCCTAATTCACATTCCTTTAGTGTTAAAAATCCAAACACTAAACAGAATAACTGGTGTCCTCAATCAAGATTCCATATCGCAGACTACAGAGTGTATACTGAAATACTCTAAACAAGTTGCAGAATTGGTATTCCTGAAGATTATAGAGATTCTTTTTATACCAGTGCAGAGGGATGTCTCAGTGCCCAGGAAGAATGGCCATACATGTCAGCCCTTAAAGCATGCTTCAAAATTACCATAAAGTGTTCTAACACTATGAATATGAAATACTATATTATAAGTTCAGAGTAAACGTGTTTGCTCTGTGATAGCATAATTTGTAACTGTAAATTACTGTACAGGGGCTTGTAAATCATGAAAGTTATATATAAATCATTCTGTGGAACCACGTGATGTGACCATTTCCTGCATGCTGACTGCCTAGCAGGTATGAGTAAGAGGCTCTCGTGCAGCGAACGGTGTCCCGTTTCAATTTTGTTGTTATTGTTGGCATCACTCTGCACTTATTGTGCCATGTTAATTCACCCCATAATAACGAAATTATCAAATTATTTACTCTGCAATAATAAACTGACGAAAAAACACATCGCCATGTTGGATAAGGATTGTATCGGGCAGAGCTGCCACCTTCACTTCACCGCACTTTCTAGTAGCAAGGTTAGACGACAGTCTGGACGAAATTACTGATATAGGCTACTAAGATGGGTGAGACAAAAACATTGGTCGCTAATTGGTTAGACGACGGTCAGGATGAAACCATTGTTCGCTACTTAGTTAGAAGACGGTCTGAATGAAACCATTGGTTGTTACTTGGTTAGATGACTGTCTGCACGAAAATTAATGTATTACAAACAAGGAGGACTGGGGCATAAGCCTCAGGTTAGGGTTGTGTTTGTATGTAAAACCTTATTCCGCGTTCACCACTGCAATTCCATGCTTCGAACCAAGCGACAAACCAGCGCCAAATAATAATATTGGCACTGCTGAAAAAAATGCAATAACTCACCCTCTAGCGATAAAATGTTCAACTCCTATGTCTGAATCACATTACCTATTCTTATAGAAAAATTTTCGGATTTTGAGGCGCCGGCCACCGTACACTACACGAGTTCCGAGTAAGATTACGAACTGCTGTAAACCAATCAGTGTGGCCGTTGACTGTACTAAAGCACAAGTGTTGCTATATGGCTTGAGTATTGTGACAGTGGAGCAAACAATGTATGTTGTGATTGCAACTAGCATTTACCACATGTGCCTGTTTTCTTCTGTCAGTGTACGCACCCCCTGTCTATAATAGGCTCTCCCTTGCAGTCACATGGTCACACCACAATCACAGATTCCTTAAAGATGCAATACTTCCCAGACATGCCACTTGCACAGACTGCCTTGTATACACATCACAAAAAGTTTTGCATATACTTACCACATAGAGCAGCGGTGGTACAAAACTTCTTCCAGCAGTCCGCCATTGCACAAATGAAATAGCCTGTGGTGTCGCCGGACATGAACTGTATCGAACATATCCGGCATATGCTGAAGTGCGCTATTACTGAGATTCCACGCCCTCCCATAACCCGCCAAGAGATCATGGAGGCCGCCGTCGAAGAGTGGGATCGCCTGGCTCAAAAGGACCAGGACAACTTGATCTGTGGTATGCCACGGCGAGTAATAGCCCTGCTGGACGCCGGTGGTGGCCAGGTTCCTCATTGAAACGTCACAAGTAGGTAATATAGACCGATTCTGGCGCAGGGGCTGATGGGCAAGTTGGCCGCCGTGCGCAACTCTCTCATGTTATTCTTATAGAATGAGTGTCCTAGCTGGCACAGGGGCTGGTGGGCAAGATGGCCGCCACGCGCAACTGCACTCTTAAATGGCGGGCTTTTCAAATCATTATTCATTTGTTATTAACTATATATTATTTTCATATCCATAACTTAACACTTTAAGCATGGTTAATGGTTGAGCAATGACCATAGGCATGTGTAGCTATACCAATCGAAACAATTACTCTTTTATCATTATATAGGAGAGAAACGGGTACAAAACTATGCTTGCCGCTACTGAGTTTCGGCTACTTTTCAAGGTCACTCTATCGAACATTGTCAAAGGTTAACGATTAGAACTCGAACAAGATTTATCTTGTTGCATGACGTAACAAAAAGTGAAATGACGTAATTGTATGGTAATGTTGCATTACCTAAAATGTAATACTAGGCAAGAGTTTAACATTTTACAATCGGCTTATGTATTGGTTTAGGTGTTGGCATTTATGTTGGCTTTTGTGTTGGGTTTTGTGTTGGCTTTTATGTAGGATTATTATGCTGGCTTTTTATGTTGGCTATTGTAATGGATTTTATGTTGGCTCTTTTATGTTGGCATTTATGTTGACTTTTATGTTGGCTTTTTAAGTTTGCTTTAATGTTGGCTTTTTATGTTGGCTTCTATATATTGGGGCCAACGGCCTAGCCGTGTTGAAACACCGTATCCCTTGAGAACTCCGCAGTTAAGCAACATTGGGTGCAGTCGGAACTTGGATGGTATGCCGGTTCTAGGCACTGCGCGCTGTTGGTCAACATAAGGAGGAGCGGATGGGCCCTGGCCACCCTACCGCAAGTAAACTCCGGATCGGGGTAACTTCTTTGGAGGCTTGGACCTGCCTTCGGGCAGAATAACATTTTTTAATGTATTGGCTTTAATTTTGGGTTCTTATTTTGCTTTTGTGTTGGCTTTATGTTGGCTTTTTATGTTGGCTTTATTATGTTGGATTTTAAGTTTGGCTTTTTATGGTGGCTTTTTATGTTGGACATTTATGTTGGCTTTTATACTGGCTTTAGTATTGGCTTTTATGTTGGACTTGTATTGGCTTTAATGTCCGCTTTTATGTTGGCTTTTATGTTGGCTTATTTATGTTATCATTTATGTTGGCTTTTGTTGGCTTTTTGTTGGCGTTTATGTTGACTGTTTGTATTGTCTTTAATGCTGGTTTTTGTGCTGGCATTTTTATGTTGACTTTTTACGTTGGCTTTTATTTTGGCGTTTTGTTATGGCTTTTTATGTTAGTTTTTTGTATTGGCTTTTTATATTGTCTTTTTATGTTGGCATTTTAATTGGCATTTTATGTTGGCTTTTTGTGTTGGATTCTATGTATTGGCTTTTGTATAGGCTTTTGTATTGGAATTTATGTATTAGTTTTTATGTTGGCTTTTGTATTGTTTTTATGTTGGCTTTTTTAATGGCTTCTATGTTGGCTTTTGTGTAGCCTTTTGTGCAGTCATTTTATGTTGGCTTATTTATTGGCATCTATGTTGGCATTTTCTTCCCTTTTAATGTTGGCTTTTTCGTATTGGCGTTTTATGTTGGCTTTTTATGTTGGCTTTTGTATTGGTTTTATGTTGGCTTATGTATTGGCTTTTATGTTGGCTTTTGGATATCTTTTTATGTTGGCTTTTTTGTATAGGCTTTTTAGTTGAGTTTTTGTATTGGCTTTTTCTGTCGGTATTTATGTTGGCTTTTTGTATTGGCTTTTCATGTTAGCTTTTATGTTGGCTTTTTGCATTGGCTTTTATGCTGGCTTTTGTTGGCTTTGTATGTTGGCATTTTATATTGGCTTTTATGTTGGCTTTTTACGTTGGATTTTTATGTTGACTTGTTGTGTTGTTTTTTGTGTTGGCTTTTTATGTTGGCTCTTATGTTGGCTTTTTATGTTTTTGTTGGGTTTTCATGTTGGCATTTTGTTAGGTTTAAGTTGGCTTTTTATGTTGGCTTTTTGTGGGCTTTTTTATTGGCTTTTATGTTGGCTTTTATGTTGGCCATTTGTATTGGTTTTTATGTTGGCTTTTTGTTGGCTTTTTATGTTGGATTTTTTGTATTGTTTTTTTGTATTGGATGTTTGTGTTGGCTTTGTGTATTGGCTTTTTGTATTAGCTTTTTTGTTGGCTTTTGTATTGGTTTTTATGTTGGATTTTGTTTTGGCTTTATTGTTGGCTTTTGTATTGTTTTTATGATGGCTTTGTATTTGGATTTTATGTTGGTTTTATGTATTGGTTTTTACGTTGGCTTTATTCTGTTGGCTTTTGGTGTTGGCTTTTTATGTTGGCTTTTATGTTCGGGTTTTGTAATGGCATTTATTGGATTTTTATCTTGGGTTTTGTATTGGCTCTTTATGTTGGCTTTTTATGTTGGCATTTATGTTGGCTTTTGAGTAGGCTTTTGTGTTGACGATTTATCTTGTTGCATGACGTAACTAAAAGTGAAATGACGTAATTGTATGGTAATGTTGCATTACCTAAAATGTAATACTAGGCAAGTGTTTAACATTTTACAATCGGCTTATGTATTGACTTTTATGTTGACCTTTTGTTGGCTTTTTATTGGCTCATATGTTATGGCTTTTATGAAGGCCTTTTATGTTGGTTTTTTTGTTGGATTTTGCATTGGCTTTTTTGTATTGGCATTTATGTATTGGCTTTCGTATTGGCTTTTGTATTGGGTTTTGTGATGGCTTTTGTATAGGTTTTGTAATGGTTTTTATGTTCGCTTTTATGGTTTTTGTATTGGTGTTTATGTTCGCTTTTGTATTTTTATGTTGGCTTTTGTATTGGCTTTTATGTTGGCTTTTGAGTAGGCTTTTGTGTTACTTTTATGTTCAATTATTTTGCTGGCTTTTTATGTTGGCTATTGTAATGGCATTTATGTTGGCTTTTTAATGTTGGCATGTATGTTGGCTTTTCTGTTAGCTTTTATGTTGGCTTTTATGTTGGATTTTTGTGTAGGCTTTAAAGTAGGCTATTATTTTGGCTTTTATGTAGGCTTTTTATTTTGTATTTGTGTTGGCTATTGTATTGGCTTTTGTGTTAGCTTTAATGTTGGCTTTTATGTTGACGTTTCATGTGGGCTTTTTATGTTGGCTTTTCATGTTGGCTTTTTATGTTGGCTTTTTATGTTGGCCTTTATGTTGGCTTTTATGTTGACTTTTATTTTGGCTTTAGTGTTGGCTATTGTATTGGCTTTTATGTAGGATTTGTATTGGCTTTTATCTCAGCTTTTATGTTGGCTTTCTTGTTGGCTTTAATGTTGGCTTTTTATGTTGTAATTTATGTTGGCTTTTGATATTGTCATTTATGTTGGTTTTATAAAGGCCATTTATGATGGATTTTAAGTTGGCTTTTATGCTGGCTTTTTATGTTGGCGTTTTTATGTAGTCTTTTGATGTTCGTTTTTGTGCTGGCGATTTGTAATGGCTTTCTTATATTGGCTTTTTATGTTAGCTTTTTGTATTGGCTTTTTATGTTGGCTTTTTGTTAGCAATTTTTGCCTTTTTATGTTGGCTTTCTGTTGGCTTTTTTGCATTTGCTTTTATGTGGCTTTTGTATAGCCTTTTGTATTGGGTTTTTGTATTGGTTTTTGTATTGGATTTTAAGTATTGGTCTTTATATTGGCTTTTGTATTGGCCTTTATGTTGGCTTTTGTATTCGTTTTATGTTGTTTTTGTATTGGCTTTTATGTTGACTTTTGTATTTTTATGTTGCCTTTTCTATTGCTTTTATGTTGGCTTTTGTGTAGGCTTTTGTGTTGGCTTTTTATGTTGGCTTATGTATTGGCTTTTATTTTAGCATTTTCTTACGTTTTTTTATTGGATTTTTTGTTATCATTGGATGTTTGGTATTGGCGTTTTATGTTGGCTTTTTGTATTGGCTTTTATGTATTGGCTTTTGTATTGGCTTTTATGTTGGATTTTATGTTGGCTGTTGTATTGGTTTTTATATTGGCTTTTGTATTGGCTTTAATATTGGCTTTTTGTTTGCTTTAAAGTTGGCGTTTTTGTATTGACTTTTTAGTTGGCTTATTGTATCGGCTTTTTATGTTGGCTTAAAGGTTTGCTTTTTGTATTGGCTTTTTATGTTAGCTTTTTTGTTGGCGTTTACTTTGGCTGTCATGTATTGGCTTTTATGTTGGCATTTTATGTTGGCTTTTTGTAATGGCTTTTTTTTTGGCTTTTTATGTTGGCGTTTTGTTGGTATTTTATGATGGCTTTTTTGGCTTTTGGTATTGGCCTTTATGTTGGCTTTTTGTATGGCTTTTATGTATTGGCTATTGTATTGGTTTTTATTAGCTATTGTTTTGGCTTTGATGTATTGGCTTTTCTATTGGATTTTTGTTGGCTTTTGTATTGGTTTTTATTTTGGCTTTTGTATTGAATTTTATGTTGGCTTTTGTATTGGTTTTTATATTGGTTTTTTATTGTCTTTAATGTTGGCTTTTTGTTGGCTTTAATGTTGCCCTTTTGTATTGGCTTTTTAGTTGGCTTTTTGCATTGGCTTTTTATGTTGTCTTTTTATGTTGGCTTTATGTATTGGCTTTTTATGTTAGCTTTTCTTGTTGGCACTTACGTTGGCTCTTTTGTATTGGCTTTTATGTTGGCTTTTTATGTTGGCTCTTATGTTGGCTTTTTGTAATGGCTTTTTTGTTGGCTTTTTATGTTGGCGTTTTGTTGGCTTTTTTGGCTTTTTGTATTGGCCTTTATGTTGGATTTTATGTTGGCTTATTGTATGGCTTTTATGTATTGGCTTTTGTATTGGCTTTTGTACCGATTTTTATTAGCTTTTGTATTGGTTTTTATCTATTGGATTTTATGTTGGCTTTTGTATTGGTTTTTATTTTCGCTTTTGTATTGAATTTTATGGTGGCTTTTGTATTGGCTCTTATGTTGGCTTTTATGTAGGCTTTTGTGTTGTCTTTTTATATTTGCTTATGTATTGGCTTTTATGTTGGCTTTTTAAGTTGGCTTTTATATTGGTTTTTATGTTGTCTTATGTATTGGCTTTTATTTGCCTTTTTGTGGCTTTTTGCATTGGCTTTTATTTTGGCTTTTTGTATTGGTTTTTATGTTGGTATTTTATATTGGCTTTTTATGTTGGTTTAGTATTTGCTTTTATGTTGGTTTTTAATGTTGGCTTTTTGTATTGCTTTTATGTTGGCGTTTTATGTTGGCTTTTTATTGGCTTTTATTTTGGGTTTTATGTTGGCTTTTTACATTGGCTTAGTGTGTTGGCTTTGTATGTTGTCATTTGTTGGCTTTTTATTTTTGCTTTTTATGTTGGCTTTTAGTAGGCTATTTAAGTTGGCTTTTTGTTGGCTTTTTGTATTGGCTTTTCTGTTGGCTTTTATATGGCTTTTTATTTTGCCTTTTTATATTGTCTTTATTATTGTGGCTTTTTATGTTGGCCTTTATTTTTTGCGTTTTATGTTGGCTTTTATGTTGTCTTTTCTTGTTGGCTCTTGTATTGGCCCATATGGTGGCTTTTGTATTGCCTCTCACATATTTGTTCTCACTTGTTGGCTTATTTGGTCTTGGAAAGTATCTCAGCCATTTTTATGAGAGCATATGCTTACCACTATGTTTGTAAGCAACAACAACAACACACTATAATTATAAAAATCCTAAGTACTCTTAGGTTAATCATTGACGCTTTATCTTACCTGTATCCCAAGCCTAGTCAGTATTTTTTTTAATGTTCCTAAAAAGTTAAATTGGAAGTAGGCTATATATTTAAACTAAAAATCCTAAAAGTCATATTTTACCTCCTACACCTACCTCTATCCCACTCTCAGTAAAGAATAGTTTTTTTTCAAAATGTTTCCGAAAGATATTGGGAAAGTAGGCTATATGTTTCAACAATAAATCCTAAAAAGTCATATGTTAACTCTTACACCTACCTCTATATCACTCTCAGTTCAAAATAGTGTATATTTCAAATGTTTATAAAAACATATTTGGAAAGTAAGCTATACGTTTAACTAAAAATTCTAAAAACATTACAAATATTTTTTGGAAAAATTTGACAAATACTTTTTTTTTTACTGAGAGAGGGATAGAGGTAGGTGTAGGAGTTAACATATGACTTTTTGGGATTTTTAGTGTAAACATATAGCCTAATTTCCAATTGTAGTTTTTAGGAAAAATGTAGAATTACATTGTTTTTGACTAGGCGTGGGATAGAGGTAAGAGTAAGAGTCAATGATTAACCTAGGAGTACTTTCGATTTTTAGAATGATAGTGTGTTGTTGTTGCTTACATAGAGGTAAGCATATGCTGTCTTAAAAAGGGCAGAGATGCCGTTCAAGACCAAATAAGAAAACAAGTAACAGCATATATGAGAGAGCCAATACAAAAGCCACCATATGGGCCAATACAGAAGCCAACACAAAAAGCCCAAATAAAGGCCATTACAAAAAGCCAACATAAAAGCAAATACAATAAAGCCAACAAAAAGCCAACATAAGAGCCAATACAAAAAGCCAACATAAAAGCCAACATAAAAAGCCACCACAAAAAAAGCCGACACAACATGCCAACATAAAAAGCCAACATAAAACCAATACTCAAAAGCCAACTTAAAGCCAACATAAAAAGCCAACATGAATTGCCAACAAAAGCCAAATTAATAGCTAATGTACAAGGCCATCATAAAAAGCCAAAACAAAAAGCCAACAAAAAGTCAACATAAAAAGCCAATACAAAAAGCACACATAAAACCAATAAAAAACAACAAAAAAGCCAACACAAAAAGCCAGCACAAAAAAGCCAACATAAAAAGCCAAAAAACAACAAGGCAATACATAAGCCAACATAAAACCAATTCAAAAGGCTCCGTAAAAAGCCAACATAAAAGCCAATACAAAATCCAATACATAAAAGCCAATACAAAATCCAACAAGAGGCTAACATGAAAGTCAATACATGAACCAACATAAAAGCCAACACAAAAGCCAAACAAAAGCCAATTCAAAAGCCAACATAAAAACAATACAAAAACCAACATAAAAGCCAATAAAAAGCCAACATAAAAACCAATACAAAAGCCTACATAAAAAGCCAACATAAAAGACAATACAAAAGCAAATACATAAAATCCAATACATAAAGGCAACATAAAAATCCAATACATCAGAGCCAACATAAAATGCCAACAAAAGACCAACATAAAAGCCAATACATAAGCCAATATAAAAACAAAAAAGCCTACACAAAAGCCAACATAAATGCCAATACAAAAGCCAACATAAAAACCAATACAAAAGTCAATACATAAAAGGCAACATAAAAACCAATACAAAAGCCAATATATAAAAGCCAATACAAAAGCCAATAAAAACCCAATACAAAAGACAATACAAAAAGCCAACATAGAAAGCCAACATAAAAAGCCAACAAAAGCCAACATAAAAAGCCAACATAAAAGCCAATGTAAAAAGCCAACATAAAAGCCAACATCAAATGACAATACAAAACACCAACAAAAAGCCTACATAAAAAGCCAATACAAAAAGGAAACACAAAAAGCCAACATAAAAAGCCATTACAAAAAGCCTACTTAGAAAGCCAATACGAGAGAGGCAACATAAAAAGCCAACAAAAAGCCAACTTAAAAGCCAATACATAAACCAACATAAAACGCCAACACAAAAGCCTACCAAAATCCAACATAAAAGCCAATACAAAAGCCAATATAAAAACAATACAATAATCAACATAAAACCAATACTAAAACCAATACATAAGTCAATACATAAAATCCAACATAAAAAGACAACAAAAAACAACATAAAAAGTCAATACAAAAAGTCAAGATAAAAATCCAATAAAAAGCCATTACAAAACGCTAACATAAAAGCCAACATAAAAAAGCAAACACAAAAGCCAACATAAAATGTCAACATAATAAAGCCAACATAAAACCAATACAAAAAGCCAACATAAAAAGCAAACACAAAAGCCTACAGAAAAGTCAACACCAAAGCAAAATACAAAGCCATCATAAAAACAATACAGAAGCCAACATAAAAGCCAAAGCAAAAGCCAACATAAAACCAATAAAATAGCCAACATAAAAGACAATACAAAAGCCTACATAATAACCAATACAAAAGCCAACATAAAAGCCAATACAAAAGCCAACATAAAAGCCAACATAAAAAGGCAATCCAAAACACCAACAAAAAGCCAACATAAAAAGCCAATACAAAAAGGCAACATAAAAAGCCAACATAAGAAGCCAATACACAAAGAGAAAAGCCAACATAAAAAGCCAATACAAAAAGCCATAATTAAATGTCAGTACAAAACTGCCAACATAAAAAGCCAAAAAAGCCTACAGAAAAGCCAATACATAAGCCAACATACAAACCAATACAAATGCCTACATAAAAAGCCAATACAAAAGCCAAAACATAAAGGCCAATACAAAAAGGCATCAAAAATCCAATACATAAAAGCCAACAAATGGCCAACATAAAAGCCAATACATATACCAATATAGAAACCAAAAAAAGCCTACGCAAAACCCAACATGAAAGCCAATAGAAACGCCCACATAAAAACAATACAAAATCCATCATAAAAGCCAATACAAAAGCCAACATAAAAACCAATACAAAAGCCAATACATAAAAGCCAACATAAAAAACAATACAAAAGCCAATACATAAAAGCCAATACAAAAGCCAATACAATAACCCATTACAAAATCCAATACAAAAAGCCAACATGGAAGCCAACATAAAAGGCCAACACAAAAAAGCCAACACAAAGAGCCATCACAAGAAGCAACTTAAATGCCGATACAAAAAGGTATCATAAAAGCCAAGATAAAAAGCCAACAACAGCCAACATAAAAGCCAATGTAAAAAGTCAACATAAAAACCAACATAAAAAGACAATACAAAACACCAACAAAAGGGCAACATAAAAAGCCAATACAAAAAGGCAACATAAAAGGCCAACATAAGAAGCCAATACAAAAAGGGAAAGAAGCCAACATAAAAAGCCAATACAAAAGGCCATCATTAAAGCCAGTACAAAAATGCCAACATAAAAGCCAAAAAAGCCAACATAAAAACCAATACATAAGCCAACATACAAACCGATACAAAAGCCTACATAAAAAGACAACATAGAAGCCAATAACAAAAGCCAATACATAAAGGCCAAAACAAAAAGGCAACATAAAAATCCAATACATAAAAGCCAACATATAAAGCCAACAAAAGGCCAACAAAAATGCCAATACATATTCCAATATAAAAACAAAAAAGCCTACACAAAACCCAACATGAATGCCAATACAATGGCCAACTTAAAAACAATACAAAATCCAACATAAAAGCCAATACAAAAGCCAACATAAAAACCAATACAAAAGCCAATACATAAAAGCCAACATAGAAACCGATACAAAAGCCAATATATAAAAGCCAATATAAAAGCCAATAAAAACCAATACAAAAGCCAATACAAAAAGCCAACATAGAAGCCAACATAAAAAGCCAACACAAAAAAAACAATACAAAGAGCCATCACAAGAAGCCAACATAAAAACCGATACAAAAAGCCAACATAAAAGCCAAGATAAAAAGCCAAAATAAAAAGCCATCAAAAGCCAACATATAATGCCAATATAAAAGCCAACGTAAAAAGCCAACATAAAAGCCAACATAAAAAGACAATACAAAACACCAACAAAACGCTAACATAAAAAGCCAATACAAAAAGGCAACATAAAAAGCCAACATAAAAGGACAATACAAAAAGCCAACATTAAAAACCAACTTAAAAAGCCAATACAAAAACCCAACATAAAAGCTAACATAAAAAGCCAACATAAAATGCCAATACAAAAACCCAACTTAAGAAGCCAATACAAAAAAGCCAACATAAAAGCCAATACATAAGACGACATAAAAACCAATACAAAAGCCGACATAAAACGCCAACATAAAAGCCAATACAATAGCCAGTACATAAATGCCAATACAAATGTCCAACATAAAAATCCAATGCAAGAAAGACAACCTAAAATGCCAACACATCAACCAACATAAAAAGCCAACACATAAGCCTACGAAAACCCAACATAAAAGCAAATACAAAAGCCAACATAAAAACCAATATAGAAGCCAATAAAAAAGATATACAAATACCCAACACAAAAGCCAATACAAAAAGCCAACATAAAAGCCAACATAAAAATCCAACATAAAGTGCCGTCAAAAAAGCCAACATAAAAGCCGATACAAAAAGCCAACCTAAAAAGCCAACACAAAACGCCATCAAAAGCCAACATAAATAGCCAATGTAAGAAGCCAATATAAAAAGACAATAAAAAACACCAACAAAAAGCCAACATAAAAAGCCAATACAAAAAGGCAACATATAAAGCCTACATAAGCCAACATAAAAACCGATACAAAAGCCGCATAAAAAATAAACATAAATGCCAATACAAAAGCCAATAAATAAATGCCAATACCAAAGTCCAACATAAAAAGCCAATACAAGAAAGACAACATAAAAAGCCTACATAAAAGCCAGAAGTCTACATAAACCAACATAAAAAGCCAAAACAAAAGCCTAACAAAACCCTAAATAAAAGCCAATACTAAATCCAACATAAAACAATACACAAGACAACATAAAAACCAATACTAAAACCAATACAAAAGTAAATACATAAATGCCAATACAAATAAGCCAATATAATAAGCCAACAAAAACCCAAAATAAAAATCCATTAAAAAGCCAATACAAAAAGCCAACATAAAAGTCAACATAATAATGCCAACATAGAACCAATACAAAAAGCCAAAAAAGCATACACAAAAGCCAACATAAAAAGCCATATACAAAGCCATCATAAAAACAATACAAAGGCCAACATAAAAGCCAAAACAAAAGCCTAAATAAAACCAATACAATAGCCAATATAAAAGCCAATACAAAAGCCAACGTAAAAACCAATACAAATGCCAACATAAAAGCCAATACAAAAGCCAATATGAAAACCAATACAAAAGCCAATACATAAAAGACAATACAATTGCCAATACAATAGGCAATACAAAAACCAATACAAAAGCCAATACATAAAAGCCAACACAAAAAGCCAACATAAAAAGCCAATAAAAACCAACTTAAAAAGCCAATACAAAAAGCCATCATTAAAAGCCAGTACAAAGAAGCCAACATAAAATCCAAAAAAGCCAACATGAAAGCCAATACATAAGCCAACATACAAACCAATGCAATAGCCTACACAAAAAGCCAACATAGAAGCCAAAACAGAAGCCAATACAAAAAGGCAACATAAAAATCCAATACATAAAAACCCAACAAAAGGCCAACATAAAAGCCAATTCATAAGCCAATATTAAAACCAATAAAGCCTGGAAAAAGCCAACATAAAACCAATAAAGAAGCCAACTTAAAAAATAACAAATCCAACATAAAAGCCAATACAAGAGCCAACATACAATACAATACAAAAGCCAATACATAAAAGCTAACATAAAAACCAATACAAAAGCCAATACATAAAAGCCAATACAAAAGCCAATACAAAAACCCAATACTAAAATCAATACAAAAAGCCAGCATTAAAGCCAACAAAGAAAGCCAACATAAAAGCCAACACAACAAGCCAAAATAAATATTCATCACAAAAAGTCAACATAAAAGCCGATACAAATAGCCAACATAAAAGCCAACAAATGCCATCATAATAGCCATTGTAAAAAGCCAACATAAAAACATCAAAAAGGCAACATAAAAAGCCAATACAAAAAGGCAACATAAAAAGCCATCATGAAAAGACAATAAAAAGTCAACATAAAAAGCCAACTTAAAAAGCAAATACAAAAAGCCAACATAAAAGGTAACATAAAAAGGCAACATAAAAAGCCAATACAAAAAGCGAACTTAAGAAGCCAATACAAAAAAGCCAACATTAAAAGCCAATATAAAAGCTAAAATATAAGCCAACATAGAATCCAATACAAAAGCCATTACATAATTGCAAATACAAAAGTCCAACATAAAAAGCCAATACAATAAGGACAACATAAAAAGCCAATGAAAAGCAACATAAAAGCCAATACATAAACCAACATAAAAAGCCAACAAAAGAGCCAACCAAAACCCAACATAAAAACCAATACAAAAGCCAACATAAAAACAATGCAAAAGTCAACATAAAAACCAATACAAAAGTCAATACGTAAAAGCCAATACCAAAAAGCCAACATAAAATGCCAATACAAAAATCCAAGATAAAAAGCCAATAAAAAGCCATTACAAAACGCTAACATAAAAGCCAACATAAAAAAGCCATCACAAAAAGCCAACATAAAAATCAAGATCATAAAGCCAACATAAATCCAACACAAATAGCCAACATAAAAAGCCAACACAAAAGTCTACATAAAAGCCAAATACAAAGCCATCATAAAAATAATACAAAAGCCAACATAAAAGTCAAAACAAAAGCCAACATAAAAACCAATACAAAAGCCAACGTAAATAGCCAACAAAAAAAATAATACAAAAAGCCAACACAAAAATCCAATACAAAAAACAACATAAAAAGACAACATATAAGCCAACAAAAGAGCCAATATAAAATCCAATACAAATAGCCAACATAAAAGCCAATACATAAAGCCAACAAAAAGTCAACATAAAAGCCAACACAAAAAACAACCAAATGCCAATATCAGAAGCCAACAAAGGAGCCATTAAAAGGCCAACATAAGAGCCAACATAAAAAGCCAACACAAAAAAGCCAATACAAAAAGACAACATAAATAGCCAACATAATAGCCAATACAAAAAGCCAACTTAAAAGCCAAATACAAAGCCATCATAAAAACAACACAAAAGCCAACATAAGAGCCAAAACAAAAGCCAACATAAAAACCAATACAAAAGCCAACATGAAAAGCCAACATAAAAACTAGTACAAAAAGCCAACACAAAAATCCAATACAAAAACCTACATAAAAAGCAAACAAACAAGCCAACATAAACTCCAATACAAATAGCTAACATAAAAGCAAACATAAAAAGCCAACATGAACATCCAACAAAAGCCAACATTAAAAGCCGACATAAAAAGCCAGCATAAAATCCAACATAACAGCCAACGTATAAAGTCAACACAAAAAGCCAAAAAAGCACATAAACCAATACAAAAGCCACCATAAAAATCCTCCATGAATGCCCATACAAAAAGCCAACATAAAAATCCAACATAAAAGCCAACATGATTAGCCAACATAAAATCCAACATAAAAAGCCAACATAAATGCCAACATAAATAGCCAGCATAAAAGCCAACATAAAAGACAACATAATTAGCCAACATAAAAGCCAACATTAAAAGCCAACAAAATCAACTTAAATGACAACATCAAAAGCCAACATAAAAGCCAATATAAAAAAGGCGACATAAAAGCCAATTCAAATCCAACATAAAAGCCAACATATAAGCCAATAGAATAGCCAAAACAAAAGCCAACATAAAAGTCAAAATTAAAAAGTCAACATAAGAAAAAGGAAGGAAGGAAGCTTGTAGTTTAACGTGACCGTCAATTTCGCGATCATAAGCCACGGGACATCAGTTTTACGTGGAATCCGAACCACAGGACATGCCATTTCACATCGAAAATCTCACATGCATTGACCGGGAATCGAACCCGGTCCGCCTTGGTGAGAGGCATACAGCTTGACCGCTGCGCCACCACGCCCCTCAACATAAGAAGCCAACATATAAAGCCAACATAAAAGCCAGCGTAAAAGCCAACACAAAAGCCAATACAATAGCCAACACAAAAGCAAAATAAAAAGCCAACATAAAAGGCAATACATAAAAGCCTACATAAAAAGCCAACATAAAACTCAACATAAAAGCCAACATTGAAAGCCAACATAAAAGCCAACACAAAAGTCACCACAAAAGCTAACATAAATGCCAACATAAAAAGCCAACATAAAAGCCAATACAATAAGCCAGCAAAATTAGCCAACATAAAGGCCTACACAAAAGCCAACATAATAGCCAACACATAAACCAATACATAAGCCGATTGTAAAATGTTAAACACTTGCCTAGTATTTCATTTTAGGAATTGCAACATTCCCATACAATTACGTCATTTAACTTTTTGTTACGTCATGCAACAAGTTAAATCTTGTTAGAGTTCTAATCGTTAACCTTTGCCAATGTTCGATAGAGTGACCTTGAAAAGTAGCCGAAACTCCGTAGCGGAAAGCATATCGTGACCCGTTTCTTACCTATATAATGATAAAAGAGTAATTGATTCGAATGGTATAGCTACACATGCCTATGGTCATTGCTCAACCATTAACCACGCTTAAAGGGTTAAGTTATGGATATGAAAATCCTAAAACTAGAAATACATTACTGTAAAACAAAACCACCATTCAAGCAACAAGAAAAGAAGAAAATGGTGTTCATACTCAAAAATAAGGATAAAAAATAGAAAACAAATAAAACCAACGGTACAGTTTATAACAAATGTATTATGTGTAAATATTGTAAATGTTATTGAAATGAATAACAAGAAGTTCCGTGACGAACTAAAGAGCCTACTTTCCATGCCAATGATTAATCTACAGTATATGAACCTATCTAGAAAAATGACGAAATTAAGTTGGTAATATCGAAATGTCTAATTAGTTCGAAATACACCTGGTATAATGTAGCCTAATAGAGCACTACAGTTGGCAGCCCTGGTGACTGAATATATTCTTAGTTCCATCTCTTATGGTACAGAATACAAAATTTGGTTGAAGTCCAATGGACGTTACATGCAGTTAGACACTAGATCTTTCAGCACGCGTAAAGGCATGTTGGCAACAATGTAATGCGTTGCTGATCAGAAATAATTTGAAATATTATGATATCTTGTTGTGCCAATTATGGATGAAATCCATTTGTTAGTATAGAAGTTACATGTATTTTAAAATTGGACCTATCAGCAGGCATAGAATCATGTTGGCAGCACTGAATCATATTAATTACTCCAAATTAATCTAGAATGTCAGGTCCTATACGTGTGCAAAGTATAGAGCTGTTGGCTTGCATACTTTCTCATATATTGATATTAGGGTAAAAACATATAGACAGCATTTATTAACAGTTGGCAGTCCTGATTGCTCTTAAGAATACTTATAGTCATACCTGTTATGTTACACATAGCACATACGAAATTTGGTTGAAATCCAACTGATAGTATAGAAGTTACATGTATTTAAAAATTTGTATTATCAGCAAGCTTATAATCATGTTGGTAGACCTGATGTACATAAGTTACTCCAAATGAATGTAAAATGTCAGGTACTATACGTGTGCATAGTTTAAAAGCTGTCGGCTTGCATACTTTCTGATATATTGGTATTTGGATAAAAAAAAGAGAGAGAGCATTTATTAACAGTTGGCAGCCCTGGTGGCTCTTAAGAATACGCTCAGTCATATATGTTTATGTACAGATATTACATACAAAATTTGGTTGAAATCCAATTGATAGTGTAGAAGTTATATGCATTAAAAAATTGGACCTATCAAAAGGCTTAACATTATTTTGGCAACACTGTCATATATGGCATCCTGGAAATTAAACTGCAATAGTATTATCTACATGTGTGCCAATTTTGGAATAGCTCCCATGCATACCTTCCAAGATATCCAACATGGAGCTCAAATTTCTAGTGCGTTTTTTCAGCAGTTGGTAGCACTGACATCATTTTCAAATATGAACGTGAGCTATTCCGGTATACATCTTTACTCATACTAAATTTGGTTTCGATTGCTGCAGCCGTTTAGGAGTTGATAGGGGGGCCAGACAGACAGGCAGACACACATTTTCCCGGATCGATCTCATAAGTCTACTTTTTCCTCATTTTTGCAAAATGTGAAAAGTAGGCTAAAAATATTGTATGGACACTGCTTGTACTTCGCTAATTACTACCCACCTCCCACTCCTAATCCAAACTGTTAACCTCTAGTAATCTTGAGAAATTTCTCTTAGTTAGCTGAAGCTAGGCAGCCAAAAGTGTAGTAGAACCCATTTATTACCTATAGGCTTTGGGCTAAGGTATACAGCCTTGTTATATGTAATGAAAGATCGTGTTTCACAAATGTGTGCTTTCGATATGGACTAAATCAAAAACATGTAAACAACAAAATTGGAAATTCCGTTTTTCAATATTGACAAAACACAACAATGTTAAACTGATATTTTTAAAATTGTAAATTGGAATGGAAAATTGCAATGTGTAAAATAATAAAATGAAAAAAAATGACCAAAAGCTTTTACTTTTTAAAACTTAACTGACTTTGTAATCCTAAGCTGGTTTTGCGAAGCGAACATCTTGCACAGTAGCCACAGTGCAAGTGTTAGCTTTACCTTACTCTCTATAAGACTAGCATAAAGATAGTTGCGTGTTCCCTTATATACCTTGGGTGTGTTGATTAGTCTTTGGCTTAGCTTTAAAGGTTAGGTTTGGTAAAGTTAGGTTAGGTAGAGTTAGGTGTGGACATGTTTGGTTAGGTAAACTAAGGTTAGGTGAAGTTAGGTTAGGTAAGGTTAGGTTAGGTTAGGTCAAGTTAGTTAAGGTTAGGAAAGGTTATGTTAGTTAAGGTTAGGAAAAGTTAGGTTAGGTATGTGACCTTGTAATTTACTCATTTCGGAAAAACTAAAATGTAAAATCTAAAATTAAAAATATAAAATGTAAAATTTAAATGTAAAATTAAAATTAAAACAAAATCTAAAATCTAATATCTTAAAATCTAAAATCTAAAAATAAAAAAATAAAATCTAAAATGTAAAAATAGAAAATCTTACATGCATTAATTTAAATCTTTAAATGAGGTTTCTGTGGGATAAAACACAAAGATGTGATACAATTCTTGTTGCAGGCTGAGAATACAAAACACAATGATAAGTATTCACCAAGGGATTGGGATGAGGTAGAACCCAAGTGGGCCTTTGGTCATGGTACCTTCTCCATGACACCATTCCTCTTCATACTTGGCACGATATGGATACGGGAGCATAACCGAGTATGTGATGTACTCCAAAATGAGCACTCACATTGGGATGATGAACGCCTCTACCAGACAGCCAGATTAATTGTTACTGGTAAGTACCTATATAAACCTTCAAGTCATTTGCTGTTCAATAATATAACAGAGAGCCATAGTAAACAAATCTTAGGTGAGCACCTGACAGATGGCTAGTTGTTCAAGAATAAGTCCTGGTTTACATGGTCATAAATTTCAACCATATAGTTGTTACTTCATCAAAGTTGCTTTGTACTTCAACAGTTGTTGGACAATAATACCATGTAACAACAACACTAGGAAGAGCAGCTTCAACCTTTTTACGTTCGTGCTGTAGAAGTTGATTCTGTAGCTAACAAGGAATGTGCAAATGGTTTTCCTTCTTTTTTTCCTCAACTTAGTTGGTTGGTCCCTTAGGTTAGGGGCTGCGAAAACGCGGTCATGTAGCCCCCGTATACTTTGGGTGTGTGTAGAATTTGTCTGATAATCGGTGTTAATTGTGATGGCTGTATTAGTGTGTGTTATCTGTGATTCAAGTAGAAGGACTGCAGACGGTTAATTTTTAAAGTAGTTCCTACTTTTGCTACCAAATGTTACCGTCAACAACACTTAGCTGCGGACTTGGCTACTAGATGCCATCGCAATCAGCACCTGGTGACGAACGTTGAAACTAATATAGCGTTATCAAACTAACCTACACATTTTATCTTCCACAAGTGTAGTTAGTGGAAGGTTCGTTTTCACGCCATAAATCTATGACAAGGGACCGCCGGCTTTACTTCCCGTCCGAAGGAAGGCATACTGAGGGATTTTTAACGCTCTTAAAAAATCCGACGACTTCAGCCAGGTTTGAACCCGCAATCTTGGGCATAGAAGATCAGCATGCTACCAACTACGCCACCGAAGCCTCTGTTCCTCAACTTACACGTCAAAATGTATGGATAAAGCGCACATGCGTTCGACTGAGGCAATGTCTGACGAGTAGAGCACGGTTCTGTTTCGTTAAGAGCTGAACTCCATTCCTGCTAGCAGATGTTGATTGAAACTAGCGTTCTACTGTTGTAAATAGAGAAAAAAATGATGATGGGTTTACAAAACAATGAGAATGGCATGTACTGTTGTTGATGTCCGCCAGGGGTAGGATCACGTATAATGGAGCTTCGTATTATGTCGGCTTATACAGAAGAACTGGAATTCGTTTGTGGCTTCAGAGGAGTATTAGTTGTTTTGTGTGTGGTGCTAAAGGTGTATTGGTGTTATCTTGTGAATTGTTTCGTGGATAATAGTGTTTTTGGGGTAATATTTAATAAGAATTTTGTGCCAGAAATATCCGCCATCTTGATAATTGCGACAATCATTCCATAGATAACACAATCTAGAGTATGAATGTAGACGCATCGATCGTACTAATGGATCCTCTTGAGGGTACTTACGGCAACGAGGAAACAAATGTGACCATGGTCCCCTGCCCCCACTGCGGAAAATTCTTTGTATCTTGTCGCGGAGTTTCTATCCACATAAGTAGAGCCCATTCTGACGTACATCGAAATGTTCTTGTACAACGCCAGACGCAATCCACGCAGAATGAATGGACCCATCCCGAATTCTCTCAAAATGAACGGCACGTTTTAGTTGCACCGTTAGTAACCTAAATTTTGATGAATAAGTCCAACAATTCGTCCACTTCTTGGCGAATGCCATCGATCTTCTACCTGGCCCAAAACACCCTGCTAGGAAGTATTATGAGGCCAGGAAAAATAGCCGTAACATAAATACTCAAAGATCATATAAGCAAAGTTCTAATCCTGAGAGGTCTACGAAGAAGGACAGAGAAAAACGCCGTGATAAGTATAAATACCAGCTAGCACAATTTAATTACTACAACCAACGTCGGAAAGTAATTCGATCAGTACTTATGAATGATAAACCTAGTTGTGGGATTGATGAGGAAACCGTGTACGATGCATTCAATTCACATTTCTCTAACTCCAATGACAATGTCAAACAAGAATACATCTCATCGCTCAATTATACTGAGATAATCACTTTAGATGATACATACGTAACAACAATAAGTAAGGAAGAAATATCCATCGCAATAAATATGATACAATCTGATACTGCCCCTGGTCCTGATCACGTCTTACCTAGAGTTGTGAAAGATGGAATGGCGATAGAAATTATCGCTCTAATTGCCACAAGAATGCTGCAGACGGGACATGTTCCTCCTTGCTTTCAGAGAGCCAGAACGGTATTGGTTGATAAAGGGGGGTATTCAGATGATATTTCGAACTGGAGACCAATCACAATTGTTTCCGTAGTTCGCAGGGCCATCGAAAGAGTGCTAGACAGACGTCTCAGAGAGTTCATCTCATTCAATGAGCATCAGCGTGGATTTACTCGATCACCTGGTACGCTTATGAACACATCCTTGCTTAGATCAACTATGGTATCAGCAAAAACTCAGAAACGTAACGTCACTATCGTCTTCTTAGATATCAGAAAGGCATTTGATAACATCGGACACCTGCATTTAAAGAAATCACTTGAAGTATCTCCTGTACCTTCTAAATTAGCTACTATAGTTCTAAATCTGCAGTCAATTAACCAGACTTGCGTAGAAGTTAATCGTAAAAGAACAAAGCCCATTGTTGTAGGACGTGGTGTAATGCAAGGGTCTCCACTCTCGCCCACATTATACAATTTGGCCACAGATCACATACTAACTGAATTGTCTGAAGAATCAATTGCTAGTGAGTTTGGATACAACCTAGTTCCGAGTTTATGTCCAGTAACAGTGCTTGGCTTTGCAGACGACGCGGTTCTGATAGCTAAGGATGAAAAATCAGCTTTGGAGCTTACTCGAATGGCCATGTCAAGATTCCAAACTATTGGGTTGGAAATAAATCTCGCAATATCTGTAGCTATCAATATTTGCAAAGGAAACTAACTACCAACAACCTTGAAATCTCGCCAGACACCGTTATCTCATGCATATCTTCTGACGAATGCGTTCGTTACCTAGGCATAAATTTTTCTGACGTCTGTCTTTTCAAACCACAAGAGGCCCTGACGGATCTGAAAGACAAACTCGACCTCCTTTCGTCTAGCCCGCTATTACATCCCGACCAAAAGTTCTGTATTATGAACACTTCCACTTGTCCATCCCTCATCTATACGTTCCAGGCAATGCCATTAAAATCAATTCCAATGAAATTTCTAGACGATGCCGACAAAATGATAAAGGGAGCTTTGAAAAATATAATTCAATTACCCACAGATACTCCAGACGCATTGGTCTATACTCACCGAAAGTACAAAGGTCTTGGATTATTTAGGATGCAACGGGAGGCTGTGCTTCAGCAAATAAATGGTTTACGAACTCTCAGAAAAACACAAAACGAATACATTCTGAACACAAGAGACATTGGAAAAGAGGTCGACATTTGTTTCACAAAACTTGGCGGAGGTGGACCACAAACATTTTTTAGTTCTGGAGATAACTTTGTAGACACTCAAAAAGTACGGTCATATTTAAGAGATCAGCAGTTTGAAGCGTGGTGTCGGTTACCTCTGAAAGGAAAAGGGGTCATTCTCTACAAGCAGTTCACGCCACCTAATAAATGGGTGTGGCACCACAAGAGTCTTTCCAGCTCTGAATGGAAGGATGGACTGAAGCTGGTATGTAATGTAGCCGCAGTTAGAGCTGTACCAGGCAGAAGCCGGGACGATAACCGTTGTCGCCGCTGTGGCAACGAGATTGAAACCCTCCCTCATGTCCTTGGGTTCTGCAATTATGGTGAGGCTCTACGTAACACAAGACATCACTCAGTAAGATCCATCCTTGCGGAGAGTCTGAGAGATGTTGGCTTCGTGGTGCATGAAGAAGTTTCAGGGCTAGCCACGCAAGGCAGTACCAGGCGCATAGACATCATAGCCTACGAGGAAGATAAAAAGAAGGGTTATATATTGGATCCAACCGTGCGTTTTGAGACCCATGCCGAGCAGCCAGATGAAGTAAACAAAGAAAAGAAGGATATTAACGAGCCTACAGTTCTTTTCTACAAGGAAAAATACCACCTTCAAGAAATAGTAGTTATTGGGTTATTAGTGTTGCCCCGGGGAACAATACCTTCTCTCTTTGCTGCTACGTGTAGAAAATTTCAGATCTCAAATGCCACCATTAATACCATAGCAATAACAGCCCTTAAAAGATCTATTAGTATTTTGAGAAACCACTTATATTCCTAAATTATGAGTATATTAAGGCTGAACAGCTGTGGCGTCTAGTAGCTGAGTTCTGAACTAAGCCTAGTAGTCGTTGACGGTGGCGTTTGGCGGCAAAAGTAGGAACTATTTGAAAAATTCTAAGTTGCAGTCTGCACTTAAATTAAAAAACAGATACACACATTAATACAGCCATCACAATTAACACCGGTTATCAGACAGATTCTACACACACCCAAAGAACACGGGGCTACATGACCGCGTTGTCGCAGCCCCTAAACTTAAGAACCAACCAACCAACCAGCTATTTTAATTATTTATTTTTAGTTGCGGTTTGCCCTCTCTTCAGGTCTTTTATTCTAATTTATATGTATAAGATATATTTCATAGTTCAATACTCATAGTTTGTTAACCTTCTCTTATTTCTTTTTTCACCTTATTATGATAGTTAAGCTTTGTATATTATCAGCCTTGTAAGTCGAGGAAGCATAAGAAATAAAAAAATACAGTACATGACTGTATGCTCATACAATACAACCTGCCTTCAACGCCCCCTTTATGGAAACTTGTCTTAAACAAGTGGAACTTAGTGGTGACAAACGTGTTAATTTTCCTTCATTAAACGTAAACTGCGTTAGGCTACGTCGACAACGAAAATCAAAATACGCATTTCAACGGATAATATTTAAGTTCTATAATGCAGTGTTTAGAAAATTTTCAAGCACCCTGTTTTTTTTGTTTTTTCTTTGTTTTTTTTTTAGCGTATGGCTTTTAGTGCCGGGAGTGTCCGAGGACATGTTCGGCTCGCCAGTTTTGTAGCTACTTCGAGACGGACACCCAATGGGTGAGCTACAAGTACCGTTGGGGAGGAAAGTTGGAAGGGAGGGTCGAGGAGTTGGAAGGTAGTGGCTGTGGCCTATAGTTAAGGATCAACCCCGGCATTTGCCTGGAAGGAAGATGGGAAACCACAGAAGACCATCTTCAAGGTTGCCGGCGGGGGGATTCGAACCTCCTCGCCTCCCGGATGTGAGCGACTGCCAACAGTCATGCCGCAACGACCTCGGCTAACTCACCCGGTAAGCACCCTGTGAAAGTCTACCTTGTCTACTGTAGTAGTTGATTCTGTAGCTAACAGGGACTGTGCAAAAGGGTTTCCTTCTTTTGATCCTCAACTTACACTTCAAAGTGTATGGATAATTGTCTGTTTCCTGTTCCCCAGGCCTTTCCCAATGGTTGCTGTAATGAGTTGTCAATCACATGCTTGTCTTTGTCTCAGCCCTTGTCAATCAACTTTAAACTGAGCACTTTCAATCTTACACTATGGTTCTGACATAGTCCGGCAGTAGTCATTATGTTTTAGAAAGCAACAGTTGAGTTTGATCTTGACAAGAGAATAAAAGCGATACAGCACTGTAATAATACGTAGCAGTAATATGTAAATACAACACTGAATAAGACATGTACACCATTTTATTTTTTCTCCTCATGTCCGTCTTATGCATGTCTATGATTTAATTAGTTTAGCATAGCTACTCTGTCAGCTGGAAATCTATATTTAACGGATAATTTGCGAGTCATGTTCGCTTCCGTAGAAGGCAGGTTTTAATGTACGAATAAAACATTATTAAACTTTTACCGTTCTTTTTATTGCACCATCAACTAATTGTTAGTCAGGTACTGTGTCATGTGATATAGTTGGTTATCACTTATGAATTGACTGTGCGTTTGTATGCGTAAGGGCCAGTTGTTCCATCTCCTTTTATACGTCATGCAAACTTCGGTTGTGTAACCACCTGTTGGTTACTAACCGTCTGTTGGAATTTTGCATGTTGCACCAGCTATTTAAAACTAGTTTTGTCTAACCAAGACCGACTACAATAAATCAGACCGCAATGCCACTACCGATACCGTAGAACATGGCGGAAATCGTAGTGGATTGTTTACATTTGTTGAACCAACATTTTAGTTTTGTCTACTGCCAGAATTTCGTTCAAATGTCGCATATCTCAAGTGATTTCGTGCTGTTATTTATTGTAATAGTGTACCTTAAGTAGTGTAGTGCACTGTGAATAATTATAAATTCCGGTGATACCTAATGTGAGAATAATTGTCTGTTCATTGTTATTGTCTGTGAACCCGGCTGTAAATTTAATACTGCTGCAGATATTTCATTTTTTAAATTTCCTAAAGAAAGAGAAGTGGATGAGAAATATTCTCCGGGATAATTTTCGAAATTAAAACAGTTGTATGTTGTGGTTAGGAAAATTCCCTAATAACCCCCTGATGCCATTCCAGTAGGTGGTGTTGGCCATTCCGACAATTTTCACAAATCAACCGTCCTACCACACAACTCCTGTTTGTTAGAGTAGATGATGGTAGTTTTAATGGCATACCATGAGTGTCAGTGTGTTCTAAAGTGCCAAGTTCTTTAAGTGTAATGTATTCTATAAGAATCGTGAATCAAGAATCTTTGTGTGATTGTGGGCAAATTGAATTGGATACTGCAGTCTTATGGAAGCAGTGATTTAAAATGCGACAGGTATGTAAATAGAATTACTGTTAGTATCACAAGCAAGTGGACCTGGGGCGTTAACCCCAGATTAGGTTCGTTTTTGTATATAACACATTAATAAAATAGAATTTATGTCCGTTACTAGGTTAGGTAGGCCTACTGCCTGGCCGAAAATTACTTTCAGTACCACAGGCAAGGGGGTCTCGGGCGTTAGCCGCTGGTTAGGTTTGTTTTTGTATGTAAAACATTACCTAATAAGATAGAATTTATGTCAGCTACTAGGTTAGGTTTTTATATATAAAGCCTTCAAGAACCAACTGATTGGCCTTCCGTTGGAATTCCATACACATCGAATTTGAAGAATGACAAGTTGATAATACAGTAAATTTTCATTTTAAAGAGTTTGTAACAGTCAATTGAGTGTTATTGGCAAATGCTATTTGAAATAATGAACAAAATGATAGTACCTGTGCGCCATCTGTTGGAGCTAGTTCAGGATGCCCCTATCCTATACAAACAGATAGAAGCGAGTGCGCTCTAATAGCTCTCTCCGCGCAAAACAAACAACACACGACCGTGTTTACGGTATACGTAGGGTTGGCAATATCTTATTTGTCAAATAAGCCACGCCTACAATGGCCGACACAACTCAAATTTCACTATATAGGCCTAAGTCGTGTTATAAATTGGGATGGTGGGTGGGTTATAAACAGCGGAGGAGACAACATCTATTAGCAGATCACTGTTGTTAAAAAAAAGGCAGTCATCGGAACGCGTTAGCCTGTAACCATTGTCAAAAACCATTGGATTGGACAAATCGAAGGTTAGAATGGTCTGGTGCAGTTGCCGCTTTGACCGCTCGCAGCTATTGGGGCAGGTTGACACAAAACCATTGATCTGGACGTGTTAGGCTGTAACCATTGGATTGGACAAAACGGAGGTTAGAATGGCCAGGTGTTGGTGCGGCATAGTACCAAAACGGTGAGGTTGGCAGTACTGTTTTGATGATGGTTGATGTGAATAATGGCATCCACAGCTGGAAATTCGTCTATAGCCTATAATAATAAGGGATTATTGCAGCCATTGGCTATGCATATAATGAATAAAATCTAAAATCGTACAGTAAACTAATTGTTATTCCCTAGGAATATCAAAGATTCATGTCTTAATGTGCAGAATATAGCGTGGGATCTTCCACATTGTTCGCCACAGCGCTCACACAAACATTCGTCACACGGATGATGGAACTTTTTGGTGCGACACAGTTTATAACGGAAACCATGTATGGCAACGCGCGTGAGAATATGTCTCAGCCATTGAACTGGAATGCCGACTGTATGGGAGGAAAATGCGGTCTGTTGGTGCGACTAGTTACTCCTGGTAGTGCATGTCAAGGAGGAGAATTTGACGTATACGAACGAAAGGATGATGTACGTACGACGAGATACAAGTAAAAGGGGTACTTTTGAACATTTAGGCGAACGGTAAACTAAACGGGACTTAACGCCGAAATACATATTTCAAAACATCATGTAGTAATTTGATACTTAAAATGGCTAGGAATACACGCCAACATAAAACATTATATTGCAGCCTGATTGTTCATCATTTTATCCTTAGATCAAAGGCAGCATACACAATAACTATATGCCTACTGGCAAAAAATACAAGCCGCACGTACACTAAAATAAAATAAAAATAAGGTTAGGCTGGGAATGACTAAGAATACAGAAAAAAAAATATGTTAATTGGTATTCAACGTTTTTATTAACTCAAAGTCAGCATTCATATGTGTGTGAATATGCATAAGCCTACAACTAAACAATTAAATAGATTCTTAGTGAACAAAAATACATAGCCTACTTTATTTATACAAAACACCCACATGTTCAGTATTCTTCAAAGTAATGGGGCGTGGTGGCGCAGTGGTCAAGCTATTCGCCTCTCACCAAGGTGGACCAGGTTTGATTCACGGTCATTGCAAGTGAGATTTTTGAAGTGAAATGCCATGTCCTGTGGTTCGGATTCCACGTAAAATGGAGGTCCCTTGGCTCATGATCACAAGATTAACGGTCACGTAAAACTACAAGCTTCTTTTTCTTCAAAGCAGGCCGAAACTTAGACCTCACATAAGTCATACAGCAAATGAACAGGTCCTGCAGGGAAGATCCCTTAAGCCGAATTATTTTTATCGTCTCCAAGCCTGACATCATAAAAGTATACTGGAAAATGTGAAATTTTATGCCTATGCTGATGAAGAAAGTAACAGTAAATATTAGGCTACTTGTCGTTCAATAACTCTCGGTCTTTTCTTGGGTGGCTGAAGCCGATGCTGCGGGAAATTGCAAATTGCAGGTACCGCATCGCATCATCTTTAAGCAGTGGTTTGTTTCTATTTGAATGAAACAAGTAGCATGCTTATAAAAGTGTTCACAGCTATAACCCATTTCTTTAATAGGCCTACATCTGGGCGTTTCCATGGAAATCTGTAACATAAGCGTAGGTTATAATTCTGTGACTAATGACTTATAACCTACAATAGGGCCTACGTGTATTTGTCATGTGCTATTTAGGCCTATGTCAAAATTTGATGTAAGACGTATCCATAAACGCAGAATAGGCTACTTCATTACAAATCTCAATTCTAAAATAAAGTAGACCGTAAACCTACCGTATTATTGGACAATACCATACATATGACGTTGCATAGAGGTACGTACTATCAAATATATGAAAATAATCACGACATATCAGCTGACTTGCAACCTAGAGTTAAATGGTATGACAGTTTTTGGTGCGACTAGTTACGCCTGGTAGTGCACCAGGAAGCAGTTTTCAGCGAGGGTTACCATGGGAGGAGTTGTTCCAGTAGTACCTACAGTTCAATGGTCTCAGCTCGTACCCCCCATTCTTCCAATCGTCAAAAATCATAGCGTCCGTGGCGCAAAAATCCTACCAAATGTCCTTTGACCCTAGTGTGTCCATGAGTTTTACATATCCTGGAGTAGAAGGTAGCAACATTTGAAGTCGGAGTTCTTCTACATTATAAACCTCGCAAGTCACCTCTTACACCGGTCTTGAAGGTGTATACTTTGATACACCCAAGGCCTTCTTTATGTAAGTTGCCTTCAGTTGCTCCATATTGTTCCAAATACTTCATATTTAAATGTGTCCAAATGCTCTCCAGTCCATAAGTCACAATACGGGTAACTTTTAACCGCAAAAGTTTTAAGGCTGTTTTTATAGATAGCTTAGTCAAATGTTTTATGTCGTTGATGACTTTGGTAGCGACGCTGGGTCTATCCTTGATGTGCAGTGTGAAAACGTTGCCAGTTGACTGTGAAAAATTTCTGGCTTTCCCCCTTTCCTAAAGGTCATAGATTTAGTCTTGTTTCTGTTTAACCTAAGGTCATTGTGTAACGCCCATCATTCTAAAGCGTCGAGAGCAGATTGTAATTCGACCTGTGAACTTGAAGCGAGCACCATGTCATCTGCATATATAAATGAGATTACCCTCTCTGATAATATATCTGTGATATTATCTGCCATAGCAGTGATAAATAACAGAGGGCTTTATGGGTCTCCTTGTAGCACGCCTGTAGTCTGCTCTATTGGGCTTGATGTTGTAATGCCATCGTTAATGACTATATTGTTAGAGCCTAAAATACTTTTGACAAGACGTTTCGTGTAGCTGTTAAGTTACCTCTCAATAGTCTGTCTAGTTTTTCCAATATTTTCTTCCTGCTAATCGAGTCAAAAGCTTAAGAGAAGTCAATGAATATGGATTGTAACTTTCCCTTCGGTACTGACAGGGTAGACGCAATCTCAGTTTGAAGACCTAGAATTGCCTGGATTGTGCATCTTCCTCTCCTGAAGCCAAATTGTGAGTCGCAATGCTATTTGGGATGGCTGGGTGGGTTACATACAGAGGAGGAGGAAGCATCTATTAAAACATCATTCCCTGATTTATTTCTCGTTGTTTGATAAGGTATTTTGGCTAATTCATGTACTATAGAGAATATAATCGCTCGTTCTACTTTCATTCAGTGCTACCATTCTGTTTTAGACCACCTCGTTGTGTAGTGCCTAGCGTTCTTGGCTGTCGTCCCGGAGGACCGGGTTTGATTCTCCAGCTCTGCCAAGAAATTTAATTCTCAAGTGAGGGCTGGGACGGGGTGCACTCAGCCTCTTGAAGCAACTTAGTAGAGGAGGGTTCAATTCCCACCTCAGTCATCCTGGAAGTGGTTTTCCATGGTTTCCCCACTTCTAATCCAGGCGAATGCCAGGATGGTTCCTAACTTAAGTCCATGGCCGCTTCCTTCCCATTACAATCCCCAATTTACAAACACACTAGTTCAGCCATAACAATAACACAGGTTATCACACAAATTCCACACACAAATACATGGGGCTACAAGACCACGATGTCGTAGCCCCTAATATAAGCAACCATTTATATTTGCATTTTATATTTGCTTAGGCCCTTCATGGGCTGTATAGTGTCAGGGGTTGACTTTGTTGTTGGTTGACTATTCTTGTAGTTCCATTTAGAAGTATTTGCATTTTTTTAACATTATGTCTTACCTCTGCTTTATTTATGTCTGTATTTTTAGCTACTGTCTGTTGGCGTTGCTTGTAGCGAAGTACATCAAGGTTTCATATTGAATTTGTGCCTTATTACATAAAAACCTGTAATTTCTGGTAGAATTTAATCAATTATGCGAATGTTTGAGTTCGAATTTGCCGCTATTTCGAAGGCGCCATGCCCGCCAGTCGCTACAGCTGTTCCCCTACGATTTCCGCCATCTTGGATTTGATGTTACGGTCTGAGATATTGTAGTCGGTCTTGGTCTAACAGACCACCGCACCTTTTAGAAGGCCATGATCGAGAATGTTTTCAGCTGTTGGCAAGAGAAACTCTATAATCTGATCAGTAAAAGTAAGGTAAGATGCAAGGAGTAGAGAATACTATCATGATCGTTTCTTTATTCTATGACGTAAAGATAGCGACAAAGAAACCGGGTAAGTTAGCCGAGGTCGTTGCGGCATGACTGTTGGCAGTCGCTCACATCCGGGAGGCGAGGAGGTTCGAATCCCCCCGCCGGCAACCTTGAAGATGGTCTTCTGTGGTTTCCCATCTTCCTTCCAGGCAAATGCCGGGGTTGGTCCTTAACTATAGGCCACAGCCGCTACCTTCCAACTCCTCGACCCTCCCTTCCAACTTTCCTCCCCAACGGTACTTGTAGCTCACCCATTGGGTGTCCGTCTCGAAGCAGCTACAAAACTGGCGAGCCGAACATGTCCTCGGACACTCCCGGCTTTAAAAGCCATACGCTAAAAAAAAAAAAAAAGCGGCAAAGAAGATGCACGAAACTTGGCACGAAACAACATTACAGATAATTTTGTCATCAATTGCTTCTCTTTGACTAACTTTGAACGGGAATTTCAAAAAAGGACAAATCTGTGTATACGTAATTCTAGTGCCGATACTGATCACCATGGCCACTACACTACATAAAATGTTCGCCCCTAATTGAATTCCGAGAGTATGAGGCTAAATACACCCAGTTCCAACTTTCATAATAAGATTAAAATTTATCGTGAAAAAATCGAACCAAGGTCGAGTGGGACACTACCATACTTACTGCTAGACCATGACAGTAATCTTTTTAGCCTCGAATACAAATGCTCAAAAAATAAGTTATAAAATATGTATGTACCAGAAAATACATTTTGGAAGCATTCATTTGAAGTATGGCATTCCTTTATTAAACTCAGTCTTGGTGCAGGGCTTTGAAAGCAATACCCATAAGCGACCCGTGTTCTAAAATCGTTGATGCGGCTTCGGTGGCGTAGTTGGTAGCATGCTGAGCTTCTATGCCAAGATCGCGGCTTCAAACCCGGTCAAAGTCGTTGGATTTTTAAGAGCGTTAAAAGTCCCTCTATGCCTTCCTTCGGAGGGGACGTAAAGCCGTGCGGGCCCATGTCATAGATTTATGGCATGTAAAAGAACATTCCACTAACTACATTTGTGTGAGGGTAAATTCCTAGTTGAGATTTGATTAGCGCTCTATTAGATTCCAACGTTCGTCGCCAGGTGCTGGTTGCGGTAACATCTAGTGGCCATGTTTGCAGCTAGGTGTCATTGACGGTAGCATTTGGTAGCAAAATTGGGAAATACTTGAAATCGATCGTCTGCAGTCCTTACCTAAATTACAGATGACACACACTAATACAGTCATCACAATTAACACCGGTTATCAGACAGATTCTACACACATCCAAAGTACACGGGGCTAATTGACCGCGTTATCGCAGCCCCTAAACTAAGCAACCAACCAACCAAACTCAATGAGCCCACCGGCTTGGTTCAAGTCTTCAAATTTAACATAACTTGGGAGACTTCCGTCTCTACAATACTGTTCCTGTACCTCATCAGAATTAGAGTGGAATGAATTTCTATTTAAAATGTAAAAAACAAAGCAACTTGCTAATTTAAGTCCTTATCAACTTCAAAATATACCTAGTGTCCATTTCATAATTTTCTTGTGGTGTCACCGTTTGTTACCGTGTGGAATATTGATGCCTCTGGCAATATTTTTTTAATACTCCCGGCTATCTTGACAGGTACCGTATGAGAATATTTCTCAACCCTCCAATAACACAGGGCACAGATTTAAAATACCAGTGGCCTCAGTACTAAGGATATAAGGTATCTATCTGCCGTATGTAGAAGATGTTATTGCAGACACGACACAAGAAAGAGTAAGAACACGAACAACACTCTTGAGATTATTTGCATCTCCATAAAAATATGGAATGAACTTGATGGGTAATGATGACTTAAATACAAAACTTATTTCACTATTTAAGTTCAAAACGTTTTTGACCCACCCTACTGTACATAGAGAAATATCCACAAAACCAAACGTGATTAACAACTCCATTACAAGTACAATAGTATGATGGTATAATGGCTTTCACGGCCAGTGAATTAAAACTCAGCAATTCTTCTAGGTTTGTGCCGTGTCATGTGTGGGTTCGCTACTCCAGTCTGGCCCGGGCGGGGACACCAAGAACCCGCTGATGAGCCAGCATGGTGTCCTAGGCGAAACCCACACATGATACGGCACAAACCTAGTAGAATTGCTGAGTTACAATTGTATAAATTACCTCACAATTACTTAAATTCTTGTATTTGTTCTATGAGAGGACATAAATTTAAAAAGTTCACATGTAAATAAAAATTTCAGAAGGCCGGCATCAATAATACCACATTTTTTCATATGAAGATCAGGAAGAAATACAAAGGCACACCCCAATGGAAATTGTTTTTGCCCTTCTAGTACGCACTCATAACAAAAAAAGAGAGAAAGAAACAATTTTTCTGGGAAACAATAATTTTATTCATTTCTATAGTAAATTTACAGCACTCATCATAAGAAATTCAGTTGCACATTTGCATTCAATAGGAAAGTGCATAGGGAAGATGCCCCTACATTTTAACGAAGTGTATAAATTTGCTGTTCAACGAAGAAACATTAAAAAATGTTCAATCTCTTATTAGCCAGTGTTGATATGACCCCTACATTTTAACGAAGTGTAGGAATTTGCTGTTCAACGAAGAAACATTAAAAAAAATGTTCAATCTCTTATTAGCCAGTGTTGATATGGCTTTATAGGGGAAAGTGGAGTAAGTTAATAACTGACAAGTGATTATTTGAGTATAAAAACAAAATATTTTTCAATTTGAAAGCAACTAGTGTGTAAATTAATAGTTTGATATATTTTTATGTTTAACTTGTATTTGGTTCCTATCCATTAAGTATAACTCTGGCCTTGACGTCCACCCCTCAAAACAGCAAACACCAGTGATGCACATAATATTCGAATCTAGATCACAAAGCAAGAAATCTATTTCTTCAGCTTCCTGTAGGTCTTGTGAAAGAAACACGAGATGTCAAGCTTGAACAAGAGATATTTGGGTTTACCACCAGATAGCAATAATCCAATGGTGGTTCTGTAACAAAACACAAATTATTAGGCAGGAGAAAGAGAAGCTCGGGGCAGCTATATAGTTAAACGGTTCACTCTAGTAAAAAGAAGGCAATAAAATCTGATTGCATGAATAAGGAAAATTAGCTACAAATTATGTCTGAAACAGTGGTGTACATAGTGATACAGAATTCACTTAGTGGCTGCAGCAGTCAGACTGGTTGTGGTAGTAACAGGGTGAACCAAACAGCGTGGCAAGATATCTTAGCATAGAGACATTCTCAATAGATTAGACGTGGTGTAACTTTTAACTAAGGTTCGGCTTAAAGAAACCATATGTGACATCAGCACGATCAATCGCCTGATGTTGCCACTCCAGGCCTATTACCCCGCTGTGTAACTACAACATATGTTCCATGGAATAACTGTTTCTATGCGCAAATAGATAGAGAAGCTACGTATAGTCCTATAAGTCCGCTCTACAGAAAGCTTCAAAAAACAGGCCACAACTTGGTTACGTTTCGTAGACGATAAATCCCTGATATAGAAACACGGAAAAGTAGCTCTGGCAGAATTTCCCAGTCTTCTATACATAATCCACCACAATACCCAATTGGGATAACCTGAACAAGAACCAACAGATAGCGCACAGGTACTATGTGGTATCATTTTGCTCTTTAGTTCAAATAACATTTGCAAATAACACACAATAGCTTGTTACACATGCTTCAGATTGAACATGTATTGTATTGTCAACATTTTATTCTTCAAATTCGATGCGTATAGAATGCCAAGAAAAGGCAAATAAATTGAGTCACACATAGAACAGCCATGACATCTGTCTGAAGAGTTTCGCATTAGATATCCCTATTCACCATAAAACTAGAATCGAACCGTTGATTTCCATGCCATAATGTGTTGGTAATCAGGAACCAAGACCGCAGCCTGTCACACAAGGTCTATTGGAAGCCAACACTCATAGACATATTTACACAACGATCCAATCACCAACACAGTCACAACAGAGGAGTTATCAAAACGCTCATATACAAAGCTAAACGCATATCACAAGAATACAATCTACGACTGGCTATGTGGCCCAGCAGTACCTTTCTTGCCTGCTGTGCTCAAGGTTGCGTGATTGACTCCAGACGCAGGTACGGTAGTTTGCAGTTCAGGGTGCGGAAGTGCAAGGGAGACTTATCAGTAGATTTACTGGCACATTAAAGATCCCCTTCAGGGCAAAATTCCAGCGCCCCGGCATCTCTAAAAGATGCAGTAGTTAAAAGGAACGTAAAACCAAAATCATTATTGACCAGATACGGTAATTTAAAAACAAGAGATAAATAAAAATCCAGATGTAAGGTACGCTGCCGTACCAACAAAACAGATTGATTAAAATTGTGGAAAGAGCGTGAAGGGCAGAATATAACCCAAAGTAATAAGAGACTCAAAATACATGCTTACTGTGAACAGATAACACCAAGAAAACACTCTAAGGGTAACCAATATACAGTATATATTTTAACATAAACAACAAATTACTGTAAGTTATGCCACTAGGCAATATGATGAACAAATTAATTGTCTTAGATAAGTGAAGAATCAAATGAAAATCCATGAAGTTAACAGATAATTCAATTAAAGAAAATTGGCAAAATAATAAATTACCTTAAGGCGGTGATAGCCACACAACCAAATTAATGAAGTCCGAAGTAGGACCCAAAATAAAAGAAGAAAATATTTAAATAATGTTGATAATATGGGAGCCATTTATCAGTGTGACTAGTACCAGTCAAATCCAAAGTTCTAGTCCCAATTAGTAACAACAAAACATGACTTTAATAATGATAATCGTGAGAACAATGTCAAATGGTTCACATGGTAACGTGACCAGAAAGAAGAATGATCATCCCGAAGATGGTATTTATACAGCATTCCAAGGAATATTTCTACATGTCCTATCCGGAAGAAAAGTTAATAAATAAATTAAGAAATAAAATTTAGAGGTTATTAAAACTCGGATAGGACAATAGCAAAAATGTATGTCAGTAGACCTACAGGACTGCACGCCTGGATATGACAAATAAAACCTTCACCAATTACATGCAATAAAATAAAACATAAGCAACTGAATTATTACAGTCATAACCTGACACTACGCAGCCTTGTTCGATCCAAGCATGGTACCCTAACCAACAAATACGCAACTTACATCAGAGGCACAATACAACTGGTGAAACCAGCACCGTTAGAAAAATGAAAGAAATGAGCTCCAAACTTTTACAGAAGTTATCACAAATAATACAAACCCATGTGGAACAGATACAATACTGCGCACATACCAGTCAGTTGCATGATAAATTCAATTACCCTTTCTAAGTTATATACCTTTATGTTGGCCGAAACAAATTATTTAAATAAATTCCCCCCTTTAAAATTAAATAAGCTCTCCCACGAAGCCGATTACATTTTCAATAGTATCACGCTCCCACGAAGACAGTAATTCGGCAAGGCTAGCACGTGGCCAGCCTGCCACAAACTATTTTTTTTAGCCCACATAGAGTACTTCACTCCTGTTCGATCATGTAATAATTAAATTTCAAAACTTACTCACGAACAGTTGACAATCGTTTCTCGAATCAATCGATATTTCCAACAATATCGTAACTCCAAGTTACAAATAAAGGTATTTGTAAATAAAAATGTAGACGGCCATGTTAGAGTCCCCAAGGAGCAAATGCTAGTTCCAACGACCGACACGGAGCCCACCAACATAGAGGAACCGGAGCGGATGTGCTCTATCCGCCATCTGGTAGCGAAGAAAGGCAACACAATGCCTGGGTTTTCATAAGCTAACCACCAGACGAGCGCCACAGTTCCGTAGTTTCCATTCACACTCACAGATGGAGCAGTGTTATCAATCCAGTACAAGACAGAGTTTATAAGACCGAATTCAGTCACGTATCAATACTCCCTCCCTTCGAATCGTGGCCACGTTCCACAAATTTGGACACGTGAAAGTTCAGAAGTGGAGATAGAGAATTTATAAGGTAACTTGAGGTAGGTAAACTTGTAGGTGGATATCCTAATAAAGTTCATCCACAATTAACATGCATAAGTACGCCCAACTGATCGCTAACCGTCACGTTTCGAGTTCCCAGACATGATTAGAACAACAACATCTTACTTTTTGTCAAATACATGGAAATAGGTCTTCTTGAGTACAATGGTATTACATTCGAGAATATATATGGTTTTCTGGTAGAGCGAAGATGAGTACGATCAGAGAGAGACTGCAGCTTTCATCATAATTTTCCGGGCCCTTGGATCTTCACAATGGTACTGCACATCGACCAGGTTGGACTGTCTTCAGATCTTCCACTGTAAACAAATATGGACTGCGACAGAATATGTCTTAGTTTCTTCTTAAGACTAATGACAAGTCATGATCAGCATGTTTTACATTTCCCACACAAATAATATGGTTGCCCCCTTTTTTTTATAAAATAAAGGACCAACATAAATTAAAATAATCAAATAGCCATTAAATAGTTAGATGAAACTCAAATAAGCTCAAAGATTCTTCACTTTTACATAAATGTTAGATTAACTTTCACAATTCATGGTCTAAACAAAACAAATATTGAGAATATTTACATCCTCTTGGTATCATAAACCAGAAGAAAACAAAAACGAAGGTGAGCAACAAAGTAGATGGATCACGAAATCCTTACCTCAGCCTCATTGATCTCAAGAACAAAACTCATGGATGACAACAGCATCTAATTAAGACAAACTGAAATGACAAATTGACGGAGACTTAGGTATTAGAACCCTATTGTACCTTGTATTGGCTTACTAGAATACATTAAACCCAAAACGACAATCGACGATAAGAATGGCCAAAAGCAAATGATAACCAGGAAAAATCAAACAGACGACAATAAGTCCAAATTTCGACCAAACAATACTCCCATTTACTTGACTAACGACATCCAAAAAAAAATTCTTAACACACCACTGAACACTTACCAAAATATAATGCCAAGAAAATACCATAAACCAAGGAAAAGTTTAAGCTAAAACCATGAAAAATTCCAATGATGCCAAGAAACAACGACAGAAATGAAATAATTGAGCAAGAAAATGAGGAACAGAAACCAACATAAGGAAAGAACAAAAATAATTTTACCAGAAACAATAATTAAAAGACCAGAAAGTTTAGAAACAGATCACACGTGCAGACAAACCCAAATACACAAATATTTCATAAGCTCATACATAACCTCACAAATCCCAAATTTACTAATTACACTTAACCACCCACAACGAAAAAAATCCCAAAAAACTACCTGAATATAAATCATTAACCATTAAAATACCATAGCACAACACACTTACCAACAGACAATTTTCACATACAAAAATGCTGACTCGGATCAAACAGAATAACTTAAAACGTACACCGCACGTAGTTCATGAGAACCAAAATGAGCCCTATTAGCATTTCCCTTTCACCATTTAATACATTTACATATTGCCTTCACACTATGCTTACCCAGTTCAGACAGAAATAAAACGAATTAAAAGAACGCATCTAGAAAGAACATCATGGGCCTTTTAGCATCAAATATCCTACTTTTACAAACGTTACCAAAACATAACAAACCATACTTACGATAAGCTTTACCTCCCAGATCAAGCAAGCAATAAAGATGACTTACGCACACCAGCTTGGAGAACATACGGGAACTTTTCCTAAGGTACTTACCTTGTATTCTGTGCATTACCTTATGTCACCTTAAAACACTAGTTCAATACCTGAAAATAATAAGGATCGTAGGAAGAATTTCAAAGAAATAGTGATTTATATACTCGGTATCAAAGCGAACAGAATTAAACGATAACTTTAACAAAACAAAACCTAACCTTATTTGACACCAGAACAATTAATTTCCCACCCAGTTACAATTGCAAAGCTAACTTACCACATTCACACCAAACTCACACAAGCCTCACACATACAGTTTGCGCTATACAATTTAGAAAAATTATTTACTCTCACTATTGAGCAAATCCATACCTTTCTTCACATGGGATAAATGGACTCTGAAAAACTTTCTCTTTACCGAGTCGCATAACGAAAGAGTGACGGGTGTCAGATATCTCGCTAGCTTATAAGGGCCACGAAGCCTTTCCGGTAACTTACCTGATTCCTTAGGGCCAACTTCTTTCAAAGTGAAATTTTTAATGTAAACTTCATCACCGGCTTTTAACGATGAAGGCTTTCGACCAGCTTTGTATCTTTTTCCTAACCTTTCGTGAGCCACCTTCATGTTACTTCTTGCCTTCTTCCAGATCGTTCTTACAACATTAAAGGTGTACTGGTCAGGCAATAGTTGATTTAAGGATCATAAGTTTGAAATTGGGGAATTATGTCCAAAGGAGAACATTAGAGAGAAGGGAGTCGTTTTGTGTGACTTGTGAACAGCAGTGTTAAAGGAAAATGTTAGCCAAGGTAAACTGGTGTCCCAAAGACTGTGGTCCTTATGGTGAAAAGCAATTAGGCAGCCCGTAAATTGCGATTCAATCTTTCGGAGTACGAACCTTTAGGGTAATAGGGCGTGCTAGTGACGTGTGAAATGGAGAGTTCAAACAAAATGTCTTCCAAACATGAGAAGTAAAACACTTTGCATTATCGGAAACCAAAAATTGGCACGGACCGAAGTATGCGAAGATTTGTTTTAAGACAAGAGATTACCGTTTGGGTAGTAGCAGCTTTGGTAGGGAATAATCAATTAAAACGTGAAAATACGTCAATGCATACCAACACAACGCGGTTTCCTGACTTCGATACCGGAAAAGGTCCTACATAATCGACAAAACTCTTTCCATAGGAACCTTGGCAATATCAGATGATAACAAACCAGTTTTCGAGTTATTAAGGGGTTTAGCCCTCTTACACATGTCGTAATTGCCCACCATTTTGCGCACATCTTTATCAATCCCTTTCCAGATAAAATTTTGGCGAATATTCTCTCTCGTTTTGAAAACACCCAAATGTCCACCAATCGCAGACTCATGGAAGTATTTAAAGATCACAGGAATTAAGACAGATAGAATGACAATTTTCGGAAGTGTATCATTCCGAGCTTTACAACACAGAGCACTAGCCTTCAAAGAGTAAGGTTTTACTACTTCTCCTCTCTCCAGTTTACCAAAAATCTCACCGATGACAGGGTCTTCTCTCTGGTATTCCGAAATATCTCGGAATAATTTAGGGCAGTTAGAAAGGATAACGTTAGCAAGATTGTTATGGATGTTATCATCTTCATCTGAATTCACCAAATCAACATCATTTTCTCCATACATCCTACTCAGGCAATCTGCAATAACATTATCAGATCCTCTTATATGTATAACATTGAACTTGAAAGAAAGGATGCGAGTAGCCCATCTGGCTATCCGACCGGTCTTCCTAGGTTTACCCAGAACCCAACATAAGGCCTGATTATCGGTCTCTAAATCAAACTGAACATGTTCCACATAAAGCTTAAACTTTTCCAACGCAAACATCACCGCTAACCCTCTAACTCATACACTGAGTATTTCTTCTCGGCATCGTTCAAGGTTCTAGAAGCGTATACAACGGGTAAACGTCCTAATTCATGTTCTTGTAAAAGGGCTCCACCGACAGCGCTATTAGAAGCATCTGTCTGAATGATGAAATGCTTAGAAAAATCAGGGATGGCAAGAATGGGGGCGTTGGTTAGAGCCATTTTCAGATCGTCGAAAGCTGCATCCTGGTCAGGACTCGACTCCATTCTTCCTTAATTTGTTGATAGGTGCAGCACGATGGGCAAAATTGGGTATTAACTTACGAAAATAATTAATCATGCCAATGAAGCGGGCGATTTCTTTGCCTGTGTTTGGTGGTCTTTACTCCCTAATGGGCTGGGTTCTTGAATGATCTATGGATATCCCAGGAGATGAAATTATGAGCCCTAGGAAGGAGATCTGTTGCTTTGCAAAATACACCTTAAAAAGCTTAACAGTAAGTCCAGCAACTCTAAGTCTGGACAACATCTCTCTTACATGTTGCAAATGTTCATCGAAGGTTTTGCTGAAGATAACAACATCATCTAAATAGTGGTATAAAGATTTAAACTTAATTCCATCGAAAACACTATCTAACAATCTACTGAGCACTGCAGCTCCAGTAGACAAACCTATTGGGAGGCGTTCGAACTCAAATAGATTCCAGTCTGTCGTGGATGCCGTAATGGCTTTAGACCTTTCTGTTGAGGGTACCTGGAAATAGGCACTATTGAGGTCGAGAATGGTAAAGAAATTGGCTCATCGAAACCAAGCCAAGCAAGATTGCAAGTCCGGAAGAGGAATAGATTGCAAAATAACCTTTTTGTTAAGTGCACGGTAATCAATAACAGGTCTGTATTGCCCATTTGGTTTAGGTACGAGGAAAATAGGTGACGAATATGCTGAAGTCGATTTCCTGATAATTCCCTTCTTTAGCATATCGTCTATAATTTCATTTAACAACTTCATTTTAGGTGGAGATAATCTGTATGGGGAATCGAGTACAAGAATGGTGTCAGAAAGTTCTATCTCATATTCCATAAGATTAGTTACACTCAGTTTGTCAGTCAAAACTTCGTGGAATTCAGAACATGAAATTTTAATTTGTTTGGTCTGATGTTCATTTAAATTATTTAACTCAAGATCATCAACAGTCACAGGTTTAGTATCCAGTTGAGTTGAGTTAACAACACGATTATCATGCAACTGGTTAAATTTAATCTTTAAATTAGGTTTGAATTGAAACAACATAGCCTTGTCCTCGAATCAATTAATAAGCCAGTATGAGAAATAAAATTGCCCCAAGTATCACGCTACGGGACAAATTATTAACAATCCAGAACTTACATTTCCAGGAGAAATCAGCAATGTTAATCTTGACGTTAACATAACCCAACACATTAAGAGCAGTAGAATTTGCCGAGATAACATAATTGGATTCATTTACCAACTCACCGAACTTGCATACCGATTTCATACTTTCAAACCATTTCCTATCTAAAAATAAATAAGTACTGCCTGAATCAATCAATGCTGAAACAGGTTCGTTGTTAATACAGATCTCAATAAACGGGCAGTTACTATTAAACGCACACATAATACGACTACTAATTTCATAATTTGTATAGGCATCTCTGTCATAATCACTATTAACAAAAACTTTAAACTCTTTTTTGTTAGCATAATTCTTTGATATATGAAAATCCGAAGAGATATCCTTTAGATGGCATCATTTATCGCGATTAAATTTCCTATCACACCATCGCGCAATATGGTCGTAGGAACAACAACGATCACATCTTCTCGCTTTGTTAATTCTTACCTCGTTATGTGAAGATGCCATTTGCCACCGTAAATTACTACCAGTTGGGTAGCTCGGAGGAGATATCTCAGGTACATACATGTTTGTAGGCACATTGGTATTTGGAAAACCGACCGTTGGAATAAGATTACTAAAATTCATAGGAGCAGAAACATATGGACTAGCAAACATACTAGGGTGACTCACAGTTTGGAAAATCATAGGCGAAGAAACACAGTTATTAGGTAAATAAGCAGACTGCATTACATTGCCAAAGTTAATTGGACTCACAGTTAGGGAAGTCATAGGCGAAGAAACACCGTTATAAGGTAAATAAGCAGACTGCATTACATTACCCTAGTTAATTGGTGGAGGAACGTTATATACTCTCAATGAATCAGTAGTATCACACTCCCACGAAGACAGTAATTCGGCAAGGATAGCACGAGGCCAGCCTGCCCCAAACTATTTCTTTTAGCTCACATAGAGTACTTCACTCCTGTTTGATCATGTAATAATTAAATTTCAACACTTACTCACGAACAGTTGACAATCGTTTCTCGAATCAATCGACTTTTCCAACAATATCGTAAAACCAAGTTACAAATAAAAGTATTTGTAAATAAACATTTAGACGGCCATGTTAGAGTCCCCAAGGAGCAAATGCTAGTTCCAACGGCCGACACGGAGCGCACCACCATAGAGGAACCGGAGCGGATATTCTCTACCCGCCATCTGGTAGCGAAGAAAGGCAACACAATGCCTGGATTTATATAAGCTAACCACCACACGTACGCCGACGTACCGTAGTTCCCTTTCACACTCACAGATGGAGCAGTGTTATCAATCCAGTACAAGACAGAGTTTATAAGACCGTATTCAGTCACTTATTAATACTCCCTCCCTTCGAATCGTGGCCACATTCCACAAATTTGGACACGTGAAAGTTCAGAAGTGGAGATAGAGAATTTATAAGGTAACTTGAGGTAGGTAAACTTGTAGGTGGATATCCTAATAAAGTTCATCCACAATTAACATGCATATGTACGCCCAAGAGATCGTTAACCGTCACTTTTCGAGTTCCCAGACATTCTTAGAACAACAACATCTTACTTTTTGTCAAATACATGGAAATAGATCTTCTTGAGTACAATGGTATTACATTCGAGAATATATATGGTTTTCTAGTAGAGCGAAGATGAGTACGATCAGAGAGAGACTGCAGCTTCCATCATAATTTTCCGGGCCCTTGGATCTTCACCATGGTACTGCACATCGACCAGGTTGGACTGTCTTCAGATCTTCCACTGTAAACAAATATGGACTGCGACAGAATATGTCCTAGTTTCTTCTTAAGACTAATGACAAGTCATGATCAGTATGTTTTACATTAGCCACCCAAATAATATGGCTACCCCCTATTTTATAAAAGAAAGGACCAACATAAATTACAATAATCAAATAGCCATTAAATAATTAGATGAAACTCAAATAAGCTCAAAGATTCTTCACTTTTACATAAATGCCAGATTAACTTTCGCAATTCATGGTCTAAACAAAACAAATATTGAGAATATTTCAATCCTCTTGGTATCATGAACCAGAAGAAAACAAAAACGAAGGTGAGCAACAAATTAGATGGATCACGAAATCCACACCTCAGCCTCGTTGATCTCAAGAACAAAACTCATGGATGGCAACAGCATCTAATTAAAACAAACTGAAATGACAAATTGACGGAGACTTAGGTATTGGAACCCTATTGTACCTTGTATTATCTTACTAGAAAACATTAGACCCAAAACGACAATCGACGATAAGAAAGGCCAAAAGCAAATGATAAACAGGAAAAATCAAAGAGACGACAATAAGTCCAAATTTCGACCAAACAATACTCCCATTTACTTGACTAACGACATCCACAAAATTTTTAAATAACACACCACTGAGCACTTACCAACATATAATGCCAAGAAAATACCATAAACCAAGGAAAGGTTTAAGCTAAAACCATGAAAAATTCCAATGATGCCAAGAAACAACGACAGAAATGAAATAATTGAGCAATAAAATGAGGAACAGAAACCAACATAAGGAAATAATAAAAATAATTTTACCAGAAACAATAATTAAATGACCAGAAAGTTTAGAAACAGATCACACGTGCAGACAAACCCAAATACACAAATCTTTCATACGCTCATGCATAACCTCACAAATCCCAAGATTACTAACTACACTTTACCACCCACAACGAAAAAATTCCCAACAAAACTACCTGAATATAAATCATTAACCATTAAAATACCATAGCACAACACACTTACCAACAGACAATTTTCACATACATAAATGCTGACTCGGATCAAACAGAATAACATAAAACGTACACCGCACGTACTTCATGACAAGCGCGGATTCAAGGGGAGGGTCACGGGGGTCATGACCCCCCACCAAACGGTGACCATTTTTTTTTTGCAAAAGCAAAAAACGGAAACACAATAACCAGACAAATAAAACTTAACGAATTTTAACTGAAAAACAGGTTGTTTTTTTTTCATTTTATTCGATACTGAAAATATCTTTATTGAACTGCAATTATTATGTTCTGTTACAACTGTACATAATTACAACTTCATACCTGTTATATAAAAAGAATATGTTTAGTGCGCTAAACGCATCAAATTTCTATCCATGTAGCTTGCAAAATATATTGGTCTGGTTTTGTACGTTTGGTTATTTTGTGGTTGCGTTTTTAGTGATACCATTTTTTATTAACAATTTCGATTCTCTGACCCCCTCCAAAGCCAAACTCTAGATCCGCGCCTGCTTCATGACAACCAAAATGAGCCCTATTAGCATTTCCCTTTCACCATTTAATAAATTTACACATTGCCTTCACATTATGCTTACCCAGTTCAGACAAAAATAAAACGAATTAGAAGAACGCATCTAGAAAGAACATCATGGGCCTTTTGAGCATCAAATATCCTACTTTTACAAACGTTACCAAAACATAACAAACCATACTTACGATAAGCTTTACCTCCCAGATCAAGCAGGCAATAAAGATGACTTACGCACACCAGCTTGGAGAACATATGGGAACTTTTCCTAAGGTACTTACCTTGTATTATGTGCATTACCTTATGTCACCTTAAAACACTAGTTCAATATCAGAAAATAATAAGGATCGTAAGAAGAATTTCAAAGATATAGTGACTTATATACTCGGTATCAAAGCAAACAGAGTTAAACGATAAATTTAACAAAACAAAACCTAACCTTATTTGACACCAGAACAATTAATTTCCCACCCAGTTACAAATGAAAAGCTAACTTACCACATTCACACCAAACTCACACATGCCTCACACATACAGTTTGCGCTATACAATTTAGAAAAATTATTTACGCTCACTATTGAGCAAATCCGAACCTTTCTTCACATGGGATAAATGGACTCTGAAAAACTTTCTCTTTACCGAGTCGCATAACAAAAGAGTGACGGGTGTCAGATATCTCGCTAGCTTATAAGGGCCACGAAGCCTTTCCGGTAACTTACCTGATTCCTTAGGGCCAACTTCTTTCAAAGTGAAATTTTTAATGTAAACTTCATCACCGGCTTTTAACGATGAAGGCTTTCGACCAGCTTTGTATCTTTTTCCTAACCTTTCGTGAGCCACCTTCATGTTACTTCTTGCCTTCTTCCAGATCGTTCTTACATCATTAAAGGTGTACTGGTCAGGCAATAGTTGATTTAAGGACCATAAGTTTGAAATTGGGGAATTATTCCGAAGGAGAACATTAGAGAGAAAGGAGTCGTTTTGTGTGACTTGTGAACAGCAGTGTTAATGGAAAATGTTAGCCAAGGTAAACTGGTGTCCCAAAGACTGTGGTCCTTATGGTGAAAAGCAATTAGGCAGCCCGTAAATTGCGATTCACTCTTTCGGCGTACGAACATTTAGGGCAATAGGGCGTGCTAGTGGCGTGTGAAATGGAGAGTTCAAACAAAAACTTCTTCCCGACATGAGAAGTACCGTAAAAAACTTTGCATTATCGGAAACCGAAAATTGGCATGGACCGACGTATGCGAAGATTTGCTTAAGACAAGAGATTACCGTTTGAGTAGTAGCAGTTTTGGTAGGGAATAACCAATTAAAACGTGAAAATCCGTCAATGCATACCAACACAACGTGGTTTCCTGACTTCGATACCTGAAAATAATGGACAAAACTCTTTCCATAGGAACCTTGGCAATATCAGATGATCACAAACCAGTTTTCGAGTTATTAAGGGGTTTAGCCCTCTTACAAGTATCACAGTTGCTCACCATTTTGCGCACATCTTTATCAATCCTTTTCCAGATAAAATTTTGGCGAATATTCTCTCTCGTTTTGAAAACACCCAAATGTCTACCAATCGCAGACTCATGGAAGTATTTAAGGATCACAGGAATTAAGACAGATGGAATGACAATTTTCGGTAGTTTATCATTTCGAGCTTTACAACACAGCACATTAGCCTTCAAAGAGTAAGGTCTTACTACTTCTCCTCTCTCCAGTTTACCAAAAATCTCACCGATGACAGGGTCTTCTCTCTGGTATTCCGAAATATCTCGGAATAATTTAGGGCAGTTAGAAAGGATAACGTTAGCAAGATTGTTATGGATGTTATCATCTTCATCAGAATTCACCAAATCAACATCATTTTCTCCATACATCCTACTCAGGCAATCTGCAATAACATTATCAGATCCTTTTATATGTATAACATTGAACTTGAAAGAAAGGATGCGAGTAGCCCATCTGGCTATCCGACCGGTCTTCCTAGGTTTACCCAGAACCCAACTTGAGGCCTGATTATCGGTCTCTAAATCAAATTGAGCATGTTCCACATAAAGCTTAAACTTTTCCAACGCATACATCACCGCTAACCCTCTAAATAAATAGTAGTATAAAGATTTAAATTTAATTCCATAGAAAACATTATCTAACAAACTACTGAGCACTGCAGCTCCTCTAGACAAACCGAACGGGAGGCGTTCGAACTCAAATAGATTCCAGTCTGTCGCGAATGCCGTAATGGCTTTAGACCTTCCTGTTAAGGGTACCTGGAAATAGGCACTCTTGAGGTCGAGATTGGTAAAGAAATTGGCTCCTCGAAACCAATCACAACAAGATTGCAAGTCCGGAAGAGGAATAGATTGCAAAATAACCTTTTTGTTAAGTGCACGGTAATCAATAACAGGTCTGTATTGCCCATTTGGTTTAGGTACGAGGAAAATAGGTGACGAATATTCTGAAGTCGATTTCCTGATAATTCCCTCCTTTAGCATATCGTCTATAATTTCATTTAACAACTTCATTTTAGGTGGAGATAATCTGTTTGCCGATGAGCGTACAGGAATGGTGTCAGAATATTTTATCTCATATTCCATAAGATTAGTTACACCCAGTTTGTCAGTCAAAACTTCGGGGAATTCAGAATATAAAAGTTTAATTTGCTTGGTCTGATGTTCATTTAAATTATTAAACTCAAGATCATCAACAGTCACAGGTTAAGTATCCAGTTGAGTTGAGTTAACAACACGATTATCATGCAACTGGTTAAATTTAATCTTTAAATTAGGTTTGAATTGAAACAACATAACCTTGTCCTCGAATCAATTAATAAGCCAGTATGAGAAATAAAATTGCCCCAAGTATCACGCTACGGGACAAATTATTAACAATCCAGAACTTAAATTTCCACGAGAAATCAGCAATGTTAATCTTGACGTTAACATAACCCAACACATTAAGAGCAGTAGAATTTGCCGAGATAACATAATTGGATTCATTTACCAACTCACCGAACTTGCATACCGATTTCATACTTTCAAACCATTTCCTATCTAATAAGAAATAAGTACTGCCTGAATCAATCAATGCTGAAACAGGTTCGTTGTTAATACAGATCTCAATAAACGGGCTGTTACTCTTAGACGCACACATAATACGACTGCTAATTTCATTATTTGTATAGGCATCTCTGTCAAAATCTATATTATCAAACAGTTGAAACTCTTTTTTGTTAGCATAATTCTTTGATATATGGCAATCCGAGGAGATATCCTTTAGATGGCATCATTTATCGCGATTATATTTCCTATCACACCATCGCGCAATATGGTCGTAGGAACCACAACGATCACATCTTCTCCCTTTGTTAATTCTTACCTCGTTAGGTGAAGATGCCATTTGCCACCGTAAATTACTACCAGTTGGGTAGCTCGGAGGAGATATCTCTGGTACAAACATGTTTGTAGGCACATTGGTATTTGGAAAACCAACCGTTGGAATAAGATGACTAAAATTCATAGGTGCTGAAATATATGGACTAGCAAACATACTAGGGTGACTCACAGTTTGGAGAATCATAGGCAAGGAAACACAGTTATTAGGTAAATATCAGACTGCATTACATTGCCCAAGTTAATTGGACTCACAATTGGGGAAATCATAGGCGAAGAAACACTGTTATTAGGTATATAAGCAGACTGCATTACATTACCCAAGTTAATTGGTGGAGGAACGTTGCATACTCAATGAATCAGCATCTCTGATAGTTCCCGCATACCTAATAATTTCGTTTAATTCCATTAAGCCCGGTATTCATAGTCGCCAATTATTTTCAATCTCCGATTGAATCTCTCATTGAGTGCAGATTTCAATTCATAGACGTCAAACAATCAACGATCGTTGCTTCGTCCTCAATCTCTGATTCATGAATCTGTGATTGACCAATCTCCGATTTTTATGTATTCATAGTCGTTAAATAATCATTGATTATTTGTCAAGTATTCATAGTCGAACAATCTCTGATTATTCGTTGAAATAATCTCAGATTCATCAATTACGGTCCCGACCGTAATTATTGGTGTTACGTTGCTGCAGACAAAACGAAAGGATAACCTCAAAAAACCTACTCGTTTGCGTTCGAAATGGATATTGTTGAGTATATGGTGGAAGTTATGGAGGAAGAGGAGCTAGAAGTTATGGTTGAAGAGGACGTGGCAGAATTGAATGTTCGGGCTCCTAAGCGGTACATCAGAGATGCTCAAAATCCACTGGAGTTCTATTCTGAGGAGGAATTTCGACAACGGTTCCGCTTCACCAAAGATGCAGTGCAGAACCACATTCTGCCACGATTTGAAGAACCTCTCCATAAATATAATAACCGTGGACTGCCAATTGCACCAATTTTTCAATTACTGCTTGCCCTTCGATTTTATGCCACAGCGTCCTTCCAGGTATGGAAATGTTATTTTTGAATATGCATACATTGGATAACAAAATTTCCATTAATAATAAATGCAATAACTCAGTTTTAACTAACTTATATGGTGGTTTGCAGGTTGTTGTGGGTGATTTGACTGGAATATCCCAGGCAACGGCAAGCAGAATCGTAGCTCGTATTTCAGGACTACTGACCCAACAGTTACCACATTACATAGCAATGCCTGGCACTGCTGCGGAACAAGCCGCAACAAAACGTATGTTCAGTGAGTTGCAGAGAAGAAGGGATCGTCCAGACGACAGGGCCATACCGAATATTTTGGGTGCCATAGAATGCAGTCATGAGAGGATAACGTCGACAAAACTCCAACAGATTGGTGAAGCGTACCGAAATAGTATATACTATTTCTCTTTGAATGTTCAGGTAGGCTAAGTGAGAAGCAAACAATAGTGTGTTACAATACCAATGTTTAAAATTGGGAGCTGCTGTTAACTAGCAATGTCTGTTTCTATTACAGGCAGTTGTTGGGCCTGGGATGGAATTTGTCGATTTAGTACCCAATTGGCCAGACAGCATGACAGCAGAATATTTCAATACAGCCGCATTCGTCACCGATTCAGCACAGGAGAATTGCCTGGAGCTCTGTTGGTTGATTCAGGCGACAGGAGTGAGCCATTCATGTTCACTCCATTTCTCGATCCTGAGACAAGACCTCAAGTATGGTAAGTCTTGCCTTTTCCCCTGCAATTATGTGGATCCAGAATTTATATCTTACATGAGAATTTACTGGAATTTGGTTAATGATTTAGGTTTTCCTCTTTGCAGGTACAATAGAGCTCAGAGGAATGGGAGAAACATTGTTGAAAGAGATTTTATAGTGTGGAAAAGACGATTTCCTTGTTGTTTCTAAAGGATTGGCCACTAAGCTTGAGACTACAACATCCATTATTATTGCCACAGCTGTCCTGTATAACATTTCTCTAATTGTTAATGATATTTGGACTGAATACGAAGAAGTGCACCCTGAAGAAGTGCCTGTACAACCGGCATGGAATCTTCCTGCAGATGGTCTGGCAGCACACAAGAGATCTTGCGTCTGTACTTTCAAGATGATGGAGCGTAATGTGGTTTGTCTTTATAGAAAAGGATTTTAAAGTTTGGACTAGTGGCACTATTGTCATAAAACTTTCAATTCAATAGAGCAAGTGTGTATGCTAGGCTGATGTTCAATGTTTTTAAAGTGTAAACTACTGAAACTGTGATATTCACGTTGTCATGTACTGGTATTCGTGATGTGGTAAACCAAACAATACTCCATGTAATTAAAATACGTATTTAATTCTCACAAGTTTCACATTATTTGGCATCAACAACTCAGGCATGATTTTTTCGCATTAACGATAAACGTGACGAAAAGTATTTTGAAGCGATTATGCGATATCATTACAAATCATATATTTCTGGTTGAGATAATGTTTGCGAATTAAAGCGATAAGACAATTTTAAAGCGAAATTAAATTATTTCGCGATAAGCGCGATATTACAGCGAAATCTTTAGTGAATAACGAGCTAGAAATGCTGTTTCAAGATTACCGGTATGTATGAAAAGAAAGAGAAAAGCGAACAAAGACTCATCAACAAGACGGAAATATCTGTTTTCATTAATTTTCTGGAAAATCTCTTTAAGGCATGGCATCAAAGAAAATGGTTAGGCTCCAGGCTTCTTGCGAAATGAAATGTACACAATATTTTTTCTTGGGATGGCTGGTAATCCCACACCAGCACAGCAGAGATAAACCGTTTGCGAGTGAAGAACTTAATGCCATAGTGTCGAAAACAAAGAACTGTTTTCATATGTCAAAGGAAATCAAACACATGTTCCGTTCCTACCTAGACGAATACTTCCCAGATATTTATTTATTTATTTATTTATGTATTTTGCAGTGGCGAAGTTAGGGCTCGTGGCCCTCTCTTACACTTAACCACATAGTTATAATAAAATACACAAATACGACCATTGAATAAGATACGTAAACTAGAAATTAAGTTAGAATAACACAGGACATAAAAAATAAAGATACCAATGCACATCAAACAAAGAAACATATAAAATTGTTACCTGAAACAATAATAATAATAATAATAATAATAATAATAAGTGATAGTGTTGGATCTAGTAAATAACTGGGTATTTTAATTTTTATTTATATGCCATAATGGCTCAATCATGCTGTCTATCATCCATCACCAGTCACACGAAACAGTCAGCGGTGTTCAAGAGGAAATCTCTGCAAGCAGTCTTAAATTTTGTGTAGGTCTTGCATTTCCTTACGTCAGCTGGGAGTGTATTCCAAAGTCGCGACCCAGTCACAACGAAGGATTTATTGTACTTGGAAGAGTGGTTAACGGGAATAGCGAGGGAAGAGCCAGATCTAGTATTAATATTATGAAATGAGGACAGGAAATGAAATTTCGAAGAAATATACAGTGGGAGATTTTCGTCTAGGGTTCGATATACCGACGTCAAAATATGAAAATTTCGACGCTCTTCAGGTTTCAGCCAAGAAAGAGCTTTGTAGCTAGGGGTTACGTGAGAATCGTAATTCAAGTTGAAAGCAAACCGAAGACTAGAGTTCAATGCTCGTTGCAGTTTTATAGTTTGTTCGCTAGTTGCATCAACAAGGACCACGTCGCAATAGTCAAGTATTGGTAGTATCAAAGTCTCAATAAGTTTTATCCTCACGTCTTGTGGTAAAATGTCCTTATGCCGTTTGAGTGGGTGTAGCGTCGCGTACATCTTCCTGCAAGTATTACTTACATGTGCAGACCAGTCAAGAGTTTCAGTCAGAGTCATACCGAGGTTTTTCACTGTTTTACTAAACGGGATTACGGTTGCATTTAAAGTCACAGGAGGGATAGTGTAGTTTTTATACATGGAATTCAATAATCCCTGCGAGCCGATTATAATAACTTGGGTCTTTTTGGGGTTGAGAAGGAGAGAGTTATCGCTAGCATACACACTGAGTTGTTGCAGGTCGGTGTTTACATCTCGTATCGCGTTAGCTATATCTTTGATACCAACGTGACAGTAAATTTGGAGGTCATCCGCATAAAGATGATATCTATTATATTTTATTACTGAGGAGATGTCATTAATATAAAGGACGAACAAAAGAGGACCAAGAACGGAACCCTAAGGGGTTCCTGCCTTCCTGAGTCGCCACTGTGAAGCAGTATCTTGTGTTATTACACGTTGCATGCGATCTGTAAGATATGCGGTGAAAAATTTTAAAGCCTCATTACCGAAAAGGCATGCAAGCAATTTCATTGTATCCCGAGCCTGTGTTCAGTAGATGGGGAAGTTGATTTAAAGCTGCCTCTTACACACATGCAAATGTAGATAACCTCCACTCATTTTTCAAACAGTGTCATTGAAACCTGTACCAGTGGTAAACTTGTTGGCAGAAATGGAAGATGCCAGATTTTGCAAACTGGTAAAATCCCAAGCAGCATTAGTTTTTGAAGATTGAAAGTTTATTGCAGACGTTGTTTTGGAATTAGAAGGGTCTTAATTAATATCCATATTCTCAATTGCTTGTTTCAAAAACACAACTGAAGGATATAATGAATGTAATTGCTTCTGGCCATGTTGGTGATCTACTTAGTAAGATTATTGAAGGGTTTAGTGAATGGTTGAAAAGTGAAGCGACTTTCCTCTTCCAAAATGTTAGTATCTTAGTTGTAAAGAAAATTGAAAAGCACATGTCCCCAAGTGATGCTAGCATTTTATTTGGACTTTTGAATGATTTGTTTCATCCAATTAATGTAATTCAATCAAACTATACAACTGTTTCGTCACTGAGTGAAAAAGTACAAAAACTGTCTGGCTTTTAAATGTTGAAGCAGTCTGATATTATTGCTGGGTACAAATTGAAGAAAATTCTAGTCAACAAGTTGAAATAATTCAGTCACAACTGCACAAAGTCGGCTTCTGCTCGGCTTATCCCTACGGAAGTGCGTTCCATTGAAAGATTTCCAATCACTTTCCCGATTGTCACCGCCTTCTTCGCGCTGGTTTCAATACCGAACGATAACGTACTCATAGTACCTCAAATAATCTATGATTGAAGCTGTAATTCATGAATCAGAGATTGGCGCAAATAATCGGAGATCGACGAATCAATGATTCATGAATAACAGATTGTTGGACGACTATGAATACATGCGACGAATAATTGGAGATCCACACATAGTCACTGATTCAGGAATCAGAGATTAGAGAGCAAATAATTGACGATTATGAATACCGCCCTGGGAGTAGGTTTGGATTCTAAAACGAAATAGGAACGACATTCGGGATTGACCCCAGCAATGTCGAAGCAACTATCTGTTTTTCAGACAAGTTTACCTTTAAAACTCTCTAAAAGGTTTTAATGTCAAGGAAATAATCATTAAGGGGTTCTCCTAACCTCTGTACTCTGAAAAACAAGTTATGTTGAAGTACACTTAAGGCACGAGGGGGAATGAAGGATTCTAAAACATCCACATGAAAATCTACTAATGAAGTCTGAGAACTCATTGCCTCCACAATCTTTTCCCTCAACAATCCAACCGTATAAGGAAAAATTATTTGAAAAATTTTGGCATTGGATAACCGAAATACAACGGCGTTATCAATTAAATAAATTAGAACTTTAAAAAATTTACTAATTTACCACTGCATATTTGCAAATCCTTCAGACACGCACTAAGAGGATGTGGAAGGCTAGAAAACTTAACCTCATCACACGAATCGACTACCATGGGCATATTATCATGCATCGACGCACCATGCATTTGGGAATGTGCCATTTGATTAACCTCTCCAACCCTAGCATATTCGAACATACCTTCATTCCTAGGTACAGGCCTAGAAACTATGGAATATCTACTTGGCAAGTTATTCATAGCATCATACAAGGGTATATCAGGTAACGACCTGGAAAAATTATCCCTCTGATTATCAGAATTAACTTCAGGTCTTCTGTTACTCAATGCAGACGTACCTTCCAAAAAATTCATGTTCACTGATTCAACTGACCAAGAAATTGGTCCTAATTTATTCAACAACTCCCCCCTAGACACGACTAACATTTGTCAATTCGCTACCATCACCAGTATCAGGTACAACCTTGTCAGAATTAACAACACGATTAGTACTATCACTGCTTTTAGTATCATCAAATAATTATAGCTCTTGCATTACCTAGCACGTAAAGAAATCAATTTATCACCACAGTCACTGTTTTTTTCCTTCCAAACTTCGATTAAATCTGCAAGACGATGATACCAATGAACTAAACGAAATTTAAAACGATTAAAATGAACTCAAAAAGGGTCAATAATTTATTAATACTTGGCACAACAAGGTCCTTACCTTTAGTCCAATCAAATTCATCCCAATTTGGAATGCGAACAGGAACAGGTTTCGGCGAAGATAACCGGATCAAATCTTTCTCACGATGATTACAGGGAGTTTGACCCCTAATTATGATTTCGTGAAAGATTTCGTCCTTCTTTAAAGAGGAGACTGACGTTAGAATACTGTTTTCCATCAACCCTCGATAATACCATGAAACAAAGAATGATACCAAGAATTAGTAAAAATTCACAATAGATAGGCCTAAGAATATTTCTTAGTGTTCCTATCACTTTCAACACTGTATTTAAGTCTCCAATTAATTCCGATTAAGAAAACTGTAACCACGCTACTGATTACCAATAATGACCTGACACGATCATTTAAAAACAAGAGATAAATAAAAATCCAGATGTAAGGTACGCTGCCGTACCAACAAATCAGATTAATTAAAATTGTGGAAAGAGCGTGATGAGCAGAATATAACCCAAAGTAATAAGAGACTCAAAATACATGCTTACAGTGAACAGAGAACACCACGAAAACACTCTAAGGGTAACCAATATACAGTATATATTTTAACATAAATAACAAATTACTGTAAGTTAGAGCGCAGCAACTCCAACTGAAACCCCGGAAAAAATGTGAACTACACACATCAAAAAAAGTTTTGCATCACCTCGGTTCCCAGATCTCCGGCATATAGACGTTGACTGTGTATATTGTATCCAAGATACAGTCCCTTTGACTGTTCATAGATGTCACTAAAACTGCTCAAAGATGTAAACAACCATGCATGAGCAGGGCCTATTAGACGGAGGGGGTACGACAGCCGATCAGTTCCAGTCATTCCACCAGGACGAAGGTACGCTGCTCATGTTGTCTGTAGTTCTACCATGCCTAGAAGGTCAATACCGCAGTTCGATCGCGTCCGCATTGTTACTTTGTGTCAAGAAGGGCTCTCAACAAGGGAAGTTTCCAGGCGTCTCAGAGTGAACCAAAGCGATGTTGTTCGGACATGGAGGAGGTACAGAGATACAGGAACTGTCGATGACAGGCCTCGCTCAGGCCGCCCAAGGGCTACTACTGTAGTGGATGACCGCTACTTACGGATTGCCGCTCGGAGGAACCCTGACAGCAATGCCACCATGTTGAATAATGCGTTTCGTTCAGCCACAGGACGTCGTGTTTCAACTCAAACTGTGCGCAATAGGCTGCATGATGCGCAACTTCACTCCCGACGTCCATGGCGAGGTCCAGCTTTGCAACCCCGACACCATGCAGCGCGGTACAGATGGGCCCAACAACATGCTGAATGGACCCCACGGAATTGGCATCACGTTCTCTTCACCGATGAGTGTCGCATATGCCTTCAACCAGACAATCGTCGGAGACGTGTTTGGAGGCACCCTGGTCAGGCTGAACGTCTTAGACACACTGTCCAGCGAGTGCAGCAAGGTGGTGGTTCCCTGATGTTTTGGGGTGGCATTATGTGGGGCCGACGTACGCCACTGGTGGTCATGGAAGGCTCCGAAACGGCTTTACGATACCTGAATGACATCCTCCGACCCATAGTGCAACCATATCGGCAGAATATTGGAGAGGCATTTGTCTTCATGGACGACAATTCTCGACCTCATCGTGCACATCTTGTGAATGCGTTCCTTCAAGATAACGACATCGCTCGACTACAGTGGCCAGCATGTTCGCCAGACATGAACCCTATCGAACATGTCTGGGATATGTTGAAAAGGGCTGTTTATGGACGTCTTGACCCACCAACCACTCTGAGAGATTTACGCCGAATTGTCGTTGAGGAGTGGGACAATTTGGACCAACAGTGTCTTGATGAACTTGTGGATAGTATGCCACGGCGAATACAGGCATGCATCAATGCAAGAGGACGTGCTACTGGGTATTAGAGGTAGTGGTGTGTACTGCAATCTGGACCACAAATGCTGAAAGTCTAGCTGTATGATGGTACAACATGCAATGTGTGGGTCTCATGAGCAATAAAACGAGCTGAAATGTTGTTTGTGTTGATCTCTATTCCCTTTGTATTTAACGGTTCCGGAACTCTTGGAACCGAGGTGATGCAAAACTTTTTTTGATGTGTGTGCAAGCCCGCTGTACTATCTGTCACTCTGGCTGACGGAGCTAGCGCACACGCAGGGTCACACTTCAAGTTGCTGAGCTCTATGCCACTAGGCAATATGATGAACAAATTCATTGTCTTAGATAAGTGAAGAATCTAATGAAAATCCATGAAGTTAATAGATAATTCAATTAAAGAAAATTGGCAAAATAATAAATTACCTTAAGGTGGTGATAGCCACACAACCAAATTAATTAAGTCCGAAGAAGGACCCAAAATCAAGAAGAAAATAATTAAAGAATGTTGATAATATGGGAGCCATTTATCAGTGTGACTAGTTCCAGTCAAATCCAAAGTTCTAGTCCCAATTAGTAAGAAAAAGAAACAAGACTTTAATGATGATAAACGTAAAAACAATGTCAAATGGTTCACATGGTAACGTGACCAGAAAGGAGAATGACCATCACGAAGATGGTAGTTATACAGTATTCCAAGGAATATTTCTACATGTCCTATCCGGAAGAAAAGTTAATAAATAAATTAATAAATAAAATTTAGAGGTTATTAAAACTCGGATAGGACAATAGCAAAAATGTATGTCAGTTGACCTACAGGACTGCACGCCTGGATATGACAAATAAAACCTTCACCAATTACATGCAATAAAATAAAACATAAGCAACTGAATTATTACAGTCATAACCTGACACTACGCAGCCTTGTTCGATCCAAGCATGGTACCCTAACCAACAAATACGCAACTTACATCAGAGGCACAATACAACTGGTGAAACCAGCACCGTTAGAAAAATGAAAGAAATGAGCTCCAAACTTTTACAGATGTTATCACAAATAATACAAACCCATGTGGAACAGATACAATACTGCGCACATACCAGTCAGTTGCATGATAAATTCAATTACTTAGTACCTTTCTAAGTTATATACCTTTATGTTGGCCGAAACAAATTATTTAAATAAATTCCCCCCTTTAAAATTAAATAAGCTCTCCCACGAAGCCGATTACATTTTCAATAGTATCACGCTCCCACGAAGACAGTAATTCGGCAAGGCTAGCACGAGGCCAGCCTGCCCCAAACTATTTCTTTTAGTCCACATAGAGTACTTCACTCCTGTTCGATCATGTAATAATTAAATTTCAACACTTACTCACGAACAGTTGACAATCGTTTCTCGAATCAATCGATATTTCCAACAATATCGTAACACCAAGTTACAAATAAAATTATTTGTAAATAAAAATTTAGACGGCCATGTTAGAGTCCCCAAGGAGCAAAAGCTAATTCCAACGGCCGACACGGAGCGCACCACCATAGAGGAACCGGAGCGGATGTGCTCTATCCGCCGTCTGGTAGCGAAGAAAGGCAACACAATGCCTGGGTTTACATATGCCTACCACCAGACCACAGATTACCTACTACTACAGATAGCCGACAGCCATGCTAATTCTTGGCACCTAAGACTTCAGCGCTGTCTGGTGTATGACCGCGGTACTAGTTGAGCACGGCCGTGCGGGTAGCCTACCCCACCCCTTCCCCTCGTTCCGCTAAATATTCTCGTCCTAACTGCTCTGCCCACTTCAATGTTCCGAAAATCACAATCTTCCCAATACTTATAGCACACGTTTTTAAGTGTGGAGATAATAATATGATCTACACGAGATAAATCACATTCAAAATAGCAATAACAGTTTTTTTTAATAATACCAAAGTGGGAAATTGTGAATTCCGGAACTCTGAAATGAGCAATCACAGCATTTAGGACATGACCTCATGAATAATTTACATGTTTACATTTCTTTCAGTTGCAATTGGAGCATATTGCATTGACAGGAATTAGGCTACTATAAGGTCTGCAGCATATTATTACTCAATTTAAAAAAAAATGGTCCCTTCCAATTAACCACTGTAGGCCCAATTATAACCGATTAGTTCCGAGATAAAACTAGAAAGTAAAAGTACTGGGAAGGGAGAATATTCATATCTTAAAATGCTTGATGCTGTTCGCAATAACAGGAAAATTTTAAGAGAGAATACTAAGGAAATAGGTGGTGTAACCTGATCCTCATCACACTAAAATTGTTGGTGTAATTAATGCCAAATTCATTAGTTTCAGAAAAATAATTGGATATCGCAAAATGTATATACAGTAGTTGATTTGATATTCCCTTTAAAATATATCCAGTCCACCAATTTTGAAGGGTGAAATACAGTAAGTACATGTACATAAACAAATTTCATGGCACACTAATACAGTAAATTCTATGACATGCTGTGAAGGGGAAAGGAGAAATAGGACTTTCAATGAAAAACAAGAAACACACTCAATACTGCTAGAAATCATCGTTTTATTTAAAAAGTTTGTCACGAAGAAAAAATAACAGAGAGAGACAAAATCAAACTTAGCAAAAATACAGTAATCAAATCTGGTCCTTTTAAAAGTATGTGTTGAGGCATGTTCTTCTTTCTTGCCAAGGTATAACGGTAGGCTACAGCACATGATAATGGACCTATTACCTCCTTGACGCCATGGCTGACACCGATGAACCGCAAATTCCTACAACACATGCAAGTTTGTATGTTGAAACAGTTAACTTAATAAATGTGTAATGCTTGAAATGGAGAACTTGAATTTGCTGTTATGTGTATGTTTGCACCTACTATAACTATATTTTAAAAGAATCTCTTATTGTAGAATCATTGTGTTTTTGATATTAATTTTAGGGCTTTTGATAACATATTCATTTAGCCCCATATATTTGGAAGTGTATAGGATTTATATGATAATCTCTGTTATTGTGGTATCTGTAGTAGTGTGTAGGCTATACTTTCTGTAATTCAGATGAGGACTGGAAAGGTGGCAGCCATAGTTAGGGACATTTATTTTTAAGAATTTTTAATAATATGTACTAAAATGAAATTGAAATACCAACAGGAACAGTTACAAATTCCCTGTCCACTCAGCCAAGATATTCTGCAGATCTCTCCTGTGGGCCTCAACATTATTTTATTTTATTCCTTTCCTGATGGAAATCCGGTAGTACCTTATTTCAACTCCTGGGGCACCTCCCCAAGCCTGTCCCTTATAAAGCTACACACACTACTACAGTCATCACATTATCGGAGCAATTCTACCCACACCCAACTGCATGGGGCTGATGACCAAGATGTCCCAAGCCCATAAAATGAATTAACAGCAGACAAAATCAAGTCATTATGTTATTTTGTGTTGTGTTGGATTCTGACACATGTATGCGTTTGACAGAGTGCCATTTAAGCTCATGAATAGGAATGAATGAATACGACTACCCTGCTTGTTTACGGATTTACAGGAGGCAGTCAAGATAGGAATTACCTAGAAATTTATATTCTGTATGTGTGGGAACCCATGATAAACCACTTGCTGGGTGGCTAAGCGGAGAATCAAACCCAACATTTCCCGGTTTACCTCACTAGGCTGTGTGTACCCTGTTCTTACCCTCAGACTAGAATTAGATTTCTTGACATTCAGCAATCAAACATGGACCCCAGAAGTGTCAACCAAGAACTATACCACCTGGTTGGTCTCATTTATTTTTAAGAATAATATGTACTAAAAAGAAATTGAAATTGATCCAAGTTATTTATTTTTACTGTGCTTCGAATGGAGGTTGCGGCGTTGTGTATAGTGCAGCCATTATATCCAATGTTGCAATGAGTAAATGTTCCCCGATATTGGTATAGGACACATTACCTGTATGTACTCTGAATAAGTGAAGCAATAGAGCAATACTTAATTAAATTACTAGAACTGAAAGTACCGGTAACAATTCCATAGCCAAAATTATGACGTGCCTTTTATTTCTTAGTTGTTTCACGACAGCCTAGAATAAATACACACGAAACACGACAATAGAGCACTTTAGAACAGTAACGAGAGCGAACTTTCAGTGGAGATGTTGGCAACCATGTGAATACAAACAATTTATGACCAGAACGTAAAACTATGCCAACGCTCAGAGCATGTTAAAACAATTGGGATCAGTTCAGTCGTTTGCAAACGACTTGTTTATGTTACGGTGAGTAGTCGTTGAATTCATTCGACTGTTTTCTAAAAGCAGTCAAACAAGTCGATGGTTTTAACTTTTGTCAGTCGACTGCTGATGCCCATCTCTACAAACCAATTGACAACCAGAATCAATTTGAGCGTACACACCCTCCGACTTGCTAAAATGCTATTAATATTGGATCCCAATATAAAATATTTTCTGATTTAATTTTCCTGGAAAATCTATTCTATGTTTGCATCGATCATTACCATCACGCTATGGGGAGAATTTCATAATAATTTTCTTGTAATTCATTTATCACGCGGTAGAATAAATGAATGAAATTCAATCATAAAATAAATAGAACTCTAAGCCATAATTGGTAAGCCCATGTTCAAGTTGTGTAATTCAAGAATGCACCCAATTCTCATTAAAAGTGTATAGACTGTGTTAAGGAGTGGTTATGTGGAGAACAGCCCAGATTCATCAACATAAACGGGAGGACAGCATCAGGCTTAAGGCCTGGACAAAATAACTTCCTTGAGAGAAGATTAGACTGAAAGGATTGGGCTAAGGAAATGCGGCCTGGTTCTTTCAATACTAGACTGAACATTGAGAGTAAATACAATACTTTTATTTTTAGGGTGAAACTTGCAAACACATTAATAAAGCCTTAATTAAAAAATTAGTTATGCTGGCCCGCCTGGGGCAGTTTCAAATGTTCATTAATTTTAATTAGGTTGGCCCAGCCATGGGCTATTACTCAAAAGTTCATTCTGCTTGATGCACACACAAATTTAATATTCTTGCACTTGCTAGCAAACACTTAAAACGAAGATGATTAAGATAATAATAAAAAAGGCACAAACTTATCTTTAGTGGCGATGACTAGAAGCATGCTGACGGAGACTGCCGTGGCCAACACTAGATTTTTTGGTAGTAGAATTTGAAATGTCCAGCATCAGGAAAATAACTTCGCCAGGGCGACCAGCGCTGTACATTGGCTAACATCGTTAGGTTTTGATGCTATTTCTTGAATGCCAAATAACATGGCATTTAGAACTGCGATTTGATGCAGCTTCTTGCGGTTTGGAGTAAAAACGTAGAATGCACTTTCTCAGTGCTGAAGCTCTCTGCTGTTGCGTTTCCTGGTAGTTTCACTCATAAATGCAGATTAGGCCTGAAGTTTAGAAGGCCCCGGAGAAGGGCGGAAGGCACGAATGCCTCTCGCTAGTTGAAGAAGACCGTAGAAGGTTTGAAGAAGGAATGCTGATGGAGAGCAAAACGCCGCCACTTAAATAATAACATCATGGAAACGTCTGGAAGCCAAGCTGGCGGGCGATGATTGGCCAGGGCAAGCTGTGACGTCAGTCATACAGGAAGGCAGCAAGCAAGTCGACACCCTTTTCAGTATGCGATCGTAAGCTGGAGGCGCATGACCTATTAACACGCTGAGGTAAGAGTCTTAGATATATATATAGAGAGAGATTAAACACTAGTAATAAACATTATAATGTTAACAGAAATGAATAAGTACATATGTTTTCGTTCGGTGGTCTCAAAAGCATTTAACTGACAAATGCGGCACAAAAGAAAAACGCACTATAAACATCACGAAAGTGATCATGCTCCGAGACCCCCGAAAGAAAACAATCAAAGAATCAGTTACAAAAACGTGAACAACAATAAAGAAGATGACACTAAGCCTCAACAGGCAAGATAGCAACCATAGAAATTGGTCTAGTATAGACACCCTTACTAGTGAGAACATCTACAACTCTCACATGATTATCCCGACCCAAATGGCAGTGAGTTACCCTACCAATATTCCATACGAGAGGGGGACTTGGATCTCGCAAAAGAACCATATCTCCCACTCGCACATCAGGCTGGGAAAGCCGCCACTTCTCTCTTCTGTTAAGTGAGCCGAGATACTCCAGCTTCCAACGGCGCCAAAAGGAGTTTCGCAAAGAGTCTAACTTCCTCCAGAAAATAGGCAACCTGAGATCACAGCGTCGACTCAGCAAAGGAGGCGTAGAAGCTAAAGAACAGCCTATTAAAAAATGACCAGGTGTTAAGGGAAGAAGATCCTTAGGATCATTAGACAAAGGCGTGAGCGGCCTAGAATTTACAATACCCTCAACCTGAATAATTAAAGAATTGAATTCCTCATAGGAAAGGATGGCTGAACCAAGGGTTTTCTTCAGCTGTCTCTTCGTGAGCTTTATGCAAGATTCCCAACGACCACCATGATGGGGGGCGTATGGGGGAGTGAAATGCCATTTGAATCCCTTAGCATGCGAAAAATTAGAAAACTGTTCCTTAGCAGAAGGGGAGGTAAGCGCAGTTTTCCAAAGATCAAAAGTACTAACAAAAATTTTTGCGTTATCTGAGAAAACCTCAGAAGGAACACCCCTTCTAGCGGCAAATCTAGAAAAGGCTGCTATAAAATAAGGAGTAGAAGCACTTGTAACCAACTCAAGGTGAATGGCTCCTGTCACCATGCACACAAATAAAGAAATATAAAGTTTACCTAACAACTTTCGCTTAGATAAAGGGGAATTAACTTGATAGACATAAGGACCGGCATAATCGATACCCGTTAGGGCGAAAGGCTTACTAGGTTCGGAACGAAAATATGGCAAGTTTCCCATAATTTGCGTGATTGGCGGGGGCTTAGATTTGAAACAAGGTATACATTTCCGAATAACAGAAGAAACTTCATGAACACCGTTAATGAGCCAATATTTCTCGCGAATTAAACAAAGCAAAGTGCGGGTGCCAGCGTGCAAATTCTGATAATGAAATTTCTTTACGATAAGAGTAGTAATAGGATGTCTAGAAGGGAGAATAATGGGATGTTTTTTCTCATCTGAGTAACTAGAATATTCTAGCCTACCCCCCACTCTTATTAATCCATCTTGGTCCAAAAAAGGGGTGAGAGGTAACAGCCTACTAGACTTTGGTAAAGCTTTTTTGCTTAAAAGCGTCTGATACTCAAGAAAGAATACTTCTTGTTGCATGAGAAACAAGATTCTACGAGTAGCAAATTCCAATTCCATTTTAGTGAGAAAGGGTTGCGGTTTCACAGGCTGATCAAGAACAAGAAATTTCCATCGAAATAAATATGCTACCACACGAATTAATTTATTAAATGAAGAGTAACGCTGAAACAGACTAGTAGCAATAGAAGTTAGAAAAAGGGAAGCGGTAACAATGCGAGCATCAGGAACATCTTCTGCGAGTGGATTAGATGAACGAGGCCAACAAGAGAAATCCTGACTGAGCCACGCCGGACCATTCCAGTATAATTTAAGAGAAATTAATTTCTTGGGCAAGCAGCCACGTGAAATTATATCAGCGGGGTTTTCTTTTCCCGGAACATGATTCCATTGGTCAAAATGAGACAACTCTTGTATTTTAGAAACGCGATTAGCCACAAAAGTGGTCCAATGCGAAGAAGGTTTTGAAAGCCAAGCTAACACGATGGAAGAATCACTCCAAAACCATGTGGTCGAAAATTTCAAATTTAAACTGATTTTTAATTTGCTGGCTAATTCCACAGCCATTACAGCAGAACATAATTCCAATCTAGGCAAAGATATGGATTGGAGTGGGGCTACCTTTGATTTTGCGCAAATTAAATTGGAAAATCCGGGTAAAGTATTGGAAGAGCGGCCTACTAAATAGGCGCAGCAACCGTATGCCTTTTCAGAACTATCTGCAAATACGTGCAAATCGAAATACTGACATGAAAGGTCCGAAATTAAAGTGCGGGGAATAGAAATTTGAGAAAGATCTAACAAACTCTTGCGGTATTTCAACCACTCATCCAAAAGGGGGGAGGGTACCTCCTCATCCCAACCAATTTTCAATAACCAAAGTTTTTGCAAGAAAATTTTTGCAGTAATAACCACCGGAGCAATGTACTGCAAGGGATCAAAAACTTTTGCTATTTCTGATAATAATTGCCTTTTCGTTTGAGGGTGAAACTCAGATAAGTGTACCTGATAGCAAAAGGTATCTGAAGAAGGAGACCAAAAAACACCCAAGGTTTTAATAGCTGATTCCTCAGTAGGAAGCGCAACACATTTGTCAACAGGAGTTACTTGTGAAAAGTTAGATAAAAATTCGGTTGAGTTCGAGTTCCACTTATGAAGGGTAAACCCACCACCGGAAAGAAGAGAGTTTAAATCTTCACAAACAAGAAGTGCGTCAGAGATACTAGGAAAAGAATACAGAAAATCATCTACATAAAATGCAGTTTTCAAAACTTCAGAAGCTAGAGGATGAAAAAGATGACCATCTTGTTCGGCCAACATGTGAAGAGATCGTATTGCGAGAAAGGCAGACGGCTTAAGACCGTATGTCACTGTTCTTAAACGAAATATTTTTATATGTTTTGCATTGTCGTCTCGCCACAAAATTCTTTGCAAATCACGTTGTTCTGAATTTACTAGAATTTGCCTATACATTTGCTTGATGTCAGCAAGGACAGCAATGGGGAATAGACGAAAGTTAAGTAAAACTGAAGTAAGATCTGTCTGAATAGCGGGTCCAGAATGCAGAGTGTCATTGAGAGAAACACCATTAGCATCTGGAGATGACCCATTAAAAACCACTCTTATCTGTTCTCGGGTGGAAGAATTTTTCCAAACCGGATGATGATTAAGATATACTATTTCTTTAGGAGGATTACTAATTTCTTCAGATTTTGCAACGACTTCCATGTGATTCGCTGATTCGTATTCTTCCATGAAGGAAGTATACTGAGCTTTTAAGAGAGCATCTTTTTTAAAGCGATTTTCAATTGCGAATAAAGCTTTGAGAGCTCTGGAATGTGATTCTGTAATAACAGGGGGGTTAAAAATGCGAGGAAGAGTAACCACGAATCTGCCTTCAGTAGTGCGAACAGTGGTTTCTACGTAGTGTGTTTCACAGATCTCATTATTGGGAGAATGAGGTGAGGTGACTTGAATATCCTCAATGTCCCAGAACTTAATTAATTCTTGATTTAAATCAGCACCAACAAAATAACAATGAGATTTTTGTTGAACGGGGTTGCGGTATATTTGCCCAGTGGCAATCCAACCAAAATCAGTTCTACGAAAGAAAACATCACGGGCAACTTTAACCTTTTCCGGATGTAAACATTGCCAAAAAATGCTGGCACTTAAAAGAATTTCTACAGATGAAGCTCTGTTGAAATTCGGATCTGCAAGTTGCAAATGATGCGGAATATTCCAACCCTGGACTTGAAAAGAAGTAATGGGGGTGTCATTACCTATGGAATTTATAATTAAAAAATCTAAATTTAAATGAATGCCAAGATTATTGGAATCTTTTACATCCACTTTAGCATAACTCAGAGATTGCGATTTGGAACCATTAATTCCTGTAACTTCTATAGAAGTAGGGCATATTTGTAGACCTAACTTGCGAACTAGCGATTCACTGATAAAATTGTTAGTTGCAGCATTATCTAACAATCCCCTTACAGAAACCCATTTTCCGTGAACATTCTTCACTAGAATTTGGACAGTGGACAATAAAACTTGAGTTTTACTGAACGAAACAGAGCTTTGAGTAAAAGACTGAGCGTTATTCGGCAAAGTCTCAGAATGAGATTTAGCGGATGAACTATTGGTTGCTGATGACCGCGATCTTTCATGCCTATGCAGGAGAGTATGATGCTTTGCTTTACAGTGAAAACATAACCGTTCAGAACGACAATTGCTTATCATATATGTCGCTGATAGGCAATTAAAGCAGTGCTTGTGGGTGGTAATTAATTTGCGTCTTTCATCCACAGATAAAGATTTGAATTGAGCGCATTGGTACAAGTTATGTGGTTGTTGACACAAAACACAAGCTTGTGCTTGATTGGAAGACCGAATATTGGTAGAAAAGACATGTGACCTTAGTACTCTCTGAGTGGGGCTGATGTCCTTACTATTAGAGGGAGGTTTGAAGGTAGCGCTACTCTTTTGACTGGCTACAGCAGAGAGAATTTGGCATTTCGCCTTTAAGAATTTAATAATAACTTCATAGGTACACAATGAATGTTGCGACAGAGCTGCTTCCCAATCTTTTAAAGTTTTAGTGTCTAATTTAACAGAAATAAGATGAATCAAAAATAGATCCCAATGGTCAACTGGTTGGTCCAAATTTGCAAGCGCACGAATATGAAGTTCCGCAGCATCGATCAGATTACGAAGCGAGGCAAGATTATCAGCTTGAACAATAGGTAAATTGAATAAACCCTGTATGTGACGTTGAGTTTTTAAACGAGTGTTCCCAAACCGATCTCTGAGAAGTGCCAAAGCTACTTCATAATTTTCATTTGTCAACGTAAGCTCTTGGATGAGTTTAAGTGCGTTGCCTTGCAAGGACAAACGCAAATAATGAAACTTCTGTATTGAAGGAAGAGAATCGTTTTCGTGAATCAATGAATTGAATAATTCAAAAAATGGTTCCCATGTAGCTTCATCTCCGGTAAATTTAGGTAATTCTATTTTCGGTAATATAACACGGGAAGGAAAAGAAGAAGATTCTGAAGGAATTTTCTCCTGCTTTTCCTGCAATGTTAAACTTCTTAAAAGCTGCTTCGCGTCTGCGAACCCCTTATAATATAGATTTTCAACCTCACAACGGTCACTTTGCTGATCGGGATCCTTGGTCTCAATATTACTTTGGATCTCATCATATTTTTCAAAGGCCTGTTCATAACCTTTCAGTCTTTGAGAAATTATGTCACTATTACGTTCTTTTTCCGGGAGCTCATCTAGAAAAGTGCGAAAACGCGTTAACTTGCCTTTGACAGAAGCTCTGGCATTAATGAGTTTCTCGTCAATCGGCATTATGAAAGTTTGTTGTGTACTCACGACTATACTGTGAGCTGGTACACCTTGCTTCGGAAGAAGTTGACAGTCTGCCAGAAAAGAGAGTGCGGCTTCCCCTGCGGTGAAATACGGGCCTGCTGTTTGTCTCCCTTCTCAGTGCCAACCATATACACTCGAGCTGAAACTTTCGAAGTAGATTAGAAAACACAATTTTTAAAATATTAACACACTCAATGTTCAGTATGGCATTTAAATTTTGAATTAGTTCCAACATTAAGAAATTTGAAGATTTGGTTAAACAGAATGTTTACAAGCATCCCGGTTATAGGCACCAAAATGGTTATGTGGAGAACAGCCCAGATTCATCAACATAAACGGGAGGACAGCATCAGGCTTAAGGCCTGGACAAAATAACTTCCTTGAGAGAAGATTAGACTGAAAGGATTGGGCTAAGGAAATGCGGCCTGGTTCTTTCAATACTAGACTGAACATTGAGAGTAAATACAATACTTTTATTTTTAGGGTGAAACTTGCAAACACATTAATAAAGCCTTAATTAAAAAATTAGTTATGCTGGCCCGCCTGGGGCAGTTTCAAATGTTCATTAATTTTAATTAGGTTGGCCCAGCCATGGGCTATTACTCAAAAGTTCATTCTGCTTGATGCACACACAAATTTAATATTCTTGCACTTGCTAGCAAACACTTAAAACGAAGATGATTAAGATAATAATAAAAAAGGCACAAACTTATCTTTAGTGGCGATGACTAGAAGCATGCTGACGGAGACTGCCGTGGCCAACACTAGATTTTTTGGTAGTAGAATTTGAAATGTCCAGCATCAGGAAAATAACTTCGCCAGGGCGACCAGCGCTGTACATTGGCTAACATCGTTAGGTTTTGATGCTATTTCTTGAATGCCAAATAACATGGCATTTAGAACTGCGATTTGATGCAGCTTCTTGCGGTTTGGAGTAAAAACGTAGAATGCACTTTCTCAGTGCTGAAGCTCTCTGCTGTTGCGTTTCCTGGTAGTTTCACTCATAAATGCAGATTAGGCCTGAAGTTTAGAAGGCCCCGGAGAAGGGCGGAAGGCACGAATGCCTCTCGCTAGTTGAAGAAGACCGTAGAAGGTTTGAAGAAGGAATGCTGATGGAGAGCAAAACGCCGCCACTTAAATAATAACATCATGGAAACGTCTGGAAGCCAAGCTGGCGGGCGATGATTGGCCAGGGCAAGCTGTGACGTCAGTCATACAGGAAGGCAGCAAGCAAGTCGACACCCTTTTCAGTATGCGATCGTAAGCTGGAGGCGCATGACCTATTAACACGCTGAGGTAAGAGTCTTAGATATATATATAGAGAGAGATTAAACACTAGTAATAAACATTATAATGTTAACAGAAATGAATAAGTACATATGTTTTCGTTCGGTGGTCTCAAAAGCATTTAACTGACAAATGCGGCACAAAAGAAAAACGCACTATAAACATCACGAAAGTGATCAAGGAGTTCCAATGAAATGACATACATATATATTTGGACAACTGGACGTAGGCTATTTCATTGAAAGAATCTACGAACAAGAAACTGTATAAAACTATAGGCACCTACAGCCGTCAAGCTGTCCTCACAGTACCCACTGGAGATTTCCATCACCACTCTATATGTACGGTACCTCGAGATAAGCCTAAGTGCGCCAACTGTGAGGAAACACATAAACTCTTCCATCCCTGCCCTCATGTCTTTGCCACTAACCCCCCTCCCACACAGCACGCCACTGCTCTGACACAGTTGTTAGGCCTGCTACAACAACTCTCAGCCATAACCCTGTAAACTACAGCTAAACCAAACCCAGAACCCCCTAATACACTTCATTTGCAGAGCAATAAAATCCATAAAACAACTCCGCAACGAGCTTCACAAAACCTAAATTATAAACGAAAAGACTACTCCACAAACACCAAAATCAGTAAACCTCCCTCATTTCAGCCACACTACACCTTAAACAGACATAGAAAGCATAGTGATGACCCCTTCATGGAGTAGGCTATTGTCTAAACACGATCATGTCTCCTTCAACTTTACTGAAGATTTCATTAAATTCTATTAAAAATTCATAAACTCATTCCACAAATCTTAAAATCAGTATACATCCCTCATTTCCATTACTCTATTCAATAAACAAACATAGAAGGCATAGCCATGACCCCTTCATGGAGTAGGCTATTGTCTAAATCTGACCACGCATACTACAACCTTACTCTAATTCAAAATTACAGCCAAATGATCCATCTGACTGGGAGGCTTGCCTGGGATGATGGGCCAGAAAACCGGGAGTTCAAGCATAACCTAAATATTGAATGCTTAACATTTCCAATAACTTGGACAACTGGATTTAGGCTATTTCATTGAAAGAATCAACGAACTGTATAAAACTATAGGCACCTACAGGTATACTTAACTTATTAATTAAAGCTCTACAATAAACATACAGCACAATGAATTGTAGCATGAAGTTATCCTGAAGAAGTCGTTTGATTAGAACGACTACTTAAATTCGAATGATTCCATTCGCTTGGAATTAGTCGTTTGCCAACGACTTGTTTCATTCCAATGATTTCCAACGATTGCTTTGGGATCAGTCGTTTACAACGACTACTTCAATTCGAATGATTCCATTCGCTTGGAATTAGTCGTTTGCCAACGACTTGTTTCATTCCAATGATTTCCAACGATTGTTTTGAGATCAGTCGTTTGTAAACGACTTGTTTATGATACGGTGAGTAGTCGTTGAATTCATTCGACTGTTTTTTAAAAGCAGTTGTTTTAACTATCGACTAATTCGACTGTTTTCAGTCGACTCCTGCCCATCTCTACACACAACTAATTTTCTACACCAGCCGCTACTGAGCACGAGCTGTGACTGGCTTAGACATTAGCATCCTACGTGTTGAAAAATATTGTAAGTAACGTGTAGGAATAAAATACTACCAATAGGTATGTCAACCATTAAATTGGCATATAATAAATGAATTATATTTATCTTGTATCTATCTATCCCACGATATAACATAATACAAGGTGAAGAGTCCTTTAAAACAAATTGTTTACTGTGATACTGGAAGAAACAATACAACACAGTGGTAATAGTTCTAGCCTGCACCTATTTGTTAATAAAATTTCATGTGATTTCACTCAGATCTCTGTTGTAGTGGCTTATTATATGTGCACCTTGTAACTTAATAGTACATTATGCAACGAGCCTATAATGACAATAATTAAGACACAATTTTTATAATTTCCATACGAGTGTCTTAATTACAATTATAGACGAGTTGCATACGACTGTTTATGTTCGACGATAATTATAACTATTTTATGTTCGAACATAAATATTCATAAATATCTGTCGAGATTTCACCAGTTTTATATACTGAACAGAGCGCATGGGATGCAGAGAATACCTTGTATTTGACCATGGCCTCCAAGTTGATTTTGCGGAAAACGCTTCTTTGACCGCACAGAATCAAATACAAAGTGCGCATTGGAGAGAACGCCATGTCACTGTTTTTACTTGTGTTATATGGTCCACAAGTAAAACTGAATCGCTTGTAATAATTAGTGACAACCTAGACCATAGTAAATATGCAGTGTGGACATTTTTGAAACTCATAGGCAATTTCATTAAAGAAGAATTTCCACAAGTTGACCATCTAATTATATTCTCAGACAATGCTGCAAGTCAATTTCGGAGCAAGTATACAGTCTCAAACCTTTGCAAACTAGAGGACGATCTCAACTGTCAGTTCGTCGAATGGACAACTTTTGCTGCATCTCATGGCAAAGATGCTGTAGATGGCGTCGAAGCCGTAGTTAAGAATCTACTTTGGCACAAGATTAAAGCGGAAAACCTCAATATTAATTCTGCGAAAGAGTATTATGAACTTGCCACAATGACCTGCAAGAAAACCCACGTTTTCTTTGTTCCAAAAGAAGACCTCAAACAAAATAAAGACCTGCTTAACACTCGATGGAAAAAAGCAAGAAAAGTACAGTACAAGCTAAAACAGAAGAGCAAGAAGGAAAAAGTAATTGGTCTCAATTCACTGCATTATTATGAGAAGCATGATGACAGCCATGTTCGTGCTGGTATCACAGCAAACTCTAAACTAAAGAAAATTAAGGTTTTAGACTCAGATACCGACACAGAACAAGAAGGAGAATACTTACAGGAGAGTCAACATCAAAGGATTAAATATGCTGATGTATTTCCATCAGACAGTGAGGAGGAGACCAAAGCTGAACCAGGTACATCATCATCAGTTCAACCAAACAGATATGAACTTACGGCAAAAAACATCACGTGTGGTACCTATGTTCTTGTGGAAATAAAAGGTCAAGTAAAAAATAATGTCTATAATTATGTGGCTGTTTGCCAAAGTTGTGTCTGTGAAGAAGAAGGGGAGGTTCAAGTAATGTTCATGAGAACGTGCGACAGTTCCAAGAAAGTATTTCGAACGGATGAAAATGACATTAAATTTATTCAGTTTGAACAAATCAAAACAATATTGAAAACTCCAGAAGTAAAGATAAGTGGTCTTAATCGTGTCCAGTATGTTTTTCATGAGTCTATCGGAGATGTGTGGGAGGCTTAACGATTTCTGGGTCAGACATTGCATCGTACCATTGGGACTATTGATACATAGGCTAACTGTTTACTTTCAACATGTTTTATTTCTTAAAACTATTTGAAATTTCTTTATTAAGATATTGTAATAGTTTTCTCTCAAATAATATAATTTTCAGTATTATTTTCAACATTAAAGACAAGATACTGTAAGGTAGCCTAGTAGTAATTAGGCTAATTGTTTAAAACTATTAAATATATGTTTCTTCCATCAAAACTAAACTGCATTTCTTTATGATCCTAGCAATTTCATTTCCTATTACACTTTATTAAAAATGACTCTAATCTGAGCCATAAACAGCCAGAAACCACATCTTGAAATGCACATGTAACTTCCGTTACTCAGGCTGTAACCTCCGTTACTTTTTGTAAAATAGTTAATATTAATTTCCATACATTATTTTTCATGGGAGTACTGCAAATAAATAGCCCAACTTTTTAAGAATTTGATTAATTTAAAATATTTTTTTTACCATTATTATTCACAGAAAATTTAAGAAATAGTTAAGAAGTCACGACTTAGCCATATGTGTGAGTAACCTCCGTTACCCTCTTTTAAAGGTGATATTTTGGATGTTACTTGATGAATGGAAATTGATTTATGCTTGAACCTTAATAAAAACAAAACTTATACTTGCAACATATTTGGTTTCAGAATATATAATTTTTAACACTAATTTTTTAAACAATATAGTTGTACGCTTGTAACCTCCATTACTTTGGAATGGCTGTGCAAGAACTGATCTCCTCAAGAACTTGAGTACACATATGCAATAGGCTCATGATACTGTATGTATCTCTGCAAGATGTATCAAGTTGAAAACATTACGGTAACATAGACTCTTACCTGGGTCATTTCTCAGGAGAGTAGGCCAAATTGCCACATTCATCTGCTATTTCGAGAACAGCAATTTACGATTTGTTTATTCACAGAATTTGGTAGGCCTACCTGTGGAATAAATAATAGTGAAAGTTAATTAATATATCAAGTAGAATATCACCTGTACACTGCGTCTAATATCAATTCAAAACTAGGCTACCGGTACGATATATTTTTCACAGGCACTACCGAAACAAGTTTTCACTTAAACTCTTAAAATAAGCGTACGTACTTGGCGTAGCAGAAGAATAACTGTTCACTTCTCATTACCAAGAAGACGATTTGATGAAAGAAAGATGAGAAAGAACACAACATTAGCTTATTATAAAATATTAATATACGGCCAATATTGTTTACATCAAACACGACATAAACAGAGCGTCCATGTTGGTCAATGCCGCCAACCCAGTAGAAATAATGTTTATTTAATGATAAGTGACGTAATTATCGTCGGTGAGCAAGATAATTGCAAGGAAATGTCAATTAGGAATTATGTGTATATTTATTGACTAAATATAGGGATATATTTGCAATTCAATTAAAACGTGTATCATGCATATGTTGGCAAGACGATATACAGCGCTTAATCCGCTCCTTACGTCTGGCCGCGCTACTACACCGATGGTACCAAATAATCCCTATCTGGTTGACACCCCCTGCACCAGACGAGCGCCGATGTACCGTAGTTCCCATTCACACTCAATGGAGCAGTGTTATCAATCCTGTACAAGACAGAGTTTATAAGACCGTATTCAGTCACGTATCAATTATTATTAAAATAATCTACAGGGGAAATAGAAGTTGTTTATTTTAGGAGCTGTGACATCGCGGTCATATAGCCCCGTGTATTTGTGTGGGTGGGTGTGGAATTTGTATGATAACCTGTGCTATTGTGAAGGCTGCATTACTGTGTGTATTTGTAAATTGGGGATGAGAATGGTACGGAGGTGGCCGTAGCCATATGTCAGGAACCATCCCAGCATTTGCCTGGAGTAGAAGTGGGGAATCCACCGAAAACCACATCCAGGATGGTTGAGTGTACAACGTTGCAGCCCTCACACAAACACAAACCTAACCTGGGATTTACGCCCCACACCCCCTTGCATGTAGCACAAGCAGTAACTTCATCCAGACAGTGTTGTGGCCTGGCAGTGGACAATGGTTTCGACCAAACAGTGATCTAACCTGGCAGTGGGCAATGGTTTCGACCAGACAGTAGTCTAACCTAGCAGCGGGCAATGGGTTATAGACATTGGAGGATTAAACTATATCATTTCCAGATCTGCTTTGAATTATTACAGAAAGTATTTATGGCTCCAACAGACATCAATCCTTTACTCGTTCGTGAACCAAAACAAACAAGGCGGCATGGGACGAAGCATTCCAACCTCAATTTGTCTTGCAATGATTATCAGCACATTCACTCGATATACATTCCACTCACATGTTGTTACCATTATGCTTTACCAGAAGACAATAGTTTCCATGTACTATTCACGTCAATTCTTTTAAAAGGCGTGTAATTGTAAGGGAGTAGTCCGAGGTCTCTGTTCGCATGGCGACATGTTGGATTTTGAAAATCTCCTGTTGTCGGCTAACGGAAGTCGCTCGGGGTGTTAGTTTGCCCTTAGCCTCCAATAATAATACGAAGGTAAAACTGAGGAGCATGCACTTTGACCAACCATCGTTGACTAAGCCACCAAGAGCTCTCCAGCCTAATCAAAAATCTCCCCTCCCCGAAATCCCACCCAAACCAGAAATTAATGAAAGGACACACCAATTTTGACTGACTGAGCTACAAAGAGCTCTTGAACTTAATCAAAAATTTCCCACTCACCTAACCCTCAAAACTCTGACCACTCCAGCTGCCACTGACTGAGCTTTCAAGAATTCCCTAGCTTAACTTTAATCGAAATCCCACCCTTGTCCCTAACCCCCAACCAAAAACATAGTACAAAAAACCCTCCTACCAACACTGATTTAGCCACCAAGAAATCGTCAAAATGAGTAAAAAATTCCCAGCAACTCTAACTCCCAAACATACACCACAAAAACTGAAAATGACAGAAAGATCCCAAACTTTGACTCCTTTCAGCCATCACGTATTGAGTCATTAAGAGCACCCCAGCTTAATCAAAAAGTCCCCATCAGTTCTAACCCTAATCGAACCCCACACAATATCACAAAATACAAATAGGCCCTCAAATTTGTATCCCCTCCAACCTCAACTGACTGAGGTCCTGAGCTTAATAAGTTACTTTTTTCTAACCTCCCAACCGAACCTACCCTAAAGCACAAAATAAAGAAATGACTTCCCAAATGTTGCCCCCCAACCACCACTGACTAAGACACCCGTAGCTTCCAAGATTCATCAAAAAGGCAGACTGTTAGACTGTCTAAAAGAGGAACACACACATACACACACAAAAGTTGATCTCATAAGCCTATATTTCACATGATAAGAAAAGATAGGAATCAATTTTTTCATGAGTTATTTACAATTTTAATCTTTTGTACACAAACAGTTTTATAAAACATCTGTTACCCAGGCTTACAAGTAATTTACTTAACTTAGAACACCATGTTATACCAACCTTCGAATGTGGACTGTGGCTAAATCAGCTTCGACACGTAAAGAAAATGTTTATGCTTCGCAGCATCAACAGTTCAGGTGCTTTGAATTATATCAACAGCTCTACTTCTCACTTCATGGCACTGGTTAGAAGAATGCATTGAGATTAACTTCCTTACAAGATTTAAGAACATTATTTTATATCTTGTTAGTATGAATTTTGGTTGATTCCACACTCTTATCCTATTCTAAAGATTACCGGTGACCTTAGGAGATTGATGATAATTATGTAGAGGTTATTTTGTATATAATGTAAGACGATAGCTATGCCCGCTAACGCGCAGTGCTAGGCCAAGGGGCCAAGCTCTCTGCGGACTCGGTAGACGTGAGTTGGAGCCTCACCGTCGGCCATCCTTGAAATGGATTTCCGTGGTTTCCCCCGTATTTAACTCCAGGCAAATGCTGGGAAAGTACCTTCTGACAGGCCACGGCCTTGCCCAGTTTAATCCATGTCATGGTTCATTAACTCCTCTCATGAGATGGGCGTCAGGAAGGGCACCCGGACGAACAAACCATCCACCAAAGACTTTCATCTCATCTCATCCCCGACCCCATTGGAAACGGGAATAATAGGGCTAGATATACATTTGTATATAATGTAAACATTAATTTATGTTGATGTGAGGTTTCTGAGTTTCGAATTTTTATTATTATTATTGAAAGTGGTTATGATATTGCACAGTGCTTTAAAAAGCTTGCATTGGACTGGAGGTTAAAATACAGTGGCATATGTTGAGGTTAACTACATCTCAAGTAGCAAGTGATGTGTTGGTCCCTCATGTTACAGACCGTTTGTAACAATGTTTAAAAAGGAAGGAAGGAAGCTTGTAGTTTAACGTGACCGTTAATTTGTAGATCATGAGCCACGGGTAACAATGTTTAAATAGTGAACTTAAATAAAAGAAAGAAATAATTTATAATGTAGATTTCTTCTTTGCATCCTACTGATGATATTGCTGAGATTATACATCTGATCTAATTTTAATTTTAGCAAATAAGCTTCATCTTGATGAATATTTTCATTTATTCTTACTGTTGATCAAACTGTTTTTTCTTATGGTAATTAATGCATTAAGCAAATAACTCACCTAATTTTTGCACATTGATGATCTTCTAGCTGAAATGGTGAAAATCACACTTGAGGATTATGTGCAGCATCTGAGCCATTATCACATCAGGATGGCACTAGACCCAACACTAGTGCATGGAGCTTCATTCCAATACAACAACCGTATCCCCCAAGAGTTCGTCCACCTGTACCATTGGCACAGCATGGTTCCTGACAGTTTCACTGTGGATGGTCAAAAGTATACGTACGATGCAATCTTCTTCACAAACAACAGCGTAGTTTTCAAGCATGGCATGGATACATGGATAAAGGCTATGATCAACAACGTTGCAGGAATGGTAATGCAACTCATCCAAAATTATACAATACTACTAGCTTCACCTACCTGTTGTTGAAGGGTTTATACGGTAGGCTAACACAAATTACGTTAAAAATCCCTCAGTTTGCCTTCCTTCAGAGGGGAAGTAGGCTAAAGCCGGCGGGATCATGTCATAGATTTATGGCATATAAAACAACCTTCCACTATCTAAACTTGTGTGAAGCAAAATTTATAGGTTAGACTTGATTAATGCTCTGAAGTTCCAACGTTCGTCACCAAGCTCTGGTTGCGATGGCTTCTAGTAGTAGCCAAGTTCACAGCTAAGTGTCGTGGACGGTAGCATTTGGTAGCGAAAGTAGGAACTACTGGAACTTATCGTCTGCAGTCCTTACTTCAATTAAAAACAGATAACACACACTAATACAGTCATCACAATTAACACTGGTTGTATCAGACAGATTCTACTCACACACAAAGTACACGGCACTACATGACCACGTTGTCGCAGCCCATAAACTAAGTAACCCAACAACCAACTAAAATTAGTTAACTCATCTGACCTCAAAGTTAGTGAGACCATGACGAATAGAAGGACCTAGTGTGAGGACTCCGCCATTATAGCACGGTAGTTTGTGGTCCCACCGCTACAAGCACTGCAAGCGATAATGTCCAACAACGTGTACCAGGGTTGTAGGCACTACAAGCACGCCATCAAGAAACAGCAGTTGAAAAACAAGCAACAACAGCAACAACTCCATAAACCCATCCCCTCACTTCTCTCCCTCTCACCAACACTTCCGCCAAGCAATCCTAGCACTCTACATCAAATCCCACAGCTTTTAATCACGCCAGCAGCACAATAAATTTAATAAATCCAGGCTACAGAACAGACCAAAAAACTACACTTTAAGCGAAACCAAATTCACTTCTCAGCTCGACATAAGCCATAATACAACTTAAAACCTATACAAAACATACTCTCCCTACTGTTTTACAACTATTAAGCGAACTATTCGCACTCAAAAACTAAAAACCCTGAAACGGGAGCTAATTTAAAAACGCAATAGCCTAGCCCGATTACGCCTCCGGCAGTGCTACCGCATACGCATTCATAACTTCACAATAACTTCCAAATTACGGCCAAGTGCAGGCGCGGATCTAGAGTTTGGCTTTGGGGGGGGGGGGGGGGTCAGAGAATCGAAATTGTTAAGAAAAATGGTATCACTAAAAACACAATCACAAAATATCCAAACGTACAAAACCAGACTATTTTTTTTGTAAGCTACATGGATAGACATTTGATGCGTTTAGCGCACCAAAAATATTCGTACAAATTGCAACGGCGTGTTTTGCGACTTTTACATCAAGCTTCGAGAAAAGGATCAAGGTACGTTACAGTTTCGGCAAGTCGAGTTGGTACCGACAAAGGGAGAAAGTCGCAGCTTAAATTGCCAACCAAGCTTGCAGTTTGGACGTCGGCAACATTTTTTGGTGCGAAAAAAGCCCCAAATTCCTAACCGTGCATTGCTGCACATTCATCGTGACATCACTATAAACATCGATTCGGTAATCACAAGGTTTGCTAAACAAAATAGACGAGTTGATTTTGTTAAATAAATAATCGTTTTTATATAACAGGTATGAAGTTGCAAATATGTAGAGTTGTAACAAAACATAAAAATTGCAATAAAAATATTTTCAGTATTGAATAAAATGAAAAACAAAAACAAAACTGTTTGTCAGTTAAAATTCGTTAAGTTTTATTTGTCTGGTTATTGTGTTTTCGTTTTTTGAATTTGCAAAAAAAAAATTGTCTCCGTTTGGAGGGGGGGGTCATGACCCCCATGACCCCCCCCCCCCCTGAATCCGCGCCTGGCCAAGTGACCTATCTGCCTGAGTAGTTACAGGTGTTACCGGCTTGCCTGGAACGATGGGTCACCAAACCAGTGTTTAAACTCAATTATTAAGCTTTAATTAACCAAATTCAGAGGAAACAGATGGTGCAAAATGATGAGTTTTAAAGCCATCTGGATCCAGTTTTTCAACCAATTTATTGTGATGTTTTATGTACGGTATGGTTAATGTCAAACGCAAGTAATACCATTTTATCCATTATGTAGAATTTTGGGCTTATGCCGTGTTTTATTTATTCAAACTCGACGCGTTTCGAAAGAAACCATGTCTTTCTTCATCAGGAATAAACGGAAATACGACTAAATTATTGCTAAGAGAAAGCAACAAAGAAACTAAAAAAGGTGCCCTAAGATGAACAATGAAGTGTATCTAACACTTCCTTCGAGAAGTGTATGTGGCATTCTTTTCCAGGCCGATAAGTAATTACCGGAAAATTAAACTCAAAATCGATCTGGAGCGAAATATTTATGATTGTATCGATTCCAAAGAAACAATTTCAGTTGATCCTTCAGGAGCTGGCTGGTGTCTTCAGCGTGTCATGGATATTATCCCCAGACTTGTTTATTTTGAGTGCCGATTCTTCTTCAGAACGAAGGAAATCCGCCGAGATTTGCAATCTCGAACACCCGCCAAGTCTTCACGCAAGCTTTCGAAAGTCCAGTACCGTAGCCGACAAAATAAATTGTTAAGTAGAGTGTTACTTTAAATAGTTTATGTGTGCTTGTTTTAATATGCTGGGGATTATGTTTTTTATCTGTGTCTGTATACTCCAGGAATCTGTGCGTTCCGTAACATGTAATGAAGACCGTAGTTCCTATTTCTATGAATTATATTTTCCAGTGTGCCCTGCCATGCTATTTTAATTGGAACCGCTAATTACTTTTTAAAAAGTATCAGTTACAAAGTAATTCGTTTCCCTTAGCACCATCTCTAAGACCAGCTGACCCTGGCAGTGTGGAACGTACCCACTCGAGCGCTGCCCGGCGGGGCGCGCTTGAACTTCAGGAGTCTTCTCACTTTCTCCTTCTATTCGTCATGGTGAGACTGATGGAGAAGGACCCGTTGGCTAAGTTGTTGGACTTGGAGGGCCTGTCTGTTCAGTACTTCAGTAAATTTACCTTGTATATAGTTTGCTTAGAATTAAGTAGGCTACTGATTAAGAGTTGAGCTATGGTGACAGCAATGAGCATAAAGCCGCTGTTAATAGAAAAACACTATACACCAGCTCACAAATTCTGAAGGTCCCTAGTAACTCTTCTACCTGCTCCTTTACTTTTGGGCAAAGAGTTGATGGAAAGGGAATGATTTGTTGTGATTTATGAGGAGCTTCGCAGGGACACATCTATGTTCCTCAGATGATGCATGGCATGGTGACGGTGGAGTGTGCAATTCACAAAGCCCATGCCATTCAAGCATTCTCATCTTCGAGGAAAGTAAAAACACGCAGATTGCACAGTTGAGTGCCTCAAAATAATAACAGCGTATCACAACCAACAACGAATTTTCAGATGTGAATTGGATTCCATACTCCTGCCGTCTACCTTTCATACGCTAAATTATCAAGTGAGATGATAGGCCTATAGGCCAAAACTCTCATTTAATACTAGAAATGTGTCCACAGTGGGAAGTGAATAACTGGCATAGCCCAACTATTTGGGCTTCTCTTTGTATGCACTACAAGTTTATTCTGATCTCGACTTGCATCTAGAGGTATGATTGTAGATTAGGGTGGAACGAAGAAATATTGTTTTCAATTTCAATAAGTAACTTAATAGTGATAAAAAGTTGCCTGTTGCTATTATTAAATCAATTGTTAAGTTTGAACACGATTGAAGTAGGGTAAGAGGTGCCGCAAAGGGTTAGAAATTTTGATTTTTTTAGTGAAATTTACGAAATTTTAATACATTTGGATCGGCAAAAAATATTGTTGTATTTATCAATTTCTGCTTAAAATGGCAGTTTTAGGTGACTAAGATTCACTAACTAACAGAACTGGGGTTTCAGAAAGGGTTGCAGTAGCCATAGCAAGTGTCGTTCTTAAAGTTGTGGGAAAGAATTCTGAGGGGAATAAAATTAACGTCATTGACAGGATGAAAATTCGAAGAGCTACAGCTTGTAATCGAAAAAAAGCAGTTGCGACCAGTGTCAACAATCAAGTTGGAGAGAACAAAGGGTTGCTTTTGGGTGGCAGAAAGGATAAGACAATTGTAAAAGGGAAAAAAGGGACAAATTTTACAGAAAGACCGTCGTTGAAGAACACGTTTCGTTAGTTGATGAGCCTGGTTCTCGTTTTCTGGCGCACGTTGCTCCTGCCTCCGGTACAGGTAAAGGCATCAAGGATAGTATCATTGAGTATTTCAATATTAACTGTGATTTGAACTTGAACAGTGTAACTGCAATTGGATGTGATGTCACTGTTACAAACACTGGAGCTTATAATCGTGTTATCGCTCTATTAGAAAAGAACATTCATAAGTCTTTGCAGTGGCTAGTATGTTTATTTCATTGCAACAAGTTGCCGTTGCGCCACCTGATTTGTGCATTGGATGGAAATACAAAAGGACCTAATGAGTTCGGGGGAGTATTAGGCAAACCACTTGAAAAATGTTATGAGCTTCCAGTAGTTACGTACTCACCGATTGAGGACAACTTTCCAGACCTCGAAATGAAACAAGATCTAATACCGATCAAAAGTATTTACTTGAAATGTGTAAATCAATCTCAAGTGGAATCTGCCTCCCTGATCTAGCCATGAAGAAACCAGGAAAGTTGGCACATTCACGATGGCTGACGTTGGCCAGTCGAATTCTCCAGTTGTATGTTGGAACAGAGAACCCTTCATAAAACCTGAAAACCTTAACAGAGTATGTAGTTAAGGTGTATGCTCCCTTCTGGTTTTATATTACACTGAAGCCCTTTTGTGTAAATGGAGCCAAACACTCATGGAGACTGATTTCGTTTTCACGTTACCTTTGCAACGAACATCTCAAAGTAATCGACCCGGTTATTCAAAGAAATGGGTAATACGCTCACCCTGAAAACATGCTTGTCTGTATGTTAAGTGATGAGAGATAACACATAAGAGAGTTAGGCCTCCGACTTCTTTTGAGGGCAAGGTCAGAACAGAAGAATGAGGTACGGAAGTTTGTAAGACCTAAACTAAACTTCAAAGCTGAAGATTACATCGACATGATCAATTGGGCTGATGTAACAATCACGGAACCACCGATGACAAAGCACGTAACTGACGAGGACTTAGCCAAGTACATAAGTGAAGCAAGAGAAGAAGGCCTGATGCATTCTATTGATTTTCCATGTTTTCCCTGTCATACACAAGAAGTGGAAAGAGTAATCGAGCTTGTAAAAAGAATCATCACTCTGTGTTTGTGGTCTAGAAGAAAGAAATGGATTTGTCAAAGCCAGAATTGCTTCACACAAGATGATGCCAAAATTTGAAACAAGAAAGCACTTTACCTAAAATGTATTTGAGAACATTCAACATTGAATATTGATTTAGCTTTCTTATGATGTTTTATTTGTCTATTAGTTGCACTTTATGAATAAATGTGTGTTCTTATCTCAATGGTTATGACTTTATTACTTAGGTTAAGTACCTCTTCTACTCTCTGATTTGGTTTAATATTTTCACTGTATTATAAAAATGAAAGGAGACATTCTAAACACCTTAAATATGTTTTAGACAAAGAAATATCATTACAATATCATACCTACCTCTATCTTACAATGACAAAGCAAAAACGTACATTTTTTTAAGAAAAACCTTTATTTATTCATGTTTTAACACCTACTAAGTGGGCCTATAAAATGGTGATGGACAACAAATTTTAATTTTTTGCACTATTTTAGGCGTAGTTTTAATGATATTGAAATAATAACACAAAAAAGTCAATAAAATAAAATAAAAAATCTAGAAAATTTGAAAATTTAAAGACAGAATATTATGTTCAAGGCTTTTGCGGCACCTCAAGATGTGGTTCTATCACAATAAAACTTTGTAGAATTACTTCTCACATAAAAAAGTCATATTTTATCACTATTAGAATAGGTAATACAGACAACTATTTTTTGCCCTATACCAACGTTCCACCCTATTGTAGATGTTTCTGTATTTCAGTTTCAGCAGAAGCACAATAGGCAAAAGGAGATATAAAGGAAGTAGGAAAAGAAAGAAAGCTAAATACACCTATCATGATTTTTGCAACAATCTTGTTCGTGTTGGAGGTGGAGATGTAGAAGAGTGTGAAAAATATTGAAATCGAGTAGTTTATTTGGTTTGCTAACTAGAGAAAGTGTCTTCCTTATTGAATCTTTTTCTTTCGTGGGTTTTTGTAAATGAACAGTATAACAACACAGTTTCTATTGATAAGAATTCAAGAGTATATAAATAAACTATTTTACTAACCCTTTAAAATAGTTTTAATAGAAGAAGCTTCCTGAGTTATGGAAAGTAACATGTTGTTGTTTGAGTCCTCAGTCTTTTGACTGGTTTGATGCAGCTCCGTGTCCTGAGCTAATATTTTCATCTCTACATAGCTACCACATCCTACATCCGAGGCAATCTCTTTAACATATTCTAACCTTGGTCTACCCCTACAGTTCTTGAACCCTTCCTTCCATAACTAAGCTTGCTATTCCTGGGTGTCTTAGTATGTGTCCTACCAACCTAACTCTTCTCTTCATTAGCAGTCGACAGAAACATCTCTCCTCTCCCACTAGTCTCAATACCTCTTCGTTTGTAACTCTATCTACCCGTCTGATCTTCATCATTCTCCTGTAACACCACATTTCAAACGCTTCAATTCTCCTCTTTTCTGCTGCACCAATAGTCCAAGTTTCACTTCCATAGGGTGCCACGCTCCAGTCAAATACATAAATCTATATTCGATGTCAACAGATTCCTCTTCTGTAGAAATGCTTTCCTTGCCTGAGCTAACGAACTTTTTATATCCTCTTTGCTTCGTCCATCACTGGTTATTTTGCTTCCCAAGTAACAGAATTCTCCTACTTCCTTTAGCTTTTCACCAGCCAATTTGATGTCCATAGAGGTTTCTGATTTATTTCGGCTGCATTCCAATATTTTTGTTTTACATTTATTAATTTTCATCATGAATTGTTTCCTCAAGACGGAGTCCATACCATTCAAAAACGCATTCAAATCCTCAGGCGTGTCGGCCAAGATGACTATGTCATCGGCAAATCTCAGAGTTGAAATTATTTCTCCTTGAATCTTTACTCCCACTTTACATTTTTCTCCAATTTCCTTCATTGCTTGTTCAATGTAAATATTGAAAAGTATGGGTGATAAGTTGCAGCCTTGCCTTACACCTTTTTGAATACCAGCTTCTCTCTCATGTCCTTCAGCTAGAATGACTGCAGTCTGGTTTCTGTATAGATTGTAAATCACCCTCCTATCCCTGTACTTTATTCCAATCGTTTTCAAAATGTCAAACAATTTAGTCCAATCAACGTTATCAAAAGCATTTTCTAAGTCTACAAAAGCCATGAACGTTCTCTTATCATTCCTTATTCGACCTTCCAAAATCAGCCTAAGACTCAGTACAACTTCCCTTGTTCCTACATTTCTCCTGAAACCAAACTGGTCTTCACCCAACTCCGTTTCTATATGGCTTTCTATCCTCTTGTAAATTATTCTAGACAGGATCTTTGAAGCATGAGTTATCAAGCTGATTGTGCGGTAATCTTCACATCTGTCAGCACCTACTTTCTTCGGTATAGGGATAATAACATTCTTCTTTAAATCATAAATCCTACACACTAAGTGATATAACCTGATCAGACCTTCATCTCCTATGCAGCGTAGCAACTCAATCGGTATATCATCTATGCCTGGTGCTTTGTTCCTGCCTAAGTCTTCCAATGCTCTGTCAAATTCTGATCTCAATATTAAATCTCCTTTCGCATCCTCATCAATTTCCTCCTCCCTTTCCATTACACGATTCTCATTCTCCTTTCCCTTATACAAGCACTCTATGTAAGCTTTCCATCTCTCAACCTTTTCTTCCCTATCTGTTAGAGGCTTTCCATTTGTGTCCTTAATATTACAGCACTTGGTCTTCCTTTCCCCAAAAGTATTCATAATCCTTCGATAAGCTGTGTCTACTTTTCCTAATTTCAGACGATTTTCTATTCCTGCGCTTTTCTCTTTCAACCAATCTTCTTTCGCTTCCTTGCACTTCTTGTTAACCTCATTTCTCAGACGTCTGTATTCTGCTTTCTCCTTTTCATCTCTTACATTCTTGTGTTTCCGCCTTTCGTCCATCAATTCTAGTATATCCTGTGTGATCCACGGTTTTCTACCTATTCTTTCTTTTCTACCAATGTTTTCTTCTGCGGATTTTGTTATTTCATTCTTCAAAAGTGCCCATTCGTCTGCAATTGAAGTTTGTTTAGGGTTTTTCATTAGTCCTTCCTTTATACTCTTCTTGAATCTTTCGTTTACATCCTTCTCTTTTAGTCTGTCTATTGCCCATCTTTTTTGGCTTTTGACTTTTCTTCAGTTTCTTCAACTTTAATCTGCATTTCTTAACAACCAAATTGTAGCCAGAGTTTATGTCAGCACCGGGATATGTTTTACAATCCAAAATCTGGTTTCGAAACCTCTGCTTGACCATAATGAAGTCGATTTGGTAACGCCCCGTATCTCCTGGTCTCATTCATGTGTATATTCTTCTATTGTGGTTATTGAATAAGGTGTTAGCTATGACCAATTCATGCTCGGTACAGAATTCCATCAGTCTGCTTCCTCGATCATTCCTTTCACCTAATCCAAAATCTCCTACTATCTTCCCTTCTCTTCCTTTTCCTACCACAGCATTCCAATCTCCCATTACTATAACATTTTCATCACCCTTGATATACCTCAGAATTTCACCTATTTCTTCGTAGACCTTTTCAACATCTTCATCATCAGCTTGACTGGTAAGCATATAGACTTGTACCACTGTGGTTCACGTAAGTTTTGTATTGATTTTGGCTACAATAATCCGTTCACTATATTGCTCATAATATTCCACCCGCTGTCCAAGTTTCCCACTCAATATGAGACCAACCCCTGCTTGGCCATTGTTTGATTTAGTGCTAATGACCCTATAGTCTCCTAACCAAAAGTCCTGTTCTTCCTGCCAGCGCATTTCACTAATCCCAACCAAATCCAACCTCAACCTATCCATTTCCCTTTCTCAGTTTTCTAACCTTCCACTTCCCTGCAGACGTCTAACATTCCACGCTCATATCCGTAGAATGTCAGATTTCCTCTTTGTCACTTCTGTGATGTTAACATAAAGTGTAATTATATGTGAAGTGAACTTTGGTTGGGATCTACCATTATAATTCTGATCCCCTCAATTAGTTTACTCCCCTTTTCATATTTATCTCTGTTACGGGTTGGTTCCGTATATAAAAACATTATTGCCTGATAACATTCATCCCGTAGTTAAATTTCCAATGACTTTTGCTCTATACATTTTTCTAAATAAAAAATGTTTTGAAAAGAATAACATAAACGGATTCATTGCTTCCTCCTACCCCCCCCCCCCCTTTTTTACCTTAACATTATAATAATCTGTAGCATTGTTTTCTCATGACTATACCTTCCCCTTAAATATTAATGTTATTGAACCTAAATAAGTGTTTATAATAGTAAATACCATTACCCATACTTGCAGACAGATTTAATAGACTTAGTGTTAAGAATCTGATGATGATCGATTGATGATCGAAACTGGTCATCCGAGTGGCATGATGGCAAGTAACCTTTGAATGTGGCTGTGGAGATGTCTTTGTCCTTTATTTTCCCGTTTTGAAATCTCCCTCTTTCCTCATCTGCCTGTCGAGCACCTCGTGGTGTATTGGCTAGCAGTCTTGGCCCTCACCCTGGAGGTCGGGGTTCGATTCCTGGCTCTGTCAAGAAATTTAATTGGCTCGGGAGGCAAAACTTAGAAGAGGATGGATCCGATTCCCAACTCAACATCCTCGAAGGGGTTTTCCATAGATTCCCATTTCTATACCAGGCAATGTCGGGTTGGTACCTAACTCAGGCCACGGCCGCCACCTTGCCAATCCTCACCTGAATATATACACACACTAATAAAAACATCACAATAACACAGGTTATCAGAAAAAAATCCTTACTCACCTAATTAGGCTACACAGAGCTAAATGACCTCGATACCCAAGCCCCTCAAATGAAACATTAGGTCATTGTATTCGTTCTCTTTCAGTGTTTCTGCCCTCCTTATCCTGTACAATGATTGTTGGATACCCTCTTAGTATTTCACTATATAAATGTATACCGGTACGTACAAAAATAATTTCTGGTTTCAGGTCACATATCAAAACCATGCTCCTATAGTGGAACCGGTGACTAAATCAATGTTGAAGGAAAGTCGTGTAATAAGAATGCAATCTTACAACAACTATCGTGAGCACTGGGGTCGTCGTCGCTGCAAGAGTTTCTTGGAGCTCGTTGAAGATCCATCCATGGTTCCAGTTCTGGAGGAGTTGTACGGAGATGTGGATGCTGTCGAATTCTTTGTTGGTAAGGGATGGCAACCAGAGTTGAGGTTTCCTACTCATTAAAATATTAGAACTATACAGCTGGAAAGAAAAAAACTGTGTCAATCTACTTTTAAATCACCAGAGAAAAGAACTGTGACTCAGATGCTAGCAATCTGACTTTCACTCCAGTCCATAACTGTAGGCAAGCAGGCTTGGATTTGGCTTATACACCTACCGAGAACTTGCCTGCCAATCCTTGGTTTTGTAATGTTACTTTCAGATGCTCCACAATTGAGCGACCATTTTGTGATTGTTCCTACTGCAATGCGTATTACTTGCCCTCTCCCTTTGGACTGACAGACTTTTAACAAAATAAGTGAAAATAGTTTCAGGTAGTGGGGATTTGACACCGTAGAGAAGGGCACAGCAAGAATAACATCTAACTATATGAGGTAATTCTCCGAAATTAAACATTTAAAATCTGATATCATGATTATATTCTGGAAACTTTGCAAAGGCAAGGATTCTTGTCGCATATAGACTAGACTTTGGTCCTAACACACAATTACATGGCAAAGACATTTGTGAAATAAACCCTTGGAAGACAAAGACATTTGTGAAATAAACCCTTGGAATATACTGTAGATAGTGGTACAGATGAAAAACTTACAGTTGTGGAGATATCTCTGGAACTGGACAACTACGTCACTACTAATTCTGGGGTTAATTTTCCCAAAGAATCAGACTTGGTAAAACTTGCATTAGTTAAAAGGTTCTAGCTGAATTCACACGTTTTTTTTTTAGAATTTGCTGTAATCTGCCGTCAGATGATTTCCGCATGCCATTCTGTCTCGGGTTAAACCCGCTAGCACTCCTGCTGAACTGATCCAGTGACACGCTACCGTTATCTCGTGCTCAGAACAACATGTAACTATCTCGGCTGAATGAGACAACATCTCCGCTCGTCTACAGGAGATTTCCGTGTACAATAGTACAAGTGGCATTCTGCTAGTTACAATATAATGTATTTAAAAACTCCTGTTCGCGATTGTATAGAACAGTACTTTCAACAAACGAGTTCTCCAAAATTTCAGACGAAGTCAGAACAACTCAAACTCCGCAAACTAATTCTGAATAACTTGGCGTACTAACAGGAATTAAAACTCGAACAAACAACAATCATTTCAGAAGGTAAATGATGACCGTAATGTGGAGTTGTGGGATGTGACATGGCGCATTGGGTGGAGGGTCATGCCCGTTTCCGATATCCGATGTCCATTCCTGCTCAACACCACACCCGACGCCAGAGACGGCCGAAATGCATCGCCATATATGCGGAGCATGAAATGTACTGCTATGGTACGGAACACGTACGAGTTGGGTAAAATGATCACATCGATATGAAAAATGTTAATGTAAATGCTACTTGACCTCCCCACATCACGGTCTTGCAATTCCCTTGCAGCAAAATCAGACTTACGAAGATCAGAAATAATTAGCTAACTTTCCATTTGTCCAACAGCTTGCCACTGTGGATGAGTGGTTATAGTGTCGGACTACCAACCCCAAGAATGCAGGTTCGCCCCTGGCCATGGTAAGTGATTTTTGAAGGCGATAAAAATCACGTCACTCATGTCATACGTTGTTGGCATGTTAAAGAACCCATTTGAATTCAGTAGGCCGTGTTCAATGGCAAAATTAATCTCGGGATTTTCCGCCAACACGAAGTTCCTCCATTCTCTACTTGAAAGCGCTGTAGTATCACGGAGTTTAGATATCTAACCTCCTTGACTTTCATAGCGTTCAAAGGAACGACGAAATTCGACATGCAAGCTACCCTCTGGGTGAAAATTAACAAAGCTTGCACCAGGCACCCGAGGCCATACGATATTATTAATATTTGTCCAACATCTTAAATACTCCCGGGCAGTCACATGATTATTTCACGCCTTCTCGTCCCGCAACCAATCACAATGGAAGCGTCACAAGCTAAATAGGTGAGTCATTACAGTGGTGCCACATCTTCGCAAGTGAGTTACCCTGTACTGGACAGAGGTCATGTTCCAGACCAGGCACGTATTTTCCTGATTCTATTGAGCAACTCACAGAGTCTCTGTGCTCAGCCTAATTCCCAAAGAAGAACAAAATGTGAATATAAAATAACCTAATCCCGACTCGAATCCTTGCAGACAATTAATTAAATAAAATAATGATATGATATAATACAATGTGACTTAAAATGATATGATGATACAAGGCATAAAAATATCCACCCTTGAATGATATTTACAAATTCAGATCGGGGAATTTCTGGTTCGGTTGCTCTTGTGACTTGGTACAGACCCAGACTAGCCTGGGCTGCCTATCACTTACAATGGCAAGGAAGATGGTTATCAAATTTTAAATTAATCTAAATTTGTATATTTCTACCTGTGTCATTAGAGGCAGATGACCTCGCTGTTCCAGCCCTTAAAACAACAATAACTAACTACGATGCTCATCAATCTGTGCTATCTTTTATCTTGCGCTATAAATAATGGGTGAGTTTATGAGCATACTTTCAGGGAGGTAATTTTAAAATAACAAACAGTGAAGCCCGTGGCGCTACAGCCCTTCAAGGGTCTAGGCCTACCAAGTGACCGCTGCCCAGCAATTTTTACTCTACTGTAGATTGCGGGGTAACGCGCGTGGGTCCCATTTGCCTCCAGGAGCTTACAACTAGTGGATGTTAGTGACCAGGGATCTCCAGCTGAGTCCTACAATACTTATACTTGTGCTGGACTATCTCTCTTATCTTTCCTGACATAACTTAGTCAATCCCTGTTCTCTGGTATTAGGATTATCGAAGACCTAGGGTATTTTATTTTCCTGATACCCTTATTTTTCGAAGGGTTATGCCTCTTTCCTAGACAATAAAGTATTATCATCCTCCTATACGAGGCGCCGAACTCATACCAGAGTATAATATTTTTCCTAATGATCCTTTCCAATCTTATCTCAGTTTGTGCACGTGTTTCAGGTTACTTCATAGGCCAATCCTCACATGAAACACTACTTGCAAGGTAATCAAATATTTTCACAATATCTACTACCGGTACTTTTTATTCTGGACTAGTTTACTTCCCTTTCTCCAAACCATATCTTTTATCTTCAGTAGCCCAATTCTCAAATGCCAGTTTTTACAATATTTCAAAATTCCATTAATTCTCTAAGATGCGGGATGTCTTGATTGTCCAAACAAGTATGGCACTGTTGTTCAAGGTCCTTAGATTTAAAAGAAAATTCATTACTAAATAGCAATAACAGTACCGCCGATAATTTACAGCCCAAATGCAATCCCAGATTTGACTTTATCCCTCCCACATTTAGCCTACATCGTCTTTAAATTAAATTACTCTTTCGCATTGCTCTTATCACCTTATGTGACATGCCAATCTTCCCCAATTTACCCGCGGAGGCCAGGCTCAAATCCCGGCTCTGCCAAGAAATTTAATTCTGATCTGAGGGCTGAAACGAGGGTTAGTCAGCCTTGTGTGGCATAACTGAGAAGATGCGGGTTTGATTCCCACATCAGTCATCCTGAAAGTGGATTTCTGTGGTTTCCTACATCTACTCCAGGCAAATGCCGGGATGGTTCTTAAATTAAGGCCACGGCCGCCTCCTTTTCAATCCTCGTCTGAATTACAATTATGCACACTAATACAGCCATCACAATAAGTCAGTAGGTTAGTTATTGAGGTTTTAAGGGGTGGAACTACGAGGTCATCTGCCCCTCTTAACACAGATTAAAGTACACAAATTTTGAATGAAGTTACGAATTTAGAGGTGGTTACATAAATATGAAAAGATCGAAAAATAAAAAAACAAAAAAAACTAATAGTTATAATAATAAACAAAAATTGGTTATTAGACAGATTCCACACACACACCCAAGTACACTGGGCTGCATGACTACGATGTTGCAAAGCCCCAAAATGAATCATCAACCACAAAATCTTCCCCAAATTAGCAATAACAGCTCATTAGCTCACTGAATTAAAAGCTTTCTTTCAAAACAATAGCTGTAAAACCCCAGGCAATTTCTGGGATGATTCCTAAAGTAAGACTACAGTCACCTCCTCTCTAATTCCTTCCATTGTTGGCATGATATCACACGGTTAGCAATCTGCTCGTAATTCGTCACACGAGTCACCCATTACGCTGCAACTTTGTGATAGGCAAGAACATTGCTTATGTCTTCAGTTGTTCATAGGAGATATATCCATCATTAGTGCAACCTATTCAATCGATACAAGTCGGTCTGCTCACACAATGACAGCATTTGTATGACCATTGCAGTCGATCTTGGAATATGTGGTTCGTCCAGGGCATGGGACACCCGCGAGGTCCGGTTCACCCTCCTTAAATCGTTTATGCCACCCAGAGATTTGCGTTTTCCCAAGGCTTGCTACAACATTTCCAATGTTTGTCGTGGAGGACGTAAAGGTAAATGGCTGCGTGCATGCTGGGTACAGTTAACACATTCGCATGTTGTGACTCTTTCCCTCCAGCAGAGAAGAGTCGGACCCATGACGCACTTGGCGCTGTATCGCTGAAGGGTAGGCCTCTCCAGTACGGCCAATACCAACAGTATGCGTGACAGCATTAAATGGCAATACATTAATTCCCGTTATTTTTTGATAGATCTTCAAAATGTAATAATGTACGCCAATCATAGGAGGTAATAATAAAACTAACATAAATAAGTTTCCAAACTTCCACTTTTATCACACAAGACTTCTTAAGGACCTATTGTCCTGTCTGCCATAATGTTTGTGAAGGTCACCACGTACTCTTGCATGATGAAAAAGTCGATTTTTGATTTTGACGCCATAAAATTCTTCATTCTTTTCTGAATCCAAATATATATAGTTTGTCGGGGTTTTGATGTCTACAACTACCTTAAATTCGTTTTTAAAATTAGCGTCCCATGCTCTGAATAATACACGTTTAACTTTGCCAGCTGTTTTCCGTTAATACTCATTTTTCATGTTTAGGTACCAATAACTAGGAAACCATTTAAGATAGAGGGCTAATTTCTTTACATTAACTTGCCTAATGGAGTACTTCAATGTTAACCTATTTTCACTTCGAAAACATAGTAGGCATGGATTGGGAAGAGAAAAATTGATACATATTTTTGAATAAATTTAAAAAGAAAGAGTTCCGATATTTTTTCTTGCATTCTGTCCCCATAATAATGAAACAAAGTGGTTACTCATCTGTCATGATCCATTCCAAGTATGTGAACAAAATTTGAGAATATTTGATTGAAAAACAACTGAGAAATGTGTACCTGAAGCAACTTATACAACATTTTTTGAAAATGTATCTGTCCAAATTTGTATTCATTTCACACATCCTATAAAAGCAAAGTAGCACTACATGGTCAAAAACAGCTCAGAATATGCCGCTTCTTATATGTGACAAGAATCATAGCTGTACCTTTAGCATAAACCCAGAAAATACTTAGTAAAGTGATGCCACAAAAATAGACTTTTTCATCATGTAAGAGTACGTGGTGACCTTAAGGGAATTACCTAAATTTAATTACAAACATACAAAACACCAATTAATTCCACATTTCATGAGTCAATGTAAGTTATCAGAGTTTCAAACTAGGCTTTCCTAGTAGGGTAATGGCTGTTTGGATATTTGCCAGCCTCAGTGTTTGCACTTTGTAGCAAGCGGTGACTATCTACTTTGGTTTGCAACAAAGAATGAGTCAATGCAGTAAATACGAATGTACACAGATAAGCACACTTTGATACTTAGAAGATCGCCTTCATAACCACAGTTTTGCCTTTGCAGACTAAGAAGGACATTTTTATTTCGCAATGCATACAGTTTATACAAACACAATTTGTACACAGAGGTTCTTCAGCAACAACAGCAAAAATGTAAAAAAGGAAAAAAAAACAACAACAAAAAAAGAAAAGAAAAAACTGTCAATGCTAACTATAATATGTTTGCAGCAAGTGGTGGATTTCTGCTCACGTTTCGTATTGCCCTTACAACGTAATTAAGTGAACAACCTTGCACGGTCACTCTAGTTATCGTGATTGTATTGTTAATGCAGAGCATAGGATAATCACCACCACTATGTCTTCTTAATTCTCAGGCGCGCTGTAGCTAACATTATGAGAATGAGCTATCTACAGGAAACAGAATCAGTAAGAACAAGCATTTTGAGACAATAAACTTTCGTATCTAAGATGTAATTGTCCTTCTGCAAGGAGGTCCAGATTGCTGTAATAATTATTGACTTAACATACTGCGCCCTTAACCTATAGCCTATAGGTTAAGATTGCATAGCATTTTTTCACACAAGAAAGCAGCTTTTAAATTAGTCAATAATTAAAACGGGAACAAAAATTTGATTTGCTGCCATTAATAATATTAAACTCCCACTGCGATGTTACAAGTCCAGACAAGGCAGCAGGCTGCATGACTTGCCAGCGGTACGTCGCAATAAATTCGTAAATAAAGGCTGAGGGCCAAGAACAAGCTTCTACGTTATGCATCAGCCGAGGGCAGAAGCACTCCCCCAAAGTTTTATAAGGATGGTGTAGGAAATCTTGGAAATCACTAGAATAGGCGTACTCTCAAGGATTTCTGTGAAACCTGCCCCGGAGTTTCCAGAGTGTTCTATAATACTTAGTATTTTGGCTGAGCCTCGCCCCAAAATTACTAAATCAATTAACTGTGGCAAAACGACAGCATCCAGTATCGCAACCATGACCTCACCGAATAGTGAAAATTCCAGAGAAATTTTACCGACCGACAAAATTAATAAATCATCGACGGACCAAGGTGTCTGGGGAGGAGATTTTTGGCATCTGAGAAGGGATAGCGTCATCGACTTTAGAAATAGCTCCAGGGTCACGAAATCAATATTAATGAAAAATACGATCGATCCTCAATGGCAATCCTATGTTTGATTGGGCCACATTATTATACATGATTTAAATATTCAATAATGGTGGTAGGAATTCACAGAGCGCAGCTCTTAGTGATGTAGAAATCTTGGGGTTTACTGCCGCCATGAATGTTTAGAATATACTGTAGACGCGCCCTCGCGAACAATAGACAAACAAATGGAGACCAACTCTCACGCCAGTGCAGCGCTTAGTATGAATGGCGATTGGTCTACGCGTGGCGAGGACTGTTCCACGGTCTTTAACAGTTGTACACCTGCCACATTCAATAACATATATCTTATCTAGATTTAGCAACATCCCACAAAAACACATTGCACTGACTTCACACAGCACATAGGAACAGGGGGGAGAAAGGGAAACCCCAGTTTCGTTGAGATAACATCCCATTTCAGTCGACCACACCTGGTGTAAGAGTGAACACGAAACTGCTCGTAGCTCCAGCGAGGAAGACAACCAGATAAGTAGTAGCCTGTAATATTACAGTATAACCATAGTTGATTTTTAAACTATATAGTCACTCCAAATAGACAAACTCCGGATTTCTATCACCATATTAGCATTTCACCTAACATCATACATACTACAATTAGCATACACCGACAATTGCATTACCAAAACTGCAACTAAATAATTGTACATATTGTAAATATTTTCACCTGTATTTTCAAACATAGATTTTATAGCCTAAGTGTAATGGATCTGTTGATGATCGCTTGACGATCGAAACTGGTCATCCTAGTGTATTTATTAAACTCATGTAATTTATTTCAGGATTATGGCATAACCCAGCTCTTTTGGGTACATTCGTGTTGACCGACTGCAAAGCACTAAACTTTTGTTTAATTTCATTGTTATTATCCAAAAACCCTTCTTACACAAATCAAGGAGCTATTTGCCCTCAATTGTCATCTACAGCATGTAATTATGTTGGTGACATCTGAAAGCGCAGTTACAACTACGACTGATATCACTTCAATCATGCGGTCCACCCGTTACTAACTCATTGGTCTCCCATGATTTTCGTCGGTCATAAAAATGTGTCAGCTTTATCTAAGTAATTTCTCAGCAGAAATGCGACGATCCATGTGTCAGTCCACATGTAAAAATATGGGTATAAGTTTAGATGAACATTACGTTATTTATCATTCATTTATAAACTTCGTTTTAGAATAATTAGATTCATGATTTAATTCCAGGTTAGATTGTAGGTTTGAATCCCTAATAAGGTTTAATGTTGTTCTGACTTGACTCAAATGCCACTGGTTAATCATACAATGCACGACTCTTGACACACCCTCGTACACACTTGGATACAAATTGGAAAGACCGGCCCATAATTTAACCCCCCCCCCCCCCCCCCCCCCGAGGACACTACCATAGAACTGTCGAGGAACCAATAGCCCAGAAAGAAAAACACACTATACCTTTAAACATTATCGTCTATTGAATCACAAACTCTTACAAAAATATATAACAGGTACACATAAATACATAATTAAGGTGCAGATTTCACGATAGGTTATCAACACTTACTTCAGGATGTAGTTGTCCAAGCCTATGACCCATTAGAATGTCATCTATTTTAATTCTAGGCTGCTTTCTTGCTATATACCTTTCGTATGCTATTATCTTATTCACTATTAGTTTGATAAATTTTAGTTGCCAACACGAAGATTGATTAAAAGTCAACCCTTCAATTATGACCAGACGCCCCGATCCATAAATTCGATAATGATGCCAAACAAACTTTCACGATGTCAATAAATCCATCCGTAGTTGGATATTGTCATATAAGACAAATAATTCACAGTATATCAGAATACTTAACTTAAATTCTCAAATTCAGACTCGGAGCAAAATTAAAATCATCTACTTTCGTGTCATGGCAGACCGATCTTCTTCTGTTCTCCCAACAGCTGACTGTTGTGAAAAAGCAACAACAACTAAACCCGAACAAGATGACAACAGACGAACACGCCTAGCATGTAAAACTTTACCAATTACTCTTTAAGGATTAAGAGAGAAAATAAATCAGACCCGCAGGCATTCTACAAGTGAAAGGGAAGGAAAGAATTTACAAACAAAAACATAGTTAAAAACCCTGTTCACTAGGCCTAAGTGCTTGCCAACTTAACATGAGAAATCACGGGCTGGACATCAAAAATAAACTAACAAAACGTACGACAACGTTATGTACCAAATTACACAGATCACTTTACTTTACCTTCTTGAAGAACCGAACAAATACTTACAAAAGCTCTATTTCAAATATATGAGGCATGACCAACATTAGATGACGACCAATCGAAGATTCCATTAAGTAGCTTTCACCACACATTAAATATAATATTGGTAGGAATTCCAAAACAGTTACAATCACTTCATATTAACCAGCCAAATAATTTCTCGGTCACTAGTAATCTTTCATATTGGTACACACGGTGTATAAGATCTTACTGCATTGCCTTTTACAATAATTACATCTTAATATTTTTAACTATTCCAACGTGCTTTTTAGTTGAGTAGGCCATAACATCTTTAAGTTTGCAGTAAGTTATAAGAACCAAATAGCTCAAGGCTATTGGTTTCTTGCTCCGATGACTAAGAGCTACATGTTTGCTTGCGTCTTGCCTTCGTGGAAAATCTAACACTTCCTTTTTATACAATCAATAATTAACGTTCTTCTTCTTTTGCTTTACACAATTACCGATGACAGGTTTAAAGAGCCACAAGTATCAGACTGCGAAGCGACAAGTTCACAAGTGAACGCCAGGGAAGCAGTAATCGGAGTCCCAACTGAGAGAGCCAGTACCTCCTGACCAGACGCGGCTCGTGGTGTTGGAGCTGGGGAAGGTCCCACGTAGTGCCGAATGCTGGTATAACGCATTATACGATTTTTAATTTTTAATTTCATGGTGAAAGTTGGGGGAGGTCGAAACAGAACTCTTGTTGTCAAACAGATTGACACCATTATGTTATTTTATGGAGTATTCTTTTTCTAAATAAAATGAATTTACTTACCTAGTTTCGAAATTCAGGAAGAGACAATGCATTCCTTTTCTAATTTAACCTACTCCCCATTTTAATCAGTCCCGATCAGAGGAGTCTGTTTCACGGTTGTACACTACCAAACAATCGCAGAACGGCGGCAGATTTTAAACAGAATACTTCTCTTAAGACTCGGTAGATGGTTCTGCTACCCCTTGCCACCTCTTGGTGCTATCTGGCGGAAATATTTTAGTTATTATACTTTAAGGGATACCATTTGAGTTCTCAATAATGAATATCACTTATTAGTCATCTAACTGTTTTTGGTAACTTATCAATTAATAATCCTTAGGAGAGTGAAAGAGGGAAAGCATAAACATTCATGAGAGTGGTTTGTGTCTCCATGAACAACTTTAAATGCATTCCACAGAATAAGAACATCCTGTCGTCGTTGGCAAGCCTGCCTTAGGCTGTAGTCGGCTGAGCCTTCGATACAATGGAAACCAATGGAACTTTCATAACCACGCCCCCATCACTGTTACATAGGAAGTAATAGGACATTTAAGGCGCAGCCTAACGGTGCTACTACCCATTTGAAAAACATTCTTTATCAACAGTTCCAAATATATTGACTCGTGACTGAATGGATTGAGTGAAATTTATAAATGTTTCCAATCAATATAAATTATAAATTCCTCAATTAAATATGTATATTTATAGAATCTTTCAAGAGAGGCTCCACCTAAGAGCCTTTAATCACCAGCCTCGCCTGCTCCTGACCTCTAGCGCCTCAACTAGGTACTATCAAACAAACACTTGCAACTCAGACGGTCCTTCTCCAAGACAGATATACAGTGTACTTACAAACGAGGCAGATAGAATCGCCACAACTCTAATAGTCAACATAACCTCATGAGCTAATAATCCTCTCAAATACAATAACACTCAAAATGCGGCATTTCATAGTTCGCAAACTTCATCAGTACAGTTGGCAACAAAGGCTGGATTCTGTCTGTCAAAATAATGGTTGCGGATATTCATCCATCCGGCAACAGTGCACTAACACGGCACAAAAATACATAAATGGCTAATTTATACAGTGTCAGCTTTGGTCAACATTAAAGAAATAGTATGAACCTTTAATCATGTTTGTGGAATCATAAATATTCAATAAGGAGTCGTTCGCAAATAGCGTTATCTATTTATTTGCATTGCGTCACTTGTAAACATAACTGTAAGCCATCAGTTGTGACCCACATAAGAACGGCATTCCTATTGTAGTTCAATGACATTCCACTTGGATATGAAATCAGATCACGTCAAATAATTAATCAATAGTCAAACTGTCTGTCTCGCACAGAATCCTGGGTAGTCCCAAACTGGTTATAATTGTCGGCCTTGGTGAATGTCACCATTGAACATCGCTTGCCACGGTGGGTGAGTGGATATCGTGTCGGTCTACTAACCCCAAGATTGCAGGTTCGCTCTTGGCCGTGGTAAGTGATTTTTGAAAGGTGGCAAAAATACGATACGCATGTCATACGATGTTGGCATGTCAAAGAACCCATTTGAATTCATTAGGCCGAGTTCATAACGGCAAAATTAATCTCGGGAGTTTCCGCCAAAACAAAGTTCCTCATTTCTCTACTAGAAAGCGCTATAGTGTTCAAGGAGCTTAGATATCTAACATCTAACCTCCTTGACTTTCATAGTCAAGGAACAACGAAATTTGACTTGCAAGCTACCCTCTGGGTGTCAAATAACAAAGCTTGCACCACGCATCCGAGGCCATACGATATTATTATTATTATTATTATTATTAGTTACATTTACTGCGTGTAGAAGGAAGCTTGCATGTTAGCAAAACAATGTAATCAAATACACAGGGTTTCCACTCCCTCAATTCCTATTTTGTGGTCTTGGTATTATTAAACAGTAGTTATCATTCACACTACCCTGTTCCTACACGTATTTCACAGGTTATAAAAATACAAAATGTACAAAATGTCAAACAAGCGGGCAGCGAAGAGAATGCCACTCTCCCTGACTGCTTTGCTTCGAAGATATGTCACTCACAGATGATTTACATTCTTCTTGTGTCCTTACTCGGAAGAAAATTAAGCAAACATGTGACAACAACTAGCACTCCTGGCTGTCCTAACTAATACAAAGATGTGTACTGGATTCGATAAAGGTCCTAACACTTTACATCGTACACATTAATTCAATTCCTACTCGGAATGTAGTGGTCTCAGAACTTCACAAAAATAGTTTAACTTAATCCATTTATAAGGTCGGTAGCGAAATTTCCAAACTAACAACGGATACGCCCATAACATTTGGTATAACAAAATTAAGTGTTCATAAAAAACAGTGTGTTACATTCAGACGTTAGTCGTCCTACAAAAGCACAGCTATTGCTGGCAAAAATATACCTCCTGGAGCTCTGTCATATTAACGGATTCATGTTGAAGCATTTCAACTATACAATCGTTGGTGCACCTGGCATTACACTTGCCAACTAGGTGTCTAACTCTCTGTTGACTATCCAAATAACAAGACTGATTAGTACAACTAAGTCTACAGACGTCTACCTATATGGTTGTTATCGGAGTACGGTTTTCAACATGACTAAAAATAATAATCCATGGCGAACAAGACTCTTTACAGAAATGACATTACAGAAAACTCACTGTGGAATACCGTCGCATCACCTCATTTCCAGATAACATGAGGGATAATTTCGACTCCTCATGGCAGGAGGGAATATCAAATATCCAGGGCATCCTGGTCCTCGCCATTTTTCCTCTTCTTCTCCTGGCATCTTCTGGTATCTTCTGGTTACAAATGGTCTCCAATAATCTGCCATCATTGCTGGATCCTCATTCGACTGGTTCGTCATCATGGGTTTAAATTCTTCTTCGACGTCTCCTCCACCATGGGTGTTTACGCCATTACATACAAGTCATGTACGGATAGAACATAGAGTACACGTGGTCGATGTTTGAATCCATGTTGTTGTACGGTGAAATATTAACGTGGCACAGACTTTATGATTATTACTGTGGTTTCAAAATTCAACACTACTTCTAACATTGCAGATTCATTCAAAATTGCCCAATTCACATCTGCCACAGGCTTCACACTGATGCACGTGCGGTACCTTTGCACAGAGATTCTATTACTTTTCTAAAACACAATCACGTAAATATCGGTGCAATCGTTTGGTGAAATTCACGCACAAACGGTTAAAATGCTATAATTTACAGGGGCGCCGTTTGCACTGGCACAATAGTTATCATTAAGCACTTATAATTTCCACGACCTCGCAGTCTGATGTTGATATTCGGCAGCGTGGAGTAGTAGAATATCACCCCACGCTCCATTAAAAATTCACAAAATTATAATATTCACCAAACTGCGGCGTAAATAATGTTTCACTCACCTTAATCGGCGTATTTGCTGTACTATTTTAATTAAACTTTCGATGCACAGGTTCGATGGCCTAAGATTAACTTAGCACTTGTAATATGTGCTTTCAAGCACAAAACGTGGTCTTCGTCTGATTCGGCAGACTTCCAAAAATGCCCGTCCTACCTGAGTGGACTCAAGAAACGGTGTGTCTTCCTCACGGAACTTGGTTCATGCTCCAAGGAAGTTCTGGAGTCATGTAGCGACTAAATAAATCCTCTCGCATATCTGCGATGAAAATACCTTACTGAAAAGGTTAAAAATCGTAATTAAAATAACGGGCATGTGATAAATGAAGCAGAATTACTTGTAATAAAATCCTGGGAAGTCTAAAATGTAGATAAATGGGAAAAATGTATCCAGGAATAATTTCGACGTAGCTCTCCAGAGTCAAAAGAATGCTCGAAGCTTAGTCATGCTTCCGGTTGCGTTCTATAAGTGATGTTTGTTCAATTCCTGGACAAAGTCTTGGATTAAAAATTTCGCCAGGTTGACCACATACGGGCTCAATACAGAATAGCGCTATGGACAAGGTCGAGCAGCATGGCTGTAGTTATGCATCCCACTGCTGGAAAAGCGCCCTTTGGAGGTGAACAGTAGCCGTTGGTCGTCGAGTTTGGGTTGCCTTGAGGTCCAGAAAACGAGCAGGCCATCTGGCACAATGCCCCATAAAAATGATTCCTCTCGGTACGCCAGAAGGCGGAGGTAGATTTCACCGGACAAACTAGGGGATAGGCTATAATAGGCAAAATGTGCAGGTTTTCGTAGACGATCAGACCTCATTTATTGCGAGAAAGTATTTTAAATTAGAGCCTAATTAACTTTTGTTTTCGTCTTTTCGTGCATATTTTCAACATTTTAGTGTCTTGTGGGGACGGTAACCTTCTTGTCATTTGGGGTCCATTTTTATATTTGGGGTCACACTGTCTTTATGCAAGGTTTCGACACTGATGTGTAACTATCTAACAGTCTGTTATTTCATCACGCAAAATTTTATCTCCCGCAGAGATGTTGATTAGTTCCTCAGTTTAGGGGCTGCGACTACGCGGTCATGTAACCCCGTGTACTTTGGGTGTGTGTAGAATCCGTCTGACAAACGGTGTTTATTGTGATGGATGAATTAGTCTGTAATTCAGGTAAGGACTGCAGACGGTCAATTTCAAGTAGTACCGGTATTTAGCAAGTTTGCTACCAAATACTACCGCCAACGACACCTAGCTGTGAACTTGGCTACTAGATGCCATCCCAACCAGCAACGTTGGAACTTACCCTCCGAAGAAAAGCATACTGAGTTTTTTTAGCACTGTTAGGAAATCCGATGATTTCGGCCGGCTTAGAACCCGCGACCTTGGGCATAGAAGTTCAGCATGATACCAGTTACGTCACCGAAGCCGCTTCCCAGAGAGTCAGATGGAAAACTGAATATGATCTCGTGCAATGGCGTTGTCATGGCAACCTCTAATAGCTCATCCCACGGGGATGAAGCGACGATACGAGTAACTGACAACACGGGGTACTTCAGCGCCACCCCACTACGAGCGCTGCTAGGCAAAAGGCCACCTTGTGATTGGTTGATTTGGCCTTGTTACCACTGCCGGCTGGATCGCATCCCTCCTGGCTGCTTTAAAGCAGCTATGACCAACTCATGCTCGGTGCAGAATTCCATCAGCCTGCTTCCTTGATCATTCCTTTCACCTAATCTGAAATCTCCTACTATTTTCCCTTCTCTTCCTTTTCCTACCACAGCATTCCAATCTCTCATTACTATAACATTTTCATCACCCTTGATATACCTCAGAATTTCATCTATTTCTTCGTAGACCTTTTCAACATCTTCATCATCTGCTTGACTGGTAGGCATATAGACTTGTACCACTGTGTTGCATGAAGGTTTTGTATTGATTTTTGCTACTATAATCCGTTCACTAAATTGCTCATAATATTCCACCCGCTGTCCAAGTTTCCTACTCAATTTGAGACCAACCCCTGCTTGGCCATTGTTTGATTTAGTGTTAATGACCCTATAGTCTACTGACCAAAAGTCCTGTTCTTCCTGCTAGCGCATTTCAGTAATCCCTACCAAATCCAACCTCAACCTATCCATTTCCCTTTCTAAATTTACTAACCTTACACTTCCCAGCAGACTCCAACATTCTATAAGAGGTATTAAAGCTGGTGCATCGCAAGCTAGTTTCATTGCCCCTGCCCTTTTTAATGTTTATGTCCATGACATCCCAAGACTGACGCCACCAGTCTTCAGCTGTATGCAGATGGCACTGCTTGTTACATTTGGTGTTCTGTGTTGTTGATAACATGGCGGCTCTACGTGCTTGAAACGGTAACTGTTCATTATCCTGATTTTGAGAGATATTTAAGTCACTTAGGCTATACGTTCAAACTACTCGCAATGGCAAATATTGTTCCAGGGTAACACGATATTGTCGTATTTCTGAAGCTTATAATCATGCTCCATACTTTTCATTCGTAAACCGTATTTGTCAAATGCGGGTATTGCTCACGCCATAGAAAATGAGTCATACGACATCGGCGTCAACAGTTCTGAATAAAACAATCAAGTCCAAAGTCTCAAGTTGGTGCGATTTAAAAAAAATGGAAATGTGTCCTGAAATAAAATACGGATTGGAGTGACCCAGTTAAATAAAATAAAAACATAAAAAGAAACCATATTTGGGAGCTAATATTTCCATACAGGTAGTTGGCTGCCACACCACTAGGCGTGCTGCAGTAGGTTCTTGTTTCCATGTTTTACCATGCGTTATTCACTTATATTATATTTGGTGTTCTGTGGCTCATCCCTTATCAATTTAGAAGCGTTGTCATGGTAACCTCTGATGGCTCTTGGCATTTTGTTATAATTCCAAAATAATTTTTCTCCCTTGGCGTAATGGTGGGTCATTTCAAAATTCTTTCAAACAAACGTTTTAGGTAATTATTAGGGGAGTATTGCCCATTTTGAACGGTTTTGATACTGTGCCTATTAAGAGAGATATGATTAATGTTTCCCTAAAAACCCACTTTTTCCCACCCGTTTGGTCAATGGTTGGTGCTATCAAGAAACTTTTTGAACATGAAGTTTTGGCACTTATCCGACACATAATATGAACTTTGAATGGATTCGATTTCACGTATTAAAAGAGTTATTGCGATATTTCACTTTTTTGAAATAAAAAACACCATTTTTACCCCATTCGACCGATTTTTCCCATTAACGAACTCGACCGAGATTTTAGAGGGATACATACTATGTAAAAAATTCAAAGTGATTGGTGCAAAATTACAGTTGTCGTGTCCACAATGAACTGATATATATACAATAATTATATATAAACTTTTGAACTGACGGTGGTTTTGGGGTCTGGGGGATGTGAAACGCGAAGATATGTCGAAATTTTCCGGAAGTCGAAACATGGTACCCATTGCAATAGTTAGCTTTCTAATGAAATCTACCCAACATTCCCTTAACACGGTGGCTCTCCTGACGAGTACCCGGATACCTCCATATCGGACCCTTTCCACAATATTGACAGAGTTGTAACATGTGGCTATGCTAAATCAGCACTCGTCCATGAACAGAACACTACCTCACTATTCTGGGATCTAATTACAGTAGGTGATACACGATGTTCAATAAGTCACACAGTGTCTTAGTGAGGAGAATGTATTAAGCAGGTTGCTGAGTATTCCTTGAAGCTGGCAATACACAATATCACAGGAGAATTGTGTACCAGAGGCTGCTGTGCTGGTTGAGGATCTTCAGATACTTAAAGCAGGATAACTAACCTGGCGAGGGTTACAGCCTGTGATCAATGTTGCCCATAGTGCTGTTAAATGTTTTCTCCCACCTAGAATATTCTCCATTGATGCAAAATGAAATTTTTGTTCCATTTTTAAGGGGAGCAACTGCGAGGTCATCTGAAAAATAGAGCTAAGGGCAACATTCAACTCCTGACCCACCTTGCGCTGACTGTGGCCAGTCCCTAATCTGCTAATTGGGCCACGCTTAAGGTCATCCAGATGTGTTCACTGTGCCATCCTGGGTCTATGATTGGAATACTATTGGCCATACACACACCATACACCAACAAAACCCCTTTACCAAACACCTCTTCTCACGATGATTGTTTCAGACATACCGGTACTAATCGGTATTTACCCAATGTTCTTACACAGTTCAATAAGAACTTATCACCATGATTCTTAAAATTCCTATCAATAATTAACTGCATTCGGTACTGAGTTTAAAATAACTAATTTGATTTGGTTTAAGGGACTAGTTGCTTACAGTCCTTTGACTGTGATTATCTGGACATTATGAAAATGCTATCAGAAGATGAAAATGTATTTTGCCCGTTTGGGTATTTACTGAAGTTTCTAATAGAGGGGATCTTCTACTGTATGTCAGCTTTCTCCCTGGTCTATTTTTATAAACCTAAATATTTTGTATTTAATCATTACTAATCATGATCATGTTTGCAGGATTAATGATGGAAAAGCACGACTATTCGGTTGTAACTCCAGGTACGGTGCATATGGGAGGAGCCTGGGCTGTTAAAGGACTTATAGCCAGTCCTTACTTTTCACCAACCTGGTGGAAGCCATCTACCTTTGGTGGTCAAGTTGGTATGGACATAATAATGAACTCAAACCTTAGAAGTCTTGTTTGCAATAATATTAAACATCGATGTAAAGATGTTGATGTTTCTTTTCGTGTGCCACAAAATATACTTGAAGAGTTACTGGAGAAACATGAACCACCATCAACGAAAATAAAGTAACTGCCAAGATTACAAAAACCACCACCCTCCAATAAATAAACATCTTTTTTACAGAATGCTGGTGGTATGATTTCTTTTCATATTATGTTACCACTAGATGTAGCTGTGGCATAGAGTGATACTTTTTTTTAAATTCATACTATTAATGTTATTTAATAACTATTGTTGTTGATGTACATTATGGTTAAAAATCAAAGGTGCTAAATAAGAAACTTATCTTGATTATACAGTTCAATTATTTGTTGGATAGACGTAATATATTCTAATCAGGGCGGGCATGCTTCCCAAAATAATCTGGAGCATCCTGGAATCGCATGTCATTTCCTGTATCATACTGGAAATGTCCCTACGTTTATCAATATTGCTAAATAACACTAGTCTATGATGAATGTATTGCCTCCTGAAGTTTGCATTGTTTTAGAGAATTTCAGATATGCAAAAATCAATTTCTATCGGAAAGTTACTATCACGTATTATTTTTAGCCTACTTTTCACATTTTGCAAAAATGAGGAAAAAGACTTATGAGATCGATTCGGGCAAATGTGTGTCTGTCTGTCCTTCTGTCTGTCTGTCTCTCCGTCTGGCTGTGTGTGTGTCCCCCCTATCAACTCCTAAACGGCTCTAGCAATCGAAACAAAATTTGGTAGGAATAAATAATATCTCAATATCTTAATATCTCAATGTCATATTTGAAAATGATGTCAGCGCTACCAACTGCTGAAAAATCACAATTGAAAATTGAGCTCCATGTTGGATATCTTGGAAGGTATGAGGGAGAGCTATTTCAAAATTGGCACACGCATAGATAATAATATTTCAGTTTAATTTCCAGGAGGCCATACTTGGAAGTGTTACCAAAATGATTATACGCCTACTGATAGGTTCTATTTTTAAATGCATATAACTTCTACACTATCAATTGGAATTCAACCAAATCTCCTATATGCTATATGTACATAAACAGATATGACTGAGCGTATTCTTAAAAGCCACCAGGGCTGCCAACTGTTAATAGATGCTCTCAATTTTTTAAATCCAAATACCAATATATCAGAAAGTATGCAAGCCGACAGCATTAAACTTTGCACACTTATTGTACCTGATTTTCTATATTAATTTGGAGTAACTTATGTACGACAGTGCTACCAACATGATTCTAAGCCTGCTGAGAGGTCCAATTTTAAAATGCATGTAACTTCTATACTAACTAATGGATTTCATTCAAAATTGGCACAACAATAGCTCATATTATTGCAGATTATTTCTGACCAATACATGCTTGACATTGTTGCCAACATGATTTTACGCGTGCTGTTAAATCCAATGTTTAACTGCACGTAACGTCCATGCTATACATTGGACTTCAACAAAATGTTGTATTCTGTACCTTAAGAGATGGAACTTAGAATATATACAATCACCAGGGCTGCCAACTATAATGCTATATACAGTATTTCGAACTAGTTAGAAATTTCTATATTACCAACTTAATTTCGTCATTATTCTAGATAGATCCATATAGATTAATCATTGGCACGAATCTTAAATTAAAGAAAGTAGGCTCTTTAATACATCACGGAACTTCTTGTTTGTTACTTTATGTTATGTATGACACACTTCAAACATTGTAACATAAATATTATAACGGAACTATATTAACGTATTTAGTTTATATTATGTCAATAGGCTTTACAAAATAATAAGTCTGAGGGTTGGAACAGGGTCCACTTTGCCTTGTGAGGCAAAACTCAATAACACAGGTTATCAGACAAATTCCACACACACTCAAGTACACGAGGCTACATGACCACGATGTTGCAAAGCCCCTAAATGAATCAACAACAAGATTTTAGTGAGATTATGTCAGCCTTGTGAACTTTATTTATGGGATATAGGAATACGGATTACCCACCTTGTGAGATGTTATACATTTAATCTTACCAAGCATTTATAACTTCATCTCCTTTACTGATTTTAACAACCCAAATTTTGAAGTGCAATTAGACTTTCGGTAGAGATAAGTAGGTTGTATTGAAATGATAATAAAACAATTGATCGATTCTGAATGGCTCGATCACTTCTGTCAATGATACTAATTATATAGAAAGACTCATTAAATGGCGTTCTCCAACATTAGACAATATGAGTCATCAATAACTAAGCCTTTTCTCTACCAGGCAGATCAAGAATTAAAAATATATGAAAATAAATCTAAGGTAGTCTACATGTGACAATCCTTGACAGTATGTAGGGTGCCAGTCAAGAAATATTTCCTCAATCAAGTTCGCCTTGACTTGAAATTCTTACTCAGATAGAGGGGTGTTAGTCACAATCATGTTGATCACTCTATATTAAGGCTATGGCCAAACACTACACACACACAACACAACACAGGAATGAACTACCAAAATACAAACCAGGTTAGTCAACTTGAATTTAGTAAGTTGGGCAGCGTTGTTACACATAAATGAAGGGTACTATTTTTACACTTTGACAAATTTGTGCTAATTACTAGTTCCTGCAGGCTAACAAATTTGTGCAAATTACTAGTTTTTACACCCTTACAAATTTGAGCAAGTTCTTATTCTCAAACAAATTTGTGCAAATTACTAGCACTTACACCCTTACATATTCGAGCAAGTTCATATTCTCTAAATGTTTCATCAAATTCCTAGTTTTTACACCCTAACAAATTTGTGCAAATTTACTAGTTTCTACACTATTACAAAATTGTGCAAATTAGTATTTTATATGACCTAACAAACCAGGTTAGTCAACTTGAATTTAGCTTTCTGCGTTGAAACACATAACGAAGGGTACAATTTTTACACTCTAACAAATATATGCAATTCACATTTTTACACTGTAACGACACTCTGCAAATTACTAGTTTTTACGCTATAACAAATTCGTGCAAACTAATAGTTTTTCAACTGTAACAAATTTGTGATATTAACTGGTATTTACACTAACAAATTTGTGAATAACACTAGTTTTTACACTGTAAGAAATTAGTACAAAATACTAGTTTTTACACTGGGACAAATAGTGAAAACTACTAGTTTTAACACTATAACAAAATGTGCAAATTATTAGTTCTTACACTGTGACAAATTGTACAAACTACTAGTTTTTACACTGTGACAAATTGTGCAAATTACTAGTTTTTTACTGTGACAAATTGTGCAAACTACTAGTTTTTACACTGTAACAAATTGTGCAATCTACTAGTTTTTACCCTATAACAACATTGTGCAAACTACTAGATTGACAATGTAACAAATTTGTGCAAACTTCTAGTTCTTACACATAACAAATTGTGCAAACTACTGGTTTTACACTATGACAAATTGTGCAAACTACTAGTTTTTACAGTGTAACTAATTGTGCAATCAGTTAGTTCTTACACATAACAAATTGTGCGAAGTACTAGTTTTACACTGTAACAAATTGTGCAAACAACTAGTTCTTACACTGTAACACATTGTGCAAACTACTAGTTGTTACAAGTAGAGGGATGGTTGCGGTTTAAAATAGTGTCATGGCCGCCGTGTGAATCCAAGACGATATTTCGCGAACCCATGGACGGATTTTGACAAATGAGGTGTCGTAGGACTCGGACTAACGCCCTCTTTCCTCTGGAGAACTTATTTCAACCCTAAAATAAAACCTACCCCTACTAGGGGGTGAATTAGTAATTTTTAGGTAAATGTAGCATTCCATGTGCAACATGTATGAGGTTCGATACCAGTATGAAATTAAACTTGTTCCACATGAAACGCATGCATACAACTGGATGCCGCTATAATGTAACATTTATGTTACGCATGCGCACTTAGGGTTTTTGTTAGAGGGTGGGCTATTTGTATAATGATTTATTGATAAATTATTTTTAAAAAATTAACCAAAAGATCCAAAACTAATAGGCAATCTGCTTTTTAATATCTCGTGAACCAATAAGGCTAGGGACTTTTATGAGGGGTCGTAGGACTTGGGGTGACGCCCTGTTTTTGAATGTATTATTCATTTTTATCAAAAGGGCCTAACTGCACTTTTGTTAATATCTCGCTAACTATTAATATAATCAGAGAGGATCAAGTGAGGTGTCATAGGACTCAGGATGGCCAACCCCTTTCCATGGCCAACGATTTTACCCAAAAGACCCAAAACATCAAGGTCATCGACCTAAGATTTTATAAACTTATCATCAGAGAAGGTCAAGTGAGGTGTCGTAGGACTCAGGATGGCCAACCCTTTCCCTTGGCCAACGGAGTTACCCAAAAGACCCAAAACAGCAAGGTCATCGACCTAAGATTTTATAAACTAATCCTCAGAAGGGGCAAGTGAGGTGTCATAGGACTTAGAATGGTTAACCCTTTCCCATGACCAATGAATTTACCCCTAAAATCCAAAACAGCAAGATCATTGACCTGAGATTTTATAAACTAATAATCGCATACGAACATGTGAGATGTTTACCATGAGTGATGGAACATAGCATTATTGTAGGCTACATAAATGGTGACTGACAAGTCTTTCACGATTGCAACTTGTTTTCAGATCAAACTGCAGTACAGGGAGAGTATAGGTTGCAGACATGGGTTAATAAATGACAAACGGTGCACACAAAATCTGATTTATCGATTCAAGAATTAAGAGTAGACTATCTTTAATTGATTGGTTAAAGACAAACACAAAATGTTGACTACATCGAACTAAACTGAACCAAGATGAATCAAACCCAACTAAACTGAACTAAACCGAACCAAACCTAATCAAAAACAAGCCAAGGGATTACGTGTAAAACTTGTGGGTGGGTGTGGTCATTGGTGATATCAAAAATGAAAGGGATAACGCTCTACCTATAGAGGGTAAGGTAAAGCTAGTGCATGGTGCTAATGCACACACCCAACTACAGTACATGAACCACACAAAACTATCCTACTGTATGCTGTTTTATGGGTTGACTGTTAAAACTCTCTCAGTGGTTACTGGGACAAGATGTTCGCTACACACAACAACCTTTAAATACTTGAGGCTAATAATCTATACACACACACTCGCTTGTTCTAAACTAAACTGTGTTGCTTGCAATGCCTACACAGTAGGCAGATGACAAAAATGCTCGTCTAACAGAAATACAATCATTTCCGGTTGTCTAATATTTCCAGCTAACCATTTTGTGCTGCAGTGGTGAGCAAATGTGCCTCTTGAACTGGAGATCTTAACTCGATTTCCAGCTCCAAGGTCTAGAACGAATCAAACTAACAAAGAAGGGCATGGTGGGGCAGTGGTTAAGCTGTTAGCCTTTCACTGAGGTAGTCTAGGGTTTGATTTCAGGTAAATATGCATGTCATAAACACATAAAAAAGCAGAGATAATGTTTAAAACCGATTACACTTGCCTCTTTTCAAATTATTACTTGGATTACAAATACAAAGGTGGACTGCGTTTGATATACAGTTAAAGCTGCCTATCGCACACTAAACTGTAAGGAAGCAAAACATTAAAGCAAAAGGCGTAGGTAGAGCAGTGGTAAAATCGCTATCTGTAGAGAACTACCTAGAGGTTTTATGAACTGGCAAAGCTATGTCGCATAAACAGTGCACGGTACAATCCAGCAACCATAATTTGTATCTTGTGGATCAGAGAAAATGCACTTTTGCCTTGATGGATAACAAATGTGTGCAGACGAATGACCTACGCATTAGCCTACCATGGGATTATAACCACGAGGAGGAGGTGTGATTGCTATATTTTATTGTATAGAGACATGGCTTTTTGTAACCAGTAGATTTGGTAGATTTAGTATTTTGTAAATATTTTTTTTGTAATTGTTAATAGTTCATTTTTTGTAAATAGTGGAAACCATTTTTTTTGTAATTGTAAATGTTAAATGTTTAACTAAAAGTTCTTAGGGATGAGTGTGCATGTCAAGAATGTTTTTGGAAATAAATAGAAAGGTTGTGTTTGTTCTCAAAGACAGGCATGGTTGTGTGTATGTATGACTACACAGAAAGGGAGAGAGAGAGTGTAAAACAGCCTTACCTGTAGTAGTAGTAGTAGACCTCTATGTTTTGCAAACGCATAGACAGCACTCATGGTCAAGCACTCACTTTAACACCATTTACAAAAACATAAAATGGAAAAATCCGTGTTTCGATATCAACAAAATTCAAAAACTTTAAACTGACATTTTTAAAAAGTGTAAAATGGAAAAATGACTAATGTATAAACAACAAAATGTAAAAATCCATATTTCCATGTTATTAAATTCAAAAAACTTTTAACTGACATTTTTCTTAAATGCAAATGGAAAATTGAAAAATTGCAATGTGTGAAATGTGAAAATGAACAAATGGCTATCATTATTTTTAAAAATTGGCTTATTGATTGGCTCATGTATTGGCTTATGTATTGGCTTATGTGTTGGCTTATATATTGTCTTATGAGTGTTAGCTTATGAATTGGCTTATATATTGGCATATCTGTTGGCTTATATACTGTATATTGTCATATATTGGATTACATGTGTTGGCTTATATATTGGCTTATGTGTGTTGGCTTATGTATTGGCTTATATATTGGCTTATGTGTGTTGGATTATGTATTGGCTTATAACTCATATTGGCTTATGTGTTGGATTATATATTGGCATACATGTGTTGCCTTATCTATTGGCTTATGTGTTGGCTTATATATTGGCTTACATGTGTTGGCTTATGTATTGGCTTATGTGTGTTGGCTTTTGTATTGGCTTATGTATTGGCTTGTGTGTGTTGGCTTATATATTGGCTTATGTGTGTTGGCTTATGTATTGATTTATGTATTGGCTGACGTCACAGATGGATATGGGTGGGATGCTGAAAATTATTTTTACTAAACAAGGACATTTTCCTTTCCTGCCAGCATCATATCCAGTCTCAAGGCAAGTCTAAACTTGTAGAACATGTCACGTGACAACCCAGAAATATCTCAAACATTAATACCTGATGAGTAAATTTAAGGATTTCATCACACCTAATGGATAGAATTCATGATTCCTTAGGGTCTTTACACTCACCTCTCGGTACCCAAGTCTTGTTCGCTGCGTCTCGAGGCACTCCTCCGTTGTGAAAACCCTCCTTGTAACCCTTTACCTAAATGCTGCGACGTTTTAACAACATTTTGAATGATTCTATCAAAATTTTTGAAAATTTTGCTGAATTTTACATCACTTTTAGAGGAAATTTGATAAAGTGTGAAATAACACTATATTCCTCACATGTTTCCCCATGTTCCCTCAGAGTTAAATGTTAGCGATCAAACCTGTGCTAGAAAATATCTCTTGAACTAGGTGTAAACGGAAACACGTCGAAAAAATTGGATAAAAAACTTTTTCAACTTAAAGTGGGATAGAGGTAGGCATAAGAGTTAAAATATGACTTTATATGATTTTTAGTTTAAACAAATACCCTACTTTCCAAATAAATGTTTGTAAGAATTTAAAAATATAATGTTTTTGACTAGGCGTGTGATAGACGTAAGAGTATGAGTTGGGGGATTCAATCATTAACCTTTAAGAACTCTAAAATTTTTAGAATCTTAGTGTGTCGTAGTTGCTGCTTACAAGCATAGTGGTAAGCATTATGCTGCCATTAAAAGGACTAAAATACTTTCCAAGACCAAGAGAATAAGCCACTAAATACATTGACAAAAAATAACTCGTCAAATAAGCCAACACATAAGCCAGTACATAAGTGAATAAATAAGTCAATACATAAGCCAACACGCATAAGCCAATATATAAGCCAACACATGTAAGCCAATATATAAGCCAATATATATAAGCAAAAATAATAAACCAGCACATAAGCCAATATAAAAGCTTATGGTAAGTCACTCCATCACCAAAACAGTACATCACTTATGTAGCGGCTTCGGTGGCGTAGTCGGTAGCATGCTGAACTGCTATGCCCAAGATAGCGGATTCAAACCCGGCCGAAGTCGTCGGATTTTTTAAGAGCGTTGAAAATCCTTCAGTATGCCTTCCTTCGGAGGGGAAGTAAAGCCGGCGGTCCCATGTCATAGATTTATGGCATGTAAAAAATCCTTTCACAGACTAAACTTGTGTAAAGCAAAATTTGTTAGGTTAGATTTCGTCAGAACGCTCTATCAAAGTTCCAACGTTCACCACTAGGTATCATTGATATCTGGTGGCGAAGGTTGGAACTACTTGAAATTGAACGGAATGTGTAGCTCACCCTTTAGGGTATCCGCTGGAAGCAGCTACAGACTCAGGCGAGCCGAACATGTCCTCGGACACTCCCGGCACTAAAAGCCATACGATAAATAAAATAAATAACCAAAACAGTTGTAACCTTTGTTGTGTGAACATCATACTGACAGGTCAGTAACTACTATGGAACTTACTACAACCAACAAATGTAGGCAACGTGCACTCTATCAAGGCTATTCTTATAACTATAATCGTCAGAATGTGAATGGAATAATATTCTGGCGATGCTTAAAAGAGAGTTCAAAAATGTCGAGGCAATCTGAAAAGTAAAAATGGTGAGTGTTCATCAATTTAGTGCTCCAAACGAAACACGGTTGCTGTTTACGAAAAATCAACAAGCTTGCTTTTTAGCAAGTTCAAGAAAACGATATTGCTGCTCAAGATAGTGCAGTGTTTGTTCAAAAGCACTTGTCATGTCATGGCTCAAAAAGTCATATTAGGACAGTTGTATTGTCCAAGAAACCCTCAACACTGTCAAAGTCAACACAGACTATGCAAAAAGTGGTATTGCAAGAAAATCAAAAAGGTCTATATAGTTGTAGTAATGATGATGATTACAATGATGATGATTATAATGATAGTGAAAAGATGATGATGATGCTGATCATGAGGATTATAATGCTAGCGATAAAGAAGATGATGATGCTGATCACGATGATGATAGTGATAATAATGAAAAACAAGAGGATGACGTTTTTATACCTATTGGTCGCTGTGGAAAAAAGATCTACAACAAGTGTTATGTTTAAAAAATATAACAAGCAATGGTAAAGAGAAAGAGTTGTATGCAGTGTGTAACTATTGAAAAAAAAAGAATAAAAATATTGTATGGGTATTGTCAGTTTTTCTTAATTGCTATCCCCATGTCCCACTATTAATGCAATTGGTAACCATCAACAGTCTCTGACTATGTTCAGAAAGAGAGTGGCCTTAAACAATACACTCTATCTATGGTTTGTGTTCCGAGTATCATAATAATACAGTGTGGCCAAGCCATGTTAAGGCAATAGTTATGTCAGGTAAGGGATTGGAACCCTTGCTTCCTTGTACAGGAAATTTGAACTTAAGTCAAACACCTTCACAACTCGGCCAAACTGACAGTTACTAATTTAATTAGTCTTGTGGACTTGAGAGTTTACAAAATATTTCCAGTATACATTGACTAAACCACTTGGTTGTTTTGAAATATAGATTTTGTTTTTGTTTTACCATAACATTGCAGTTATGAGTCTTGTGAACTGGGTGTTTAATATAGGGTTAAAGGCATTTTAAAATAATTTTAGAAAAGCTGTTAGGTATCGTGTCATTGGTTTTAGTTATGCATTACTGTTCATTGACTACCATTTACCATTACACAACATTATTTTGGTGAGCTCTACATGTTGTTGTTTGTGTCTTCAGTCTTTTGACTGATTTGTTGCAGATCTCCTTGCCTCCCTGTCTCGATATAATCGTTTCAAATCTATATAGCTACCACACGCTACATCCAAGGCTATCTGTTTAACATATTCTAACCTTTGTCTCCCCTACAAGCTCTTGGGTTCAACTTCCTAGCTTTAACACAGAATTTTAAAAGTGGTATGAGGACTAAAACAAGTCTACTCAGTCTCGGGTGGTCCAAATAAGTAGAGGGGGTTTGATTCACACCTCAACCAAAGAGCACCATGTGTTTTTCATTTTTTAAATAATGATAGCCATTTGTTCATTTTCACATTTCACACATTGCAATTTGTCAATTGCCCATTTGCATTTTTTTTAATGTCAGTTTAAAGTTTTTTGAATTTAATGATATGGAAACATGGATTTTCCATTTTGTTGTTTATACGTTAGTCATTTTCCCATTTTACTCAAATGTCAGTTTAAAGTTTTTGAATTTTGTTGATATCGATACATGGATTTTTCCATTTTATGTTTTTGTAAATGGTGTTAAAGTGAATGCTTGACCATGGCGATGGTACAATCTGTATATGTGTTTGCAAAACATAGAGGTCTACTCAGCCGCGGCTCGTGGTGTTGGAGCTGGGGAAGGCTCAGCACGTAGTGGCAAAATGCTGGTATAACGCATTATACGACACCCACATACACGGCTGCAGGGTTTTTAATTTCACGGTGAAAGGTGGGGGAGCTCAGAACAGACTTACAGATTGGCACCATTATGTTATTTTATAAAGCATTTTTTTCCCTAATTAAAATGAATGTACTTACCTAGTTTCAACATTCAGGAAGAGGCAATGCATTCCGTTTCTAATTTAACCTACTCCCCATTCTAATTAGTCCCGATCAGAGGAGTCTGTTTCACGGTTGTACACTACCAAACAATCGCAATTTACTTAGAAAATACTGTGTTTACCAGCTAGAACTGTAAGGGAATTGATCTGTAACATAGTCCGAAAGTGAACCCGATCTTGAGGGATAAATGGAAACAAATAAATAAACACAATTGTAGATATTAAGAGCAGTGAAGCTACTTGCTATTACTTTATATAAACACAAGACCTTTAATTCATAGGTTTGTAAGTGAAGTCTGCCCTCCTCTCCTTTAGAGCTGCAAAGTGGTCAATGACAAGCTCATTGAAGTTCGGTGACTCCAACAATTCCTTTTCTGTGGAACACATTGCAAGTGCACAGTCGGCCTTCCTTCATTGTGTTTCGTAAAAATGTTTTCACTCGTTTTAGGGTATAGAAACACCGCTATGCCTCTCCTGTGACCCTTCACAATCAGCCTAGTTTCATGGTCGAGATTTTTGCCCGATACGCTACTAACTGAATTCATTGTCTTGTTGACATACACTTACCACTACTGTAGCTGGGGCTGCCAGACGTTCCGTTTTACCCGGAACAATTCCGTTGTTTCTTGTTTTGTTCCGCGTTCTGTTTTAATCTTTAACGGAACGCCAAATGTTCCGTTTTTTTTGTTCATTTGATAGTATATTCAATTTTGCACCAATTTTCAAATGTCCCGCTTCAGAATTGATTGTAATATCTAGCTTGTTTTCTGGTGATACAGGTGCAAGTTTGAAAGAGAAAATGACTTCTATGTCTGTGTTAGATATATGGATACATGTTATAGATATATTAGGGGCAACAACATTAAGGAGTATCGTAGTCCTTGTGAAGTTAATACTCAGCATTTCCCCCTCCAATGCATTTACGGAGAGAATATCAATTGGAGAGATTATACAAACAAACTCCATTGTTCACATATTACAATTATGACGAAAATTGTAGTGAATTTTATCAGAAGGTACTTACAAATAAAAGATGTTTGCAAAGGTTTGTTCAAATGAAAAGCATTTGTAAGTTGCTGGTATGTGTATTTGATTATGCAATGCTTATTTAATACATGAAAATGAAAATCCACAGCCTGCTTCCAGTCTCCGACCGGGTCAGGAATGGAATGAATGAAGCCCCCCCCATCGGTAGGATATAGACTGTGCCGGCTGCCGAGGCCTGACGCACTCCTCGGGGCAATGATGAAATGAATGACAGATGAAATGAAGTGATAGTGGAGAGTGTTGCTGGAATGAAATTTAGACAGGGAAAACCGGAGTATCCGGAGAAAAACCTGTCTGTCTCCGTTTTGTCCAGCACAGAGCTCACATGGAGTGACCGGGATTTGAACCACGGACTCAGCGGTGAGAGACCGTTGTGCTGCCGCCTAGGCCACGGAGGCTTGCTTTATGTGTATTATTTATTACAACGTTTGACGACCTTGATTAAAAAAATGCAATGGCAACCCTAACTGTAGTCCATAACACGCAAATTAAGACTTGCCACTGACAAACAACATAATTAATGAACTAATTAAGTTACACCAACGATTTTAACGCGCGAACACTTGTTTACGAATACGCAGCATGCAGCATGGGCGGTGGCATATTTTAAACAGAATACTTTCCTTAAGTCTCGGTAGATGGCTCTGCTAACCCTTGCCACCTCATGGTGCTATCTGGCGGAAATATTTTAGTTATTATACATTAAGGGATACCATTTGAGTTCTCAATAATGATTATCACTTATTAGTCATATCTAACTGTTTCTGGTAACTTGTCATTATTAATCGTTCGAAGAGTGAAAGAGGGAAAAGATAAACTTTCATGAGTGTGGTTTCAGTCTCCTTGAACAACTTTGAATGCATTCCACAGAATAAGAATATCTTGTCGTCGTTGGCAAGCCTGGCTTAGGCTGTAGTCGCCTGAGCCTTAAGCGATACAATTGAAACGAATGGAGCTTTCATAACCACGCCTCCCGTCCCTGTTACATAGGAAGGAATGGGACATTGAAGGCGCAGCCTAACGGCGCTACTATCCATCTGAAAAACATTCTTTATCAACAGTTCCAAATATATTGACTCGTGACTGAATGAATTGAGTGAAATTTATAAATGTTTCCAATCAATATAAATTATAAATTCATCAATTAAATACGGTATGTATATTTATAGAATCTTTCAGGAGAGGCTCCGCCTAAGAGCCTTTAATGACCAGTCGCGCCTGGGTCTACTACTACTACTACTGCAGGTAAGGCTGTTTTACACTATCTCCGTTTCTGTGTAGTAATACATTCACACAACCAGGCCTGCCTTTGAGAACAAATACAACCACTCTATTTATCCCCAAGACATTCTTGACATGCACACTCATCCCAAAGAACTTTTAGTTACACATTTAACATTTGCCATTACAAAAAATGGTTTCCAATATTAACAAAAAATGAATATTTACTTAATACTAAATCTATAAAGGACCTCCAGGAGATAGGGTAATGAAAAATGTCCCTCAATTTGGAGTAGGTTTCTTGGTACACCTTAGAATACTAGATTCCATTACGGATTTTTCTTCAAATTCCCCACGAGTTGCATTGTTAACAGTTAAAGTGGAAAACAAGATATGTTGTTGTTTGAGTCTTCAGTCTTTTGACTGGTTTGATGCAGCTCTCCATGCCTCCCTGTCCTGAGCTAATCGTTTCATCTCTACATAGCTACCACACCCTACATCCGAGGCAATCTGTTTAACATATTCTAACCTTGGTCTACCCCTACAGTTCTTGTCCTCGACCCTTCCTTCCATAACTAAGCTTGCTATTCCTGAATGTCTTAGTATGTGTCCTACCAACCTATCTCTTCTCTTCATTAGCAGTCGCCAGAAACATCTCTCCTCTCCCACTCGTCTTAATACCTCTTTGTTTGTAACCCTATCTACCCATCTGATCTTCATCATTCTCCTGTAACACCACATTTCAAATGCTTCAATTCTCCTCTTTTCTGCTACACCAATAGTCCAAGTTTCACTTCCATAGAGCGCCACGCTCCAGACAAAGGCTTTCAAAAATGACTTCCTAATACCTAAATCTATATTCGATGTCAGCAGATTCCTTTTTTGTAGAAATGCTTTCTTTGCCTGAGCCAACCTACTTTTTATATCCTCTTTGCTTCGTCCATCACTGGTTATTCTGCTTCCTAAGTAACAGAAGTCTCCTACTTCCTTCAGCTTTTCACCTGCCAATTTGATCTCCATAGAGGTTTTTGATTTATTTCGGCTGCATTCCAGTATTTTTGTTTTACATTTATTAATTTTCATCATGAATTCTTTCCGTAAGACGGAGTCCATACCATTCAAAAACTCATTCAAATCCTCAGGCTTGTCGGCCAAGATGACGATGTCATCAGCACAAGATATACACATTGATAAATGTTCATGCACCAACAAATGACAAAAATAGAACTGATACTGAGGGGACGGATCAATTTTGGGATGAACTAGACCAATTGGTAACGAATATACCTGATGTTAATATTAAAATTTTACTTGGAGATTTCAATGCAGAGATTGGACGTGAGAGGAAATTTCGTCTAGTGGTGGGGCGATGGCCAGCACATAACTTGACAAACAAGAATGGTGAGCGGTTAATTGAATTTTGTATTAACCATGGTCTAATTATGGAGACAACAAGGTTCAAGAGGAGACCACATAAATTAATGACTTGGAAATGTCCTAATATTAAGTTAGGAGAGTTTCAGATAGATCATGAGGCCATGGATCGGAAATTTCGCAAAGAAATTTATCATGTAAAAGTCCTTCGTGGTGTTGATGTTGATTCGGATCATTACATTTCCAAGATTAAAATCAAATTAACTCCTAAAAGGAAAAATACACCTCAAAAATTCAATAGCAAAAGATTGTATGATCCTAGTTCAGTTATCAATAATCCAGTATTTTTTCAGCAATCCATCACGCTTTTAAGTGACAACTTGGGGACCACTGTTAACCAATTAAAAGCCGTAGCGGAAGACGTTGCTCCCATTAAAAAACGAAAGAAACATGCATGGTGGAATGAGGATTGTGATATAGGAATTCTACGCCGGCATTCAGGCTGGTTGAAGGACCAACAACAACAAAATGAAAGTTCTATGGAAGAATTAATCAATGCTAGAAGGTTAACGGCCAAAGAAATCAGGAGGGTTAAAAGAGAATATCAGAAGGAAATATTAAAATCTATTGATGAAGCTTTCAATCGCCATAAAACAAGAGACTATTATAGAACATTTAAACAATACCAATCAAAATTTACTCCCCCTACTCTTTTGATGAAGGATACGAACGGGCAGGTGGCCCATAATGATTATGACAATGCAATAATTTTGGCTGATTACTTCATAAAATTACTTAATAGTGATGAACCTGAAGATTCTTTTGAATTCGATCCCTATCCTAGAAATAAAACACCCCTGGAAAGGATCATAAGTAGTGTATTTGTAACAGTTCAGATGCCTCCTCCTCCTCACCCTCCTCACAAGATGGCGGCAGCCCGATAACTCCCGAACGCATGGTCGGATTTTGACGAATGAGGTGTCATTGAACTCGGGCTGACACCCCCTTTCCAATGAACAACATATTTCCACCCCAAAATAAAACCTACCCCTACTAGGGGGCGATATTGTAGTTTTTTAGAGAATCTCTCTTTCCAACTGCAACATGTGAGAGTTTGAATGTCAATATAGAATGAAACGTTGTTCTACATAAAGTGCATGTGTACGGTGGATAGCCACTATGAATTAACATGCTTGTTTTTGCTTTTTTAGGCATGCCCACTCATGGCTTTTGAAGAGGGTGGGGGAGTGGTTCCCTGTGGACGAGTCCTTGTTGACAGGTCATTGTTGACAAGTCATTGTTGACGGGTCCCTGTGGACTGGTCATTGTTGACGAGTCCTTGTGGACGAGTCCTTGTCCCTTTGGACTGATCCCTTTGGACCGGTCCCATTTGGCCTGGTCCCTATGGACTGACCCATGGTCTCTAATGCTATAATGAAATTAAACGTTGTTCCACATATAACGCATGTAAAGAGCCGATTGCTATTATGAATTAACATGTTTGTTTTTTTGTTTTTACGCATGCGCACTTGGGGTTTTTGTAAGCGGGCGGGCTTTTTGAATAATGATTTATAAATGAGTTATTTTTTTTTAATTACCAAAAGATCCAAAACTAATAGGTCATTAGCTTTTTAATATCTCATGAATTAATAAGGCTAGGGACCTGTATGAGAGGTCGTTGGACTTGAGGTGACATTCTGTTTTTGAATATATTATTTATTTATGTCAGAAGGGCCTAACTGCACTTTTGGTAATATCTCGCTAACTAATAATCAGAGAGGGTCAAGTGAGGTGTCATAGGACTCAGGATGGTCAACCCTTTTCCATGACCAACGAATTTACCCAAAAAATCTAAAACAGCAAGGTCATTGACCTATGACATTATAAACTAATAATCAGAGAGGCTCAAGTGAGGTGTTATGGGACTCAGGATGGTCAACCCTTTTCCATGACCAACGAATTTACCCAAAAGATTCAAAACAGCAAGGTCATTGACCTAATATTTTATAAACTAATAATCGAATATCAACATGTGAGTTGTCATAGGACTTAGAATGGTCAACCCTTTCCCATGGCCAATGAATTTACCCAAAATACCCAATACATCAAGGTCATCGACCTGAGATTTTATAAACTAATAATCGGATACGAACACGTGAGATGTTTACCATGTGTGATGAAACATAGCTAGGTAGAGAAAGAATTAGTGTAGGCTACATGTATGGTGACTGACAAGTCATTGAAACTTGATTTTCAGATCAAACTGCAGTATAGAGAGAGTATAGGTTGCAGGTATGGGTTAATAAATGACGAACGGTGTACACAAACTTTGATTTATCGATTCAAGAATTAAGAGTAGACTATCTTTAATTGATTGGTTAAAGAGGATAGCTAAAACACCAAAAAATGCTCAGTGGTTACCGGGACAAGATGGTCGCTACACACAACAAGCTTTAAATACTTGAGGCTAATAATCTATACACACACACACACGCTTGTTCTAAACTAAACTGTGTTGCTGTCAGTGCTCAGACAGTAGGCTGATGACAAAATGCATTGCTAACAGAAATATAATCATTTCCGGTTGTATAATGTTACCAGCTATCCATTTTGTGTTGCAGTGTTAAGCACTTTTAGCTCTTGTACTGGTGGTCTTAACTCGATTTCCAGGTCTGAGGCCTAGAACGAGTCAAACTAAGAAACAAGGGCATGGTGGTGTAGTGGTTAAGCTGTTAGCCTTTTCACCAGGGTTCGATTTCAGGTTAATATGCATGTCATAAACATATTAAACAAAACAAAACAGAGATAACGTTTAAAACTGATTACATTTGTGTCTTTTCAAATTATTACTTGGATTACAAATACAAAGGTGAACTGGGTTTGATATACAGTTAATGCTATCACACACTAGAATGTAAGAAAACCAAATAGCAAAAGGCGTAGGTAGAGCAGTGGTAAAATTGCTATATGTAGAGAACTACCTAGCGGTTTTATGAACTGGCAAAGCTATTCGCATAAACAGTGCGGGATACAATCCAGCAATCAAATTTGTATCTTGTGGAACAGAGAAAATGCACTTTTACCTTGATGGATAGCAAATGAGTGCAGATGAATGACCTATGCATTAGCCTACCATAGGGTTATAACCACGAGGTGGAGGTGTGACTTCTGTATTTTATTGTTTAGAGACATGGCTTTTTTGTAACCAGTAGATTTAGTATTTTCTAAATATTCATTTTTGTAATTGTAAATAGTGGAAATATTTTTTTGTAATAGTAAATGATAAATGTATAACTAAAAGTTATTTGGGATAAGTGTGCATGTCAAGGATAAATAGCGTGGTTGTATTTGTTTTTAAGACGGGTATGGTTGTGTGAATGTATGACTATAGATAGAATGATAGAGAGAGAGAGAAAGCTTGTGTGTGTGTGTGTGTGGGTGTGGGTGGGTGTGGGTAGCATTGATTGTTCAACCAAAGCAAACACGGTAAGGTAGGATGGTGGGGGGTAATTAATGTATATAGCAAATGGTAAATAGTATAATGTAATTTTTTTAACACTTGTGTTTTTTTAATGCAGCGGTAGATAGGTGTTATTTTGTAAAACAGCCTTACCTACAGTAGTAGTAGTAGTAGTAGTTGTAGGCCTATATGTTTTTGTAAACAAACAGAAAGAGAATGCACTATTGCCATGGCCAAGCACTTCCATTGAGGTGATTTCAAGAAAATTTAAATCATCAAATGTGTGTTTAACAAAACTAAACTTTCAGCATGGACTAAATCATAAACGTGTCGTCTGTGATATGAAAAAAAAATAGGAAATCCATGTTTCCATATCAACACAATTTAAAAACTTAAAACTGTAATTTAAAAATGTTAATGGGAAATTGACAAATGTGTAAACAACCAGATGGAAAATTCTCGTTTCCATATCATGAAATCCAAAAACTTTAAACTGACATTTTCAAATTGTGTACATGGAAAATTGACAAATGGCAATATGTGAAATGTGAAAATGAAAAAAAAATGAACAAATGGCTATCATTATTTAAAAAAAAACGTCGTGTTCTATCGTTAAAGTGTGAATAAACCCACATCTACTTATTTGGATCACCCGAGACTGAGTAGACCTGTTTAAGTCCTAATATACTTTTAAAATTTTATGCTAAAGCTCAAATTGAACTCAAGAGCTTTAGAGTGCCAGCTAACTATTATAACCGTTACGTCACAAAGACAACTTTACACTACTCTTAATGAACAATAATAAGAAAAAGAATAATAAATGTTGAAGTTTATTAAAGGATGAACATGGTGACACTGTTTATGTTGCACAGTCTGCTAGCTTCTAGCCAGCAGCTAGGGTCTTAGAAAACGATACAGTTAACATTTTGTAATGAGATGTGACATGTTTCAAAGTACAGTATTATTGGTTCCTGTTGAGTAAAAACTAATCCTGTACAAGGAAGCAAGGTTTCGAACCCCTTACCTAACATTACTATTGCCTGAACATGGCTTGACGACACTGTATTATTATGATACTCGGTACACAAACCATAGATAGAGTGTATCGTTTAAGATCACTTTCTTTCTGAACATAGGTGGAGACTGTTGATGGTTAACAATGGCATTAATATAGTAGGACGTGGGTATAGCAATTAAGAGAAAACAGACAATACCCATACAATATTTTTTTATTTAATATAAGTACTTGTACAATAGTTACATTCAAAATACATTTCTTTTTTCTCTATTAATATTTAGTCATTTTTGATTCTCTTGCATATGAAGGGTAGATAACCTTGTAGTTCAGCCCCTTAAAACAACAACAACACAACCTTTTGCATAGTCTGTGATGTTGACGACTCTTGAGATGTGGAAGATGGATTAAACATAACTTTTACAGCAGGGGTTAAATGTTGCTCAATAAACACTGCACTATTTTGAGTAGCAACATTTTTTTCTTGTACTAGCTTTTTAGCATTGTCATGATTATTTGTTGACACCAACAGTGTTTCATCTGGTACACCACATTGATGATCACTCACACTTGAAACCTTACCATTTCTACTTTTTAGATTGCCTTGACATTTTTTTGACCTCTCTTTTGAGCATCGCCAAAATATTATTCCTTTTACATTTTGACGATTATAGTTATAAGAGTAGCCTTTATAGAGTACACGTTGTTTACCTTTGTTAGTTGTAGTAAGTTCCATAGTAGCAACTAACCTGTTAGTATGATTTGCTCACTACAAAGGTTATAACTGTTCTGATAATAAAATAATTTAGCGTTGGCTTTTATATTTAATATGTACAGTTTGAAGTGATAACAAAAGTGAGAGCAAAATGGTAGCAGAGTGGTAGAAAATATAACATATTGTCAAGAAATAGTTTAAGCGGTTATGTGGATCCATTACATAATAATTTTAGCACGACGAAGCTCATTTTCTATATCCAATAGTTCTTCATCATATTCAGTATAACCAGCCTGTTTATAGACATGCAGTTGCTGAAGCCACCGGATTAGCTTACTTGGATTGTTCCAGTAGACAAATTTAACAAATGATTTTTTAGGTGTAAACAAAGCATTACCATTATCATTATTATCTTCATCATCAACATCATCATCATCATAACCATTATCATTATCATCATCATCATTATCATCATCATCATGATCATTATAATCCTCATCACTATTACTATATAGTCCTTTTTGATCCTTTTGCAATACCACATTTTGCACAGTCTGTGTTGCCTTTGATAATGTTAGGAGTTTTTCAGACATTGACAACTGTCCTAACACGACTTTCTGAGGAGATGATACATGCTTCTTAAGAAACAATGCACTATCTTGAGCTGCAATATCTTTTTCTGGGACAAGTGTTTTAGCATTTTGAAGAGTTTTTTTAAACAGCAACGATGTTTTATCTGGTACACTACATTGATGATCACTCACACTTAAGACATCACTATTTCTACTTTTCAGCTCACCTCGACACTGTTTTGAACGATGTTTTGAACAACGCCAAATAACAGTTCCATTTTTATTGGTTCGTTTTACAATATATGTATATCCTTTATAGAATGCGTATGGCATACCATTGCTATTTATTGATACTTCCATGTCAATTGTCAAGCAGGAACTAATCTCTAGCAAAGTTCACTCGATAATATAAATAATAGTTTAAAGTGAGAGGAAAAGTGGGTGCAAGAGTAGATGCAAAAGTGGGTGCAAAAGTGGGTGCAAAAGTGCGTGCAAAAGTGGGTGCAAAAGGGAGTGCAAAAGTGGGTGCAAAAGTGAATGCAAAAGTGGGTGCAAAAGTGGGTGCTAAGGTGAGTGTAAAAGTGAGTACAAAAGTGGGTGCAAAGTGAGTGCAAAATTGGATGTAAATGTGGATGCAAAAGTGGGTGCCGCTTATAGTAGGTATGAATTTTACTAGAATGCGATTTGAGTAAATGTAATTTCTAAACCCCAGTAGTGAATAGTCAGTTGGTTTTGATCTATGCAAGCGTAAACATATCACATACACTGGTGATGGATACTCAAGGCTTTAAGGTCAACGAAAACAAGTACAGTATATATTTAAAGAGGTGGCTATCATTGATTGCACGACACGAGGGTTACCATATCTTTTTTTTCGGACTAGTGTTTTAACATTTGAAGAGTTTTTTTAAAACAGCAAAGATGTCTTATCTGTCACACTACATTGATGATCACTCACACTTAAGACCTCACTATTTTTACTTTTTAGCTCACTTTGACACTGTTTTGAACAACGTCAAATAACAGTTCCATTTTATTGGTTCGTTTTACAATATACGTATAACCTTTATAGTATGCATATGGCTTACCATAACTATTCGTTGATACTTCCATATCAATTTTCAAGCATGAAATAATCTCCAATAAATTTCGCTCGATAATAGAAATGATAGTTTAAAGTGGGTGCAAAGGTGGGTGCAAAAGTGAGTGCAAAAGTGAGTGTAAAAGTGGGTGTAAAAGTGGGTGCAACAGTGAGTGCAAAAGTGAATGTAAAACTGGGTGTAGTTTATAGTGGGCACGATTTTTACTAGAATGTGATTTGAGTAAATGTAATTTCTAAACCCAAGTAGTGAGTAGTCAGTTGGTTTTGATTTATGCAAGCGTAAACATGTCTCATACACTGATGATGGATACTCAAGGCTTCATGGTCAACAAACGCAAGTATATAGTTAAAGAGGTAGCTATTATTGATTGCACAACACTGAATCTATTTTTGAAATTTTGACAAAGAGTCTAAGTGCACTTTTGTTAATATCTCGCGAACCAATAAGACTAGGGCATTGCATGAGGTATTGTTGGACTTTTTGCTGAAGACTGCTGGTAAACACTTATGTTCCCACGACCTTTTTAAAGATGGCGGCTGACCCACGAAGGCTGATTAAAAAGTATTCCAAGCGGAGCATGTCGATAAGCAAACCAATAATCAAAGGGGGTATGACAAAGCTTGAGGCGATAACCCCTTTTGATTGATCCCTGTTGATTTGCCCCTTTGGTCTGGCCCCCGTTGACTAGTCCCTCTGGACGGGTCCTTTTTGAAGGGAGTCATTTATGACGGGCCCCTGCTGACGGGTCACTGTGGACAGATCCCTGTGGACGGGTCCCTGTTGACAGGTCCTTTTGAATAATCCCTTTGGACCCGTCCCTTTGACATAATTTGGATAAATGCATGGGCCAACCCATAGGGATCAGTCCAAAGGGACGGGTCCAAAGGGATTATTCAAAAGGACCTGTCAACAGGGACCCGTCCACAGGGATCCGTCCACAGTGACCCGTCAGCAGGGGCCCGTCATAAATGACTCCCTTCAAAAAGGACCCGTCCAGAGGGACTAGTCAACGGGGGCCAGACCAAAGGGGCAAATCAACAGGGATCAATCAAAAGGGGTTATCGCCTCAAGCTCTGTCATACCCCCTTTGATTATTGGCTTGCTTATCGACAAGCTCCGCTTGGAATACTTTTTAATCAGCCTTCGTGGGTCAGCCGCCATCTTTAAAAAGGTCATGGGAACATAAGTGTTTACCAGCAGTCTTCAGCAAAAAGTCCAACAATACCTCATGCAATGCCCTAGTCTTATTGGTTCGCGAGATATTAACAAAAGTGCACTTAGACTCTTTGTCAAAATTTCAAAAATAGATTCAGTGTTGTGCAATCAATAATAGCTACCTATTTAACTATATACTTGTTTTTGTTGACCATGAAGCCTTGAGTATCCATCATCAGTGTATGAGACATGTTTACGCTTGCATAAATCAAAACCAACTGACTACTCACTACTTGGGTTTAGAAATTACATTCACTCAAATCACATTCTAGTAAAAATCGTGCCTACTATAAACTACACCCAGTTTTACATTCACTTTTGCACTCACTGTTGCACCCACTTTTACACCCACTTTTACACTCACTTTTGCACTCACTTTTGCACCCACCTTTGCACCCACTTTAAACTATTATTTCTATTCTCGAGCGAAATTTATTGGAGATTATTTCATGCTTGAAAATTGATATGGAAGTATCAACGAATAGTTATGGTAAGCCATATGCATACTATAAAGGTTATACGTATATTGTAAAACAAACCAATAAAATGGATCTGTTATTTGACGTTGTTCAAAACATCGTTCAAAACAGTGTCAAAGTGAGCTAAAAAGTAAAAATAGTGAGGTCTTAAGTGTGAGTGATCATCAATGTAGTGTGGCAGATAAGACATCTTTGCTGTTTTAAAAAAACTCTTCAAATGTTAAAACACTAGTCCGAAGAAAGATATGGTAAACCGCGTGTCGTGCAATCAATGATAGCCACCTCTTTAAATATATTCTGTACTTGTTTTCGTTCACCTTAAAGCCTTGAGTATCCATCACCAGTGTATGTGATATGTTTACGCTTGCATAGATCAAAACCAACTGACTATTCACTACAGGGGTTTAGAAATTACATTTCTTCAAATCGCATTCTAGTAAAATTCATACCTACTATAAGCGGCACCCACTTTTGCACCCACATTTACATCCAATTTTGCACTCACTTTTGCACCCACTTTTGTACTCACTTTTACACTCACTTTAGCACCCACTTTTGCACCCATTTTTGCACCCACTTTTGCATTCACTTTTGCACCCACTTTTGCACTCCCTTTTGCACCCACTTTTGCACGCACTTTTGCACCCTCTTTTGCACCCACTTTTGCACCTACTCTTGCACCCACTTTTCCTCTCACTTTAAACTATTATTTATGTTATCGAGTGAACTTTGCTAGAGATTAGTTCCTGCTTGACAATTGACATGGAAGTATCAATAAATAGCAATGGTATGCCATACGCATTCTATAAAGGATATACATATATTGTAAAACGAACCATTAAAAATGGAACTGTTATTTGGCGTTGTTAAAACATCGTTCAAAACAGTGTCGAGGTGAGCTGAAAAGTAGAAATAGTGATGTCTTAAGTGTGAGTGATCATCAATGTAGTGTACCAGATAAAACATCGTTGCTGTTTAAAAAAACTCTTCAAAATGCTAAAACACTTGTCCCAGAAAAAGATATTGCAGCTCAAGATAGTGCATTGTTTCTTAAGAAGCATGTATCACCTCCTCAGAAAGTCGTGTTAGGACAGTTGTCAATGTCTGAAAAACTCCCAACATTATCAAAGGCAACACAGACTGTGCAAAATGTGGTATTGCAAAAGGATCAAAAAGGACTATATAGTAATAGTGATGAGGATTATAATGATCATGATGATGATGATAATGATGATGATGATAATGATAATGGTTATGATGATGATGATGTTGATGATGAAGATAATAATGATAATGGTAATGCTTTGTTTACACCTAAAAAATCATTTGTTAAATTTGTCTACTGGAACAATCCAAGTAAGCTAATCCGGCGGCTTCAGCAACTGCATGTCTATAAACAGGCTGGTTATACTGAATATGATGAAGAACTATTGGATATAGAAAATGAGCTTCGTCGTGCTAAAATTATTATGTAATGGATCCACATAACCGCTTAAACTATTTCTTGACAATACATGTTATATTTTCTACCACTCTGCTACCATTTTGCTCTCACTTTTGTTATCACTTCAAACTGTACATATTAAATATAAAAGCCAACGCTAAATTATTTTATTATCAGAACAGTTATAACCTTTGTAGTGAGCAAATCATACTAACAGGTTAGTTGCTACTATGGAACTTACTACAACTAACAAAGGTAAACAACGTGTACTCTATAAAGGCTACTCTTATAACTATAATCGTCAAAATGTAAAAGGAATAATATTTTGGCGATGCTCAAAAGAGAGGTCAAAAAATGTCGAGGCAATCTAAAAAGTAGAAATGGTAAGGTTTTAAGTGTGAGTGATCATCAATGTGGTGTACCAGATGAAACACTGTTGGTGTCAACAAATAATCATGACAATGCTAAAAAGCTAGTACAAGAAAAAAATGTTGCTACTCAAAATAGTGCAGTGTTTATTGAACAACATTTAACCCCTGCTGTAAAAGTTATTTTTAATCCATCTTCCACATCTCAAGAGTCGTCAACATCACAGACTATGCAAAAGGTTGTGTTGTTGTTGTTTTAAGGGGCTGAACTACAAGGTTATCTACCCTTCATATGCAAGAGAATCAAAAAGGACTAAATATTAATAGAGAAAAAAGAAATGTATTTTGAATGTAACTATTGTACAAGTACTTATATTAAATAAATAAAAATATTGTATGGGTATTGTTTGTTTTTTCTTAATTGCTATACCCACGTCCTACTATATTAATGCCATTGTTAACCATCAACAGTCTCCACCTATGTTCAGAAAGAAAGTGATCTTAAACAATACACTCTATCTATGGTTTGTGTACCGAGTATCATAATAATACAGTGTCGTCAAGCCATGTTCAGGCAATAGTAATGTTAGGTAAGGGGTTCGAACCCTTGCTTCCTTGTACAGGATTAGTTTTTACTCAACATTAACCCATAATACTGTACTTTGAAACATGTCACATCTCATTACAAAATGTTAACTGTATCGTTTTCTAAGACCCCAGCTGCTGGCTAGAAGCTAGCAGACTGTGCAACATAAACAGTGTCACCATGTTCATCCTTAAAAAAAAATCAACATTTATTATTCTTTTTCTTATTATTGTTCATCAAGAGTAGTGTAAAATTGTCTTTGTGACGTAACGGTTATAATAGTTAGCTGGCACTCTAAAGCTCTTGAGTTCAATTTGATTTTTAACATAAAATTTTAAAAGTATATTAGGACTAAAACAGGTCTACTCAGTCTCGGGTGATCCAAATAAGTAGATGTGGTTTGATTCACACTTTAACGATAGAACACGACGGTTTTTTATTTTTTTAAATAATGATAGCCATTTGTTCTTTTTTTTTTTCATTTTCACATTTCACATATTGCCATTTGTCAATTTTCCCTGTACACAATTTGAAAATGTCAGTTTAAAGTTTTTGGATTTCATGATATGGAAACAAGAATTTTCCATCTTGTTGTTTACACATTTGTCAATTTCCCATTTACATTTTTAAATGACATTTTTAAGTTTTTAAATTGTGTTGATATGGAAACATGGATTTCCTTTTTTTTTTCATATCACAGACGCCACGTTTATGATTTAGTCCATGCTGAAAGTTTAGTTTTGTTAAACACACATTTGATGATTTAAATTTTCTTGAAATCACCTTAATGGAAGTGCTTGGCCATGGCAATAGTGCATTCTCTTTCTGTTTGTTTCCAAGAACATATAGGCCTACTACTGCTACTACAACTACTACTGTAGGTAAGGCTGTTTTACAAAATAACACCTATCTACCGCTGCATTAAAAAACACAAGTGTTAAAAAATTACATTATACTATTTACCATTTGCTATATACATTAATTACCCCCCCCCCTCACCATCCTACCTTACCGTGTTTGCTTTGGTTGAACAATCAATGCTACCCACACCCACCCTCATCCACACACACACACACACACACAAGCTTTCTCTCTCTCTCTATCATTCTATCTATAGTCATACATTCACACAACCATACCCGTCTTAAAGACAAATACAACCACGCTATTTATCCTTGACATGCACACTTATCCCAAATAACTTTTAGTTATACATTTAACATTTACTATTACAAAAAATATTTCCACTATTTACAATTACAAAAATGAATATTTACAAAATACTAAATCTACTGGTTACAAAAAAGCCATGTCTCCAAACAATAAAATATAGAAGTCACACCTCCACATCGTGGTTATAACCCTATGGTAGGCTAATGCATAGGTCATTCATCTGCACTCATTTGCTATCCATCAAGGTAAAAGTGCATTTTCTCTGTTCCACAAGATACAAATTTGATTGCTGGATTGTATCCCGCACTGTTTATGCGATATAGCTTTGCCAGTTCATAAAACCGCTAGGTAGTTCTCTACATATAGCAATTTTACCACTGCTCTACCTACGCCTTTTGCTATTTGGTTTTCTTACATTCTAGTGTGTGATAGCATTAACTGTATATCAAACCCAGTTCACCTTTGTATTTGTAATCCAAGTAATAATTTGAAAAGACACAAATGTAATCAGTTTTAAACGTTATCTCTGTTTTGTTTTGTTTAATATGTTTATGACATGCATATTAACCTGAAATCGAACCCTGGTGAAAAGGCTAACAGCTTAACCACTACACCACCATGCCCTTGTTTCTTAGTTTGACTCGTTCTAGGCCTCAGACCTGGAAATCGAGTTAAGACCACCAGTACAAGAGCTAAAAGTGCTTAACACTGCAACACAAAATGGATAGCTGGTAACATTATACAACCGGAAATGATTATATTTCTGTTAGCAATGCATTTTGTCATCAGCCTACTGTCTGAGCACTGACAGCAACACAGTTTAGTTTAGAACAAGCGTGTGTGTGTGTGTATAGATTATTAGCCTCAAGTATTTAAAGCTTGTTGTGTGTAGCGACCATCTTGTCCCGGTAACCACTGAGCATTTTTTGGTGTTTTAGCTATCCTCTTTAACCAATCAATTAAAGATAGTCTACTCTTAATTCTTGAATCGATAAATCAAAGTTTGTGTACACCGTTCGTCATTTATTAACCCATACCTGCAACCTATACTCTCTCTATACTGCAGTTTGATCTGAAAATCAAGTTTCAATGACTTGTCAGTCACCATACATGTAGCCTACACTAATTCTTTCTCTACCTAGCTATGTTTCATCATACATGGTAAACATCTCACGTGTTCGTATCCGATTATTAGTTTATAAAATCTCAGGTCGATGACCTTGATGTATTGGGTATTTTGGGTAAATTCATTGGCCATGGGAAAGGGTTGACCATTCTAAGTCCTATGACACCTCACATGTTGATATTCGATTATTAGTTTATAAAATATTAGGTCAATGACCTTGCTGCTTTGAATCTTTTGGGTAAATTCGTTGGTCATGGAAAAGGGTTGACCATCCTGAGTCCCATAACACCTCACTTGAGCCTCTCTGATTATTAGTTTATAAAATCATAGGTCAATGGCCTTGCTGTTTTAGATCTTTTGGGTAAATTCGTTGGTCATGGAAAAGGGTTGACCATCCTGAGTCCTATGACACCTCACTTGACCCTCTCTGATTATTAGTTAGCGAGATATTAACAAAAGTGCAGTTAGGCCCTTTTGACATAAATAAATAATATATTCAAAAACAGAATGTCACCTCAAGTCCAACGACCTCTCATACAGGTCCCTAGCCTTATTGATTCATGAGATATTAAAAAGCAATGACCTTAGATCTTTTGGGTAAATTCGTTGGTCATGGAAAAGGGTTGACCATCCTGAGTCCTATGACACCTCACTTGACCCTCTCTGATTATTAGTTAGCGAGATATCAACAAAAGTGCAGTTAGGCCCTTTTGACATAAATAAATAATATATTCAAAAACAGAATGTCACCTCAAGTCCAACGACCTCTCATACAGGTCCCTAGCCTTATTGATTCATGAGATATTATAATGCTAATGACCTTAGATCTTTTGGGTAAATTCGTTGGTCATGGAAAAGGGTTGACCATCCTGAGTCCTATGACACCTCACTTGACCCTCTCTGATTATTAGTTAGCGAGATATTACCAAAGGTGCAGTTAGGCCCTTTTGACATAAATAAATAATATATTCAAAAACAGAATGTCACCTCAAGTCCAACGACCTCTCATTCAGGTCCCTAGCCTTATTAATTCATGAGATATTAAAAAGGTAATGACCTATTAGTTTTGGAACTTTTGGTAATTTTAAAAAAATAACTCATTTATAAATCATTATTCAAAAAGCCCGCCCGCTTACAAAAACACCAAGTGCGCATGCGTAAAAACAAAAAAACAAACATGTTAATTCATAATAGCAATCGGCTCTTTACATGCGTTTCATGTGGAACAACGTTTAATTTCATTATAGCATTAGAGACCATGGGTCAGTCCATAGGGACCAGGCCAAAAGGGACCGGTCCAAAGGGATCAGTCCAAAGGGACAAGGACTCGTCCACAAGGACTCGTCAACAATGACCAGTCCTCAGGGACCCGTCAACAATGACTTGTCAACAATGACCTGTCAACAAGGACTCGTCCACAGGGAACCACTCCCCCTCCCTCTTCAAAAGCCATGAGTGGGCATGCGTAAAAAACAAAAACAAGCATGTTAATTCATAGTGGCTATCCACCGTACACATGCACTTTATGTAGAACAACGTTTCATTCCATATTGACATTCAAACTCTCACATGTTGCAGTTGGAAAGAGAGATTCTCTAAAAACTACAATTTCGCCCCCCTAGTAGGGGTAGGTTTTATTTTGGGGTGGAAATATGTTGTTCATTGGAAAGGGGGTGTCAGCCCGAGTGCAATGAGACCTCATTCGTCAAAATCCGACCATGCGTTCGGGAGTTATCGGGCTGCCGCCATCTTGTGAGGAGGGTGAGGAGGAGGAGGCATCTGAACTGTTACAAATACACTACTATCAATACCGCCGGTTTACGATGAAGTGCGTACAGCGATTGATTCACTTAAGAATTTTAAAGCGGCAGGATAGAATAAAGTAGTAGCAGAACTTTGGAAGAATGCTAATGTACAGACTATTCATAACCTACATAAACATCTTATTGACATTTGGAATACAGAAAAATTGCCTGAAGAGTGGAATATTGCAATTATACACCCCATACACAAAAAGGGCGATAGATCAGATCCTAGCAATTATCGAGGTATATCGTTGCTGGATGTCACGTATAAGATTTCTTCAAAGATTTTATATTCCAGAATTCATGAACAACTTGATAATGAACTTGGTGAATATCAGGGTGGTTTCCGTCCAGGACGAAGCTGTCCAGATCAAATTATCAGTCTCAAATGGATTATAAAACATCACAGGATCAGGAGCAAAGATTTAGTGATCACATTCGTTGATCTTCAAAAAGCTTATGATAGTATCCATCGCGAATCTCTATTGAATGTCCTTACTGAATTTGGTTTTCATCGAAAACTTGTTAACCTTATTGCGGTCGCTCTTAAGAATACTAAATCTAGAGTTAGGTTTAGAAGTGAAACCTCTGAGTCATTTGAAATCCATACTGGTCTTCGGCAGGGAGATGGATTATCTCCATTGTTATTTAATTGTGTGCTGGAAAAAGTTATGCGTCAATGGAATAAGGTTTGTCCACCGAACGTTAAGATTGGAAAAATTGCTCGACTAAATTGTCTCGACTTTGCAGATGATCTAGCATTATTAGCAGCTAGTATCGAAGAAGCTAAATTTCAGGTAGAGGAATTGGAACGATTAGCAGCAAAGGTTGGGTTGAAAATTTCCTTTGAGAAAACAGAAATTATGCCATCTTTTCAAGTTGACACACCACATATTGTACTGCATAATGCCAAGAAAATAAGGATTGTGAAAAAATGTAAATATCTTGGTGAGATCATCACTTGGAATGCCAATGAGAGAGCATCAATAGATAGTAGGACACTAAAATTGCGACGAGCACACCAGATTACCTGGTCAACATATAAGAAACAGTCTCTTTCGATTAATGCTAAACTTCGACATTATTTCTCCGTCGTTAAGCCAGAAGCAACATATGCAAGTGAAACTTTATTTAAACTAAACACCCGATCACCAACTGACAAACTACAGAAGGTTGATAGACGGATTCTTCGGACAATACTCAATAAAAAACACCAGGTTGAGGGCCAGTGGAGACTTTTGCCCAATTCAATACTTTACAAGGAAAATGAATCTATCATTGACACGATGCGAAAACGAAGGATTGCGTTTTTTGGACACATATCCCGCTTGCCAAATACTAGACTCTTGAAAGAACTTTTTGACTTATTTTGGAATAGTAAAACAAAAATCACGTGGTTTAAAGAAATACAACTGGATTTAGACGAATTGAAAATTACTAAGCATCAAATTGAACATAGAGAGGAGAAACGGCTTCTGAATAACAAATACACTCGACTAACATTCAAAATTTCACAGCGTAAGCAATATGTTATATCTGCCGAAGAACGGGCTGCAAGATCTTCCAGAATGAAGAAGTATTGGGAAAGGAAAAAATTATCAAGAATTAAGAACTGAACTTACTGTAGTATTTGAAGACTCTGTATATAATGTGTGATTTTTGGTGCTCCAATGTGGGCTTAACAGTGTAAATAAATAAATACTAAATCTACTGGTTACAAAAACCCATGTCTCTAAACAATAAAATATTGAAATCAAACCTCCTCCTCGTGGTTATAACCCCATGGTAGGCTAATACGTAAGTAATTTCGTCTGCACACATTTGTTATCCATCAAGGCAAAAGTGCATTTTCTCTGTTCCTCAAGATACAAATTATGGTTGCTGGACTGTATCCTGCACTGTTTATGAGACATAGCTTTGCCAGTTCATAAAACCGCTAGGTAGTTCTCTAAAGATAGCGATTTTACCACTGCTCTACATACGCCTTTTGCTTTTTTTTCTTCCTTACAGTTTAGTGTGCGATAGGCAGCATTAACTGTATATCAAACCCAGTCCACCGTTGTATTTGTAATCCAAGTAATCCAAGAGACAAGTGTAATCGGTTTTATATATTATCTCTGCTTTTCTTATATGTTTATGACATGCATATTAAGGGGACACGGAACGCCCTATGATGATAATGTTAAATCATGCTTCACAAAGGTACATTTTCTCAAAACCTACTAGAGATATAAACTTGAAAATTACACAGCATGTACCTAAATATCTTGGCTTGGTACTGAAATAATAGGTTGTGAGTTGTATGAAATACTTTTTGATTTTAGAATTATTATTTCTTTCTATCATCCAGCAGACACAATTCAATAATCATCCCGAACATTCAACCAATTCCGTTTTCTTACTTAAAACCAGAACCTCATTCTTTTAATATCTCATCCCCTTACTAATTTTTCCAAACACATAACAATCATCAGACCTCTAAGAGAATTTTAACAGATACTAAAACCAAGAATAATCTAAAAAGAACCAGAATCATAAAAATAAATATCCATACAGATATGGAGCTCGAATGATCATGGCCCCCTTCTCCTTTACTGGTGAACTATTGCAAGGAATCTCTAAACTCAGCGCTAAGGCCTTACAATAGCCACCAGCAAAGAGTAACCATGATCTTAACCAAAAACTACTTCTAAGAGACCTATACTTTTTCTAAGAACATGTAACCTCATTGGGTTACAATTCGCCCCCTAATGTGATTCTCACTTGAAAAGCACGTGAGGATCACATTCATAATAAAAAAAACATAAATGAAAATTAAAACATATCACATATACACTAAAATATATCACACACACAACAAACAAATTAAAATCATCATTTGCAAACATCTTCTCTTGACTATCTAGTATGCGTATCCCTGGGGCAGTAACTAACTATTCTGAATCCAACCCATCACCAAGCTGCAATCCACTTTCCAATATTAAATCTCGAAGAACTGGAAAAATAAGTTCACTTGACAAGGACACACCATCTTCACACCTTTCATCATCCGAACTGCTACCTTCGATGCCATTACTATCTCGAATGCATACATAATCATTTCCATCAACATCCAGATCAATCGCCTTCCACCCATCATTGACACCATCGTCTGTCCAATATACACCTTCCACACAACCCACACTCGAAACACACGAAGGCTCTCGTGACATTTCAACCCTATCATTCAAAACAGAATGCCCATAATTGTTAACTACATTATTATCAAATGTATTGCGATACCGGTTGCAAACTAGTTCTCCATCACTAACAAGATCCAAAATCATGAAGTTATCGAGATTAAGAACTTTATCTTCATCTTTTGCATCACTACTTTCCCCCGTATTCTTCAACATTTCATGCTTCCTTTTCTTCTGTTCTTCTTTTAGTCTTCCTTCTCCTTTCTCCTTGCTCTTTCTTTTCTTCTGTTTCTCCTTCTTCCCCTTTCCCTTCTTTTTCTTTATCAGCTCCTTTGTTTTCTTCTGTTCTTCTCTTAGTCTTCCTTCTCCTTCCCCTGCCTTCCATCTCGTCTTTTTCTTCATCCGCCATGTCATTCCGTACCTTGTACTCATCTTCCATCCCCTCCGTTTCTCTCTCCTTCCCTTCCTCATTTTTCTCCTCTTCTTTCTTGTCTGTTTCATCTTGCTCAACAGTTCCTTTCTCTCCTTCCACCGTTTCTTCTTCACCTTATCTTCTTCTAGTATGTTGTCTTCTTCCGGCGCTTTCACCCTCAACTTTAACCTTTTTTTCTTGACTGCTACTGTCCTCCTCATGACCAACCTCATCTGCTTCTCCTTTCTCTCCTTCAGTTCCTTCCACTTCACCTTCTCCGTTATACGTTTATCCTTTCTCTTCTTCCTTGTCCTCAGTTTTATTCTCCTCTAAGAGAATTTTAACAGATACTAAAACCAAGAATAATTAAAAAAACAGCATCATAAAAAGAAATTCCATTGTCGTTTCGACTGACACAATGTTTTGTCCCTATCCCTCCCCCTTCCCCTGGCTGCTTGCCACGGAAGGCGGGCTCTCAAATTGATAAACTGTTATTTCGAACATTTCAAAACTGCCGCTTGTCTTCCTCTGACCTGTCGCGCCTACTTCCGGCTGCGGGAGTCACGAGAAGCTGCGAGCCTTCTCTGGTAATCTCTGGAATATTCTAGACTTCTTGTTTTCCCGCCGAGCGCCAAAATGCTGCGCTGTAATTGGCCGATGTGACCGCGCATGCGCGGAGGCCAATGTGTGCTAGTGTGTCTTGGAGACACGCTCTCTTCTGGTCGAGCGTTGAACTGAACAGTTGTGTTTGTGTGGACAGGCAAAATGTAATACTTACAGAAAGCATGGGCGGGACTCGGATCCCGACCCACGTTACTTCGTGGCGAATAAGCCACAGATGAAAAGGTACTGTATTTTAACATTTTGAAAACGCTGAGATGTTTTCTTTACTTTCGCTCCCGTCGGAGTTTTCTTTTATTTAATGTTTTGTGCTTCTAGTGCGGGTCAGAAGCTTTGCGTCTGTGAACTTTTGGACATGAATATTGTGGGACCACGTAATCATATAAATTCTTATTTCACCTTTATGTTGAACTATATCTTTGTTGATATTTCGCTGTTATTATACTGAGCTTGGTGAGGTATTGCACGCCCAAAAATGCCTCGCAAATTGCAAACACGTGGTTGATCGTGTATCATAACGGTCATGGTAAAGACGCCAACATAACTATTTGAAATAACTTAACCTCAACCTTTGAAATTCGTACGGACAATGAAACTTTCTTTGAAATATTATATTGTAATATTATGTGAATATGTGATTTTTGGATGGGGAATCTTTCATGTAATTCACGACGACATAACCTCTTGCCATTGTCGTCGGCTGGTCAAGCCATTGTCTAAGTGCATCGTAGCACCAGGTCTTTTTAGGCCTAGAGCCTTCTGCTTCCTCATTGCTTGCTTGCAATGCCTGGTTTGTTTTGAGAGCATCTGCTGTCCAGTAAGCACTCCTGGGCCGATAATATGTAAATTCTAACACTAGTTTGGAAACACGTGTTCGTGTAGTAACGTAGATTCAGTGGTTCCTCATACCACGTTTCTCCACTCCAATGCTGCCACGGTTGGCAGTTTGGTGATTCATGTTCCCGCTCTCCCGAGCCTTGTTTTTATTTCATTTCTAAATTTTGATTTCTTTCGGGTTTGCCATGCCCGCGGTTTCGGCCAGCTTAAGGGGAACCTCCAACATTTTTCTTTTAGGCCCAAGTGTTTAGTTTGTTTACGCCCCAATCCCTTATGTAACCCCATTTGACTAAATACATTTTATTTGTTATACCTTGTTAAACATGACTGATTATTACTGGGAGGGCATCTAGCAGAAAACCCCACCCTCTGGATTCTTGTCCAGACTCCACTTACCGGTCATTCTGACCGCTGCAGCGTATACCCCAATGGTGGTGCGCACAAGATATGGAACTCGAATGATCATGGCCCCCTTCTTTACTGGTGAACTATTGCAAGGAATCTCTAACCTCAGCGCTAAGGCCTTACAATAGCCACCAGCAAAGAGTAACCATGATCTTAACCTAAAACTACTTCTAAGAGACCTATACTTATTCTAAGAACATGTAACCTCATTGGATTACAACAGCAATTATAGTTCATTCAGCATGCACACAAAAACATTGGAAAGGAACCCTGAGAGTTTGAATTCTCTGTATCTCACACAACCTGAGAAAATGTTCCTTATGTATTAATAAAACTAACTTTCGGTAAATGGCCTTTAAAGTCACTGCACTTGTGCATGCCTGCTCCATAGCTTGGATTATCGATGTCCTCTTCCATTTGGTCTTCTAGCATTCTCTTATTAGCTCTCCTGAATTATCTGGCCTTCTGATGCAAGTTTTAACAGCTATTTCAGCATACCTCAGTCTTTTCAAGTCGAGTCGCAGCATGGCGTCATGAGTATGAGAGCCAATGCTCAACCCCGGTCTTTGCAGTACTTCACATTTTGTGATATTTCCCTGGTTAAATGATGCCACACCGTCATATACACCAAAATGAAGTGTCCTTATTGACACAAACAGTTTTTGGCTAACGGCTCCATATAATGCTATTTGCACATTCATTAGGATTTTGTGTGCGACCATGGAGACATTTTTTTAAAGGTTAATATCTGACAGATCCCTAAAAATAGGTTTTATTTCCTCCATAATAGCATATTGCAGGCTGTGAGAATGACTAAGTTTCTCCTGTCTCTAATCCTCTGTCGAACTTACACCAGCTGTCTACTCCCCGTGGACACAGTCCATGCTGGGGATTGTCATCAGTTGATGACATGTAACAGAATAGTGCCCAGACAGCCCTTCTCATTTTATCAACACTGTCAGTGTTCTGTCTAATGGCTAGTCCATAATAATTTTGTATAATGTCAATAGCTGAAAATGTCAGTCTCTTCCTACCATCCAATGTTTTGCCATCACTCAACTTCTTCCCTTTCATGTTGATCTTCAGTCGCCTCAGTCTGGACCCCATTCGCTTCTGGACATCACCCACGCACTCCAATTTACTAATAGTGACAGAATCCCCATAATGTTTTAGTTCCTCAACAGCTTTGAAATCTTTTGAGTCTCCATCTCCCAAATAATTTACATATCTAACATTATACCATGACACAGAACGCTCAAAAGTAGTTTTCACTCCAGCCACCTCCATTCCTCCATACAGCTTTCTGGATACTCATTGTACAACAAAATATTTAGACATTACAGCCACATCAATAACCTTCCCTGTGTCTATACTTGTGGCTGAAACAACACCGTTCAATGAGGTGTGACCTCTTTTTTGCCAGGAACCGTCAAAGGCAACTGTCAAATCACGCACATTGTTATTCTCTACAACAGCTTCCTCAACAGCCTCCTTCATGCGCTTCAGTGCCAAATCCTCAACAACAGACCCTATCACAATATTGAAAATGAAAATCCACAGCCTGCTTCCAGTCTCCGACCGGGTCAGGAATGGAATGAATGAAGCCCCCATCTAGCGGCGAGGATATGAACTGTGCCGGCTGCCGAGGCCTGACGCACTCCTCTGGGGCAATGATTAAATGAATGACAGATGAAATGAAATGATAGTGGAGAGTGTTGCTGGAATGAAATTATGACAGGGAAAACCGGAGTACCCGGAGAAAAACCTGTCTGCCTCCGTTTTGTCCAGCACAGATCTCACATGGAGTGACCGGGATTTGAACCACGGATCCAGCAGTGAGAGGTCGGCGTGCTGCCGCCTAAGCCACGGAGGCTTCCCTATCACAACATTATATTTGTAAAATTTTGAAGGAGGACTTGGTAGGTTCATCTCACCACACATGTCACCTGCAATCTTTCCTTTACCAATTGCTCTTAGTCCTTAGACTAACCTTAAATTTACACTGTAATATGTGCCACTGTTCTTGCTGTTGATCTCACTGTTACCTATTTTAACACTAGAGGAACTGAAGAATGTAGTACTATATGAACAATATTTACAAAGCAGTTCTAGCTCAGCAGCTAAGCCTATGTGTATCTTGACATTCAGACTCATCCCCTCTCTCAAACATTGTTTACACAACACATGTTTTCCAAGTACATCTGATAATAGTGATATATTAATTATCTCACAGCTTTCATTTCCAGTGTTCAAACTATCATACTTCTCCCTAACTTCACCCAGTTTCTTCCTCCCAGGACTTACAAGTACACTGGTTCACTACTGGAGTTCTCTTGTTGTGTTGCAAGGTTATGTCGTAGGACTTGTTATTAAACGGTCAACAACAAAGTTCACTCCAACTATGGCCTTCTTCTATCATTATTTTAAAAATTTAAAAAAACATGGAGCCCTTTGGTTGAGGTGTGAATCAAACCCCCCTCTACTGAAGAATGTAGTACTATATGAACAATATTTACAAAACAGTTCTAGCTCAGCAGCTAAGCCTATGTGTATCTTGACATTCAGACTCATCCCCTCTCTCAAACATTGTTTACAAAACACATGTTTTACAAGTACATTTGATAATAGTGATATATTAATTATCTAACAGCTTTCATTTCCAGTGTTCAAACTATCATACTTCTCTCTAACTTCACCCAGTTTCTTCCTCCCAGAACTTACAAGTACACTGGGTTCACTACTGGAGCTCTCTTGTTGGGTTGCAAGGTTATGGCGAATATTACTATTAGAAAGACTTGAGTAGGGGGGTAATAGGGGTTCTAGGCCGCTCTAGAACCCCGTTATTACCACTACTAAGCCTCAGTCATGTTAAATATTTCTCGAACCCATGGTCGGATTTTAACAAATGAGGTGTCGTTGGACTCGGGCTGACGTCCTCTTTGCTGCGGACTACTCGTTATATTTTTGAATTTTTTTTTGAAAATTTTTGTTTTCAAAAGTTGGTGATAGTTTGAAAACCAAAGATGATAGAACGTTATGCCATGGCCCAAACGAATGGTCTTTATGACCTTTATTTTCTATAATGAAACTTTTTTACTTTTTATATTTTTTTGAAAACACTCGAATTTTGAAAATCCTATATTTTGGAAACTAGGAACTCTACAAAAAAAATTGTTTGACATAAATGAAAGGTCCCTATGCCCTCTACCCCCCAAATAAATGTCAATTCTCTAGGATGAAAACCTGTAGTAGTGGGATGAGGGGGGAGCTGCGCCACTTCTTATTGAGCCACCCTCGTATTTGCCCCGAACCTGATATCTCGCTAACCAATGGTCGGATTTGAACATACAGGGTGTCCTAGCACTCGTAGTGACGCCCCCTACTTTCCTATAGCCTCTTTATTTAATTAAACGACCAAAACTAAAAGGTCATGTGCTTTTAATATCTCGCGAACCAATCATGCTAGAGGTGTGTTCGACAGGTCCAAAGACTCGGGCTGACGTCCTCTTTGCTATAGACCACTCGTTATAATTTTTAATAAAATTGGAAAACTCGATTTTGGGGTAAACACGTGTTTTTGTGATTTTGCCGATATCTCGCGAACCAATCATGCTAGAGGCATGAACGAGGGGTCCAAGGACTCGGGCTGACGTCCTCTTTGCTATGGATCACTCATTGTAATTTTAAAAAAATTGGGAAACTCGATTTTGGGGTAAACACGTGTTTTTTGTGATTTTGCCAATATCTCACGAAGCAATAACGCTAGAGGCGTGTACGAGGTGTCCTAGGACTCGGGCTAACGCCCCCCTTTCAAATGTGGTAGATATTTTTTTCCAAAAAATAATTCACAAAGGGCCTAACGCCGTACATGTTGAAAAAAAAAATTCTTTACCGTTACCTGTTTATAATGTTTATGAAGCGTGGTGGTTGAGAGAGACGATACGGCTGGGTGTGTGTGTTTCAATGAACCTGTCGCTGACCACGGTGGCCGTGTTCAATAGATCAATTGATATTTCGACGGATCGGTGTATGACAGAGCGAGCGTGCGTTTTTCCTGATATTTTACCTTTAACGTGTAAACGGTGATGAGAACTTGATTCTATGTTGGTCGAAGCGAGTATCGAAAACAAACGAGCAGGAGGTGAAGGTCATTTGAGCTTATTGGAAGGCTCCGATCTGACTTGACAACAGGTGACGCTTGAAGGTGAAATAATCTGACCATTGTGCTGGCAGGGAAGTGCGAAAGGCATGCACACACATGTGTGAAACCACAGGCACGCTAAACCAGTGACATCCTGTCTTGCTTCGTACGTGACAAAATGCAAGTCCATGTGAAATTTGATCTACCGCAGGTGTTCACCTTGGACGTTATCTGTCCACGTGCATGATAACTGTTAACAAGTGACATCCTGTTTGCTTTGTACGTGACAAAATGCAAGTTCATGTGAAATTTGATCTACCGCAGGTGTTCGCCTGGGACGTTAGCTGTCCACGTGCACGATAAGAGAATGTTCAAAGCGTGGAAAGAAAAAAAAGATTATACATGCAACGTAGCATATATAAAGACATGTCGTTATCATTTCCACACTCACTTAGGTGACTACCTTTGAACACACTGCGTTGCAAGAAACCCCTGGTCTTGTTTATCAGTTTTGGTGTTGGCGGAAAATACTTATCCTTGTTGTGAGGTAGGTATATATTTATTTATTTATATATTTATTGATTTTTATATAAATACATGCAATTATTTATTGATTAGGTAATTAATGATTTTTATTTATTTATTTGTTTGCAGATAACGTGTATAGCCTACCTGTCGTGTGTCTGTGGGAAATATATATTAAAGAAAGAGAAAGACAGACCGATAGAAGGGGAAACCATTTCCACACTAGCCCACGAGACGGGAATATAGCAAAGCATTACACGTCAAGGTGAGATTTGTTTTATATATATATATATATAACCTGTTTGATTTTGTTTTGTTTATGAAAGGCATAAACTATATGGAATGGATATACTTATGGTGGTTTATTTTATTTCTTTTTAGATATTTGGAAGAAAAAAAAAGGGTTCACTGCTATACAGTTGAAAACCAAGTGGCTTTAGAGTGGAACCATTGTCAAGCAGTCTACAGCTGAAAACTCAGGTGAGAGTGTTCTTTCAAAATAATGTCTTTTACTGCTGCGGATACGTTAACTTGGGAGCCCCTTGAGTCTTGTTTCAAATCACGTGTGTGCTCTGGCCGCGTAGTGAATGTTAGAAAAAGTTTGATTCCCAAAGAATTTTTAGAATCTTGTTTTGAAATTTTTAAAATTGAAATTTGTACAGCGCAAAGGTTGCATACGGCTTTAAAGGTGAATACAGAACTGGTGTGTGATTTCATATATAAAAAGAAGGACGTAGAGCATAAAGAGACATTTTATATTTGCAGTAAAATGCAAGAGCTTTTGATAGCCGATAATCTGAACGAGTGGTATCAAAGCCATGTGGTGAATGCCTTGCTATCAAAATTTGATAAACTGCAACAAGGACCCAGTGGTTTAGCCTTAGACAAAATTTATCATCTACAAATCAACATTTGTCAATTCAACCCGTTGAATGCAGGGTCTAGCTATATTAAAACACCACCAGCAATAGTTTCGAAAAAGGCAGTGGTGAATATTGAGAACCATGACAATGATTGCTTTCTGTGGTCTGTGGCTGCGTTTTTGCAGCCAGTACAGCAGCATTGTTACAGACCAGGAATGTACAAGGCCAAGTTTGTCGAATTGAAACATACTTTAAATTTAACTCGAGTATCGTTCCCTATGGACTTAACCGAGATCCATAGGTTTGAACAAGATAACCAGGACTTTTCGTTCATGGTGTATGGCCTTGACGGTGATGAGATTATGGGTCCTCTTTATGCCACAAAAGAACCGAAACGACATCACATTCATCTTTTATATTTATCTGTAGGAGAGGTGAATCACTATTGCCTCATTAAAAGCCTGAGTAGATTGCTAAGCAGTCAAATGTCTAAATATAAATGTAAAAAACATATTTGTGACCGTTGCTTGCAATATTTTACAACCCCTACGCTTTTGGAACGTCATAAGGTAGATTGTGTTTCTCAGGAAGCAGTGAGACTGATATTGCCACAAGGGGACAAGGCTGTGTTAAAGTTTAAGGACATTCACAAGCGTGACACTGTTCCCTATGTGGTATACGCAGATTTCGAAGCTCTCACCACACCCATGGCGGGATGTGAACCAGATCCCACCATCAGCTCAACCACACCCATTCAAAAACATGAACCCTTTGCCATTGGATTTAATATGGTGTGTGCCCATGACCCCACACAATCCGTTTACAAATACCGCGAGGGGCCAGATTGTGCCAAATGGTTCTTGGATGAACTTGTCAAGTTGGCTCATGATGTACAGGAATTACTGGACCACCCAGTACCCATGAGCCTATCTCCAGAACAGCAGCAGCAGTATGAGCATGCCACGACATGCCATATTTGCGAAAAGCCTATTTTAAATAGAGAGGAAAAAGTCAGAGACCACTCGCATTTTACGGGGGAGTTTCGTGGAGCTGCGCATAGTAAATGCAACTTGAACTTTCCAGCTCCTCGTTTCATTAGTGTCTTTTTCCACAATCTGGCGAATTATGACATTCAGTTTTTGATTCGTGAATTGGGCCATGTCAACAAAGGCTCGTTTACCATTATTCCCCAAAACCATGAGCGTTTTACAGCCCTGACATGGAGGTTGGGCGACTTTAGCATTCGATTTTTGGATTCCTTTAAGTTTATGGCGTCCTCGCTAGACAGCCTTGTGAATGGCTTGAATGAGGAGGAATTAAAAAATACTAGAATGCATTTTAATGATCCTGAGCAATTTCAATTGTGCATTCGGAAAGGTATATTCCCGTATGATTTCTGCAACAGCTGGGACGTGTTAAAGCAAAGAAAACTCCCACCACAAGAGAAATTTTACTCTAAACTAACACGCAGTACCGTTTCCGATGAAGACTATGCACATGCATGTCAAGTTTGGCGAGTGTTTGGCATGAACACGCTAAGTGAATATGCCTTGCATTACCTAAAACTGGATGTATTGCTGCTCACTGATGTGTTTGAAAAATTCCGTAACTTGTGTCAACACATTTACGGTCTTGACCCGGCTCACTATTACACGAGTCCTGGGCTCTCGTTTGATGCCGCTTTGAAATACACTCAAGTGGAATTGGATTTACTCACTGACGTAGACATGGTTCTATTTTTTGAAAAGGGCATTCGTGGCGGCTTTGTGTCACTTAACCAACGCCATGCCGAAGCGAACAATGTCTACATGCCTGATTATTCACCGGAAAAACAAGAATCGTTTTTAATGTACTATGACGTGAATAATTTGTACGGTTACGCCATGAGTCAGCCTTTGCCCTATGGGAAGTTTGCTTGGCTGACAGACAAACAAGTGTCAGAATTTGATGTGAACATGGCTAGCCAAGAAACAGGCCGTGGATATGTGCTAGAAGTGGATATTGAATATCCCTCATCCTTGTATGATGAACATGCCGATTTCCCATTCTGCCTTGAGCAAATGGTTCCCCCTGACAGTAAAGTGAAAATTGAAAAACTCATGGGCACACTTTACAACAAAAATCGGTATGTGCTACATATCCAAATGTTGGTGCAATGCCTCGCCCAAGGCTTGGTGTTGAAGAAAATCCACAGGGGTATTTCTTTTGCTCAAAAAGCATGGCTTGAGCCATACATGCGACTCAACACAGAGCACCGACAAATGGCAACACAGCAGTTTGAAATTAATTTTTTTAAATTAATGAACAACTGCATCTATGGCAAGTCCATGGAGAATGTCCGCAAATACCGTGACATTAAATTGGTGAATGTCTGGGAGGGGCGGTGGGGTGCCCGGCGGTACATTGCCAAGCCAAATTTCAAATCGATCAAAATTATCGATGAGGATTTAGCTACTATTGAAATGAGTAAGACCAGCGTGACCATGGATAAGCCCATTTACTTGGGTCAAGTCATTTTAGACTTTTCTAAATCGGTCATGTATCGATTCCACTATGAGTTTGCCAAACGCCATTTTGAGGACGTCTCTCTTTTGTATATGGACACGGACTCATTCATTTACCACATTCGCCACTGCAACCCCTATGACGTCATGAGGCAACATAGTGACTGGTTCGACACCTCTTGCTATAGTGTTGACAACGTGTTTCAGCTGCCCATAAAAAACAAAAAGAAAATGGGCGTTTTAAAAGATGAATGCGGTGATTCCATTATGACGGAATTCGTAGGTTTGGCTTCAAAAATGTATGCTTACCACACACTCAACTGTAAGGAAGCCAAAAGAGCAAAAGGTGTAGGTAGGGCAGTGGTAAAATCGCTACGTGTAGACGATTACTTAGCGGTTTTACGCACTGGCAAAGCTATGTCTCATACACAGTGCAGGATACAATCCAGCAACCATCATCTGTATCTTGTGGAACAGAGAAAACGCACCCTCGCCTCCATGGATAACAAACGTGTGTGGGCTGATGACCTGCTCACCAGCCTGCCCTGGGGTTATAATCGCAACGAGGAGGAGGTGTGATTTCATTGTTTAATCGTTTATGGGACATGGCTTTTTTGTAACTTGTAGATTTAGAATTTTGTAAATATTGGTTTCTGCAATTGTAAATAGTAGATTTTGTAAAATAGTGACAACCCACTTGGACCTTTTGCTCTTTAAAAGTTCTATGCAACCTTATTTTTTTTAATTTTTTTGATTGGTAAATAGTGTGATTCTTTTAACGCTGTACAAAGTTGAGTTTTTTTTTGTAAATATGAAATAAGTAAGATTTTTAGTAACTTTAATAACTAGTATTTAATTATTTTTCGTAATGTAAATGATAAACTAAAAAGTTCTTTTGGGATGAGTGTGCATGTCGAGAATGTGCTTTTGGGAATAAATAAAGTGGTTGTGTTTGTTCCCAAAGACAGGTGTGAATGTATGAGTGGAGAGAGAAAACTGGTGTGTATGATTGACCAGAGCAAACACGGTGAGGTAGGGTGGGTGGGTGGGGAGGGGGGGTAAATGGTCACTTATATACTCATTTTGTTTTAAATAGTTTAGTTTTTTCATTGAAATGTGGCAGTCAATAGACATTATTTTTGTAAAAACAGTCTTACCTGCAGTAGTCGTAGACCTCGACGTTTCTCCAAACACACATCAACACATTGCAGTATTATCAAGGTCAAGCACTCGCATCAACATCATTGTCAAATCTCAACTTTCGACATACACCAAATGGAAAAAATATGAAAACAGCAAAATGGAAATTCCATGTTTCCATATCACCAAAACAGCAAAACTTAAAACGGACATTTTTAAAAACTGGAAATGGCCATGTGTGAAATTTGAAAATTCAAAAACTTCAAACGGACATTGTTTAAAATGTGTCATCAGCAAAATGGAAAAATCCATATCATCAAAAACGTTAAACTTGAAACGAACGTTTTCAAAAACTGTAAATTGCAAAATGATAAATGACAGTGTGTGGAATTCATCATGTGTGAAATGTGTAAAATGAAAAAATCAGCCATCAACATCACGATTTCTTAAAATTAAAAATAACAAAACATCGTGCTCTGGAAAACTTTTGTTTTTATTTCATAGTCATAGTGAATTGACAAAAGAAAAATAGAATACAAACAAATCCCAATTCCTCACTCCTCAATGTTTATGTCCATGCATCATCAACTTTCCTTTCATAGCACTCATGACAATTAGGGCTGCCATCCTTTCACCTACTGAGGCATCACTGGATGTGAAACGTTGTTTAGCTTTCTTTAATAACAATTTATCTGCCACATGTCTTAAACCAGAATGACTATGGCGATAAGAAAGGTCATGTTCCTTGCATGCTTCATCCAAAAGATTAATGGGTACATCACCACGTTGTAAACGTTTTTCGAGACGAGTTCCAGGGCCACAAAAACGATAACCTGGAAGATGGATTTCGAAAGGTAGGTATTGAATCACTTTGTCAATGACGCCATTGCCAGTACAGGTCTGGCATATCCTTTTCCATTGATGGTAGAAAGGTTTGGTCTTCCTTCTTCTCTGTGGACGATGTTTGTGTTTGTTGTTGTTGCTTTTTCTCGCCATGACACCCGTGGAATGATTCAACAAAGTCTTTACACGGACTTTTATGACCGTGATACAGTTTCACTAGCTGGCAAGTCGCACACTGACGCATAGACGGTATTTTTGCCATGGCCACTTGCTTATGGTGATCGTAATCCGTACAGGGTTGCAATTCACTCAACACAGGGTCTTGAGTCCATGATTTTGGTACATGTTGCCAGATTTCTTTCACTGCATTGGCGGCCACATAATAAATGAACGACTTGGGCAGCGCCAAGAGTTCCTCTTTGGTAAAACTGTCTAGTTTCTTTTTGCACACAAAGAACTTGCCGATGGCTTTGTCCGTAGCATTGCCTTTCTCCATGGTATCACGTGCTGTAGATGTTTACACGTCGCTTGTAGAAATCTCACTGACGTCATTCACAGGTAAATCTTGAGTTATAATTTTGTTCAACAACTCCCAGCAGGCATGAGTGGTTAACCAATGAAAGAGATGCCACGCATGCGATAGGGCTGTATGGGTAATGTTGCCACAGGAACAAGTATCCATGAGCGTTTGCAGGGAGGGGCAGCCCAACTCCATGAGGTCGATACATTGGCAGTAAGACGCCAAAAATGGTTGCAACCATTGACGTTTTTCATTACCTTTCACAAATACCACATTGGCCGAGGACAAGTGTGCTTTCATGACCACGTCCAAATATTTATAGGAAATGGTTCCCTGATTCCAGTCTAGTTGCCTATGATTTTCAATCCACTGGGTTTGTTTACGGTCTTTTTCACACAACAAATCAAAAGCATGGGGTGGTTTAAATAGCAAATGCGTAGCTTGTGATATCCAAAACGTGGTACAATCGATCATGGCCACTTGTTTAAATATAAATTTGTTGTCACCAATTTTAAACCCTTGGCAATCCACAATGAGTGTGCGCAACATGTTGACGCTTGCCTGGACCAAGTTCAACTGACGACTGACTGACGATCAGGTGTGATCATGGCATGGACTTACCTGCCATGCTAGTTTCAAATTAAGGTTAGGGTAGGACAGGGGGGACATGCAAAAATAAGAATTTAAGAATTACATCATTTTATTATCATAACACGTCTTACAGGCCTTTGTCATTTTGGGATAAGGACGATAGCAAATGATACAACAATATAGTCTCTTGTGTTTGTAACGTCCATAACACCGATGATGTCCCAATGTCTCTAAACTAGGCGTTTTTGATGGTGAGCTGCTCACCGAAGCACCATGGATACCATACGGTCCACACGTATCGTAACTTGTTTTCTTTTCATCACCCAGAGACACAAGTGAGGGATAGCTTGAATGACAGGATATATTTCCCACTTTCATTCTACACAGGTAGGGGCAGGTGGGTGACCAGCGCTGATGTTCCTGCATGGGTTCATCGCCCTCCTGCCATTGGTCTATGATGATGGGACAAAAGGCACATTTCACTTCATCTCTTGTTTTTAAATAGTAGAATCCAGCGGCCGCCAAGGCTTGAGGGTTTATGAAAGGCACTGGCCATGTGGCAAAAGTCTTGAAACGTTGTTCCTCAGAGTTTAAATTCATGGATGTGACGTCTCTTGAGGCTTTAAAGCAAGACATGACTGAGCGGCTTGACGTGGGATGACCTGTTATTTATACACTCGTCACTTGGTTGGATAGTGGATAATAGTTGACTTGTTTGTGATGAATAATCAAACAGTAGGCCGTGGTATTGGCTGGTACATTGTCATGCGTTTCAAAATCTAGTCGAATGTCGATATTGGATGGCTTGACAGACTCTTCCAGGTAAGAACAGTCAAAGACAATCAGTGGTGCTCTTGCCTTAAACGCTTGGGGTAGCAGCATGGGGCCGTTCTCTTTTTGATAATACGACCATCGAAATTTAGAAAACAAGTCGTACAGGGGGCCAAACTTATTTTTTGAAAAATCCAAATCCAGTCCTTCATAGGGAAACACAGCTCCGTTGAGGAAAAGACGTGCATTTCTCAATTGCAGGTGATCAAATTGCGTGGCATCTTTGGTTTGTTGATACTTGCGATTCGTTTGAAAACCCACAATCAGGTAGAGAGGTCTCTCTGTATAGCGAGCTGTTTTTACAGACCAACTGTGTGTGTTGGTGGTGGGCAATAGCGGATACTCATGGAGTGCCCAGCTTCTAAATTCCATGGGTAGAGGCATATCTCTCTTTACCATTTTGAGTATGTCCAGTTTTTTGCTATCGTTAAGGGTCACATGAGGCACTTTCCATAGCAAGCGTTGTAGTTGAACTTTTGAATCGATGGGGGCATTGTCAGCTCCCTTGAGTGCATTATTATCACTCCTGTCTCTCACCAGATAAAGCACTTGCCTTGCGTTGACCACAATGCGTTGGTGATCTTCGGCAAAGCCTAGAATCAGTTTAAGAGGTAAATATCCAGTAAAGGTTCCATCGGTGTGTACCATCCAGTCATTGGTCGAGTCAGGACACCAACCTGCCATGCAAAGTGTTTTACCTTCTTCCTCACTATAAGAGGGGTATAGTTTCATGACACTGGAAATGCCCACATTTCGAGTGCTATCCACCACGATATCGTTAATGACATACCGCACTTCAGAAAACAGAAAGGCCAAACCATGGTTGGCCAACTTGGATGTGGTGGGTGTAGAGCCATCGGCTTTGGTGAGCCGACCTTCAATCTGAATGACACTTTCATGCGGTAGGGTGTAAATATCTTGGTTGTTGATAACAAATTGAATTTCATCATTGTTATTGAGTCCAGGTGTTTGAGCTTGATAGGAATGGAGATCAATTCTTACCACTCCTGGTTGCTCCTCGATGTGGTTCGCTATCTCTAGGATAGAATTCATCATGAGGGTTGACGTGGTAACCCAAATGCTGTAAAATCTGCTTGCCTTGAGATGTTAACGTGTATTCACGTGGCAAACAACTAACACTATTCCTAGACGGTGTTGTTGCTTTATACACAAACTTCATAGTGGCTTTAGCACCAACTTGTAAGTCACTGGTGTGGTAGAATCTAGATCAATGAGTTGTTGATCTCTATTGATCAGTCTTAATGTTATATTACTAATACTATCGACAGCCACAGCATGAAAAAGCACCACTGGAGGGTTTTCACGAATAATATACCCATTGGGCGATGTCACAATAAAGTCATAAAGCGAATGCGATGGTTCTTGATTGGTGTACACTTGGCTAATAATATTACACGTCACCGACACATGATGGTCCTCAATGAATTTCACTTCATGGTCCGATTCATGTTTTTTGTTGGGCTCCAACACACGTGGTTTAAATCCGAGTAATGGGCCAATGGAATCGGGGTGTGTTTTAAAGTCAATGTTGAAGGTAGAGAAAATACTGCAGCGATGAGTGTTAGTATTGCCTACAAGTTCAAACTTGTGCGTTCCGTCGAGAAATGACTTTAAACCATACTGATTGATCAACACCACATAAATGTGTTCATAAATATCATCGATCGTGTATCCACCAGAGTTCAGGGTGAGCACAGAATCATCATAGTAAAACTTGTTGTTCACATTTTCACGTATGTTGTATATTCGATTGTACGTTTCAAGAGAAACAAGTCCTAAACCATAGGGTTTTTCACTCAATTCGATAGGCGGGTAAAAGTCTAGGCTGACTTCAGGTCCACGTCCATGCACTGTAAACGTTTTACTTTCTGTCGACATACTGGTGGCGTTTTTGCTTATGCTGCGTCTTATATAAAAAAATTAAACACAAACGTCCACACTGTTGGCTGTTAAACGTTTGCTCACGTTTCACATTATAATATATCTTGATCCTGTTTCCAAAATAGGTCACTAGTTCCATGGGCGGGGGCAAATTCCCAAAACTGTCAAAGTACCATACCGTGGATCCCTCTTTGACATAAGCTACATAATGCGTTCCTGGTCCTCGGTGATCATCCAAATTGACAACAGCACATTCCTGTTTCCAGGGTCGTGGGGGTAATTGGTTTCGCATAAACACACCTCGAAAATGAGAAAGCTTTAGTTGTTTAGCATAGCTTTCCACTTGTTGATGCGTCAGGGCATGTCTCGCTATGGCTGAGGTTAAATTTTTTTTTTTTTAATATTTCGAAATGGTGAAATCCCAAATCCTTGTTGATAAAAGGCTGGCTTTAAATTGGCATTTCTAGCCCCCATGGCAATCGCTTCCATCGTTTCATTGTTGTCGCTGACTTTCTTTGAGTTGTTGCTTGCCCTGCTGCGCGGCTTTAATGGTTTTCGCCACTGCACTGGCACCGCCCAAGAGTGAACCCAGAGCAGCCAAACCGGCAAATAATGCAGGTAAAAATCCCGCTCGTTTGGGAACGGGAATCACTCGCCCTTGGTTTGAAACCTGTCGCCGATGTTTTGGAATAACCTGTCTCTGTGCTGCTCGAAGGGCTTTCCTTATGGTCAATACATTATTTTTTCTTTTTTTCTTTCGCAAGGGCTTGTCCTCGAATGTTGTAAGCCCTGGCTTTGCCAAGGACAATGTCCTTTTTTTAGTCTTTCTCACCACATACCTTTGTTTCACCATAATGATAATGACCAACAACCTTTCACACGAAAGTTTAAATCACAACTAACGTCAGATGGTTATTTCATGGCTGTATATTCCAATTCCACATAAAGTGGGAAGTCGTTTATGGTTTTCCCCGCTTGCTTTTCATCCCATGTCAACATGAGGTGAAAGGATAATTCGTCACCTGCATTGACCATTTCATGGTCATGGACCAACATCCTATGACCATTTATCTTTATTTGTAAATGGTTCTCATCAGGTATGGCATATTTGATGTGAATGGTTCCATCATAGTGTAATCGATAGTGGCTTAAACCCGAAGCAAGCACATAGGTCAAGTGCTGATCATGGACTAGCGGTAAATGGTTTCTGTCATTCACAGGTTTTTCATTTGTCAGATACACTAAAAACACAGATGGGATAAATTTATAAAGCCTTTTCATTTCATGGGTCACGTAACGCTTGGTACAAACATCGTCTTCGTCTTGTGGGTCTTCCACGTGAATAATCCGATGGTGATTAGCGCTATAGCCATTCAGCATAAGCTGGGGCACTTTGTCATAAAACTCATACACTTTGTTATCCACATACTTTTTCGTAGTAACGTCTGTAGACACTTGAGGATGTTTTACATGGGTTAACCGCTTTCCCTTAAAGTCATAATCTCCCTGTTTTGTGCGTGGCACTACTGACCTATCCACATAGTGTTTATTAGCAGGATCTGTTTCCTGTTTAGGATCATGTATGGGGACAGGCCTAGCTTTGGCCATCAACGCACGTCCAAAGACATCCATCGTCAACCTGTAGTAGCAGTCTACTGTTTCTATGACAAGGCTCGGTGTCCTGTATATAGACAGCCGGCTAGCCTGTCTAAGCCTTAGTTGACATGAAGATTATTAAGCAGCAAGAGTCATTCCCCGTGGGGGACATGGTTTCCCATCTCTGTCCCACATCACGTGAACAACGCCATGGTTCACTGTTTCCATCTTCCATTCGCTGCATCATTGTGGGGCCTTCCGGCTGTGGAAAGACTAATCTTTTGCTAACGCTCATCACAGCGCCCAATGGTCTGCGTTTTCAAAATATTTATATTTTTGCAAAATCTCTCTACCAACCCCTCTACGTGTTTCTGGATCAAGTCATGTCTGGATTACAAAAAGAGAATATGGGTTATTTTACATTTTCCATGCAAGAAAATGTGATTTCACCGGATGAGGTAAAGCCTGATTCACTCATGATTTTCGATGATGTATCCACTGAACGTCAAGGTATCATTCAAAGCTATTTCAGCATGGGTCGACACAAACATATCGATTGCTTCTATCTCGGACAAACGTATTCAAAAATGTCCAAACAGTTGATTCGTGACAATGCCAATGTCATTGTTTTATTTCGCCAGGACGAGAGGAACAGTCGTCACATTTATAATGAACATGTGAATCCGGATATGACCTTTCAAATGTTTACAGAATTGTGTGCCAAGTGCTGGAACACTCAACGTCATGCCTGTTTAGTGATTGACAAACAAAGTGAACTCAACCAAGGACGGTATCGCTTAGGGTTTGATCATTTTATTGCTATTTAAGGCCCTGTCTCATTCCCCATCAAGTCATTTGTCAAGACACCATGGCGTTAGCAGAGAGTCAATTGAAAAAGCATATTATTAGAGCAAAAAATACTATTCGCCAAAAGTTTCGTCAATTGAAACAATCACGTGCCAATCATGCTTTGTTTATTCAGCAACATTTAGCACCTCCACTAAAAGCCATGTTGAAACCCTCTTTCAAGTCATCTGAAACGCTACCCACCGTTTCACAAGCCACGCAGACGCTGCACGAGGACCCTAAGGAAGAGGAAGAGGAACAGGAAGATTTGACTAGTGTTAGTGAGAGTTGAGGATGAGGAGGAACAAGTGTTTACGCCTCAAAAAGGCAGCGCCCCTTGCAGAGGTTTTTGAGAAAAAAAATCCTTGGCCATGGTCGAAACACCTTGCCCTTCAGATCGTCTCCGTTTTCACAACTCTTGGCCAACCCTCAACATAAAGCTCAACTGAAAACCATTTTAATAAAATATTATGGATCAACATTGGAACCCTATTTCACCGATCTATTTATTGGAAAACACAGATACCACGTATGGTGTTCGCTATGAGGATGATAGTTTTAAAATTGGCGATTCATCCATTAAATTTGCTCGTACTAAAGCTGTCATTAAAAACATCAACTATAAATTAACGCCAGGACTGTTAAAGCTGCTCTTTTCTCGGACCCCCTCTTCCCATGATTATACGTCAGAGGATCTTGACAAATATAAATCCATTTTATTGGATACCCATGCTCACAAAAGACAGTATGATCCCACGCAACAAGTGAATGCCAATATATCTCAAAAATATAAAACCATCATTGCAAAAATGTTTCCCACCAGTCAAAGTACTCGTCGTAAAGCATCCGCTTCGGGAGTGACATTTAAACCGTTAAAACCCCTTGTGGATGTTACCTACTGGCACAATCCCAATAAGCTCGTCCAGCGGCTACAGTTGTTGCATGCCTCACGTCAAGCTGGCCATACCGGTCACGATTGGGAAATTCAAGAAATTGAACAAGAACTTCGAAATGCCAAAATTATTGTTTAAGCCCTCACCCATTAAAATGGGTATTGCTCACGAGTTGCATCGCCCAGCTAGGCGTCACTATCCGCGACTCAAGGTGATTTCACGAGGTGTGGATGAACTTTGGCAGGCTGACTTGGTTGAAATGATACCCTATGCTGGCGTTAACGACGGTGTACGCTATATGTTGACCGTCATTGATGTCTATTCCAAAATGGCCTTTGTTGAACCTGTGCGTCGCAAGTCTGGCCCACTAGTTACCAAGGCCTTTCAACATATTATTCAACACTCCAAACGTCAACCTCAGCTGCTACAAACCGACCAGGGGAAAGAATTTTTCAACAAGGATTTCTCCAGTTTTCTCAAATCTAAGGATATTCACCATTACACCACGTACAGCAATCTCAAAGCCAGTGTGGTCGAGCGGTTCAACCGAACATTGAAAACCCATATGTGGAAAGCGTTTACAGCTCAGGGCACGTATCGCTGGTTGGACATGTTACCTGAGCTAGTGTCACGTTACAATGACACCAAACATAGAACGATTGGGACCAAGCCACGCCTCGTGACTAAAAATATTCAGCGATTGGATAAACTGTTTAACCCCATAAAAACAGCCGATCCTAAACGTCACCGACTGAACATTGGGGATTTTGTTCGTGTGAGCAAATTTAAGTCTGCCTTCAATAAGGGCTACACGCCTCAGTGGGGGACTGAACTATTTCGAATTCGTCGAGTCTACTTGGACAGTCCAGTCACCTATTTACTCGAGGACCTCAACCATCAACCCATAAAAGGTAGATTTTATCTCCATGAACTTCAGAAAACAGCATTTCCTCAGCATTATCTTGTGGAAAAAGTGTTGAAACAAAAAGGAAATAAACTCTACGTCAAATGGTTAGGGTTTAACTCTACGTTTAATTCTTGGATCAATAATTACATGTTGTGTGAACCTGTGTACTTTTTATTTATTCACACATGTTGTACACCACCTATAGCTCTATGTATACAGCGCTCCGCGCTTCATGCATGTTCATACATGTTTGTCTTTCCCTTTCCTCCTGTGTTCTCTCATACATCACCCCCTCCCCTCTCCCTCCCTTCACCACCCACCACTGCTGTTTGCAGCTCTTGCCTCTCTATTGGTTGTGACATCATTCCGACAAGTTGCATCATACTTTTTACTGATTCAGCGATTCCCACGCTTTGAACATTCTCTTATCGTGCACGTGGACAGATAACACCCAAGCGAACACCTGTGCCGGATCAAATTTCACCTGAACTTGCATTTTGTCACGTACGAAGCAAGACAGAATGTAACTTGTTAACAGTTATCGCGCACGTGGACAGATAACGTCCCAAGCGAACACCTGCGGTAGATCAAATTTCACATGAACTTGCATTTTGTCACGTACGAAGCAAAACAGGATGTCACTGGTTTAGCGTGCCTGTGGTTTCACACATGTGTGTGCATGCCTTTCACACTCCCCTGCCAGCACAATGGTCAGATTATTTCACCTTCAAGCGTCACCTGTTGTCAAGTCAGATCAATGCCTTCCAATAAGCTCAAATGACCTTCACCTCCTGCTCGTTTGTTTTCGATACTCGCTTCGACCAACATAGAATCAAGTTCTCATCACCGTTTACACGTTAAAGGTAAAATATCAGGAAAAACGCACGCTCGCTCTGTCATACACCGATCCGTCGAAATATCAATTGATCTATTGAACACGGCCACCGTGGTCAGCGACAGGTTCATTGAAACACACACACCCAGCCGTATCGTCTCTCTCAACCACCACGCTTCATAAACATTATAAACAGGTAACGGTAAAGAATTTTTTTTTTCAACATGTACGGCGTTAGGCCCTTTGTGAATTATTTTTTGGAAAAAAATATCTACCACATTTGAAAGGGGGGCGTTAGCCCGAGTCCTAGGACACCTCGTACACGCCTCTAGCGTTATTGCTTCGTGAGATATTGGCAAAATCACAAAAAACACGTGTTTACCCCAAAATCGAGTTTCCCAAATTTTTTAAAATTACAATGAGTGGTCCATAGCAAAGAGGACGTCAGCCCGAGTCCTTGGACCCCTCGTTCATGCCTCTAGCATGATTGGTTCGCGAGATATCGGCAAAATCACAAAAACACGTGTTTACCCCAAAATCGAGTTTTCCAATTTTATTAAAAATTATAACGAGTGGTCTATAGCAAAGAGGACGTCAGCCCGAGTCTTTGGACCTGTCGAACACACCTCTAGCATGATTGGTTTCGCGAGATATTAAAAGCACATGACCTTTTAGTTTTGGTCGTTTAATTAAATAAAGAGGCTATAGGAAAGTAGGGGGCGTCACTACGAGTGCTAGGACACCCTGTATGTTCAAA